>CM027674.1:10090000-15090000 GCA_015731905.1 Salix dunnii
TAAGCCTTCGACATGAATTGTCAAAAGGAAATTGACACATTTGTAATTGATTTTAGATTGTTTTGTAGGAGTATTGGATTGCAAGTTCCACTAAAGTCAACCTTGGTTATTCACTGTTGATGTTGATTCTTTGATAAAATGTTATTGTCACTAAGATGATGCAAAAAAAAAGTATGTGTTACATTAGGTCAGTTTGAGAAAGAGTGCAAGACAAATGACAAGGGGATGAAAGTAGCTAGAAAGATGATAAAAGTAGCTAAATTATTTCATCCTTAGATGGAATATCCCTTGTTCAATTTGTTTTGTAGCTTCAATGAATCAACCAAATGAAAAAACGGT
This sequence comes from Salix dunnii, assembly GCA_015731905.1. Taxonomy (NCBI): domain Eukaryota; kingdom Viridiplantae; phylum Streptophyta; class Magnoliopsida; order Malpighiales; family Salicaceae; genus Salix; species Salix dunnii. The sequence goes on from CM027674.1 coordinate 10,090,340, forward strand.
TTGAAATGATACTGCTAGATGGTTTATATATGGAACCAAGTCAAATAGATATTTTAAACTTTTTATTCTGGACTATGCTTTAAAATTCAGCTATTTAATTTATCCTAAGTTGAGCTTCCAGAACTTTACTAGTAGACTATTCCTATTGTGCCTATAAAACTATGGTGAGTGGTAATTTGCTTATTGCTTGTATTGTTACAAGACTACAGAGATGTTGAAACTCAAATCCAACAAAGTTTTTTATCCCACTCGCAACATGGTGTGAAAATAATGTGCGAGAATGATGAGAGATGTGATATCCATGCCATAAACTAACTAATTGCCCTATAATTAGCTTTACATCTTTCTAGAATCTCTTGTTTTATCCCTCACATCTTTTCTATTCATATGATTTTCTCTAAGCAACAAGAACCCGAATAATTTGTAAATGTAGTAAAACAATAATATCAGTAAGTACATATGGATACAACAGGAGCATCATTTCTCAATAGGTGAAAGTGCAACTCATAAACATTATAGTTTAGGATTATTAAATTTGTCTAGATTAAGACTTTAACCCTTGACCTCATTCCAACCCCACTTGGTTTATAAGTTCTTTAACCACCAGAAAGTCAAAAGAGAAATATGAGATGAGAATTAATATGCTAGTTATTATATGCTACCTTTTTTCTCTATGTTATTTTTCTTTAGTAAGGAGTTTCATGCCTTGGTGCCTTTAGATAATTTTTTTTTTAACTAGGTTAATGACAACATGTATAAGGGAGAAATAACTCTATAATTTATTTTGAAAAATAATATAGTTTGTTAAGCTGTGAAAATATTATTGATGCAACTAAATTAAAATTTAACGATTCTAGCTTTTAAATTTGAAAATAGAATAAAATAAAATTGTACTTTACATTAATAAAAACTTCAATGACTATTTATACATGTGTGTTTGTGTTTTCTTAAATGTAGGTGATTACCCCATTCTTTTTGCAAATATTATTTCTTTTTGTTTCTAACTTAGACTGTAACAATAAAATAAAATATTAATATTTTAAAGAAAAAGAGTGATTTACTTATGTTAAAGAATAATTTCTCACTGTAGGGGTAACTTTATTGCCCCATTAGTAGTTGAAAATGCCACGTGCATAAATCTATTCTCCTTTATGAATTTAAAACCCAACTTTACATAAAAAGAAATAAAAATTAAATCAAAATGGAACCTCATTACAAAAGACAAATGGAAGAGAAAATGCTCATCATTATCATACAATATTGAAGGTAGTAGCTACTCGTAAAGGTTTTACAGTTTTCCATTGAGGCATTTATGCTATCTCCCTTTATGAATTAATATCTTCAAATATCCCATATTTAGAGATCTAAAAGAAAAAAAATATTATTTAATAATAAAAAAACAATGATAAAATGAATTTAGTTATCTATGATCTTGTTCAGATTTCATGAGATTGTCTCTAAGAGATTTCATCTTTTGAGAAAACACAAGAAAAAATATCTCTATAAGTTATCATTATTATTTTTTTATCAAACACTTATGCATGATTGATAACCAGAAGAAAGTAAATTCAAACATGTTATTTGATATATATAGGTGCTTTATATGTGTGCCAAAGTTAGCATTATCAGAAGTAATATTCATTAATGGTTGCTAAAATTTAGGGTACATGAGTTTAAATAGTTCTTGAAAAAATAACCCTAATGGACCCCTTATGTGGACTTAAAAGAGGTTCACTCACAACTGACCCAAAACCCTAAATTGGAAAGCCCGTGACTTAAATCAAATAAGCCTTGAATCCTAGCTGAAAACAAAGTCTTAATTAAGCCCAAACAAGTTTTGGGCTATAGCTAACAAAATTAAATAAAGCTTATAAGGCTTATTTATAGCTTTCCATTCAGCCCATTAATCCCATGTTTCCAAGATGTAGTAGGACTTTTTTATCTCCTTTGCTGTCCTCACTTTTTGGCCAAAAAAGGTTGTATTGGACCTCTTCTGCATATGGATAAGATATAATAGGGTCACCTCTTGATACTCCTTGCTGGTGTTTCTGGGTTAGTTTGCATTATCCCCTCTATCCTCGAAAGGATTCGACCTTAAATCATAATCCTTATGTTGTTGATGGCTCGACAATCAACACACATCCTCAATGTTTCATCCTTAAGCATGAGTAGCACGAGTATAACACATGGGCTTATGCTCTCACAAATATATCCCTTATCTATTAGCTCATAAACTTTCCTTTAAAGCTCTTTTGCCTCCTCAGGATTGCTTCTATAGGTTGGTTGGTAAGGGATTGAAGCTCCAAGTATGAAATCAATATGATGCTCTATCCCCCTCAATGGTGGTAATCCGCGAAGAGTATCATCAAAGAATACGTCATCAAACTCCTACAACAAACAAATAGCAAAACTAGGAACAATATGATCAAGATCTTTAGTATTAAAGTAAGCCTCCTTATACATAAGTAAAATCATTGGCTTATTTGTGAAATATACAAATTTGACCTCACCCTCTCTAGGATAAAAATTGGGTTATTTTTTTAGTTTTTCCATAAAATTTTCATCACTCTTCCTGACTTTCTTCACTCCTCTTGTCTTACCTCCACTCTCGACCAGATTTTGGTGCTTTTGAGTTGTGGTTGAATGTTATAGTTTGTTTGTGTTTGGATGGGTGTCTGAATGGATTGTAGTGGTTTGGGTTCTGGCAGAATATGATGGTCTTCTCTCCCCTTGATCCTCACCTTGATTTTCTCTCCCCATTGCCTCATGCTCATGTTTTAGCTTTATTTAATCATCATACACCTGTTTGGGTGTAAGAGGTACAAGAGTGATGGTTTTACCATCTTTTACAATGGTATACCTATTTTTAACCCCATCATGAACTGCCTTCTTATCGTATTGCCATGGTCTCCCCAACAAGATGTGACTTACTTGTATTGGTACCACGTCACATAGAACTTCATCAACGTATTTCCCAATTGAAAATGGAACCACAACCTGTTTAGTCGCTTTCATTTCACCACTATCATTTAGCCATTGCAGTGTATATGGTTTCGCATGCTTAAAAGTACTCAAATTAAGTTTATTAGCAAGGGTGGTACTGCAAACATTAACGCAACTTCCACTATCAATAATTAAACCACAAACCTTGCTTTGTACGTAACAGCGTGTATGCAAGATATTCTCTCTTTGTTGATTAGATTTTTCTTCCTTGACCTGAACCTGAAGTGTGCGCCTTATAACCAAGGACTCCGTAACCGATAATACTAACTCATCCTCTTCACTATCCTCCAATGGTGGCATGCCTTCGCTATGAGATTTGTTACTTTCAGATTCCATATCACCATCATCTATAATCATCATGATTCTCTTGTTTAGACACTTCGAAGCATTATGTTCTTGCCCTTGACACCTGAAACATTTCACATCACTAGTACATTTAGGTTGAGTTTCATATTTACCTTTAGCACCAATAGGGACATCAACTTTAGGTTTTGATGGTTCAGTTTTAGAAGGAACAAAGTAACTCAGCCGAACAATACCCTCTCTCTTTAGATTTGTCTTCCAAGATGATGAAGACCCTGAATTAAATGCTAGTCGAACATGTCCTTTCCTAAGTTGTCTCTCCACCTTCATAGCCATGTGAATCATTTCTTCTAGCTTCACATAGTGTCGTAGCTCTACCATATTAGCAATGTCCCGATTCAACCCATTAAGAAATCTAGCTATGGTGGCTTCTCTATCCTTAACCAAAAATATTGGCTCGAATCATTGCTATCTTCTCCTTTTTGTGATATTCATCTATTGTCTTATAGCCATGATTCAAACCTTAAAGCTTCAGGTATAGGTCTCTGTAATAGTGGTTTCGCACAAATTGTCTCCTCATTAAGACTTTCATCTCCCTCCAAGTCTGAATGGGTCCCTCCCCATTCCTTCTCCTGATTACAATCTGATCCCACCAAATCAATGCATACTCCATAAACTCAATCATCACTAATTTCACTTTTTTTCATTCAAAATAACTATGACAATAAAAAATTCAATCTACCTTTTTCTCCCACTCTAAGTATGCCTCATGATCATTTTACCTTGGAAGTTAAGAATTTTCAGTTTAAAGATGTCCCCATCCATATCTTCATAATTCCCCATGCCACAGAAATTCACATTCCTCCTAGCTCTGATCGGCCCATACCTGATTCCTTGGCCAACAGATACAAAATCATAGTCATCTTTACCCACATTTGTGTTTTCATCAACATACTCTTCAAAATCAAATATATTATTCCATACGACCATACAGACCGTATTTTCTCGGCGATCAGCCCCACTATTCCATTATTTTATAGAATTCACCTCATCTTTCAAATCCTTGTATGTCCTAGGCAACAACTCGAGTTGCTGACATAAGGCTCATAATTGGAAAGCAACGTCAGCGTTTTATGTCATTGATTCCCTATTTTCAGACATCCTTTAAATCTGTAAAATTCGGCTAGTAGCATAAAATATATCCTCAGACCTTTTGTGTATCACACAAAAAAATATCAAGTTTTTTCACTCTAATTTGGTCACTATGCCTTTTACCTCACAACTTGCTTTCTTTTATTTCTTTAGGAACTAAAATCAACAAATCAAAGTTAGTAGCCTTCACAACGCACTCTAATTATGACTTTTTGACTAAAAAAGCAATAAAAATACTGAAAACAAAATAAAACTACAATTATAATTTTGCAAGTATCAATGCAATTTCGTATGAATTGAGGACGATACAAAGACATGAAATAAAACACAAGAAAAAACAATAACTTGACTCCTAGATAACCCCAAATAGAATAGAATAAAAATGAAGATTTGGACAAGGATCACTTTTTGAGGCTTGACAAGAATCTAACCTCTTAAGTAATTTTTACATAACATAATTTAAACTCAAACCAAACAACCTCGAAATAACCTCAAATTCAAAATTTAGTATCACAATACTAAATAAACATCAAAAATCAATTTATAGATCGTTCTCTTACTCCCAAGTATCAAACCCCTTGTGTGATTAGTTTGTGGTAGAATTGATCTTCCAATTGAAACCTCTAGTATATGATATCAAAATAAGCCCAAATTCAATATATGGTGTGATATCAATGCCAATACACATAATTTCAATTTTCAATTGATTATAAGGTGTTTTGCTTAGGGTTCACTAAAATAGTGTTTCTACAGCTCAAATGAACCTCAAAATAAAACCTCAAGTAAACAATATCAAAATAAGCCTAAATTTAACATATTATGTTATCTCAACTGTCGCGACGGCGATTTTTCACGCTTCGCGCCCCGCCGTCCCCCACTGGTTGGGAGACAACGACGCGCGGTGAAAATGGAGGGTTGTTTTATAACCGTAAAAATTACGACTATAAATATTGGGAGTCGCCACCTAGTATTAAGGTCACTAGGAACCTAATGGTCTGCGAGAGTCTTGGGTAAGGGGACTTGTTGTGCAAGGGGAAGACGCATCACCCCCAGTGCACCTTACCTAAGGTAAGCTGCATTGTTGTTTGATTGTTTTTTCTAAGTTTGAGTCTTACTGGTCTTCCTAAAATTCGACGTAGATTTCTCTCCGTGAGAGAATCTCTACCTCATTGTGGGTTTGAAAGACTAAAAAAACAGAGAATAATTTTTACACCACATTTTGAAAGTCACATTTTTAACTATCTACGAGTGTACTTTACAATGTAAATTTACACTGCAGCTAAAAACCTCTTTTTTATCTACGGATGTATTTTACAATGTAATTCTACACTACAATTAAAAACCTCTTTTTTTATCTATGGATGTACTTTACAATGTAATTTTACACCGTAGTTAAAAATTCTTTTTATCTGCGAGTGTATTTTACAATGTAAATTTACACCACGAAAGTTAAAACAAAATAATTGTTAAATTATTTTTAACATTTTGGCCGAATGCCAACGGATAATCGTAAACTGGTTACGATACCCAATTTTGTTTTAAAATATAAAAAAGATGCAATATTTTTCTTACAAAAAATATGCTTGAAAAGTCTTGGAATTCGGCCGTATGCACGAAAACAAAATATTTTATATTTTTGCTTTTTTTTAAAAAAAAATGTATTTTTTTTGTAGTAATAATAGTAGTTTTTTTTAATAAAAAATTTATATATTTTTTTTGTCAATTTGTATTTTTTATTTTTTATTTTTTTATGTTTTTATTTTATTTATGGGCTGGGCTGCCAACCATAGTGGGCTTCCAGCCCGCCCTAAATGGGCTGGGCTTCCAGCCCTCAGAGGCTGGAAGCCCACAGCATTGGGCTGGGTCGGTTCGGCCCAGCCCAGCCCAAATTTAAGTAGAAAAAAAATTAAACAGAAAGAAAAAAAGAAAACGAAACCGAGAAGAACGTGAACAGTAAATTGTCGAATGTGACGAGAGGGTTACCTGATGATGCATCCATGTAGAGGGGATCGAGGTCGTCCTTCCTGTCATGGTGGAACCGGAAAGGGAGGCCTGTGGTGGCCGGAATGAAGGTTGGAAGTTGACTGGTCTACTGCCGTTGCACCTACTGCTGCTGCTGCTACCTTGCCGGAGGCTACGCTGGGGTGGCTTATGTGATGGATGAGCTGGTGGTAGTGAAGATGGTGGTGTTGGGTGTGTGTTCGGTCGCTGTGGAGAGGAGGGACAGCCGCCGTGAGTATGCTGCGTTTAGAGAGAGAAATTCCACTGGAGGAGAGAGAAAGAGTGATATGGCAGAAAAGAAAGGGGGGCTGTGACGGGAAAGGGAGGTGGACTGGTGGTCGAGGGCTCGCCGGCGACCAGAAAGAGAGAAAGAAGAGATTTGGTTTGTTTTCGATCAAAATCTAACTTCCCGGTCGTTTTTTTTGTCTTTTTTTCTCTCCCTTTTCTCTTCAATTTTCTCCCTATTTATAGGCTAACCTTGCAACTTGCAGGTATGGGATTGATGTCCACAACATGGTGTTTTCAGTGGGTAAGTTGCAGGGTAAGGTGGCTTGCAGGGCATGGCTGCCAGCATGTCACAAGCATGGCTGCCGGCAGTGCCATGTCCAGTCAATTCAGGTCTGTTTTCTTCTTCTTTTTTCTTTTTTTTTTGTAAAATACACTAAAAAAAATGATTCATCACAAAAAGTGTTTTTCGGCAGGAAGAATGATGTTTTTACCTTCAATTTTAGCTTCCGATTCCATCCAAAAAGTTTCGTCGCCGAAAATATTGATTTTCTCAATTTAAATCAGATTAGGCTTCCGAATTTAATTTCTCAGCAATCAAACCCTCAATTAAATTAATTCGACCCATTTTAAGTGTAATTAAGCCCTTGCGCTAAATTAAATCCTTCAATCGGGTTCTCAATTAATCCTGAAGAGTTTCGTCACCGAAAATCTTAATTTTCTCAATTTAACCCAGATTAAGCTTCCAAATTTAATTTCTCAGCAATCAAACCCTCAATTAGACTAATTTGACCCATTTTAAGTGTAATTAAGCCCTTGCGCTAAATTAAATCCTTCAATTGGGCTCTCAATTAATCATGAAGAGTTTCGTCACCGAAAATCTTAATTTCCTCAATTTAACCCAGATTAAGCTTCCAAATTTAATTTCTTAGCAATCAAACCCTCAATTAGATTAATTTGACCCATTTTAAGTGTAATTAAGCCCTTGCGCTAAATTAAATCCTTCAATTGGGCTCTCAACCAATCATGAAGAGTTTCGTTGCTGAAAATCTCGATTTTTTTATTAGGCTTCCGAATTTAATTTCTTGGCAATCAAACCCTCAATTAGATTAATTTGACCCATTTTAAGTGTAATTAGATCTTTGCGCTTAGTTAAATCCTTCAATTGGGCTCTCAATTAATCCCAAAGAGTTTCGTTGCTGAAAATCTCGATTTTCTCAATTGAACCCAGATTCGGCTTCGAAACTTAATCTCTCACTAATTAGGCCCTTAATAAAATTAATTTGACCCATTTAAAGTATAATTAAGCTATTGCGCTAAATTAAATCCTTCAATTGGGCTCTCAATTAATTTCGAAGCATAATTACACTTTACATCGGCCGACGATTAAATCAAATTGACCCATAAAAATATAATTATATCTTACGACCTAACTTTTATGCAGATTTATCCAATAATAAATTATCTTTGCCTCAAATCTACATTTCCTTCATTTCTGGGCGAAAAAAAGAAGTACGACCGGGCTTCCGAAAATGTCCAAAATTTTCACATTAATTTTTCTGCCGACACCAGCCTCTTTTATTTTATTTTACTTATTTTTTGGTATATTTTGGGGAATCACCCACAAATTGGGTGATGACAGTTGCCCCCCTCTTTACAATGCTTATGACTAAAGTCTTGTAAAAGACTTTAAATAGTAAGCGTTGTAAAGAAAAAGAAAGTGGATTTATCAAACCAAGAAATGGTCAATCCATCCAAAATGAGAATAAGGGCTATAAAGCGCACTCAGAAAGAAATGGTAAGATAAGGCTAGAAAGCGCACTACCTAAGAATTGGGGCCTAAGAAGGACACTAAAAAAAAAAGGTGGAAAATGGTGATGTTTGTGAATGACACAGGAAAATGGTCTTATTGTAATGGGTGACCTACCCAAGAAATGTAATGAAGACGGTCTCGTTGTAATGGGTGACCTACCTAGGTGAGAATAGAGTTGTTGGTCTCATTGTAATGGGTGACCTACCAAGGAAAAATGGTGACGATGGTCTCATTGTAATGGGTGACCTACCCAGGTGAACAATGGTGAAGATTTCATGGGATAGAAGATAGGGCTAGAAAGCGCATTATCTTAGTTGATGGTCGAGGGTTAGAAACGCACTCAAAGATGAGGGAAAATAGGGCTGGAAAGCGCACTATTTTAATTGATGGTCGAGGGTTAGAAAACGCACTCAACGACGAGGGGAAAATAGGGCTGGAAAGCGCACTATTTTAATTGATGGTCGAGGGTTAGAAAACGCACTCGAAGATGAAGAGGAAAATAGGGTTATAAAGCGCACTATTCACATCGATGGTCGAGGGTTGAAAAACTCACTCGAAGATGAGTGGAAAATAGGGCTGGAAAGCGCACTATTTTAATTGATGGTTGAGGGTCTGAAAACGCACTCGAAGGTGAGGGGAAATAGGGCTGGAAAGCGCACTATTTTAATTGATGGTCGAGGGTTGAAAAACGCACTCGAAGATGAAGAGAAATAGGGCTGGAAAGCGCACTATTCATATTGATGGTCGAGGGTTAGAAAACGCACTCAACGATGAAGATTGATGGTGGCTAGCAAGCTCACCAAGTTCTGGAAAGAGATAGGACTTAAAAGTGCACTATCTAAGTTGGTTGATGGCTAGAAAGCGTACTCAAATAAAAGAAGAGATATGGTTGAAAAACGCTTTTATCTGCTGATGAAAGGTTCGCGAGCGCACTCAGGGAAGTGAAAGTAGTCAGGGCTCGAAGGCGCACACAAAAATGATGAAGGTTTCTAAGTTACAATCCCTTCAAAACCTTCCTTAGATTCCTAGGGAGATGCAATGCATGATGACATCCAAATTTAGGAAAGAGATAAAGTTGGAAAGCATCCTTAATGAATGAAAGTTCATAAATTATGATCCCTCCAAAATATTTCCTAGATCCTCAATGGAGATGCAATGCATGATGATGCATGTATACTTACCTGAGAAATATAGGTCCCCCTTTCTTCTTCCTGGCCTTCCTTTCCTTTTGGATCTCCGACTTTGATGGCTACTCGCTTCTACTTACTCGAGCTGCAACGTAAGGTTTTGACCACTAGAGATGATAGATTTTCCATATCAACATGTCTCCCTGAGTTTGATCGAGATTCTCTGAAAAGGAATGATGGAACCAACTTCAATTGTATTTGTAGATTGCCCCCCGGTCTGGTCATGCCCTACAAGTGTTTTGGGCTTCAAGTGTAGTGTTTGCATGAAAAAGCTTGGTTATTTGTAAAGGTTGTGTCTTCATATGGGATTTTTGGAATTTTAAAGTCATTCCAAAAACTATTTTGATTGCCCCATTCATGTCATGCTACACCAGTGCTTTGGACTTCAAGTGTTTGTAGGAAAGGGATGGTTATTTGGAAAAATTGTTTTCATGCAAGATTTTCGGAATTTCAAAGTCATTCCAAGCATAAAAACCATTTTGATGTTTGTTTAAACAAACTTATTCTCAAAAGAATTCAAGTGATCTCGTTGTCAAGTTTTATGTTGATTTTGACAAGAACGTGAAATAGTGCTTGTTTGCATGTCTTGTATTTCAAAAAGGCTCCGATCAGGTTTGGTGAAGCATTCGTAAGAATCATTTCAAATGGAAAAGCATTGCCTATCGATCCAGATTACTTGTATTTGATCAGAAAGGGCTTTATCAGGCTTGTAGCGTAGGCTCAGGCTGCTGGCTACGAAGAAAAGATATTTGCAGGCTCAAAAGTGTTTAAGGGTTTTCTAGACTAAGGATCACTTAGTGCTCACTTTTAGAACTCCTTTTAGGACATGATTGATTTTCATGACATGCCCCCCAACATTTTGTTTGAGGTTTTACCTAGACTTGCTCCCCAGTATTTGTTTGGGCTTTTTATCATGGGTTTTTAGTACTATCATGTTGACTCGGCTTGTCGTAATGTACTAAAACTCCTTTTATGTTTATGACCCACAATTTTATTTGGGGTCTCTTAACATGCCACCCGGTATTTGTTTGGGCTCTTGAGAATGAGTTTTTAACAATGCCATCATGTCAACTTGACATGCCCCAAGAATTTTGTTTGGGCTTTTATTGTGACATGCCCCTTAGAATTTTTGGCTTTTTATGTTGGGTCATTAGTACTACTAAAATGTTGAATTGATTTGCTAGTGTACTAAAAAAACTTTTTATGTTTATGCCCCCCAGCTTTTTTTGGGCATCTTTTGTCATTGAGAACTATTTTGTAATTGAGAGTTCTTCTCTCTTCACACTTTCCCCCCAGTGTAGGGTGTGATCCTAATCAGGATTAATTATTAGAAAAAATAATTATTCAGCTCAAATAGGACTGCAATGGATATTTAAGACTTTGTGAAGGCACGTCAAAGATGGCCTCTCCTCATTTCAAAACATGCAATCTAAACCGATAGGCTTTGCTTTTCCGTGCGAAATACTTTTTTGAATTTTTGGATTATTTGTTTAGCTAAAGGCTTAACTTTATTATACGGGTTTTTGAGGTATGAGATCACCTTCCAATGATATCCTTTGAATTCCCAGAACATATTTGTTAAACAAACATTAATTGGCATTTTTCGTACTAGACTTTGATCTGCCAAAATCTTTAATGAAACTATAAGATCATACAGGAATTGAAAGGAGAGGATACACTAAAAATTCATGGCCAAATTTCAATTTCATTAGATGTGATGAGTGATACACTAAGCATAATATTTTTTCACAACATCGGAGTTAATAGGCCTAGGCAGATTTTCTCCATCCATGCTAGTTAGAATTAAAGCTCCTCCTGAAAAAGCCTTCTTTACCACATATGGTCCCTCATAGTTTGGCGCCCATTTACTCTGGTCTTCTCCTACTGACATCTTCTTCAATACCAGATCTCCCTCTTTGAATACCCTCGGCCTGACCTTTTTGTTGTAAGCTCTTGCTCTCCTGCCCTGATATAATTGGTGATGGCAAATAGCTGCTAATCTTTTTTCATCAATTAAGTTTAACTGTTTGAGCCTCACCTTTGCCCACTCCGATTCATCTAACTCTGCATTTTTCAAGACCCTTAGTGATGGAATCTCTATTTCTAAAGGTGCGACTGCCTCCATTCCATATACTAAGGCATATGGGGTTGCCCCTACAGAAGTTCAAATAGTAGTGCGATATGCGTGCAAAGCGCATGGGAGCATTTCATGCCAATCCTTGTAAGTAACAACCATCTTTTGGATGATTTTCTTAAGATTCTTATTAGCTGCTTCAACGGCCCCATTCATCTTTGGTCTATAAGGAGAGGAGTTGAGATGCTTAATCTTCCATTTAGTGCAAAGTTTGGCAATCAACTTTCCATTAAAATTCTAAGCATTATCAGTTACCAGTCTTGCAGGTAGGCCATAGCGATAGACCAAGTCCCTTTCAATGAACTTCTTGACAACTTTTTGTGTTTCATGGGCATAGGAATTAGCCTCAACCCATTTGGTAAAGTAATCAATTGCCACTAGAATGAATCTATGCCCATTGCTTGCCTTCGGGTTGATTGGCCCTATGACATCCAATCCCCACATGTTGAACGGCCATGGTGAAGTCATGTTGAATAAAGGTTTCGGAGGTGCGTTTATTTTATCACCATAAATTTGGCATTTATGACATTTCTTAACATGTGCCACGCAATCCCTCTCCATCGTCAACCAAAAATATCCAAATCTTTGCATTTGCCTTGCCATCATATGACCATTGGCATGGGTGGCACAAATTCCTTCGTGAACTTCTTTCAAAGCCTGCCCAATTTCTTTCTCATCCAAACATCTGAGTAGAGTTCCATCAAATGACCTCCTGTATAGGATTTCACCGTCCAAGAAAAAATTTGCAGCCAACATTCTCAAGGTCTCTTTGTCTGTCTCAGAAGCTTCTTGGGGGTATTCTCGGTGTTTGATGAATCTCTTAATATCATTATACCATGGTTCTCCATCTGGTGACTCCTCAAGTGTGCAACAATGGGCTTGATGATTTCGAATCTTGATGTCAATTGGGTGGATCTTTTCTCTAGCGACAATTTGTACCATTGAAGCTAAAGTTGCCAAAGCATCGGCAAACTTATTTTTATCCCTACTCATATGAGTGAACTTGATCTCTTCGAATTCACTAGCTAATTTTACAAGGTAGTTTTGGTAGGGTTTCAACTTTCCATCCTTTGTTTGCCATTCTCCTTTTACTTGGCAGATGATCAACATGGAATCCCCAAAGACTTCAAGCTTCTTAACTCTGAGTTCTAAAGCAGCCTCTAAACCAAGGATACATGCCTCATATTCGGCCGTGTTATTAGTGCACTCAAACTGTAACCTTACTGAAAAGGGGTATTGCTTCCCATCTGGGGAAATTATTACTGCCCCAACCCCATTTCCTGATACATTTACTACTCCATCAAAATAAAGTGTCCACCACTCACACGTTCTCGTATCATCCCTGATCACCAACACATCTTCATCAAGGAGATCAAAATCTAGAGGCTCATATTCTTCCACGGCGTGACCTGCAAGATGGTCAGCGATTATACTACCTTTGACGGCTTTCCTTGTCATAAAAAAAATGTCGTACTCTGCTAATAACACTTTCCATCTTGCTATTCTACTTGACAGATAGGGTTTCTCACAGATATACTTAAGTGGATCTAGTTTGGAAATTAGCCATGTTGTGTAGTACAACATATACTGCCTGAGTCTTCTTGTAGTCCATACCAAAGCACAACATAACTTCTCAATCATGGTGTATCGAGACTCACAATCGTTGAATTTTTTACTCAGGTAGTATATAGCTTGCTCTTTTCTTCCAGATTCATCATGTTGTCCCAACACACAACCCTGGTCGTTTCTGTGATAGTTAAGTACAAGATCAATGGTTTCCCTGGTATCGGAGGTACCAACAAAGGAGGGTTTTGTAAGTATCTCATTATCTTGTCGAAGGCCTCCTGACAATCATCATCCCACATTCCAGGATTTTTCTTTCTAAGTAAACGAAAAATTGGTTCACATGTTATTGTTAGCTGGGATATGAAACGGGATATGTAATTTAAGCGCCCGAGAAAACTTCTTGCTTCCTTTTCAGTTTTCGGCGTCGGCATTTCTTGTATGGCCTTGGCTTTATCCGGATCGACTTCTATTCCCCGGCTGCTCACAATAACACCTAGTAATTTTCCCGTCTTTACTCCAAAAGAGCATTTGGCAGGGTTTAACTTTAGCTGGTACTTTCGTAATCTCTCGAATAGTTTCCTTAATAATTGCACATGGTCTTCCTCAACTTTGGATTTAGCCAAAATATCATCCATATAGACCTCAACTTCTTGGTGCATCATATCATGGAATAAAGCGACCATTGCTCGTTGATACGTAGCCCCAGCATTCTTCAAACCAAATGGCATCACTTTATAGCAAAAAGTCCCTTAAGGTGTGACAAAGGTGGTTTTCTCTTTGTCCTCTTCTGCCATCCTAATTTGGTTATAACCAGAAAACCCATCCATGAATGAGTATGTGGCGTTTTTAGCAGCGTTATCCACTAAGATATCTATACGAGGCAATGGAAAATCATCTTTAGGGCTTGCCTTGTTCAAATCTCTATAATCCACACAAACTCGGATCTTTCCATCTTTCTTAGGGACCACAACCATGTTGGCTACCCACTGAGGATAATGTACGACCTCTAAAAATCCAGCCTCCCATTGCTTTTGAATTTTAGCTTTTACCTTTAGGAGCATATCCGGCCGTATTTTCCTGGTTTTTTGTTTTACTGGTATACTTCCTTCTATCAAAGGGATTTTATGCACAACTATATCAACATCTAAACCAGGCATTTCTGAATAAGTCTAGGCAAAAACATCCATATACTCATGCAAAAGAGAAATCAATTTTCCTCTTTCTTTAGTTGCAATAAGGGTACCAATTTTTAATTCTTTCCTTTCTTGTTCAGTTCCTAAATTGATGATTTCAAGCTCTTCACTCAAAGGTTTCCAAGCTTTTTCAGCATTTTCCACCAACTTAGTGAACTCTTCTATATCTTCCTCTGCCCATTCTTCATCATCCAATGCAGTGATGTTATTGAAATTTGGCCAATTATTCTTAGCGTGATAATTTTGTTTGGAAATTTCAAAATCCCTGAAATTGTAAGGTGTGTTTGTGTAAGGTACTATTTGCAAATGGGAATGAATATGATGACAAAATGCATGATCTTATTGAAAAGAGTGCTCATTTAACAAAGCAAAATATTGCGGCATCATGAGCTAGATTACCGCCATGATCAAAATAAAACACATGTTCATGACTAAACAGAAACAATTACTTTTTGAACACAATATGAATTGGCTCCATCTTCCAGTTCTGGAACACTTCTCCTTCAGCTAATTTCCGCACGAAGGACCTTGGAGAGGGGGCTTCGATGTTATATATAGAGAGCTGTGGAAAATCTGTCTCTACCTCCTAGTATTCTAGAGTATTGATGTGCAGATCTTTGATGCCTGCTTTGACTATCTCTGTTGAGCTGTGAAAGGATTCTTGAAGCGATGGGATGGCAAGGTCTTCATCTTTCGATTCTCTTCCTTCGATTTTTGCCATTCTGGCCTCCCTTCTAATTTGAGCAACCCATTTGAAATCCTCTTTCTTCGGCTTATATCCTAGCCCGAACCTTTGATCCGCACATTTTAATTTTATTCTGTTGACTTGCTCTGGCATTCCACTGATAGGGTCCAACTGAAAAGGGATTCCATTCTGCAAGAAAAATTTGGCAGCCATCTTTGCAGCTTCTGGGATCCTCGGCTTCTTCAACGGAGCACCTTCGAGGATCTATTCCGCATTTACTACTTCTAATGCATGGATGTTTCCATCTTTACAAGCCTCTATTTCTATGAACAGTACAGCCGCATTTTTTATCATTGATATGGTTTCTTCAGCTTTTACAGTGATTAGCATCCCGTTTGCAATATACTTTAAGCATTGGTGTAACGAAGAAGCCACCGCTCCGGCCGCATGAATCCATGGCCTTCCCAGTAATATACTATAGGATGGATGGATATCCATCACTTGCAGCGTTACTAGGAATACCTGCGGGCCTATACATAGCTCCACCTCAATAGTCCCCACTATCTGTCTTGGTGACCCGTCATATGCTCTTGCCATCATGGTGCTAGGCTTTATGTGTGACTCGTCGATGGACATTTCTTTCAGCATATGCATTGGTAACACATTCAGAGCGGAGCCATTATCAATCAATACTTTTCCAATCAAAACATCTTTACATCGTATTGTGATGTATAATGGCTTATTATGCCCTGTACCATCAGGATCCACTTCATCTTCAGTAAAATACACATAATTTGAAGCTTGTATTCTCCCCACTAAATGCTCCATGGCCTCCAGGTTGATGTCCTGGGGTACATAGGCCTCATTCAACACCTTTTGCAAAGCTTTCCGATGAGATTCAGAACTTAAGATCAAGGAAAATAATGATATCTTAGCCGGGGTCTTCTTAAGTTGTTCCACCACACTATACTCACTATGCTTCATCAACTTTAGGAATTCATTGGTCTCCTCTTCTGTTACGGGTTTATTTATTTCTTCGGACACGTCGACCACTTCCTTTCCCTTAATCCTTTTTAACTCCTCTGGAGTAAAACATCTACCACTTCAGGTCAAGCCTCTAATTTCGGGTAGAAAGACGAGGGGTTGTCTTGCACCCTGAGATAAATGCCCATAGTTGTATGGTATGGCATTATAGTCTTTTCTAGGTGTAACGGTGGGCTTAGTCAAAACTAATTTGGGTATCCCTTCTGGAGTGAACTAGACCCGACATACTTCTTTATCTGACATCTCTGTCACAGACACGTTATCATCTGTAATTGTCTCTATCCGAAACAGACCTCTATTTATCATTTGCATCACATTTTCATAAAAGCCTCGACACTAACTAATAGAATGACCTTTCTGGTTATGATATTGACAACATCTCATGTCATCATACTTTGCTTTTATCAGCATTTGATATATTCTTTCTATCAGCACCTTTAAGCTTCTTGAAGACTCGATGTCCAACATATTTACTGATCCACTACCCGAAGCATGACTAGGTAGTGGATTGGTGCTTATATTTGGGGGATCTTCGAATGTTATCTATCCAGCTTTAATTAATTGGAGGAGCTTCCTTTTAAAAGCAATGCATGTATGGATGCTGTGTCCTGCGACTCCGGCATGGTATTCGCAAGTGAGATTCGGTTTATACCAATTGGGATAAGGCGGTTGCAAGGGTGTCAAGGGTATGGGAGCTACATGCCCAATACTTAATAACTTCTGGTATATCTCATTCAAAGGCATTGACAATGGAGGTAATTGTTCTTGAAGTTCTTGGTAACTCTTTTTGGGGAAACTTTTGATTTGGTTTTTTGGTAAATTTCCAATTTGGTTCTCTGGTCTTTTGGTGGAGAATGGAGAGTTGAAGTTAATGTTGGCGACTTGAGATGATGAGGGGTTGTATTTTGGGAAATAGGTGTTCTTGCCCTTATAACCGCCTTTAATATGATCAACCTCTTTCCTCTTTCCACCAAAACCCTTCTTTTCCATAGGTGCAAAGATTCTTCCATTCTTTATTCCTTGCTCTATACGCTCTGCCACAGCAACAGCATCTGTAAATTGTTGTGCCGAACTTCCCATCACATGCTCATAGTATGGTGCTCTCAGTGTATTGGCGAATAGAGTAACATCTCTCTATCTAAAAGGGCAGGGTGTACTTGTGCAGCCAGGTCTCTCCATCTTTGAGCATATTCTCTTATGCTCTCTTTTTCCCTTTTTTCCAGGTTGGACAGACTAGTTCTATCAGGAGCAATATCCATATTATACTTGTATTGCTTAACAAAAGCATCTACCAAGTCTTTCCAATTACGAACTCTAGTGTTATCAAGCCTCATGTACCAGCTTAAAGCTACCCCACTCAAACTATCTTGAAAGAAATGCATTAATAATTTTTCATCATGTACCACTTCCGCCATTTTGTTACAATATGACTTCAGATGTGTGACAGGGCATTGTGTTCCAGTATACTTGATGAATTCAGGAACGCGGAACTTTTTTGGTACTACCACATTTGGGACCAAACACATTTCTGCAGCCCTCACCGGATCATACAACTCTGCTCCTTCAATGGCCCTTATCCTAGCTTCCAATGCTGCCATCTTGTCTTGCTCAACACCATCAGATGACTTTGTTTTATGGGACTCATTTATAGATATTCCAACAATTGGTGTTGGTACGGTTGTCAGTGTGGTTGTACGCCCAAAAGCAGTATTTTGTTGAGGATCTTGGACGTCGTCTGTAATTAACTCATTAGGGTGGTTTACAGCTTGTGTTTGAGTAGTTGTTGTGGGTCTAGTTGAAGGACCCTCATCGGAGGAATTTCTTAGTGTCTGTTCAAGTAAGCTGGCGATGCGAGCTACACTATCTTTTAAAGCATTCAACTCTTCTTGAAAGTGAGTATTTTGATGTGCACGTTCTTCATCCTCCATATTTCTTTGCCGGAGACGAGTGTTGTAAATTCTAGAGGGTAAAGTTCTTCGGGGACCTATATTTTAACCTGTTGATGATATGTGTGTTATTTATGATGAATGCATGAATGTATGCATGATGATTTTTATTTTTGAAAAACCAATCCATGACTTCTGTGCCGAGTAAGATCTGTAGATATTTTTTTTTTGGGAAATTTTTGCCCAAGTATTCAAATCAATTGAATCGTACACACTTGACGAAAAGCAAAAGGTGGACCTTGTCCATTTCATTCATCAAAATAGAGATATATAAAATATTTACTCAAATGCTACTCCTCTATTAGCTACAAGCTTAACAAAAGAGGAGAGTTCATCCAAGTACATTTCATATTTGCGAGCACTACCACCAATTCTAGTAGCTTTTACACATAGTTCATTTGCCTTCCTAGCCACTATATTGATCAGTTTATCAGTTTGTTCTATCTTGTGATGGAATACAAGATTATCCTGTCGTAGTGCTTCATTGCTATCAACCAATGAATCATTATTTTTCTCTAGTATGTGAACCATCTTCTCAAGCTGTCGGGTTTGATCCTTAGCCCTTTGTAGCTCTGTACCAAGCCCTGTTATCTCAGAGTTCAACTGACCTTTGATTTCGACGGTGCCTTCTTTCCATTTACTGCGTTGCTCTTGCACTATCTTTAATTCCTCTCCTTGAGTTTCTAATTCATCTTGTAGAGTGGAAATATGATTTCTTAAGTCATTGATTTGGGTCAAGTATCTTTTTATATTAGACTCTGCTACCCTTCTTGCCTCCAATTCATTTTCCACTTGGACTTTGTATCGGGCTTTCAAATCTTTTTCCTCTTCTAGTACAAGACTAGCCACCCTTCCTTTCTCTTTCTCAGCTTCCCATTTCATCTTGTAGTGGTCTCTTTCCTTTTTTATCGAGGCTACCAATTCTTGGTTTGCGTGCTCCCTACTTTCAAATGTTTTCTTCAAGGCAATTGATTCCTTTTCCATCATTTCATACTTACTCATCAGGTCATCATACTGGGAACTCATTTCTTCTAGCTGACTTTGTCCTTGGATCAACCTGTTAATTTGCTCTTCTTTTCCTTGCAATTGATGATCCAAAGAAGCCCTCATTTGTTCTTCTTCTAATAGTTGCTTCTCGAGGAATTTTTTATTGTTTTTGCTGGTGCTGAGCTCGATCCTTAGCTTATCCAATTCATCTTGCAGGTCCCCTTCTTCAACCCTCTTTCTTTTAGTTCCAACAAAAACGGGTGCCTTGCCTTGTACCAAGTTCTGTCTTACAATGTTCTGAGGTACCTCATAGCTCCTCCATGCTAGGTAACTGGGGCTAACAAAAGGCTTTTTTGGGTGGGCTCTCTGCCAACTAAAACAAGTTGCCCCCAATCACTTTTAATAACTTCAAGTTCAGCCAATGAATTAACTTCTTTGAAAGAACCGGTGTACCCAGTCAACCCTCTAGTTCTTGGTACATATTGTGTTCCCCCAAACTGTCTGGTTACTAGAGAGGGAGAATAGCTGACATAACCGGTTAAGCCAATTAGTGGGACCCACGCCTTATTACCACAACTCATTAGATAAGTTGGATTATTCACCCAAGGAGCCTTCCATCTGAAATTGCTTTTGGGAAGCGCCCGGTATTTCTCTACCCAATCCTTTTCATCCAAGTCTTTCCATTCTTCACTTAGAACCAAACCGAGAGGCCTCAAGTTAAACCACCAAAAATTATTGAAGACTTCTCTAGGAGTTTCCAGGTGACTAACAATCCACATGAACAATAAAGGGATGCAACATCGCATTGCTCCTTTCCCATGTAACCGGCAATGGTTTAAAGACAAGATTGTTTCAGCCAATATAGCTGAAATGGGGTTATTCTTTCCCTACTCATATTCGACAAAAGCGTTGGCTGCTTCTATGCTACTTCAGAAGGGAACAATACTAAACCAAAGATGGCAAAGGCCACTGATCGAAGCACTTCTTCTCCAAGCCTCCCTTTATCTTTACTTGTTTTCAGCTTATTCTCAATCGCCTTCCACTTGAAATCTCCAGAAGATGTCATGTACTGGCCCACTTGATCTAGGCATAGTAGCTTAGCAACTTCTTGGACTGTATTCTCAATTTTCTGTCTGAAATAAACCTATTGTGGGGGAAACTCAAGATTTGAGCATACTCCTCTAGAGTTGGGGTCATATCAATATCTCCAAAGTTAAAGCACCTGTAATTGGGATCCCAAAAATGAACAAGGGCTTTGACTGCTGATATCTGAACCGGGATTTTCATTAGGTGAGCTATTCTTCCATATCTTACTTCAAACAATGCCTTATCTACATACCCCATGATAGGCACAAGTCTTTTCACATTTTCTATGGAACAATGGATTTTGGTCACATGCGGCAATTCATTGAATTTAGCCCTTGGGCAATCTCCCTCAGTTAATTGTGTCATTTCAGATCTTTCCCCGTATTCCAAAAGGGTCATGGAAGTCATGGTCTTGGTTTGGTAATTTCTGCAAAAAAAAAAATTAAAAAGGAATGAATTATTGAAGAGATTACATCCTAGGTTCTAAGTTATAACATGTAGGGTGAGTCTTCTATCTGGTCTCAAAAGGGTCTATGAACTGTCCAGTGACCGCCTCACGTGAAGGTGGTGTGGGGATTTACAAGAAATGGTTGGGGCACTATGTGACCGCCATTATCAAGTAAACGCTCAGTTCATAGTTGGATGTTTCACGAATCTGAACTCCGACTGAAAGTCATGAGGCAGACCGCTAATCCCCACCTATCCTAGAATTCAGGCTTATTTACAGAATTAAAATGCATGATGACATTAATTTGAATCTAATGATATGCATGAATTGAAAATAAAATGCATGCTAAAGTAGTAAAAATGCATGGTAAAATATGAACTAAAGAATAACAATCAAACAACAAAGCTCAGTCCAGCAAGTTCCCCAGCGGAGTCGCCATCTGTCGCGACGACGATTTTTCGCGCTTCGCGCCCCGCCGTCCCCCACTGGTTGGGAGACAACGACGCGCGGTGAAAATGGAGGGTTGTTTTATAACCGTAAAAATTACAACTATAAATATTGGGAGTCGCCACCTAGTATTAAGGTCACTAGGAACCTAATGGTCTGCGAGAGTCTTGGGTAAGGGGACTTGTTGTGCAAGGGGAAGACGCATCACCCCTAGTGCACCTTACCTAAGGTAAGCTGCATTGTTGTTTGATTGTTTTTTCTAAGTTTGAGTCTTACTGGTCTTCCTAAAATTCGACGTAGATTTCTCTCCGTGAGAGAATCTCTACCTCAGTGCGAGTTTGAAAGACTAAAAAAAACGAATAATTTTTACACTATATTTTGAAACGCACATTTTAACTATCTACGAGTGTACTTTACAATGTAAATTTACACTGTAGTTAAAAACCTCTTTTTTTATCTACGGATGTATTTTACAATGTAATTCTACACTACAGTTAAAAACCTCTTTTTTTTTATCTACGGATGTACTTTACAATGTAATTTTACACCGTAGTTAAAAATTCTTTTTATCTGCGAGTGTATTTTACAATGTAAATTTACACCACGAAAGTTAAAACAAAATAATTGTTAAATTATTTTTGACATTTTGGCCGGATGCCAACGGATAATTGTAAACTGGTTACGATACCCAATTTTGTTTTAAAATATGAAAAAGATGCAATATTTTTCTTATGAAAAATATGCTTGAAAAGTCTTGGAATTCGGCCGTATGCACGAAAACAAAATATTTTATATTTTTTCTTTTTTTAAAAAAAATGTATTTTTTTGTAGTAATAATAGTAGTTTTTTTTTAAAAAAAATATTTATACATTTTTTTTGTCAATTTGTATTTTTTATTTTTTTATTTTTTATTTTTTATTTTATTTATGGGCTGGGCTGCCAGCCATAGTGGGCTGGGCTTCCTACCCTCACAGGCTGGAGGCCCACGGCATTGGGCTGGGTCGGTTCGGCCCAGCCCAACCTAAATAAAAAAAATTAAACAGAAAGAAAAAAAGAAAACGAAACCGAGAAGAACGTGAACAGTGTTGTTTTAAACACTGTTCACGTTCATGAACAGTAAATTGTCGAATGTGACGAGAGGGTTACCTGATGATGAAGCCGTGTAGAGGGGTTCGAGGTCGTCCTTCCTGTCGTGGTGGAATCGGAAAGGGAGGCCTGTGGTGGCCGGAATGAAGGCTGGAAGTTGACTGGTCTACTGCCGTTGCACCCACTGCTGCTGCTGCTACCTTGCCGGAGGCTACGCCAGGGTGGCTTATGTGATGGATGAGCTGGTGGCAGTGAAGATGGTGGTGTTGGGTGTGTGTTCGGTCGCTGTGGAGAGGAGGGACAGCTGCCGTGAGTATGCTGCGTTTAGAGAGAGAAATTCCACTGGAGGAGAGAGAAAGAGTGATATGGCAGAAAAGAGAGGGGGGCTGTGATGGGAAAGGGAGGTGGACTGGTGGTCGAGGGTTCGCCGGCGACCAGAAAGAGAGAAAGCAGAGGTTTGGTTTGTTTTTGATCAAAATCTAACTTCCCGGTCGTTTTTTTTTGTCTTTGTTTCTCTCCTTTTTCTCTTCAATTTTCTCCCTATTTATAGGCTAACCTTGCAACTTGCAGGTATGGGATTGATGTCCACAACATGGTGTTTTCAGTGGGTAAGTTGCAGGGTAAGGTGGCTTGCAGGGCATGGCTATCGGCATGCCACAAGCATGGCTGCCGGCAGTGCCATGTCCAGTCAATTCAGGTCTGTTTTCTTCTTTTTTTTCTTTTTTTTTTAAAATACACTAAAAAAAATGATTCATCACAAAAAGTGTTTTTCGGCGGGAAGAATGATATTTTTACCTTCAATTTTAGCTTCCGATTCCACCCAAAAAGTTTAGTCGTCGAAAATATTGATTTTCTCAATTTAAATCAGATTAGGCTTCCAAATTTAATTTCTCAGCAATCAAACCCTCAATTAAATTAATTCGACCCATTTTAAGTGTAATTAAGCCCTTGCGCTAAATTAAATCCTTCAATCGGGTTCTCAATTAATCCTGAAGAGTTTCGTCACCGAAAATCTTAATTTTCTCAATTTAACCCAGATTAAGCTTCCAAATTTAATTTCTCAGCAATCAAACCCTCAATTAGACTAATTTGACCCATTTTAAGTGTAATTAAGCCCTTGCGCTAAATTAAATCCTTCAATTGGGCTCTCAATTAATCATGAAGAGTTTCGTCACCGAAAATCTTAATTTCCTCAATTTAACCCAGATTAAGCTTCCAAATTTAATTTCTCATCAATCAAACCCTCAATTAGATTAATTTGACCCATTTTAAGTGTAATTAGGCCCTTGCGCTAAATTAAATCCTTCAATTGGGCTCTCAATTAATCATGAAGAGTTTCGTTGCTGAAAATCTCGATTTTCTGATTAGGCTTCCGAATTTAATTTCTCAGCAATCAAACCCTCAATTAGATTAATTTGACCCATTTTAAATGTAATTAGGCCTTTGCGCTTAGTTAAATCCTTCAATTGGGCTCTCAATTAATCCCAAAGAGTTTCGTTGCTGAAAATCTCTATTTTCTCAATTGAACCCAGATTCGGCTTTGAAACTTAATCTCTCACTAATTAGGCCCTTAATAAAATTAATTTGACCCATTTAAAGTATAATTAAGCTCTTGTGCTAAATTAAATCCTTCAATTGGGCTCTCAATTAATTTCGAAGCATAATTACACTTTACATCGGCCGACGATTAAATCAAATTGACCCATAAAAATATAATTATATCTTACGACCTAAATTTTATGCAGATTTATCCAATAATAAATTATCTTTTCCTCGAATCTGCATTTCCTTCATTTCTGGGCAAAAAAAAGAAGTACGACCGGGCTTCCGAAAATGTCCAAAATTTTCACATTAATTTTTCTGCCGACACCAGCCTCTTTTATTTTATTTTACTTATTTTTTGGTATATTTTGGGGAATCACCCACAAATTGGGTGATGACATCAACCCTAATATATGGAATATGAATTTTTAATGGATTTTGATGTGGTTTCCCCATGTTTCCTCAAAGTTGTGTTTTCTACGGCAAAAATTCAATGATTCTTCAAATTTCAACTAATGCCTCTTTCTTTCTTTTTTTCATTTTTTTAACATACTGA
Source organism: Salix dunnii (assembly GCA_015731905.1). Classification (NCBI taxonomy): domain Eukaryota; kingdom Viridiplantae; phylum Streptophyta; class Magnoliopsida; order Malpighiales; family Salicaceae; genus Salix; species Salix dunnii. Next base: position 10,114,744 of record CM027674.1, read on the forward strand.
TATGTGGAGACAGTAAAACTGAAAATTTCAGAAGTAATATTCATCAATGGTTGCCGAAATTTAGGTTACATGAGTTTAAATAATTCTTGAAAAAGTAACCCTAATGGACCCCTTATGTAGACTTAAAAGAGGTTTACTCAAAACTGACCCAAAATCCTAAATTGGAAAGCCCATGACTTAAACCAAACAAGCCTTGGATCCTAGCTGAAAACAAAGTCTTATTTAAGCTCAAATAAGCCTTGGGCTATAGCTAACAAAATTAAGTAAAGCTCATAAGGCTTATTTATAGCATTCCATTCAGACCATTAATCCCATGTTTCTAAGTTGTAATATGACTCTTTTGTCTCATTTGTTGTCCTCACTTCATGATCCAAATAAGGTTGTATTAAACCCCTTTTACACATGGATAAGATATACTAGGGTCACCTCTTGATACTCCAATGGTCGTTGTAATCCTGATTTAGTTGAAACCTTCAAAACCACGAATCAAACCCCTGAAAATATAATACGTCCTTCAGAAGGTAGTAGCTGCTCATAAAAGTTTTGCAGTTTTCCATTGAGACATTTGTTCTATATCCCTTAATGAATTAATATTTTCAAATATCCCCTATTTAGAGATCTAAAAGAAAAAAAAAATATTTAATAAACAATAAAAAAACAATGATAAAATGGATTCAGTTATCTATGATCTTGTTGAGATTTCATGAGAGTTCATCTTTTAAGAAAACACAAGAAAAAATATATGTATAAGTTATCATTATTATTTTTTATCAAACGCTTATGCATGATTAATAATGGGAAGAAAATAAATTCAAACATGTTATTTGATAAATATTAATGTTTTATATGTGTGCCTAAGTTAGCATTATCATTTTTATATATTAGATAATATATAGGTGGATTGTAGTGAATGAACATTACCCAAAAAAGGTAAGTACAATTGACTTCTTCAACTTGGATCTTATGGACATCAATAAATAAGTATACATTCTATTCTTCACTACTAGTATTGTCTTTGTACTGCCATACTCACTAAAAAGTATTAAACCACACAATTCTAAGATCCAATTCTCTTGACAACTTTCTTGTAGTGTCATTGGGTTGAAAAGTTGTACAAGAATCAAGAAAACACATGTTTATCCTATATATTAACTAACAAAACATCTTAAGACATAGAGATAGACATGAAGAGAAACGTGAGGAAATTTTGCCATATATTTCCAAGCGATGACTTGCTTCACAAACAATTGCCAAAGATAATACCAACATGAGAATATGATCATTCTGGTCTTTATTCTTTTGATTTTGTTAATGTTTTTATTCTTTTGAATTTAATTCTCAAATATAAAATTTGTTGTTGTCCTTTGATATTTTTTTTTGTGATTTTAACCCTTTTTTAATTGGCTTTTAGTTTGTTTAATATTTTTTTTATGTAATGTTTACTCTCATAATTTTCTGTGTATAGTGTTTTGGGTTTGATTAGCTAGGTTATAATTTAAAATTTTAACAAGGACTAAAATTTGTTTTTCTTATTTTTTTTAAATATCAATGTTTGACTTTATTTTATTTTATTTTTTTTGTTTACATCTCATATTTTTATTATATTATCAAATCAATCAAGGTTGAACTCAATTACTGGACTTGTTTTACTTCTTTAAAAACATAAGTGACTTCTGATTTCTTTTTTTGATTAAAAAAATTTGCTCTTGCCCATGGCATCATGCAGACCACCAATTTAATATTACTATTAGAGATGATTTATGAAATAAGATGAATTGAAAAGTGGTTTATCAATAAGAAATTGTATTAATATTAATTATTTGTTTATCTTTTTTCATGAAAAATAAGGGGTACAAATTAAATATAAACAACCCTCCACAACCACAAGTATTTAATTCCCTTCTAAAATTTTCAATTTTGAAAATGCATGAAACCATGTGATATATATTTTTAGTCTAACAAAGTGCCTATGTATTTCTTGGAATAAAATAGCCTAAATAATATGAGGAAATTAGGAATCTCCTAATTAAAAGCGTTGCATGATTCTTAATCTTGAGTCGAACCATATTGTAATTAGTTGTTTTTTGGATAAAGATTAATAAGTCATTAAGGAGATGAGAGATACAAATTATTTATCAATTAATATTAATCCATATTAGCTGAACTACATTTTTAGCCAAATATTATTTGATCAATTAATATTAATGAGATGTGATTAGCCAAATTGTTCCTTTGGTCCTCCTCCACTAGTCACTCCTCACCGAGTAGTTGTCACTGGTAAGGCATGGTGACCCCTCATGGTTGCAAGGTGCAAATGGTGTGGAAGCGCTCGATAAAGGGAGAATGTGTAATAATTGATGCTATGTAAATAACTTAAAAAATAAGATTTCTTAAGTTTTCCAATAGAGGGGATTTTGTTTTGATGTGATCTAAAATTCAATAATTTTTAAAATCATTTTGAAAATACCTAAAAAACTATTGATACATGAGTTGAAAAGAGAAATAAAATAACATGTTCTACTTTCCGAGACTGGCGTTACTCGTCATATAAATATTGAATAATTATGTTAGTGACAATGGACTTACTGCACACTTCAGTTTCCCACACCACTATTGACCTGCCCCAGGTTCTAAAATTATTTAGCTCCTTCATCTTGTATTTCTTTGATGCAATTATGAACAATTAAGAGGCATAAAAAAACGGTGCTCATTCATAGTAATTTGATTACTAGGAAGAAAAATAAAGATGCAATTTCCATAGAAATGAAAAGAGGAAGGTTGGTGTGGGTGTGCATGGCTTGTCCAGCCTTAGAATTGTCATTTTGTATTCTTATTTTAGTATTTCATGGAATTTTCTAATATCTATTTGCCAAACTAGAGCCATCATCTTTTGATCAATCTTTTATATTATATTTTGGTTTTCTTTTCATTTGATTACACATAGAATTTTAAATCCCATTATGAAACTTCACATGTGTCAAGTAAAACTCTGTATCACAAGTGTGGTATTCATTTGTTTGAGGTAGTACTTGAGTATGTTTTGACATGTACTCTTGTTTAGATGTCTAGTTTCATTGATACCTCAAAATTGGTCTTTTACAAACTTAATTTCTCCCCAAGGCTGATTAATTTACTTAAATCAAAAGGAAACAAGAATACCTAAGTTTTAGCATTTAAAAGATAAATCTTGTAGAAGATTTGTACATATAAAACAGATCACGTGACACTCTTATCTTTTATGCATTTATGTCATGTGGCCACCATCTTTTTCTAACATGATTTTGTTTTTCATGTTTCCATCGTTCATACCCATTATTTGCATCATGTTCCTAATAATTACACTGCATATGTTTTTCACAGCATGGATAATTATGATCTTAATTAGAATCCTCTCATTGTTCCTCTGGAAATTCTCCATGAACATACAAGTTCAAATGGAAAAGGTAAGTTTTTCTTTGATATACATGTCATATACACATGCACACATTATAAACTAAGAGTAGATACATCATGTTTTGAATTAGGATTAGGTTTAAATTTAGACATACTTCACTAAAAGTAGTTGCTCTCAGCAAAGGTGGATGGGCATTTGTCTACCCCTCATAAGTATTTGAAGGATATGAAACACAACAACTTTAGTCAATCCCTGATCATACAAGTGTTTATGCAGCTACAATTGTTTCATTAACTCTTAGTTGGGGCAAAAAAAGCTATATATTTCCAGAAGTGATGGTTGGGGGATCGCTTTGTGGTTAAATCTTTTGTTTGTTGTGTGTAGCATTTGTCATAACATTTATGTGCTAATAATGTATTTACATAATAATGAAGCCTTCAATATGAATTGTCAAAAGGAAATTAACACATTTGTAATTGATTTTGGATTGTTTTGTGGTGAAATAACAATATATGGTTGTCGACAATTCATTCCCTCACTATTTTGCAACCTTTCTTTGGAGAAAAAAAGTGTTTATATAGTGTGATATTTTTCAAAATTATATCAAAAGAGTTGTTATTGTTTTTTGTTTCTATTTTTATTTTTGGATTTTACATCAAGTCTAGGGATAAAATGTCTATAATTTATTGTTATGTTGCTAATAACATGATAATCAACACATACCATCAAAGTTTGATCCTTTTTAAGCACAAATTGCACTAGCATAGCACAAAGGCTTAATTCTCATGAATATATGTATGCCTTCATCATCAGCTCATCTACATGTCATTAAAGCCAATAATGTTATTCGTGTAACACATTTAACATGTCATCAAGTCCAGGGATAAGATGTCTATACTTTATCGTTATATTACTAATAACGTGATAAAATCACCACACACCCTCCAAGTCCCATCATTTTTTGGTACAAGTAATACTAGCATAACATAAAGGCTTATATTCTCATGAATGTACCCTTTCATCATCAGCTTATATACTTTCCATTAGAACTTTTTTTTATCTTTTTGATATTGCTTATATAGGCTAGTGGTTTGAATCAAAGTTATGAGTACAAGGTCACTCTAATGTTCGATTCCTTTTAATGGTGGTAAATAATTGTCCAATATACCTATTAGTGATTCAAGAATAGATCATTTTGAAGAGAGAAGGAATGATACTATCCAAGCAACATCAAATTCAGATCATAAAGTCGGCAACTCTCCTTAAGCATGCAAGGAAGGCTTATTCCATCATAACACCTTACAAACTACGAGAATAAAACACATTAACTTTTATTTTCTTTGTTAATTGCGACAACAACTCTAAATCCTTATTTTTATTTTTAGATTTTAGGCTTGTTTAATTAAGAGTTAGAGTCTAATTCATGGGCCTTATACAAGTTCACAACTTGGGTTCATTAGTGTTTAGAAGCTTAAGTTTCAATATTTATAACTTTCTTATCAAACATGTATTAGTTAGATTTTAGAATAATTAGTTTGTTTTGCTGCAAATGTTGTTTTGTGTTGGTGAGATTTCTTCCTTCTTCAATTCTCTAAAGAAATGAAAATGACAACTCACTTTGTGGTGTCATCCTTATACTTCCCATTCACAAATCAATATTTGTCGAGTGGGGATTCAATTCCAATATTGTTGGTGCTTAAATACGAGTTATATTTGTATCACACTTTTATCAAACTTGATTCACTTGGTTTTTCAGGGTTTAATGTGTTTGCATGTGGATTGCTTAACCACGAGTTCATATCAAAATATGTAGAAAAATGTAGAATTTAATACTTGTAACTTTTTTTTAAATGTTTTCAAATAGATATTGCCTTTTTATAAAATTGTGAGTCATTGTGTTTTTTGAGATTTTTTTTTAGGTTAGAACTAATTTTGTTGGTTTTAACTTGACAATCAGAAGATATTTTTGGTAATGTGGTGTAAGATATTTTTGTATTTTTTTAAATTGAAAATATATTAAAATAATTTATTTATTTATTTTTGAACATATTAAAATGAATGAAAAATATATAACAATTTATTTTTTATATGAAAAGATTGAAAAAAATATTATTAAAAGCCTTGAACCGCATTAAAAAAAAAGATTAATCTGAATTATTATAGTTAATTAAAAATAGATGTATTGTTTAAAAAAAAAACCTTTAAATCTATTATTAAAAGCCTTGAACCGCATTAAAAAAAAAGATTAATCTGAATTATTATAGTTAATTAAAAGTAGATGTATTGCTTAAAAAAAAAAACCTTTAAATCTATTAAAACGTATGTTTTCTTTCTTTCTTTATTTTTTTTATATATAAAATGTCACATAAACCTCCATCATATATTTCCAGATCGAACGGTCAAGAAACAACCGCGAAGGTTGCCTCCTTCCCTACTGCTCCAAAACGATTCGACATAATTTAATAGCTCCAACGGGAGAGGCATTTCAGGAGGCAAAATGCATTTTTTACAATTAAGAAGGCATTCCTACATATGAGATAATGAAAAGCCAAAATAAATAGAGCCGTTGTAATTGTACCGTTGCTTGCAAAAAATTGCCTTGGATCTGGAACACTTGATGGCTACACTCGGGTTCTCCATCAAATTGAAACGCAAACCATGGATCAAGAACCTTCATCACAGAAAGCACAACCTAAGATCGTAAAATGAAAAACTAAACACTGGATCATCGTCATCAACATCACAAAAATATTGATCATTGCAAAAAACAACACACTTCGCTGATGATTTCTTGATAAAAAAAACTAAAACTTCGGGTAAGAAACAAAGCTAGAGAAAAAAGAGAATTTGTAATTAAATTGATTGAATTGTTTATAATAAAATTTATTTTAATTAATTTTTAAATTTATTAGTTATTTTTAATATGTTCATTTTTTTAAGTTTTTCTAACATTCAAACACAATAAATAACATTAATTAACTTCAAATACAATAACCATAAAAAAACATACAAATTACTTGAAAAATATACAATAAATAACTTAAATTTCAAATTTCAAATATTGTCTTTGTTAAATATTTTTTTAAAATTAATTATTTAATTATATAACTTACTCCTATTAATTAATTAATTGCATAATTAAATTACATATAAAATAATTACACTATATTTAAATAATATAAAAAAATAGCTTTCTAAAATGGCTCTTACTATTGGAGCACATATCAACAAAAGCAACACCTATTCAAATAGAAAGCAGTGCATAACGGCAACTAACAGAGACGGTGGGATATTCGTTATATGCAAATTTACGGTGTTTTATATATATTTTTATTTTGTTTAAACGGACAAAGGTTTGGTTTTTGTTATCTGAGAAAGTGAGAGAGCCAATTCGTTTTCTTTCAATATTTCACTTAATTTTTTTTCTCTCGATGTCGATGAGCTCATCTTCAATTCCCGCCACCTTTCTTGAAGCAGAGGTCAGTTTCTTTTCCTTTTTATTGTTTTAAATTGATTTGATATCGTATATTAGCTTTAAAGCATGCGTGATTTAATTAAGGAGCTGTAGAATTGAATATGAAATTTTTTTTTATCTAATCAGTGATTTTTAAGATCTGGATTTTGTTTGTACTGGTCAATATCTTAGGACTCTCTCTCTATATATACATGTATGTGTCTATATAGTGCGTATGCATGTATATATGCATTTGTTGATTGTGTTTTTGGAGATGATTGTAGAAGAAGGAGATGGATGGAGTAAAGATAGAGGAGTGTTGCCTTGAAAATAAGCAGTTAACGGCCGCTTCAAACTCATCTCAATCTGAAGAAGATGGTAGTGGCAGTGCTATTCTTAAGTCCCCGGGGATTTCTAGTCCGACCACCGCATCACCAACTCACAGGTTACTCACCTACTATCCGTTAATTCTCTTTTACCCTTTTTTAGAAAGTGCACATTTAAAAAGAAAAAAAAAACGCTTATGATTGTCTCGGTTCAATAATGCCTTTTTTTGGGTGAATCTTGCATTGAATCTTAATGCTTTATGAGAATTTGGATTTGCAGGAGGAGAACTACAGGGCCACTTAGGAGAGCAAAAGGTGGTTGGACTCCAGAGGAGGTTAGTGGTTTCTGTAACTTATTTAATTCCCATATGAGAAGGTATTGTTCTATGTGTTGTTGTTTAGTTGATTTATTGAGCGTTAAGGTTGATCCAACTCAGTGATTGATTCATCTAAAACCTGGACAAGCATAATGTTTTATAGTTATCTTTTTTTTTTTTTTTTTTTTATGAATGATAGTACGACTTTTATGAATGATAAGCATGACCAGTAATGATCATGGACATCAATAAATATACAAACCCATGGATGTAAAGATCTCATAACCCATAACAAAGATTGACATAATCCCGGAAAGCTGAATATCAAGTCTAATAAAAACGTGACACATAGATTACTTGAACCAAAGCATCCACTATTAAAATAAACCCCTACTCAACTATTAGTGAATCACGTCTGAGAGGTATAAGAAGGACACCATGAAAATAGTTGTTCTTTGATAAGCCAAATTCAGTTTTTTAGAGAACCAATATACATGAGAATACCTCACACAAACAAGCAATATTATTCTTGAATCAAAGTCTGTAAAACAAAGCCTAACTGTAGGTAAAAAACATCTTAAATTAATCTGGAAAAATTATAAAAAGAGTTCTAAATATAATAGAAAAAAAAAATTCCTAAATCAACTAGGAAACTAATATAAACTCATCTTTGGACGATATTTGAAGGCTTTCTCGATGTCTGCTTGACCTGAAAGTTTAACTTTATATAAAACAAGATGTTTGAAAACTTTTGGTAAAATTTTAGCTCGATCAAACATATAAAAAATTATATTTGTTAGTGTAAAATTGTGCATTAGAAAAAATCAGCCCAAATTCGACTTTATTTTTCTAGAATAAACATGTAAATCTTTGTTGTTGTTGTCCTTTAGTTCCATTGTTGAAGATTGAAACTCCCAAAAGATTCTGCCATTAAATACTACAAGCCCTCCTTTTCGTGTGCAATTATGATAAATTAAGAATCCTTGTAACAAAAAGATTTTGGAACATCATAAGAATCTTTGTAGTAAGTTGCTACCCGTTAAATATCCTTGTAGAACTAAAAGCTTCCAAAATTAGCTTTTGGATATCTTTGTATTATTAGTTAAATATCCTTGTAGAACTAAAAGTTTCCAAAATTAGTTGTTGGATATCTTTGTATTATTAGGAAACGAATCCTCTCCATATAGAAAATTCACAAATCAGAAGGTAATAAATAACAAAATCTATATTGCATCCATTGACCTGTATCACATGATCTTTTCAAACTCTAATTGATCTAAAATTTTAATCCATTGCAGTGAAATATATCTAGAAACTTTTGGTTAATTTCAGCTCAATTCAACAATCGGACTGAAAGTTATGTTTGATAGCATAAAATTTGGACAGTAGATGTGATTGTGCTAGAATACAAATTTTCTTGCTCGATCTTTTCTTGGATTGTGTCACACAATAACTTCACAATAACTTCAAATCCACTATTCTTAACTACATCTGCTAGTGTTCAGTCAACTGTGGTTTTCTGCTGTTATGAGTAATCAATATATGCTTCTGCTCAAATCCAATTGCTAATGACAACATTTTTAATGTATTACAGGATGAACGATTAGAAACTGCTGTTGCAACCTATAAGGGGAAGAGTTGGAGGAAAATAGGTTTCTTTCTCAACTCGGAAGTGCTTTTTTTAGTACCGCTTTAGCAGTAGCGATAACCTTTTCAATGCTGTTTTAAGGAATTCTGTTTCATAATTGCCTATTGTTTATTCCTTATGTATAATAAAGTCCATTATAACTTGTAGTCAGACTTGGATAATGTACTTGAGCTGGCTGAGACTCATAAAATTGTGAAGATTCAGTAAAATGTAATTTATAGCAGATCCAGGAAAATAAAGAAACTTGCTTTGGTTACCCCAAAGAGAATTATTCCTGCCTAAGAATTGTACGTGTATGACAGGAACCAGTAGCATAGCTATGAATATTTTTCAGAGCCATCAATTAGCAATTTAGCACCTTGTCAAAATCTTAATTGTTTTAAAACTAATAAAAAGATTCAAATGCAGAATAGTTCTAAAAGAATATAAGAAAAAGAATATAAGGCTACACACATTAGTCTCATTATTCAAAAAAAAAGAAAAACATAAAAAATGTTGTGAGGAATTGTGAGAGATTAAAGTCTTGGGTCTCAGTTTATCAGTGCACATTTTTGTTGCAAACTGTTTCAATCTTAATTCTCAATCACAAGAAGAAATTAAGTTAAAGTGATAACACTCTCTTTGGACATTTATAGTATTAATGGGAGAGAGTTTTGAGGGAAGTCAATTAGCAAATACAACCCTGAAGCTTTAACATGTATTATATCTCTAGCCTTTTTCTGTTATGTATTCCAGTTGGGTCAATGGATTGGCCCCACCAAAATCCATGTGACTCCACCCTTGACAGGGATGAAACCCAACTGCTTGCAAGGGTATACCATAATTAGTTTTTGGAATTTACAATTTTTTTCTTCTTACAATTTTTTTCAGATGCACATTACCAAAGTCACCTTAAATTTGTTTAGTTTTGTAGGTGGTTCTGAAGATTCAAGTGATGGAATATGTTAGTACATGAACGAACTTGAGATTAAGGCTCTTCTATTTTTATTGTTAAAACTGTTGGAGCAGTGCTTGTTTTCTCCAATTATAGATAGAGCGTGTTAGTGTCCAATTTGATCAAGTTGCTGGCTGTTTCTGATTACCTTCAATCTGGAGGACCTGTTTGGAGTCTGAAATGACTGATTCTTTATTTATGTTGAACAAAAAAATGGTTTACATGTGACAATAAGATCATACACATGGTTAAATACTTAAAATTGTTGGGTTTCTGTGTAATATTCATGTAAGATTTCTTAAGTTGGTCTTGCATGTTGATGTTATGCAGCTGAGTTTTTTCCTGGTAGATCCGAAGTGCAGTGTCTGCATAGATGGCAGAAGGTTCTTAATCCTGATCTTGTTAAGGGACCTTGGACTCACGAGGTTGGCACCTCAACCTTCTTGTAATATATTCTCTTGTTGCTAGGCACTAAAGTCTAACTGCTGTTTTTTCATCTAGGAGGATGAAAAAATTATTGAACTGGTAGCAAAATATGGACCCACAAAATGGTCTGTCATAGCAAAAGCTTTGCCTGGTCGCATAGGGAAGCAGTGCCGAGAGAGGTACCTATTACACATTATGAATCCAGGCTGATTATATATAATAAGAATGACTACACTGATTGATGGGTTTTAGTTTTTCATCTGCAATGCAACTCATTAAGCATTAAACTCCTTTTTCCTTGCAAATGGAACTCTGGTCCTAGAGCTGTTGAAAGTTGTATACTTTACTCTAGCTCTTGCATGCTGTGGTTACTGTGCCTGAAAAATCAAAAGAACGTTTCATTACCTTCAGTCACTGAGCAGATGTAAGTTTAAATTTTACACTAGAGAAAAATTATTTGGAATATTTTCAGGTGGCATAATCATTTGAATCCTGATATAAAAAGGGATGCTTGGACATTGGAGGAGGAACTGGCACTCATGAATGCCCATCGAATACATGGGAACAAATGGGCTGAAATAGCAAAGTTTTTGCCTGGAAGGTATTCTTGCATAATTTTGAAAACTAGTAGGGAAATTCTGTTGCTATTTTGATTTTGAATTTATGGTTTACTTGGAATTAATTTGTAAATCGGTAACTTTATTTTGAATGCTTCACGTTCATATTCTTCTGAATAGGGAGAAGGTAAAATATGCTGATTCATTTTGTAGTTTTGACCTCAAAAGCAGATCCGGCTTATTTAAAAGTGTATTGTAGATTCATATTGCATATGTTGCCCATTTAATATGCCAGGGAGTTTATATTAAATTACTTTTACATTGCTTAATGATTAGTATTTTGTCATCATTTATGCAAGGATGCTAATTAGATTTGATTTGACTTTACAAATATTTAAGAATATGTCTTGGTAATTTGAGTTTATTTTATACAAGCAATGACATTTCATTTTTCCATCAATTGTTTATTATGATTTTAAAAGTCTATCATTTCACGCAGGACTTATTGTGACAAAGTCAAAGATATGACTGAAAGAAAAATGTATTTTGTAGAATCCTCTTGTAATAATATTACACAGATGATCAATTCTGTATGGTGAAAATGCACAATTTCATATAAAGTGCCTTTTGTTGCATGTCTTATCCCACTTTTTTGCTTATTAATGGTCTATGAATCTAATGCCTATATATATACAAGGAGTTAGAGATTGATAAAAACTGGACAAGATCGGAGGTTCTGAAAAGTAAGGGTCAGGATAAGAGCACTGATTAAATAGTAAAGAAATAACATTTTGCCATTTCATTCATTATAATTCAAGTTGTGTGGGGGGATATTTCAAGCTAAACTAATCTGACTCAACTTTGCTGCACACAGGACTGATAATTCGATTAAAAATCACTGGAATAGTTCCTTGAAGAAAAAAATTGATTTCTTTTTGGCTACAGGGAAACTTCCTCCTATTCCAAAGAATGGTATCCAAAATGGAATCAAATATATGAGTAAATCAACTGTGATGAAAACAATGAAAGAATCAGATTTAGTCATCCAAACTTCATCAGAAACTACTGATATATGTAAGCTAAAAGATGATGGAAATGATCAGTTAGAGTCTAAATTGGCACGAGTTGTAGTAGCTTCATCAAATGTTCGTCCAAATGAGTCTGCTGTTTCTGTAGATCTTGGGTTTTGTGATTCAGACTCGCTGAGGAAGTTTGAGAAGTGTACCATCAACTTTGAAGATGGTAAAGACAAACATATTGGGTATAGATTGCAATTTGACAAGTCAACATATGGTTCTTTGTATTATGAGCCATTACAAGTAGAAGCTTGTATTGCATTAGTTTCAGATACTTCTAACATGGGTAATGCACAGTATGATAATGGTTCTAGCCTAGTTTCATCTCCCATTAGTTTCCTTACGCCACCCTGTATAAAGAGTAGTGGTTTGAGTGCACAAAGTCCAGAATCTATATTGAGAGTTGCTGCGAAGAGCTTCCCTAACACTCCTTCAATATTTCAAAAAAGGAGGACTGCTCAAGTACATCTGCTTCCCAGTAAAATTGGGAAAGTAGGTGAGGAAACTGTTAAAGAGAGGTCAGGCATGTCTACTGAACATGACAAAACTCAAAGTACTTTGGAAAAGGCATCTGCTCAAGATGGAAGTTTGTGTGATAGTCCATCTTTTTTGGGTGATGGTACCATTCAGCTGAATGATAAGCCCTTTAATGCATCTCCTCCATACCGGTTAAGATCCAAACGGACTGCTATCTTCAAGTCGGTGGAGAGACAACTTGAGTTTACATTTGGAAAAGAAACGAGTAGTGGTACCAAATCTACAGGGTTATAAACTGTTAAAGAGAGGTCAGGCATGTCTACTGAACATGACAAAACTCGAAGTGCTTTGGAAAACACAGGTGCTCAAGATGGAAGTTTGTGTGAGTCCTGCTTTATTGGGTGATGGTACCATTCAGCCGAATGATAAGCCCTTTAATACATCTCCCTCCATACTGGTTAAGATCCAAATGGACTGCTATCTTCAAGTCGGTGGAGAGACAACTTGAGTCTACATTTGGAAAAGACACGAGTAGCAGTACCAAAACTACAGATTTATTTATGAAGGGGAAAACTCCTATTACTGAAGATTTTTCTCGTGCTACAAAGATGGGTGTGACCTGGAGAAAATCTGTAAGTTGTAATTTTCCTGCCAGCCATACCTATGTCAAATTGCGTCTACTATTTTTGGTTCTATGATTTTTGTTTTACTTTCATTGCAGGTTACATTCAATATGTTTCATCAGGGTAATGCTCCAAAAATGAAAGAGTGTTTTTAAGTTTAGAATAGAAACTGGAATCTTTAATGATAAACTTCTGTACAATGGGATCAATGAAAATGATATAACAAATATCAGTGGAGTTAAAAATAATTTCTTAATTGACTTTTTTTTAATCATCTTGCTGGGTTAAGTGAAAAATTCTCATGGATGGCTTTTGGAGTTTGAATTTTATTAGGCTAACAAAATACTGCAACCTAGGTTTCTGCATTTTAGATGTTTCAAATCTTTTTGGCAACGTTATATACTTAGCTTGACATCATCAAGCTCATGATGGAAAATTCTGTTGCTGTTAATTTTCCATGACCAAGTGATTTCCTATCTGTGGCAACACAGAATGATCCATTTATGAATGACGTAACTTGTATGCCTGGGATAAAATTGAGTTGCCAAACCGTAAGTAAGAAATCTCTCTCATTTAAAGGACTAATGTGGGTGTTCTTAGCTTTTCATTGTGTTTTGGTTGCTTGTAAACTCTTTATATCAGAGACTAGTTTCGCTTGATAAACTTCATTTTTAGTTTTGCTAGAATGGAGGCAGAGTTGTGATAGTGCCTTGCACCTTTTTCCTCCAAGAAACTATTTTGGCCTCAAGTCCCTTCTCATATGCCGAACCATGAAAACTTCAAGCAGATATGGCTTCACAAAGAAAAGTGTTTGTATCATCTTAAAGCTGTTGTAGTCTTAGATATATCGTTGTACATTTATATTGGTTAATACAAGTTAGATTAGAAGACAACTCGTGGTAGAAGCGGAATGTTCTGATGCCTAAGAAATAAGAAAACTAGTAAATGGGCAAGTGGAGATGCTTTTTTCCTTGAAACGTGCAAAATAGGGACATATTTAACCACCATGTCATGTTTTGCTTATGCATATTGTAATATGGATTCTTAAAGTTTTTCATTTGAAGCTTGCTCCTTTTTTTTTCATTAATTTTTTTTATTTGGGTTTCTTTGTTTTCTTTTGCAAAAGTTGTGCTGTGTTACCTTGATTGAGTTTAGGGGAACATCAAATATTAGAATTCTAATTCCCAGTTTTCCTAGTGTAATTGATTCAGGGATTGAGTGGAGATATTCTTGAGGTTTGTTACAGACTACAGTTTCTACGCTGGTTCAAAGTGACAAGTAATAATTTGCGCATATGAATCCTGCATCTTCGAACTAAGCAATACCAAAACCCATTGTTTCTTCGCACACAGCTACGTCTTCGATTATACCATAATGTAAAGGGGCCAGTGGGGAGAGGCTCCAGGTCCTTGTGGAATAAGAGAGAAGTCTCAAATGAGTTTGAATGCTATTGATTTTTAAGTTTAAAGACTTTTAGCACAAAGTAAAACCGTAATCAATTAAACGTCATCAGGTTGAAATTTGAGAACGTATTTGGAGCAAAAGTAAAAACAATTCAACTTTTATTTATTGTTTTTTAACAAGGTTTCACGAACATATTCGTCTATTTATGACTTTAAATTGAATCCTTCCACTATAGAAACAACCGTATAAATAAAATGAACTTGTTAATATGTTTAATTTTGTTAATAGTGAACAATAATTGTTGAAATTGAGTGACTATGCTTTGCTGATTGATCATAATTATTCGGTCATCATTTGTAAAAATTGTTTTCTATATAGTTATCAAAATGAAAATGAAAACCAAAAATCAATCATTTCCAATATAAACTTCTTTCTTTTTACCTGGAACTTTATCTATAAAGAAATAGCAATTATCTCATTATGTTAGTTCATGTCCTAGCTAGAAATGCTCTCTCCTCTCTCCTCTCCTCTCCTTTTCTTTCTCTCTAAATGATTAGATTTGGTTTCTTTTCCATTTGATTATGTTTTAAACCTTGTTAGATTAGGCAGGTTCTCCTTCCTCGGTTCAGCCAAACTTGGCTTCTCTACTTCAGCTTTCTCATCTTTTGTTGGTGATCGTTTTTGTTTCAACGTGGAAGTTAAGATGAGGGAGATGGGGAAGATAGATGTGGTCTTGAAATCTCTTTTTCATACTTCTCTCCGGCCTAGAGTTGATTTATCTAATGGTATCACCCACACCAACAACCACAAAAATTCTAAGGACGAAACAAGGGAGGGTCAGGCTCTGATGGGGCATAACCTAAGAATTCAGCTTCAGGAGTTGTTGCTTGGTCATAGTGCCACTTATTCCTGGGAAGACTGCCATCCTGCAACTTACTAGCTTTCTAGAAGGAACATTTCCTTTTACCTACTTGGGGGTCCCGCTCAGTCCTCACCAGGCTAGTCAATTCATGCCTCTTCTTCATAAATTGGAATTGGTCATTTCAGTTATGGATGGGTAAGTTCCTTACTTATATGGGGCTATTAGAGTTGTTAAGATCTGTTTTGCATGGGATGGTCCTGGGTTGATATTTTTCCCATTCCAAGGATAGCTATTTCCCGTATCATCAGTATCTGCTAGAATTTTTTGTGGTCAGGTTGTATCGGTTAGAAATATGTCTTGGTTGCTTAGAATTCGATCTGTCTTCCGGGAAAAAAAAGGTGGTTTGGGTTTGCTGGATCTGAAAGCCAGAAGCAAAACCATTTTAGCCAAGCATATTTGGAATATACATCTTAAAACTGACTCAATCTGGATCCAATGGGTGCATCATTTTTATCATAGTTCCTCAGCTATCTAGGGAGTGCAAGCCAGCAAAGCATCATCCCCATTATGGAAGGCCATCATATTCTTAAAGAATCAACTCATGGAAGTGTGTGGGAGTCATCTAGCAGCCCTTAATTTGATTCAAAACTAGGATAGTTGTGAAAAATTCTCTAGCAATGCTTACGATTATTTTAGATCTCGAAGGGAAAAAAGTTAACTAGGTGCGAGATGTTTGGGACTCCTAGTCTATGCCAGGATTTAACTTTATTCTTTGGTTAGTTGTCTTGGGCAAGCTACGAACAAAGGACTGCCTCCAAGTTATGTCCCCAGATCTTATTTGCCCCATCTATGCCGGCTAATGAATCTCACAGGCATCTATTTTTTTACTGTTATTGGTCTACTTAGTTATGGGGTCTCATCAAGTCCTGCCTTAGGATTTGCAGGCGCATTCTCACCTTGAGTAGTGCGTTGTGAGGTCTTAACACAGGTAAATAGAACATGGAAGCAAGGCTCAGGCAAATCTCATTAGGAATTACAGTGTATTTAATTTGGAAAGCGCAAAACAAAAGGATCTTTCAATCATCTAGTTTATATGTGCACAAGATCTTCCGTAAATTCTTGATCATTAGGAAATTAGTTAGTCTTCTACTTAGTAGTCTTGTTTGTGTACCTTGAAAATTTAGGTAGTTTAGTTGATTTTTTTTTAGTTGAATTTTCTTGAATTAAATCCTTAGTTCTTGATAATTCGAAATTTTTTCGCTCTTTTCTGATTTTTTTTGTTCGTGTCTTCAAATCATCATATTATTCATACAAATTTGCATTGTTATTCGTTAATTTGTCATCGAGTTTTATTTTATTTTGTTAGTTTTAATTTGCACTACACAAAGTTAGCTGTAGTGGAGTTTACTGACTATGCCATGGTTTGGTGGGAGAGATTGGTGGTAGAAAGAAGAAGGAATAGAGAAAGACCAGTTAGCACATGGGAGAAGTTGAAAACAATAATGAAGAAGAGGTATGTTCCTAAACATTATTATCGGTAGTTGTTTAATCGTTTACAAATGATTACACAAGGTAATAAGAGTATGGAGGAGTATCAGAAAGAATTAGAGGTGGCTATGATGAGAGCTAATGTTAATGAAGATGAGGAAGTTAAGATGTCTAGGTTTTTGAATGGCTTGAATAGAGATATAGCTAATGTTGTGAAGTTGCAATCACATGTTGATTTGGAGGAGTTAGTACACTTATCCATTAAGGTTGAAGGATAGTTGAAAAGGAAGGGTAATACACGATCTGGAGCTTATATGGGGTCTTCTTTGGGTTGGAAGATGAATTATAGGAGGAGGGTAATGCATCATCGAAGCCTTTAGTGACTTCTAAAGTTGTTGAACCTAACTCCATCAAGAAGTAGGTTTCAGCCAATGATCAAAAACTTAAGGGAGAAGTTCCACTGAAGCATAATCGTGATATAAAGTGTTTCAAGTGTCAAGGATTGGGACACTATGCATCAAAATATGCACATCATTGAGTTATGATTCTAAGGGATGATGGAGAGATTGTGTCCACTAGTGAGGAGTCTGATTGTGATGACATGCCCCCACTTGAGGATGCTAGTGATTTAGAGTATGCTGTTGGTGATAAAGTTTTGGTGGTTAGAAGGTCACTTAGTATTCAAACTAAGGAGGATGACGTGGAGTAACAAAGGGAGAACATCTTCCATACTAGATGCCTAATCAACGATAAGATATGTAATATGATCATTGATAGTGGTAGATGTACTAATGTTGCTAGTGTTACTTTGGTTAGAAAGTTGGGATTGAATACCATAAAGCATGAGAAGCCTTATCAACTTCAATGGTTGAATGAATGCAATGTTGTTAGGGTGAATAGACAGGTGATGATTTCTTTTTCAGTAGGCAAATATAAGGATGAAGTGTTATGTGACGTTGTGCCTGTGCATGCTACTCATTTGTTACTAGGAAGGCCTTGGTAATTTGATAGAAAAGCCAAGTACGATGGGTTTAAGAACAGGTATTCATTAGAGAAGGATGAAAGGATTTATACACTTGCCCCACTCTCACCAAAGCAAGTGTATGAAGAGCAAATTCAATTGAAGAAGGGTTATAAAGAAGAGCAACATGTTTCGGCCAAAGTGGAGGAACAAAAATATTTGGCCAAAATGGAAAAACAAGCTGAACAACATGGTGAGGATGTGAGGAAGAGAGAAAAGAAAGTGAGTCATAAGTTGAAAACCAAAGGGAACAAAGTTTCGACCCTTAGGACATTAGGGGAAGGTCATGGCCAAGAACAAAAAAATGAAAAGAAGGCCGAGTGTGGAGAGAAAATGAGTGGAGAGAAGAAAGAAAGGGTGAGACAAGAATAGTGTGTAGAAAAAGTGGGGAAACACCTTAATTTTTTTACAAAATCTAATGATCTTAAACATGCCTATCTTTTTTACTTGCCTATGATTTTATTTGTGTATAAGGAGGCATTCTTTAACTCAGATGAGTTAGATTCTTGTGTTCCTAGTGTTGTTCAAGTTCTTTTGCAGGAATTTGAGGATGTCTTTCCGGATGACATTCCCAGTGGTTTGCCGCTAATTAGAGGTATTGAGCATCAAATTGACTTTGTTTCAGGAGCATCTATACCAAATAGGCCAGCTTATAAGAGCAATCCTGAAGAGACTAAGGAAATTCAAAGGCAAGTGAAGTAGTTGATGTCGAAAGGATACATTCAAGAGAGTATGAGTCCTTGTGCAATTCCCGTGCTTCTTGTTCCAAAAAAAGACAACTTGGCGAATGTGTGTGGATTGTTGAGCCATCAATAACATCTCTGTAAAGTATCGACATCCCATTCCTAGATTAGATGATATGTTGGATGAATTACATGGTTCTAAATTATTTTTGAAAATTGATTTGAAAAGTGGTTATCATCAAATTAGGATGAAAGAAGGGGATAAATGGAAAACTGCTTTTAAAACTAAATATGGTTTGTATGACTGGTTGGTTATGTCTTTTGGACTTACTAATATACTACTTTTATGAGATTGATGAATCATGTGTTGCGTGCTTTTATTGGTAAGTTTGTGGTCGTTTACTTTGATGATATCTTGATTTATAATAAGGAGATTGATGAGCATATAAATCATTTGAGACAAGTTCTTGATGTGCTTAAAAAAGAGTCCTTATATGCTAATTTGAAAATGTGTGATTTTTGCATTGATAGGATTGTTTTTCTTGGATATATGATTAGTACAAAAGGTATAGAAATGGATGAGGCTAAGGTTGAGGCTATTCAAGAATGGCCTACACCAAAATCCATAACAGACGTTAGAAGTTTTCATGGTTTGGGTAGTTTTTATAGGAGATTTGTCAAAGACTTTAGTACGATAGCCTCTCCATTGACTGAAATTGTTACGAAAACCGTGGGTTTCAAGTGGGGAGAAGAACAAGAAAATGCTTTTAGCTTGTTAAAATCAAAGTTGATTGCGGCGCCTTTACTATCTTTACCTGATTTTAATAAAGCTTTTGAGATTGAATGTGATGCTTCAGGAATAGGTATTGGAGCCGTTTTAATGCAAGAAAAACGACCCATTGTTTATTTTAGTGAGAAACTTAATGGTGCAACTCTTAACTATCCCACTTATAATAAGGAGTTGTATGTAGTCGTGCGGGCTTTGGAGATTTGGCAACATTATTTGTGGCCCCGAGAGTTTGTCATACATACTGATCACCAATCGTTGAAACATTTGAAGGGTCAAGGTAAGTTAAGTAGGAGACATGCTAAGTGGGTTGAGTTTATTGAAACTTTTCCATATGTGATTAAATACAAGCAAGGTCAGGAAAATGTGACCACCGATGCCTTGTCGTGAAGGTATGTTCTTCTTAATACTCTTGATACTAAATTGCTACGATTTGAGTATATTAAGGAATTACATCTTGATGATCATGATTTCGGTGCTATATATGACACATGCAAGGTTTCGGCCAAAGATAAATATTTTAGGCATGATGGATTTTTTATTAAGGAAAATAAGTTATGTGTGCCTAATTGTTCTTTAACTGAATTGCTTGTGAGGGAAGCACATGGAGGAGGTTTAATGGGGCATTTTGGAATTACTAAAACTTTGGAGGTTCTGCATGAGCGTTTTTATTGGCCTAATATGAAAAGAGATGTGCAAAGAATGTGTGATAGATACATAACATGTAGACAAGCTAAATCGAGGAGAATGCCTTATGGATTATACACACCTTTGCCTATTCTTAAGGAACCTTGTGTTGATATTTCTATGGATTTCATCTTAGGTCTACCTAGGTCTAAGAAAGGGAGAGATTCTATATTTGTTGTTGTGGATAGATTTTCTAAGATGGCACATTTCATTGCTTGCCATAAAACAGATGATGCAATAAATATAGCTGATCTATTCTTTAGAGAGGCCATTCGACTACATGGTCTCCCTGTGAACATTGTATCCGATCGAGATGTTAAGTTTTTGAGTTACTTTTGGAAGGTTTTGTGGGCTAAGTTAGGAACTAAACTTTTATATTCTACTACTTGTCATCCACAAACAGATGGCCAAACTGAAGTTGTTAACCGGACTTTGATTCAATTGTTAAGGGATATCATTCAAAAGAATCTTAAAAATTAGGAAGATTGTTTGCCATTCATTGAATTTGCATATAATCGTAGTGTGCATTCTACTACTGATCATTCCCCATTTGAGATTGTTTATGGTTTTAATCCTTTGACACCATTAGATTTGATTCCATTGCGTGTTGATGAAAGAGTTAGTTTTGATGGTAATAAAAAAGCACAGGTGGTGAAAGACCTTCATGCAAAGATTCGGCAACAAATAGAAAAGAAGAATGAACAATATGCAAACAAAGCCAATAGGGGTCGAAAATTAGTGAGATTTGAACCAGGTGATTGGGTTTGGGTGCATATGAGAAAGGAAAGGTTTCCTGAACAAAGAAGATCAAAGTTGATGTCTCGAGAAGATGGTCCTTATCAGATCATAGAAAGGATTAATGATAATGCCTACAAAGTGGATCTACCAGGTGAGTATAGTGTAAGTGATACATTCAATGTTTCTGATCTTTCTTCGTTTGATGTAGGTGATGATTCAATGTCGAATCCTTTTGAGGAGTGAGGGGATGATGCGATCCAACCATCAAAGGATCGATTGGAGGTTCCAATTGGTCCACTTACTAGGCTTAGGGCTAAGAAGTTCAAAGAAGCTTTCAATGGACTTCTTCAAGATACATGGGCTAAGGTGGACTTCAAGAGGATTTGTAATAATAAAGAGCAAGCCTTGATTAATCTCATTCATGTTCAAGAAGGGCTTCTTGGTGGAACCAAGACCATCACAAAGGATTGGGAGAAGAAGACTAGATTTGGACAGTTTGACCTTTTGTTACTCTTTTAGTCATTAATGAAGCTAAAGATATAATTTTGATTTGATTCTAGTTTTTATGGAAACTAGACTTCCAGACCTTTCCAACGGTATATGACACGCCTTCTAATTCTTTAAGATAAGAGAGAACCATCTGTTTTAAGTTGGGTCTTGCTGCTGCCCGATAAAATACGGAAACAACAAACTTGTCTTATTTAATTAGTTGGGCTATCCAATTTTAATTATTTTGAGAGGAGACAATTTGTTTGGTTTTTTAAACTTGTTTATTTATTTATTTTAATTAGTTTGGGTTAGTTGTAGCTTAGGTTGATTATTATTTAATTTGGGCTATGTGAGACCCATTAGAGAAACTAGGGTTTTGGCTTGGAGTATAAATACTCTTTAGGAATAATGTTAGGGCACTTTTTTTAATAATATTTTCCATCATTGTAGCCATCTTTGGTTACTTCATCTTGGTTATTGATTGAACTTTCAACTCTTCAAGGAATTGACCATTCTTTGTTGTGAATTTATACTTCTTTTGCTCGTCTCCAAGTATAGGCGTTGTGATCGAGTTGGTTTATAGTCTTGTTGCCTTGGGGCAAGTCTTCTATTATGATAAGCTTATTCAAATCTCCATAAACTTGGGTTAGATTGATCTTGGGATCGCGAATACCATTAAATTCCGCTAGGATTCGCATCAGTTGGTATCACCTAGGCTATAAAAAGAAATAGAGAAAGAAAACCGACATGTTTTGCCTATCTTTCATATAAAAAGAAATAAGAGAGAATTTATTGAAGTATTTTGCCTATGATATATATATATATATAAAATGGTTTCAAGTTCTTTATTTTATGTTTTGAAGATACTTTTGGATGGAAGATGCAAAAAGGAGTAAATTAGAGGTAATTGACAAATTTGACCGTCAATCATTGTTTTATGCAGAGCTTAAGCTCTAGAGGTCGAAATGAAGTGATTACAATGGCATTGAAAAAATAACATCCATACATTTCTAGAAATCTAAGGCAAGAAAATAAAATAAAAAAGATCATGGAAATTGCACCCTTCAAAGTCAAATCCTATATTCTGCCAATGTTGACCTTCAGTCATTCCGACTTGATTATCTTTAGCTATAAAAGTCCAATTGATACAAACTCAATTTTATTGGATTCCTGACTCCAAGTGCTATTAGCACTCATAATTGAAGCCTAAAAAGGGGTCATAGTTGAAGTGCTTAAATGTTATCAAATTAAGATGGGACAATTTTCTAGAATAGGAACTAGGGTTTTCTAGGATTTAAAAAAAGAGAAAGAAAACAAGAGAGGGAGGCTGACTAACAGAAGATAAAATATGTCCTCTCTCCTCATCAAACCCAAAATCATGTTTTCTTCTTTATTTTTGATTAGTTATTAAATAGACATGTAAAGCTAAACTCTTTTTTTCTTTTTCTTGGTTGCAATGACACAGAAACCTTTGGATTTCAAAAACTGTGAGATCTATTTTATTTTTTCTTTTAAATTTATATGATGAATATGTTTGTTCTCCTATGATTGTTTATTTTAATTGCTAGAGCGGACTCTAAATTATTATTATAGATAATCTATTACTAAGTTTGATATAAAAACTGGAGTTGTGGTATATGAACTCGGGAAGCAACTTGTTTAATAATTACAATGGATCTAAGTTATCAATCTTTGGGAGAACATTTAATCAAATCAAACATAGACTGTAGACAATTATGTTTTCTTGATTAATCAACTTATATAGTTCTTAAGGCTGACTTTGAAATAAATTACTATTGTGGACATTGTGGTTGTTTAATGTTTAAGGTAAGTTATATGGCATATTCGTTAACTAAACAATGTTAAGAAGAGATAAATATTCAGAATATAAAAAACATTTTGTTTCCATGATTAATTTTGATTTCTATAGACGGATGTTTATTTGCAACAAAGGTTTGTTTTCTTGATAAATTTTAGTTTTATTTAAATTTCATTTGTTAGTTTTCTATTTTTTTTCTTTAGCCTATACAACCTCCAACCCCCCTCCTAAATTGCTTATCATATAGCATAAAAATCTGACCTGAACCTTCCTTGTGGGATCAACTTCTTGCTTGTTCTATAATATCTTATGTGTTTTAAAGTAGAATAATTAATTTGTGTGACCGTGATATCGCAACACACACTACGCAAATGACTAAGATGCTCATTCAAGTTCTTACTATAAATTAGGATGTCATCAAAATACACAACCATAAACTTACCAATGAATGCACACAAAACATAATCCACCAATCTCATAAACATGTTAGGTGTATTTTTAAGCCTAAACGACATGACTAACCACTCATACAAACCATGTTTAATCTTAAATGTTGTTTTCCATTCATAACCCTTTTTCATTCTAATATGATGGTACCCACTTTTTAACTCAATTTTAGAGAAAATACATGCTCCCTACAGCTCATCCAACATATGATCAAGTCTAGGGTTAGGATGTCTATACTTTACCATTATGTTATTGGTGACTCAACAGTCAACACATATCTTCCGTGTTCCATCCATTTTAGGCACAAGTAACATTGGCATAACATAAAGGCTAATACTCTCACCGATGTACCCCTTCATCATCAACTCTTCTACGTGCCTTTTATCTCCCGAGGATTGCTTCTGTGGGCTGGATGATGAGGAATCTAAGTTCCAGGTACAAGGTTTATCTAATGCTCAATTCTCTTATTAGCAGTAATCCACCAAGAATGTCTTTAAGGACATCATCATACTCTTGCAATAAAGAAACAAATACACGAGGACATCATTAAGATTGTTAGTGTTTGAATAAGTTTCATTATACACAAGTAAGATCTTCATCTTGTTAAAGAAAAAAACATATCTGATTTGAGCTATTTTTGCATAAACAATTGGTTGTTTTTGTGTTTTTCCACACATTATCATCACACAATCTTACTTTCTTCACTCCTTGGGTTTTAAGTCCACTCTCACTAGTTTAATTAATGATTTGGATTTAGCTAAACCTAATGGTCTTCTCTCACCATTGTCCTCACATGAATTTTCAGTATTCCCATCATCATATTTTATTTGATCATCATACACTTGTTTTGGAGACATAGGTAAAAGAGATGGTTTTACCATCTTTAACAATAGTGAACCTATTTCTAAACCCTTCATGAATCGTCTTTTGATCAAAGTGCCTTAGACGCCCTAATAGCAAGTGATTGGCATGCATTAGGACTACATCACACATAACCTCATCAGAATACTTCCCAATAGAAAACACATTCGATATTGCTTAGTAACCTTCACTTCAGCACATTCATTCAATCATTGCAATCTATAAGGCTACATTAGTAGATTCAATCTTAATCCAAAGTAGATTCATTTTTTTCACAAGTATCACTAGCTACAATACAATAACTACAATTATTGATTATCATGTTACACACCTTGGTTTGTATATGACATTGAGTATTAAATATGTTTTCTTGTTATTGTCTACATCTTATTTGATTTGCATATTTAGTACACATCTTATAACCAAGGCCTCCCCCTCAACAGGTTTGCAATCTCTCATCACTACTATCCTCCAAAGGTGGTATCTCGTTACTTTCAAATTTGTCATTTTTAGATTCAACCTCCCCATTATCTCTTGTAAGCATAACTCTTCTGTTTAGACATGAGATGCAATGTGCTCCTTCCCTAAATATTTAAAACATTTAATATCTTTGTCATGAGTAGGTTGAGATTCAAATTTACCTTTTCCATTCATATGACATCCTTTTTGGCTTTAGGTGGTTCGGTCCTTGCATGCATATAAGGCTTTAGTTGGACAGGCTCTTTAAATTCTACCTCCAAGTTAAGGAAGATGGAATCAAAGTTGTCTGGAAACATGTGTTGCCCCTTCTCTTTATTTGCCTCTCCACCTTTGTTTCCATGTGGATCATGTCCTCTAATTTCATATAATGTTTAATTCTATAACATTTACATTGTCTCTATTCATCCCATTAAGAAATTTATCCATAGTGCCTTCCCTGTCCTCAATCACATTAGCACGAATCATTCCTCTCTTCATCTCTTTGAAATAATCATCATCTTTGTCATGACTTGCATTTGAAATTTAAGCTCACCCTCAGGAGAGAGTGCTGTGTTGTCCTAATCTGACATAGTACCTTAAATAATTAGTTAACGTATTGATCATGTGGTAAAGTAAACCCCACATAAAGAGAACAATTCCTGGAAAGCCAAGTAAATCAGGTTTGATTGGAGTGTGATAGAAAGATAACTTGTACCTAGGCATCAACACTATTGAATTGGAACCGCCACATAGCGAATTATAATTCACGAACAAGAAGTATAGATTGACACCATGAAGTCAGTTTAACCTTGATAAGTTGTTTTCAGTCCTCTAAATTTATTTGTTCTTGAACATTGCTAACTTTGAAATGCTAAAATTCCCTTTCTTAGGAAATAATTTGGACTTGGACTCCATATTATATTAGGAAAAAATAAGCCCAAATCAAAGTTGTCATTGGGTCTAACACATCAGTCCTTTTCATAATTTGAGTGAGACCCTTCTTAGACTTGGATTAAATGAATTAGAAGTTTCCTTTTAGGATCCATAGGTGTCCTTTGTCCATCTAGTTCCATCTTACTCCATGTGCTTTGATCTAGCCCATTCATTGCCTCTTTAAGTCTCTTTGCCCTCGATCTTGTAATAAGCCCACATGGCACCACCAATGGGTCATTTACATGTTTACGCTTGGTGTTAAATTGGTTCTCATCAATATATCTTATGGATATCTTAAGAGAAATCTATCAAGACACCATATTCCTTAATAGTAAGTTATTTCCAAATGTAATCAAGGTCCCAAAAATGTATTGAAGCTTTTATTGGTAATGGCAACACTAACACTTTTTACAGATGTAGAATTCTCCCAAACGGCTTGTTTAATTTTGTCTTATCTTTGAAGCACTTGGTAAGTTGGACTAATTTGGTGTCATCATTTATTACACGTCTTATATCCCTAAGTGGCGGTAACCCCTTGACATTTAGTATTAAGCCATATCCTTCAATCAATTGTAGTGATTCAAATTCAAGCCCATATTTAACTGTTGGATTGTTCTGACAATTTACCAAACAATTTTTGAGTTATGTTTCTATGTGGGATGCAATTTCAAATCAATCAGAGTTTGAGAAGACCTTGCGATATATATCATAATAGGCTTTACGAGTTTTGTTATGCAATTCCTTTTAGGCAACAAAGAAAGCTTATGTGGAGTGTATGTTAGGTCTTATTTGGTTCATATTAATGAATATGAGTTTGGGTCACATGGGGTCCAAAGTTGGCTTAGGTTAATTAAGATGTTGGGATCATATCAGGTTTCCTAGTCTATTTTGGACTTCTTAGGGGTGACAAATTAGATACTAGCATAGGACATTAATTTTGGATTTTTAGGGTTAATTGAAATATTATATAAGTTAATTATATGTTGCAAACCTAACAGCATGGATTAACAAAAAACACATCTTGCATGAAGCAACATGTTTTTTTAGGACAGAAATCAAATTTGACTTATAAATGTATAATTAACCTTGTGGTGTCATTCACTTGAAATCTAATAGTGTTGGTGATGTGGACCAACTTAAAAATACCAACAAGGACCCATTACATATTCCAAATAGTCCAATGACCCGATTTAAGACAGCCATTGAAAGAGGCATTGAATACATTGGTTTTGAAAGTTTCAACTAAGTCAAAATTGCTAGGTCCATTGGCGTCATTGTGATAAGCCATGAAGGTCAGTGAGAGCAATTAAGCTTAATCCCAAGTATAGAGTTGGAAATGCATGTGAAGGAAGTGTAGGAGCAAGAACAAGACAAGCATGATCATGCAGAGGCGTAACGGTTGCTGAAAGGGATTAAAAGGGTTAACGGAAGCAAATATTAAACCATCACTTACTGTTATATTAAAAGCATCAGTTACTGTCTTCAATTACATCTTTATTTCCCATTTAAAGTCTGTAGTAGAAATTGAATAATGTAATTGTAGAGGAATAATGAAACTAAAATAAAGAGCTGATGTATTTATAAGTACTGAAAGGAAAGGAATAGAGATCATTGAATAATTGTTATCCTATATTATTTTGTGGTTAGTTCTCACCCAAAGAGAGCAACTAAGTTGGCTGAACTTTAGCTCTTAACTGGGACCTTATCAATTGGTATCAGAGCCTGGTTCAATGACAACTAACAAAGAATGAATTGAATTACTAGAGGTTGGATTGGGAGGAGTATAAGATGGCATGTAGAGAATGGAGGCATGTAAGACAAGTTGCATCTGCTAGAAACCATCCATAAATTAACAGAAGCTTTATTATCAAACAAAGGGGAGTCAAGCCAGAACAACACAAACCAAGAGAGCAACTCTCTACACATCACGAGGAGGATGACGGGAACAAACAAGTTTTTTCTTCTAAAATGGCCAAGCTAGAATTCCCACGGTATTCTAGATAAGACCCGACAAAGCGATTCAATCAGTGGATCAATTCTTTGAATTCCAAAAGACTCTAGCCAATCAAAAGGTATCGTTTGCTTCATTCCACTTGGAAGGAGAAGCAAATCAGTGGTGGTAATGGATCCATCAGACCTACCAAGAGGAAGGACGAATGATGACATGGGAGACATTTGTGAAGGAATTATGGGCTAGATTTGGGCCTACTAGGTGTGAGGATTTTGATGAATCCTTATCATGAATAAATAGGTAGGGTCCTCACATGATTATCAGAGTGACTTTGAGAAGTTGGGAAATCGAGTTGTGGTTGGACCCAAAAGGCGTTAGTTGGGACATTCATGGTACGTCTGAAGCTGGAGATAGTAGAAGGAATTTGTATGTTCAAACCAAAATCACTAAAGGAAGTAGTCATCCTAGCTAGCATGAGGGATGATCGGATGAAGCGGCAACATCAATTATTACGAACAAACCCAACCAATCATGCACCCTCAATGCTACCAATTTCAACACAAACAACACCAAATACAACTTTCAGGAGATTATCATGGGAGGAGATGAAAAAAAGGAGAGCTCAAGGACTATGCTTTAACTGTAACGAGAGGTTAACCACTGGCCATAGATGTCAAGGGATGGAACTCTTGCTTCTAGAGGGCCCAACACCCATCACTAATATCACCAGTCTTCATGAACGGAGTAGACATGGAGGGCAGTGAATGGAGAAAATGTTGAACCTTAAATTACTTTGCATGCATTAACAGGTTGGTCTACACCTCGAACAATGCGTGTCGATGAAAAGGTGGGTCTATTTGAAGTAGTGTTGCTGGTTGACAGTGGATCCACCCATAATACGTCTGGCTGATTTGCTATGATTACGAGCAATTCCAACGGAAGCATTTACCATTCGGGTTGCTAACGGATCAAAGCTAAAGTGCCAAGGAAAATTCAAAAGGGTACCAGTTGTTCTTCAGGGAATCCCTTTCTCCATTACACTTTATTCACTTCCATTGGTGGGATTGGACATTGTCGTGGGCATCCAATAGCTGGAAATGTTAGGGTTAGTGGTATGTATTTGGTGAAACCTTACCATGGACTTCTATTAGGAGGATAATGCTCGTTAGCTACAAGGGTTTAGTGACCGACCAATCCAAGTCGCGTCACTAAAGGAGGTATCAAAAGAATTCCATCAAGGCCATTCAATTTTTGCAATCTGCCGCCAAACATATAGGCACGAAGCAGAAGAAAGAGAAGAAAATCAACCACCAAGCATGTGTCAGATTTTGGATAACTATGCTGAGATTTTCAAAGAGCCTACACAACTACCACCAGAAAGAGAAATTGACCACCAAATTATCCTCAAAGATGGGAGTGAACAGTCAACATGCACCCATATCGATATGCTTATTTCTAGAAATCAAAAATTGAGAAACAGGTACAAGAAATGTTAGATTCGGGGCTGATAAGACCAAGCTCCAACCCCTTCTCATCCCCGATATTGTTGGTGAAGAAAAAAGATGGGAGTTGACATTTTTGCATCAACTATCGATCACTCAATGTAGTGACTATCAAAGATCGATTTCCGATTCCTACCGTGGAAGATTTGTTGGATGAACTGCATAGAGCCACTTACTTCACCAAATTGTACCTAAGAGCGGGATACCATTAAGTACGAGTGAAGCCTTCAGATATTCCTAAAACTTCCTTTCGTACACATAATGGTCATTACAAATACCTAGTCATGCCATTTGGCTTGAGTAATGCACCGTCTACATTTCAAGCTCTTATGAATGCATTTTTTTGACCATATTTACAAAGATTCATTTTGTTTTTTTATGACATATTGATCTATAGCCCTAATTAGGAAGTGCATTTAGATCATGTCACGTAAACTTTGGAAATTGAGGCAGCAACAGTTCTTTATCAAAGCCAGTAAATGTGCGTTTGGTAAACAAGAACTAGAATATTTGGTCCATAATATTTCTCATGAAGGGGTCAAGGTCAATAGCAAAAAAAATTGACGCCATGGTAATGTGGCCACGACCTTATAATATTTCTAAGCTACATGGATTTTTAGGATTGACAGGTTACTACAGCAAGTTTGTCTGGAATTATGGAATTATGGCTCAGGCCCTCACAAACCTCCTCAAAAAGGGAAACTTTCAATGGAATGAAGATGTAGAGGCTGCCTTTCATACACTTAAAAAAGCCATGACCACCATACCTATCTTAGCCATGCCAAATTTCAAGGAAGCCTTCACTGTGGAGATTGATGCTTCGGGTGAGGAATTGGGGCATTTCTTCAACAACAAGGTAGGCCTATCGCTTTTATGAGTCGAGCTCTTGGGGTGTCAAAGAAATCATGGTCTACATAGGAGAAGGAAATGCTTGCTATTGTGGAAGCCATATGATTATGGCGCCCATGTTTGCTTGGTAGGCAATTTGTTATTCAAACAGATTAAAGGTGTCTCAAGTATTTGTTAGAACAAAGGATTACCATGCCAGAACATCAAAAATAGGTTTCCAAATTACTGGGTTATGACTATGAGATTCAGTATAGACCGGGGTGAGAAAACTCTATTGCAAATGCACTCTCTCGACATCAGATAGTCCCACTCTTGATCACTTGTTCGTGCCACAATTGATATTTCGAGTGAAATTAAATAGGCTGCCATGGGAGATGACTATATGACTGCTTTGAATAAACTGATTCATTCTCAATTGGAAGGGCCATTTACCTAAAGAAATGGTTTAACTTTTCTCAAGGGAAGAGTTGTGGTTCCATCAAATATCGATTTGCGCAACAAATTGATATATAAAGCTCACGATACAAAAATGGGGGGTCACTACGGAGCTCTACACACCTTTAAAAAAATTAGCATCACAGTTTTACTGGCCTTCCATGCATAAGACTGTCCAAGACTACGTAAAATGTTGTGATGACTGCCAAAGAACTAAAACAAAAACATTACCACCGGCGGGACTACTATAGCCCTTAGCAATTCCATGTCCGGTTTGTGACGATATTACTATAGATTTTATTGAAGGTTTACCAAATTCCCATGGAAAGGATGTCATTTTTATGGTGGTGGATAGGCTGAGTAAATACACCCATTTTATATCATTATCTCATCCATTCACAGCTAAAATAATGACAGAAAAATGTGTGGAAGGCGTGGTCAAATTGCATGGAATGCCTAAATTTATTATCAGCGATAGGGATCCCATCTTCATCAGCTAATTTTGCTAGGAATTTTTTATAATGTCAGGTACCAAATTGAAAATGAGTTCAGCCTACCATCCTTAGTCCAATGGCCAAACAGAGGTAGTCAATCGATGTCTAGAACAGTATTTAAGGACCTTTTTCCACCAATGACACTTGTTTCTACCATGGGCAGAATTTTGGTATAACACTACCTTCCATTCATCGGTAGGCATGACACCATGCCAGGCATTGGATGGTTGTCCACCACCATCCATTCCATATTATTTAGCTGGAGAAACACTAGTTCACAACATGGAACAGAATCTCCTAAACAGAGAGGAAATTCTGTTACAGCTCAAACACAACTTGGCAACAGCAGCCAACCGCATAAAACAGACAACAGATAAAAAATGATAGCATGTATCCTTCCAAGAAGGTGAAATGGTTTTTATTTGGCTGCAACCTTATCATCAAAGCTCAGCCTTCAAACGAGCACATCAAAAATTGGCTAGCTGTTTTTTTGGTCTTTATCAAAAAAGGTGGGTAATATGTCTTATAAATTACAGCTACCATGGGGGGCCTATATCCATCCTATTTTTCATGTGTCATTACTAAATAAACAAGTGGGAGAGGCATCCATGACAACCACAGACCTTCCCACAATCACTGACGAAGGTGAAGTCAAATTAGAACCCATAGACCTTTTTCCTTGGGCCTTAGTCATTTGGTCCATCCTTGTGGACATGTTCCTCAATTGCTGGACTATGTCTTCTAATATTTGCTATTGATTTTGTTGTTGTGCCTCCTGTCACTGCTTCATTCCTATAACCATTTATATCAGCTGCGAAACTCTTATCCCTTCAGCCATCTGAGGAATCGTGGCTCTGATACCACTTGGAATGATCCTCAATTAATTATAAATTTCCCCCTTTCTTGTGAGAGAAAAACTTCTCTAGGCTTTTCTTATTATTTAAATAAAGAAAAATAACAATTTTTTTTTGTCTAAATTTATCAGGAAAAAAAAACAACTCAAAAATAAATGTGAATTCCAAATTAAAAAAAAAACCACCAATTTTTCTGGGCACATTCAAGGTAGCCCGAGCCTCCTTTGAACAATTGATTTGCTTCAAAGCAACATCACTCGGTGCCTTGGATTTGTTCCCTCCAGTCTTTTTATTACTTTTTCCACCAACCTTATCATAGTTAGAGTTTGTTTTAGAATTGTTTTATTTTAGTCTTTGTTTAAGTTTGACTTTGACTTTGTCAGTCAAGATACTTTGAAACGGCACTGCTTCATTCTTTTATCTTTCCCTTAGCCAGCTGTTGACACTAGGCACCTTTAATTCTTACTTGTCCACATAAGTGTACCTACTCCGCATCTGCACTATACATGTTGACTGCCTTTTTTGCTTTTGCAGGTTGGCTTGTTAGGGAAGCCTCATTTCTCCTTCGATCTACACATCGGGAGCCTTGGGAGAGTCTGGAGCATAACCTTTCTTCCTCCCTTTTTCCTCTTATAAATCGAGAGCCATGGGAGAGCTTGGGAGATCCCCATCTTCCTCTCCTCCTCAAGTTATTTTCTAATAATATGGAGAGAGCCTGTGTTGAGGGAATTTGGACTGTTACAGATGAAGTTATCAATAATGAATCTAATTACATGTAAATATCATTTTATTATTTTTATTACATGTAAATTGGCTATAGGC
The DNA here is from genome assembly GCA_015731905.1 of Salix dunnii. Lineage (NCBI taxonomy): Eukaryota > Viridiplantae > Streptophyta > Magnoliopsida > Malpighiales > Salicaceae > Salix > Salix dunnii. The sequence continues at coordinate 10,147,561 of CM027674.1, forward strand.
TGTAATGAGTTCTAGAACATAACAATACTGGCACTAGGCAGGATAGTTTTTATTTTTATTTTCCATTATTGATGATGAAATTGATAGAAATATATAAGTACAGCTAATCACAACTCTTAAAGAGTTATTTAATACTTTACTCATCATTTCATGTATATTTTTTATTTTTTATTTGAAATTTATTATAAACACTAAAAAAACCATTACCACGCAAACTCTACTCTAGTTGTTGAATACTCCATGACTTAAAAAAAATTGTTCAAGTGCAGTTTAAATGTTTGATATTTATCAGCATATGTGTTTGATAGTATGATGCTGGAAATAGCAAGGGAGATGAAAATAAGGTTAGTTTTAGTTTACATTGCACGCCAGCAAAAGATTTGTTTTAAATTTGTTAGTTTTTATATAATGAAATTCTATGGACATAATTGTTTTGTAATGTATTTTTAAGTTATTTGAAATTATGAATGAACCTTAACTAATGAAGTTTTATGGTCATAATTGTGTTGTATTGTATTCGAACATATTTTATAATTTTATAATTTTTCTACCTACACTATATTAGATATGATTTTATGATCCGAGTTTAGAAGCAGCTTCCGTGTTGCGTCAAAATCATGATTTTGATAACCTTGATTAGAGTATCAAGAGGAGACACTAGTACATCATATCAATGTGCAAGAGAGGTCCAATACAATCTTATTTGGGTCATAAAGTGAGGACAATACAACTTGAAAACAACATGAGTGGCTACCTTTTCCTTTTGTTTCTAGGAGTAAAGGGCTAGATGGAAGGCTATAAATAAGTCTTGAATTAACTCTATAATATCTTACTTCCTCCTCTTCTTCTCATGGCAAAACATGGATTTAATATTATGGCCTTTATTTTATTTTGTTAGCTACAACTTAAGGATTGTTTGGGCTTAATTAATACTTTGCTTTCAGCTAGAATCCAAGGCTTATTTAGATTAAGTTATGAGCTTATCAGTTTAGGGTTTGGGGTTACTTTTGAGTGGATCTCATATAAGTTCACATAAAGGGTTCATTAGGATTTATTTTCAAGAACTATATGAACTCATGTAAGCTAAATTTCAGCAGCCTTTAATGAATATAACTTATGAAGTTTTCAATTTTAAAGTGTGAGAGTAATTCTTGCATTCTTCAATTCTTGAACGAACTGAATCTGTCTTGTCAAATTTTAGATGGCTTCGTGGTGGCATTCTACTCATTCTAATAGTGGTGGTGCCTTGGGGTAGGTTTCAAATTTTGTCACACTCCTATCAGACCTATTTCAGCTTTCAGATTTGATGCAAAGCAAGGAGATGGACTTGTTGATCATACACTCGCGGATGGGGATGAATTTGCACAAGACACGTTGTTGCTTCCAAGTGGTCCAATTACAAGACCTAGAGCCAAACGTTTCAAGGAAGCACTAAATGGGCTAATCCAAGCGATTTGGGCTGATTCTAAACAGACCAAGATGGGCTCAAATAATAATGAATGCTTAGTCCACATCATCAAACCAATTGAAAAGACTAATAATTATGCAAAAACGTTTCTAGCATGATCTGACCATCAAAGGCCATGAATTTGATGAGTTTCAAGATATTAAATAGAGGATTAAACATGGTCTTTAATGGTGATGTTAAATACATTGAATTTAGCTAGTTAGCTATTTATGGTTGCCTCTAGAAGTCCAACAGGCCTAAAAACGTGGGGACTTGTTTATTTTGATGTTTGTATTGTTTTAAAGCTTTAGTTATGACTTTTCCTATTCTTGGAGGGTTGTTCCAAGTATATAGATGAGAATTTCAAAATGAATCAACAGATTATGTTTTCAGAAATTTATCATTTTTGTGAGGTCTTGTGTTCCTCTTCGTTCTTAAAAGAACTCGTAGAACTTATCAAGTTAATCTTGTAGCGTTCAAACAACCAAACTTATCACCTTGAATGTTGATAGATTCTCACAATTTCTAGGTGTGGCGTTTCAATCCTTCGTAGTCTTGGTTTTCATCTTGTTAGATGTTGGGTCAAGGCTCAAGCAATCTTGTCTACACGATCTTGGGGTTCTAAACCATCGTTCCTATTGGGTTTCATCACAATTATTGATGGAGTTCATATCATTTGATATCAGAGCTTTGGTTCTAAGATAGGTTTGACTATCTTTCATTTTTGTTTTTTTTATTTTATATACTGTTACCTCTTACAGAAGGCAAAAAAAAACAAGAAAAAAAAATCATGAAACAATATGGAAAAAAAAGGGTGCATGATTCCAGTAGGAAAACTTCTTTCAATCTTGTTTCTCACATTATTCAAGTTCAAAAAAAAATTGTAAAAGAAAATATACGATTATAGTAGAAAAACTTTGTTTCAATCTTGTATCTCATCTTATACAAGTTTTAGCCATTTCAGTTTTGGATTATTTTGAATTAGTTTTTGGAAGTTCAATTAAGAACTAAAGAAGACACAAAAGAGTGGAAGAAAAAAGGCAAGAGTGCGTGAGACCATAAGAGGGTAAAAGTCGTTTAATGTGCAAACACGAGTGTAAGTGTATCAATTCTTGAGTGAAACACGTGAGGGAGTGCTTGTGAGATTCTAACCTTGTTTTGCAGATTTTAAATATGTCTAATAATCAAGAAGATACAACCGAAGAAGTTCGACAACCTGCAGTTCCAAACCTCTAAATGCAAGCCTTGCTAAGGGGAGATGAGGCGTATGTTAAGGGCTGAATTAGAACCTATTCATGACAGGTTGGACAGGGTAGAAGCAGAGGCTCCTAGGGGACATCAACATGACATTCCCAATAGGCAATAAGGTGGGCGTGTTCCGTGGCGGAATGTTGAGGAAGAGGCGGAATCGGAGTTTGAGGAGCTATATTTGAACCGAGGCAGGTTTCAGCGTGGGAATGAGAATTGAGAAGCTAGGATGGGTAGGCCTAGGAGGGATAATGAATTGGGAAACATAAAGATTAAAATCCCATCTTTTCAAGGTAAAAGTGATCCTGAAGTTTATTTGGAGTGGGAAACTAAAATGGAGATGGTGTTTGATTGTCACAACTACTTAGAGATAAAGAAGTTAAGTTGGCTGCAATTGAATTCACCGATTACGCCATTGTTTGGTGGGATCAATTACTGATCAATAGGAGAAGGAATAGAGAGCCACCAGTGGACACTTGGGAGGAGATGAAAATACTTATGAGGAAGTGTTTTGTACCCCCCACTATTATAGGGGATTGTATCACAAGTTGCAGAGGCTAAATCAAGGTTCCAAGAGTGTGGAAGAATATTACAAGGAGATGGAGGTAGCTATGATCCGGGCTAATGTCGATGAGGACCGAGAAGCCACCATGGCTAGGTTCTTGCACGGATTAAATCGTGAGATTGCGGATATAGTTGAGATGCAACACTATGTTGAGTTGACAGATATGGTGCATCAAGCCATAAAGGTGGAGGAACAATTCAAACGAAAAGGATTGGTTAGGAGGGGTCATCCTATGGCTACCACCAGCACATGGAAGACAGCTCCAAAACAGGATGAGAACCTACAAAATAAGCCAAAATTTGAATCCTCTAAGAATTTCAAACCAACAACCATCGCTACAGTAGGTAACACCGAAACTTCAAGTTCTAAAACACGTGATATTAAGTGTTTTAAATACCAGGGGCGGGGACACATAGCCAGCCAATCTGTAAACAAAAGGGTGATGTTAATAAACGCCCAAGGAGAGTTTGAGTCGGAGAATGAGGAAGAAGCAGATGATGATGACATGCCACCTTTGGAGGATGCTGATGATGAGCAAAGTGTTGTGGTTGGAGATTTATTGATAGCAAGGAGAGTTCTCAATATGCAGGTTAAGGAGGAAGAAAGTAACCTAAGGGAGAACTTGTTTCATACTCAATGCTTTGTGAAAAACAAAGTTTGTAGTGTCATTATTGATTGAGGAAGTTGCATGAATGTAGCTAGCACTTATTTGGTGGAGAAATTGGCCTTAACTACCTTGAAACATCCTCACCCTTATCGGCTTCAGTGGTTGAATGAATGTGGCGAGATCAAGGTTGAAATTGAAGGCCGAAAGAAAGAAAAAGAAAAAGAAATGAAGGCCGAAATTGAAAAAAAAGATTTACAAAAAAAAGAAAGAAAAACATTGAACAGAGAGAAAAAGAAAGAGAAGGGATTTTGTCCATAGTGAGAGCAAGAGAGGAAAAATTTAATTTCATTGCAAAAAAAAGTGAGACCAAGAGAGCATTGTTTTCACAGCAGCCCCTGATTGTACTCATGTACAAGGAGGCTCTTTTATGTACTAATGATTTCGTCGATGATTTGCTGAGCGATATTGTTTCTCTTTTGCAGGAGTTTAAAGATGTCCTTCCCGAAGAGGTACCTAATGGATTGCCTCCAATTCGAGGGATTGAACATCAGATTGATTTCATACCAGGTGCTTCAATTCCAAACCGATCTGCTTATAGGACTAATCCCGAGGATACCAAGGAACTTCAGAGGCAAGTAGGTGAATTATCTGAGAAGGGGTATGTGCGTGAAAGCATGAGTCCATGTGCGGTTCCGGTACTATTAGTTCTTAAGAAGGATGGAACATGGAGGATGTGTGTTGACTGTCGAGCCATCAACAACATAACAGTAAAGTATCGTCATCCTATTCCTAGATTAGATGATATGTTGGATGAATTGCATGGTTCTTGTGTTTTTACAAAAGTGGATCTTAAAAATGGATATCATCAGATTAGGATGAAAGAAGGTAATGAATGGAAAACTGCTTTCAAGACTAAATATGGTTTGTATGAGTGGTTAGTGATGCCTTTCGGTTTAACTAATGCTCCGAGCACATTTATACGTTTGATGAACCATGTTTTGCGTGCATATATTGGCAGATTTGTCGTTGTGTATTTTGATGATATCCTAATTTATAGCAAAAACTGAAGGAACATGTAATGCATTTGAGATCTGTCTTGGAAATTCTAAGGAAAGAAAAGTTGTTTGCTAATCTCAAAAAGTGCACTTTTTGCACCGATAAACTTGTTTTTCTTGGTTTTGTTGTTAGTAAGAAAGGAATTGAGGTGGACGAGAAAAAGGTTAAGGCAATCCAAGAGTGGCCAACTCCTACTACAATCATCCAAGTGAGGAGTTTCCACGGCTTAGCTAGCTTCTATAAACGGTTTGTGCGTGATTTTAGTAGCTTAGCCACACCTCTTACTGAAGTCATAAAAAAAATGTGTCATTTAAGTGGGGCGAAGAACAAGAAAAGGCCTTTAATCTGATCAAAGAAAAGTTAACTAATGCACCTTTGCTTATTTTACCTAACTTTGCTAAAACTTTTGAAATTGAGTGTGATGCTTCAGGAATAGGTATTGGAGCTGTTTTGATGTAAGAAGGTCATCCGGTTGCTTATTTTAGTGAAAAGTTGAGTGGGGCAGCCCTAAATTACCCTACTTATGATAAGGAAATGTATGCCTTGGTAAGGGCTTTAGAAAATTGGCAACATTATCTATGGCCAAAGGAATTTGTTATTCACACGGATCATGAGTCCTTGAAGCATTTGAAAGGACAACAAAAGTTGAACAGATGTCATGCTAAGTGGGTGGAATTCATTGAAACATTTCCTTATGTGATTAGATACAAGCAAGGTAAGGAAAATATGGTAGCTGATGCATTGTCCCGAAGGTATACTTTACTTTCCATTTTAGATACAAAATTGCTCGGCTTTGAATACATTAAGGATTTGTATGCACAAGATTATGATTTTGGTAATGTGTTCAAAGCATGTGAAAAAGTGGGATTTGGTAAGTTTTATAGGCAGGAAGGATTTTTGTTTCGGGAAAATAAACTATGTGTGCCTATGTGTTCTTTACGAGAATTGTTTGTGGGAGAAGCTCATGGTGGTGGTTTGATGGGCCATTTTGGTGTAGCTAAGACATTAGGAATTTTGCAGGATCATTTTTTTTGGCCTCATATGAAACGTGATGTGGAAAGATTCTGTGAGAGGTGCATCACTTGTAAACAGGCCAAGTCTAAGTTGAAACCTCATGGTTTGTACACCCCTTTGCCAATACCTAGTGAACCTTGGACTGATATTTCTATAGATTTTGTTTTGGGATTACCTAGGACTAAGAGGGGGAGAGATTCAGTATTTGTGGTGGTAGATAGATTCTCCAAGATGGCACACTTCATTGCTTGTCATAAAACTGATGATGCTTCACATATAGCTGATTTGTTCTTCAAAGAAATTGTTAGGTTACATGGCATGCCTAGGACCATTGTTTCTGGTAGGGATGCCATGTTTTTGAGTTACTTTTGGAAGACTTTGTGGGGAAAGTTACGAACCAAGTTATTGTTTTCTACTACTTGTCATCCACAAACGGATAGTCAAACTGAAGTAGTGAATAGAACTTTGTCTATTTTGTTACGTGCTATCATTAAAAAAAACTTGAAAACATGGGAAGATTGCTTGCCACATGTTGAATTTGCTTATAATAGAAGTATACATTCAGCAACTAAGTTTTCACCTTTTGAAATGATTTATGGCTTTAACCCTTTGTCACCTTTGGATTTAACTTCTTTACCTTTGAGTGAACGTGTGAACCTAGATGGCAAAACAAAGGCGGAATTTGTAAAGATGATTCATGAAAAGGCACGACTGAACATTGAAAGGAGGACTCAACAGTATGTCCAACAAGCCAATAAGAGACGTAAGAAGGTAGTGTTTGAACTAGGCAATTGGGTTTGGTTGCATTTGAGAAAGGAATGTTTTCCAGAGAAATGACCTTCAAAACTCCTACCTAGAGGTGATGGACCATTTCAAGTAGCTGAACGCATCAATGATAATGCCTACAAGCTTGACATACCAGGTGAGTACGGTGTTAGTGCAAGCTTTAACGTTTCTGATTTATCTCCTTTTGATGTAGGTGATGATTTGCGGACAAATCCTTCTCAAGAGGGGAAGAATGATGCAAACCATGGAGATGGACTTGTTGATCATACACTCGCGGATGGGGATGAATTTGCGCAAGACCCGTTGTCGCTTCCAAGTTGTCCAATTACAAGACTTAGAGCCAAACATTTCAAGGAAGCACTAAATGGGCTAATCCAAGCGATTTGGGCTGATTCTAAATAGACCAAGATGGGCTCAAATAATAATGAATGCTTAGTCCACATCATCAAACCAATTGAAGAGGCTAATAATTATGCAAAAACGTTTCTAGCATGATCTGACCACCAAAGGCCATGAATTTGATGAGTTCCAAGATATTAAATAGAGGATTAAACATGGTCTTTAATGGTGATGTTAAAAACATTGAATTTAGTTGTTTAGCTATTTATGGTTGCCTCTAGAAGTCCAACAGGCCTAAAAACATGGGGACTTGTTTATTTTGACGTTTGTGCTATTTTAAAGCTTTAGTTATGACTTTTTCTATTCTTGGAGGGTTGTTCCAAGTATATAGATGAGAATTTCGAAATGAATAAATAGATTATGTTTTCAGAAATTTATCATTTTTTTGTGAGGTCTTGTGTTCCTCTTCGTTCTTAAAAGAACTCGTAGAACTTATCAAGTTAATCTTGTGGCGTTCAAACAACCAAACTTATCACCTTGATTGTTGAGAGATTCTCATGATTTCTAGGTGTGGCGTTTCAATCCTTCGTAGTCTTGGTTTTCATCTTGTTAGGTGTTGGGTCAAGGCCAAGCAATCTTGTCTACACGATCTTGGGGTTCTAAACCATCGTTCCTATTGGGTTTCATCACAATTGTTGATGGAGTTCATATCAAGATCTTAGTCTTTATTGTGGGTTGTGTGATCACGTGATCACAAGGTTTGATCTGTTAGTGCCTTATCTTTGCGTCACACTCCTATCAAACCTGATTTACCTAGCTTTCCACGAATAGATGTCTTTGCTTATGGATTGTTTGATCGTGTTATCATGAGGTTCACATCATTCGGTATCAGAACTTGGCTCTATTAATTAGATAATATTCTTCTTGTTTTCATTATGTTATTTGCTTTATGTTAGTTTCTCTTCAAGAGTCCTTGTTTTGGGTTAGTATTCGTTCGCTTTCCTGTGTTTACTGTGTTCTATTCAGAGTAAGAAAAAATAGTAACAATAAAAAAATGTTACTTGGGTGATGCGAACCTCGTGATCACGTGGTCACACAACCCACAATAAGAAATGAGATCTGATCCCGAAAAGCCAAAATAGACCTGGTAGGAGTGTGACACAATGGAAACCTGCCCCAAGGCACCAACACTATTAGGAGTAGAATGACGCCAAGAAGCCAGTTAATCTTCAATGACTGGACTCAGTTCATTCAAGAACTCAAGAATGCAAGAATCACTCTCACACATAAACTGAAAAGTTTAGAATCAAAATTCATCAATGGCTGTCGAAATTTAGCTAACATGAGTTTGAATAGTCTTTTAAAAACTAACCCTAATGGACCCCTTATGTGGATTTAATTGAGATCCACTCAAAACTGACCCAAAACCCTAAGTTGGAAAGCCCATGACTTCATCCAAGCAAGCCTTGGATTCTAGCTAAAAACAAAGTCTTAATTAAGCCCAAACAAGCCTTGGGCTATAGCTAACAAAATTAAATAAAGCCCATGAGTCTTTGTTTTTATAGTCTTTCATCAAGCCCATTAATCTCATGTCTACATGTTATAATAAGATTTTTTTGGCTCCTTTGCTGTCCTCACTTTATGGCCCAAATAAGGTTGTTGGTATTTTGGGCTGACCCCCATTATAATGGGTCCTTGCTGGAGTTTCTAGTCCAGTTCGCATCATTCCCTCTCTCCTTGAAAGGATTCGACCTCGAATCAGAACCGTTATGTTGTTCATGGCTTGACAATCAACAAACATGCTTCATGTTCCATCCTTCTTAGGCATGAGCACGCTACACAGACTTGTACTCTCACGAATATATCCCTTATCTATTAGCTCATAAACTTGCCTTCGAAACTCTTTTGTCTCCTCATGATTGCTTTTATATGATGGCAGTTAAGAATTGAAGCTCCGGGTATGAAATCAATCTGATGCTCTATCCCCCACAATGGTGGTAATCCACTTGGAGTATCGCCGGGGAACACATCATCAAACTCCTACAACAAACAAATAGCAAAACTAGGCACAATATGATCAAGATCATTAGTATTAAAGTAAGCCTCCTTGTACACAAGTAAAATCATTGGCTTGTTAGTGAAATATGTGGATCTAACCTCACCCTCTTTAGCATAAAAATTAGGTTGTTTATTTAGTTTTTCCACACAATTGTCATCACTCTTCCTCACTTTCTTCTCTCCTCTTGTCTTACCTTCACTCTCGACCATATTTGGGTATTTTTGAGTTGTGGTTGAATGGTCTACTTTGTTTGTGTTTGGATGAGTGTCTAAATGGCTTGTAGTGGTTTGGGTTCTGACTAAATCTGATGGTCTTCTCTCCCCTTGATCCTTACCTTGATTTTCTCTACCCATTGTCTCATGCTCATGTTTTAGATTTATTTGATCATCATACAGTTGTTTAGGTGTAAGAGGTCAAAGAGTGATGGTTTTACCATTTTTTACAATGGTATACCTATTTTTAACCCCATCATGAATCGCCTTCCTATCATATTGACATGGTCTCCCTAATAAGATGTGACTTGCTTGCATTGGTACCACATCGCAGAGAACTTCATCATATTTCCCGGTAGAAAAAGGAACCACAACTTGTTTAGTCACTTTCACTTCACCACTATCATTCGGCCATTGCAATCTATATGATTTCGTATGCATAACAATACTCAAATTCAGTTTACTCACAAGAGTGGTACTGCAAACATTAACGCAACTTCCACTATCAATTATTAAACCACACAGCTTGCTTTGTACGTAACAGCGCGTATCGAAGATTTCTCTCTTTGTTAATTAGCTTCGTCTTCCTTGACCTGAACCTGAAGTGTGCGTCTTATAACCAAGCACTCCACAACCGGTAATCCTAACTCATCCCCATCACTATCCTCCAATGGTGGCATGCCTTCACAATAAGATTTGTCACTTTCAGATTCCATATCACCATCATAGTCATCTTCACCCTCAACAACCTCTTCAAAATCAAATCTGGTATTCTATACGACCTTTTGGACCGTATTTCCTCAGCAATCAGCACCAATATTCTGTTTTCTTATCGATTTCAAATCATCAATCAGATCCATGTTCATCTTAGACAACAACTCGAGTTGCTGACATAAGGGTCGCAATTGCAAAGCAACGTCAGCATTTTGAGTCGATAAATCATTGTCTCTTGACATCCTTTGAATCTGTGAAATGTGGTTAGTAGCTCAAAATTTATCCTCACACCTCTCGTGTATCACACAAAAAAATCAAGGCTTTTCACACTAATATGCTCACTACGCCTTTTACCTCACACCTTGCTTTCTTTTGATTCTTTTGGAACTAAAATCAACCAATCAAAGTCAGTAGCTTTCACAGAACCCTATAATTATGATTTTCAGACTGAAGAAGCAATAAAAATACTGAAAACAAAGCAAAACAAAATTACGATTACGATTTCACGACTAGCAATGCATATTCGTACGAATTGAGGATAACACAAAGACACGAAATAAAACACACAAAAAAACAATAACTTGACTCTTACATGACCCAAACTAGAATAAAAACAAAGAATTGGACAACTAAGCAGTTAGGATCTCTTTTTGAGAATTGAGCATAATCTAAACTCTTGCGCAATTTTTACGTAACAGAATTGAAACCCAGCACAAACGACCTCAAAATAACCTCAAATTCAATATTTAGTATTTTAATACTAAAATAAAATCAACACTCAAATTAAAGGTTGTTCTCGTACTTTTAGGTACTCATCCCCTTGTGCGATCAAATTTAGTAGAAATGAACCTCTAATTGCATACTCTTGTATACGATATCAAAATAAACCCAAATTCAGTATATAATGCGATATCAACCCCAAGACACTAAATGTAAAGTTTCAATTGATTATGAAGTGTTTGTCTAAGGGTTCACTAAGGTAGTGCTTCTACGGTAGAAATGAATCTCGAGATAAAACCTCAGGAAATCAATATTTGAATAAGCCCAAATTTGACATATGATTCTATCTCAACCCCATTAGATGGAATGTTGATTTTCAATCGATTTAGATGTGGTTTGCTTATTTTTCCCCAGAGTATAGTTTTCTACAGCAAAATTTCAATGATTTTTCAAATTTCACTAGTGCCTCTATCTCTATTTCGTTTCTTTTCTTTTCTGTTTCTCCTTTTTATCTTAATATACTGGAATGACGAGACAAAAAAGGGTGAAATATAACCTCTCTTCTTTTTATTAGATGACGATGACACAAAGAACAAGGAGATGAACACAAAAACTAGAAAACTTTAAACACAAAAAAATGAAAATAACAGAATGATATGACCTTGTTTTGGAGCTTAGCTCTGATACCACCTGATGCGAACCTCATGATCACGCAACCAACAACGAAGAATGAGATCTGATCCTGGAAAACCGAATAGGTCTGTTAGGAGTGTGACACAATGGAAACCTACCCCAAGGCACAAGCACTATTGGAAGGAGTAGAATGACATCATGAAGCCAATTAATCTTCGATAAGTTGGATTCAATTCGTTCAAGATCTAAAGAATGCAAGAATCACTCTCACACATAAACTGAAAAGTTCAGAATCAATTTCATCAATGGCTGCTGAAATTATCCCTAACATGAGTTTAAATAGTCTTTTAAAAACTAACACTAATGGACCCCTTATATGGACTTAAATGAGGTCCACTCTCGACTACATTTGGGTGTTTTTGAGCTGTTCCCTAAAGTTTTTCAGTGTTTGTGTCCATCGCCTTTTTCTTCGTGTCTGCGTGATCTAGTAAAAAAAGAAAAAGAAAAAAAATTATATTTCATCTTTTTCTATCTCATCATTTCAGTAAATTAAGAAAAGAAGACAAAAAATAAAAGGCGAAAAAAAACAAAGAAAAGAAAGAGAGATAGAAGCAGTAGATGGAGTTTTGCCATAAAAAACACAACTAGTAGGAAACATAAGCAAACCACTTCGGAATAAATTGAAAATTCATATTCTTTCTATTGGGATTGACATAGAATAATATGTAAAATTTGGTCTTATTCTTCTAATGATTTCCTGAGCTTTTATTTCGAGATTCATTTCTGTCGTAGAAACACTACCTTAGTGAACCCTTAGAAAAACACTTCAGAATCAATTGAAACTCTATATTCTATGTCCTGGGGTTCATATAAAATGATATATTAAATTTGGTCTTATTTTAATATCGTATACTAGAGTTTTCAATTGGAGGTTCATTTATGTAGAAATTTGATCACACAAGGGGCTGACTACCTAGAAGCACGAGAACAACCTATAATTTGAGTGTTGATTTTATTTTAGTATTAAAATACTAAATATTGAATTTGAGGTTATTTTGAGGTTGTTTATTCTGGGTTTCAATTATGTTACGTAAAAACTGCGTAAGAGTTTAGATTCTGCTCAATTGTCAAAAAAGTGATCCTTATTTTTTAGTTTTGTCCAATTAATTTTTTTTATTCTATGTTGGGCTATCTAGGAGTCAAGTAATTGTTTTTGCTAGTATTTGCTTCAGCTTTGTTTTCTACAGCAACACTTCATCTAATACCTCAATCTCTCTTTCTTTTCTCTCTTTATTTTTTCTTCTTTTCTCAATTTACTGAAATGATGACACAGGAAAAGATGAACTATAAGCTTTCCTTTTCATTTCTGATATTTTTTTTCTAAATCACACAGACTCGAAGAACAAGGAGATAGACACCAACATTGAAAAACTTTAGGAACACTGACAAAAACGAAAATAACAGAATGATATGACCTTGTTTCAGGGCCTAGCTCTGATACCACCTGATGCGAACCTCGTGATCACGCAACCCACAACGAAGAATGAGATCTGATCCCGGAATGCCGAAATAGGTCTGATAGGAGTGTGACACAATGGAAACCTGTCCCAAGGCTCCAGCACTATTGGAAGGAGTAGAATGACGCCAGGAAGTCAGTTAATCTTCGATAAGTTGGATTCAATTTGTTCAAGAACTCAAGAATGCAAGAATGACTTTCACGCATAAACTGAAAAGTTCAGAATCAATTTCATCAATGGCTGCTGAAATTGTCCCTAACGTGAGTTTAAATAATTTTTTAAAAACTAACCCTAATGGACCCCTTATATGGACTTAAAGCCCAAAACTCCAAATTAAAAAGTCCTAATTTAAGCCTAAACAAGCCTTGGGCTCTAGCTAACAAAATTAAAGAAAGCCCATAGTCTTATATATGGCCTTCCATCCAGCCCCTTAATCCTTGCTGGTGTTTCTGAGTCGATTCGCATCATCCCCTCTCTCCTCAAAAGGATTCGACCTCGAATCAAAACCGTCATGTTGTTGATGGCTCGACAATCAACACACATGCTCCACGTTCCATCCTTTTTAGGCATTAGTAGCAAGGGTACAACACATAGTCTTATACTCTAACGAATATATACCTTATCTATTAGCTCATACATTTGCCTTTGAAGCTCTTTTATCTCCTTAGGATTGCTTCTATAGGCTGGGCGGTTAGGAATTAAAGCTCCGGGTATGAAATCACTCTGATACTCTATCTCCTGCAACGATGGTAATCCGTTAGGAGTATCATCGGGGAATACATCATCAAACTCCTGCAACAAGGAAACAACAACACTAGGCACAATATGATCAAGATCATTAGTATTAAAGTAAGCCTCTTTGTATAGAAGTAAAATCCTTAGCTTGTTTGTGAAACATCCAGATCTGACCTCACCCTCTCTAGGATAAAAATTAGGTTGTTTCTTTTCCACAGAATTCTCATCACTCTTCCTGACTTTCTTCTCTCCTCTTATCTTATCTCTACTCTCGACCAGATTTGGGTGTTTTTGAGTTGTGGTCGAATGGTCTAGTTTGTTTATGTTTGGATGGGTGTCTGAATGGGTTGTAGTGGTTTGTGTTCTGGTTGAATTTGATGGTCTTCTCTTCCCATGTTCCTCACCTTGATTTTCTCTCCCCAACGCCTCATTCAGGCATTATAGATTACAAGAGTGATGATTTTACCATCTTTCACAATGGTATACCAATTTTTAACCCCATCATGAATTGCATTCTTGTCATATTGCATTGGTACTACATTGCAAATAACTTCATCAACATATTTCCCAATAAAAATGGAAGCACATCCTGTTTAGTCACTTTCACTTCACCACTATCATTCAGGCATTGTAATCTATAAGGGTTCGCAAGCTTAACAGTACTCAAATTCAGTTTACTAACAAGGGCAATACTGCAAACATTAAGCTTCCACTATCAATAATTAAACCACACACCTTGCTTTGTATATAACAGCGCGTATGAAAGATATTCTCTCTTTGTTGATTAGATTCATCTTCCATGACCTGCACCTGAAGTGTGAGCCTTATAACCAAGGACTCATCAACCCGTAATCCTAACTCATCCTCATCAATATCCTCCAATGGTGGCATTCTTTCACAATAAAATTTGTCACTTTCAGATTCCATATCACCATCATAGTCATCTTCACCCACATCTGCGTTTTCATCAACAACCTCTTCAAAATCAAATCTAGTATTCTGTATGGCCTTATGGACCATATTTCCTCTGCAATCAGCACCAATATTATGTTTCCTTATCGATTTCAAATCATCAATCAGATCCATGTTCAAGCTAGACAACAACTAGCGTTGCTGATATAAGGCTCACAATTGGAAAACAACGTTAGCATTTTTAGTCACTAATTCATTGTTTCCTATCCTTTGAATATGTCAAAATTTAGTTAGTAGCTCAAAATATATCCTCACACCTCTTGTATATCACAAAAAAAAATCATGGCTTTTCACTCTAATATGCTAATTAAGCCTTTTACCTCACACCTCGCTTTCTTTTGATTCTTTTGGAACTAAAATCAACAAATCAAAGTCTAATTATGATTTTTAGACTTAAGAAGCAATGATGCGACCATATTATTTGATAGTTTCATCCATATTTACTTAGTGTTTTGCATATGTGTTTATGTATTAAATGCCTTGATATTCTTTGTTTTATGTTTTGAAGGCATTTTGAATGAAAGATGCAAAACGGAGGTAATTGAAGCTGATTGACAAATTTGACTTTCAGTCGATGTTTTGTGCAGAGCGGAAGCTCTAGAGATCGAAATGAAGTGATTCTAGTGGCATTAAAAAGCTAACATCCATATCTTTCTGTAATGATAAGTAAAAAGAAATAAAATAAGGAAGATTATGGGAATCACATCCTTCAAAGTCAAATCTTGCAATCTGCCAATGTCGACCTTTGTCCATTTCAACTTTCATATCTCGAGCTGCAGAAGTTCAATTGATGCAAACCTAATTTTGTTGGATTCAGGACTCAAAGCCTTACACTCCAAATGTCAGCTCAAAATGATGTGATATAAATGAGATATGAATTTTACAAGGGACAACTAAATTCTGCCAACTTAAGGAAGGATTATTTTGTAAAATAGATACTAGGGTTTCTAAGCATATATAAAGGAAGAGAGGAGCAAGGAAGTGACGGCTAACAGCAAAGAAAACACAAACCTTCCTCCTCCAAACCCTAAATCATGTTTTCTTCCATCTTTTTATTTAGTTGTTCAATAAATATGCAAGGCTAGACTCTTTTGTTTAGTTACAAGGACATGAAAACCTTCAGATTTCAAGAACTGTGAGATCTATTTTAACCTCAATTGTTTAGTTTATATGATGAATATGTTTATTCTTCTATGCTTATTTCCTATGATTGTTTATTTAATTGCTAAAAGCAGACTCGAAGTTATTGTTGTAGACAATCTATTGCTAAGTTTGATATCAAAACTAGAGTTGTAATATATGAACTTGTGAAGCAACTAAGTTAGTAATAGTAGCGGATCTACATTATTAATCTTAGGGAGAATATTCAATCGAACTAAACATATATTGCGGACAATTATGTTTCTTAATTGATCAATTTATCTAGTTTTTTTGATAGTTAGGGTAAGTTGTACGGCGGATCATGGATGAACGCTGACATTGCTTTCCAACTACGAGCCTTATGTCAGCAACTCCAGTTGTTGTTGTGGATGAACATGGATCTGATAGATGATTTAAATCGATAAGGAAAAAGAATAGTGGTGCTGAATGTAGAGGAAATACGGTCCATGAGGCCGTACAAAATACCAGATTCGATTTTGAAGAGGTTGTTGATGAAAACACAGATGTGGGTAAAGATGACTATGATGGTGATATGGAATCTCAAAGTGACAAATCTTATTGTGAAGGCAAGCCACCATTGGAGGATAGTGATGGGGATGAGTTAGGATTACCGGTTGTGGATTCCTTGATTATAAGGCGCACATTTCAGGTTCAAGTCATGGAAGATGAATGTAACCAACAAAGAGAGAATATCTTTCATACGCGCTTTTACGTACAAAGCAAGGTGTGTTGTTTAATTATTGATAGTGGAAGTTGTGTTAATGTTTACAGTACCACATTTGTGAGTAAACTGAATTTCAGTACTGTTAAGCATACGACACCATATAGATTGCAATGGTTGAATGATAATGGAGAAGTGAAAGTGACTAAACAGGTTGTGGTTCCATTTTCGATTGGGAAATATGTTGATGAGGTTCTGTGTGATGTGGTACCAATGCAAGCAAATCACATCTTGTTGGGGAGATCTTGGCAATATGACAGGAAGGCAATTCATGATGGGGTTCAAAATAGGTATACCATTATAAAAGATGGTAAAACCATCACTCTTGTACCTCTTACACCCAAACAGGTGTATGATGATCAAATAAAGTTAAAACATGAGCATGAGGCAATGGGGAGAGAAAATCAAGGTGAGGATCAAGGGGAGAGAAGACCATCAGATTCGGTCAGAAACCAAACCACTACAACCCATTCAAATACTGATCCAAACACAAACAAAGCAGACCATTCAACCACAGCTCAA
This sequence comes from Salix dunnii, assembly GCA_015731905.1. Classification (NCBI taxonomy): domain Eukaryota; kingdom Viridiplantae; phylum Streptophyta; class Magnoliopsida; order Malpighiales; family Salicaceae; genus Salix; species Salix dunnii. The sequence goes on from CM027674.1 coordinate 10,164,589, forward strand.
AAACACCCAAATCTAGTCGAGAGTGGACCTCATTTAAGTCCATATAAGGGGTCCATTAGGGTTAGTTTTTAAAAGACTATTTAAACTCATGTTAAGGATAATTTCAGCAGCCATTGATGAAATTGATTCTGAACTTTCTAGTTTATGTGTGAGAGTGATTCTTGTATTCTTGAGTTCTTGAACGAACTGAATCCGACTTATCGAAGATTAATTGGCTTCGTAGCGTAATTCTACTCCTTCCAATAGTGTTGGTGCCTTGGGTCAGGTTTCCATTGTGTCACACTCCTATCAGACCTATTTCGACTTTCCAGGATCAAATCTCATTCTTCGTTGTGGGTTGGGTGATCATGTGATCACGAGATTCACATCAAATTAATAGTAAAAGGTGCTTTCCCCTTGCATTTTTTTTCTTTTTTGTTTTTTTATTAACCTGGCTGTCCAAAACATTTTACTCGCATCACAACTAATCTCTTAACCCTTTTTTTTTCTAGTAATGAACAATGATTTTTACTATTTATAATTGTTACAAAAGGGGCTTTCCTATTTTTGTTCCTTAACCAGGCTACTTTTTTATCTTTTGTAACTGAGTTATCTGTCGCAGCTTACACCCACCACGACTACTCTCCGTACCCTTTTTTTTACCAATTTTTTTTCCACTTATACATTTTTCTTCGTTTTTTCTATGACCAGGGTGTCCGGGTCAGTTTAAGCGCATCATGATTTTTTTCCACTATTCACTACTGTTTCAAAAGGTGCTTTTTGTTTTTTTAACCAGGTATCTTTTTTTTTATAACTGGGGTATCCAATATAGCTTAGGAGTATCATGACTAATCTCTTGACCCATTTTTTTAACATTTTCTTCCCTATTTATTTTATTCCACTTATATGTTTTTTTTTTTATGATCGGCTTGTCCAGGTTAGATTACATGCACCGTGATTTTTTTTTTCTCATTACTGTTTGGAAAGGCGCTTTCCACTTGCACTTTATTTATAACTAGGTTTCCTTTTTTTTTGGTTTTATTATAACCGGGTGTTTGGGCCAGCTTACGTGCACCATGACTAATCTCTGGACCCACTTTTTTTAAAACATATTTTTCTGTTTTTTTTTTGCCACTTATACAAATTTTTTTTGTTTTCTTTTAATCGGGGTGTCTAGGTAAGCTTATGCTTACTTTTTAATAGGAGTGAACAATGAAAATCACATTAATAAATAGTAAAAGGTGCGTTCCCCTTGCACCTTTTTTTTTAATATTCGGGTTGTCCAAGGTAGTTTACGCGCATCATGACTAATCTCTGGACCAATTTTTTTTATTTTTTTCCCTGTTTTTTTGCCACTTATATTTTTTTTGGTATTTGTTTTATAACCGGGATATCCGGGTCAACTTACACGCAACATGAATTTTTTCCCATGTATATAATTTTTTTTATAATTGGGGTGGCCAACTTATGCGTGGCACAAATAATCCCAGGACCCACTTTTTTTTTACTTTTTTTTCTTCTTTTTTTTTCCAATTATATATTTTTTTTATAATTGGGGTGGCCAACTTATGCGTGCCACGAATAATCCCAGTACCCTCTTTTTTTTACTTTTTTTTTCTTTTTTTTTCCACTTATATAATTTTTTTATAACTGGGTTGTCCAGGCCAGATTACGCGCTCCACGACTATTATTATTAAGAAAAAGACTAAAACACCGTGCACATACTCACAAAACACTATGGACTATAACAATGTATTAACAATTTCGCCCCTCAGTGCACCTCAGCCCTTGCTTTAGGATCAGGGGTATTTTTGAATTTTCTACAGGACCGGTTGGCATTACTATATTATTTAGGGGTAGTTTTCTATTTTTCCTGTATTTTTGCACAGTCAAATAGCCATAATACCTATGAATAGGATAAAAATTCACAAGAACCGCCAGGGGCATTAAGGTTATTGCACACACACACACACACACACACACACACACATATATATATATATATGGGGGTAAATTCGTATTTAGCTATTTTAAAAAATATATGCAATAATATATATATATATATATATATATATATATATATATATATATATATATATATCATGACTTGTTTATTACAAATGATAATTTACTATCATTATTCTAAAATATTTTTAATATAATAATACGAGGAATAAATCTCAACAAATAAAAAAAATGTAAGAATATTATAAATAGATCAAAGAATAAACAAGCTGAAGATTAGCAGAGACAAAGGATAGAAAATAGCAAGAAGCACCGCAAGGGAACATGCTCCCAAGCCAAAAACCAAATTAAAAATAAAATCATTGCAAGACACAATAAGGCTAAGTAGAAACAAAATATCCGCCCACAACCCAACTAAATAGTTGGCAAGCTAGGATACGAACAACAAGAAAACTAAACAAAGATAGCCATGAGAACAGCCACAACTAAGCAGAGAAGAAGAATCAACTCAAACCCAACCAACTACCCGCAGACAATGTAGGCCAGACTACAATACCCGAGATAACACTCAACACCAAAGGCCCAACACTTTAGCCCACATTAATAGAGAAGTGATCTTTTTCATGGAAGTGAAAGAGTGTAGAATATGACGTGGAATCTCCGAAAGAGCTTCTCTACCGAGGAATAAGAATTATCAAAAAGTCTTTTATTCCTCTTCTCCCATATAAGGTAGACCGCAATGCTAAGAGAGGCTCTATGCATTTTGGAAACCATGTTTTTCTTCTTAGAAGTTAGCCCTTGAATGGCACTAAGAATGGAGTTCATCCGACGATAAATATGAAGCCAACGGAAAGTGTGTCCCCACAAAGCTAAAGTCCAACAACATTTGAAAAACAAATGATCATGTGATTCCTATTCTTGACTACAAAACGCACAACTAGTGTCTGAGGGGATGAAATGCAAGCAGTCTTTAGTTTTGAGTTTACCTAAAACCGCAAGCCACAACACAAAACAATATTTAGGCATAGACCATTGTTCCCACACCACCAAATCCCAATAGATCTTGGGCCCTTTCACCTGAAAGTGATCATAGGCATTAGCCGAGAGATAACTGGCACCAACATTCCAGCAATTCATGGTAGCAGTACCAGATGAGCTACTGCCACAAACTTGAATAAGTTGGTCTTTTAAGGAGATAAGCGTTTTCCATAACGGTGATGAAATTTTCATAGCTTAAGCATCCCAAATCGAGTGACTTGGAAGGAAGAAATGATGAATCCATTTTATCCAAAGAGAGCCAACTTTCTGATGGATATTCCATAAATGCTTGACCAAGAAGCTTTTATTACGGGCTTTGATGTCAAAAAGGCCCAGCCCACCTTCCTGCTTGGGCAAGCAGACATTCTTCAAGCTTATGAAGCAGAGGAGAAAACTGATTAACCAGATATTTGAAGGGAAAAGACCCTACTGCGAATGATGCGAACCTCGTGATCACGCAACCCACAACGAAGAATGAGATCTGATCCCAGAAAGCCAAAATAGGTCTGATAGGAGTGTGACACAATGGAAACCTGCCCCAAGGCACCAGCACTATTGGAAGGAGTAGAATGACGCCATGAAGTCAGTTAATCTTCGATAAGTTGGATTCAATTCGTTAAGAACTCAAGAATTCAAGAATGACTTTCACGCATAAACTGAAAAGTTCAGAATCAATTTCATCAATGGCTGCTGAAATTATCCCTAACATGAGTTTAAATAGTCTTTTAAAAACTAAACCTAGTGGACCCCTTATGTGGACTTAAATGAGGTCTACTCAAAACTGGCCCAAAACCCCAAATTAAAAAGCCCATGACTTAATCCAAACAAGCCTTGGATCTTAGCTAAAAACAAAGTCTTTGATGCAAACCAAGGGAGATGGACTTGTTGATGATACACTCGTGGATGGGGATGAATTTGCGCAAGACCCGTTGTCGCTTCCAAGTGGTCTAATTACAAGACTTAGAGCCAAACGTTTCAAGGAAGCACTAAATGGGCTAATCCAAGCGATTTGGGCTGATTCTAAACAGACCAAGATGGGCTCAAATAATAATGAATGCTTAGTCCACATCATCAAACCAATTGAAGAGGCTAATAATTATGCAAAAACGTTTGTAGCATGATCTGACCATCAAAGGCCATGAATTTGATGAGTTTCAAGATATTAAATAGAGGATTAAACATGGTTTTTAATGGTGATGTTAAATACATTAAATTTAGCTATTTATGGTTGCCTCTAGAAGTCCAACAAGCCTAAAAATGTGGGGACTTGTTTATTTTGATGTTTGTGCTGTTTTAAAGCTTTTAGTTATGACTTTTCCTATTCTTGGAGGGTTGTTCCAAGTATATAGATGAGAATTTCAAAATCAATAGACAGATTATGTTTTCAGAAATTTATCATTTTTGTGAGGTCTTGTGTTCCTCTTCGTTCTTGAAAGAACTCGTAGAACTTATCAAGTTAATCTTGTGGCGTTCAAACAACCAAACTTATCACCTTGATTGTTGAGAGATTCTCACGTTTTCTAGGTGTGGCGTTTCAATCCTTCGTAGTCTTGGTTTTCATCTTCTTGTCTACACGAACTTGGGGTTCTAAACCATCGTTGCTATTGGGTTTCATCACAATTTTTGATGGAGTTCATATCAGTCTTAATTTCAGCCCAAACATGCCTTGAGCTCTAGCTTAACAAAATTAAAGAAAGCCCATCAGTCTTATATATGACATTCCATCCACCCCCTTAATCCTTGCTAGTGTTTCTAGATCGGTTCGCATCAGCGAACCCCATAACTTGGATGAGCTCTTGCTCCTACCCCCCCTAAAATAAATGGAGGATTTGGAAGGTTTAATCTCCAACCCAGAGGTCTGCCTAAAAATCTACAACTAACGAAGAAGGGCAAGAACAAAAGACTTATCTCCTCTAGCAAGCAAGAGAACATCATTGCAAATGCCAAATGAGAGATTTCATGAGGCTTACACCGCGTGGAAGCGAAAGTCTCGATGCCGAGACATTCCCTTAAGCATGCTGGAGAAGTACTCCATACAAGTGATGAACAAATACAGCGAGAGAGAATCACCCTGCCGAATACCACTTTCACCGGGGAAGAAGCCATAAAGATCCCCATTGATGGCAACAGAAAAGGAGGTTGTTTCAACACATTGCATGACCAAGTGAGTAAACCTGGTAGGAAAACCCAGCAGCCCCAAGAGATCTCAAAGAAAAGACCATTGTACTAAGTCAAAAGCTTTTTTAAAGTCAATCTTCATGAGGGATTTAGGAGAGGTTCTCTTCTTGCCATATTGTCGAAGCAACTCTTGAACTAGATTAATATTATCCATCATACCTCTATGATATGACCATATTATTTGATAGTTTCTCTTCTTGCCATATTGTCGAAGCAACTCTTGCCATATTTACCTAGTGTTTTGCATATGTTTTGTGTACTAAATGCCTTGATATTCTTTGTTTTATGTTTTGAAGGTATTTTTGGATGAAAGATGCAAAGCGAAAGCTCTAGAGATCAAAATGAAGTGATTGCAGTGGTATTCAAAATCTAACATCCATATATTCCTGCAACACTAAGTAAAAAGAAAAAAAAAATAAGGAAAAGCATGGGAATCGCATCCTTCAAAGTCAGATCTTGCAATCTGTCAATGTCGACCTTTGTCCATTCCAACTTTAATATCTCGAGCTACAGAAGTTCGATTGATGCAAACCCAATTGTTTTGGTTTCAGGACTCAAAGACTCATAAAGTCCCCAAATTGCAGCTCAAAAAGATGTGTTATGAATGAGATATGAATTTTACAAGGGACAACAAAATTCTGGCAACTTAAGGAAGGACTATTTTGTAAAATAGATACTAGGGTTTTGAAACATATATAAAGGAAGAGAAGAGCAAGGAAATTTCGGCCAGCAGCAAAGAAAACACAAATCTTCCTCCTCCAAACCCTAAATCATGTTTTCTTCCATATTTTTATTTAGTTGTTCAATAAACATGTAAGGCAAGACTCTTTTGCTTAGTTGCAAGGACACAAAAACCTTTAGATTTCAAGAACTATGAGATCTATTTTTACCTCAGTTTTTCAGTTTATATGATGAATATGTTTGTTCTCCTATGCTTATTTTCCTATTATTATTTATTTAATTGCTAAGAGCAGACTCAAAGGTATTATTGTAGATAATCTATTGCTAAGTTTGATATCAAAACCAGAGTTGTGATATATGAACTTAGTTAGTAATTGTAGTGAATCTACGTTATTAATCTTAGGGAGAACATTCAATTGAACTAAACATACATTGCGGACAATTATGTTTTTTAATTGATCAATTTTTTCAGTTTTTAATCCTACCATTGAATCAAATTACTAGTGCGGACACTATGGTTGTTTGATGGCTAGGGTAAGTTATACGGCGGATCTTTTAATGAACCAATTTTAAGAAGAGATAGATATTCAGAATATAAATTGATATGTCGTTTCCATGATTAGTTCTGATTTCTGGAGGTGGATCTTGACTTGCGACCAAGGTTTGCTTTGTTGATAAATTTCAGTTTTATATAATTTTTGCTTAGTTTGCTTTAACCTAGCCTAGACAACTTCCAACCCCCCCAATTGCATGACATATAGCACAAAAAAAAATTCAAAACTAAATCGTCCTCGTGGGATCGACCCCTTGCTTGTTCTATACTATTTTGTTTGATTTGTTTTAAGCTAGGGTAATTAATTTGAGCGACAACGACATCGCAACACTCTACCACCTAGGAAGGCATTCTGCATAGGACAAATGATATCCCCCAAGGCAATAGCCAATCGATCCGCAAGGATTTTAGAAATGACTTTGTAGATCACATGGCAACATGAGATTGGCCGGAAGTCACTAGGAGTAGAAGCAAAGGCTGATTTGGGGATGGGGGATATGACTAAGTGATTAATCTGCTTAAGCAACCTCCCTGAAATGAAAAAATCCTAAACCGCCGCATAGAAATCATCTCCTAAAACCGACGAAGAAGATTTGAAGAATAAAGTGTAACCATCCAGCCCTGGAGCTTTCACATTCCCAATACCAAACAAAGCTTTCTTGATATCATCATTAGAGACTAACGCAGAGAGGAGCACACAAGCATTGCTAGATATACACGGGCCACTACAAACCACAAAACTATCTAGAGGCAAGGTAGATTTAGAGGAACCGTAAAGATTCTGAAAGAAGTTAACAAATTCTTCTCTAACTTCATCCTCGGAAGCAGTAAGGAGTCCATTGCACTTCTGAATAGCCAAGATATAGTTTCGACTATGATTCCGACTCATTAATTCATGAAAGAACCGAGTACCTTATCACTATCTTTAAGAAAATCACATTTGAGCTTTTGGTTGAAGAAGAACTTTTCCGCAGATTTAAGATTTATAAGCTGAAGGCAAAGCTGCTTATCTTCAAGATGGGAGTTATTTGGGTCCCCATGGATTGCAGATGGCAAAAGATCCAACTTCATTTCAGCTCTGGACACCCTCTCCGAAATATGACTAAAATGCAACTGGTTTAATTTCTTAAGGGGGTTTTTCAGCACCTTAAGCTTCTTGTAAAGAGAGAACATAGGAGAACCTATAATCTCCAAGAGCCAATTTTTAGAAACAGTGCAAGAAATCATCATGAGAAGCCCACGTGATAACAAATTTGAAACTCTAACGCCCCTTATGATACGAACCGGTCCAGAAACACTAGCAAGGATTAAGGGGCTGGATGGAAGGCTATATATAAGACTGATGGGCTTTCTTTAATTTTGTTAGCTAGAGCCCAAGGCTTGTTTGGGCTTAAATTAAGACTTTGTTTTTAGCTAGGATCCAAGGCTTGTTTGGATTAAATCATGGGCTTTTTAATTTGGGGTTTTGGGCCAGTTTTGAGTGCACCTCATTTAAGTCTACATAAGGGGTCCATTAGGGTTAGTTTTTTAAATGACTATTTAAACTCATGTTAGGAATAATTTCAGCAGCCATTGATGAAATTGATTCTGAACTTTTCAGTTTATGTGTGAGAGTGATTCTTGCATTCTTCAGTTCTTGAACGAACTGAATCCGACTTATGGAAGATTAGCTGGCTTCGTGGCATCATTCTATTCCTTCCAATAGTGCTTGTGCCTCAGGATAGGTGTCCATTGTATCACACTCCTATCAGACCTATTTCTGCTTTCCGGGATCAGATCTCATTCTTTGTTGTGGGTTGCGTGACCACATGATCATGAGGTTCGCATCAGGTGGTATCAGAGCTAGGCTCCGAAACAAGGTCATATCATTATGTTATTTTCGTTTTATTTTTAGTGTTCCGTAAAAATTTTCAATTTTTGTGTCCAACTCCTTGTTCTTCGTTTATGAGGGTTTGTTTCGAAATTCATTTCTGCTGCAAAAACACTACCTTCGTGAAACCTTATAAAAATACTTCAGAATACATTCAAACTTTAGATTCTGTGTCCTGAGATTGATATAGAATGATATATTGAATTTGGGATTATTTGGAAATCGGGTACTAGAGTTTTCAATTGGAGGTTTGTTTCTGCCAAAATTTGATCACTCAAGGGGTTGAGTATCTAGAAGTACGTGAACGACCTATAATTTCAGTGTTGATGTTACTTTAGTATTAAAATACTAAATATTGAATTTGAGGTTATTTTAAGGTTGTTTGTTCTAGGTATCAATTCTGTTACGCGAAAATTGCGTAAAAGTTTAGATTCTGCTCACTTCTCAAAAAGTGATCCTTACTGTTTAGTCTTGTCCAATTCATTTTCTTACTCTCTTTTGGGTTATCTAGGAGTCAAGTAATTGTTAAGCATACGACACCATATAGATTGCAATGGCTGAATGATAGTGGAGAAGTGAAAGTGACTAAACAGGTTGTGGTTCCATTTTCGATTGGGAAATATGTTGATGAAGTTCTGTGCGATGTGGTACCAATGCAAGCAATTTACATCTTGTTGGGGAGGCCTTGGCAATATGACAAGAAGGCAATTCATGATGGGTTTAAAAATAGGTATACCATTGTAAAATATGGTAAAACCATCCCCAGGTGTATGATGATCAAATAAAGCTAAAACATGAGCTTGAGGCAATGGGGAGAGAAAATCAAGGTGAGAACCAAGGGGAGAGAAGACCATCAGATTCGGCCAGAACCCAAACCACGACAACCTATTCAGACACTCATCCAAACACAAGCAAACAAGACCATTCGACCACAGCTCAAAAACACCCAAATCTAGTCGATAGTGGAAGTAAGAAAATAGGAGAGAAGAAAGTAAGGAAGAGTGATGAGAATTGTTTGGAAAAACTAAAGAAACAGGCTAATTTTTATGCTAGAGACGGTGAGGTCAGATCTGCATATTTCACTAACAAGCCAATGATTTTACTTGTGTACAAGGAGGCGTACTTTAATACTAATGATCTTGATCATATTGTGCCTAGTGTTGCTATTTCTTTGTTGCAGGAGTTTGATGATGTGTTCCCCGACGATACACCTAGCAGATTACCACCATTACGGGGGATAGAGCATATGATTGATCTTGTACATGAAGCTTCAATTCTTAACCGACCAGCCTATATAAGCAATCTCGAGGAGATAAAAGAACTTCAAAGACAAGTTTATGAGCTAATAGATAAGGGATATATTCGTGAGAGTATAAGCCTATGTTATGTACCCATGCTACTCTAGCCTATGAAGGATGAAACGTGGAGAATGTGTGTTTATTGTCGAGCCATCAACAACATAATAGTTTTGATTCGTGGTCAAATCCTTTCGAGGAGAGAGGGGATGATGCGAACCGGTCCAGAAACACTAGCAAGGATTAAGGGGCTGGATGGAAGGCTATATATAAGACTGATGGGCTTTCTTTAATTTTGTTAGCTATATATAAGCCCAAGGCTTGTTTGGGCTTAAATTAAGAATTTGTTTTTAGCTAGGATCCAAGGCTTGTTTGGATTAAGTTATGGGCTTTTTAATTTGGGGTTTTCGGCCAGTTTTGAGTGGACGTCATTTAAGTCCACATGAGGGGTCCATTAGGGTTAGTTTTTAAAAGACTATTTAAACTCATGTTAGGGATAATTCAGGCAGCCATTGATGAAATTGATTCTGAACTTTTCAGTTTATGTGTGAGAGTGATTCTTGCATTCTTCAGTTCTTGAACGAACTGAATCCTACTTATCGAAGATTAACTGGCTTCGTGGTGTCATTCTTCTCCTTCCAATAGTGTTGGTGCCTTGGGACAGGTTTCCATTGTGTCACACTCCTATCAGACCTATTTCCGCTTTCCGGGATCAGATCTCATTCTTCGTTGTGGGTTGCGTGACCACATGATCACGACGTTCATAACAAGAGAGTGGTCAGAGAAAGCCTCCTAATTGCCAAAGTGGACAAGGGTTGTTCACTAGATAAATGACCAAAGAGGATTGACAAGAACCCTGTCTATTTTGCTCCAAACCCTCCCATTAGACCAAATAAAATGACATCCAGTATAATTAAGATCGCACAAACCCAAATCAAGACAACATTTATGAAAATCAACAATATCATACAAAGAAATAGTACAACCATTAAACTTGTCATCTTGAGACCAAATAGAGTTGAAATCTCCTAAAACCATCCAAGGACCCGAAGGACGCCACAACCGAAGACTATCCCATAAACCTCTCCTAGCAATAATAGTATGCAAACCATACACAAATGTATCATGAAAACTGCATTGACTCACAAGACAGCGAATAGTAAAATGAATACCTTAAGAGGAGCTATCTACAAAATCCATCGTAACCATAAAAGGATTCCAAAAGATAACAATTTTGGCTAACGGGGACATAGCAGCATTCGTCAAGAATTTCATATGCTTGAGCTGAAACCTCTACATAGCCTCAACCTTGGAAGAATGCAATTTCATCTCCAACAAACCACAAACATCCATTTGTTTCATCTTCATGAGGGTAATAATCTCATGCTGGTTTAGAGGACTATTAAGCCCTCTAACATTCCAACATTGGATATTCATCGTAACGCAATATTGGTAGGGAGTGCCCTACCATTCCTTTTGGGTCTATGAATTGCTGATTTAGCTCCCCTTCTTGTAATGACTCCTTGTATAACTCCCACCTTATGCTGCCCCTTGCTACTATTAACTATCTGCCGAGCAACCACCACAGGAAGATGATCAACTGAAGCTACCTTGCCTGTCAAACCACCCTCAACCTTTGCTGACAGACCCACATCAGCCTCAGCTGACAAGCCCAAGCCTGCCTCAACCCTCAAACCACACTCAGCCTCCTCCTGCCATGCCCAAGTCCGCATCTACTTGAAACTGAGTTCTTCTTCTTAGAATGTGTGTTACTTCGATGTTTCTTTTTCACTATCTCCCATTTATTAACAGCAGCTGCAGCCTCAGTTATCATATGATCCCACGACACATTCCCTGGACATACACTAGCAGGAACATTATCAGTTGAAGACTGCTTGTTGTGTGTCCCATGCTAAAAATCCATGTTACACCTAGTGTGCTTCTCAGCTGGAAGTGATGGCTCTTCCACCAAGGCTGCATCTTTTTTCTGCGCTTTACCACTTGCTTTAACATTAGAGGACTTAGAGCAAGTATCAACAAGATGGCCAAAAACCTTACAGAATTTCTAGAACTTAGGCAAAGTTTCGTAGACAACCTGCTGATCAATAATAATGCCATTCGGTAAGCAGACAACAATTTGTTCAGGAAGGGCCTCCCGAAGGTCTACTTCCACCAGGACACGTGTATATGAAAGTCGGGTCATAGAGGAAGTTAGCATATCACTTTGGATTGGTCTCCCAACAACACTAGCAATCTTGGAAAGGTAGTTAGAAGATCAACATTTTAGAGGAAGATTTGGAAACTTAATCCACACAGGGACAGTAGCCATTTCTACAAAGTTAAAATCAAAATATTCTGGCATTTCCCTTAAGATTAAAAGCCTGCCAAAGATAAGAAAAAGGCCTCCCCTTAGAACCACAAGCTTATCAACCTCATTGTTGAATTTGTAAACCAGCCAATTGGATTCATGGATGTTCAAAATAGCCTCACAATGCCAAGAATTTGCAATGATGTTATTGAGGTCTTTAAAACCAGGGAATTTGCCCAAAATCTTCATCTAATAGATTACATTGTTTGGCAGCAGTAATTTCAAAGAAATGTTGTAGTTTAGGGCAACTAGAGGAGTTACGATTAGATGCAAATAAGTTTCTCCACTGCCCTATAGGAGCAGATGGTGATTGCGGGTAACCTAGACCCTCAACTACAGCATGAAGAGAGGATGTAGGGGAAGGGAAACCATTGTTTGGTTCTGGGTCTACGAGAGCAGCCCCAGTGTTCAGTGTAGGAGACCCATAATATGAAGTGGAATCAGAATCACATGAAGATGACTCATCTTCTTTAGTTTCCTCTGCACTAGACAATTCAGCCAAATAAGAGATCTTGTGACTATGAGAAGAAGATGCAAGGGCACCATGACCTAAACCCACAGGTTTATTTGAGGGAGGGTTTTCTTTATTTGGTGGTCGTGGGTCCAAATTTTGGTTTAGGTTAAGGGGAGGAAGAGGGGTAGGCAAGGGTGAGGGGTCGTGATGGCTGCCGGGAGAAGACAGCCCAAGAATAACCTTGGTACCCACAAGATACTTCAAACTAGGGGGCTGGGTTTTGTTTTTGTTTTTGTTTCGCGCCATAGAGGAAGGCTAGAGAAAGGAGAGAGGGAAGAGGGAGAAACAAAAGGGGTTGAGGACGAAGAAAAAGGAGAAACTGAATAGGTGAGCAAATTTCACCGGAGGGGGAATGCCCTAGCTGGTTGGAGAAGGGGGGAGAAACCCATGGGAGGGGAGAGCATCTCTCTCTTTTTTTGCCCCCTAACAAAATCTTTTTTAAACAACATTCACAGTGTCATCGATAGTATGACTAATAATAATTAGAATATTAATTATGTATAATAATATTTATAACGATAGCTATAATAATTGTCATAAAAATTCATTAGTCAATGTTATTTTTGTGAAATATAACTCCCGCGTCTTTTTTTATGTATAATATTTCAGATCTCATATCACGAAAAAAAATTATGAAATCACATGTGGACAAGATAGGTAGAAAAATTTTGCTAAATTATCTACAATTATAAATTAAAAAGTTGTCCTGCATTTCGCCACAATCAACACCAAATTTTTTAACATGTAACAAAATTGTTAATAGTCCTAAATTTTTATATATATTATTTTTGGAAATTTTCCTTAAAAAATATGAGACTAATTATATAGTGATATTTTTTCATATCAATGTCTTAAAATATATATAAAAATTTGAACTGCCCTTTCTTTGAAAATATCACATTAATTTAATCTCAGTGTTATAAAAAATTTTAATATAATAAGATGAAAAAATCTGAAAAAATCATCTTTGATAAATTTTAGCAGTTGCATTTTTGTATATGTCAAATAAATTATTTGGCAAATAGTTAAAACAGACCCAACAAACAATTAATATGTTGCAGCCAACAAACAATTAATATGTTGCAGACAACAAATAATATATTTTTAGTCAATTTGATTAATTGCAGTTTTGCTATCTACCAATTAAATTATTATCAAAGTAGTTAAAACAAAATCATAATTCAAATTGTTTGCTGCATAAAACAAATCACTCATATGTGCTACAATTCAACGATTGTAATTTTACTATTTACTAATGAAAGAATTCATGAAACAAATAAAATATAAACAACAATCACATAATTTTTTTGATTTCAATTGTATAATATACCGATTAAATAATTATCAAAATAGTTTTAACGATAGCAACATTCAATCACTTTTAGGTGCAAAAAAATATGTTTCTAACAAATTCTATCAATTATAATTTTACTAATTAAATATTAAAATAACAAATTACAACACGCATAAAATCAATCAGTTTTTTACATAGAAAAAAAGTCTAGTGCAGTGCGCGGGTAAATTCGTTCGTTGTTTACTAAAACTAGTAATCTAATTTGTAGTTATATGAAAATGTATTAATAATAGAATCACACTTTCTAGTAACAGTTCAACCACCATTACAATTAACAATTGTTTAATAAATTTGATAATCTAATTTGTAGTTAAACAAAAAAAGTACTCAAGATCATATATGATACGATCTAGACATGTTAAAATTCGGACTTTGACGTAAAGTTTTATTTGTCCAGTTATCCTCTCTTGAGCATATCTTCATATCTAACTGTTAGGTATCGTTAAAACGTTGCCAAAAGCTTCTAGAGTTATGCTATGTGGCGGTGAAGTTTCAGATCAATTGGAGTTCAGGAAGGCCTTACGATATAGGTGATAACAGGCTCTACAAGTTTTGCTGTTTAGTTCTTTTCGGGCAAGAAAACTTATTTAGAGTGCATGTTGGGTCTTATTTGATTCATTTTAATGACTATGGATTTTGGCCACATGGGATCCAAAATTGGCTTAGAATAATTAAGATGTTGGTATCATATCAGATTTTCTAGTCTAATTTAGATTTCTTAGGGATGACAAATTTATTACTAGCATATCTAAGATATTAATTTTGGATTTTTATCTTTTTTAATTTTTGGATTATTATTATATGTTTGGTCATTTTTGTAAGTGAGCTCAAATCAGTCCACATATAGAATTCAATAAGGTTATTTAAAACATTATATAAGTGAATTGTATGCTATAAAGTTAGCAGTCATGGATTAATGAAATAAACCTATGTTTTGCATGATCCAACACATTTTCTTTGTTGGCAGAAAATCAAATCTGATTTATTAAGATATAATTGACTTTATTACATCATTCAATTTAATTTCAATAACGTTGGTGTCATGAGACAAGTTTTTATTAAATCACATTTTTCAAACCTGATTTTTGATTTTCTTAGAAAAATATCATCTTCATTGAGGATTACCTGACCACATGATTTAAAAATTCATATCAATATAACAAATTCATATTGTTTTGAAAGGCACCAATTAGAGTAAAGAGCATCATTGAATCATGATAAATTCATATTGTTTTGAAAGGCACCAATTAGAGTAAAGAGCATAATTGAATCATGATTGGAAAAGGATCGCAATCACTAATATGACAAGTTTTAAAAGAGCATCCCCAGCCTTTGTGCTATTTAAAGGATAGAGTATAATATCAGTGAATATTTTAAAAATTATTTTTTTTATTTAAAAATATATTAAAATAATATTTTTTTATTTAAAAAAATTATTTTAACATATCAATATAAAGCAAAAAAAATATTTAATTTTAAACGACAAAAAAATTAAAAACCACATTCCCAAGATTCACTAATACATACTGGGGATCATTTGTACACACTTTCCTAACACAAGTGAATTTCTAATACATGCGTCCATTATAATTTGATAAAAAGACCAACTCAATAATGCTTTCGAATTTCTACGTTATAAAGCCGATTAAAACCTTTGCATCTTTAAGATTTATATGCTGTGTCAAAAAGCTTTTCACATGTCTAATATCATGCTAGGAATTTAATGAAAACGTTCATCAAAACATGAGCACATTTAGTGAATCTTACCACTTTTTCTTTTCTTTTCGGTTCCGTGTAGTGAACACTACAAATTGATAAAATAAAATAAACTATTTACACAATTTTTTAAATCGCTACGCAGGAACAACCTCTGGCTCTAACGGTGATGGTCCATCGTCATCCCATGTCCCACCCTTTGCTGTCTCCTTAGACTCCTTGTCATCTTGTTCAAATCCTTGCTTAAACCTATCATAATTTGTGGACTCACTAGTTTTAAATGGTCGTTCTCCTAGAACTCTAACCAAGTCATCCTGATGTAGGACCTCCTTCTCAAGTAACTGCTCTGCTATCCGTGCCACTTGCTCTTTGTGCTCCTCTATCAACTTAACGGTAGAGTCATAAGCCTTGGCCACCCACTCCCTTACTTCACTGTCTATAATTGCTCCCGTCTCGCTGCTGTAGGGCTTGCTCATCTCAAAAGCATCTTCCCTTTGAGGGAAGGAAAGAAGTCCCACTTTATCACTAAAACCATAAACAGCCACTTGGGCATAAGTCATCTTAGTGACCTTCTCCAAGTCATTTTGGGCTCCTGTTGAAATCTTTCCCAGCAAAACCTGCCATAGGTAAATTGCAGCACCGTTTATATTATACAAATTCTTAAGGTCTGAAGTTCTTGACCTTGAAAAACTACTCCATTAAATGGTGCAACAAGCACAGTTCCTACAGCTAAAAATAAAATACCCATGACTCGACCAAATCAAATAAAGACTGATGGATGTCAAAAAAAAACACGATTATACCAAATGCACTGGTTTGAAGCTGCTTTTAGCATAGTTTTAAATAGCTGCGCCTTCATATAACAATGGTAACAGCTGTTTTAATGAAGATAATGGTCCACTTGCAAAATTAGTTTTTTGATAGTTTTTGTATTTCAAGTTCATGTTTTCATTTTTCACCTTTTTTATAGTTATAATGTTGTTCATATGACTTTTACTTACTAGAAGTGTTATTGTAAATATTTAGCAAATCTATTAGAGAAGGACGTGATACTAGAGTTTGTTAAAATTTACTAATGAATGCATGATGGCAGTAGCTGCAACTGTTAGTTAACAACTGCGAAGTCCATAATATGTGATCAATAAATGCGTCCCAAGATTTGAAACTATCTAGAAACATGTTCTATCCAACACAATTTTCTTTAACTTCAAAGTGAGGGTCTAGATGTTAAAACCTGACCCTACAAAGTAAATTCAAGAACTATTAAACCTTCCACTTCATGCATTTCACAAATGTTATACATAAGGATCTTCATCAGCAAATCTTGCAAAGAGCTTCCTCAAATAACGTTGGCATTAAAGCCACAACTGTTATTTAACATCTGTGAAGTCCATGATATGGATCCACAATTGCAACCACAACTGCAATTTGAAACTATGGCTACTAGAAACTACATGGTCTGTTAAAAACACGGTTCTAACATAAAAGTGAGGGACCAGATGTTGAAAACTGACCCTATAAAGTAAGCTCAATATCTATTAAGCCTTACACTTCATATATCTCATAAATGTTAAAATAACATTAAGAATATGCATGGGCAAATCTAGTGAAGTGCTTCCTCGTATAACTTTGACACAGTTTTTATGCATCACATGTCAAAGAGATGTCATAAGAAAGGACACTAAAAATAAACAACAGGAATAAAGAAAACATGCATAGCATGATATAGAATTGTTTTAAGTTTTAATAACTTTGAATATCACATATTTAATTAGTAATGAAAGCCAACATTATGAATATGAAAAGTATTGTGATTTTTTTTTCAAAAAAAAAGGAGTGACATCTGATGAAGCAGCTCATTTACATTAATAGACAAGACTGATAATTCATGGTGCACCTTGAATGCACAAAAGGCATCATGTTTTGGGGTCTCGGGTCATACAACAAATTTAGCTGGCCACAAAATAAAGGATTCTTTCACTCAATACTTGAAACTGGCTAAATTGTACAAAGACTCGATTACAGACCGTTTTGATTGTCACAATTATATTTATTTTCTTTTGATTTTATTACATGAACTATGGTGTGTCATTAGAACTTCTTCTAAAACAACTCACCATTGAAACTCCACCTTTGTGATCACTAAATCAACTTAAACAATCACTAAAATAACCCTTTCAGCCTCCTAAACAACATTTTGATATTAAAAACCATTTTTAAGCTCGAAAAATTGATTTTTTTATTTTTTTATTTAAAATGCCCATGTCTCAAAACAGTCAAGCTCAGCAATGCTTGGATTTAAAATTGGTATGAAAGAACTAGCATCGATTGAACCTTTCATTTGGTAGTGGTATCATCACTAATCTTGGTGGTGATTGAACCTTACACTTAGTGGTGATTGAACCTTTCATTTGGTGGTGGTATCGTCACTAATCTTGGTCAAAACCTAATAGAGGGATCACAATCCAAACACATTGTTTACGTACCAAGGGGGTTTCAATCAAAGCAATCTATAGTTTAGAAGATCTTTACACATTTTAACCCTTCAACTAAACAAATATGCATTTTTAGTCAATATTTGTCTAAAAAAATTTATTGATAGATCAAGAATCCAACTTATCAAGAAATCCAGATTCACTAATATGAGATCATCTTTCCTTCTGGATGATGGGAGGAGTGACATCATGTGTACCTCTACGAATAGAAATCCAGATTCACTAATATGAGATCATCTTTCCTTTAGGATGATGGGAGGAGTGACATTGTGTGTTCGAAAGATGCCCCTAGAGATATTTTTTCTATTCATAGTGTTTGGAACTCTACTCATCCAGCTCAAAATAAAGTATAGTGGTGGAAACTTATTTGGCATAAACAGGTCATACCATGATTCTCCTCTTATGGATTGCTATTCATAAAGTCCTTACTAGCCTGGATAAGTTCATAACCTATGGTGTTATTCATATTATTCATTGTCATTTGTGTGGAGGTGATGAAGAAGATATTGATCACTCATTATTTGATTGCCCTTTTATCAGCATACTTAGTATGATTTATGCTCCAAATGCTCCATTTCATTTTGGCGTTGTTCTTGGGTTAGCACCATTTATTGGCTCATTAAGTTCAGTGTGTGCTACTCTCTTGAATCGGCGCTTGTTAGATTGATTGTTGCTACTGTTGTTTATTTCATTTTGGAAGGAAAGAAATGCTAAATTTCATGGTAATGTTCCTCATAATAGTTTGATGGCTTATAGGGATATTCTTAGTGGTATAGTTTCAAAAGTTAATTCTCATTGCAATATAACTACTTCAGTTACTAATAGAAAGCTTCGTATTGCTTGGGGATTTTCTGACGAGACTTTTTATTTTTAATTCTCTTAGTTCCCGAAATTATTACCGGTTTTCTTCGATTTTATAAGCGGGTTTGCCCGCCTTCCCTTTAGTTGATTGGGTTTCATTTCTTTGTAGTATTTTCTGTTTTTTTTGTTGATATACAAACCTTATCAAAAAAAATATATGTGTGTGAGATCATACTGTGGAAAAAAAAACAGGACGAGAGGGATTGGTGCTTACCTGCTCAGCAGCTCTACCACCAAGTGTCATGCAAGTCATATCAAAAAGCTGCTCTTTGGTCATCAGAAGATTTTCATTGGGAACATACTGAGCAAAACCTAGTGCTGCAGTACCCCGTGGAACAA
Organism: Salix dunnii; assembly: GCA_015731905.1. Taxonomy (NCBI): domain Eukaryota; kingdom Viridiplantae; phylum Streptophyta; class Magnoliopsida; order Malpighiales; family Salicaceae; genus Salix; species Salix dunnii. The sequence goes on from CM027674.1 coordinate 10,183,795, forward strand.
TTGTTACCTTAAGCAAGGGTTCGGCATGTTCCAAGAACCAACCAGCAACAGCATGACCAGATTCATGGTAAGCAACAGTCTGCCTTTCAAGCCTGCTTATGACCTAAGTAATTAAACAGATATTATTTAGCTCAACTTTTAACCAATGATGATAATAAAATGTATTTTCATGGGCCAAACAAACCAAACATCTGAGGTCCACTATACTGAATTTCAAATGATGTCAACAAGAGACATTACCAAACCCTATGGAGAGCAAGAGATTTTCCCCTTGGCATGTTTCAATAAAACTAAGAAAGACTAACATAAATTCTGCCGTATAATTGACTTATCGTTCCATGTTTTAAGAAATAATTTAGACGGATATACAAGAGGAAAAGCAGTGAGATCAAAAGATTGAAATGGAAAAAATTATGATGTCATAAAGCATGGGAGGTCATAGTGGGGTGAGCACAAGATAGACATCTCAATGCAATAGTTCATCATATCAGTTTAAGTTCCCACAAACTTGCTTGTGGTCAATTCCAAATGATCAAGATAAGTTTATTACAGTAGTGTCATGGCCACTGACCAATATAAAACCACGTTCTTATACATGGTACAGTACATCCATGTCTGAGTGAAGAATGGAGAAAACACAATCAACATGTCATGAACTAGTATATTAAAAGTGAAATATGCAGCAAGGGACAAGATACCTTATTCTTCTTTTCCAAACCACCAATTACCCTGTCTATGGCTGCCTCAAAATGATTCATTGTCACTTGTGCACTCTCACTCCTTGCGGCAATTAAAGCAGCTTCATTGCAAACATTTGCAATGTCTGCACCAGCGAATCCAGGAGTGAGAGCAGCAAGTCGCTGAGAGTAATGAGATGGCTCATTATCAAGTTTTAGCTTTTTTAAATAGATCTTGAAAATCTGGTTTCGGCCTTTGATGTCAGGCTTGTCAATGGTAATTTGACGATCAAACCGACCAGGTCTCAGCAATGCTTTGTCTAAGATATCAGGTCTGTTTGTGCCAGCAAGCACAACTACTCCAGAGGTGGTCCCAAACCCATCCATTTCTACAAGCAACTGATTGAGAGTACTTTCTCGCTCATCGTTGCCACCTGAAAAGCCTCCACGACCCCTTGCTCGACCAATTGCATCTATTTCATCAATGAATATAATGCTAGGTGCACACTGTCTTGCCTCCTGGAATAAACTTCTAACTCTGGATGGCCCAACTCCAACAAACATTTCCATGAAATCTGACCCAGACATGGATAAGAAAGGCACACCAGATTCACCAGCAGTTGCCTTTGCAAGAAGTGTTTTCCCTGTACCTGGTGGGCCAACAAGAAGGGCACCCTTTGGAATTTTAGCTCCCAACTCTTCATATTTCTTTGGATTCTTGAGGAAGTGTACAAACTCCATAATCTCTTGCTTTGCCTCATCACAGCCAGCTACATCTTTGAAGAATACCTAGATCATCATATAAAACATGCCACGATTACAAGGCTGGACAATTTTTTATTTCATCATTTTAGAGAAGAGAAATGTGATTAGAGCACTGTAACAATCCAAGTGAGCCAAGGTGGTGAAGAAATCAGTTACAGTGACTATAGTGCCTTGTGCACTGTGAATCCTGCTCTACAACAAAGAAATATTATATGAACATCAGGACAAAATATTAACATACAACATGTTTTTCAAACCAGATGTTGCTTACTCCTTGTGGAACAGGATGAACAGAACCATAGCACAACATATATAGCTTACTGCCCTAGATTACTAGTCATGATACCTTATCTTTGGCATTCTTATCCAGCTTTGTAATATGCGCTTTTCCCATGTTAAATATTCCACGGCCTCCTCGTCCACTAGGACCACCAACACCGAGGCCACTCTGCATTCTTCGTCCCATGAACCACAGGACTCCTAGAAGCATGGCAGTTGGAGCAAACCTCATCAACTCTTGAAACCAGTTCACTTCATTCGCATAAGTTACAGGGACATAATCATGAGGATCAATCCCTAGAGCTTCCTGGGCTTCCTCCAGCTTATCTTCGAAAGATTCAACATTGACAATGTTAAAATAGAATTTGTACTGCCCAACATTCCTTCTGGAAGGAGTACCAATAACATCATCACTGCTATGATTTGCATTCTGAGGTGAGTTCCTCACATGTACTTTTGCAACTGATTTATTTGAAACAACTATGTGATCCACTAGACCAGGTTTCAGTAACTTATTCTTGAACTCTTGGAAACTAATCTGCAGAAAATATCAAACAGCTTAATGGTGAAGAAATGGTATGAAAATATATATTTAGAAGAACCGGAAAATGTGGCATCAGAATTTACTTGACAAGGTCAGATATCCAGATAAAGAAACAAAATGCACAGACAAAAGAGAGCAATTCAAATCAGTTCAAGGATCTAAATTTGGGTTCAGAAATATTAACATAAATATTCATGGGATCTATAAGAAACAAGCAGCCAATTATACCCAATTTAAAAGCTGGATAAACAGTACTTCTGTACAAGCGTATAAGCTCTATTTCACAGAACCCCATAATATCAATTGATAGAATTTTTAATTCAAAGAAATTGAAAGCCAACAACAGTCGAGACATGCAAAATCTATCTTTGTCCAATTATAGTAGCGCCAGTGTAGTCCAATTCCCCCAAAAACATGACTGAAATGAAATAGCTAGGCTACATAGGAGCCCATTGTCAATGAAATATAAAAGTTGAATTAATCAAACTTCAGTTTTTATGATTGGAAGGAATTGGTTGAACTTTTATGAGGATAAGCTCAATGATTTCAAGTGCTTTAAATATACCTCATCAATTAAATAAAAATATGAATGATTAATGTATGATCAGCAACGCATGGAACTCTAAAGTTCAATGATTGCAAATCTCCAATAAGGATTTTCCAGTAAGCCCATGATACAAAGAAGTTGCACTGTTTAAAAGCTATAATAACTAAACCTTCAAATTCAGGTATTCACAGCAGAAACATTGAAATACTGAGGCCTATGGCACACTATGCTGCAATAATGACAGAAGCATTAGGAGGAATTACAGCCAAGAGAAGTTGAAGTGCACTGAATAATGCACATTTCAAGACATGCTAATTTCAAACACAGAATGTCAGTGATTTTATTACCTGTATTAGAATATATTATTATTAAAAAAGAGACACCAACTGCTCAGAGTAGTTCAGAAATTATAACCTGCTTTTGCTCTTGAGTATTGAAAAACATTGAAGAATACACAAAGGCAAGGAATATTAAAGGAGTGATAATATTTTGAAACTGCTTCACAGAGTTCTGGGAATCTCCACCACCAGCACCACCAGAGTCCTCTGGAAAATCATAAGAAAAAAATGGTAATCATAGAGCATGAAAGTATACTATTGTGTGGGAATGCTGAATAATAGTACTTAACTGATTACAGATTTAGAAAAACTGAGTCGGAAAAGTTGAATAATAGTACTTAACTGATTAAAGATTTAGAAAAATCTTTCTTTTTTTCTAAATAAAAAGATTTAAAAATAATTATGCATTTATCATGCATTAGTAAGTTGAGTAAACGTTTAAACTATGCTTCCAATCACAGCAATAGTTTAGAGAAGTGATCCACCAATTGTCTTTCTTCTGAGCATCATTTAAAGAAATAATATTCCCAAATATATCATCATTCAGAACAATGTTGTCTAGAGGTGCTGTGCTGAGGCACTCGCCTAGGCACTCTAGGCGAAGTGAGGTGAGGCCAGGCAACTTTATTAGCCTCAAGCGTTGGATTGCAACAATGCTACTTACCACTTTAAATTATTTTATTTTGTTTTAAGGGTGAAAAATATAACTATATATGACTATTTTATGTTTTCTTTCAATTTTCTAATCTAATCTTAATTGGGAAGATATATATTTTAAATTTATATAATATGATATGTATTTTTTACTTTATAGCAGATCGCCTAGGTTCATTCAGGCGAGTGCCTCTGGCATTTTACAGGCTTGGCACCTTTTGCCTTTGACAACACTGATTCAGAAACACCTAAGACCAGCAACATAGGTGTAGCATCCTATGCTTGTGGTGTTATGCACACACTCCCAAAGACTTTAACAGTGAAATATAACTGTGTTCAGTTACAGGACCATAATGGAAACTAAGATGAAACAAATCTCTATCAAAACCCTCATCAACAAGTAAACCATGTTAAAACTTCCTCAATGCCATGTGGTTATTTCATATAAAACAACATTCACTGTTCATGGAAAGTAGAAATCCTAGTCTCATTAAAAGTCCCCATCATCAGTATAAAAGACATTCAATTTGTGATGGGCAGATATAAACCGAAACTCCTGGCCTCATGCATAAATTGGTTCAAATAAACAAGATGATTAAATTAACTTCTAGTTAAAAGTTCCTAAAATAGAATCCAGTGTTATCCCTTCTCCTCACTAATGCAGACAAGATGCAGATGAGCGTGGGAAGGACATAAAGAGAAGACTTCATTTTGAGACTCATAAAATAGCTCAAAGAAAATCCCCCAAACATCTTTAAGAAAAGCATAGTAATCAAAGACTCAGGGAGCAAAATTGCCTTGGCTAATATACAATGTATCTCTTCTTACAAAGAAAAAATAATCAATCCAACAAGCAAAAAATGATTGTTTCGACATCATCAGATATACACATGATCCCACCTTGAATTAATAATTCATATCCCTTTAACAACCGAACCAAGTAATGAAAATAACAATAATAATAGGAGGGAAAAGGAAAAAATAAAAGCAAACCTTTTGACTCCGATTTATTTGCCTTGGGAATTTCCTTCTTATCTTTTGGGTAATAATTCTCATACTCTACAACAACCATCATCAAAAATATATATATATATATCAGAACGAAATACCAAACCAACATTTCAAAAAAAAGAACTAACATAAATTATGACTAACTTACTTCTCTTCTTGGGAGCTTCACTACAGAAAAAGCGTCTAACCCTAGGGTTTGCATGAATAGAATTCAAATTCGACAACTGCTTGCTTGACACATTCTGTTTCCCAGCTCCAGAAACCGATAAATAACCTCTTACAATCCCTAATCCGCTTAAACCATTACTCTCTAATGCCGCAAATTGCGAAGTTAGTTCATCAACTAACACAGTTCTTGCATTATAATGATAATTACTTGTGGTAATTACGTTCTACAGCACACACAAAAAAAAAAAAAAAAGTAAACAGAGAGTAAATAAAAGAGTAGTGGTTTTTTAAAAAACAAAATTTGTCTTTTACTCTTTGTAATGTTGAGCGAACAGGGCGAGAGAGAGCGCGACCGATTCTTGACAAAATCATAGTGGCGATCGTAAGAACATCAATGAATAAAACTTCTTGTTGAGGTGAAACCCTAGATTGATTATTTGATAGTGTCTTATGTCTGGATGTCTGGATGATGGGAAAACCGATTGATTTTTATTTGTTATTCACATGAGCGTGGCGCACGAGGGAGAGATGAAATGTATGTTTACATAAAAAAATAAAATGCCTTGACGTAATATTATTTTGATTCATTTTGAAATAAAAAGTATTTTGAAAAATATTTTCAGCCACATTTTTTAACAAGTTTGTACTTCTATTAACTATGTTGTAATAATTTTATAAGTTTTTTTCAATATAAAAAATATCATTAAATTAATGTAAGCTTTTTTAAAATAACAAAAACAAATTACTGGAGTTATTAACATGATTAGATTAAATAAACTCAATTAATTTAAATAATACAAACAAATTAATACAATAGCCATAAATAAACTAGAAAAAATGACAATATAAGATTAAGAAGCTCTTTGAAAGCAAATTAAATAACAACATGAAACTTAATTATCAAAAGACAGAGTTAAATTGAAAAAATAATTTAAAAAACAACAAAAAAATACTCAAGTTAATGTGTTAAGGCAAGTCCAATGGGAGAGACATCCTGAGAGGCATTTTGCTTTTTATTCAACCGGGAAGGCATTCCTACAGATGGAAAGATGAAGAGCTAAATTGAAAAGGAGCCGTTGGGATTCAAGAAATTATATCATTGCATTGCAACAACAATCAACAATGAAATCCACAAAATCATAATTCAAAAATACACAGATAATCACAATCACAATCAACAAAACCGCAGTTCAAAAAATCAAAAATAATAATAAATGTCTTGGCAGTCAAAAACAGAAACATTTGCACTTGTTCCTTCTCTTGCCACCATTAATGGGTTTCGGAATGGAGTCGAGGTTGCTAATAGTGGTAATGATGATGGTGGTGGAGAAAGAGGAAAAAAAGAAAGGACACGGCAGAGGAAGATGGAGGACGGTAGAAAAGAAAAGGAAGTGAAGAAGTGGATGAGGAGATGAAGAGGAAGAGAGTGGGCAACGGCGCAAAGAGAAGGAGGGAGACGGGTGGGTGGTTGGGCGGCAGCACAAGCAAAGGAAATGAGATGTGTGGGAGAGGTAGGGAAAGGAATTAGGATTACTAGGGAAGGGAGCTTTTATACTACCAATAATAATAATAATAATAAAGTAGGTTTCTACGAGAGGGGGTTATAATAATAATAATCGGGGGGTTTATAATAATAATAATTGTTGTTGTTGTCAATATTATTATTAATTAGCATAAAAAATAATTTTAAAAAAATCCTATTAATTTAAGACAATAAATAACATTAATTAACTTTAAATACAACAATCATAAAAAAAAAAAAAAAGCATACAATTACTTGAAAAACATACAATAAGTAGCTTAAATTTCAAATCTCAAATATTGTAGGTCTTTTAATTATATTTAAATTTATATTTTTTATTTAAATATAATTAAAAAAATAATTTTATTATTGGAGGGTTTTTCAAAAAAAATTGTTTAATTATATAACTTACTCCTATTAATTATATAATTAATTGCATAATTCACCTATATATAAATTAATTGTACTTTATTTAAAATAAGATTAAAAAAATGCTCTCTAAAATGGCTTTTACCGTTGGAGAACAAATCAGCAAAAAAAGTCATATATACATTATTCAAGGAGCAATTTTAAAGATTTGGCTTTCCCAAATGGCTCTTACCATTGGACTTATCCTAACCCCGCAACCCAAAACACAAGATTGGGATGATTCCACTAAAAAAAAAGTGAAAAAAAATAAAAGAATGAAGACCAACTCTAATAAATAAAAAGTTGTGGGGATTTTAAAATATAACCTAAAAATATCAAAATCAACTCATGCCCATAACCAACCACATAGAAAGCAAACTTTAGAAAATAATGTATTAAAATTATACATTAATAAAATATTGAAGGATAAAAAAAATAAGATCCAAAACAAAAATAATAATAATAATAAAGATAATAAATAATAATGGGGACTAAATTTGATATGAGAAAATTAAAATCAATTATTAAGGGATGAAATTGGGAAAGAAAAATCAATTAGAAAAACAAAAACAAAAAAAGAAATAGCAATTAAAAAATTAAAGGGAAAATCTAATATGAAAATTAAATGAAATCAAATAATTATCGTTGAAATTAAAAAAATAATCAAAAAAGTAAAAACAAAACAAATAATAATCAATAAAATAAGGACAAAAAACAAATGAAATGACTCATTTGGCAAGAAGAAGAGAGGGATGAAAAATATATCAAAGTTCAAGCACCCCTCCCACATATAAATGCATGGACCTGACAAATAAAAAAAGCTACAAAGTGCTTCAAACACCATCCTAAATACAATGTTTGGTTGTTGGGAGACATTGTATTATTATCTTAAAAGCTAAATCAACTCATGAGTCATTACCATTGTTCACCCCTTACACAAACCATTGTGATCTTCAATACTAGTGCTCAATTTTTTGTTCGGTTCGGTCGGTTCATTTGGTCCATTCGGTCTGCTGATTTTTGTCTTTTTGCACAATGAAATAAAAAATGTATCCCTCAAAAAAGACAAAATAAGGCAACTAGACTAAGGGGTTCGAAGGTAATTGCACAATTTCGGTCCAGTCCGGTTCAACTACTCGGTTTATTTATCTATTTATATTACATTGCATAGTACAATAACTATCTTAGCCCTCAAAATCGACAAAAGCAAGGTCTGTCCGCGAGGGGAGTCCCAGTAATTTACCATTTTTTATTCATTTATAGCCGATTTACTGTTGGCGCGTCGCCGGATGCACCGTTCATTTTCAACGTTCACGTGTGTTTTGAGCAGCACGTGCAGCGTATTCTATTGTTTAAAAATATCCAACCAGCATTTAAAATGATTTTCATCAATGTTCTCTTTACATTGGTGCGCGAGTGTACGTACACGGTGGGTGGAGACGTTGCAATGGTCGTTTGAAAATCCCCCCCTTTTCTCTCTCCTGCCTGCGCAAGCTAACGACAGCGCAATTGTTTTTTTTTTTCACTTCAGTCCCTACACTTTAGATGGTTGTTTTCAGGTCTTTATTGTTATTATATAGGTTTTGATTTGCTTCAATTTCATTCTTCAATTGAAATTAATTTTATAATATAGTTTCATTTAGGTTCTCAGACTTTGAATTTGTTAAATTGGTCTGGATTCCTTAATATTTTTGGTATCAAGTTATGATTTATTTCAATTTTATTCTTCCATGCAAATTAATTATAAATTTCAGTTTCATTTCGGTCCTAATTCTTTTAATTTTTGGTTTGGTTTTAAATTACTTAATTTCATTGGTATCAATGTTTGGATTTATTTCAATTTTGTCCTTCAAATTATATTTATTATATATTTTTCATCTATCCCTTATACTTTTAATTCTTTTATTTTTTTATATATATTTTTGTCTATATTTAAATATACATGCTATTAGTTTTTGTTTTCAATTTTTCTTCATTTCTAATGTTATTAATTTTTTAAATTTAATGTTCAAATTTTAATATGTGCTGGTAATTATTTGAAAATTAATAATAATTATGATTTATATTTTTTCCCTTCAAGTCACATAATTTCTTAAAATCTAATAATATTTATTTTTTTCTGTCATTTATTTTGTTTTTTAACTGATTTTTTATTAATATTGTTAGATCTTAAATTTTCTAATTATTATTGATAAGACATTCAAAATAATAATAATAATAATAATAATAATAATAATTTGCTATTTTTTTCTTTTAAATATGTCATACTAATTATATTTTTTAATATATATTTAATATCAGCACCTTCAGCAATGAACTTCTCCTTCCAGAATGGTTGGTTGGAGTCTTCCCTTAACATGACATGGGTCATGAAGGTATTTTTGTACCACTGGAAATCACTTAGCTTCTTACAACGAAGGTTAGACAGAAGCTCAGCATTCTTGTCCTTCAGATGTGAAGGGTCTCCAATAAAATATAAGGAGATTGTAAGGATGAGGCATGAGACTGCATCTTGAATGGTGTTTCTTGATGAGTCTAGGACAGACGTCTGGTCTTCATATTTTTGTACAACATGGAGGATATGAAGATGGTCTGCTTTAGTAAGATGATAATCCCACCATCCTTTTAACTGGCCAGAAAAACCAGCTATGAGGAGTTCAGCAATTGCCCTGTCAGGGAGTCCTTGTTTGGGTTTTGTAGGCATTGGCTGCCATGGTCATTTGTTGCAGAGTGTTGAGGATATTATACTCTGACATGCCATCTATGTTCCACTCATACAGAGATGAAGCATTGTATTTATGTTGGTTGAGGATATTGGGTTCATTGGAAATTATAATGTCTGGGGCTATGGTTGTCTTTGGAGGTTGCCATGTAAGTCGATTGACTTCAGGCAGGGGACTTTGGAAAGCTGCTTCTGTTTCCTCTACAGAAGTTTGCTCTATATTGTTTTGTAGAGTATTCACGTTGGTGGTGGATACTTGAGGTGTATCTTGGACGACCAGGGATGGTTCGTCTAAGTTTTGTATTTGGGAATGGATTTGTTTCAGGAAATCAGTTTGGTTTTCCTGAAGTTGTAATAGGCTTGTCTTTGTAACTTGGAAGGGTTTGAACATTGGATTTTTCAGCTTGGGTTCGGCTGAAACTTTGGAAATGTTTGTGCCAGCTGTGCTAGTACTGGCTCGTTGTAAGTGTTTTTCAACACGAGTGAGCTGTTTGCCCAACGTGCCAAGGCATGTATTTGTGAAGTTGTTTTGTAAGAGGGTGTTTTTTGTATTTGTAAGGGTGTCTTCACTGGGGATTTTGTAAGGTGCTGCATCAATAGTTTGGTTGTTGATGTCTAGATGAATGTTTCTCATTGGTGGATGTTCGAACTCCTTTAGGCCATCCAGAAAGGATTCCAAGACTTCAAAGACGCCTCCAGTGACTCCTAGTCATTTTCAGGTAAAAAATCTAAACCTATTACAAAGACACAGGCAGGTCTTTCCTCTCAAAAACCCATGCTTGCTTTACAAAGTAATTTACAAGTTTCTATAAATTTTACAAAATCAAAATCTCAGTATTTTGAAAAAATTAAATTTCAAAACATTTGGACCATTGAAAATGGTTTTCCAAATGACAATGTTTTATCCACGGTTTCAAAAATTTTTCCAAAAAATTTCCATTACAAACCATGGGACACCTCCAAAACTCGTACATTTTACGAGATTATCTTACAAATCACAGGATCAGCTACATTCAAACACTTCCAAAAACCCTCCCATTCAGATCCTGCATACTCTACATTCACCATACAAAGAATTATCCATCCATCAAAATGGAGTAAATCCCTTTTTGCACCCATTCCATTCCCTGCAGAAATACAACTCCAGTACCCCCTCTTTCCATCATATACATAATGGGATTACCTGCAAGTCTGGTTTAATGCCCTCTTCTTACAAAACCCTGGCCATAGTCATTCATGGCTATTCTTTTTCAACAATTCCATAGAAACAACCAACCTTCCCTTATGGTTCCTCCAATGGTGGGACTTCTTTGGTTGTATCCCTGAACTTCTCTCTAATCATAAATCAGTAGAAGAAGGTTACATGTTCTACAAAAAAGCTTACCAGCCCTTTACCTTAGAAAGATGGTTCAGACCCATTACATTGTTCTGTGCCAAATTCTTTTTGCCATGGGTATGTTCATGGTATTATGACTTTAATTTACATGATGGATCACCAGTTTTGGTCCGGAAATTCAAAGTAAAATGGTGGGACGCTTTTAAGAAAGAACAACAATGTTCCTTAACAGCGGTCAAAGAATGGTTTAAGACCAGAAAAATCCTGCTTTCCATACATGACAACGATCAGTCCTTATTCCTAGCACAAAGAGCAAGGAGTACCGCCCTCCTAGCCTCAGCACAATCTCAGGAAGAATACTTCAGGATTCTACAGAGTCTAGCTCCAAAGAAGGAAGAAGAAGATGATGAATCTGTCTCATCCAATTCCAGCTCCTCCTCAGCGTGAGCCTCTTCTCCTGTCATTTCCCTGGGAAATGACAATGAAGATGATTGTTTTGGCATCCTGCCTTCAATCAAGCAATGACCGCATTCCAAAGCATGTGGCCCCCGCCACTTACAAAGATATCTTCCACTTCCATGTCAAGACAAAATTACTTTCGATGTAAAAAGATTCTTCAGACAAAGAGTAGTCCCTACCACTACTAAAAGTCATCCTCCACCCAGAGTAATTGATGCGGATCAGCCCAACACCAAGCATAATCTTGCCAACATCCATTGGAGGTGCCAATTGGGCCAATCACAAGAGCTAGGGCAAAGAAGCTTAAAGAAGCATTGAATGGGCTTGTTCAGAACTTATGGAGCAAGATGGACCTAGAAGGGCTTGGGACATTTAAGGAGCATGAAGGACAGCCTTTAATTCATCTAGTTCAGGTCCAAGAAGAGCCCAATTCATGTGGAACAAGGGGTTGATATGTCCGGCCCGATACCAGCCTTGTTAGGCTTGTTTTATTTCCTAATGCTACAAGGTTAAAAAGCCAGCAATTTATTATCCTAATTAAGTAAGGAAGTTGGCCATATCTTATTCCTAAAGAGGGGAGGACAATTTAATGCTTTTCCTAACATAGGAAGGAAAGTAATTAAATCAGCAACAAAGGAGGAAATTTATCCAAGCTAATCAAGGACATCAAAGGAAATGGGGCTGCAACACAAATTTGATTCTAGCATATTTAGGATGGTAATTTTCGGACTTTTATTAGTTTTATTATTTTCTTAGTTTTTGGGTTATTATTGCTTATTTGGGTCAATTGTAAGTGGGCTTTATATAAGTCCACCTAAGGGGGGTCCATTAGGGTTTCTTTAAGTCTAAAGTCAGTATAAATAAGAGGCATAACCAAACATGTAAGGACACCATTTTTCATATCAATAAACTTCTTTGCAGCACTTGTGTGTTGGTGGGATAATCTCCCTTCCTTGGTTCTCTAAAGAATTGAAAACGACTTATTGAAGAAGCTGGCTTCGTGGCGTCATCCTTATACTTCTCGTTCGCGAATCTATATTCGTTGGGTGGGGGTTTTCGTTTCCAATAGTGCTGGTGCCTAGTTACAAGTTATCTTTGTATCACATTCCTATCAAACCTGATTTACTTGGCTTTTCCGGGAATTGGTGTCTTTGCGTGTGGGTTGCGTGACCACGTGACCACGAGGTTCGCATCAGTAATGATTACATGAAGACAAAGAACCTTTCGGTCTTCCATTATTAAAGATTCCAAGCCTCCAAAGACCCTCTGCCTATATAAGCAGAGTTCCACTGTAATGTTAGGTAGATTGAATTTTAGCGGGAGAATACACTCTGTGTATTTAAAATCATCTCACTCTTCCCTTACTATCCTGTAACCCATCTCTAACGCCATTGTAATTATCTTCCTGTTTTACATTAATATAATTCAGTGTTTTGTTTACAAAGCTTGCATTGATAAGTATGCTCTGTGCCTGATCAAGGATCATGACATTGCTGGTCTTGCCTTGTTCTTGCATATCAGAAATCCATCCTGTTTTAAATAGTATATCGGCTGGAAACCTTTGACCCTATCTTATAGATCATTCTAAGGTATAACAACGCCACATACTATTCATCGTCATTTTGTGTGTTTAATTGTATTTTGTTTTCTGCATCTGTTTTCTTGCATTTCCATTATTTCTGTTTTATAGCTAGTTTAAATGGTATCAGAGCCTTAGGATTAGAAAGAAGAGAGAAGACTAGTGAGAGGTAGAGAGTTAGATCTTTTGACCGAGCGTCGTCGAGGTGTAAGTCCCGCTTAGTGACGAACTGCATTAGGGCAATAAGTGAGATGATTTTAAATACACAGAGTGTGTGTGTATATATATCTAACCTAGGTTTCTTTGGAAAAAAGTTTTACTATCATTGTTGTGAAATACTTTTAATATAATAATATGAGTAATAAATCTTATAAAATAAAAAAAATCATGGAATTGTTTTTTAACAATAATTATTGATGCAAACCAAGGAGCTGGACTTATTGATCATACACTCGAGGATGGGGATGAATTTGCGCAAGACCCGTTGTCGCTTCCAAGTGGCCCAATTACAAGACTTAGAGCCAAACGTTTCAAGGAAGCACTAAATGGGCCACATGATTCAAAGGATGTCAAGAAACAATGAATTAGCCACTCAAAATGATGACGATGCTTTCCACATGCGAGCCATATGTTAGCAACTCCAGTTGTTGTCTAGGACGAACATGGATCTGATTGATGATTTGAAATCGATAAGGAAATATAATATGGGTGCTGATTGCAGAGGATATACGGTCCATAAGGCCATACAAAATACCAGCTTGATTTTGAAGAGGTTGTTGATGAAAACCCAGATGTGAGTGAAGATGACTATGATGGTGATATGAAATCTGAAAGTGACAAATCTTATTGTGAAGGCATGCCACCATTGGATGATAGTGATGGGGATGAGTTAGGATTACCGCTTGCGGATCCCTTGGTTACAAGGCACATACTTCAGGTTCAGGTCATGAAAGATGAATCTAATCAATAGAGAGAGAATATCTTTCATACGCACTATTACGTACAAAGCAAGGTATGTGGTTTAATTATTGATAGTGGAAGTGGCGTTAATGTTTGCAGTACCACCCTTGTGCGTAAACTGGATTTGAGTATTGTTAAACATACGAAACCATATAGATTGCAATGGTTGAAAGATATCGGAGAAGTGAAAGTGACTAAACAGGTTGTGGTTCCATTTTCGATCAAGAAATATGTTGATGAATTTCTATGCGATGTGGTACCAATGCAAGCAAGTCACATCTTGTTGGGGTGGCCTTGGCAATATGACAGGAAGGCAATTCATGATGGAGTTAAAAATAGGTATACCATTGTAAAAGATGGTAAAACCATCACTCTTGTACCTCTTACACCCAAACAGGTATATGATGATCAAATAAAGCTAAAACGTGAGCATGAGGCCATGGGGAGAGAAAATCAAGGTGAGGACCAAGGGGAGAGAAGACCATCAGATTTGCCCAGAACCTAAACCACTACAACCCATTCAGACACTCATCCAAACACAAACAAACTAGACCATTCGACCATAGCTCAAAAACACACAAATCTAGTCGAGAGTGGAGGTAAGACAAGAGGAGAGAACAAGGTCAGGAAGAGTGATGAGAATTGTGTGGATAAACTAAAGAACCAGCCTAATTTTTATGCTAGAGAGGGTGAGGTCAGATGTGCATCTTTCAATAATAAGCCAATGATTTTACTTTTGTAAAAGGAGGTTTACTTTAATACTAATGATCTTGATCATATTGTGCCTAGTGTTGCTATTTCTTTGTTGCAGGAGTTTGATGATGTCTTCCCCGACGATACATCTAGCAGATTACCACCATTACGGGGGATAGAGCATATGATTGATCTTGTACATGAAGCTTCAATTCTTAACCGACCAGCCTATAGATAAGCAATCTCGAGGAGATAAAAGAGCTTCAAAGACAAGTTTATGAGCTAATAGATAAGGGATATATTCGTGAGAGTATAAGCCTATGTGATGTACCCAAGCTACTCGAGGTCGAATCTTTTCGAGCAAAGAGCGGATGATGCGAACTGGTCCAGAAACACCAGTAAGGATTAAGGGGCTGGATGGAAGGCTATATATAAGACTGATGGGCTTTCTTTAATTTTGTTAGCTAGAGACCAAGACTTGTTTGGGCTTAAATTAAGACTTTGTTTTTAGCTAGGATCCAAGGCTTGTTTGGATTAAGTCATGGGCTTTTTAATTTGGGGTTTTGGGCCAGTTTTAAGTGGACCTCATTTAAGTCCACATTAGGGTTAGTTTTTAAAAGACTATTTAAACTCATGTTAGGGATAATTTTAGCAGCTATTGATGAAATTGATTCTAAAGTTTTCAGTTTATGTGGGAGAGTGATTCTTGCATTCTTCAGTTCTTGAACAAACTGAATCCGACTTATCGAAGATTAACTGGTTTCGTGGCGTCATTCTACTCCTTCCAATAGTGTTGGTGCCTTGGGGCAGGTTTCCATTATGTCACACTCCTATCAGACCTATTTCGGCTTTCCAGGATCAGATCTCATTCTTCGTTCTGGGTTTCAATTGTGTTACATAAAAAGTGATCCTCCTTGTTTATTTTTCTCCAAATTGTTTTTTATTCTATTTTGGGTTATCTAGGAGTCAAGTAATTATTGTCGCTAGTATTTGCTTCTGTTGTATTTCGTGTTTTCATATGATCCACAATTCGTACGAATTTGCATTGCTACTCACGAAATCGTAAAAGTAGTTCTGTTTTGCTTTGTTTTCAGTATTTTTATTGCTTCTTGAGTCTGAAAATCATAATTCGAGTGTGCTGAAAAAGCTATTGACTTTGATTTGTTGATTTTAGTTGCAAAAAAACCAAAAGAAGGGAAGTTGTGAAGTAAAAGGCATAGTGAGCTTATTAGAGTGAAAAGCCTTGATATTTTTGTTTGATACATGAGTTGCGAGGATATATTTTGAGCTACGAACCGAATTTTGCATATTCAAAGGATGTCAGGAAACAATGAATTAGCGACACAAAACGCTGACATTGCTTTCCAACTGCGAGCCTTATGTCAGCAACTCCAGTTGTTGTCTTGGATGAACATGGATCTGATAGATGATTTGAAATCGATAAGGAAACAAAATAGTGGTGCTGATTGCAGAGGAAATATGGTCATAAGGCCGTACAAAATACCACATTTGATTTTGAAGAGGTTGTTGATGAAAACAGAGATGTGGGTGAAGATGACTATGATGGTGATATGAAATCTGAAAGTGACAAATCTTATTGTGAAGGCATGCCATCATTGGAGGATATTGATGGGGATGATCAGCTGACCAGCCCAGAAACACTAGCAAGGACCCATTACATGTTCCAAATGGTCCAATGACGCAGTCTAAGACAAAGGCCAGAGAGGCAACGAATGCAATGATTTTGAAGGTTTCCACCATGTCAGAATTTCAAGGACCATTGGAGTATCAAGAGGAGACCCCAGTACATCTTATCCATGTGGAGGAGGGGTCCAATACAACCTTATTTGGGCCATGAAGTGAGCACAGCGAAGGGTTCAAAAGAATCCTACTACAACATGGGATTAATGGGCTTTATTTAATTTTGTTAGCTACCGCCCAAGACTTGATTGGGCTTAATTAAGACTTTGTTTTCAGCTAGGATTCAAAGCTTGTTTGGATTAAGTCATGGGTCTTTTTAATTTGGGGTTTTGGGCCAGTCTTGAGTGGACCTCATTTAAGTCCAAATAAGGTGTCCATTAGGGTTTGCTTTTAAAAGACTATTTAAACTCATGTTAGGGATAATGTCAGCAGTCATTGTTGAAATTGATTCTGAACTTTTCAGTTTATGTGTGAGAGTGATTCTTGCATTCTTCAGTTCTTGAATGAACTGAATCCGTACAGCTGTACGGAATAACAAATCTGATTTTGAGGAGTATGTTGATGAAAACGCAGATGTGGACAAAGATGACTATGATTTTGTATCTGTTGGGCAAGGAATCAGGTCTGGACCGAACAGAGCTAGGAGGAATGTGAATTTCCATGGTATGGGGAATTATGAACATATGGATGGGGAAAACATTAAACTGAAAATTCCTAACTTGGAAGGTAAAAATGATGCGGAGGCTTATTTGGAGTGGGAGAAAAAAGTAGATTGGATTTTTTATTGTCATAGCTATTCTGAATAAAAAAAAGTGAAATTAGTGATGATTGAGTTTACAGCGTATGCAATGATTTGGTGGGATCAAATTGTAATTAGTAGGAGGAGGAATGGGTAGCGAGCCGTTCAGAGTTGGGGAGAGATGAAAGTCTTCATGAGGAGATGATTTGTGCCAAACCACTATTACAGAGACCTATACCTCAAGCTCCAAGGTCTTAATCAAGGCTACAAGACAGTAGATGAATATCACAAAAAGATGGAGAAAGCAATGATTCGGGCCAATGTTGTTGAGGATAGAGAAGCCACCATGGCTAGATTTCTTAATGGGTTGAATCGTGACATTGCAAATGTTGTTGAGCAACAGCACTATGTAGAGCTAGAGGACATGGTGCACATGGCTACGAAGGTGGAGAGACAACTTAGGAAGGGACATGTTCGGCCAGTATTTAATTCGGGTTCTTCATCATCTTGGAAGATGAATCTGAAGAGAGAGAGTACTGTCCAACCAAGATCCTTTGTTCCTTCTAAAACTGAACGAACAACGATTAAAGTTGATGTCCCTACCGGTGCCAAAGGTAAATTTCAAACTCAGCCTAAATGCACTCGTGATGTTAAATGTTTCAGGTGTCAAGGGCATGGACATTATGCTTCGGAGTGTCCAAACAAGAGAATCATGATGATTAGAGATGATGGTGACATGGAATCTGAAAGTGACAAATCTGATTGCGAAGGCATGCCACCATTGGAGTATATTGATGAGGATGAGTTAGCATTCCGGTTGCGGAGTCCTTGGTTATAAGGCGCACACTTCAGGTTCAGGTCATGGAAGATGAATCTAATCAACAAAGAGATAATATCTTTCATACACGCTGTTACGTACAAAGCAAGGTGTGTGGTTTAATTATTGATAGTGGAAGTTGCGTTAATGTTTGCAGTACCACACTTGTGAGTAAACTGAATTTGAGTACTATTAAGCATCTGAAACCATATAGATTGCAATGGCTGAATGATAGTGGAGAAGTGAAAGGGACTAAACAGGTTGTGGTTCCATTTTCGATTGGGAAATATGTTGATGAAGTTCTGTGCGATGTGGTACCAATGCAAGCAAGTCACATCTTGTTGGGGAGACTTGACAATATGACAGGAAGGCAATTCATGATGGGTTTAAAAATAGGTATACCATTGTAAAAGATAGTAAAACCATCACTCTTGTACCTCTTACACCCAAGCAGGTGTATGATGATCAAATAAAGCTAAAACGTGAGCATCAGATTCAGTCAGAACCCAAACCACTACAACCCATTCAGACACTTATCCAAACACAAACAAACAAGACCATTCGACCACAGCTCAAAAACACCCAAATCTGGTCGAGAGTGGAGGTAAGAAAATAGGAGAGAAGAAAGTAAGGAAGAGTTATGAGAATTGTGTGGAAAAAATAAAGAAACAACCTAATTTTTATGCTAGAGAGGGTGAGGTCAGATCTGCATATTTTACTAACAAGCCAATGATTTTACTTCTGTACAAGGAGGCTTACTTTAATACTAATGATCTTGATCATATTGTGCCTAGTGTTGCTATTTCTTTGTTGCAGGAGTTTGATGATGTCTTCCTCGTCGATACACCAAGCAGATTATCACAACTTGTGTACAAGAAAATCAGATTGATTTCGTACCCGGAGCTTCAATTCTTAACCGGCCAGCATATAGAAGCAATCCCAAGGAGACAAAAGAGCTTCAAAGGCAAGTTGATGAATTGATGGAAAAGGGCTACATTCGTGAGAGTACGAGCCCCTGTTCCGTACCCGTGCTACTTGTTCCTAAAAAGGATGGAACATGAAGGATGTGTGTTGATTGCAGAGCCATCAACAACATAACGGTAAAGTATAGACACCCTATTCCTAGGCTTGATGACATGTTAGATGAGTTACATGGATCTTGCATTTTCTCTAAAATTGACTTGAAAAGTGGGTACCATCGTATTAGGATGAAAGAGGGTGATGAGTGGAAAACTGCATTTAAGACTAAGTATGGTTTATATGAATCGTTAGTAATGCCGTTCGGACTTACAAATGCACCAAGTACGTTTATGCGTTTAATGAATCATGTGTTGCATGCATTCATAGGTAAGTTTGTGGTTGTGTATTTTGATGACATTCTGCTATATAGCAAGAACTTAACGAAGCATTTTGATCATTTGCGTAATGTACTTAGTGTGTTGCGTAGTGAGAAATTGTATGCTAATCTTAAGAAGTGTGCCTTCTGCATGGAGAAAATTGTGTTTCTTGGCTACGTTGTAACTACATAGGGTATTGAGATGGACGAGGAGAAAGTTAAGGCCATATGGGAGTGGCCTACACCCACATCGGTAAGCGAGGTAAGGAGTTTTCATGGGTTAGCTAGTTTTTACAGGCATTTTGTGAAAGATTTTAGTACAATAGTTGCACCTTTGTATGAAGTTGTTAAAAAGTCAGCTGGGTTTAAATGGGGGGAGGAACAAGAATTGGCTTTTGTTCTTTTGAAAGACAAATTATATTCTACCCTGTTTTGGCTTTACCTGACTTTACAAAAGCATTCGAAATAGAGTGATGTGTCTGGAATGGGAATAGGTGCTGTTTTGATGCAGGATCGAAGACCTATTATGTATTTCAGTGAGAAGTTAAGTGGAGCGGCCTTGAACTACCCCACTTACGACAAAGAACTCTATGCCTTGGTAAGAGCACTTGAGATTTGGCAGCATTACTTGTGGCCAAAAGAGTTTGTAATCCATTTGGATCATGAGTCCTTGAAACATCTGAAAGGACAAGGTAAGTTGAATACAAGACATGCAAAATGGGTTGAATTCATTGAAACTTTTCCTTATGTAATCAAGTATAAGCAAGGCAAAGAGAACATCGTATCCGATGCACTTTCGCGCATGTATGTTCTCTTACACACCATGAATACTAGATTGCTAGGCTTTGAATATGTGAAGGAATTGTATGGTAACGATTCTGACTTTGCTGAGATTTATAATGCATGTGGAAATTCGGCTTTTGGTAAGTTTTATTTGATGGATGGTTATTTGTTCAAAGAGAATAGATTGTGTGTTCCTGCTAGTTCTTTGCGTGAATTGCTTGTTCGTGAAGCATATGGGGGCGGTTTAATGGGTCACTTTGGGGTTGTGAAAACCTTGGATGTATTGCATTAGCATTTTTATTGGCCAAAGATAAAAAGAGATGTGCAACTAATTTGTGAACAGTGCATTGCTTGTCGAAAAGCAAAATCTAAAGTACAACCACTGGTAATAGAACTGTTCATTTGACCACTGGTTTTTCTCCTTTTGAAATTTTTTATGGTTTTAATCCACTAGCCCGTTATGGACTTAATTCCTTCACCTTGTGAAGAAAAGGTAAGTTTAGATGGAGAACAGAAAGCGAAGATGGTGAGACGACTCCATGAAGGAGTTCGAATGCAAATCGAGAAAAAGAACAGACTCTACTCCTCTAAAGCAAATAAGGGACGTAAACTGCTTGTTTTCCAACCCGGTGATTGGGTTTGGGTGCACATGCTTAAGGAACGATTTCCTAACCAAAGGAAATCAAAATTACAGCCTCGTGATGATGGTCCATTGCAGGTTTTGGAAAGAATAAATGACAACGCATACAAAATTGATCTTCCAGGTGAGTGTAGTGTTAGTGCTACCTTCAATGTTGCCGATCTTATGTTGTTTGACATAGATATTGATTCGAGGTCGAATCCTTTCGAGGAGAGAGGGGATGAGGCGGACCAGCGCAGAAACACTAGCAAGGACCTATTACATATTCCGAATGGTCCAATGACGCGGTCTATGACGAAGGCATTGAGAGAGGCAATGAATACATTGTTTTTGAAGGTTTCCACCAGGTCAAAATTTCAAGGACCGTTAGAGTATCAAGAGTCCAGTACATCTTATCCATGGGGAGGAGGGGTCCAATACAACCTTATTTGAGCCATGAAGTGAGCACAGTGAAGGGGCCAAAAGAATCCTACTACAACATGGGATTAATGGGCTTGATAGAAGACTATAAAAAAAAAAAAGCCTTATGGGCTTTATTTAATTTTGTTAGCTACAGCCCAAGACTTGATTGGGCTTAATTAAGACTTTGTTTTCAGCATGGATCCAAAGCTTGTTTGGATTAAGTCATGGGTCTTTTTAATTTGGGGTTTTGGGCCAGTCTTGAGTGGACCTCATTTAAGTCCATATAAAGGGTCCATTAGGGTTAGCTTTTAAAAGACTATTTAAACTCATGTTAGGGATAATGTCAGCAGGATTAAGGTGCTGGATGGAAGGCTATAAATAAGACCACTGGGTTTTTGTTAATTTTGTTAGCTAGAGCACAAGGTTTGTTTGGGTTTAAATTAAGATTTTGTTTTTTAGATAGGAGAAGGCTTGTTCGGATTAAATCATGGGCTTTTTATTTTGGAGATTTCGGGCCAGTTTTGAGCAGACCTCATTTAAGTCCAATAAGGGGTCCATTAGGGTTAGCTTTTCAAAGACTATTTAAACTTATGTTAGGAATAATTTTGGCAGCCATTGATTCTGAACTTTTTAGTTTATGTATGAGAGTGATTCTTGCATGAACTGAATCGTACTTATCGAAGATTAATTGGCTTCATGGTGTCATTCTACTCCTTCCAATAGTATTGGTGCCTTAAGGCAGGTCTCCATCGTGTCACAGTCCTATCGAATCTATTTCGTCTTTCCGAGATCAGATCTCATTCTTCGTTGTGGGTTGCGTGACCACATGATCACGAGGTTTGCATCATTTTGCTGCTCATAATATGACGCAAGAAAACGAACAGCGAGGATGCAAACACTGAAAACTTTGAGTACAGAAAGAAGCAGTAGGATATGACCGTGTTTTAGAGCCTAACCCCGGTACCGGATGTTGCATAACCAAAACTTTCGAAGCCATATATATAGGCCTCGATGCATCCATCCCCTTGGTCCTAAAAACAAAAGGAAGAGGTCCCCACCCGCGCTTTTTTCGGGTCGTAGTGGGATTCTTTTGTTTCCTTCGCTGTCCTCATTTCTTGGCCCAAATAAGGCTGTATTGGACCCCTCTTGCACATGGATAAGACGTACCAGGGTCTCCTCTTGATACTCCAATGGACCTTGCAATTATGCCTTGGTTGATACCTTCAAATCCACTGCCCTTTCTCCAAGCCTCCATCTTAGACCAGGTCGTTGAACTGTTTGATGGGTCCATGCAAGTGTTTTTGGGTGGTCCACAACGGGGGCACTTCTTCGCAACAAGTGCTTGATTATGTACACGGATGAGTCCGGACCGTATTAGGAAACCTACCATGGAGCACCAGCACTGTTTGAACCGCATCGAGCGACGCTACATGGGCACTTACACCTTTGAGAGTGAGAGAATTCTGAAAACTAATAAGAGAATGACAAGAGGAGCAGGATTTTGAAATTAATACCCAAGGTATGAAAGCGCCAGATTTGCCATCCCTACAGGTCTCAAATTAAATGGGGAATCTAATGTGATCTCAGCATCTTGTATGACTCGAGCTAACTCTGGACCCCATGCGTACCAAATCCATAGCTATTGACATGAACCACACAAGGCCCGGCATACACTAGAAAATAAGCTAGCCACCGATTGGGCACCAGCGCTGGTGGTGATACAAACCTAACCTCCCACGCAATTTTTATGTGATAGAATTGAAGAAACCAAGACCAGACAACCCCGGGATGACCTCAAATATAATATTTTGGTATTATAATGCCAAAGAGCTAGCAACAATCAATTTATAGGCCATTCTCTTCATTCTAGTTGCCCAGACCCATGCATCGTCAATTTGTATCGAAATTGACCCTCCAAATCAAATCTCTAAAACGCGATCCCAAAATAACCCCAAATTCAATGTAGGGCATGCCTTAGATGAAGATTCAACTGATTCTAAGGTGTTTTTCCCACGGATCACTAAGAGTAGTGTCTCTACGGCAAAATGAACCTCAGATTGAAACCCCAAATTATCTGATTCATTAGATATATTTCGCGATCTCACCTGCATTGGGCCAAAACTGAAGTTTCAACCTAATTCGATGTGTTTTTTCTAATGGTTCACCCGGAGTTGCTTTTTTTTGCACCAGACCTTGAAATCCTACCACTTTCAACCCGTCCCTCTCCATTTATTTCACTATTTCATCTTTTTTCTTCTTTTTTTTAATATATGGGTATGACTAGACACACATAAACCATAACCTTTTGTTGCTCACCAGATGATGCAAGAACCCGAAGAGCGAGAGGTTGGATGCAAACACCAAAAACTTTGAGCACAGAAAGAAGCGGTGGGATATGACCATATTTCAGAGCCTATCTCCGGTACCGGCTGATAGTGAAACAAAACTTTTGGAACCTTATTTATAGCCCTCTATACATCCATCCCCTTGTTCCTACAAACAAAAGGAAGAGGTACCCACCCGCGCTTTTTCCTGGTTGCAATGGGATTTTTTTTGTTTCCTTTGCTGTCCTCACTTCATGGTCCAAATAAGGCTGTATCGGACCCGTCTTGCACATGGATAAGATGTACCAGGGTCTCCTCTTGATACTCCATTGGACCTTGCAACTCTAGCATTGTTGAAACCTTCAAATCCAATGCCCTCTCTCAATGTCTTTGTCTTAGGCCGGGTCGTTGGACAGTCTGATGGGTCCCTCCTAGTGTTTTTAGGCTGGTCCACAACGGGGCCCCTCCTTCACAACAAAGGATTTATGATGTGTGAGGATGAGTTTGACCATGTCTGGACCGTATCAGGAAACCTCCCATGGGGCACCATGATGTACCAGCTCATGTAAAGACCCATTACATGTTCCAAATGGTCTAATGTCGTGGTCTGAGACAAAGGCATTGAAAGAGACAATGAATGCATTGGTTTTGAAGGTTACAACCAGGTCAGAATTGCTAGGACAATTAGAGTACCAAGAGAAGATCCTAGTACATCTTATCCATGTGGAGGAGAGGTCCAATACAACCTTATTTGGGCTATGAAGTGAGCACAGCAAAGGAGGCAAAAGAATCCTACTATAACATGGAAACATTGGATTAATGGGCTTGATGGATGACTATTAGCGACAGCCCAAGGCTAGTTTGGGCATAATTAAGACTTTATTTTCAGCTAAGATCTAAGGCTTTTTTTGGATTAAGTCATGGACTTTCCAGCCTAGGGTTTTGGGTCAGTTTTAAGTGTACCTCATTTAAGTCCACATAAGGGGTCCATTAGGTTTAGTTTTTAAAATACTATTTAAATTCATGTTAGCAAAATTTTCAGCAGCCCTTGATGATTATTGCTTCTGAAATTTTTAGTTTTATGAGAGTGGTTTTTCCATTGTCTCACACTCCTATCAGATCTATTTTGGCTTTCTGGGATTAGATTTCATTCTTGGTTGTGGGTTGTGTGATCACGAAGTTCGCATTAGGTGGTATCATAGCTACGCTCCAAAACAAGGTCATATCATTTTGTTATTTTCGTGCTTTTTTTTGTATTCCTTAAAGTTTTTCAATATTTATGTCCATCTCCTTATTCTTCATATCTACGTCATCTAATAAAAAAAAGAGGTTATATTTCATTCTTTTTGCCTCTTCATTGACTGATATTAAGAAAAAAAAGAAAAGAAAAGAAAAAAGATATAGAGGCCTCAGTATCAGGAAACCTACCATAGGGCATCTGCACTGGTGGAACCGGATCAAATGACGCAAGTTGGACACTTACACCTTGAGAATGAGAGAATTCTAAAAACAAATAAGAGAATGATGAAAGGAGCAGAATTCTGAAATTAATATCCAAGGTATGAAAGCACCATATTTGCCATTCATACAAGTCTCAGATAAAATGGGAAATCTAATGTGATCTTAGTATCTTGAATGACTCGAGCCATCTCTGGACCCCATGTTGACTAAATCCATAGCTATTAAGACGACACTCCAAATAATCTAATGTGCACCAGCATTGGTGATGATGCAAACCTAACCTCCTACGCGATTTTTATGGAAGTAGGAGATGAAAAGATTGAATTCAATTTTCATGATTCCATGAAACATGAAGTAATGTTTATTCTATAACATGTTATGACCGAATTGATATGTGTGTGCAACAAGTTTGTGATTTTGATTGTGTGAATGGATTAAGCGTAGCTTTAAGCTATGTCTATGATTTTACCCCACCGGAGGAGATGGTGAGGCACACATGTGGTCCCCAAAACATTCATGAAGCAATATTGGCTTTACAAGCTTTGCAAATCGTTCCCTATGTTGAAATTAGAAGTTTAGATCTAATTAACATACTCACAGTCAATGGGCATCGATTCAAACCTTTCTATGAAAGTTGAAAGACAAAAATCACCACTTCTATAAGAATGAGCATGTCATGACACATGTCAAGGTAATGAAACAAAACAAAAAAAAAGAATAAAAAAAACAAAACAAAATGAAGAAAAAGGAAAAGGAAAAAAGAAGAAAAAAAGAATAAAAAGGAGCTTGAAATCAAAAGAAGCTAGGCATTTTTCAGTATGCTTTATTTTCTTTGGTTTGAACCTTTTCTTTTACCCTATTTTACCTCACCTTAACTAACCCTATTACAGCCGAAAAATAAGACCTTTTGATTCATGCATTGTTTGTAATATGTTAGTGATGGTGATGAGATTCAAGACCAAGATTTTGGTAGAACATATTCACTGATTGAATTTAAGATATTTAAACACATAAGCTGATGCAAACCAAGGAGGTGGACTTGTTGATCATACACTCGTGGATGGGGATGAATTTACACAATACCCGTTGTCTCTTCCAAGTGGTCCAATTACAAGACTTAGAGCCAAACGTTTCAAGGAAGCACTAAATGGGCTAATCGAAGCGATTTGGGCTGATTCTAAATAGATCAAGATGGGCTCAAATAATAATCAAGGCTTAGTCCACATCATCAAACCAATTAAGAGGGTAATAAATATGCAAAAACATTTCCAGCATGATCTAACCATCAAAGGGCATGAATTTGATGAGTTCCAAGATATTAAATAGAGGATTAAACATGGCCTTAAATGGTTATGTGCTAAATACATTGAATTTAGTCATTTAGCTATTTATGGTTGTCTTTAGAAGTCCAAGAATCCTAAAAACATGGGGACTTGTTCATTTTGATGTTGGTGCTGTTTTAAAGCTTTAGTTATGACTTTTCCTATTCTTGGAGGGTTGTTCCAAGTATATAGATGGGAATTTCGAAATGAATAAATAGATTATGTTTTCTGAAAATTATCATTTTTTTGAGGTCTTGTGTTCCTCTTCGTTCTTAAAAGAACTTATCAAGTTAATCTTATAGTGTTCAAACAACCAAACTTATCACCTTGATTGTTGAGAGATTCTCACGTTTTCTAGGTGTGGCGTGTCAATTCTTCGTAGTCTTGGTTTTCATCTTGTTAGGTGTTGGGTCAAGGCTCAAGCAATCTTGTCTACATGATTTTAGGGTTCTAAACCATCGTTGCTATTAGGTTTCATCACAATTGTTAGTGGAGTTCATATCATAAGCCCTAAACACATGAGTGTTGAAGTGTATATCAATGAGAGGACTTATCACTTTAGCATGACATAGATTTCATTTAAACTCAACAAGTAATGGAGTTTTGAAGTTTGCATGTAAACAAATTCATGATGATTTATGTTCTTTTATCCTTCTCGATTGCATTCTTATTTATAATGCTTGTGTTCTTGGATATTGATTGGAGATTAAGAGATTGGTCATGGTTATTTTTAATTTGAATTATTTTACCAATTCTTTATCGAGGACAAGCAAGAGGTGTGGGGGTATTTGATGCGATCATATTATTTGATAGTTTCATCCATATTTACCTAGTGTTTTGTGTATTTTTTGTGTATGAAATGCTTTGATATTCTTGGTTTTCTGTTTTGAAGGCATTTTTGGATGAAAGATGAAAAAGGAGGTAATTGGAGTTAATTGACAGATTTAATCTTTAGTCGATGTTTTGTATAGAGCAGAAGCTCTAGAGATCAAAATGAAGTGATTCCAGTGGAATTCAAAATTTAACATTTATAACTTTCTTTATATCTAAGGAAAAAGCAATAAAATAAGGAAGAGCATGAAAATCACAGCCTTCAAAGTTGTCGCTGTCCACCTTTGGTCATTCCAACTTAAATATCTGGAGCTATGAAAGTCCGATTGATTCAAACCTAATTTTTTTTGGATTTAAGACATAGATACCTATAAAATATCGAAATTTTAGATCAAAACGATGTGTTATGAATGCAATATGATTCTTACAAGGCACAACTATATTCTGCCAACTTAAGGAAGGATTATTTTGTAAAATAGAAACTAGGGTTTCTAAGCATATATAAATGAGGAGACGCAGCAAGGAAGTTTGGGTCAGGAGAAAAAAAAAATACAAATCTTCCACCTCTAAATCCAATATCATGTTTTCTTCCATCTTTTTAATTAGTTGCTCAACAAACATGCAAAGCTAAACTCATTTGCTTAGTTACAAGGATACAGAAACCTTCATATTTCAAGAATTGTGATATCTATTTTACCTTTTTTTTCTAGTTTATATGAATATGTTTGTTCTCCTATGCTTTTTATTCCTATGATTGTTTAGTTAATTGCTAAGAGCGGACTCTAAGCTATTATTGTATACAATCTATTGTTAAGTTTGATATCAAAATCATTGTGGTATATGTACTTGTGAAGCAGCTTATTTAATAATTATGGTGGATGTACGTTATTAATCTTAGAGAGAACATTCAATTGAATTAAACATATATTACAGAAAATTATATTTCTTAATTGATCAATTTATTTAGTTTTTAAAGTTATTATTGAATCAAATTACTAGTGCGGACACTGTGGTTTTTTGGTGGTTAGCATAAGTTATACGACGGATCCGTTAACAAACCAATGTCAAGAAGAGATAAATACTTAGAATATAAACTAATGTTTCATTTCCAAGATCATTTTTTATTTCTGTAGATGGATGTTGACTTGCGACCAAGGTTTGTTTTATTGATAAATTTTGGTTTTATATGTTTTTCACTCAGTTTGCTTTAGCTTAGGAAAATTCCAACCCCCACCCCCCCAATTGCATAGCATCTAGCATGAAAATCTGAACTAAAACATTCTTGTGGGATCGACCCCTTTCTCGTTCTATATTATCTTCTATGATTTGTTTTAAGCTGGAGTAAGTAATTTGCGGCGGCCCGCTCAACTTTTCACTAAAATAGGCAACTAGACAACCTTCTTGCATCAAATAGCTCCAATACATATTCAATTTGAAAAGTTTTAGCCAAGTAAAACAAGCAAAGGTGCAATTGTTAACTTTTCTTCAATCACATTAAATGCATTTTCTTGTTCTTTCCCCCACTTAAATCACACATTTTCTTGTTCTTTCTAAACTACTAAAATCAAGCACAAACCGTCTATAGAACCTAACTAAGCTATGAAAACTCCTCACTTGGCTGATTATTGTAAGTATTGGCCATTCTTGGATTGCCTTAACCCTTTCCTTTCCTTAGAAACACAAGTTTATATGTGCAAAAGGTGTACTTCTTGAAATTAGCAAGCATTCTTTCCTTAGAATTTCGATGACAAATTTCAAATGCATTACATGTTCTTTCAAGTTTTTGCTATAAATTAAGATATCATCAAAATACATGTGGCAATGTCGCGGTCGCACAAATTAATTACCCTAGCTTAAAACAAATCAAACAAGATAGTATAGAGAAAGCAAGGGGTCGATCCCACAAGGACGATTTAGTTCAGATTTTCGTGCTATATGTTATGCAATTGGGGGGGTTGGAAGTTGTCTAGGCTAAGCTAAAGCAAACTAAGCGAAAATTATATAAAACTGAAATTTATTAATAAAGCAAACCTTGGTCACAAGTCAACATCCACCTACAGAAATCAGAACTGATCATGGAAATGACACATCAATTTATATTCTGAATATTTATCTCCTTAAAATTGGTTCGTTAACGGATCCGCCGTATAACTTACCCTAACCATCAAACAACCACAGTGTCCGCACTAGTAATTTGATTCAATGGCAGCATTAAAAACTAGATAAATTGATCAATTAAGAAACATAATTGTCCGCAATATATGTTTAGTTTGATTGAATGTTCTCCCTAAAATTAATAACGTAGATCCGCTACAATTACTAACTTAGTTGCTTCACAAGTTCATATATCACAACTCCGGTTTTGATATCAAACTTAGCATAGGAGAATAAGCATAGGAGAACAAACATATTCATCATATAAACTGAAAAATTGAGGTAAAAATAGATCTCACAGTTCTTGAAATCTGAAGGTTTCCGTGTCCTTGCAACCAAGTAAAAGTGTTTAGCCTTGTATGTTTATCGAACAACTAAATAAAAAGATAGAAGAAAACATGATTTAGGCTTCGGAGGAGGAAGATTTGTGTTTTCCTTGGTGCTGGCCGAAATTTCCTTGCTCCTCTCTTCCTTTGCTTCGAAACCCTAGTATCTATTTTACAAAATAGTCCTTCCTTAAGTTGGCAGAATTTTGTTGTCCCTTGTAAAATTCATATCTCCTTCATATGACATCGTTTTCAGCTGATATTTGGAGCGTTTATAGTTATTTGAGTCCTGAATCCACAAAAATTGAGTTTGCATCAATCGGACTTCTGTAGCTCGAGATATGAAGGTTTGAATGGACAAAGGTCGACATCAGCAGATTGCAAGATTTGACTTTGAAGGATGCGATTCCCATGCTCTTCCTTATTTTATTTATTTTTACTTAGGTTTACAGAAAGATATGGATGTTATCTTTTTAATTCCACTGGAATCACTTCATTTCGATCTCTAGAGCTTCCGCTCTGCACAAAACATCGACTGAAGGTCAAATCTGTCAATCAGCTCCAATTACCTCATTTTTGCATCTTTCATCCAAAAATGCCTTCAAAACATAAAACAAATAATATTAAGGCATTTAATACACAAAACATATGCAAAACACTAGGTAAATATGTATGAAACTATCAAATAATATGGTTGCATCAATACACAATGATAAATCTACCAATAAATACATGCAAAACATGGTTCATCAAACACATAAATATGCTCGGAACATTACTTAAATTGAAAGGCATCACTAACAACTCATACAAACTGTATTTAGTCTTCAAAGCAGTTTTCCATTCATCACCTTCATCCTAATTTCATGATATCCACTCTTAAGATCCACATTTATAAAGACAAAAGAACCATGCAATTCATCAAGAATATCATCTAATCTAGGAATGGGATGATGATACTTTACCGTTATGTTGTTGATGGCTCGACAATCAACATACATCCTCCATATTCCATCCTTTTTATGAACTAATAGCACCGAAACCGCACAAGTACGCATGCTTTCACGCATATACCACTTCTCCAATAATTTTGCTACATGCCTTTGAAGTTCCTTGGTCTTCTTGGGAGTATAAACAATTCGGTTTGGAATTGACACACGTGGTATGAAATCAATCTGATGTTCAATTCCTTGGATTGGAGGTAATCCATAAGGTACCTCTTCGGGAAGGATATCTTCAAACTCTGATGAGAACATTAATACAAAAAAGAGCCTCCTTGTACATGATTACAATAAGGAGCTGTTGTGAAAATAATGCTCTCTTGATCTCTTTTTTTTTGCAATATAATTGAATTTTTCCTCTCTTGCTCTCACTATGGATGAAATTCCTTCTGCTTCTTTTTCTATTTAATCAATGTTTTTTTGTCTTTTTTTTTTCCATTCTAGCTTTCATTTCTTTTTTTTTTTCTTTCTTCTGCTCATTTGAGCTTTGCAACTTTAATTGGTCGTCCCTGACTTGTTTTGAATCCATCATGCGTAAGATTCAAATCACACGGTCAAGATCTTCCCAACAGTAAATGGCATGCATTACAAAGCACCTCATCCTCATATTTAGCAATGGATAATGCACTGGCCTTTCACCTTGATTTCGCCACATTCATTAAACCACTAAAACCGGTAAGGGTAAAGATGTTTCAAGGTATTTAAGGCCAATTTCTCCACCAAATAAGTGTTGGCTAAATTTATACAACTCCCTCCATCAATAATGACAAGGTATGAAAGCCATCGAACTTGAAGTTTCACTGTTATCTAAAGTAGCAGTGGTCATTGGTTTGGAATTCTTAGAGGAATCAAATTTTGTCTTTTTTTTAGCTGCTCATTCTTTTTTGGAAATTAATATCCAAGGTATGAAAGCACTAGATTTGTCATCCATAAAAGTCTCAAATAAAATAGGAAATTAATATCCAGTAATCTTATGTTTTGGACACAGATTTTGATTTAAGGTCGAATCCTTTTGAAGAGAGAGAGGGGATGATGTGGACCAACCCAAAAACACCAGTAAGGATCCCTTATATGTTCTAAATGGTCCAACGACCCTCTAAGACAAAGACATTGAAAGAGACATTGAGTGTATTGGTTTTGAAGGTTTCAATCGAGCAAAACTGCAAGGTCCATTAGAGTATCAAAAAGAGACCCTAGTACATCTTATCCATGTTTACGACGGGTCCAATACAATCTTATTTGGTCCATAAAGTGAGAACAACAAAGGAAATAAAAGAATCCTACTACAACTTGGAAACAAAATGGGTGCTTACTTTTTCCTTTAGTTTCTAGGATTCAGGGGCTAGATGGAAGGCTATAAATAAGTATTGAATCAGCTCTATAATATTTTAGTTGCTTCTCTTCTTCTCATGGATTTAATATCATGGGCTTTCTTTTATGTTGTTAGCTACAACCAAAGGCTTGTTTGCACTTAATGATGCGAACCTCATGATCACGTGGTCACGCAACCCACAACGAAGAATGAGATCTGATCCCGGAAAGCCAAAATAGGTTTGATAGGAGTGTGACACAATGGAAACCTGCCCCCAGGCACCAGCACTATTGGAAAGCAATGTCAGCATTTTGTGTAGCTAGTTCATTGTTTCCTGACATCCTTTGAATCTGCAAAATTCGGTTAGTAGCTCAAAATATATCCTCACAACTCTTGTGTTTCACACACAAAACAAATCAAGGCTTTTTACTCGAATAATGTCATAACAATTTTTACCTTACAACTCGTGTATATCATACACAAAAATATCAAGGTTTTCACTCTAATAAACTCAATACGCCTTTTACCTCTCAACTTGCTTTCTTTTGGTTCGTTCGAAACTAAAATCAATAAATCAAAGTTAGTATTCTGCGCAGCGCACTCTAATTATGATTTTCAGACTTAAGAAGCAATAAAAATACTGAAAATAAAGCAAAACAAAACTACAATTACGATTTTGCGAGTAGCAATGCAAATTCGTACGAATTGTGGATGAAAAAGCAAATGCTAGTGAAAACAATTACTTGACTCCTTGATAACCCAAAATAGAACAAAAACATGAATTGGATAAAAATAAACAGTAAGGATCACTTTTTGAGAATTGAGCAGAATTGAAACCCCGACCAAACGACCTCGAAATAACCTTAAATTCCATATTTAGTATTTTAATACTAAAATAAAATAAACACTAGAATTATAGGCCGTTCACGTACTTCTAGCTACTCAACCCCTTGCGTGATCAAATTTCGGTAGAAACAAACCTCCAATTGAAACCTCTAGTATATGATATCAAAATAGGCCCAAATTCAACATATCATGCGATATCAACCCTAGGACATAGAAACTAAAATTTCAATTGATTCTGAAGTGTTTTTCTAAGGGTCCACGAAGGTAGTGTTTCTACGGCAGAAATGAATCTCAAAATAAAACGTCAACAAATCAATATTAGAATAATCCCAAATTTGACATATGATTCTATATCAACCTCAATAGACGGAATATTGATTTTCAATCGATTCCGAGGCGCTTCTCTTATGTTTCCCTCGAGATGTGTTTTTTGCTGCAAAACTTTAACTAATCCGTCTTTATCTCTTTCTTTTGTTTTTTTCTCTATTTTTTTTTAAATATACTGAATCTCCTTTTCTTTTCTTTTTTTCTAGAACACACAAACACTAAGAACAAGGATATGGACACAAACACTAAAAAAAACATTAGGGAACACTAAAAAACAAAAATAATAGAATGATATGACCTTGTTTCGGAGCCTAGCTCTAATACCACCTGATGCGAACCTCGTGGTCACGCAACCCACAACAAAGAATGAGATCTGATCCCGAAAAGCCGAAATAAATCTGATAGGAGTGTGACACAATGGAAACCTGCCCCAAGGCACCAACACTATTCGAAAGAGTAGAATGATGCCACGAAGCCAGTTAATCTTCGATAAGTCGGATTCCTTCAAGAACTGAAGAATGCAAGAATCACTCTCACACATAAATTGAAAAATTCAGAATCAATTTCATCAATGGCTGCTGCAATTATCCCTAACATGAGTTTAAATAGTCTTTTAAAAACTAACCCTAATGGACCTCTTATGTGGACTTAAATAAGGTCCACTCAAAACTGACCCAAAACCCCAAATTAAAAAGCCCATGACTTAATCCAAACAAGCCTTGGATCCAAGCTAAAAACAAAGTATTAATTAAGCCCAAACAAGTCTTGGACTGTTGCTAACAAAATTAAATAAAACCAATCAGTGTTATTTATAGCCTTCCATCCAGCCCCTTAATCCTTGCTGGTGTTCCTGGACCGGTTCGCATCACATAATTAATAATTTATTTTCAGCTAGGATCCAAAGTTTAGGGTTTTAGGTTAGTTTTGAGTGGAACTCATATACTACATAAGAGGTCCATTAAGGTTTATTTTCAAGAACTATATAAACTTATGTAAGCTAAATTTGAGCAGCCTTTGATGAATATTACTTCTGAATTTTTTAATTTTAAAGTATGAGAGTGATTCTTGCATTCTTCAGTTATTGAACAAATTGAATCTAACTAATCAAAGATTAATTGGCTTTGTTGTGTTATTCTACTTATTCCAATAGTGTTAGTGCCTTGGGGCAAGTTTCCATTGTGCCACGCTCCTATTAGACATATTTCAACTTTCCAGGATCATATCTCAGGCTTGATTATGGGTTGTGTGACCACGTGATCATGAGGTTTGAATTAGAGGATATGAAGATTTGATCAAAATTGTTTTTGTAAATATTTGATTAAAAAATATGCATTTAGTCTACTGACTTTCAGAGAGAACCTGAGGGGGAAAATAAGGGAATTGATTGGTTGCCATCTTAAGAATTATAGTTTTGGTTGTTTGCCATATAAGGAAGCTAATTACATTTAAATATGAACTTTATATTCTTGTTTTGGGTCATCAAATGTGGCTCAGCAGGGTAGACTCTGCATGATAGAAGGATTGCCATATTTGTGATGAATTTCATAAATGTTTTGGGGTAGAATTGAGTTTTCCTTCCTTTATAAGAGTTGTAATCCTATATTTTAGCTTTCCAAAGAAACCAATTGCATACAAAACAGAGTTCTATAACTTATGTTATGGTGAAAAATATGGGTAGAGGTTGGAATGTGAACTCTGTTGGTAGTTTTGAGAGAAAAAAAGAAGAGAAGTGGGAGGTCACAAAGTGATGAAGTGAGACATGTTAAAGGAAAAGAAACAAGTTATTTGCAAAAATGGGTGTTTATAAAGAGACTCTGATTGACAGATATTGTTATAAAAATAAAAATGAAAGAATAATGAATTTAAAGGCTTATTGGATTGTTTTGGTGGTGTAGTTACCTGAAAATAATTTATGAGAATTTTCTGTAATTGCAGGAGGGAACACAAGTGTGGTGCAATAGTAGAACAAGGGACCACGGGCAAAGCATCCACTTTAAGTAGGTGATTTGTGTCTACATCAATCGATTTAATTTCCATAATTTTGATGTGTGAATTATGCTTAACGCTTTTAGTGCATGTTTGAAAAGTTGTGATTTCTCAACGAAAATGTGTTAAGGAATGCATGTCAAAGAAGTTAGTTTGCTGTGAAAATCTATTAGGTTATGGAAAAATTTGGCAATGAATAACATACATTTAGTATATGTTAGGATCTTGAATAAAGGGATAGCCAAAAATGACTACATACATTTAATGTATGCTATCGTCCAAAATAAAGGGATCATCGTAAAGGAGTGATATATAGTTAGTGTATGTCAGGATCCTAAATAAAAGGAATCATCATAAAGGATTGACATATATTTAGTGTGTTCAAGATCTCGAGGATAAGGATTGCTATGCACAGGCTAACATACGTTGATGGTATGTTAGAATTCTAGATAAAGGATTGTGGTATAATGTAAATCATACGTTAGTGTATGTTAAGATTATGGGAAAGGAATTATCGCACCTCCACACATACACACGAGGAGGTACGTTAAAGACCTGGAAAGGGGTTTTTACAATAATGTCGCTCGAAGAGAGATGAAGATACAGGCAGTATTGTACGTAAAAAGTTAAATCTACGACTTAAATAACTATCTTTTTTGTTATGTCAAAGTATAATGGTGTGTAGTTAATTGCATAACTTTAATATTATATTTATTTAATGTTTATATGGAATTATTTTGTATTTCCTTTCACATCAAATATCTGCATTTTAGGAGGAAAATATGTTGTTTGCATGTTTTTGTATCTAGCTCTAGGAGATCCATTTTGAGTATTTTGTGTCATTTAAGTGTTGATAAACTTAACATGTATTAATGTACTCTTTAAAAATGATTGGAATGTAAGGAAATTAATTCTTGAATTTGTGATATCTTATTTAATATGCTAATTGACAATTGATAATAAATGTATATTTTGTTTATTTTATTTATCCTCAAAATATGATAAATGTAATTTGTGTTTTTTTGTAGAAATATGTATGAAGATTTTAGAATTTTACTGTATGCACACAAAAAAACATGTTTTTTGTGTTATTGAAATGTAGAAATTGCTTAGAGATTTTTGGAATTTATTAAGATTTCAATGAAAAAGTGGGTATTTTAATATTGGATTGTATCTTACAATACACGTTCACAACCCAATATTAAATAAAATTATTGAAAACAAATAGCATATTTTATGTTTTCTTAAATAAATAAACTTTTATTGAGTTTTTGAGAATTTATTTGATTAGTTAGAGAAAAGCAAAGTATTTTTAATATTTGATTCATATCTTACATGATATAAATCTATAACACGATACTATGCAAAACAATAGAAACATGCAATGACCCAAAAATAACTTCAAAATGGTCTTTGAATTTTTTTTAGAAATTTGACCAATTAAAAAGTTCTCATCCTTAATTTTTATACAAATTTGTCCAACATTTAGTTTAACCTTGAATCTACATTGTCTTTTGATCTTGGGTATAACGAGGCAACATTGGGGTTTTAATTCTATCAAAAACAACAATTTAGTTCCTTTACGTTTCTTGAACCTTTCTTAGACTACTCTTGCAAAGTTGCCAATATTTTTTCTTTTTTTCTCTTTGATTTTTTTTTTCTGGTTATTTTGAAAGAAGATAATTTTAGGGGAACCCAAAATCAGGTTGTTACAACATCATTTCCTTCTTATTGCATCATCACACCCTCATCATCTAAATAGTGCAACATCGAGCCCTTTCTCTTTCACATGGTGCTTTTGGCTTTACTTTTTTTTAGTGTATTGTCATGGCCTTAACTTTTAGATAGTATTCCATTGATCCTTATCTCTTTTACAAGATGATTTTGGCAAAATTTCCTTCTAAGTATGTCATTGTGCCTTCAAATTCTAGATGATATGTCATCAAGCTCCATCTCTATTACATGTTGATTTTGACATCATTTACTTCTAAGTCGCTGTCATTCTCTCACCTTCAATATAGTGCATAGTCAAGCCTTATCTCTTTTACACAATGATTTTGGTACTATTTTTTTTTCTTAGTGTGCCATTGTGCCCTCAACTTTCAGATAGTGTGTTGTTGAGCCCTATTTCTTTTACATAGTATTTTGGGTGTTATTTCCTTTGAAGTGTGACATTGCACCCTTAACTTCCAAATAACATGCTATTAAGTCCTATCTATTTCATATTGTACTTTTAAACCCTTTTCCTTTTGAGTGTGCTTTTAACCTCTTGTTTCTAATAATTTTGTTAAATATATCATTATCAAAGATATTTTTC
The DNA here is from genome assembly GCA_015731905.1 of Salix dunnii. Lineage (NCBI taxonomy): Eukaryota > Viridiplantae > Streptophyta > Magnoliopsida > Malpighiales > Salicaceae > Salix > Salix dunnii. Next base: position 10,221,082 of record CM027674.1, read on the forward strand.
AATTTCTCAAAATTTCTAATCATTTTAAAAAGTATCAACCATTTCTTTATTTGGTAAATCCATATCTTTTTCTTTTTTTTCTTCGTTACAAGTTTACTATCTAATCTAAAGTCTCTTATGAGACTTTCTATTATAAGCAATGTTAAGAGAGGGTAACTTTTATAATCTAATTTTGGGTTTCCTTTAAAATTGTTGCGTTTTAAAAAAAAAACAAATTAAAAAAATGAAAAATGAAAAGAAAAGAAAGATTGAAGACATGGCAATAATAGTCTTTAAAGGGTTTTAAACACATGAAGAAACTTAATTGTACCCAAGATTGAAAGACAATGTAGACTTAAGGTAAAATTAAATTGATTATTGAATAAATTTGCATAAAAATTAAGTATGAGAACTTCATTACATTTTTTATAAGCTAATTTGATTTAATTACAAACCTAATTAAGGGTTTAATTAAATTTGAGAATTAGTTTGAGTCAAATAAGATAATTGATTAAGTACAAGAACTTAATTAGACTTTAAACAAATTAAATAATTTTACTAAGGTCTTAAATAGTACAAAAATTAAGTTTGGAAGCTTATTGCAAACTTAATTAAAAAGATTGGAAATTTAAGTGAGCAAAATTAATTTTTCCAAACTCAATTAGGTGAAATCAATGGAAGAATTGAAAATAATAATCGTAAGTTTGAGGGTTAATTAAGGGTTAAATTGAAAAAATGAAAAATCAAAGACCGTTTTGCTAAAGACAAACGAATTTAGGGGCCAAACTTGGTTGAAAACATGAGTGAAATTAAAGAAAATAGGACTATAAAGGTTAATTAAGATGAAATTGAAAATATATAAGACCAAGGACCAAGTTGAAATACACTTTAAACCTAAAGGGTCATTTTAAAATCTTGCAAGGGCAAAAGTGAATTGATTCTTGAAATCCAAATTAAATTAAGAACTTAATTGAACACTTTAAAAGATTAAAGGTCGAAGTCAAAAGTGGAAATTGTGCAATGATTTAGCCCAGAACACTAAAACATCTTTTTATTTAAATAAAACAATGCGTTTTGGCCATATTTTGACAAAAACGATGTTTTGGTTAAAAAAAATGCCATTTTAGTCATTACAAAGACAAAATAAAAAAAATAAAAAAAGTTAGATGACATGTTGCTTAAAACTGTTCATTATTTTCTTCATTTGATCCTAAAAATGTTGACCCATAAAACTTTTTTTAGAGTCATTTAATACATCACCCATAACTCGAATAAGACAACAAACACACCCTTTGGTAACTTTAAACCTATACCACACCCTAAACTATATTCCTACCAATTTATCACCAAAAGAACCTCAAAAAAGTTGACTCGATCAAATCTAACAACCTTGTATTGGCAATACCATGTTGATATTTTTCAACTAATGATTGTGATCCTTGTTAGGTAAATCAAGGCCTAAGTTAAATGCTTATAAAGGATCCTTTGTCTCTCTTTCATCTTCTATCAACAAGGGTGAAAATAAGGAGAGAATAAATAGGGAAAAAAAAGAACCAACCACCTTTTCACACGAAAACTAAAATAACCACCCTCTTCCCATGGCAAAACTAACATAAAAAAGATGAGAAGTTATTGGACCCATGTTACACCAACCACTAATCGAACAACCACCATTAACCCACTGTTTCCCTTTATTCTTCTTGATAAAGCCACCATGAATCATTAGTAGTGAAAGCATATCCACAAACAAATACCTCCCATACCAGGTAATCTTTCCTCTTATTTATTCATCCTGTTAATCACATGAAATCCATATTTTGTACATGTAGAACATGAAATAATTCATGTTTTGTTCCTAGCATTTGCCATTAAAGTAAATGTCACTAGGCTGATGATATGAACTTCACTAACGAATGTAATGAAACCCAATAAAAACAATGCTTTAAAACCCTAAGATCAATAGACAAAATTGGTCGAGCCTTGACCTGTTACCTAACCAGATGAAAACAAAGACTACAAAGAATTAAAATGACACGCCAAGAGAAACTAAGAATTCCTCAGCAATCAAGGTGATAAGTTTGGTTGTTTGGATGCTACAAGATTAGCTTGATAAGTTCAAGAGTTCTTTTAAAAGTAAAGAGGAACTCAAAACCTTACAATGATGATAACTTTTGAAAACAAAATTTGTCTCTTCAAATTCAAAATACCTATCTTTATACTTTAATAATATTTATTTTTGTTAATATTGTTAGGTGTTGAATTTTCTAATTATTATATATAAAACATCCAAATTATTGATAATGATTATTTGTAAGTTTTGTTTTCTTTTAAATATGCTAGATTAATTATATATTTTGATATTTATTTAATATTAGCGCTCTAACATATATATATATATATATATATATATATATATATATATATATATGGCTTAGTTTTAAAAAAATATTAAAAATAATGGAATATTTTTGTTCTAACAATTTTTATTATTTCCACTATTATTAAGCCTATTTGTTTTTTAATGTTTACATTTTAATTTGTATTGGTGATCATCTGAAAATTGATATTTAATATTTTTTTATTTTTTTAAATTTTATTTATTTATTCTTCAAGTCAAATAATTTTTTTAAATCTAATAATATTTATTTTTGTTGTGTCATTTATTTAGTTTTTAATTGATTTTTTTAATATTATTAGGTGTTGAAATTTCTAATTATTATAGATAATGCATTCAAAATAATGATAATAATTATTTGTAAGATATTTTTTTTATAAATATGCGAGACTAATTATATATTTTGATATTTATTTAATATTAGTACCTTAATATATATATATATATATATATATATATATATATATATATGACCTATTTATTATTTTTAAAAAATAATAATTTACTATCAATGCTCTAAAATATTTTTAATATAATAATATGAGGAATAAATCTTAAAAAATAAAAATAAAAATTTCTACAATGTTGATAGTATGATCAATAATAATTAGAATATTAATTATGTATAATAATATTGATAATGACAGCTATAATTATTGTGAAAAAAATTCATTAGTCAATATTATTTTTGTGAAAAATAACTTCTACGTCTTTTATATATATATATATATATATGATATTTTAGATCTCATATCATGAAAAATATATATATGAAACCACACATAGACAATAGAAATTATGTCAAATTATCTACAATAACAAAATAAAAATTTGCCCTACATTTTGCCATAGCCAGCACCAGATTTTTTAAAATGTAACAAAAATATTAATGGTTCTAAATTTTTATATATATTATTTTTGGGACTTTTTCCTTAAAAAATAAGAGAGGCTAATTATATATTATGATATTTTTTTATATTAGCATCTTAAAATGTATATAAGAAATTGAATTGACTTTTCTTTAAAATCTCACATTAATTTAATCCCAGTGTTCTAATTTTTTTAATATAATAATATGAAGAAAAAAAATCTGAAAAAATAATCCTTAATAAATTTTAGCAGTTGTATTTTTACTATCTATCAATAAATTATTCATTAAATAGTTAAAACATACCCAATAAACAATTAGTATGTTGCAAACAACAAATAATATATCTTAAGTCATTTGATCAATTACGGTTTTGCCATCTACCAATTAAAGTACTACCAAAGTAATTAAAACAAAACCACCAATCAAATTGTTTGCTGCATAAAACAAATCACTTATCTGTGCTACAATTCAACGATTGTAATTTTACTATTTGCTAATGAAAGAATTCATGAAACAAATAAAACATACACAACAATCAATTAGTATGTTACACGAAGCACGTGAGTCATTGTAACATAATTTTTTCAATTCTAATTGTACAATTTATCGATTAAATAATTATTAAAACAATTTTAACAGAAACAACATTCAATCATTTTTAGAAAAATAAAAAACCTGTTTCTAATAGATTCTATCAATTAAAATTTTACTAGCTAAATATTAAAATAACCAATTACAATACATATAAAATGAATTAATTTCTTAAACAACGCACGAGCAAGTTATCTAGGTTAATTCTAAATCCTTTAGAATCCAATAACAAAAGCTATGATAATATAGAAAGGAGTGGCGCAAAAAGAATGCCCTAGTGGAATGCGCCCCCACGCGTCTTCACTTTTCCATTTTTCAGCTACCGCCTCTCATTTTGCTACAACCGACTGCGTTAACTCTCCCTGTTTTCAAACTAGTTGATGATTAATGACATTGCCTTTGTAGTTAGAGCGAGTGATTTGTGTCCAGATGGTGCGATTATTGATGGGAAAAGAGCACGAACCCATGAGGTGAAGGATATCGGAGGTACTAGTTCATCTCCCCCTTCTCCCCCATCTTTGTCAATGAGTTTTAAAGATAAAGTTTCTGCTGACTTTGGCATGGCTGAAGATAATATGGGGATCGGAGATGATGACTATGTTATTCAAAATGGAGAGGTCCCTTCAATCTAGTTCTCTGATAAGATAAAGGATTGTTTGTATCGTCCTTGGAAATATGCTATTATAATTTTCTTCGTGAACGACTTCTTCAAAGATGGAAGCTCAAGGGACCGATGACTTTAATTGATTTGGAGAATAATTTTTTTATTGTGAAGTTCTTGCTTGATGAAGACATGAAGTATGTCCTTACTAGAGGACCTTGGCAGATTGTTGGGCAAATATGTAACAACCCAGAGGTGGAAACCGGGGTTTGATCTGAATAAGGAAAAGATCACGCATATGACAGCTTGGGTAAAAATTAATGGACTGAATATTGAATTTTTTAGGTTTGATGTCTTGGAGAAAATCAACAATTTAATTGGGCTCACAGTTAAAGTTGATTCTCATATTATAAGCCAGGCAAGGGGGAAATTTGCTCGAATATGTGTCGAGCTTGATATATCCAAACCCTTAACTCTCTTTATTGTAGTGGAGGGGCGCACCTACGGGGTGGTGTATGAGGGGTTTCAAGTTATATGCTTTGAGTGTGGATATTATGGCCATGGGAGGGATAATTGCCCATTAAATAGGAAGGTCAAAGCTCAAGCAAGTGAAGCCACTAAACCAGAAAGCATGAAAGATGTTCATTCCCCGAATAATAAAGTTGTTGTTATTGAGAACTTAGAGGGTATCCGCCCTGAGCAGGTGGTTGGGGTTGTTGTGAGTGCAGGTTCCAAGACTACAGAGGAGAGTCCTAATCTTCATGGACAATGGATGTTATTAAAACAAAAAAACCAAAAAGAAATCACCTTCAGAAGTTGGAAAAGCACATGTTGAGTATAAAAAGTATTTGGCTATAGGATCTCGCTTTACTGTCTTTGGAGACAGACCCTAAAGATGCCACTATTACTAACCAGAATTCTCCCATTGGTGTGAAAAAAGCAACTCATATTTCGGCACCTAAGAAAATTTTTGGAAGGGGGAAGCCGCCCTTCGCAAAAAAATCTCCTCATGTTAACACTAAGAGTTCTACTTCAAGGATGATAGATGTGGGTACTACCCTTGCCCAATAACACCATAGAAGCTCAAGTATGACCTTGGATAATAAAATCATGCCTCTCAATGGTGTGGGTACTGTTGGTTTGCTAGTGCAAGGAATTTTCAGGATGTCCAAAGGGTTTTCTCCTTTAATGTGGGAGTTCCCCTTGCCTCCCCTTCCATCCTAGATACAATGACCTTGCCTCTAGAACATGACCCTTCTGATATTGACAGTATGGATGTTACAATCGATGGGAATGTGCCTAATGTTCAAACTTCTATTTCTTCTTAGCATAGTCAAGCATGGGAAGCTCTTGCTAGATTGGACTCTGATTTGCTTGATGCTAATGATGTCCTTCCTGTAACTCAAGGGATAAAAATGTCTGTTGAAGGTTAGTCTTTTAGTTCTTTCCTTTTATTTTATATTATTATAATGATAGTTGTCTGTTGGAATGTTAGAGGTGTTGGTAAGGTTAAATGTGCTTCCACCATCAAGGATTTTAAAAAAGTTAATGCCATTAATGTGTTTGTTGTGCTTGAGCCTAGAATTAGCGGCTCCAAAGCCCTTAATGTCGCCATTAATTTGGGCTTCTCCCATTATCATATTGTTGATTGGATTGATCGTAATCAGCTTATTAATCTTAGCTTCTCTGATTCTAAATTTACTTAGTGTAATAAAAGGAATGCAGAGGGTATTATTTGGAAGCGAATTGATAGGGGTCTTAGTAATATTGCTTGGCGCCTTATGTTTCTTGAAGCCCATCTCTCTCATTTGCCAAAAATTAATTTTGATCACTACCCCCATCATGCTCTATTTGGATTCTAACCTTTCTGTTAATAGAGATTGTATTCCTTTTCAATTCCAAGCTATGTGGTTATCTCATCTAGACTTTGCTACGGTTATTAGGGATTCTTGGAACTCAGGCACAGATCATGCTATTCAGAAAACTGCTAATCTAGTCTCCCCCCCTTATCCAATGAAGCAAGACCGTTTTTGGCTATATTTTATAGAGGAGAGAAGTATTCTAGCAAGATTTACTGGTATTCAAAATCAATTATGTATTGCTTATTGCTCCAAACCCGTTTCTTAGTCATCTTGACACAGAGCTATTTAGAGAATATAATCTCCTCCTTGATCAAGAAGAGCTTTTCTGGAGGTAGAAATCTAGAAACACTTGGCTCAAGGAAGGTGATAGAAATAATCATTTTTTTCATCTCTCAACTATTATTAGAAGAAGAAGGAACAAGATTGAAAGCTTACAAAATGCTAATGGAGATTGGGTTACTGATATGTGTGGCATGAAAAATGTATTGGTGAATTACTTTCATGAGCTGTTTTCCAATTCTGGAATGTCAGGCGACTACAATCTTACCCCGCAGCTATGTCCTAAACTTGAAGAGGCAGATTTAGATGGGTTAAGCAGTGATGACATAATAAGGAAATTCACCAAAGCTTATTCTCCATAGGTGGTCTTAAGAGTCCTGGGCCTGATGGCTTTCCAGCCATTTTTTATTAGAACTTCTGGGATCTTTGTTCTAATGACATCATTTTGCTCATTCAAAACTATTTTCAGATGGCAACTCTCCTTGAGCATCTCAATGAAACCTTTAACATAACTCGATTATTGCTCTGATTTCCAAAGTTGATAACCCGGTTAACATAACTCGATTTCAGCCTATCAGCCTGTGCAACACCACTTATAAAGTATCTCAAAGATTCTAGTAACCAGACTGCGTCTTTGCATGACTAATCTTATCAATCCTAATCAAATCAGTTTTGTTTTGGAAAGACATATTACGGATAACATCATTGTTGCTCAGGAAATGCTTCATAAATTTAAGAGGTATAAAGGTAAAAAAGGCTTCGTTGCTTGGAAGATAGACTTGTCCAAGGCGTATGATTGTTTGAATTGGACTTTCATCAGGAATGTGTTTCGGGAAATTAGGATTAGAGGTAGAATCCTTGAGCTCTTAATGCATTGCATCACTGCAGTCAAGTATCAGGCCATTCTGAATGGTGAGGTGTCAAATACTTTCACTCCCAAGTGTGTCATCAGGCAAGGAGACCCTCTCTCTCCATATATTTTTGTGTTATGCATGGAAAAACTTTCACATATCATCCAGCAGAAGGTGTAGGACAAGGTTTGGAAACCTATTCAGATCTGTAATTGTGGACCTTTCATATCTCACCTTTTCTTTGCTGATGACTTGATCTTTTTTTGAGAAGCCCCTACTGCTCAAGCGTCTTTGATGAAGCAGTGCGTAGATGAGTTTTGCAATCTGTTAGGTCAAAAGGTTATCTTTGAAAAGTCTTCTATTTGTGTTTCCCCAAACATTAATGCTGATTTGCCTAACTCTATTGATACCGTAAGTGGTCCCCCCTCACGGCTTGCCTTGGTAAATATCTTGGTATGCCCCTTATCCTTTCTTGAGTCTCCAAAACTACTTATCAGAAGATCATTGAGAAAGTGCAGAAAATACTTTCTTCTTGGAAGGCTAATACTCTCTCTATGGCTGGAAGAATTACTCTCCTCCAATCTGTTACAGCTGTGATCCCTCTTTACACTATGCAAACAACCCCAACTATCTCTATTTGCAACAAATTGGATCAGATGAAGAGGAATTTCTTGTGGGGACACACCCCTAAGACAAATAAAGCTGGTCAAGTGGGAGATGGTGTGTAAACCAAAGTGGTATGGTGGCTTGGGCATTAAAAAATATGCTTGCATGAACCAAGCTCTGCTTGCTAAAATAGGTTGGTGTCTTCTTCAGCAAGAGCAAGGATTATGGTCCCAAGTCTTTAAAGCTAAATATTTAAAGCATAGGGGAGTCCTGAATGAAAAGGATTTGCATCATAAAGCTTCCTCCAGTGTTTGGCAGGGTGTGCTTTATGGCTTTAAAGCCCTTGACAATGGTGTTAGATGGAGAATTGGTTCTGGGGAGGATGTTTTATTTTGGATTGACAATTGGCTTAGTTGTAGTACTCTTCATCAATAGGCTACCATTGATCTCTCTAAGGAGCTTCTTCAAACTAAGGTTAGCGACTTTCTAGATGATGGAGTTTGGGATATCGTGTGCCTTATAGCCTGCCTGCCTGATAATATTGTCAAGTTGATTACTGGTATGTATGCTGAGTTTAATGGGAGTGTGGTAGATAAACGTATTTGGCAATTCACCTTCAATGACTGCTTTTCTATTAAAACTGCTTATAACTCCTTGATAGAGGATAACAATCTCAAATGAAAATGGTAATTCCTCTAGAAGTTAAAGATTCCCCCCAAAGTGAAAACCTTTCTTTGGGCTTTATGCCACAAGAAGATTCTCACAAATGCCCAACGTCATAAGAGAGGTTTCACCCTTATTGAAGCTTGCCCGAGATATCCCCACTCAATGGAGTCTATTGAGCATTTGTTTAAAGATTGCCATGTTATCCACTCTATTTGATGTAGGTTTGGCAGTAACAGTTCCAATATCTATCACTCTCTCATGGAGTTTGATTATTTGTTATTTTTGCATCTTCAATCTAACAAGATTATTTCTTATGACTTGCCTTGGTACCTGGACTTTTCGATTGCCTAATGGTTCATTTGGAAATGGAGATGTAAGTTAATTTTTGAGTAAGGGTTTCTTATGCCCGTTGAGGCTATGCATCTGATATTCGATTATACATTGAATTGGTATAAGGCGCAAATTCCTAAAACAAGTTCTATAGAGCACACTGTGGTTTATCTTCATTGGAAACCTCCCAGACCCAGTGTTTGCAAAGTTGATACAGATGGAAGTAGAATAAATGCTACGGGTATAAGTGGTGCTGGAGGTGTATTACATGACTCAAATGGGGCCTGGATCCAGGGCTTTTCTATGAATTTGGGTGCAAGCTCCATTATTGAGGCTGAATTATGGGGTATTTTTTGGGGGCTTAAGTTGGCATGGGACTATGGTTACCGCAATGTGGAGATTGAGTGTGACTCCGATGTTGCTGTCACTCTTTTAACTTCTGCTACGGTCTCAGCTCACCCCCTATACAACATCATATCCTGTTGTAAAATGAAGATTCATGATCATTGGTGTTGTACAATTAAACACATTTACCGTGAACAAAATGAAACTATTGATGCTTTGGCTACCAGAAATTATAATCCTGACTCTGGCCTCCATATCTATGATGAAGCTCTTGATTTCCTTAAAGATATTTTTATTGCAGATGCTAGGGGTGTTTTGAGGTCCCGTTCTATTATATTTATAATTTGTTGTTTTTTTGGACTTTCAACCCCCTTGTACAAAAAAAAAATAATAATAATAAGCGACGATAATATCAAACAAAAAATTGAAGAATATCGATGGTATTAGTAACCTAGGTAAACTTGGTAAGAGGGGAAAGATAGAAAACGGAGTTGTACTTGAGCCATCATGTTATATATATATATATATATATATATATAAAATACCTAGCTGTTTCTCTTGCCGCAGCCAAACAAAACCCTGGTAAGGGGAGAGAGATGTTTTCCGCCGCCGTAGCCGCGAACTCAGCTGGTTTCAACATTTGTGGATACCAGTGTACAAGGAGAAGCATTTCAATGAAACCTTATCCTACCCATCCTGTTTGTCTCGCCGTAGCCAAACGAAACCCTGGTAAGGGGAGAGAGATGTTTGCCGCCGCCGTAGCCGCGAATTCAGCTGGTTTCAATATTTGTGGATACCAGCGGACAAGGAGAAGCATTTCAATGAGAAGAGTAACTGCAAGGCACCGCAGCCTGGCTGTTAATAATAATAATAAATTAGAATCAGAATCGCACCAAAGCGAGCAGCAACAAGGTGCTCTTCAATTCTCTCTCTAATTACTCCTCTACTTGGCTTATTATAAAAAATAAACAGAATATACATGATAAATCTTCGTTCAGACGAGGAGGAGGATGTTAAAAACAGTTTAGGAGTTGAAGCTGCAATTTCCATGCTCAGATTCTACAAAAGTAAGTAAACTTGTCATCGTAATTATTGTTTTGATCTGGTCTTGTAATAAATTTATTAGAATTTTGCAAGCAGGGGAGATATCGCCGCTGTTACCAAATAGTTGTAGATATGTACCCACCTGCAGTGAATATTCCATGGAAGCTTATAAGAAATACGGTGTCGTCAAAGGCACCGTCTTGACTGCCTGGCGTCTTTGTCGCTGTAATCCACTTGGTAATGTATTTGTTTTGCAGATTGTGTACAGTTTTGTTTTTAATTAATTTTGATCGAGTTTTAATTTCCTTTGAAGGTGGGTCTGGCTTCGATCCTCCGCGATGGTTTGATGAGGATCCTCCTATTCAAGAAGAATGAGACGAGCTTCTCACTGTAAAGTTTTTGGAATAGCTTTTCAACTGGAGTTTTTTTTAAATAAAAAAAAAAATTCAACTAGAGTTTTTTTTTTAAGAAAATATTTTATTATTTTAATTTTAATTTTATATTTTTAAATTGTTTTGACATGTGGATATTAAAAATAAAATTTGTAAAAATAATAAAATATTTTAAATAATAATTTTTATCACTAACCCAAATAAAGGTAAAATCTTTTCTTTTAACTCGAGTTTTCCGGCTTGTCATTAATTTGTTATATAATATTTTTATAGGGAATCATTTATTATTCTATATTTTCCAGGTCGGCGTCAAAGAGAGGGATGACAGAGGACTGTGGATACAAAAAATAGAATTTCTATGAAGGTTAAAGATGCACACTTCAGATTTGCGTTAATTGTACTGATTCTTTATCTATTTCATTAGGTTTCTAGATTCCAACACCTTTTTCTTGAGTAATTTTTGTGCATGTAAATCGTTAACAAGGAAGGGCTTAGCTGATAAAAGAAAGTGTTTAGTGAAGTTATTAAGTGTTGTTTAAGCTGCCCTTAGAACAACCTTCAGTTTATCCACCTGACTGAAAATAATGCGTTCACTTTTAATACTAATAGTTTCCTAGTCTGAAATGTAATCATCCTATTGTATAAAAATGATGTAGCCAGTATCGTATTGTCCGCCTCACATTTTCATTTATTTATTTATGGTTTTACTTCTTTATGGAGACTTTTTTTTCTGTGTTGTCTTGGAGGCTAACGTTTTTTCTTATGTACAAAAAACATGATGAATTAGTTGAAACCTGAAACGATGTATAATGGAAAGCTTGGAGCAACAATTGATCATGAAACACCTTGTCCCATGCTTCTGTGCGCATATTAGGTAACCTATTATCTATTCAGCTAAAAGAGGATATGATTTTAAACAGTATTTTCAATTGTTCATCTAAACTTAGAATATTGTGGATTAGAATAATAAAATTATTATTATTATTATTATTATTATTATTATTATACTAAAACTAAACAAAGAAATCATTTGGCCGAGTGGTTAAGACATGTGCTGCTGATTTGCCCCGCTAGAGTTCAAATCTCTCTAGCGACATAGATGATTTTGGATCCTATAGTTTTCGCTCACCAATTATATTATACAAGGCAATTCATGCTTGTCTCCATAATACAGGTGGTGTTTGGGAAATTGATTTTTTTGGTTTTTTTTTATGGTTTTGATATGTTAAAAATAAAAAATCTTGAGGTTTTATACATGCATGCACGAACACTAGCTAATTTATAATTTAAATTTAGACTGATAAATTTTAGCAGAATTCCTGTTAAATGCAAATTTTTTATAAAATATATAAATTTTAAATCGCTATAAATTTATCTATTTAGTAAGTTTCAACGAAATAATCAATATAAAATTATCATCATCATTAAAAAATCAAGAAGATTGAGATATTTGATTTATTGAATTCACTGTATGAAGATTAATCATTTTATAATTCAATTTAAATTTAACATAGAAACAAAATATAAATTATAAAACACCTGAAATAATCAAATAATAAAAATAAATAGTTAATTTTCTATCTACAAAAAAAAACACGCAAATTAAAAATCCATCCTTACACTACCATCATTATTATTTCTATAACAGTTAAAAGTTTTATCAACATTATTGTCCAAAAAATTAAAATAATTAAATAGTAATGAAAAATAAAATAAAAAAACAAAACATTTAAAAAAATTACTAAAATTATCATTATTATTGTCGCACCCCATCGCGAGAACGAGGCGTCGCGGCGACCTTCCCCGTGAGCGTGGAAATCCAATGCTGGGGTCTTATCTTTATTATTCTTTTTTATGAAAAAAAAGAGTCGTCACCTAGTATTATGGTTACTAGGAAATCTAAAACTGGTAGTTCAGATATTCTAAGGCAAGGGACTAGTTGCGTAAAGAGAAGGTTTTAGCACCCCTAATACACCCTACCTACTGCGTGATGTTTTGGTTTGTTTATGATTTATTATGGTTTTGATCTTTCAAAAAAATATATTGGTTAAATGGTGATGGTGTATTATCCTCGCTGAATATTTTGGATATTGCCCCCTTATGATTTATTTATCCAAACACCGATAGTGAATAGTAGCAAATTATCCCTGCCAAATATTTTGGATATTGACCCTTAGAATTTATTTATCCAAACATCAACAGTGAATAATAGCAAATTATCCCCGCCGAATATTTTGGATATTGACCCCTTAGGATTTATTTATCCAAACACCGACAGTGAATGATAGCAAATTATCTCCGTCGAATATTTTGGATATTGACCCCTTAGGATTTATTTATCCAAACATCGATAGTGAATAATAAACCCAAAAAAGGATTTTAATATTTTTGGAATATTGACCAATACCCTTTGGATTTTTACAAATATGTTGTAAAATCCAGAAAATACGAGAAATGATTTTTCTTTGCGAAATCCATGCTAAAACATACTTTTTTCTTCAAACTCCAAGATAATATATATTTTTTTGAAACAAAAAAAAGAATTTTCAAAATATGCTAGTGTATTAGCCATATGCATAAAACAACATTTTTTTTATCTCTTTTAAATAAAAATATTTTTTGTGCAAATTTTATATATTTTATATTTTTTTATTTCGTGGGCTGGCTGCCCAACCCAGCTTATCCTATTGGGCTTGGGTCGGGAAGCCCGACCCGCTTTACTTGGCTTGCATGAACAGTGGGACGTGAATAACATCCCACTGCATGCAGGTGAGAGGAAGAAGATGAGTGAAAAGTGATTTTTTGAGTGTGACGAGAGGAGAAACTATTAGTACCTTTGGGTAGAGGAGGTCAAGGTGATGATTCCTGTGGTGATGGCATCAGGAACGGAGGCCTGTGGTCGCCGAAAATGGGGTCGGAAGTGGACGGGATTCGTTGCTGTCAACTGTTACCGTTGACACTGCTGCTGCCGCCGCTTCGTGGAGAAGATGGCTGAGCTTCTGGAGTTAGGGGGAGGCTTCTAGTGGTGATGAGGTGGCCGGAGTTGATGGCTGGGGTGTTGAACCGAGAAGGAGAGAGAGAGACACCGACGCCTTTGGTTTTATAGAGAGAGAAGCTGACTGAACCGAGAAGAAGAAAAAAAAAGAAAAGGGAGAGAGCTGATGATGCTGGGATTGGTTGAAGAAGATTGCTAAGTTTTTATGTAAGATTTTCCTCCTTCCTATGCCTTTTTCTCTCTTCTTCCCTCCGTTTCGCCCTCTGTTTTTCGTTTCTATAACCTTTGTTTTCTTTTCTTTTTTACCTGTATTTCCCACGTAAAGTCTCTTCTTTCCCTCCGTTTCCCCCCCTTTTTCCAGTCCTTGCATGCTGCTATTTATAGCAAAACATCCAAACCCTTCGGCTGCCCAAAAATGCTTAGTGCACGTTGCCGCAGCTGAACATTGAAAGTCAAGTAGCATGCAGTGCAGACATGCTGGAACAATGTCATTTCCAAAAATTTTAAAGGCGGAACGTGCTTTGCAACTTTCAAAGATTTTTAAAGGTAAAAGTATGATTTGGTCCCTTAATTTATAATTGCTCTAATTGTAATCCTAGTTGGATTTAAACTCATGATTTTATGCAATTAGACCCCCCTAAAATCAAATCTCAAACTTAGCTTTGCGCGACCTTTTTATTCTGGTCCTTGGTTTCTGATGTGCGCGATTTAATCCTCCAATCAACCATTAAACTCTTAATTTGTTTAATTTGGCCCGCAATTTCGCATAATTGGCTTAAAAATTCAAATAAATCTCTGAAAATTCCAATCTCATCAATTGAACCCAAATTAAATTCAAAAACTTGATTTCTCCTTAACTAAGCCCTTAATAAAATTAATTTGACCAATTTAAAGTATAATTAAGTCACTGCGCTTAATTAAAACCTTCAATTGGACCTTAAATTAATTCTCAAATATAATTACACTTTTAAATTGGCCAACGATTAAATCGAATTGGCCCATAAAAATATAATTATATTTTTCAACTTAATTTCTACATAGATTTATCCAATAATAAATTACGTTAACCTTGAATCTGCATTTTTCTTCATTTCCAGGCACAAGAAAAGTATTATCATTCGAAAACATCCAACATTTTCACCTTGATTTTTTTCAGCCAACACCTACCCCTTTTATTTTAATTTTCCTTATTTTTGGGTGGATTTGGGGAATAACCCAAAATTAGGTTATGACAATTATGACACAAATAATAAAATCATAAAATTATCTAATCCGAAGAACAAATAAAAATACAAGAAAACACAAAAAAAAAAAGAGAAAAAGGGAGCAATATTAATTTTAAAATGATCACTGATATAAATTAAAATTTCAGGACTTAACCAATTAAAAATAAAACTCCAATAAAAAAGAAAAAAATAAAAACAAAAACAGAAAACATAGATGCATAATATGGATAGAAAATAAACACTATCTAAAATAACAAGAAAACCAAAAAAAATAATAGAAAATAAAAAAAAATCAAAGAATAAGGACAAAAATGAAAAATAAAAACAATAATTAATTCTAATCAAAGGACAAAATTGAAACAAATAAAAACCCGGGGACTGAAATAAATAAAGATATTTTAAAAAAAATTGCAATGTAATTTTGTTAAAAAAAATTAAATAATAAGGATTGAAATGAAAAGTAGCATAAATGACTAATTTCAATTGGAGGACACAATCAAAATAAATTAAAACAAACTATATAATTAATTCCAATTGAAGGACAAAATCGGGTGTGGATATCCTTAAATACCCCTGGTTCCATGTGTTAGTTTTTGTTTTTTTTGGAGGTTATTTTCATAGTTTTAATGTGCATAAATTTAGAAATATCATTATGTCCCGTGAAAAATTCTAAAGTACCCCCGATACCATTACCTTCCTATGCAAAATACAATAGCTATAATACTCATTAATAAGATAAAAATGCATAAGAACAGCAGGGAGCATTAAGGTTATTGCACATATTTTTTGAAATGGCTAAATATAAATTTACTCCCAATAAGACAAAACAGAATAATAAACTACGGGGTCAATAGGATCATTGCACACTTTTTTTTAAAAAAAATGACCAAATACGTACATACCCCCATTGCGAGTTATGGTTGGCATGTCACCGGACGCACTGTCCGTTTCCGCACTCCCGTGGATTTCAGATGGCGTGTGCAGCGTATAACGACGTCCTAAAATACATAACTGACATCTAGAATGATTCTCATCTATTTTCTCTTCCTCTTGATGCAGTGCGTGTGGTTCTCCAGTGGTCGTAGACGTGTCAGTGATCAATTGAATTTTTCCCCTTTTTCTCTCTCCTGCCTGCGCAAGTACATGTCAACTCCACTGTTTATTATGATTTCATTTTAGTCCCTGATCTTTCAATTGTTTTGTATGATCCTTATTTCTAGTATATAGGTTCTAATTTGCTTTAATTTGATCTTTAAATTGAAATTGATTATAAATTGTAGTTTCATTTCGATCCCGGTCTCTTAATTTCTGAATTGGTTTAAAATCCTCAATATTTTTCGTATCAAAGTTTTGATTTGTTTCAATTTTATCCTTCCATGCAAATAGATTATATATTGCAGTTTCATTTTGATCCCCATTCTTTTATTTTCCAGTTTTGTTCTAAATTCTTGAATTTTTTCGCTATCAATGTTTTAATTTGTTTTAATTTTGTTCTTTAAATGAAATTTATTATATATGTTTTTTTTTTCATTTTGGCCTTATACTTTTTATCTTGGATTTTATTTTAATTCTTTTATTTTTTTTATATATATTTCTTACATAGTTCCTATTTTTGTCCATGTTTATGTGTACATGATCTTAGTTTTTGTTTTTAATTTTTATTATTTCCACTGTTATTAAGGTATTTTATTTTATTGAATGTTTAAATTTTAATTTGTGTTGTTGATCATTTGAAAATTTATATTTATTTTTCTTTTTATTTATTCTTTAAGTCAAATAATTTATCAAAATCTAATAATATTTATTTTTATTTTGTCATTTATTTTGTTTTTAATTGCTTTTTTGTTAATATTGTTAGGAGTTGAAATTTCTAATTATCATATATAAGGCATTAAAAATAATGATAATGATTATTTGATAGTTTTTTTCTTATAAAATAAAATAAAAAATTCTTTTTTTAACAATAATTATGGTATCATCGATAGTATGACCAATAATAATTAAAATGTTAATTATATATAATAATATTCATAATGACATCTATAATAGTTGTGGCTAAAATTCATTAGTCAATGTTATTATTATAAAAAATAACTTCTGCGCTTTCTTTTATATATGATATTTTAGATCTCATATTACAAAAAAAAATATATGAAACCACACGTAGACAAGATAGGTAGAAAAAATATGCCAAATTATCTACAATAATAAAATAAAAAATTAAGCTGTGTTTTGTCACAACCATCACCAAATTTTTTAACATGTAACAAAATTGTTAATGGTCCTATTTAAAAAAAAATATTATACAACTTAAAATGTTTAAGAATATGTTGTGTTTACATGTATTTATTTTACTGTATATAAAACATTTAGAATAAAGATAATAATAATTTTTTAGACTCTTTCCTTAAAAAATAGGAGAGCCTAATTATATATTGTGATATTTTTTTGACATTAACGTCTTAAAATATATACAAAAAATTGAACTGACTTTTCTTTATAAATCTCATATTAATTTAATCTCGATGTTCTAATATGCTTTTAATATAATAATATAACGAAAAAATCTAAAAAAATAATCTTTGATAAATTTTAGGAGTTACTTTTTTGTTATCTATCAAATAAATTATTCGTCAAATAGTGAAAACATGCCCAACAAACAATTAGCATGTTGCAGGCAACAAATTATATATCTTTAGTTAATTTGATCAATTGCGGTGTTGTTATCTACCAATCAAATTATTAACAAAGTAATTAAAACTAATCAAATTCATCGATTGTAATTTTACTATTTGCTAATGCAATAATTCATGAAACAAATAAAACATACACAACAATCAATCATATGTTACATGGAGCACGTAACTCATTTTAACAAAGTTTTTTCTTATTTCAATTGTAAAATCTATATATTAAATAATTATCAAAATAATTTTAACAGTACCAACATTCAATTTGTTTTAGGTGGAAAAAAACACATTTCTAATAGATTTTATCAATTACAATTTTACTAATTCAATATTAAAATAATCAATTACAACACACACAAAATCAATTATTTTTCTATATAGAAAAAAAAGCCTAGCATAGCATGCGGGCAAGTAAGCTTAAAGTTTATGAACTCTCAATAGAAATATGCTCATTTTTTAAAGTTGTGATCCTTAAAGTTTACGTTTACGTTGAGGATTTTCTTAGGTGATGTCAAAGTTGATGCTTCTGATAAAGAATTCATTTATGATCATGATGGAGGTGATTCACCTAATTTGGTTAAAAGGAATTGAACTTCACTATTTTTAACTCATTTTAGAAGCAACTATGTCAAGTGGTGACAATACACCCTTGACAGTATGCATTTCAAGCTTTTGGTTTTGATAACTAATTGATGTGGACCAATCTAACACTTAAGTATAATCATGTAAATTACTCGATGGTGCTAACTAGATATATTACAAGAGTGAGGGAAAAGAGATTAAAAAGATATTGAATAAGCTAGTTGAGAGCATATGGAGTAAGACAAACTTAGAGGGACAAAAAACATCTTTAGAGTTTAAAGGGTAAGCTTTAATTCATTCAATCTAAGTTCAAAAAGAGTCTCATTCAAGTTCTAAAAAGAACTAATATGTTAGGTCTTATGATAATCTTGATTTGAGATTATTTTTTCCAATATTGATATGAACTCCATCAACAATTGTGATGAAACCCAATAGCAACGATAGTTTAGAACCCTAAGATCGTGTAGACAAGATTGCTTGAGCCTTGACCCAACACCTAACAAGATGAAAACCAAGACTACGAAAGATTGAAACGCCACACCTAGAAAACGTGAGAATCTCTCAACAATCAAGGTGATAAGTTTGGTTGTTTGAACGCCACAAGATTAACTTGATAAGTTCTACGAGTTCTTTTAAGAACGAAGAGGAACACAAGACCTCACAAAAATGACAACTTTCTGAACACATAATTTGTTTATTCATTTCGAAATTCCCATCTATATACTTGGAACAACCCTCCAAGAATAGAAAAAATCATAATTAAAGCTTTAAAATAGCATAAACATCAAAATAAACAAGTCCCCACGTATTTAGGCCTGTTGAACTTCTAGAGGCAACCATAAATAGCTAAATGACTAAATTTAATGTATATAGCACATAACCATTTAAGACCATGTTTAATCCTCTATTTAATATCTTGGAACTCGTCAAATTCATGCCCTTTGAAGGTTAGATCATGCTCGAAACGTTTTTGCATATTTATTACCCTTTTCAATTGGTTTGATGATGTGGACTAAGCCTTGATTATTATTTGAGCCCATCTTGATCTGTTTAGAATTAGCCCAAATCGCTTGGATTAGCCCATTTAGTGCTTCCTTGAAACGTTTGGCTCTAAGTCTTTTAATTGGACCACTTGGAAGCGACAACGAGTTTTGTGCAAATTTATCTCCATCCGCAAGTGTATGATCAACAAGTCCAGCTCCTTGGTTTTCATCAAATATGACATGGACTCCATGTTCATATTATTTTGTAAGAAAATGAGGATTTTTAGCATTTAAAAGAAGTTTCCTAGTATAGGTAGGAAACTTGTGTTTTGCATGATGCAACATGTTTTCTCTGCTGGGACGAAAATCAAATTAATATCAAGGTATAACTAACTCTATGATGTCATTCAATTCAATTTCAATAGTGTTGGTGTTTTGGGATAAGTTTTCATTGTTTTAACTTCTCAAACCTAATTTTTTATTTTCTTTTGGAAATATCATCTTCATTAGGGGTTCTTGACTATGTGATTAAATGTTCGCATCAGAAATCCTTGTAACTATATGGACTTATGGTCTGATATCAAGCGTTGCGGTGGTTTATCAGAGAGTACCCATTGGATTGTATGGGTGGTTTCAACATTATTCAGTCCATTAATGAGAATTAGAGTGGTTCAACT
This sequence comes from Salix dunnii, assembly GCA_015731905.1. NCBI lineage: Eukaryota > Viridiplantae > Streptophyta > Magnoliopsida > Malpighiales > Salicaceae > Salix > Salix dunnii. Next base: position 10,241,047 of record CM027674.1, read on the forward strand.
CTATTGCCATCTTGACAGGATAATCTTGACCATTGTACCACTGATTCTTGTTTGAAGGATTCATGGTATAATGACTTTTTTTCACTTGGTCCAATAGACAACATAATTACCATATTGTGAAGAAATTAAATCCCACTCTTATCAATTAGAAATAGAACTATACTTTTAATGCTTGGTAGACTTATTTCCTCCCGTTTGATGTCACTTATCACTCTCCTATTATAGTCAAAATTGTTGATTTGGCTTCAAAAAAATTCTTGATTTTTGGGATAATCATCTTAGCTTTTTGTCAATTGTTAAAGTGGCTTGGAAAATTGTCATTGGAACACCTATTTTTATTCTATGTTAGGAATTTAAAAGGGTTAATAATGCTGTGAGATCTTTCAACAATGAGCATTTCTCTAACCTTTCACATAGTCATGAGAGTAAAGAAAGCTATGGAAGAAGCTCAAGTTTTGGTTCAACGATTACCTCTTCACATGAATCTTCATATGGATGATGATGCAAACCAAGGAGCCGGACTTGTTAATCATACACTCGCGGATGGGGATGCATTCGCACAAGACTCGTTGTCGCTTCCAAGTGGTCCAATTACAAGACTTAGAGCCAAACGTTTCAAGGAAGCACTAAATGGGCTAATCCAAGCGATTTGGGCTGATTCTAAACAGACCAAGATGGGCTCAAATAATAATCAAGGCTTAGTCCACATCATCAAACCAACTGAAGAGGGTAATAAATATGCAAAAACGTTTCCAGCATGATCTAACCATCAGAGGGCATGAATTTGATGAGTTCCAAGATATTAAATAGAGGATTAAACATGGTCTTAAATGGTTATATGCTAAATACATTGAATTTAGTCATTTAGCTATTTATGGTTGCCTCTAGAAGTTCAACAAGCCTAAAATGTGGTGACTTGTTTATTTTGATGTTTGTGCTGTTTTAAAGCTTTAGTTATGACTTTTCCTATTCTTGGAGGGTTGTTCCAAGTATATAGATGGGAATTTCAAAATGAATAAACAGATTATGTTTTCAGAAAATTATCATTTTTTGTGAGGTCTTGTGTTCCTCTTCGTTCTTAAAAGAACTCGTAGAACTTATCAAGTTAATCTTGTGGCGTTCAAACAACCAAACTTATCACCTTGATTGTTGAGAGATTCTCACGTTTTCTAGGTGTGGCGTTTCAATCTTTCGTAGTCATGGTTTTCATCCTGTTAGGTGTTGGGTCAAGGCTCAAGCAATCTTGTCAACACGATCTTAGGATTCTAAACCATCGTTACTATTGGATTTCATCACAGTTGTTGATGGAGTTCATATCAGATGAATCTATTAAGGTTAAGTACATGAATATTTCTCAAGCTGAGGAGAGTTACTAAAAGAAAAAAGCAAGGAATCATTTGCTAAATTTGAGGGACAAGAATTCTAAGTTCTTGATGTGGACCAGCCCAGCAATACCAACAAAGACCCATTACATGTTCTAAATGGTCCAATATCCTAGTCTAAGATAGAAAATTGAAAGAGAAATTGAATGCATTAGTTTTGAAGGTTTCAACCAAGTTAGAATTGCAAGGTTCATTGGAGTATCAAGAGGAGACACTAGTACATCTTATCCATGTGTCCAATACAATTTTATTTGGGCCATGAAGTGAGGACAACAAGGAAACAAAAGAATCCTATTACAACTTGGAAACAACTTAGGTGACTACCCTTTTCTTTTGTTTTCGGGATTAAGGGGCTGGATAGAAGGTTATAAATTAACTTTGAATCAACTCTATAATATTTTACTTCCTTCTCTTCTTCTCATGGTAGAACATGGATTTAATATTAGAGGCTTTATTTTATTTTATTAGTTACAGCCTAAGGCTTATTTTGGCTTAATTATACTTTGTTTTTAGCTAGGATCCAAGACTTGTTTGGATTGAGTTATGGGCTTTTCAGCTTAGGTTTTGAGTCGGTTTTGAGTAAACCTCATATAAGTCCAAATAAGGGCCTGTTGGGATTTATTTTCAAGAACTATATAAACTCACGTAACTAAATTTCTAAAGACTTTGATGAATATTACTTCTAATTTTTTTAGTTTTAAAATGTGAGAGTGATTCTTGCATTCTTCAGTTTCCTGAACAAACTGAATCTGACTTAACAAAGTTTAGCTAGCTTTGTGGCGTCATTCAAGTCATTCCAATAGTGTAGGTGTCTTGGGATAAGTTTTCATAGTGTTACAGTCCTATCAAATCTATTTTAGCTTTCTGGGATCAAATCTCATTGTTGATTGTGGGTTGTATGACCACGTGATCATGAGGTTCACATCAGTTGGTATCAGAGTTAGGCTCCGCGAATCAAGGTCATATTGTTATGTTATTTTTGTTTTTTTGGTGTTCTTTAAAGTTTTTCAGTGTTTGCATCCACCTTCTCGTTCTTCATGTCTGCACATCTAAGAAAAAAAGGTTATATTTTCTCTTGTGATCATCTCTAATCATATCAGTATATTAAAAAAGGAAAGAAAGAGAGTTATTAGTTCAAATTTGAAGGATCATTCAATTTTTGCTGCAGAAAACACAACTTTGGGTGAACAATAAGAAAACCATATTTGAATCGATTGAAAGTTCATATTCAGTCTATTGGGGTGAGATTGCATCATATTTCAAATTAGGGTTTATTCTGATATTGTTTAATTAAGGTTTTAATTCGAGATTCATTCTATCATAGAAATATTATTCTTAGTGAACCATAAGCAAACACACCTTAGAATCAATTAAAACTTCATACTCTGTGTGTTGGGGATGAGATCGCACAATATATTAAATTCCTTAAGTGCCTTTGTTGCCTAATAACCTCCTCTTCTCAAATAAAGGCAATCACATCATTTGTGTTGTTCTCCTTTATATAGACAATGTTAAAAAATGTTATAAGTGTTAAGTACATGGTGATAAGATAAATACAGCTCTAACATTGCTATTTAATATGATCTTATCTTGACCTTTTGATATGTAAGGGTTAAATGTCATATGACCAATCAATTTAAAGGCTAGAAACAAACATAAGTTTATTCGAAGGCCAAAGACTATTTCTCTAAATCGGTACAGGCTAACTCTTATACCTATATCACATAAAGAGTAATTAAGAGGTTCATTGAGAAATATATGATCTGTCATTATTGCTTACTAGTAAGATTGGTAACTGATAACGTTTAGAATTTAAATAAAAAGTTGATGTTGCGAACCTCATAATCATATGGTCATGCAACCCACAATCAAAACTGAGATCTGATCTCGGAAAGCCAAAATAGTTATGATATGAGTGTGACATAATGGAAATCATATGGTCACTATTGAAATGAGTTGAATGATGCCACAAAGTTAGCTAATCTTAGATAAGTCAGATTCATTTCGTTTAAGCACTAAAGAATGCAAGAATCACTCACATGTAAAATTGAAAATTTAGAAGTCATATTCATCAATGCCTGCTGAAATTTAGCTTACATGAGTTTATATAGTTTTTGAAAAATTAACTCTAATAGACCTCTTATGTGAAATTAAATGAGGTCCACTCAAAATTGACCAAAACCCCTAAAGTGAAAAGCCCATGACTTAATCCAAACAAACCTTGAATCTTAATTGAAAAGAAGTGAAGAGTGTTTAAAGAAGGATATCTATTAAAAAAGATCTTGATAGCATCGAGAGAAGATCAAAGTTAATGGACACCAAACTATAAAGAACGTTACATGGTGAAAAAGGATTTTTATGGAGAAGCTTTAATTTTAACCTACATGGATAGAGATGATTTGTCTAGACCTATAAGCTATGATATTGCTAAGTGATGGAAGTATCACTAATAAAGAAAATTTGAGAAGTTTGATATGTGATATTTAGGGGATGGTAGGATCCCGATAAGGGGGTCACTATGCACCGACTAACATACACTTAGGTGTATGTTAGGATCTCAAGTAAAGGGATCATTGGTCATTGACTAGCATACATTTAGTATATGTTAGGATCTCAGGTAAGGGGATCACTATGCATTGACTAGCATACATGTAGTGTATATTAGGATCCCAGGTAAGGGGATCGTCACGCATCAATGTCTACAAGGTGATGATGATGTTAGTGAAAGTGGTAGAGGTACTATATAGAAGAAAATAGTTATGATTGATTTTATGGAATATTGAATGAAAGTTAAAAAAGAATATAAATATGTGTTTGCCTTTTCAAATTATTGGATAGTTCTGTAATTGAACTATTATGATATTCATGTTTCAATAATATGTGTTTTGTTTTAAGATCATCGCATGCACACGAGTAGATCCTAGTTTTTGTTGATTCTTTGTTATCTAGTTCTAGGGAGTTTATTATTTTATTTTTAATATTAAAACATGTGTATAACTTAATTTGTATAATTAATGTTTAAACTTGGATAGATTCACTTAACTTTGAAAATCATATAATCATGTTCTATGTATGTGTGCTTATCTCACTTATTCTTTGATAATGATATTTGTTGTTCAATCTATGATTGGATCCTGATTGAGCTATGAAATGTGGAATATTAGTAGTGTAAACTGGTTAGATATCGATAACTTGGGATCATCCAGTATAGTAGATATTTTGCTAAAATTTTGGTAGACCTTTATATGAACATTTTATAAAAAAAATACTTTGTTTTCCATTTGATATATGATTGGTGTTTTACTTCAAAATAAAAGGATGTTACAACATGGATTGCAAAATTTAGATTAATAAAACTCCTTTTTATCGCAACCTTGTTTGTATATGTTGATGATATATTCTCCCTTCTTTGGTTCTCTAAAGAACTAAAAAACAACTCAAACGATACTTCTTAATTGTAAATCGATATTCGTTGGGCAAGGGTTTTTTATTTCAATAATGTCTGTGCCTTAATACAATTTATCTTTGTGTCACACTCCTATCAAACTTGAACTTGACTTTTAGAGAGTAAGCATCTATGTGTGTGGATTGCTTGACCATTTATCATGATGTTCATATCATTTGGTATTAGAGTCTAGATCTATCAATTAGTTTATTTCATTCTTAACCCAAGCCAACTTTGGACCCCATATATCATAGACAAAATTAATTAATATGAACCAAATAAGACCAACATACAGTCTAAATAAGCTTTCTTTGTTGCCCAAAAGAGATTGAATAACAAAACTCATATAGCCTGTTATGATTTATATCGCTATGCCTTCTCAAACTCTATTTGATATGAAATTGCATCCCCACATAGAACCATATCTCTAGAATTGTTTGGTAAAGTTGCAGTACAATCCAACAGTTATCTATGGACATATGATCAATAGAGTATAATTGGAAAATATAAAATTTTGCGTTAAAGTTTGAAATGGACTATGTCTGTATCGTATCACTAACCCTGACCAATACACAATCACAATGTCTATACTAATAATTTAGTTCAATGATAGTTTTAAAAGCTAGATAAATTGATAATCCATACAATAAATTAATAATATAGATCCACCATAATTATTAAGGTAAGTTGTTTCACAAGGATATCACAACTCTAGTTTTGATAGCAAACATAAACATAGATTGTTCATGATAACAACTTAGAGATTGCTCTAGGAATTAAGATAGAAAAACACTTATAGGAAATATGCATAAGAAAACAAACATATTCATCTTGAAATCTAAAGATTTTTATGTCCTTGCAACCAAGAAAAATAGTTTAGCCTTGCATATTTATTGCACAAATACTAAAAAAATCGAAGAATGCTTAAATTAGGGTTTTTGGGAGAGAGTATTTAGGTTTTTCTATTATACCCTACCCCTCTTTCTTTCTTTTTTCCCCTTTTCTATAGTCTAGGGAACCCTAGTCCCTGCTTAACATAATTGTTCTCCCTTAAGTAGACATTTTACATTAAATACTTCAATAATTATTTTTCTAAAAAGAAAGAATATATTTTGCATGAAATCTTCAAGCTTTGACTTAGAGGAGATATATAACAAAAATAAGGACTTTGAAGCTAATTACGATGCTTTGGGATATAATTTAGACTTATTTTTTCATAAAACCTATCTGCTAGCAAAATCATGTGTCATCTTAGCAAAATCAGTCGTAAGTTGATACAACTTTGAATTAGGAATTTAAAAGAATTGAGTTTGCATCTAATGGGCTTTTGTAGCTTAAGATATTCATGTCGTAATGATCGAAGCTCAACATTGACTGAATGCAAGATTTGATTTTAAAGGCTACAATTTCAAAGCAATTTATTTATTTTTCATGCCATAGATGTACACAAAGGTATGCATGTTAACCTTCTAATACCAGTGCAATTACTTTATTTTGATCTCTAGAGCTCAAGCTTTCCACAAAAATCAACTGAAGGTTAAATATGCAAATTACCTCTAATTTACTTGTTTTGAATCTTTCATCCAAAAATGCCTTCAAATCATAAAACAAAGATATATCAAGGCATTCATATATAAAAAAATAGGCAAAACACTAGGTAAATGTGGGTAAAACTATTTAAGAATATGGTTGCATCAATTGTTCTCCTTCTCATTACAATGCGCTTTTTAGCCCTCAATCAACTTTGATGGTGTGTTTTCTAGTGCTCAATTATCAACTTTGATGTTGTGTTTTCTAGCCCTAACTCTTTCTTATTTGAGTCGCTTTCTAACCCTTAATCATAAACTCTAATAACGTGTTTTTCATCCCTATCTTTGTTTTTGTTTGAGTGTGTTTTCCATCCCCTAACCAACAACTTAAAAAGTACCCGTTCCAACCCTATCTTTATTTTTTTTAGTGTGCTTTATAATGCTCAAACATTTTAGATAATGGCACTTTCTAGCCTTGTCTCCTTTCTACTTCTAAAAATCTTGAAGTCATTTTTTATATAAGTCAACCATTATAATAAGATCATCGTTTTATTTTCATCTACGTAGGTCAGCTATTACATGAGACTATCTTCATTCTTTCACTTGGATAAATCACTCATTACAATGAGACCATCATCACTATTTTCTTCTTCACGCTTTCACTAGGGAGACCACCCATTATAATAAGATCTTCACATCTTTAAATAGGTCACTTATTACAATGAGATCACCCTTATGGTTTTCACTCGGGTAGGTCACTCATTATAATGAGACCATTTTCATCATATTCTTCTAGGTACGTCATCCAATACAATGAGACCACCATTGCATTTTTCATCATCTTCATCTTTTTCATTTGACCAGGTTACCCATCACATAGACCATTCTAAACACATCTTTATATCCTAACCTAGGCAAGTTACCCATTACAATAAGATCGCCTCCATGCTTTTTTCACTTGAAAGGTCACCCATTACAATGGGAATATTTTTCTTTCATTCAGCTCTTCATCTTTTTCTTCATAAATTCGTGTTTTTATCCTTTAAGCATGCTATTTAGCTCTCAACTCTAATGTGGTGTGTTTTCTAATCTTATTTTCTCAATTTTAATATTAGGGTTAGTTTTTAAAAGACTATTTAAACTCATCATGTTAGGAATAATTTTGGCAACCATTGATGAAATTGATTATGAACTTTTCAGTTTTTGTGTGAGAGTGATTCTTGCATTCTTCAGTTCTTGAACGAACTGAATCCGACTTATCAAAGATTAACTGGCTTCGTGGCGTCATTCTACTCCTTCCAATAGTACTGGTGCCTTGGGGCAGGTTTCCATTGTATCACACTCTTATCAGACCTATTTCGGTTTTCCGGGATCAGATCTCAATTTTTCGTTATGGGTTATGTGACCATGTGATCACGAGGTTTGCATAATTGGTACCACATCGCACAGAACTTCATCAACATATTTTCCAATAGAAAATGGAACCACAACTTCTTTAGTTACTTTCATTTTACCACTATTATTCAACCATTGCTATCTATATGGTTTAGCTTGCTTAACATTACACAGATTCAGTTTACTAACATAGGTGGTACTACAAACATTAACACAACTTCCGCTATCTAAAATTAAACCACACACCTTGCTTTGTTCATAGCAAGGTATATGGAAGATGTTCTCCCTTTGTTGATTAGTTTCATCTTCTTTGACCTGAACTTGAAGTGTGTGCTTTATAACTAAGGACTCCGCAAGCAGTAATGCTAACTCATGCCCATCACTATTATCCAATGGTGGCATACCTTCCCAATCAAATATGTCACTTTCAGATTCCATATCACCATCATCTATAATCATCATGATTCTCTTATTTGCACACTCTTGAGCATAATGTCTGTGCCTTTGACACCTGAAACATTTTACATCATGAGTATGTTTACGTTGAGTTTTAGATTTACCTTTGGCACTATTAGGGACATCAACTTGAGCCTTTGTTGGTTCAATTTTAGAAGAAACAAATGATCTCGGCTGGACAATACCTCTCTCTTTAGATTAGTCTTCCAAGATGATAAAGAACCCGAATTGAATGTTGTCCGAACATGTCCCTTCCTAAGTTGCCTCTCCATCTCCGTAGCCATGTGAACCATGTCCTCGTAGTGTTATAGCTCAACCACATTGGATTTAACCCTTTAAGAAATCTAGCCATGGTGGCTTCTCCATCCTCAACAATATTGGCCCAAATCATTGTTATCTTCATCTCTTTGTGATATTCATCCACTGTCTTATAGCCTTGATTTAGATCTTGAACCTTTAGGTATAAGTCTCTCTAATAGTGTTTGGCATAAGTCACTTCTCATTAAGATTTTCTTCTCCCTTAAGTCTGAATGGGTTGCTCCCCATTCCTCCTACTGATTACAATCTGAACCCGTCAAATCCATGCATACCCCATAAACTCAATTATTACCAGTTTCACCTTTTTTGTTTGGAATAACTATGGAAATTAAAAATCCAATTACCTTTTTCTCCCACTCCAAATAAACCTCGGGATTGTTTCTACCTTAAAGGTTAGGAATTTTCAATTTAATGGTGTCCAAGTCCCTATCATATATTCATAATTCCCCATGCCATGGAAATTCAATCCCTCCTAGCCCTGTTCGGTCCAAGTATGATTTGTTGGCTAACAGATGCAAAATCATAGTGATCCTTATCCATATCTGCGTTTTCATCAACAAACTCTTAAAAATCAAATATTGTATTCTGTATGGCCTTACGGACCGTATTTCCTCGACGATCAGCTCCACTGTTTTGTTGCTTTATCGAGTTCACTTCATATTTAATCCTTGTGCTTTATAGACAGCAACTCGAGTTGCTGGCCTTTGGCTCGCAATTGGAAAGCTATGTCAGCATTTTATGTCACTGATTTGTTGTTTTTAGACATTTTTTTAATCTGTAAAATTTGGTTAGTAGCAAAAAATATAGCCTCACACCTCATGTATCACACAAAAAAATATATGAAGGCTTTTCACTTTAATAAGCTCATTACGCCTTTTCACAAGTTGCTTTCTTTTCATTCTTTAGGAACTGAAAACAATAAATTGAAGTTAGTAACCTTCACAATGCACTCTAATTATAATTATCAGACTCAAGAATCAATAAAATACTGAAAACCAAGCAAAACAAAAACTACGATTATGATTTCACGAGTAGCAATGCAAATTCATATGAATTGTGGCAAAATGAAGACACGAAATAAAACAGAAGAAAATATTAGCGAAAAAAATTACTTGACTTCTAGATAACCCAAATATAATAGAAAAAAAGATTTGGACAAAACTAAACAATACAGATCACATTTTGAAACTTAACGAAAATCTAACATGTTATGCAGTTTTTATGTAACATAAGTGGTCCCACTTGAGCTTGAAATGATCTCAAATTCAATATTTAGTATTATAATACTGAACAAACAACAACACTCAATTTATAGGTCATTCTCTTACAGAAGGTAGTCAACCCTATATATGATTTGTTGGGAGCAAAATTGAACCTCCAATTAAAACCTCTGGAAGCCGATATCAAAATAATCCCAAATCTCATATATGGTGAGATATCATCCCCAATACACAAAATATGAAGTTTCAATTGATTCTAACGTGTTTTGCTTATGGTTATTAAGAATAGTGTTTATACGGCAGAATGAGCCTCAAATTAAAACCTCAAGTAAACAATATTAGAATAAGTCCAAATTTGACATATGATGCGATCTCATAGCGAATAGACTAAATCTGAAGTTTCAATTGATTTGAATGTGGTCTTCTTATAGTTAACCTAAAGTTGTGTTTTCTATAACAAAAATTGAATGATCCTTTAAATTTAAACTAATCCCTATCTTTTTTTTCTTTGTTTTTTTTTAAATATACTAATATGATCCTTCTAACTTTTTTTTTCTTAAATGATGCAGACATAAAGAATGGGGAGATGAACTCAAACATTGAAAAACTTTAAGGAACACATATTGATGCGAAAATAACAAAATGATATGACCTTGTTTTAGAGCCTAGCTTGGATACCAACTAATATGAACCTCGTGATCACATGGTCACACAACCTACAATCAAGATTGAGATTTGATCCTAGAAAGGTGAAATGGGTTTGATAGGACTATGACAAAATGGAAATCTGCACCAAGGCACCAACACTATTGGAACTAGTAGAATGCCACCACGAAGCCAACGAATCTTTGATAAGTCAGATTCAGTTCGTTCAAGAATTGAAAGATGAAAGAATCACTCTCATTTCAAAACTGAAAAATTCAAAAATAATATTCATCAAAAACTACTAAAATTTAGCTTACATGAGTTTATATAGTTCTTGAAAATAAACCCTAATGGACCCCTTATGTGGACTTATATGAGTTCCACTCAAAAGTGACTCAAAACCCTAAACTAATAAGCCTATAACTTAATCCAAACAAGCCTTTGGTCCTAACAAAGTATTAATTAAGCCTAAACAAACCTTGGGTTGTAGGTAACAAAATAAAATAAAATCCATAATATTAAATTCATGTTCTGGCATGAGAAGAAGAGAAGGAAGTAGATATTATAAAGCTGATTCAAGGCTTATTTATAGCCTTCCATGCATCTCCTTAATCCTAGAAAAAAAAAGGGTAGATGCCCATGTTGTTTCCAAGTTATAGTAGGATTCTTTTGTGTCCTTTGTTGTCCTCACCTCATGGCCCAAATAAAATTGTATTGGACCCCTCTTGCACATTGATAAAATGCACTAGTGTCTCTTCTTGACTTGGTTGAAACCAATGCATTCAATGCCTCTTTCAATGTCTTTGTCTTAAACCAGATCATTGGACCATTTGGAACATATAATGGATTCTTGCTGATGTTTCTGGGTAGTCCACATTAACCCTTATGGCCAACTAACATATTTGTGCTCCTACCCTTATGGTTGACTCTATTACATATAAAATATAAAAATAATATAACAACAGATGATAAATAGGTAAACGATGTAAATTCTAAATAAGACGATCCGGATAAGTATGAATGTTAAAAATATTTTTTTTACATAAAGATTAAGTGAGTTAAAAATAAATTAAGAAAAAAAATAATATGGATAGGGATGGGATTAAAAGAATATAAAGAATTAAGGAATAAATAATGGAAAGGAGGAAAAACAGGGGCACAAATAAAATAACCTCTAGGCTAAAAGGTGAATTGTGGAAAATTACACTATAATACTCTCTCTCTTGTTTTTCTCTTGGATGACAATTGTAAGAATAGAAGGGGGAATGGATTTCATCATCTTTTCTAAGATTTCTGAGAGAAAAATAACCAAATTACAAAAAGAATTGTCAAGTCTTAAATAAAAAATTAAGATAATCATAACAAGGCAAGGAATAAAAAAAAAGAAAATAAATGAAAACATAACAACATGAGGAGAAAGGGGAAAAGTTGGGAAATTGATCTTTTGGTTAAATCTTAAGGGCCATGGTTGATGTTGTAATGTTGTGGTCGCACAAATGAATTACCCTAACTTAAAACACAACAGATAAGATATTATAGAGCAAGTAAGGGGTAGATCCCATGAGAAAAGTTCAAGTCAGATTTTAATGCTATATGATATGTAGATGGGGGGTTGAAAGCAAAATAAAACATAATACAATTAAGTGAAAATTAAATGAAACTAAACTTTATCAAGAAAACAAACCTTGATCCTAAGTAAACATCTACCTATAGAAAATCAGAACTAATCATAGAAATGAAGCATCAATTTATATTTTTAATAATTATTTCTTCTTAACATTGTTTAGTTATGGATACACCGTATAACTTACTGTAACCATCAAACAACCACAGTGTTTGAATTAGTAATTTGATTGATCAAGAAAACATAATTGCTTACAATCTATGTTTCATTTGATTGAATGTTCTCTCTAAGATTAATAATGTAGATTCACCACAATTATTAAACTCGGTTGCTTCACAACCTCATATACCACAACTCTAGTTTTGATATCAAACTTAGCAATAGATTGTCTGCAATAATAACTTAGAGTTTGCTCTAGCAATTAAAATAAATAATTATAGGAAAAATAAGCATAGGATAATAAATATATTCATCATATAAACTAAAAAGAAAAGTTATTTAATCTCTTATAAAAAGTTATTTACAAGATTTGTTGTTGATGATGATGAAGAAATCAATTGTAATAAGTTAGGGTTCTTGAGTTGAACTTAATGGTTTTGAAAAAAAAATTGGAATGATGAAGTGGATTAGTGTAGAGGTAAAATAAGTTAAAAATCATGCAAAACACATTTCAAAGAAAAAGCTCCATATTTTCTTTACTAATTGTGTTATGAATGATGGGTGATGATGATATGGTGTATGTGACATGGAAAATAGGTGTGGTGAAGTGTAGGAGTGAAATGGAATTGTTTAAATCATTAGTAATCTTCGTAAGCAAAATTGGACAGTTTCATTCTCAAACTTCAAGATGTGTTTTTAGTAGGACAATGGTAGAATTCGGCATAGCACCCCACAAATGTTGTAGGTAAGGATTTCAATTTTCTAACAAGATTGAGCTTTCATGATTTGGAGTTTTAAAACTCTAGTTATGACATACAAACTGAGAAAAGGTCAAAGGAGTACCCTGCTCATAGATCTTGTAAATTGAAAACATGAAGTTTAGGGGACTTTAAGGCTAGAATTGAGTTTTCCTCCCCTCAACAAAATCATATTCTAATACCTAAGCTTTCAAAATAAATAAGCCTCCTATAAATACAGATTATAAAACTTGAGTTGTGATAAGAAAAACACAAATAATGCTTATGAAGGGAATTATTGAATCAATTAATATGACTAACTTTTGGATTGGTTTAAGAATATGATGAATGCAAGTATTTAGTAATAAGAAACTATAAAGATAAAGTTGAATCCAAACTTATTTACTAAAGAAATCTCAAAGGATTAATTTTTTTTTCCAATTCTTGAATGAATCCTAAAATTCAAGATTTGGGATTTTGTCATCTTTTTTTAAAGTAGCATGCAAACCCTCTCCTCTTTCTTCTTCCTTTAAAATTTGATATTCAATTAGTCTTTTGTGTCCTTCATCCATGATTCAAAATCTATCACTCTCTCTATTCCTTTCTCTCCTTATTTTTTTAAACAAATAAAAAAGGTTTTGTAGAGTAACTCCTTTTCCCCCTTCTAAGTACTATATTTAGACTCCCTCTTTTTAGTAAATTATTTAATTTCCCTTGATCTCTCTCTCATGTTATTATTAATATTTACTAAGTATTATTATTCATCATTTTATTTCATTTTATCATTATTATTATGTTAATGTTAGGGTTTTAAATAATAGTTATCCAAGGACTGAATGTTTGAAGAGTAGTATTTAAATGGGAAATAAATGTCATATGAGAAATGTATTATTTCATCTCTGACTTCTACAAAAATTATATAAAAAGGAATTGAAACTTAACTTGCCTATGTGATGAATACAAATAAAAGAAGAATAAATTGATGAATCTCCCTATCATATCTAGGTGGCATCGCAATGATCACCCTCTTGGATTAGGATCAATAAGATAGATGTGGGTGGAAAGGACAAAGAGTTCTTGTCCTTTAATTATAAAGGAAAATGGAGTTCTCATTTAGTACTATAGTCACTAAAAAAACATAATAGTTTATGTGAGTCTGGGTAAGAGGATAAATTGTGTAATGAGAAGATATATCACCCTTAATCTACCCTATATATGGTAAGTTAATTTGTTGTTTACCCTATATCTTGCTTCTATTTATTACTCCTCTTTACTAAGGAGATCCTTATATCATCAAGCAAAATCTTAATTATTCTAAAATCTAAAAAAGAAAGGGTTTTTTATTTGAAATTTTAGGGAAATTTTAATGGATAATTATAAACTTATTGTGATACTCACTAATTGATTTTTTAAAATTTTTAAAAGTATCTTATTATTATTATTATTATTGTATAAATATGCATGAAAGCATATAATTTGGTTTATTCACAAATAAATTATATTTTGTATTTTAAAATTAGGAAATTTCTTAGAATTGTTTTGATTTTGATGAAAAATATGTATTCTTTATATAGGGTTAGTTTCCTATAATATAAGTATATATTCCTAATATTAAATGAATGAAAACTATTTTCATATTTTTGAAATAAAATGTCTCTTGTTTCAAGAATTTTTGTTTGAGATTTTTAAAGAAAAATCAAATATTTTTAATTTTGAGTACGTATCTTACAATTTAAGTATATGACTGATATGTATAAAATTGCTTGAAAATCACTTAAGGGAATCATAAATAATTCTATAATGGTCCCTAAATATAATTTTCAATTTTATGAATTTTCTTAGAAACTTGTTTGGCTAAGAGTTAAATTAAAGACAAGTTGAAACTAAAGGATAAACATAATGGTGTGTTTTCCAAACACTCATTTAGCCTAAAGAGGTTGGTATGTTAGGCTTGAGGCCCAAGACTAGCCTAATTTGATTGTTGGGCTTGTAGTTGACCCAAACTCTTTTTTATATGGATAAACTTGACCCAACCCATCAGTGTGGCTTTGTTTAGGGTCAATCCCATATACCTTTGCCAGAGGGAAAACTTGTTAATGCTAGATGTGAATTTATTGACATCTTGCATGCAAATCAATTAAAGGAAGAAATGAAAAGAAGGTTACCTTGCTAAATGAAGGTGTTTGATGTCATTGTTGGATTGCCACGTATGCGAAGAAGGTATTAGTGTTAGTGTTGTTTGATCTACTGCTAGCAGAGGTTGCAATTATCGTCACAAGTTGGTGGATAAAGCTTATAACTCATCACTAATTATTACTTATAGTTGAAGACTGCTATTATTTATTCTATAAATGAAGAAAAAGAATAAATGGATGGTATGGTTATTGAGGTTGTCATGGTATGGAAGAGTTTTAATAGTGGTGAGGTTGATAAAATGCAATTGTTGTTGAAAGCTTGGTGTTGTAGCAACTAGAAGCTGAAGTTATTGTAAGAGGTTGTCATCACCATGACTACTCTATTCAGTCTAGTGCTAAAGACAATGCTTCCACTTTGAGGAGGATATAACATTGTTGTTAGCATTGCAATGGTTTGGTGGTAGAGAGGTGTGAGTTTCAAATGTCTCTGATAATTTGTTGGTTTTGGTGCAAAAAGGCAGTTTTCTTCGAGTTTTTCTCATGTCCCCAATTGCTTGTCACAAGGTTGGTATTTATAGAAGGCGAGGGACATGTTGGACACCCTTCTCATGTCCAAAAAAACTAGCTTGGTGTGTTCACTCTATAGCAGGTTTAGGCCTACAAAAACCTATTTTTCTACTCTTAATGGAGTACAATAACAAGCAGCAAGAGAAGGATGTCTAGTATCATGGTGTGAGGAACATCAAAAGAGAGAGAGGGTATAAAAAGACTATTTAAACAACCACATCATTTCTATTTAGACTCCTTGAAGATTGAAGTGGTCTTGAAGTGGGAAAGGCAAACTACTGGCATTAAAATTCATATCTTCTTAGAGCTTGCAAGGTATTACAAAAGATTTATTAAAAGGTTTTCATTAATAGCAACTTCATTACCTAAAAAGGATATGAAATTGAAGTGGTCAAAAGTCAATGTGATTTAAAATGACAATCACATTGACAATCAAAATAAATTTGGGCTAAAATGATGGATGAACCATGCTCATCCATTGATAAAAAAAAAATAGCTATCATAGGAGAGAAAAACTATAGTGAGTATTAAGGGCATTTGAACAGTCAAAGTATATGTATTGTTGTGATTTTTTTAAATCACCTTTTTCATATATTGTTCCCTTCTCTATTTATCATTATGATATTATTATGTGTAACTCATTCGGATGGTTTTATAAGTAATTCGGTTGGTTTTATAAATAGGTAGGGCATATGAGATATTTGAAGAAAACAACTTAAATTGAAAATATAAATTAAAAAACAATTATTTTAATGAATATATGGAATAACATGGCATTTTTTTTCAATCTAAATTGATATCTATAACTTAATTAATTGATAAGATAACAATCACAACTAATAGTAGAGATGGCAGGAGGATTTTGTGCTTGATCACAACAAGAATTCTTGTCAATCTATGATTTTGTAATCCTTGTAAAATAGACAACAATCACTCATGTAATCAATATATATATATATATATATACGCGAGTAATAAACAAAACCACAGTGTGGATGTTCCTTTCTTTGCTTGTGTAATTATATATGGTATTAGAGCCTGAAATGGATTCTTCCACCTCCTCTATTTCACCCATGTCTTCTGCTTCTGAGTTTTCACCGGCCAAAACTCATTTACCTAATATTTCCATCAAACTTGCCTCAAATAATTATCTGTTGTGGAAAGCTCAAGTCATACCAATCTGAAAGGACATGACCGTCTTGGTTATGTAACCAATGATATTTCCTGCCCTGATTCAACTATTACTAGTGCAAATGGCACTTTGCAACCAAATACATCAACAACAACTTGGTTGTGTATGGATCAATAGCTCTTTGTCTAATGGTCCTCTTTCTCAAGTCATCAATAGTTAATCCTATCATGATGCTTGGAAGTCACACCCGAGATCATATACAACAAATGAAGGGAGAGTTGCAAACTCTCAGCAAAGGATCTTATTCCTTGGAAGATTATTTACATACGGCCAAATCTCTAACTTTGTCACTTCATGGTGCAGGCAAACCAATGGATGTCGATGATCTAATTGTTAGCATTCTGTATGGCTTAAGATCTGAATTTGATCTCATTGTTGCAGCACTTAATGCTCGTGATATGTTTCCTTCTCTTGAAGGTCTAATTAGATAATTATGTGATTTTGAAATTAGACTTCAAAACGCAATGAATACTTCATCCAATGTAGCCTTTTACACAAACAGAAACCGCTCTCATACAAAACCTCAAGGAAGCTCTAATATGCATGACAATCCTGATGGCTATTCCAAAATGCAATTTCAAGGACGCAATAGAGATACTTACAATACACGATCTAGTGATAATTATTCTAGAACAAAATTGCCTTCATCCATTCGTACAAGTTGCAAATCTGGTCCAAACCATAAAACTGATTGTTGTTTTGCTTAAGATGATGAAGTTGTCTAGTATAAAGTCTTCGTTGCCATTCAAATAAGGGACAATGCAAATGATAGCTGGTATCCTAATACCGGTGCCAACCAGCATATGACATCAAATCACAGTGAGGTGCAAGATATTGATTTCTACTCCAGTACTGATATTGTTATGGTAAGGAATGGTAATGGTTTTGCTATAGTAGGCAGAGGACACACTAAGTTGCCTACTACTACTCTTAAGCCCAATAATGTGTTGGTTGTTCCTGCTATCAAAGAGAAATATTTATCTGTCTCTCAATTTACCCGAGATAATAATTGTTACTTTATTTTTTTTATCCATGGGGATTCCTTCTTAAGTATATGAAGACAAAGCAAGTGATTCCTATAGGTTCCATGACAGATGGTTTATACCCTATCAATCTGTAGCAACTTTCACATCATTCCTTTAGTTTTTTAGCAAATAAAGTTCCAGGCAATCTATGGCATGCACGACTTGGCCATCCCCATTCTCAAGCTATTAGCAAATTAGCATTACCATCCTTGCATGAATAAATAGACTTTTATGAGATTTGTATGTTGGGCAAGTCTGCAAAGCTGCCCTTTCATTCTCGGTAAACTTATTCCACTACCTTTTTACATACATCACATACTAATATATGGGGGCTTGCCTCAGTCCCCTCGTTTGATGGTTTTTGTTTTTATTTGATTATTATTGATGAATATTCTCGTTACATAAGGTTGTTTCCTATGGCTCACAAATTTGATGTGGCTACTATATTTCCTACATTCATTACACAAATGGCAAATAAGCTCAATACAACAGTAAAAATTATTCAAATTGATGGTGGTGGTGAATTCTTCAACACAGTTTTGTAGAATTATTTTGCAGCCCACAGCATAATTCATCAACGTTCATGTCCTGGAACACCAGAACAAAATAGTCTGGCTGAGCGGTGACATTGTCATGTTGTTAACACTGGACTGACTCTAATAGCTCATGCATCTGTTCCAACCAAATACTGGACAACAACATTTTGAACTGTTGTGTTTCTCATCATTCGCTTTCCATCTTCAGCTATGAAGCATAAATCTCTTCATGAGATTGTATTTGAGTTTTATCTCAGTTTTTATTTCTTACAAGTTTTTAGTTGTGCTTGCTACCCTTTATTGTCCCTTTTTGGTCAATCTAAGCTAGAATACAAATCATTCTGCTGTGTTTTTATTGGTTACTCATCAAGATGAAATGGATGCCCTATATGCAAATCACACGTAGACCTTAGTACCCAAGACATCCGATATGAATTTGGTCAACAGTAAATGGATATTTAAAGTTGAAACTCAATTTGATGGCACCATTGATAGTATAAAGCTAGACATGTGGCTCATGATTTTACTCAACTTCCCGGATTGGATTATGATGAAACCTTTAGTCTTGTTGTCAAACCAGGAACTATTTGGTTAATTCTTAGCATTGGTCTCTCTAACATGTGGCTTGTTCGGTAATTAGATGTCAGCAATGCATTACTTCATGGTGATCTACATGAACGCACTTATTTGGCCCAATCCCCAGGATTTAAGGATTCTGCTCATCCAAATAATGTCTATCTTCTTCACAAAGCGTTGTACGGTTTAAAGCAAGCATCGCATACTTGGTATCAAAAATTCAACAATTACATGCAGATATTTGGCTTCACTCGATGTCTTTATGAATAGTCATTATTCTATCGTCAACAAGGTTCTGATGTTGTTCTTCTACTGATCTATGTCGATGATATTCTTCTTACTGGGTCCTCTCCCTCTCAAATATCTGATTTCATTTGTGTTTCGCATGAAATACCTTGGTGATGTTCATTACTTTTTGGTATGCAAGTAACATGAACTAACACAACACTTACCATTACTCAAATAAGGTATCTAATGTCGCTTCTCCACAAGTTTGGATTAGCTAATGCTAAGCCAGTTGCCACTCCTTTAGCTTCGAGTACCAGCTTATCAGCCACTGACAACAACTTGTTATCTGATCCTATGATCTTTCATCAGCTTGTGGGATCCCTACAATATCTCACCTTTGGCCATCCTGACATCTCTTATGATGTTCATCATGTCTGTCAATACATGCATGCCCCATAGGAACCGCAACTCATTGTTGTTAAACGAATTTTTCATTATTTAAAAAGAGCTCGATATTGGTCTTCATTTTGCTCTTCATGGTTTCGCAATGCTAACTGGGCAGGGTGTAAGGACGATCAACTCTCCACATCTGGTTTTGCCATCTATATGGGTGCCAATTTGCTTCAATGGGGTGCTAAAAAACAGGCCACAATATCTCGATCTACGACAGAAAGAGAATATCATGCTCTAGCTTCCACCACAACTAAACTTATATGGTTCATGAATCTATTAAAATCCATTGGCTACTATTTTCCACCTCCAAAGTTGTTCTGTGACAACGTTAGTGCTATTACTATGGACAAGAATCCAGTGTTTCATCAGCGCACAAAACGTATTGAAATTAATGTCCTTGTGCTTGAACATGTTGCAGGCATCGCCCAACTTTTAGACATCTTGACTAAACCTCTTTATTCGGACAAGTTTGTTTCCAATTGTGACAAGCTCCTCATCGGGTCTTGACCGCCTTAAGCTTGAACGGGGATGATAAGATAACAGTCACAGCTGGCAGTAGAGATATGGCATGAAGATTTTTGTGCCTAATCATAGCAAGAATTCTTGTCAATCTATGATTCTATAATTTCTGTAAAATAGGCAACAATCACTCATGTAATCAATATATATATACACGACTAATAAACAAAACTACATTGTGGGTTTTCCTTTCTTTGCTTGTGTAAAATGCATGTGTAATTCTACATTAAACACTGTCGTCCTATAAAACAAATCACTTTGTTTATAGGATTGTGCACTACTTGCAAACTAATTTTCAATAGCTGTGCTGTTTTAACTTCTTAATTATTTTTTGTGTTAATGTTAAAGTTTATCTTTCTTTTTAATTACTATATTAATTAATATTAAATTTAAAATTTACGTTGACATCTGTTTAAGTATATCCAAAGTTATTAAATCCGTTCCGTTCCGACCGGAACGGACGGAACTAACCGTTTCGTTCATAAAAACGGAACAAAACGGAGACATTTTTATCCCGGTTTTAATTCCGGTCCGATCCGGAAATTTCGGCTCAATTCCGGCCGGAACGTCCCGGTTCCATTCCGGCCGTTCCGTTCCAGAGACTGACTCTAAAGTCTGAAAAGTGGAGATTGGTGTAGAGACTGAAGAGTATTTAATGAAGAAAAGTTGAGAAAAGAATGTAATTGATCGATGTGGGACAAGGAGTCAAGGAGAGTGCAGATTGGATTGCAGAGAAAACATTTAAAGGAAAAAAATTGACAAACAACTTTGTTTGTCCGATGTGGGACATTTTCAGACATTTTTCAATGAATAAATTGAATTTAAGAAAATTATTAAGTTGAGACAATGTCCAATAATACAAATTATATATATATATATATATATATATATATATATATATATATAATATATTAAAAAAATTATAAAAAAATATATATTATAAACAAATAAAATTGTTGTGTTGATTTTATAAAAAATATAAATTATATATATATATCATGGAATCACTCTTGAAAATCAGTAATATTAACTTTAAAATTTATATTTAATTTTTTTTTACTTTAAATTAAATTTTTTTGATGTTTTTAAATCATTTTCATATCCTGATGTCGAAATAATTTGTTGGAGTTGGAGCTAGTACTAGTAATATTGATGTTGAGTGTTGACACCAGTATTAGTATTGATAATCCTTTCAATAATAATACTTTTGATAAATGTATTAAAAATAACGAGGAAAATGACGGGCATGGGACTGATTTTAATTTATATAGCATATCATCAAAATATTTATTTTAAATTTGTTAGTTTTTACCTAATGAAATTCTATGAACATAATTGTTTTGTAATGTATTTTTAAATTATTTTGAATTATATATGAACCTTAACTAATGAAGTTTTATAGCCATAATTATATTGTATTGTATTCAAAAATATTTTACTTACGATTTATGATTTTTTATTTATATCATATTGTGTCCGAATTTTACTTATTTATTTTTTTCAAAATCTGTTTTTTTCTTTTCTTTTTGAACATATGATTTTCAGTACTATTCTCTTTGTAATTATCTTACTATGGTATTTACTATTTTTTTGGGATGCATAATAAGAAATTATAATATTTTTATATTAATAATGTAGAAGATGTTTGATTTATATTTCTTTTATTTTAGAACATTTTACTTTCATAATATTTTGGAATTTTACAATGTTTCTAATTTTGAGATTATGTTTGTATTGTATAATTTAAATTTTATTTATCTTGAATTTAAATTATACTTGTTAAATTAATATTTTATTTTTTTCATATATATAATTAAATAAATATGAACAGTACAAAACTGGAACGGAACGCCGGAATGCACCGAAATCAGAACGTTCCGTTCCAAACAAAAAACCGAAACGGATTTTACAACTATGAGTATATCTAATAAACTGACATGAATAATTTAGAAAGGCATACGTATCTTGACAATATTATAAACGTATAAAAATAAAATAGTACTTTACGTAGTCGTTTCTTGCAGCTCTCATTGTTTGTACTGTATTGGAAAAAGACAGCCTGGATTAGTTGACTCAGAGCACTGTTTCGCTCTTTTCATCAGGAGTATGTTTTGCTTGCATTCCAGCGTGCACAACTCCCTCATCAAATCACGTGCAAACTTTTTAATTACTAAAATACCGCCAAAAACACTCAGCACCTTGTTTTTAAGGTGTGCCTCGTAAACAATCTCAATCGTAACATGCTGACGATATTAGTGATATCCACCGATATATCTCAAAGTTATCTGACACGCTCTACTCACGACGTGTGGTGATCTTTTTTCCCCTCCACGTTCCGAATAGTTTCCCATGGGCCGTCGCCACAAAACTCATGTGCCCCCACACCGAAATAATTTCAATGGGCGACCGAACAGTAGATTAGTTGCACGTGTAATTCTAGAAACCAAGTCGCTTAAAAGAACAAAAACAACTGGTCATGCTGTTTTTGGGTGGGCGGGAAACAGGACGGAATGTTTAGGGTACGAATGAAATTGCATTTTAAAATGTTTTTAATTTAGAAATGTATTAAATAATATTTTATTTATTTTTTAAAAATTATTTTTAATATTAATATATTAAAATGATCTAAAAACACTAAAAACCCATAATTTCAAAAAAAAAATCAAAAAATATTTGAAACGCAATGCCAAACAAACACTTAAACTTTTGATAAACATAAATACAATAATAATAACGTAGAGGACGATTAATTACATTCATATTTTTTATTTTTTTATTTATCTTCATTCATTTTTTTAAATTTATATTTTATATTATGAATTTAATAAGCTATTAACATTTTATATCAACATCAACAAATATATAAAAAACTAAAAATCAAATTATTTATAGAATTCTAATTAATAACTAAAGTGTCCTTATATTAAATATTACAACTTTGTTATCATATTAAAAAAAAAACTCACCATCCTCACACTTTTCTCTTCCCCTTCTCACCCATTCTTTCCAAAAAAAAAACAAGTTGATTGGTCTTACTTAAAAACAAGCCATAAACCCGTGCTCTATTGCGGGGATTAAAATTTTGTTTTGTTTAGTTTTAACATATATAATTTCTTGTTTTGTATTTCAGTTTTTATTTTTTTATTTTTGGTTTAGTTTCAATCATTTATTTTTTTCGATCATTCTAAGATAGTTTTTAATTTTTTATTTGTATTTATACACCTCTGCTCGTAGTTTAGATTTTTAATTTTTATATTTATTTTTATTTGTATTAAATGCAGCTTACATTAAAAAACATAGTAAGTTTAGCTTTGTTGGTGTAAAATGAAAATAAAACTCTCTCTTATGCATGTATAGTTAAATATGAAATATTTGAAACACCTCCACATGTAACTCTCTTTTTTTTTTTACCTTATTTGAGGCTACAAAAATTAGTTTACTGTGCACTAAAAATATGAAATTACTGAGATATCCCCACTAACAGTTCTTGGTTTTTGTCTTATTTGAGAGTATTATGGCTATTGTACTATGCACATAAATGAAAAAAATTAAAAATGCCCCTGATACCATGACATTATTTTAAACATATTTTACACAGTTAAATTAATATATAAAAAACTAATATTCATTTTAAGATATTTTACGACGTTGCACACGCCATTCGAAATGTGCGTGAGTTGAAAATTGACGGCACGCTAGAAGATGCGCCCACAGTACCGAGATAAAAAATATAATTAGAAATTGATAAATTACCAATACACCCCTATAGCCAACTCTTGGATTTTCTCATATATACATACATATACAACTCGTGGTGCACGTCAACTGACCCGGACACCCCAATTATAAAAAAAAAAAGGGTTTGGGGATTAGTCTTGTTGCGCACAAACTGATTTGAACACCCAGGTTATCAAAAAAAATATTTGGTTCAAGTATTAGTTGTGGTGCGCTTAAACTGGCTTAGAGACCCTGATTATAAAAAAATATATTAGTGGGAAAAAAATACCAATATACCTCTATAGCCAACTCTTAGATTTTATCTTATAAGGATGCGTACTTATACAGCTCGTGGTACGTCAGCTGAGCCAGACACCTTGGTTATACAAAAAGAGTTCGAAGATTAGTTGTGGTGCACGCAAGATGGACTAAACACCTCGGCTATAAAAAAAATCGGTCCAGAGATTAGTTGTGAAGCGCTTAAACTGGCCTGAAGATCCTAATTATTAAAAAAATTGTATAAGTGAACAAAAAAATATAAGAAAAAAATAAAAAAATGGGTTCGGGGATTAGTTGTGGTGAGCGCAAGCTGGACTAGACAACCTGGTTATAAAAAAAAATCAGTCCGGAGATTAGTCGTGGTGCCCTTAAGTTGACCGGGAGACCCTAATTATAAAAAAGACAATGTATAAGTGAAAAAAAGAAGAAAAAAAAGAAGCCTAAGCTAGCTTAGAGACCCCGGTTATAAAAAAAAAATATAAGTGAAAAAAACAAAACAAAAGGTAAAAGCAGGAAAGCACTGTAGCAATCCATATTGTTACAAAAAAAACCAGCCCGAGAATTAGTCGTTGTGCGCTTATGCTTGCCTGAAGACCCCAATTATAAAAATATATCCATAAGTGGAACAAAAAAGTATAAAAAAACAGGGAAAAAAATTACTAGCAGGAAAGCACTGCAGTAAAAAAAAAATATGTTTGGGGATTAGTCGTGCTTAAGTTAGCCCAAACATCCAAGTTATAAAAAAAATGTTTAAGTGGGAAAGCATGACAGCAAGCCATAGTATTTTGTAAGGAGATGAAAGTTGCCCAGACACTCGGTTATAAAAAAAAGGTAGGTCTAGGAATTAGTCGTGGGGCGCGTAAGCTTAGCTAGACACCCTAGTTATAAAAAAAAAGGGTGGGTGCGGGGATTAGTCGTGGTGTGCGTAAGCTCACCTAGACACCCTGGTTATCAAAAAAATATTGGGTCCAGGGATTAGTCATGTACGTTTAAGCTGACGTGGACACCCTGGTTATAAAAAACAAAACAAATAAAATGTATAAGTGGAAAAGGTAAAAAAAGTAAAAAAGGTATAATCGGGGAAAAAAATATTTTAGGAAAAAAAACAAAAGCACTCTAGCAAAAAAAAAGTGGGTTTCGAGATATGTCATGATGCGTGTAAGCTGGTTTGGACACCTTGATTATAAAAAAAAATGGTCTGGGGATTAGTCGTGGTGCATTTAAGCTGGCCCAAACACTCAAATTATAAAAAAAAAATATATAAGTGGGGAAAGAATGTATAAGTGGGTGAAAATAAAAACCCAAAAAAAGTATAAGTGGGAAAGCACTATAGCAGTCCATAGTATTTTATGAGGAGATAAAAGCTGACTCGAATACCCGGTTATCAAACTCAAATGGAGTCTAGGATAAGGCTACAAGGGGAAATCACTCGTTGCTCTCATTAGTCACCTCACTAATGGAATTAAAGTTGGAAGTGAAGGAAGCACAAGAGGTTCATGTTGTGGTTGTGCGGGCTCTAGTGATAGCAGAAGGAGAAGCACTCGAAGAGAGCTACCTAAGAAGGTGCAATCTCTTTTGTTCGAATTCAGCTTGTTGGTGTCGAAAGAATTATGAATGACCTTTTACCATTAAGGGATATTCAACACCAAATTGATTTGATACTGGGGGCAAGCTTACCAAATTTCCCACACTACTGAATGAGTCCAAAGGAGAACTTTGTGTTGCAGAAGAAAGTAGAGGAGCTACTGAAGAAAGGATTTATTCACTAGAGCATGAGCCCATGTGTTGTTCCCGCTTTACTAGTGTGAAAAAAAGATGGGAGTTAGAGGATGTGTGTTGATAGTTACTCCATAAATCGGATAGCGGTCCGGTACAGCTTCCCAATCCCATGGTTGGATGGTATGCTGGACATGTTAGAAGGGTCAAAGTTGTTTTCCAAATTGATTTGTGAAGTGGGTATCACCAAATTCGAGTGAAACCAGGAGACGAGTGGAAAACAACATTTAAGATGAAGGATGGGCTCTATGAATGGTTGGTGATACCATTCGGACTGTCAAACATGCCTAGCACTTTCATACGACTCATAAATTAGGTATTATGGCCTTTTATTGGGAAATATGTAGTCGTTTACTTTGACGATATACTGATTTACAGTTGTAGTGAGAATGAACACATGAGTCACCTATGAGCTGTGTTTGAGGTATTATCTGAGAATAAGTTGTTTATCAACTTAAAAAATGCAGTTGGCTGACTGGAAGGCTATTATTCTTGGGGTATGTAGTCAACTAGGAAGGGATATTGGTAGATACGGAGAAGGTTTGGGCCATCCTCGAGTGGCCAACACCGAAAACAGTAGGGGATGTAAGGAGTTTTCATGGATTGGCAACCTTCTACCATAGGTTTATTCGGGATTTTAGTAGCATTGTAGCCCCTATAACTGAATATTTGAAGAAAGGCAAATTTGATTAGGGTGAAACAACTGATACAGCTTTTGCCATGATTAAGGAGAAGTTGTGCACCACTCTCATCCTTGCCTTACCCAGTTTCAAGAAGTTATTTGAGGTGGAAATTGACGCTGGTGGGGTTGGAGTAGGAGCAGTTCTCTCACAAGAGAAGAGACCAGTGGCCTTCTTCAGTGAGAAGCTTAATGAAGCATAGCAGAAATGAAGTTCTTATGATCAGGAGTATTACGCCATTATGCATGCTCTTAAGCATTGGGAGTATTATGTCATTTAGCAAGACTTCATACTGTATACTAACCATCAAGCATTGAAATACCTGAATAGCCAAAAGAGTCTGAATAACATGCATGCCCGGTGGTTGACTTACTTGCAGAAATTCCTTTTCATTCTAAAGCATAAGTCTGGGGTCTTAAACAAGATAGCTGATGCTTTGAGTCGACGTGCCAACTTGTTGGTGACTATGTAACACGAGGTTATTGGGTTTGAATCTCTAAAAGATTTATATGGAAATGATGAGGACTTCGGTGGGGTGTGGGAAAAATGCAGGTTACAACATTCGGTGGGAGATTTCCATATTGTTGATGACTACCTCTTTCATGGTAATCAGTTGTGTGTCCTTATGAGTTCCTTAAGGGAGAAATTGATATGTGAGCTGCATAGAGGGGTTGAGTGGGCATTTAGGGCGTGATAAAACTATCAACAATGTGGCCGAGCGGTATTATTGTCCCCAATTGAAACGTGACATTGGAAACTTAGTCCGTGAGTGTTATGCTTACTAGACTTCGAAGGGGCAAGCTCAGAATACTGGATTATACATCCCTTTGCTAGTACCAAATGCAATATGGGAAGATTTATCGATGGATTTTTGTTGGGGTTACCACGAACCGAGGGGGGAGTGGACTCCATATTTGTCGTAGTTGACAAATTTTCCAAAATGGGGCATTTTTATCCCATGCCGAAAGACCTCTGATGCTTCTCATGTAGCCCATTTATTCTTCCGAGAGGTGGTTTGATTGCATGGGGAACCTCAATCCATCACTTCTGCCCTATTCAAAGTTTCTTAGTCATTTTTGGATCACATTATGGAGAAGAATGGATACTACATTAAAATTCAGCAGCACAGCCCTCCCACAAACTGATGGGCAGACAGAGAATTTGAACAGGACCTTGGGGAACTTAATACGCAGCATTTGTGGTGATAAACCAAGGCATTGGGATGTGTCCTTGGCACAGGCTGAGTTTGCATATAATTATGCAATTCACACTGCCATGGGTAGATTGATGCGAACCTCGTGATCACGTGGTCACACAACCCATAATGACGAATGAGATTTGATCTTGGAAAGACGAAATAGGTCTGATAGGAGTGTGACACAATGGAAACCTGTCCCAAGGCACCAACACTATTGGAAGGAGTAGAATGACGCCACAAAGCTAGTTAATCTTCGATAAGTCGGATTCAGTTCGTTCAAGAACTGAAAAATGCAAGAATCACTCTCACATATAAACTGAAAAAATTCAGAATCAATTTCATCAATGGCTGCTGAAATTATCCCTAACATGAGTTTAAATAGTCTTTTAAAAACTAACCCTAATGGACCCCTTATGCGTCAGGTTGGTTCACTTTAAGATGAATTATTGGTGTGAGGCTAGTTGGTTGCTGATGATGGGTTCATTAATAATGGATGACTACAATTTATGGATGGTGGTTGTAGGTGGTGGCAGTTTATTAGTGTCATACTTATTAGTTGGTAGTTATATGCTGCTATCAAGTTGGTTGGTTGGTGGATGAATGAGGGTTAATCAGTAGTGAGTGGTAATGTGACTATATATGGTGGCCACAACAACATCAATTCCTCTCTTTAGAGTTTACGAGGTTACTTGCTCACATGTGCTGTCAAGTTTTTTTCTATGTAGGAAACTAATTGATTTTGTGTGTGTTTTAATTGGTTACCTTAATATTTAATTAGTAAAATTATAATAGATAAAATCTATTAGAAATGGTTTTTTTTTCCGCCTAAAAGAAACATTGTAATAAAAACGCATGAGAAGTGACTCATATATCTTTTTCATTGTAGATAACTTGGGCAATATTGTCTACCCATGTTGTTTATATGTTGCCTCATAATTTTTTATGTAATATTTGTCTACTCATTTTGATAATTTTGCTCTGATGTATAACATTTTTTTTAAATCAAGAATTATGAATATTTTTTGGCATGTTATAAAATTTGCTTTTGTCTATGGCGAAGCGCAGGGCAACCGACTCATATATTTTTTATTTGTAGATAATTTGACAAAAAAATTCACTTGTTTTGCCTATATGTAGCTTCATATAATTTTTATTCATGTAGTATTAGATCTGAAATATCATACATAAAAAATTTGCAAAAGTTAATTTTTTACAAAAACAACTTCGATTAATGGATTTTCTTGATTATTATTATCATGATTGTTAAATTGTCATAATTATTATATTTGTTGTTATAACAATTATTGTAAATATTCTAATCATTACTAACAATATTATCGCTACCACTATTATTATCGTTATAAAAAACTAATTTTTTTGCAAGATTTATTATTCATATTATTATATTTGAAGTATTTTATAACACTAAGATTAAATTAATTTGAGAATTTTTAAAAAAAAACCTTCATTTTTTATATATATTTTTTTGGTGTAATATTAAAAAATATTGAAATATATAATTATTTTTCAGAAAAATCAGTAAAAATAATCGTTATCATTATTTTAAAGTATTTTCCATAATAAAATGAATATATAAAAACCTAATATATAATAATAATAATAATAAATATTATTAGATTTTAAAAAAATTATTTGCCTTGAAGAATAACTAAGAATAAAAAAAGAGAAAAAATAATAAATATCATTTTTCAAATGATCACTAACACAAATTAAAATTTAAACATTAAATAAAAAACCTTAATAACAATGGAAATAATAAACATTGGAAACAAAAACTAAGAGCATGTACATATAAACATAAACAAAAATATGAGCCATTTAAAAAGTATATATATATAAAAAAAAGAATTAAAATGAAATCCAAGATTAAAAGTATAAGGGATAAAATAAAATTACATGTATAATAAATTTTATTTATAGAATAAAATTGAAACAAATCTAAACTTTGATACCGTAAAAATTACAAAATTTAACATAAAAACAGAAACTAAAAGATTGAGGACCGAAATGTAACTAAAATATATAATAAATTTGAATTGAAGGATAATCTTAAAACAAACCAAAACTTTGACACCAAAAATATTAAGGATTTCAAACAAATACAGAAATTAAAAGACTAAGGACCGAAAGAAAACTACAATATATTATCAATTTCAATTAAAGGAAAAAATTGAAACAAATCAAAACTTATATAATAGAAATAAGGACCATACAAAACAATTGAAAGATCAGGGACTAAAAGGAAATCACAATAAATAGCGAGGCCTAACGTGTACTTTCACACGCAAGAGAGAGAAAAGAGGGAAAACCTTTAACCGACCACCGACACATCTCTAGCCACCTTGGAACCCCACGCGCCATACCATGAGAAAGAGAACAGGGTGGAGAATAATTCTAGACCCCGATTGGGTATTTTTACTCGCCGTAAAATGCCACTCGCGTCACTCAAAATCCACGTGAGTGTAGAAATGGACGACACGTCCAGCGATGTGCAAACAGGATGTCGCCAAAAAATACTATAAAAAATAGTAAATTACCGCCACACCCCCAATAGATAATTCATGGATTTTTTCTTATATAGGGGTATATATATTTGGTCATTTAAATAAAATTATGCAATGACCCTACTGACACCAGTGTTAAGTGTGCAATTTTGTCTTGTATGAGGGTATTTTTGTATTTAGCAATTTTAAAAAAAGTGCAATAACCTTAATAGCCTCGACGGTAAATATGTTGTTTTGTCTATTATAATACCCCTAGACCCAAGGCTAAAAAACATAGTAAACCGATGGGCAAAATAGTAATTTCACTATTCCAATCCACAATGTTTATAAGTCTAGATGAACAGTGAAATTCACTATTCATTACTGTTTGAAAACCTAATCTCCTTTAGCTTTTATATAATAAAAAAAATCAGAAACAAAAACTTGTGGTGGCATTAATTAGTTCTTTTTACATTAAAATAAATAACTTAAATTAAAGGAATTTTTTAAAATTATTTTTTTAATAATATAATAAAAACTCTTTTATCTTTGACGTATTTGAAAGTTCATTCATAATTATTTTTATAAATACATTAGTGTGATAAACATTTTCTAACGTAATCATTATACTAGCTATTATATGTTGTTAGACCTAGTCTTTAATTATGTTAATAAGTGTCCTAGTTAATAGGATAGTTTTGTTAGTATTTGATTTCATTCTTGCTTCCTTTGACCTATTCTTAAGCAAGGATTCATGTTCTTCAGGTTGTTGAAGACGTAAGCTTCTTTTTAGCTCTTTTTGTTTATTGTCATGGCTACTTAAAAAGTCTTAGCTTCATTTGATTAAAAGGTAATTATTATTCAAGCATATGTGAGAGTGTTCTATACCATATGTATTAACATTTGGTATTAAAGCTCCGAAAGGGGTCTGATTGTGTGAAAGTGTGAGTAAACACGGAGAGTGTGAGAAAACACAGAGAAATCAAGATGTTAACCTTAGATAAGTTCATGTAGCCTTGTTCATCAAAAGAGAAGAGAATAACAATATCCTAATTATAAGTCTATATGTTGATGATCTCATTTTTACTAGAAATAATTCAATTGTGGTGAATGAGTTCAAAGAGTCAATGAAAAAGGAGTTTAAGATGACTGATTTTGGTGAGATGAAGTATTTTTTGGGAGTTGAAATACAGTAGAGCTCTAATGGCATTCACATTGGTCAAAGGAAGTATGCTGAAAAAATTCTGAAAAGGTTTGGGTTGGAGAGTTACAATGGAGTTAAGAATCCTATGGTTCTAAGGAGTAATAGGCTGACAGAATAAGAAGATGACAAGAAGGTAGATGCAACCTTGTTCAAGCAAATGGTGGGAAGCTTGATGTACATGAGACTCACAAGACCTGACTTGGCTTATAGTGTGTGTTTGATAAGTCATTTCATGGCCAATCCTATGGAGTCTCACATGATGGCGGCTAAGAGAATTCTTAGATATATTAGAGCTACTACTGAGCTTGGTGTATTCTACAAAAGGGGATGTGAAGATGAGATGCTAGCCTATACAGACAATGACTATGCAGGGGACTTAGATGATCGAAAAAGCATTTCTGGTTATGTTTTCATGCTAAGTGGAGGAACAAATGGCTTGGTCATCAAAGAAGCAGCCAGTGGTAACACTTTTAACCACCGAAGTAGAGTTTGTCCGCTTGTGGCAACTTCTTCTTGTGCATGTCAATGCATTTGGTTGCAACAAATACTTAAACAGATTGGAGGTACTCAAAGTGTGTCGAAGTTTTGTGTGATAACTCTTCTACAATAAAACTTGCCGAGAATCCATTTTTCCATGGTAGGAGTAAGCATATTGATGTGAGGTTCCATTTTCCAAGGAAGCACACAAAGGATGAAGTGAATGATATGAAACATTGAGGTATAAGTAAGTAGTTGGTCGATATTATGACTAAGCCTATGAGGTTGGAGTTGGAGTTGTTCAAAAGATTCAAGAAGCACTTAGAGTGAAGTCAGCTAAAGAGGTGAACTGAAATGCTTCAGGCATGTTTAGTTTAGGGTAGCAATTGTTAAACCTAGTCTTTAATTCTATTAATAAGTGTCCTAGTTAATAGGATAGTGCTGTTAGTATTTGATTTCATTCTTGCTTCCTTTGACCTATTCTTAAGCAAGGATTCACGTTCTTTAGGTTGTTGAAGACGTGAGCTTCTTTTTAGCTCTTTTTGTTTCTTATCATGACTATTTTAAAAGCCTTAGCTTTATTTGACTAAGTAATTATTATTCAAGCATCTATGAGAGTGTTTTATACCATTTGTATTAACATATGTTGACATGTAGGAAGGATTACAAAGATCTCTTTTATGTTTCTTCGAGTAAAACACACTCTGTATACATCAATGGCAGCACTGATTCTTTAATCTTGTCAAAAAGAGGCAAGCAATTTCAGGGAGGCATGCATCCATGTTGATGATGGGATGTCTTTCTTATCAAACTTATCACACCGTAGCAAACAAAGAAAGTGAAATGCATTGTTCATATCCACAATAAATTCAGCATATATGAATAGTGATTTCACAATATGGTGTAGATGTATATATAATTGGAAAACATCCAAGACCTAATTATGAATGTTTGGGAAAAGATTACATTGTCACTACAAAGATTACTTTTACTAGTACATTATGAAACATTTTTTTAGTAAATAATCCATCAAATCCTGAATTTGATTTTAGTTGATTTTGTATTTATAAAGAGAAGAGAGAAGTCATGTTTGAAGAGAGAGAAATTGATGCGAACCATGTGATCACCTGGTCACGTAACCCACAATGAAGAATGAGATCTGATCTTGGAAAGACGAAATATGTCTAATAGGAGTGTGACACAATGGAAACTTGCCCTAAGGCACTAGTACTATTGGAAGGAGTAGAATGACGCCACGAAGTCAGTTAATCTTCGATAAGTCGGATTCAGTTCGTTCAAGAACTGAATAATGCAAGAATCACTCTCACATAAAAACTGAAAAGTTCAGAATCAATTTCATCATTGGCTGCCAAAATTATTCCTAACATGATGAGTTTAAATAGTCTTTTAAAAACTAACCCTAATGGACCCCTTATGTGGACTTAAATGAGATCCACTCAAAACTGGCCCAAAACCCCAAATTAAAAAAACCAATGACTTAATCCAAATAAGCTTTGGATCCTAGTTGAAAACAAAGTCTTAATTAAGCCCAAAAAAGTCTTGGGCTATGCTAACAAAATTAAATAAAGCCCATTAGGCTTTTCTTTTTTGATAGTCTTCCATCAAGCCCATTAATCCCATGTTGTAGTAGGATTCTTTTGGCCCCTTCGTTGTGTTCACTTTATGGCCCAAATAAGGTTGTATTGGATCCCTCCTCGACATCGATAAGATGTACTAGGGTCTCCTCTTGATACTCCAAAGGTCCTTGCAATTCTTACCCGGTTGAAACTTCAAAACCAATGCATTCATTGCCTCTTTCAATACTTTTGTCTTATACCGCGTCATTGGACCATCTAGAACATGTAATGGGTCCTTGCTAGTGTTTCTGGGCTGGTCCGCATCAGAAATCTTATTTGACTAATTTGTTATTTATGATATTTTTAATATATTATATATATTAAGATAGTTTGGTCTTTTTGTGCAATTTAAATTTGAATTGACATAGGTTATAAGATGTAATTTATAAGAGAATAAAGGTAAAGTAAAAACAAGAGAATAAATTATAGAAGGTTACATGTAATTATCCTTAATTATAATGATGATAATGGTAAAGTATTTATACCTTGTTATTATTGGTGTATTTATTGATTAATTAAATATTTCATTAGTTAAATGATTATTGGTTAAAACTATTTTAAATAAGTTATTTATTTTTTGCATCAAACTGGTTGATTGCTGTTATTATTTGACCAGTTGGGATAATTATTAAATCAGCACATCACTAAATTACAATTGATAAAATCCATTTCAGATAAGTTAATTGTATTTTGCAGCCAATTGATTAATGGTTAGGCTTGTTTAAACTGTTTGTCGATTTATTTAATTCGCAGAATGCAAAAATACAATTGATTGATTGTTAGACATGTTGTAATTGTTTTGACAATTATTTAATCATTAGATGACAAAATTGCAATCAATAAAATCAATTAAAGATGAATTACTTGTTTCTTGTAGCCAACTGGTTTGTAGTCGGGCTTGTTTTAACTGCAACGCAATATTTAATCGGCATATAGTAAAATTATGATCGCTAAAATCTATTAAATATGAGTTATTTGTTATTTGCATCAAACTGGTTCATTGTTGTTAGTGTTTTAACTACTTGGATAATAATTCAATTGGTAGCTCGCAAAACTGCATTGACAAAATCCATAAAAGATGAGCTAATTGTATTTTGCAGGCAATTGCTTAATAGTTGTGCTAGTTTTAAATATTTATCAATTTATTTAATTCTCATATTGCAAAATTGTAATTGATAGATAGTTAGGCGTTTTTTAATTATTTTGACAATTATTTAATCGGTAGATTGAAAAATTACAATTAATTAAATCAATTAAAGATGAATTATTTCTTTCTTGTAGGCTGCTGGTTGATGGTTGGATTTGTTTTAACTACAATGAATTATTTAATCGGTAGATAGCAAATTATTGGATTATTTATATTTCTTTGTCATCATTGCGAGAAACGTTGTGTCAGCAGAAATAAAGTAATAATCGTTACCACATTATAATTCTTTTTTTCCATTCAAATAAACTCATTAGAGATCTCCGAGTTGAAAAAGATAATATAATAATCAGGCTGGCTTAATATTTTTTTTTCCTATCATAGGCATCATTTAAATTCAAGGCTTCAACTATAAATTCAAATTGCGTAATCGTTTTCTAGCAAATTTAAAATCATGTTGTCAAGTCTATTCAATTAAAGGCCTAATTGAAGTTGCTTTAAAAAGCTCTATATTGGTTGCATAAATGTGTACACTCAATGGATTAAAGATAGAAAACAATAATTTAAGCTTTTATTTGGCATAGTAAAAGATTTTCAAATGCTTTTGCTAGAAAAAACTGTTGGTGCTAATTTTTAGAAAGGTGGAGGACTTAGGACTAGCAAAAACTCTCTTATAAGAAAATAAAATGTTATGCCTATTTTTTAAAATTAATTGTCACCCCAACAGAAATGCATCAAAATAAATAATCCATTAGAATTTTTTCTAAGAAAAAAAATTGATTTTATTTTGATCTGTGCAGCCTACTCAAGCCCAAACAATCTTAGTGGTCTTGACAGCAGCTTTCAAGTTCTCTAAAGTCTCAAATTCTGCGGGCCACCCCATGGAAGATCAAACCTAGCCATTGCCTCCCAATAATCCCAAATCCACTAGATTCATTTTAACCAAAAACAAACCCTAAATAATTTATAAACAAAATAAAACAAGGCAAGTATTACCAGACATTCCAGCCTTGAGGCAACCAGAAATAACCTCAATAGATCGAGATTTTGGACCTAGTGTGCCTACTATCTTTGTCATCGGTGGAAAGAAACTCTGTAAGAAATCATAATAATAAAAAATAAAAAATTATTCAATAGAAAGAAATAATGAAGCTACAGATCTTAAACTAGCAACAAGAATAATAATAATAATAATAATAATAATAATAATAATAGGATGCTTACAGATTTTGATGGCTCTAGAATTGAAGCCATCCTTACAGGCTCCTCCAATAGCAATTGATTTAAATGCATACTTCTTTCCAAGTTATTAATCAGTATTACACTCCTCAATCAATTAATAAACAGAAACGAAGATGAGTCCCAGGAAGGGAGGATTTGATACCTCATAAAGTTGCAACAACAGCATGTACATAAACATACACACACGTGTGTGTAACACATGCGTACGGTGATTTGCAGGATTCTTTTATTTTTGTGTTTGAAAAATATTTTTTTAAAAAAATTATATTAATATTTTTAAAATTCGAAATTATTTTAACATACTGATATTAAAAATAAAATATTATAGTATATTTCCAAACAAAAAAGTAATTACAACTATATCATAATATCTATCATAGTAATATCAAATGAGCTTTAAGCATCAATGATAAACTGTGTTTTGTTCTCTTATTATTAGCACAAACAACATAGTAATCCCCTTGACATCTCATTTCTTTCATTTAGTTATTATGAGTTGTCTTGCTCGCGCGTTGTGTAAGGTTTTTTTAATACAACAAACTAATTAATTGTTTTACATGTTTTTATTGATTAATTAAATATTTAGTTTGTAAAATGATAATTGAAAAAAATAGTTTTAAATGAGTTATTTGTTTTTTCCATCGAAGTGATTGAATATTTCTATTGCTTTAATTGTTTGGATAATTATTGTATTGATTTGTGAAATTGTAGTTGATAAAAATCTTTGAAAATGAGTGATGTGCTTCTTGTTAAATATTAATTGATTATTATGTATCTTTTATTTGTTTGATGAATTATCTCATTAGTAAACAGTGAAATTGCAATCGATAAAAGATCAATGGTTGAATTTGTTTTAATTGGTTGTCGATTTATTAAAAAATTATAATTGCTAAAATCTATTAAAGATGAGTTATTTGTTGTCTTTATCGAATTGGTTGATTGTTGCTATCGTTTATTTTGCTTGGATAATAATTAAATCGGCAACTCGCAAAACTGCAATTTATAAAATCCATTAAAGCTGAGTTAATTGTATTTTGTAAGCAATTGATTAATGGTTGGGCTTGTTTTAAATATATATTGATTTATTTAATTAGGAGATTGAAAAACTGTAATTGATTGATTGTTGTTCATGTTTTAATTGTTTAGGAGATTGCAAAATAGAATCGACAAAATCCATTTAAGATAAATTAACTGTATTTTGTAGGCAAATTGATATTGGTTGGACTTGTTTTAACTATTTGTCGATTTATTGAATTTGCAGATTGAAAAGCTACAATTGATTAATTGTTGGGCATGTTTTAATTGTTTTGACAGTTATTTAATCAGTAGATCAAAGAATTGCAATCAAGTAAATCAATTAAAGATGAATTTTTTTTCTTATAGCCAAATAGTTGATGGTTGGGCTCGTTTTAACTACAACGAATCATTTAATCAACAAATAACAAAATTGTTGGATTATTGGATTTTACATGGTTACTATTGCTAGCGGCCAAAACTTAGTAATGAATTATTTAATCAGTAGATAGCAAAATTGTTGGATTAATGCTTGAATTTGTTGAATTATTGGATTTTATATGATTTTACATGTTAATTTTTTCTTGCAGCCATTTGATTAATGGTTGAAATTGTTATAACTAGATGTCGATTCATTTAATTGGTGGAGAGGAAAACTGTAATTGTTAACACTAACCTAAGATCAATCTTTTTTTTAATAAATTGATTTACTATGGGGCATGTTTTAGCTGTATTAACATATAATTCTTTGTCATCATTGCGGGAAAAGTTGTGTAAACATAAAAAAGTAATAATCATTGCCACATTATAATTATTTTTTACCATTCAAATAAATTGATTAGAGATCTCCAAGTTGAAAAGGATACGGTAATAATCAGGTTGGTAGCAATTTTTTTTCCTATCATAGGCATCATTTAAATTCAAGGCTTCAATTATAAATTTAAATTGTGTAATTGTTTTCTAGAAAATTTAAAATCATGTTGCAACATTTCTTGGAAGGGACCTAACATGAAAAAGCAAATTTTGATGTGATTGTGCTTTAAAAAGCTCTATATTGTTTGCATAAATGTGTATACTCAATGGATTAGAGATAGAAAACAATAATTTAAGCTTTTATTTGGCGCATTAAAAGATTTTCACCTGTTTTTATTGGAAAAAAATTATTGTTGCTATTTTTAAGAAAAGTTAGAGGACTTAGGACTAAAAAAAACTATCTTATAATAAACTAACATGTCATCTCTATTTTTTAAAATGAATTGTCACTCCAATAAAAGTGCATCAAAATAAATAATTCATTGGAATTTTTTCTAAGAATAATAAATTTTAAAGCGTATAGATGTTATGCTATAAAACTGTTATATGATTAGATATGCTAAACTTCTATATCGATCATATCTTACATCCAAAACATCAAATGGATTAGCTTACAAATTCAAGAGTTAAAAGCATAATAAAATAAATATATTAATTTATTACAACAAAATGATATCATTGCAATGTCATAAAGTATCATTGCTTTTCAAGAGAGGATAGTGACCTTGAAACAACGCAAGGAGGCATGCAAAATAAATAGAGTCGGTGTTTAGGGGGAGGTCTTGTCAATGAAAAAGTAAGTGATTTTGTTTACATATAAATTGATGTTATGATTTAAAACACTTTGTCTTAATATTGTTTATTTAGAAAGTATTTTTTTGCTTTGCATAAAAGTTATAGTAAATTTAGGAATAAATATGTCTATTTTTTTGTATTCGAAGTGTCCAGTAAAAAAGTTATAGGTGATATTGCATGAAACATGTAATTTTTTTTCTTTTATAGCATGAAAAGGCCTTGCAAAGAAATTGTATAGCGATTGAAGAGCAAGCTAAAATCACCTATTTTTTATGTGATTTAGATCGACATTGATGTTTTTTGGTGGATCATCCTTCTTAGACATGGTTGATGCATTGTCATTAAGCAATGGAAATACACTTGGAGGTACGGTTGCAGCATCTAGTGTAGAGCTGTGAATTTAAAAAAATCCAACAAATTGTGCATTTAGCATTGTCAAAGTAAACATATAGAAAAGAAATTATTGAAATTTAAAGGTAATATGTACAAAGA
This sequence comes from Salix dunnii, assembly GCA_015731905.1. Classification (NCBI taxonomy): domain Eukaryota; kingdom Viridiplantae; phylum Streptophyta; class Magnoliopsida; order Malpighiales; family Salicaceae; genus Salix; species Salix dunnii. The sequence goes on from CM027674.1 coordinate 10,280,160, forward strand.
AAGGAAGAAATATATTTCCTTTTTTTAAGAGGTGTTTCATCTTCAAATAGTCGATGTTTTACAATTTGTGATCGTGAAGGAGTATCAATGTGAGCTCTTGATGGTGGAATATGTGTTTGAGTTATTGGGTCTAATAGAAGGGTTTTTTTAGAGGAAGATGCAACAGCTTCTTCTATGAAATTAACATCAACATCATGAAGTTTCGGCTCAACATGTTGTTGTGGAGGTTCAACATCCACAATGTCATAAAAAAATTGGCAACAATGATATCAAAATAGTTCATAATTGAGCGAAAAGTTCTAAATCTCAGCTGAAATATTTTGGTTTCTATAATTTGTCAATCATAGAAGGTGGAATGGAGTCAATAAACCCTTTATCACAGACATAAATGTGGGCAAAAGAGCCAAAGAGTTTTTAGTAGTTTTTCCAACCATTAGAAATGGTATTACATCAGTGCCATCAATCACAATGTAATCCACTTTAAACCTAAGAAAACATTAGAAATGAAATAATTAAATATAAGACATAATGTTAAAGGAAATTGAGAACATGCACAATCTAGGTTTGGACATGAAAAGCATTTTTTTTTCTTGGTTAACTATGAAATCAGCATTACTTCATTGTGTTCAATGCATCTAAAACTTGTTCCTTTATCAGAAAGCGTCTGTGTGCATACTAGGCAGCTGTGATACCACCAACCTTGATGAAAATCATAGTCATTTATTGAGGCCTTGCATGTAAATCTTTGGTTTTTCATTTTTTTAAAAATAAGAATTAAAAACTAATATGTATTTTTGAATGTTTGATAGAAAACCAAATCAAAGCTAATGTGGTAAAAGAATGGTAGAGATCGTTGTTGACATGCTCTGTATTGGTATAGATCCATGTAAAGGATTTCTTTAATTGTCTTTCTATTTTTTTTAGTTGTTGACCAATGGTTTGAGCATTTCTTGAAGCAGGGAGTTGATGGACCTTAACAGGAACATCTTTATAGCTGATTATAAAAGTTGTCTGATATAAATAGCTTTAAAAAGTAACATTTGATATAAGAGAACCAAAAAATAAAGAAGCTCATAAATGTTTATATGGAAGAACTTCTGGAATTTCTGGGTTGAAATACCATAATGGGGCAACAGTGCTAGCAAGGTTTGGTTTTCCTAACAGCAAAAAGAAAGATATATATATATTTTAAGATCATAAATTGAGTTGAATGAAACAATAAATCTAAAAAGGCATAAAATAAATGAACGATCAAAATAAATATGTACAACAATTTGGTTAATGGTAATAAGAAGAGGATAGAGAAGTGAAGGTGATATATATGGAAGGTGTAAATAACAATCATTACAAATTGAAGGGAAAAGTTTGGAGAAGAAATCTTTGAACTCAATGATCCAAAAGCTAGCAAAAACAATTATAAATGGACTTGTTGGCCATCTAGATCAGTATCATTATAGCTTTTTGCAACATCACCCCAAAGAGTTACCCTAAGTTCATCACCCTTGCATTTAAGTTTGATTTTAAAAAGAAAAGGCATTAAGATCAATAAAAAATGTATGAGATTAAGATAACCAACCTGATACTTGCAATTATAAACTCTTTTTTATCTATTATATCTTGACCCCTAACCATAATTTGTTCAAGTGGTTGAGTAGCTTTTAATCGACCAAGCACATCTAATAATAAAAAAATAGCAGTGAAAATAAATATAAGAAAACAATAAATGTTATTTTTCAACTGAATTTCTAACATGATCTAATAAAAAAAAACAAATAAAAAAGAGGAAAAAAAGAAGGAAAAAAAAGAAGAAGAAGAAGAAGCAGAGATTCAGTATATTGAAAAAAAAAACAGAGAAAAAAAACAAAAAAAGAGAAAAGAAAGAGAGATAGAGGCATTAGATGAAGTTTTGCCGCAGAAAACACTTCTATGGGGAAACATAAGAAAACCACATCCGAATCAATTGAAAATCAATATTCCGTCTATTGGGGTTGAGATAGAATCATATGTCAAATTTGGCCTTATTCTAATATTGATTTCTGCAATCGAAATTCATTTCTGCCGCAAAAACACTACCTTTGTGAACCCTTAGAAAAACACTTTACATTCCATTGAAACTTTAGATTCTGTGTCCTGGGGTTGATATATTGAATTTGGGGTTATTTGGAAATCAGATACAAGAGTTTTCAATTGGAGGTTCGTTTCTGCCCAAATTTGATCACAAAAGGGTTTCAGTATCTAGAAGTATGTGAAGGACCTATAATTTTAGTGTTGACATTACTTTAGTATTAAAATACTAAATATTGAATTTGAAGTTATTTCGAGGTTGCTAGTTCTGTGTTTCAATTCTGTTACGAGAAAATTGCGTAAGAGTTTAGATTCTGCTCACTTCTCAAAAAGTGATCCTTATTGTTTAGTCTTCGTATCATCCATAATCCGTACGAATTTGCATTGCAACTCGTGAAATCATAGTCGTAGTTTTGTTTTGCTTTGTTTTCAGTATTTTTATTGCTTCTTGAGTCTGAAAATCATGATTAGAGTGCTCTGCAAAGCATAGTGACTTTGATTTGTTGATTTTAGTTCCGAAAGAACCAAAAGAAAGCAAGTTGAGAGGTAAAAGGGGTAGTGAGCTTATTAGAGTGAAAAGCCTTCATATTGTTGTGTGATACACGAGAGTTGTGAGGATATATATATATATATATATATATATATATATATATATATATATATATATATATATATATTTTTTTTTTTTTTTTGCAACTAACCAAATTTTGCAGATTGAAAAGATGTTTGAAAACGATGACTCAGCGACACAAAACGCTGACGTAGCATTCCAATTACGAGCCATGGGTCAGCAACTTGAGTTGTTGGAGGACATACAAAGATCTGAATGATGAGGTGAATTCGATAAAGCAACAGCATAGTGGGGCTGATCGCCGAGGAAATATGGTTCGTACAGCCGTACAGATGTGGACGAAGATGACTATGATTTTGTATATGTTGGCCAAAGAATCAGGTCTGGACCGAACAGAGCTAGGAGGAATGTGAATTTCCGTTGTATGGGGAATTATGAAGATATGGATGGGGAAAAAATCAAACTGAAAATTCCTAACTTCGAAGGGAAAAATTATCCCGAGGCTTATTTGGAGTGGGAGAAAAAAGTAGATTGGATTTTTGATTGTCATAGCTATTCTGAACAAAAAAAAGTGGAATTGGTGATGATTGAGTTTACAGCGTATGCAATGATTTGGTGGGATCAAATTGTAATCCGTAGGAGGAGGAATGGGGAGCAACCCGTTCAGAGTTGGGAAGAGATGAAAGTCTTAATGAGGAGACGATTTGTGCCAAACCACTATTATATAGACACCTATACCTGAAGCATCAAGGTCTGAATCAAGGCTACAAGACAGTAGATGAATATCACAAAGAGATGGAGATAGCAATGATTCGGGCCAATGTTGTTGAGGATAGCTAGATTTCTTAATGGGTTGAATCGCGACATTGCAAATGTTGTTGAGCTACAGCACTATGTGGAGCTAGAGGACATGGTTCACATGGCTACGAAGGTGGAGAGACAACTTAGGAAGGTACATGTTCGGCCAAGATTTAATTCGGGTTCTTCATCATGTTGGAAGACGAATCTGAAGAGAGAGAGTACTGTTCAGCCAAGATCCTTTGTTCCTTCTAAAACTGAACGAACAACGGTTAAAGTTGATATCCCTACCGGAGCCAAAGGTAAATCTGAAACTCAGCCTAAATGCACTCGTGATGTTAAATGTTTTAGGTGTCAAGGGCATGGACATTATGCTTCGGAGTGTCCAAACAAGAGAATCATGATGATTAGAGAAGATGGTGACATGGAATCTTAAAGTGACAAATCTGATTGCGAAGGCATGCCACCATTGGAGGATATTGATGAGGAGGAGTTAGCATTACTGGTTACGGGGCCCTTGGTTATAAGGCGCACACTTCAGGTTCAGGTCATGGAAGATGAATCTAATCAACAAAGAGAGAATATCTTTCATACGCGCTGTCACGTAGAAAGCAAGGTGTGTGGTTTAATTATTGATAGTGGAAGTTGCGTTAATGTTTGCAGTACCAAACTTGTGAGTAAACTGAATTTGAATACTGTTAAGCATACGACACCATATAGATTGCAATGGCTGAATGATAGCGGAGAAGTGAAAGTGACTAAACAGGTTTTGGTTCCGTTTTCGATTTGGAAATATGTTGAAGAGGTTCTGTGCGATGCAGTACCAATGCAAGCAAGTCACATCTTCTTGGTGAGGCATTGGCAATATGACAGGAAGGCAATTCATGAGGGGGTTAAAAATAGGTATACCATTGTAAAAGATGATAAAACCATCACTCTTGTACCTCTTACACCCAAACAGGTGTGTGATAATCAAATAAAGCTAAAACATGAGCATGAGGCAATGGGGAGAGAAAATCAAGCTGAGGATCAAGGGGAGAGAAGGCCATCAGATTCTACCAGAAACCAAACCACTACAACCCATTCAGCCACTCATCCAAACACAAACAAACCAGAGCATTCGACCACCGCTCAAAAACACCTAAATCTAGTCGAGAGTGGAGGTAAGACAAGAGGAGAGAAGAAAGTGAGGAAGAGTGATGAGAATTGTGTGCAAAAACTAAAGAAACACCCTAATTTTTATCCTGGAAAGGGTGAGGTCAGATCTGCATGTTTCACAAACAAGCCAAAAAAGGATATTTCATGGAATCATGAAAATTGAATTCAATCTTTTCATCTAGGCTTCCATAAAAATAGCATAGGAGGTTAGGTTCGCATCACCACTAGTGCTGGTGCCCTGGGGTAGCTTATTTGGAGTGTATGTTGGGTCTTATGTGGTTCGTCTTAATAGCTATGGATTTAGTCAGCATGGGGTCCAGAGATGGCTCAAGTCATTTAAGATACTGAGATCACAATAGATTTCCCATTTTATCTGAGACTTGTATATTCTATGACAAATCTGGTGCTTTCATACCTTGGATATTTATTTCAAAATATTGCTCCTTTTGTCATTCTCTTATTTGTTTTCAGAATTCTCTCATTCTCAAGGTGTAAGTGTCCGAGTTGTGTCATTCGATCCGGTTCCACCAGTGCTGGTGCCCCATGGTAGGTTTCCTGATACTAAGGCCTCTATCTCTCTTTTTTTTCCTTTCTTTTTTTCTTAATATACTAAAATGAAGAGACAAAAAAGAATGAAATATAACCTCTTTTTTTTATTAGATGACACAGACATGAAGAATAAGGAGAGGACACAAACACTAAAATACTTTGAGGAATACAGAAAAAAGCATGAAAATAACAAAATGATATGACCTTGTTTGGGAGCCTAGCTCTGATACCACCTGATGTGAACTTTGTGATCACGCAACCCACAACCAAGAAATAGATCTGATCCCGGAAAGCCAAAATAGATCTGATAGGAGTGTGATACAATGGAAACCTGGCCCAAGGCACTAACATTATTGGAACGAGCAGAATGACGCCACATAGTCAGTTAATATTCGATAAGTCAGATTCAGTTCGTTCACGAACTATAGAATGCAAAAATCATTCTCACTCATCAAACTGAAAATTTCAGAAGTAGCAATCATGAATGGCTGCTGAAATTTTTCTAACATGAATTTTAATAGTCTTTCCAAAACTAAACCTATTGGACCACTTATGTGGACTTAAATGAGGTTCACTTAAAATTGACCCAAAACTCTAGACTGAAAAGTCCATGACTTAAACAAAAAAAAACCTTGGATCCTAGCTGAAAATAAAGTCTTAATTATGCCCAAACAAGCCTTGTTCTGTAGCTAAGAAAATTAAATAAAGCCCATGAGACTTTGTTTTAGTAGGATTCTTTTGCCTCCTTTGCTGTCCTCACTTCATAGCCCAAATAAGATTGTATTGGACCCCTCCTGCACATGAATAAGATGTACTAGGATCTCCTCTTGATACTCCAATGGTCCTTGAAATTCTGTTTTGGTTGTAACTTTCCAAACCAATGCATTCATTGCCTCTTTGAATGCCTTTGTCTTATACCGCGTCATTAGACCATTTGGAACATGTAATGGGTCTTTGCTTGTGTGTCTAAGCTGGTTCTCATCATGGTGCCCCATGGTAGGTTTCCTAATATAGTCCAGACATGGTCAAACTCATCCACACACATAATCAATCCCTTGATGGGAGGGGGCCAGTTGTGGACCGGCCGAGAAATACTAGGAGGGACCCATCAGACGGTCCAACGACCAGCTCTAAGACGAAGACATTGAGAGAGGGCATTGGAGATGAAGATTTCAACCAAGCCAAAATTGCAAGGTCCACTGGAGTATCAAGAGGAGACCCTGATACGTCTTATCCTTGTGCAAGGGTCCATACAGCCTTATTTAGGCCATGAAGTGAGGACAGCGAGGAAACAAAAGAATCCAACTGTGACCCGGAAACAGCGCAGGCCGGTACCTCTTCCTTTTGTTTCTAGGACCAAGGGGATGGATGCATGGAGGGCTATAAATAAGGTTCCGAAAGTTTTGTTTCCGCATCAGCCGGTACCGGAGCTAAGCTCTGAAACATGGTCATATCCTACCACTTCTGTGCTCCTAAAAGTTTTCGGTGTTTGCATCCAATCTCTCGCTCTTCTTTTTCTTGCATCATCTGGGGAGCAATAAAAGGTTATGGTTTATGTGTCTCTAGTCATACCCATATATAGAAGAAAAAAGAAAAGAAAGAAACACTGAAGAAATTGAGAGGGATGAGTTCAGATCGGTAGGCTTGGTCTGGCGCAAAAAAAAACAACTCTGGGTGAACCGTGAGAAAAACCACATCGGAATAAGTTGAAACTTCAGTTTTAGACCAATGCGGGTGAGATCATGACATATATCAAATGTGGGCTTATTCGGATATTATTTACTTGAGGTTTCAATCCGAGGTTCATTTTGCCATATACACACTACTCTTTGTGAACCGGGGGCGAAGCACCTTAGGATCAGTAGAAAGTTAATGTAAGGTGAGTCGGGCATGATATCGCACCCTACTTTGAATTTGGGGTTATTTTGAGATCGTGTTCTAGAGATTTGATTTGGAGGGTCACTTTCGACACAAACTGACGATGCACGGGGCTGGGCAGCTAGAATGAAGAGAACGGCCTATAAAGTGAGTGTTGCTGGCTGTTTGGCATTATAATACCAAAATATTATATTTGAGGTGATCCCGGGGTTGTCTGGTCTTGGTTTCAATTCTATCAAGTAAAACTTGTGTGGGAGGTTAGGTTCGCATCACCACCAGTGCCGGTGCCGGTGCCTTGGGGGTGGCTAGCTTATTTGAAGTGTATGTCCGGTCCTGAGTGGTTTGTCGTAATAGCTACGGATTTGGCCAGCATGGGGTCCAGAGTTGGCTCGAGTCATTCAAAGATGCTGAGATCACATTAGATTCCCCATTTAATTTGAGACCTGTACGAATGCTCCTCTTGCCATTGTCTTATTAGTTTTCAGAATTCTCTCATTCTCAATGGTGTAAGTGCCCGTGTGGCGTCGCTTGATTCAGTTCCAACAGTGCTGGTGCCCCATGGTAGGTTTCCTGATACAGTCCGTACATGGCCAAACTCATTCGCGTTCATCATCAATCCCTTGTTGCGAAGGAGGGGACTCGTTGTGGACCGGCTTAGAAACACCAAAAGGGACCCATTATAGGGTCCAACGACCCGGTCTAAGACGGAGACATTGAGAGAGGGCATTGGATCTAAGGGTTTCATCAAAGCTAGAGTTGCAAGGTTCATTTGAATATCAAGAGGAGACCCTGGCATGTCTTATATGTAAGAGGGGTCCAATACAGCCTTATTTGGGCCATGAAGTGGGAACAGCGAACAAAACAAAAGAATCCCACTGCGACCCGGAAACAGCGCTGGTGGGTACCTGATGCGAACCTCGTGATCACGTGGTCACGCAACCCACAACGAAGAATGAGATCTGATCCCGGAAAGCCAAAATAGGTCTGATAGGAGTGTGACACAATGGAAACCTGCCCCAAGGCACCAGCACTATTGGAAGAAGTAGAATGACGCCATGAAGCCAGTTAATCTTCAATAAGTGGGATTCAGTTCGTTCAAGAACTGAAGAATGCAAGAATCACTCACAGATAAACTGAAAAGTTCAGAATCAATTTCATCAATGGCTGCTGAAATTATTCCTAACATGAGTTTAAATAGTCTGTTAAACACTAGCCGTAATGGACCCATTATGTGGACTTAAATGAGGTCCACTCAAAACTCGCCCAAAACCCGAAATTAAAACGCCCATGACTTAATCCAAACAAGCCTTGGATCCTAGCTAAAAACAGAGTCTTAATTTACGCCCAAACAAGCCTTGAGCTTCACCTAACAAAATTAAATAAAGTCCATCAGTCCTATTTATGGCCTTCCATCCAGCCTCTTAATCCTTACTGGTGTTTCTGGACCGGTTCGCATCAGGTATTATATGAAGTTTTGCCACAGAAAACACTTGGGGGAAACATAAGTAAACCATATCAAAATCAATTGAAAATTCATATTCGGTCTATTCGGATTGACATTGAATCAAATGTCAAATTTAAGCTTATTCTAAATTTGATTTCCTTAGGTTTTATTTCGAAATTCATTTCTTCCGCAGAAACACTACCTTAGTGAACCCTTAGAAAAACACTTCAGAATCAATTGAAACTTTACATTCATTGACCTGGGATTATTTTGAAATAGTATACTAGAGTTTTCAAGTGGAGGTTCGTTTGTGCCGAAATTTGATCACATAGGGGGTTGAGTACCTAGAAGTACAAGAACTACCTGTAAGTTGAGTGATGTTTTTAGTTTAGTATTACATTACTAAATGTTGAATTTGAGGTTATTTTGAGGTCGTTTGGTCTGAGTTTCAGTTCTGTTACATAAAAATTGCGTAAGAGCTTAGGTTCTGTTCAATTCTCAAAAAGTGATCCTTACTATTTAGTTTTGTCCACTTTATTTTTTTATTCTATTTTGGGTTATCTAGGAGTCAAGTAATTGTTTTCGCTAGAGAACACATAGGCACACATAGTTTATTTTCCCGAAAGAAAAATCCTTCATGCCTATAAAACTTACCAAATCCCACTTTTTCACTTGCATTGAACACATCACCAAAATCAGAATCTTGTGCATACAAATCCTTAATGTATTCAAAGCCGAGCAATTTTGTATCTAAAATGAAAAGTAAAGCATACCTTCGGGACAATGCATCAGCTACCACATTTTCCTTACCTTGTTTGTACCTGATCACATAAGGAAATGTTTCAATGAATTCAACCCACTTGGCATAGCGTCTGTTCAACTTTTGTTGTCCTTTCAAATGTTTCAAGGACTCATGATCCCTGTGAATCGCAAATTCCTTTGGCCATAGATAATGTTGCCAACTTTCCAAAGCCCTTACCAAGGCATACATCTCCTTATCATAAGTAGGGTAATTTAGGGCTGCCCCCTCAACTTTTCACTAAAATAAGCAACTGGACAACCTTCTTGCATCAAAACAGCTCCAATACCTATTACTGAAGCATCACACTCACTTTCAAATTTTTTAGCAAAGTTAGGTAAAACAAGCAAAGGTGCGTTTGTTAACTTTTCTTTGATTAGATTAAAGGTCTTTTCTTGTTCTTCCCCCCACTTAAATGACACATTTTTCTTGATGACTTCAGTAAGAGGTGTGGCTAAGTTACTAAAATCACCCACAAACCGACTATAGAAGCTACCTAAGCCGTGGAAACTCCTCACTTGGCTGATTGTTGTAAGAGTTGGCCACTATTGGATTGCCTTAACCGTTTCCTCGTCCACCTAATTTCCTTTCTTACTAGCAAACAAATTTTTCTTTCCTTAGAATTTCCAAGACAAATCTCAAATGCATTACATGTTCCTTCAAGTTTTTGTTAGAAATTAGGATATCATCATGATACACAACGTGATGCGGACCAGCCCAGAAACACTAGCAAGGACTCCTTACATGTTCCAAATGGTCCAATGACGCGGTCTAAGACAAAGGCATTGAAAGAGGCAATGTGTGCATTGGTTTTGAAGGTTTCAACCAGGTCAGAATTGCAAGGACCATTGGAGTATCAAGAACAAACCCTAGTACATCTGATCCATGTGGAGGAGGGGTCCAATACAGCCTTATTTGGGCCATGAAGTGAGCACAGCGAAGGCGCCAAAAGAATCCTACTATAACATGGGATTAATGGGCTTGATGGATGACTACAAAAAAAGAAAGCCTTATGGGCTTTATTTAATTTTGTCAGCTACAGCCCAAGACTTGTTTAGGTTTAATTAAGACTTTGTTTCCGGCTAGGATCCAAAGCTTGTTTAGATTAAGTCATGTGTTTTTTTAATTTGGGGTTTTGTGCCAATCTTGAGTAGACCTCATTTAAGTCCACATAAGGGGTCCATTAGGGTTAGCTTTTAAAAGACTATTTAAACTCATGTTAGGGATAATTTCAGCAGCCATTGATGAAATTGATTCTGAACTTTTTTCAGTTTATGTGTGAGAGTGATTCTTGCATTCTTCAGTTCTTGAACGAACTGAATCCAACTTATTGAAGATTAACTGGTTTCGTGGCGTCATTCTACTCCTTCCAATAGTGTTGTGCCTTGGGACAGGTTTCCATTGTGTCACAGTCCTATCAGACCTATTTCGGCTTTCCAAGATCAGATTTCATTCTTCATTGTGGGTTGCGTGATCACGAGGTTCGCATCACAATGACAAATCTGCCATTATATGCATGCAAACATGGTTCATCAGATGCATAAATGTGCTCGGAGCATCACTAACCACTCATACAAACCATATTTAGTCTTAAAAGCAGTTTTCCATTCATCACCTTCTTTCATCCTAATCTGATGATATCCACTCTTAAGATCCACTTTTGTAAAGGCACAAGAACCATGCAATTCATCCAGCATATCATCTAATCTAGGAATGGGATGACGATACTTTACCATTATGTTATTGATGACTCGACAGTCAACACACATCCTCCATGTTCCATCCTTCTTAGGAACTAATAGCACTGGAACCGTACACGGACTCATGCTTTCACGCACATAACCCTTCTCCAATAATTCACCTACTTGCCTTTGAAGTTCCTTAGTATCCTCTAGATTAGTCCTATAAGCAGGTTGGTTTGGAATTGACACACCTGGTATGAAATCAATCTGATGTTCAATCCCTCGAATTGGAGGTAATCCATTAAGTACCTATTCAGGAAGGACATCTTCAAGCTCCTGCAAAAGAGAAACAATATCGCTCTACAAAGCACCAACGAGATCATTAGTATATAAAAGAGTCTCCCTATACATGAGTACAATCAGGGGCTGGTGTGAAATTAATGCTCTCTTGATCTCACATTTTTGCAATGTAATTGAATTTTTCCTCTCTTGCTCTCACTATGGCCGAAATCCCTTCTCTTTCTTTTTCTCTCTGATCAATGTTTTTCTGTCTTTCTTTTTTTTGTAAATCTTTTTTTTCGATTTCGACCTTCATTTCATTTTCTTTCTTTTGGTCATTTGATCTTTGTAACTTTAATTGGTCCTCCCTGACCTGTTCTGGATTCAATGGCACAAGAATAATAGGTTGTATTCTATGAGTGAAAGAATATATATTTGTGAATCCATCATGAATAACCCTCTGATCGTACTGCCATGGTCTTCTCAAGAGTAAATGGCTTGCATGCATAGGATGGAGCACCTCATCTTCATATTTACCAATGGATAATGCCACCAATACTTGCCTTGTCACCTTGATCTCGCCACATTCATCCAGCCACTGAAGCCGACAAGGGTGATCTATTTAGAATCAACCCAAATCGCTTGGATTAGCCCATTTAGTGCTTGCTTGAAACGTTTGGCTCTAAGTCTTGTAATTGGACCACTTGGAAGCGACAACGAGTCTTGTGCAAATTCATCCCCATCCGCGAGTGTATAATCAACAAGTCCAGCTCCTTGGTTTGCATCACCTTCAATATAGTGCATAGTTAAGCCCTATCTCTTTTACACAATGATTTTGATACTATTTTTTTTCTTAGTGTGCCATTGTGCCCTCAATTTTCAGATAGTGTGTTGTTGAGCCCTATTTCTTTTACATAGTATTTTGGGTGTTATTTCCTTTTAAGTGCGACGTTGCACCCTCAACTTCCAAATAACATGCTATCAAGTCATATCTATTTCATATTGTACTTTTAACCCCTATTCTTTTTTTAGTGTACTTTTAAGCTCTTGTTTCTAATAATTTTGTTAAATATATCATTCTCAAAGATATTTTTTTGAATTTCCCAAAATTTCTCATTATTTTAAAAAGTATTAACCATTTCTTTATTTGGTAAATCCATATCTTTTTCTTTTTTTTTCTTCTTTACAACTTTACTATCTAAGTTTGAGACTTTCTATTATATTAAGAGAGGGTAACTTTTATAATCTAATTTTGGGTTTCCCCTAAAATTGTTGGGTTTAAAAAAAACAAATGAAAAATGAAAAGAAAAGAAAGATTGAAGACGTGGCAATAATAGTCTCAAAAGGGTTTTAAACACATGAAGAAACTTAATTGTACCAAAGATTGAAAGACAATGTAGATTCAAGGTAAAATTAAATTGATTATTGAATAAATTTGCATAAAAATTAAGTATGAGAACTTCATTACATTTTTTATATACTAATTGGATTTAATTACAAACCTAATTAAGGGTTTAATTAAATTTGAGAATTAATTTGAGTCAAATTAAGATAATTGATTAAGTATAAGAACTTAATTAGACTTTAAACAAATTAAATAATTTTACTAAGGCCTTAAATAGTTAAAAAAATTAAGTTTGGAAGGTTATTGCAAACTTAATTAAAAAGATTGGAAATTTAAGTGACCAAATATAATTTTTCCAAACTCAATTAGGTGAAATCAATGGTAGAATTGAAAATAATAATTATAAGTTTGAGGGTCAATTAAGGGTTAAATTGAAAAAATTAAAAATCAAAGACCGTTTTGTTAAGGACAAACAAATTTAGGGGCCAAACTTGGTTGAAAACATGAGTGAAATTAAAGAAATTAGGACTGTAAAGGTTAATTAAGATGAAATTGAAAATATATATAAGACCAAGGACCAAGTTGAAATATACTTTAAACCTAAACGGTCATTTTAAAATCTTGTAGGGGCAAAAGTGAATTGATTCTTGAAATCCAAATTAAATTAAGAACTTAATTGAACAGTTTAAAAGATTAAAGGTCGAAGTAAAAAGTGGGACTTGTGCAATGATTTAGGCCAGAACACTAAAACATCTTTTTTATTTAAATAAAACAATGCGTTTTGGCCATATTTTGACAAAAAACAGTGTTTTGGTTAAAAAAAATGTCATTTTAGTCATTACAAAGACAAAAAAATAAAAATAAAAGTTAGATGACATGTTGCTTAATGTTGTTCATTATTTCCTTCATTTGATCCTAAAAATGTTGGTAGTAACAATCCCAATATCTGTCACTATCTCATGGAGTTTGATGATTGATTATTTTTTCATCTTCAATCTAATAAGATTATTTCTTATGGCTTGCCTTGGTACCTGATCTTTTCGATTGCCTTATGGCTCATTTGGAAATGGAGATGTAAGTTGATTTTGAGCAAGGGTTTCTTATGCCCGCTGAGGCTGTGCATCTGATATTCGATTATACATTGAATTGGTATAAGGCGCAAATTCCTACAACAAGTTCTATAGAGCACACTATGGTTTATCTTCATTGGAAACCTCCCAGACCTGGTGCTTGCAAAGTTGATACAGATGGAAGTAGAATAAATGCTACGGGTATTAGTGGTGCTAGAGGTGTATTACATGACTCAAACGGGGCCTGGATCCAAGGCTTTTCTATGAATTTGGGTGCAAGCTCCATTCTTGAGGTTGAATTATGGGGTATTTTTAGGGGGCTTAGGTTGGCATGGGACTATGGTTACCGCGATATGGAGATTGAGTGTGACTCCGATGTTGCTGTCACTCTTTTAACTTCTGCTACGGTCTCAACTCACCCCCTATATAGCATCATATCCAATGTGTTGTACAATTGAGCACATTTACTGTGAACAAAATGAAGCTGTTGATACTCTAACTATTAGAAATTATAATCTTGACTCTGGCCTCCATGTCTATGATGAGGCTCTTGATTTCCTTCAAGATATTCTTGTTACGAATGCTAGGGGTGTTTTGAGGTCCTCTTATGTTGTTTGGTAGTTTGTTGTTTTTTTAGGTTGTCAGCCCCCTTTTTACCAAAAAAAAGAAGCTATGATAATATCAAACATAAAATTGAAGAATATCGATGGTATTAGTAACCTAGGTAAACTTGGTACGAGTGGAAAGATAGAAAACGACGTCGTACTTGAACCATCATGTTATATATATATACTAGCTTGATGGCCCGCACTTCGTAGCGGGCGTGGTGCGGGCGGAACAAATAATTTTTACAGCTATTAAGATTAAAATATAATATTTTAACATATAAAGTTTGATATACTGAAATGGATCAACATCTTCTATTATGCTAACAATAATATTGAAGTCTTAATTTCTAAAATTATTATCACTATTAATTTCAAAACAATAAACACTATTCAACAAATCTGAGAGAGAAAAAAATATTTATAAAAAAGCACATCGAACAAAAACTACAATTATTAATATTATGATTGCTTTAATAACGGGAAGAAAACGAAATTAAATCAAAGGCTAAAAAACAGCTTAAAAAAATTAACAAAAAAGAGCAAATAAAAAAATAACATAAATGAAAAAAAATAAAAATTATTGATTGGAAAAAAATTATTTGACTTAAAAATTAAAAAAAAATATTACACTATGTTACGAGCTGAAATTAGCAAATTGCTCCAAGAGGAAAAAACTGAAAAACATTAATAAAATAGTAAATAAGAAAAATAACTGACATTATAATTATTATTATTATTCTTATTATTATTATTATTATTATTATCGTATTAATAATTAAAAAAAAACTAAAAAAATCATAATAATTTTAAAAGAAAATGAAAGAAAAAACATAAAATAAAATTATGAGGTAAATAAAAATTTATTTGATTTGAAAATAATAATAATAAAACAATAAAAGAAAGAACAAATAAAAAAAATGAAAGACTAAAAAAATCATAATAACTTTAACAAAAGACCAAACCAAAAAATTGAAATAAAAATTATGACGCAAAAAAAATTATTTGATTTGAAAATAATAATAATAATAAAACAATAAAAGAAAGAACAAATAAAAAAATGACAGACTAAAAAAATCATAATAACTTTAACAAAAGACCAAACCAAAAAAATTGAAATAAAAATTATGACGCAAAAAAAATTATTTGATTTGAAAATAATAATAATAAAAAAATAAAATAAATAAAATAAAGAAAAAATAAAATAAATAAAATAGATAATAAAAAAAATTATGTGACTTGAAAATTAAAAAAATAAACCGCACTACGATATGGGCTGAGCAAACAATTTTGATAATTGTTGGATGTGAAGTAATTTATAGATTTTAATTAAAATATAATATATGATAAAATAAAAATTAAAATTATTCGCTGAAAAAAATCATTTAATTTGAAAATTAAGAAAATTATCGACCCTACATTGCGTCCTGAGCAAATAATTTTTATAAGATTTGCTGGATTAAAATTAAAATATAATATTTATATATGCAAACTTTAATGTAATGAAATAAATTAACATACTTTATTATAACAATAGCAAAATAAGAGTCTTAACATCTAAAACTTATTATTGCTATTACTATAAAAAAATTATCAAATTATACCGAGAAAAAAAACAAAAAAAAATAGTAAGTAAGAAAAAAAATTAAAACATTATTATTATTATTATTATGAAAGAATAAATAACTAAATGAAAGACTAAAAAAGTCATAAAAATTTCAACAAAAGATCAAACAAAAAAATAAAATAAAAATAAAAATTATCATTATTATTACTGTCAAAACAATAAAAATTATCAAATTATCATGAGAAAAAAAAATCTAAAAAACATTAACAAAGGAGTAAGCTAGAAAAATAATTAAATTATTATTATTATTATTTAATTTTTATGTGTTAATAATGAAAGGGGAAAAAATGAAAGACTAAAAAAATCCTAAAAACTTCAACAAAACATCAAACAAAAAAATAAAATGAAAATAAAATTTACCATTATTATAACTGTTAAAATAATAAAAATTATCAAATTATCCCGAGAGGAAAAAAATCTAAAAAATATTAACAAAAGAGTAAGTAAGAAAAAAACTTGAAATTATTATTATTATTATTATTATTATTATTATTATTATTATGTTAATAATGAAAAAAAAATAAAAGAAAAAAAATATAAAAAACTTTAACAAAAGATCAAACAAAAAAATAAAATAAAAGTTATCAGGTAAAAGAAGTTATGGCGTCAAAATAAAAATAAAAAACGAATAAAAAGCTAAAAGAAAGAACAAATGGAGAGAGAAAAAAACAATAAATATCAATTTCCAAATGATCATAGGTACAAAATAAAATATAAGAGCTAATTTTTTTGGAAAAAAAACTACGAGAACAAAAAAAGTAATAATAAAAAATAAAAATCAAAGCTAAGCACACTTATATATACATGGACAAAAGGATTATTTTACAAATAAAAAGAAATAAAGGGATTAAAATAAAAAATTAAAAGTATAAGAGCTTAAACGAACATTAAATATAAAGGGATTAAAATCCAAAATTAAAAGTATAAGGGCCGAAATGAAAATCAAATATATTATCAATTTTAATTAAAGGATAAAACTGAAGAAATTAAAACTACTGTACCGAATAAATTCATCTTTTTTAATCCAATCCGAAAATTAAAAGAAGGAGGACTGAATTGAAACATGTCAATTGAATTGATTCCAATCGGAGGACCCAATCGAACTAAATCAAAACGAAATCAGAAATCAGGATCAGAAACGAAATTGAAAGTAAAGGGACTAAAGTGTAAAAGGTGAAAATAAGGGGGACTCTCCTGCACTTTTACGTGGAGGAGAGAGAGAAACGTGGCCAGCGGCTTTGACCGGCCGTTGCTGCGTCCACGTACATTTTATGGCAAAACGCGCCGCCGCGGGAGGGAGACCAGGTGGAGGCGCATCGATCTAGACTCTAGAAGCACGTCTCCGGCCACCTTATGACACCGCACGCGCTACCTAAACAGGGCATAGGGCGGAAAACCGTGGGGCGCGTGCTCCTGGGAGAAATAATAAAAAATTAGGTGAATTACCATCCTGCCCTTGTGCCCAAGTCACCGGTTTTATCTGATTAGGGGCTAAAAATAATAAAATAAGTGGAAGACCGGCGGGCCGGATCGGACTGGTACGGGCTGACGTGCGCAATGACGAAGGAGCCCCTCGGTCTGGCGGCATTTTTTGTCGTTTTCGAGTGGCTTTTTTGTTAATCCACTGTTCATAACCGGTAAAAAAAAAAGACAGACGAACTCGCGTGACACCGGACGAAAAATGTCCTCGTGTTTTATAGTGCAATGTGTTTGTGTGCACAGTGGATTTATGTACAGTGAAACCTCAACATGTTTTATATATATAGTAACTAGCCAATGCCCTCGTGCCTCGTCACCGGCGGCAACATATTTTTTTAACATAAAAAAAATTAATTGTATGTGCTTTTTGTTATAATAAAAATTTAGTCAAAATAATAAATTTGTGCAAAATTACTGTAAAGTGCAAGTTTTCTATAAAATATATGAATTTTAAATTGATATAAATTAGTTTTTAACCAAATAACCAACATAAAATTGTCATCATCATTAAAAAAAGCAAGAAGATTCGGATATTTGAATTACTGAATTCATTATGTTAAGATTAATTCATTTTATAATTCAATTTCAATGATATTTAAAAATAAAATATAAATTGTGAAAAGGTCTGCAATAATCAAATAAAAAATACATAGTTAATTTTCTATCCATAAAAAGATGAAAACATAAATTAAAAATTCATCCTTACGTTACTGTTATTTTTATTACTATAATAATTAAAATTATTATCAACATTACTACTCGAAAAATTAAAATCATTAAATTACCTTGAATTTTTTTTAATAAAAAACAATAAAAAAAACATAATCACTAAAATTATCATTATTATTGCACCAACAATAAAATCATAAAATTATCTTATCCAAAAAACAGATAAAATAACAAAAAACACACAAAAAACAATAAAGAGAAAAAAGAAGCAATATTAATTTTAAAATTATCACCAACATAAATTAAAATTTCAGAAAAGAACCTAATAGAAATAAAACCAAAAAAATAATAATATAAAAGCATAAATGAATAAATATGGATAGAAAACAAACATTATCCAAACATTGTATGTTTTTAATGTTTTTAGATTGTTTTCATGTCATGATGTTAAAAATTATTTTATTTTATTTTATTTTAATATATTTCTATACCAAAAAATATTTTTTTCAAAAAAAATCAATCACATTTCCAAGCAAAATAAAAAATGTTTCATGGAAAAAAATGAAAAAAAAAACAAACGTAATCAGGAAAAAAACAAAAAAAGCTATAAAAAAATGGATTCGAGGATTAATTGTGGAGCGCTTAAGCTAGCCCAACCATCCCAATTAGTTTTGTGTGTTTTTTTTTGTTATAATATAAATTTAGTCAAAAATAATAAATCTATGCAAAAGTACTTTGAAGTGCAAGTTTTCTATAAAAATTTATCAATTTAATAGTTTTTAA
This sequence comes from Salix dunnii, assembly GCA_015731905.1. Taxonomy (NCBI): domain Eukaryota; kingdom Viridiplantae; phylum Streptophyta; class Magnoliopsida; order Malpighiales; family Salicaceae; genus Salix; species Salix dunnii. The sequence goes on from CM027674.1 coordinate 10,298,960, forward strand.
TGAAAGAACAACCATAAAATTATCATCATCATTAAAAAAAGCAAGAAGATTAGGATATTATTGTATTAAGATTAGTTCATTTTATAATTCAATTTAAATAATATTTTAACAAAAAAAACAAAAAAATTGCTAAAATTATTATTATTATTACTATTATTGCACAAACAATAAAGTAATAAAATTATCCGATCCAAAAACCATATAAAATAACAGAAAACATATAAAAACAAAAGAATAAAGGGAAAAAAACTGAGCAATATTAATTTTAGAATTATTACCAAATATAAGTTAAAATTTCAGAACAGAACCTAATAAAAATAAAACCAAAAAAAAATGAATCGAAAAAAAAAGAATAAATACAGATAGAAAACAAACATTGTCTAAATATTATATTTTTGATATTTTTTTGAATGTTTTTAGATAATTTTCATGTGCTGATTTAAAAAAAATATATTATTTTAATATATTATTTTTAATATATATCTAATTTTCATGAAAAAAAAACAAAAAAAAGCTATAACAAAAATTGAATTTGAGAATTAATCGTGCTTAACCTAGCTTAGACACTCCCAATTATAAAAAAATATATTTATAAGTGAAAAAAAGATAAAAAAAAATATAAACCAGGAGAAAAAATATTCTATGGAAAAAATTGAAAAAAGAAAAAGAAAAAGAAAGTAATAAAAAAACAGCAATAAATGATATTGTGTAAGTAGGATTCGAACCCCCGTGCGTGCTTGGGATAACCAAAATTTCGAGCTGTTAAACCAACACAGCTGCCTCATCTTATGCGTCATTGTTCTCAAAGATATATATTAATAGTAACTGTTTTTTGGGTAAAATAGAAACCTGATGAGGGTGGGATTCGAACTCACGCCCTCTTGGAGGGCAAGTTTAATGTCGCGCGCCATTTGACCAGCTCGGCTACCTCAAGGTGACGTTTACGGTTGTCAGCAAGTTATATTATTTTAATAGTAAATGTTACTGTGGATTCTAATAGTAAAACCACGACACGGTTTATATATATACCAATATAATACCCATCCTGACAGTTTAGGAGTTTAAGCTGCAATTTCCATGCTCAGATTCTACAAAAGTAAGTAAACTTGTCATCGTAATTATTGTTTTGATCTGGTCTTGTAATAAATTTATTAGAATTTTGCAAGAAGGGGAGATATCGCCGCTTTTACCAAATAGTTGTAGATATGTACCCACCTGCAGTGAATATTCCATGGAAGCTTATAAGAAATACGGTGTCGTCAAAGGCACCGTCTTGACTGCCTGGCGTCTTTGTCGCTGTAATCCACTTGGTAATGTATTTGTTTTGCAGATTGTGTACAGTTTTGTTTTTAATTAATTTTGATCGAGTTTTAATTTCCTTTGAAGGTGGGTCTGGCTTCGATCCTCCGCGATGGTTTGATGAGGATCCTCCTATTCAAGAAGAATGAGACGAGCTTCTCACTGTAAAGTTTTTGGAATAGCTTTTCAACTGGAGGTTTTTTTTTTAAAAAAAATGAATTTTCAACTAGAGTTTTTTTTTTTTAAATAATTTTATTATTTTAATTTTAATTTTATATTTTTAAATTGTTTTGACATGTGAATATTAAAAATGAAATTTAAAAAAAAATAAAATATTTTAAATAATAATTTTTATCACTAACCCAAATAAAGGTATAATGTTTTCTTTTAATTTGTTATATAATATTTTTATAGGGAATCATTTATTATTCTATGTTTTCCAGGTCGGCGTCAAAGAGAGGGATGACAGAGGACTGTGGATACAAAAAATAGAATTTCTATGAAGGTTTTAAATGCACACTTCAGGTTTGCGTTAATAGCACTGATTCTTTATCTATTTCATTAGGTTTCAAGATTCCAACACGTTTTTCTTGAGTAATTTTTGTGCATGTAAATCGTTAACAAGGAAGGGCTTTAGCTGATAAAAGCAAGTGTTTAGTGAAGTTATTCAGTGTTGTTTAAGCTGCCCTTGGAACAACCTTCAGTTTATCCACCTGACTGAAAATAATGCGTTCACTTTTAATACTAATAGTTTTCTAGAGGGTGTTTGGGAGAGTGGTTGCGGTTGTTTTTCAAAGTGTTTTTCGTGTCAAAATATATCAAAATAATATTTTTTTTTATTTTTTAAAAATTATTTTTGATACCAGAACGTCAAAATGATTTCAACGCACTAAAATTTTTTATTTAAAATACAAAAAAATTAAAATTTAATAAAATACTGATTGCACCGGAGTGCCAAACAGACTCCTAGTCTAAAATGTAATCATCCTGTTGTATAAAAATGATGTAGCCAGAATCGTATTGTCCGCCTCACATTTTCATTTATTTATTTATGGTTTTACTTGTTTATGGGGACTTTTTTTTCTGTGTTGTCTTGGAGGCTAACGTTTTTTCTTATGTACAAAAAACATGATGAATTAGTTGAAACCTGAAACGATGTATAATGGAAAGCTTGGAGCAACATTTTATCATGAAACACCTTGTCCCATGTTTCTGTGCGCATGTTGAAGGTAACCTATTATCTATGTCGCTAAAAGAGTTTAAGATTTTAAACAGTGTTTCCAATTGTTCATTCAGACTTAGAATATTATGAATTAAAATAGTAAAATTATATCATATTATTATTATATTAAAACTGAACAAAGAAATTGCTTGGCCGAGTAGTTAAGATATTTGATGTTGGTTTGCACTGCTAGAGTTCAAATCTCTCTAACGATAGATGATTTTAGATCCTATAGTTTTCGCTCACCAATTATATTATATAAGACAATTCATGCTTGTGCTTGCTGTCAATTATTCCATAATACAAGTGGTGTTTTGAAAATAGATTTTTTTTGTTTTTTTATTATTTTGATATGCTACAAATAAAAAATATTAAGATTTTATACACGCACACACTAGCTTATTTATAATTTAAATTAAGATAAAATAATAAATTTGTACAAAATTCCTATTAAGTGCAAGTTTTGTATAAAATATATAAATTTTAAATCACTATAAATTCATCTATTTAGTAAGTTTTAACGAAATAATCAATATAAAATTATCATTATCATTAAAAAAGTAAGAATATTGAGATATTTGAATTATTGAATTTGCTGTATTAAGATTAGTTCATTTTATAATTTAATTTAAATTCATTGTAAAACACCTGAAATAATCAAATAACAAAAATAAATAATTAATTTTTTATCTACAAAAAAAGAAAACACAAAAAAAAAAAATCTATCCTTACACCACCATCATTATCATTACTATAAGAGTTAAAATTTTATCAACATTGTTGTCTAAAAAATTAAAATCATTAAATAGCCATGAAAAATTAAATAAAAAGGCAAAATATTTTAAAAAAATTAATTACTAAAATTATCATCATTATGACACAAACAATAAAATCATCTAATCCGAAGAACAAATTAAAATACAAGAAAACACAAAAAAAAGAGAAAAAACGAGCAATATTAATTTTAAAATAATCACTAACATAAATTAAAATTTCAGGACCTAATCGATTAAAAATAAAACTCCAATAAAAAAAAACTAAAAGTATAGATGCATAATATGGATAAAAAAATAAACACTATCTAAAATGACAAAAAAAACCAAAAAACATAATAGCAAATAAAAAGTTCAAAGAATAAGGACAAAAATAAAAAATAAAAACAATAATTAATTCTAATCAAAGGACAAAATTGAAACAAAAAAAACCCAGGGACCAAAATAAATAAATATATATTTTTTAAAAAAATTACAGTGTAATTTTGTTAAAAAAAATAAAATAATAAGGATTGAAATGAAAAGTAGAATACATGACTAATTTCAATTGGAGGACACAATCAAAATAAATTAAAACAAACTATATAATTAATTCCAATTGAAGGAAAAAATTGGGTGTGGAAATCCTTAAATACCCCTGGTTCCATGTGTTAGTTTTTATCATTTTCGGAGGCTACTTTCGTAGTTTTAATATGCACAAATTTAGAAATACCATTTATCTTCCGCGAAAAATTCTAAACTACCCCCGGTCCGGTTTACCTTCATATGCAAAATACAATAGCTATAATACCTATTAATATGACAAAAATGCATAGGAATCGCTAGGGGCATTAAGGTTATTGCACATAGTTTTTGAAATGGCTAAATATAAATTTACTCCCATATAAGACAAAACAAAACAATAAACTACGAGGTCAATAGGATCATTGCACATTTTTTTTTTAAAATAGCCAAATATGTATATACCCCCATAGGCGAGTTACGGTTGGCATGTCACCGGACGCACCGTTCGTTTCCGCACTCATGTGGATTTCAGATAGCGCATGTGGCGTATTACAATGTCCTAGAATACGTAACTGATATCTAGAATGATTCTCATCCATTTTCTCTTCCTCTTGGTGCAACGCGCGTCGTTCCCTAGTGGTCGTAAACGTGTTAGTGATTAGTTGAATTTCCCCCCCTTTTCTTTCTCCTGCCTGCACAAGTACAAGTCAGCTCCAATTATGATTTCATTTTAATCCCTGATCTTTTAATTGTTTTGTATGATCCTTATTTCTATTATATAGGTTTTAATTTGTTTCAATTTGATCTTTAAATTGAAATTGATTATATATTATAGTTTCATTTTGATCCCGGTCTTCTAATTTCCGGATTGGTTTAAAATTCTTAATATTTTCGATATCAAAGTTTTGATTTATTTCCATTTTATCCTTCTATGCAAATAGATTATATATTACAGTTTCATTTTGGTCCTCATTCTTTTATTTTCTGGTTTTGTTTTAAATTCTTGAATTTTTTCACTATCAATGTTTTGATTTGTTTCAATTTTGTCCTTTAAATGAAATTTATTATATATGTTTTTTTCATTTTGGCCTTATATTTTTAATCTTGGGTTTTATTTTAATTCTTTTATTTTTTTTATATATATTTCTTACATAGTTCCTATTTTTATCCATATTTATGTGTACATGATCTTAGTTTTTGTTTTTAATTTTTATTATTTCCACTGTTATTAAGGTATTTAATTTTATTGAATGTTTAAATTTTATTTTGTGTTGTTGATCATTTGAAAATTTATATTTATTTTTACTTTTTATTTATTCTTTAAGTCAAATAATTTATTAAAATGTAATAATATTTATTTTTATTTTTTCATTTATTTTGTTTTTTAATTGTTTTTTTGTTAATATTGTTAGGAGTTGAAATTTCTAATTATCATAGATAAGGCATTAAAAATAATGATATTAATTATAAATTTTGATATTTATTTATTATTAGTTTCTTGATATATATATATATATATATATCAATGACCTATTATTTTTTTAAAAAAAAATAATAAATTACTATCACTGTTCTAAAATAATTTTAATATAATGATATGAGGAAATAATCTTATAAAATAAAATAAAAATTCTTTTTTAACAATAATTATGGTATCATCGATAGTATGACCAATAATAATTAGAATGTTAATTATGTATAATAATATTTATAATGACATTATAACAGTTGTGGTAAAAATTCATTGGTCAATGTTATTTTTATAAAAAATAACTTCTGCGCTTTATATATGTTATTTCAGATCTCATATCATGAAAAAAAAAAAACGAAACCACACGTAGAAAAGATAGGTAGAAAAAATATGTCAAATTATCTACAATAATAAAATAAAAAATTACCCTGTGTTTTGTCACAGCCATTACCAATTTTTTTAACATGTAATAAAATTATTAATGGTCATATTTAAAAAAAATACTATAAAACTTAAAATGTTTAAGAATATGTTGTGTTTACATTTGTTTATTTTACTGTACATAAAATATTTAGAATAAAGATAATAATAATTTTTTAAACTCTTTCCTTAAAAAATAGGAGAGGCTAATTATATATTGTGATATTTTTTTTATATTAATGTCTTAAAATATATACAAAAAAATGAACTGAATTTTCTTTATAAATCTCATATTAATTTAATTTCAATGTTCTAATATACTTTTAATATAATAATATAAAGAAAAATCTAAAAAAATAATCTTTGATTAATTTTAGCAGTTGTATTTTTGCTCTCTGTCAAATAAATTTTTGTCAAATAGTGAAAACATGCCCAACAAATAATTAGCATATTGCAGGCAATAAATAATATATCTTTAGTTAATTTGATCAATTACGGTTATGCTATCTACCAATTAAATTATTACCAAAGTAGTTAAAAAAATAAAATTCATCAATTGTAATTTTACTATTTGCTAAAGCAATAATTCATGAAACAAATAAAACATACACAACAATCAATCAATATGTTACATAGAGCATGTAACTCATTTTAACAGAAGTTTTTTTTTATTCCAATTGTATAATCTATATATTAAATAATTATCAAAATAATTTTAACAGTACCAACATTCAATTATTTTTAGGTGGAAAAAAACACATTTCTAATAGATTTTATCAATTATAATTTTATTAATTAAATATTAAAATATTTAATTACAATACACACAAAATCAATTATTTTTCTATATAGAAAAAAAGCCCAGCATAGCATGTAGGCAAGTCAGCTTAAAGTTTATGAACTGTCAATAGAAATATGCTCATTTTTTAAAGTTGTCAACCTTAAAGTTTACATTTATGTTGAGGATTTTCATTGTTTTTCAACTTTGGTGGTCATAGTTTCTTAGGTGATGTTAAAGTTGTTGCTTCTGATAAAGAATTCATTTATGATCATGATGAAGGTGATTTACCTAATATGGTTAAAAGAAATTGAACTTCATTATTTTTAGCTCATTTTAGAAGCAACTATGTTAAGTTGTGACAATACACCCTTTAAAGTATGCATTTCAAGCTTTTGGTTTTGATAACTAATTGATGTGGACCAATCTAACACTTAAGTATAATCATGTAAATTACTCATTGGTGTTGCTAACTAGATCTATTACAAGAGTGAGGGAAAAGAGATTAAACAGATATTGAATAAGCTAGTTGAGAGCATATGGAGCAAGACAAACTTAGAGGGACAAAAAAAATCTTTAGAGTTTAAAGGGTAAGCTTTAATTCATTCAATCCAAGTTCAAAAAAGGTCTCATTCAAGTTCTAAAAAGAGCTAATATGTTAGGTCTTATGATAAACTTGATTTGAGATTTTTTTTTTTTTTAATATGACATAGACTCCATGTTCATATTATTTTGTAAAAAATGAGAATTTTTAGAATTCAAAATAAGTTTCCTAGTATAGGTAGGAAACTTGTGTTTTGCATGATACAACATGTTTTATTTGTTGGGACAAAGATCATATTTAATATATCAAGGTATAACTAACTCTATGATATCATTCAATTCAATTTCAATAGTGTTGGTGTTTTGGGACATGTTTCCATTGTTTCAACTTCTCAAACCTAATTTTTTATTTTCTTTTGGAAATATCATCTTCATTAGGGGTTCTTGACAATGTGGTTAAAAGGTTGGCATTAGAAATCCTTGTAACTATATGGACTTGTGGTTTGATATCAAGAGTTGCGGTGGTTTATTAGAGAGTACCCATTGGATTGTATGGGTGGTTTCAACATTATTCAGTCCATTGATGAGAATTAGGGGGTGTTTGGGAGTACAGTTGTGGATGCTTTTCAAACTGCTTTTCTTGCCGAAATACATCAAAATGATGTTTTTTTTTATTTTTTAAAAATTATTTTTGACATCAGCACATCAAAATGATCTAAACGCACTAAAAAAATTTCATTTAAAATGCAAAAATAAAAATTGAAATTTGGCAAAACACCGGTTGCACCGGCGTGCCAAACAGGCACTTAGAGTGGTTCAACTCTATTGCCATCTTGACAAGATGATCTTGACCATTGTACCACTAATTCTTGTTTGAAACTTTTTTTCACTTGGTCCAATAGACAACATAATTACCATATTGTGAAGAAATTAAATCCCACTCTTGTCAATTAGAAATAGAACTATACTTTTAATGCTTGGTAGACTTTTTTCCTCCCTTTTGATGTCACATATCACACTCCTATTATAGTCAAAATTGCTGATTTGGCTTCAAAAAAATTCTTGATTTTTGGGATAATCATCTCAGTTTTTTGTCGATTGTTAAAGCAGCTTGGAAAATTATCATTAGAACACCTAATTTTATTCTATGTTAGGAATTGAAAAGGGTTAGTAATGGTGTGAGATCTTTCAACAATGAGCATTTCTCTAACCTTTCAGATAGTTTTGAGAGTAAAGAAAGCTATGAAAGAAGCTCAAATTTTGGTTCAATGATTTCCTCTTAACGTGAATCTTCATATGGATGAATCTATTAAGGTAAAGTACATGAATATTTCTCAAGCTGAGGAGAGTTACTTAAAGCAAGGAATCATTTGTTGAATTTAGGGGACAAGAATTCTAAGTTCTTGATGTGGACCAGCCTAGCAATACCAACAAAGACCCATTACATGTTCTAAATGGTCCAATATCCTAGTCTAAGACAGAAAATTGAAAGAGAGATTGAATGTATTAGTTTTGAAGGTTTCAACCAAGTCAGAATTGCAAGATTCATTGGAGTATCAAGAGGAGACACTAGTACATCTTATCTATATGTCCAATACAATTTTATTTGGGCCATGAAGTGAGGACAAAAAGGAAACAAAAGTATCTTATTACAACTTGGAAATAACTTAGGTGACTACCCTTTTCTTTTTGTTTCCGGGATTAAGGGGCTGGATAGAAGGTTATATATAAACTTTGAATCAACTCTATAATATTTTACTTCCTTCTCTTCTTCTCATGGTAGAATATGGATTTAATATTAGAGGCTTTATTTTATTTTATTAGTTACAGCCTAAGGCTTATTTAGGCTTAATTATACTTTGTTTTTAGGTAGGATCCAAGGCTTGTTTGGATTGAGTTATGGGCTTTTCAGCTTAGGGTTTGAGTCGGTTTTGAATAAACCTCATATAAGTCCAAATAAGGGTCCGTTGGGATTTATTTTCAAGAACTATATAAACTTATATAAACTAAATTTCTGCAGACTTTGATGAATATTACTTATAATTTTTTTAGTTTTAAAGTGAGAGTGATTCTTGCATTCTTCAGTTCTTGAACGAACTGAATCTGACTTAACAAAGTTTAGCTGGCTTTTTGGTGTCATTCAACTCATTCTAATAGTGTAGGTGTCTTGGGATAGGTTTCCATAGTGTCACACTCCTATCAAATCTATTTTAGCTTTCTGGGATCAAATCTCATTGTTGATTGTAGGTTGTATGACCACGTGATCACGAGGTTCACATCAGTTGGTATCAAAGTTAGGATCCGCGAATCAAGGTCATATTGTTATGTTATTTTTGTTTTTTTGGTGTTCCTTAAAGTTTTTCAGTGTTTGCATCCATCTTCTCGTTCTTCGTGTTTGCACATCTAAGAAAAAAGGTTATATTTTCTCTTGTGATCGTCTCTAATCACATCAGTATATTAAAAAAAGGAAAGAAAGAGAGGTATTAGTTCAAATTTAAAAGATCATTCAATTTTTGCTGTAGAAAACACAACTTTGAGTGAGCAATAAGAAAACCACATTTGAACCGATTGAAACTTCATATTCAGTGTATTGGGGTGAGATTGCATCATATTTCAAATTAGGGTTTATTCTGATATTGTTTAATTAAGGTTTTAATTCGATATTCATTCTATCGTAGAAACATTGTTCTTAGTGAACCATGAGCAAACACACCTTAGAATCAATTAAAACTTCATACTCTGTGTGCTGGGAATGAGATCGCACCATATATTAAATTTAAGGACAACATTCCTTAAGTGCCTTTATTGCCATAATAATAACCTCCATTTCTCAAATAAGGGCAATCACATCATTTGTGTCGTTCTCCTTTATATAGACAATGTTAGAAAATGTTACAAGTGTTAAGTACATGGTGATAAGATAAATACAGCTCTAACATTGCTATTCAATATGATCTTATCTTGACCTTTTGATATGTAAGGGTTAAATGTCATATGACCAATCAATTTAAAGCCTAGAAACAAACATAAGTTTATGCGGAGGCCATAGACTATTTCACTAAATAGGTACATGCTAACTCTTATACATATATCACATAAAGAGTAATCAAGAGGTTCATTGAGAAATATATGATCTATCATTATTGCTTACCACCAAGATTGGTAACTGATAACGTTTAGAATTTAAATAAAAAGTTGATGTTGCGAACCTCATAATCATATGGTCACACAACCCCCAATCAAAACTGAGATTTGATCTCGAAAAGCCGAAATAGGTAAGATATGAGTGTGACACAATGGAAACTTGCCCCAAGACACTGACACTATTGAAATGAGTTGAATGATGCCACAAAGTCAGCTAATCTTCGATAAGTCAGATTCATTTCGTTTAAGAACTAAAGAATGCAAGAATCACTCTTACATGTAAAATTGAACATTTAGAAATCATATTCATCAATGGCTGCTGAAATTTAGCGTACATGAGTTTATATAGTTTTTAAAAAATTAACCCTAATAGACCTCTTATGTGAAATTAAATGAGGTCCACTCAAAATTGACCAAAACCCCTAAAGTGAAAAGCCCATGACTTAATCCAAACAAGCCTTGGATCTTAATTGAAAACAAGCGAAGAGTGTTTAAGGAAGGATATCTATTAAAAAAGATCTTGATAGCATTGAGAGAAGATCAAAGTTAATGGACACCAAACCATAAAGAACGTTACGTGGTGATGAAGGATTTTTATGGAGAAGCTTTAATTTTAACCTACATGGATAGAGATGATTTGTCTAGACCTATAAACTTTGATATTGCCAAGTGATGGAAGTATCACTAATAAAGAAAATATGAGAAGTTTGATATGTGACATTTAGGGGATGGTAGGATCCTGATAAGGGGGTCAGTATGCACCGACTAACATACACTTCATGTATGTTAGGATCTCAAGTAAAGGGATCATTAGTCATTGACTAGCATACATTTAGTATATGTTAGGATCTCGGGTAAGGGGATCACTATGCATTAACTACATACATGCAGTATATATTAGGATCCGAGGTAAAGGGATCGTCACACATCAATGTCTACAAGGTAATGATGATATTAGTGAAAGTGGTTGAGGTAATATATAAACGAAAATAGTTGTGATTGATTTTATGGAATATTGAATGAAAGTTAAAATAGAATATAAATATATGTTTGCCTTTTCAAATTGTTGGATAATTATATAACTGAACTATTATGATATTCATGTTTCAATAATATGTGTTTTGTTTTAAGATGATCGCATGCAGACGAGTAGATCCTAGTTTTTGTTCATTCTTTGTTATCTAGTTATAGGGAGTATATTATTTTTTTAGGATATTAAAACATGTGTATAACTTAATTTTTATAATTAATGTTTAAACTTGGGTAGATTCACTTAACTTTGAAAATCATATGATTATGTTCTATATATGTGTGCTTATCTCACTTATTCTTTGATAATGATATTTGTTATTCAATCTATGATTGGATCCTGATTGAGCTATGAGATGTGGAATATTAGTAGTGTAAACTTGTTAGATATCGATAACTTGGGATCATCTAGTATAGTAGATATTTTGCTAAAATTTTGGTAGACCTTTATATGAACATTTTATAAAAAAAATTACTTTGTTTTCCATTTGATATATGATTGGTGTTTTACTTCGAAATAAAAGGATGTTACAGCATGGGTTACAAAATTTAGATTAATAAAACTCCTTTTTATCGCAACCTAGTTTGTATATGTTGATGATATATTCTCCCTTCTTTGGTTCTCTAAGGAACTAAAAAACAACTCAAACGAATAACAATTGATTTTGTGGTCCTTATACTTCTTAATTGTAAATCGATATTCGTTGGGCAAGGGTTTTTTTATTTCAATAATGTTAATGCCTTAATACAACTTATTTTTGTGTCACAGTCCTATCAAACTTGAACTTGACTTTTAGGGAGTAAACATCTATGTGTGTGGATTGCTTGACCATCTATCATGATGTTCATATCATTTGGTATTAGAGTCTAGATCTATCAATTAGTTTATGTCATTCTTAATTAACCCAAGTCAACTTTGGACCCCATATATCATAGACAAGATTAATTAATATGAACCAAATAAGACCAACACACACTCTAAATAAGCTTTCTTTGTTTCCCAAAAGAGATTGAATAACAAAACTCATATAGCTTGTTATGATTTATATCACATTGCCTTCTCAAACTCTATTTGATATGAAATTGCATCCCCACATAGAACCATATCTCTAGAATTGTTTGGTAAATTTGCAGCGCAATCCAGCAGTTATATATGGACATATGATCAATTTTGCGTTAAAGTTTGAAATGGACTATGTCTAGATCGTATCACTAACCCTGACCAACAAATAATCACAATGTCCATACTAATAATTTAGTTAAATGATAGTTTTAAAAACTAGATAAATTGATTAATCCATACAATAAATTAATAACATAGATCCATCATAATTATTAAGGTAAGTTGTTTCACAAGTATATCACAACTCTGGGTTTGATAGCAAACATAGCAATAGATTGTTCATAATAACAACTTAGAGAATGCTCTGGCAATTAAGATAAAACACTTGTAGGAAATATGCATAAGAAAACAAACATATTCATTCATCATATAAACTTAAGATAAATGGAATAATAAATCTCACAGTTCTTGAAATTTGAAGATTTTTATGTCCTTGCAACCAAGAAAAATAATTTAACCTTGCATATTTATTGCACAGCTACTAAAAAAAATAGAAGAATGCTTGAATTGGGGTTTTGGGAGAGAGTATTTGGGTCCCTACTGCACATAATAGCTCTCCTTTAAGTAGACATTTTACATTAAATACTTCAGTAATTATTTTTCTAAAAAGGAATAATATATTTACATGAAATCTTCAAGCTTTGACTCGGAGGAGATAAATAACAAAAATAAGGACTTGGATGCTAATTACGAAGTTTTGGGATATAGTTTAGCTCTTGTTTTGTTGAACATTGGTAAGCTGATACGACTTTGAATTAGGAATCTAAAAGAATTGAGTTTGCATCTAATGGGCTTCTGTAGCTTAAGATATTCATGTTGTAATGATCGAAGATCAACATTAACTAAATGCAAGATTTGATTTTGAAGGCTACAATTTCAATGCAATTTATTTATTTTTCATGCCATAGATGTACACAAAGGTATGAATATTAACCTTCTAATACCAGTGCAATTACTTTATTTTGATCTCTAGAGCTCAAGCTTTCCACAAAAATCAACTGAAGGTTAAATATGCAAATTACCTCTAATTTACTCGTTTTGAATCTTTCATCCAAAAATACCTTCAAATCATAAAACAAAGATATATCAAGGCATTCATATATAAAAAAAATAGGCAAAACACTAGGTAAATGTGAGTAAAACTATTTAAGAATATGGTTGCATCGATTGTTCTCCTTCTCATTACAATGCGCTTTTTAGCCCTCAATCAACTTTGATGGTGTGTTTTCTAGTGCTCAATTATCAACTTTGATGTTGTGTTTTCTAGCCCTAACTCTTTCTTATTTGAGTCGCTTTCTAACCCTTAATCATAAACTCTAATAATGTGTTTTTCATCCCTATCTTTGTCTTGTTTGAGTGTGTTTTTCATCCCTATCTTTGTTCTTGTTTGAGTGTGTTTTCCATTCCCTAACCATCAACTCAAATTGTACCCGTTCCAACCTTATCTTTATATTTTTTAGTGTGCTTTATAACGCTCAAACATTTTAGTTAATGCACTTTCTAGCCTTATCTCTTTTCTACTTTTTAACATCTTGAAGTCATTTTTTATATAAGTCAACCATTACAATAAGATCATCTTTTTTTTTTCATCTACGCAGGTCAACCATTACATGAGACTATCTTCAGCTTTTTTATCTTCATTCTTTCACTTGGATAAGTCACTCATTACAATGAGACCATCATTACTCTTTTCTTCTTCATGCTTTCACTTGGGAGACCACCCATTATAATAAGATCTTCACATCTTTATCTGGACAGGTCACCTATTACAATGAGATCATCCTTATCGTTTTCACTCGGGTAGGTCACTCATTATAATAAGACCATTTTCATCATATTCCTCTAGGCAGGTCACCCAATACAATGAGACCACCATTGCATTTTTCATCCTCTTCATCTTTTTCAATTGAGCAGATTACCCATCACATAGACCATTCTAAAAACATCTTCATATCCTAACCTAGGCAAGTTACTCATTACAATAAGATTGTCTCCATGCTTTTCACTTGAAAGGTCACCCATTATAATGAGATTATTTTTCTTTCATTCAGCTCTTCATCTTTTTCTTCATAAATTCATGTTTTTATCCTCTAAGCATGTTATTTAACTCTCAATTCTAATGTGGTGTCTTTTCTAATCTTATCTAATCTTTCCGTTCTGATTGTGTTTATAACCTTTATTTCTAATACTTTCAAATGGACAAATCATCTCTTGATAGGACTTTAGAAATAAGCATTGTAAAGAGAAGGATAATCGTCATAACTTGTTTTCAGGTTATTCTCAAAATTTATTCAAAAAAAGAAGAGAGAATAGTATGGTGGAAAAAATAAAACTTAAAATCTTTGACAACTCAATCCTACACCTATTCTACCAAAAAGATGAAAAATACATATTCAAGGTCAAAATAAATTATTATAGGACAAATCTCCACATAATTTTAGCCTAATGGCATAATTAGATTTTTAATAGGCTAATTTGATATAACCAAAGGCTAAATTAAAGTTAATTATGTTCAATAATTAATTTGAGTCCAATTGAAGTATTTAATTATGTTCAAGTTATAAAAAAAATATATAAGAGGGGGAAAAAATAAAAAAACAAATAAAATATAGGTGCGAAAGCACTGTAGTAATCCACAGTGTTTTGTGAGGAGATGAAAGTTGGCCCATACACCCTAGTTATAAAAAAAGAGGTCCAGGGATTAGTCATAGTGCGTGTAAGCTGACTTGGACACCCTGGTTATAAAAAAAATGATAAAAAAAAGAAACAAAAAAGCATAATCAGAGAAAAAAATAGATCCGGGGATTAGTTATAGTTCGTTTGTATAAAAAACAAAAAAAGGATAACCAAGAGAAAAACGTTTAAAAAAAATCTTAATAAAAAAAGAAGCAAAATTAGAAAAAGAAAAAGAAAAAAAGCATTGTAACCGAAAACCACTGTAGCAATCCATAGTGAAATGTGTGGGAAGCTATAGTGCTTCCTTGACCGGACACCCAAGTTATAAAAAAATATGTATAAATGGGGAAAAAATAAAAACACAAAAAAGGTATAAGTGGGAAAGCATTGTAGCAATCCATAGTGTTTTATGAGTAGATAAAAGTTGGCCCGTACACCCCAGTTATAAAAAAAATTAGATCCGGAGATTAGTCGTGGTTCGCCTAAACTGATCTGAATACCTTGGTTATAAAAAACAAATGAATCTGAGGATTAGTTATGGTGCACTTAAGTTAGCCCGGACACTCTAGTTATAAAAAATAAAAAAAAATATATAAGTGAAAAAAGAGAAAAAAAGGAAAAAAAAGTAAGAAGAAAAAAAGAGAAAAAAACATAATCAGAAAAAAAAATGAAAAAAAAAACGTTGTAGCAGGAAAACACTATAGCAATCCACAATGAAATATGTGGGGAGCTATAGTGCTTTCCCCACATCATTTATATGTATAATAATTAGAAAAAAAAAAAAAAACATTGTAACGGGAAACACTATAGCAATCCATAGTGAAATGTTTGGTGAGCTACAGTGTTTTCTCCACACTGTCTATATGTATAGTGGACACTTTTGTTATAAAAAAATAGTTATGGAGATTAGTTATGGTGTGCTTAAGTTGGCCCAAATATCTTAATTATAAAAAAACAAAACAAAAAAATGTATAAGTGAAAAAAGAAAAAAAAAGCATAATTAGAAAAAATTTTAAAAAACACTGTAGCAACAAATCACTGTACCAATCCATAGTGAAATGTGTATGGAGCTACAGTGCTTTCCCCACACCGTTTATATGTATAATATTCATTAATAACAAACCTAAAAATTCATTAATATCCGACTGATTTACAATCTCACCCTCTTTATCTCTTTATAATAAATAAAACATATAAGAAATATGTAGGAAGCTAAAATACTTGTAACTCATTTCAATAGAAACATATCTAAACCTAAATAGCTCTAGATCATCAATTCAAAACCAATGTTGAGTTTGTTAGACTGTTATTGATTAGTTAGTTCAGTTAGCATTTGGTTACAATTAGTTAGTACACCAAATTGTATTAGCATATAAGGACTAAATGTGAACATGGAAAAGGTGTGGGAGGAACTTGAATTCTTAATAAAACTTCAAGCACTACATGTGGTTTCACAATGCGAACCTTGTGATCACGTGGCCATGCAACCCATGACCAAGAATGAGATCTAATCTTGAAAAGCTGAAATAGATCTAATAGGAGTGTTATACAATGGAAACCTGCCCCAAGGCACAAGCACTATTGGAATGAATAGAATGACGTCACGAAGCTAGTTAATCTTTGATAAGTCGGATTCAGTTCGTTCAAGAATTAAAGAATGCAAGAATCACTCTCACACATAAAGTTGAAAATTTCAAAAGTAATATTCATCAATGGCTGCTGAAATTCAGGTTATATAAGTTTAAATAGTTCTTGAAAATGTAACCCTAATGGACCCCTTATGTGGACTTAAAAGAGGTCCACTCAAAACTGACCCAAAACTTTAAGTTGGAAAGTCCATGACTTAATCCAAAGAAGCCTTGGATCCTAGCTGAAAACAAAGTATTAATTAAGCCCAAACAAGTTATGAGCTGTAGCTAACAAAATTAAATAAAACTTATAAGTCTTATTTATAGCTTTCCATCCAGCCCCTTAATCCTAGAAACAAAAGGAATAGGTAGCCACTCATGTTTGTTCTAAGTTGTAGTAGGATTCATTTGTCTCTTTTGTTGTCCTCGTTTCATGGCCCAAATACGATTGTATTGGATCTCTCCTGCACATGGATAAAATGTACTTGGATCTCCTCTTGATACTCCAATGGTACTTGCAATTCTGACTTAGTTGAAACCTTCAAAACCAATCCATTCAATGTCTTTTTCAATGTCTTTTCATATTGTGGATATGTGGAGAGGAAAGAGAAAGAGAGTAGAGAGGGAAACACATAGAAATCAAAATGTCCACCTTAGAACAGTTCGTGCAAGCTAGCATTCCATGATTCAATGGGTATTATTACCACTAGTCCATGATGATGGAAAATTTCCTTTGGAGCAAACAAATGTGGATCCTAGTGGAAGAAGGGGTCCTGATAGTAGGAGGGGACCAATAACGAATGAAGGACAAAGAAAGATTAAAAAAGAAGCTAAAATGATAGTAGAAGAAGGGGGCCAACAATAAATGACAATTTGAAAATCAAGAATTTTTTGTTTCAAGCCATTGACTAAGAAATCATGGAGACAATCCTAGACAAAGAAACATCCAAGGCAATTTAGGATTCAATGAGGTAAAAATATCAGGGATCAACCAAAGTAAGAAGAGCTCAATTACAAGCATTAAGAAAGGAGTTTGAGCTGGTGAGAATGAAAGAAGGAGAGAAGATAGACATCACCTTTCACAAACACTCGTAGTGGTGAATAAAGAACAAATAGAACAAATGTGGTGGTCGGTAAGATCCTAAGATCAGTGACCTATAAATTCAACTACATAGTCTACTCAATAGAGGAATCAAATGATTTAGATGCTATGAGCATTGATGAACTGCATGACAATCTTTTAGTCTATGAGTAGAGAATGCATGAGTATAAAAAAGAAGACCAAGCTCTCGAGATTGTCTATGAATAAAGGACAACACGAGGAAGGGGCAGAGGCTTATCTAATACATTCAAAGGGGCTAGAGGTAGAGGAAGAGGAAAGGGCAGAGGTGTATCCAGTGCATTCAGAGGGGCTAGAGGTAGTATACTTTAATGGCAGCATCGATTTTGTAATCTTGTCAAAAAGAGGTAAGCAATTTCAGGGAGGCATGGATCAATGTTGATGATGGGATGTCTTCCTTATCAAACTTATCAAACTCATCACACAGTAACAAACAAAGACGGTGAAATGCATTGTTCAAATCCACAATAAATTCAGCATATATGAATAGTGATTTCACAATATGGTTTAGATGTATATATAATTGGAAAGAGTCCAAGACCTAATTATGAATGTTTGGGAAAAGATATCATTGTCACTACAAAGATTACTTTTACTAGTACATGTTAAAACATTTTTTTTAGTAAATGATCCATCAAATCCTGATTTTGATTTTAGTTGACTTTTGTATTTATAAAGAGAAGAGAAAAGTCATGTTTGAAGAGCGAGAAATTGATGAGAACCATATGATCACGTGGTCACGCAATCCACAACGAAGAATGAGATCTGATCCCGGAAAGACAAAATAGGTCTGATAGGAGTGCTACACCATGAAAACCTGCCCCAAGGCACCAACACTATTGGAAGGAGTAGATTGACACCACGAAGCCAGTTAATCTTCGATAAGTCGGATTCATTTCGTTCAAGAAATGAAGAATGCAAGATTCACTCTCACACATAAATTGAAAAGTTCAGAATGAATTTCATTAATGGCTGGCAAAATTATTCCTAACATGAGTTTAAATAGTCTTTTAAAAACTAACCCTAATGGACCTTTTATGTGGACTTAAATGAGATCCACTCAAAACTGCCCCGAAACCTCAAATTAAAAAACCCATGAATTAATCCAAATAAGCTTTGGATCCTAGCTGAAAACAAAGTCTTAATTAAGCCCAAACAAGTGTTGGGTTGTAGCTAACAAAATTAAGTAAAGCGCATAAGGCTTTTCTTTTTTTATAGTCTTATATCAAGCCCATTAATCCCATGTTGTAGTAGGATTCTTTTGGCCCCTTTGTTGTGCTCACTTCATGGCCCAAATAAGGTTGTATTGGACCCATCCTCCACATGGATAAGATGTACTAAGGTCTCCTCTTGATACTTCAAAGGTCCTTGCAATTCTGATGTGGTTGAAACCTTCAAAACCAATGCATTCATTTCATTGCCTCTTTTAATGCCTTTGTCTTAGATCGCGTCATTGGACTATTTGGAACATTTAATGGGTCCTTGTTAGTGTTTCTGGACTAGTATGCATCAGAAATCTTATTTGACTAATTTTTTATTTATGATGTTTTTAATATATTATATATATATAAAGATAGTTTGGTCTTTTTATGCAATTTAAATTTGGATTGACATAGGTTATAAGATGTAATTTATAAGAGAATAAAGGCAAAGTAAAAACAAGAGAATAAGTTATAGAAGGTTACGTGTAATTATCCTTAATTATAATGATGATAACGGTAAAGCATTTATACCTTGTGATTTAGTCAATCTTCTACTTTACCTCTATTTTTTAGAAATTACAAGTTGCCTTGCCAAGTGTTGTTTGGGCTTTTTTTATGCAGCAAACTGATTGATTGTTTTGCATGTTTTTATTGATTAATTAAATATTTAATTAGTCAAATGATTATTGGTTAAAACTATTTTAAATAAGTTATTTATTTTTTGCATCAAACTAGTTGATTATTGTTATCATTTGACCAGTCGGGATAATTATTAAATCAGCACATCACTAAATTGCAATTGATAAAATCCATTTAAGATAAGTTAATTGTATTTTGCAGCCAAATGATTAATGGTTAGGCTTGTTTGAACTGTTTGTCGATTTATTTAATTGATTGTTAGACATGTTGTCATTGTTTTGACAATTATTTAATCGTTAGATGACAAAATTGCAATCAATAAAATCAATTAAAGATGAATTACTTGTTTCTTGTAGCCAACTGGTTTGTAGTCGGGCTTGTTTTAACTGCAACGCAATATTTAATCGGCATATAGTAAAATTATGATCGCTAAAATCTATTAAATATGAGTTATTTGTTATTTGCATCAAACTGGTTCATTGTTGTTAGTGTTTTAACTATTTGGATAATAATTCAATTGGTAGCTCGCAAAATTGCATTGACAAAATCCATAAAAGATGAGCTAACTGTATTTTGTAGGTAGTTGCTTAATAGTTGTGCTCATTTTAAATATTTATCAATTCTCATATTGCAAACTGTAATTGATAGATAGTTGGGCGAGTTTTAATTATTTTGACAATTATTTAATCGGTAGATTGAAAAATTACAATTAATTAAATCAATCAAAGATAAATTATTTGTTTCTTGTAGGCTACTGGTTGATGGTTGGATTTGTTTTAACTACAATGAATTATTTAATCGGTAGATAGCAAATTATTGGATTATTTATAATTCTTTGTCATCAATGCGAGAAACTCGTGTAAGCAGAAATAAAGCAATAATCGTTACAACATTATAATTCTTTTTTTCCATTCAAATAAGCTCATTAGAGATCTCCGAGTTGAAAAAGATAATATAATAATCGGGCTGGCTTAATATTTTTTTCCTATCATAGGCATCATTTAAATTCAAGGCTTCAACTATAATTTCAAATTGCGTAATTATTTTCTAGCAAATTTAAAATCATGTTGTTAAGTCTATTCAATTAAGGGCCTAATTGAAGTTGCTTTAAAAAGCTCTATATTAGTTGCATAAATGTGTACACTCAATGGATTAAAGATAGAAAACAATAATTTAAGCTTTTATTTGGCATAGTAAAAGATTTTCACATGTTTTTGCTAGAAAAAACTGTTGTTGCTAATTTTTAGAAAGGTGGAGGACTTAGGACTAACAAAAACTCTCTTATAAGAAAATAAAATGTTATGCCTATTTTTTAAAATTAATTGTCACTCCAATAGAAGTGCATTAGAATAAATAATCCATTGGAATTTTTTCTAAGAAAAAAATTGATTTTATTTTGATCTGTGCATACTACTCAAGCCCAAACAATCTTAGTGGTCTTGACAGCAGCCTTCAAGTTCTCTAAAGTCTCTTGGTGATACTGCGGGCCACCCCATGAAAGATCAAACCTAGCCGCTGCCCCCCAATAATCCCAAATCCACTAGATTCATTTTAGCAAAAAACAAACCCTCAATAATTTATAAACAAAATAAAACAAGGCAAGTATTACCAAACATTCCAACCTTGAAGTAACCTCAACAGATCGAGATTTTGGACCTAGTGTGCCTACTATCTTTGTCATCGCTGGAAAAAAACTCTGCAAGAAATCATAATAATAATAAATAAAAAATTATTCAATGGAAAGAAATAATGAAGCTACAGATCTTAAACTAGCAATAAGAATAAGAATAATAATAGGATGCTTACATATTTTGATGGCTCCAGAATTGAAGCCATTCTTATAGGCTCCTCCAATAGCAAGTGATTTGAATGCATCCTTCTTTCCAAGTTATTAATCAAGACTACACTCCTCAATCAACTAATAAACAGAAATGAAGATGAGTCCCAGGAAGGGAGGATTTGATACCTCATAAAGTCGCAACAACAGCATGTACATAAACATACACACACATGTGTAAACATGCGTATGGTGATTTGCAGGATTTCTTTTATTTTTATGTTTGAAGAATATTTTTATAAAAAAAAATTATATTAATATTTTTGAAATTCGAAATTATTTTAATATACTAATATTAAAAATAAAATATTATAATATATTTCCAAACAAAAAAGTAGTTACAACCATACTCTGTATTGGTATGGATCCATGCAAAGGATTTCTTTAATTTTCTTTGTATTTTCTTTTAGTTGTTGATCAATGGTTTGAGCATTTCTCGTAGTAAGGAGTTGATGGATCTCAATAGGAACATCTTTATAGCTGATTATAATAGTTGTATGATATAAATAGCTTTAAAAAGTAATATTTGATATAAGAGAACCAAAAAATGAAGAAGCTTATAAATGTTTATATGGAAGAACTTTTGGAATTTCTGGGTTGAAATACCATAATGGGGCAACAGTGCTAGCAAGGTTTGGTGTTCCTAACAACAAAAAGAAAGATATATATTTTAAGATCATAGTCAAATTGAGTTGAATGAAACAATAAATCTAAAAAGGCATAAAATAAATGAATGATCGAAATAAATATGTGCAATAATTTGGTTAATGGTAATAAGAAGAGGATAGAGAAGTGAAGGTGATATATATGGAAGGTGTAAATAACAATCATTACAAATTGAAAGGAAAAGTTTGGAGAAGAAACCTTTGAACTCAGTGATCCGAAAGCTGGCAAAACAATTATTAATGGACTTGGTTGGCCATCTAAATCAGTATCATCATAGCTTTTTGCAGCATCACCCTAAAGAGTTATCCCCAGTTTATCGCCATTGCATTTAAGATTGATTTTAAAAAGAAAAGGCATTAAGATCAATAAAAAATGTATGAGATTAAGATAACCAACCTGATATTTGCAATTATAAACTATTTTTTATCTATCATATCTTGACCCCTAACCATAATATGTTCAAGTGGTTGAATAGCTTTTAATCGACCAAACACATCTAATAATAAAACAATAGCGGTGAAAATAAATATAAGAAAACAATGAAAATGTATGAAGAATGTTGTTTTGTGATAAAACCTGTCAGCACTCCTAATCTTTTTCCTGTAGTCAACATATGTGCAAAGTCAATGAAGTTAAAGTAATGACTCGGTACAGGGGTGTAAGTGGATCAAGCCTTGTAACTTTGTGTCAGATTTAAGATCATTAATTGCTTCATGGGAAACAATAGAGTTTGTATATCTGTTTTTAAAGGTATAGAACCCACAAATCTGATAATAATCCCTTTCAGTAATAAAAACAGCAAATGGTTGTATGTTTTTGTCTTTAGCAGAGGTTGAATTGCGTTACCTTGGTTGGTGCACTCGCCTAACATAAATTGGAGGTGGTTTGCAACATGAGTGAAGAACAACAGCGCATGAGTAAAAAAATTATAAAATATTATATCAATAATTTGGTCATTTATAAGTGGCTAATTCAAAAGTGAACATCCTAATATTTTTATTCCTTTCTAGTTCATAAAGTTAAAGTAGATCTTGATATATGTACCTAATTTTTTTGAAGTATTGTTAAAAATAAGTGTAATTAAAAACATATCAAAGTAACTAATGGTAAAAAAAAAATTTAGGGCCTAATCGCAACATGGTTTTCATGTTTCATAAGCCTACATCCCAACCAAAATAATATGTATGGCATAAAATAAATATTCTAAGAACACAAAAACTCTAAGAATCAAATTATTGAATGAAGTGAAACACTAATTTATTGTTGGAAGGGGAGAATTAAATATTTATATGCTGGGAAAAATTTTCAATAGGAAACACTAATGGTTTTTCAAAATTTTCAGGGAAATAGTTGTGCAACTTTTGTTGAGCATGACAATTTGAGAATGTTCAAGTTGAAAATAATAACTTACAATGTTTTGTCAAATTCTAACATAAATCAACGAGAAAAATAATAGGAGAATATGAAAAAAAAGGGCAGCAACCAAAATAAACACATGAAAATTTTAGTAGAACATAAGAAAATTTAACACAATCAACATGTTTGATGGCAAGAGAAAAAAACATTTTTTTTTTGGAATTTGAGCTGTGTTTTCGCCTGTAGAGGGTTATTTGATTTATGCATTTTACTAAATGAATGTTGTTATGTTTTGAATTGTTTTGGATAATCATTTAATTGCCAGAGCATAATGTTGATATCAATAGAATTCATTGGAGATGAGTTATTTAATATTATTGGATCTCATAATGAAACATTAAATTATTTAAAGAGTGAGTATAAATGAATTTCTGAGACCTTTTTTTTAACAATGACTTGAAATTTAGACAACTAAAGATACTTGTGAATTTCTTGCAATTATGATATAATGTTTTAACACATTTTTATTTAATAATGCATTTGTTACTCAACAGGTTACATCAGCTTTTAAAAAATGCTGGTGGATCACAACATGAGTTAAATATGATGTGCAAGTGCAAAAATTCAACAACATTGTATCTTTAAATTGATCATTGATATGTTTTCAACATGTGATATTGGTTGAATGCATGATTTGTTTCCCCATACTGCATTTCTTTATTGAAGGTTACACCACCCAAACGCAAATTAGTGGTGGTTTTTAAAATGAGCTAAGAACAACAACGTGTAAGTTAAAAAAAAATTCAAATATTATATCTCTAATGTGGTAATTTTTGTTTAGTTGTTTTTAAAGCAAACATTATATATATTTTGTTTATTATTGTTCTTTGATTACATAAATTTAAAGCAATGCTTGATATATGTATCTATTTTTTATTTGATTTATTTTCAGTATTGGTATTAAAAAATAAAATTAGACACATGTTCAAGTAAATAACGTTGAAGTTTATTGTGGGTCTTAATCACAATATGGCTTCATGCTTTATCAGCCTACATCACTACCCAAAAAAATCCATGGCTAATAAAAATAAAACTAAGAACACAAAAACTCTAACAATATAATTATTGAATGAAGGGAAACCTTAAATAATATTTTGAAGGAGAAAAAAATTGCTTGCAAAAAACATCAAACATAAAAAATTAATGGCAAGAACCTTTTTTTAGGGAATTTGAAGTGCAAATTTCAATGAGCATGACAATTTAAGAATGTTAAAGGTGGTAAATTGTAGTTTGAATCATTGTTTAAATTCTAAAATAACTCAATGTAAGATAAAGTTAACAAATGGGAAAAAAATAGGCATTAACAAAACAAAACATATGAAAATTGCAATAGAACATAACAAAATATAAACATTTAACATGTTTGATGGCAGAAAAAAGGAGCATTTAGAAATTTGTGGATGCAATAATAAATCATAATCAACAAAAACACAAACATGAAATTTGTGAAGGCGATAATTGAACATAATAAAGCAACAAAAACACAAACATTGAAATCCAACATAATTAAATTTTAAACATACCAAAAAAGCAATTGGAGCAAATTTTGATTTGAAGCAAAAACCTAACCAACAAAGAACCAACAGCAACAGTTGACAATTCAGCTGCAAAGTGAAACAAACAAAGGCATTAATGCTAGAGTTAACAAAATTGCCATCACACCAGCAAATTAAATTGACCAAACCTTAATGTTAACGAAGTAGCAACTCAGCCGAAGTAACCAACAAACAATTAATATAGAATAATTTTTTGCCATAAGAAAACCCACCAAAATCAAGAACAGACATTGAAAAAAAAACCTATCAATTGCTGCAGCATAAATAATTGGAAAACATGCAATACTAACCAAGAAAAGCAATAGAGGCAACTAACAAAGATAACGCAAGAACTGTATTCAACCAACCAATACCCTTGATCCTGTTATATAAAGACCAAGCAAAAGCAATAACAACAAAACAATAATTGTAGCAGCAACAATAAGTGAAAGATGCAACGCATCAACCTCACCAACTTCCCACCTCACCTAACTTCCATACTCTACTTATTGATGAATAACTATCATTATGCCTTGAACAACTTCTATTGGGCAACTACGTCTTGTTGATGCACTTCACTTAATTTATTAGTGTAAGGTTTCTTTCTAGCATTGGAGCCAATTTCATTGCCACCTTCCCAGTTTTTGTTGACACCCAGGTGGAAGACTTATACCTGAATTAGCATTAAATTCTTATAAACCGATTCATTGTAATGACGAAAGTGAAGAAAAAGAAAAGGCTTTCTCTATACTGGCCTAGTTAATTATTTTTATACGCAAATACCTTAACTCCTATTATGAGAATTAAGAACAACAGAGCAAGACACCAACATTGAAAACACATCAACCAAAATAACCAAACAGTATTAACGGGTAACTCAACAGAAAGAGATGGACAAATTGAAAATCCAATGGATGCTAACAGTAAATAATTGAATTTTAAATGTAAACTGTAAGTAAACAGAAAGCATCAAAAACACCTCAAAGGCAACGTATTGGCTAGGATAAATGAGAAGAAATTCTTTAGTTGTCTTGATATTTAACACAAATGAATCACACAAAATGTTTTTTCTAAAAATATTGCGTCGACATTTTTATGATATTAACTCTGCAAAATTTGAAGCCTCATTTGGCGCAGCTTTTCTGTGTAATAGACGTGTGAAAATGTAGAAGGAATTTGCAAGGTTTGCAGCCACAAGAAAAGCTATTAATTAAAGGTAAGGAGCACTAATTAGATGTTGGAAAAAAGAGATAATTACCCTATAGATTTATTTACTTTTTTGTCAAAACTCTCACCCGAGACAAAATGCATGAATCAATGTAGCACACAAGCAATACAAAATAGAGGTGTGAGTCGCCAACCAATTACTACTCTTCTCTCCACTTCAGGCAGTCCCTGGTGGCTTGGTTCCTCCATTTATGCAAACCAAGGAGATGGACTTGTTGATCATACACTCGTGGATGGGGATGAATTTGCGCAAGACCCGTTGTCGCTTCCAAGTGGTCCAATTACAAGACTTAGAGCCAAACGTTTCAAGGAAGCACTAAATGGGCTAATCCAAGCGATTTGGGCTGATTCTAAACAGACCAAGATGGGCTCAATTAATAATGAATGCTTAGTCCACATCATCAAACCAATTGAAGAGGCTAATAATTATGCAAAAACGTTTGTAGCATGATCTGACCATCAAAGGCCATGAATTTGATGAGTTTCAAGATATTAAATGGAGGATTAAACATGGTCTTTAATGGTGATGTTAAATACATTGAATTTAGCTATTTATGGTTGCCTCTAGAAGTCTAACAGGCCTAAAAACGTGGGGACTTGTTTATTTTGATGTTTGTGCTGTTTTAAAGCTTTAGTTATGACTTTTCCTATTCTTGGAGGGTTGTTCCAATTATATAGATGAGAATTTCGAAAATCAATAGACAGATTATGTTTTCAGAAATTTATCATTTTTGTGAGGTCTTGTGTTCCTCTTCGTTCTTGAAAGAACTCGTAGAATTTATCAAATTTATCATTTTTGTGAGGTCTTGTTGAGAGATTCTCACGTTTTCTAGGTGTGGCGTTTCAATCCTTCGTAGTCTTGGTTTTCATCTTCTTAGGTGTTGGGTCAAGGCTCAAGCAATCTTGTCTACACGAACTTGGGGTTCTAAACCATCGTTGCTATTGGGTTTCATCACAATTGTTGATGGAGTTCTTATCAGTATCAAGAGGAGACCCCAGTACATCTTATCCATATGGAGGAGGGGTCCAATACAACCCTTATTTGGGCCATGAAGTGAGCACAGCGAAAACAATCCTACTACAACATGGGATTAATGGGCTTGATGGAAGACTATAAAAAAAAGGAAAGCCTTATGGGCTTTATTTAATTTGATTAGCTACAGCCTAAGACTTGTTTGGGCTTAATTAAGACTTTGTTTTCAGGTAGGATCCAAATCTTGTTTGGATTAAGTCATGGGTCTTTTTAATTGGGGGTTTTGGGCCAGTCTTGAGTGGACCTCATTTAAGTCCACATAAGGGGTCCATTAGGGTTAGCTTTTAAAAAACTATTTAAACTCATGTTAGGGATAATTGCAGCAGCAATTGATGAGTTTTAAATCTGAACTTTTCAGTTTATGTGTGAGAGTGATTCTTGCATTCTTCGGTTCTTGAACGAACTGAATACGACTTATCGAAGATTAACTGGCTTCGTGGCGTCATTCTACTCCTTCCAATAGTGCTGGTGCCTTGGGGCAGGTTTCCATTCTGTCACACTCCTAGCAGACCTATTTCAGCTTTGCGGGATCAGATCTCATTCTTCGTTGTGGGATGCGTGACCACGTGATCACGAGGTTCACATCACAACCTGTTTAGTCCCTTTCACTATCATTCAGCCATTGCAATGTATATGGTTTCGTATGCTTAACAATACTCAAATTCAATTTACTCACAACTGTGGTACTGCAAACATTAATGCAACTTGCTATATCAATAATTAAACCACACACCTTGCTTTGTACGTAACAGCGTGTATGGAAGATATTCTCTCTTTATTGATTAGATTCATCTTTCTTGACCTGAACCTGAAGTGTGCGCCTTATAACAAAGGACTCCGCAACCGGTAATCCTAACTCATCCCCATCACTACCCTCCAATGGATGCGCCTTCATAATAAGATTTGTCCCTTTTGGATTCAATATCACCAGCATAATCATCTTCACCCACATCTGGTATTCTGTACGGCCTTATGGACTATCCTCTGCAATCAGCACCAATATTCTGTTTCCTTATCACTTTTAAATCATCATCAGATCCATGTTCATAAGGCTTGCAATTGAAAAGCAACGTCAGCATTTTGAGTAGCTAATTTCATTGTTTCCTAACATCCTTTGAATCTACAAAATTGGGTTAGTGGCTCAAATATATCCTCACACCTCTCAACTTGCTTTCCTTTGGGCTCTTTTCAATCTAATATGCTCACTATGCCTTTTACCTCACAACTTGCTTTCCTTTGGGCTCTTTTTTTGGAACTAAAATCAATAAATCAAAGTCAGTATGCTTCGCAGCGCAATCTAATTATAATTTTCGGACTCAAGAAGCAATAAAAATACTGAAAACAAAGCAAACCAAAACTACGATTATGATTTCGCAAGTACCAGTACAAATTCGTACGAATTGTGAACAATTCAATGATACGAAAGAAACCAGACGCAAATACTAGTGACAACAATTACTTGACTCCTAGATAACCCAAAAGAAATTGGACAGAAAGGATCACCTTTTGAGAATTGACCAGAATCTAAACTCTTACACTGTTTTTACGTAACGGAATTGAAACCCAGACCAAATGACCTCAAAATAACCTCAAATGCAATATTTAGTATTGTAATACTAAAATAAAATCAGCACTCAAATTATAAGTCGTTCTCGTACTTCTAGGTACTCAACCCCTTATGTGATCAAATTTTGGCTGAAACTAACCTCCAATTGCAAACTCTATTCTACGATTTCAAAATAAGCCAAAAATTAATATATCATGCGATATCAATTCCAGGAGACAGAATATAAAGTTTCAACTGATTTTGAAATGTGTTTTCTAAGGGCGAAGGTAATGTTTCTGCAGCTGAAATGAATTTCAAAATAAAACCTCAGGAAATCAATATTAGAATAAACCCAAATTTGGCATATGATGCTATGTAAATACATTAGACCGATGTGGTCTGCGGCAAAACTTCATCTAATACCTCTATCTCTTTCTTTTTTCTTCTTTTTATATTTACTAGATCACACAGACACGAAGAACAAGGAGATGGACATAAACACTAAAAACTTCAGTAAACATGACAGAAATGAAAATAACAAAATGATATGACCCTGTTTCGGAGCCCAACTCTAACCTGATACGAACTTTGTGATCACGTGGTTACGTAACTCACAACAAAGATTAACTTAGGGAACACTATTTAGTTTCCATTATGTCTCAGTGCTTGCGGCTTTCCGGTATCATATCTCATTCTTTGTTGTGGTTTGCGGCACCACGTGATCACGAGGTTCTCATCAGCTAGCTCTGAAACAAGGTCATATCATTCTGTTATTTTTGGTTTTTTAGTGTTCCCTATAGTTTTTTTTTTAGTGCTTGTGTCCATCTCCTTGTTCTTCGTAGAAGCATGTTCTAGTTAAAAAAAAGGAAAAGGAAAGCTTATATTTCATCTTTTTACGTCGTGTCATTTCAGTAAATTAAGAAAAGAAGAAAACAAAAAAGAGAAAAGAAAGAGAGATAGAGGCAGTAGATGAAGTTTTGTCGTAGAAAACACAACTTGGGGGAAACATAAGAAATCCACATCGGAATTCATTGAAAATGGATATTCTGTCTATTGGGGATAAGATAGAGTCATGTCAAATTTGAGCTTATTCTAATATTGATTTCTTGAGGTTATTTTTCGAGATTCATTTCTTCCGAAATTTGATGAGTGGAAAACCGCATTTAAAACTAAGTATGATTTATATGAATGGTTAGTAATGCCGTTTGGACTTACAAATGCACCAAGTACGTTTATGCGTTTAATGAATCATGTGTTGCGTGCATTCATAGATAAGTTTGTGGTTGTGTATTTTGATGACATTCTGGTATATAGCAAGAACTTAACGGAGCATATTGATCATTTGCGTAATGTACTTAATGTGTTGCGTAGTGAGAAATTGTATGCTAATCTTAAAAAGTGTGCCTTCTGCATGGAGAAAATTGTGTTTCTCGGCTATGTTGTAACTGCACAGGGTATTGAGATGTACGAGGAGAAAGTTAAGGCCATGCGGGAGTGGCCTACACCCAAATCGGTAAGCGAGGTAAGGAGTTTTCATGGGTTAGCTAGTTTTTACAGGCGTTTTGTGAAAGATTTCAGTACAATAGCTGCACCCTTGAATGAAGTTGTTAACAAGTCAGTTGGGTTTAAATAGGGGGAGGAACAAGAATTGGCTTTTGTTCTTTTGAAAGACATTTTATGTTCTACACCTGTTTTGGCTTTACCTGGCTTTAAAAAAGCATTCGAAATAGAGTGTGATGTGTCTGGAATGGGAATAGGTGCTGTTTTGATGAAGGATCGGAGACCTATTGCGTATTTCAGTGAGAAGTTAAGTGGAGCGACCTTGAACTATCCCACTTACGACAAAGAACTCTATGCCTTGGTAAGAGCACTTGAGACTTGGCAGGATTACTTGTGGTCAAAAGAGTTGAATTCATTGAAACTTTTCCTTACGTAATCAAGTATAAGCAAGGAAAAGAGAACATCGTAGCCGATGCACTTTCACGCAGGTATGTTCTTTTACACACCATGAATACTAGATTGCTAGGCTTTGAATATGTGAAGGAATTGTATGGAAACGATTCTGACTTTGCTAAGATTTATAATGCATGTGGAAATTCGGCTTTTGGTAAGTTTTATTTGATGGCTGGTTATTTGTTCAAAGAGAATAGATTGTGTTCCTGCTAGTTCTTTGCGTGAATTGCTTGTTCGTGAAGCACATGGGGGCGTTTTAATGGGCCACTTTGGGATTGCGAAAACCTTGGATGTATTGCATGAGCATTTTTATTGGCCAAAGATAAAAAGAGATGTGCAACGAATTTGTGAACAGTGCATCGCTTGTCAAAAAGCAAAGTCTAAAGTACAACCACATGGTCTCTATACACCATTACCTGTGCCTACTGAACCTTGGGTAGATATCTCTATCGACTTTGTTTTAGGTTTACCTAGGTCAAAGAAAGGTAGAGACTCTATTTTTGTTGTGGTTGAAAGGTTTTCTAAAATGGCACATTTCATTGCATGCCACGAAACAGATGATGCATCTCATATTGCAGACTTGTCTTTAGGGGGATTGTACGTTTGCATGGCATTCCTAAGAGTATTGTGTCAGATCGTGATGTTAAGTTCCTTAGCTACTTTTGGAAGACCTTAGGAGGAAAGTTGGGAACCAAACTTTTATTTTCGACAACATGTCATCCTCAAATGGATGGGCAAACTGAGGTAGTCAATAGAACATTATCTCAACTTTTGCATGTTGTAATACAAAAAAATTTGAAAAGTTGGGAAGAATGTTTGCCTTTTGTTGAGTTTCCTTATAATAGAACTGTTCATTCGACCACTGGTTTTTCTCCTTTTGAAATTGTTTATGGTTTTAATCCACTAACTCCTATGGACTTAATTCCCTTACCTAAGAAAGGGTAAGTTTAGATGGAGAACAGAAGGCAAAGATGGTGAGACCACTCCACTAAGGTGTTTGAATGCAAATCGAACTCCTTAGTGGACCTAAACTGGTTGTTTTCCAATCAGGTGATTGGGTTTGGGTGCACATGCGCAAGGAACGATTTCAGCCTCGTGGTGATGGTCCATTTCAGGTTTTGGAGAGAATAAATGAAAACGCATACAGATATTGATTCGAGGTCGAATCCTTTGAAGGAGAGAGGGGATGATACGGACCAGCCCAGAAACACTAGCAAGGACCCTTAATGAATGCATTGATTTTGAAGGTTTCCACCAGGTCAGAATTTCTAATATTGATTTCCTGAGGGTTTGTTTCGAAATTCATTTCTACCGCTGAAACACTACCTTCGTGAACCCTTATAAAAACACTTCATATTATTTGGATATAGAATTGAATTTGGGATTATTTGGAAATCGGATATGAGAGTTTTCAATTCGAGGTTCGTTTCTGCCGAAATTTGATCACAAAATGGGTTCAGTATCTAGAAGTACGTGAATGACCTATAATTTGGGTGTTGATATTACTTTAGTATTTTTAATACTAAATATTGAATTTGAGGTTATTTCGAGGTTGTTTGTTCAGGGTTTCAAATCTGTTACGCAACCTATAAAGTGATCCTTACTGTTTAGTCTTGTCCAATTCATTTTCTTACTCTATTTTGGGTTATGTAGGAGTCAAGTAATTTTTTTCGCTAGTATTTGCTTTTGCTTGATTTCGTGTCTTCGTATCGTCCATAATTCGTACGAATTTGCATTGCTTCTTGAGTCTGAAAATCATTATTAGAGTGCGCTGCGAAGCATAGTGACTTTGATTTGTTGATTTTAGTTTTGAAAGAACCAAAAGAAAGCAAGTTGAGAGGTAAAAGGCTTATTAGAGTGAAAAGCCTTCATATTTTTGTGTGATACACGAGAGTTGTGAGGATATATATATATATATATATATATATATATATATTTTTTAGCTACTAACCAAATTTTACAGATTGAAAAGATGTCTGAAAACAATGAATCAGCGACACAAAACACTGACGTAGCATTCCAATTACGAGCTATGGGTCAGCAACTTGAGTTGTTTTCTAGTACATACAAAGATCTGAAAGATGAGGTGTATTCGATAAAGCAACAGCATGGTGGGGCTGATCTCCGAGGAACTACGGTGCATACAGCTATACGGAATAACAAATCTGATTTTGAGAAGTATGTTGATGAAAATACAGAGAGAATATCTTTCATACGGTCACGTACAAAGCAAGGTGTGGTTTAATTATTGATAGTGGAAGTTGCGTTAATGTTTGCAGTACCACACTGAATTTGAGTACTGTTAAGCATCTGAAACCATATAGATTGCAATGGCTGAATGATAATGGGTTGTGGTTCCATTTTCAATTGGGAAATATGTTGATGAAGTTCTGTGCGATGTGGTACCAATGCAAGCAAGTCACATCTTGTTGGGGAGGCCTTGGCAATATGACAGGTAGGCAATTCATGATGGGTTTAAAAATAGGTATACCATTGTAAAAGATAGTAAAACCATCACTCTTGTACCTCTTACACCCAAGCAGGTGTATGATGATCATATAAAGCTAAACCACTACAACCGCTACAATGGGGAGAGAAAATCAAGGTGAGGACCAAGGGGAGAGAAGACCAGCAGATTCGGCCAGAACCCAAACCACTACAACCCATTCAGACACTCATCCAAACACAACCAAACAAGGCCATTCGACCACAGCTCCAAAACATCCAACTCTGGTCGACAGTGGAGGTAAGAAAATAGGAGAGAAGAAAGTAAGGAAGAGTGATGAGAACTGTGTGGAAAAATTAAAGAAATAGCCTAATTTTTATGCTAGAGAGGGTGAGGTCAGATCTGCTTATTTCACTAAGCCAATGATTTTACTTGTATACAAGGAAGCTTACTTTAATACAAGGAGGCTTACTTTCATACTGTGCCTAGTGTTGCTATTTCTTTGTTGCACTGAAAACAAACAAAAATTCAAACTCATAAGGGGTCCATTAGGGTTAGTTTTCCAAAGACTATTTAAACTCATGTTAGGAATAATTTCGGCAGCCATTGATGAAATTGATTTTGAACTTTTCAGTTTATGTGTGAGAGTGATTCTTGCATTCTTCAGTTTTTGAACGAATTGAATCCGACTTATCAGATATTAACTGGCTTCGTGGCGTCATTCTACTCCTTCTAATAGTGCCTTGGGCCAAGTGTGGTGCTGCAAATATTAACACAATCACTATCAATAATTAAACCACATACCTTGCTTTGTACGTAACAGTGCATATGGAATATATTCTCTCTTTGTTGATTAGATTCATCTTCCTTGACCTGAATCTGAAGTGTGCGTCTTATAATGAAGGACGCTGCAACCGGTAATCCTAACTCATCCTCATCAATATCCTCCAATGGTGGCATGCCTTCACAATAAGATTTGTTATTTTCAGATTCCATATCACCATCATAGTCATCTTCATCCACACTTGTATTTTCATCAAATCTGGTATTCTGTATAGCCTTATGGATCGTATTT
Source organism: Salix dunnii (assembly GCA_015731905.1). Taxonomy (NCBI): domain Eukaryota; kingdom Viridiplantae; phylum Streptophyta; class Magnoliopsida; order Malpighiales; family Salicaceae; genus Salix; species Salix dunnii. Next base: position 10,333,265 of record CM027674.1, read on the forward strand.
CCTCTGCAATCAGCACCACTAATCTGTTTCCTTATCGATTTCAAATCATTTCCAAGACACCAACTGGAGTTGCTGACATAAGGCTTGCAATTGGAAAGCAATGTCAGCAATTTGTGTAGCTAATTCATTGTTTCCTTTGAATGTGCAAAATTCAGTTAGTAGCTCAAAATATATCCTCAAAACTCTGGTGTTTGACACCCAAAACAAATCAAGGCTTTTGGCCCCAATAAGCTCACTAAGGCGTTTACCTCATAAGTGTTGTCTATCACACCACAAAAAAATGAAGGTTTTCACTTTAATAAACTCACTATGCCTTGTACCTCTCAACTTGCTTTCTTTTGGTTCCTTTAGAACTAAAATCAACAAATCAAAGTCAATATTCCTTGCAGCGCACTCTTATTATGATTTTCAGACTCAAGAAGCAATAAAAATACTGAAAACAAAGGAAAACAAAACTACGATTACGATTTGGCGAGTAGTAATGCAAATTCGTACGAACTGTGGACTACGAAGACATGAAATAAAGCAAAAGCAAATACTAGTGATAACAATTTCTTGACTCCTAGATAACCCAAAATAGAGAAAAAAACGAATTGGACAAAAATAAATAGTAAGGATCACTTTTTGAGAATTGAGTAGAATCTAAACTCTTATGCAATTTGTAACAGAAGTGAAACCCAGACCAAATGACCTCAAATTATAGGTGGTTCACATACTTTTAGGTACTCGTTGTGTGATCAAATTTCAGCAGAAACGAACCTCCAATTGAAAACTCTAGTTTATGATATCAAAATAGGTCCAAATTCAACATATCATGCGATATCAAGCCCAAGATACAGAATATTGATTTTAAAGTGGTTTTCTAGGAGTTCGCGAAGATAGTGTTTCTGCGGCAAAAATAAATCTCGAAATATAACCTCAAGAAATCAATATTAGAATAAACCCAAATTTGACATATGATTCTATCTCAACCACAATAGACGGAATATTGATTTTCAATCGATTGCGATGTGGTTTTCTTATGTTTCCCCGGAGTTGTGTTTTCTGCGGCAAAACATCATCTAATGCCTCTATCTCTCTTTCTTTTATCTTTTTTTTTTATATATACTGAATCTCTTCTTCTTCTGCTTTTCTTTTGTTTTTTTTTTTTTTGTTTACTAGATCACTTAGACACAAAGAACAAGGAGATGGACACAAATACTAAAAAAAATTAAGGCAACACAAAAGCCAGCTAATCTTTGATAAGTCAGATTTAGTTCGTTCAAGAACTGAAGAATTCAAGAATCACTTTCACACATAAACTGAAAGGTTCAAAATCAATTTTATCAATGGCTGCTGAAATTATTCCTACCAGGATAGTCTTCGAAAAACTAACCCTAATGGACCCCTTATGTGGACTTAAATGAGGTCCACTCAAAACTGGCCCAAAATCCCCAAATTAAAAAGCCCATGACTTACTGCCTTGAATCCTAACTAAAAACAAAATCTTAATTTAAGCCCAAACAAGCCTTGGGCTTTAGCTAACAAAATTAAAGAAAGCCCATCAGTCGTATTTATAGCCTTCAATCAAGCCCCTTAATCCTTGCTAGTGATTCGACCTCGAATCAAAAGCGTTTTGTTGTTGATGGCTCGACAATCAACACACATCCTTCATGTTTCCATCCTTCTTGGGCTTGAGTAGCATGTGTACAACACATATGCTTATACTCTCACGAATATATCCCTTATCTATTAGCTCATAAACTTGTCTTTGAAGCTCTTTGATCTCCTCGGGATTGCTTATATAGGCTGGTCGGTGACGAATTGAAGCTTCATGTACAAGATCAATCTTATGCTCTTTCCCCCGCAATGGTGGTAATCCACTAGGAGTATCCTCGGGGTAAACATCATCAAACTCCTGCAACAATGAAATAGCAACTCTAGGCACAATATGACAAACAACATTAGTATTACAGTAAGCCTCCTTGTACTCAAGTAAAATCATTGGCTTATTAGTGAAATATGAAGCCAAAAAATTAGGTTGTTTCTTTTAAAATTCTCATCACTCTTCCTGACTTTCTTCTCTCCTCAGGTCAAATGGTCTGATTTGTTTGTGTTTGGATTAGTGTCTGAATGGGTTATAGTGGTTTGAGTTCTGGCCGAATCTGATAGTCTTCTCTCCCCTTGGTCCTTATCTTGATTTTCTCTCCCCATTGCCTCATGCTGGCGTTTTATCTTTTTTTTATCATCATACACCTGTTTGGGTGTTAGAGGTACAAGAGTGATGTTTTTACCATCTTTTACAATGGTATACCTATTTTTAATCCCATCATGAATAGCCTTCTTGTCATATTGCCAAGGCCTCCTAACAAGATGTGATTTACTTGCATTGCTACCACATCGCATTGTCATATTTCCCTATCGAAAATGGAACCACAACCTGTTTAGTCTCTTTCACTTCTCCACTATCATTCAGTCATTGCATTCTATGCTTAACAGTACTGAAATTCAGTTTACTCACAAGTGTGGTACTGCAAACATTAACACAACTTCCACTATCAATAATTAAACCACACATTTTGCTTTGAACGTAACAGCGTGTATGAAATATATTGTCTCTTTGTTGATTAGATTCATCTTCCATGACCTGAACCTGAAGTGTGCACCTTATAACCAAGGACCCCGCAACCAGTAATGCTAACTCATCCTCATCAATATCCTCCAATGGTGGCATGCCTTCGCAATCAGATTTGTCACTTTCAGATTCCATGTCACCATCATCTCTAATCATCATGATTCTCTTGTTTGGACACTTCGAAGCATAATGTCCATGCCCTTGACACTTGAAACATTTAACATCACAAGTACGTTCAGGCCGAGTTTCAGATTTACCTTTGGCACAGGTAGGGACATCAAATTTAGCCGTTGTTCATTCAGTTTTAGAAGGAACAAAGGATCTTGATTGGACAGTACCCTCTCTCTTCAAATTCATCTTCCAAGATCATGAAGAACCCGAATTAATACTAGCCGAACATGTCTCTTCCTAAGTTGTCTCTCCTCCTTCGTAGCCATGTGAACCATGTCCTCTAGCTCCACATAGTGTTGTAGCTCAACAACATTTGCAATGTCGCGATTCTTCCTATTAAGAAATCTTGCCATGGTGGCTTCTCTATCCTTAACAACATTGGCACGAATCATTGCTATCTCCATCTTTTTGTAATATTCATCTACTGTCTTGTAGCCTTGATGAAGACCTTGGAGCTTGAGGTATAGGTCTCTGTAATAGTGGTTTGGCATAAATCATCTCCTCATTAAGACTTTCATCTCCCCCAACTCTGACCGGGTCGCTTCCCATTCCTTCTCTTATTGATTACAATTTGATCCCACCAAATCATTGCATACGCTGTAAACTCAATCATCACCAATTTCAATTTTTTTTTTGTTCAAAATAGCTATGACAATAAAAAAATCCAATGTACTTTCTTCTCCCACTCCAAATAAGCCTCGGGATCATTTTTACCTTCGAAGTTAGGAATTTTTAGTTTGATGTTTTCCCCATCCATATCTTCATAATTCCCCATGCCACTGAAATTCACATTCCTCCTAGTTGTGCTCGGTCCAAACCTGATTCCTTGGCCAACAGATACAAAATCATAGTCATCTTCATCTAGATTTGCCTTTTCATCAACATACTCTTAAATATCAGATTTGTTATTCCATACAGCTGTATGAACCGTATTTCCTCAGCGATCAACCCCACTATGCTGTTGCTTTATCGAATTCACCTCATCTTTCATATCTTTGTATGTCCTTGACAAAAATATGTATATATCCTTACAACTCTCTTGTATCACACAAAAATATGAAGGCTTTTCACTCTAATAAGCTCACTACGCCTTTTACCTCTCATTTAGCTTTCTTTTGGTTCTTTCGGAACTAAAATCAACAAATCAACGTCACTATGCTTCCCCGCACACTCTAATCATGATTTTCAGACTCAAGAAGCAATAAAAATACTGAAAACAAAGCAAATCAAACTACGATTATGATTTCACGAGTAGCAATGCAAATTCATACAAATTGTGGACAATACAAAGACACGAAATAAAGCAGAAGTAAATACTAGCGAAAACAATTACTTGTTTCCTAGATAACCCAAAATCGATGCTCAAAAAAACAAATTGGACAAAAATAAACAGTAAGCTCTGATAACACCTGATCCAAACCTCGTGATCAAGCAACCCACAACGAAGAATGAGATTTGATTCCGGAAAGCTGAAATAGGTCGATAGGATTGTGACATAATGGAAACCTACCCCAAGGCTGCACTATTGAAAGGAGTAGAATGACGCCACGAAGCTGGATTTAGTTTGTTCAAAAACTGAAGAATGCTAGAATCACTCTCACACATAAACTGAAAAGATCATAATCAATTTCATCAATGGCTGCCGAAATTTAGCAAACATGAGTTGATGCGACCATATTAGTTTCATGCATATTTACCTAGTGTTTTGCATATGTTTTGTGTAGTAAATGCCTTGATATGCTTTGTTTTATGTTTTGAAGGCAATGTTCGATGAAAGGTGTAAAAAGGAGGTAATTGGAGCTGATTGACACATTTGACCTTCAGTCGATGTTTTGTGCAGAGTGGAAGCTCTAGAGATCGAAATGAAATGATTCCAATGGCATTCAAAAGCTAACATCCATATATCTCTGGAATGCTAAGTAAAAAGAAATACAATAAGGAAGAACATGAGATATATTTTTACCTCAATATTTGAGTTTATATGATGAATATGTTTGATCTCCTATGCTTATTTTATTATAATTGTTTACTTAATTGCTAAGAGTGGACTCGAAGTTATTATTATAAACAATCTATTGCTAAGTTTGATATCAAAACTAGAGTTGTGTTATGTGAACTTATGAAGCAACTAAGTTAGTAATTGTAGCGGATCTACGTTATTAATTTTAGGCAGAACATTCAATTGAACTAAACATATATTGCGTATAATTATGTTTCTTAAGTGGTCAATTTATCTAGTTTTTAATGCTGCCATTTAATCTAAATACTAGTGCTGACACTATGGTTAGGGTAAGTTATACGGCGGATCTGTTAACGAACCAATTTTAAGAAGAGATAAATATTCACAATATAAATTGATATGTTGTTTCCATGATCAGTTCTGATTTCTGTAGGTAGATGTTGACTTACGACCAACGTTTGCTTTATTGATAAATTTCAGTTCTTTATAATTTTCGCTTAGTTTGCTTTAGCTTGGCCTAGATAACTTCCAACCCCCCCTAAATTGCATAGCATATAGCACAAAAATCTGAACTAAATCGTCCTCATGGGATCGACCCCTTGCTTGCTCTATACTATCTTGTTTGATTTGTTTTAAGCTAGGGTAATTAATTTTTGCGACTGCGACATCACAACATGAGTTTAAATAGTCTTTTAAAAACTAACCCTAATGGACCCATTATGTGGACTTAAATGAGGTCCACTCAAAACTGGCCCAACACCCCAAATTAAAAAACACCATGACTTAATGCAAACAAGCCTTGGATCCTAGCTAAAAAGAAAGTCTTAATTTAAGCCTAAACAAGCCTTGAGCTTTAGCTAACAAAATTGAAGAAAGCCCATCAGTCTTATTTATAGCCTTCCATCCAGCCCTTTAATCCTTGCTGGTGTTTCTAGACTGGTTCACATCACTTGACGTAAGAAAACGAAGAGTAATAGGTTGGATGCAAACACCGAAAACTTTAAGGAGCATATAAAGAAGCGGTAGGATATGACCATGTTTCAGAGCCTAGCTCCGGTACCAGCTGTAGCTAACAAAATAAAATAAAGCACAGAATATTAAATTAATGTTCTGCATTGAGAAGAAGAGAAGGAAGTAAAATATTAAAGAGCTGATTGAAGTTTTATTTATAGCCTTCTATCCAACCCTTAATTCTAGAAACAAAAGGAAAAGGTAGACACCCATGTTGTTTCCTTTGTTGTCCTTACTTCATGACCCAAATAAGATTGTATTGGAACCTTCTTGCACATGGATAAGATGTACTAGTGTCTCCTCTTGATACTTCAATGTACCGTGCAATTCTGACCTGGTTGAAACCTTCAAAACCAATGCATTCGATGTCTCTTTCAATGTTTTTTTTCTTAGACCGAGTCATTGGACCATTGGAATATGTAATGGGTCATTTCTAGTGTTTTTGGGCTGGTCCACATCATCCCCTATCTCCTCAAAAGGACTCGAACTCGAATCAAAATCTATGTCAAACAACGTAAGATCAACAACATTAAAGGTAGCACTAACACCAAACTCACCTAGAAGGTCAAATTTGTATGTGATTTCATTGATTTTCTCTAAAACCTGAAATGAACCATCATCACGAGACTGTAATTTTGATTTTCTTTGGTTAGGAAATTGTTCCTTACGCATGTGCACCCAAACCCATTTTATCGGGTTGGAAAACAACCAGTTTAGATCCCTTACTTGCTTTAGTGGCGTAAAGTTTGTTCTTTTTCTCCATTTGTAATTGAACTCCCTGATGGAGTTTTCTCACCATCTTTGCCTTCTTTTCACCATGTAAACTTACCCTTTCTTCAAAAGGTAGAGGAATTAAGTCCATAAGAGTTAGTGGATTCAAACCATAAATAATTTCAAAAGGAGAAAATCTAGTGGTGGAATGCCTAGTTGTATTATAAGCAAACTCAACAGTTGTATTATAGGCAAACATTTTCCCCAACTTTTCATATTATTTTGAATTACAACACACAATAGTTGAAATGTTCAATAGGCACAGGTAATGATGTATATAGTCCATGCGGTTGTATCCTAGATTTTGCCTTTCAACAAGCAATGCACTGTTCATAAATTCGGTGCATCTCTTTGGCCAATAAAAATGCTCATGCAATACATCCAAAGTTTTAGCAACTCCAAAGTGACTCATTAAACCACCCTTATGTGCTTCACGAACAAGCAATTCATGCAAAGAAGTAGCAAGAACACAATCTATTCTCTTTGAACAAATAACCATCCATCAAATAAAACTTACACAAAGCCGAATGTCCACATGCATTATAAATTTTGGTAAAGTCAGAATCGTTATCATACAATTCCTTCATATATTCAAAGCCTTGCATTCTAGTATTCACGATGTGTAAAAGAACATACTTATGTGAAAGTGCATCAGCTACAATGTTCTCTTTGCCTTTCTCATACTTGATTAAGTAAGGAAAAGTTTCATTGAATTCCATTCATTTTGCATGTCTTCTTTTCAACTTACCTTGTTCTTTCAGATGCTTCAAGGACTGATGATCCAAATGGATTACAAAATCTTTTGGCCACAAATAATGTTTGCATGTCTCAAGTGGTCTTACCAATGCATAGAGTTCTTTGTCATAGCTGAGATAGTTCAAGGTCGCTCCACTTAACATTCTCACTGAAATACACAATAGGTCTTCGATTTTGCAGCAAAAGAGCATCTATTCCCATTCTAGACACATCACATTCTATTTCAAATGATTTCATAAAGTCATGTAAAACCAAAACAAGTGCAAAACATAATTTCTCTTTTAAAAGAACAAAAAGTCAATCCTTGTTCCTCCCCCTATATAAACCCAACCAACTTCTTAACAACTTCATTAAAGGGTGCAGCTATTGTACTGAAATCTTTCACAAAATCCCTGTAAAAACTAGCTAATATATAAAAACTCCTTACCTCACTTACCAATTTGGGTGTAGGCCAATTCCGGATGGCCTTAACTTTCTCCTCGTCCATCTCGATACCCTGTGCAATTACAACATAACCAAGAAACACAATTTTCTCCATGCAAAAGGCACATTTTTTAAGATTAGCATACAATTTGTCACTATGCAACACACTAAGTACATTATACAAATAATCAAGATGCATAGTTAAGTTCTTGCTATAGATCAAATGTCATCAAAATACACAACCACAAACTTACCAATGAATAAACCAACACATGATTCATTAAACACATAAAAGTACCAGGTGCATTTGTAAGTCCAAACGACATTACTAACCATTCATATAAACCATGCTTAGTCTTAAATGTAGTTTTCCACTCATCACACTCTTTCATCCTAATCTAATGGTACCCACTTTTCAAGTCAATTTTAAAGAAAATGCACGATCCATGTAACTCATCCAACATGTCATCAAGCCTAGGAATGAGGTGTCTATACTTTACCATTATATTGTTGATGGCTTGGCAATTAACACACATCCTCCATTTTGCATCCTTCTTAGGCTCAAGTAGAAAGGGTACAACACACAGGCTCATACTCTCGCGAATGTAACTCATTTCCATCAGCTCATCAACTTGCATTTGAAGCTTTTCTCCTCGAGATTGCTTCTATAGGCTGATTGATTAGGAATTGAAGCTTCGAGTATGAAATCAATCTGATGCTTTATCCCCTTCAATGGTGGTAATTCAATAGGAGTATTGTCGGGGTGAAATCATCAAACTCCTACAACATAGAAATAGCAACACTAGCCATAATATAATCAAGATCATTCATCAGCCTCTTTTTACACAAGTAAAATCATTGGTTTGTTAGTGAAATATGCAAACCTGAGCTCACCCCTTCTAGAATAAAAAATGGGATGTTTCTTTAGTTTTTCCACACAATTACTCCTCTTGACTTTCTTCACTCCTGTTGTCTTCCCCCATTCTCGGCCAGATTTGGATGTTTTTGAGTTGTGGTTGAATGATCTGATTTGTTTAGAGTGTTGGTCGAATATTTATTTGTGTTTGGATGGGTGTCCAAATGGGTTGTAGTGGTTTGGGTTATGGCCAAATATAATAGCCTTCTCTCCCCTTATTCCTCTCCTTGATTTTCTCTCCCCATCACCTCATGCTCGCTCTTAGCTTTATTTGATCATCATACACCTATTTGGGTGTAAAAGGTATAAGAGTGATGATTTTACCATCTTTTACAAGGGTATACCTTTTTTTAACCCCATAATGAATTGCCTTCCTATCATATTGTCATGTTCTCCCCAACAAGATATGAGTTGCTTGCATTGATACCACATTGCACAGAACTTCATAAACATATTTCCCAATTGAAAATGGAACCACAACTTCTTTATTTACTTTCACTTTACCACTATTATTCAACCATTGTTATCTGTATGGTTTAGCTTGCTTAACTTTACACAAATTTAGTTTACTAATAAAGGTGGTACTAAATATATTAACACAACTTTCGCTATCTAAAATTAAACCACACACCTTGCTTTGTACATAGCAACGCGTATAGAGGATGTTCTCCCTTTGTTGATTAGTTCATCTTCTTTGACCTGAACTTGAAGTGTGTGCCTTGTAACCAAGGACTCCGCAACCAGTAATGCTAACTCATCCCCATCACTATCATCCAATGGTGGCATACCTTCCCAATCAGATTTGTCACTTTCAGATTCCATAACAGATGACCTTTAATCATCATGATTCTCTTGTTTGCACACTCTAGAGCATAATATCTGTGCCCTTGACACTTGAAACATTTCACATCATGAGTATGTTTAGGTTGAGTTTTAAATTTACCTTTGGCACTAGTAGGGACATCAACTTTAGCCTTTATTGGTTCAATTTTAGAAGGAACAAAGGATCTCGGCCGAACAATACCCTCTATCTTTAAATTAGTCTTCCAAGATGATAAAGAACTCGAATTGAATGTTGTCCATACATGTCTCTTCCTAAGTTGCCTCTCCACCTCCGTCGCCATGTGAACCAAGTCCTCGTAGTGTTATAACTCAACCACATTGGCAATGTCTTGATTCAACCCATTAAGAAATCTAGCCATGGTGGCTTCTCCATCCTCAACAATATTAGCCCAAATCATTGCTATCTTCATCTCTTTGTGATATTTAACCATTGTCTTATAGCCTTGATTTAGACCTTAGACCTTTAGGTATAAGTCTCTGTAATAGTGTTTGGCATAAATCACTGCTCATTAAGATTTTCTTCTCCCTTAAGTCTGAACAGGTCGCTCCCCATTCCTCCTACTGATTACAATCTAAACCCAAATCAATGCATACTCCATAAACTCAATTATTACCACCAATTTCACCCTTTTTTTAATAACTATGACAATTAAAAATCCAATTACCTTTTTCGCCTTCTAAATAAGCCTCGATATTGTTTCTACCTTGAAAGTTAGGAATTTTCAATTGAATGGTGTCCAAATCCCTATCATATATTCATAATTCCCTATGCCATGGATATTCAATCCCTCCTAGCCCTGTTCGGTCTAAGTATGATTTCTTAGCCAGCAGATGCAAAATCACAGTGATATTCACCCATATCTGCGTTTTCATCAACAAACTCTTAAAAATCAGATTTGGTATTCTGTATAGCCTTACGGACCGTATTTCCTCGACGATCAACTCCGCTATTTTGTTGCTTTATCGAGTTCACCTCATATTTCAATCCTTGTACTTTCTAGACAACAACTCAAGTTGTTAGCCTGTGGCTCGCAATTGGAAAGCTAGGTATTTTAATTTCCTTTGATCCATAAGGATTCCTTTTGCTAATTTTACATGCCCCAACAAAACTACTTTAAACCAAAACTCACACTTATTGAATTTAATCTATAAACAATGTTGTTTTAGGGTTTATAGCTTGTATTTTAAATGTTGTTAAAGCTATAAAAAAAACCTAGAATAAATCAGGATATCATCTCTGAACACCACCATATGTTTTTCTAACCAATGATGGAAAACTCAATTCATTAGATCCCTAAATATTGTCGAGGCATTGGTCTATTTGAATGACATTACTAAAAATTCATAATGTATATATTGAGTCCTAATAGCAATCATTGATGCATCTTGCTCCTTCATCTTTAACTGATAGTATCCTTATCTTTGAAAATACTTTAATTTTATTTAATTAGTCAAATAAATCATCTATCTATGGTAGCAAATATTTGTTTTTTGTTATCACCTTATTTAATTTTTGATAGTTTATATAGAGTTAGAGGGTTCCTCTTTCTTCTTTAGAAACAATATCTAGCTTGGCTCTCCACTATTATGAATATTAGACAACCTTTAAATGGATATTATAACAATTAGTCTAAACACAAATTATACTTGCAAGTGCAAAAAGTCAATTATAATTAAGTATAACAAATATGAGGTCATTACCATGAGGACAAAGTTCAACTTTCAATTAGCCTAACCTGATTTACTTCACAAAATACTTTAACTACAATAATTATATAAATAAGAAATTAAACACATAGCATACTCACGTAAACATAAAAGGGGTTTTTAAGATAATGATTTAATAAACTAACACAGCAAAAATAAATGACAAAACAACTAGAAATTCACATCACACCAATATGAGAAATTCAAATTGATTAAAGCACTAGGATAATGAATTCACCACTAGTAATCTGATCTAGCCTTTTATTCACCTACCTATTAATTATCCAATTGATGTCGCCACTTAGTTTTCCTTTTCCATGAATTAACTATGGTATTTAGGCTAATTTGTATATTACTACATGAAATTCACCTATGGTATTTAGGTCAAATATCAACATATCAAAACTTATTCAGATCCATAATAACCTCAAATTAGCATGTAAGCCCTAGAGGTATGGTATTTACCCTAGATGAATTGCAAATCTTAATCATAAGAACTAGACCTCAAATTAAGTATGGTATTTACTCTAATTTGCATCCAATTAACTCAATTAAAAGTATAAAAGATGATCAAACATCAAGATTATCAACTAACCAACATTAAATGACAATCAACAGTTAAGTAAAATAAGAAAACTAGATTATCATACTAGGGATACATCAAGCCCTAGTAAAGGAAAATTAGTTATATATAATCATAGCATTCTACATGAGCAAAAATAAGGAAGAAATAATACAACTTTTTGATAATTGCAGTACTCTTCTAATTTCTCCAATTACTCCTTAATCTTTCGTCCTCTTCTTAAGTTTGTTTTATCATGCTTAAATAAAGCACTGCGATCCTATTCCTATTATAATTGTACTTCTACATGCCCAACAATAATGAAAAACCTAAATAAAACATAACTCCAAAGTGGGTAAATAATTAACTCCCTTTCCTACTTTGACTGAGATAACACGTTAGTTTCTTTGCACACACTTTTGGGGTGGTTCCTCCTCTAGGATAACTAGGAAAAATATAATGCTTTTAGATATTTATCTTATCTTCTCAACCATATATCGCAAGACTTGAGGATAAGTCAGGAAGTCCTTTAAATTGCCTTTTTCATACGTAACTCAAATCTAACAGGATTGAATTTTATGCTGACTTAACTTCAAAGTTTATTCTCATTAGTTGGTCCAAAAATTCTAGAAAAATTTCACAATTGTCTTCAGGGTCTTGGCTTCAATCTCCAATTAGCCTTGCACAAAAACTCCACCAAAAAGTTGTATTTTCATAGAAAATCAATTAACTACTCTGAAAATAAAGAGAATAAAGTAATAAGTTATTTTTAAATCCAATTCTGCTATAAAAACCAAGTATAAAGAGTAAAAAAAACTATAAATATATGATCTTATCACCCACAAGTTACTTGGCCCTAAAAATCCTTTGTCAAGTAATTTCTATAACTAAATCTTTAATTTTGCCAACTTATCTGGTGCCATCCTATATGGTGTTTGTGCTGTAGAACTAGTTCCACGAATCACGTGTTGACACTTTTACGTCTCTTTGAAGTGGTAACCAGGGTAACTCTTCTACAAATAAAAATGAGAATTCTCTAACTGTAGGTATCTTTTATTTAGTAATTTTTGGGCCATCATCATAGAAATTCTATAATTTGATATAATATTTCTCTATCCTTTGTAATGCTTAGCCAATCCATTCTTAAAATTATATCAAAATCTTATAATTTTAAAGGCATTAAATCTACCCTAGTTTAAAAATGTTTTATCTCCAATGCTTTTTCCTTAAAATCAAAATTTAAATCTATTATTTCTCCCCACGGTTTACTAATCACCACTTTATTTTCTAATTTCTTATGTTGTGTATTTATATTTTTTATGATTTTATATGATATGAGTGGGTTACCATAGGATTAATCAAAATATATATTGCGTGGGTATTTAATCATAGCATACCAGTTACCACCTTTGGAACATCCCAAACCTCCTCCTAAGTCATACAGTAAAAGCATACCAGTTACCACCTTTGTAACATCCCAAACCTCCTCCTAAGTCATATGGTAAACCTATCTTGGGGTTTTTTCTCCTTGTCTTCTCAATCGAGCTTTGTTAACAGTAGCTCCCACCTAATCTGGCTAACTAGTCTTATTCACAGTAATGGATTGTTATTCACTCTTATAATGCCCTATCTCTTTATATGGGTGCTTGGCTTTACAGTGTGAGTTGCTGTTAAGACTCACCATAGAGCCAAACATAATTTTAACCAAACATGACCCTAGTTTTTTACTGTGGGCCCCACCTAAAAATACAGTCGAGCCACAGTTAACGAAAAGCATCTGTGAGATGCTTTTTGAAACCTTAGTCGCCACATGATCATAGGATTACTCTTGAACACACAGCTCATTCGTAGCATGAACACATAAGTTGTTCGTAGTTAAATTGACAAGCATGGTTTCACAGTTGGTTCGTAGCATAAACACATAGAAAGGCAATAACTACATGGAATTAAAGTACACTTCGTGCCATTAACATGGGATTTTTTTCGAGGGGATCAATGTCTGGTCGAATCAAACTTCCTTCTTTCTCTCTTGCTTCCCCACCAATCAACTGACGATCTTTCTCTAAGTCACCAACAACGCCCTCTCTCTCCACAGTCACCAGCAACTCTCAAAGAGCACCACCACCATCCCCCCAGCATCGGTAGCTTCTCCTCCACGCCATAAGCTATTTTGTGACCTCTAGCAACAGTGTAAGCAGTAGCAAGCCCTAGCGTAAACAGCAGCAGCTGCAACTTTACGACGCTCCTCCCAGCCACCACAGAGCACTATTTTCGACGCTACCACCATAGGAAGAGCCACCTAGGCCTCCTCTACCCATCAGTATCGACAGTTGAACCTCACACTTCAATTTCAGTTATGAACCACAACTAAAAGTGTTTTTTATGAAACTGTTTTTTTTTAAACCTCAACCACAACAGCAACTGTAATGCCAAACACACTCTATATATTGTAGCATGGGGCATCAATGACATTTTTATCAATAAATATAACATCAACATGGGGAAGACAAATGATTGCCTCAATGATGCTACTCACATCTCACACAATGGGGGTAAGTGTTTCCTTATGCGCAATGGACCCTACAATCGTACTTAGATTCTTGAATATTTGTCCTCCACTAACATTCTTAAGAGATTTGTTAGGTGCTGCATCATAATTCCCTCGTTTAGTATTGAACATTTGCCAACTCTTGGAGGGATGGTCTACTAGAATAAAATTCAACAATTTTCCATTTCCCAAACCCAATATGACCTTGATTTTCCATAACATATAAGGCTTGAGTTGCCTCAATATTATTTCATAGAGCTAAACTAGAGGGCTATCAACACTTTCTTCGAGTCAGGCCTAAGCCCATCTCATTGTTTGTCAATAATATATTGCTAGTGGGTATATAGAATGGAGAAAACATTGAAGAGTTGTAAAATGCCTCTTATATTCCATCATTGTCATTACTTTGTGCTTGTTTAGGAATGTGGTTGAAGTGCTTTTCAAAATGCTTTTCATTTAGAATTGTATCAAGATGATATTTTTTTATTTTTTAAAAATCATTTTGACATCATGAAAATGATATAAAAACACCAAAAAACTTAACTTAAAATAAAAAATAATATATTTTAAAAAAAAGTGCTTATGAAATGCAATACCAAAAAAAGACTTCATGCCTTAATGTTAAAAACTCTTGCTCATTATATTCAAACTCTCTTTTGAAATCTATCAAGACAACATATTCATGGCTCGCATTAAGCATGCAGTATCCCCTTCAAGTGTGTACACTACCTGATAATACCTGAACAACATATCTAATTTATATATCAGATGGTACTTCAATTTTCGCAAAAAAATATCGCACTTTGCTAATCCATCTCCCTCCCACCTCAACATCATGTTCACACCATAATATTACTCCCATCCTAATTTTCTTGCACTCTTTTCCCACCAAACAAGGCAGCCATATTGTCTAGTGGGCTGATGTTGTTGCAATATTAGTTAATGGCATCATATTGAATATATCTAACATCATAGCCTTTATTATCTGCTCTAAATACATTGAATCAATGTAAGATCCAGATGTTACTACTGGGGCCACTAATGGAGGCTCAATTGCATGCCCTTGTTGATGTGACCCTTGCTAAAACATCAGTTCTTGCTAATCCAATCCTTCTTACTAAACGACCCTTGCATGTCTAGATACAGGGCTATTTTAGAGTCCAACTAACTCCTCTAATCAAAACAACTATGTATGTCATATTTAGGGGTGATTATTTTTTATTTGGTTTAGTTTTTATCTATAAAAATTATCAAATTAAAATTATGATTAAAAAAATCTGAAACCAAACTAAAATCGGCTTAAACCGATCAATTTTGATTGGGTTTGATTTGATTTTTATGTAAAAACCAAAAAAATAGATTTTAATTAGTAAAAAACTGAACCCTACACGGTTTATAAGGTGTTGTAATTAGTAATGAATTGGGCAGCTCAATAGGCAACAATGGGGTATTACTAATATTGGTTCATGTTTATTAATCTATGTTAATACTTGCTACATCTCCTCCTCTTCTTCATCCTTTTTTTCTCATTTTTTTTTCTTTTCCTTATCCCTTTTCTTTCTCTCTCTCTCTCTCTCTCTCTCTCTTAGATTCTTTTATATGACCAATTGTCATTGACTTTTGATGTCATCGATAAGATTAATCTCATCTAGATTAATGAGATCTCTACCTTTGATATTAGAGAATAAATCTTAACCATTCATTGGAGCTAAAGATAAAAGTTTGTTATGCTCCACAATCGATAATGGGTAGGCCAAGGTTATTTTTACAAGCAAAACAATGTTAAGTAGTGTTTTAGAAAGACAATTTACAAGTATTTTTGGTGGCATTAGTGCTAGAATATAGCTTAAGGTGAAATATAAATAAATACTAGGGTATAAGTTGATACAATATATAATTGAAGGACCGATGTTATTTTTGCAAGTAGAATAATATCAAGTAATGTTTTAGGAGACAATCTACAAGTGTTTTTAGTTCTATTAAAGCTGAGATTCTAGCTTTGAGTTATAAGTTCCAAAAATATTATGTTATATGGACAAAAGCTCGTTATACTCTACAACTGATAAATAGAGAACCAAGGTTGTTTTGGAGGTAGAATAATGCTAGATAGTGTTTTTGAGAGACAATTTGTAGGTGTTTTTGGTTTATTAGAGCTAGATTTTTTTGACTTGCAGTGAAGTACAAATATAAGAGTATAAGTTGACATAAGATTTATATAGTATTATGAAGTGGTGAGGGAGAAATTAGGGCTGGAATGTGGGCATTTAAGCATTTTCTTCTCTTGTTTTAATGGGAAGAAAATGATGAATAATTATATTATGGTAGTTTTCAATTTGATCCCCAAACCCTTTGACACTTTGTAATGGAGCCCCTAATCAACTTTAACCCTTTGAATTCCTTGCAGTTTCACCTTTGGCCTTCTGCAATTAGACCTTATAAGTTTTGTGAATTTTACAAAATGTTCCTTAACTTAGATATTTTCAATTTAATTGCTAATAGACCTTCAAACTTTTAATTCCTTTAATTTCATCCATATTGTAAACCAAGTTAAGTCTCCTAGGTTTAGTGTCCTTTCCAAAAAAGTCATTGGTTATGAATTTCTTCAAGTTAACCCTTAATTAACCATAAACTTTGATTTTCTTGCAATTTTGTCCATGATTTCACCAAATTGACTTTTTAAAAAATAGATTTAGCCCTTTAAGATTCTAATTTTTTGAATAAAGCCCAAATAAGCTTTCAAACTTCCTTAATTTGACTCCCTAATTTTCTTAATTAAGTCCTTATTAACATTAATTTGTCTCATTAAAAATATAATTATGTTCTTTCACCTAATTAAATCTTTAAGTTTGACTCATAATAATTCTTAAATAAATTCAAACCTTTAAATGACCCCTAATTAAATCGAATTGGCTTAATAAAAATGTAATCAAGTTTTTAGATTTAATGATGATGTTAAATTGTCAATTAATCATTTAATTTAATATTGAATCTACATTGTCTTTTTAGTCTTAGGTATAATAGGATACAATTAGACTTCTAGCTTTGACATAAACTCCATATTGGTTTCTTTATATATTTAAAACCTTCCCAGTCTTCTCTTGTCAAGCTATCAATCTAATAATTATTTTTATCTTTAAATTAATTTAGATCAGTGGTCAACTAGACTAGTGACTCGGGCCTAGCCCCAATAGACTAGTTTTAAAATATGATAATAATTATTTTTATCTTCTTATTCACCCAAATCAATGGTTAACTTGTCCCATGACCTGATCCTTACCTCATGTCGACGCTAAGTCAAGTTTGAAAACTATGATAGTAATAATTTTTATTCTCATGTTTACCTAGTTCAATGGTCAACCTGACCTGTAACCCGAGTATGACACCAGGGCGACCTCCAAGTTGGGTTTTAAGACTATAATAATAAACATTTTGATCATTATATTTATTTGGGCCAGTAGCTAACATGACGCATGACCCAAACCATGTCTCAAGTCGATACCTAATTGGGTTTTAAAACTATAATAATAACTATTTTTATCTTTATATTGACTTAGATCAATGATCAACTTGACTCATGACCCAAGGTTAACCCCTAAGTCGGGGTTTAAAAATATAATAATAATTATTTTTATCATTATGTTAACTCAGGTCAATGATTAACTCAACTCATGACCCAAGCCTACCCTTGGAATGACCCCAAGTTGAGTTTTAAAAGTATGATAATAACTATTATTATCTTTATATTGACTTGGGTCAATGGTCAACTTGACCCATGACCCAAACCATGCATCAGGTCTCTCTCTAATCGAGTTTTTATAATAATTAATTTTATCTTTATATTAACCCACATCAACTAGATTAACTATTGTGTAGAAAAATTATACAAGTGTGTCCTCTTTTTAGTGAGACAAAAATTTCTCATTGATTGCCTATCACCATGTCTATTCACAATTGATTTTTAAGCAGGTTGATGAGGACTAGCCTAACATTAAGTGTAATTATGTAGATGACCCATCGGTGGTGGCAAGTGAGCCTATTATAAAAGTTAGGGCAAAGAGACTTAAAGAAGAATTGAATGGGCTAGTTTAGAGCATATGAAGTAAGATGGATATAGAGAAACAAAGAACACCTATGAGCTTAATGGGTAATCTCTAATTCATCTAATCCAAGACTAAGAAAGGTCTCATTTAAGTTTTAAAAAGGGCTAAAGTGTTAGGCCTTATAACAATCTTGGTTTGGACATATTTTTTCCAATATGACATGTGGTCCAAATCTAGATAATTTTCTAATTAAGAAAGGATTTCTAGCATTCAAAAGAAGAAGTTTCCTAGTCTAGAAAGGAAACCTAAAAGTCAACAATATTAAAGACCAATAAATTTTCTTTATCTTATTTTTATATCGTTGCAACTCAAACTTTTTATTTTAAATTCGTATTTTGTGTTATAAGGATAATAAACATTAATTGGGGTTAGATACTTAAGGATTTGGGTTTGATTGTAAGTAGACTTTATACAAGTTTTAAATTATGTTTTTTGCTCAATGATATTTAAATTACGACTACAACTTTGTGTGCTTGTGAGGGGAGAATTTTCTCTTTCTTGGTTCTCTAAAGGATTGAAATCGACTTTTCGATGTTCAACTAACTTTGTGACGCCAATCCATACTTCTCATTCGCTAATTACTATTAATGGGAGTTCAAATCCAGTAGTGTTAGCGCCTAGATACAAGTTATTTTTGTATCATACTCTTAACAAACATAATTTATCTGGTTTTCTAGAAATTAGTGTCTCTGTGTATGAGTTGATTGACCGCTTGATCCAGAGATTCGCATAACAGGTTCTGAAAGAATTTGTTTACTCTGCAGGTATAGAATTATCTGTCGTCCACAAAAAGATGAGCAATCCGAAGTTGTTAACAGATGCTTTGATACTTATCTACGTTGCATGACATCTTCCATTCCCTCAGGATTTCTCTGGCTTTCGGATACAACACTAATAACCATTACGCATCTTCCTTAGAAGCATCCTATGGATAAGCCGTCTTCACATTTATCCTATTTCAATGGAGATTCTAAAATAAAGTAAACGTGATTGATAGACTGTTGTTTCGTAAGGAGTCTTTGTGCGTTTACGAAAGTATCATCGTAAGCATGCACATCATCGTATGAAGCAGCAAGCTTTTTAAAGATTGGAGGCATGGTATATTTATAGCAGCAATCATTTTAAGAAGAGAACTAAATCGTGATTTTCAGATGAAAAAGGCATGGTCCTTTCTAAAGTCGTTGATGAAGTTGGTAAGGCTGCTTATACATTAGACCTACCTTCCGTGTCTTCGTTTCATCCTAGACTCCATGTTTTCACCTGAAACTTGCTCATGGAGATCAATAAGGCACTCTTCTATTGCCCGTTGATCGAACTTCATCACCCTACCCTATTGCTATTTTAGATAGGAACAAGGTGAAGCGACGTAACTAAGCTGTTAATTTAGTGGTCTAATAATTCTGCTGATGCTAACATGGGAGTTAGCTTTTGATTTGGCCAAGTTTTCTCACTTCTTCAACCTTAAGGAAAAGGTTTTTCAAGCAGGGAGTATTGATATAAATAGATAGGGTTGCAGGAGGAAAATTTGCAGACTAATCAATTGCAGGATAATTGGGGATTGAATAGATAATGAACTTTGTCAGTATACACGTCTGTAAAGATACAAGTCAGTAAGCAAGAATGATTTAATGTGTGAAGGAGAGTGTGCCAGATAGTTTGTTACAGTTGGGGGGGAAAGGTGGTGTAAGTTAGAATATGTGATTGTCAACACTAATTCGTAGTTCTTCTCATTCTAGATTAATTTATAAATGCTTCCTTTTCCTATCTTCTTTCTTATGGTGATCAATATTCATTCAATCAATATCTCTATTGCTTAAATTTTATCACCTGTTACAATTTAAGGATATAGTAACAAATTTATTTGAATTTCTAATGACTCCCGTGCTTGAAAAAAAAAAAAAAACATATCATTTTTCAAAGCAGGGTTTTAAATAGCGGGAAATGAATATGCAAGGATGGTTCTCTGAAGTGAACAGAGCATCATCTTTAAAACAGAGGAAGCATGTATTTAAGCAAAATACACTCCGAATTTCTTGATCCTATAAATTAATTAAGGAATTAAGGATATAATGTAACTCGACATCATTGAAGGGTGGCACGTACAGTAAAATGGTAGCATCTTACATAAATTAAATATTGAAGAACTAAAACAAAATGCCAGGCCTATCAATCAAAACTATATTATAGATTGATCAGATATAATTACATTTCATCCTGCAATGGAAGATGTATCGTTCCGCTTGTTTGAAGGTAGTTGCTGCTGCTGCTGCTGAGTATCAAGCAACTCAAGCTCTTTCTTCCTAACAATCAGTACCATTCTCTCATTTTCAAGCCGCCTTCTCTCATTCTCTAGCTTTACCCTCTCCATTTCCCTCTCTTTCTTGCTACTGAATTTCACCCACTTCAACCTTTGCTTTTCCAGCTCAAATGCCTGGCATTGGTAGCTCACTTGCTGCTCCTCTAATTGCATCAACCTCAGCCTCATCCAATGATTCTTCTCCCAAGAACTCTTTGCTCCATCTTGGAGCACGTTCATTATTTCACCATTCAATTGCTGCATTAAAGATGATGTTTCTGAAAACACATCCTTTCTTGGCCTTTTCCTTGATGATTTTGCCTCATGGTGGTAGTCTTCGTCCCCTTGCCCATGCCCGTTTTGATGCCTGGAATCGCCTTCTATTGCCTCATCCTCATCATCTTCATAGTCATCTTCATCATCGTCGCTTTCATAGTCATCATCCTCTACCGCATCCTCTTCATTTCTTGCCCTTTTTGCCATTTTTGACCCTTCTGTTTCGGTCCTTGAATTGGTCACAACTTGAGTATTTTCAGTTGAATGAGAACACCTTTGATGTTGCTGTTGTGCTGCTTGTAGGTGCTGAGCATGAGACGGACCTGTAGCCATCTCGGATGAGTGATTACCACCAAAGGCAACCCAACTTGGAGCATGGCCACAGCTGTTATGATAGACACACATTTCTCTGAAAAACAAGTGCTTGGAATTGAGCAATTTTCTCAGTTCTTCCTTCGTTTTTGGTGACAAATCCATAGTATCAAGTAAATTTTGATTCTCCACAACCCTGCAAGCAGTCCCCTTCCCTAGGATGTCATTAACCCTCTTATACCTCTTGTTCAAATCATTGAATTTATCCTCACACTGTTGTGGAGATACAAAAAATCCTTTCTCCATCATTGCCCGAGAAACTGATTTCCATTTCCCTTTCTTCTGCGCTAGGCCACCTGGTTTTTTCTTTCCTACGGGGTCACTCCCTTCAAACCCAATTTCATCACCAATGTAAAAAACTGCCATTATAAGGAGCCTAACCATATGATCAGTCCATTTCATTCTTTGCCATGGAGACATTTTCCTTTTTCCATCAGTAGTGCTGTCATCTCCAGTGAAAGAAGGCTCATCTTCATCACTCAATGGCGATAAATATTGTTTGGGCTTAGTGGAGGAGGCATAAGGATAGGCATGTTTGACAGATTGTTGGGAGTGTTGGCGGTGATCAGATTCATGGTGAGCATAAGCTACAACTTGGGGATGGTGCAGGTGGTTGGGGTTTTGTGAGTTTTCTGGTTGGTGGTGCGGCAATTCTAGTCCTAACATTCCTGATCCAATGCCCGGTAATATCCCACCACCTAAACCATTGTGTTCCATCAACTTTAGAAACTTCTAATTAATTAACTACAAATGATAAAAGTTTGTGATCAGCTACTTTTCTAACACTTTCAAGATTTTAGGAATAATATCCAACCAACTTTGGGACTTACTAAGATACTGGAGTACTGAAATTCTAGAGCATATGATCGGCGGTAATAAAAGAAAAAGGAATGCATACCCAGAAACAGTAGGTGAACTGAAGCTCAGAACAAAAACAAGTAAAGATGACTGCTTAAAGCACCGAGAACAGTAAGATTGAAGCTGAAAAGCATCATTAAGAGATATCAGGTTCTGCAAAGCAACTTCTTTAATACCCTGGAAAATTATAGTGCCCCGTTAAGACTTGGAAGGTATATATATATAATTATTACAACAGAAAGACGGGGAGAGCGAGAGAGAAGTGGGAACTGGTAGAGAATGAATGATAAAAAGGGATGGTGAGTGAAGAAAAAACCAGAATACAGAGAGCGTTGCAGACGGTTTTGTTGTTGTGTTTGACAGAAAACTGCCCATGGTTTTTCGTTCGTAACTAAACGACCCACAGTTTCTTTTCTTTTTTTTTTCTTTTTTTTTTATTTATAAATAAATATGGGATGAAAGCCGGAACTTTAAAACCCGGACACAAAAGTATTTGTTTTTGTGATTGAATATATTTTTAAGAATGTTTTTAAAATTATTTCTGTTTTTTATAAAATTAATTAATATTTTTAATTGATTAATGTAAAAGTTATTGAAATATATTTTAAATTATTTTTTTCTCAAATATTCTCAAATAATGAAACTTTTAATAATTTTGGTAATAATTGTGTGACAAAAAGATATAGATAATGAATTAAAAGAAATTTATTTTAAAAAATATAAATATTTTTTTAAAACTATCATAAAAAACTTTTTTTTCTTCATTCAAAAATATTTTTACATTTTATATAACTTTGTAATTATACAAAACACTAAAATGTGCAGAGAAAACACTGTAACTCTCCACACATTTTACTGTAGATTTCAACAGTGTTTTTTCTTTTTTTTATACTTTTTGTTTTTACTTTCGAATTACATTTTTCTTTTTTTTTCATTTTATTTGTTTCTTGCTTCTCTTTATTGTTTTTTTTGTTTTTCTTATTACTTTTTTTTGTTTTTTTTTCTTGCCTTTTTTATTATTATGTTTTTTTCTATTTTTTTCATATTTTCCCATGAAATATTTTTTTGCTGGTTATATTTTTTTTATTTTTTGACTTATATATATTTATTTTTTATTTATTTTGTATAATTAGAGTGTTTGATTAGTTTAAACGCACCATGATTAATCCTCAGATACAATTTTTTTATTGTTTTTTTTGTTTTTTTTCTTGATTATATTTTTTTTCATTTTTTTCCATGAATTTTTTTTTCTAGTTATATTTTTTTCTTTTTTCTTTTTCCACTTATATATATATATATATATATATATGATCGAGGTGTCCGGTCTAGCTTAAATGCACCACGATTAATCCTCGGATCCAATTTTTTTTTCCTGATTATATCTTTTTTTCTTTTTTTTTTCCATGAAATATTTTTTTTGCTGGTTATATTTTCTTTTCTTTTTCTACTTATATATATATATTTTTGTTTTTTATGATCGGGGTTTCCTGGCTGGCTTAAACATGTCACAATTAATCCTCGGATCTATTTTTTTTGTTATAACCAAGGTGTCCAAAACAGCTTATGTGTACCAAGACTAATCCTCGGACTCTTTTTTTTTTTTTTTCTAAAGTGCTTTTTTTATATTTTTATTTTGTTTACTTATATATTTTTTTTATAACCGAGGTTTATGGACCAGCTTATGTATACCACAACTAATTCTCAAACCGAATTTGTTTTTAAAACAATATGGATTGCTATAGTGCTTTCATGCTTATATTTTTTTCTTTAACTTATAATTTTTTTTATAATCATAGTCTCTGACTCAGCTTATGATTTTTTTTTATTTTTTTAACTTATATATTTTTTTATAACCAGGATCTCCGTGCCACCTAAGACGCACGATAACTAATCCCCTAACCAAATAAGTTTTGGTAACCGAGGTGTCCAGGTCACCATGTGTGCACCACGACTAATCCCCCAACCAATTTATTATTTTTTCTAAAAAAATTTCCTTAAACCTTTTTTGTTCACTTATACATTTTTTTTCTTATCACCGGACCAATTTTTTTTTTTTTTTGTAATTGGTATCTCCGGATCAAGTTAAGCACACCATGACTAATTCCTGGACAAAATTTATTCTTTTAAGCAATATGGATTATAAATGATGTGGAGAAAACACTGTAGCTCCCCACACATAGTATTGTTGATTGTAATAGTGCTTTCCTACTATAATGTTTTTTTTCCCTATTTTTTGCTTCTTCATTTTTTACCTTTTTTTTTATTTTTTTTCTTATTATGTTTATTTTTTCCCCAAAACATTTTTTTGCCCATTATACTTTTTTATATTATTTTTTCTTTTTCCACCTATATATATTTTTTAATCGAGTGTCTTAAGCGCACCATGATTAATTCCCATATCTAATTTTTTTATAACTATGGTATTCAGACCAACTTATGTGTACGATAACAATCCCTTAACCCATTTTTTTTTTTTCCTAAAGTGCTTTCTCGCTGATACTTTTTTTTTATACTTTTATTTTGTTCACTTATATATTTTTTTATAACCGGAATATCCGGACTAGCTTAAGCACACCACAACTAATTCATAAGCCAATTTTTTTGAAATAATATGGATTGCTACAGTGTTTTCACGTTTATACTTTTTTCTTTCTTTCACTTATACATTTTTTTTTATAACCATGGTCTCTCAGCCAACTTAAGCTTATATACCCCAATAAGATAAAATCTAAAAGTTGGCTATAAGGGTGTATTTATAATTTACAAATTTTTAATTATATTTTATATAGCAGTGTTATGTGTGCGTCTTCGGGCACGACGTCAATTTTAGAGCGCATGCATGTTTTGGATAGCACATGCGGAGTCGTAAAACTTCTAAAAATATATAATAGTTTTTTATATATTTATTTTATTATGTAAAATGTGTTTTAAATAATTTTATGGTATTAGAGGTATTTTTAATTTTTTTTATTTATGTGCATAGTACAATAATTATAATACCTTTAAATAAGACAAAAACTAAGAATTGTTAGTGGGGGTGTCCCAATAATTTTTCTTTTTTAGTGCACAGTAAAATAACTTTTGTAGGATCAAATAAGATAAAACGAAAGAGTCACCTGAGGTAGTGCTTCAAACATTTCACGTTTAACTATATATGCATAGGAAAGAATTTCACTCTTATTTTTATACCACCAAAATTAAACTTACTATATTTTTTAATGCGAGTTGCATTTAATACAAATAAAAATAACAATATAAATTAAAAATCTAAACAAAGAGCAAAGGTGTATAGATACAAATAAAAAATTTAAAATTATCTTAGAAGGACTGAAAAAATTAAGGGATTGAAACTAAACAAAAAAAATAAAAGAATAAAAACCAAAATACAAAATACAAAATTATATGTTAAATCTAGATAAAAAAAATTAATCCCCGCAGCGGAGCGCGGGTTTACGACTCGTATAATATAAAATGTGTCATGGTTTTACTGTGTTAATTAACAAAAAAATTTACAATTAATATATATTATTGAGAAAAATAAATGAATATTGAGGTAACGGAGTTGATCAAGACACGAGATTAAGGTTGTGTACTAAAAAGGCGTGGGTTTGAATCCCACTATCAACTGATTTTTTGTACCCTGTCGATTTGCATTCGTCTTTGGAACCCTGACCTTTTTCTTCCTAACAATTATCTCATTTTCTTGCCAAATAATTTCCGTAGGCTCTTCTTCTATGTATTCTCAGTCATTATCCTTATCGCACCCATTCTCTTTTCCATCCTACCACATTTGGCAAACATTGAAATTAATAAATAAATAAGCACCAGTAGCAAACAATTTTTTTTCCTATTCCTAATTAATGGCTTCAATTTCCTTTCTCATTTTCCCAGCAACCAAACAGAGTACTAATGATATGAGATTTAGCATCACTTCTAAAACTACAATTTTCAATTCACAAATTCAAATTAAAAAAACCTAAAAGTTTTGATTTTTTACAGTTTTATTATTCAATTGGAATTAATTATATATTTTATTTTTCATTTGACATTTATTCTTTTAAATTTTTAGTTAATGCTCATTCTTTTTTATTTCCGGTTCTTCTTAGACAGTGTTTGTTTTCTGTCTTTATTTATTCATTTAGATTTTTTTTTCGGTTCATTTTTTGTTATGGGTTTATTTTTATTAGGTTCCATTTTGAAATTTTTATTTATATTGATGATAATTTTAAAATTAATATTGCTCATTTTTTCTCTTTGTTCTTTTTTTTGTGTTTTCTGTTATTTTATTTGTTTTTCGGATAAGATAAGTTTATTGTTTGCACAATAATAATGATAATTTAAGTGATTATTTTTTTATTGTTTTTTTGTTAAAATGTTTTCATTTTTTTTATTTTTAGGGGAAATTTAATTATTTTAATTATTTGGGCAGTAATGTTAATGATTTTAGCTGTTATAGTAATGAAAATAATGGTAACGTAAAGATGAATTTTCAATTTAGGTTTTTGTCTTTTTGTGAATAGAAAATTAACTACTTATTTTTGTTATTTGATTGTTGCATGTCTTTTCACAATTTATATTTTGTTTTTAAATGTGATTTAAATTGAATTATAAAATAAACTAATCTTAATACAATTAATTCAATAATTTAGATATATTAATCTTCTTGTTTTTTTAATGATAATGAAAATTTTATGTTGGTTATTTCTTTGAAACCTACTAAACAAATAAATTTATATCAATTTAAAACTCATATAGTTTATAGAAAACTTGCACTTCACAAGAATTCTGCACAAATTTATTATTTTGACTAAATTTATATCAAAATAAAAAAAACATAATTAATATTTTTTTGCATTGAAAAAAATATAGTGCCACCCGTATTTAACTATTATAGTAATGAAAATGACGGTAATGTAGGGATGAATTTTCAATTTATGTTTTTGTCTTTTTGTGGATAGAAAATTAACTACTTAATTTTGTTATTTGATTATTGCAGGTCTTTTCACAATTTATATTTTCTTTTTAAATGTGATTTAAATTTAATTATAATAAAATGAATTCAATAATTCAGATATCTGAATCTCCTTTCTTTTTTTAATGATGATGATAATTTTATGTTGATTATTTCGTTGAAACCTACTAAACAAATAAATTTACGTCGATTTAAAATTCATATATTTTATAGAAAACTTGCATTTCACAGAAATTCTTCACAAATTTATGATTTTGACTAAATTTATATCATAACAAAAAAACAGAAAAGCACACACACAATTATTATTTTTTTGCGTTGAAAAAATATGATGCCTCCCGTGATAAGGCGCGAGGGCACTGACTAGAATTATCCTATATACTAAAAGACATCGGTCTGTTACTGTAGCTTCTAAGTAAATTCACTGTGTACTAGACATTTTTTATTTATGCTTCGCATGCGTACGCACACCTTTTTTTTTGTTTTATTCGGTTTTGAACAGTGGATTAATGCAAAAATATATAGAATTTAACTAAGTTTTGTTTTTCCAAAATCTTAAATTAATTTAATCTCAATGTTCTGAAATACTTTTAATATAATAATATAAAGAATAAATCTTAATAAATAAATAAATAATTTATTTTTTAAAATAAAAATATCTTTAAACTAAAAATATATCAAACCACATATAGATAAAATAGATGAAAAAACACAAAGATAACAAATCATTCACAACAAAAAATTCACTATGCATGCATAAAAAAGAGTTTTGCTATCATTTCACACTACCAAAGTTAAATTTCCTCTGTTTTTTAATGCAAACTGCATTTAATATAAAGATAAATGACAATAAAAATTAAAAATTAAAAATTAAAAATAAGAGTATAGATACATAAATACAAATAAAAAATTAAGAACTATCCCATAATGATTGAAAAATAAATAAATAAAAGGATCGAAAGTAAACCAAAAAAATAAAATAATAAGAATCAAAATAAAAAATTACATATATTAAAACGAGACCAAAAAAATTTCTCGCTACGGCGAAACACAGGCCAATTTCTCGTATATACCTAAAACAATATTATTTTTAGTTTATCATTATACTATTAATTTTTTTTATTAAAGATTATTTAAATTTAAATTTACAAAATCATCATAATTCATGCTGACATTGAAGATTATAAATTAAATATGGAATCAATAATTAGTTTTTCAATGGTATTCTTCTATAATGTATCTATGTATTTTTTTATATGTTTGGTTTAAAAACTCATGATTAAAAGGATTAAAGTCAAGATAACGACTCAATATATCTAGGCTTGACAAAATGTCAAGCTCAAGTTACATGGGTCTGGTATTGCTTCGAAGTCTAATATCATTAGGCTCAACTATATATTAATCCAAATACAAATAGGTATGGTGAGGTGTTAGACTCCACCTATTTGGGTTCAATTACATGTTGATTTCAAATGCATATAAGCCATGTAAGATCAAACTCAACATTCTTTGATTCAACTATGTGGTAAGCTCAAATACAAGTAGGGTTGACAAGATATCAGACTTAACACTCTTAGGTTAATTTGTGTGTTGAGCTCAAATTCATATGAGTTTGATCGTATGGCAGACCCAAACATCATTGATTTCAGTTATGCGCTGAGTCTAAGTGCATATGGATTTATCAAGGTGTCAAACCCAACTGTCATGGATTTATCTTCGCTTTGAACCTAAGGGCAAGTGAGTTTAGCAAGATGATATACTTCATTGCAATGGGTTCAACTATGTACGGAGCTTAAATGCACATGGGTCTAGCAAGATGCCCCGTTCCAAATGCCTTCTATTCAACTACATGTTGAGCACAAATGTATATGAATTTGATAAAATACTAAACCCAACTTTTTTGGATTCAATTATGTGCTAAGTGCAAGTGTATATGGGTTTAGCAAGATGTCAAATGCATCACACTTGGATTTGAAATCTTTTTAAACTAAATACATATACAATTGATAATTTTTTAAGCCTTATTTTAGGTCATGTTGATTTGTTTGATTATTCTCATTTCTTATAATAAAATATTAAAAGTTAAGAATAATCATATCTTTACATACCTAGGTGTATAATTGTCTCAAAATGACCTCCTATATTTCCATAAATATTAATTTTATGTAAATGAGATCTATCTATCATCAATGTTATGTAAAAGCTACATATCCATCATTAATGTTGTGAAAGTGATATTTATTGATCATTTTGTCAGTATAACCATTAGTAATAGTGGTATTTTGAGTAATTTATGTCCAACTCTCTAAAAAATATTGACGGAATATTTTGTTGGTAGAGACATCAATAAAAATGGTATTTTCAGTGATTTTTGTTCAACTCTTTGGAGAATACCGACGGAACGTTCTTTCTATAATTTCATCACTACTATTAACTTTTTTTTAAAAATATATAAATTAAAAATCTCAATAATATAAAAAATGAAAAATGAAAATATATTTCGAATTAGATTAAATTAATTTAAAATTCAAATATTTATTACAAATTATTAAAAAAATTAACATTCAAAATTAAAATACAATAAATCCAAAATAGAGGCGGCGTTAGAGGAGGAGGATGATGGTTGGGACCATAGAACATAAAAGGAGTACATGGATCATCGCAATATGATTGCTTCTACATGACCATTTAGTGTAGTGTGGCCTTTTCAACATGAAATTCCACCATCTCATCATGAAGTTTGGTTGTCTCATCACGAAGTTCGGCTTTCTCATCACAAACTTTCTCTGCTAAAGTCATCTGGAACTCTAGAGTTTGCGTGAATGGAATCAATTTGAAGGACATTCCAACACTTGAAACACTATGAGCCAATCATAAAATTCTTAGCCTCAATGTGAGAGAATCTGTATACGTGATTTCTATTGGATCCACCAGACATTCATGCCTCCAAGCACACATCTGGATCAAAATCTGGACGAGTCCTCCTACAAGCGGCAATTATATGTTTCCTAGAAATAAAAAAATAAAAAAAAAGCATAAGAAAAAATTCTATGAAATAATAAGTTAAGAAAAATAAATTAAAGAATACCAACACACCATGAATAAATGAGCGTGACTATCCATAAACTGTAGTTGCACTACGTATTGGTGATCTTTACTCCACACATATGCTCAACAAAAAGCTCCATCGGATATCATATACTAAATGTAATCTTCCCATATTGTCATTGAGATGTATGGCAATCTGAATTCCTTCTAGACTTGCATGTTTTTCTAGTTTGAAAGCTCTCTTACTCACACATAGGTTTTTGCTTTTTTATGTGCCTTGTACTAGAAATCATGCAATCTATACGATATAAATGAATTCTTTGTTAGTAAATGCAAAATAAAATTTGGTATATGTAAGAAAATATAAATTACCAACAATACCAAACCTATTTGCAACGTGATTCTCCCACATTTGTCTCGTAACATCATCATTAACATCCTCCCAATCAAAATATCCCTTGGAGTAAAAATTTAGAAAACATAAATTTCATTAATTTAATAAAAGTAAACATATTAAAATAATAATAATAATAAAATAAATTAATTTCATACTCCATTGAAATGATGGAATCTCCATCGAAAATTTAAAGGTCGTTATTATTGTTCTTGTGACCTTAATATTTATAAACCTGAGATTTTATTATCTTAATGAAATTATCTCTTAAAAAAAATTAAACAAATTTAATAAAAAAAAAAACCTACGTTGAAAGCTCATCCTTCCATTAAACCTAGTACTTGCGGGTAATTGAATCCTATTGTGAGGGACACCCCCTTAACCTTGCACCATCACACTCGACAACCTTGTGTTGGGAGTCGATGCATGTGCTCTAGGTGCTTGTTCATCATCGACATCTAAAAACTCATGGTCCTCGAAATCACTACTAGGATAACTCAAAGTGATCCTGTACTTACGTCGGGTAATGTATTTTCCCTAGTCATCTTCATAAGTTAACGAATATTGAAAATTACATGCTCCATCCATTTAAAATTTAGCATCACATCCTTTAAACGGGAAACCATCCAAAATTTACAAACTTGCAAATAAACATCATACATGAAACAAACCAGTTGATTTTATTTATTTTCTTCAAATAGTTTTGCAAAATTTAATTTCATCAAATATTTTTATTTTTATGTTATAATATTTTTTAAACTAATCCTAAACTTGGAAAAATAGATTCTAAAATTGTAAAAACTAGAAAATAATAATTAAAAATAATGACAATAATAATTTAACTAGACACCTTAATTTCTCTATGCAATCATTTATTGAACAAAACATTAGCAATTAATAATATATTAAAACAAGAAAAAATAATTAAGAAAAAAATATCAATTAGTAATTTATTAACAAAATAAAATTTAATTAAAAATAAAGCAATAATCACACACCATAACCATTAATAAACACAATTATGTAAAAAAAATGTAATAAGAAGAGAAAAGAAGATGAGAAGAGGTAGGAAGACATACCTTGCACAAATGAAGGAGAAAAAAAGATTAAAGAAGAAGAATAATTAAAGAATTGAGTGTGTGTGCATGTTAGAGAGAGATAGAGAGAGAAGAGTAAAGATAAAGAAGATATGAAATGCCTGTGTGTTTTGGTTGTGGTCTTTTATACTGTGTTTACCGATGGAATCACCAATATATAATAAAATATTAATATTTTTAATTATCCCTTTGTAATTACATGAGTGATTTAAATTAAAAATGCTCATTTTTGCAAAAAATTCAATAAACCCTCCAAATATTATCGATGACATTTCATTCTGTTGGTAGCAAAAACAATATACCGGCAAAAAACCTCCATTGGTAATAACATGTGTGATGTATGAAATGAACAGTTGTAATAGAGAAGAGAAACGCTTCTCATGTCTATTTGAAAATATTGATATAATTAATCCATTTACAATATTGTGTGCAATGTTTGTAGTGATGTTGAACCGTTCCGATCCAAAAGATTTTACCTATATTTTTTATCTATCCATCCTCGAAAAACGTAATGTAGGTGAACACTCAACACATTAACATCAATGGTAATGTTGGGCAATATATATCTTTGGTATTATTGCAGCCCAATCCATTGGAGAGCCAGACACTCAACTAACATTAAGAACGTTTCATACCGGTGTAGTATTCACAAAAGGTATTGCAGAACATGTACGAGCCCTCTGTAATGGAAAAAAGAAATTTCATGAGGATTTGGTTCATCCCACATGTACAAATTATTCACAACTCTCAGGTCCCCACCCGATTTCTAATAGAATTCCTGGTCTATTTTGCTGTCAAAGCCGACATTTATGGCACTGCTACCACCAAGAATGCATCCTCTGGTGTTAGGGATCCCATTCTCGGATGTGAAGGCTTGGACATGGGAGTCAAATATATCAACCTCAGTATGTGTTATAGCTATTGAATAAAAACACAAATACTCGTAAACTTAGTGTTGTGGCTATTCGATTTGTTATGAGTGAGAGATTAAGCTATGATGAAATTAGAGGGATAGGGTGGTTGGAGGTTGCAGTGGAAAAGTTATGGAAGAAAGAAGGAGAAATAGGGGAGAGGAGCGGAAATGAGGATTATAAATTAAACCATCACTAATGGTTTTACCAATGGAATAATTGTGTTGTTAACTCTATAGGTGGTTCTGTTGGTAACTAGGTCACGTCATCATACTTCATATAATTTAGAATCCCAAAGTTATTCTGCACACTAATTCATTTGCATCTCTGTCGATATTTCTATCAATAACAATATCATGTCATTATATGTTATAGGTTTTTGCATCCCAATGTAATCTTCTTAGTATATACCACTAATAGTTACCAATAAAACTCTTTATGTTGGTAAAAGCGTTGGTAAAATACAAATGAAAAATACCAATAGAAATAACAACGATAATGTTCTGATGGTAATATTATTAACCAAATACCAATGAAAATTTTTTATTAGTATTTCCATATGAATTAGTTGATTTTATGGTAGTGATAAATAAGAATAAACAATCTTGCTCTTAAAAAAATAAAGTTGATTCTCTTATTTATTGTAATTTTTTATTAAAAGTTATTGACTATACCATTAGAGGGTCCCTAAATTCCATAAAAAATATTGTTTTATATTTGTTAGATCTTTTATCACCAATCATCAAATTTTTTATCTCTTAGGAAAGGAACATTAACATTAACATGAGTGTATGACCACCCTTATTTTTTAGCATTTTGCATTTTAAAACAACATCATTATATGTTTTTAATATTATAAATCAAATAATGAAACTCAAGAAATCATTGATAAAAATATACATCTTTCACTAACAATACTAACTTTCTAATATTATAAATAAATAATATACCAATGATTGGAAAACTACTAAATTTTTAACTAATTAATTGTTTTATTAAATGAAATAGTCTTGATGTTATCATTTGGAAAAATCAATACTTAACCCTAGCCACTTTTTTTATTTTCTAGAAATCCTTTTGTTTTCCATTTGGTTAGTTATTTCTCACTCCATTTATTAATCAACTTGTTTTTTTTTTAAATTATCATAGATCAGGTAGTTGTACAATAATTTTTTATTTAGTTTTTTTGATACTCATACCCTTTTTTTTAATTTTTTGTTTTTTCTATTTATTTTATCATTTTTGTATTTATTTGGTCGAATATCATGTGACAATGGAGATTTATT
The DNA here is from genome assembly GCA_015731905.1 of Salix dunnii. Classification (NCBI taxonomy): domain Eukaryota; kingdom Viridiplantae; phylum Streptophyta; class Magnoliopsida; order Malpighiales; family Salicaceae; genus Salix; species Salix dunnii. Next base: position 10,367,157 of record CM027674.1, read on the forward strand.
CAAGATTTTTGTGGTTGATAAACTAAATTGTTTGGCCAAAAGTGAATAGCATTGAAAATATTATATATGGTAGAAGAGGAGCTAGGAGGATTACTAGAAAATAATAGCTTCCCTTTCTTTTGGCCAACTTGAATATTTTTTGTTTTGTCTCTATGGTTTGAAAAAATGTAAAATTTTAAACCAAGTGAAATGATGTTACTAGCCTAATATATAATAAATTTCAAACTAAAAGAAATGACTTTCTCTCTCTCCATTACATTCTCTCTTAATGTAAATGAAAAAAACCCAAATTGATTTACCAAATTAGGTTTGTTTAAGATTATTATCATTTTATCTAACCATTATAATTGCTTCTCCCAATGCTAATGTCATCTTTGCTACTGGATCACTCTCATCTTAATGGCAAAAGTAAAATAAAGGTAACCATATTTAGTGCCTATTTAAAAGTGTGGTTGAGGTTGTTTTTGAAATTATTTTTCAGTGAGAAATGCATCAAAATAATGTTTTTTTTTTAAAATATTTTTGACATAAGCACATGAAAATAATCTAAAAACACAAAAAAAATTAATTTAAAATAAAAAATAAAAAAAAATCAAATTTTTTTAAAAACACTTTTGGAACGCAATAACAATTAAAGTGAATACTCGGTTCAGATTGTCGTAGAAATCAACTCAATAGTTCTATCTTTCCTTTCATAAGTTATGATAGAGGTTTTCTAATTTTATTATTTCCATTAATGAAAGGGAAAATATAAAATAAAATAAAAGCTTATATTGAACATGTTGAGATTGTTGTTATCATAGGAAAATGCTTAACTAGTGTTAATAGTTTCTTTTCACTTTTTTATTATTTAGAAGTTGTGAGCAAAACTTCTATATCAATGAATGACTCCCTAACTATTTCACTATTTCTAATTCACAAAGGTGCCGCAAGGAAGAAAAGGTTGGTCTTAAAACAAAAATCAAAAGCATAAACCCAAGAAGAGATTTTAGTTGAAGAGTCATGTGCCACTTTGAGTACAAACTCTAACTTTTAAAAGTGAATAACAACTAATTAATATGATTTCTAAATATTAGAACAAAATCTTCAATTATTAGATAGATCTATAAATTGTTGTTGATGATCAAGCTTTTTATTGCGTTTTATTGGCTAGGGTTTATGTTTGGAAAATAAAGTTTAAGTGCCATTTTCATTATTTAAACATAGCAGGGGTTTGGTAGTCATTAATATAAATAAATTGTCAATTTTTTAAATAATTCTAACTTTTTTGTTAACCTTTTTTTTCCTCGAATATAAAGTATTATATGGAATGTAATTTATAGGAAGAAAAATGTGATTTTTTAAAATATTGAGAAAAGTACAAAAAAACTATAAGAGACAATTTATTTACAATTTATTTTTAAACTATAATTTTATCTAATATAAATGTAATTTAAGTTAATGCATATGCCATTATTTATAGATAAATCTATAATTATTTTCCAACCCATATTTTTATGTTTTATTTAGTATAATTTTTCAGTGTGTTAACTATGATATAAATCACTTTTTTTATTAGAATAACCCATATTTGAAACGTTTATCTTCTAGTAACTATTGAAGCTAAAAATAAATGGAAGAATAAACCTCACAACTCTTGTAATTTGAAGGTTTTTATGTCCTTCCACCTTAGAAGAATTGTTTATCCTTGCATATATATATTGAACAATTACTAAAAAAATATAGAAGAATACTTGAATTTGGGTTTTTTAGGAGAGAAGATTTGTAATTAATCTCTTCTAGTCACCCCTCTTTCTCTTCTTACCTTTCTCTCTGTCTTTTAATAACGTAAGAAACCCTAGTCTTTATTTTAAAAAATAGTCCTCTTTAAGTAGATAATTTTATATTTAAATACTTCAATAACTATTTTTCTAAGAATAAGAAATATCATGGCATGAAATCTACAGGCTTTGACTTGGAGGAGTTAAATTGCTGAAATAAAGATTTGGATATCAATTTTGATGCTTGGGGTTATGATTTGGACTTGTTTCTTCATAATACCTGTCTGCTGGCAAACTTTATATGTCATCTTAGAGAACTCATATCTCTCTTATATGAGATCATCTTTTTTCCATTTGGTAGGTGGATAGGTTTTTGAGTCGAGAATCCCCCACAATTTAGTTTACATTAAATGGATTTTTATAGCTCAAGATATGCAAGCTGAAATGGTTAAAGGTCAACATTGACAGAATGCAAGATTTGAGTTTAAAGGTTGCCATTTCTATGCTATTTATTTATTTTTATTTGCATGGATGTCTAGAAAAGAATGGATTTTATCTTTCTAGTTCCATTAAAATCACTTCATTTTGATCTCTAGAGATCAAGTTATGCACAAAATATCAACTAAACATCAAATTTGTTAATTTCCTCCAATTTACTTTTTTTGAATCTTTCATTAAAAAATATTTTCAAAACATAAAACAACAAATATCAAGAAATTTTCTATATAAAACATAGGAAAAACTATAGACAAATATGGTTAAAACTATCGAATAATATGGTTGCATCAAATACCCTCACACTTAACTCTTGCTCGCCCTTGAGAAAGATGAGATAAAATCAAATTGAAATAAAATAAAATAAAATCACTATGACTAATGTGTTAATGTACTATCAATGCCAAGAATATATACATTATAAACAAGAATCTAATTAAGAAGGATAAAGAGTACAAATTTCCATGAATTTATTTACATGTAAACTTCAAAACTCAATTGATTGTTAGAATTTAAAGGAAACCTATGGCATGCCAAAATGATAGGTCATGTCATTGATATACACTCTAACACTAATGCATTTAGGGTTTATGTGTTTAAATCTCTTAAATTTCATTATGTTATGCCATAAGCTTGCTTTTCAGTCTCATATCCATTTCTAACACATTACAAGCAATATATGAATCAAAAGGTTTTCCTTTTCGATTGTAATGAAGCTAAGGTTACGATAAGGTAAAATAAAATGCTAAAATCAAAGGAATTAGAGCATTCTAAAAATTTTAGTCTTTAGAAATAAGATATCCCATCAAAGCACACAAATTTCCATATATAATCACCAATGCTTAACTTCTTTGAATTTCAAGTTCAATCAACATAAAATTTTAAGAAAAATAAAGGAACAGTTCTCTTTTCTTTGTTTTTCTTTTTTTAACCTTTAACACATTTGCCCATCTTTTCATCAAGAATTACTATTTCTTTTTCTTTTCACATAATACCATGAGATATCGACAAGTATATGCTCTACTAATCCTTGGCTAGGGAAAAGGAAAACATATAAAAAGTTAAGGCTTCATATATATAAAATAAAGAAAAGATAAACAACTTCAAAGGGGGCTCACTAAGGATAATATGTTTTAGGTTGGCTTTTTTATTCAAGTGGTTGAAATTCCAAATGCTTTTATCATCTTCATGTACATATGTAATGCGAATGTAATCTCAACAAGATAATCTCAATTGTAATATTTAGTTATAGAGATACATATCATTGAAAAAATGGATAATTAAAGCATATAATATTGAAGACTCAAAGCTTACATTGGTATAACACTATAAAATCATCATGATATATTCAGCTTACATTAGTATAACACTATAAAGTCATCATGATATATTCAGCTTACATTGGTATAACACTATAAAGTCATCATGATATATTCTTAAAGTCAATCCCTAAAGTAATTAAATGTCAAAACTTGCATGCGCACTCCTTCATTCAATTTATATTTTCACCTCTCTTAATTAATTCTCATAGATAACACTCATATTCTCATAAACCAATGGGAGTTCAAAAGATCATTTATAGATTTTTTTTTAGGAAAAACAACATTGTCCTCAATGTTGACATAGAAGAAAAAGGAATATAGGAGAATGAAAAAATAATAAAAATAAATTAAGATGTGAAAAATAAAAGATAAGGGAAAAAGAAAGTAAATTTGAGTTTGTGTTTTGGTGGGTTGCCTCCCAGTAAGAGCTTTTGTTTTATGCCATTGATCTATATGTTAGATGCTTATTCTTCATAGAATGGTTCAACTAACTCCACCAAACCAATGAGTTTTGTCATCCAACCTTCATAGAAAGGTTTCAAATGATGCCCATTGACCCTGAGTGCTTTGTTAGTTTCTAAACTTGTAATTTCAATGCATCATAAGGAAAAATATTAGAAACAATAAAGGGTCCAATCCAACGAGAGCGTAACTTTCCAGGAAAAAGTTTCAAATGCAAATGATAAAGGATTTTATCTTCAACATGAAATTCCTTTCTTGTAATCATTTGATCATGAAGACTCTTAGTCTTTTCTTTGTATAAAATCCTTGCATTTTTATAAGCATCATTTTGAATTTGTTTCAACTCTTGCAATTGTAATTTTCTTACAATCTCAGCAGCATCATAATCCAAGTTACTTTGTTTAATGGCACAAAAACCTTTGTGTTCAAGCTCCACTAGTAGATGACATGTTTTTCCATAAATCAGCCTATAAAGTGACATTCCTATAGGTGCTTTATAAGCAGTCCGATAAGCCTAAAGTGCATCACTGTTGTGATGTCACGGTCACACAAATTAATTACCCTAGCTTAAAACAAATCACATAATATATTATAGAGTAAGTAATGAGTCAATCCTAGGAAGACATTTTAGTTCTAATTTTTGTGCTATATGCTATGAAATTGGGGGGTGTTTGAAGTTGTCTAGGCTAACGCAAAGGAAAAATAAAACTAAGCAAAAATTAAACAAAACCAAAATTTATCAATAAAACAAACCTTGATCGCAAGTACACATCAACCCATAGAAATCAGAACTGATCATGGAAATGAAACATCAATTTATATTATGAATATTTATCTCTTCTTAACATTGGTTAGTTAATGGATCCACCGTATAACTTACACTAACCATAAAAAACCATAGTATTCGCACTAGTAATTTGATTCAATGGCAACCTTAAAAACTAAATAAATTGATTAATCAAGAAATATAATTGCTTCCAATCTATGTTTGATTTGATTGAATATTCTTCCTAAGATTAATAAAGTAGATCCGCTACATTTATTAACTCAGTTGCTTCACAAGTTCATATACCGAAAACTCTGGTTTTGATATCAAACTTAGCAATAGATTGTCTGTAATAATAACCAAGAGTCCACTTTTAACAATCAAATAAACAATCATAAGAAAAGTAAGTATAGAAGAACAAATGTTCATCATTTAAACTGGAATAATAAAGTAAAAATAGATCTCATAGTTATTGAAATCTAAAGGTTTTTGTGTCCTTACAACTAAGAAAAAAAGTTTAACCTTGCATGTTTGTTGAACAACTAATTAAAAAGATGGATGCATACATGATTTATTAGGTTTGAAAGAGGAAGATTTGTGTTTTCTTTTTTGCTGGCCGAATGCTTCCTCACTGCCTCTCCTCCATTATATATGCTTAGAAACCCTAGTTTCTATTTTACAAAATAGTTTTTTCTTAAGTTGACAAAATTTAGTTGTCATCTTGTAAAAATCATATCTTAGTCATAAGACATCGTTTGGAGCTACAATTTGGATTAGTGATAGGTATTTGAGGGAAGAATCCAACACAATTGGGTTTGCATCAATCAGATTTTTATAGCTCTACATATTTAAGTTGGAATGGATAAGGTCAACATCGGTAGATTGCAAGATTTGACTTTAAAGGCTATGATTTCCATGTTTTTCTTTATTCTATTTTTTGCCTTATATTTACAAAAAGGCATGGATGTTATCTTTTGAATTCCACTAGAATCACTTCATTTTGATCTCTATAGCTTTCGCTCTACACAAAACATTAACTGATGGTCAAATCTGTCAATCAGCTCCAATTACCTTCTTTTTGCATCTTTCATCCAAAAATACTTTCAAAACATAAAACAAAGAATAGCAAGGCAATTTATACACAAAAAATATGCAAAATACTAGGTAAATATGGGTGAAACTATCAATAATATGGCTTCATCAATCTCCAAGTTGTAGACTTCAACCTTGCCGGTTAGGTTGCACTGTTTTCTCTAAAATAGACTTGATTTCTTGATTTGAAATATTAGCTTGGCCATTAGTTTGAGGATGGTAGGTTGTGAAAGTCTGATGAGTCACATGATATTTGCGTAACAATGCTTCCATTGAAAATGAGTGCCACAATCACTAATGATAGCTTTAGGGATTCCAAACCTATAAAATATATGAGTCTTGACAAAATCTACATCAACTTTAGCATCATTAGTTTATGTGGCTTTTGCCTCAATCTATTTGGACACATAATCAATAATAAGAAGGATATAAAGATTATCAAAAGAAGAAGGAAATGGACCCATAAAATCAATACCCAAACATAAAAAAATTTACTTACAAGAATATTCATTAAAGGCATTTGATTATTATGAGTGATATTACCTTTTTTTTTTGACATTTTTTGCATGATTTGCAACAATGATATGCATCTTTAAAAATAGAAGTCCAATAAAAACCACTTTCAAGTACGTTAAGAGTTGTTCTTTTTGCTCCAAAATGTCCACCATAAAAATGAGAATGACAAAAATTGAGAATGAAATGAAATTCATCTTATGATACACATTTCTTAACTACTTGATCCACACGAAATTTCCACAAATGAGGAGTATCCTACAAATAATATTTAGCATCACTTGTAACTTGTCGTTTTGGGACATAGACAAACTTGGAAGGGATTTATTGGTGACTAAATAGTTCACCAAATTAGCATACCATGGTCTTATAGAGGAATGTAACACATACAACTGCTCATCAGGGAATGTTTCTCTTATTGTTTTGATTTGTATATCCTTGGTCTTAAGTCGGTTCAAGTGATCAGCCACATGGTTTTCAACACCTTTCTTGTCTTTGATTTCAAGATCAAAGACAAGAAATGTGTCTTTTTGAGATGTAGACAAACCTGGAGGGAATTCATTGGTGACTAAATAGTTCACCAAATTAGCATACCATGGTCTTATAAAGGAATGTAACACATACAACTGCTCATCAAGGAATGTTTCTTTTATTGTTTCAATTTGTATATCCTTGGTCCTTAGTCAGTTCAAGTGATTAGCTACATGGTTTTCGACACCTTTCTTATCTTTGATTTCAAGATCAAATTCTTGTAAAAACAAGATCCATGTAATCAATCTTGTTTTTGACTCTTTTTTTTTCAAAAGATATCTCAAACCTGCATGGTTAGTAAGAATAACTACTTTTTTACCAAGTAAATATTATCTGAAATTTTCTAGAACAAACATTACTGCAATAAATTCCTTTTCATTTGTATGGTAATTGCATTGCACTCCGTCTAGCATGCGGGAAACATAAGCAAGAATATGCAAAATCTTCCTTATTCTTTGCCCAAGTATAGCCCCTATCACATAGTCACTCGCATCATACATTATCTCAAAAGGTTAATCCCAATTTGGTGGTTGAATTATAGGGGCAGATATGATGTGCCTCTTAAACTCACTATGATCAACTTTATATGTTTGATAAAAAACAACATCCACTTCTTTGGCTAATAATTCAAAGGTGTTGTTATCTTTGACAAATCTTTGATGAACTGTCTATAAAAACCTATATGGCCAAGAAAAGAATAAACATCCCTCATGTATGAGGGGTAAGACAATAATGAAATAACATCTATTTAAGTTTTATCAACCTCTAATCCACGCAAAGACACAATATACCCAAAAAATATTCCTTGTTCTACCATAAAATTAGATTTTTCATAGTTCAAAACCAAAGATAAATTTCTAAATACTTATTAAAAGAATCACCATATATCATAAAATTATCCATGAAAACCTCAATTAATCTTTCAACAAAGTCAAAACAATACTATCATGCATCTTTGAAAAGTTACAGGTGCATTATAGAGACCAAAATATTTTTTTTATATGCATATGTACCAAATGGACATATAAACATATTTTTTTTCTTGATATTCAGGATTAATAACAATCTAATTATATCCACATAACCATTAGGAAAGCAATAAAAAGACTTGTTAGGCGTTCAAGCACTTGGTCCATGAACGGTAAAAGAAATGATTTTTATGTCTAGAAATATTATTCTTTTTATAATCAACACACATTGTTCATCCACTCAATATGTGAGTAGGAATGATTTCATAATCTATTTTTTACCAATATGATTCTGGTCTTTTTAGACACCACATGTATTGACTCCACCTGTTTATTGTTTGTGATGTGGTAAATGACTTATGCATCTAATAGTTTTAAAATCTCAACATTACCTCTATCATAGGTAACCAACCTCCTTGGTTTTTTTCTTGTTAATTTTTTATTGTCCTCCGATAGTATATGATTCATACACATCGAGGGACTAATGCCCTTAATGTTGGTTAAAGTTCATTTAATGATTGTTTTATATCGCATAACAACTTCGCATAAATTTCTCCTCTTGTGCATTTGTCAAAGCTTTTGCTCCGATAATGGAATGTATATTGTTGTTTTCAATGAATACATACTTCAAATTGTCAGGTAAAAGTTTCAATCCTAACTCTAAGCCTATAAAATAAATATCAATAACTTTTTATATGAAAATACAAAATCACCAAAGACAATATTAGGAGAAATCGTCTGAAAAACTTGTAGCACCAATGATGCTTCTTGCACATTTTAGGGAACACATATATGCCTATACATCTATTCTATCTTAGTAAAATCATAGCCATAGCTGAAAGCCACACTTAATCCATCATCACAATCAAAATCAAAAACTAGTTGCATATACATATCAACTTTATCAAAACATGTGATAGAATAAATATTATTGTAAGAATATTTCAATGCATCAAGAAAATGAAGTTCCATTTTTTTTTATCTTCTACCTTTATAGACAAAGTGTCCTTACAACAATCAATTTTTGTATTAGTAGTTTTCAATAATGGTCTCTTAAACAATATAAAAGTGTTGTTTAATGAATCATAAGAATATAGAAGCCGCATGGAATAACCAAGCTATCAATATTAACTAGGACATCTTCTATCACACCAAATGGATAAACAAAACTATGATCCACAAGTATTACAATGCTAGTTTTAATCAACAACTTAAGACTAAAAGAATCATAAACATGTTTAGGCATAACACTGATGGATGCACCTACATCGTATAAAGCCCTTTTAAATCTAGCATTACCCATAACACATGAGATAGTAATGCCCTTTGATGTTTTTGCTATAAAGACAAATTTTTTTGAACAAAAGCAAATACAACTTCGCTCATACGTTCCATTTCATAAGCTTTTAGCTTGAAAGCTCTCATGGTAGTACACAACTTTTTCAAGAATTTGGCATAATTGGGAATTTGCTTCATAGCATCAATTAAAGGAATATTGAGTTCTACTTTCTTGAAAACCTCTAAACTCTCTTTTTCTTTGTCATTTTTTTTCTTAGACCTAGAAGAACTCATTGGAAAAGGGACAATGTTCTTTAAATTGGATTTCATTGAGTTAGGACTTACCTTTGGAGTAATGGTCATTTTTCCAGTTTGTGAAGAAGGAGGATGCGTCTTCTTTAAGCTCAATTTGGTTTCTATCTCCTTTTCTTCCTCTATATCAATTAGATTTGACCTTTGCTCTTAAAGTTCTTTCCCATTTTGCAGTGTAATCCCACTAACATTCTCCTTTGGATTCAATGCTTAGAAGGGCAATTTTCCATTCATTTGTGCTTCTAATTTTCCTACACTTGAAGTTAGTCGCCCTATTTGCTTCTTTAAGTTGTTAATATTTGACCATGTTTCTTATTGAAGAGAAAAGACTTTTGTTGCAAGGTCACTTTGTTCGAAGCCAAGGTTTTTATCATATCATAAAGATCATCACTTGATGACCCCATATCATTGGAATTTATGAATACAGGGGTGCTATTTTGATTTATAGTTCTATTGGGATTGGAATCCATGGGGATGGAGCTGTTGACCTTGATTTCCTAAATGAGGCAGGTTTCCATAGCGTAAGTTTTGATGATCTCTTTATCTAGGGTTTTAAGTGTTGGAAAAGGAATCGTACTTACATTGAAGTTGTCCAATGAATGGTTTGTCAACTACATTAGCTTATTCGATGTAATCTTCTTGAATTGTTGAACACATATCTGAAGCATGTCCTTGTGATAGTATATACTACAAATTTTTACTTGATGTACATTTCCAGATGCCAAATAACACACAAGAGCAGTAAGATCATTAATTTTATTCTTAAGGTTAGTCATATTTACCTCATTTGCTTGAGAAGTCTCCATGGTTACCAAATTGTTTTGGGTTGGTTTCCATTTTGAGATCAATTGGCATGCAACCTTAGGTGTCTTACCTACCTAACCTTTTCACTTCCTACATCGATGATACTATGGTTAGTAGACTTTGATTCAATAATATTCCTCAATGCGTTATCCATATTTACCTAGTGTTTTGCCTATGTTATTAATATAAAATGATTTTATATTCTTTGTTTTATGTTTTGATGGTATTTTTGAATGGAAGATTTTAAAAGGAGTAAAATGAAGGAAATAGGCAGGTTTGACCTTTAGTCGATGTTTTGTGTAGAGTTTAAGCTATAAAGGTCAAAATAAAGTGATTCCAGTGGCAGTACAAATCTAACATATATACCTTTTTGGAAATCTATGGCAAGAAAAATAAAGAAAGAAAGAGTAGGGAAATCACATCTTTCAAAGTCAAATATTTTCATTTACCAGTGTTGACATTTGGCCATTACAACTTGAATATCTTTAGCTACAGAAGTTCATTTGATGTAAGCGTAAGAAGATAATACAGAACAAGAAAGAGATCAATCTGACAAGGAGGTCTAGTTTGGATTTCATGTAATTTGAGGGGTTTTGGTTTCTGATTATTTGGACCAATGAAAATTTAAATGATAAAACAAAATGAAATAAAAATAAAATTTATCAAGAAACCAAACCTTGGTCACAAGTAAACATCCACTTATGGAAATCAAAATGGTCCTTGAAATAAAAATTCAATTTATATTTGATTTTTTTATCTTTTCTTAATATTAGTTAGTTAATAGATTCGTTGTATAACTAACCCTAACAAACCAACAATCATAATTTGCACTAATGATTTAGCTCAATGGTAGCCTTAAAAACTAGATAAATTGATTAACCTATACACCAAAATTGTTCACAATTCATGTTGATTTATTCAAATGCTCTCCCTAAGATTAATAGCATAGATTGCCTACAATTATTAGCTTAGTTGCTTCATAAGTTAATATACCATAACTCCAGTTTTGATAGCAAACTTAGCAATATATTGTTTAGATAACAACTTAGAGACTACTCTATCAATTATGATAAACAATAATAGAAAATATGTATAGAGAAATAAATATATTCATTCATCATATAAATTGAAAATAAATGGAAGAATAAATCCCACAATTCTTGAAATACAAAGGTTTTTGTGTCCTTACAACCAAGAAAAATAGTTTAGTCTTACATATCTTTGGGTAAACTAAACAAAATAGAAAAATGTGTTAATTCTGGTTTTTAGGAAAGAGTATTTGTGTTTTTCTATTCCGGCCATCCCCTCCCTTATTCTTCCCTTCTTTTTCTTTTTAAAGCCTAGGAAACCCTAGTCCCTACTTTACAAAATAGTCCTTTTTAAGTAAATAGTTTTACATTTAAATACTTCAATAATTATTTTTCTAAAAATAAGAATTAACCATGCATGAAATCTTCAATCTTAGACTTAATAGAGCTAAAATGTTGAAATAAAGACATGGATATCGGTTTGGATGTTTTGGGATATAAGGTGAAATTGTTTCTTCAAATAACCTGTGTGTTGACAAAATCCTTATGTCATCTTAGAAAAACATATCTTTGTCATAAAGCTCTTTTGCTTTTCAAATTTTCTATGATTATATATCTTTGAGTTAGGAAGCCAAAAAGGTTGGGTTTGCATCAAATGGACTTCTGTAGCTCAATATATTCAAGTCGTAATGGTTGAAGGTTAACATTAGCAGAATGCAAAATTTTACTTTGAAGGCTGTAATTTCCATTATTTTTCTTTATTTATTTGTCTTTCAATATATTTTTAGAAAGATATGGATGTTAGCTTTCTAATACCACTAGAATCACTATATTTTGACCTCTGACCTTTATATCTTAAGCTTTGAACAAAACCTCGACCAAAGGTCAAATTTGTCAAATTTGTCAATTTTCTCTAATTTTTCTTTTTGAATTTTTCATCCAAAAATACCTTCAAAACATAAAACAAAGAATGTTAAATCATTATATATATAAAACATAGAAAAAATATTAGGTAAATACGGGTACAACTGTTGAATAATATGGATGCATCGATCTTTCTCTCCACCATCAACTACAACAACAACTTCAAAACCTTTTCCTCTTCATTGTTGACAGATTCAATATCTTCTTCTCCACATAGCAACAATAACATCCATTGGTAGTAGCTATTTTCTCTTCTTCCTATAGTCAGCGTTACCCATTGTTCCTTATTTTACTCTCGTTTTAGCCACCAGTCAGACCTCTTATGTGAAATAAAAATGAACAAAATGATTGGTAAATTATTTTTTTATATATTTTGTCGAAACTCTAATGGGTGATTGTAAACTCGTTAAAATATCTATTTTGTTATTTTAAAAAAAGGAAAATGAAGCAATATTTTTTTATGAAAATATGATCAGAAAAATTTTAGGATTCAATCATATACAAGATAATAATTTATTTAGTTATTATTTTTTGGGAATTTCAAAAGAAATTAGATATTTTGTACCAAGTTTTAAAGTGTAAGTCTATGACCTGATATTCAACAAAATTAGTAGAACAATTGGCCATAAAATAAAAAATATTTTGGAATAACTCTCCAAATGTTTTTTTAATTTTTATTAAGTTTTAGAGAAAACTAAGTACTTTTAATACTAGGCTTGTAACTTAAAATGTAAGTAGATGGCCCTATATTATACATAGTTATTAGGAAAATATACGAGAAATCATAATTTTTTTGAAATACCCATTTGATTTTTTTTGGATTTTTTTCATGTTTTTTTTTAATATCATTTTATTATGATAAATATATATGAGTTAAGATTTACCCAATAAAAAGGGTTAGCCCAACCATGGTTGGCTCGAGCAATCCAACAAAATTCTCTTTTTGGTGTTTTTTTGGCAGGTAGGGTCCAACCAAGCCCACAACATGATTGATCCAAGTCCACATGGTTGTTAGCCCAACCCATCAACCATGTTAATTAATTTGGTGGCCATTGCATTTAATGACCACCTTTAAGGGGTGGTTTTGACATGTAAAAATGAGAGGTTTTCTTGCCTTGATGAAGGAGTGTGGTTGCTGGAAGTGTTGTCACTATTGCAAGGAAGGATTTGTATGGTTGTCGAGGGTGGTGAAATCGCTAAAGGCGAAGGAAAAAGGAGAACTGGTGTCTGGAAGAGAAAAAAAAGTTTTTGATTGGAATTTTTTCCCTCAATTTTGGCTTAAAATTTATTTCTATAAACATACAATGAACCCAAATTTATAGGTGGTGGAAGAGGATAATCTTGTTTTTATAAAGGTAAAATTTCAGCTCTTGATTTATAAAAGTATCCCAATTGTTGGCTCAAAGTTGATATCCTAGATTTGACAAATCAAGGTTGTCTAGTTGACACATTTGTGGCAACTCCACCGTAAGTGTGGTGTCAATCCCATAAACTAACCATATGGTATGGTCGAACATCAAATGATCATTTTTGTGCAAGTTTTGTAAAATTTGGTGAATGATAGAGACATCAAAGAACCTATAAAATAGACCCCTAAACTGTCTTATCAATTTGGTAAGGAAGAAGACAATAAATAATAATTATACGACATCCAAAAGTTTCAACTTGATTTTTACACCACACCACACCAATTCTTTTTTTTTTTTAATTTTTGCTTTGATAAAATTTAGAGAATAGCCTAAAAATAGATGATGACATTTGTCCTTCTTTTTACAATATTTATGATAAATAATCTTATAAGACACTTTAGATAGTAAGCTTTGTAAAAAAAAAAAAATATATGAGATAATATATTTACCATATCAAAAAATAGTTAATCTATCTGAATATGCTAGAAATGAGGGCCAAAAGGTGTGCTTAGTGAGAAAAAGGAATAAGGCTAGAAAGCTTATTAATTGAACGGTGAGGGCCCAAAGGCCCACTCCAAGGAAAAGGTGAAGTTTATGAAAAGTTGAAAGAGTGTGAAAACATGAAAATGATCTCATTATAATGGGTGATCTTCCTAGGTGAAAGCATAAAGATGGCGAAAACATAAAGATTGTGTTGTTGTAATGGGTGACCTACCTAGAAGAGGACATCATTGTAATGAGTGTCCTATCTAGGTGAAAAGCAAAGATGGTCTTAGTGTAATGGGTGATCTACCTAAAGAAGAGCACAAAGATAATCTTATTGTGACGGGGACCTACCCAAGAGATGGTCTCATTGTAATAGATGACTTATCCAAGTCAAAATAAGAGATGGTGAAAAACACAAAGATGATTTCATTGTAATGGATGACTTACCTAGATGAAAAGGCAAAGATGATCTTATTGTGATTGGTAACTTACCCAAGAGATGGTCTTACTATAATAGGTAACTTGCCTAGAAGATTTCTTGTTGTAATGGGTGATATATCCAAATGAAAATAGCAGATGATGAGAAATACGAAGATGGTCTCATTATAATGGTTGACTTGCCTAGGTGAAAAATAAAAATGTTTCAGAAAGAGAAAAGAAATAGGACTAGAAAGTGCATCATTTGGAATGCAGGGGTTAAATCAGTATATACAATGAACTATCTAAGAGGCTTGAAGGCTAGAAAACACACTCAAAGAGGAAAGTGAGATAGGTATGGAAAACACACTATTTAGATTGATAGTTGAGGGTTATAAAGCACACTCAAAAGAGAAGGAAGATATGACTGAAAAGTGCACTATCTAGTTTAATGATTGAAGGCTAGAAATTGCACTTCAAAGAGGAGAGAGATAAAGCTGGAAAGCATACTATCTAATTTAATGGCTAAGGGCTAAAAAACACACTAAAAAAAGGAAGATAGGGTTGGAAAGCATAATATTTGTTTATTTGGGCATCTTTGGTCATTGAGGACCATTTTTTAGATTTACAATGTTTTTTTATCTTCAAACTTTCCCTTGGTGTAGGGTGTGATCCTGATCAGGGTTAATTTTCAAGCAAATCTCATTAGGCTCAAATAAGGACTACGAGTGTTTTTAAAGTTGTCGAAGGTTGTTTTTCCTCATTTCAATTATAGACATTTAGGATTAGTAAGATTTTCTTTTCCATATGAAATGGTTTCTCAATATTTTCTTAGCTTCAAAGTCATCTCATTTTATTTGGTTTGTTTTTTAAGGATTTTAATTGTACAATCACTCTTTAGATCACTTGAATCCCCAAACCTTATTTGCTAAAACAAATACCAATTTGACTTTTTTTTTATGTACCAAAACTTTGTAGCTATAAAAATCTTCATGAAAACATATGATTTTTGTAAACACCCAAGAGAAAAACATATATATATATATATATATGAAATGAAGACACAATTCTGTTTTTTTTTTTTAAAGAAAGAAATAGCAAAACCGGTTTTAGATAGAGCAAAACAAGGATTAGGACACATCTAACCCAAACCCCAAACAACCACCTCATTTCATGAGGAGTATAAATACAAGGAGGAGAGAGGGAGTGATTCATTTTTTTCTTTCTTTCCCGTCATTCTCTATCTCCCCTCTTCACAGCCGGACCTTAAACCAAATTAGTAGAGAGGACCTTGTGAACGTGTGTGAGAAGTTGAGACCTAGAGAGAAAAGTTGACACTTACCAGGAGGAAGAAGAAAGGGAAGAAGAAGGAAGAGAAGCAACAAGAGAAGAGAAAGAAGAGTTTCAAATCTTTCTAAAAAATTTATGAGATACGAGAGGTAAGAGTCATGAAACTCTCTTCCTTTTTCTTCTTAAGACATGAAACGAAATGAAGAAGAGAACCCTAGGGAAATTAACCTAAGACCCAAGCTAAATGTAAAGGAAACTGAAATGAATTAAGAGAACAAAGAAATAGAAACAAAATGAAGCCAATTTTGGGAACATCTAACAAAGAAAATACATAAAAAATGAAATTAACAAATCATGTTAGGGGGCAGATTTTGTTTAAGGGGCTGGCCAGCATTCATGTGTGTGTTTTTGTTGGAATTTGTTGAATGATTATGTGCTGAAATTGATGGTTTCTATGTGTGGTTTGTGCTGGAAATTTGTTGTATTCTGCTGGAAATTGTGTGTGTGTGTTTCCGCTGGAAATTGGTGTGTTTGTGCTGGAAATTATGTTTGTGTGTTTCCGCTGGAAATTGGTGTGTTTGTGCTGGAAATTTGTTGTGTTCTGCTGGAAAATTTATGTGTTTGTGTTGGAAATTGTGTGTGTGTTTCCGCTGGAAATTGGTGTGTTTATGCTGGAAATTTGTTGTGTTCCATTGGAAAATTATATGTTTGTGCTGGAAATTGTGTGTGTGTGTGTTTCCGTTGGAAATTGGTGTGTTTGTGCTGGAAATTTGTTGTGTTCTGTTGGAAATTTTGTGTGTTTGTGCTGGAAAGTTATGTGTGTTTCGGTTGGGATTCGTTGAAGGATTTTATACCGAATTTGATGGCTTCAATGTGTGTGCTTTACTGGAAATTGGTAATAGGTTGTTACAACGTATGTGATGTACGTTGTTGCCGAATGGAGTGTTTTGTAGCGAAGTATGATTCGCTGCCAAAACTGTGTCGTCCTCGCGAATCAGTGCTCGCGAATCAGTCCTCGCGAATTAGTCCTCGCGAAGCAGTCCTCGCCAATCAGTGCTCGCGAATTAGTTCTCGCGAAGTAGTCCTCGCGAGGCTGTTTCGCTGCCAAAGTGGCAGCCTACAGCGAACCAGTTTCGCTGCTGATTTCCGACATAAACCTATACAGAGGTGAATTAAATGCTAGTAACAAATTCATAGGATGATGGTGAAAAAAAGGGGGAACACTTGCATGTGAACATCTGAATTTTGAAATAAGTGTGGTGACGAATGTGATTCAAAATACAAAACTATTGATTTGTGACCATTGATGTTGCAGGTGGTGCAATCGGGATTGGACCATCGTTAAGACAAGAACAACCCACAGGCGGAGCAGGTAGGCTACTTGTGCCCTCTTTTCTTTTTATATATAGTAAACAATGCAATACCTTAACATGAATATTTACATGTGATGATAAAACCGATATGAGATGATCAAATGAGAATAGATTAGCTTCAGCTAATGGCATCCGAACGGATGGCCGGGACAAAGAATTGATTAGCTTCGGCTAATGGCATCCGAACGGATGGCCGGGACAAAGAATTGATTAGCTTCGGCTAATGGCATCCGAACAGATGGCCGGGATAAAGAATTAATTTGCTTCGGCTAATGGCATCCAAATGGATGACTGGGGTGAGTGAACGGTTAACCTCGGCTAGTGATGCCTTAAGAGGATAGCCGAGTGAAGATTTATGGTGATTGCAATCTATATACTATGAACATAAAGAAATGATAACTATAAAAGTTTCATTTAACTACCAAATCATTCAATTACCATTATTACTATTATTAGGAAGTAATTATATTCTCTTAAATGTTTTGTACTGCAGCAGGGACGTCACATCCACGATATGTCTAGGGAACCTGATACACGGGGACCTACTTTTGCAAGGAACCATGTAGATACATGATAAATCTCAATGTATTTTGTATGAATCAATGTATTGAATGTATAACTTTTAGTAAATCCTTTTGTGTAAATTCCTTATAGTTGCTGAAGGGATAGGAATGTAAACTTATGTATATATAAGTACAATTGTAATATGCACTTCTTATCATGCAAATAATAGTATGTCTTTAAGTAAGAATCACTTTTAACCAAAATATGAATTGTCTGGATCGTATTTCGATGATGGGAGGGATCAAATTCTCTGACCATTGGCGTAATGTATATATAAAAAAAATTTCAGGTTTTTACAATTGATATCAGAGCACCTGGTCTTGATCTTGAGGATCGATGATAATTGTATTGTTTTGGTGACTTTCAGGATGGTACACGCCCGGCAAGAGACACGAACTGAGCCGCCCTCCTTAGGAAGGAGTGGCGGAAACCAAGGCGATCAAGTTTGGCAAGACGAAGATCCCTTGGATGATACGGCATCTCATGCTCCAGTAATATCATCCGAAACCCTGCAGGGGAAGCTGCGGTAGCGGGGGAAAGTGGAAGGCCTAAACAGACATAGGGAGTTCCCCCAGTTGCAGCAGAGCAGCAAGAAAGATCAGAAGCACAACCATCAACTATTCCAACTAGTGTACCCCCACAATATGTGGACCCGGGACTCCTTGCATAGATAGTTAATGCAGTAATGGAGGGCATGGCGGGTTCAGCAACCCAAACAACTCCCACCACGCAGATTCCGCAGGCAGTCCCTATGACTAGCATGACCACGGATAACGTAGTTCCACTAGTACGACTAGTCAAGAGTATGAGGGAAATGGGCTGTGAACCGTATACGGGGGAACAAGATGCAGAGATAGCTGGAAGATGGATTAGGAAGGTAGAAAAGACCATGATTTAAATAAGCATACCTGAGGATTTGAGGGTAAATTGTGCAGCCCAATTACTATCTAATAGGGCCATGACATGTTGGGAAACAGTTCAGTTGAGGTGTGCAACCGAGACACTAACTTGGAGTGATTTCAAGACAGAGTTTGAGAATCAGTTCTATTCCAAATACCATTGCAAGGTGAAAGAACAAGAGTTCTTCGCATTAAGTCACGGTGATATGTCAGTATTGGAGTTCGAAAGGAGGTTCCATGATCTCTCATTGTTCGCCCCCCACTATGTGCCGACAGAGGAACATATGATTGAGAAGCTGAGAGATGGATTTCGATAAGATTTGAGACAAGGATTAATTGCCTTGCGGTTTAAAATTGTGAGGGAGTTGATTGAAGCTACCTAAGCCCTGGAGGAATGCATTGAAGAAAGCCAAGGGGGACAGCAGGGTATAGGCAAAAAGAGAGATGGGGGCTATTTCAGCGGTAGACCACCACTTCCGAAGAAAGGAAAAAGTGGAGCGTTTGAACAGTACAAGAAAAAAGGGAATTTGATGTTTCCGCCCCGACAACAGTCAAGTGGGAGAGTGATAGTTGGACAGTCGCACTCGAGTGAAAACTCTGCAACGGGGACCGGTGACCGCAAGGGTGTTGAGTATCCTTTTTGTATAAAATATGGACAAAAACACCCTGGGGACTGCTCAGTTTCTCCCGGGCGATGCTTTGTGTGCAGAGGAGAAGGTCATAGGTGGAGGAATTGCTAGTATTTGAGTCAAGGGTGTCATTACTGTGGTGGGAGGGGACATTTCAAGAGGGACTGCCCTAAAAGAGACACCAGACAGATTCAAAGCTATAGACAACCTAGTCAGAGCCACCAATAGTTAGTCACCGTGAATAGGCCAGCGAGATCTTCTCAATCAGGAGTAAACTCTAGTCGGGGAGACTAAGAGCATAAAATGATCGGACCTAGGGGAGGGTCTTTCACCTGACACAGGAGGAGGTCAGGGCTGCATCGGATGTGGTGGCAAGTACACTACTATTGAATGATTTTAATGTGCATGTGTTGTTTGATCCGGACGTCACCCACTCATTCATTAATAATAGAATTGTCACTAAACTGAGAAAGGGAGTAGGAATAGTAGAGAAGGGATTCTTGATTGGAACTCCAATGGGAAACATGGTTGAAACAAACATTGTGTATGTAGATGTAGGGGTTAGTCTATCGGGGTGTGAAACTGAAGTAGACTTGATTCTCTTAGAGTTGCATGATTTTGACTTAATTCTAGGCATGAATTGGCTGAGTAAATACAAGGCTCTAATAGATTGCTATGCTAAAACTGTTACTTTCCAAACCCCTAATGGTGAGAGAAAGACTTTTGAAGGAGAGAGAATTCTCAAACCGATTGCTTTAATATCGGGAGTTACTGCCCAAAAACTTTTGAGAAAGGGGTGTATAGGATACCTTGCATACATTTTAAACTCTGATGATGAAGGTCCACGACTAGAGGATATTCCTGTGGTGAAGGAATTCCCAGATATGTTTCCTGAAGAAATAACCGGACTACCCCCAGAGCGAGAGGTAGAGGTGACCATAGACACTTATCCTGGAGTCCCACCCATAGCTCAACGACCTTACTGGATGGCTCCAGCAGAATTGAACGAGTTAAAGACTCAACTACGAGAATTGTTAGACAAAGGGTTGATACGACCCAGTAATTCTCCTTGGGGAGTGTCGGTCCTATTTGTAAGAAAGAAAGATGGAACCCATAGACTTTGTATTGACTATCGACAATTGAACAAAATAACAATGAAAAACAAGTACCCGTTACCTCGGATAGATGATTTGTTTGATCAACTAAAGGGAGCGAGGGCATTTTCGAAGATAGATCTGAGATCAGGGTACTATCAGATGAAGATTAAGGAACTAGATGTAGCAAAAAGTGCTTTTAGAACTCGATACGGACACTATGAATTCTTGGTGCTACCATTCGGGTTGACAAATGCCCTAGCCCTCTTCATGGACTTAATGAATCGGGTTTTTCAACCATACCTTGATAAGTTTGTGGTGGTATTCATTGATGATATACTAGTGTACTCGAATTCTTTTGAGGAACATGAGGGACACTTGAAGCAAACTTTACAAACCTTGAGAGATCACCAATTATACGCAAAACTAGGTAAATGTGAATTTTGGCTGAAGAAAGTGACGTTTCTAGGACACGTCATTTCAGCCGAAGATGTTTTTGTAGACCCCCAAAAAGTTAAAGCAGTCCTGAAATGGGAAAGACCGACTTCGGTCACCGAAATACATAGCTTTCTAGGACTTGCAGGGTACTATCGAAGGTTTATCGAAGATTTTTCCCTGATTGCAACCCCTTTGACCTAGCTAACTAGGAAGAATAAGAAATTGGTGTGGTCGGAAGAATGTGAAAAAAGCTTCCAAGAATTGAAGAGGAGACTCACAACCGCTCTAATGTTAACCCTTCCTTCAGGGACTGAGGGTTTTGTGGTATATAGTGATGCTTCGGGGAAGGGATTAGGGTGCGTTCTGATGCAACATGGGAAGGTGATCGCCTATGCATCAAGACAATTAAAGACTCATGAGGTGAACTACCCAATGCACGACTTGGAGTTGGCTGCTGTAGTATTTGCCTTGAGGATATGGAGACACTATTTGTATGGGTCCTAAACTCAAATTTTTACTGATCATAAGAGCTTGAAGTATCTGATTTCGCAAAAGGAGTTGAACATGCAACAAAGAAGGTGGATAGAATTTATTAAAGATTATGATTGCACTATAGAATACCACCCGGGGAAAGCAAACGTGGTGGCCGATGCCCTTAGTCATAAAAATAAAGCCACCCTGGGAAGGGTAACAGTGGGAAAGGAGCGGCAATTAGCGGAATTGAAAGAGATGGGTGCAGAACTGGACATTAATGCTAGAGGAGGGTTAGTAGCCCAATTATTGGTGCGACCAATGTATCAAGAACAGATACTACAAGCCCAATTCCATGACAAGGTGGGGTCCAAGATTAGGAAGAGTGTGGAGGCCGAGGTAGAAAAGAAATTCCGAATTGCGAATGATGGAACCTTGATGATGGGACAACGACTATATGTGCCTAATGACGAAACAATCAAACGAATGGTTCTACAAGAAGCACATGAGTCCAAGTTCTCCATACACCCTGGCAGCACTAAGATGTATCAAGACTTGAAACACCTCTATTGGTGGCCTAATATGAAAAGGGAAATAGCTGAGTATGTGTCAAAGTATGGGATATGCCAACAAGTCAAGGTTGAACACCAAAGGCCTGCGGGACCATTGCAACCATTACAAATTCCAGAATGGAAGTGAAAGATGATCACCATGGATTTCGTGTCAGGATTTCCCAAAGGCAAGAAAGGCAATGACGCGATATGGGTCATTGTGGATCGGTTGATGAAATTCGCACTATTCTTGCTTATAAAGATGACTGACTTAGTGGACAAACTTGCCAAGATCTACATAAATGAGGTGGTACGTCTACATGGGATTCTGGTGTCCATTGTATCGGATCGAGATCCCAGGTTTACCTCTCGACTTTGGCCAAGCATACAACATGCCTTGGGGACAAGATTGGATATGAGCACTGTGTTTCACCCTCAAACGGATGGCCAATCGGAGAGAGTTATCCAAGTCTTGGAAGACCTATTACGGGCCTGTGTGCTAGAATTTGGAGGAAACTGGGAGGAACACATGGCATTGGTGGAATTCACGTATAACAATAGTCACCAAGCCACAATAGGGATGGCCCCATATGAAGCCTTGTATGGTAGGAGGTGCAGAACTCCTTTGTGTTCGGAGGAAATTGGGGATCGGAAGTTATATGGTGCGGAATTGGTCCAAGTGACTACGGAGAAAGTGAGAATTATCAAGGATCGCATCAAAGCCGCACAGGATAGACAGAAGAAGTATGCTGATGTGAGGAGAAGACCCCTTGAGTTTAAGACGGGGGACCAGGTGTTCCTGAAGGTAGCCTCATGGAAGAACATGTTACGGTTTGGATTGAAAGGGAAGTTAACTCCCCGTTTCATCGGACCCTTCGAGATCTTACAGCGAGTAGAACCAGTAGCCTATAAAATGGACTTGCCCCCATAGTTAGCCAAGGTCCATGATGTGTTCCATGTATCCCTATTAAGGAAGGCCGATGTGGATCCCACACGAATTTTACCCCAGGTTCCAGTAGAAGTCAAGGAAGACTTAACATTGGAAATGAGGCCCATAAGGATACTAGATCAGGAGGAGGTGTTACGGAACAAAAAGATTTTGGGAACATCTTTATATTAGGTTATATACATTAGGTTTTGAACATTGTTGGTTTTGCCTTGTTCATATTGCATTAGAAATCCATATTGTTCAAAACCCAGTATATCGGCTAGAAACCTGTGACCCGATCTTGAAGATCATTCTCAGGTTTAACAATGCCACGTACTGTGCATTTTTTATTCATTCATCATTACTGTTTTCATTCACTTCATTTGTCTTCTCCATAGCTAGTTTTAATTCCCCAAGTCGTTAGCTGGTATCAGAGCCTTTGGGATCTAGGTAGGAATAGTGATAAAGAGAGAAGAGTTTGTAGAAAGAAAAGAGAAGATTAGTGAATAGGTCGATAGGTGAAAACTACTTAATGGTGTTAGACTCGCCGAGCAACGTACAACGATAGGGCACTAAATCCATATAAACTGCAGCCTGTAAACCTATAACAATCTAGTTTATTTCTTTTCATACTATGATTCAAATTTCTTTAGATCTATTTCTGTTTCAGCTTCCTCTATATCTAAGACCTCTAAGAGTAGGAGGATTATACAAAGTGAGGAAATTACAATTGAAGATTTTACAAAACAAATTGATGATTGGAAAATTCCAAAGATTTCTTAAAACTAGATTTATCAAAAATCCAAATATGATATTTTCAAAACTGATTTTACAATCAAAACCGAGGAAAGGGACATTCAGCTTTCAAAACCCTTTGAAACCATCCAACTCCTCACCCAAAAATCCCTACAAAAACACAAACAGAAACTACAAATACATCCATATCGGTTGTATTCAAGTCGGTATCAAACCCCTTACAAAAGAAGGTCTAAACACCTCTATACTTGCTGTCTTAAGAGATGCAAGATTCAAAACTTTCAAAGACTCACTCCTGAGTTCTATCAAGTCCATTTTGTGTAGTGGACCAGTGTCATTCGACTGCTACCCAAACCTTACAATCTCCCTCAAAGACAAAAACATACTACAAAGTATGCAACTATAAATCAAAACCCACAACTATAACATGCTCGAAGGCTCCATTCTAGTGGCTTTTATCTCCAAGAACCACTATAAAGCAATATTCTCAGCCTTTGCCTCCAAACACAACCACCATTCCCATAAAGGAGAAACACTCCTTCTACAAACAGATCTGTCCAGATCTAACGCCGTGGTTCCTAAAGCCATCCAGTGGAAGAATATTACACTTTCAGAAGACTGGATCCTTGAAGGAGCAACACTACCACAAGCAGCACAACCATCACCACCAAATGTACAAATCAAAAACATAATCCAGTATGCTGATGGAAAAGTCAAACTATCCTTCCACCGATATTCTACAAGCTCTAGGTTTTCAGAAGAGTCTTCTTCTTCCAGCACAAAAGATCTTGGAAGAATATCCAAAATACCTTCTGTCATCAACATACCATATACAAACCCACCTACACACTCTACATCAGATATACTCTCTACAAGCTGCCAACAAGCAAACTACACTACAAATATACCAAAACCAGTTTACACCTAAACTGAAGAAGAACAATCCTTACCAGGATCTCTAACCAGTATAGCCTCTTCAGCCATACCAAACAACCACCCAAATGAGCTGATGGTTCTGACTTCGGAGAATTTTATTCTTAATAAAACCATTTTTTTTTCCAGATTTTTATGGTCCTCATAATTCTGGAAAAAGAACTTGGTTTTTCAAAAATTTCCAAACACAAAAGAAGGATATATACAAAATGAATTTTATGCATTCATTACACTGCATAAATCTCATATATTATTCTTTGATTGGTTTGAATTACATTATGCATTTGTTCATAACATTGCATATCCATTCGCATCCATCAAACATGCATGTTTAGTTACAACCAGGTCTAAAACCCCTACATGAAACCTCATTAGTGGATAAATAGTTGAGTATGAACATCCACCCTTGAGAAACATCCAAGTTGAGCATAACAACTAAACAGTTGATGCAACACCTTACAAATTACCTAGTGATGATACTCTTACAAACACCAAAAACACAATCCTTCAAAACAACTTTACAAACAACCCTTAGCACTTTGGGCAAACAGCTCACTCATGTTGAGAAACACCTACAACGAGCCAGTACTAGCACAGCTGACCAACACCTCTAAAACTTCAGTTGAACCAAAATTGAAAAACCCAGTCTTTAAACCATACCAGGTTACAAAGACAAGCCAACTACAAATTAAGAAAAATCAAACAGATTTCCTAAAAGCTATCATGACACAGTTACAAAACCTAGACAGTTCATCCCAAACTGTTCTAGATACACCTCAAATGTCTTCAAATAATGTAAACACTCTACAAAATAGCCTAGAGCAGACTTCTGACGAAGATGCTTTCCAAAGCCAACAGCCTGAGATCAACAGACTGACATGACAAATGCCCAAAACAACCATAGCTCCAGATATCACCATATATACTGATCCAAACATCCTAAACCAACACAAATACAATGCCTCTTCCTTCTATGAATGGAATATAGATGGAATATCTGAGTACAACATCCTAAACACCCTACAACAAATGACCATGAAAGCCAATGCCTACAAAACCCAGATAAACACCCCAGACAAAGCCATTGCTGAACTTCTTATTGTTGGTTTCTCTGGCCAGTTGAAAGGATGGTGGGATTACCATCTCACTAAAGCAAACCATCTTCATATCCTCAATTCCTTCTAAACATATGAAGATCAAACACCCATCCTTGACTCATCTGGAAATACCATCCAAGATGCGGTTGCAACAGTCATACTTACAATCTCCTTACATTTCATTGGAGACCCTTCTCATTTGAAAGACAAAAATGCTAAGCTTCTTTCCAACCTCCGTTGCAAAAAGCTTAGTGACTTTCAATGGTATAAAAATACTTTCCTTACTATTGTCATGTTAAGAGAAGATTCAAACCAACCATTCTAGAAAGAGAAGCTCCTTGCAGGCTTACCCACTCTCCTAAGAGAGAAGATCAGGAACAAAATCAAGGATATATTCTCTACAAAGCTCATTCTATATGACCAATTTACATATGGTGAACTAGTAAGCTTCACCCAGAAAGAAGGTCTTAAGATCGGTTAGGATCTTAAATTACAAAAACATTTAAAGTTGGAGATGAAACGAACCAAACAAGAGCTAGATTCTTTTTGTCATCAGTTCGACATTTCCACATCCAAACCATCCTGCAGTGGAAATTACTCCAAACCCAAACACAATCCTAGTCATAAACCACCTTATAAAAAATCATCCCACAAATACCGCAAACATTACCACTCTAAACAACCTGAACAAGGCTACTACAAAAAACCCTACAAGAAATTTACTAAAATTTCCAAAAAGCCTTGTCAGTTAAAACCATAAAATTTTGACTTGAAAAACATCACTTGTTACAAATGCAACTAGAAAGGACACACATCCTGTTTCTGTAAGCTCAATACAAAGCTACATGAATTGCAAATTGATGAAGATACCATCAACCTTATACAAAATCTGTATATTGAAGCCTCAGATATAGATCCCTCTTCATCATATGTTTTTGAAGAAGAAAACCAAATTGATGAGTTAGCAACCTCCAGTGCTTCCTCAAATACCTTTACAAAATCCAACAAACTCAATGTCCTAACCCAGGATTAAGAGTTCAATGTCCTAATCATGACTACATTACATCTAGAATAAATGGAATCAAAATTAAGTTCTCATTCTTAGAGTAGTCTAAGGTTAGGAATTTAAATTTAATCAAAGTATGTTCCATACATATATATCAAATCAATGCATTGATACATGGTAAATAGTTTCATTTGCATGATTTACAAAACTAGGTCTCATCCTGTCATATAGACGAACAACTGCAAGATTCTTCTTTGAAAAAAGGATTGCATATTTTCAAAGTAAAATTGAGCAAGAAATTTGCTCAGACTTGCCCATCGCCTTCTGGAAAAGAAAACAACATGTTGATCTTCCTTATAAAGATACTTTTTTCAGAAAAATAAATACCTACAAAAGCCACACCTATACAAATGAATGCTGAACTAGAACAACATTGTGGACAAGAGATTCATGATCTTGAGTCCAAAGGTCTAATACAAAAGTCTAGATCACCATGGTCATGTGCCGTATTTTATGTCAATAAAAACTCTGAAATAGAGAGGGCACGCCCCAACTAGTGATCAATTACAAACCCCTGAATTTTGCCTTAAAGTGGATCAAGTATCCAATTCCAAACAAAAAAGATTTACTGTAAAAGTTACATTCTGCATTTATCTTTTCAAAATTTGACATGAAATCAGGATTTTGGCAAATCCAGATTGATCCTAAGGATCGTTACAAAATTGCATTTATAGTCCTGTTCGGCCTGTACGAATGGAACGTCATGTCGTTTGGCTTGAAAAATGCACCATCTGAATACCAAAGAATTATGAACGACATTTTCAATCCACACTCTGCATTTTACATTGTAAACATTGATGATGTTCTCATATTCTCTCATTGCATTTATCAACATTTCAAAGGTTTAAATATATTTTTCCACATAGCTAAACAAAATGGTTTAGTGATTTCCAAATCAAAGATTTCTCTTTTCCAAACTCGTGTTCGTTTCCTAGGACATTATATATGTCAAAGTAATATAACACCCATTGAGAGATCTCTAGATTTTACAAACAAGTTTCCTGATAGGATTACTAATAAAACCCAATTAAAAAGGTTTTCAAGTAGTCTTAATTATGTTCTAGACTTTTATCCCAACCTCATTAGGATTGCAAAGCCCCTGCATGATAGGTTGAGAAAAATCTTGTTCCTTGGTCTGATCTTCATACAAACATAATCAAACAGATTAAAGAACATGTCCAAACTATTCCTCTTCTCCACTTAGCTGACCCTCTAGCACCTAAGATTGTAGAGACTGATGCCTCGACATAGGATACAGAGGAATACCCATACAACTCAGGGAATCCAAAGAACAAATTGTTCAGTTTACATCTGCACATTGGAATGAGTGCCAAAAGAACTATTCCACTATCAAAAAGGAGATTCTTTCCATTGTTTTATGCATTATAAAATTTCAAAGTGATCTTTTAAACCAAATATTTCTCTTACGCATTGACTGCAAATCTGCAAAAGAGATTTTACAAAAAGATATTCAAAATCTTGCATCCAAACAAATCTTTGCCAGATGGCAAGCTATTTTGTCTGTTTTTTATTTTAACATTGTCTATATAAAGGGAGATACAAACTACATACCAGACTATCACTCATGAATTCCTTTAGAATCACACACTTCACCATCACCATGCCTCCTAAGATACCCAGAGATAAGGGGAAAGCTCCCTAAATCCAATCCACAAAACCTTCCAAATTAAAGAACCCCAACCCTTCAAATACAAAACTCTTAGCAGATGCCATTAAAGACCTAAAAAATACAAAATCTTGGCATGATAAAGCAACCTAGGAAGAAGATGAATCCAAAAACAAAGTACAAACACAAGAATTAGTCCATTAGTGGATTGAAACCATTTCCAAATCACCAGAACTCCTCCTAGCCGTACAAAAAGTTTCTCAGCAAACCACGAGTGACTCCTAGTCACTAACAGATAGTATTTCTAAACCAGTTTTACAAATCCAGGCAGGATCTTCCTCTCCAAAACCCTTGTTTGATTTACAAACAAAAACTGTGGTTTCTTTAAATTCTTCCAAACCAAAATCTAAATATTTTGAAAAACCTCGTTTTCAAAACATTTGGACAATCGAGGAAGGCTATTATAATGATAATCCCCTCCTTGTCGTACAAAGAATTTTTAGGAACAATTGGCATTACAAAACCTGGGATTCTACCAAACCCCAGATTTATTATGAGATGATTCTGCACGAAACAGGTTCTGCAACCTTCAAACATTTCCACCTCCACCAAGTCCACAAACAACCTGCTTACTCTACTTGCACTATACATAAAATCATCCATCCCTTCCAATGGAGCTCTTTACATGACCTCAAAAAATTAGTTCCATTTTCAAACAAAACCCAAGTCTAATACCCCCAATTCCTTGCATACAATTACTGAGATTACCAACAGGCTTGGTTCAATGCTTTCTACATACAAAACCATAACCATAGCCATTCTTGGCTATTTTATTTCAACAACTCCATGGACACTACAAATCAACCAATGGTGGGACTATTTTGGAAGCCTTCATGATCTTCTACACGAACATCCTGTGGTAGAAGAAAGCTATCTCTATTTCAAAAAAGCCTATCAGCCCACTCCATCAGAAAGAAAATTCAAACCCCTCCTTCTATTCTGTGCAAAATTCTTTGTTCCTTGGGTTTGCTCATGGTTTTATGATCATGCCTTACAAAATAGATCCCTAGTCCTAGTAAGGAAATACAAAGTAAAATGGTGGGATTCATTCAAAGTAGAAAACAAAAGTTCCAAAATAGCAGTGGAGGAATGGCTCAAAATCCATAAAATCCTTCCTGCCATTCAAAATAGTAAGCAGTCCAAATTTCTAGCCTAAAAGGCCAAAACTGTTGCTCTCTTTAGCTTCTACAAAATTAGAAAAAGAACTCCTCCAGATTTTGCAAAGCCTTGTTCCAAGTGGAGATTCATCTTCCTCCAAATCCAGCTCTAGAGGATCAACCTCATCCATTTCTCTAGTTATATCCCTGGGAAATGACAATGAAGACGACTGTTATGGCATCTTGGCACCAGTCAAGCAGTGACCCCTTACAAAGTGTCAGCATAAGAGGACAAAACCGTGGCCCCCTGCCATTTACAGAAGTTGTCCCCCACTTATGCAAAAGGACAAATTTACTTTTGGTGAAAGATTCCTTCAGACAAAACGTGGTCCCTACCACTATCTAAAGGTATCAAGCCATTTGAAATAATGATTACAAAACAACAAAGAACTTTTGGTGCCACCACCAAAGCATCCAAGGCTCCTCCTCTTCTATATAAGGAGGGCTCATTCTCATTCAAAGGCATATTTCTAGCAGCAGGAGAATACAATCTATTGTGTTAAGTTAGAAAGCTCTCAAACTTCAAAGCCTATCTTGTAATCCAAATCTCCATTACCTTGTAATCCAAATAACCACTAATTCAAATCTCTTATATCTATATTTTCAAGCAATACAAAATTCAAGGTTTATTTCTTCAAACTTTTAATTTTTTACACTTGCATTTTAATTACAAGCTAAGTATGCTCTGTGATTGATCAAGGATCCTGACATTGTTGGTCTTGCCTTGTTCATATCACATTAGAAATCCATATTGTTTAAAACCCAGTATATCGGCTGGAAACTTGTGTTATATATATATATATATCTGGGGTGAGCCCAAGCCAACAAAAAGGGTTGGCCTATCCATATTGAGTAGGAGCGACCCAACTAGCTTCTTCACTCTTTTGGGTTTTTTTAGCGCTTCATCCATATTATATTATTTCAATTTCTTCATTTGAGCATAACGTTTATTTATAAGTGGTGGAAGAAGGCAATCTTGTATTAATTTGGGTAAACTCTCAGCTCTTGATTAAATTGAAAGTTTCTCAATCATTGACTCAAAGTTGGTGTCTTGGACTATTAGATTGGAGAACCTAAGGTTTTTTGAGTGGTGGCATGTTTCGAGTTGCTCCACCGCATGTATGGTGTCGATTAGCCTGGACTGATCACACCACTATATGATTGAAAATTAGAGAATCATTTTCATGCAAGTTTTGTTCAATTTGGTTAAGGATAGAGGCATCAAATGTATCTACAAAGTAGGATCGTAAGCAATCTTTTTGGGTAGGTAAGGAAGAAGATAATGCATAGTAAGTAAATGATATGTCTTGTTACTTTAGTCTATCCTTTCTTCTTCTTCTTCTTCAAAATGGTGCCTAGTCCCCTCTTTTTTTCTCTTATCTTATAGTTGCTCTACTTACACCCACATGCAAAGGAATAACATCACATAATACCTCATTATTCCATATTCCAATTGAGAACGATACTAACACATGTTTATTCATCTTCACTTTTCCACTCATTTAACCACTACAACTTATATGGTGAATAATGATTGGTAATAGGAAAATATAACTTTCCTACAAGATTAGTACTAACTACATTAGCATAACTTTCTCAATTTATTATTATACTAATTAGCTTATTGATACAAACCCTGCAAAATCTAATGGAATTAGCCATCCTAAGATAAATCTAATTCAAGTTTGTTGAAATTTGAATGAACTTATCACAAAGAAAAACTTGCTCTAAGGAAACAAAATTATAAATCAACTTGATCACGATGCCTACATATTGAGATGGGCAAAGGAAGTATAAATTCACAACAAAGAATGGTCAATTCTATGAAGACTTGAGACTTCAAACAAGAACCAAGATTCAACAACCAAAACCTTGGCTACAATGCTGAAATATATAAAAAAATTGCCTTGAAATTATTTTTGAAGAGTATTTAAACTCCAAGTCAAAACCCTAATTTCCCTAATAAATATCATATAAACCTAATTTAAATAATAATCATCCCAATATAAAACTAGCCCAAACTAATTAAAATAAACAAGGCTAAAACCCAAATAAAATGTCTCAAAATAAATAAAGTTTGATAGCCCAACTAATTAGATAAGACAAGTTTTTTGTTTCGTATTCTATTTGGTAGTAGCAAAGCCCCACTTAAAATCAATGTTTATCTCTCTTATTAATGAATTAGAAGGAAATCCATGTACCGTTGGGAAGGTATAGAAATCTAGTTTCTAAACCAACTAGAATCACAACAAAATTCTATATGTAGCACTAGTTACGACCAAAAGAGTAACGAAAGGTCAAACTATCTCAACTAGTCTTCTTCCAATCCTTGTGTAATGGTCTTAGTTCAACCAACAAGCCTCTCTTAAACATGAATCAGATTAATCAAGGCTTGCTC
This sequence comes from Salix dunnii, assembly GCA_015731905.1. Lineage (NCBI taxonomy): Eukaryota > Viridiplantae > Streptophyta > Magnoliopsida > Malpighiales > Salicaceae > Salix > Salix dunnii. The sequence goes on from CM027674.1 coordinate 10,399,055, forward strand.
TTTATTATTACAAATCCTCTTAAATTAGTTCATATATCTTAAATAAGTCCATTAAAGGCTTCTTAATGCATTCCTAACCACAAGTTACTCATTCTCATTTGGATACTCTACCTTATCACCTTTAGCTCCTCAATTGGTAACATCTTCTTATCAATGCTAACATTTTAGTTTTCACCTCTCCATGGTTATGCAAAATCATAACTTTTTTTTTTAATTAGACTTTGAGAAGCTATATGACCTATTTAAAAATAGCATAAACATTTAATATCATGATTACAAGGTGGTTGAGAATTAGATTTACCTAAAATATCGATGAAGACTTATTTCTTAAACTTAGGAGTCTTAGTTTTATTAATCATATTCAGGTTAGTTTTGATAGCCTTACTTTCTTTAAATTTTGCCTTCATGATAAAAAGAACATAAACTTTGAACTTATTGTGAAATACCTTTTCTCTCAAGTTATTATTCCACCTTTCATATGCATTATGTTTTCCAACTATATATAGTGTTTGTAACTCCATAACATTCACTATTTTATGGCTCAAACCATTTAAGAATCTTGTCATGGTAGCTTCTTTATCCTTATTTATATTTGCTTTAATCATAAATACATTTCTCATACTCTTAGAATCTTGAGTTAAGCTTTGCAATTTCTTATGCAAATCCCAATAATAGTTACTAGGACCAAATCTCCTTCTTATGATCACCTGCATTTCATTTGAAGTATCAATATGCCTCTTATAATTCATACTATTACTCAAAATAAGCCAATCCTACCAAATAATAACATAACCAATAAATACAATTTATTCTCTATTTATTAAAATAAAAAATCAACTTAACTTTATATTCTTACTCTAAGTAAGCTTTTGGATCATGTTCTCATTTGAAAAGCAAGAATTTTTATCTTAATACTCTCAAGATTTCTATCTAAATAATCATAAAACCTATTATCTCTTCTAAATCCCTTATAGCTGAAATCCCTATGATGTTGAAAAATTTTAGCACCAAAAGTACCATGTTGTTGAATTCTACCTCTTTGGTCAAATAAAGATTGATCAAATTCATCCAAATTCTCATCCTTGTTCTCATCAACAAACTTATCTACATGCGTGGTAGCATGTATTTTTGGCCTTCCAGCATTAGAAACCATTGGGGATGGTCCCTCTTGCAAACTAGTAATCACAATATCATGTCTATCAATTTGATCTCTTATCCCATAAAATAACACATTCATCCTCTTAAATTTTTATTGCATTGCCTATAAAATAAAAAACTAAAATCAATAACAACTTTAATTAAATTTAGAGTCAAACCAAGAAAATCATTTCCATTTGAAAAGAACTCAAACACCAAAATCAATGTAAATTCAATCAACTTGAAATCAACTTGGCAATTTCAATTCAAACTAGTTTAATTCCACAATGGCAACAGCAAATTTATTTTTACAGCCATGATTTGCATTTAGTTTTCCTTTCTTTTTCTTATAAATTTTAATAAAACTTTGCTTTATAGATACACACTCACACAACACTAGTTTGATAAATATTTTTTTATCAATGAAATCGCAAGCCAGAAATATTAGGATAAAGTCAAAATCAAAAACACATAAATTAGAAAATAGGCTAAAGTCAAATCATGAATACAAAGAAAAATAGGGATATAGGTAACACTAAAATAAAAATATTAAAAAATATTTTTTTTTTTAAAAAAAAAACTTTTGAATCAGTGACAAAAGGACTAAATGTCAAAGAAATTGTGTTTGGAAATGGTCTCAATTGATTGAACAGGTTTCTAGACGAGCAGTTAAGTCTTTATTATTATTATTATTATTTTGGGTTGCCACAACAAGACTCATTACTCGTTCCAAACACTGCTGCCTTCCATATTTTATCGAATCGAATTAACACACATATCAGCTAAATTAATTACTTCCTTTCTTTTCCATCTACCTTAGACTCTCCTATTTCCATTGAATACAAACAATATACAATTAATAATAGTAGGAATTCATGATAAGGAGACTAGCTAGTAAGTACAGAACAATCACCAATAACCTTTGCACGAACATTGACCATTAGAAAAACAATGAAACCCGGAAGCATCCCGAAAAAGTATCTCCGTCTGGGTGACTACCGATGCATATTGCAAGAATGAATGGCAATCCCTACATAGAAGGATGTTCTTCACAACCCGAATGGGTTCTCCAGGTCTGGTCTTCAGAAGTCCATAGGTTGCAGCTAGTTTTGCACTGTGATAGAACAAGAAATTCTTCTTTTGCTGCTCCTCGACTTCCTGGAGAACAAAGCTCATGTCTGGCTCATATCCAGCTTTTAGGCATTTCAAGATTAGTATATCTAATCCACTATAGATGTCTTTTGCTTGGGGATGGGATTTATCTCTTGCATAGAATGTATGAAGCTGCTTCTTATTTATAACCCAGCTTCGACATGGGTGCTTTCGAAGCCCCCTATCCCTCATTTTCTCCCTGACTATTTCTGAGCAATGCCACCTCCCAGAAGCAGCGTATAGATTTGATACAAGCACATATGTAGAAGGATCCCGGGGCTCCATCCCAATTATGTGCTTTGCAACACGCTTTCCAATGCTTGTGTTTGCATGGAGTCTGCAACTGTCAAGCAAAGCTCGCCAAACAGAAACCTCAGGCTCAAAAGGCATGTTATTAATCAACTCTTCTGCTTCTTCAAGGAGACCCCAGTACCCCAAGACACCAACTAAGGAGGCGTAATGCTCTGAAGTGGGTTCCAGATCATGAATCATTTTCATTGAGAGAAACAAACTGCGACATTCATCCAGTAAATTTGAGTTAGTATATTTATAAGCTGAAACAATCAAAACAAAAGTGATTGTGTCCGGCTTTATGCCTGCCTTCTCCATACTTGACCAGATAGCCAAGGCCTCATCGCCCTGCCTGTGAAGAAGTAGGCCTGAAATCAAACCATTCCATGAAACTATGTTGTGCGCTGGCATAGTATTGAAAGCCTTGATTGCATCATCTATGTTGTAACACTTGGAATACATGCTAATTATGGAATTTCCAACCCCTAATTCAGCATGAAACCCAGTTTTTAAAGCGTGACAGTGGATTTGCTTCCCCATCTCATGGAATCCTAAAGTTCCACAAACACCAAGTATTGAAGTGAATGCAACTTCATCTAGAACCATTGTCCCCTCCAACTGGCTACGGTAGAAAAGACAAATTGCCTCCTCTGGCAGCCCATTTCGAGCATAGCCACATATCATTGATGTTTGGATTATTGTGTTACCCCCATCAGTTAACCGACTTTGAAACATCCTATCAGCATCATCCATCCTTCCACACTTTGAGCACATATCAATCAGAGCTGCTTCAATACAAGCATTTGACCTGAAACCAAACTTGACGATAAACCCATGAATTTGCCTACTTATTTCCAATTTCAAGAACAATCCACAAGCATTAATAACACTAGTCAATGTGAAATCTGTTAACTCTGCTCCCTCTTGGACCATCCTAACAAATAAATTGAGTGCCTTCAACCCTTCATTATTTTTGCACAATCCTGTCAAAAGTGCATTATAAGACACAGAATTCTTTTCCGGCATCTTGTTAAACATGTCTACAGCCAAATCCACCAACCCAAATTCCATATATGCTGTGATCATCTCAGTCCAAGTAATTATATCTCTGAATGGCATCCTCTCAAACAGAGCCACCGCATGGTTCAGACTTCCACACCCATTGTAGAACCTGATAATGGCATTGCTCACGCTCAAATTGTTCTCTAATCCAATTCTAATCGCATGAGCATGAATCTGTCGGCCTTCTATCCTAGCATGGCACCTAGTACAAGCAGTCAAAAGAGTCGAAAGCGTGAATTGATCAGCTTTAAACCCTTTATTATGACTCAAGACACGAAACAGTTCTATGGCCTTTTCATATGATAAACCTTTCACCACACTAGAAATCATGGTATTCCATGACGCAATATCTCTTTGAGGCATTTCATCAAACACATGAATCGCATTATCCAAACAGCCACACTTTCCATACAAACCCATCAAGGCATTGGCAACAAAAACAAGTTGTGAATAACCCATCTTGATTGCCAAAGCATGGACTTGTAATCCCAATTCCAATTCCGAACTCCGAATACAGGCAGTTAAAATAGCAACAAAACTGTACTCATTAGGCTCAATACCTGAAATCCTCATTCTAAAGAAAAGCTGGATGGCTTCAGCTTCTCGATTCAACTTAGAAAAACTCGAAATTATAGCACTGTAAGACACCACATCGGGAGTAGACATTCCCATAAGAAACCCATAAGCATCATCAACAAGACCCAACTTGATATAAGCTGCTATGACAGCATTGCCCAGATGGGTATCTTCTTCCAGTTTGAGAATGGATGCATGTAGGGCTCTTGCAAGATCAATGTCAGTGTACTTGACCGACAAGCGAAGACAATTGAATAAATCGTCAACTTCAATGAGAGAGTCAGTTTTGGTATGAAGAGAATGATAATTAAAGTCTGTAGGGAAAGAGGATTCTTGGGGTTTAGTGAGAGAAAGGGGTGAGGATAGGAGAAATTGAGATGTGCAGGAGGAGAAATGACGGTGATGGTGGTGGTTGGGTTTAGAGAGAATGTGTGAAGTGCGTGGTTGAGACGGTGGTTGGCTGGTGGTTGGTGGCGGTTTTGAAGGGAAGTAAATGGAGTTTTGAGATGGAAGAGGTAGGGGAAAAAGGGTGATAGCGGTGGTAACGGAGGTTTGAGAAATGGAAGCCATGGAAGCCATGAATAAGAGGCGGCGAATTGCAAAATTGCAACTGTTTTATATACTGTGTTTAATTTGCTAAGAGTCTCTTCTAATTTTAACTAAATTTTAGTTAAGATAACTAAAATAGCTTTTTAAAATAAATGTTATATAATTGCTTTTATTATCTAGAGAGCTCTCGGTTTTTACAGTATTTTACTGTTAAGAAACCAACTCACCTAAAAGCTCAAACTTATAAGTGAGGCCCTATAATATGATTTATATTAATTTCTAATACACCCCCTCAAATGAAAGCCCTTTGGGCTTGAAACTTGCACACGCCCACATTACCTTGTGCTTGATTTTTATCAAATAGAATGGGGGTGGTGAGATTTGAACTCGTGACCGCTGGGTCAACAAGGCTCTGATACCATATTAAGGAACCAACTCACCTAAAAGCTCAAGCTTGTAAGTGAGGCCCCATAATATGATTTATATTAATCTCTAATATTTACATTATTGATCTACACTCAGAAATATTGTGGTCTTGAATAATAAAATTACATAATAATATAAGTATTATTTATATACTGAGAAAGAACAACATGACTGCTTGGTCGAGCAGTTAAGGCATGCGATGCAAACGAATACGAGAGTTTGAAACTTACAATCTACGAAAATAATTTTTGAATAGTAATGAACAATGAAAATCATTGTTCATTACTGTTACACAAGGGGCTTTTCGTGTTTTTTTTGTAACTTGACTTTTTTTATTTGTTTTTTTATAATTGGGGTATCCGTGATAGCTTACACGCACCACGACTAATCTCCGAATCCCTTTTTTAATATTTATTTTCCTTTTTTTTGCCACTTATATATTTTTTTGGTTTTTTAATAACCGAGGGTATAGGTCAGTTACGCACACTGTGATTTTTTTTCTCATTACTATTTGAGAAGGTGTTTTCCCCTTGCATTTTTTTATAGCCGGGCTTTTTTTTTTATATATATAACCGAGGGGGGCAATTTTCGCGCACCACGACTAATCTTCCGACCCACTTTTTTTAGATCATTTTTTTTCCCATTTTTTTTGCTACTTGTATATATATATATATATATAGTTTATAATAAAAGCCTCCAGGTAAGTTTACGCTTATTTTTAAACAGGATTGAACAATGAAAATCACATTAATGAACAATAAAAGGTGCTTTCCCTTTGCACTTTTTTATGAACGGGTGTTTGGGTTAGTTTACACTCACTATGATTTTTTTTTCATGAACAGGGATTTTCAATGTTCATTATTGTTTGAAAAGGGGCTTTCTGTTTTTTTTGTAACCAAGCTTTTTTTTTTTATAACAGGGGTGGAATAAATCTTAACAAATAAAAAAAATCTTTTTTAAACAACAATGATGGTTTCATCAGTAGTATGACTAATAATAATTAGAATATTAATTATGTATAATAATATTGATAATGTTATAATAATTGTGACAAAAATTCATTAGTCAAATGTTATTTTTGTGAAATATAACTTTCGTGTCTTTTTTTTATGTATAATATTTCAGATCTCATATCACAAACAATTTTTTGAAACCACACATAGAAAAGACAAGTAGAAAAATTATGTCAAATTATCTACAATAATAAATTAAAAAATTTATTGTTTTGAGACCTATTATTGTTTGGGGACATGTTACTATTTTGATACTTGACACTGTTTAGGGTCATGTTACAACTCTAGTGATATAAAAAAACAATTATTATGTTTTTGGCGAATGCGTATTAATAAAATTATGTGGCTATCCCGAAAGAGTAAGGGGAGTTACATTTGATATAAAAACTAGGTAATGGCAGAGCCTCCATTTTGAGTTGACATATTTGTTTTTTAATATTAAAAAAAAGAAACTACATGCATTAATAACATGTTTTCTAATATTATTTTTTTTAATAAAATAAAAATGTAATATGATCAAGGTAGAAAAAATAAGTCTAAAGAAATATCATCACAATCCATAACTAATTAGTATATAGGTAAAAGAGATCACTGGTTTAAGCAATATTTTGCATAGTTCATCGAGACTTAGATGCACTGTGGACTGGAATAGTAAAATTACAAAATATTATATGTACAAATAATACTTATGTTGAACAACGAAGTTGTTTTGGCCGAGTGGTTAAGGCGTGCGCTTCTAAGGTCCTCGTGAGAGTTTGAATCTCTCAAGACTTTTTTTGGGACATTATCATTGTGTTAACTATAATAATATATGTTGCTATCCAATTTTTGACCCACTTATTTTTATGTTTAGGAAAAAATAAAATATATCAAAATAGATAAAAGACAGAAATATCTTGGTACAATGGCAAAATCAAAGGAAATTTAGAGTCTAATAGTCAATTAGGGGCTTAAGTGCATGAATTCGAAACCAAGGACCAAATTTAAAAAGGCGTGCAAGCTCAAAGCTGCTTTTGAAATTTTGACTAGGAAAAAACTCTACAAATAGAGAGTCGATTAGAACAAAAAAAAAGGGACAAAAAAAGTCATACACCCATAAAAGAAACCCTTAAACCTAAATGAAAACCCTTATCTTTTTCTCTTCATAGGGCTGTAGCCGCCACCTCCCTTTTTGAGCAGGTGCAACCCCCCTCTCCCTACACCTTCTCCTCCATCTCCTCCCCATCAGCCATCCCTCTTCCTCTCCAGTAACACCCCGTCAGTCCTCCCTCATCCTCTCTGCATCCCCCAATCTCCCTTCCTTTTCCTCTCCTGCACCTTAACCCTGACCAACCAGTTGCAGCTCCTTAGTATCCTCTCTCTCATCCATGTCATCAGACAACCACACCTCTTCCCTCTCCTCTCCTTGTCCGACCAGCCTCCTCTTTGCTCCCTCCAATGACTGGCCAACATCGTCAGCAACTCTTCCTCTCCTCTTAGTCATGCCAGTCAGCAGCCCTCAGTAGCTCCCTCTAGTTGCAGCCCCCATCAACTTTTGTTTTCCCTTCTTCCCATTAACTCCTCTCTCCAACTGCAGTCACCAACTAGCTTCCACTTCAAGCCAGCACCACCAGACACCAGCCCCACAGCTAGCTGCAACAAAGCCTTTCGTCAGCCCTATCCACAACAAACCACATAGCCTTAGTCTCATCCTTCCACCCAATAGCCACCATCATAGCTCCCATCGAGGACAAAGTAGCCACCAACCATATGATGAGAAAGAAGAACAAATCTAAGATTTAGAGAAGAAGAGAAGAACGGTCCAGCTAACATTGTTCGTGTTTAGGTGTTTAGGTATTTTTCTTTGTCTTGTAGGTCGCTGTGAAGGCCACCACCAACGAGAGAAGGAAGAGAAGAGGCAGATCCACTCCCCCTGTCCTGCTACTCCATCAGTGGGGGAGCGTGGAACCACCTACCACTACTGACAGAGGCACATAAGCTAACGCTCCACTAGTGCTTTGCACTGCCGCCATAGTTATAAAATTGTTTTTGAGGTCTTTTTTTTGTAATATTTATGTGTTTATTCTAATTTTCTTTTTTATTTAATTATTATTTGTAAAATGTAAAGAAAAAAAAATGTGTGTGTTGTATTTTATTTTATTTATTCATTTATTTATGTTGTTTTGTTAAGAAAGAAAGCAATATAAATTAAATAAAAAATGTGTGTTAATTGCATATGGCTTTCTAGAAAAATAACTCTGGATTTAATAACAAATTTATTAAATCTTGAGAATTTGGTTGATATTGAAATAAATCGCAAAATTAGTTCATGAGAATTAATGGTTAAATTCACATAGTAAATATTGGACCTATAAGTAGGCTAATATTTAAATATATAGAAATGACAAAAACCATCCCAGGGTTATTCTAAGTGGTGACCGATTTTTTTGAATCAAAATATTTTTTTTACGATGCATAAATTGCAGAAAATTCATCTAGTCGTCCAGGATAGATGATCCTTTCAAGGCATTTAAATGGATCTATTTCCTGATATTTTATTAATGGTCTTAGATTGCTTTTTATAATGTTATATATTTGAGCAAAGCCTACAAAACTTTTAGTTCTTACTATAGCAAAATTATTTACAATAGTAATAATTATTATTGTACATTAGGTTTTTATAAATTCATTTTATTATGCAAAATGCATTTTAAATAATAATGATAATTATTTTTAAGGATTTTTCTCTTAAAATAATTATATATTTTGATATTTTTTAATATTAACACCTTAAAACACACACACACACACACACACATATATATAAAATGAAGTTTTTTTTTTAAAACTTCTCAGAGTAATTTAGTCTTAGTATTTTGGAATACTTCAAATATAATAATATGAAGAATAAATCTTGCAAAAAAAATTATAACGATAATGATAGTGCAACGATTAGAATATTAATTATTTACAATAATTGTTACAATAATAGCTATAATAATTGTGATAATTGAACAATAATGATAATAACAATAAAAATAATAATCAAGATAATTCATTAATCAATGTTATTTTTGTAAAAAAAATAACTTCTGTAACATTTTTATATATGATATTTCAAATATAATATTACATGAATAAAATATATACGAAGCTGCACATAGACAAAATATAAACATTAAAAAAAAAAAACCCGGTTCATGAATACAAATACACGGAGGAGAGAGGGAGTGGGGATTTTTTTCTTCTTTCCCATCATCTTCATCTCCTCTCTTCACAGCCAGCCGAACCCTCTCCTCTCTTCGCAATCAAACCATCTCTTCTCTTCCCAACCAAACTATCTCCATCTCCACTCTTCACAGCCGAACCTTAGGCTAAATTAAGGGAGAGGACTTGGTGTGTGTGTGTGTGTTAAGTTGAGACTTAGAGAGAAAAGTGGACCCTTGTCAAGAGGTAAGAGTCATGAAACTCTTTTCCTTGTTCTTCTTAATATATGAAACAAAATGAAGAAGGGAACAAAGAAATAAAAACAAAATGAAGCTAATTTTGGGAACATCTAACAAAGAAAATATATGGAAAAAAAATGAAATTAACAAAGCATGTGAGGGGGCTGATTTTGTTAAGGGGATGACCGGCATTCAATGTGTATTTTGTTGGAATTTTGTTGATGAAAGTATGTGCTGAAAATTTATGGTTACAATGGGTGATTTTGTTAGGATTTTATGGAAGAATTACGTGCTGAAATTTATGGGTTCAATGTGTATTTTGTGGGAATTTTATTGATGGATTATGTGCTGGAATTTATGGTTACAATGTGTGATTTTGTTGGGATTTTATGGAAGAATTACGTGCTGAAATTTATGGGTTCAATGTGTATTTTGTGGGAATTTTATTGATGGATTATGTGCTGGAATTTATGGTTACAATGTGTAATTTTGTTGGGATTTTATGGATGGATTATGTGCTGAAATTTATGGGTTCAATGTGTGTTTTCTGTTGAGATATTGTTGATGGATCTGTGAGGAGAATTGATGGGTAATTTCGCTGAAATTTCAAGTGTGTTTGTGTTGAAAAAATTGTGGTGTTCAACTGGAAAATTTGTGGGTTTGTAATGAAAATAGATGTGAAATTTGCTGAGAATTTTATGCATGTTTCCGCTAACATTTGTTGAAATAAGTATGGTGACGAATGTGAAATTGAAAATAGAAATTTACTGATTTTTGGACATTGATGTCGCAGGCGGTGCAGTCGGAATTGAACCATCGTCCAGACAAGAACAGCCCAGAAATAGAGCAGGTAGGTAAATTACACCTCTCTTTTTGCATACAACACGTAAGAAGTATTTTAAGTCGAATATTATTTGAATGCGATAGTATTTTATATTAGATTGTTAAATGCTTAAATGTGAATAAATGATTGATTAGCTTCGGCTAATGGCATCCGAAAGGATGACCGGAACAAATGATTGATTAGCTTCGGCTAATGGCATCCGAAGGGATGGTCGGAACAAATGATTGATTAGCTTCGGCTAATGGCATCCGAAGGGATGGCCAGAACAAATGATTGATTAGCTTTGGCTAATGGTATCGAAAGGATGGCCGGAACAGATAATTGATTAGCTTCGGCTAATGGCATCCGAAAGGATGGCCGAAACAAATGATTGATTAGCTTCGGCTAATGGCATCCGAAGGGATGGCCGGAACAAATGATTGATTAGCTTTGGCTAATGATATCCGAAAGGATGGCCGGAACAGATAATTGATTAGCTACGGTCAATGGCATCCGCAGGGATGGCCAGAACACATAAATGCTAAATTTCGTGTAATGGCGTTCAGAAAGAAGAACCATGGGGGAGGAACAGTTGACCTCAGATATGTGTACCTTATAAGAGTATCGGAGTAAAGATATTGTTACTCGAAGCAGGAAAAAAAAATGGAGATCCTATAAATTTTACAATTGAATTGCTATGTATAGGTAGAAATTACAACTTGTCAGTGTTTCTTTTAACTGATAGGTCATTTGGTCAAAATTATTAATACTATCATTAAGTAATTGTATTTGTTTAAATGTTGTACTATTACAGGGACGTCACAACCACGAGAAGTCTAGGGAACCTGATATAAGGGAACCTACTTTTGCAAAGAACCACGTAGATGCATTCTAAATTAAAATGTGTTTAGGATGAATCAGTGTATTGAATACATAATTTTTATCTTACCCTTTTGTGAAAATCTGTAAATTCCACCAGTAGGTTAAGAACGTAAACTCATATCTATGTATGTATATCTTAATATAAACTTTTAATTGCGAAATTGCAATATTGTACATTTGTGCGAATTTTATCTCTTAAATGGAATGCTTAATGTATGGATGATAATTTATTGATGCGAACCGATATGGATCATGGAGTATCCGCAAAAAAAAAATTCGGGTCGTTACAGTTAGTATCAGAGCCCCTGGTCTTGATCCTGAGGATTTATGATGATTACATTGCTCTGGTGAATTTCAGGATGGTACGCACCCGACAAGGAACACGAACTGAGCCGCCCTCCTTCGAAAGGAGAGCGGGAACCAAAGTAACCAAGGCTGGCAAAATGAAGATCCTTTGGATGATACGGCATCTCATGCTCCAGTGATATTACCCGAAATTTTGCAAAGGGAAGCTGGGGTTGCAGAGGAAGACGAGAGACCTAATGAGACAAGGGAAGTACCTCCAGTTGCAATAGAGCAGCAAGAAAGATCAGAAACACAACCATCTACTATTCCAACTGGTGTACCCCCATAATATGTAGACCCGGGACTTCTGGCGCAAATAGTTAAAGCAGTGATGAAAGGCATGGCAGGTGCAGCAACACGAACAGCTTCCACCACGCAGATTCCACAGGTGGCTCCTATGACTAGTACTACCACGGATAACGTGGTGCCATTGGTACGTCTAGTCAAAAGTATGAGAGAAATGGGCTGTGAACCATTTTTAGGGGAGCATGATGCAGAGATAGCCGGGAGATGGATTAGGAAGGTGGAAAAGACCATGACCCAAATAAGCATACCTGAGGGTTTGAAAGTAAACTGTGCAACTCAACTACTGTCTGATAGGGCCATGACATGGTGGGAAACGGTTCAGATGAGGCGTGCGACTGAGACGCTAGTATGGAGTGACTTCAAGACAGAGTTTGAAAATCAGTTTTATTCCAGATACCATCATAAGGTGAAAGAACAAGAGTTCTTGGCTTTAAAGCAGGGGGATATGTCGATGTTGGAGTATGAACGGAGGTTTTATGATCTGTCATTGTTCGCTCCACATTATGTGCCGACAGAGGAGCATATGATTGAGAAGTTGAGAGATGGGTTGCGACAGGATTTGAGACAAGGATTAATTGCGTTACGGTTTAAAATAGTGAGAGGATTAATCGAAGCTGCTCAAGCTTTGGAGGCTTGCATTGGAGAAAGCCATGGGGGCTATCAGAGTATAGGTAGAAAAAGAGAAGGGGATTTTTCCAGCAGTAAACCACCATTTCTGAAAAAAGGGAAAAGCGGAGGGTATGAACAGTACAGGAAAAAGGGGAGTTTGATGTTTCCGTCTCACCAACGGTCAAGTGGGAGAGTAATGATCGGACAATCGCATTCAAAGGAAAACACTTCAATAGGAACGGGTGACCGCAAGGGGGTGAATTACCTTTTTTGTGGAAAGTGTGGACAAAAACATCCTGAGGACTGCTCAGATTCCCCCGGACGATGCTTTATGTGCAGAGGAGAAGGGCATAGGTGGAGAAATTGTCAGTATTTAAGTCAAGGGTGTCATTACTGTGGTGAAAGGGGACATTTCAAGAGGGACTGCCCGAAAAGGAACACAGAACAAGTACAAAACTATAGACAGCCTGGTCAGAGCTCCGAACAGTTAGTCACCGTGAATAGGCCAGTGAGATCTTCCCAATCAGGAGCAAACCCCAGTCGAGGAAGACTGAGAGCACAAAACGATAGGACCCCGAGAAGGGTCTTTCATCTGACACAAGAGGAGGTCAGGGCTGCATCAGATGTGGTGGCAGGTACACTACGATTGAATGATTTTAATGTGCATGTGTTGTTTGATCCTGGTGCCACACACTCTTTCATTGATAAAAAGATTGTTACTAAATTGGGGAAGGAAGTAGAAATAGAAGAGAGGGGATTTTTAATTGGAACTCCAATGGGAAACATGGTTGAAACTGATATTGTGTATGTGAATGTGAGGATTAGCCTGTCTGGGTGCGAAACGGAAGTAGACTTGATTCCCTTGGGGTTGCATGATTTTGACTTAATTCTAGGCATGAATTGGTTGAATAAATACAAAGCTCTAATAGATTGTTATGCAAAAACTGTTACCTTTCAAACCCCAAAAGGAGAGAGAAAGATTTTTAAAGGAGAGAGAATGTTCAAACCGGCTGCCTTAATATCGGTGGTAACAGCCCAAAAGCTTTTAAGAAAGGGGTGTGTGAGATACCTTGCATACATCTTAAACTCTAATGATGAAGGCCCATAATTGAAGGATATTGCTGTGGTGAGAGAATTCCCGGATGTGTTTCCCGAGGAATTACCGGGATTACCCCCAGAACGGGAGGTAGAGGTGTCCATAAACACTTTTCCTGGAGTCCCACCCATATCACAACAACCTTACCGGATGGCCCCAACAGAACTGAACGAGTTAAAGGCGCAACTACAAGAGTTGTTAGACAAAGGGTTCATACGGCCCAGTAATTCTCCTTGGGGAGCGCCGGTCCTATTTGTGAGAAAGAAAGATGGAACTCATAGTCTCTGTATTGATTATCGACAGTTGAACAAAATAACAATTAGGAACAAGTATCCGTTACCTCGGATAGATGATTTGTTCGATCAATTAAAAGGAGCAAGGGTATTTTCAAAAATAGATATGAGATCAGGGTATTATCAGATGAAGATAAAAGGGGCAGATGTAGCAAAGACTGCATTTAGAACTCGTTAGGGACACTATGAGTTTTTGGTGTTACCGTTCGGGTTGACGAACGCTCCAGCCCTCTTCATGGACTTGATGAATCGGGTTTTCCAACCCTGCCTTGATAAGTTTATGGTAGTATTCATTGATGACATACTAGTATAATCGAAGTCTTTCGAGGAGCACGAGGTGCACTTGAGGCAAATCTTGCAAACCTTGAGAGAGCACCAGTTATATGCAAAACTGAGTAAATGCGAGTTTTGGCTGAAGAGAGTGATGTTTCTAGGACATGTCATTTCGGCAGAAGGTGTTTTTGTAGAACCCCAAAAAGTTGAAGCAGTCTTGAAATGGAAGAGGCCGACTTCGGTCACTGAAATACGTAGCTTCTTGGGACTTGTAGGATACTATCGGAGGTTTATCAAAGGCTTTTCCTTGATTGCAACACCTTTGACTCAGCTTACTCGGAAGAATAAGAAATGGGTGTGGTCGGAGGAGTGTGAAAGGAGCTTCCAAGAATTGAAAAGAAGGCATACCACCGCTCCAGTGTTAACCCTCCCCTCAGGGACAGAAGGTTTAGTGGTTTATAGTGATGCTTCGGGGAGAGGTTTGGGGTGTGTCTTGATGCAACATGGGAAGGTGATCGCCTATGCATCAAGACAGTTAAAGACTCATGAGGTGAATTACCCAATGCACGATATGGAGTTGGCTGCTGTAGTGTTCACTTTAAGAATATGGAGACATTATTTGTATGGATCTCGAACTCAAATTTTTACTGATCATAAGAGCCTAAAGTATCTGATGTCACAAAAAGAGTTGAACATGCGACAGAGAAGATGGGTAGAGCTCATTAAGGACTATGATTGCACCATAGAATATCACCCGAGAAAAGCAAACGTGGTGGCAGATGCCCTTAGTCGAAAAAATAAAGCCACCCTAGAAGGGTTAACGGTTGGGAAGGAGCAGCAATTGGCAGAATTGGAAAAGATGGGTGCAAATTTGGACGTTAACGTCGGAGGTGGGTTAGTAGCCCAATTTTTGGTGCGACCAATGTATCAGGAACAAATACTACAAGCTTAGTTCCAGGATGAGGTTGGATCCAAGATTAGGAGGAATGTGGAGGCCGGTGTAGAAACGAAATTTCAGATAGCGAATGATGGATCCTTGGTGATGGGTCAAAGGTTGTATATACCTAATGACGAAGCAATCAAACAGATGGTTCTACAAGAAGCGCATGAGTCCAAGTTCTCCATACATCCTAGTAGTACTAAGATGTATCGAGACCTGAAACTCTTCTATTGGTGGCCGAACATGAAAAGAGAAATAGCGAAGTCTGTGTCAAAGTGTGGGATATGTCAACAAGTCAAGGTTGAACACCAAAGGCCAGTGGGACCCCTACAACCATTACAAATTCCAGAGTGGAAATGGGAGATGATAACCATGGATTTTGTGTCGGGATTTCCTAAAGGGAAAAAGGGAAATGACGCGATATGGGTCGTCGTTGATTGATTAATGAAATCCGCACTATTCTTGCCTATAAAGATGACCGACTCGGTGGACAAGCTTGCCAAGATCTACATAAATGAGGTGGTACAACTCCATGGGATTCCGGTGTCCATTGTATCGGATCGAGATCCTAGATTCACCTCTCGACTTTGGCCGAATATACAAAAAGCCTTGGGGACCAGATTGGATATGAGCACTGCGTTTCACCCCCAATCGGATGGCCAATCAGAAAAGGTCATCCAAGTCTTGGAAGACCTATTACGGGCCTGTGTGCTAGAATTTGGAGGAAACTGGGAGAAACACCTGGCATTGATAGAATTCACATATAACAATAGTTACCAAGCCACAATAGGAATGGCCCCATATGAAGCCTTGTACGGTAGAAGGTGCAGAACACCTATATGCTGGCATGAAATTGGAGATCGGAAGTTATATGGTGCAGAGTTGGTCCAAGTAACCACTGAAAAAGTGAAAATTATCCGGGATCGCATCAAAGCTGCACAGGATAGACATAAGAAGTATGCTGATGTAAGGAGGAGACCCCTTGAATTCAGTACGGAGGATCAAGTGTACTTGAAGGTAGCCCCATGGAAAAACATGTTGCGGTTTGGATTGAGAGGAAAATTAACCCCTCGATTCATCGGACCCTTCAAAATCCTACAGCGGGTGGGACTAGTAGCCTACAAAGTGGACTTGCCCCCACAGTTAGCTAAGGTACATGATGTGTTCCATGTCTCCTTATTAAGAAAGGCTGATGTGGATCCAACTAGAATTCTACCCCAGATCCCAGTTGAAGTCAATGAAGACTTAACACTAGAAATGAGGCCCGCAAGGATACTAGATAAGGGTGAAAAGGAGTTGCGAAACAAAAAGATCCCCATCGTCAAATCTTATGGCGAAATGCTCAAATAGAAGAGGAAACTTGGGAGAGGGAGGATGAGATGAGGAAAAAGTACCCAGAATTATTCAAAATATCAGGTATGGAATGTTAAATCCCTTAAATTTCGAGGACGAAATTCATATTTTAGAGGGGGAGAATGTAAACATTAAAAAAAAAAAACCCGGTTCATGAATACAATTACACGGAGAGAGGGAGAGGGGATTTTTTTCTTCTTTCCCGTCATCTTCATCTCCTCTCTTCACAGCCAGTCGAACCCTCTCATCTCTTCCTAATCAAACCATCTCTTCTCTTCCAAACCGAACTATCTCCATCTCCACTCTTCACAGCCGAACCTTAGGCTAAATTAAGGGAGAGGACTTGGTGTGTGTGTGTGTGTGAAGTTGAGACTTAGAGAGAAAAGTGGACCCTTGTCAAGAGGTAAGAGTCATGAAACTCTTTTCCTTGTTCTTCTTAATATATGAAACAAAATGAAGAAGGGAACAAAGAAATAAAAACAAAATGAAGCTAATTTTGGGAACATCTAACAAAGAAAATATATGGAAAAAAAATGAAATTAACAAAGCATGTGAGGGGGCTGATTTTGTTAAGGGGATGACTGGCATTCAATGTGTATTTTGTTGGAATTTTGTTGATGAAAGTATGTGCTGAAAATTTATGGTTACAATGGGTGATTTTGTTAGGATTTTATAGAAGAATTACGTGCTGAAATTTATGGGTTCAATGTGTATTTTGTGGGAATTTTATTGATGGATTATGTGCTGGAATTTATGGTTACAATGTGTGATTTTGTTGGGATTTTATGGAAGAATTACGTGCTGAAATTTATGGGTTCAATGTGTATTTTGTGGGAATTTTATTGATGGATTATGTGCTGGAATTTATGGTTACAATGTGTGATTTTGTTGGGATTTTATGAATGGATTACGTGCTGAAATTTATGGGTTCAATGTGTGTTTTCTGTTGAGATACTGTTGATGGATCTGTGCTGAAAATTGATGGCCGGAACAAATAAATGCTAAATTTCGTGTAATGGCGTTCAGAAAGAAGAACCATGGGGGAGGAACAGTTGACCTCAGATATGTGTACCTTATAAGAGTATCGGAGTAAAGATATTGTTACTCGAAGCAGGAAAAAAAATGGAGATCCTATAAATTTTACAATTGAATTGCTATGTATAGGTAGAAATTACAACTTGTCAGTGTTTCTTTTAACTGATAGGTCATTTGGTCAAAATTATTAATACTATCATTAAGTAATTGTATTTCTTTAAATATTGTACTATTATAGGGACATCACAGCCACGAGAAGTCTAAGGAACCTGATATAAGGGAACCTACTTTTGCAAAGAACCATGTAGATGCATTCTAAATTAAAATGTGTTTAGGATGAATCAGTGTATTGAATGCATAATTTTTATCTTACCCTTTTGTGAAGATCTGTAAATTCCACCAGTAGGTTAAGAACGTAAACTCATATCTATGTATGTATATCTTAATATAAACTTTTAATTGCGAAACTGCAATATTGTACATTTATGCGAATTTTATCTCTTAAATGGAATGCTTAATGTATGGATGATAATTTATTTATGCGAACCGATATGGATCATGGAGTATCGGCACAAAAAAAAAAAATTCAGGTCGTTACACAAAACAAATGAATTTTTTTGTCAAATTATCTACAAATGCAAAATATATGAGTCACTTGCCCTCGCTTTGCTGCAACCAAAACCAAATTTTATAACATATCAAAAAACATTAATGGTTCTTTATTTTTTTAACAATGTTATACATTCGAGCGAACCAATCAATCTACAAGATTTTCTATTATTTTCTTTTTTAATATATTCATTTTATTATAAATAATGCATTTAAAATAATGAGAAAAATTATTTTAAAGGTTTTTTCTCTTAAAAATAATTATATATTTTGATATTTGTTTAATATTAACGCATTGAAAAATGTAATTAATAACTAACAAGCGAAGATTAACTATGCATGTACAAGAGAAGATATATTTCTAAATAGTCTCTATTTTTGTCTATATTTATATACATATATATAACGTTCTTAATTTTAGTTTTTAATTTTAAGTATTTACTCTTTTATTTAGATTGTATTTCTTAAAAAAATTAAATTATTAGAGTTTAGGTTATTGAAACTCGAGTGAAACTTCACCTTTCTTAATAAATAAATAAGAAGTAACAGAAATCTAGCGAAAAAAAGAAGGGAAAATACAAGGAGACAGAGAGGGTTTGGTGTATATATACACAAAACTGTCACGAACCAAAGAGTAGAAGAAGATGAAGGGAAATGAGAGGGAAAACTAAAGCAAGTTGAAAATTCAAATACATGTAAACAAAACTAAGGGCGAGTCTGTAAAAAAAACTGCATATACATTTCAACATGCATTCCCACAGTTTTTGTTTATAATGCAATTGTTACAAACACATGTCACTCCTTGGAGGGCGAGTCTGTCAAAAACAAAACATGCATATACATTTCAACATGCATTGCCACAGTTTGAAATAGAGGTCACCGATCTATCACCCTTCGAAAGGTCAAGAGTTTGACATTTGATATTGTTAAGGAAAATTCACACCCAAAGAAATATCATTCGGGTTTTTCTACAAGCCAGCAACAAAGCTTCTCCGCTTTCCAAGGAAATTAGTTGGGACATATGCTCAGATATTATCTACATAGTGTTAATGCATCATCAATGGAGTTAGTGGAAATTCAGATCTTTTTAAGAAGTGTGGGTTGTTCATATACGAACCCATTTTCAGAAACCAAGCATCAGTCAAAGAAGTTGTTCAATCCATTTAAGCATCCATTTGATTTCTCTTCTGATCATGTGGAGTTTGTTGCGGCATTGTCAAATCAAGGAGTTTTAGGCCGCCGCATAGTAGACCATTTTATTTTGCAAGCAAAGATAAAATATCCCGAGTGTGAAAACATAATAGGGTATTGTTGGATCTATTCTGGTGTCTAAAAGGTCGACACATGTGCATTGCAAGATTACATTGCTCGACAAAATGAATTGCCGTAAGAGAGTCTTTTCATTGTATGATGAAATTGTTCATGATTTGCGCACTTTGGTGTTTCGTAGCTCGATTCATTTTTAATGTCTAATGAGGAGCGCATATAAAGAAAAAATGAAAAATGTATGCCCTCCTCCTTATGCGATGTAATCCGATGAAAAAGACAAATAGCCGCAAAAATTTCAGAAATCAAGCATGGGATTAATTCACAAGAGGCAAGCCAAGTTTTGTGGAGGATATTAGCATCGGCAGTGTCAACAATAAATCATCACGAGTATAAGCAAGATCAATGAGCAACGACAATACAGAAATGATTGTTTGAAAAGTTTGAGAAAAGTGTCGCATCGTCAATAATTTTCTTATGAAATCTCATCAGCCATCACTTTGTTTTGGGGTTTAAATCATCATTTCATTGAAGCATATGTTTTCCTTGTCTTTTTGTTGTTTTGAAATCAAGAGATGTTTAACATTCTTATTTTTTGACAAAATATTTTGATTAAACTCCAACGTGCAAAATTTAAAGCTTATCATTCTTGAAAATTAAAAGTATTTTAATTGTAGAATTGACTTGAATTTTGTTAAATGACATGATGACCAATACCAGGTGACCAAACAATTTTTTGAGCCCATACACCGAGTTTCTGAACAACATCATAGACCTAAGCTTTATTAGTATGCATATTGACATGTAATGGATTCGGTATTCATGGACCACGAATCATGACTCTTGCACGTCCAAATCATTACACTAGACGAGGTCAAAATTTATCAGTTAAAATCAATTTTGCTTGAAATGATAAAAGGCCATCTTTGTTTATTTCCTTCGCTACTCTTGAAATATATATCCTTTGTTAATCCCAATTTGAGCATGATATTATTTCTTTAAAAAAAAACCGAAATGGATCACACCCTTACACTGGGGGCAAACACATTATGGGGCAAATAAGAGATTTATAGTTTGAGGATACTGTGATGACATTAGAATCAACAAAAGGGGGATGTTTAAGAACGAAAACCCAATGTTTGAGAACAAGAAAATTGAGAGAAGACATGATAAAAACCAAGAGTCGATGCCAAGGACAAGTTAAAAAAAAATAAGAAAAAGGAAAAAAATTGAATTACACCATGTCTGTTGGTATATGTGGTGAAACTTCATGTGGAAAGAAATGTTATTGATATTATCGAGTCTTCAAGATAAGTTATTCATCAAACGAATATCTTGCATAATTGTTTTGTTAGACTCTATTGAACACAACAAAAGATGCAATAACATTAGATGACAAATGATGGGTTGAGTTTTAGTATTTCCCTTTTAAGTTTGAAATTGTCAATGAAATGAATGACATGGTTATGGAGCTTCTTAGAGCATTGGTTGACCAATAAAAATCATGTTAAGATGATTAACATATTTTTATGTCAGTTCTTCTGCAAACACAACAAAAGAAAGAGAGATAATGACTAGCTAATGATGATCCTAGGTCTTTGAAACCCTTAAACACCTTTTTGAGCCTATGAATTCCCTTTTCTTTTATAGCCATGAACTATAGCCTCATTAGGTGCATTTAAAAGTCCTTCTTGATTAAGCAAGCATTTTTAACTGATAGGTGACGCTCTCAAATTTGTTAGAGTTTTTCCATAAGGTTTGTAACTTCACGAACTAGTTACTATGCATATTGATAAAGTTAGTGTTGAAAAATGAGATAAATTTTCAATTGAACCTCGGGTCTTTACTCGACACTCTACTTGTTTGAAAACCACAAATGGTCACCTCATCAGGTACCATAAATGTCATACCCCAAAACCAGAGACTAGAAAAAAAAACCAAAAAAAAATGATTTCAATCTCGCAATAAGTCAATTACTATTAACAAAATACAAGATAATTACAGGTTTGCATGCATTGAATATCGTGTGTTGGGTATTTGACCAAATGAATTTGATTTTTCAACAAATGACATCTCTTTGATTTTATTTCAAGGATTGGACTTTGGATGCACATGATATTTAAAGCTGGTGATGTAATTTCAGAACAAGAAAGATTTACAAATAAAGGAAATATTGACAAAATTAATAGAATCCTTGACATTAACAGTTCTGGATTATCATTGAAAGGTCCAATAGTTAGAGGCCACAATGTGGATCTTGATAGGAATGCAAAAAAATTCACGTCAACTTGGGGGCAAAACAAAAAAAAAGCAAATAATGACTCGGTGAAGTTTATCAGATTTATAACAACAACGAATATGTTTTGGTGATAAAATGATGAATGAGCATTAATAGATCAACTCAAGGCAGAGTTGTTAAATAGAGAATGATGGTTTAACAAGCTCCAATAACGGTTGAGACTAACATTGCATTTGAGGGGCATTTTCAGAATTTTGAAATATTAGGAGCCACCATCAGATTTTTTTGTCTCCAAAAGATATTGTCACATGGGTACATTTTGATAAATGTTGAAGAGTATGCATGTCATCAAGGTTGACTAAGGGGATATATGTTTTGAAGTTGTAAATTAAAGCTCCGCTTCACTACATGAATGCGCGTGATAAAAAGGAAGATGTCATCACATGAGTTGCATTGTTGATAAATATTGAAAAGTATATGTACCACCAAGACTAATTGTGGGATAATTGATTTTGAAGCCCATCGACTCAAGGTTCAATTCACCGCATGGATATATATATATAAAACACTTGTTAAATGACAACATTATAATTCTTCGACAAATAGTTTCAAATTGCATGACTGCAGTTGCAAGGTGCAATTCATCGCATGATAGCAGATGAGGATAACATTACATCTCCTCTCACGAGCTAGGAGAAATTTATTGAGGATAACATTGAGCTTGCAATGATGAGTTTTGGGTGCATTTTTGAATCACTTGACAAATCCATGAAGGTTGACAAATGACATATGCTGGAAGAAATGCAATTCAATTGATGAATGCTCCATATTGATTTGACAATCAAGGATGAGATCAACATTAGCAAACCTTGCAATGATTGTTAGCAAAACACACAAATCAAAGAGCTGTTATTGAAAGCACCAAAGGAAATGGATGACCTATTACACCCCTTCACAATGAATCAAGCAACACCACACTTAGGGGCAAGGTCAGACGTGATAAAACATGAGAGTAGAGATCATCCGCAGAGAGCCCAAATAGACAATGCGTTTAAGTTGGGCGGATGAATCACAACAAAGCTTTGGAGATCCTATGACAATGGAGCATCAGATGAAAGGGGACCTATATTTCTCTGGTAAGTATACATGTATAATCATGCATTGCATCCCCATCTTCACCAATTACATCCGGGTAGGTCACCCGTCATAATGAGACCCGGGTAGGTCACCCGTCACCATTGAGACCCTATCTAATCCGGATAGGTCAACAGTCATAATGAGACCCGGATAGGTCACTCGTCACCATTGAGAACCCATCTAATCCTGGTAGGTCACCTGTCATAATGAGACCCGGGTAGGTCACCCTTCACCATTAAGACCCCATCTAATCCGGGTTAGTCACCCATCATAATGAGACCTGGGTAGGTCACCCATCACCATTGAGACCATCATAACTATTCTAACAGGGTGGGTCACCCGGACCAATGAGACCATTCTAACTTGGGTAGGTCACCCGGAACAATGAGACCATTCTAACTGGGGTAGGTCGCCCTGAACAATGAGACCATTCTAACTGGGGTAGGTCGCCCTGAACAATGAGACCATTCTAACATGGGTAGGTCGCCCGGAACAATGAGACCATTCTAACCGCTAACTTGGGTAGGTTACCCAGAACAATGAGACCCATATCTAACTTGGGTAGGTCACCCAGAACAATGAGACCCTTCTAACCGCTAACTTGGGTAGGTTACCCAGAACAATGAGACCCATATCTAACTTGGGTAGGTCACCCAGAACAATGAGACCCTTCTAACCGGTAACCCAAGTAGGTCACCTAGAACAATGAGACCCATATCTAACTTGGGCAGGTCACCCAGAACAATGAGACCTTTCTAACCGCTAACCCGGGTAGGTCATCCGTCATCATTGAGACCATCTTAACAATCTAACTTGGGTAGGTCACCTAGTATAATAAGACTATCTCGACTATTCTCACTTGGGTAGGTCACCCATCATAACGAGACCAACTTCATCATTTTTTTTCTTTACAACACTTACTAATTAAAGCCTTTTACGAAGACTTTAGTTGTAAGCATTGTAAAGAAGGGGGCAATTGTCATAACCCAATTTTGGGTCATCCCCTAAAACCACCCAAAAATAAGAAAAATAAAAATAAAAAGGGTTGGTGTAGGCAGAAAAATCAAGGCGAAAATTTTGGACGTTTTCGAGATCCCAATCATACCTCTTTTGTGCCCAGAAATGAAGGAAAATGCATATTCGCGGCTAATATATATTATTATCGGATAAATCTGCGTAAAAATTAAGTGAAAAAATATAACTATATTTTTATGGACCAATTCGCTTTAATTGTTGGCCAATTTAAAAGCACAATGATACGATCGTACTTTTTATACCCGAAACGAAAAAGAGCTCAGATTTACGGCTAACATAATTTATTAACGGATAAATCTGCGTAGAAAATTAAGTCAAAAGATATAATTATATTTTTATGGGCCAATTTGATTTAATCGTTGGCCAATTTAAGAGTGTAATTGTGTTTGAGAATTAATTTATGGTCGAACTGAGGGATTTAACTAAGCGCAATGGCTTAATTATACTTTAAATTGGTCAAATTCATTTTATTAAGGGTTTAGTCGATGAGAAATCAAGTTCTTGAATTTAATTCGGGTTCAATGGATGAGATTGGAATTTTTGGACACCGATTTAAATTATTTAGAGCCAATTATGCTCAATCGCGGGCCAAATTGAACAAATTGAGAGTTTAATGGTTGATTGAGGGTTAAAACATACAAATCAGAAATCAAGGACCCAAATAAAAAAGGCGTGCAAAGTCAAGGTTGATATTGAATTTTTGACGGGGTTTAAAATCATAAGTTTAAATCCATTCGGGGATGCAATTAAGACAATTACAAATTGAGAGACCAAACTGCAATTACACCTCCCAAGAGCATGTGTGCACACCATCTCCTGCACTACCGCCGACAAGCCCCCTTGCATATGCCTCTAACAGCTATATTTTCAAGCATGCTGCCGCAGGAGGTGACCCACCGTCGTAACGGGTATCTCCTGCGGCTATAAATACTACAACCATGCATGATAGAGGGGGGTATTAAAAAAAAGAGAGAACGACTAGAGAAAGAGAGGGAGAGCAGAAAAATTCATGAAAGAATGTAAAAAATTCATGTAAATGAGAGAGGCTTTTACATAAAGAGGAACAGAGGGGAGAGAAAAACAGAGGGAGATTTACAGAGGAAAAAGAAAAAAAACAGAGGAAGGGGAGAAAAATTTACAGAGAGAGAGAGAGAGATACGACAGAATGGGACCGTCATCTCTTCATCTTCCTCATCTTCGACGGATTCAGCCTCTCTCTCTCGGCCATATATCTCATCTCCGGTTGAACCAGCAACAACCTCTCTCTCTCTTCCATCGCCATAGCAGCAAGCTCTCTCTCTCTCCAACACTTGATAGCAGGCCACCCAGCTCCGCCCTCTCCACCGACAGCAGCTTCCTCTCTACTCCAGCAGCGCAGCCGTGGTCTTAGGCGAAGAGGTGAAGGCAGCAGCAGTAGCAACCGTCACACCGACCAGCTTCACGTCAACTTCTGACGTCCACTCCGGCCACCATAGGCCACCATTTCCGATGCCACCATGACCAGAAGAACCACCTCGACGTCCTCTACACAACGGTATTAACATGTACGACATTCATCACACTCGAAAACTCCATCATTTACTGTTCATCTTCCCCGTTGCATGCGCTTCACCCCCTAGGGCTGTTTGGGCCGAGCTTTGTTCCCGGCCTAGCCCTCTGAAAAGTGTCTGGGCTCAGCCCAGCCCAACCAACGTTGGTGGGCTGGCAGCCCACCAGGAATAAATAAAGAAAAAATAAAAATAAAAATACAAAAATACAAAATTCGCAAAAATAAAAAAATACATCATTTTTAAACAAAATGTGCTTTTAAAATACGGCCAAGACACTAGCATATTTTGGAAAATTATTTTCTTTCAAAAAATATTATCTTGGAGTTTTGAAGAAAAATGTATTTTAGCATGGATTTCGCAAAGTAAAATCATTTTCTCGTATTTTTGGATTCTACAACATATTTGTAAAATCCAAAGGGTATTAGCCAATATTCCAAAAATATTAAAATCTTATTTTTGGGAGCCTATTATCCACTATTGGTGTTTGGATAAATAAATCCTAAGGGGTTAATATCCAAAATATTCGTAGGGATTGTCGCGACGGTGATTTTTTCGTGCTTCGTGCCCCGCCGTTCCCTCGTTAGTTTGGGGAGACAACGGCGCGCGGTAAAAAATGAGGGGTTGTTTTATAGCCGTAAAAATTATGACTATAATTATAAGGAGTCGCCACCTAGTATTAAGGTCACTAGGAACCTAATCGTCTGCGAGAGTCTTGGGTAAGGGGAAGACGCGTCACCCCTAGTGCACCCTACCTAAGGTAAGCTGCATTGTTGTTTCATTGTTTTTTTCTAAGTTCAAAAATTTTTACACTGCATTTAAAAAAAATATTTTTTTTATCTACGAGTGTACTTTACGATGTAATTTTACACTGCAGTTAAAAACTTTTTTTTATATATCTATGGGTGTCCTTTACAATGTAATTTTACACCGTAACTAAAAAATTCTTTTTTTATCTGCAGGTGTACTTTACAATGTAAATTTACACCGCGAAAGATAAAACAAAATAATTGTTAAATTATTTTTGATATTTTGGCCGAATGCTAATGGATAATCATAAATCGGTTATGATATCCAATTTTCATTTAAAATATGAGAAAGATGCAACATATTGTTTTTTTTATGAAAAATATGCATGGAAAAAAACTTGGAATTCAGCCGTATGCACGAAAACAACATTTTTTGGATGCATTTTTTTTGTTTTTTTATTTTTCTTTTAAAAAAATTAAAAAAATTCGAGCAGAGCCTGGCCTAACTAAATGGGCTAGCCAAGGTGGGCCTTTGGCCCACCACTGCTGGGTTGGGCATAGAATAGCCCATCTATTAAAATTAAAAAAAATGCAAAACACGTAAACAACAATTTATGTGAACAGTAGTGAACAGTAACTTGATCGGCCGACCATGATTAGAGGTTCACCTGGTACTGCCACCGGGTAGAGAAGGTCGAGGTGGTTGTCCCTATCATGGTGGAAATGGAGGTCTGTGGTGGCTGGAGTAGGCGTAGGAAGGGCTGGTCTGTTGCTGCCTCGTGCTGCTTGTAGCCGGAGAAGAAACTGGAGGTCACGGTGAGGTTGCCTGGACTGAGGTGGAGTTGCAGGTGATGAGGGGGTGGTGTTTGACGGTCGCCAGGAGCTAGCTGGAGGAGCGAGAGGGCTGCCAACTGACTGCTTTTTAGAGAGAGATAGCTGCGGTCGGTGACTGAAAAAGCTTGTTGCAACGGGTTGCTGCTGGCTGCGAGAGAAGGGAGAGATAGCTGGCTGTGAGAGAAGGGAGAGATAGCTGGTGAGGGAGACGATCGAGCTGGTGGTTGTGCTGATGGAGGGGAGAGAGAGAGGCCGACTGTGAGAGAGAGAGAGAGAGAGAGAGCACTGCAGGAAGAGAAGGGGACATCTGACTTGGGAGAGATGATCGGTGCAGCTGCTGTAGTTTTTTAGTTGCAATCTCTACAATTTCCCCTCCTCGTGGTAAGTGTTTAATCCCCGGTTTCAAAATTTTCTCATCAGTGTTCTTTTTTTTTGGCTTCCCCGTGACAGCCCCAACTTCAAAATTTTCTCAAGTTTTCAGCCCATCTCCCCCCTGTGATAGTCCCTTGCTGTCAAAATATTTCCTCCCCCCTTTTTCCAGTGTATTTTCTTCTCTTATTTATAGGCCTAGAAGGCATGGGGGCGTTGTCCACGGGATGGTGCGTTATAGTGGTAGGCATGGGTTGGCACGGGCACGGCATGGTTGAGCATGGGTGAGATTGCTTCCTCTTTTTTTTTATTAAATTTAAAATAAATAAGTTGTGACAAAAAAAAAATTTTAATGGGAAAAACCACGAAGAACGATGTTTTTACCTTCAATTTTAGCTTCCGATTTCACCCGAAAAGTTTCGTCACCGAAAATCTCAATCTTCCCAATTTAACCCAAATTAGGCTTCCAAAATTAATTTCTCACCAATTAAGCCCTTAATAAAATTAATTTGACCCATTTTAAGTATAATTAAGCCCTTGTGCTTAATTAAGTCCTTCAATTGGGCTCTCAATTAATTTCGAAGAGTTTCGTCACCGAAAATCTCGATCTTCCCAATTTAACCCAAATTAGGCTTCCAAAATTAATTTCTCACCAATTAAGCCCTTAATAAAATTAATTTGACCCATTTTAAGTATAATTAAGCCCTTTTGCTTAATTAAGTCCTTCAATTGGGCTCTCAATTAATTTCGAAGAGTTTCGTCACCGAAAATCTCAATTTTCTCAATTTAACCCAGATTAAGCTTTTAAACTTATTTTCTCACCAATTAAGCCCTTAATAAAATTAATTTGACCCATTTAAAGTATAATTAAGCTCTTCACTTAATTATCCTTCAATTGAGCTCTCAATTAATTCTGAAGCATAATTACAGTTTAAAGTTGGCCGACGATTAAATCGAATTGGCTCACAAAAATATAATTATGTCTTTCGACTTAACTTTTATGCAGATTTATCTAATAATAAATTATTTTAGCCTCAAAGCTGCATTTTCCTTCATTTCTGGGCAAAAAGAGGTATGATCGGGCTTTCGAAAACATCCGAAATTAATTTTTCTGCATACACCAGCCCTTTTTATTTTGTTTTTGTTATTTTTTAATATATTTTGGGGAATCACCCAGAAATGGGGCGATGAAAGGGATAATTTGTGATTATTCACTATTGGTGTTTGGATAAATAAATCCTAAGGGGTTAATATCCAAAATATTCGACAGGGATAATACACCACTATCATTCAACCAACATATTCTTTGAAAAAATCAAAACCATAGCAAATCATAAACAAACCAAAACGTGAAGCAGCTTACCTTAGGTATGGCGTATTAGGGGTGCTAAAACCTTCCCTTTAAACAACCAGTCCCTTGCTTTAGAATCTCTGAAGGACCAGTTTTAGGTTTCCTAGTAACCGCAATACTAGGTGGCGACTCCCTTTTTTAAAAAATAAAGATAAGACCCTCACGTAACGACATTGAATTTTCTCACTCACGAGGGTCACCGCGACGCAGCGGTCTCGCGACGGGGTGCGACATTAGGTTTATATCGATGTAAGTTCACATGTTAGCTCCATTGGTTAGTGATCTTCAGAAATCTGAGTTAGCATTTTTTTGCCATCCGTAAGAGTAAATAGACAAACCATTGAATGAGAAGAAAAATTATGCTGTGAAATTTCTGTAGAGCTCATAAATTATACTTTCAGAGCCTATCAATTTGCAATATCTTGTGACTCTTTGTTGAATCCAACAATCCATTGACATGCTTGCTGATTTTAGTTCCCATATATTGTTGTTGCCACCATTAAATTTTGAATTGATTTCTCATTACATATGTTGTGTTATTAGAAACCCAAACGCAGAACCCCTGTATCACATGGAGGCAGGTCCAATGTACCTGACAAATCACAGCTGATGATGAGGAAGGTCTCCCAATATATCCATATGAACACCTTAAAGTTAACTCGTCAGATCCTGCAACTAAAATTGATGTGACCAAGTAAGAGGTAAAATATGAACAGCTAATGATATTATATTTCTTAAGCGTTATTTATTGTCTTTTTTTCTAAGATAGTTATGTTCAATTGCATGTTGACTTACCTGTCAGCAGTTGAGTTTGGAGAGAAATTTGGGATGGCAAAAGATGTTTTCTATAAGTTGCCCAAATGGAAGCAGAATAAGCTTAAAATGGCCCTTGATTTTGATTTTGAGCAAAGCAGAGTAGTTGATTTTGAGAGGACACTCATTGTGGGAGAAACAAGTACTATTTTGTTCAAGACACAATACTGAGAGTGGTCTTTAAGCCATCTATAAACAGTTCAGCAACACATTTCAGACCAGTGAGAATTTTTTATTTATATGTAATAAAATTGAGTGGTTGACATAACTATGAACAGTTCAACAACACGTTTCAGACCAGGGGCTTCAGACTTAATTATGAACAATAATTTTCTTGAGATAGGACGAGGTCAACTTGAAGTTTTAAGCCTGTTTCGCACTTGGGATTCTGGGAAAAAAACTTCTCTTCCAATGCTTATGAATGGCTCAAAGGTTAATTGGGATCGGTTTGTTTAGAGTCTTGGTCCGTGCCGAGATACAATTTCATCTTGTGGTTAGCTGTTTTGGGAAACTCAAAACTAAAGATCGTTTTGATTTCCTTGCGCCAGATCCGATGTGTTCTGTGTCGCAAGAAGCAGAGACGCACAACCACTTGTTTTTTAAATGCAATTGGTCCTTAAGGTTGAGGAGGCACCACTTGTTTTTTAAATGCAATTGGTCCTTAGGGTTGAGGAGGCTTATCAAATCTTGGCCGAGGATAACGAAGAACATGCAATCTCTAAACAGTGCAATTCATGGTCTAATTATAGGGAAAATAGCGCTGATTCTAGAATGAGTAAAGTTTCCCTGGATATCGTGGTTTATCTTATATGGGAAGAGAGGAACTAGAGGATCTTTAGCGCATCAAAATCTTTGGTAGCAAAAATCTTCTGTAGGATTATAGGCAGTGGTTGGTTTCGTGGCTCAGAGGCCTCCTCTTGCCCCTCGGCTTTGCAGTTGACCCTTCCTTGGTGATCAGCTTTTTAGCTTCGAAAAAGCTTGTTTGCTTTGATTGGTTCTTTGGTTGGCTCGAGGTTCTCTTCTTCAGAAAGATCACTTCAGTCTTTCCTCTTTTGGCCTCTTCGGCAGTAGTGAGCTGGCCTGTCCTGGTCTGACCCTCTTTTTTCTTCTTCGGCTGCATGGCGTGCTCTCTCGGGTTGTCTTCTTATTGGTTGGCCCAAGGTTTCCATTTCAAAGTTAGCTTTCTTAGCTTTCCTCTTAGGTGTCTGGATCGGCAGTATGTGCTGTCATGCTTTTGTGGTTGGAATCCTTAATTTTCATGGAAAATGTCTGGCTCGGCAGTATGTGCTATTCTGCTTTTGGGTTGCCCGAGATAGTAGCTCTAAGCCAAAAAGATTTGCTGTTTTGCAGGTCAAATTAACATATGTGATAGGCATAGATAGGTCTGTTAATTGCTTCCATAGCCTCAGCTTCGAATCCTTTCTTTATTCAGAAAACAGAAGTGCAGAACTTGTGTGAGCTGGCAATTCCAGTCATGTTAGCGGTCCCTGCCGAATCAAAAACTTTAGTTTGCTTGTCAATGAGATGAGGGATCATAGTGGTTGAAGGGAAGTAGAACAAGGAAGGTCATTAGAAGAGTATGTACTCACATCATTAGGTACTGTTTTAAATAATATAATTGCCAATAAAAAATTAATTTTTTTTCTTGCTAGCTTGGTTTCTTTTTAATCTTTAATATACTTCCATTTGATAAAAAAAACCGATATAATTTAATTTTAATCATCCTAAAAAAAATTGTGAAATATCATGTTATATAAAATATTATTAATTTATATTTATTGTTCCAAACATTATTTCATCAGTATTGTCAATTCCTTCAATAATATATACCAATTATTATATAAAAAGCTAAATCACATCGTGATATCACTATCAATACACACAAATTTCACTATGTATTCGAACAATGTATTTCATTTTTTATTTGCAACTGTTCATGCTAATTAATTAGCATGAACACTGCTCTTACAACCTTGTGCATGTACGTCCCCTTGTAGAGTCCATCATGAGCAACGTTGGATAGAAAAACTTCTTGTGCAAACCAGGATGCAAATCAGAATCAGGACATAAATGCAGAGGTGGAGGCAATTGAGGCAGATATGGATACGGGTGTACCATCAACATAGCTGCTGAAGTTTTGGAATTCCTTGATTTAATTTCAATAATTATTAAGATCCCCTATTTGTCCGAATTTATTGTTTTTCCTAATTTATTGCTTTCCTAGTTAAGATTGGAAACTGTAAATTGTCATAGCTATTTGAAGAGAATAATGCAAAAGACAAAGACAGTTCTTGCTATTTTCGATTTGAATAAAATTCTGTTAAATTTACTACTAGTGAGATTCCAGTACTTGCAGAGTGATTTTGCAACAAGCCTTACTTGAAATCTTGTGAGATTCTTGATTTACATTTCACGGCATCAATTTGGTATCAGAACTTAAAATCCATGCCAGTAACAAGATGTGGAACTTCTTACGCAATGGCCACCACTCAAAACCAAACCAACCACAGTCCAAACAACCTAACCCCGACCCATCTTGTCCTAACAGCCATACTCCCCATAACCCACCACTACCAAACAACCCACACACTGTTAACCAAGAACCAAATCATTCCAACTCAATCCAACAAAATCCAAACACTCAAAACCCCAACACCCGAGAACCAGACCGACCACCACTACATTATCAATTGGACTAGATTGCCATAGTTATGGCATAAATTATTCATCGATTGGATATCATGGAGGAACGTTATGCTCGGGAGGAGAATGATCCTTCTAATCGGCGTGGGCGTAAAGGAGTTCATAGGGCAGGTGAGGACCCCAATGATGCAGACATCATTTATGAGAATGAGGAAGAAAATCTGGAGTACGAGGATCATGAGCCTCGAGTTCATTGACCTAGACAATATATGCAGGGAGTGCATATGAATCATGGTGCAAGGTATCAACCTCTTGATGAACTAACCCAGAGAATGAAAATTGACGTGCCAGATTTTTATGGAAAATTGGAAACTCATGCCTTTGAAGATTGGTTGACAGTGATCAAAGATTATTTCGATTGGTTAGCTGTTTTAGAGGAGAGGAAAGTACGTTATGTCCAAATGAAACTATGAGGACATGCGTGAGCTTGGTGGGGAAGCGTGGAAGAGTAGTTGCATCGCACTCGGCATCCTGTAGTTGCTAATTGGGAGGAGATGAAAGAACGACTCAAAGAAAAATATTTGCCCATTGATTATGAGGAGATGATGTTTGAGGAGATGCTACAGCTAAGGCAGGGCTCACTAATTGTCGATCAGTTTATGGATTGTTTTCATGAGTTGACAGTTCGCAGCAAAATCATGGAAACCGAACAACAGACCTTAACTCGTTATCACACTAGTTTACGGGAGGAGTTACGAAGGGAGATGTGGACAGCCCGTTTGGTCAATGTAGAGGAAGCATATCAATTGGCTCTTCGCATAGAGAATCAAACAAAGATCACTGTTGGAAGGAGAATGACGATGACCGATGCAATACAAGAGCATACTACTGCAAACACTTTCGAGAGAACACTAGCACCGAAGGACCAAGTTAAGAGTTTTGGTAGTGGGAATTCAAAAGGGATAACAAGGCCTACAAATGAGGGTCCCTAGTGTTATAAGTGAAAGGGATATGGGCATTATGCGGTAATATGTCCAACTAGGGATAAAAAGTTAGCCTTCATCTATGAAAAAGAATTATTAGTGATGGATGAAGAGGAGGGAACAGAAGTGGGAGATTCCAGTGAGGATATGGACAGTGAAGGGGAGCATTTAAGTGCATCAGCATTGCCCAATTGTGTAATTAACAGGGTGTTGACAAGAGAGAAGAAGGAAATCAAAACCAATCTTGAATTGTTGCGTACCAATATCTTTCATACACGAATGGAACATGATGGTCGGGCAATAAATGTTATTATTGATAATGGCAGTGGGATGAACGTAATTGCTGAGACTACTGTCAAGCATTTGGGTTTGAAGACAGAAAAACACCTTAATGCCTATCAAATTAGTTGGGTTAATGACACTAATTCAGTGTTGGTACAACAATGATGTTTGATTAAATTCTCAATGGGGAAGGATTATGTGGATGAGGTCTGGTGCGATGTCATTCCTATGACAGTATGCCACATGTTATTGGGATGACCTTGGCTTTATGATTGTAAGGTGCTTTACGACGGTTACGCTAACACCTATTCCTTTAAATTTAAAGAAAGAAAGTTTGTTCTAGATCCTTTACACATTTCAGAATTTAAGACTGAGAAGGAAGATTGGCCAATCTTGATGATGCGACAATTTACTCAGGCCATACACGAGGACAATGTGATACTCATGTTAGTCACACGAGAGGCAAAACAAGGTGACAACAACATTCCTCAGGAGATGTCCGAGCTGTTACAGGGTTTCAACGATGTTATGCCAGCTGAAGTGCCAAAACAATTGCCCCCGATGAGGGACATCCATCATGCAATTGATCTGATCCCTGGATCAACTTTGCCCAATGTTCCCCATTACCGAATGAGTCCCAAAGAAAATGAAGAACTTAGCCAGCAAATTCAGGGGCCTACCAGACAAAGGTTTTATCCGAGAAAGCCTTAGCCCCTGTGCTGTCCCGGTGTTGCTGCCCCTAAAAAAAGACGGCAGTTGGAGGATGTGTGTGGATAGCCGCGCAATCAACAAAATTATGGTGAGGTATTGATTTCCCATCCCACGCCTTGATGATATGTTAGATTTATTGAATGGTTCTTCTATATTCACTAAACTTGACCTTTGGAGTGGATATCACCAAATTTGAATACGGTTGGGAGATGAATGGAAGACGGCATTCAAAACAAAAGATGGTTTGTTCGAATGGTTAGTTATGCCTTTCGGATTGACTAACGCACCCAGCATTTTCATGCGTGTTATGACACAGGTGCTCGAACCATTTTTGGGAAAATTTGTTGTTGTGTACTTTGACGATATCTTGATTTTCAGCCAAGATAAACAGGAGCATATGGACCACGTTGGATAGGTGTTGACAGTGTTGCGATCTGAAAAGCTTTATGTCAATAAGGAAAAGTGTTTGTTTATGAAGGGAAGTGTGTGGTTTTTGGGATTTATCATCTCTAGCTGAGGAGTTGAGGTTGATTCTACAAAGGTCTAGGCTGTCCAGACGTGGCCAACACCACAGAATTTTTCTGATGTCTGGAGCTTCCATGATTTAGCTACTTTCTATCGACGATTTATTCGGAATTTCACCACTATAATGGCTCCAATCACTAAATGTCTCAAAGAAAAAAAATCCATGTGGACTGCTGCAGCAGACAATGCTTTCAGCGTGATCAAGGAGAAAATAGGGCAGGCTCCCATCCTCAAATTACCTGACTTCTCCAAAATTTTTGAGGTAGCCTGTGATGCCTCCCATGTGGGAATATGAGGGGTTTTAAGCCAAGAAGGTCACCCCATTGTGTTTTTTAGTGAGAAGCTTAATGAGACCCGCCGACGATATTCAGTTTATGACATGGAATTTTATGCATCAACAAACCTTGAAGCATTGGCGACCATATTTAATCCATAAAGAGTTCATCCTTTATACCGACTATGACTCCTTGAAACACTTGCATGCTCAGACCAAAATGAATGCAAGACATGCCCGTTGGATGGATTATGTGCAACAATTCAAATTTCTGATTAAGCAAAAAGCAGGAACATAGAATAAGGTGGTTGATGCTTTGAGCAGGAGACCCCATCTGTTACACATATCCTCAGTAGCAGTCAATGAGTTCGAACATCTAACAAAGAAGTATCCTAGTGATGAGGATTTCAGTAAGATATGGGGTGATCTATCCAATTCTGGTGGGCAAACTCAAGGAGATTATTTGTTGCAAAAGGGATTGTTGTTTTTCAGATCACGCCTATACATCCCACGCGGGTCCTTTCGAGAATTTCTGATTTCAGAGCTCCATGGAGGAGGATTAGCTGGACATTTCAGGTATGATAAGACTTATGCTCTTGTAGTTGATCGATTTTATTGGCCACGGCTACAAAAGGATGTGCATACAATAGTGGACAGATGCAAAATTTGCCAAATCAAGAAGGGGACTAAACATCAAGCTGGCCTTTACACACCGTTGCCCATTCCAAACAAACCATGGTAGCATATCAACATGGATTTTGTCCTTAGGCTACCAAGGACCCTTCGCCAACATGATTCCATTATGGTTGTAGTGGATCGCTTCTCCAAAATGTCTCATTTCATCCCATGTCATAAAAAATTTGACGCATCCAAGACAACAACTTTATTCATGAGGGAAGTAGTCAGCTTACATGGTATCCCACAGTCTATAGTTTTGGATTGAGATGTGAAGTTTGTGAGTTATTTCTGGAAAACTTTGTGTGCAAAAATGGGGACAAAGTTGATGTTTTCAAGTGCATTTCACCCTCAGACAGATGGCCAAAGAAAGGTGACCATTCGGAGTCTCAACAATCTATTACGCTGCCTTGTGGCAGATCATGTTACCAGCTGGGATTTGGTCCTACCATATGCTGAATTTTCTTTTAACAATTCCGTCAATAGATCAACAGGTTGTGCCCCATTTGAAGTGGTCTACAGTGTTCGTCCAAATACTCCACTGGATATAAACTCCCTGCCATTGCCACTTTGACCCAGTGAAGCTGCCTTGGATTTTTCCAACTGCATGTGCCATCTTCACAAAGAGTGCAAACAATGCCTGACAGTCAGTTCAAACTTGTATGCAGCTGTAGCCAACTCCCATCGTAAAGATCATCAATTTAATGAGGGGGATATGGTTCTTGTTCGCTTAAAGCCAGAGCGTTTTCCACCAGGTAGTTTTACCAAGCTTCATGCATGTCGAGCTGGACCCTTTAAAATTGTTAAGAAATTGGGCAGTAATGCCTATATTGTTGAGTTGCTAGCTGAATTTGGCATTAGCCATGTGTTTAACATCGAAGACATCACTACATTCAAGGGAGAACTCTTTGTATTACCAATTCAGGACATAACCCCAGTTCTTCCATTTCCAGAGAATACAACACCACGAGATGAAATTACTGCCATTCTTGACCACCAGTTTGTTTCCACACGATGAGGGGGCTATTACAAATTCTTAGTCTGGTGGAAAAATCATCCTCGTTCAAACTCAGTATGGTTACAAGTTGCGGAATTACAACAACTGCATCCCCATCTCTTTACTGATTACCTTCGTCATAACTTGTCGGAGTCAAGTTCTTTGGGAGATCCGGCAATTGATGCAAATCAGGATCAGGACATAAATGTAGAGGTGGAGGCAATTGAGGCAGATATGGATACGGGTGTACCATCAACATAGCTGCTGACATTTTGGAATTTCGTGATTCAATTTCAATAATTATTAAGATCCCCTATTTATCCAAATTTATTGTTTTTCCTAATTTAATTACTTTCCTAGTTGAGATTGGAAACTGTAAGTAGTCATAGCTATTTAAAGAGAATAATGTAAAAGACAAAGACAGTTCTTGCTATTTTCGATTTAAATAAAATTTTGTTGAATTTACTACTAGTGTGATTCCAGTACTTGTAGAGTGATTTTGCAACAAGCCTGACTTGAAATCTTGTGAGATTCTTGATTTACATTTCACGACATCACTTCTCTTGATGCACAGTAGGATCTTACGCAACCTTACT
Organism: Salix dunnii; assembly: GCA_015731905.1. Taxonomy (NCBI): domain Eukaryota; kingdom Viridiplantae; phylum Streptophyta; class Magnoliopsida; order Malpighiales; family Salicaceae; genus Salix; species Salix dunnii. Next base: position 10,436,276 of record CM027674.1, read on the forward strand.
AATAAAGGCAGGTGCAAGCTCGAGGAGCAAGAAAGGCTGAAAAAGGGAGGAGAGCGAGAGGAATGCAGTTGCTCAATTGTAAGTAGAAGGCGAAAGTGCATCTTACTTTCTTGGGTTCCAGATTCCATGATTGGTGCTAAAAGAGGGAGCAGAGCAAGAGGAATGCAGTCGCTCGACAGTAAGGAGAGGAAGGTGAAAGTGCATCTTACTTCCGTGGGTATCTCTGTCGAGATTCCATGATTGGTGGATTTCCCAAGCTTGACTTCTTTAGTCACATAGACTGATTGTTTAGAAACAAACTTCGTTTCCCTTGCTCCATCTCTCCTTATTAGTTGAGAAGTGGTGATTGGGGTCAATAACCAAATTCATGTTATAGGTGTAATTCCCTGATTTCTTTCATTCTTCAAAATTCCGTAAGTGAGTGAGGAAAGCTTTAGATTCAAAAGAATTCTTGCATAAAGCCACTAACATCCCTAGTGTAGGAGGGGGAGTGCATAAGGGGTTCCAATACACTGTTCATGCTAATTAACTAGCATGAACAATGCTCTTACCGTCTCGAGTGTAGAAGGGGTTTCACTACCTTTACCTCTACTCTCATTTACATTTGTTGTTCAACTTTCATAGAAACTTTAACCACTATTCATGCTCAGTATTTCGCTATGCAGGTCATTCGGCTTCATCATTGTTCATCGGTGTCCATGCAAATTATTTGACAGCCACTATTGTTCACGCCATGCTAGTTGCACTATTCAATTCATGCAATTTTTTTAGTAGGTAGTGTTGTGCAACTATTCATGCGATTTATCCATCAACTCCCATGTAAATCTACTATCACTATTCATGCAAATTATTTATCAACAATCGGCCACGTGTGGTGTTTAGCCTTCATGCTAACTACATTATGCATTCTAATCATTTATCTACTATCCATAGGGTGTTCTATTTAATAACCCCGAACCAATAAAGTTGCATTGACCAGGGATAGGAACTGGATGAAATGGAAGAAGCACGTCACCAAGGCTTACATGATATGGAGAGAAGAGTGTTGTTCATTGTAATTTGTTGATGTATCTCACCTATATTTAGTGTCGCCTGCATGTTTGGTTGATTCAATATTCTTGGAGTTATTAATGCATTTTTTTGTGGGTGAGGGTTTGATAGCAGGAGTGAATAGATTGATTCGCTAATTATCTCTCCATTCAACATGTAATTAATGCAGCTTGACATTTAATTAATAGCTTTTGTCTTTGTGTGGCAGCAAATCCTGTTGTAATTGTAAATATTGCTTCTACAGTACTCACACCTCTATCACACAAAAAAAGTTGCACCAAACGAGGTTGCAATTTTCGAGGACTTACTGTCATAAAAACAACGGCAAAATACCTTTAGAAAAAAATTTAAGTGGTTCATCTATGTTAAATATCACCACGGCTAACAAATTAGTTGTTTTTTAATCCTCACCAGTATATTGCCTATCAGGTGTGTTTTTTCTACTCGTTGTGTTACTTCAAGTCTGCATTTAAAATTTGGTGATCTACTATGTGCTTTCTTAATAATCGTCCCTTGGATTCCTGGTTTGGCCATCTCTTTCTGGTGAGTTAGCCGTCAATATTGTTTGGTTGTTTTGGTTGAGGCGCTTTGGATGTTGTTGTCTTGCTTTGTGGTCCTGAATCCTCATAACTGGTGTGAAGGTATTTATAAATAAAAAAATATCTAGGCCAGAAAAAATATGTTGGAGAAACATCAATCTATAATTGAGGTTTAAAGAAGTTGATTCACGTATAATTGTTTTGTGCTTCATTTTAAACTAGGAGCTATTTGAGATATTATTTCTTCTTCTAATACTTCATAAGGATCAATATATTTTGGTGGTGAGGTTGATGCGTTGCATCTTTCACTTACTGTTGCTGCTGTAATTATTGTTTTGTTGCTGTTGTTATAGTTGCTAAGTTTTCAAAATTGATTGTTGCTTTGATTTTGCTTGGTCTTCATATAACGGAACCAAGGGCATTGGTTGCTTAAATACAGATTCTTGCTTTGTCTTCATCGGTTGTCTTTATTGCTTTCTTTCATTAGTTTTGTTGCTACCTAAATTTTAACCCCTTATTTTTATATTTCAGAAAAAGAGAAAACAAAATATAAAAAAGATGAAAATCCAAAAATATCTTGTTACGGGGGCAAAATTGAACAAATTGAGAATTTAACAGTCAATGCAGGGTCAAAGCGCATAAATTCAAAAGCAAGGACCAAATTGAAAAGATGCGCAAGCTGAGGGCTGATTGTGAATTTCGCCTATGGAAAAATTTATAAATAGAGTGTTAAGCCACAAGAAAGAGAGACCAAAAAAAAAATACATCAAGAAAAAACCCTAAAAGACCTAACCCTCGACACTCTAATTGTTTGAAAACCACAAATTATCACTTCATCATGTATTGTCAAATTTCATACCCCAAAATCAGAGATTTGAATTGAAACAAAAAAACCATAAAAAGACAATTTCAATCTCACAATAAGTTAATTACTGTTTGCAAAATACAAAATATTTACAGGTCTGCATTTATTGAATATTGTGTGTTGGGTATTTGACCAAATGACTTTGATTTTCAACAAATGACATCTTTTTTATTTTATTTCAATAATTAGAATTTGGATGCACATGATCTTTGAAATTGGTGACTTAATTCCAGAACAAGAAAGACAGAGAAAATATTGACCAGATTTGCAGAATTCTTGACATTGACAGTTCTCGATTATCATCGGAAAGCTCGGTAGTCAGAGGCAAAAAAAAGAAAAATCATATCAGCTTGGGAGCAAAGAAACACAAGCAAATAATGATTCATTGGAATTCATCAGATTCATAGCAACAAATATGTTTTGGTGATAAACAGACGAATGAGAACCAACAGATTCAACTCAGGGCAGCATTGCTTAGTAGAATATGATGGTTTAACAAGCTCCAATAACGGTTGAGAATAACATTGCATTTGGGGTATTTTCAGATTCTGAAATATTGGCTGACTTGCGGATTTGATTGTCTCCTAAAATATGTTATCGCATAAGTGCATCTTAATAAATGTTGAGGAGTATGCAAGACACCAAGATTGACGGAGAAATAATTTGTTTTGAAGACTGTTGACTCGAGGTTCAATTTACTGCGTGAATATGGGAGACAAAAAAACCTAGTTTGTGACAACGGTATAATTCTTTGCATGAATTTGTTCAGAAGAACTTGAGTCTACGACGAAGAGTTTCAGATTGCATGACCGAACAGTTGCATCAATTTGAGGCATATTTCATCGCATGAATGTGGGTGGTGATAGCATTGCATCTCGTATCACGGGCCAAGAGAAATTTATTGATGATAACGTGGATCATGCGACGATGAGTTTTGGGTGCATTTCTAGATGACTTGACAATTCCATGAAGATTGATGATGACATATGTAGAGGAAATCTGATTCAATTGAAAAAAACTCCATGATTGACAATCGAAGATGAGATCAGCATTAGCAAGCCTTGCAATGATTGTTAGCAGAACACACGCAAACCAAAGAGCGGTTATTGAGAGAAACCAAGAAAGTTGATGACTTGTTACACTCTTTCATGATTAATCAAGCAACACTACACTTGGGGGCAAGGTCAGACTTGATAAACAATGAGAGCAGAGATTATCGCAGATAGCCCAGAATAAGCAATGCTCTTAAGTTGGGTGAATGAATGACAACAAAGCTTTAGAGACTAGGCAAAGACATCTTTTGACAATGGAGCATCAGAGAAAGGGGACCTATATTTCTCAGGTAAGTACATGCATCATCATACATTACATCTCCATTTTCATCAATTACATCCGGGTAGGTCACCCGTTATAATGAGACCTTCACCTCTATTTTTCATCCAGGTAGGTCACCCAGTATAATTAGACCATCTTCCTCCATCTTTCACCAGGTAGGTCACCCGTTATAATGAGACCCTCACCTTCTTCTTTCATCTGGGTAGGTCATCCGTCATAATGAGATCCGGGTAGGTCACCCGTCACCATTAAGACCCCATCTTTCATCGGGTAGGTCACCCATCATAATAAGACCCGGGTAGGTCACCCGTCACCATTGAGACCCCATCTTTCATCTGGGTAGGTCACCCATCACCATTGAGACCCCATCTTTCATCCGGGTAGGTCACCCATCATAATGAGACCTCGGTAGGTCACCCGTCACCATTGAGACCCCATCTTTCATCCAGGTAGGTCACCCGTCACCATTAAGACCCCATCTTTCATCTAGGTAGGTCACCCGTCACCATTGAGACCCCATCTAACTCAGGTAGGTCAGCCGTCATAATGAGACCCGAGTAGGTCACCCGTCACCATTGAGACCCCATCTAACTCGGGTAGGTCACCCGTCATAATGAGACTCGGGTAGGTCACCCGTCACTGGATTATTTTGAGCGGCAAGCGATTTCTTTTACAAATCGGAATATTTTTTCATTTGAATAAATATGACCCGTCGAAGCATTCAAAGTCACATCAAGGTAGACAATGCAGCTTACCTCAAGTAAGGCGTACTAGGGGTGCTAATACCTTCCCTTTACGCAACAAGTCCTGTACCCTTGAATCTCTAATCAGACCAGTACAACCGGGTGTTCCTAGCGACCCTCAATAGCCAGGTGGAGACTCCTCAACAACTCCATTGTGAGATACCAAAAAGAACCCCCATCGACGGGGGACGCCGCGCGGCGGCGTGCGACTAGTTTAACATGTATTCCAATTATTGGTGCTGCTGCAATTGCTAGGTTTTTGTTAAAGCCTTTTCCTTGGTTTTCTCATGGAAGATCATTTAATCATGTTCAGTTTCTGCTTGGTGTTAGTTATTTGTTGGCTGCTTCAGTTGAGTTGCTACTTCGTTACCCTTAAAGTTTGCTCAATTTAATTTGCTAGTGTGTTAACAATTTTTTTAGCTCTAACATTAATGTGTTTGTTTGTTTTACTTTGCTACTAAATAGTAAACTGTTACTGTTGGTTTTTTTTTATGGTTAGGTTGCTGCTTCAGATCAAAAGTTGCCCTGATTGCTTTACTGGTATGTGCAAAATTTAATTACTTTGGATGTTAATGTATTTGTTTATGTTGCTTTATTATGTTTTATTATTGTCTTCATAAATTTCTAAATACTTCTTTTTTTATGCCATCAAACACGTTGAGTGTTTATACTTTGTTATTTTCTATTGCATTTTTCATGTGATTTGTTTTGTTACTGTTTATTTCTGGCCCTTTTATTCACTTTATCTTACGTTGAATTATTTTATACTTTAATAAAATATTTTAAATTATTATTTACCAACTTTAACGTTCCCAAATTACCATGCTCACTTAAATTTGCACATCAGATTGCCTGAAAAATGTTTTGGACATTAATTTTTTATGTTGGATTTTTTTTGCAAGCATTTTTTTTCCTCCTAAATATTATTTAAGATTTCCCTTCATTCAATAATTATATCATTACAATTTATTTGTTCTTAAAAAAAATGTTAGCCATAGATATCCTTTTAGAAGTGGTGTAGGCTTATAAAGCATGGGAGCCATATTGCGATTGGGTCCCCAAAATAAACTTCGACGTTAATTACTTGGACATGTTTTTAATTTAATTTTTTGGTAGCAATACTAAACATATTAAAAAAAATAGATACATATATCAAGCATTGCTTTAACTTTATGGAATCAAAAACCAATAATAAAAACAAATATATACTATGTATGATTCTGAAACAGCTACACAAAAATGACCAAATTAGAGATATAATATTTGGAAATTTTTTCACTTACATGTTGATATTCTTAGCTCATTTTTCAAACCATCGCCGCTTTGCATTGGGCTGGTGTAACCTCCAATAGACAAATGCAATATGGGGAAAAAAATGTATGCATTAAAACATTATCACATGTTTAAAAATATAAATGATCAAGTTAAAGATATAATGTTGTTGAATTTTTACCCTTGCACATCATATTTAACTCGCGTTGTGATGCACGAGCATTTTTTTAAAGCTCATGTAGCTTATCAATTAACAAATGCATTATTAAAAAAAATATTAAATCATTATGTCATAGTTATAAGCAGTTTAGAAGTATCTTTAGTTATCCAAATTTTAAATCGTCATAAAAAAAAGTCTAAAAATTTCATTATGCTTGCTCCTTAAATAATTTATTGTTTTATTATGAGATCCAAGAATATTAAATAACTCATCTCCAATGAATTCTTTCGATATCAATTTTGTGATCTGGGAACTAATTGATTATCCAAACAATTAAAACAATAACATTCATTCAGCTAGATGCATAAATTGAATAACCCTCTGCAGGCGAAAAAATACCACTTATCTTCAAAAAAAAGATTAATGATTCTTTTTTCCTGCCATCAAACATGTTGATTGTTTAGATTTTGTTATATTCTAGGGCAAATTTTAATGCGTTTACTTTTTTTCCCTTCATTTTATGTTGATTTATGTTAGAATTTAATAAAACATAGTAAATTATTATTTTTCAACTTAAACATTCTCAAATTGCCATGCTCAACAAAAGTTGCTCTACTATTTCCCTAAAAATATTTGAAACCATTTCTTTTTGCTATTGGATTTTTTCCCCAACAAATATTTTTTTGGCTCCATCTAACAATAATTTAGGGTTTCCCCAACAAATAATTTTTCTTTTATTCCATACATATTATTTCGATAGTGATATAGGCTTATGAAGCATGAAAACCACATTGCGATTATGCCCGAAAATAATCTTTGCCATTAATAACTTTGATATGTTTTTGTGTACATACCACTTTCCCTTTTTGAATTTTTTTTGAGGTGTCATCAATAAAATTTCTTGCATTGATTTAAAATGCACTTTCCTGTTGTTACTGGTATGTACGGTGTTTTTGCCTTCTTGCTGATTGGTTGCCACTTTGGGTCAAAACTTGCTCTGAATGTGCACAATTTAATATCATAGAACATTAATGTTTTTATTTTTCTTGGTTTGTTAAAGATTATTATTCTTCATGATTATTTCAATTCCATTTTTCGTTGGCATCAAAATCATTGACTGTCCAGACTTTGTTTACAAAACTGTTACAGTGACACTTCTGCCTTTAATTATCATGTGTTTTTTTTTTTCCTATTTTATGATGTAGTTTGCATGTGTTTTTTTGGTGTTGTCCATGTTTGCTATCTACCCATTGACTTGTAACTCAAACGGTTAAAACAATACCAACAATAAAATTATTTACTACACAAAACTAGTTGATTTTGTATTTTCATAAGCTCAACAAATATCTTCACTTAACTAAGCTTTATATTGCCATCATGAACCAAATCTCAATAATTAATTAGGCTCACACATCGAATAATTTATTGCTTCATTGTAAGGTCAACAGATATCTTCACCTATCGTTGCCCTATTACGCAGTTCACATCTTCCTCAAGTTTATTCTTTCTAAAAAGACAATTTAAATTCTTTAGCCCATTTTATTTGAGTTGTTTTTGCACTGTTTAGTTCCTCCAGTTTCAATATATGCAACCATGACTAGCTGACAACAACGCTTGCAAGGATCACATATGTTTACTGATGAACAAGTTTGTTCATATAACACACTACAACTAGAGAATGAAGCTTTTTCATGTTCAGTTGGTTTATTAACACAATCTTCAAGGCTAAAGAAAAATCATAACACATTCTTCAATACTCCATGCTTTCCATTATATCATAGCGAGACTTCATCCTCTCAAACATCAATGTTCTCTCAAAATCAGCATGATCATTGCTCAGTTTCTTTTACATACAATCAATCTTGCCCATCATATTCATCATCTCTATTATTTGTACAAGATCTTGGTGCAGCTGACTCAATCTCTGTCAATTATGATCTTATGTCTTTTGTCAATCACCAATAAAAAATTATGCAAGCTTCGTATCAAAGAAAGAGACAACATTCGTTCTACATTTGTTTTGTTTACTTATGATTTATATACATATTTTTTTCATGTATTTATTGCCACATTTCACACAAAAATTTAATACCCAGGAAATTTGCTTGAATACATTGACTTTGGAAACAAAACATTCAAGTGTTGTCATTGCAAGGCTTTTTTTTTGCTTAACAAGTGCCTCACACATTCAACTCATTCTAATGCAAGATTCTCTCTTTAGTTGTCTTAATGGGAAAATTAAGCTTCTACGACCATTACCAACACCTCATATTCTTGATGACTTGCTTAACAATATATTTGGTCAGAAATCCAAAAGGTTTCGTGCAAATATTCGTGCCTACAACTCTATGTTTGCTTTTACATCCATGAGAGAAAATGATGATCAATTAGTTAATCATGAATCTAACTCGTATACTTGTCATCATCTTATAGGGTCTCTATTACCTTCTGATGAGAAAGCTCCAAAATTCACCCAACTTTATATTTATGATGTTGCAAACGAGGTTTCAAATCAGATGTCACAGTTTCCGCATTCAACCTCTACTTCTCCATTGGATGAGACTATAGTTGGCAATCTTATTCAGATGCTTGCCTCAACTAATTTTTTAGTTAGCTTATTCATCATGCTTCACACAACTCTCAAAACCTACCAATCTTGGCTATAAACTACAATTGCTTTGTCAAAAAAATGATGACTCCAGACAATATAATGATCTAACTTCAAATATTGAAGGCCTTGTAAAAGGTATTGATTAAGGTCTACATGCCTCAAGATGTCAACCAGAAAGTCATAAAACATATAGTATGAAGGATCCAAGCTTTAAGTTGTTTTTACTTCACCGATGATGAATTGGATCTTGATGGTATTATGCATAAGAAGCCATTGTTTATTATAGTGTGTTGTAAAGATGTCTACATTGGAAAGGTAGTAGTTAAAAAAAGTTCTACACTAAATGTATTGTCAAGGCACACCCCGGGAAATATATGTAAGTGTTAAATTAAATAAATGAATTAAAAGAGAAATAAAATAAGTTGATAGTAGGGGGTGGAATTGAAATAAATGTAAAGATTATGATTTAAATTATAAGAAGAGAAGATGTTGGGTAAAAACAAAACATTTCGAGGAAATGGGGGGCCTTATTGCAATAAGAGAAATTGAGGAGTATAAATACCCCTCTTTTCTCTCATTTCCAGGAGAAGGAGGGGGAGAAAGGGAGGGAGATTTTGATATTCTCTTACCCAATTGAAGAAGAATTTCAAAGTGAAAGTGAGATTAACGATTATCAAAACATTCAAACATCAAAAGCCCAAGGATTTAGAGCTTTATTGGAAAAAGATAGTGGAAGAAAAGGGGTATTTGGGTTGGCAACAGTAGGAAGAGAAAGAGAAGAGGAGGAGATTGTGATTTCACAAGCTATTAGGATCTTAAATCACTCTTGGTATGGTGTTTCACATATCCATCTAAAAGATTCTTGACTTTATGCATGATTTTTCTTTATGAAATTTGGGTTAGGGTTCTTGAAAATTTTAGGGGAATTGTGGAATTGTGTGGAATTGATGAATGTGGCATGAGAAGAATGAGGGAAGTCTTGTTTCCCAAGGCCAACTTTCGGCCAAATACATATGTTGCAGAAGTAACAACTTGACAGATTCATCTCTTGACTTTTGGAGAGAATATGAGGGGGAAAACAAGGGAATTAGGATTGGCTTCCCTGTAGGAGTTGTAGTTCTACATGTATACTATCCAAGGAAACTTGTTTCAATTAATTTGGAATTTTATAACTCTAGTTAAAGGTTACCTAACGTGACTCTGCAAAACAGCAAGTTTGTCATGTTTGTGATATATTTCATGAATTTTAGGAGCAGAACTGGGTTTGCTTCCCTCATAAGAATTGTATCCCTATATGTTAGCTTTCTAACGAGATAAAATTTGTACAAAATGGAGTTCTACAACTCCTGTTTTAGTGAAAAATCTAGGCAGAGGTCGGATTCCGACCTCTGCTGGCAGCTTTGATAAAATAAAAGGGGAAAAGAAGTGGGAGGTCACGAAACAATGAAGTTAGATGCATTAAAGAAAAAGAAACAAGTTATGTTTGAAAATGAGTGTTTATAATGATATTTTGATTGACAAAAGTTATCAAGAATAACAAATTTAAAAATATATTGAAATTGTTCGATGTGGTTGTTACGAGGAGTATCGGTGGCTGGAAATGATTTATGAGAATTTCATGTAATTGCAAGAGGGAACACAAGCATGGTGCCACATCAACAACAAGGGACCATGAGCAAAGCATCCATAGTAGGTAGGTGATTCATGCCTGTGTTTCTAATTTAATTTCCATGGTGAAATGTGTGATTTATGCTTAAGGTTTTGGTGGAAGTTTGAGAAGATATGATGTATCAATAAGAATAGTTAAGGCATGTGTATCAGGGAAGTTTGGAAAGGTCTTGAACAAAACATGGTGGTGGCTAGTATACATTTAGTGTATGCTAGGATCCCGGGTAAAGGGATCGGTGAAAATGCCTAACATACATTTAGTGTATGTTTGGATCCCGAATAATAGGACCATCTTGAAAAACTATCATATATTTAGTGTATGCCAGGATCCCGGATAAAGGGATCACCAAGGAAAATGCCTAACATACATTTTAGTGTATGTTAGGATCCCGAATAAGGGGATTGTCATGAATAACTGTCATACATTCAGTGTATGTCAGGATCCCGGATAAGGGAATCACAATGCACAGGCTAATATATATTTAGTGTATGTTAGAATCCTGGATAAAAGGATTGTGGTGCAACGATTAAACACACATTCATGTATATTGAACTGTCAAGAGTAAAATAAAAATGTATGAGGTATGTTCGAACACAAAAAAGGATCTTCTCCGATTTCTGATGTTAGTAGGGTGATAAAGGTATCGGAAATGCTTAGTATTGGGAATACTTAGTATCTGTTAGATTTAGTATGGACTATACGCAAGTGGGGAAGATGGTTTGGTTTTGAAATGGCTATGTTGATTATCTCAATTATATATGATGGCATGTCGTGGGTTTAATAACTTTAATATGATTTCTTCTAGAATTTTCCTTAAGAGATTATCTTGTATCTCTATTTTAGGTACGTCATCATCATGTCATGAGTAAAGCTATCATCTCTTAGTTTTTGTATCTAATAGTAAGTTGTATAAATTAAATGTTGTCAACCTGATATGTATGTTGACTATTTTAGGAAAAATATTAGAATGTAAGAAAATTAACTCGTTTTGTCATATTTTACTAAATGTGACTAGATTTATAGCAACTCTAGTGTAAATGGTTGAATGATGCTAAATGTATGGTTTATTAATTATGGTTGTGATGAGGATGATTAAGGTTTTGTAGACCTAAGATGAATGGGTCAAGATTGAATTAAGGGTTATGTTACTGTTACGGGACCTGTTATTGTTAAAGAACTGTTACTGTTTCGAGACTTGTTAGTATTTCGAGACCGGTTACTGTTTCGGGAACTGTTAGTGTTTCGAAACCTGTTACTGTTTCAGGACCTGTTACTGTTTTGAGACCTATTATTGTTTGAGACCTATTACTATTTCAGGATATGTTATTATTTCGGAACATATTATTGTATTGAAACATGTTACTGTTTGGAGACATGTTACTACTTAGGGTCACGTTACAACTCTAGTGATACAAAGAAAAATTATTTTATTTTTTTTTGGTGAATATGGAATATGTATTAATAAAATTATGTGGTTGTTCCCAATAGTACGAGGTGTTACACACATATTAAAAGAAATGCTCATCAAAAGTTTTACTTTTTCTAGAAAAAAGGATGGGTCACCACCATATCAAACACGAGAAAGTTAACAATAGTCAACCATCAAATTATTTTTAGACCATCTTTTGTTCTTTAATAAGAAATAAAAAAAGATTGCATAAAAAACAAACATAAATTGGTTTTTAAAATAATAAAGATTGGGCATTGGTTAGGGTCATTGCACAATTTGACCCAACTAGCAACCCATCGAACCTTCATCAATATGCTAAAAAGGCAAACAGTCAAAAGTGTTTAAGCTTGAGTAGATTATTTGTGTACCTATTATTTTAAAGAGATTATAATTTAATAATCTATGTTTATAAACTTATTACTTAAAACTCAATTCTTTAATTCTTGTTAATTGTGAACTTAAAAGAAAATTAAAGAAGATTTGCTTATACCCAAGATCTATACAAAAACTTTTACTAGTTATTTTTATATTCTTACTATGTTATGTTTTACAAAGTATCTAAATGACCGAATTATACACTTTTGATGTAAACCCCGGGAAATAAATGTAAGTGTCAAATTAAAGAAATGAATTAAAAGGTGAATAAAATAAGTTGAGATGGGGTGAAATTGAAATAAATGAAAAGATTATGATTTAAATTATAAGAAAAGAAGAGGTGGGAAAAAAAGAAAACATTTAAAGGAGATGGGGGGCCTAAGTACAATAAGAGAAATTGAGGAGTATAAATACCCCTCCTTTCTCTCATTTCCAGCAAAATGAGGGGGAGAAAGAGAGGAAGATTTTGATATTCTCTTGCTCAATTAAAAAAAAAATAAGAGAAAATGAGATTAAGGGTTACCAAAACATTCAAACATCAAAAACCCAAGGATTTTGAGCATTATTGGAAGAAGAAAGTGGAAGAAAAGAAGGAGTATTTGCGCTTGCAACAATAGGAAAAGAAAGAGGAGAGGAGGATATTATGATTTCACAAGCTATTAGGATCTTAAATCTCTCTTGGTATGATGTTTCTTATATGCATCTAAAAGATTCTTGACTTTATCATTAAATTGCATGATGTTTTTTTTATGAATTTTGGGTTAGGGTTCTTGAAACATTTTGGGGGAAATGTGGAATTAACATGAAATTAGACTAAATTGGCAAGACAAATGGAAAAGAAAAAGGGGAGACCCTAGGAAAGGTCATGGATAGCCATTGAGGCTAGTAATTAGGAGGGAAATATTATGTGTTTTGCAAAACAATAATTGTATATGTTGTGTTGGATGTGAATGTTTGTGTAATGAATGATTGAGCATGAAAAGAATGAGGGAAGTCTTGTTTTACCAAGGCTAACTTTCGGCCAAATGCATATGTTGCAGAAGTTAACAACTTGACATATTCATTTCTTGACTTTCAGAGAGAATTTTGAGTGGGAAAACAATGGAATTAGGATCGGTTTATGATAGGAGTTTTAGTTCTTGATGTTTACTATCCAAGGAAACTTGTTTCACTTAATTTGGGATTTTATAACTCTAGTTAAGGATCATCTAACGTGACTCTGCAGAGCAAACTCTGCAGAACAGCAGGTCTGTCACTTTTTTCTAATGCATTTCATAAATTTTAGGGGTAGGACTAGGTTTTCTTCCCTTCATAAGAGTTGTAACCCTATATGTTAGCTTTTTAAAGAGATAAATTTTACACAAAACAGAGTTCTACAACTCCTATTATTGTGAACAATCTGGGAAGAGGTTGGAATCCGACCTCTACTGGCAGCCTTGAGAAAATAAAAGGGGAAAAGATGTGGGAGGTCGTGAAACAATGAATTTAGATGCATTAAAGAAAAAGAAACAAGTTATGTTTGAAAATGGGTGTTTATAATGATATTTGATTGACAAAAGTTATCAAGAATAACAAATTTAAAGGCATATTGAAATTGTTCGGTGTGGTTGTTACAAGGAGTATTGGTGGTTGGAAATGATTTATGAGAATTTCCTATAATTGTAGGAGGGAACACAAGTGTGGTTCCAGAGCATCAACAAGGGACCATGAGCAGAGCATCCACAACAAGTAGGTGATTCATGCCTATGTTTCTAATTTAATTTTCATAGTGAAAATGTGTGATTTATGCTTAAAGTTTGGGTGGAAGTTTGAGAAGATATGATGTATCAATGAGAATATTTAAGGCATGTGTATCAGGGAAGTTTGAAAATGTCATGAACAAAATATGGTTGTGGCTAATATACATTTAGAGTATGCTAGGATCTCAGATAAATGGATTAGCAAGAATGGCTAGCATACATTTAGTGTATGCTAGGATCCTGGATAAAGGGATCACCAAAGAAAATGGCTAGCATACATTTTAGTGTATGTTAGTATCCAAAATAAGGAGATCATCATGAATAACTGTTATACATTCAGTGTATGTCAGGATCCTGGATAAAGGGATCACCAAAGAAAATGGCTAACATAAATTTTAGTGTATGTTAGGATCCTAGATAAGGGGATCATCATGAATAATTATCATACATTCAGTGTATATCAAGATTTCGGATAAGAGGATCACTATGCACAAGCTAATATACATTTAGTGTATGTTAGAATCCCGGATAAAGATATTGTGGTGCAATGCTTAAACACACATTCATGTATGTTGAGCTTTCAAGAGAAAAATTAAAATGTATGAGGTATGTTACAGACCCGGGAATGGGTCTTCTCAGATTTCTAATGCAGTAGGGTGATAAGGGTATCAAAAATACTTAGTATTGGTTATATTTAGTATCGACAATACGTAAGTGGGGAAGATGGTTTGGTTTTCAAATGGCTATATTGATTATTTCATTTATATATGATGGCATGTCGTGAGTTTAATAACATTAATAAGATTTCTTCTAGAATTTTCCTTAAGAGATTATCTTGTATCTCTATCTCAGGTCTGTCGTCTTCACGTTAGGAGTAAAGATATCATTTCTTAGTTTTTGTATCCAATAGTAAGTTGTATTAATTAAATGTTGGCAAACTAATATATATGTTCACTATTTTTGGAAAAATATTGGAATGTAAGAAAATTAACTTGTTTTGTCGTACTTTACTAAATATGACTGGATTTATATCAACTCTAGTGTAAATGGTTGAAAGATGCTAAAAGTATGGTTTATTAATTATGGTTGTGATGAGGATGATGTTTAAGGTTTTATAAACCCAAGATGAATGGGTCAAGATTGAATTAGGGGTTATGTTACTATTTCGAGACCCTGTTACTATTTCGAGACCTGTTGTTGTTTGGGACCTGTTATTCTTTTGGGACATGTTATTGTGTCGGTACATGTTATTGTATGGAGACATGTTATTGTTTTGAAACTTGTTATTGTTTGGGGACATGTTACTGTTTTGATACCTGTCACTATTTAGGGTCATGTTACAACTCTAGTGATATAAAAAAACAATTATTATGTTTTTGGCGAATGCGTATTAATAAAATTATGTGGCTGTCCTGAAAGAGTAGGGGGTGTTACGTTTGATATAAAAACTAGGTAATGGCTGAGCCTCCATTTTGAGTTGACATATTTGTTTTTTAATTTTTTTTAAAAAAACTACATGCATTAATAACATGTTTTCTAATATTAATTTTTTTAATCAAATAAAAATGAAATATGATCAAGGTAGAAAAAATAAGTCTAAAGAAATATCATCACAATCCATAACTAATTAGTATATAGGTAAAAGAGATCACTGGTTTAAGCAATATTTTGCATAGTTCATCGAGACTCAGATGCACTATGGACTGGAATAGTAAAATTATAAAATAATATATGTATAAATAATACTTATGTTGAACAACGAAGTTGTTTTGGCTGAGTGGTTAAGGCGTGCGCTTCTAAGGTTCTCGTGAGAGTTTGAATCTCTCAAGCCTTATTTGGGACATTATCATTGTGTTAACTATAATAATATATGTTGTTACCTAATTTTTGACCCACTTATTTTTATGTTTAGGAAAAAATAAAATATATCAAAATAGACAAAAGACAGAAATATCTTGGTCTATTTTGTAATATTTATGTGTTTATTCTAATTTTCATTTTTTATTTAATTATTATTTGTAAAATGTAAAGAAAAAAAATGTGTGTGTTGTATTTTATTTTATTTATTCATTTATTTATGTTATTTTGTTAAGAAAGAAAGCAATATAAATTAAATAAAAAATGTGTGTTAATTGCATATGGCTTTCTAGAAAAATAACTCTGGATTTAATAACAAATTTATTAAATCCTGAGAATTTGGTTGATATTGAAATAAATCGCAAAATTAGTTCATGAGAATTAATGGTTAAATTCACATAATAAATGTTGGACCTATAAGTAGGCTAATATTTAAATATATAGAAATGACAAAAACCATCCCAGGGTTATTCTAAGTGGTGACCGATTTTTTTGAATCAAAATATTTTTTTTACGATGCATAAATTGCAGAAAATTCATCTAGTCGTCCAGGATAGATGATCCTTTCAAGGCATTTAAATGGATCTATTTCCTGATATTTTATTAATGGTCTTAGATTGCTTTTTATAATGTTATATATTTGAGCAAAGCCTACAAAACTTTTAGTTCTTACTATAGCAAAATTATTTACAATAGTAATAATTATTATTGTACATTAGGTTTTTATATATTCATTTTATTATGCAAAATGCATTTTAAATAATAATGACGATTATTTTTAAGGATTTTTCTCTTAAAATAATTATATATTTTGATATTTTTTAATATTAACATCTTGAAACACACACACACACACACACATAAAATGAAGTTTTTTTAAAAACTTCTCAGAGTAATTTAGTCTTAGTATTTTGGAATACTTCAAATATAATAATATGAAGAATAAATCTTGCAAAAAAAAATTATAACGATGATGATAGTGACAACGATTAGAATATTAATTATTTACAGTAATTGTTACAACAATAGCTATAATAATTGTGATAATTTAACAATAATGATAATAACAATAAAAATAATAATCAAGATAATTCATTAATCAATGTTTTTTTAGTAAAAAAAATAACTTCTGTAACTTTTTTATGTATGATATTTCAAATATATATGAATAAAATATATACGAAGCTGCACATAGACAAAACAAGTGAATTTTTTTTGTCAAATTATCTATAAATACAAAATATATGAGTCACTTGCCCGCGCTTTGCCGCAACCAAAATCAAATTTTATAACATATCAAAAAACGTTAATGATTCTTGATTTTTTTAACAATGCTATACATTAGAGCGAACCAATCAATCTACAAGATTTTCAATTATTTTCTTTTTTAATGTATTCATTTTATTATAAATAATGCATTTAAAATAATGAGAAAAATTATTTTAAAGGTTTTTTCTCTTAAAAATAATTATATATTTTGATATTTGTTTAATATTAACACATTGAAAAATATAATTAATAACTAACATGCAAAGATTAACTATACATGTATAAGAGAAGATTTTACTTTCATTTCACACTACCAAAGGTAAATTTACTTTGTTTTTTAACCAAAACTATATTTAATACAAAGATAAATTTTAATGAAAATTAAAAGTTAAAACTAAGAGTATAGATATATAAATACAAATAAATTATTGAGAATTATACCAAAATTAGTGAAAAAAATAAAAGACTCGAAACTAAATCAAGAAATAAAAGAATTATTTATTTTTTCCTTGCAACACTTTTAATTTTTTTAATTTAATCCTTCCATTATTTACTCTTTTTTTTATTTCAACCCATATAGTTTTAATTCTTTATTATAATTCCTTAATTTTTTAGATATATTTCTAAATAGTCTCTATTTTTATCTATATTTATATACATATATATAACGTTATTAATTTTAGTTTTTAATTTTATGTATTTTCTCTTTTATTTAGATTGTATTTCTTAAAAAAAATTAAATTATTAGAGTTTAGGTTATTGAAACTCGAGTGATACTTCACCTTCCTTAATAAATAAATAAATAAATAAGAAGTAACGGAAATCTCACGAAAAAGAGAAGGGAAAATACAAGGAGACAGAGAGGGTTTGGTACATATACACAAAACTATCACGAACCAAAGAGTAGAAGAAGATGAAGGGAAACGAGAGGGAAAACTGAAAATTCAAATACATGTAAACAAAATGACTGTGTTTTGTATAGTTCTGTTTAATTCCAGTAATTAAGTTAGGATAGCCAAGAGGGTAGTGCCCCGCTGGCAAAGGCACGTATTCCTTTAAATTCCCTAATGATTGAAATAGAAAGACATGAGAAAAATATAATAGAATTCCTAGAATCTCTTCCCTGCTCCCCTTTTCTGCTCATGCTGTGGGTGTGACTTCATCTTATCACCGTCCTTACTCTTCTTCTTCTTCCCAAGTTCTCCCTGTTTCTTGAAGGTCTGATTAACACGCAGCAAATTACTTTCTCATGTACACGGAGACAGAGAGGGTTTGGTGTATATATTTCTATACTGAAAGATTTAATTCAAGATTGGATTCTCCTAATCTTTTGTTGATCTTTTGGATAATAATAAGAAATGCATCAGGTTTTAGGATAATTCTTGATTAAGTTTAGGTTGCTAGTTTTTCCTTACCTTTCCAAACTGTGTTTGCGTCTCACCTTTCCTCCTTGGATTTCCAAAGCAACTGTTTCTTTATTTACTTTGTTTGGTTGTTTTTTGATTATTTATCAGGTGAAGCGACGTCTGAAAGATCTCCCACTTGGATTTTTCTTACAAACCATGAAGGAGATGTGCTGCGTGTGTCTGGGGATACAAGTGGTAGCTTCCATTTGAATTTTGATGAAACTAAGATCTGTGGTCCTTCGGACATCTTTGGCATATGTCCTTTGACTCAAGAAAACCAAAGATTGGATGGGGGGCTTTCCTTCCAAAACAATATTTTGATCATGGAGAAAATTTTATGCAAAATCATTTTTTATCGTTCAGTTTTGGTCAAGAAAAACTAGCATTCAAGTTTTGCTTTCTATTTACTGATATCAATGATGATATATTTCTTGTTTATCCAGGTGTATTTGTATGGGGCTCACGTGATATCCTAGAAGAATGAACACGCGGAGGAGTTCCTTTTTGTTAGCGGTAAGGTGCATTTCTGAGTTCCAGAATTATTTTATATGACTTACCTTGGGAAATTTTAGACTTCTTGAGCTTTTTCCATTGACACACATCCTTGAAGGCATTTGTTTCCACTATTTAAGAGGTTCCTGCAAAGTGTTATTAAACAGTTTCTTGTTATTGTCCTCCTTTTCCAGTGACAATTTTTATTGTCTAAGATTTGATATGTTTAAGCATGCATTTTTTTGGCATTTAAGGATTCATGTTGAGCACCTAACAATCTGAAAATAATTCAGACTCTCATACTAGGTAAAATTATGTCACACAAGCATGTACAGATGTATTATGATCCTTTACCTCATTTGCATGGTCCTGCTTTAAATTGTACTAATAGGCATGGAGTCTGAATTGTTTTTTTCGTTCTATTTTAATTGCGAAATTATTTTGCTTACCTCATACCAAGAAGTTTCTGAGTCCCAACTCCTGCCCATTCTATAGAGTATAGAGAGTTGTTGCCTGAAATTATTTCATTACTTTTTCCTTTTAATGTAGTTTATATCTTTTCTTTTCCATTACATTATCTAATATAAATGATGCCAATTAAAATTAAGATTAGGTTGCTAGTTTTTCCTTACCTTTTCAAACTGTGTTTGCGTGTCATCTTTCCTCCTTGGATTTCCAATGCAACTGTTTCCTCATTTAATATTTTTGTTTTGTTTAGCATGATTTATCAGGTGAAGCGACTGAAAGATTTCCAACTTGGATTTTTCTTACATATCATGAAGGATATGTGCTGCGTGTCTGGGGATATAAGTGATGGCTGCCATTTGAATTTTGATGAAATTATGTTCCATGGTGCTTAGGACATCTTTGGCATATGTTCTTTGACTCAAGAAAACCATAGATCGGATGGGGTGCTTTCCATCCAAAACAATATTTTAATCATGGAGAAAATTTTAATGATGTTGATCCGTGCAAAATCGTTGTTTTATCTTTAGTTTTGGTAAAAAAAACTAGCATTCAAGTTTTGCTTTCTGTTTACTGATATCAATGATGCTATATTTCTTGTTTCTCCAGGTGTATTTGAATGGGGCTCACATGACATCCTGGAAGAATGACCACGGGGAGGAGTTGCTTTTTGTTAGCGGTAAGGTGCATGCAATATTATAATTACTCTCTCTCCCTTCATGGTTTTGCATGTTTCATTTTGGGATTCATGAAATTGTTCCCCATCATTAATCCTAAAACAAATGTTTTTAATATTTCTTTCCTGTAATATTTGTTCTAAACCATTAATTAGACGTAAATTGTGGTCCAGAAATAAGTAAATAAAAGTATATTTGCATCCTGTAAACTAGATGTGGACACTCTTGCACTATGGTGTCCTCTACTCAATTTATCACTTACAGGGAAATTTAAACTGTTTCACAAAATGATAGGGTATCTAATTACCTCTTTCACATTCACCAGGCACTATTGAGCTTTATTGTTTTGCTAGAAAATAAACCTCTGATTGCTAAGAAAACATTAGAATCAGTTACGGGCTTTGGTTCTCCTTGGTACTGTAGAATTGTATTGTTTGGAGTGAGTTAAGTCTACATTTCAGACATTGAATATCTTGTCATATTTTGCTGCTGTGGATTTTTATATTTCTTATGCTGTTATCACAATACTGTCATGTGCTTAGTCACCACTGGGCTTAAGATGATACGAGAAAGGTTAGCTGACCAGTGAAATATTTCTTGTGTTACTTTGATCTCGGTCCTCCCCTCCTAAATACTATATGAAAAAAACAAACTGACTATATTTAACGTCTTGTGCAGTCAATATTCAAACCTCCAAAGGCAATTCGTGGAGGCATTCCAATATGCTTTGAAACTTTTCTTTTCTCTTTTTCGGTTGGCTTCATCTTTGCTGAGAAACCTTTCTTGTAATTTGCAGTTTGGAAGCCATGGTTCCCTTGAGCAGCATAGATTTGCCAGGAATGGGTTTTGGAGCATTGACACTGACCCACCTCCATTTCCCATTAATTCAAAGTCCTTTATTGATTTCATCCTTAAGCCATTTGAAGAGGATATGGAGAAGTGGCCTCGCAGGTGAAGTCATTTAATCTCTTATCGCTCGGTTCTTTATTTGGCAACATAGGTTCTAGGGTAGGTTTGGGAACAGGGCGAGATCTGATGCTGACATCTCGCATTAGGAATACCATTGCTGATGGAAAGCCATTCACATTCACCTTTGCCTATCACACTTATTTCTCTGTTTTAGACATCAGGTATTAATCAACTTACAGTACTAAAATTGCATTTTATTTCTAAACACATTTGCGGATAGCTTTAATTTCTTAAAGTATAATTGCAAACTTCTGTTCAGAATCAGAAACAGATTAAATAGATGCATACATCTGCAGAATGTTCTTATGGTAAACTTTGAATTTGAATATGAAGCATTAAAGTGTAAATGGGGGGCATTTCTGAGTTCCAGAATTATTTTATATGACTCACCTTGGGAAATTTTAGACTTCTTGAGCTTTTTCTATTGACACACTTCCTTAAAGGCATTTGTTTCAACTATTTAAGAGGTTCTTGCAAAGTGTTATTAAACAAATTCTTGTTATTGTCCTCCTTTTCCAGTGACAATTTTTATTGTTGAAGATTAGATATGTTTAAGCATGCATTTTTTTGGCATTTAAGGATTCATGTGGAGCAACTAAACAATCTGAAAATGATTCAGACTCTCATACTAGGTAAAATTATGTCACACAAACATGTACAGATATATTATGATCCTTTACCTCATTTGCATGGTCCTGCTTTAAATTGTACTATTAGGCATGGAGTCTGATTTTTTTTTTTCGTTCTATTTTAATTGTGAAATTATTTTGTTTACCTCATACCTAGAAGTTTCTGACTCCCAACTCCTGCCCATTCTATAGAGTATAGAGAGTTGTCTGAAATTATTTCATTACTTTGCGTTTTCATGTAGCCTATATCTTTTCCATTCCATTATCAAATATAAATGATGCCAATTCATTTCAGGGTAATCCTTTCTCTATATTCAGCCTCTGAAGTTGTCCATCCAAAATGAGCGGAAACAATATGGTTGTTTCCTTGAGAGATTTAGACTCACTCTCAACGTTTCAGGGAGATGGACAAAAGGCGTATCCTTTGTTTGACAGAATATGAAGGATATTCGAGTTATCTTCGTTCACTTATGAAATTCTTTTTCATTAGTTGCACTTTCTGAAGTTCTTATTTCCTTCAAATGTGGCGTAGATTTTAGTTGCATAGTAACTCAAGGGGTGTGAACTATGACAACACCCGTGCATATCTTAGATATAGTTTTCAATTGATCTTTTTCTTCAAAGACCATGTCCTTGACAAATATAGTGGACTTGAAATATGGCGGATTGAAAACTTTTGTCCTGTTCCTGCGCTGAAGTCCTCTCATGGAATTTTTTTTATGGGGGACTCCTATGTAATTTTGAAGGTTGGTGTTTTGTTTCCTATTCATTGTGCTTCTTGTATGTATGTGTGTGCATCTGTATCTGTATGTGTTTGTTCTATAAATGGTTGCAAAAGGGGACGGGTTCATATGATGATATGATGGGTAAATTTTGGTTATCTGATTTTGGATGTTTGGAGCTCTAGCTTCATTAGCAGTGAAGAAGAAATCAATCAATCAAGTGGAAGTTGGTGGGAGGAGTGGTTTTCTCTGGGTGTTCTCTGAGATGTTTTATCCATGTGCATCGATGTCCTGTTCAATGTGTGTACTAATTGGTAAGTTGACTTAGTGAGGAGGGAGAAAAGGAAAAGTAGTGAACAAATGGATGAATTAAGAAGTAATTGACTAGAAATATATAGCTTTTGATAGACAGAGAAATGGAGAAAAACAATAATTGGCTCATTAAGCTCTTGTTGAGTAAAGCTTTTCATGAATTTGTACTATATGACGCAATGCTTTCCTTTTTCCTTTGCAGATGATTGCACTAAAAATCGGTTCCTTATATCATGATATTCATTACTGGGTAGGTAAAGATACCTCTCAGGTCAATCACTATTTTATATTCTAGATGCTTTGCACCAGCAAATTTTTGTCTATGATTTTGGTCTTGCGACCACACTTTTTAAGTAGAATGAAGCAGGCGCGGCTACCATTAAAACAGTTGAACTGGATGCTGCTCTTGGAGGCCGAGTACTACAGGGCCATGAAACAGAAAAATTATATCATATTTTAAGCCATATATTATACCACAAAAAGTGGAGTTGCGTCTGGCTTCAACTGAGGCTAAGGAACACCAGACATGCTTGTTTGTTTGCACAGGAAAACATGTTGTCAATGTGAACGAGGCAAGTCTATGAAATTAGATTTTGTATTTACAAGGAATAATTATTAATATTCTCAATCATCATGTCTCTGTATTAAGCTTTGAACTTTGGCAGGTTTCTTTTGTTTGATCCACACTCAACAATGATGATATTTTTATTCTTGATACAAAGGAAATTTTTTTTCAATTTAATGGTTTCAACTCATCCATTCAAGAGAGAGTCAAAGCTTTAGAAGTGGTCCAGTACATCAAAGATAGTTATCATGATGGAAAATGTGAGGTAGCTACTGTCGGTGAGTGGGGAATTAGACTAGAGGCTCTATATTTGATATCTTAACTCCTATTGCTTGTTGGGTCTTAATTATTTGTCCTTTTCACATACAGGATGGAAAATTGATGGTTGTTGTTGAAGCTAGAGAATTCTAGGTTTTTTTTGGTGGTTTTGCTCCAAGGTAAAGAGCCAGTGATGAGGATAAGACTGATGTCTCTTTCTGCCAAGTTGTTTTGGTAATTTCTTGTTTCATCTCAAATTTCTTTCCCCAATGACATGTCTTTAAATGCCATAATTCCTCTCTACTCTACAAATTGTTATCATTTAGTGGAAATACATATATCCTTGAATAGTTGCTTTTTGCTTTTCATCATCTCTAGAGTCTTTGAGGATTTTCTTTGAAAAATAAAATAACAGCTAGGGTGAATCACATTTCCTTCCTGCAAAAAATTTACCAAAACTGTAGAAGTAGATACTGAAACCTTTGCTATGGTCTCATGCGCTAAAAATAAGATTTAGTGAATTACTGATTATTGAACCCCATAATAATATATCTATAGGTTTGGCAGAATTACTTTATTCTAATTAACATATTTGTTGCCTTTCAAGTCTTGAAAGGGAGAAGAACATGTTTGGGGTTGATTATTCATAGCTAATGAATAAAAATTAGATGGTAATCAATACTTATTATTTGATTTTCTCCATTAAGATGGATCTTTAAGGACATGGTGAATGAACTATCATACGTACAATAACAATTATTCGGGCCATGCAAAACTTGTTGAAGTTGATTTGTTAACAAGGGAATTTCTAGAAACCAATAAGTGTTATATTCTAGATTGTGAAGCGAAAGTGTTTGTATGGATGGGGAGAAACACTCCTCTTGATGAAAGGAAAAGTGCCAGTGGAGCAGCAGAAGTAATACTTCATCCCTTCTTCATTGTGGAGATTATAAAATGTTTGCAATGATATATTTTCTTACTTATTGTTGATCCCACTAATCAGGAGTTAGTCCGAGCTGTTGGACGACCAAAATCCCGTGTTGTTCGTGTAATTGAGGGGTTTGAGACAGTGATGTTTAGATCAAGATTTAAATCATGGGCCCAAACGATTATTGTTACTGTGTTTGAGGATGGTAGAGGCAAAGTTGCAGGTCAGCAGTTTAATTATCTCATAGATTTTATTCTCATGTCTTGTTTTCATTCCTAAAGCAATGATGATTATCATTAGTTTTAAACACCATTCATTCTTGTCACCATTTTCCAACGCTCATGGATCTTTTCAATGAATTTACAACTCTTTTAAGATGCCATGGGGTAATGTTAAGGGTCTGTTAAAAATTGCTCCTGCAAAAGAAGAACCTCAACCGTACATTGATATTACTGGAAATTTGTAGGTGCTGTATGTGTTGTCCTAGTTTGTCAATCTTTTATATGTGGACTTTGTATTCTAGGACTAGGATGATACCCATTGCTTATAATTTTGTTATTCAAAAGGACAAAAATCTCATCCTTAGATGAACACGAGTTGGAGCACACTTACTACTTCGCTGGGATCCCTCACCTACATGCCTTCAGGAGGAGTATGGTAAAAGATATATGGGATACATGAAAGAGTAGTTTTCCAAATTAATCTTGGAATCTGTAAATGAAGTAGCGAAACTAAAGGATATATTTTCAGATATATGCAACATCTCAAACAAGAAATGCATGAAAAATATAATTTTAAGAGAAGCATTTTGTTTGCATTTCAGAGGGATTAGAGATCAAGTCTCTTGTATATTGCCTCACTAGGAAAACAAAGGTTCCAAGTATTTCTGAAATGCTTTTTAAGCATTTTAGATATGTATGTTTGAATGCAGTTTCTATCCAAAATCAAATTTATTCTCTCCTCTCAACTTACCAGGCTTCGTGATCCACATAAAATGCTTTTTGATTAAGTTATAATTATAACTCCATTGTGATTGCACAGGTTTGGAGTGTCAATGGTCAGGAGAAGGTTCTCATTCCTGCTTAAGATCAATCAAAATTTTACAGTGGATACATTTTTCAGTATTCATATCAGGAGAAGAAAGGGAGGAATATCTTAGCCAATCTATGCTTACGGGATACAAATATCCATAATCTTTTGTTCATTGCTTTTGAGTTGTGGAAGTGGCCATGAATATAACAACACATTTCCTGAATTGAATTGCATGGGCAGGCTGAGTTGCACAAGTCTTATTAGAAAAAGGGAAATGAAGAAAAAAATAAAGGAAAATGATTCAAAATTAAATTGACTTGTGAAAATTAGTCTGAAATTATTGTCTAAATTTACTCAAATTTTAATTAGAATGGGTTATATTAGAATCTGTCTTGTACATGTCAAAGTGAGCAGTTTATATGTAGTAATTTGAAGTTGAAGCTTGCATGCATTTCAAGTTTTTGGTCTGATGGCCATTCTTGACTATCACTTAACCAGTCGAATCATTTATAGCTATAAAACTAAATCAAGTGTGATGTGACTTGAGCCTTGGTCAGTTGTTATGCAACCAATTAACAATCATTTACTTCTCATATCAGCTATGTTTTAATTTCAGTTTTGTTCCACATTCTACAAAAATTTCTTGAGCTTGATTTTCTGTTAGAGAAGTTTTCAAGTAAACTCCAATATGTATTGTTATGGAAGGGAGTGAGCCACCATTCTCCACACGTTTCTTCTCATGGGATTCTGCAAAATCTTTAGTGAGTTAAATTACAATTCTTGTTAAGCAGTCGACATATATTTTAGGTTTTTGTGTGAGATCTTAGTGCTTTCATTTAACTCATTCCAAAGGAAACTTGTGATTGTTAAACACAGGGTGCTCCCTTATTAGATGTAAGATATTTACAGTTCTATTATACTGCGACCAAGTGTCTTAGAATATCATGTAGTTAGTTTTCCTAGTTGCATATTTGCTTCATGCATGTTTAACCTATGTTGGTAGTATGTTCATTTTTCTTCACATCTTTGATTAAGAATCTAGTTTTTTTTTTTTTATCTCAAACATGGATGTTTTGTTGCTTAAAGCAATAGTTTGCAGGCAATCTTAAATTCCTGCTGTTGCTGATTTGGAAACCTACTCTTGTGGTTTTAATTGAAAAATATATATATATACAAAAACAAAACTATTGGCAAGAATATATGCCTTTTCTAGTTATGGAATAAAATACACAGATGAAGGCTTGTGCAATTGTTCTATATTGACTCATGTTAGGTTTATATTGATGTACGTTCAAATGTTAGCTGCATTGGTTAATGATCTTTAGAAATTTGAGTTAGCATTTTCTTGCCACCCGCAAGAATAAATAGACAAACCATAGAATGGGAAAAGAAAAGGATTGATGTGAAATTTTTGAAGAGCTCATAAATTCTACTTTCTGAGCCTATCAAGTTTACAATATCTTGTGACTCTTTATTGAATCCAACAATCCATTGACATGCTTGTTGATTTTATTTCCCATATAATGCTTTAGCCACCATTCAATTTTGAATTGATTTCTAATTACATATGGTGTGCTATTAGAAACCCAAACGCAGAACCCCTGTATCACATGGAGGCAGGTCCAGTGTACCTAACAAATCACAGCGTTCCAGAAGTATGTCTTTCAACCCTGACAGAGTTCGTGTGAGGGGAAGGTCTCTAGCTTTTCATGCTCTATCTGGTAACTTTGAGAATGCACCACCAGTTGTTAGAAAGGTATATCCAACGTCTGTGAGCCCTGATTCAGCAAAACTGACTCCCAAATCTGCAGTTGTAGCAACACTTACTACAAGTTTTGAACAACCACCAAGTTATTATGCCTCGGTCTGTCAACGATATGTATCTTTGAGCTTCTTGAAAGCTATTTACCGGTGAATCTCAAATCTGTAATTGGTATGTAATTTTGATATAACTACTTGCAATGTCTGAAGCGAGCCAAAAATCGACACCAGAGTCAAACTCCAAAGAGAAGTCTATGAGCAGCAGAATAGAACCCCTAACCATACAGGAGGATGTGAAAGAAGACGAAGCTGAAGATGAGGAAGGTCCTAATTTATCCATATGAATGCCTTAAAGTTAACTCGTCAGATCCTGCAGCTAAAATTGATGTGACTAAGCAAGAGGAAAAATATGAACAACTGATGATATTATATTTTGTAAGCTTTCTTTATTGTTTTTTTCCTGAGATAGTTCTGTTCAATTGCTTGTAGACTTACCAGTTGAGTTTAGGGAGCAATTTGGGATGGCAAAAGATGTATTCTATGAGTTGCCCAAATGGAAGCAGAATAAGCTTAAAATGGCCCTTCAATTGTTCTGAGTCTCCCTAATTTGCCCCTGTATAAGACAAAAAAACATTTCTGGTAGGTAGGGGTACCATGAGGATTTCCCATTTTTTGAAAATGGCTAAATATGAATATACCCCTAATAAGATAAAATTGAAGAATTGGCTGAAGGGGTGTTCTGGTAATTGACCATATTTTTTTATTAATATCTGCTGAAAATTGGGCATGCGTGGGCAGCACGCTCCAGACAGTGCTCGCCCTCATGCCTGCTTTGAGCGGCACGTGTAGCTTCCTTCGGCAAGTTAAATGAGCTTCCGGGGTCTCAGATGATACGCTTCCATGTGGTCTTTCTTATGGGGTGACATGTTCTGGCAAAGGGTGGTCTACGCCGTGAAGGTGACCGGTTGAACTTTTTTTTCTATTTTCTCTATCCTATAGGCTAAAGTATAGGAGAGGCCCCCAGTTTTATATTTTATTCACTTTTGTCCCTGCGCTTTTAATTTTTTGTATGATCCTAATTTTTGTTATATAAGTTTTGATTTATTTCAATTAGGTCCTTCGATTGAAATTAATTATATATTTAGTTTTCACTTTAGTCCTCATTCTTTTAATTTCCGGATTGGGTTTAAAAACCTTAATATATTCGGTACATGCAACTTTTTTGGTAGGCAGTGTTGTGCAACTGTTCATGCAATTTATCCATCAACTCCCTCGTAGATCTGCTGAAGCTGTTCATGCAAATTATTTATCAGCAATCGTCCACATGTGCTCAGCCTTCATGCTAACTACTCTATGCATTCTAATAATTTATCTACTCTTGATAGGGTGTGCTCTTTAATAACCCTGAACCAATAAAGTTGCATTGACCAGGGATAGGAATTGGATGAAATGGAGGAAGCACGCCACTAAGGCTTACCTGACATGGAGAGAAGAGTGTTGTTCATTGTAATTTGTTGATGTATTTCACCTCTTTTTTGTGTCGCCTGCACGCTTGGTTGATTCAGTATTGTTGGAGTTAATTAATATATTTTGTTGCGGGTGAGGGTTTGACAGTAGGAGTGAATAAATTTATTCGCTAATTATCTCTCAATTCAACATGTAATTAATGCAGCTTGACATATAATTAATAGCTTTTGTCTTCGTGTGGCAGCAATTCCTTTTGTAATTTGAAATATTGCTTCTACAGCACTCACACCTCTGTTACACAAAAACGTAGCACCAAATGAGGCTGCAACTTTCGAATACTTATTGTCATAAAAACAACGGCGCAATACCTTTAGGAAAAAAATTGTGTAGTTCATCTATGTTAAATATCGACTAGGCTAATGAATTACTTCTCTGTTTATCCTCACCAATTGTTGCCTTTCAGGTGTTTTTTCCCTGCTCGTGGTTTTACTTTCACTCTGCATTTGAAATTTGGTGATCTACAATGTGCCTTCTTATTAATCGTCCCTTGGATTCCTAGTTTGGCCATCTCTTTATGCTGAGTTACCTGTTAATACTGTTTGGTTGTTTTGATTGATGCGCTTTGGATGTTGTTTTCTTGCTCTGTGGTTCTTAATCCTCATAACTGGTGTGAAGGTATTTAAAAATAAAAATAAATAACTAGGCCAGAAAAAATATGTTGCAGAAATATCAAATCTATAATTGAGGTTTAAAGAAGTTGGTTCACATATAATTTTTTTGTGCTTCAAATCTATAATTGAGGTTTAAAGAAGTTTTCAAAATTGATTCTTGCTTTGTCTTCGTCAGTTGTCTCTATTGCTTTTGTTCGTCAGTTTCACATGTATTCCAATTATTGGTGCTTCTGCAATTGCTAGGTTTTTGTTAAAGCCTTTTCCTTGGTTTTCTTATGGAAGATCATTTAATCATTGTTAGTTTCAGCCTGGTATTAGTTATTTGTTGGTTGCTTCAGTTGAGTTTCTACTTCGTTACCATTAAAGTTTGCTCAATGTAACTTGCTAGTGTGTTAACAATTTTTTTATGGTTAGGTTGTTGCTTTGGATCAAAAGTTCCTCTGGTTGCTTTACTGGTATGTGTAAAATTTAATTACTTTGGATATTAATGTATATATTTATGTTTCTTTATTATGTTTTATTATTGTCTTCACAAATTTCTAAATACTTCTTTTTTTCCATCAAACATGTTGAGAGTTTATACTTTGTTATGTTTTATTGCAATTTTCATGTGTTTTGTTTCGTTACTGTATATTTCTGGCCCATCTATTCACTTTATCTTACGTTGAATTATTTTATACTTTAACAAAATATTTTCAATTATTATTTACCAAGTTTAATGTCCCCAAATTACCATGCTCACTTAAATTTGCGCTTCAGATTGTCTAAAATATGTTTTGGCCATTAATTTTTTTTGTGGGATTTTTTTGCAAGCAATTTTTTTCCTCCTAAATATTATATAAGATTTCCCTTCATTCAATAATTATATCGTTACAATTTATTTGTTCTGAAAAAAAATTAGCCATAGATATTCTTTCAGTAGTGGTGTAGGCTTATAAAGCATGGGAGCCATATTGCGATCGGGGCCCAAAATAAACTTCGATGTTAATTATTTGGACATGTTTTTAATTTCATTTTTTGATAGCAATACTAATTTTTTTTTAAATAAATACATATATCAAGCGTTGCTATAACTTTATAGAATCAAAAACCAATAATAAAAAAAAGTGTATACTATGTTTGATTCTGAGACAGCAACACAGAAATGACCAAATTAGAGATATAATATTTGAAAAAAAAATTACTTGCACGTTGTTGTTCTTAGCTCATTTTACAAACCATCGTCGATTCGTATTTGGCTGGTGTAACCTCCAATAAACAAATGCAATATGGGGGAAAAAATTATGCATTAAAACATTATCACATGTTGAAAAAAATATAAATGATCAAGTTAAAGATATAATGTTGCTGAATTTTTACACTTGCACATCATATTTAACTCGCGTTGTGATCCACGAGCATTTTTTAAAGCTGATATAGCCTATCATTCAACAAATGCATTATTAAAAAAGCATTAAACCATTATGTTATAGTTACAAGAAATTTAGAAGTATCTTTAGTTTATCCAAATTTTAAATCGTCGTAAAAAAGAGTCTAAAAAATTCATTACGCTCGCTCCTTAAATAATTTATTGTTTCATTACGAGATCTAAGATTATCAACTCATCCCTAATGAATTCTATCGATATCAATTTTATGATCTGGGAATTAATTGATTATCCAAAGAATTAAAACAATAATATTCATTCAGCTGGATGCCTAAATCGAATAACCCTCTGCAGGCGAAAACACACAACTTTTCTTCAAAATAAATAATTCAATGCTTTTTTTTTCCTACCATCAAACATGTTGATTGTTTAGCTTTTGTTATGTTCTAATGCAATTTTCATGCTTTTACTTTTGTTGCTGTCCATTTTTTGTCCATTTATTCCCTTCATTTTACCTTGATTTATGTTAGAATTTAACAAAACATAGTAAATTATTATTTTTCAACTTAAACGTTGTCAATTTGCCATGCTCAACAAAAGTTGCGCTACTGTTTCCCTAAAACATTTTTTGAAACCATTGCTCTTTGCTATTGGATTTTCTCCCTAACAAATATTTTTTGGCTCCTTCTAACAATAATTTAGGGTTTCACTTGTCGCACCCTCCATGAGAGGTGACCCTCCCCGTGAACGGGGGATTTTGTGTCAGGGTTTTATCTTTATTTTTGTGAAAAAAGGAGTCATCACCTAGTATTATAGTTACTAGGAAACCTAAACTAGTCTTTCAGAGATTCTATGGCAAGGGACTGGTCGCGTATAGGGAAGGTTTTAACATCTCTAGTATGCCTGACCTAAGGTAGGTTGCTTGGTATTTTGGTTTGTCTTATGATTGCTATATTATTAATCTTTCAAAAATATATTGGTTAAATGATGATGAAATATTATTCTTGTAAAAATATTTTGGATATTTACCACTTAAAGGTTTCTTTATCCAAATACCAACAATGAATACCAACAAATTATCCCCGCCAATATTTTGGATACTAACCCTTCTAGGATTTATTTATCCAAATACCAGCAGTGAATTATAATAAATTATCCCCGTCAATGTTTTGGATATTAACCATTTTGGGATTTATTTATCTAAATATATCAAAGGTGAATAATAACGAATTATCCCCGTCAATGTTTTGGATATTAACCCTTTTAGGATTTATTTATCCAAATATTAACAGTGAATAATAACGAATTAATGAATTATCCCCGTCAATATTTTGGATATTAACCCCTTTTGGATTTATTTATCCAAATATCAACAATGAATAATATGAATCATCAAAAATAAGATTTTGATAGTTTTGGAATATTGGCCGATACCCTTTGGATTTTTACAAACATGTTGTAAAATCCAAAAATACAAGAAATGATTTTTCTTTGCGAAATCCATGTTAAAACACATTTGTAATTCGTTATACCATGTTGAGGTTTTAAGCCACGAGCTCAAAGGAAAAAGACACAGATATAGACATATATGATGTTATGATGAAATTCACATGATTAAAAAAAATACAAGAACCTTGATTGGAGTATTAAAGACAGCACCGATGTTATGTGTAACTATTGGATGCAAATTCTCATATTAATTTTGAGAATTTTGAAAAGATTTTTAATTTGATAAAAAAGAAAATGATTTGTTTTTTTACACTAGGAATATGTTGCGATGTCAAATGAAAAAGTAAATAAGAATTAATTATTATGTCAAGGTTATTTGTGTCATTATGTAGTGGTAGCATAAAACCACATTTTAGTTCTAGATATTTTTCAAAAAAAATATTTTTTATTTTTCAATTTATATTTTTTCTATATTTTTATTTCTTTTCTTCTGTGGGCTGGCTATCAGCCCACCAATCTTGGGTCTCTACTGCCAGCCCAGAGAAACTTGGGTCGGGGCTGCTAGCCCAGCTTATCTCGGGCTGGGCTATCAGCCCCAAAAAAGCCTGGGCCTGACTTCCAGCCCGGTCTATCTCTGGCTGGGCTGTCAGTCCGCCTTATTCAGTGGTCGAGCCGCGCACAAAGCCCGGTCCAACCCAATTACTGTTCACATGTAGTGAATGCTAATCGGGGCTGCATGAAAGAGATAATGAATAGTAAAAATAGGAGATTTTTGAGTGTGATGAATGGTGTATCTGTTAATACCGTTAGGTAGAGGAGGTCGAGGTGGTTCTTCCTATCATGGTGGCATCAGAAATGGTGGCCTGGAGTGGCAGGAGTGGACGTCGAAAAGTGATCGATCTGCGTCACTACAATGGCTACAGCTGCTGCTGCCTTCGCCTAAAACCATAGCTGGGCTGCTAGCATGGAGGGGGAGCTTCTGGTGATGACGGGGTGGTGCAAGGTGGACGAAGTTGGCGGCCTGAGTTTTTGACCGAGAGGGTGAGAGAGAGTTTTCTGGTTTTAGAGAGAAACAAAGTCGACTGACTGAGAAAAGAAGAAAAGGAAGGGAGCTAATGATGATAGGGCTGGTGAAGAAGATTACGTGAATTTTCCCTCCTGATCCTCTAAGTTTTATCTATTGTTCCTGATTTTGCTCTTATCTTCATCCATCTTCCTTTTTCTCAGTTATTTTCTCTTCTCTCTTCTTTTTTGTCTTCTCCCCCCAATGCATGCTGCGAACAGTTACATTTATAGGGGAAAAATGCAATCGTTTGGCATGCACATAGCATGAGATTGTTGCCCTCTGAATTTTGCAGAGGGCTGAGAGGCATGCCCTGTTGTAGAGTTGTTCCTACACTGTTCAGGTGTCGGAACAATGCAGGAACACGCAAAATTGATTTTAGGAGGGTGAAAGTACGATTTGGTCCTTAAATTTATAATTGTTCTAATTGAATCCCCAATTAGTTTTAAACTTTTAATTTTGTGCAATTGTATCTCTGTCACAATTTCGAGAGCATCCTTAGCTTTGCGCGTCTTTTTTATTTTGGTCCCTGATTTCTAATTTGTGCGATTTAGCCCTCAATTGACCATTGGATTCTCAATTCATTCAATTTGACCCCTGATTTCGCATAATTGGGCTCGAAAAAATTCAATTCGGTCTCCAAAAATTCAAATCTCATCAATTGAAATTGAATTAAATTCAAGAACTTGATTTCTCATTTCACTAAGCCCCTTGATAAAATTAATTTGACCAATTTAAAGTATAATTAAGCCCTTATACTTGATTAAACCCTTCAATTGGACCCTAAAATAATTCTCAAATATAATTACATTTTTAATTGGCCAACGATTAAATTGAATTGTCACTAAAAAAAAAATATATCTTTCAAATTAATTTTTATGCAAATTTATCAAATAATAAATTATGTTAGCCTTGAATCTGCATTTTTCTTCATTTCTGGGCATCAAAGAGGTACGATCAAGCTCTCCAAAATGACTAAAATTTCCGCCTTGATTTTTCTGCCAACACCAACCCCAAATCGGGTTATGACATCACTTCATTCACTAATTTGATTCTTTGACTTTTTGTGTTCTTAGAATATTTCTTTTATGCCATAAATATTATTTTGGTAGTGATGTAGGTATATGAAGCGTGAAAACCATGTAGCGATTACGCTGCAAAATAAACTTTGCCATTAATTACTTCGATAAGTTTTTAATTTAAAATTTCTATAACAATACTAAAAAAGGTTAGATACAAATATCAAGATCTACTTTAAATTTATGAAATCAATAAACAATAATAAAAAAATATATATGATGTTAGCTATTGAATCAACTACACATACATGACCAAATAATAGATATAATATTTGGAATTTTTTTCACTAATGGGTTGTTGTTCTTAGCTCATGTTTCAAACCACCTCTAATTTGCGTTGAGTTGGTGCTACCTACGAATAAAAAAAATAGGATGGGAAAAAAATTATCACATAGTTGCAAAGAATTTACAAATATCTTTAGTCAACCACAATTTAAATCGTTACAGTGGAACATATCTCAATAATTAATTAGACCCACTCTTTAAATAATTTATTTCTTCATTACGATGTTAAAGGAGGTTCCGAAAATAATCATGCTAGATACAAATACAAAAGTATTTCTTACGTTAGTTTGTTAGGCTTTATTATTAGGTTTTTCACCTTTTGAATTGTTATTTGGGCTACCATCAATAAAAATTCTTGCATTGATTTAAAATGCACTTTGTTGTTGCTGTTACTAGTTTGTAAGGTGCTCTTGCCTTCTTGTTGATTGGTTACCACTTTGGGTCAAAACTTGCTCCTATTTCTTTACTGGTATATGTACAATTTAATGACAGAACTTTAATGTTTTTGTTTTGCTTTCTTTGTTAAAGATCGTTATTCTTTACAGTTTTTTCAATTTCATTTTTCATTGGCATCAAAGTCATTGACTGTCTAGAATTTGTTTACAAAACTATTATGGTGATATTTCTACTTTTAATTATCGTATGTGTTTTTTTCCTAGTTTATGATGTAGTTTACATGTGTTTTTTTTGTGTTGTCCATGTTTGGTATCTGCCCATTGAATTGTAACTCAAACAATTATAACAAGACCAACAATAAAATTATTTACTACACAAAACCAATTGATTTTGTATTTGCATGAGCTCAACAAATATCTTCACTTAGCTAAGCTTTATATCGCCGTCATGAACCAAATCTCAACAATTAATTAGGCTACCACCTCGAATAATTTATTTCTTCATTATGAGGTCAACAGATATCTTCACCTACTGTTGCCCCATTGCACAGTTCACATCTTCCACAAAATGGTCATTGTCATCATCTTATGGGATCTCTATTACCTTCTGATGAGAAAGCTCCAAAATTTGCCCAAATTTATATCTATGATGTTGCAAACGAGGTTTCAAATCAGATGTCATAGTTCCTGCATTCAACCTCTACTTCTCCATTGGATGAGACTATAGTTGACAATCTTATTCAGATGGTTGCCTCAACTAATTTTTTAGTTACCTTATTCATCATGCTTCACATCAACTCTCAAAACCTACCAATCTTGGCTATAAAGTACAATTGCTTTGTCAAAGAATTGATGACACCAGACAATATAATGATCTAACTTCAGATATTGAAGGCCTTGTAAAAGGTATTGAATAAGGTCTACATGCCTCAAGATGTCACCTAAGAAGTCATAAAACATATAATATGAAGGATCCAAGCTTTAAGTTGTTTTTACTTCACCGATGATGGATTAGATCTTGATGGTATTATGCATAAGAAGCCATTATATATTATAGTGTGTTGTAAAGATGCCTGGATTGGATAGGTATTAGTTAACAAAAGTTTTACACTAAATGCTTTACCAAGGCACATATTGAATCAAATGCTTGTTGTAACCCAATTTTTGGGTCACTCCCTAAAATAAAATAAAATAAAAGGGGTTTGGTGTCGGTAGAAAAATCACGGTAGAAACTTTGGAAATTTTTTTGAGGCGAATCGTATCTCTTTTATGCAAAAAATGAGAGAAAATACAAATTCAAGGCAAAAATTAAGTCAAAAATCATAATTATATTTTTTATAAGCCAATTTGATTTAATCATGGGCTAAATCAAAGTATTATTATGTTTGAGAATTAATTTAGGGTCCAATTGAAGAATTTAATTAAGTGCAAGGATTTAATTATGCTTAATTATGACTTAATTAAAATACCCCGATGTATTCAAACTATCAGGAATGAAGTGTGAAACTCTTCAATTTCGAGGGCGAAATTCATATTAAAAGGGGGGGAGAATGTAAACACCCAAGAGAATATATATATTAAAGGCTGACTTAGGTTTTTACTGCCAAGGTCAGTATTCCGTAAGTAGTCTGCAACAAGATGAACTTGCAAAAACCCAAGGAATGAATTAAAAGATGAGTAAAATACGTTAAGAGGGGTGAAATTGAAAAAAAAAGATTATGATTGGAATTATAAGAAGAGAAGAGGTGGGGTAAAAAGATATATTTAAAGGAAATGGGGGGGCTCATTTGTGCAGATTTGGGAGAGAAATTAGAGAGAGGTTGGAGAGAAAAAAATAAGAAGGGGTGGTGCTCCGAGAACAATATCTCCTCCGGCCACCGTTGGATCGGGCTGGAATTTGAGTATGTTATGCACCTAACCATTGTCTATAATCTGACCGAAGGGATTGTTATTATCTGAAGCCGTTTGAGAAATCCAGTCATCTGAAGATTTCTGGAAACCCCCTCAAACTCGTCAGAGTCGCCGGATAGTTTTCTCCTCCGTCCACCGTTGGATTTCTCTAAAATTTTGGTATGTTGTGCGTATTTATATTTCCTACAAGATGACCGTAGGGATTTGAGGTATGTTTAAAAAATTGATATATATTTTGGTTTGAATGAATTCTGGATCTTGTTGTTGCAACTCTCAACAAGTTTGAGTTGCCTTCTGATTTTAGAATCTATTTACCGTTGGATCAAGCTTAAATTATAGTATTGTGTGCACCTTACTTTTTACTACATGTTCACCGGAGGGATTAGCCTGGTATTACTCCGGTGGAGACGTGTAATCTTTTGAACAATATAGCTAAATCTGTTTCTTCGGCCAGTCAGAGTCGCCAGCTAGTTTACCTTTATTGCACCGTTGGATCAATCTGAAATTTGGGTATGTGGTGAATATGAGTGTTATTCAGGTTCAGAACGGTGGAGATGAGAATGATACACTTCAGCAAGGAGATATTGATGCTTAACAATAGCTCTCCAGTTTAAGGTCAGTCTCCGATTTAACTCCGATCTTGGTAGATCCAACCGTTGAAATACCCTGAAATTTAAATATGTTTTATATAATGGGTTTTTCTACATATTAACAATTGGGATTTGATAATTGTCGAGTTAATTGTGATTTATTGCTATTACAATTACTGCTGAGTGCTGTCTTAACAGAAGATTTGTTTGTGTCCTTACATGGCTTCTAATCCAAAAACCTATCCCTTGTAAGCCGATTGGTTCTCGTCTTCAATTGAATGGTAATTTATGGGAGAAGTCCGCCGTGAATTGGCGCCGGTGCCTGGTAGGTTTCTTTCCCAGGTATAAGTTTTCTTTTCATGCTATGAATTCAATTGCTAACAGGATATGGAAGAGGTTTGGACTTGAGGATGTGACATCCTTGACCAATGGTTTTACAATGTTTCGTTTCAAAACAGGAGATGAGTTCCAAAAGGTTTTTTTTGAAAATGGACCTTGGATGTTTGGGGGAAAAGCTATTATTCTTCAGCAATGGCACTCCAGGTTTGTCTTTGACATGAACAAGATCACCAAACTTCCAGTATGGATTCGGATTGTAAAATGTGGAACACTTAAATGTGAACATATGAACTCTTGAAATGAGTGTGGTGATGAATGTGATTCCAAAAAAAAATACAAATGTACTTTATGACCATTGATGTTGTAGGTGGGGCGATCGGGATTGGACCGTCGTCAAGACAGGAACGACCCACAGGTGGAGCAGGTAAATGACTTGCACCTTCCTTTTCATATGTTGAATAAGGAAATACTTTAACATGAATATTACCTTATTGTGTTAGAATCTATAGTAGTTGTTAAATGTTTAAAGGTTGACGAATGATTGATTAGCTTCGGCTAATGGCATCCGAATGGATGGCCGGGACAAAAGATTGATTAGCTTCGGCTAATGGCATCCGAATGGATGGCCGGGATAAAAGATTGATTAGCTTGGGCTAATGGCATCCGAATGGATGGCCGGGATAAAAGATTGATTAGCTTCGGCTAATGGCATCCAAAAGGATGGCCGGGACAAATGATTGATTAGCTTCGGCGAATGGCATCCGAATGGATGGGCGGGACAAAAGATTGATTAGCTTCGGCTAATGGCATCTGAATGGATGGCCGGGACAAAAGAATGATTAGCTTCGGCTAATGACACCCGAATAGA
This sequence comes from Salix dunnii, assembly GCA_015731905.1. Classification (NCBI taxonomy): domain Eukaryota; kingdom Viridiplantae; phylum Streptophyta; class Magnoliopsida; order Malpighiales; family Salicaceae; genus Salix; species Salix dunnii. The sequence continues at coordinate 10,474,909 of CM027674.1, forward strand.
TGGCCGGAACATTTGAATGATTAGCTTCGGCTAATGGCATCCTAATGGATGGCCGAGATGAACGATTGCTTAGCTTTGACTAATGGTATCCGGAAAGGATGACCGGAGTGAATGAACGGTTAACCTTAGCCAATGATGCCTTATGAGGATAGCCGGGTTTAAGATTTTGGTTGATTACAATAGTTGGTGCATATATATTGCATTACAAGCTATTTGTACCAAATATATGAAGAAATTATAAATGTTGATGCCTCATTTAACTGCCAGACCGTTTAGTCATCGTCATTATTATTATCATTAAGTAATTACATTCTCTTAAAATGTTTAATACTGCTGCAGGGACGTCATATCTACCAGATGTCTAGGGAACCCGACACTCGGGAATCTACTTTTGCAAAGAATCATGTAGATGCATACTAAATCGCAATATACTTAGTATGAATCAATGTACTGAACACATAACTTTCATTAAACCCTTCTGTATAAATTTGTAATGGCCATTAGTACGATAGGAATGCAAACTCATGTCTTTGTAGGCATATTTTTAATATGAATTTCTAATTATGCAACCATAATACTACATGTTTATGTATGATCCACTTTTAATGAAATGTTGATCGTATGGATGGTATTTTGATGATGTGAGGTAATCAGGCTCCTTGATTTCTGGTACCATGCATGTTGGATATATATATATATATATATATAAAATATACCGGGTTGTTACAATGCAGGGGAGGAAGAAAAAGAGAGAAAAAACGAGAAACGGGGAGGAAATTCTAGGGAAATTTATAGAAATTTCTAACATAAAAAACAAGCAAAACAAAAACCATCATCTTCATCTTCGTCGGCGTTAGTTCTCTCTCTTTCTCTCTGGTTTCACGGTTCTCTCTCTAGTTGCAAACCTCGGCCCTTTCTCTCTCTCTTCGCCACTGCTAGCCGTTTGACCACCCCAAAGCCACCTTTATCATCACCATAAGACTCCCATACATACTAGAAATCAAACCCCACTCTTAGGCGAAGCCATAGCCACAGTTGCAACAACCATAATACATCACCGGCGACTTCGGAGGCTTCCACCGGCCACCACAAGGCATCGTTGACAGCGCCACCACCACTAGGACAGCCACCTTGATCTCCTCTACCCAACGGTGCTAACAGGTAAGCATTTCATCACACTAAAAAATTACCCCCACTATTCATCATCTTCCCCCCCCATTCCCCACTGTTCATTGCATGTGAACAGTGGGACGTGATTTGCGTCCTACTGTTCACATGCATGAACAGTGGACTGGGGCCGAACCTTGTGTCCGACCTGAATTTTAAAGAGACTTGGGCCAGGTTTTTGAACCCGGCTCAAGAAAATAAAGTCTGGGCTTCCAGCCCGTGAGGTCTGGAAGCCCGACCCACATTAGTCTGGGCTTCCACCCATGAGGTCTAGAAGCTCGGCCCAAGTTAGTTTAGGCTTCCAGCCCTCGACTAGAAGCCCGACACAAGTTAGTTTGGGCTTTCAGACCATGAGGACTGGAAGCCCAGCCCAGGACAAAGCGGGCTTCCAGCTCAGAAAGCCTAGTCCATTCAAGGTGGGTTGTCAGTCCATTGGACTGACAGCCTAGCCTATATAAAAAAAAATATAAAAAAAATAAAAAAATAAATACAAGAAAAAAAACAAAAAACAAAAAATAGAAAAACAGAAAAATAAAAAATAAAAAATAAAATATATATATATTTTTTTCCCTACTATTATTATTACAAAAAAAAATTCAAAAATATAAAATGTGTTGTTTTCATGCATACGGTCGAATTCCAAGATTTTCCAAGCATATTTTTCATAAAAAAATATTGCATCTTTCTCATATTTTAAAACAAAATTTGGATATTATAACCGGTTTATGATTATCCTTTGGAATTTGGCCAAAATATCAAAAATAATCAAAACCATCTTTGTTTTATCTATTAGGGTTTAAATTTATATTGTAAAATACACTCATGGATAAAAAAAAGGGAGATTTTAATTTCGATGTAAATTTACATTGTAAAGTACATCCGTAGATAACAAAAAGATTTTCTAATGGCGGTGTAAAATTACATCGTAAAGTACACCCGCGGATAAAAAAATATATTTTTCTTTTAAAATGTAGTGTAGAAAATAAGCTTAGGAAAAAATCAATCAAACAACAATGCAGCTTACCTTAGGTAGGGTGCACTAGGGGTGATGTGTCTTCCCCTTGCATAACAAGTCCCCTTACCCAAGACTCTCGCAGACCAATAGGTTCCTAGTGACCGTAATACTAGGTGGCGACTCCCTATAACTATAGTCGTAAATTTTACGGCTATAAAACAACCCCGTATTCACTACGCGCCGTTATCGCACTAAAACGCTGGGATGGCGGGGCGCGAAGCGCGTAAAAAAATCGCCGTCGTGACAGATGGCGACTCCACTGGGGACATCACTGGACTGAGCATTGTTCATTTGATTGTTATTTTTTAAGTTCATTTTTTACTCGCATTCTTGCTGCTTTGGCATGCATTATTACTGCTTTAACATGCATTTTAATTTCAAGAAGTGCATATCTTTGGGTTTGAATTATTTTCATCATGCATTTTAATTTTCTGAATAAACCCAAATTTAGGATAGGTGGGGATTAGCGGTCTGCCTCATGACTTTCAGTCGAGGTTCAGATTCGTGAAACATCCAACTATGACCTGTGTGTTTACTTGATAATGGCGGTCACATAGTGCCCCAACCATTTCTTGTAAACCCCCACACCTCCTTCATATGAGGTGGTCACTGGGCAGTTCATAGACCTTTCTGAGACCAGATAGAAAGCCTGCCCTTCATACGATAGCCTAGAACCTAGGATACAAACTCTCCAATTATTCATTTCATTCCTTTTTTTTTATAGAAATTTTCAGACCAAGACCATGACTTCCTTGACTTTTTCGGAATACGGGGAAAGATCTAAGATGGAGCAGTTAACTGAAGGAGATTGCCCAAGAGCTAGAACCAATGAATTGCCACACATGACCAAAATCAACTACTCCACGGAAAATATGAAGAGGCTTATACCTATTTTGGGATATATAGATGAATCAGTATTTGAAGCCAGATACGGAAGAATTGCTCATCTGATAAAAATTCCAATTCAGATATCAGCAGTCAAAGCCCTAATGAACTTTTGGGATCCTAATTACCGATGCTTTACTTTTGGGGATGTCGACTTGACCCCTACAATAGAAGAGTATGCTCAAATTCTGAGTTTCCCACATAGCCCTCAAAGGTTATTTCAGACAGAAAATTGAACATACAGTCCAGGAGGTTGCTAAGCTTCTATGTTTGGATCAAGTGACCCAGTATATGACATCGTCTGGAGGCTTCAAGTGGAAGGCGATTGAGAATAAGTTGAGAACAAGTAAAGATAAAGGGAAACTTGGAGAAGAGGTGTATCAGTTAGTGGCCTTCGCTATTTTCAGTTTAGTATTGTTCCCTTCAGAAGCCATTGGGATTATTAGCATGGAAGCAGCCAATGTTTTTGTTGAATATGAGCAAAGAGATAATAATCCCACTACAACTATACTAGCCGAAACTTTCCTGTCCTTAAACCATTGCAGATTACATGGGAAAGGAGCAATGCGATGTTGTATCCCTTTATTGTTCATGTGGATTGTTAGCCATTTGGAAATCCCTAGGGAAGTTTTTAATAATTTTTGGTGGTTTAACATGAGGCCTCTTGGTTTAATTCTAAGTGAAGAATGGAAAGACTTAGACGAAAAAGCTTGGGTTGAGAAATATCAGGCACTTCCCAAAAGTAAATTCAGATGGAAAGCCCCTTGGGTAGGTAGTTCAACTTATTTAATGAGTTGTGGTAGCAAAGCATGGGTCCCATTAATTGGTGTAACTGGATATATTAGGTATTGTCCCTCTCAGTAACTAGACAATTTTGGGGGACGCAATATGTGCCGAGAACTGAAGGGTTGACCAGATACATGGGCTCTTTTAAAGAAGTTAATTAAATGACTAACTCGAGGTGATTAAAAGTGATTGAGGGCAACCTGTTTTAGTTGGCAAACAGCCCCTCCCAAAAGAGTTTTCTGTCAGTCCCAATTACTCAGCTTGGAGGAACTCCGAGGTACCCCAGAACGTGGTGAGACAAAGCCTGGAGCAAGATAAGGCACCTGAGTCTACCGGGACTAAAAGAAAGAGGGTTGACAAAGAGAACATGCAAGAAGAGTTGGATAAGTTAAGGATTGAGCTCAATAATAGCGAAAGTCGTCAAAAATTCCTCGAGGAGGAACTCTTGGAAGAAGAACAGATGAGGGTTTCTTTAGATCAACAATTGCAAGGAAAAGAAGAGCAAATCAACAGGTTAATGCAAGAAAAAAGTCAGTTAGAAGAAATGGATCCCCGATATGATGACCTAATGAGTAACCATGAGCTGGTAGAAAAGGAATTGGTTGCTTTGAAGAAAACTTTAGAAAGTAGAGAGCATGAATGCCAAGAAGTGGTAGCATTGTTAAAGAGGGAAGGAGATCACTACAAGATGAAATGGGAGGCTGAGAAGGAGAAAGGAAGAGTGGCCGGTCTTGTCCTTGAAGAAGAAAAAGAGTTGAAAGCCCGGTACAAAGTTCAGGCAGAAAATGAGCTGGACGCAAGAAGGGTAGCAGAATCTAGCATGAAAAGATACTTAACCCTAATCAATGACCTGAGAGATCATGTTTCCACCCTACAAACTGAATTAGAAAATCAAGAAGAAGAATTAAAGATAGTGCATAAGCAGCACGGTGAATGGCAAGAATGCACCACGAAATTGAAGCTTAGTTGAACTCTGAAATATCAAGGTTTGAGGCAGAGCTATAAAAGGCTAATGATCAGACTCAACAGCTTGAGAAATTGATTCTGATATTAGAAAAAAATAATGACTCCTTGGTGGCCAGCAATGAAGCACTACATCAAGATAACGTTGTGTTCCATCACAAAATAAAACAGACTGATAAATTGATTAACATAGTAGCTAGGAAGGTAGATGAGTTACATGTAAAAGCTGCTAGAATTGGTGGAAGTGCCCGCAAATATGAAGCATACTTGGATGAACTCTCCTCTTTTGTTAGGTTTTTGGCTAGTAGAGGGGTAGCATTCGAGTAGATGCTTTTGTATGACTCTATTTTGATGAATGAAATGGACAAGATCCACCTTTTGCTTTTGTCAAGTGTGTACAATTCAATTGATATCAGGCTATGAATCCTACCCAACAAGGAAGTCATGGATTGGATCATTTTTCAAAAAAATAAAATAAAATAAAAATAAACCATCATGCATACATTCATTGGTCATAAGTAACATGCATATCATCAACAGGTCAAAATATAGGTCCCTAAAGTACATCACCTCCCAGAATCTACAATACTTGGCTCCGACAAAGAAATATGGAGAACGAAGAGCGTGCACAGTAGGATGCCCATTTCCAAGGAGAGTTGAATGCCTTGAAAGAAAGCGTAGCCCGCCTTATTGGTTTACTCGAGCAAGCATTAAGAAATGCTTCAGGAGAAGGTCCTTCAACTAGGCCTGCCCAAGCAAACATCCCTGGCGAGGTGATAGGAGAAAGAGCTTAGGAACCTCTACAACACCCTTCTTTTGTACAATCAGCAGCCCCAACACCCGTTCCAGTACCACTAGTAGAAACGTTCGCAAACGAATCTCATAAGACACAATTGTCTGATAATGCTGATCAAGACAAAATGGCGGTCTTGGAAGCAAGGATAAGGGCCATTGAAAGAGCGGATTTATATGATCCGATGAAAGCAATAGAGATGTGTTTAGTACCAAATGTGGTAGTTCCAAAAAAATTTCGCGTTCCAGATTTTATCTAGTATACAGGGACACAATGCCCTGTTACTCATTTGAAGTCATATTGTAATAAAATGGCTGAAGTGGTGCATGATGAGAAGCTTCTAATGTATTTTTTCAGGATAGTTTGAGTGGTCCAGCTTTGAGCTGGTATATGAGGCTCGATAATACTAGGATTCGTAGTTAGAAAGATTTAGTGGATGCTTTCGTTAAACAATATAAGTATAATATGGATATTGTTCCTGACAGGACTAGCCTATCCAACATAGAGAAAGCAGAAAAGGAGAACATAAGAGAGTATGCTCAAAGATGGAGAGACTTAGCTGCTCAAGTGCACCCTCCTCTCTTGGATAGGGAAATGGTCACTCTATTTGCCAATACGCTGAAAGCACCTTTTTATGAACATGTGATAGGTAGCTCAGCTCAGCAGTTCACTGATGCAGTGGCCATGGAAGAACGAATAGAGTAAGGGATTAAGAGTGGGAGAATCTCTGCGCCAATAGAGAAAAAAGGCTTTACAGGAAAAAAAAAGAGAGATTATGTTGAGACTGGTTATAGGGGTAGAAACACTCAATTCCAGAAATATAACACCTCTTCATCCCAAATTTCCAACGTAAATTTCAAATCTCCATACCCTACTAAAAGACCTGGGAATCAAGTCAAGAGTCTGTCAAAGAGCCAGATTGAGGGTTTTCCAAGAAATCGCCCAAGAACACAAGAACAACTACCCCCATTACCTTTCCCTTTGAACGAAATGTACCAAAAGCTTTTGAGCATTGAGAAAATAACCCCTGTACCTCTCGTACCTTTGCAACCACCTTATCCTGATTGGTATAAGCTGGAACTCACTTGTGAATATCATGCAGGAATTGCAGGACATAGCATCCACACATGTAACGCATTCAAAAGGAAACTCCTGCAATTGATAAAAGCCGGGTGGGTAACGTTTAAAGAACCCCCAAATGTAAGCACCAATCCACTGCCTAGTCATCCTGCAGGAAGTGGATCGGTGAATATGCTGGATGCCGGGTATTCGAAAAGTTTAAAAGTGCCAATGGAAAAAGTTTATCAGATGTTGATAAGGGCAGGGTGTGTTGGCATAAGATGTTGCCAATATCAGGATCAAGAAGGTCATCTCACTAGTCAATTTCTGGGCTTCCATAAAAATGTGATACAAATGATAAACAGGGGTCTGCTTCAGGTGGAAGCAGTAACAGAAAAAAATATGGTTGTGACAGAGATGTCAAACAAAGAGGTATGTAGGGTCCAGTTCATTATGGGAGGGCCACCTAGATTGATTTTGTCTAGGCCCTCTGTGACACAAAAAAAAGATTATAATGCCATGCCTTACAATTATGGACATCCTCATATCCCTCTACCTGAGATAGGAGGCCTGACCCGAAGCGGCAGATGTTTTACCAGAGGAATTAAAAAAGATCAAAGGAAAAGAAGTGGTTGATACATTTGATGAGATAAGCAAACCTATGACAAAAGAGGAGACCAATGAATTCCTAAAGTTAATGAAGCACAATGAATATAGCATTGTGGAACAACTTAAGAGAACCCCTGCTAAGATATCATTGTTTTCCTTGATATTGAATTCTGAATCTCATCGGAAGACTTTACAAAAAGTCTTGAATGAAGCCTATGTACCTCAAGACATCAACCTAGAAGCCATGGAGCATTTAGTTGGAAGAATACAGGCCTCAAATTATGTATATATTTCTGATGATGAAATAGACCCTGACGGCATAGGACATAATAAGCCATTATACATCACGGTACAATGTAAGGATGTTTTGATTGGAAAGGTGTTAATTGATAATGGTTCTGCTTTGAATGTGTTACCAAGGCATATGCTAAAAGAAATGCCTATCGATGAGTCACATATGAAGCCAAGCGTTATGATGGCGAGAGCATATGACGGGTCCCCAAGACAGATAGTAGGGACCATTAAGGTGGAACTATGTATAGGTCCGCAAATGTTCTTGGTAACGATGCAAGTGATGGATATCCATCCATCCTATAGCATGTTATTAGGAAGGCCATGGATTCATACAGCAAGAGCAGTGGCCTCTTCATTACACCAATGCTTAAAGTACGTTGCAAATGGGATGTTGATCACAGTAAAAGCTGAAGAAACCATATCAATGATAAAAAATCTGGCTACACCTTTCATAGAAACAGAAGCTTGTAAAGACGGGAATATCCATGCATTTGAAGTAGTTAATGCAGAGTGGATCCTTGAAGGTACCACATTGAAGAAGCCGCGGATCCTAGAAGCTGCAAAAATAGCTGCCAAATGCTTCTTGCGGAATGGAATCCCTTTTCAGCTTGACCCTATTAGTGGAATGCCAGAATAGGTCAACATAATAAAATTGAAGTGTACGGATCAAAGGTTCGGGCTTGGATATAAGCCAAAGAAAGAGGATTTCAAACGGGTTGCTTGGATTAAAAGGGAGGCCAGAGTGGCCAAAATCGAAGAAAGAGAATCAAAAGATGAAGACCTTGCCATACCCCCGCTTCAAGAGTCCTTTTACAGCTCATCGGGGACAATCAGAGCAGGCATGAAGGATCTGCATGTCGTTACTTTTGAATATCAGGAAAAAGAAACAAATTTTCCGTAACTCTCCATCCACAAGGCCGATGCCCCTTCTGTAAAGACCTTTGTGCGGAAATTGACTAAGGGAAAAGTGTTCCAGAATTGGAGGCTGGAGCCCATTCATACTATGTCCAAAAAGTAATTGTTGTTGTTTGGTTATGAACATGTTTTTTATTTTGATCATGGCAGTAATCTAGCTCACGATGCCGCTATATTTTGCCTTGTTAAATGATCACCCTTGTTCTTTTTTTTTTTATGGGATTGTCGCACCCCAAAAATGATTTGGTTTGCGCGGCGTCGTGGCGACCTTCCCCTGTGTGCGGGGAGAATTCATGTGTTGGGGGTCTAATCTTTATTTTCATAAAAAGGGAGTCGCCACCTAGTATTATGGTAACTAGGAAACCTAAACTGGTCTTTCAGAGATTCTAGGGTAAGGGACTGGTTGCGTAAAGGGAAGGTTTTAGCACCCCTAGTACGCCCTACCTAAGGTAAGCTGCTTGGTATTTTTGTTTGGTTATGATTTGTTATGATTTTGATCTCTCAAAACAATGTTGGTTAAATGACAAATGGGATATCATTCCTGCCGAATATTTTGAATATCAACCCTTAATATTTATTTATCCAAATACCAACAGTAAATAATAATATATCATTCCCGCCGAATATTTTGGATATTAACCCCTTATGATTTATTTATCCAAATACCGATAGTGAACAATAAATTATCATTCCCGCCGAATATTTTGGATATTAACCCTTTAGGATTTATTTATCCAAATATCAACAGTGAATAATAAACAAAAAAAAAATTTAATATTTTTTTGAATATTGGCCAATACCCTTTGGATTTTTACAAATATGTTGTAAAATCCAAAAATACAAGAAATGATTTTTTTTTTGTGAAATCAATGCTAAAACACATTTTTCTCTTCAAAACCCAAGATAATATATATATTTTTTTTAAAACAAAAACAATTTCGTTTTCTTTTAAAAAATGCTAGTGTATTGGCCGTATGCAAGAAAATAATACATTAATTTTTTTTAAGGTATTTTTCTAAAAAAAGGTTTTTTTTTTTTATATATATATATATTTTTATATTTTTTTTGTTTTTTTTTTTTATTTGGCGGGCTAGGCTGCCAGCCCGCCTGGGGCTGGGTTGGAGGTACGGGCTTGAGGCCCGTACCGTTTTTTTTCGGGTCAGACCTTGTGCCCGACCCGAACCGGTTACTATTCACAAACAGTAACCGTTTTTTTTACGTAAAATTTTGTAGAAGATGAACAGTAACAATGGCAGATTTTCGAGTGTGAAGAAATGCTTACCTGTTAACACCTTTGTGTAGAGAAGATCGAGGTGGTTCTTCTGGTCGTTGTCTCGTCGGAAATGGTGGCCTGTGGTGGCCGGAAAAGTCGTCGAAAACTCACGGTCACGTTGCAGTCGACGGGCTGTTATGCAAAAATCCTTTCCTGAGCTGCTGGATGAGTTTATGGAGAGTTGAGGATGATTTCTGTGACGATATAATGGCGCAAGGTGGACGGAAACGGGTGGCGGAGTTAACTACACCGAGTGAGAGAGAGAGACAGAAGCTCTGGTTTTTTAGAGAGAGAGAGAAGGAAACCGAGAGAGAATGCTAGGAAGGGTAAGAAAAGATTAACGCATGGCTCTGCAACTTTTTTCTCTACTCCTCCGTGGATTTTAATGCCAATTTCTCACGTAAAATCCCTCCTATACTCTCCTCTGTTTTTGTTTTCTTCTCCGTTTCTCCCTCTCTCTTTTTTTCGCCCCCCCTCCTTTACCTCTCTGCGTAAACTGTTATTTATAGCAGTTTGAGACCCGAATTTTTAAGGAAAATGAATCAAAGGAGAATCAGGGAGGAGATAAAGGAGATAAATCAGGAAGAAGATCTTTGATGGTGATAATTTTAGGAAGAAAATCACGATTGATTTTGGTCTGTTTTGCTAATTTATGGGGATGAAACGGGAAGGAGATCAGCATTGATATGGTCATGACAATTTGAGTTGTTTTTTCCGTGATCACCGTGCATTTAAACGTGCCTGAAAAATTCAACGCCCATGCACGCCGGAACAGTGCATGATTTTTTAAATGCAGATTTCAATTTTTTTTTATTTTTTTTTATTTTTTTTACTTTTTAGGAAGGTAAAAATATGATTTGGTCCCTTTTTTAAAAAAAAATCTTTAATTGCACCCAAATGGATTTAAAATTGATTTTAATGCAATTAAATCCCATCAAAAATTCAATCTCAACCTTGGCTTCGCACGACTTTCCAATCTGGTCCTTGGCTTCTGATTTTCGCGATTTAACCCTCAATCGACCATTAAACTCTTAATTTGCTCAATTTTGCCCGTGTACAAAAATCTATTTTATTATTATTTATTATTTTTTTATATTATTTTTTATTATTATTATTTTTTTTTATATATATATATATTTTCAGAAAAATAAAGAGTCAAAAATTGGGTAGCAACAAGGATCATGCATTTTATCTATGACATGTCATCTGCAAATAAGCACTCTTACACGAACACACTTTACACTTTCAGGAGCTTTGAAAATTCCAACCGTTCACAAAACCACTACACTAAGAATAAATGGTCAAATTTCAATAACGTCACTACACTCAATAATGAGGAATGGGAAGAGGACATAAAAGAATTTACTAGATTGATGGAAAATTCTGAAAAGGCTTGGAAACCTTTTAGCGAAAAGCTTGACACCATTAATCTAGGAACCGAACAAGATAAAAAGGAGTTAAAAATTGGTACCCTTATAATGACTGAGGAAAGAGAAAAATTGGTTTCTCTTTTGCATGAATATATGGATGTTTTTGCCTAGACATATGCAGAAATGCCTGGTTTGGATACTGATGTAGTGGTGCACAAGATTCCTTTAATTGAAGAAAATGTACCGGTCAAGCAAAAAACGAGGAGAATGCGGCCAAATATGCTTCTAAAGGTAAAAGCAGAAATACAAAAGCAGTGGGAGGCAGGATTTCTGGATGGCATTCACTACCCTTAATGGGTAGCCAATATGGTTGTGGTCCCCAAGAAAGATGGAAAGATCCGGGTTTGTGTGGATTATAGAGATTTGAACAAGGCAAGCCCAAAAGATGATTTTCCATTGCCTTATATAGATATCCTGGTGGATAACGCTGCTAAAAATGCCACATATTCCTTCATGGATGGATTTTCTGGCTATAATCAAATCAGGATGGCAGAAGAAGACAAAGAGAAAACTACCTTTGTCACACTGTGGGGGACTTTTTGTTATAAAGTAATACCATTTGGTTTGAAGAATGCTGGGGCTACGTATCAGCGGGCGATGGTTGCTTTGTTCCATGATATGATGCACCAAGAAGTTGAGGTATATGTGGATGATATTTTGGCTAAATCCAAGATTGAGGAAGACCACGTGCAGATATTGAGAAAATTATTTGAGAGACTGCGAAAGTACCAGTTAAAGCTAAACCCTACCAAATGCTCCTTTGGAGTAAAGACGGGAAAATTACTAGGTTTTATTGTGAGCAGCCGAGGAATAGAAGTCGATCCGGATAAAGCCAAGGCCATACAAGAAATGCCAACGCCTAAAACTGAAAAGGAAGTGAGAAGTTTTCTCAGACGCTTAAATTACATAGCCCGTTTCATATCCCAGCTAACGGTAACGTGTGAACTGATTTTTCGCTTACTTAAAAAGAAAAATCCTGGAGTGTGGAATGATGATTGTCAGGAGGCCTTCGATAAGATAAAGAGATACTTACAAAATCCTCCATTATTGGTACCTCCAGTACCAGGGAAACCATTGATCTTGTACTTAACGGTCACAGAAACAACCATGGGTTGTGTGTTGGGACAACATGATGAATCTGGAAGAAGAGAGCAAGCTATATACTACCTGAGTAAAAAATTTAACGATTGTGAGTCTCGATACACCATGATTGAGAAGTTATGTTATGCTCTGGTATGGACAGCAAAAAGACTTAGACAATATATGTTGTACTACACAACGTGGCTGATTTCCAAACTAGATCTGCTTAAGTACATCTGTGAGAAGCCCTATCTATCGAGCAGAATAGCAAGATAGCAAGTGTTGTTAGCAGAATACGATATTGTTTTTATGACAAGGAAAGTTGTAAAAGGCAGTGTAATTGTTGACCATCTTGCAGATCATGCCATGGAAGATTATGAGCCTCTGGATTTTGATTTCCCTAATAAAGATGTGTTGGTAATCAGGGATGATATGGGAATGAGTGAGTGGTGGACACTTTATTTTGATGGAATAGTAAATGTATCAGGAAATGGGGTTGGAGCAGTAATAATTTCCCCAGATGGGAAGCATTACCCTTTTTCAGTACGGTTACAGTTTGAGTGCACTAATAACACAACCGAATATGAAGCATGTATCCTTGGTTTGGAGGCAGCTTTAGAACTTAAAGTTAAGAAGCTTGAAGTCTTTGGGGATTCCATCTTAATCATTTGGCAAGTAAAGGGAGAATGACAAACAAAGGATGAAGAGTTGAAACCCTACCAAAACTACCTTGTAAAGTTAGCTAGTGAATTTGAAGAGGTCAAGTTCACTCATATGAGCAAGGACAAAAATCAGTTTGCCGATGCTTTGGTGACCTTGGCTTCAATGGTACAACTTGTTGCTAAAGAAAAGATCCACCCAATTGACATCAAGATTTGAAATCATCAAGCCCATTATTGCGCACTTGAAGAATTGCTAGATGGAGAACCGTGGTATAATGATATTAAAAGATTCATCAAACACCGAGAATACCCCCAAGAAGCTTTTGAAACAGACAAAGGGACCTTAAAAAGGTTGGCTACAAATTTTTTCTTAGATGGTGAAATCCTATACAGGAGATCATATGATGGAACTTTACTCAGATGTTTGGATGAGAAAGAAATTGGGCAGGCTTTGAAAGAAGTTCACGAAGGAATTTGTGCCACCCATGCCAACGGACATATAATGGCAAGGCAAATGCAAAGGTTTGGATATTTTTGGTTGACAATGAGAGAGATTGCGTGGCATATGTTAGGAAATGCCATAAATGCCAAATTTATGGTGATAAAATAAACGCGCCTCCGAAACCTTTGTTCAACATGACCTCACCATGGTCGTTTGACATGTGGGGATTGGATGTCATAGGACCAATTAACCCAAACGCAAGCAATGAGCATTGGTTCATTCTAGTGGCAATTGATTACTTTACCAAATGGGTCGAAGCTAATTCCTATGCCCATGTAACACCAAAGGTTGTCAAGAAGTTCATTGAAAGGAACTTGGTCTATCGCTACGGCTTACCTACAAGGCTGGTGACTGATAATGCCTAGAATTTTAATGGAAAGTTGATAGCCAAACTTTGTACCAAATGGAAGATTAAGCATCTCAACTCCTCTCCTTATAGACCGAAGATGAATGGGGCCGTTGAAGCAGCTAATAAGAATCTTAAGAAAATCATCCAAAAGATGGTTGTTACTTACAAGGATTGGCATGGAATGCTCCCATGCGCTTTGCACGCATATCGCACTACTATCCGAACTTCTATATGGGCAACCCCATATGCCCTAGTATATGGAATGGAGGCAGTGGCACCTTTAGAAATGGAGATTCCATCACTAAGGATCTTGAAAAATGCAGAGTTAGATGAATCGGACTGGGCAAAGGTGAGGTTCGAACAATTAAACTTAGTCGATGAAAAAAGACTAGCAACTATTTGTCATCACCAATTATACCAGGGTTGGATAGCAAGAGCTTACAGCAAGAAGGTTAGGCTGAGGGTATTCAAAGAGGGAGATCTGGTATTAAAGAGGATTTCAATAGGAGAAGACCAGAGTAAATGGGCGCCAAACTATGAGGGGCCATATGTGGTGAAGAAGGCTTTTTTAGGAGGTGCTTTAATTCTAACTAACATGGATGGAGAAAATCTGCCTAGGCCTGTAAACTCCGATGTTGTGAAGAAATATTATGCTTAATGTATCGCACATGACATCTAATGAAGTTGAAATTTGGCCATGAAATTTTTGGTGTATCCTCTCCTTTCTATTTCTGCATGATCCCATAATTTCATCAAGATTTTTGGCAAATCAAAGTCTAGTACTAAAAGAAATGCCAATTTGTTGTTTGTATAACAAATATGCTCTAAGAATTCAAAGGATTTTCACTGAAGGGTGATCTCATATCCCAAAAATACCACGTAATAAACTAATCTTGTAGCTGAACAAATAACCCAGAAAAACAAATCAAAAAATATTTTTCATGGAAAAGCAAAGCTTATCGGTTCAAATTGTATGTTTTGAAATGAGGAGAGGCCATCTTTGATATCTTCAAAAAGTCTTACATATCCATTGTCGTCCCTGTTTGAGCCGAATAATTATTTTTCTGATAATTAACCCTGACTAGGATCACACCCTACACTGGAAGGCAAGTGCGAAGAGAGAAGAACTCTCAATTACAGGGTATTCCTCAATGACAAAGGATGCCCAAAGAAAGCTGGGAGGCATAAACATAAAAAGGTTTTTAGTACATTAGCAAATCAATTCAATATTTTAGTAGTACTACAGATCCAACATAAAAAACCCAAAAATTTCTAGAGGGCATATCACAATAAAAGCCCAAACAAAGTACTCGGGGGCATGTCAAGTCAACATGATGGCACTGCTAAAAGCTCATTCTCAAAAGCCCAAACAAATACCGAGGGGCATGTCAAGAGATACCTAAATAACATTATGGGCCATAAACATAAAAGGAGTTTTAGTACATTAGGACGAAGCAAGTCAACATGATAGTACTAAAAACCCATGATAGAATGCCCAAACAAAATACTGGGGGGCATGTGTAGGTAAAAGCCCAAACAAATACTGAGGGGCATGTCTAGGTAAAAGCCCAAACAAATACTGGAGGGCATGTCAGGAAAATAAATCATGAGGACTAAAAGAGTTCTAAGAGTGAGCACTAAGTGATCCTTAGTCTAGAAAACCCTCAAACACCTTTTGAGCCTGCAAATATCTTTTCTTCATAGCCAGCAACCTAAGCCTACATTACAGGCCTGATAAAGCCCTTTCTGATCAAATACAAGTAATCTGGATCGATAGGCAATGTTTTTCCATTTGAAATGATTCTTACAAATGCTTCACCAAACCTGATCAAAGCCTTTTTGAAATACAAGACATGTAAACAAGCACCATTTCATGTTCTTGTCAAAATCAACATAAAACCTGACAATGAGATCACTTGAATTCTTTCGAGAACAAGTTTGTTTAAACAAACATCAAAATGGTTTTTATGCTTGGAATGACTTTAAAATTCCAAAAATCTTACAAACATCAAAATGGTTTTTATGCTTGGAATGACTTTGAAATTCCAAAAATCTAACTTGAAAAAAAAAATCTTTGCAAATAGCCACCCCTTTCCTGGAAACACTTGAAGCCTAAAACAATGGTGTGGCGGGACCTGACTATAGCAATCAAAATAGTTTGTATTTGGAATGGCTTTCAAATTCGAAAAATTCTACATGAAACACAATCTTTGCAAATAACCAACCCTTTTCATGCAAACACTACACTGAAGCCCAAAACACTTGTGGAGCATGACCAGACTGGGGGGCAATCTACAAATGCAATTGAAGCTGGCTCCATCAATCCTTTTCAAATAATCTGGATCAAACTCAGGGGGCATGTTGATATGAAAATCTATCATCTCTACTGGTCAAAATCTTAAGTTGCGGCTCGAGTAAGTAGAAGCGAGAAGCCATCAAAGCCAATGATCCAAACCCCAGGAAAGGAAGGTCAGGAAGAAGAAAAGGGGACCTATATTTCTCAGGTAAGTATACATGCATCATCATGCATTGCATTCCCGTTGAGAATATAGCAATTGTTTTGGAGGGATCGTAATTTATAAACCTTCATTCATTATTTTTGTGCACGCTTGCAAGCTTGCACCTCTTTCATTTCCTTGAGTGTGCTTTACAACCCTCTTTCCCTTTCATTATCGAGTGTGCTTTCCAACCCTCGATCACCAATTAAAATAGTGTGCTTTCCCGCCCTATTTTCCTTTCATATTCAAGTGTGTTTTCCAACCTTCGCTATCAATTAAAATAGTGTGCTTTCTAGCCCTATTTTTCTTTCATCTTCGAGTGTGTTTTCCAACTCTCGATCATGAATTAAAATAGTGTGCTTTCCAGCCCTATTTTTCCCTTCCTCGTCGAGTATGTTTTCCAACCCTCGACCATCAATTAAAATAGTGTGCTTTCCAGCCCTATTTTTTCCCTTCCTCGTCGAGTATGTTTTCCAACCCTCTTCCATCGATCCAGATAGTGCGCTTTCAAGCCTTATCTCCCCACTCCTTGAGTGCATGTTCCAATTCTCGACCATCAACTCAATTAGTGCACTTTACAGCCCTATTCTATCATTTCCCTTTTGAGTGCATTTTGTAACCCTCATTTTCGCTTCGGATGGATCAACCATTTCTTGGTCTGATAAATCCATTCTCTTTTTTCTTTACAACACTTACTATTTAAAGTCTTTTACAAGACTTTTATCGTAAGCATTGTAAAGAGGGGGCAACTGTCGTAACCTAATTTTTGGGTCACTCCTCAAAATAAAATAAAAGGGGTTTGGCGTCGATAGAAAAATCACGGTAGAAATTTGGAAATTTTTTTGAGGCGAATCGTATCTCTTTTATGCCAAAAATGAGAGAAAATACAAATTCAAGGCAAAAATTAAGTCAAAAATCATAATTATATTTTTTATAAGCCAATTTGATTTAATCATGGGCTAATTTGAAGTATTATTATGTTTGAGAATTAATTTAGGGTCCAATTGAAGAATTTAATTAAGTGCAAGGACTTAATTATGCTTTAAGTTGGTTAAATTAATTTTATTAAGGGCTTAATTGATGAAAAATTGAATTCTTGAATTTAATTCGGGACTAATTGAGAAAATCAGAATTTTTGGAGACCCAATTGAATTTTTCCAAGCTAATTTGGCATAATTAGGGATCAAATTGAAGACAATTGAGAGTTTAATTGTCAATTGAGGACTAAATTGCGTGAATCAGAAGTGAGGGACCAAAATGAAAAAGGCGCAAAGCTGAGGGTAATGTTGAAATTCGGACAAGGGCACAATTGCACAAAATTACAAATTTAAATTCAATTGAGGGTGCAATTATAACAATCGCAAATTCAAGGACCAAAGTGAACTTTCACCTTCCCAAAGCTGCCACAACATGCACCGATCAGCCTTCGCCTCCCGACAACCGCCTGAACACCTCCGCCGATAGCCCACCAGCAGCTGCCACCACGCTGCCAACCAGTTGGCCACCGTGTCAGGCCAAACTCCCTTATAAAAACCACCATAGACGCTACATACAGGGAAGGAAGAAAAAGGGAGAAAAAATGGAGAAAAAACAAGAAACGAGGACGAAATTCTGGGGAAATTTATAGAAATTTCTAACATAAAAAACAAGCAAAACAAACACCATCATCTCCATCTTCGTCGGTGTCAGTTCTCTCTCTTTCTCTCTAGTTTCACGGTTCTCTCTCTCTAGTTGCAGACCTCGGCCCTCTCTCTCTCTCTTCGCCACTACTAGCCGTTCGACCACCCCAAAGCCACCTTTATCATCACCATAAGACTCCCATACATACCAGAAATCGAACCCCACTCTTAGGTGAAGCCATAGCCACAGTTGCAGCAACCATAACGCATGACCGGCGACTTTGGAGGCTTCCACCGACCACCACAGGGCACCGTTGACAACGCCACCACCACTAGGACAACCACCTTGATCTCCTCTACCCAATGGTGCTAACAGGTAAGCATTTCATCACACTCAAAAATTACCCCCACTGTTCATCATCTTCCCCCCCGTTCCCCACTGTTCATTGCAAGTGAACAGTGGGACGTGATTTGCGTCCTACTATTCACATGCATGAACAGTGGACTTGGGTCGGACCTTGTGTCCGGCCCGAATTTTAAAGAGCAAAAACCTGACCCAAGAAAATAAAGTCTGGGCTTCTAGCCCGTGAGGTCTAGAAGCCCGACCCACGTTAGTCTAGGCTTCAAAAATTATATTTTTAATTTTTATTATTATAGAATAGCTAAAACAAATCATAATTTCAAATTGTAATAAACAATGATTTCCATTGTTCATTACTATTTGAAAAGGTAAATTGAACTTTGGTTTTGGTGGGAGATGACAGGGGTGTTTGGGAATGCGTTTTTGAAAGTAAATGAAAATTTTGATTTTTAATTTTTATTATTTCAAACAGTTATGGACAATGATATTATTCATATCTAATATCATATAAACAAAAAAAATAAGAAGTGACACGTAGACGAAACAGGTGGAAAAATTATGACAATTTATCTACAATGAAAAAAATACATGAGCCATCACTCTCAACTTTGCCGTATCCATAAAAAAAAAATTTAACAAGCAAAAAAATATTAATGGTCTTAGATTGTTTTTTATAATGTTATATATTTGAGCAAAGCCTACAAAACATTTAGTTCTTACTATAGCAAAATTATTTGCAATAGTAATAATTATTATTGTACATTAGGTTTTTATATATTCATTTTATTATGCAAAATGCTTTTTAAATAATAATGACAATTGCTTTTAAGGATTTTTCTCTTAAAAATAATTATATATTTTGATATTTTTTAATATTAACACGTTAAAATATATATATATAAAATGAAGTTTTTTTAAAAACTTCTCAAAGTAATTTAGTCTTAGTATTTTGGAATACTTCAAATATAATAATATGAAGACTAAATCTTGGAAAAAATACTATAATAATAATGATAGTGGCAACGATAATATTGTTACTAATGATTAAAATATTAATTATTTACAATAATTGGTACAATAACAGCTACAATAATTGTGACAATTTAACAATCATGATAATAACAATAAAAATAATAATCAAGATAATTCATTAATCAATGTTGATTTTGTAAAAAAAATGACTTCTGTAACTTTTTGATGTATTATATTTCAGATATAATATTACATGAATAAAATATATACGAAGTTGCATATAGACAAAGCAGATGAATTTTTTTATCAAATTATCTACAAATATAAAATATATGAGTCACTTGCCCGCGCTTTGCCGCAACTAAAACCAAATTTTATAATATGTCAAAAAACGTTAATGGTTCTTGATTTTTTTTAACAATGCTATACATTAGAGCAAACCAATCAATCTACAAGATTTTCAATTATTTTCTTTTTTAATATATTCATTTTATTATAAATAATGTATTTAAAATAATGAGAAAATTTATTTTAAAGGTTTTTTCTCTTAAAAATAATTATATATTTTGATATTTTTTTAATATTAACTCATTGAAAAATATAATTAATAACTAACAAGCGAAGATTAACTATACTTTGTTTTTTAACCAAAACTATATTTAATATAAAGATAAATTTTAATAAAAATTAAAAGTTAAAACTAAGAGTATAGATATATAAATACAAATAAATTATTGATAATTATACCAAAATTAGTGAAAAAAATAAAAGAATCGAAACTAAATCAAGAAATAAAAGAATTTTTTTTTCCTCGCAACACTTTTAATTTTTTTAATTTAATCCTTCCATTTAAATTATTTACTTTTTTATTTATTTGAACCCATATACTTTTAATTCTTTATTATAATTCCTTTACTTTTTAGATATATTTCTAAATAGTCTCTATTTATATATATATATATATATATATATATAGACACACACACACACGTTCTTAATTTTAGCTTTTAATTTTAAGTATTTGCTCTTTTATTTAGATTGTACGAGTGGATTAGCCCGCGCGATGCGCTAGGCTTTTTTATTTTTTAATAAATTTGATTGATTTTATGTATATTGTATTTTGTTAATTTAATATTTAATGAGTAAAAGTATAGTTGATAAAATCTATTAGAATAATTTTTTTCCACTACAAAGCGATTAATTGTTGTTGCTGCTAAAATTCTTTTGATAAAAACTGTTAGAATTGTTTTTTTTATATGTCGGAAACTAATTGTAAAATTTATTGGTCATGTTCTTATATTAAAAATATTTTAGAATAATAATAAATAGGTTATATATATATATATATATATATATATATGAATAAATATTATAAATAAAAATTACTGTAATTTTTTGAAGAAATAAACTGAATTTTTTTGTGGGCTAGAATTAGTTATTTTAATATTTTATTAGCAAAATTGTATCAGATAAAATATGTCAGAAAAGTTTTTTTTTCCCTAATATGAACATGTTTATCTGAAAAAATCCTAGGCCATTTTGTTTTTTGTTATATATATTTTTAGGCGATAATTTTAAATAAATATTAAAATATATAATCAGTCTCACATATGTGTATAAGGAAAAAATGTAAAAATAATTATTATCATTATTTTGAATACTTTATCTACGCTTTTCTCTATGTAGAAAATGAAATGATTTTATACGCGTTGCAACTGGTTAATTTACTATTTAATCAGTAAAATTATAATTATTGGATTATGTTAGAAAGATTGTTTTTCTACCTAAAAGTGATTGAATGTTGTTGTCATTAAGACTATTTTTATAATTATTGTATCTGTAGATTATACAGTTGGAATTGAAAAAATTCTGTTCAAATGAGTCATGGGCTCCGTATAACATAACGATTGATTGTTATATATGTTTTATTTGTTTTATGAATTTTTTCGTTAGCAAATAATTAAATTATAATTATTGAATTTTAGCACAGATGAGTTATTTATTTTATGCCTCAAACAATTTGATTGGTGTTTGTTTTAACTAATTTAACAATAATTTAATTCGTAGATAGCAAAACCACAGTTGATGATATGGATTAAAGATATTTTATTTTTCAAAAAAATCCAGGTCAAAAACACACACACACACACACATATATATATAGGCTCAAAACAATTTGTTTGATGTTTTTTTAACTAATTAGACAATTTTATTTTTTGAAAAAATTCAGGTCAAACACGCGCACACACATATATATACATGCTACAAACAATTTGATTGGTGTTTTTTTTAACTAATTTGACAATAATTTAATTGGTAGATAACAAAATTATTATCGATGATATGGCCTAAAGATATTTTGTTTTTTAAAAAAATCAAGGTCAAACAATGACACACACACACACACACACACTATATATATATATATATATATATATATATATATATATATATATATATATATATTAAAACGTTTATATTACATAAATATACAGAAATAAAAATAATTTGACATACCTAAAAGAAAAAAAATAACAAATGATCAGTATAAATAAAAAAATTTCAAAACAACATAAAAAAATTAAAATAAATATTACTTGGTGTTACTAAATTATTTGAATATGTCATCATAAATATTATATACATAATTAATATCTTAATCATTATTGGTTATAATATCAATAACACCATGACTTTTGCTGAAAAAATTCATTTATAAGTTTTATTTGTCATATTATTATATTAGAAGTATTTGAAAAAATTTATCATCAATAATGATTTTATTTACAAAGAATAAATAGGTTATATATATATATATATATATAAGGACGTTAATTGTAACAACCCCAAAATTTTTTTTCTCTAGCTGAAATTTCTAACGAAATTTCGATAGACTCCCCCATATTAGGAGATCCCAAGTTATCGACAATGTAACCTGCATGCAGTTTGAATCATATCTCATCCACAATCTTATCCATGATTAATACAATCAACTGCATAATTCATTCCAGGATATGTTCAGGACCATATTCGTTCCCAAACTCCATCATACATCACACGCATAAGGTAAAAATCAAAAGAGCCAATTCGCACACGAAGATTTCATATATATATATATATATATATATATATATATATACATATAACATAACATAATTTAATATTTCAGAACCAAAATTCACAAATATACTATTCCATATAGTTTATATATTTCTTTTTTTTTTACATAACCAAAATTACATCACAACTTCCTAAGTTCCTAACTTATACAAAAGGATTAAGGGCCTAAATTCTATTCTTGACGAGAATGGGAGGAACTTGCAAAAATATAGATTTTTTTCCATATGAGTATAAAAAACAATTAAGTAAATACTAGCAATTTACAGAAGAATTTAAACAACATATCCTTTAATCTACTTAAATCATATAAGATTCTAAACACAACCATATACATCCTTTTTAAGGTTATATAAAAGAAAATTTATTTCTTTTGACTGCTTTTTTTAATCTGCTTCTTTTGACCGAATAGCTAATCAAGTTTATAAATTATGTCGATATCGACGTCACCCGCCGATATCATTAACTATTCTGAAACCGAATAGCTAATCAAGTTTATAAATTATGTCGATATCGACGTCACCCGCCGATATCATTAACTATTCTGAAACCGAATAGCTAATCAAGTTTATAAATTATGCTGATATCGACATCACCCGCTGATATCATTAACTATTCAAAACCAAATAGCTAATCAAGTTTATAAATTATGTCGATATCGACGTGCTTGTTTCTTCCTATACCCATATATATCTATTTTTCCATCCCCTAACCTTTCTTTTACCCCTTTTCTTTTCTTCATCACTAAGCACCAATTCGTATCTTATTGTTCAATAATTAGTAACAAAAATAATTACTAGGTAAAGGAAACATAGGTACCAAGTACCTACCTGCTGTGAATGTTCGACTTGCATTCCCCTGTTGTTGCCCTCCACCAGCGGTTCCTCCTGAAACCACAAACACCCACCATTTTTTTTCCATGTTAATCCACATATCATACACAACAACAATAAAAATGGTAATAATATTCATTTGTCTTTACCAAATCTTTTCTTTCTCACTTATATTCCTCATTATCATCCTTTAAGTTTTTGGCTCATTTATAGTTCAAGTGGAACATCATGAATTTAATTATTAAGCACCATTTATTCTCTTCTTTTATTTTCTGAGAATCAAGACACATTTTATGA
This sequence comes from Salix dunnii, assembly GCA_015731905.1. Classification (NCBI taxonomy): domain Eukaryota; kingdom Viridiplantae; phylum Streptophyta; class Magnoliopsida; order Malpighiales; family Salicaceae; genus Salix; species Salix dunnii. The sequence goes on from CM027674.1 coordinate 10,498,388, forward strand.
AAGACAAGGAATAATTTTCTACCCTTAACATGGTTAAATTTTTGCTATTTTCTCAACTTGGCCGAAATTGTCAACACAAGTGACAGCTTGACCACTCCTCAGAGTTTTACCCATATCTGGACTCGTTGGAAAGATAACACTCCTAGCTACAACTTCTATGAAGGAACCCTCCCTGAATTATGTATTTTTCAGGTCCAATTTCTCCTAAGAAACAGGGCAACGAATTTGCCCTGTTTTGCAAAAATGGAGGAAAAATAACCAATTCATCTTCAATCCTTGCTTCCTTATCAATCCCAGCCATGTTTCCCCCTTTATTCATGAAAACCCTACTCCTCTATGCATTTCCCCAATATTTTGTATTTAAAAACCCTAATTCCCAATTCAAGAAGAATCATGAACTTCTAATCAAATTGAAGTTAACTTAATAGAAATTGAAATTAGAACTCCTTACTTGGATGAAATCTTGACTTTAGTTCACAATTTTGGAAGAATCTTAGCCTTCTTCTCCTTGTTAAGAACAACTACTCCTTTCTTCCCCAAATTCTTCACCTTCTTCTTGTCAATCCTCCCCCAAATTGTGTTTCTCTACTTTAGAATTCCAAGACTTTTATGGGTTTACAAGCTTTTGGGTGTTAAATCTAAGATTTTGTGAAGGAATTTTGGGTTTACAAGCTGGATATGGCTGAGGAAAGAAAGGAGTATTTATAGTCCCATTTCTTCTTAATTATATTTTAGACCCTTTTTTTTTGCTTTTCTTTTTATTTTATTTTCATAAATTTTATATTATAATCACATTTCAATTTATTATAAACTTCCTACTTCTTTGAAATATTATTTTTCTTTTTCGGATTTCACATTAATATTAAATAAATATAACAATATATAACAAATAGTAAATGTGAAAATCTAGAAATAAAATAGAAAAATTTAATGATATTGGAAATAAAGTAAAATTGGAAAGAAAAACGAAGAGCATATATATATAAATATGAACAGAAATAGGAACTATACAAGAAATATGTATAAGAAATAAATGAACCAAAATAAAATACCACATTAAAAGTATAAGGGATAAAATAAAATAAAAACATATATGATAAATTTAATTTAAAGGAAAAAATTGAAATAAATCCTCATATTGAAATTCCATAATCCGAACTAAAACTAGAAATTAAAAGAATTGGGACTGAAATGGAACTGAAATACATAATTTATTTGCATGGAAGGATAAAATTGAAAGAAATCAAACTTTGACACTGAAATTATTAAGGATTTATGATAAATTTGCCTGGAAGGATAAAATTAACTTAAATCAAAACTTTGATATAAAAAATATTAAGGATTTCAAGCCAAAACACAAAATTAAAAGCACAGGGACCGAACTGAATTTACATTATCTAATTACTTTGAATTAAAGGACGAATTTGTAATCAAAACTTATATAATTGTAATCAGGGGCAAAAAAATAAAATCGAACGTTCAGGGACTGAAATGAAATTTGACAAAAAAACAGCTACGCTGACGTCAACTTGCGCAGGGAGGAGAGAGAAATGATGGGGGGAAATTCAAACGATCATTGACAGCTCTTTGGACACCATCTAGCTACACGCGCCGCTCCATGTGGAAGAGAGCATGTCGAAAAATCATTCTAGACACTGGTCGGACATTTTTGGACGTCGTATGATGACGCATGCGCCGTCCAAAGAACGCGTGAGGGCGGAAACGGACGGTGCATCTAGTGACGCGCCAACAGTAAACCGGCAAGGAAAAGAATAAAAATTGGCTAATTATCGTATCGCCCCTCCCGCCCAGTTATCTCTTTTGTCCTTTTTGAGGGTTAACATCATTATTTCACTATTCAAACAAATATTAAAAAAAAACCGGCCAGACGAACCGGACCGGATCGAACCAAAAATGCACAATGACCGTGGAGCCCCAGGTGCCCTTTTTTGTCCTTTTCGAGGGACAATAGCGTGATTACACTATTCATGGGCGGAAAAAAAAAAAACGGGTGGACAACCTTGCACGATGCATCAGTGCGAATTGCGAGTCCATACTGACAATGAGTGTGTGTGCACAGTGATTGAACAGTGAAAGTCGGAGCTGTTTTAGCTATCAGGTAATTTCTTAAAAAATTAAATTATTAGAGTTTAGGTTATTGAAACTCGAGTGATACTTCACCTTCCTGAATAAATAAATAAATAAATAAATAAGAAGTAACAAAAATCTCATGAAAAAAAGAAGGGAAAATACAAGGAAACAGAGAGGGTTTGGTGTATATATACACAAAACTATCACGAACCAAAGAGTAGAAGAAGATGAAGGGAAATGAGAGGGAAAACTGAAAATTCAAATACATGTAAACAAAACGACTGCGTTTTGTGTAGTTCTGTTTAATGCCAATAACTAAGTTAGGACAGCCACGAGGGTAGTGCCCGGCTGGCAAAGGCACGAATTCCTTTAAATTCCCTAATGATTGAAACAGAAAGACACGAGAAAAATATAACAGAATTCCTAGAATCTCTTCCCTGCTCCCCTTTTCTGCTCATGTTGTGGGTGTGACTTCCTCTTATCACCGTCCTTACTCTTCTTCTTCTTCCCAAGTTCTCCCTGTTTCTTGAAGGTCTGATTAACACGCAGCAAATTACTTTCTCATGTACACGGAGACAGAGAGGGTTTGGTGTATATATTTCTATGCTGGAAGATTTAATTCAAGATTGGATTCTCCAAATCTTTTGTTGATCTTTCGGATAATAATAAGAAATGCATCAGGTTTTAGGATAATTCTTGATTAAGTTTAGGTTGCTAGTTTTTCCTTACCTTTTCAAACTGTGTTTGCATCTCATCTTTCCTCATTGGATTTCCAAAGCAACTGTTTCTTTATTTACTTTGTTTGGTTGTTTTTTGATTATTTATCAAGTGAAGTGACGTCTGAAAGATCTCCCACTTGGATTTTTCTTACAAACCATGAAGGAGATGTGCTGCGTGTGTCTTGGGATACAAGTTGTAGCTTCCATTTGAATTTTGATGAAACTGAGATTTATGGTCCTTAGGACATCTTTGGCATATGTCCTTTGACTCAAGAAAACCATAGATTGGATGGGGGGCTTTCCTTCCAAAACAATATTTTGATCATGGAGAAAATTTTATTCAAAATCATTGTTTTATCATTCAGTTTTGGTCAAGAAAAACTAGCATTCAAGTTTTGCTTTCTGTTTACTGATATCAATGATGCTATATTTCTTGTTTCTCCAGGTGTATTTGAATGGGGCTCACATGACATCCTGGAAGAATGACCACGGGGAGGATTTGCTTTTTGTTAGGAGTAAGGTGCATGCAATATTATAATTACTCTCTCTCCCTTCATGGTTTTGCATGTTTCATTTTGGGATTCATGAAAATGTTCCCCATCATTAATCCTAAAAAAAATGTTTTTAATATTTCTTTCCTGTAATATTTGTTCTAAACCATTAATTAGACGTAAATTGTGGTCCAGAAATAAGTAAATAAAAGTATATTTTCATCCTGTAAACTAGATATGGACACTCTTGCACTATGGGGTCCTCTACTCAATTTATCACTTAAAGGGAAATTTAAACTGTTTCACAAAATGATAGGGTATCTAATTACCTCTTTCACATTCACCAGACACTATTGAGCTTTATTGTTTTGCTGGAAAATAAACCTCTGATTGCTAAGAAAACATTAAAATCAGTTACGGGCTTTGATTCTCCTTGGTACTGTAGAATTCTAGAATCTGCGTGGTGGAAATTGTTCGTGTTGTTGCACCTGCTATGCCTATTTGCGCAAGAAGTCCCGGGTCTACAGATTGTGGGGGCAAAGCCGGTTGGAATAGCTGATGGTTGTGTTTCTGATCTTTCTTGCTGCTCTGTCGTAACAGGAGGTACTTCCCTTGTCTCATTAGGTCTCTCGTCTTCCTCTGTAACCCCAGCTTCCCTTTGCAAAGTTTCGGGTAATATCATTGGAGCATATAATGCCGTATCATCCAAAGGATCTTCGTTTTGCCAGCCTTGAGCACTTTGGTTCCCGCCTCTCCTTTCGAAAGAGGGCGGCTCAGTACGTGTTCCTTGCCGGGTGCGTACCATCCTGAAATTCACCAGAGTACTATAATCATCATAAATCCTCAGGATCAAGACTAGGGGCTCTAATACCAACTGTAACAACCCGAAATTTTTATATATATATATATATGCATAGTGTCTTACCCAATGATTCATATACATTCACTTCGATAAATATCATCCATACAATAAACATTTCATTAAAGGAAATAAAGTTCTCATAAGCGAACAATACTACAAATTTTCACCACTAAAATTTAGACTAGAAATACACATACATGGAGGTGAGTTTACGTTCTTAACCTACTAGTGGTATTTACAAATGTTCACAAAAGGGTCTGATAACAAAATCTAGCATTCAATACATTGCTTCAACTTAAACACATCTTAAATTAGAATGCAATCTACATGGTTCTTTACAAAAGTAGGTTCCACTTGGATTAGGTTCCCTAGCCCCCTCGTGGCCGTGACGTCCCTGTAGTAGTATAAGCATTTAATGAAATACAATTACTTAATGATGGTATTAAAATAGTTTTGACCAAATGATCTATCGATTAAAAGATACACTAGCAAGATGAAATTTCTGCATATACATAAGGAAATTCGATTGTAGAAATATAAGAATTCCATTTCTCTTTTTCGAGCAACAATAACCTTACTACGAATATTCATATAAGGCACTCATATTTGAAGTCTAGTATTTTTCCCCCCCATGGTCCTTCTTTCTGGACATCGTTAGACGGAGTTAACGTTCTTCTGTTCCGGCCATCCTTTCGGATGCCATTAGCCAAAGCTAATCAATCGTTTATCCCGGCCATCCTTTCGGATGCCATTAGCCGAAGCTAATCAATCATTTTTTTTTCACGTTTAAACATTCAACAAGTCTAATATCTACTCCCTTATATTCGTATAATATTCAATTTAAAATACCTATTACAAGTCATATAAAAGGAGAGGTGTAAATCACCTACCTACTCTACTTCTGGGCTGTTCTTGTCTGGACGATGGTTCAATCCCCACTGCACCGCCTGCGACGTCAATTTCAAAAAAATCAATATATTTCTATTTTCAATTTCACATTCGTCACTATACTTATTTCAACAATTTTAGCCGAAACATGCATAAAATTCTCAGTAAAATTACACCTATTTTCATTACAAATCCATCACAAAATCCCAACAGAAAACACACATTGAACCCATAAATTTTAACACATAATCCATCAACAACATTCCAACAAAATACCCATATAATCCCATAAATTTCAGCACATAACCTACTTCTTCCCTTTCTTCTTCCTCTCGACAAAAACTCCCTTTTCTCTCTAAGTCACAACTCCTCACACACATTCACCAATTCCTCTCCCTTAATTTAGCCAAATGGTCGACTGTGAGGAATGGAAATGGAGAGGATTCGGCTGGACAGAGGGAAGAGAAGAGATGGTTCGGTTAAGAAGGAAAAAAAAGAATTCGGCTGGAAAGGAAAATGAAAGGAAAAGGTTTGGTTGGCTGGGAAAAAGAGAGGAGAATTTGGCTGGAAAGGAAAAATAAAAGGAGAATCCGGATGGAAAGGAAAAAGAAAGGAGAGGGTTTGGTTGGCTGGGAAAAAGAGAGGAGATGGAGATAATGGGAAAGAAAGAAAAATCCCTCACTCCTTATATTTATTTTCATGAACCGGTTTTGCTCTCACCTTTTTTTTTCTTTTTTTTTATCATTATTATTTTTATTATTTTTTTTCTTTTCTTTTGGGTGTTTACATTCTCCCCCTCTAAAATATGAATTTCGTCCTAGAAATTTAAGGGATTTTACATTCCATACCTGGTTTTTTGAATAATTCTGGGTACTTTTTCCTCATCTCATCCTCCCTTTCCCAAGTTTCCTCTTCTATTTGAGCATTTCGCCATAAGATTCTGATGATAGGGATCTTTTTGTTTCACAACTCCTTTTCACCCTTATCTAATATTCTTGCGGGCCTCATTTCCAGTGTTAAGTCCTCATTGACCTCAACTGGGATCTGGGGTAGAATTCTGGCGGGATCCACATCAGCCTTTCTTAATAAGGAGACATGGAACACATCATGGACCTTAGCTAACTGTGAGGGCAAGTCCACTTTGTAGGCCACTGGTCCCACCCGCTGTAGGATTTTGAAGGGTCCGATGAACCGAGGGGTTAATTTTCCTCTCAATCCAAACCGCAATATGTTTTTCCACGGGGCTACCTTTAAGTACACTTGATCCTCCGTACTAAATTCAAGGGATCTCCTCCTCACGTCAGCATACTTCTTCTATCTATCCTGTGTGGCTTTGATGCGATCCCGAATAATTCTCACTTTTTCAGTGGTTACTTGGACCAGCTCTGCACCATATAACTTCCGATCTCCAATTTCTTCCCAGCACAAAGGCGTTTTGCACCTTCTTCCATACAAGGCTTCATATGGGGCCATTCCTATTGTGGCTTGGTAACTATTGTTATATGTGAATTCTATCAAGGCCAGGTGTTCCTCCCAGTTTCCTCCAAATTCTAGTACAGAGGCCTGTAATAGGTCTTCCAATACTTGGATGACCCTTTCTGATTGGCCATCTGTTTGAGGGTGAAACGCAGTGCTCATATCCAATCTGGTCCCCAAGGCTTGTTGTATACTCGGCCAAAGTCGAGAGGTGAATCTAGGATCTCGATCCGATACAATGGACACCGGAATCCCATGGAGTCGTACTACCTCATTTATGTAGATCTTGGCAAGCTTGTCCACCGAGTCGGTCATCTTTATAGGCAAGAATAGTGCGGATTTCATCAACCGATCAACGACGACCCATATCGCGTCATTTCCTTTCCTCCCTTTAGGAAATCCTGACACAAAATCCATGGTTATCATCTCCCATTTCCACTATAGAATTTGTAATGGTTGTAGTGGTCCTACAGGTTTTTGGTGTTCAATCTTGACTTGTTGACATATCCCACACTTTGACACATACTTCGCTATTTCTCTTTTCATGTTCGGCCACCAATAGAAGTATTTTAGGTCTCGATACATTTTAGTGCTGCTAGGATGTATGGCGAACTTGGATTCATGTGCTTCTTGTAGAACCATCTGTTTGACTATTTCGTCATTAGGTACGTACAACCTTTGTCCCATCATCAAGGATCCATCATTTGCTATCCAAAATTTCATTTCTACACCGGCCTCTACATTCCTCCTAATCTTGGACCCAACCTCGTCCCGGAACTGAGCTTGTAGTATTTGTTCCCGATACGTTGGTCGCACCAGAAGTTGGGCTACCAACCCACCACCGACATTAACGTCCAAATTTGCACCCATCTTTTTCAATTATGTCAATTGCCACTCCTTCCCAACCGTTAACCCCTTTAGGGTGGTTTTATTTTTTTGACTGAGGGCATCTGCCACCACATTTGCTTTTCCCGGGTGGTATTCTATGGTGCAATCATAATCCTTAATGAGCTCTACCCACCTTCTCTATCGCATGATCAACTCTTTTTGTGACATCAGATACTTCAGGCTCTTATGATCAGTAAAAATTTGAGTTCGCGATCCGTACAAATAATGTCTCCATATTCTTAACGCAAACACTACAGCAGCCAATTCCAGGTCGTGCACCGGGTAATTCACCTCATGAGTCTTTAACTGCCTTGATGCATAGGCAATCACCTTCCCATGTTGCATCAGGACACACCCCAAACCTTTCCCCGAAGCATCACTATAAACCACGAAACCTTCTGTCCCTGAGGGAAGGGTTAACACTGGAGTGGTGGTGAGCCTTCTTTTTAATTCTTGAAAGCTCCTTTCACACTCCTCCAACCACACCCATTCCTTATTCTTCCGGGTAAGCTGAGTCAAAGGTGTGGCAATCAAGGAAAAGTCTTCGATAAACCTCCGATAGTATCTTGCAAGTCCCAAGAAGCTACGTATTTCGGTGACTGAAGTCGGCCTCTCCCATTTCAAGACTGCTTCAACTTTTTGGGGGTCCACAAAAACACCTTCTACCAAAATGACATGTCCTAGAAACGTCACTCTCTTCAGCCAAAACTCACATTTACTTAGTTTCGCATATAATTGGTGCTCTCTCAAGGTTTGTAAGATTTGCCTCAAGTGCACTTCGTGCTCCTCACAAGACTTCGAGTATACTAGTATGTCATCAATGAATACTACTACAAACTTGTCAAGGCAGGGTTGGAAAACCCTATTCATCAAGTCCATGAAGAGGGCTGGAGCATTCGTCAACCCGAACGGTAACACCAAAAACTCATAGTGTCCATAACGAGTTCTAAATGCAGTCTTCGCTACATCTGTCCCTTTTATCCTCATCTAATAATACCCTGATCTCAGATCTATTTTTGAAAATACCCTTGCTCCTTTTAGTTGATCGAACAAATCATCTATTCGAGGTAACGGATACTTGTTCTTCATTGTTATTCTGTTTAACTGTCGATAATCAATACAGAGTCTATGGGTTCCATCTTTCTTTCTCACGAATAGGACTGGCACACCCCAAGGAGAATTGTTGGGCCGTATGAACCCTTTATCTAACAATTCTTGAAGTTGGGTCTTTAACTAGTTCAGTTCTGTTGGGGCCATCCGGTAAGGTTGTTGTGATATGGGTGGGACTCCAGGAAAAGTATCTATGGACACCTCTACCTCCCGCTCTGGGGGTAGTCCCGGTAATTCCTTAGGAAACACATCCAAGAATTCCCTTACCACAGCAATATCCTTCAATTGTGGGCCTTCATTATTGAGATTTAAGACGTATGCAAGGTATCCCACACACCCTTTTCTTAAAAGTTTTTGGGCTGTTACTACTGATATTAAGGCAGCCGGTTTGAACATTCTCTCTCCTTCAAAAATCTTTCTCTCTCATTTTGGGGTTTGGAAGGTAATAGTTTTAGCATAACAATCTATTAGAGCCTTGTATTTATTCAACCAATTCATGCCTAGAATTAAGTCAAAGTCATGCAACCCCAAGGGAATCAAGTCTACTTCTGTTTCGCACCCAGACAGGCTAATCCCCACATTCAAATATACAATATCAGTTGCGATCATGTTTCCCATTGGAGTTCCAATTAAAAATACCCTCTCTACTATTTTTACTTCCTTTCCCAATTTAGTGACAATCTTTTCATCAATAAAAGAGTGTGTGGCACCAGGATCAAACAACACATGCACATTAAAATCATTCAATCGTAGAGTACCTGCCACCACATCCGATGCAGCCCTGACCTCCTCCTATGTCAGATGAAAGACCCTTCCCGGGGTCCTATCATTCTGTGCTCTTAGTCTTCCTTGACTGGGGTTTGCTCCGGATTGAGAAGATCTCACTGGTTTATTCACGTTGAATGACTGTTGGGAGCTCTGACCAGGCTGTCTATAGCTTTGTACTTGTTCGGGGTTCCTTTTCGGGCAGTCCCTCTTGAAATGTCCTCTTTCACCACAGTAATGACACCCTTGACTCAAATACTGACAATTCCTCCACCTATGCCCTTCTCCTCTGCACACAAAGCATTGCCCGGGGGAAACTGAGCAGTCTCCAGGATGTTTTTGTCCACATTTTATGCAAAAAGGGTAATCCACCCCCTTGCGGTCACCCGCTCCTGTTGAAGTGTTTTCCTTTGGGTGCGACTGCTCGATCATCACCCTCCTACTTGACTGTTGGTGAGATGGAGACATCAAATTCTCTTTTTTCCTGTACTGATCATACCCTCCGCTTTTCCCTTTTTTTGGAATTTGTGGCCTACTGCTGAAAAAATTCCCATCTCTCTTTTTGCCTATACTCTGATGTCCCCCATGACTCTCTCCAATGCAAGCTTCCAAAGCTTGAGCAGCTTCGATTAAGTCTCTAACTGTTTTAAACCACAGTGCAATTAATCCCTGTCTCAAATCCTGTCGTAACCCATCTCTCAACTTCTCAATCATATGCTCCTCTGTCGGCACATAATGTGGGGCGAACAATGATAGATCATGAAACCTCCAATCATACTCTAACACTGACATATCTTCCTGCTTTAAAGCCAAGAACTCTTGCTCTTTTATCTTACGATGGTATCTGGAATAAAACTGATTTTCAAACTCTGTCTTGAAATCACTCCATATTAGCGTCTCAGTCGCACTCTCATCTGAACCGTTTCCCACCATGTCATGGCCCTACCAGACAGTAGTTGAGTTACACAGTTTACCTTCGAACTCTCAGGTATACTTATTTGAGTCATGGTCTTCTCTACCTTCCTAATCCATCTCCCGGCTATTTCTGCATCATGCTCCCCCAAAAACGGTTCACATCCCATTTCCCTCATACTCTTGACTAGACGTACCAATGGCACTACGTTATCCGTTGTAGTGCTAGGTATAGGGGCTACTTGTGGAATCTGCGTGGTGGAAATTATTCGTGTTGTTGCACCTGCTATGCCTTCCATCACTGCTTTAACTATTTGCGCAAGAAGTCCCGGGTCTACAGATTGTGGGGGCAAAGCCGGTTGGAATAGCTGATGGTTGTGTTTCTGATCTTTCTTGCTGCTCTCTCGTAACAGGAGGTACTTCCCTTGTCTCATTAGGTCTCTCGTCTTCCTCTATAACCCCAGCTTCCCTTTGCAAAGTTTCGAGTAATATCATTGGAGCATGTGATGTCGTATCATCCAAAGGATCTTCATTTTGCTGGCCTTGAGCACTTTGGTTCCCGTCTCTCCTTTTGAAAGAGGGCGGCTCAGTACGTGTTCCTTGCCGGGTGCGTACCATCCTGAAATTCACCAGAGTACTATAATCATCATAAATCCTCAGGATCAAGACTAGGGGCTCTAATACCAACTGTAACAACCTGAATTTTTTTTTTTTGTATATATATATGCATAGTGTCTTACCCAATGATTCATATCCATTTACTTCGGTAAATATCATCCATACAATAAACATTTCATTAAAGGAAATAAAGTTCTCATAAGCGAACAATACTACAAATTTTCACCACTAAAATTTAGACTAGAAATACACATACATGGAGGTGAGTTTACGTTCTTAACCTACTAGTGGTATTTACAAATGTTCACAAAAGGGTCTAATAACAAAATCTAGCATTCAATACATTGCTTCAACTTAAACACATCTTAAATTAGAATGCAATCTACATGGTTCTTTACAAAAGTAGGTTCCACTTGGATTAGGTTCCCTAGCCCCCTCGTGGCTGTGACGTCCCTGCAGTAGTATCAGCATTTAATGAAATACAATTACTTAATGATGGTATTAAAATAGTTTTGACCAAATGATCTATCGATTAAAAGATACACTGGCAAGATGAAATTTCTGCATATACATAAGGAAATTCGATTGTAGAAATATAGGAATTCCATTTCTCTTTTTCGAGCAACAATAACCTTATTCCGAATATTCATATAAGGAACTCATATCTGAAGTCTACTATTTTTCCCCCCCATGGTCCTTCTTTCTAGACGTCGTTAGACGGAGTTAATGTTCTTCTGTCCCGGCCATCCTTTCGGATGCCATTAGCCGAAGCTAATCAATCGTTTATCCCGGCCATCCTTTCGAATGCCATTAGCCGAAGCTAATCAATCGTTTATCCCGGCCATCCTTTCGGATGCCATTAGCCGAAGCTAATCAATCGTTTATCCCGGCCATCCTTTCTGATGCCATTAGCCGAAGCTAATCAATCATTTTTTTTTCACGTTTAAGCATTCAACAAGTCTAATATCTACTCCCTTATATTCGTATAATATTCAATTTAAAATACCTATTACAAGTCATATAAAAGGAGAGGTGTAAATCACCTACCTGCTCTACTTCTGGGCTGTTCTTGTCTGGACGATGGTTCAATCCCCACTGCAACGCCTACGACGTCAATATAAAAAAAATCAGTATATTTCTATTTTCAATTTCACATTCGTCACTATACTTATTTCAACAATTTTTGCCGAAACATGCTTAAAATTCTCAGTAAAATTACACCTATTTTCATTACAAATCCATCACAAAATCCCAACAGAAAACACACATTGAACCCATAAATTTTAACACATAATCCATCAACAACATTCCAACAAAATACACATTTAATCCCATAAATTTCAGCACATAACCTATCAATAAAATCCCAACAAAATCACATATTGCAACCATAATTTCAGCCCATAATTTATCAACAAAATTCCAACAAAATACACATTTAATCCCATAATTTCAGCACATAACCTATCAATAAAATTCCAACAAAATCACACATTGCAACCATAATTTCAGCCCATAATTCATCAACAAAAATTCCAACAAAATACACATTTAATTCCATAATTTCAGCACAGAACCTACTTCTTCCCTTTCTTCTTCCTCTCGACAAAAACTCCCTTTTCTCTCTAAGTCACAACTCCTCACACACATTCACCAATTCCTCTCCCTTAATTTAGCCAAATGGTCGACTGTGAGGAATGGAAATGGAGAGGATTCGGCTGGACAGAGGGAAGAGAAGAGATGGTTCGGTTGAGAAGGAAAAAAAAGAATTCAGCTGGAAAGGAAAATGAAAGGAAAAGGTTTGGTTGGCTGGGAAAAAGAGAGGAGAATTTGGCTGGAAAGGAAAAATAAAAGGAGAATCCGGATGGAAAGGAAAAAGAAAGGAGAGGGTTTGGTTGGCTGGGAAAAAGAGAGGAGATGGAGATAATGGGAAAGAAAGAAAAATCCCTCACTCCTTATATTTATTTTCATGAACCAGTTTTGCTCTCACCTTTTTTTTTCTTTTTTTTTATCATTATTATTTTTATTATTTTTTTTCTTTTCTTTTGGGTGTTTACAATTCATGTTCAAGAAGGCTTGTTGGTGGAACCAAGACCATTACACAAGGATTGGGAGAAGAAGACTAGATTCGGACAGTTTGGCCTTTGGTTACTCTTTTAGTCATAACTGGAGCTACAGATCTAATTTTGATGTCATTCTAGTTTTTATGGAAACTAGACTTCCATACCTTTCCAACGGTATATGGCATGCCTTCTTATTCTTTAAGACGAGAATTATACTTCCTTTGCTCATCTCCATGTGTAGGCGTTGTCATCGAGTTGGTTTATAGTCTTGTTGCTTTGTAGCAAGTCTTCCATTGTGATAAGCTAATTCAATTCTCAACAAACTTGGGTTAGATTGATCTTAGGGTCACGAATACCATTAAATTCCACTAGGGTTCGCATTAGAGAGAACATATCACATCTCACCAAAAACAATTTCATACATGAACTTAATAAGTGTGGTGACACTAATATTCAACAAAGTTTCTCAAAATATAATCTAGTAGATTTGTTCACTAAAGCATTATCAACTACCATATTTGAAGGATTGTGATGCAATAATGGAATACAACAACTTAAGGACTTAAAAAAGATACATTCATGAGGCAAAATTAATACACACTGCACTTGTTTTTCCTTAACTATGTTTTTTTCCCATTGTGTTTTCCTAGTAAGGTTTTTAATGAGATAATTTTCAATATGTAAGGTTATATCATACATTATATATGTGGATGTCTAGATACCTTCCCACATCTCTCTCTTATTACATTCATTTATCATTATTTCAAGTTCATTTGAATCCATATTTATTAATACTTTTGATATTATCAAAATTTATGTGCATGTTGTGCCTATAAATAGATGCATTGTTGAGAGGATAGATTAGTGATATGAAATTACAAACTTTTATGAAATAAAAATGTTCTCTCTCTATTATCGTAATCTATATTATTCTTATTTATTTTGTTACTTCTTTGTTGAGTATATTGTATGTTTCTATTCATCAAATATATATATACCTTGTATCATCCAAAAAATCATACATCTTTCTAACTAGAAACAAGCACTTCACAAACCAATTCCTTTTCCTGTTTACTACCACACAACCCTCCAAAATCTTTGTCATTCCTATATGTAATGGGACTAGTCATTCATATACCTATTGGGACTACCAGCAAGCATGATTTAATACATTCTTCTTCCAAAATTATGAATATAGCCCACTCATGGCTATTTTACTTCCACAACTATATACATACCTCCAAATTCCCAACCTAGTTCTTCTAGATTATTTTGGGTCTCGCTGTGACATTTTGAAGCCTCACCCTCTTGATCAAAATGGTTACCTCCATTTCAAACAAAACTTCAAACAATATGCTTCAAAGAAGAAATTTCCCCTATTTCTCTTTTTATGTACATAATTCTTTGTCTTAGGTATGTTCATGATATTTTGATTACAACACCCAACATGGATACCATATCCTTGTTAAGAAATTCAAAATCAAATGGTCGGATTTGTTTGTAGGAAAGTCAAAAAGCTCCAAACAAGTTGTAATTGAATGATTCCCAAAGCATCAAACTACTCTTATTATGGATGCTCATCCCCGGTCCACATTCCTAGCTCAAAAATTCATACCTCTACCCTCCTCACCACTGCTAGGGCTGAAGAAGAATACTTCCATCTTATGCAACAATTACTGCAATGAATTTCAAATAAGTTTTATCCAAATTTAGATCATCTAATACGTTATCTCCATTCGACTCCTTCTCTAGTTTAGAGGACAAAAATGAAGATGATTATCATGGCATTTGAACCCAAAACAAAAATCTTGAACAATATTTATTCACATGTAAAAAAAAAAGTTTTTTTGGCCTAATATTGTTCAAATAGTTTCAAGCCCTTTAAGTTTAAGGCCTACTTTCCAAATCATGTTTTATGCACTAATCCAATCCAAGAAAGTTGTTGGCAAAACACAACAATTTTCTTTTTGGTGGTTATATCTAGACAATTTACTTTACAAAAAAACAATAAAGGTATTCCTCATTACTACAAATAAACAAACCTCTTTCGGCGTAAATATTTCATCTCATCAAAATGCTAAATTATCTCTTTATGTTATAGAAGACCCTTCTCTAGCATCCAAATGCAAAACTTTGTGCATCCAAGAATCACATAATTTCTCTTATAGAAGAAAATTCTTCTTGAGCGCTCTTTTGTAAACAAACTTTTATCCAATTTACATATCCCCTATAAACACAAATCTCTTATATACATAGCATATTTTATCTATACAAGTCAAAGGTTAATATCTTCAAACTTTTTATAATTATATTCTTTGTATACATTTTTGCAAATCTTTATATATTGCAAACTAAGTATGCTTTATGTTTGATTGACGATCATGATATTATTGGTCTTGCCTTAATCATTCACATCATAAACTATTTATTTTATAATTCTATTAAAACTTATTATATTAGTTGGACACCTCTCATTTTAAGGCTACTGGTCTAAAAAAAAAAGCTTATGCTTTGATGGTTGAGGTTTAATAATACCTTGTATTAGTCTATTTTCTTCTATTGTTAATATATTATATATATATATATATATATAAAGAGAGAGAGAGAGAGAGAGAGAGAAAAGCATTCCAAACATTTGCTTATTAATTTTGCTTATTATACATCATTCCCTCTTCGAGAGAGGGGGATTGCCATTCTCATCTTATTCTTCACACTCATACGTATGAGAGATCATTGTTTAACACATTTTTGTTACTATTATAAATTATCAAAATTAACTAAAATATAATTGTCGTTGCCCTTTTACTATAACATATTTCATTATGTACATAGACATAAAGTACTGTGGATTACGACACTAAAATTTCTATTTTACTCCGAGGGTTGAAAAATTTAACCCACGGGGACAGCGTCATTTTTGACATTTGTAGGGGACTGTATGGTATTTTCAATTTCTTTGCAAAGTAAAACTATTATTTTACCCTTAGGTGTTGACAAAAGGATGAGGAACTATGGGAGGTTATTTTGTTTTTTCACATATATGTGCTCAATTCAAATACAAACATAACCCCCAAAAAAGACAAAAAGAATTCTTGAGCCGAGGTAATGTTGTACTTTTACCCCTGTTTTTTTTTTTGTGATTATCACTAGGTCTAGGGTGTATAGGTAATTTATCATTTTTTATAATTTCTTTTTCTAAAACACTGCAAGCACGTTGTATAGACATGCTAAGATTGCTTCACGCGCACATGACATTTAGACGACACGTGCGGTGTCTTTGGGCAGTACAAACTACCATTCTGCTGTGTCGTGTCCTCTACTTCTTGGTGCGGTGCATGTTGGTGAAAGGTGGTTAGTGAATCATTGGTGAACATTTTTTAGTTGTCTTTGTTTTCTCTTTCCTGCCGCCAGAAAGTACATGTAAGTCCTTCATGTTTGTGATTGTTTTATGTTAGTCCCTGATATTTTGATTTTATTTTTATTCTTGATTTCTTCAATTCAAATTTGATTATGTTCAATTGTGCCTTTCAATTTTGATTTTTGATTTGTTTTTGGTTCCTTTAATTTTTTTTGTTATGCAAGTTTTAATTAATTTTAATTTTGTCGTCTAATTGAAATTGGTCATATATGCTACTTTTCATTTTGATTCTTATGCTTTTAATTTTTCAACAAAAATACACTATAATGTTTTTTAAAAAATACTTTTATTTGTTTCAGTCCCAAGGTTTTTATTTGTTTCAATTTTGTCCTTCAATTGGAAATAATTATATATTTTATTTTTCATTTCAGCTCTTATTTTTTGAAATTTTTATTTGGCATTAATTCCTTTTTTTTAGTCCTTCTTGGACAATGTTTATCTTTTACCCATATCTATGCACCTATGCTTTTAGTTTTTGTTTTAATTGTTATTGTTTTATTTTTTATTGGGTTTTATTTTTATTTGGTTCAATACTGAAATTCTAATTTATATTAGTGATCATTATAAAATTAATATTTCTTCTTTTTTCCCTTTTTTTTGTTGTTTTTTAATCTATTTTTGGGTCAAATGATTTTATTATCATTAAAAAAACAAGAAGATTTAGATATTTGAATTATTGAATTCATCGTATTAAGATTGGTTCATTTTAAATAATACACACCAGAAAATAAATTGTGAAAATACCTATAATAATCAAATAACAAAAAGAAGAATAGTTAATTTTCTATCTCCAAAAAGAAAACATAAATTAAAAATTCAACCCTTCTTTATTGTCATTATTATTACTACAATAATTAAAATTATTATCAGCATTACATTACCTTCATTAAATTGCCTCGAAGAATAAAAAAAATATTTTTACAAAAAAACAATAAAAAAACAATCACTAGAATTATCATTATTATTGCACAAACAATAAAATCATTTATTAAAAAAAAAGAGATAAAAATAACAAAAAAATAAAAAGAGAGCAATATTAATTTTAAAATGATCATGAAAATAAATTTAAATATAAGGACCGAATAAAAATAAAAAGATAAATATTAAAAATAAAAACTAAAAGCATAGATGTATAACAGATAAAAAATAAATACTATTCAAGAATGATAAAAAAAAACCAAAGTAATTGATATCAAATAAAAAATTCAAAGAATGAGGAACGAAATGAAAAATAAAATATATATAATTAATTCAAATAGAAGAAAAAAATTAAAAACAAATAAAAACCTTAGGACCAAAATAAATAAAGGCATTTAAAAAACAATTGTAGTTGAATTTTGTTAAAAATATAAAAGAATAAGGACCAAAATGAAAAGTAGCATATAAGACAAATTTCAATTGGAAGACACAATTAACACAAATTAAAACCTTCATAACAGAAAAATTAAAGGAACCTAAAGCAAACCAAAAAAAAAAAAAAAAATAAGGAATGAAATGAAAACCAACATTTATAATGAGTTTCAATTGAAGGGTACAATTGCAAAAAATCAAAATTTCCATTGAAGAAATCAATAATAAAATAAAATCAATAGAACAGGGACTAAACTGAAAACATCACAAACATTAAGGATAACATGTATTTTCCTACAGCAGGAGAGAGAAATGGGAGAAAAAATGTAAACCCGTTTACTAACCACCAGAACCTGACACATGCTGCACCGGGAAGTAGAGGACATGTCATTGCATCAGGTGACACGATGGATGGTCTATTTCAACCTTCGCACGATGCCGCACATGTTTCCTTAAAGGCACATCCACATGAAACATTAGGGGCGCGTATGCACGACGCGTTTGCAATGTTTCAGAAAAGAAAAGATAAAATAAAAGTAAATTACTTAAACACCCTTGGACCTAGCAATAACCACAAAAAAAAAGGGGGAAAGTACTTCACTACTCTCAGCACCTGGTTTTATTTTGTCTTTTTTTAATGGCTATTTTAGTAGTTTTACTGTGCAGGAATGTGATAAAAACCAAAAACACCCCCAACTGTTCGGCATTCTTTTCTGAGCACCTAAGGGTAAAACAATAGTTTTACTGTGTAAAAAATTTGAAAATACCATCCATGCCCACTATAAATGTTGAAAATGACTCTGGTTCCGATGGTTAAATTTTTCAGCCCTAAAAGAAAATAATAATTTTACTATTGTAATTCACAATAATATGACTGTGTGGACAAGAAAAAATTGACCAGTAAATGTGGGATGCCTTTTATATTCTAAGAAATATATATAAAATTTCTTAAAGATTGTTTTGATTTCTTACAAGTATTATAGAAACATCGACATCTGAAAATACCTAAGAAAACTTGTAAGAAAGCTTGGGAGCACAAAAGGAGTTGAAAGTAAGCAGAAGATCATAGTATACCAATTAATTTTCCTGCTTTACGTCGTGGAAGCCATTGCTAGAGGAAAAAAGACGTTAAGAGAATCGGTATCCCACTTTTTTCTGCGGTGCTGCTCTCTAAACATGGATTGAATCAGGTTGAGAGATAAAATTAAACAAAGCCACGCATGAAAGTCGGAACATTACAAAAACAGTTCATGCTTCTAAAAACGTAAGGCAAAGAACGAATGTCGTGCATCTCCTAGCGGTGTCATCATTCACTTGGAATCTCTCTAATATTTCCTAACCCATATATGTAGGCATAAACAAACTTGCAAAATCTAGCACTATATATACTTGTTTCCCCACCAACAATCTATCAAATCATTTTTAAATAATCGAGAGAGAAATTTTTTAGGCTGTGCCAACATTTTTTTTAGTTGTTTGTTTTCGCCAGCATGATGGCATCGCCTTTGAAATCTATGTTAGCAACATTGCTGCTTTTAGCCATTGCATTGCCTGATTGCAAGGCAAAATCTAAACCTTCCCTCTTAGGGAAACAAGCCATTCACCATGCAATTGGACGACAAGCCAACCACATTGAACTTCACAAACGCCATAAACCAAAGTTCCAGCCAGGCCCTTGGATGAAAGCCCATGCAACTTTCTATGAAGGCGGCTCAGGAACATATGGTATTGATGACTTCTTTTTCCCTCTTTTTTTTCGTCCTTTACAAGTGATCGATGATCTTGCTCACCCAACAAAACGACCAAATCCAATTTCTAATATGAAAAAGAAAAAATAGATTTTTCGTTAGCTAAAATATCATTCCATTTTGTGAGGCTGCCTGCCAATAGGAGTATGATGAGAACTTTTTTCATTGTTCTCATTAAAAACTAGATTGTAAGAAAATAAATAAAAATCAAGCCTCACGCAACTGACAGCATTAATTATAACTACAATTAGATTATTTTCATTGTTCCTGGACTAACTTATAAAAATTGTTCAGGGGGCGCATGCAATTACAAAGATGTTGCAGGCGAAGGTTATGGCATGAATACTGCTGCATTGAGCAGTGTTTTGTTCAAAAATGGACAGACTTGTGGTGCTTGTTATGAAATCAAGTGCGCTGATAGCCCTCAATGGTGCAAGCTAGGGCAGTCATCTCTCTTTGTCACTGCAACTGACCACTGCCCACCAAATCCATCTCTCCCAAATGACAATGGAGGCTGGTGCAATATTCCACGTGAGCATTTCGATATAGCCAAGCCTGTATTTAGTCAGCTTGCTGAGTACAAGGCCGGCATTATTCCAATCCACTATCGCAGGTCATATGACTTTTCAATCTCTTAACATTTAGCTGGCCAACTAGGATGCTTAGGTTGAGTTTCTTAATTAAAAAGGTTCATTTTCCCTGCAGGGTTCCATGCAAAAAGCAAGGAGGTATTAGATTCACTATATTGGGGAATCCTTGGTTCTATCAGGTCATTGTGTGGAATGTAGAGGGAGCTGGAGATATTGTTAGTGTTCAAGTGAAGGGTGATGACAAGCTCAAGTGGACGCAAATGGAACGAGATTGGGGGGCAACTTGGAAAACCAGTTCTATTTTGCTTGGAGAGTCGCTATCGTTTCGTGTTAGAGCAAGCGATAAGAGATACTCGACTTCATGGCATGTTACCCCTAAAAACTGGGAATTTGGCCAGACATACGAGGGCAAGAACTTCAACTAAAGCCTAAAAAATATTTCGGAAGGGAAGATATTTGTGTCCTGATAGCTAAATACGTAACGTTTGCAGGCATGGACATACACATATCTGGCTTTATAATAACATAATCAAAATAACTTAGCATACAGGGTAGTTTTATTTATATTTAAGGACATTGTAGTGATACTGACTGCAGAAAAGAATATCGATCCAACTAACATCAATTGTGTCTACAAGACAATATGAATGTTTTTTATTAGCTTTGTTATCCACAAAGTTTCCTCATCCCTTCTCTTTATGTTCTTCAAGTTCTCCGTTTATAATTATTATCTTTATTTTTTCCAATATCATCACTACATCATCCTCTAAATTCTTAATCAAACATGAGCTAGACTTGATACAATGCTGTCATGAGTAAACCTCTCGTTTACGGTGCAGATACGTGATGATATCCATAGTAAAGCAGATTATAAATTGAGCGGTTGATGAAAGAACAGAACAAAATAGCACGCTCACCACTTTTCTAATACCATCTCAATCCAAAACTTGGGTCTAAATGAATATACCTGACGCAGTAGAAAATCACAAGGAATACGACCAACGTCGATATTCCGTAAAATCACACGAAATTGAGAGAAACTCTATAAAACTTTAATTTTATTCAATGATATCCAAAGGTAAGGCGGCCAGAGGCTTTACAATTGTTTTTAAAGCAAAACCCTAACCTAACCCATGCCGGAAAAGGAAACGACGATAATTAATAAAATTTACCAAAAATAGCAAATTTGAGATAAATGCAGAAATTGAAAATGCTATAAATCCTGAGCCATCTGGAATTGACGGAAGTCAATTCGGACTTGGAAATCAAAAGTTATAGCCAAAATGAAACTTTCCTAAAATGGCAAAAGGCCGATTTCGGGGCCTAAACAATAGAATTCAGCCAAAATCCGACGTTCCTCAGTAGCAAAGCACCTGACTTATTCCACAAACATCGAGACGCATCAATTGGGTGAGTTTAGTGTCATTCCAACATCACCACTCGGGCTGCCGAAATTCAGTTGCCTTTGAATTTCAGGTGCTCCCTCTTGATCATGTACGCCTCCGCTACTTGTTCTACATCAGTCTCCCCCACTTGAAAAGAACTCGACCTCAAGATACCATCTGAATCAGGGTCAGGATACAGCGGTTCTTTTGCATGGTACTAGAACAAATCTGCAACATTGAAAGTCTTGGATATTCCCATGGTCTCAAGTAGATGAATGACATAGGCATTATCATTGATCTTCTTCAAAACTTGATATGGGCCATATTTCTTGGGTTTCAACTTGTTTTAAGTTCCCATAGGAAACCTCTCTTTGCGCAAGAAAATCATCACTGAATCTCCTCCTCAAATACCTTGCGATGACGATGCTTATCTGTCGCTGCCTTATATTTTGCATTTGTCTCCTCTAGCTTCTGCCTCACTTCTTCATGCATAGCTTGAGCCTGGGTAGCCATGTTCTCTGCTGCCATACTAAATCCTTGACCACCCTTGGGTAGACGAACTAAGTCCATTTTATGCCTCGGTGGTGACACATATGTCATAGCAAAAGGGGTCTTTCCTGTTGCACTATGAACAACACTATTGTAAGCAAACTCGGCTTGTGGCAACGCATGATCCCACTGTTTTGGTTTATCTCTACAAATGCTATGAACCAGATTCCCTAAAGTCTTGTTTGTCACCTTTGTCTGCCCATTAGTTTGCGGATTCGCGGTTGTGCTTCGGTTCAGCGAAGTCTGAAACATCTTCCATAAAGTCACCCAAATGTGATTAAGGAATTTCATGTCACGATCAGAGGTAATTGATTGCAGCACTCCATAAAGTCGGACCACCTCCTTGAAAAATAGTCGGGCTATGTGCGAAGCATCTGATGTGTTTTGGCAAGGGATGAAGTGAGCCATCTTTGAAAACCTGTCAACCACCACAAAAATAGAATCCACCCCTCGCTGGGTGCGAGGTAACCCCAGCATAAAATCCATAGACAAATCCTCCCAAATATTGTTAGGAATAGGTAAAGGTGTATAAAGACCAGTATGTTGTGACTGACCTTTAGATACCTGACATATATAGCACCTCTGTACAAAGTTCCCGACGTCTCTCTTTAGTTGTGGAAAGAAATATCGCTCTTCTAAACTAGCCACTATTTTGTCCCGACCTAAGTGTCCACTCAACCCACCCCTATAAAGGTCAATGGATTAATTTCTCTCGCAGTGACATTCGGGGTATACACAAATGATTTCCGCGAAATAGAAATCCTTCACTCTCATGAAAATCACTGACGGGGTGTTTCTCAATGCACTTCGCCCAGATTTCTTTGAAATCCTCATCCTCCTGATACAGCTCCTTCAGACACTTAAAACTCACAATTTCATGAGCCAAGGTTACCAGCAAATTGGCATGTCGACTCAGCGCATCAGCAACTCAGTTCAATGAACCAGATTTGTGTCGGATAGCGAAAGGGAACTTCTGAAGGAAAGTGGTCCATCTCAAGTGCATATTATCCAAGTGTTTCTAACTACTGATAAACTTCAAGGCTTGATGGTCAATGTACAAAACAAATTCCCTCTGCACTAGATAATGTTCCTAATGCTTCAAGGCTCGAACCACTGCGTAGAACTCTTGGTTATACGGGCTCCACTTCTAACGAGCCTCACTCAACTTGTCGCTGAAGAAGGCTACTGGACGCTTCTCCTAGGATACAACAACCCCAATTCCCATGCCACTCGCGTCACATTCAACTTCAAAAACCTTCTCAAAACTGGGAAGGGCCAATACTAGTGTAGTGCATAACTTCTCCTTGATTACAGCAAAACTTGTTTCTGCATCATTTCCCCACTAAAACTTGCCCTTCTTCAGGCACTCTGTTATAGGGGCAATGATACTGCTAAAATTCGGTATAAATCGTCGGTAGAAGGTGGCCAACCCATGGAAACTTCTAACTTCGCTCACGGTTTTTGGTGTTTGCAATTCTCGAATGGTCAGACCTTCTCTTCATCCACATGAGTCCCCTTTGAACTCACCACATAACCCAAGAACAGTAGGCTATTGGTCAAAAAGCTATATTTTTTTAAATTAAGAAATAGTTGGCTCTCTTGTAAGACTACCAACACTTCCTTCAGCTGCTCCACATGCTCATCTTTGGTCTTACTATAGATAAGAATGTCGTCGAAATAAACAACAACAAACCTCCCAACAAAAGGCCTCAATACCTTATTCATCACTCGCATAAAAGTGCTGGGTGCATTTGACAGTCCAAATGGCATGACCAACCACTCATATAACCCATCTTTGCTCTTGAATGCTATCTTCCACTCGTTCCCTGGTCTGACCTGAATCTGGTGATACCCACTGCGAAGGTCAATTTTTGAAAATAACTTCGAACCCTCAAGCTAATCTAACATGTCATCTAGGCTGGGAATTGGGAAGCGATACTTAACGTGTAAACACCCAAGAGAAAAAAAATATATATATATGAATTGATGAATCAGTTTTCGCTGCTGATTTCCTGATCGGCAGCGACGTAGGTTTTGCTGCCGAATTCCTGATCGGCAGCAACGCGGCTTTTACCGCTGATTTCTACATCGGTAGTAATGTAGTTTCGTTTTAAAAAAATAACTAAAGGAGCTAGGAGAGAGGGGTAAAACCGGTCTTAGATAGAGCAAAACAAGCATAAGAACACATCTAAACCAAACCCCAAACAACCCACCTCATTTCATAGGGAGTATAAATATAAGGAGGAGAGAGAGGATGATTCATCCTCTTCCCAGCAGGAGAAGAGAAAGAATAGTGTCAAATCTTCCTCAAACTTAGATTCAAAAGGTATGGGTCATGAAATTCCCTTCCTTTTCTCCTTAAGACTAGAAATGGAAATGAAGAAGAAAACCCTAAGGAAATTAACCTAAGACCTAAGCTAGTTGTAAAGGAAACTGAAATTAACTAGGAGAACAAGGAAATAGAAATGAAATGAAGCCAATTTTAGAACATCTAACAAAGAAAAATAAATAAAATGGAAATAACAAATCATGGTAGATGGATGACTTTAACTATGGGGTTGGCCGGCATGCATGTGTGTGTTCTGTTGAGATTTGTTGAAGGATTATGTGCTGAAATTGATGGTTTCAATGTGTGTGTTCTGTTGGGATTTGTTGAAGGATTATGTGCTGAAATTGATGGTTTCAATGTGTGTGTTCTGCTGGAACTTAGTGACAGTGTATATATGTTGGGGTTGTTAAATCTTGTGTGGTGTGTGTGCATGCTAGAATGTGTGTTGAGCAGCGAATATGTGATTCGCTGTTGAAACTGTGTCAACTGCAGTGAATTAGCATTCACTGCCAAAACTAAGTAGTTTACATCGAATTTTTGATTCCCTGCTGAAACTGAGTATTCTGCAGCGAATTTGCATTTGCTGCCAAGTTGTGTGATGTGTAGCGAATCTGTGATCCGCTGCCGAAACTATGTCATCTACAGCGAATTAGCATTCGCTGCCGACACTGAGTTGTCTGCAGTGAATTTTTGATTCGCTGCCGAAACTGAGTATTCTGCAGCGAATTTGCATTCACTACCGAGTTGTGCGATGTGCAGCGAAATTGTGATTCACTGCCGAAACTTAGTCTACAACGAATTTATTATTTGCTGTCGAAATTGAGTAGTCTGTAGCGAATTTGTGATTTGGTGCCGAAACTGAGTATTCTGTAGCGAATTTGCATTCACTGCCGAGTTGTGTGATGTGCAGCGAATCTGTGATTCGCTACCGAAACTGTGTCATCTGCAGTGAATTAGCATTCGCTGCCGAAACTGAGTTGTCTACAAAGAACTTGCGACTCGCTGCCGAAGTTGAGTTGATTGCAGTGGAATTGTGATTCGCTGCCCAAACTGTGGCTGCCTATAGTGACTAGTTCTCGCTGCCGAAGTGGGCAGCTTGCAGCGAACCAGTTCTCGTTGCTGATTTCTACAATAAGCCACCTTGGCATAAATGACTTAAATGCTAGTAACAATTTCATGGTATGATGGTGTGAAATGTGGAGCACTTGAATGTTAACATATGAACTCTTGAAATAAGTGTGGTGACAAATGTGATTCAAAAATACAAATGTACTGATTTATGATCATTGATGTCGTAGGTGGTGCGGTTGGGATTGGACCATCGTGAAGAGAAGAACAGCCCGCTAGTGGAGTAGGTAGGTGACTGGCACCTTCCTTTTTATACGTTGAATAATGAAATACTTCAACATGAATATTACCATATTGTGTTAGAACCGATATTAGATGGTCGAACACTTAAATGTTGACAAATGGTTGAATAGTTTCAGCTAATGGCATCCGAATCGATGACCGGGACAAATGACTAATTAGCTTCTGCTAATGGCATCTGAATGGATGGCCGGGACAAGGAATGATTAGCTTCGGCTAATGGCATTCGAATGGATGGTTGGGATAAATGACTGATTAGCTTCGGCTAATGGCATCCGAATGGATGGCCGAGACAAGGAATGATTAGCTTCGGCTAATGGCATCCGAATGGATGGCCGGGATAAATGAATGACTAGCTTCGACTAAAGGCATTCGAAAAGGATGATCGGGTTGAGTGAACAGTTAACCTTAGCAAGTGATGCCTTAAGAGGATAGCTGAATTTAAGATTATGGTTAATTGCAAAAACAAAAAAAAAACGGGTGCATTTATATGCACTACAAGCTGTTTATACCAAGTACATGAAGAAATTATAAATGTTAATGCTTCATTTAAATGCTAGATCGTTTAGTTACCATTATTATTATTATTAAGTAATTATATTCTCTTAAATGTTTTATGCTGCAGTAGGGACGTCACATCCACGAGATGTCTAGGGGACCCGATACACGGGAACCTATTCTTGCAAGGAATTATGGAGATGCATTCTAAAACACAATGTATTTTGTATGAATTAATGTACTGAACGTATAACTTTATTAGATCCTTTTATTTAAATTCATAATGGCTATTAGTAGGATAAGAATGTAAACTCATGTCTATGTATGTATAATTTTAATATGAACTTCTAATCATGGAACCATAATATTATTTATTTATGTAAGATTCACTTTTAATTGAAATGTTGATTGTATGGATTGTATTTTGATGATGTGAGGGATCAGGTTCGCTGATTACTGGCATAATGTGTGTTAGAGGTGTGTGTATATATATATATATATATATATATATAAATCGGGTTGTTACATAATGGTTATCTTGTTAATAGCTCATCTGTCCACACACATACGCCAACTCCTATCTTTCTTTGGCGTTAACAACGCAGGGACTGCACACAGACTCATGCACTCACAGATAAACCCCTTCTGCAACAGCTCTTCAATTTTCTCCCTTAGGACCTCGTTCTCTTTCGGACTCATCATATAATGTGGCAGATTTGGCAATCTGGCCCCTGGTATGAGGTCTATATGGTGCTGGACATCCCTTAAGGGTGGTAGATTATTTGGCAAATCTTCCAAAGTGATATCCCTGAACTGATCTATCAATGGTTTTAGCCTGTCAGGGACTTCCACTAAAGCCTCAACCTCTCCTTCCACTACGAGGCCCTTCATTACTAGCGTATAAAATTCTAGTGCACCCTTGATGTCTGCCACAAACTCTACATCTGAACTGGTCACTATAAAAAATGACTGCCTCTCCACTTCAGCAGGCTTACCGGACAGTGCCTTCCTTTTGTAAGGGGCCATAGCAATTTTATGTGACCCCCATATAAACAGGTACGTATTATACCGCCCCTTGTATGTAATAGCGACATCGTATTGCCATGGCTAACCCAGCAACACATGGTTAGCATCCATATCAATTACATCGCAAGCTACTTTATCTTTATATATCTTCCTAATAGAAATAGGAACATGGCAGATTTCAGTTACCTTCACAGTAGGTCCGTTCTTGATCCAGTCGATAGTGTATGGATTCGGGTGCTTCTCGGTTGGCAGCTTTAGGTGCTCAACCAGACCCCTTGCAACGACGTTCTCACAACTCCCGCTGTCCACGATTAAGTCGCACACTTTCTGGCTTACTGTGTAGTATGAACGGAAGATGTTATTCCACTGACCATCATCCTCTTCCTTGGGGTGTATAATATTCGTTGCACTATGTAGTTGACTCGTTCCCCATCTTCCTTCGCAAACTTTACCCCATCATAAAAGTCATCTTCACCCTCTCTTCCTCCCCCTCTACCCAATTGATAGGTTTGCGATGATCTGGGCAGGCATTAGAAAGATGCTCAAGTTTCTAACAGCGATAATAAACTCCAGGTGCTTGGATTTCAAATTCATGTTCTGATTTGGATTTCTAGGCAGATTCCTGTTGACTTAGGCTGCTTGGTTGCTGCTGCTGCCTCCCTCTTTGTTCTTATTCAACATGCCTACTAACTGAACACCCTTATCTCGGGTATTAAACGAAGACTCTGGATGGCTTCTACGAAACCCTGAGATGCCTCCTCTTCGCTCCAGTAATTCAGCCTTCAATGCCAGATTATGAGCTTCCTCCACAATCCAAACCACCTGTAACCCAATCTTATCTCGCAACGATGATTTCAATCCATTCATATACCTGGCTACGCGCTTCCTCTCTGTCTCGTTCAGATTGTTTCGCTACAAGAGCCTAGAGAACTCCGCAGTATAATCAAACACAGATTTGGATCCTTGTGAGTAGTCTTGAAGTAACTGAAACAAATATTGTTCGTAATCTGGTGGCAGATTTCTCCCTATCATCAGTTGCTTCATCCTATGCCAAGTCCTCACAAGCATCTTTCCTTATCGCTGCCAATTTTTCTATAATGGATCCCACCATATTGCAGCCCCTCCCTTCAATTTGAATGCTACAAAACTCACCTTCTTTTCTTCTAGTATCTCCATCATCTCAAAGAATCGCTCCACTTCGATAACCCAATCAAGAAAATCTTCAATTCATAGATTTCCATTGAAACTTGGCAGATCTGTTTTCAGACAATAATCATACTATTCTCTCGGACGTCTCGCATATGGGGGTAAACCGTACCCCATGTCATCTCCCTCATCTGAATCCTCCTCACTATCATACTGAATACGAGGTGTTGGGTTACGTCTTCTGTCAACAGGTTGGCCTCTGGTAATTCCTTCGACGTGAGCCTTGTTAACTGGGGGCCTGTATTGGTGTTGAGATTAGCCCCAGCAGCAAGCATCTCATGAATCTGTGCTACCTGTTGCCGCATCTTCTCAACTGCCGCCCATAAGGCCTCTACTCCATGGTCACCGCCAATAGGGTTTTCATATCCTGCCTCATTATTTTCCATTAAGATTGGCAAATCCATGCTCTGAAACCAATTGACGCAGCAGAAAATTACAAGGAATACGACCAACATCGATATTCCATAAAATCACATGAAATTGAGAGAAACTCTCTAAAAATTCAATTTTATTCAATGATATCCAAAGGTATGACAGCTAGAGGCTTTACAATTGTATTTAAAGCAAAACCCTAACCTAACCCATGCCGGAAAAGGAAATGACGATAATTAATAAAATTTACCAAAAATAGAAAATTTGAGATAAATACAGAAATTGAAAATACTATAAATCTTGAGCCATCTGGAATTGACGGAAGTCAATTCGGACTTGGAAATCAAAAGTTATACCCAAAACGAAACTTTCCTAAAATGGTAAAAACGCCAATTTCAGGGACTAAACTATAGAATTCAGCCAAAATCCAACTTGTCTTAGGGCAAAGCCCCTAAATTATTTTGCAAATATCGAGACGCATCAATTGGGTGAGTTTCGCGTCATTCCGATATCGCCGCCCAGGCTGCCGAAATTCAGTTGCCTTTGAATTTTAGGTGCTCCCTCTTGATCATGTACGCCTCCGCTACTTGTTCTACATCACTACCTTTTAGCATTTAAGATGATAAGTGATGCAGAGAATGACTTGATAGTAACTGTTATGGAAATCCAGATTATACTATATACTAAAGAGCTCATACTAGTATTGTTACTATGCATTGTGAGAGCTTTCATTGTGGATTTCAACAGTGGTTTCAGTTTGGTTTGTTTTGGGTTGGTTTGGTTTTTGGATGTTTAGGTTACGATTTGTTTTGTAGTTTTTTTTCCTTTGATGGCTGCTTTGCCACGTGTCCTGGTTGTTTTGATTTGGTTTTATTCTTTCATCTCATAGCTTGCATTTTGTTTTAGTTTTTTTTGTATCGGTGTGTGGTTGTTCTACATTTTTTTATTTTTTTGCATATGGTCATTTGTCCTTCTACTGCACCATGAAAAGACATCGACGAGGTTTTTTCACTAAAAAATAAGAGGTCATTAGCAACAAATTTTTGCAACTGAAAAAATCTGTTGCAAAAATTGCAATGAATTAGCATTGGAATATGTTTAGCAACGGATTTTCTATTGCTAAACATATTCTAAAACAAAAAAAAATTGATTGCAATGGATTTTCTGTTGCAAATTTAAATTGCAACGGAATTTCAGTTACAATTTAAGATCATGTGCGACAGGTTATCCGTTGCAAATGAAAATTACTTTGCAATGGATTGTTTGTTGCAATTGTTTTTCTTTCAAATAACTTAAGCATTAAATTAATTGCATGCAGCGCCCCTTTTATTTAACTTTTCAAAAGTTTCAAATAACTTAAATATTAAATTAATTGTACATAGGACCCTGTTTATTTAACTTTTCAAAAGTAATATATGTTCTTCTCTTCTCTCTTGTTCTGTCTCATTTACTCATCAGTAAAAAATTAAACACTGCGCTCTATCTCTATACCAAAAACACTGTTGTTTGCAGCTCAAGCAACAATTCGTTATAGCTCTGCTTCACGATCTCTACCTTGCTGGCTTCGATCTTCAGTTACCTAGTAAACCCATCACCACCACAATGAAGATCTACTTCCAGCGTTGCCTGCACGCAAGATATGGTCAACATTTCTATTTTTTAAAATTCCTTAGTTTCAAATTTTGTTTAGGGTATAGTTGCATTTCATTTTCTACATTTATCTTCTTCCCTACACCGAGCTTCTTCTTTTCCTTTTCATTTTCCAAAATTAATTATTTCTTGTTTATGTTTGACTAGCAATTGATGATTGAGAGAGGATTAGGAAGATTAGGGTGGCCGGGGTTAGTGCTATGGAGAAAAGTGAGAATAGATGATCTTGTTGGTGGTTGAGAGGAGGAGGTGGTGAATGGAGGAAGAAGCCACAGTTGTAGGTGGAGTTTCTGGAGAGCATTCTCTAGAATTGAGTTTGTGGGGGAAGATTGGTTTGGCGTTACAGATTGAAGGGGGTGTTGTTTAATGAGTAGATAAGACACGCATACAATTAAGGTAACAATACTTCATCCTAACATTTTTTTTAGTTGTATATACTTGTATTGGGATTTATACCTTTGGTCATTGTTTGGTTACTGAGAATTAATAGAAATAAAAAAACATGAAAAGGAAATAGAGAGGGAGAAAAAGCTTATGACTTTATTGTGATTTGATTGTTGCATTCTTAATTCTTGTTACTTGAAAACACTACCTGGTATTGCTTTCTATGCTAATTTTTCTTTTACTGTCGAGTGAGTTAAACTGTTACAGATTGCTTAAGACAAGTTCCTCCACGACCTCTTTACAAGTGCATAGCCATGGAATTATATGAATCTGTAACCTGTGGAACATTATGGGCTTCTAAGTAAAAGGACATGGCTGATGAAGACAGTGAGTCCAAACAGAGAAGAGTGAATGAATTGGTTCTGAATGAAGGAACTAAATCAGTAAATATATGTTTTTTGTGGTGCTAGTTTTTGCTTTCTATTTGTACCTTCACAACTATTAACTGATTGTTTCAAGTTTGTGATCATGAATAATTGTTGAATCTTCTTAGATATTAAAGACCGTGAACTTTGAACTTCATGTTCAAGAGCCTTTCTTCATATAACCAGAAGGTACAAGTTGTTTTCTTGCTTATAATTTCAGCACCTTATTATAAATGACATTCAACTTCTATGTTGTATCTGTCATTTCTGGGGCACTTTAAAATTAGATTCAGTTAAAGGCCAATTATGGTAATTTTGTACTTGTTGTAGATGGGCTGAAAACAATTAGAAGTTGTGCTATAGGTGACAATAATTGGTAGAGTTGATGTTTGTTTACTCTTATGTAGTTGGTACACATTTCTTTCTGGTGCAATCTTGGTTTCTTGTTTGATGTTTTATGTGTCTATTTTTGTTATTCCCCTTTTATTTGGTTCCGTAATGGCATCAGGAGCAGCAATCCTTTTCAAGAAGTGTGTTGCTTCAAGTTCAGGTGATAATGATTTCATTCAAACTTCCTACACTTTCTTTATGCAATTTGGTTTTCTAATAGCCTCTTCTCAATAGGATATTCATTGCCACGCTTCATTTATGGAGACAATGGAAGTAGAGGGTTTCTTGAAAAGAGTCAAGAACAGCCTGCTTCGGTGCTACTAATCTCCACGACTGAATTTATGCTTTCCAAAATGTAGTTTAGCTAGACTTAAAAGACTTTTGTTTTTCTTCTCCTATCATGAACTTTGGGGATGATGTTGTGAACACTTAGTTTTTTCTTCTCTCTATATGATTGAGAGGAACTGTGATCAACAGCCACAACCTTTCATTTCTGACATTTTTTGGCTTTCAAATATTGTGTAGCATATATGCCAACACAAATTATCATCCACCGCTATCTTTGTGAGGAAGCTACATGACCATACAGGTTAGTCCTGCATTGGTAGCCAAAATCATCAATTTAAAGTGATTATTGGGTGGATGGTGTGAATCATTGATTAATTGAGTTCTGATAAGAAATTCCTCAAAATTTGTTTTCTGCAGTTCAGAAGAAGGGTTATATGAACTTTCAAGAGTTGCCTGTAGAAGAAGATGTAGCAAAACCCTACAGAAATACCTATGGGTCCCGTGTCTTCACTAGTGTATCAACCTCGACCCCAACTACCATATAATGGTTAATCTTCCTCTTATCCACAGCATCGTAGATCATTTCCACCTTAAACACATCAAAATATGTATTTTTTATTCCATGTTGATTTACTTAGACATGTAAATGTAACTGAATCTCTGTTGTATTATGAATTTTAATGTAATAACTTTTTATTTCAAATATAATTATTTAGTTTTCAATATTAATGATATTTAAATATGTTATACTAGTTTTAAAATATTTATTTATAATTAATTAAACAATAAAAAAATCAAAATTGATTAAAAAAATTAATTACCATTTGCAACGGAATTTTCGTTGCAAATTCTATCTTTGTAACGGATATTTCATTGCAATTTGAAATGGATTTGCAATGGAAATTCCCTTGCAAAGTTTGAATTTGCAACGGAACGGCCGTTGCAAATCCGTAATGGATAATCCGTTGCAAATGAATTTGGATCTTCATCTACACTGAAAGAAGGCATCAACAAGGTTTTTTGTTGTCGGTGACCTTTTGCTAATGATGAGGACATCAGTTGAACACTGAGCCAATTGATTTTTTTTGCTTTTTTCAGCCTGATTAGTTGTTAGAGAGGGGTGCAATTTGTTTCTTGCCTCATTGGGTGGTGTGGGTTTGGTTTGGCATCACTGGATAATTTTTGAGGAGGTGATTTGTATCTTGGGTTTTTTGGCGATGGGGGTTTTGTTTGGCATCACTAAAGCATGGATTGTGTGGTTGTCGATCTTGATTTTATAGGTGTGTTTGCAATGGAAGAGTTTATTTGTGTTTTGGCTGAATCGTTGAGTGACAATGTTTTATGGGTTTGGTTTGTTGTTGATTTTGATTTTAACGGATTTGTTAATTTCAATTTTATGAGTGTGTGGCTTCGGCGTGTTGGCAGTGATGGGTTATTTGTATTCTAGCACAATTGTTGGGTTGAGTATTGTAAGGGTTTCTACCAATGTGTTGTTGGTTTGGTTTATTGTTGGTTTTGATTTTATTTGGTTGTTATGCAAGTTTATTGTTGATTTCACTTGGGTTTGTTGAAAGTGTGAAGAGAAGTTGATTTTTATGTGCAGGTTGTTGTCGATGTTGTGTGGGATTGGTTGGTTGAATTGTTTGGTTGTGTGTGTGTGTAGTTGCTGTTGATGTCCTTTGTGTTTGGTTGTTCTTGATTTTCATGCATATTTGTGTTTTTTTCCTTTCATACTACAAGTTTTGTTTGTTGTTTCTTTTGCTTTCCTGTTTCTTTTTGAAAGAGATTGTTTATTCATAGTAATTTGCATTAAATGCATAGATTACCTGTTGTGTCCTAGCGAGGTTCAGCTATTTCTAGTCTTTATGTCCTGGGCAGTTATGGGTTTGGTATGTGATTGATGTTATTTATTGTTTTTTTCTACCTTTACATATGGTTGGTTAATATTAAAATGTTTTCTTTTTTGTTGTGTTAGTGTATTGTTACTGTTGGTGATCTTTGTTACGCGTGTGTCTTTGCATTGTGTTGGTTTCAAGAGCTATATATAAGTTATTTGTAACTTTCAAAAAAAAATTTGTTGGCTATCAAGGTTGAATTGGTGAGTTTTATGCTACTATAGGATATATTTTTTATGTTTAGCATTTTTTATCTTCTGATTTGTTTGTTTAACTTATTTTTGGTTTTTTTTCCTTTTATTTTGCAGGAATATATGTTATTATTTTGTTCTAGATTCTCAAGGTATATGTGTGTGGTTTTTGATTTTATGTTGGTGTAGTTTTGTTTTTTTTTTCATTATTAAGTTGAATAATGGATGTTATTGTGTTGACTAATTCTTTGATGATTCTTTTGGTTACATTCTCATTTTGTTGATTGTTGTCTTATCTTTTTTCAATACTATGTTGTTTCTTTCATGATTTGTTGTTTGTGGTGTTAATGTTGAATCTGTTGTTTTTTTTAAGGGGCTTAGAGTTGTTGTTGCTGCCATTTTGCTTTCTTTGTTTTTCTTTTTGTGAAGTAACTCTTTTTTATTTGGGAAATTATTTATGTTGATCATAAGTAACAAAACCGTGTTTTGATTTTTAGTTTTGATTGGGTTGAATTTAATGGTAGTAAAAGTTGTATTACATCTTGGAACAATTTTTTTGATGGGTTTTATGCTACTATAGAATCTGACACTTGATTTTTGGCTGTTACTTATGTTTTTATTGATAGCTTGTTTACCCTTTTATTTTATTTTCTATTTCACGTTATTTTTCTTACTGTTATGTTTTTAGGGTGATTTTTAGTTTTTGATTTTGGTTTCTTACCCCATTTTTTTTTGCATGAGTGTTAAGTGTTGTGGGTTTTATTTTTTTTATTGGTTGTCATGGTGTATATGTACTTTTTTTTAGTTTTGTGTTTATTCAATCCCCCCCGAGATTGTTACCCCATTTAATAGTTGTTATTGTCCTAATTGATGCTTTTGCTCATTGTTATTGATTTTGATGAGTTTATTTTGGTTACATTGGTTATATTTTTCTGACTGCAATGTTGTTTTTCTCCGCTAGTTTGTTGTTTGTGATGTTGGTGTTGGGTTTGTTGTTTTTTTAGAGGCTTAGAGCTGTTTCTATTTGGTTTTCATTGCTTTCCTTTTTATTGTGAAGGAACCTCTTTTTTGTATATGGAAAATAATGTATGTTGATAATAATCAACAAAGCTATGTGTTTTGCATTTTTAGCTTTAGTGTAGGTTAAGTTTAATTGTGATGAATGTTGTGTTGCTTCTTGTGACTGATTTTTTGACATTGATTTAGAAACTTGGCACATATTTTAGTGACAATATTGCTACTACTAGGTGATTTGGGTGGTTGTTGTTTCATTTATGTGCCATGAATGTGTGATTTTGCTTTGGAGAAACTTAGGGGCAAATTAAGGACTCCGTTTTAGTTTGGTTTCCATTGAAAATAAATTGTTAGTTTTATTGATGTGGGTTTCTTTGTTTACATTTTAAAGTTTTGCAGTTCTTATATTAAAGTGACAGTTTTCTTAAAATCCTTGGTTGTTTTAATGGCTCTCTTTGATCCATAGTGTGAAATTTGATTCATCATTGTATGTGAATGAATGGACTTTTGCTTATCACTGTGGATAGAAACAATTGGCGTGGATATTGATGGACTTAGTTTTGCCTATTTTATATAAATATTTTTATGTTTCACTATTTGAATCTATCATGTTAATTAAGAGTATTTGTGATGTTCGTTGGACCAAGTATCGAATTTTGTTTCATGTGCCTTTGGTTGATGATTTCTAGGGTGTTTGGGATTGTGATCAAAAAATGCTTATGAAAAAAAATGATTTTTTATTTTTTATTTTAAATTAAAATTTTTTGATATTTTTAGATCATTTTGATGTGCTAATGTCAAAAATTATTATTTTTTTTTAAAAAAAAACATCATTTTAATATATTTTTGAATGAAAAGCACTTTTAAAAGCATCCTCAACTACACTCCTAAACAGGCACTCCATACTGGAATTGGTTAATGAAATTAGAGAATCAGTATTTTGTGGTTTGAATCTATCATTTTTTATTGAAAGTTCTGGTGATGATTAGTGGATCAAGTAAAGATTTCTGTTTGGTGGATGAAGTATAGTCGCATACATTGCGTATGCCTTTGGTGAATGATTTTGTGTTATAAATAGTTATGAAATTAGAGGAAATGTTCCATTAAGTTGCTCTATTTCATATGCCATTGGTTATAAAATTATAAAATTAATGTTTAGTTTGGAATTTAAGGGAGGCATGCGGTTAACGTTGTGAATGTTCACTTTTTTGGCTATGTCATTAATTTTTTAATATTTTGTCATTGGTTCATGGAAAACATGGTTTTTTTTTTTTTGCATTTATCCATATATTTTATGTTGTTCATCTTTGTAAACAATGCAGTCTTCGTCATTACCATTGAATTGTTTTGCTTGACTATTTTGTTTCATCCTGTAGGATGACTTGATTTTTAATTTTTTGGATGATTGGTTTGTTGTTTTCCAAGTTTAATTGTAGTTTGGTTGCAAGTATTATTTTATATTTGTATTTCTCAATATATTTTATGTTGTTCATCTTTGTCAGAAACACAATCTTCATTATTGCCATTAAAATTTTTTGCTTGGCTATTTTCTTTTCTTTTTTTGCTATTGGTTAACTTGGTTTTTATTTGTTTCGGTAATTGATTTGTTGTTTTCCAAGTTTAATTGTGGTTTGGTTGCAAGTATGCACTTATACTGCCATTTATAAACATAAATTGTTTTTCAACTATTTTGATAATATTAGAATTAAATCATGACAATAAAAAATAATGTTATGCCAATATATTTCTGAGTTGAGAGTTCATTTCCAACACAACTGTTAGAGAACTTTGCTTTAATAGTAGTGAACTTGGAAAATAGCTTAATTACAGAAATATCACAATTTTTAAGTACAATGTCTCAGAAAAAACAAACTTGGAAACTCTGACATTTCAAGGAGTTTATTAAAAAGAAATGATATAAATTTAAAGGATAGGGAAGGAGGAAAACTTGATAAAAAAGATAAGAAAAGAGAAAGATATTAAAATAACACAAAAGTTTTAAAGAAAAAAAAAACTATTGGTATAGCATCCATTTATGTTCATGGATTATCCCATTTAATATTTTTTTTTTATAATAGTTGGATATTGTCATTGAAATTTCAATGTGCTAGTGAGCTCTCTTTCCTTTTTCTCTTCTTAGTAGAACTCATGCCAACATATTTTTATACATATCTTAAAATACTGGATATTACAAGTGTCATTTTTTTAATATAAATATCAAACTTGGAAACTACACAATTTCTCTAATTGTGTTATTTTCCACTAGATTTCTATTTCTTTTAAATGTAATACATTAATAAAAAATTATTTCATTAAAAAAACCAAGTACACATCACTAATACCATAAATACGTACGTTGAAAACAGTTTTTTAGAATGCTTTTTTTAAAGCATTCAATTAATATTTTTCATTTTTTCCGATGATTGAATAACTTTTTATGTAATTTCAAAAATTTTATATTTAAATTATTTATTAAAATCTTAAAATGAATAGAGTATTTTTTATGATGATACATAAACTAAAAGTGTGTTTGTTTTTTCATAGACAAGGAAAATTAGGTTTATTGGTTGATTGAATCATTTTATTGCACCTTTGTTTTCTTATTTTTAGGAATATTTATCAGGCATTCGTTTTTTTTTTCTTTTTGCAATGAATCTTTCAGATTGTAAAGATGTTTGTTTTGCGCAACTTTACAAGCCATTTAACTTGGAAACTATGGTATTTCAAGGAATTTTTTAGAATGGAATGGTATAAGTTTAAAGGGTAAAATAAGAGGAGAACAAGATAAAAAAATAAAAGAAAAGAGAGATTTAAATCACATAAAAGTTCCAAGCAAAATAAAATTGTTGGCATAGCATCCATTCAATTCATGCTCATGGATTCTCCCTTTCAATTCTTCTAATGAATTATTTATTGCACTTTTTTTTCAAGAATATATATTTGATGCAAACTGGTCCAGAAACACCAGCAAGGATTAAAGGGCTGGATGGAAGGCTATAAATAAGACTCATGGGCATTATTTAATTTTGTTAGCTAAAGCCCAAGGTTTGTTTGGGCTTAAATTAAGACTTTGTTTTTAACTAGGATCCAAGACTTGTTTGGATTAAGTCATGGGCTTTTTAATTTGGGGTTTTGGGCAAGTTTTGAGTGGACCTCATTTAAGTCCACATAAGGGGTCCATTAGGGTTAGTTTTTAAAAGACTATTTAAACTCATGTTAGCTAAATTTCGGCAGCTATTGATGAATTTTAATTCTAAACTTTTCAGTTTATATGTGAGTGATTCTTGCATTCTTCAGTTCTTGAACGAACTGAATCTGACTTATCGAAGATTAACTGGCTTCGTGGCATCATTCTACTCCTTCCAATAGTGCTGGTGCCGTGGGGCAGGTTTCCATTGTGTCAGACTCTTATCAGACCTATTTCGGCTTTCCAAAATCATATCTCATTCTTCGTTGTGGGTTGCATGACCACGTGATCACGAGGTTTGCATCAATATTAGCATTTTTTTTGCGTTGAATTTTTAAGATTGTAAGTATGTTTGTGTTGCACGACTTTATGTTGTAGTGTCGTGTCTATGTTGCTATGAAAAGTTTTTTTTAATAAACCTATTTTTTTCTCTTCTCTTCCTTGCTTGATAAATTGTTTTTTAATTGCCTACATAATTAGGTTGTTGTGTTTCAAATGAATTTTCAATTTTGTTATATGTGTTCACTTTTATGCATGCATTACGATCATCAACAATATTGATACATGTTTGCATGTTATTGGAGAAAGTATGTTTGTTTTTTATAGATAAAGCAACTTATATTTATTAATCAAGGGGTTTATTTGTTGTTCCTTTGTTGTTCCTTTGGTTTGTTTTTTGTAAAATATATATTCAGTTTTAATTTTTCAATGTTTCGCTCATTCATTCGCAATGCTAATAAAAGAAACAAGTGATTTAAAAAAAAAAACTAAGTATGGATGAAAGAACAATCCCCTTTCTCATGCTAGAAATAACCAGCAAATCGATTTTCCATTTTCTTTTCTACAAGATTTTTTCCTTTGGAGTGTTAAGGCGTGTTCTAACTAGGATTGAGTTGTATGGTGCTGCTGCTTTTTCATGCATTTTTTTTTATGTTGTAGATGAAAATACTTGCTTTTATTTTCTACTAGCTTTTTTTTTACAGTAATTGTTGATCATCTTTGTAGATAAACATGTTATTTTCTTCAATGCTGTGACAATGTTGTGTTTACTCCTTATTTGTTTACCTTTAATTAATCATATGTGTTCACATTGCTTTTTTTTGGTGTTTTGTTAACAAAAAAAAAATAGGTTTCTTGTTGATTTTTTCCAACCTATTGACAAATAGTATAATGACAAGTCATCGACAAAGATTTCAACCATTACAACACACTGACACTAATTTGTATTCATCTCATAACTTCAGTAATGCTTTTTATGATTTTGATTGTAAGTTGATTAATGATCATGAGACTATTGAAACCCAAGAACATGTTTCGATGGAACCTTCCAACTTTTATCCAGCCATGCACAACTATAGCAATGAAGAACTTAGTTGTTGTCCACCACAATCAAACTTTTATCCAGTCACTTTGATTGTAAGTTGACCTTTTATCCGCTTTTTTAGGAGTCTCACTTTGTTATATTGATTTCGGTGAGAAGAAATTTATGTGTCAGCATTGTAAAGCTCTTTCTTGGTTTTAAGCATTTTGTCTTTAAGAACATCTTGCATGTTCATCAGAAACAACCCAGCTTTCTCACTTTGTTGCCTTGGTGGTAAAGTTTCATTGTCACACACACATCCAACCCCAAAGTTGCTTTACTATCTTCTTAATCCATCAAAAGGCTCTACATTGAAAAAGTCTCGAGATAATATACGAACATACAACTCTATATTTTCTTTCATATCAATGGGAGCAAAACTTGACCACTTTGTTAATAAAGGGCACGTTCATACATCTTTAAGATTAATGGACATTGTCATCATTTGATGGATTCACTTTTACCAACTGAAGGCAATGTACCTAAATTTGCACATCTGTATGTAAGGTAAGTTGCCTGTCCTCCACTTAACTTAAAGTCACAAATGAAAGGGATGTATCTCAAATAAGGTAACGATGCATGAACATATGTACATATGAGCCAGATAAAAAAAATACGAAAACATAACAGAAAACGAAACACATGTAAAAATTCAAACACATCAAAACAGATAAATCACATCAAAATCAATTGAAGCTTAGTCCAATAATTTTTAGAAAAAATACCTTCCCCAGTGGAGTTATCATGTTGTCGCACGTTAACGTGCGATGTCCTAGGAGGGGTCTCGTCAATGTTGAGGAGTCGCCACCTAATTGCTGAGGTCAATAAGAAAACCCGTGTTGTACTGATATAATCAGAGATTCAAAGGTAGGGGATTGGTTGAGTAAAGGTAAGATATCAACAGCCCTACTATGCCTTATCTGAAGTAAGTTGCATTGTGTATTTTGATGTGATTTTAGAAGTTTTGATGGGTAGTATTTATTCATGTCAATAAATCTAGCTTTCGAGATTTTATTATGTGTTGGTGTACCCAAATAAATTCTCAAAAAAGGATCCATGTAGATGCCTTAAAAAGATCATCAATCATGGGAAGCAAATGGGTTTTCCGCAATGTATGTATCATAAAAAAATATTCAATTAGTCACTGCTAAGAATTTATGTATCATAAAAAAATATTCAATTAGTCACCGCTAAGAATAACTCCGATAATTTTTTGGTTGTTTTTAGACGCTTGTAGGTCCAACATTTATTTTCTGAATTTAACCATTAAACCTCGTGAATTAAGTTCATGATTTATTTAATATATGCCAAATTCTCGGGGACTTAATAAACCAATTATTAAATCTGAAAACTTGTACAAAAACTTATTCAAATGAAAATTTTAGACAATGTTTCTTTGTGTTATTTTTCTGGAAATTTTGGTCGTATGCAAATAAAATATATTTTTTGTATATTTAATGAAATAAAAATCAAATACAACACACACACACATTATTTTTATTATTTTTATTTCCATTTTTACAAATTAAATAAAATTTACAAATAATAAAAAAGCAATAACAATTTGAATAAACACATAAACATATGTAATTACAAAAAAAACCTTGGAAACAATGTCAGAATATCGGGAACAGTGATGGTGGTGGCAGGAACATTGCCAGCATGTCAGGAACAGTAGACAAATGGTCGCGTGGATTTCTTATCCCTCATCTCTTCTCTTTCCCTACGGTGGTGGCCTTCACGGTGACCTATAAACACACACAAAATCAATTTTATTTCCCTCTTCTTTAGATCTCGGGTATATTCCTCTTCTTCAAATAGTAGCTAGACTGTCCATGGTGGGGTTTGACAACATTGTTGTGGACGAAGTGAAGAAGGGAGACCTTCGACGATAGGGAGAGCAGAAGAGGGGGTCGATGGACTACAGCTATATGGGTTTCAGGAGTGGATGTTATGGGGTGATAATGGGCAAAAGAGGGGTTGTTGTGATGGACGATTGTGGTAGTTGGCTATTGGGTTGATCAAAGGGAGAGGAGAAGGAGCTATTGTGGGTGGTAGTTTGGTGAAAGAGAGGCGGGAATGGGGAGGGAGGCTGACGAGAGAGTAACAAAGAAGAAGGGAGGTTGTGGGTTGACAGTGTTAGTGTTTTGGTGGTGAGAATAAGGTTTGTCATAATCCATTTCCGGGTTATTCTCCAAAATCTAACTAGAATAAAACAAAAATAAAATAAAAGGAGCTGACATTGATAGAAAAATCAACGTGGAAAATTTAGTCATTTTCGAGAGCGTGATCGTACCTCTTTTGTGCCTAAAAATGAAGGAAAATGCATATTCAAAGCTAAATAATTTATTATTGGATAAACCTGCATAAAAATTAAGTACAAAAGCATAATTATATTTTCATTGGCTAATTTGATTTAATCATGGGCAAATTTAGAGTATCATCATGTTTAGAAATTAATTTAGGGTCCAATTGAAGGATTTAATTAAGTGCAAGAACTTAATTAACTTTAAATTGGTTAAATTAATTTTATCAAGGGCTTAATCAATGAAAAATCAGGTTCTTGAGCTTAATTCGGGTTCATTTAAGAAGATTGGAATTTTTAGAGACCGAATTGAATTTTTCCAAGCCAATTGTGCGAAGGCAGAGGTCAAATTGAAGAAAATTGAGAGTTCAATGGTCAATTGAGGGTTAAATAACTAAAAAAGGCACACAAAGCTAATGTTACTATTGAAATTCTGACTGAGATACAATTGCATAAAATTGAAAGTTTAAAGCCAATAGGAGTTGCAATTAGAAAAGTTACAAATTGAGGGACCACATCACATTTTTACCTTCTCCCAAATCCTTCAAAACCTATAGACGTGCCTGCACTATTCAGGTGACTAAACAGTTCAAGCATGTTAATACAAGTTAATAGGCAGGCAACCCATCGCTGCACGCAATGGGAAGCCGAAGGGATGCCTCTTTCACTAATAAATAGCATCCACAGACGAATGAACGGGGGAGGGAGCAAATTTAGAGACAACAGGAGAATATTAACATAGTGTAAA
The DNA here is from genome assembly GCA_015731905.1 of Salix dunnii. NCBI lineage: Eukaryota > Viridiplantae > Streptophyta > Magnoliopsida > Malpighiales > Salicaceae > Salix > Salix dunnii. The sequence goes on from CM027674.1 coordinate 10,540,947, forward strand.
AATTACACCATAACCACCAGCAACCTCAACTTTTCCCCTTCCTTAGCATTGCCAACAGCTCTCTCTGAACCAACAACTCTCTCTCTCTCTCTTAAAAACCTGAGCAAACACCGCTCTCTCTCATTCAGCAATAGCACTCCCTAGTGAGCACCCCCTAGTGAGCACCAACAGCCTTCCCTCTGGCATTGTTAGCCTCTCTCTTTTAGTGGCAACACCTACACCTGTCCAACCTTCTTCTCTAGTGCAGGCAACAAGTTCCAACATAAACTAGTCAGTTTTCAACACTCCTCCCAACTACCACAGGTCACCATTTTTTATGCCACCACAACTAGCACAACCACCTCGGCCTCCTCTACCTGGCGACAGTGGTAAGTGAGACTCTTGTCTCCATCCATTTTTTGCCACTATTCACTTGCATGAACAGTGGGACGTGATTTAGTTGATGTCCCACTATTCACATGGTGAATAATGGATGTCATGGTCGGGCTGGACAATGTCCATCCCGACCACCAAGAAGGCCTGGGCTTCCCAACACACGCAGCCCAGCCTAAAAAAAGCAAAAAAGGGTGGTGTGCTGGTTGGCCCACCCAAGCTTACAGTTCAGCCCCAAATGATGGGCCTCTTGGCCCATCAGGGTTGGGCAGCCAGCCCATATAAAAAAATTAAAAAAAATCTAAAAAATAAAAATATAAATTTGTATAAGAAAATCTTTTTTTAAAAATGTTTTGTAAACAAAAAAATGTTTTCTTTTCATGTATACGGTTGAATTCTAAGGTTTTTCCAAGCATACTTTTCGAAAAGAAATATATGTTGCATCTTTCACATGTTTTAAATGAAAATTGGATATTGTAACTAGTTTATGATTATCCATTGGAATTTAGCCAAAATATCAAACATATTTAATAATTATTTGGTTTTACCTATTAAGATGTAAAATTACATTGTAAAGTACACCCACATATAGTAAAAAGGGGTTTGTTTGAAATGCAGTATGAAATTTCCAAACTTTAAAATGGTTAGGTTTTCAACTTCTAATGAAGTGGAGACTTCCTCGCGAAAAGAAATCTACTTCAAGCCTTAGAAAAGATGAACGAATAAAAAAAAGACTTAGGAAAAACAATCAAACAGCAATGCAGCTTACCTTAGGTAGGGTGAACTGGGGGTTATGCGCCCTCTTACACAAGTCCCCTTACCCAGACTCTTGCAGATCATTAGGTTTTCTAGTGACCTTAATACTTGGTGGCGACTCTCAAGATTTATAGTTGTAATTTTATGGCTATAAAACACAGTCCTTTCACCACACGCTGCCTCCCCCTTTGAGGATGGTAAGGCGTGAAGCGTGAAAAAACATCATTGTGACAGGGTTATTGGTGGTTGGCTAGAGGCCGACATAGAAAGGGGGAAGAGGTTAACGATAGAGAAGGAGGAGGGGTTGGTGGTTGGAATAGGAAAAATAGATGGTTTTTAGGGTTTTGGGATTTTTAGTGTGTGTGATAGTTTTCCTTTATTTTCTCCCTCCCCTTTCTACATGCCTTGACACATGTATATATAGTAAATTATTTTTTCTAGTTCATTGCTTCATGTTTTTTCACCTTTGGCCCTTATGTCATGATATTTTTGGGTTTTTTATTTTTTATTTTTTTGGTATGTTTTGTTCTTTTTCAAAATAGAAAAGTAAATGGGTCAAAAATTGGACTTTCGATCGCTGAACATATTATCTACCTTTGTATGATTTTGCTTCCCCAACCTTCCTTTAGAATATTGGTCTCTAGCTTGCCTATTAAAGATAGTAGGGTTCTTGGCAGGCCTATTAGAAGTGATGACCATACTACTTCTATGTCTCAGTTATCCTTTGCTAGAGTTTTGATAGAGGTTGAGCTGTCTGTAACACTACCTCATGTTATAGACATCATCATGCTTGATGGCACATTCATCGACCAACAAGTCCTCCCTGAATCCCTGCCAACATTTTTCTCTCATTATCCAACACCTGGGCATGTTATAACTATATGCTAGAACCTCCATGCTGACTTAGAGGACCCTCCTTGAGAGACTGAGAAGTCAAAGAGAGTTGGTTCCCCTGCTTGCTCTCTAGAGGTTGCAGTTGAAGATAATCCTACTTCTTCAAGAGAGCCTTGTCCAGTTACTTACATATCTCTACCTAGGGTGTAAACACCCAAGAGAAAAACATATATATATATATATATGAAATAAAGTGTAAACACCCAAGAGAAAATATATATATATATATATATATATATATATATATGAAATAAAGACAAATTACTTTTAAAAAAACAAGAAGAAGAAGAAGAAAGAGCAAAATCGGTTTTAGATAGAGCAAAACAAGGTTAGGACACATCTAACCCAAAAACCAAACAACCACCTCATTTCATGAGGTGTATAAATACGAGGAGAGAGGGAGTGAGAAGATATTTTTCTTTCTTTCCACCATTCTCCATTTTCTCTTCACATAGCCAAACCCTACACCAAATTAGAGGGAGAAAACCTTGTGAAAGTGTGTGAGAAGTGAGACCTAGGGAGAAAAGGGGGCACTTGCCGAGAGGAAGAAGAAAGGGAAAAAGAAGGAAGAGAGGCAACAAGAGAAGAGAAAGGAGAGTTTCAAATTTTTCTAAAAACCCTTGTGAGATACAGGAGGTAAGAGTCATGAAACTCTTTTCTTTTTCTCCTTAAGACATGAAACAAAATAAAGAAGAAAAACCCTAGGGAAAAATTAACCTAAGACCCAAGCTAAATGTAAAGGAAATTTGTGACTTATATGCTGGAAAATATGTGTATGATGACTGGAAATTTGTGTGTGTTTTGCTGGAATTTGTTGATTGATTATGGGCTGAAATTGAGGGTTTCTACGTGTGACTTATATGCTGGAAAATATGTGTATGATGACTGGAAATTTGTGTGTGTTTTGCTGGAATTTGTTGATTGATTATGGGCTGAAATTGAGGGTTTCTAAGTGTGATTTATATACTGGAAATATGTGTGTGTTGGCTGGAAATTTTTGAAGGATTGAGTGTCAAAATAGATGATTTTAGTTTGTGTTTCTGCAGGAAAATAAGTGTGTGTTGTGCAGGAAAATTCATGTGTGTTTATATGCTGGAAATTATGTGTGTGTTGGCTGGAAATTTATGTGTATTTTGACTGGGATTTGTTGAAGGATTGTGTGCTAAAATGGTGAAAACATATTGTTTTGCACCTGTCACTGTTTCGGACTTGTTATGGTGCGATCTGTTACTATTTTGCACTTGTCACTGTTTCGGACTTGTTATTGTGCGATCTGTTATTGTTTTTCACCTGTCACTGTTTCAGGCTTGTTATTGTGCGATCTGTCACTGTTTTGCACCTGTCACTGTTTCGGACTTGTTATGGTGCGATCTGTTACTGTTTTGCACCTGTCACTGTTTCGGACTTGTTATGGTGCGATCTGTTACTGTTTTACACCTGTCACTGTTTCGGACTTGTTATTGTGCGTTCTGTTACTGTTTTGCACCTATTACTGTTTCGGACTTGTTATGGTGCGATCTATTACTGTTTTGCACCTCTTACTGTTTTGGACTTGTTATAGTGTGACCTTTGATGTTACAGGTGGTGCAACTGGGATTGGACCATTGTCAAGACAAGAACAACCCACAGGCGGAGCAGGTAGGCTACTTGTGCCTTTTGTTCTCTTATATACATAGTAAATAAGGAAATACCTTAATATGAATATTTACACGTGATGATAAATGATATGAGTTGATCAAATAAAGAATTGATTAGCTTCGGCTAATGGCATCCGAGAGGATGACCGGGATAAAGAATTGAATAGCTTCGGCTAATGGCATCCGAACGGATGGCCGGGATAAAGAATTGATTAGCTTCGACTAATGGCATCCGAGAGGATGACCGGGATAAAGAATTGATTAGCTTCGGCTAATGGCATCCGAACGGATGGCCGGGATAAAGAATTGATTAGCTTCGACTAATGGCATCCGAACGGATGGCCGGGATAAAAAATTGATTAGCTTCGGCTAATGGCATCTGAACAGATGGCCCGAATAAAGAAGTGATTAGCTTCGGCTAATGTCCTCTGAAGGGACGACTAGGGTGAGTGAACAGTCAACTTGGCTAGTGATGCCTTAAGAGAATAGCCGAGTAAAGATTTATGGTGATTGTAGTCTATATACTATAAACATAAAGAAATGATAACTACCAAAGTCTCATCTAATTATCAAATCATCCAATTAGCCTCATTACTATTATTAGCAAGTAATCATATTCTCTTAAATGTTTTGTAATGCAGCAGGAACGTCACATCCGCGAGATGTCTAGGGAACCTGATATACGGGGACCTACTTTTGCAAGGAACCTTGTAGATACCTGTTAAATCTCAATGTATTTTGTATGAATCAATGTACCAAATGTATAACTTCTAGTAAAGACTTTTGGGTAAAATTCTTAGAGTTGCTGAAGGGATAGAAGTGTAAACTCATGTATATGTTATATATATAAGTACAATTGTAATATACACTTCTCGTCATGTAAATAATAATATGGCTTTAAGTAAGAATCACTTTTAATCGAAATGTGGATTTTTCTGGATCGTATTTCGATGATGGGAAGATTCAAACTCCCTGACCATTAACGTAATGAAATAAAAAAAAAAATTCTGGGCTGTTACAGTTGGTATCAGAGCCCTGGTCTGGATCCTGAGGATCGATGGTAATTGCATTGTTTTGGTGACTTTCAGGATGGTACGCACCCAACAAGGGACACGAACTGAGCCGCCCTCCTTAGGAAGGAGGGGCGTAAACCAAGGCGATCAAGTTTGGCAAGACGAAGATCCCTTGGATGATACAGCATCTCATGCGCCTGTAATATCACCCAAAACCCTGTAGGGGGAAGCTGTGGTAGCGGGGGAAAGCGGAAGACCTAAACAGATAGAGGGAGTTCCCCTAGTTGCAGCAGAACAGCCAGAAAGATCAGAAGCGCAACCATCAACTAATCCAACGGGTGCACCCCCATAATATGTAGACCCGGGACTCCTTGCACAAATAGTTAAAGCAGTAATGGAGGGCATGGCGGGTTCAGCGACCCAGACAACTCCCACCACGCAGATTCCGCAGGCAGTCCCTATGACTAGCATGACCACAGATAACATTGTGCCGCTGGTACGACTAGTCAAGAGTATGAGGGAAATGGGCTGTGAACCGTATACGGGAGAACAAGATGCAGAGATAGCTGGAAGATGGATTAAGAAGGTAGAAAAGACCATGATTCAAATAAGCATACCCGAGGGTTTGAGGGTAAATTGTGCAGCCCAATTACTATCTGATAGGGCCATGACATGGTGGGAAACAGTTCAGTTGAGGCATGCAACCGAGACACTAACTTGGAGTGATTTCAAGACAGAGTTTAAAAATCAGTTCTATTCCAAATACCATTGCAAGGTGAAAGAACAAGAGTTCTTGGCATTAAGTCAGGGTGATATGTCAGTATTGGAGTACGAAAGGAGGTTCCATGATCTCTCATTGTTCGCCCCCCACTATGTGCCGACAGAGGAACATATGATTGAGAAGTTGAGAGATGGATTTCGACAAGATTTGAAACAAGGACTAATCGCTTTGCGGTTTAAAACTGTGAGGGAGTTGATTGAAGCTGCCCAAGCCCTGGAAGCATGCATGGAAGAAATTCGGGTCTTTACATAGGGGTTAAGAAGTTATTACTAGGAAGGAAAAGGCAAAGCTCCCTCTTCAGGATGATACATCAGGCCAACCCTTTCCCAGCACTGATGTCAGCATTCTTGAGGATTTGCTGGAGAATGAAGTTGGTATTAAGCCTCCTACACCACCCTTTCTATTGTAAAGCAGCAAGCAGTACAAGACTTGTTGCAAAGGGCTGTTGTCGTAGGCCAAACCTCTCTCTGGTATTGGAATAGATAAACCTACTAGTAAGAGACCAAGGTAATCAAGGGCTTAATTATTTTGCAAGTTCTTTTCTCTCCTCTTACTGATGGTTTGTGGTTGTGCTATTTGTTTTCTTTTAGGTGTTTTGTGGCTATGTTCCATTGTGTTTTGTTGGCCTCATCTAGTTCTTGACTGCCTGCTACTTGTTGTCGACTAGGCTTGTTGATACTTATCCTTTGAGGTTGTCTTCTCATGGTCTTGTTGATCCTGTTGGTATTTTGTTAACTGTTGTTGGTAAGGTCTTGTTGTAGTGATCAATTTCTCTTACTGTCTGCAATTGGTTTGGTCTTGTAATGGCTTATCCTTCTAAGGTAATTGTTGTTTGTTATTAAGCTAATATGTTATATGTTGCTTCAAGGAAGTTCTTAGTAGCTAGCTCCTTTGAGTTTATTTGTTTTACTAATTAGTTCAACTTGTCTTTGTTCTCTTCTAGTCTATTCATTTGTTTCAGGAAGCCTATTCCCTTAATAGTTATGCCTGTATACTTGAATTTGTTGTTCTACAACTTATTTTTTTGTTGTTTGTTTTCAAGAGTTTGTTCCCTTAAGCATGCTTACCTGTTATATTCTTACTTGTTGGTTTCCAACTTTGTTTCACTTTTGATCTTTAATATACTTATATTTGATAAAAAAAAACCAAGCAACTTACCTTAGATAAGGCGTACTAGGAGTGTTAAAACCTTCCCTTTACATAAATAGTCTCTTGCTTTAGAGTCTCTAAAAGACTAATTTGGTTTTCTAGTAACCATGATATCAGGTGTCGACTCCCTTTTTCATAAAACAAAAAACAAACCCAACATAAATCCCTACTCCCAAGAAGGGTCACTATGACGTCACACTCTCACAAAGGGTGTGGCAGATGGGAACCCTAAGACTAGGCTTGGTAATTTATTTGTTTATGCTATGTATTGTTGATTATTTTTATTTTTTATTGGGGTTGCTATGAATGGTTTAGTTTGTTCAAAAGCTTTAGCATGCATCTTTACATCTTATCATACATGGTATATTGAATATGGGTAACATCATTACATCTTGTCAAAGTTATTTATGATTTTATAGCACTATAAAACAAGTCCTTTTCTATGATGTGAGAATAGTGCAAGACTATAAATCAAGGAGAGGATGAACTATAAAATTCTTAATGAGTTCCATATTCCTTATGGATAGTGTTCAAAATACAATGAATACTTGGATGGAAACACCTATATAAGTGTGGAGTGGGGCAACTCCCATAACATACTAGCAAAATCTTTAAAGCACTCGTGAATAATCAGGCACATGCATGGCCTTTTAAAAGCACAAAACTGAGTCGAACAGCAAGGAATTGTGCGGTGCATCACCTTTTATTTATATTTATTTTTTCTAAGGGCCCACATTAAACTTAAGTTAAGTGGTGGACTAGTAGCATGCCTTATGACTTGAGTCAAGGTTTAAGTTTTGTATATACCCCAACTCTTTGCTGAGTGCTTACATTGGTAGTGATTGGTATACATGTCATCTTGCTATCTACTAAGCCCCTATATTGCCTTTACAAGTGTGATCATTAGGACAATAAGAGACCCTCTTTAGAGACCACTTAGTAAATCTATCCTATGTCTCGGATAAAGGAACTAGAACTATCTTTAGGGTGTATGCTCCCTAATATCTTATTACATAAAAAACAAGTCTAACCCCAATAGCATCTTGACTTGCAAGATTTGTGAACGAAATGGCCACCACTTCTAAATTTTCCATCATGGAATATGAGAAAAATTCTGAATTATTACAATTGACTGAAAGAGACTGATTTAGAAGCAATGCTAAGAGGCTATCACCAATCAAGAATCTTAATTGCACTATGATGGTGAACAAGTTAATGTCTTTCCAGAATGTGGATAAGGATGCTTTTCTTTAGGAAATATGAAAGGCTGGTAGAGACTGTGAAGGTAGAAGTTTAAAGCCCAACTATGTGAGCTCTATATCACTTTTGGGATCCAGACTACCGGTGTTTTTCTTTTGAGAGCATAGACTTATGTTCCACTATATGGGATGTTGACCTAGTTTCAAAACCACATGTATAATATTTATTTTCCTATGAGATGTAACAAAATCATCCCTAAATTGTCGAAGCTGTTTAGAATCCACAAGTTGGAAAGGTTTTTAGAGAAGAATGTACCAGTCTAAAATGGAAGATGCTAGAAATTGAACTGGAAAAGAAGTTAGGATCAGAATAAAAGAGATTAATTGCCTTCAGGATATTTGGCCTCGTGTTGTTCCCAAGCCAAACAAGTGTGGTAAGCACGTATGCCACTGTTGCTTATTTAGAATATAGGAATACACAAATCAATCCAGTGGATTCTATTAGCTAAAACCCTCATGACACTTAACCATTGTAGAAAGACTAGAAAATGAGCAATAACTTGTTGCACATAATTGTTGTATATCTGGATGGTTTGCCATATTGAAACAAAAAAAACCTATTTTCAATAATTTTTTGTGGTTCAACCAATGACCATTGAAGATAGTGGAAGGAGAAGAATAGGGAGATTTAGACTACCAAGGCTGCATAAAGAAGCTAGAAGGTTTACCAAGTAGTGGTTTCAAGTGAAGAGCTCGTTGTGTCACGACAATGAATGTCCTAATGATTTGTGGGCAAGGACATTGTGGTGTCATTGGTAGGGATTACAAGATACGTGAGTTATGCTCCTGCTCTTGTGGTAAGACAACTCTGAGGAATGCAGTTTGTTCCAAGAACTATAGGAATTGCTTAGTTTTTTGGTTTGCTCAAATATCCTATTGCACAAGAAGTTTTAGAGATCATCAAACAAGATTGAAAGCATTTGGTTTTAGTTGAGATAAAAGGTTTGAGGGATCCAAGTACAAGTGAAGGATATGTAAGATGGAGAGACTTAGTTGCTTAAACCATGGCTTATGTAGGAGTCAAATCTCCCCAAACTATAAAAAAGCCTAATAAGAGAAAAAGGGTCAACAATGAAGAGAAATTGAGAAGATAGGTAGAAAAACTTTAGATAGACTTAAGAAAAAGCATAAAAAACAAGGCAATGTTAGAAGAAATGGTATTGGAAAAGGATACGAGGAGAGCCTTTCTAGATAAGCAAATATAATCTAGAGATGCAAGAATAACAAAGCTTGAGTTAAAGTTGGGGGAGAAGAAGAATGTTAGGGAAGAAAGTGAGAAGGAGCTAGGAGGGATGAGTTTTAATTTGATGTAAGGTTTTTCTGAGCTTAAAGCATTTAAGATGGACTTTAACAAGTTCCAAGGAAGCGCAAGGTATTACCAAGAGAGGAAATCATTCGTAATCGCTGAAGCATAGCTAAGACCAATGCCTTCTTAAAGAAAATCAAGAATCTAGTGAAACGTAGTTGAGACCAATGCCTTCTTAGAGAAAATCAAGAATCTAGTGAAACATAGTTAAGACCAAGGCCTTCTTAGAGAAAATCAAGAATCATGATTTTGTCTTCCTACCTTTGGCCAGAAAAGTGGTGGAGGAAATAGATTAATATTTTATATCTCCTCTATATCTCTACAATGTAATGAACTTATCAAGCATTAATTAAAAGAGCATTGACCATCTTTGATGCAAAATTTGTCTCTTGGTAAATATGATTCAAGCAAACAACTCGAAAAGAAGTGTTCCTAGCAAACCAATGTGACAAGGAAACATATGTTTATGAGGTGGTGGCTATTAATTGTTCTTGAGAAGATTGCATCCATACCTAATATACAAAGCATTCTTATCACAATCATGCCTTTTCTTATACATTTGTGCACACATTTGTCAGACTACAAAACATAGGAGCCCCCTACTAGAATCCACAACACTCGACTAAGAAAAAAGATGGAAAAAAATAGAGGTCACAACCAGTTTCTTAGTACCAAAGAGAGCTTAAAGTAGTTAGAAATGATGTTGCGCGCCTAGCCAATTTGCTTGAGTAAACATTAAGAGCAAAGGACGGAGAAGGACGTTTACTCAACCTAGCGAAGCACTACCAGGAGCTCAAAGCCCTTTTGCACCTCGGAATATATGGTCAAATATACCAAATAGGCATCCTAATCCCACTCGGCACATCCAAATCCTTATTACAATGGATCTAACAACCGAGCATCCACAGGATGTCAAATGCTCTAATCACATAGGGTATGATAAATGGATTGCACTAGAAGAGAGGTTAAGGGCAATTGAAGGAAATAAGAGTTCATAAATTTTGGATATAACATCCGGACGAAATAGTTAAGATATCATAATTTTCAACTCAGAATTAATTAAGGTTAGTGTTAAATTAGAGTGAATTAAAAGAGAAATAAAATAGGTTGAGGGGGGTGTAATTGAAATAAATGTAAAAATTATGATTTAAATTATAAGAAGATAATATGTGGGGTAAAAAGAAAACATTTGAAGGAAATGAGGGTCTAGGTGCAATAAGAGAAAGTGAGGGACCCCTCCCTTTTCTCTTATGTCTAACAGAATGAGGAGAAGAAAGGAAGGGAGATTTTGATATTTTTCTTACTTAATTGAAAAATAATTTCAAAGTAAAAGTGAGAGTAAGGGTTACCAAAACATTCAAACATAAAAAACCCCAAGGATTTGGCGTACTATTGGAAGAAGAAATTAGAGGAAAAGGAGTATTAGGCTGGCAGCAGCAGGAAGAGAAAGAGGGGAGGAGGATATTGTGATTTCACAAGCTATTAGGATCTTAAATCTTTCTTGGTGTGGTGTTTCTTATATGCATATACAAGATTCTTGACTTTATGGTTAAATTGCATGATTTTTCTTTATGAGATTTGGGTTAAGGTTCTTGGAAACTTTTGGGGGTAAATGTGGAATTATGAGTAATTAATGAATGTGACATGAAATAGGATGAAATGAGACCTAATTGGCAAGACAAATGCAAAGGAAAAGGGGAGCCCCTAGGAAAGGCCATTAAGGGCAGTAATTAGCAAGAAAAGATTATGTGTTTTGCAAAATAATTATTGTATATGTTGTGTTGGATTTGAATGCTTGTGAAATGAACGATTGAGCATGAAAAGAATGAGGGAAGTCTTGTTAATAGAAGAGGTTTTTTAGAGGCAGATGCAACAATTTCTTTGATGAAAGAAACATCAATATCATGAAGTTCTGGCTCATCATGGTGCTGTGGAGGCTCAACATCTATAATGTCATCAAAAATATTGGCAACAATGATATCACAATGGTTCATAATTGAGTGAAAAGTTTCGAATCTGAGCTGAAAAACTTGTGTTTTTTGTAATTTGTCAATCATTGGAGGTGGAATGGAATCAATAAACTCTTTATCAGACATAAATATGGGCAGAGGAGGCAAAGAAGTTTTTAGTAGTTTTTCTGACCATCATAAATGTTGTTACATCAGTGCTATTAGTCACAATGCAATCAATTTTAAAACTAAAAAAAATCAGAAACATTGTCAAAATGAGTGAATGAGCAATTTAGGTTTGGGCATGAAAAGCAATCAAAACAATATTTGCTAACCATGGAATCAACGTTATTTTATTGTGTTCAATGCATCTAAAACCTGTGCCTTTGTTAGAAGGCTTAGAAAGCGACTTCGTGTATACTGGGCAACTATTATACCATCAATCCTGATAAAGATCATAGTTTGCAAAATTTTAAATCATAATAAAAAATTAATATATTTTTGTAATGGTTAGCAGAACAATAAATCAAAGCTAATATGCTAAAAGAATGGTGGAGATCATTGTTGACATTTTTTATATTGGTATGGATCCATACAAAGGATTTTTTTTATGGTCTTTCTATTTTTTTTTATTTGCTGATCAATGGTTTGAGCATTTGTTGAAGAATGGAGTTGATGGACCTCAACAGGAATATCTTTATAGTTGATTATAAAAGTTGTTTGGTATAAATAGCTTTAAGAAATTAATATTTGATATAAGACAACTAAAAAAAGAAGCTTATAAATGTTTATATGGAAGAACTTTTGGAATGTCTGGGTTGAAATACCAAAATGAGGCAACGGTGGTGGAAAGGTTTGGTTTTCCTAATAATAAAAATAAATATGTATATTGAGTTTATTCTAAATTCAGTTGAATGAAGCATAAAATGTATAAAAGCATAAAAATAAATGAATGATCAAAATAAATGTGTAGCAATTCGGTTAATGGCAATAAGAAGAAGATAGAAAAATCAAGGTGATATATATGGAAGGTGTAAATAACAATCATTACAAATTAAAGGAAAATGTTTGAAAAGAAAAACCCTTGAACTCAATGATTCGAAATCCAGCAAAAACAATTATAATTGGATTTGCTTGGCCATTTAGATTAGTATAATTAATTTTTTTTGCAACATCACCCCAAAGAGTTACCTTGAGTTCATCACCCCTGCATGTAAGATTCATTATAAAAAGATAAGGCATATAGATCAATTAAAAATGTATGAGATTAAGATAACCAATCTGATATTTTCAATTATAAACTCTCTTTTATTTGTCATATCTTGACCTCTAACAATAATTTGTTCAAGTGGTTGAATAGCTTTTAATCGACCAAGCACGTCTAATATATGAAAAAAAAATAGAAGCAAAAATAAATTTAAGAAAACAAAAAGGCATGAAAAATGGTAGTATGTGATAAAACATGTTAGCACTCCTGATCTTTTTCTTGTAGTCAACATATGTGCAAAGTCGATGAAGTTAAAGTAGTGACGCGGTACAAGGTGTCAGTGGATCAAGTCTTGTTACTTTTTTGTTAGACTTTAGATCAATAATTGCTTCGTGGGCAACAACATAATTCATATATCTGTTTTCAAAGGTATAAAACCCAATAATCTGATAATAATTACCTTCAATAATTGTATGTTTTTGCCTTTAGTAGAGGCTTGAATTGTGTTACCCTGTTAGATGAAAGAGAGAAACATTAGTAATGAGATTAAAAACATTAAGCCAAAACAAATAGAGTATAAAGCATGAAAAATTAGATGGGAATAAATTGTAATGCAATACAAGCTTACTTTGCCATCAACTAAAAGACAATTAAAACTGCATGTCTGTCCATTGATCTTAAAAATCCATACATGACAAACTCTTCCATTCAAGCAGGTGTAGAAATTGTATTTCTTTATGCTTTGGATAGATAGTGCCATGACCTTGAGAGGAAAGATAAAAGCAATAAAATAAGAATTATTAATAATAAATATAAATGAAACGCAACCCAAAATGTACAAACATGTATAAAATGTTAGTACTATATATAAAGTTGACTAAATCTTACAAAATAATAAATACAACAGGACAACATATAAAAGGAATCCAAGAAATACTTCCAGCAACAAAGTTTAATTTTGATGATCTGCAAATATTTATAAGCAAACAATGAGTTAACTTTTTTTTTTGTTTAAGGTTTATAACGATAAAAAAACCCTTTTGGAAGAGTGTTGATAATGTCGTTGTAGACAATATTTTTTGTATAAGCAGAAGGACACCCTTCATTGTCACTTGAAATGATTTTTGTTGCGATGTTGTGGTCACACAAATTAATTACCCTAGTTTAAAACAAATCAAACAAAATAATATAGAGCAAGCAAGGGGTCGATCCCACGAGGAATATTTAGTATAAATTTTCATGCTATATGCTATGCAATTGCGGGGTGTGGAAGTTGTCTAGGCTAGGCCAAAGCAAACTAAGTGAAAATTATATAAAACTAAAATTTATCAATAAAGAAAACCTTGGTCGCAAGTCAACATCCACCTACAGAAATCAGAATTGATCATGAAAATGACACATCAATTTATATTCTGAATATTTATCTCTTCTTAAAATTAGTTCATTAATGGATCCACCTTATAACTTACCCTAACCATCAAACAACCACAATGTCCACACTAGTAATTTGATTCAATAGCAACACTAAAAACTAAATTAATTAATTAATTAAGAAACATAGTTGTTTGCAATATATGTTTATTTCGATTGAATGTTATCCCTAAGATTAATAATGTAGATCCAGTACAATTATTAACTTAGTTGCTTCACAAGTTCATATACCACAACTTTGATTTTGATTTCAAACTTAGCAATAGATTGTCTACAATAATAACTTCGAGTCCACTCTTAGCAATTAAATAAACAATCATAGGAAAATAAACATGGGAGAACAAACATATTCATCATATAAACTAAAAAATTGAGATAAAAATAGATCTCACAGTTCTTGAAATCTGAAGGTTTCCATGTCCTTGCAACCAAGCAAAAGAGTCTAGCCTTGCATGTTTATTGAATAAGTAAATAAAACGATGGAAGAAAACATGATTTAGGGTTTGGAGGAGGAAGATTTGTGTTTTCTTTGTAGTTGGCCGAAATCCATTTCTACCTCTCCTCCTTTATATATACTTAAAAACAATAATTTCTATTTTACAAAATAGTCCTTCCTTAAGTTGGTAGAATTTAGTTGTTCCTTGTAAAATTCATATCTCATTCATAACTCATCGTTTGGAGCTGAAATTTAGACAATTTAGAAGTCTTTGAGTCTTGAATCCGAAAACAATTGGGTTTACATCAATTGGACTTCTGTAACTCGAGATATTGAAGTTGGAATGGACAAAGGTTGACATCGGCAGATTGCAAGATTTGACTTTGAAGGCTTCAATTTCCATGCTCTTCCTTATTTTATTTTTTTTTCCTTAGCTTTCCAAAAATTTATGGATGTTAGATTTTGAATTCCACTAGAACCACTTCATTTCGATCTCTAAAGCATCTGTTATGCATAAAACATCGACCGAAGATCAAATCTATCAATCAGCTCCAATTACCTCATTTTGGCATCTTTCATCCAAAAATACCTTCAAAACATAAAACAAAAAATATCAAGCCATTTTATACACAAAACATATGCAAAACACTAGGTAAATATGGATTAAACTATAAAAAAATATGGTCACATCAATCTTTAAACCTTTTCTTGAAGTGACTCTTGAGAGAGCGATATAAAGTTGGCCATGGGTGATAACTTGTTCTTTTAGAAAAATACCAATAATTCTTAAAGATTGTCCTTGACTTTTATTTATTGTCATGACATAACATGGTTTTAAAGGAAATTGATGTCTTTTGA
This sequence comes from Salix dunnii, assembly GCA_015731905.1. Taxonomy (NCBI): domain Eukaryota; kingdom Viridiplantae; phylum Streptophyta; class Magnoliopsida; order Malpighiales; family Salicaceae; genus Salix; species Salix dunnii. Next base: position 10,555,995 of record CM027674.1, read on the forward strand.
TTGTGAAAGGACATCTGTTTTCATTGACTAGGAAGATAATTCTTGGTATGAAAACTTTGCTGCCAATGTTTGATCCAGTTATTATTTGTGCCTAAATGACCTTCGATGAAAGATGTCTAATTATAAGCCTAGTCCTATTGCACATTGTCATGACATAACATGGTTTTAAAGGAAATTAATGTCTTTTGATTGTGAAGGGACATCTGTTTTCATTGACTAGGAAGATAATTCTTGATATGAAAACTTTGCTGCCAATGTTTGATCCAGTTATTATTTGTGCCTGAATGACCTTCGATGAAAACTATGTAATTATAAGCATAGTCCCATTGCACAGACCAATCGATGGACTAATATTTTTTAGTAACATAACAGGTGTTCCAATTTTGAGAGCAAGTGTGTGAGATGGGACACCATTGAATTCAAGCTGGTTTATGTATTCTAGTGAATTGTTGAGACAATTGTTGAAATCGGATCACATGAAGGTTGAAGGAGAAGATCTGAGGGAACAACAACGAAATAATCATTGGTTTCACTGAGTGAAGGTAAATCAAACATGTCACCATTGCCAACATTTAATATCCATTTGAAGAACTCACGAATATTAGCTTTTTCTTTAGAAGTTAGGCTTTTTGTAGAGAGACACATGTTTTCTATAAGAGTCAATACAGTGAACCTGGACCTCAAAGTTGAGCTGGTTAAAGAAGCATTGATTATTTTCTCTTTTATTCCACTAGGAATAATTGGTAATACTTGATGAAAATCACCACCAAGTCAAATTGTTTTTCCACCAAACGGGAGATCATTATTACAGTTGTCATCCTCTGAAATCACATCATGCATTGAACGATCTAGGGCTCCAAAGCAAAATATGTTAATCATTGGTGCCTCATCCCAAATTATATGAGAGGTTTTTTTGAAGAAGTTTTGAAAGATGAGTGTTTTTCTTAATGGTACATATTGATGACTCATATAGCAAGTGGGATTTTGGATCTTGAATGGGTTGTGTGACCATTAGGGAGCAGAACAGATGCAATACCAGATGATGCCACTGTAAGTACAATCAAGCCCTCAAATCTGACACAATTTATGATTATGTGCTATAAAAAGGTTTTGCTAGTTCCGCCATGTCTATGCACAAAGATCAAAGCCTGTTTTCTATCGGAGATAGTTGCAATAACTAAATCATATATAACTTTCTACCGATGGTTGAGCGAGGCAAAATCCAAGGAATGCTGACTCTTAAATTCAATCAAATCATAATTAAGTTCCTCCCTTAGAAGCTTGTTTTTAATTTCTTTCAGTAATTCCCCATTAGGCATCGACATGTTATGATCATGGAGTGTTGTTGCAGAAGCATTAAAAAGTTGCTCAAGCTCATATAACACATAATTTTTAAGTTGATCGTCGAATATAATCAAGTTTGGCATTCTAAAAGATATTCTAAACTTATGAAGGATGTTATCGTGCATTGATTGCCAAAACTGATTGAATAAAATCATAGGGTAAGCAACCTGGTAGAATAAAATAATACTAACAAAAAGTATATTAAGTTGCTGTGATGACGCATTTGCAATTGCCACACAAAAAGCTTCAGACCATTCTTTGTCATCCCCTAAAAGCCCATATGCTTTGCAAGCAAGCTGGAATGTTAGATAAACAATTCCGTGAATCGTTTTAAATCTGCATACCCAGTTGATCCTTTAAAATGGTTCAAAAGAAGCCTAAAAAAATAAAGCTCACCAGTAGTAAGATGCACATATGCTATACGCCTAAGGCTCAACCCTTTGACCTGATAACCTACTCTTTTTTACTAAAATCCCAAACATCTTTGTTTGAAAATTTTGAGTAATATAGGTCTTGTGCACCAGAAAAGTTTTTATTGCATTTAAAGCATTCAGTAAGCATTGTTTTCTTGATGCCTAGCCTTCTAAGAACAGATTGAAGAGACATGTTGCCTAAGAAAACAATATTATGTTGAAAAGGCAAATGTATTTGCAACCTTTCAACTGGAGGATATCTTGAATGATTTGGGAATTAAAAAATTTACCAAACAGCTTCATAAGGGCAAATGAAGCGACAATTAAGATATGCTTGTACTTCATCATTTGAGTCATTCTGAAGCATGGCGACATCTGTTGGGACCTTTGCTTATATATTTGAACAAATACTTGATGAGCATTAACTAGCAGCATATCTCAATATTTATATGTGCATTATAACACATCAAAGGTTTTTTATTGTATGGAAAAACATATTCATTGAATAACATAATTCTATTTTGAGCACAAAATTATCACGGAATTCACTACGTCTATAATAGAGAAATCCATTTTTACCCAAAGTAGTTGAGCTTCTAAATTTTTTTGGAAATGATTTTGTACAACCATTTCCTGACATGCATTGTGCACCTGGTTTTGTAAGACTGCATGGACCATGTATCATGAACTTAGAGACAATCTCATGACATAAAGGATGAATGTTTTTATCTGGCATTTCAATTGAGACTATTGAGTCAATATCATTAGAAGTTTTGAATTTGAATTCTAGGTCAAGCCAAATCAAAACATGTGTATGTGGAAGGCCTCTTTTTTGGAATTCAATTGTACAAACATCTACAAAAATGCCAAATGAAATCATTAGTTGTTTGATAGATGAAACAACTTAAATAATAATTTGTGATGATTGCATTACCAGCAATTGTGTTTCCAAAAGGGACACCAGATTTGATGAAATTTAACATATCAAGAAGCTTTGCTCTGAAAACTCTTGTAATAATATTAGGCTTGTCCTCATGTTTGTAAGCCCTGTTTTTATTGAGTTCTCTTTGGATTTTAGGCCAGTTAGTGTTGCATGTAAGTGTAATGAATAGATCAGGGTTTCCATATGCCCTGTAAATTGCTATAGCATCTTGGTAATTATTGATCATATACCACAGACTACTAGTTACAGAAGATAGAAGAATAATTTCCCAGTTGATGACCCCTGAACATCTCCTTTGAGAACAACTTCACTTATGTTATGATATAAATTAGAGTGAAGATCATTTTGGTTCATTCGAATATAGTCAAATCTATCTTCATCAATGGTGGCAAAAGCATTAACTAAAAATTGTTGGTAGAGTCGACCACCTTTTATAAGAGTGTCCTCTCCATATTCTCTTTCTTGAATAAGATAAGCATAAAAAGCTCTCATTGGAACTCTCTGATGTTTTCTAGAGTTATGGGCATCATCATCAGTAAAACTAATGTTGGTTCGATAAATGTCTTCACCAAAAGGAAATAGAAGAGGATATTGCAATGCCATAAATTTTGGATGTAGCTTAAAGATCTTTTGTAAAGTGTTTGACCAACTTTCAATAATTATATCTCGCTCTGAACGACAATCACTAATATCTCCAACAATCAATCCACCAATTTCATATGATGTTGGATCATTATATTGGCCTGTGTCATTAGCTCTCTGACAGAGCAATTGTAGTTTATAGCCAGGATTGGTAGGTTCCGAAAGCTTTTGGGAAGCATGGCAAAATAAGCCAACTAAAAATTTATTTGAGGCTAGCATTTGAATTAGATCCCTAACTATAACCTCATCCAATGACAAAGTTGAGGTTGAATGTGGAAATTGTGACATCCGATTTGAAACCTTGTTTGCAACATCATAAATATAAATGTAATAGCCCCTACTCTTGGGGACAACCACATAATCTTATTAATACACATTCACTAAAAAAACATAATATTTTTTTTATCTCAATAATAAGCGAGCTGTAACATAGCCCAAAGCCGTAACATGTCCCAAAACAGTAACATGTTGGAAAACAGTAACAAGTCCTAAAAGAGTAATAGGTTTCAAAACAGTAACATGTCCCAAAGTAGTAATAGGTCCTAAAACAGTAACAAGTCTCAAAATAATTACATGTCTCAAAACTATAACATGTCTTAAAATAGTAACATAACCCTTACATCAATCTTGACCCGTTCATCCTGGGTCTACAAAACCATAAACATCATCCTCATCATAATCATAATTAATAAACCATATATTTAACAACGATCAACCATTTACACTAGAGTTGATATAAATCCAGTCACATGTAATAAAATACTACAAAACGAGTTAATTTTCTTACATTCCAATATTTTTTTTAAAAGAGTGATCATACTTATCAGCTTGTCAAAATTTAATTTATATAAAATACCATTGGATATAAAAAAACTAAGAAACAATAGCTTTACTCCTAATATGAAGATGATGGACCTGAAATAGAAATACAAGATAATCTCATAAAGAAAATTCTAAAAAAGATCATATTAAATTTATTAAATCCACGATATGCCATCATATATTATTGAAATAATCACCATAGCTATTTGAAAACCAAACTATCTTCCCCACTTACGTATTGTCGATACTAAATATAACTGATACCAAGTATTGCAAATACTAAGCATTTTTTATACCCTTATCACCCTACCGATATCAAAAATTAGGGAAGACCCCTTACTGGGTCCGTAACATACCTCATACATTTTTATTTTACTCTTGAAAGTTCAACATACATGAATGTGTGTTTAAGCATTGCACCACAATCTCTTTATTCATGATTCTAACATACACTAAATTACATCCTATTCATCCTAAATAAATTAATGTGATAGATAATACAATCAAAATAATTTACTTGCTTCTTATTCGTGTTCCCCATAATAATTACATATTGAAAGAAACATAGAAAGCACATAAACCATATCAAACCAATTCCATAAGCATGAATCCGAAATCAATACCTTAAATTCTGGACAAAGATAAATAAATACTTGAAAGTGTAAGAATTATAATGGAAATGCTACTCATAACCAATAATGAAGATGGACAATATCCCATTTGAACCAAGAAAGTAAATCAGTTGCTCATGCCTTTGTTGTTTGTTGCCGAATCTGTAAGAAAGAGTAAAAAAAGAAGAAGCCCTTGATTGTGTGCCTCTTCCCTTTTATTCTGGAAGAGTACTATCCCTAATGTTGTTACTCAAGCTAAAAAGAAGGAGATAAATGTTGTAGAGAAAATCTATCTAATCTTTGACAGATTGGAGAGCATATCCCGTCATCCAGCTTGCACCAGGATTTCTGTGCTGCAAATGATTTTTCCTGACTTTGGGCCCCACATGAAAGTTGTATCCCTAAATATGTAGATAAAATTAGGCTTTTGAATCACTTGATTTCGACATCTTATGATCCATTTATTCCAATTTCAGTGTTAGTGCACGAACAGAGTTAGGGCTGACGCTGTTGTTCCTATTGGATGCCCAAATCTGCGTTGAATTTCTGCCTACAATAATTTTCCAGCAAAATTGATAGCTATAATTCCAATTTTGAAACTCCTTTAACTTGACAAACTCAACAAAGGTCCAAAATATAAAGTGCATAATTTTCTATTTTATAGCAAGTAATCCACAAAGTCTCTTAAACATGTCAAACCCATAAAATAACTTTCAATATGTTGAAATAAGCTTGAAAGATGTTAAAAAACATAATGTAAAAGGAATACAAATAGATGTATATTTTACACTTGTCAAATTCTCCCAAACTTAGCTTTTGCATGTCCTTGAGCAAGATTTAAATCTACTTTTTTGAAAGAAAAAAAATGCAATGCCATTAACTAAGAACAATCATACTCTTAAATTACCATAATGTTTCATGAATAACAGTCTACACAACTTTAAAGAAATGCTTAACAAGCATTTTTTATTTGAAAATAAAATAACTAAATGCATAGATCTCATAGAAATAATCACTCCATTCTCACTTGTTTGAAAGGTTAGTGTTTCTCTCAAAAATTTTCCAATGTAAGTGATCTACCATAAGCTTGCAAATCATCTCACTCTCCACCACCTAGATTACATGCATAAATCATTAGGCTCAAAATCTCACATGATAGTGTCTATCACATTCAGTTACTTTTATTCCAAATAATATCGCTTGACTAAACAACCTTTAAGAAGCAAGTTCATCATTCAATCATGTTATGATTTGTCATGATTTCAATTGAAAAGTCATTCATGACATTAACATTCAAAGCAAAAAAAAAATTGCCTGAGAATTTTTTTCCAAAAATATTGGAGATAAAGATTTTAAGGAATGCAACCCCCCCACTACATATGGACATTAAACTCAATGTGTGCAAGTAATTCAGTACCTTCACCAAGAAGGGAAAGGGTAAAACTGCCCTGATTACGTATTACTAACTTTAGTGGAGCATTTCTTTGCATATTTGACCGGAGTGGCAACAGGATCAAGAACCTGTTTGAGAGAATGGTTGAGGAAAAGCAAATTAAAATATTATTAAATATAAAAAGAGAAAACAATTAAAGGAATCCAACAAAAAATAAATCTTTATTCATTGTGGTGCTCCACCACAGTTGGGTTGCCTCCCAAAAACGCCTTTCTTTATTGTCTTTGGCTAGACAAAGTTTAATCTTGGTAAAATGGACTGACTAATTACATCTCCTTCACATTCATGCCATCAAAATCATCAATATAAAGTCTATGACCATTCACCTTAAAAATCTTGTGAGTTTCCAAACTATGAATTTCAATAACACCATTTGGAAAAATATTCACTACCATAAATGGTCCAATCCGTCTAGATCTTAACTTACCTGGCATGAATTTCATCCTAGAGTTAAAAAGTAAAACCTTTTGACCAATGGAAAATTGTTTTCGAAGCAGCAACTTATCATGAAGGTACTTTGTTCTCTCCTTGTACAACAATGCATTATCATAAGCTTCCAATCGAATCTCCTCCAACTCCTGCAGTTGTAACTTTCTTTCTATTCCAGCTTCTTTAGCATCCAAGTTACATTGCTTCACTGCCCAATAAGCACAATGCTGAATGGCAACAGGTAAATGACACAACTTATCAAATACCAACTTATATGGTGACATTCTAATTGGAGTTTTGTATGCTGTTTGGTATGCCCACAGTGCATCTTCCAAACGTAGACTCCAATCTTTTCGGTTGCGGCTCACTACCTTCTCAAGGATATTCTTAATTTCCTGATTTGAAACTTCTGCTTGTCCATTAGTTTATGGATGATAAGTTGTGGCTACTCGATGGTGGACTCCATATTTTTGCATTAATGCTTCCAAAGTTCGGTTGCAGAAATGGGTACCTTGATCACTTATTATTGCTCTAGGAATTCCAAACCCATTGAAAATATTAGACTTGAGAAATCCTACAACAACTTTAGAATCGTTAGTATGGGTTGCTTTTGCTATTACCCATTTCGAAAAGGTCCCATAAAATCCATGCCCCATACGTCAAAAAATTCACAATATAAAATAGGATTTTGTGGTATTTCATTCTTATGGGATAGGCTACCCATCTTTTGATATTTTTCACAACTCTTATAAAATTGGTTGGCATCTTTAAAAAGAGTTTCCCAATAAAACCCACTGTCTAAAATTTTCCTAGCTGTTCTTTTGAGTCCAAAATGTCCACCACATGCATAATTATGACAATAAGCAATAATGGAATAAATCTCATCATTTGGTACACATTTTCAAATAACTTGATCCGAACCTAATTTCCAAAGATATGGCTCATCCCATTTTTAATACTTAGAGTCATTCATTATTTTATCCTTTTTTGCTTTATTTAATTCATTAGGTAAGATTCCTATGACCAAAAAATTAACAATGTTAGCATATGATGGTTCCTTACCTTGTAATTGCAATAGTTGCTCATTAGAAATGTCTCGACAATTGGTAGCATATCTTCCTTATTCACAATTCAGCTCAAATGGTCTACCACAAAATTGTTAGCTCCTTTTTTTTTATCCTTGATTTCCAAATCAAACTCTTGCAACAACAAAATCTAGTGTATAAGCCTCAGTTTGGATTCCTTCTTTGATATCAAGTACATAAGAGTTACATGAACAGTTACTTTAGATCCTAACAAATATGATCTAAACTTGTCCAAGGCAAACACAATATCTAAAAGCTCTTTTTTTTGTTGTTGAATGATTGCATTGAGCCGAGTTTAGTGTCCTCGAAGCATAACAAATAACATGGCTTTTCATCGCGTTTCGTTGGTCAAGTACAGCTTCTATGGCAAGTTTACTTGCATCACACATGATTTCAAAGGGCATCTCCCAATTTGTTGGTTGTAAGATTGGTGCTAATGTGAGGAGCTCCTTCAATTTGTCAAATGCTATTCTGTAATTCGCTTCAAAGTTGAAATGCACATCCTTTTGCAACAGTTGAGACAGTGGCTGTGCAATCTTCGAGAAATCCTTGATGAATCGCATATAGAAACCTGCATGACCAAGAAAACTAAGAATTTCCCTAACATTAGTAGGATAGGGTAAACTTGTAATCAAATCAACTTTTGCTTTATCAACCTCAATACCTCTAGCCGAAACCACATGACCCAAAACTATCTCTTGCTAGACCATGAAATGACATTTTTCATAGTTCAAAACCAAGTTTGTACTAATACATCACTTCAAAACCTTAGTTAAGTGATCTAAAAATTGATCAAAAGAATTGTCATAAACAGTAAAGTCATCCATAAAAATTTCAATGCAATTTTCAATAAAGTTAGAAAAAATGCTCATCATACATCTTTGAAATATACCTGGGGCATTGCACAATCCAAAAGGCATACGTCAATAAGCAATTGTTCCAAATGGACAAGTAAAAGTTGTCTTTTCTTGGTCTTCTTGAGCTATAATTATTTGATAGTAACCAGGAAAATCCATCTAAGAAACAAAAAAATGACTTACCTGCTAGTCTTTCAAGCATTTCATCTATTAAAGGAATTGGGAAGTGATCCTTTCTTGTGTGAGCATTCAACTTCCTGAAATCAATACACATTCTCCACCCATTTTGCACTCTCATTGGGATAAGTTCATTATGTTCATTGAGAACAAGAGTTAGACCAGTCTTATTGGGAACTACATGCACCGAACTTACCCATAGACTATCAGATATTGGATAAATAATCCTTTGGTCCAATAACTTTAAAAATTTCCTTTATAACAACCTCTTTCATTGCTGGATTCAATTTGCATTGAGGTTCCCTCACGGGCTTGACATCACCGTTGAGGAAAATTCTATGCATACAAAGTGTAGGGTTGATCCCTTTAATGTCCGCTGATGTCTAACCAATTGTTGTCTTGTGTTCCCTCAAAACCCTTAATATTTTTTCCTCGTGAAATTCTGTTAGATCATTTGCAATAATAACTGACAGTGTTTCATCTTCTCCTAAGTACACATACTTCAAATGTGTGGGCAATGTTTTTAACTCCAGCTTCGATACTTGCACAATGGAAGGTAGATCTTTAACATGTGAACTTGGTAATTCAACAGGTAAGCTAGTCCACATGTTAGGCATTATAAGCAATGAGTATAAGGACATAATTGCTTCTTTCATGTCTTCATCAATTTCTCTCCTTGCATCCTTATTTGTCTTGCTCTATTGCAACACTGACTTCAACTTATCCTTCATAAGATTCATCTCAAAATCATCTTGCACAATGGGATCAATAACATCAATATGAAAAACAAATTCAAATATTTTAGGATATTTCATAGCATATAAAATATTAAACATTATTGTTTCTCCATCAAACTCAAAAGATAAAGTACCCTTATGCACATCAATCTTAGTCCTGGTTGTTTTCATGAATGGTCTACTTAACAATATATGAGTTGAATTTAAAGCACAATCATCATCCATGTCAATGATATAAAAATCTACAGGAAAAATTAATTCATTGACATTAACTAGAACATCCTCAATAATACCTTCAAGATATGCTTTAGACTTATTTGGTAATTGAATTATCACACTTATTTCCTGTAAAGGTCCTAGATTCAAAACTTTGTAGATTGAAAGAGGCATAACATTTATTGATGCTCCTAAATCTAGCATTGCCCTTCCTAGCGCATAATTTCCAATCAAACATGGAATAGTGAATATACTTGGATCCTTGTATTTTTGAGGCAATTTTCTTTGTTTTACTACTAACACATTCTCTCCAACTCTAATTCTTTTCTTCAGTTCTTAAGCTGCTCTTGTTGGTGCATAACTCCTTGAGAAACTTGGCATAACATGGAATTTGCTTGATTGCATCCAACAATGGAATGTTGATCTCAACCTTCTGAAAGGTTTCAAACAATTCATGCTCCCCCTCCTCTTTCTTTGTTTTTGCCAACTTGCTAGGAAATGGAGTACAACTATTGTATTTGGCTTATTCAAAGTTGACCTAATACTTACCTCATTACTTGACTTCGGTAAAGGGGACTCAAGTGGTATGTTTCCTTCTTTTCTAATTTCTTTCGGCACTGTCAGCCTTGGTAATGAAGTCTTCACCTCCTTACCACTTCTAAGGATTATTGTATTAGCATTTTCCCATGGGTTAACTTCTGGTTGAGCTGGTAACTTACCCTTGTTAGCCTTCATTTTACCTAATGACATTGCCACCTATGACACTTGAGTTTCTAATTTTTGGATGCTAACTCTTGTCTCCTACTGGAACAAATGGGTGTTAGTTGCTAAAGACTTCACAATATCCTCTAGAGACATACCTAAGCTTGATGCTTGGTGAGGTGGAGGGGCTGCTTTATTCTAACCGAAAGAAGAGAACTGTTGCCGATTATGGGGCTGTCCATACCTCAAGTTTGGGTGGTCTCTCTAACCTGGGTTGTACTGATTTGAATATGGGTCATGGTTCTTTGTTTGGTTACCAAACCCATTTACAACATTCATTTGAGGAATTACATCCTCTTGAAGTTGTGGGCACATGTCAATAGAGTGATTTGGAAAAGCATAAATGCCGCAAACTCTGGTCTAACTTACCTGTCCCAAAACTACCTACTTGACAAGAGAGGTTAATTCTGAAAGTTGAGTTTCAAGATTAGAGTGACTCACCTCACTTACCTTTCTAGGATTGTTGTCGCCTCTAATTCCAAATTGTTGTGAATTTACTGCCATCATAGAGATTAAATCTCTTGCTGCATCAAGAGTCTTTTCTACAAGTGCTCCCCCACTTGCAGCATCTATCATGCTTCTATCCATATGCAATAATCCTTTATAGAAATATTGCAACAACAATTGATTAGAAATTTGGTGGTGTGGGCAACTAGCCACTAGCTGATTAAAACGTTCCCAATACTCATACAAAGTTTCTTGATTATTTTGGCGAATCCCACTAATTTCTTTCCTGATTGTTCCAGCCCTTGAAGCTTGAAAGAATTTTTCCAGACACCTTTTCTTCAATTCGTTCCATGTCCTTATTGATCCTAAAGAATGTAGTATAACCAATCCTTCGCTATGTCTGCCAATGAGAATGGAAAAGCCCTCAATTTGATTTGTTCCTCACTCACTCCTTGCGGCTTCATGGTTGAACATACAACATGAAATTCCTTTAAGTGCTTGGCATAAACTAATTCACCTGTATGAGAAGATCTTGGCATAAATTAGTTTGATATTAAAGAAAAAAAAAACTTCCCTGGCAATGACACCAAATTTAGCGGTTGTCGAAACCTCCACAAATTAATCCTAATTTTACTATCACCGAAATGATAATTTTAGTAGTATGGTGGTAGAGATAAGGTCGAACCCAAGGGAAGTTTTTTGTATATAAACATCAGAATCAAAACCCATCTTCAAAACATGATCTTGAATACATTTCCCATCAAACTCAGCTAATCTAACAGAACAAGATTGAAACAATATTGGATAAGTATTCCTCTTTATTTCATTTATTTATAGGGGGGTTTTAGGGTTAAAAAAACCCGTATATATTCCCTAAGACTGGGGTTGGGGCTGACCTTAGGTTTTGCTCATGTAAGAAGCCCCCATTTGCTTGAGTGTTTGTGTAGAAGCAAAGGCCACAACACAAGGTTGTCCATTGAAAACATGTCCATTCATTCCCTCTTTACTCATGTAAGAAGCCCCCATTCAAAATCCATTAGTTGTATATTTTGAAGTACCTAATTGCTTTCCAGTTTTTCAAAATCTTGAGGAATACGTAGCTCAGAATGGATTTCTAGTGAAGTGACATTACAATTTATGATAAGTATTTCTAGTGAATTGAAGATTGACTAACCTTGAGAGGTGACTAACTGAAGATAGCTAAGAGGCGACGACGGCGACGAGCTGACAGGAGAGGATGATTTGAGAAATGAGAGGAGATCAGACATGATTTCAAAGGAGAGGATGACTTGAGAGGATGATAAACACTGAAGAAGAAGTGGGAAAAACTAAAAAAGGAAATTTAATTAAGTTGGGTTTTTCAAGAATCAACCAGGATCATAAAATCAAACTGATCTGGTCTGATTTTACAATCCGGAATGATTTTGGGGTTTTTTCCGAGTTTAAAGAAAATTGATTTTTCAAACCGAGCTGACAAGTTTTGCTGAGTTGACTCGCAAAATCATACGATTTTGCGAGTCAACTCAGCAAAACTTGTCAACTTATGATTTTGCGAGTCAACTCATGAGTTTAACAACCATGGTTATCATATGCAATATCAGCAATAAATCGTCGTGAGCATAACAAAGATCAATGAGATGTGACAAGACAAAAATGATTGTTTGAAAAGTCTGAGAAAAGTGTCACGTCATCAATAATTTTCTTATGGAATTTCATTGATTATCACTTTGTTTTGGGGCTAAATCATCATTTCATTAAAGCATGTGTTTTCCTTGTCCTTTTGTTATTTTGAAATCAAGAGATGTTTAACATTTTTATTTTTGACAAAATATTTTGACTAAACTCCAATAAGCAAAATTTAAAGCTTATCATTCCTAAAAATTAAAAGTATTTTGATTACAGAATTGACCCAACTTTTATTAAATGACATGATAATCAATATCAGGTGGCCAAATAATTTTTTGAGCCCTTACACCGAGCTTTTGAACCACATCATAGAACTAAGCTTTATCAGTATGTGTATGACATGTCATGGATTCGGTAGTTGTGGACCCATAAATCATGACTCTTGCACGTCCAAATCATTACAATGGACGAGGTTAAAATTTATCAGTTAAAATCAATTTTCCTTGAAATGACAAAAGGCCATCTTTGTTTATTCCCTCCACTATTCTCGAAATATATATCCCTTGTTAATCCTGATTTGAGCCTAATAGGATATTTCTTTGAAAAACCCGAATGGATCACACCCTCACACTAGGGGCAAATGAGAGATTTATAGAAAACAGTGACAACATTAGAATTAACAGAAGAGGGGATGTTAAGAACAAAAACCAACATTAGAGAACAAGTATATTGAGAGAAGACACGACAAAAATCAAAAGTCAATGCCAAGGAAAAGTTGAGAAAAAAATAGAAAAAAACAAAAAAAAAATATATTGAACTACACCATGTCCATTAGTATCTATGGTCGAACCTCGTGTGGGAAGAAATGTTATTGAGATTATCAAGTCATTAAGATAAGTTATCCATCAAATGAAGATCTTGTAGAATTGTTTTGTTAGACTTTATTGAATGCAACAAAAGATGGAATAACATTAGATTACATTTTGATAAAGTAAGTGCTGAAAAATGAGACACATTTTCAATTGAACCTCGTGTCTTTACTGGACACTCTAGTTATTTGAAAACCACAAATTATCACTTCATCGTGTATCATTAAATGACATACCCCAAAATTAGAGATTAGAATTAAAACACAAAAAACCCATAAAAAATTATTTCAATCTCACAATGAGTCAATTACTACTTCCAAAATACAAGATAATTACATGTCTACATGCATTGAATATTGCATGTTGGGTATCTGACCAAATGAATTTGATTTTCAACAAATGACATCTCTTTGATTTCATTTCAAGGATTAGACTTTGGATGAACATGATCTTTGAAATTGGTGACTTAATGTTAGAGCAAGAAAGATATACAAACAAACAAAACATTGACCAGATTTGTAAAATCCTTCACATTGATAGTTCTTGATTATCATTAGAAAGCCCAATAGTCAAAGGCCACAAGGAAGATCTTACAACCAATTTCACATCAGCTTGGGGGCAAAGAAACACAAGTAAATAATGATTCAGTGAAATTCTTAAATGAGCACCAACATATTCAACTCAGGACAACATTACTTAACAAAGAACAATGGTTTAACAAGCTCCAACAACAATTGAGAATAACATTGCATTTGAAGGACATCTTTAGATTTTGAAATATCGGCTTACCTGTATATTTGGTTGTCTCCAAAAAGATGTTATCATATGGAGGTATTTTGATAAATGTTGACGAGTATATGTGCCACCAAGACTAATTGTGGGATAATCTATTTTGAAGCCTGTCAATTCAAGCTCCGCTTCACTACATGTGTGGGTAATAAAAAGAAAGATATTGTCTCTCAGTTGCATTGTGATAAATGTTAAAAATGATGCATGCCACCAAGATTGACTGGGCAATAATTTGTGTTGAAGCCCATCGACTTAAGGTTCAGTTCACCATATGAATATGGGAGACAGAAAAAACCTTGTTAATGAAAACATTAGAATTCTTTGCATGGACTAAGAGGAATTTGTGTAGAAGAAATAGAGTCTACAATGAAGAGTTTCGGATGGCATGATCAAACAATTGCATTAATTCAAGACGCAATTCATCGCATGGATGTGGGTGATGATAACATTACATCTTTTCTCACAAGCTTAGAGAAATTTATTGAGGATAACATTGAGCATGCAATGATGAGTTTTACACTTCTTCATGATGTATTAAGCAATACCACACTTGGGGGCAAGGTCAGACTTGATAAACAATGAAATCAGAGATCATCGCAGATAGCTCAGAATAAGCAATGCGCTTACGTTGAGTGGATTAATGACATATGACAAACTTCAATGAGCCATCTAATCAGAAAAGCCAATAAAGCTTTGAAGACTAGGCAAAGGCATCCTATGACAATGGAGCACCAGATAAAGGGGACCTATATTTCTCAGGTAAGTATACATGCATCATCTTCCATCCAGGTAGGTCACCTGTCATAATGAGATTATCTTCGTCAATTGCACTCGAGTAGGTCACCCGTTATAATGAGACCATTTTCCATCTGGGTAGGTCACCCGTCATAATGAGACCATTTTCACCATCTTCCATCCAGGTAGGTCATCCATCATACTGAGACCATTTTCACCAATTTCACCCGGGTAGGTCATCCTTCATAAAGAGACCATCTTCACCATCTTCCATTGGGTAGGTCACCTGTTATAATGAGACCATCTCTCCATCTTCTCTTCGGGTTAGTCACCCATCATAGTGAGACCATCTTCACCAATTTCACCCGGGTAGGTCACCCATTACAATGAGACCATCCTTCACCATTCTCTTTTTTTACTTACAACACTTACTATTTAAAGTCTTTTACAAGACTTTAGTCGTAAGCATTGTAAAGAGAGGGCATCTGTTACTACCTAATTTTGACCCACTTATTTTTATGTTTCGGAAGAAAAAATATATCAAAAAAGACAAAAATCCAAAAAATTCTTAGTGCAAGGGAAAAATTGAACAAAATTAGGGTCTAACAGTCAATTGAAGGTCAAATCACACAAATCAAAAACCAAGGACCAAAGGCACGCAAGCTTAAGGTTGCTTTTGAAATTTTGACTAGGAAAAAACTCTATAAATAGAGATATTTAGAAACAAAATGGGGGACAAAAAAACCAAAAAAAAGCACACACCCAAAAAAACCCTAAACCCCAAAAAAAACCTAACCTAATTTTTTCCTCTTGTTTGGGTTGTAGCCATCAGCTCCCCCTTTGGGGTTGCCGTAGCCCTACGACCTCCATCTCCCTTCCCTAGCTTCCTTTCTACCTCCTCGGCCAACCAGCTGCAGCCTCACTGCCTCTCCTTTGCAGCTCAGGTCGACCACACCTCTTACCTTCCCCTCCATTTCACCTCATCAACCATCTTAGTTGTCCCTTACAACCGACCCCTTCACCAATCTGGCTCACCCTTCTTCACCGTCAGCCCCACACACACCAGCCTCTCTCGATCAGCAATACAATCACCGCCAACCCCAACCTGTGTTTTCCTCAAGCCCCCTCTCGATCCTTTCTTCCCCTAAGCCACCACAGCACCTCCCTTTCAATTCTTTCTTCCCCTTCCCCACTAACAACAGCCTCCATCACTACCAATGATCTTCCCTCTCTTTCACTAACATCCTTGCCTTCCCATCCGCCTCTAGGTGATGCCCACGACAACTTTCTTTGCTGGTCATCCGCCAGCAACAAACTCATCACACGACAACATCTTCGTCCAACTCCCTCCCCTCAACCGAACCCACAGCAGTCCAGCTACCACCTAAAGAAGAACTGAAGATGAGTAAAGGGACACCAAGAAGTTAGATCTGAAAAGGAAGAGGGCAAATCAAACTTTTATGTTTGTGTTTTGTGTGTTTGTCGCTGTCTTGCAGGTTGCTATGAAGGCCACCATCGACGGGAAAGTGAAAAGAAGAGGTTGATCCACACCCCCCAGTCTTGTGTCTTCATCAATAGCAGGGCGTGGTTCCACGAGCCGCCAGTGATCGGGCGCGTGAGCAGAAGCACCACTAGTGCTCTTGCGCTGTTGCCACTGTTCCAAAACTGTTCCTGAGGTCTTTTTTATATTTTTTTATGTTTATGTTTTTATTTGAATTTTTATTTTTTTAATTATTATTTGTAAAATGTAATGAAAAAGAGAAAGTGTGTGTGTTTATTTTATTTGTAAAATGTAATGAAAAATAAATGAAAAAGAGAAGAGGTGTGTGTGTGTTGTATTTTATTTGTTCATTTATTTATGTTGTTTTTTTTAAGAAAAAAAGAATATAAAACTATAAAAAAAATATGTTTTATTTGCATACAGCCAAAGCTTTTTCTGAAAAATTACTCTAGATTTAATAACAAGTTTATTAAATTTTGAGAATTAAGCCTATATTGAAATAAATCTCAAAATTAGTTCATGAGGATTAATGGTTAAATTCAGATAGTAAATGTTGGATCTACATGTAGGCTAATATTTAAATATCTTAAAACGATCAAAAAATTCCAAGAGTTATTCTGAGCGGTGATCGATTTTTTTGAATCGGCCTATATTGAAATAAATTGCAAAATTAATTCATGAGAATTAATGGTTAAATTCAGATAATAAATATTAGACGTACAAGTAAGCTGATATTTAAATATCTAGAAATGACCAAAGAAATTCCCAAAGTTATTCTTAGTGCTGACTGATTCTTTTTGAATCGGAATATTTTTGCGATGGATAAATTATAGAAAACTCATCCATTCATCTAGGATAGATAATCCTTTTAAGGCATCTACATGGACCTTTTCTTTCTTATATTTATTTGGGTTCATGAGCTCATAATAAAATTTCAAAAGCTAGATTTATTCACATGAATAAATACAACTTATCAAAATATTGAAAATCACATCAAAATACACAATGTAGCTTACCTCAAGTAAGGTGTATTAAGGGTGCTAATACCTTCCCTTTATACAACCAATCCCCTACCCTTGAATCTCTGACCTAACCAGTGCGATAGGGTTTTCCTAGCGACCCTCAACAGCCAGGTGACGACTCCTCAACTCCCTGACTAGACAAAACCCTCCTAAGACACCGCGTGGGAAAAGAGGGGAAAAATCATCAACAATAAATCTCCTTGCCACCAATACTACATATAAATCTAACAAGAAGATGTTATGACAATTCAATCAACACAATTAAAGGAAGTTGTTTTCCACTATGAGATGCTACAAACATGATACAAAAACACAATGAACAACTCCCACATTTTGACATGAGAGGTTCACATGCTGATATGAACTCCATCAACAATTATGATGAAACCCAATAACAATGATAGTTTAAAACCCCTAAGATCGTGTAGACAAGATTGGTTGAGCTTTGACCTTATACCTAACAAGATGAAAACCAAGACTACGAAGGATTGAAATGTCACACCTAGAAAACATGAGAATCTCTCAACAATAAAGGTAATAAGTTTGATTGTTTGAACGCCACAAGATTAACTTGATAAGTTTTAAGAGTTATTTTAAGAACGAAGAGGAACACAAAACCTCACAATAATGATAATTTTCTGAAAACATAATCTGCTTATTCATTTCGAAATACTCATCTTTATACTTGGAACAACCCTTCAAGAATAGGAAAAGTCATAACTAAAGCTTTAAAATAGCACAAACATCAAAATAAATAAGTCCCCATGTTTTTAGGTCTCTTGGACTTCTAAAAGCAGCCATAAATAATTAAATGATTAAATTCAATGTATTTAATATAACCATTCAAGACCATGTTCATTCCTTTATTTAATATCATTGGAACTCATCAAATTCATGTCTTTTGATGGTTAGATCATGCTGGAAACATTTTTGCATAATTATTAGTCTCTTTAATTGCTTTAATGATGTGAACTAAGCCTTGATTATTATTTAAGTTCATTTTAGTCTTTTTAGAATCAGCTCAAATCTCTTAGATTAGCCCATTTAGTGTTTCCTTGAAAAGTTTAGTTCTAAGACTTGGAATTGGACCACTTGAAAGTGGTGAAGGGTCTTGTGCAAATTTAGCCTCATCCCCTAGTGTATGATCAACAATTCCATCTCCTTGGTTTGCATCACGTGCCATCCACTTTAAACTTTTTATATTATATTTATATTTATTAAAATACCAAATTATCCTTTAATTAACTCAATTTTATCTAAAGAAATTAGTTTAAAAAATAAACTAAGATATTAGCTTAATTTTATTTGAGCAACTCAATCATTTTACTATGTTTAAAAATATATAAAAAAAATAAATTATTCTTATCTAATAATGATTACTATATGAATTGGCCAAACTATCCGATCTAGTTCAAGAATATTTTTTTTTGTAAAAATAGAAAAATAATCATTATACTCCGTTAGTAAAGAATAACTTTAGCTCGAACGATGTTTTTCCAAGTACAATTAATCTTCTTTAATAATTAATATTAAACTTGACCGCAGGAACCCATGGCCCCAACAGCTAGTTAGGGCATGTTTGGGAGGGCGGTTGCGGTAGCTTTTGAAAGTACTTTTCGTGCTGAAATATATCAAAATGATGTTTTTTTTATTTTTTAAAAATTATTTTTGACATCGGCACATTAAAATGATCTAAAACATCAAACCACTGTTTTTTAAAATGAAAAAAAAAGGCAAAACGCCGTTTTGGCCGCCCACCCAAACGGGATCTTAGTTGGTACCCATGTAGTGGATTTGCTAAACGATTTGTCGTTGCAGAAAAGAACGGAAGGGCATGGGCCGTGAATTACAAAAGAGTACCCTAACATGCTTTAGGATGCCATGGGCCTTGAGTTCTGGGCTGTGACGAGGCATTTTATCATAAGCATAAGGGCAAGTCTAATGTGCAAGGTATTTGAGAAGCCAAACCCAAAAAATTATCTTTTTAGCTCTTCTTCTTAATTTAATCAGTTCCAACGGGTAAGACATTTTAATAGGCAAAATGGCTCATCACGGTTTCAGGCGCTATTTGTAGCTCCTCCAACAAAAAGAGCCAAAAATTAAAAAAAGTAAAAATATTCGTTGAAATACTATTGAAACTACATCAAGAAGCTAGTTGATTTTTCTTTATTCATTATATTCATTCGGCCCTTTTCTTCTACTCTTTCTCCCCTGGATGCTCGTACCTCTCCCTTGGTTGGTCCTGGCCAGTCACAGGTAAGCTGAACAACCCCAACAGTAGCTTGGACGGCTGTAATAGCTGCCACAACAGCGAGACCTTCAAGTGTGAAAGATCCTTGAGTTATAGAGAAAATTGGCATGGTTGATGGGTGAAGAACTTGAGATGAGGGAGTGTAGCATTTGGTTTGGTTTGGTTTGGGTTATCAATAAAAATGATAATATTTTTAGTGGTTGTTAGCTTCCATTCAAGGTGTCAAATCTTTGTCCACTAATTTTTTTTCTTTTATATTATAATAATAATTATTAATTATAATAATAGTAGTTAGCATAAAAATAAGGGTATTAATTTGTAATTAATTTGATTGAATTATTTGTAATGAAATGTATTTTAATTAATTATGTTTGAACTTACTGGTTATTTGTTAATGTTTTCAATTTCTTTTTAAGTTTTTCTAACATTCAAAGATAATATTAATTTATTTTTTTAATTTAAATATAATTAAAAATTTAATAATTATAATGTGTTAGAGTTTTTTTAAAAGTAATTATTCAGTTATATAATTTACTCCTATTAATTATATAATTAAACTATATACGAAATAATTACACTATATTTAAAATAATATAAAAAAATAGCTCTCCAAAATAATTTATAATATTTTAACATATATCAATAAAAAAACTATATTATTTTATCAATTTAACTCTTCAAAATCACTCTTAGGGGTTTATTTATCGTGGTTCAGTTTCGAAAATAGTGGCCGCAGGGGCTGAGGCGAAGCGCAAGTCGTTTTGTGGAAGAGGAATGGGTGGGGTGGCAAGAAAAGGTATGCTAGTGTACGAGATTTACAGGGCGTTAAGCTACGTTGTATCACCGCTACTGCAACTTCACCTACGATGGCGAAAAATCCGAGGTCTCGAGCACCCGACCCGTTTGCCTGAGCGTTTGGGACGGCCTTCCCTGACTCGACCTCCGGGCCCACTCCTTTGGTTCCACG
Source organism: Salix dunnii (assembly GCA_015731905.1). Lineage (NCBI taxonomy): Eukaryota > Viridiplantae > Streptophyta > Magnoliopsida > Malpighiales > Salicaceae > Salix > Salix dunnii. The sequence continues at coordinate 10,576,693 of CM027674.1, forward strand.
CTGTTTCTTTAGGTTAATAATAAGACACGTTTTGTTCAAGCTAATAACAGATAAAGCTGTAAGTGTTGCAACTGCTGCTGTATTTGCAGGTGAAGGAATGGCTGCGATTCCTATGATTAAAGAATGCGTTAAGTGGAGGCCTGATTTGAACATCTTGTTGACAACAACCACCATGTCTGCTTTGTAAGCGGAAGAGACGATATTATTATTATTATTATTATTATTATTATTATTATTATTGTGCAGACTAATGTGTGAGAATCAGAATGCAAAATATAAAAGAATCAGTATACAAAATATTAAAGAATCAGCTAAAATTAATTAAATAATATATATTTTTTGTTTTCCTTCTTGTGCAGTGAAGTTATAACTAATCAGCTTCCATCCGGTGTCCTACATCAGGTACTTCTTCTGAAATTTAAATCCTCTGAATTTTAATTCCAATGATTTTCTAATTGTCCATTGTCACGCATTTGCTGCTTTTGGCTTCTCACATGTACATTTTTTTTATGTTTTTGGTCAATATGTGCAGTCTGAGAAGCTGCGATTAGTATTTAAATAAATCATTATGCTCTGTTATCCACATGATGCATTGATTCTTTATAATTGAACAAGTTTTCTCCAATCGATACCCCTGCTGCCATGGATGCTTTCCTGGACTATTGGAATCCAAATGCAATCATGTTACTAGAGTGTGAACTATGGCCAAATCTTATCATGGCTTCTTCGAGAAAGGGTGTAAGTTATCCTGTCCTTTCAACCCATATGATATGGATAGTTTGATTTCCTGACAGTGTTATAAGGTACCCATGTTGCCTAGGTCTGTGCCTGCTTACTTTTGCTAACTAGTTTTTCATATATTTCATTTTAAAGCATTTCTCTGCATGCAAATTTTTATGTGGTTTATACTCCTGCATGTCAGATTCTACTGGCCTTATTAAATGCTCGAGTTTCTATGAAATCCTTCAAATTATGGTCGGCTCCTGTGCTTTTTCCACTCATTTCGTTATTGCTTTCTAAGTTCTCCTTGATTATCCCACTGGTATGTTTTCCTCTGTGTTCTATGCCATTTCTGTCTTTCATTCGATTCTCACTTATCTCTCTGTTTGCCTCAGAGTTCTATGCAGGGAATCCATTTCCAGCTTTTGCAAGCCCCACCATTTATCATCAACTTTGCTGGTGACTTGAAATATGGTATGCAGATACACTCTGAGCAGGAAGTCGTTTCATTTTTGAATAAGTTGACTAAAAAAGTAGTCCATCACACTGACAGTTGTTCTTCGTGGATAAGTAACTGTCAAATTTGCATATGCTTTGAGCATTTACAGGTAACAGTCATTCTGTCATGTGTAACTCACATGATCATGTGTGTTTTTTATCCAGTGAATCTTCTCAGAAAGAAGAAAGTTTTAAAACATACTCCCATAATTGACAGTGTATTTTAGAACATAAAGAAAATACACAATAAAAAAAGGATAATGAATCCTAACCTGCTTTTTTTATATGATTGGATTTTAGAAGCCATATCCACTATGTAGTTTCCAGAATATAGAGAAAACACACAATTAGGACGTAGATAATACAACATGAGAAAATTCTAGTGTATGGAGCTTGATACCAAGAATGATATAATAGCATTTCCACCCTGAAACTTGCCCTTCCATTTATACTATAACACTCTTTTATTCCTTTTTTGTGTTCAATACTCAGGTCTCAGACCTCTGTCAAGAAAAGGGCACAGAATGCATAGGCGATTAGGCATATTGGCTGCAATAACTGAAATTCAAAAGATACTTTACACTGTTAAAATGATCACCAAATTATAACCTACATGCATGTTTTAAATTATTTTTGCTTCAATACTTCAATGTAACAATCAGAAACTGTGGGAAACCTTGCTCAGATTTATCTAGTCTGATAATTTGAATTTGATTCATCTATCCCTCAGTGACGAAACATAGAATCAAAATATCCTTGTTCGCCATAAAGCTATTTGAGTCCTCAAAGAAGGCTATGGATTGCAAGGATCTTAATCAAAATAAACTCCAAATGAGGTTTGAATCTTGGAGAAAGTAGACATTTAAATATAGAGTGTACTCTTGATAACCATGATTAGTATAGACACAAATTGAATGGAAAACATAAACATACTCTTTGCATACCAAAAAAAAAAATGAATAGAAAAGAAATCAACAGACTTAAATCTGGAATAGAGTTGTGCAAAATCTGTGCTGCCTTCTGTTTGAAGGATCTAAACTTTGTGCTTGATTTCTGAAATATGAGGTCTTCTTGTCTTTATAGAAAGGTGCCTTGAATCAAAGGATTTTCCTAGCTAGTTTATTTTACCTACTGTGAGAAGTAGTAACTTATGTTATCATTAAGAATATCTGAATTATCTGTACCGGAATTTGCATTCAGGGATGTTTTTTTATTATGATTGTTAGTAGGAGTCATGATTGGTAAAATACTTTGTATATTGTTGTCAGGTGGACAAAAAATAAAGCTTTCTATATACATGGTTTCTGATGATAGATTTTGAAATCAAATTGTTACCATCTAAATTCCTTCTTTTTTTTCCTGTTTTTTGTTATTTGTTCCTGAAATTGTGAAGACAATAGTACGGCTATCCTAATCTGAAGTTATTATTGGTTCTTTGCAGCGGTGGAATATGATGCTTCTAAGGAAGAGTTAAGAAGCATTGATGATCTGAAGGTACAGCTTGGGCACAGGAAAGTTTGGATGGCTTCTTCCATTCATAGGGGAGAAGAAGAAGGTTATTGTCTATTATTCCACCACCACTGTTGCATTTTGATATCCATTTTCCATTTCCAGGGTCACTTGTTCGTCAGTCTAATGTGTACCTTGCCTACTTTTTATGACATTGATCACTGTAATTTTTGTAAAGTCTCGTACAACTTAAATGTCTCGGGCTATATGGTTGAAATATGCAAGTGTTAGAATGCTTCTTGTAGCTGGTTGTGATCAAGGATGCTTATGTTTGAAGGTTTCTTTTCTTTTCTTGATTTGTTGAAATTTGCAGTTATGCTAGGAGTTCACAAAGTGCTCAAGCAAGTGTTTCCTGATCTGGTCACTATTATTGTACCTCGTTATCCACAACATGGAAAAGATATAGCACAAGTATGATTTTGATTTATGATGCAATTTTTTGAGTTCACTAGAACATGTTTGTGCATGCACATGGGCATGTTGAGAGGGCTGTTCTCCTTTTGTATCTCTCTTGGTAGTTTTTTTCAGTCACAACTGTGCATATACATATAGTGTAACATTGGAGTCAATAATCTTATATGTTATAAGAAGCCAAAAGAGAGATTAGACATTCACGCCTTGCACAAAATTTGAAAGATAACCATCTCTTAAGTGGGGGAAATAGTTAACTATAACTTATATGTCGTATTACCATAGGACTGGTGCATGTTGACAAATTCTGCGTGCTGATGATTTCTGTTGTGTCATGATCAAAATGGAATTTTTTTATTAACAAGAGAGAAAGAGACACAGTATTTAATAATAGTTTTATGTTAGAACAGGCACCATGGTAGTTAATATTCGAGTTCAGATAATAATCTTCCACACAACTTTAGTTTAAAATTTTTCACAGGATTATAATTATATCAATAGTTAATGAACTCATAAATCATTGAGAATTTTTTATCAAACAAAATCAAATATGTTGCTTTGTTGACGGTCATGACTGTTCTATAATTCTTATTGCCTTGATCAAATTTGTTGGCAATAAAATGGCTCTTTTGCTGTGTTTTGAGGAATGCAGAAATTGCAGAAAGAAGGGCAGCTTGTTGCTTTGAGATCTCAACATCAAAAGACTGTACCAGGAAGAAACATATATGTGGTGGACACATTAGGTCTGCAATTATTTTGACTTTTTTGCTTTGGTTTTTCTAGAATTTTGCTTTTTACTTATGGATTGAATATTTGAGAATTGGGGACATCTCATTGATTCCATTATTGGCCAAGTAATCCTTTTTGCATGATCAATTACATTCTTATAACTTAAGGTGTGTAGGTATTCAACAATGAACTTTGTCTGTCATAGACCATTCTATCTAATCTGTATAAACGCCCCCAAAATTGTAGGTCTTTTTTGACTGGCAGCCACTATATATACACCCTATAAATCAAGGGTTCAGACACACACACACAGACGAACCCTTGATTTATAGGGTGTTCTATTGAGACTTGTTTTGATAGATTTCTTCCATTTTTTCATTAAATATTATACAAGTTACCCATTCTACCATATGTAATGTTACTGAATCGTAAAAAAAAAAAAAATACCATCAAGAATTCAACTCCACCCACATCATTATCAAAATTTCATCAGAAACCAACCCTTGATTTTTTTTTATTTCAAATGTTTTTTTTTTTTTTTATGATTATTGAAGAAAATACATGACTTTTATGTAATCTTTTTATGGATAAAAGAGGCTGAATCTAGCAGAAGGGGGTTGTCAACCAAAACATTCTATTGTTTAAACATCGAAATCAGAAAAAAATTTAGGTGTCAATCAAAAAGGCACATAATTCAGTGGCTATTTATACAATTTAGCCTCAAAAGTCCTAATTTGAGATATTGTTAGTGATTTGATACAGAAAAGATTTTCATTCTCTTAAAAGAACAAATTAAGTCCCTTTAAATTCCAGGTGTTCATGAATTTCAACAGGTTGTATTTTTTTTGTGTATATTTGAGTTTATTTATATAGAGACGGAAAAACCAAAGGAAGAAATGGCAAGATAAGCTATGTATCTCAATGGCTCTGGATGTATATAAATAGAGATGGAATAGCATTTTTAATTCAGATTAACAGGAATCTAGATAAAGGGAATGCTTTTAGCCGCTGTTTAATTACCATTTGCTTGTCAGTGTATGAAAAGGCTTGGTAGGCAACTACTAGACAACTCAGACTTAAGGCTCATGATGGTGCGCTACTCTTACTTTATACAAATTTAATGAGTGAGTAGCAAGGCAATGATGGGAATGTTCTCAAATCAAGACATCTTTGAGAAGTTAGGGTCCTACTGATTAGGGATCAAATGAGGAAACGGATTAGTTTAAGGCCTATTTTGGTATTACTGTGTTGTGCTTTAGTTGCTGTGATGTACAGTGTCGAGCTGCACCATGAGATGAAAGTAACATTGGTAAAAAGAGTGTTTGGTAAATGATTGTTATGCTTTTGAAAATTATTTATTACAGGGTTGACAAATAGTGAGTTGGACATGTCCAATATTTTCTTTCTTGGGAAGATTTATGTTTGTAATTGATCTTTTGTAGGTGAATTGAGACACTTGTATAGGCTAACTCCAATAGCTGTCATAGGAGGTTCCTTCTTCCCGGGATTAGCTGGCCATAACATATCAGAAGCTGCAGCAGCTGGCTGTGCTGTTTTGACCGGTGGATATTTTTTGTCAGGACTTATCTGTTATATACTATGCATGTAACATACCATTGTTGAGAGGCTTTCCTGTTTGGTTATTTTCAGGTTATCATGTTGGGCATTTCTCACATATGATACAGGAAATGCAACGATTAAATCCATTATCAGTTCTGCAGGTTTGAAGAATCCTTATATTTTTTTGCTGTAACCTCTTGAATCACACATTGATTGGCGAGTCTGTTTCTGTTCTACATTATGAAAAGATAGGAAATGTCTCTGCAATATGGTATGTGATAAATAATAATTAGGTTCAGAGGATCTTTTATTAGACAACAGAAGATAGGTGTGGATAATTATGCCTTCGCTAAACATCTCACTTCTAGTCAGGAACTTCCATTGATTTTCATTGTCTTTACAAGCTCACAAGTTCAACCAAGCCAGTTTAGCATTAAACTATATTTTCTGTCGACATGTCACTACAATTATAACCAATTTCATGCGTGAAGAGATCTATTTTGAGAAAAAAGGATTGGTTGTAATTACCGTAGCAATCAATTTATTAGCTGTGAACATTACAAGACAACACCCACATAAATTAATTAATTAATAAATAATAATTTTGTGAGATTCATCTAGAGCGCTTCTACAATGCATTCTAGTACCACGAAAACTCTACAGTGGCCTAGTACCACGAAAAGACGATGAAAGTGATGGCGTTATGAAAAATAATAGTTCTGTAAATTCCTTTTTGTTCATGCAGGTAACTGGAAAATTAGAGCTTGAGGAAGCTATGTTGAAGTTCTTTAGTGATGCCAAAGTGCTAGAAGCACGACAAACAGCTTCAAAGCAAGCATTTTATGCTCTGTCTAATGGTATCATCGCCAATGCCTGGAACGTGCTATATTTTCATGTTCTAAATCAGGCTTTGCTAAAAGGTAGATGAAGACTGGTGCACGAAAAAATGAATTTGACCATGAAGCTTGTAGCTGCTTCCAACATTGTTTAAATTAGAAATAAATAATCATACAACATTTGATTAAAAATAGTGGTTGTCTATTTTTGTAAGCTATTAAGGGTGTGTTTGGTATTGCTTTTGCTTTTGTGGTTGAGGTTTTAAAAAAACAGTTTCATAAAAAGTATTTGTAACTGCTAATCAAAATAAGCAGTGAAGTGTTTGGCTAAAACTGCTTTTGAGTTTGAGATTAATGAAAAGCAGTTTAGTGGGTGTTTGGGTACCAAGCTTTTCATATTGCTTTCAACTTGTAAAATTATATTAAGCGCATAGACATATATATATATATATATATATATATATATATATATATATAAAAGTTATTTCATAATGTAAAGAATAATGCAAGTAAATTGGATATTTTTTTTATTGTATCATCAAACTATTTGCAATGCCATCACGAACAAGATCCATTTGTGAAGGCCTTTGTAATCCCTGACTATTTTCACGCGCTATAATATCTGGTAAAAAATCATCAGGGATATAATTTGGATTACGATCAAACTCTAAAAAAACATCATCATTTTGCGACCTTCTGATATAATTATGTAACGCCATTGACGCAACAACAGTCTGAACTTGATTTTTGTATGGATAAACTGGCATATACTGTAAAATTCTCCACCTTTACTTCCGTATTCCAAAAGTACGTTCAATCATATTATGGAGGGAGGAATGTGCACGATTAAACACTTCTTCTCGTCCACTTGGTTGTCCACGACGTCGATAATCTTGTAAATGATACCTCTCCCCTTTATATGGACCTAAATACCCATACTCATTCGAATAATCGGCATCAACCAAATAGTATTTTCCTAAAAAGACAAACACCATGCTTCATTTTCATTAATTCAATAACAAAAGAAGAATACTAATTTATTGAAATTCTAATTTCTTTAACATATATTAAATCACAACCTTCAGGAGGTTTAGGAAATTTGATATTCCTACTGTCAATAGCTTCGAGAAAAATGTGTGTATCGTGTGCACTACCTTCTCATCCTGCCCATCCAAACGTGAATTACATGTCAAAACTATAAGCTGCCATGATGTTTTGTGTTGGGACACCTTTTTTACCAATAAAAAGGATTTGATTTTCGACTGATATGGTCACACGAACATGTGTCCTATCAATTGCACCATACAATTCTACAAGAAAAAAATACAGTGTTAGTATAAAAATATTCAAATACTTATATTATAGTGCAAACTATATTTTATATAAACTTACAGGATTACCTTGAAATGTGGCATAAATCTTGGATTCTCCACAATTTCTATTGGTGTATTGGTAAATTCAGGATCAACTGGTTTGATAACATCTACAACAAACATACATAATGCCTTCAAGACTTCTTTCATACATCTACTAACCGTTTTGCTTGAATGCTGAAATCTTTCTTATACATGTCGATTTGACGCCCCAACTACAAGAGTAAATAGAAAAATTCTGAACTTCTCAATTATGCTCATCCTTCGTGAGAGTTTTAAACCATAATTTGTTTTCAAATCATGACATAGGTTTAACAAAGTGTCTCTATCCATCCGAAACATGTTAACATAACGTCTCCAATGACCTCTTAAAATCTCATTCAACTAATGCATCCCTATATTATACGAAACCATGCATGGTTCTTTATGGACATAGTTAATATAATATACGTTAATAGCTCCAGCCGTACATATAAACAATTTTTCCTCATCAAATTCTCTCCGTATGAAATTTCCATCATCATTGTCGTCACCTTCATTCTCATCGCCGTCGTTGTTGTTATTGTCGTTGTCATTATTATTTCCATAATCACCATTTTCATCATCGCCATATGCGCTATTGCTGCCTTTATAATGACCATGGTTAATGTGGTCAACAACTTGATTCATAACATTCTCATAGTCACTTTCGAAATCTCCGCTAAATATAGCATTAAAATATGGATCATCCATATCTAGCAACTCTAGAAAAGAAATACAATAAATTCTTAGTGTTGCATAAACAAAGTTTGAATGAAGTGAAGTATATTAACATAAAACAAATGCAAACCTGTTAAAAGCAAAGAAAATTTTTTTGGGCTTCTAAGAAGATAAATGCTTGTGTTTGGTCTCGATAGATTTGTTTATAATGGTATATATAACATACCCCCCTTTTATATAGAAAGACATGCATTATGTCTTGCAATACTAATTTTAACATGTTTTTCAACATATCTCAAAAACATGCATTAATATAATTTATTTTTATAAATTTTTCAAGATTCTAATTATCATCTTTTTGTTCCCTTCAAATTATTCAAGATTCTATGACATATCTTTTGTTGTTTTTATAAATTTTTCAATATTCTAATTATCATCTTTTTGTTCCCTTCAAATTTTTCAAGATTCCATGACAAATCATTTGTTGTTTTTACAAATTTTTCAAGATTCTAATTATCATCTTTTTGTTCCCTTCAAATTTTTCAAGATTCCTTGACAAATCTTTTGTTGTTTTTATAAAGTTTTCAAGATTCTAATTATCATCTTTTTTCCCTTCAAATTTTTGAAGATTCCATGACAAATCTTTTTTTGTTTTTATAATTTTTTCAAGATTCTAATTAACATCTTTTTGTTCCCTTCAAATTATTCAAGATTCCATGTGAAATCTTTTGTTTTTTTATAAAATAATAAAATTTGATCATATTATCAATTCTTGATTTCTTCAAATTACGAAATATCCCTTTTTTCTCATTCTTTTCCATGTTTTTTTTTTATATATCAATTATTCAAGATGTCAATTTGTTGATATTTTTTTTACATAAGTAATAAAATTTTATCAACTTTGATTTCTTCATTTTATCAATTACGACCAACCAAAATAAATTGAAAACGAAACTCAACTATGCATTTTACTACAAACACAAGCATGCAAGCTCATACACATCTTCCTCAACAGATATGCCAGATTAATTGTAAATATTCAAGCAACATTGTTATCTTTAAAATCACTTCCAAAACCATTACCAGAACTATTTTCTCATCCAAGTCCCAACATCTGTGGTTCGAGTTCTATCATATATTAAACACAACCTAACTTCTGTTTTTCATTTTTGACTAGAGAAGGAAGATAACATAAAAATTATAGTAATTGTTTGTTACATCGTCGATACTTGCAACTAAAATATAGCATCATAATAACTATAATAACTTCAAAATTCATACCATAATAGAGCACACAAAATAGATCCAAGTGAAAAAACAAAACTAATTGTCATATTAGAGGTAAAACTTACAGATGACAGCAACATGAGCTTACTGTGGGGATCTATTGCAAAGATGATGGGAACGAGAGAAGCGAAGAGCAGATGGGTTCGTATTGTAGAGGATGAAGAAGAAGGGCAGGATAGAAGTGTGAAGGAAAAGGAGAGAGCAGATGGGTTTGTGCTCGTTTTTGCAAAGATCGAAGTGAGGGACGGGAGGGGTTGTGAAGGTGAAGGGGAGAATGAGCTCAAGGTTGTGGTGCTGCGGAGAGAATGAGGGAGGCATTGTGAGGGGAGAGTGAGGCAACCGTTGTTCCAATTTGGGGATTTTTTCTAACGGTCAGAATAACTAGATTCAAGGGAGAGTGAATGAGAAAAGTTGAATGGGACTGTGAAGGAAAAGGAGAGAGCAGATAGGTTTGTGCTCGTTTTTGCAAAGATCAAAGAGAGGGACGGGAGGGGTTGTGAAGGGGAGAATGAGCTCAGCACTCTAGTGCTGTGGGGAGAATGAGGGGATAATGATGGAGCCAACCCCAGGATATTTTCTAATGGTTAGAATAAGCAGATTCAGGGGAGAGTGATATGTGGTCGAGAAGCCATGAAAAGCAACTCTTAACTGCTTTTCATGGATCGGTGGTTGGACGACTTTAAGCTATGGGACCCACCAATATTAAGCTGCTTTTTATCAGTTACCAAACACTAAAACACTTAGCTTATTTCCAATCACAAATTCCACCACAATACCAAACACCCACTAAAGAAGGCTGAAATTGACCATCAACCAGGAAATCAGGAGTCACAACAGTGAGTGCTATCAAGTCCTATTCAAAAAAAGAGCTTTTAGCATTTAAATTAGTGGATGCTGCTGTATAACTAAGATTTTAGTACATATAATAAGGAGTGAGATTTTTACTAGGATTCAAAATATAAAATCTTATATGCTTTACATGTACAGTTCTATTGATGTAACATTATAAATTAGCCAATGATAGCCATCTTCATACGTTTTTCTCTGCTCTATTTTATTCACAAGCTTTTTGCAACATATCGCTTTCTTTGATCGACTATTATATATCAGGTTTTTAATTGTAGTTTTTTCTTGTTAGAAGGAAGAATCAAATAACAGCTAACAAATTGATCAAACAATAATCAAGCAATAAATTGTTATATGATAGATCAACTAGTATAAAATCGGCCTCCATCTTTTCTTACATTCGGCTTGTTTCTTTTCTGTTTTCCTTGAATTTCATGTGCTAATAGCTCCTTTATGCTTTTCTTGCTGTATATCATTAACTAGGTTTTGTTTTGAAGGCAAGCTTGCATGTAACTTATCTCTCTGAAGAAGCAAGAGCTGAATAATTCGTCAGTTTTTACTGGGTGATTTCATATTATTGAATCTTGAGGTTCCAATTTAACTACCACCTCAACTTAGATGTTGCTCTCCAACCAATAACTTGCTTAAAGTCAAAGTCAAATAATTAATGTAAAGATTTAATAAATTTTAAATCAGAATTCTATGGAATAAATTTTTCCGATTAAGATGTGAAATAAAAATAGTAAACTAACCCAGGGAAACTGAGGGTTAGGTCAAATTAAGAAAAATAAACTAAATTCCAAATAAAAGGGTGGAATTATAAAAAAATAAAAATAAGTGTAACTCAAATTACAAGAGAAAAAAAGTGGGGTCAAATTAAAACATTTAAGCAAATGGGATCAAATTTACAATTTAGAAAATTAAAGCTATAAATACCCTCATTTCTTCTCTTTACTGTCACCAACAATAATTCAGAGAGAGCAAAGGAGTTTTTCTTGAATCTTCATCCAAATATGAAGACAAACACCAAAACATTAACTTGGATTATACTAGATTTAAGGTTACATGGAAAGACATACTCAATCTAAGAAAACAATTTCAAAGTTTAAGCAAAAGACTTGAATGTAAAAGGGAGGTTGCAGTCGACCAAGTGAAGAAGAAGTTGCCAAAACAAATTCAAATTCTTAGGAAATAAAAAATCATTTTATCCTCGGGTAAGAGGTCCTATACACATATATACAATTCCATTTAAATTTAAATTAAGAATTGATGTATTTTTTTTTATTTTTAGTTAGGGTTCCTTGACTAATTTTTGGGGAAATGTTTAAATGTGTCAAATTAAGTTAGTTAATGCATTGTAAGGTATTTGGGATGTGAAATCATGATGGGATATCAATGAGATTATGATGAGTATTGTTGCTACCCAAATTTTGACCACTTATTTTTATGTTTCGGAAAAAAGTAAAAAAAAATATAAAAAAAAGACAAATATAAAAAGGCAAACAAATATAAAAAAAGACAAAATCCAAAAAATATCATGGTACGGGGGCAAAATTGAACAAATTGAGAATTTAACAGTCAATGCAGGGTCAAATCGCACAAATTGGAAATCAAGGACCAAATTGAAACGGCGTGCAAGCTAAGGGCTGATTGTGAATTTTGCCAATGAAAAACTCTATAAATAGAGTGCATCTTCAACAAAGAGAAGGACAAAAAAAAAATACATCAACTAAAAACCCTAAAAAAACCTAACCCTAAATTTTTCTTTACTTTCAGGGCTGCAGCCCTTATTTCCCCCATTTTGATTTCCTTCAGCCCCTGCTCCAGCAACCAACCACCAACCCCACTCTCTTCATTTTCCCTTCACTTCTCTCTCCGGCATCAACTCTCATTTCCCTTTCTTTTCATCCCAACGTGCCTTCACTGAGCAGCCACCACAGAAGCTCACCCATGGCCTCACACCATCTTCTCTCACGCCAGCCATCCTCTCTTCAACCAGCCACCAAAGTCAGCCCCCACCCCCTTAAACTCTCACTTTCCTCTCATTTTTCTCCCTCTCAGCCGAACCAAGCAGCCCCACGATCATGTTTTTTTCTTCTCCAGCCAGTTGACTTCAAACACAGCCATCTCCTATATTTTTCATTTCTTTTTTTATCTTTTCTTGTCGAGGCAGCTTGGAGTCACCGGCGACCACACCTTTTTTCCTTCCTCAGCTTCCGCCCTTCCCCTCTGCCTCCGGCCTTCCCTCCCAACCAACCAGCCTCCACGGCATCCCAGTCACTTGAAGAAGAAGAAGAAGCAGAGGGAGCACAAACCGAGAAGAACACGCCGAGAAGGATAGATCTGAAATTTGGTTTGATTTTGTGTGTTTTGTTTGTGGATTTTTGCTTTGTTTTGTAGGTCTTCGAGACACCCTCGCCAGCGAGGAGAAGAAGAAGAAGAAGAAGAAGAAGAAGAAGAACAGACCGAGAGGAGAGAACCCAGCTGTTGTGATTGTGTTGTTTTTCTGTTTTTTTCTTGTGTTGCAGGTCACCGTGGAGGCCACTACCGGCAGGAGAAGAAAGAAAAGAGTCAGATCCGGCCACCCCCTGTCTTTACTGTTTATCGGTGGAGCGCGTGGTTCCACGCGCCGCCATTGACGGTGGCGCGTGGGCTGACGCGCCACCAACCTTCCAATCACTGTCTGGGACTACACCTGTTTGCTTCATGTATTTTTCTTTATGTTCATGTGTTTTTATTTGAATTTATTGTATTTGAACTATTATTTGTGAAATGTAAAATGAGAAAAATAAAAAAATAATAATGTGTGTGTGAGTTGTATTTTATTTGTAAAAGCATAATGAAAAAGAAAAAAGAGAATGTGTGTTGTGTTGTGTTTTATTTATTTAAATTTTATGTTGTTTTGGTAAAAAAAAGAATATAAAATGAAATAAAAAATGTGTTTCTTTGCATACGGTCAATATTTAAAAAATATAAAATATTTATTTTGAGAATTTATTATTCACTGTCAGTATTCGGATAAATAAATCCTAAGGGGTTGATATCCAAAATATTCGGCGGGGATGATATGTTATTATCCACTGTCGGTGTTTGGATAAATAAATTCTAAGAGATTAATATCCAAAATATTCGGCGAGGATGATATGCTATTATCCACTGTCGGTGTTTGGATAAATAAATCCTAAGGGATTAATATCCAAAATATTCGGCGGGGATGATATGCTATTATCCACTGTCGGTGTTTGGATAAATAAATCCTAAGGGATTAATATCTAAAATATTTGGCGGGGATGATATGCTATTATCCACTGTCGATGTTTGGATAAATAAATCCTAAATAATCAATGAAATTCACATGATTATTCTGACTAGTGACCGATTTTTTTTCATTCGGAACATTTTTCATTTAAATAAATACAACCTGTCGAAGCATTCAAAATCACATCAAGGTAGACAATGCAGCTTACCTCAGGTAAGGCGTATTAGGGGTGCTAATACCTTCCCTTTACGCAACAAGTCCTATACCCTTGAATCTCTGATCAGACCAGTACAACCGGGTGTTCCTGGCGACCCTCAACAACCAGGTGGCGACTCCTCAACGACTTCAATGCGAGACACCAAAAAGAATCTCCTCGACGGGGGATGCCGCACGGCGACGTGCGACAAGTATTAAGACCTTGGTAGTCCAACCATGAAGAAGGAAGATTGGAAGAGAAGCTAATGTGATTTTCTTTGTAAAATTTACCTAAATATGATCTTGTTTGGGATGTGAATGATGGTGTTATTGAACATTTATTGCAATGAAAATGATTGAATAGAAAATTTTATTGTGAAATGATAGGTTTTAATTATGAGATGTTGTTTGTTAAATGATGGATATAAGCTTAGAAAAAGTGCGTTTTGGAAAATCAAATTAATGAAAAATTGTTTTGGATGAATAACATTAAAATTTAAAGGAAGCCGATGACTTCCTTTGGTGGAGTCTCAACCGAATTGGCCCAAAAAAGAAGGGAAATCAATAAAAATAATGATGAAATGCATTATGTGAATATTAAAGGAGTAAATTAAAGTAGACATAAATATATAAAAGGTGAAATCGTAATAGGTGTAAAGAAAAAAACTTAAGTACGTGCATGCTTTTGCAATAAAGTTAGGATGGATGAGAATAATTGTAGTTTAGAATTTAGATTAGATCATCCTTGAAAGGACTGTTTGGTATTGTTATAAAGTATATGACATGAAAATGGGGTTATTGAAGTAAGTAAAAGAAAATTTGTTTCTTAGATATCATAATCAAAACTAGGCAAATTTCCTCTGACTTTCAGAGGGGTTTCGAGTTTAAAAATGACTGACTTCGAGGAAGGTTTCTTCACAAAAATTATATCCATGGATGTTATCTTTTCATTAAGACTGACCTCGATTGATTCAGAGTTAAAGAACTTCAAATATAGTAAACCATATGAGGAGAGGTCAAGCAACAACCCTACTAACTAATTCAACAATATTGCTGAAACGAGAAATTTAGGTTCTACCATTTGGAAAATATGTAGAACTGTGTTCTAGTTTTCAAAGAAATATGTTGTGCTTGAAAATGAGAAAATTACAATGATAGTTATTACCAAACAAATAACAATGGTCTTAAAGGATGAAATGAAAAACATAAATGTAAAAGAGGAAGAAATTGAATGGAAAATCTGTAATTTTTTTGTCATTATAAGAATGTAACTTGAACGAGAAAAATGATGTGTTATGCTTATAGGTATAAGAGGAACCACAAGAGTTATTCAGCAGCTGCTAGGGGAGCACAAGTCGGACATCCACAGTATGTAAGAGATTCACACCTATACTTCTATTTAAAAAACTTGTTGCCTTAATTCTTAAGGTAGTCTCATTAATGTCATAAATTAAATAATAATACAAGTATTGAAATCGGGATGATTGTAGATAATCTTGAAATTTATGAATCATTTAATAACAAGGGTTATCCCAATTGTTGGGTTATATAAGATTGAAATTTATGCAATTTTGTTTCTTATAAAACTATGCTCGAAAAACTTCTAGGATTCAACTGTATGTTTAAAAATAAAATACATATTTATTTGTTTTTTTGAAGTAAAGATTATTTTTTTACAAATTTCAAAGAAAATTAGGCATTTTATATTGAGTTTATATGTTACAATGTAAATCGATGATCCAATATTGAAAACAATTACTAGAAAGGCACTCGATAAAATAAAAAAGTATTTTTAAATGACCTTAGAATTTGTTTAGATTTTTATTAAAGTTCTGGTAAAAATTCAGTTTTTTTAATATTAAATTTGTATCTTACTTTGTAAATTTACACTTTGATATTTTATAAAATTGTTGGAAAAACCTGCATGAAAATAAAAAATATTTTGAGATACCCAACAGCCTAACAACCATGTTAATAAATTATTTGGCCATTGCATGCAGAATTTTCATGCAATGGGGTGTTTTGGAGGGAAAAAAGAGAGTTTTGCTTGGCTTACCAAGCAAATGGTGGTTGGAGATGTTCTTGGTGTTGCAGTGGTTGCTAGAGGTGGAGGTAAAGAGGGTGGAAAGTTGGGCTGCAACAAGAGAAATTGAAAAATCTAGGAAAAAGCTAATTTCTTTCTCAAATTTAGCTTAGAATTTGTAGATGATCTTAGCATGAGATTGACCTTTATCTTTACTATGGTAAAATATATCAGCCTTGATTCACACTAGAAGCCTCCCAATTATTAGCTTTAAGTTGGTATCATGTGTTGTCATATTTGACAACTCTAGATTGCCTAAGTTGTGACCTTTAAGGTGATGTTACCATGTGTGTGGGTCAATTAGCCTAAACTAATCCCACAATGATATGGTCCAATATTAGAAGATTATTTTCATGCAAGTTTTGTCAAATTTGATAAAAAAAATAGAGACATTAAAGGCACATGCAAGGTTAATTGGAAAGCTATCACTCGAGGGAAATTTGGGCTAGAATTCATCATTGTTTATGGATTTTTTCAATTTAACCCCTAATTGACTCTAAAATTTTGATTTTTTTACAATCTTGCCTTTAATTTCAATCAATTAACTTGATAAAATAAAAAATATAGTCCTTTACAATACAAATCTTTTCAATTAAGCCTAAAATTAGGCTCTCAAACTTAATTTTTCTCCAATTAAATTCTTAATAAAATTAATTTGACTTAATTAAAGTATGAGTAAGTCCTTACACTTAAATAAATCCTTCAATTGGACCCAAATTAATTTCTCAACATAGTTAAACTTTAATTTGGCTCTTGATTAAATCAAATTAGCCTATTAAAAATGTAATTATGCTTTTGGACTTATTGTTTATGTAGATTTGTCCAATAATCATTTATTTTGACCTCGAATCCATATTTTTCTTCAACTTCAAGCACAATAGGGGCATGATCAAGCTCTTGAATTTATCTAAAAATTTTCGACTTGATTTTTTACCATGCCATTCTCTTTTATGTTTTATTTTTAGGTGAATTTAAGAATAACCTAGAAATGGATCATAACAGTTGTCCCTCTCTTTAAATGCTTACTATAAGGAAAGTCATTACTCTTCCACAAATTACTCATCCAACAACATCAGCTCCTCCATAAATTCTCATCCAACAGAATCAAATCCTTATGTTTAATTTGAATATTTGAATCATGTACAGCTTGTAGTTAGTTATAGAATAATAGAAATTCAGGTTTAACTCAAGCTTTTAAATCCTGTATTTTTACGTACAATGTAAATGAAAATAGTGTGTGAAGTCATTATGTTTTATCTGCCTTTTATCTCTCTTTATGGTATCAGAGCCCTCTTTACTCTAACGAGTTTTCCTTTGATCATTTTTTCCCTTCTTTGCTTCTGCAATGGCCTCCTCAATTCCTTCCTCTATTGCTATTAATGCCACCTAGCAGATCACTACCCAACTCACACCAACCAATTATCCCTCTTGGCATGCATAGTTTGAGTCCCTCCTTCTTGGTTACTACCTATATAGTTATATTGATGGCACACTCACATGCCCCTCGCCCATGATCCTTAATGTAGCACCTATTACTGCATATACACACTGGTTTCGACAAGACAAATTAATTTTGAATGTTATTCTTACTTCAGTGCCTGATTCTGTGATACTTTTCATAGCTGCTTCCAAATCATCCTTCCAAACTTGGAACAAACTGACCAGGCTTTATGCCAGTCGTTCTAAAACACGAGTTATGCAACTCAAAGAGGATCTCACTCTCACTCAGCATGGAACACACATTGTCACATAATTTCTTTATTCTTTCAAATGTATTGCAAATGAGCTTGCTCTCATTGATGCCCCTCTCTCTGTTAATGACATCATTCTCTATGTTCCCAATGGATTAGGTCCTGAATATAGAGAAATGGTGGCCCCCATTCGTACCCGTGAATTTTCTTTATCATTTGAAGAACTTCATGACCTTTTCATTGGTCATGAGTCTTATCTCGAATGCCTAGACAATAATCCCCCCTACCTGGTTGTCATAGCACATAGTACATAGCATGAAGATCTTTATTTTTCAAAAGAAAACAACCATGGTCATCTCTGAATGTGGCAGCCACACACAAATATGATACCAATTCTCAACCCTGCTATTTCAAGCAAAAAAACTATAACCCCAAATGCCAATACTGTGATCAATTTG
Organism: Salix dunnii; assembly: GCA_015731905.1. Taxonomy (NCBI): domain Eukaryota; kingdom Viridiplantae; phylum Streptophyta; class Magnoliopsida; order Malpighiales; family Salicaceae; genus Salix; species Salix dunnii. The sequence continues at coordinate 10,594,847 of CM027674.1, forward strand.
TTCATGTTGCCAAATATTTTCCTCAATTACAAACCAGAAAGGCTACAACTAACTGCACCATTGCTTGTCCCAATCCAGATCAGCGTTGGCTCATAGACTTTGTTGCTTCCCATAACATCACCTCTCAAGTATCCAATCTGCACTTACATTTTGAATACGATGGCACAGATGAAGTTCTCAATAGAGATGGTTCAGTTTTTTATGCGGACCAGCCTAGAAACACCAGCAAGGACCCATTACATATTCCAAATGGTCCAATGACCCGATTTAAGACAAAACCATTGAATGTATTGGTTTTGAAGGTTTCAGAATTGCAAGGACCATTAGAGTATCAAGAGGGGATCCTGGTAGATTTTATCCATGTGTAGGAGGGGTCCAATACAACCTTATTTGGGGCATAAAATGAGGACAGCAAAAGAGCCAAAAGAATCCTACTACAGCTTGGAAACAACATGGGTGACTACCTTTTCCTTCTGTTTTTAGGATTAAAAGGCAGGAGGAAGGCTATAAATAAACTTTATGGGTTTTATTTAATTTTGTTAGCAATAGCGTAAGGCTTGTTTGGGTTTAATTAATATTTTGTTTTCAGCTAGAATCTAAGGCTTATTTGGATTAAGTCATAAGCTTTCCAACTTAGGGTTTTGGGTTAGTTTTGAGTAGACCTCATTTAAGTTCACATAAGGGGTCCATCAGGGTTACTTTTTCAAGAACTATTTAAACTCATGTTAGCTAAATTTCGACAGTCATTAATTAATATTACTTCTAAATTTTTCAGTTTCATGTGTGAAAGTGATTCTTGCATTCTTTAGTTCTTGAACGAACTGAATTTGACTTATCAAAAATTAACTGGCTTTGTGGCGTCATTCTACTCATTCTAATAATGCTAGTGGCTTGGGGCAGATTTTCATTGTATCACACTCCTATTAGACCTATTTCGATTTTTCAGGATTAAATCTCATTCTTGGTTGTGGGTTGTGTAACCACGTGATCACGAGATTCGTATCAGGTTTGAAAATAACCCACTCGAGTTCTCTTACTCTCCCTTTTCCTAAACGCACGTTCCAACTTCAAGACACTCTTTGTGTTCCCTCTATCATTCAAAATTTGATTGAAGTCTATCATTTTAGCAAACACAACAATGTGTTTCTTAAACTTCATCCTTCTTGTTTTTTTGTCAAGGATTAGAGGCAAGAGAGACTCTTCTTCAAATAGCATGTGAGAATGGTGTTTATCCTCTACCTCATCTCCATGCCTTTGCTCCCATTGCAATGGTTCATGAATGCACATCAATAAATGGCTAGCATTAGTGCCTAGGCCACCCTTCCTCCAAAGTTGTAACTAAAATGTTCATATATTTACTTGGGAGGTCACCCATTACAAGATTTCATGTGAGTGTGTTGCCCTAGATTTTAAGCTGAAATGAGTTGCACCAATGTTACCATAAAAAACTTGGAGAGGGTTTTGTTGCTATAAGCCAAGTTTTGTGATTAAAAAGTGAAGCCACATTGTTTTAGAAGTGGCAGCAACTAATGCATGAAATTTAGCTTCTGTAGAGGAACGCAATATAGCTCTTTGTTTAAGTGTAAACCAAGAAATGGAATTGGTGCCTAGAAAGGTGATAAATGTAGTGGTGGAGACCCTTGTATCAGTGTTGGCAACCCAGTCTGTATCAACAAAAATGTTCCAGGTAAAAATATGAACAAGGCTATTAAAATCACTTTTTTGGCACGACACAAAAATGTAATATAATCTTGAATCGAAAAATATGATCGTAAAATCATAAGTAAAATATTTTTGTAGAAAATCTTAATTAAAATACTTAAAAATACAATACAATTATGTCCATAAAACTTCATTAGTTAAAGTTCATATATGATTTAAAATAACTTAAAAATAATAATTGTTGTTGTTATTGAGGTTGTCATTGTCATAATTTTGATGGTCATAGTAGCAGTTCCTCTTAGATCTAGATCTATCTTTGTTCTTGAAAACCCAACAAAATGCAAATGTTATACACTACAGATCTTTCTCTCTTATTCTTGATTTGTCAAAATGCTCAAAGTTTGATTCTTTCTTACATTTTTCTTTCTAGGATTAGGTTCCTTAAGTCTTTTCTTGCAATCTACTTCCTAGGATTTAGTTCCTTATAAGTCTTTGCTTGTGCTATTACCTGGTTACACTGTGTGAGTCTTGGAGAACCCTAATGGAAGGAGGAGAAAATTGTAGACACTGAGATCTGAGAGTTAAAAGGTTGAAAGACTAAGATTCACAAAACCCAATAAAAGGTTATTTATTTGGCGGATCATAAACTCAATACGAGTTTTATGATTTAACGAGCTTGATTGGTTTTACCAAGTCAGCTCGTGATTTTAATGGTTTTTAAGTTTTAACCCAATTTTGATAGGTACATACATGTTGACTTGTAAAAACATATGATTTTACTAGTCAATTCATGAATTTAACAACCTTGTATATGAATATGGTATCATTGTAATGGGTGTCCTGTCTAAGTGAAGATATGAAGATGGTCTTACTATAATGGGTGACCTACCTACGTGAAGATATGAAGATAGTTTCATAATGGTCTCACTGTAATGGGTGATTTTCTCAGGTGAAAGTGATAAGGATGATCTTATTGTAATGAGTGACCTATTTAGAAGAGAAAATGAAGATGTTGCAAAATAAGAGATATCACTAGAAAATGCTCTATTTGAAAAGTGAGGTATGAAAAACGCCCTCTAAAACGAAAGAAGAGAGGGGTCGAAGTGCATTAAAAAAAGATGTCATGGTTAAAAAGCACATTATCCAAGTTATTGAGGGCTAACAAGTGCACTTAAAAGAGAAGAGAGATTGTTGCAATGTTGTGGTCACACAAATTAATTACTCTAACTTAAAACACAATATTATATGTCACAAATAAGGGATTGATCCTTCAAGGAAGGTTTAGTTCATATTTCATAGTATATGTTATACAACTGGGGGGTTTAGATGTGATTATCTAAACTAAGGCAGAATTAAAAAATCATGCAAAATTAAACAAAACTTATATATTGAACTACTACTACCAAAGATAAAAGAATGCTTGAATTTTGTTTTTTGGGAGAGAGGATTTGTGTTTCTTCTTTTCTAGTCACCCCCTTGTTCTTTTCTTTCCTTTCTCTCTTTCTTCTTATAGCCTAGGAAACTATAGTTCTTTACAAAATAATCCTCCCTTAAGTAGACAGTTTTATATTTAAATACTTCAATAACTATTTTTCTAAAAAAAGAAATAGTCATTTATGAAAACTTAAAATTTTGACATAGAAGCTAAATTACTGAAATAAAGACTTGGATGTCAATTTGGATGCGTTGGAACATAATTTGGACTTATTTCTTCACTAAACCTTTATGTTGGTAAATTGATATGTCATCTTAAAAAAACTCATATCTCTCTCATAGGGCTTTAGTCAGAAATCCAAAACAATTGAGTTTGTATAAAATAGACTTCTATAGCTGAACATATTCAAGTTGGAATGGTTGAAGGTCAACATTGGCAGAATGCAAGATTTGACTTTGAGAGCTATGATTTCCATGCTCTTCCTTATTTCATTATCTCCCTTTAGATTGCATAAAGGTATGGATGTTATCTGTTTAATACCACTAGAATCACTTCATTTCGACCTTTAGAACTCAAGTTCTGCACAAAACATTAACTGCATGTCAAATTTGCCAATTATCTCTAACTTTTTTTTACATCTTTCATTCAAAAGTGCATTCATAATATAAAACATAGAATATTAAGGTATTTTATATATAAAACATGAGCAAAATATTAGTTAAATATGGGTGAAACTATAAAAAAAATATAGTTGCGTAAGAGATAGGGCTGAAAAATACATTATTTGAGTTGATAATTAAGGGTTGAAAAATACACTCAAATAAGAAACTAAAAAGGTGGGGCTGGAAAAAAAACACTTAAAAGATGAGAAACATACAACTAGAAAACATGTTTCCTAAGTTAAATGTTAAGGGGTGAAAAACGCACTAAAAAAAGAAGTGGAGATAAGGTTGAAAAATGCAGTATCTGAACTGGTTAAGGGGTTGAAAGCCTATTAAAAAGAGGAGAGGGAGAGGGATGGAAAACACACCATATGAGCTATAGTTTGGGGGCTTGTAAACTCACTTAAAAGACAAAGAGAGATTGGACTAAAAAAGCATACTATTTGATATGGTTGAGGGCTATAAAGCACACTCAAAAGAAGAGAGATATAAATGAAAAAAGCATTATCTGAGATATAAGGGCTCACAAGTGCACTTAATGAATGAGAGAGAAAAGGGATCGAAAGCACACTCAAAATGGATAAGAGAGTGCTTTTAAATTATTATCCCACCAAATTGCTTTCCTTAGATCCTCAACAAGAATCCAAATGCAATGTAATATAATGCATGTATAACTTGAGAAGTATAAGTCCCTTTTTTTCTGTTAACGATTTTTTATTTTGGAATTTAGATCTTTTTAACTAGCTTTAATTGCTTATCACTTTTACTTACTAGAGCCGCAACTTGTGATTATTAACCATTAAGTATGATAAACCCTTAGACCGTATCCATATGCCCTCTATTTAAGACCTTTAGTTTCAATATCCTCTATTTTTAAAATAAAGAACCATTAAGCCAATACTATTATGGTCCTTGGACTACTCTTGTGTAATCATGTCATTAAGTGTTATGGAATTTGAGTTTTCCTTAGGAAGGATACTAAGAAGAAAAGTGTTGATTATTCACAAGATAAATTTCATGGAAAATTTGTGGAATCTTAAAACAATTTCAAAAATAAAAACTATTTTGATGTTTTTTTAAAGTAAACTTATATTAAAAAGAATTCAAGTAGTCCTATGGTTAGGTTTATGTTGTTCTTGATGGAAGGTGAAGTTATGTTTATTTTATGTCTTTTTAGTTGGAAGGATTTAAATAAAGTGGTGAAGTGTTTATGAAAAAACATTCCTTCCCAATCTAAATTGTTTGCCTTTGATAAAAAAAAAAGGGGGGGGGGGCTTGATTAGGCATGTAACATAGGTTTTAGTTCTTGGTCATGAAGAAAAAAGATATTTGTAGTTTTAAAAGGTATTTAAAGGTTCTGAAATGCTTTTTATTCTTGCACTTGACCTCCGGTATAAGGTGTCATCCTAGTCAAGGTAAATTATAGTGAAAATATCATTAGGCTCGAACAAGAATTGCAAGAGATATTTTAGGATTATAAAATCAGAATCAAAGATTTTTTTTCATCATTTAAAAAAAACAAGCATTTAGGATTGGTAAGCTCTACTTTTACATTCAAAATGATTTCTCATTATTTGTTTAGATACAACCTTAACTTTATTATGTGAGTTTTTTTAGGTGTGAGATCACCTATCAAGAAAATCACTTGAATTCTCAAAACTCATTTGTTCTCGGAGAACCCTCAGTCAATCTATTTTCCTTAGTTGAAGATAACATACCCTATCTATAGGTTTTCCTTTTAAATTTCTTCATCTTATAATATCACCTTTTCTTTCACATATTTATGTTGTGATTGTCATCAATTTCTATATAAATGGCTTATATCAACATATTTACTATAATTCATATTTTCAAGAATAAAGTTCTAACTTTCACTATTTTTGCAAATAATTCTTTTACTTTTATTCTTTAAAACCTCAATTTCATGTCCAATATAATCACAAGTACAATTAATTGTCTTTAACTCAATTATTTCTTCAAAAATCCTTATTCTCAATAACCTAAAAGTTTCATTATTATTTGTATAAGTTAACTTAATATTTTTATAATCACTTTACACATAATATCACACAATAACATAACACAATTACATGTAATTGCAAAATCAAAAATCCCAAACAATTTCCCTCTTGGTTTGTTATAGAGTCCTACTTGTCACCATAATTTGCTCTTAATTTTTATCTCTTCAAAAATATTTGTCTTTTTATTTTACTATAAACCTATTATTGTTTTATGTATCACGAGGGGACTTCCCTGAGCGTTGCGCTTAGCTTTTTTATATGTAGAAAACTAATTGATTTTTTACGTGTTGTAATTATTTATTTTAATATTTAATTAATTAATTTGTAATAGATAAAATTTGTTAGAAATTAGTTTTTTTCCGCCTAAAAGGAATAGTGTAATCGAAACGCAAGATATATTTTTTAATTGTAAATAACCTGGATAAATTTTTATTCCCATTTTGTTTATGAGTTGCCTTTTTCCCCACGAATATTGAATTTGAAATTTTATACTTAAAAATATTATAATCTTTTTTTACAAAAACAACTTAAAATCTAAGAATCAAATTTTTATAAGAAATAAACTTAAACAAAAGAGGATAAAATTAGAATTAAAGCCAAAATTATTTTTTTATTTTTTAAGATTCATTCCTTATATTATTATATTAAAAGTATTTCAAAACACTGATATTAATTTCTTTTTCTTCAAAAAATCCTAGGTCATTGCTCTCTTTCTCTCTCTCTCTCTCTCTCTATATATATATATTTTCAGGTGCTAATATGAAATTAATATCAAAATATATAATCAGTTTCACATATTTATAAGAACACTGAGATTTTATGAATTCTTTAATTATCAAATAGTAAAACTATAATCGTTGAATTTTAACAAAAATGAATAATTTGTTTTATGGATCAAATAATTGATAGTTTTGTTTTAACTAATTTGATAATCACAACTCAATGAACCTAATGAGTGAAGTCCTCTGAAATCACAATGATGATCAAATAGCTTAGTAAATGGAAGGACGAGAGAATCATTTCCGATTAGAGAAATCCTATTCATCGGCCTCCCTATAGACAAATGGTAACATAAAAGCTAACAACACCCCAACAAGAACTCTCACCGATCTCAGGGATGGTTGGTTTCACTCTCCTCATCACTAAAATTTGGACGATTTGCTCGTCGAATGAACCTGATATAATTGAACATCTGACGTGTTTGGTGCTTCTTTGGAGCCACTTGAGATGGCAAAGCCTGAGTTCTTGGTTTCATAGATCCAACAGGGAAGGGATTGGCACCAACAACCCATCAACACCATGGACCGCACATGAACCATCAATATAAAGATTAGGAACAATAACAAGAACGTCATTGAAAGAAACTCTTTGGCCATCGATGCCAACAACAAGGGTGGTGTGTTGATGGAGAGTGGGGAGGGTGAGAAGGGTTTAGTAAGAGAGGACTCCTGCAATTGTAATGTAGCCATGAAGACTTTCATTGAAAAGGAATCCATTAACAAGTGCTGAATCAGGGGGTGCAAGAAAGGTGAGGCGGGTGGCATTGGAGGCAATGATGGTGGTGGTGAGGTTGTAGGCATAATGGGCATGAGCAAAGATTGCGAAGCCACTAGATGTGAGAGAAGTGACCATAATATCTGAGCAGAGGGATTCATTGGCGGGAGTGATTGAAAGGAGGGCTGCAAGAAGTAGCATAGCTGTTGGGATTTGAGAGATCAGATTCGACATTTGGGAGAGCTGAAAGATATTAAAGAAATAAATAAACCAAGATCCAAGAATGAAGAGGGCGAGATTAGAGAAGTCTTAATGAAGAAAGAGATCTTGTATATTGTTAAAAGTGGGAGTTGTGCTGGCTTTAACTCCCGCTTTTCTCTTCTGAGTAATGGATGCGGCAACTTTGCTTCTAACAGTCCAACAGTAATAGTCCCGCATGCTTCTCCTATAACTCAGCAAGAATTTGGATAATCAGGTCGAATGTATGAGCATTAATGATAACTGAATATTCATTCACGCCCAACCATTAGGTTTATGATTGCAGAAGAGTAACCTGACTCCAAAGAGATAGTATCCTCATTGGATAATAGGATAATAGCCCAATATCCTGTTCAAAAGCCAATTTTTCATCAGATAATCCAAGATAAACTTCCATACCTTTCTGATCAGCTCAATGAACAAAGTTAAAAAGGAAAAGGATAAAGGTTTGAATGACCTATTGTAGTATACGCAGGGCAAGTTGGATCAACTTAATTACTAAAAAATTCCCTGTAATGAGAACCATATATTGACTTAATAGCTTACAATATCAAAGAAGAAAACTGGAAGTTGATCAAGAAATCGAACTAGTGACAATCACCACGGTAAATGAGCACTTATACTTTTCTCGTAATTTATGCACAATCCATCTGCCCCTCTTATGTTATTTTAAGGCTGAATATTCGTAATTCAGCAAAAGAAGAACAATTAACAAACGAAGGAGAGCTATGTAAAAGTTGCACGATGATGCTCTCTTCAGTTTTCTTGCGCATTTCGTCCTACAATGATCTTTGTTGTAAGAGCTGCGAATGCAAACGTCAATATCAGAAGGGTTTGTGAAGATATCTTCAGGAGTGGCAATGTGGCTCTTCCGTGCAAGCAAACAGAGATTGCAGTGGGAGTTGCCCCGGGACCTTTTGCATTCTTCTACTTTGGGGTGCTGTTGGGCTGAGTGTCTAAACAAGGATCCGCTCCATCCATGTTAGAGTTCATTCACATTTCCCTTTTCCTTGATGTGCAGGTAAACATTGCAATAGATCCAGATTGTCGGTTATAACACAAAACGAATTTGAATCATATCTATCCATACCAAAGGGTTCAAAAGAGTATCCCTAAATCCAAATCAAAAGTTTCAAATTACGTGTCTCTACTTGTCATATAGAATGTTTATGATCATCATCTAAAATAGAGCAAACTTAAGGTCTTAGTGATGATTGAGAAGTGCAAGCACGCATACTAATTCCATTACAATGCATTTCAGAGTGACACATCACTATCTCTTGGTGAGCGGATGTTATCCTCGTAATCATCATCAACAGGACTTTTGTCATCTCTTAGACTAGGGCTATGACTGCAGCCATTAGTCTGAGCAGGACTTCTATACCTCTCATTTCAAGGGCTTCTGCTTCTTCCCCTGGGATTGCCACTGTACTCTCTATCTTGTTCATCGTCCAGTTTCCAAGATTTAGGAGAAGGATGTGGGCTGCCTTCATCAGGTGTTGTGCTACGCTTCCTTGCCTTTGTATTCTTTGGCTCAGGGCTCAATGACCTGCCCTCATTCTCAACATTTCGCTCCCTCTTTGGAGGTGATCTTGATCGGCTGGCAAAAGAACAGGATATACAGTTACCACAATATACAATAAATTGCACAAAAATCCATAAAGAACGTTTTGAGAATATTGCATCATATACTTTCAAAGAAAATCATAATCCTGTAGCTTTGACCTCGGCTGTAACTTGGGCTACGGCTTATGCCACAGTGAGGAGAGGATGATCTATCAGGTGATCGAGAGTAACTCCTCCCACGCTTACTGGATGGAGTACACAATAAAAAAAGGAGTAACAATGAGCATCAGTAGGAAATTATCAGAAAATGAAAAACAGCTGAAGCGGAGGTGGAGGTGAAGATTACGTAAGTTTCTTGGGAATATTCTTGCAGTTTCTCTCTATGTGAAGATTACGGAGCACTTGTTCTTCCAGTCTCCAGCTTTGCAATCTCAAGACCAGTGACCATCAATGCGACAGTTGAAGCAGCGTCCAGATCCTGGAGGAGGAACTCTCCCCAAATATTCTTGAGAACCACGAGGTACCTAGACAAACAACATTTAAGTTGGTAAATGAGCAATAACAACATTCAAAATTGAATGAATTGAGATCTTATCATGCTTTTAAGAGGAACCTTTTGAGAAATCAATAGTAACCAATCCACTCAACCATCTTCAAGAGATAGAATCAAGTTCAAAAAACAAGGATCAAGAACCTTCATGAATAAATAAAAAGAAAAAAAGGAATGAATCGGATGCTTTGTGGAAAACCAAGCTTCGGAAGGCCGAATATAGAGTAGTTTGTTATCTAACAGAACCTTAAATTAGCTTTGATTTGGATTAGAGCTTGAACTAGGCCCCATCTACAAACAACCAATTAGCTTCCAATTAATCCCATAAAACAAAGGCCAAAGTGCAATGAAACTCTATTCTTCAATTTATTTATTTATTGTGTTTTTTGTCCATTTAGATGTACTCATATCAAAAACTAATTTTAAAAAATAATTAAAAAAACAATACTTTGATAAATTTCCGTTTGAAAAACACTTTGAAAAGCAACCTCTACAATTGTCCCTAATCTACTAATTTACAATTGGAATTATACTATTTGAAAACATCAACTTGACAGAACTTACCCCCTTCGCAAATTCCACAATGATACGACTTCCATCAAAATCCTTACCATCTAAGTAATGCCTTGCATCGTCAGCATCTCTGGGATCACTGAATTCCTGTTTAAGAAAGGTGACAAAAACCAGCAAAACACGCCAAATGGGCATCATAGAACATATAAAGCAGTTCTCATCAGGGAAAAATTAAAAAGATATGAGATCAACCAAAGCTCTGAAAAATCACATTCAGAGATCATGAGAAATGAGAACGGTTTACAACAAATGCATAGTCACGCTTTATATCTACATCTCGTACTCTACAAAATGGTTGCCACAAACAGTAAGGCCATCATTACTTAAGTACTGCAAGTGTATGCTACTTCACCCCACCAATTCCATCATGGCAACCCTCTCCCCATAGACCTCCAGTTTAGGCATTAGGCCAGAAACCTTCAACAAGATCATTCAAGTTAAAAAAAAAAAAATGACGCCTAGGGTCACCCACACAGATAACACAAATCTACGAGCAAAACAAGCTGCTGAAGGCCTAAATGTTGCCCATGTAATCACAGGGGCAACCGCATTTTCTCTATCAATCAATGGCATTTAAGCAAAGGAAACGAACAGATATACTGTTACTTTGCTGCAGAGAACATGTCAGTGGTGTTAAATTCAAGCTGCAGCATCATTCAGCAGAAACTTGAAAACACAGGAATGAATTGCACAAAATACATTTGGGCGAGTTTCCAATAGATAGTTATAAACCAAAAAACCCACAGTGCACAATCCACCGGTGTGTTCGTGAGAGAGGTGACCATAATTACACTACGCCAAACATGTTTAACTTAGAAATAAGAGAGATTACCGCCCATATTTGCTGAAAAGATGTTCCAGATCCCGTGATCGTGTCCTAGCAGCCAGGTGGCCAACATAGAGGCGCGTATTCGCATATCGGTCATCATAACGTGGCATTTTCAAACTGCAACAAACAAAACAACTCCTTAATACCAGTTAAACCACAAAAAGAGAGTCTATTTTCTTGAGCTCCACAGAAAACAAACAGACAAGCAAATTTATTCTCCAGAAACTTCACAAAAGATCAAATCTTTCAATTATAGTGACTTGATAGCAGCACATCATTTATTTATGTAAGAACATCAAGGTTAGAAGAAATCAGATCTGTCAAGACACCAAATTTTTTTTAAAAAATGACATTTTTACCGCACCAAAATGTGGATTAAAAAAACTGCAACTTTTTCACATGAACTAAGCACTTATTAAATAAACAAGCTCAAATTTGCATTGAAACTGCAGTAAAAAAAGAGTTAAACAAGCCCTAGTTTCCAACCAAATCAATTAAATTGAGCAAACTCGCACCTTGAAAACCATAACTTTTATATGAAGTTAAGACAAACCGACTGGGATACCTTTATTTCATGTCTTCGAAGATGACTTTAAAAGGTAAGAAGACTTGATTTGGACGGACAGGATATGTTGATGTTAACCAAGCGATAGGATTCCATGACGGAAATTCTTTAGCCACTGCGGGCAAAATTGATTGGATATATGGGCCGTGGTCAACATACTTTGAGGTCCATTAAGGCGAAATTCCTTTCCCTTTTCTTGATAATGAAAATTAATGGGAGATCATTGAATAGAAATGCTTGGGATGAGGGGGGGTGAGCAACTGAGTACAGCGTTTAGCGTGGTTGAATTATCATTAGATTTATTACTTAGTGATTAGAAATTCTTTTTTATTGTTTTAATTTATGATTATTAATTACAAAAATATTTTTATTCCATGCTTTAATCATTTTTTTGCTGAGCACATCACTTGCTCGCGTGCAGCTTTGAGTTTTTTAACGCAGAAAACTGATTAGTTTTCTGCTTATTATAATTAGATATTTTAATACTTAATTAATAAAATTATAATCTATAAAATCTATCATAAATAAGTATTTTTTTCCCTAAAAATGATTGAATATTGTTATTGTTAAAATTATTTCATTAGTAGATTGTACAACTAGAATAGATAAAATTCATTAAAAATGAGTAACGTGCTTCATATAATATACTGATTGATTATTGTATATGTTTTATTTATTTGATAAATTATTTTATTAGCAAATAATAAAATTACAATTGATGAATTTTAGCACAGAAGAATGATTTGTTTCACACAACAAATAATTTGATTGATAATTTTGTTTTAACTACTTGAATAATAATTTAATTGGTAGATAACAAAACTTCAATTGATCAAATTGACTAAAGATGAGTTATTTATTTCCTGCAACAACCAAATTATTTGTTAGGCATGTTTTAACTATTTGATGAATAATTTATTTGATAAATAGTAAAAATATAACTGCTAAAATTTATTAAAGATTAGTTTTTCATATTTTTTCTTTATATTATTATATTAGTACTGAGATCAAATTATTGTAAGATTTAAAAAAAAAATGTTAGTTATTTTTATATATATATATTTTAAGATGTTAATATCAAAAAAATATCATAATATATAATTAGCCTCACCTACTTTTTCAGAGAAAAAGTCTTAAAAATAATTGTCATTATTATTCTAAATGTCTTGTCTATAGTAAAATAAATAAATATAAAAATCACATAATCGTAAACTTTTTAAGTTAAATATTTAGTTTAGATGTATTGCATTATAAGAAAAAATATAGGACCATTAAAACTTTTGTTACATGTTAAAAAATTTGGTACTGGCTACAGCGAAATGCAAGTCAATTATTTTTTTCTTATAGATAATTTGGCATAATTGTTTTACCTGTTTTGTCTACATGTGGCTTCGTATATATTTTGTTTACGTGATTTTAAATATGAAATATCATCATAAAAAAAAGCTGTAAAAGTTAATTTTTAACAAAAATAACATCGATCAATGAATTATTTTGATTATTATTCTCATTTTTAATATTATAATTGCTAAATTCTCATTATTATTATAATTGTTATTATGAACATTATTGCAAAATAAGTAAAATTGTAATTATCAATGGCAATACTAAATAATTGAATGTTTTGTACGATAATTATTTCGTTAAGATGTATAGTGTTACTAAAAACAAATATTGCATTGTTAACATTTTTCACATGTTAAAAAAATTTGGCTGTAGCTGCGGCGAAATGCAGGGAAAGTGAATCGTGTATTTTTCTATTGTAGATAACTTGGGAAAAATTCTCAACCCATTTTGCCTATGTGTTACTTCATATTTTGTTTTTATTTACATGATATTAGATTTAAAATATTATACATAAAAATGTTATAAAAGCTATTTAAAAAAAATTGATAAATGAATTATCTTGATTATTATTTTCATTGTTATTGTCATAATTGTTAAATTATTACAATTGTTATAGCATTATAACTATTATTGTAAATCATCGATATTTTGATTATTATTGGCAGTATTGTCATTGTCACAATCATTATTGGTATAATCATTGTAATTATTATCATGATAATTAGCTACCTTAATTTTATTAATATAATCAAAATTATTATAATTTTTATTATAATTATTCTAAATTTTTTTTTGTTATCAGTAATATTCTTTATATTATTTTATGAGTTATTGTTATTCTTATCATCAAAGCCATAATTATTAACACCATGAGCATACTAATGATTATGATTAATAATATTACTATTATTATGATGATTATATAAAAAAAATTATCATTACTGTTAATGATAAAAAAACATCAAATTATTTTGAAGAATATAAAAAAATAAAATAATAATAAAAGAGTAAATAAGAAAAAAAATTAAACTATTATTATTAAATTAAAATCTGAGAATTAAATGTACCACGGAAAAACTTTATTTTGTTTTATTGAGGGATAAAAAAGTTATTTAATTATGCAGAGAGCTACTTGGAAAATATTAGCTGTAATAATTATTATTATTTTGTTATCTAGGAGGCTGCGTTGTCGGTAACGGGCAACTTAAAAGAATTAGAAACAATGTAAACCCTTAAAATTAGAAAGGAAAAACATAAATAAAATTCCTTTGGCAATGAGTACGAACCGTAGTAATTTCTTTACAAATGTTGGGCATATAATTTGTAAGAAGAAGTGCCTGTTTGCACCATGTTCCAAAAAAAGCAATGTAATTGTCGTTTGGTTACACACAAAAACAGCTGCACAATCCCATGGGCCCACTAATAAAAGCGTTCCAACCTCCGTTTTATGCAAAGCAGATAATAGCTGCTTTTAATTCTTCACACCACAACAAACCACACAAACTCGAATTTCTCGTAGGGATAAAAATATTACCGTTAACAATGTTTCCCAAATAAACCCTCACCAAACTCACCTTCACCCAATAAACCCATTGAACAAGTTTCTCATCTTCACCAAATAAAACCATTGAGCCCATACCAGTGATGTACCGTGTTGAGTTGCGAGGGGGGAGTGGGGCTAACCAGAGAGAGAAGCAAAGGACAGGGAAGAAGGTCTCGAGGAGAAGAGGAATGGGGAGAGAATTGGGTCTTTGGCGAAAGAGTCTAAAGGGGAAGGTGATGGGTTTGTGGTGGAGGAGGAGAGGATGAAAAAGGTGTTTTGAAAGTGGAGAGACGTTGAAGGGGGGATGAAGATGAAGATTGAGAAGGAGAAGCGACAGTGGTTATGGAGGGGAGTTGAGATCGTTGGTGATGCCATTTTTTGGGTGCCGGTGATTCTTTTCAGTTTGGAATGGTTTAGATTTAATTTATGTGATAGTAATAATATATTAAAATAAATAAATAATGTAAAACTAATGATATTAAAAGACAACAATAAATAAATAAATAAATCCCTTACCATTTTCTCGCAAAACTTAATATAAATAAATATTAAAAGATATTTAATTAAAATCTAAAAATAATGTAAAGATATAAAAACTTAATTAAAATATAAGTAAATATATTAAAAGATATCACAATATAATTTTTATCTTACAATTTTAATTTTGTTTTGGATGATATTTTACCCGATCAAATAGTCAAGGATCGCAGAGACCTTCATGTATAGATCTAGTTCATGATTGAATTACAAATAGTTTGATGAGAGAATAAAAAAAAGTCTAATTTACATATATTATTTATTATATTATAAAATTATGATTATTAATACAATATTTAAATATACATACATACATATATATAAATGAATGTGTGTATATATATTTATGCCCTTTAAAGTAATTTTACAAGTTGAAAGCAATATGAAAAGTTTGGTAACCAAACACACAAAACTGCTTTTTTTCAACCTCAAACTCAATCACAGTTTTAACCAAACACTTTACTACTTATTTTGAACCGTAGCAAAAGTACTTTTTATGAAATTGCTTTTTTAAAACCTCAACCACAAAAGCAAAAGCAATACCAAACAGACCCGAAAAGATATACCACACATAGTGATGCGACCATATTATTTGATAGTTTCATCCATATTTACCTAGTGTTTTGCATATGTTTTGTGTATTAAATGCCTTGATATTATTTGTTTTATGTTTTGAAGGCATTTTTGGATGAAAGATGCAAAAAGGAGGTAATTGGAGCTGATTGACAGATTTGACCTTCAGTCAATGTTTTGTACAGAGCGGAAGCTCTAGAGATCGAAATGAAGTGATTCCATTGTCATTAAAAAGATAACATCCATATCTTTCTAGAATTCTAAGTAAAAATAAATAAATAAGGAATAGCATGGGAATCGCATCCTTCAAAGTCAAATCTTGCAATCTGCCAATGTCGACCTTTGTCCATTAAAACCTTCATATCTCGAGCTACAGAAGTCCTATTGATGCAAACCCAATTTTGGTGGATTCAGGACTCAAAGAAATATAAACGCTCCAAATATCAACTCAAAATGATGTCATATGAAGGAGATATGAATTTTACAAGGGACAATAAAATTCTGCCAACTTAAGGAAGGACTATTTTGTAAAATAGATACTAGAGTTTCGAAGCATATATAAAGGAAGAGAGGAGCAAGGAAATTTTGGCCAACAGCAAAGAGAGCACAAATCTTCCTCCTCCAAACCCTAAATCATGTTTTCTTCCATCTTTTTATTTAGTTGTTCAATAAACATGCAAGGTTAGACTCTTTTGCTTGGTTGCAAGGACACAAAAACCTTCAGATTTCAAGAACTGTGAGATCTATTTTTACCTCAATTTTTCAGTTTATATGATGAATATGTTTGTTCTCCTATGCTTATTTTCCTATGATTATTTATTTAATTGCTAAGAGCGGACTCGAAGCTATTGTTGTAGACAATCTATTGCTAAGTTTTATATAAAAACTGGAGTTGTGATATATGAACTTGTGAAGCAACTAAGTTAGTAATTGTAGCGGATCTATGTGATTAATCTTAGGGAGAACATTCAATCAAACTAAACATATATTGCAGACAATTATGTTTCTTAATTGATTAATTTATCTAGTTTTTAATGCTGCCATTGAATCAAATTACTAGTGCGGACACTATGATTGTTTGATGGTTAGGGTAAGTTATACGGCGGATCCGTTAACGAACCAATTTTAAGAAGAGATAAATATTCAGAATATAAATTGATGTGTCCTTTCCATGACCAGTTCTGATTTCTGTAGGTGGATGTTGACTTGTGACCAAGGTTTGCTTTATTGATAAATTTTAGTTTTATATAATTTTCGCTTAGTTTGCTTTAGCTTAGCCTAGACAACTTCCAACCCCCCCCCCAATTGCATAACATATAGCATGAAAATCTGAACTAAATCGTCCTCGTGGGATCGACCCCTTGCTTGCTCTATACTATCTTGTTTGATTTGTTTTAAGCTAGGGTAATTAATTTGTGCGACTGCGACATCGTAACAAATTTTGGCGCCATTGCCGGGGACGTGATTTTAGTTGATTCTTGTGTTGTTGTGTTGTGCTGTGATTGATTCTACTTGCTGTAATTTTTATTTATTCTGAAAAAAGGAAAGAAAAAAAATACTTGTGTTTGCGGCGGTACTGTTGAAAACAAATGTTTTGGTGGAATTAGGTATTTGTCTTTCTTTTTTCTGAAGGAAAATGACGTTTTGAGAAGAACTAGTGACCTTTGGTCACTAGCCCCAACCTACCAAGGCCCAATTCAATTGTTTTCTAAGGTTTCTAGACACTTTTAGTTTTCTAGCGTAGGATACTATTGCCGATTACGTTGTTTTTAATCTCTTGTGTGGTTGGTGTCTTTTGAGTTTTCTTTGTGATTTATGCCTGCAACCCGTTCTGTTGACCAAAATCATCAAGTGCAGGTTGATCTCGAAATAGAAAACACTTTATGCAGGTTACGAAAAGAAGTTTGCGTCAACATCATGGCTGTTGCACGACAACAAACACTCAAGGAGCTTGCTGCTCCTAATGTGGAAAACCAACCATTGTGCATTAACATAGACAGTAATGTGAACTTTGAACTCAAATCTGGTTTTATACATTTGCTGCCAACATTCAATGGTCTTGCAGGAGAAGATCCTCACACTCATCTCAAGGAGTTCCACATGGTTTGTGTTGGCATGAAACCAAATGGAGTTGAAGAGGAACAAGTTAAGTTGAAAGCTTTCCCTTTCTCTTTAAAAGGGGCAGCAAAGGCATGGTTTTTTTTCTATTTTCCTAGGTTCCATTAACACTTGGAATGGCATGAAAAAGATCTTCCTTGAAAACTATTTCCCAGCATCTCGAGTTGCCAACATAAGAAAAGAAATATGTGGGATTCGGCAATCTCATGGAGAAACACTAGCTAAGTATTGGGAAAGATTTGAGCTATTGTGCATTCAATGCCCTCATCATCAAATACCTGATCAGCTGCTCATTCAATACTTCTATGTAGGATTGATGCCTACTGACCGTAGTATCATTGATGCTGCAAGTGGAGAGGTATTGGTAGATAAGACACCCAGTGCTGCACGCCAATTAATCTCAAACATGACATCCAACTCGAAACAGTTTGGCACCCGTGGAGACTTCTCAAACAAACGAGTGAATGAGGTAAGTATTTCTAACCTTGAGAATAAAGTTAATGATCTTACTTCTCTTGTGCGTTCTTTGGCTTGTGGAAATGTACAGCAGGTAAAAGTTTGTAGCATATGCTCACTACAAGGACATGCTTCGGATATGTGCCCAATAATGCAAGAAAATTACATTGAGCAAACAAATGCGGTTGATGGAACATTCAATGGACAAGCTCAACGTAAGTATGATCCCTTTTCTAACACGTACAATCCTGGATGGAGAGATCACCCCAACTTTCACTACGGGAACCCACCTCATCAAGGCAATCAAGGGAGACAGTTCTATTCCCATGAATTTCAACAACAGCCCTAGCACAATTATCAAGCAAGACAGCCCCCTCCATTTACCAACTCTAATGTTATGGGGTCATCATCCAGTGATGATCTTCGTGAGATGATGAAAACTTTGGCTTCTAACACTGTGATCATGCAACAAAATGTCATGTCTTTTCAACAAGAAACAAGGTCAAATATTCACAACTTGGAGAAGCAAATGGGGTAAGTAGCTTCAAGTGTAGGGAAATTGGAAGCACAAATAAATGGAAAGTTGCCCTCCCAAGCATTGAATCCAAAAGAGAATGTTAGTGCTATCATGCTGCAAAGTGGGAAAGAACTTGAAGAGAAAAAGTTGAAACAAATTGAGATGGAGGAGGAAGAAGAGATAGAAACTGAATTGAGTACAAAGAAAGAACATCATCCTCCTTCACAAACTGAAACAAAGACCAACACTCCAAAGGTAACTTCTCACTCAATTAATTCTAGTTTTAAAACAATTCCACCTTTTCCTGTGAGTTCTTCTAGGTCAAAGAAAGAAGACAAAGAAAAAGAGATCTTAGAGGTTTTCAAGAAAGTGGATCTGAGCATTCCTTTGCTTGATGCTATCAAGCAAATTCCCAAGTATGCTAAATTTTTGAAGGAGTTGTGCACTACCAAAAGAGCTTTCAAACTGAAAGGTCATGAAATGGTAAGTATGGGAGAATTCGTATCTGCTGCTATTCAAAAGAATATGCCTTTGAAGCAGAAAGACCCAGGTGCATTTACTATCCCATGTGTTATTGGCAATGCTAGTTTTAAAAGGGCTTTATGCGATTTAGGTGCATCCATTAGTGTTATGCCTAAACATGTTTATGATTCTCTTAGTTTGGAGCCTTTGAATAAAACTAGCATTGTAATACAACTTGCTAATCGTAGTTTTGTTTACCCACTTGGTGTGATAGAAGATGTCCTAGTCAAGATTGATAGCTTGCTAATTCCATGTGACTTTTATATTCTTGATAAGGACCATAATTCTTGTGATTCCAGCAATCCTATATTGTTTGGGAGACCATTTTTGAAAACTGCCAATACAAAAATTGATTGTGGTAAGGATACTTTGTCTATGGAGGTAGGAGATGAAAAGATTGAATTTAATTTTCATGATGCAATGAAATATCTTTATAGCAATGTTTATTCTATCACATGTTGTGACTGAATTGATAAGTGTGTGCAGCAAGTTTATGATTTTGATTGTGTGGATGAATTAAGCATAGCTTTGAGCTATGACTATGATTTTATCCAATTAGAGGAGATGGAGAGGCACACATGTGTTCCCCTAAATGTGCACGAAGAAGCATTGGCTTTGCAAGCTTTGGCAACCGTTCCCCACGTCAAAATTACAAGTTTAGAAACCAATAAAGTACTGAAGGTCAGTGGGCATCGATTGAGATCTTTCTATGAAAAATGGACAGTAGAAATCACTGCTTCTATGAAGAATCTCGAGCCATTGACACAAAACACAAGTGCTTACTAGGAGGCAACCCAACACAAAAAAAAAATCAGATTTGCTTTCTTTTTCCCTTATCTTTTATTTTTCACATTTTATTTCTTTTTGTCATTCTCCTATATTCCTTTTCTTTTATTTTCAACATTGAGGACAATGTTATGTTTTAAGTGTGGGGGTATTGGGAAAATATTAGTTTTTTTTATTTTGGTTTTCTTTATTCTCCCATAAGAAAAAAAGAAAAAAAAAGCTATGATTGATCTTTTTGAAATCCCATTGGTTTATAAGAATATGAGTATTATGTATGAGAATTAAGTGAGATAGATGAATATATAAATTGAATGAATGAGTGTGCATGCAAGTTTTAATTTTTAATTGGTTTAGGGATTGACTCCGAAAATATGCCATGTTGACTTTATAGTGTTAAACCAATGCAAGCTTTTAAGCCTTCAACATTATATTCTTTGAGTGTAATTTATTTTAATGATATGTATCTCTAGAACTTGCTTCATATCTTATTGAGATTACATTCGCATTACATATATGCATGAAGATGATAAAGGCATTAGGAATTTTAATCGCTTGAGCCAAAAAGCCATCCTAAAGTATATTATCCTTAGTGAGCCCCTTTTGAGCTTGTTTATCTTTTCTTTGCTTTATCCATGTATAAGCCTTAAACTTTTTATATGTTTTCCTCTTTTCCCTTGGCCAAGGATTAGTAGAGCATATACTTTTGATATCTCATGGAATTATGGTTGGAAATTATGTGAAAAGAAAGAAGTGATGCTTGATGAAAAAATGGGCAAAATTGCCAAAGGTGAAAAAAAAAAGAAAAAAAAAGAAACAAAAAAGAAGAAGAAAAAAGAAGAAAAAAAGAAAAAGAAAAAGAACAAAAAAAAAAGAACAAGAAAAGAAGAAAAGAAAAGAATAGAAATGAGCTTGGAATCAAAAGTAGCTAAGCATTGGTGCTTAAAGATTGAAAATTGATGTGTTTTGATGGAATATCTTGGTTGAAATATCATTTTTTTCAGAATGCTCTACTTTCTTTGGTTTGAACCTTTTCTTCTACTCTCTTTTACCTCACCTTAACCTTAGCCCCATTACAACCAGAGAATAAGACCTTTCGATTCATGCATTGTTTGTAATATTTTAGTAATGGTGATGAGATTGAAGAGCAAGCTTATGGTATAACATATTCATTGATTGAATTTGAGAGATTTAAACACATAAGCCCTAAACACATGAGTGTTGGAGTGTATATCAATGAGAGGACCTATCACTTTGGCATGGCATAGATTTCTTTTAAATCCCAAAGAGTAATTGAGTTTTGAAGTTTGCATGTAAACAAATTCATGAAGATTTATGTTCTTTATCCTTCTCAATTGTATTCTTATTTATAATGCTTAAATTCATGGATATTGATGGGAGATTAAGAGATTAGTCATGGTTATTTTTATTTTTATTTTTAATTTAAATTTTTTTACCTATCCTTTCTCGAGGACGAGCAAGAGCTAAGTGTGGGCGTATTTGATGCGACCATATTATTTGATAGTTTCATCCATATTTACCTAGTGTTTTGCATATGTTTTGTGTATTAAATGCCTTGATATTCTTTGTTTTATGTTTTGAAGGTGTTTTTGGATGAAAGATGCAAAAAGGAGGTAATTGGAGCTGATTGACAGATTTGACCTTCAGTCAATGTTTTGTGTAGAGCGGAAGCTCTAGAGATCGAAATGAAGTGATTCTAGTGGCATTAAAAAGCTAACATCCATATCTTTCTGGAATTATAAGTAAAAATAAATAAAATAAGGAATACCATGGGAATCGCATCCTTCAAAGTCAAATCTTGCAATCTGCCAATGTCGACCTTTGTCCATTCAAACCTTCATATCTAGAGCTTTAGAAGTCCTATTGATGCAAACCCAATTTTTGTGGATTCAGGACTCAAAGAAATATAAACATTCCAAATATCAGCTCAAAATGATGTCATATGAAGGAGATATGAATTTTACAAGGGACAATAAAATTTTGCCAACTTAAGGAAGGACTATTTTGTAAAATAGATACTAGGGTTTCGAAGCATATATAAAGGAAGAGAGGAGCAAGGAAATTTTGGCCAGCAGCAAAGAGAGCACAAATCTAAATCATGTTTTCTTCCATCTTTTTATTTAGTTGTTCAATAAACATGCAAGGCTAGACTCTTTTGCTTGGTTGCAAGGACACAAAAACGTTCAGATTTCAAGAACTGTGAGATCTATTTTTACCTCAATTTTTCAGTTTATATGATGAATATGTTTGTTCTCCTATGCTTATTTTCCTATGATTGTTTATTTAATTGCTAAGAGCGGACTCGAAGCTATTGTTGTAGACAATCTATTGCTAAGTTTGATATCAAAACCGGAGTTGTGATATATGAACTTGTGAAGCAACTAAGTTAGTAATTGTAGCGGATCTATGTTATTAATCTTAGGGAGAACATTCAATCGAACTAAATATATATTGCAGACAATTATGTTTCTTAATTGATTAATTTATCTAGTTTTTAATGCTGCCATTGAATCAAATTACTAGTGCGGACATTGTGGTTGTTTGGTGGTTAGGGTAAGTTATACGGCTGATCCATTAATGAACTAATTTTAAGAAGAGATAAATATTCAGAATATAAATTGATGTGTCGTTTCCATGATCAGTTCTGATTTCTGTAGGTGGATGTTGACTTGTGACCAAGGTTTGCTTTATTGATAAATTTTAGTTTTATATAATTTTCGCTTAGTTTGCTTTAGCTTAGCCTAGACAACTTCCAACCCCCCCCCCAATTACATAACATATAGCATGAAAATCTGAACTAAATCGTCCTCGTGGGATCGACCCCTTACTTGCTCTATACTATCTTATTTGATTTGTTTTAAGCTAGGGTAATTAATTTGTGCAACCGCGACATCGCAATACATAGGTTATATATTTAATTTTTTTTGTTATCGGTACATAAAAATAATTTAAATATATCAAAAATATTAATTTAATATAAAAATAAAAATAATTTTTTAATTTTTTTCAAAAATATTTTTTAAAATACAATGCCAAATAAATTCTCGATATAATTTCAAAAGAAAAAAAATATATACCCTACTGTTTTGAATTTTTGGCTACTAGAACTTGATTACAACTTTTGGCTTCCTTGAGATTGTTTTATTTACAATAACAAGTTAATCAAAATCTTTATTACCTTAAGAATCAAGTTTCCATGTCCTCAACACATTAAGCTTGATTAGAAAGTTTATAAAATTATATATAATCAAAGTATTTTCATAATTTTTCATGTAAAACTGTTTTTTAGAATAAATAACAAAACTATAAATAGTATTTTTTTAAAAAAAACTATTTTATGGAAATAAATATATCCATAATTCGTCAAAGAGAAAAATAGAGTTATGTTTTGACTTGTGAGATGAATGGAAATAAAAATGAAAATTGATTTTAAAAGAATCAAGTAATCCAATGATTTTTAAAGTTGAAGTCTAAGTATCTGTTTGGAAATGCGGTTGTGATTGTTTTTAAAAATATTTTTTCATTAAAAAACCATTAAAGTAATTTTTTTTTATTTTTTAAAAATTATTTTTAATATCAACTCATAAAAATAATATAAAATCATCAAAAATTATAATTGAAAATAAAAAAATTTCATTTTTTTAAAAAGAATTTTAAAATACAGTGTAAACACTGTTAAACGTGTATTTATGCTGTAATAATTTTTATAGTTATGATTTTTAAAGTAGTTATGCCTGATGAGCTCCCTCTCCCAAACATACCCTCCAAAACAAACATACTATACTTTTCCTGTGTCAGTAATCTCCAGAAACATCAACGAATTGTCTCTCTCTCTCTCTCTAAGAAAATTTTAAAAACAGAGAAGAAAAACCCTTTCTCTCCGAAAGAGCTTTTCCAACCGTTTCAAAATGCTCTCTCTCGCACTCTCATTATTATTTAACACCATGATGCATGGTTAGGCTTGATGATAAAGACTAGTTCACGGGATCAAGAACACTTAGTATCATTGTAGTGTTGATATCTCGACATAATTTGTTCACGGGATCAACAACACTGGTATCACTGCAATCTTGATATCTCAACATTAATTTGTTGAGCGGCTTAGTGGTTTTCTAGACAATGTTAGTTCACGAGCTATCTTTATATCGATCTTGATTATCATCATTTTTGAGGTTCTGATTTTTTCATCTGATGAGAGTTTTTGAATGTGCTGAGATAGATTTTAGACAAGGTTTTGAGATAATCATTGAAATCTTGATATCTCAACATTAATTTTTTTCTCTCTCGCGCGTGTTTTATTTTCTGAAAAATTACCACAAGTCTCTCTTTTTTGAGCAGGCTGGTTTTGGTGAGGTATAACCAAGGGTTTGGTGGTGGTGGGAGAGATAGTAGTGGTACTGCCAGGCTTCTGGGAAATATTGCTTTGGCAGTTCAGTTAACTTATCTTTCAGTGAGTGGACAACTTGGTTGGGTTTTTGATACTGTTGGTTGGATTCTGGACACGCTAATTTCTATCTGGGTATGTTTTTCTTCTCAGTTTGTTGTTTATTTTTCTGTTGGATGATTGTCTCTTTGGATTTGAATAAGTTTATTGTATGGTTTATTGGCATTTATAGAGGAGCTTGTAGTCAGTTGCCTCAATTGGGGATATCTTTTTAACTTTTGTGTTAATGGTTGAGTTTGTGGATGAGATTGCTTCGGTGGACCAAGTTCAATTTCATTTGCCTTAGTTGGGGATCACATTAAACTTTTGTGCTAATGATATTTGAGTTTGTGGATGGGATTCCTAGGTGTTGTTTTTTTTTTTTGCAGGATGTTTGCTTGTCTTGTTGTGCTTCGTAGGCTGCGAAGTGAGGCTATATTTGCTGTTTTTTTTCACTGTGTTGCTTTTTTCATCCATTGCTGTTTGTTGGGGATCACTTTTAACTTTTGTATTGATTGTTGATGGGTTTGTGGTTAAATTGCTTTAGTAGACCAAGTTTTGTTTTGTTTGCCACTTAGTTGGGGATGACTTTTTAACTTTTGCCTTTGTGAGTTTATGGTTAAAAATGTTGTGTTGTTGCTTTTTATTTTTTTATTTTTGCATTTCAAGGATGTTTATTTGTTTTGTTGTGCATGTTTTGTTGTGCATCCTAGACTGCCAAGTGAGGCAACTTTTGCTGTTTTTTTATATTGATGTTGTTTTTTCATCGATTGCTAGTAGTTGGGATCACTTTTAACTCTAATGTTAATGGTTGATTATTTTGTTGATGAGATTTCTTCGTTAAACCAAGATCAATTTCATTTGCCTCTTAGTTCGAGATCTCTTTTAACTTTTGTGTTGGTGAATGTTGAGTGTGTGAATGATATTGTTGTGTGTTGTTTCGTTCTTTTTTTGCGTTTAAAGGATAGTTCTCTGTTTTGCTGTGCATCTTAGCATGCTAAGTTACTCCACATTCATTTTTTTTATCCATTAAGATTTTTCAACCTTATGGGTCATATCATGAAAATTACACTGGTATGTGATGGTCGTGAATCCTTGTCTTCAATTTTTACACGCCTGTACATTCATTTTACACTTAAAAAGGTTCTCTAGTTAATAGGTAGACTAATAATGGTGTTTGTTTTTTGTGCAAGTGTCTGATACTATAAAGATTCAAGATTGGTTGCAGAGTTTAAAGTGATGCAAGTTGAGGTTGAAACGGTAAGTTACACACTATAAGGAGCTCTGTTATTTTGAATGGTCCTTGTTAGTAATAGAATTTACAAGCGTAGTTTATTCTTTTGAAATCGGAGTCAATTGTAGCCAAATCCTTCAAATGGGTCATTGTTACTAGTGAGGTGCTTGTTACGAGCCAACACTGTAAAAGATCGAAGAAGATTCACTGTGAAAAACTACTTGGAGAAGAAGCGCCAATCTATTAGAAGCTATGATTTTCCAGGAACTACACAACTAGTGTTGCCCTTGTCAAAGTAAGTCAAAGCCCTATAACCCACCCATCTTTTTAAATAGCCCTTGTCTCCTTGTTTTGTATATTTGTGTAATATGTAGTTGTAGTGTCGAGGTGTTAATATCCTGCATCTACAACTCTAAGGTATTGTTATTGTGAAGAAAGGTTAGTAATTTTCACATCTCACGTTGGTACTTTCTTTGGCATTTATGGAATCATATTTTCAGATTTTATTTTGCTACTGCATTTGAGTGAAGTTTTTACTCTAGTTGGAATGGATATCTGGAGTTCACTTTGTAAGCTGATGAACTTCCCGTCTTCTCGTTCCGATTTTCTACATTTGCTATGTCAAACCTGTATGTTTTCCACATGGTTGATTTGAAATGATTTTTCTTGGGTAAGCAGTATTGAAAGAAAAAGAATGACATTTTTCAGCCGTTTACTTCGCTTGACGCAGCCTCCGCATGTTTCAAGAAGGTATGTTTGCAAAACAACCCTTTTAAAAACTTTGATATGGATGTCCTTTTCCCCCTCTATTACTACAAAAAGGTTTTGTTGTGCTATTTAAATTTTCAATCTGTGTGTTTGTCGTTGCTTATCATGTTGTTTTATAAATTGCCCCTCGATTGTTGCTTTGCTCTATTTTCACTTTTTTTATGTTGCAGCTGGACTGAGGTTACAATATAACTTTTTTTGGATGCTTTTCATCTCAGCCATTTACTATTCTTTTGCTTCAGTTTACTATCTTGAAAGTTTCTGTGATCAAATCGCTACCATCACTTGACATATAGAGTTTTTATTGTTCATTGTTGGATCGTTGATTGTCCAATCTTTCAAAATTGCCAAACAACCGCACACACTCTAGTTGTGATCTCTTTGCTGCAATTTCTTGTTTCAAGATATTAGGATTTCATTTTTGCATCTCAAATGCCATTGTTGGGTTTTATTTGTTGAACAATATGAAATGAAGTTTCATTTTACCTTGCTTGCATTTTTCATCACGAAAACACCACTGAAATTTATGATAATGTACAATGAAAAGTATTGTCGGCGAATGAGCGTGAGGAACAACTAGTGTTTTGTATATGATGTATGTGGAAGAATTTTGTTGTTTCCTTGATTTTATGGTGGTTGCTCACTCTATGATCCAATCGTAATGTTACGATTTACGTGGAAATAGTTCATTGATCCTTGTTTCCCAAGATGTCAAGATAACATGTATATAGTATTGTTTCATTGGTTTCTATATTATGACAAGCTATTGTTCTGTTTTCACATCATCATATATGCAAATATTGTATTTTTATTGTGATCATTTGTAGGGATTTTTTGACCTTCTGGGTCATATAATGAAAATTACACAAGTACGTCACCATCGTGAATCCTTGTCTTCAATTTTTACATGCTCGTAGATTCATTTTACACTTAAAAGGTTTCTCTATTTAATAGGTGGACTAATAGTGGTGCTTGTTTAACTCTAATGTCGATGGTTGCTTATTTTGTTGATAAGATTTCTTCGTTAAACCGAGATCAATTTTGTTTGCCTCTTAGTTCGGGATCTCTTTTAACTTTTATGTTGGTGAACGTTGAGTGCGTGGATGATATTGTTGCACGCTGTTTCATTCTTTTTTTGCGTTTAAAGGTGGTTCTCTGTTTTGTTGTGCATCCTAGCATGTTAAGTTACTCCACATTGGGTTTGTTTTTTCATCCATCGGGATTTTAAAAATCTTATATGTCATATGATGAAAATTACGTTTGTATGTGACCGTCATTAATCCTTGTCTTCAATTTTTACACATCTACATATTCATTTTACACTTAAAAAGTTTCTCTCATTAATAGGTGGACTAATAACAGTGCTTGTTTTTTGTGCAAGTGTCTAATACTATAAAGTTTCAAGATTGGTTGCAGAGTTTAAGGTGTGTAAGATGAGGCTGAAATGGTAAGTTACACACTATAATGAGCTTTGTTATTTTGAATGGTCCTTGTTAGTAACAGAATTTACGAGCTTAGTTTATGCTTGTGAAATCAGAGTCCATTGTAGCCAAATCCTTCAAATGGGTCATTGTTACCAGTGAGGTGCTTGTTACAAGCCCAGCTCTGTAAAAGATCAAACAAGCTTTGCTGTGAACAACTACTTGGAGAAGAAGCGCCAATCTATTAGGAGCTATGATTTTCCACGAACTGCACAACTAGTGTTGCCCCTGTCAAAGTAAGTCAAAGCCCTACAATTCACCCATCTTTTAATTCAATTATCTTTGGTTGCACCATGTGTTGGTTTCACCAGGTGTCTCCTTGTTTTGTATATTTCTGTAATATGCAGTTGTAGTCTCGAGGTGTGCATATCCTGCATCTACAACTCAAGTATTGTTATTGTGAAGAAAGGTTGCTAATTTTCACATATCGTGTTGGTATTTTCTTGGGCGATTATGAAATCCTGTTCGCATGTTTTCAGATTTTATTTTGATGTTGTGTTTAGATTATTTTTCTTGCATATGAAGTATATTTTTTTTTTGTTCCTATAATGTTGTTAAGAGGAATTTAATGATGTATCATCACGCTTAACAGCATGCATTGTCATTGCTTTTTCCTTACAATTAGAGTTTGCCTCTTTGTTGGAGATCTATTTTAACTTTTGTTTTGATGTTTGTTGAGTTTATGAATGGGATCGCTATGTGTTCACGGTTTTTTTTATTGTTATCTTTGCTTTTAAAGGTTGTTTCACTGTTTTGTTGTGCATTTTAGGCTGCTAAGTGAGGCCATATTAGCTTCTTTTTTTCATTGGGTTGCTTTTTTCATCCATTGCTGTTAGTTGGGGATCACATTTAACTTTTATGCTGAGTGTCAATGAATTGCTTTAGTTGACCAAGTTCAATTTTTTTTTTACTCTTAATTGGGGATATCTTTTTAAATTTTGTGTTAATGGTTGAGTTTGTGGAAGAGATTACTTTGGTAGACAAAGATCAATTTTGTTTGCCTCTTAGTTAGGGATCACTTTTAACTTTTGTGTTGATGATTTTTAAAAGATTAAAGAAGCTTTGCTGTGAACAACTACTTGGAGAAGCAACGCCAATCTATTAGCAGCTATGATTTTCCAAGAACTGCACAACTAGTGTTGCCCCTGTCAAAGTAAGCCAAAGCCCTACAATCCACCCATATTTTAATTCAATTATCTTTTGGTTGAACCATGTGTCTCCTTGTTTTGTATATTTCTGTCATATGCAGGTGTAGTCTCCAGGTATACATATCCTTCATCTACAAGTCTAAGGTATTGCTATTAAGAAGGGAGGTCGGTAATTTTCACATCTCGTGTTGGTATTTTCTTTAGTGATTATGAAATCCTATTCGCATGTTTTCAGATTTTATTTTGCTGTTGTGTTCAGATTATTTATCTTGCATATGAAGTATAATCTTTTTTTGTTCCTATAATGTTGTCTTTTAAGAGCATTTTATGGATGTATCATCATGGTTATTTTTCTTGCCACATTTGCTTCTTTTTTTCATTGGGTTGCTTCTTTCATCCATTATTGTTAGGTGGGGATAACTTTTAAGTTTTATGTTGATTGTTGATGAATTTTTGAATTTAATTGCTTTAGTTGACAAACTTCTGTTTCGTTTGCCACTTAGTTTGGGGATGACTTTTAAACTTTTGCCATAAGGGCTATGAGTT
The DNA here is from genome assembly GCA_015731905.1 of Salix dunnii. Taxonomy (NCBI): domain Eukaryota; kingdom Viridiplantae; phylum Streptophyta; class Magnoliopsida; order Malpighiales; family Salicaceae; genus Salix; species Salix dunnii. The sequence continues at coordinate 10,624,479 of CM027674.1, forward strand.
TGTGGTTGAAAATGCTAGGTGGTTGCTTCTTTTTGTTTTATTCTTGCATTTAAAGGATGTTTATTTGTTTTGTTGTGCATCCTAGACTACTAAGTAAGGCAACATTTCTTGATTTTTTCCATTCATAATGCTTTTTCATCCATTGCTATTAGTTGGGATTAGTTTTAATGTTAATGTTGATGGCTGCTAGTTTGCTGATGAGATTGCTTTGTTAAACCAAGATCAATTTCGTTTGCCTCTTAGTTCGGGATCACTTTTTACTTTTGTGTTGATGAATGTTGAGTGCGTGGATGGAGTTGTTGTTTATTGTTTCTTTCTTTTCTTGCATTTAAAGGAGATTCTCTGTTTTGTTGTGCATCCTAGCATGCTAAGTTACTCCACATTGGGTTTGTTTTTTCATCCATGGGTATTTTTTGACCTTATGGGTCATATAATGACTATTATACTGGTACGTGACTGTCGTGAATCCTTGTCTTCAATTTTTACACGCTCGTATATTCATTTTACACTTAAAAAGTTTCTCTAGTTAATAGGTGAACTAATAGTGGTGCTTGTTTTTTGTGCAAGTATCTGATACTATAAATATTCAAGATTGATTTCAGACTTTAAGGTGATGCAAGCTGAGCTTGAAACGGTAAGTTACACATTATAATGCGCTCCTTTATTTTGATTGGTCCTTGTTAGTAACAGAATTTAGGAGCTTAGTTTATGCTTGCGAAATCGGAGTCCACTGTAGCCAAATCCTTCAAATGGGTCATTGTTTCTAGCGAGGTGCTTGTTACGAGCCCAGCACTGTAAGAGATCAAAGAAGCTTTGCTGTGAACAACTACTTTGAGAAGAAGCGGCAATCTATTAGGAGTTATGATTTTCTAGGAACTGTACAACTAGTGTTGCCCTTGTCAAAGTAAATCAAAACCCTACAATTTGCTTATCTTTTAATTCAATTATCTTTTGGTTACACCACGTGTCTCCTTGTTTTGTATATTTCTGTAATATGCAAGTGTAGTGTCCAAGTGTATATATCTTGCATCTACAACTCTAAGGTGATGGTATTGTGAAGAAACGTTGGTATTTTTCACATCTCGTGTTGGTATTTTCTTTGGTGATTATGAAATCCTGTTCGCATGTTTTCAAATTTTATTTTGATGCTGTGTTTAGATTATTTTTCTTGCATATGAAGTATAATTTTTTTTGTTCCTATAATGTTGTCTTAAGAGGATTTTATGGATGTATCATCACACTTATTTTTCTTGCCACATTTGCTTCTATTTTTCATTGGGTTGCTTTTTTTATCCAATGCTGTTTGGTAGGGATCACTTTTACCTTTTATGTTGATTGTTGATGAATTTATGGATTTAATTGCTCAAGTTGACCAACTTCTGTTTCGTTTGCCACTTAGTTTGGGGATGACTTTTAAACTTTTGCCATAAGGGCTGTGAGTTTGTGGTTGAAAATGCTAGGTGGTTGCTTCGTTTTGTTTTATTCTTGCATTTAAAGGATGTTTATTTGTTTTGTTATGCATCCTAAACTGCTAAGTGACACCATATTTCATGCATTTTTCCAGTGTTATTTTTTTTTCATCCATTGCTATTAGTTGGGATCACTTTTAACTTTAATGTTGATGGTTGGTTAGTTTGTTGATGAGATTGCTTCGTTAAACCAAGATCAATTTCGTTTGCCTCTTAGTTCAGGATCACTTTTAAATTTTGGCGTTGATGAATGTTGAGTGCGTGGATGGAATTGTTGCATGTTTTTTTTTCTTTTTTCGCATTTAAAGGACGGTTATCTGTTTTGTTGTGCATCCTATGTGCTAAGTTAGGCCACATTGGGTTTGTTTTTTCATCCATTGCTGTTAGTTGTGCATGACTTTTAACTTTTATGTTAATCGTCGATGAATTTATGGATTAAATTTCTTTAGTTGATCATGTTCAATTTTGTTTGCCTATTAATCGGGGATATATTTTTAATTTTTGTGTTAATGGTTGAGTTTGTGGTGTTTTGAGTTTATGGATGAGATTGCTTTGGTAGACCAAGTTCAACTTCGTTTGCCTTTTAGTTAGGGATCACTTTTAACTTTTGTGCTGATGATTTATGAGTTTGTGGACGGGATTCCTATGTGTTGCTTTTTTTTAAAGGATGTTTCCCTGTTTTGTTGTGCATCGTAGGCTGTGAAATAAGGTGATATTTGCCGCTTTTTTTCATAGGATTGGTTTTTTCATCCATTGATGTTTATTGGGGATCACTTTTAACTTTTATGTTGATTGTTGATGAGTTTCTGCTTAAATTGCTTTAGTAGATTTTGTCTTAATGGTTGTGAGTTTGAGGTTGAAAATGATGTGTTGTTGCTTCTTTTTGCTTTATTTTTTGCATTTAAAGGATGTTTATTTGTTTTGTAGTGCATCCTAGACTGCTAAGTCACGCCACATTTCCTGCTTTTTTCCATGGATGTTTTTTCATCCATTGCTATTGGTTGGGATCACTTTTAACTTTAATATTGATGGTTGGTTAGTTTGTTGATGAGATTGTTTCGTTCAACCAAGATCAATTTCGTTTGCCTCTTAGTTCGGGATCACTTTTAACTTTTGTGTTGATTAATGTTGAGTGCGTGGATGGAATTGTTGCGTGTTGTTTCTTTCTTTTTTTGCGTTTAAAGTATGGTTCTCTGTTTGGTGTGCGTCCTAGTGTGCAAAGTTAGGATGACATTGCTTCGGTAGACCAAGTTCAATTTCGTTTGCCTCTTAGGTTTAGGTCACTTTTAACTTTTGTGTTGATGATTTTTGAGTTTGTGGACGAGATTCCTATGTGCTGCTGCATTCTTTTTTCTTCTTTTTTTTTTTCATTTAAAGGTTGTTTCTCTATTTTGTTGTGCATCCTAGGTTGCTAAGTGAGGTCACATTTGCAGTTTTTTTTCGAATGGGTTGGTTTATTCATCCATTGCTATTAGTTAGGGATCACTTTCAAGTTGAATGTGATGGTTGTTGAGTTTGTGGATGTGATTGTTTGAAATATTGTATTTTTATTGAGATCATTTGTAGGGATTTTTCAACCTTATGGGTTATATAATGAAAATTATACTGGTACGTGACTGTCTTGAATCCTTGTCTTGAATTTTTCCATGCTCGTAAATTCATTTTACATTTAAAAAGTTTCTCTAGTTAGTAGGTGGACTAACAGTGGTGCTTGTTTTTTATGCAAGTCTCTGATACTATAAAGATGCAAGATTGGATACATAATTTAAGGTGATACAAGCTAAGCCTGAAACGGTAAGTTACACACTATAACGAGCTCCTTTATTTTTAATGATCCTTGTTAATTACATAATTTGCAAGCTTAGTTTATGGTTCTGAATTTAGAGTCTATTGATGCCAAATCATTCATATCCTGGTTTTCTCGTGGAGGTGGCGGAGATGTTGGTCGTGGTTTAGGATAATTCTGGAGATGGCACTAATGATAAAGACAAGGTTAGTTCACGAGCTATCTTTATATCGATCTTGATTTTTTCATTCGATGAGTGTTTTTAATGTGCTGAGATATATTTTTGACAAGGTTTTAAGTTAATCAATGAAATCTTGATATCTCAACACTAATTTTCTTGTGGGTGTTTTTTTTGTTGAGAAATTGCCATGGATCTCTCTTTTTATTGTTGCGATTGGGAGGATAGAAAGACGCGAGCCCAATATGATGAAATTATAATCAACATAGGTGAGATGGAGTTTGTTTCAAATAAAATATATATGTGAGCATGCATAATACATAATGTTTGTAAAGACCCGGAAATTTTGTTTTTTTTTTTTTTTCGATCCGAGAATTTGATCCCTCACATTATTGAAATACGATCCAAATGTTTCACATTTCGGTTAAACGCGTTTTGTTCACTTAAAGACATACTATTAATTGCATAAAAAGGAGTATATATTACAATTGTACTTATATTTACATAAGTTTACATTCATATCCTTTCGACAACTATAAGGGATTTATACAAAAGGATTTACTAATCATTATACATTCAATACATTGCTTCATACAAAATACATTGAGATTTGACATGTATCTACATGGTTCCTTGCAAAAGTAGGTCCCCGGGTATCGGGTTCCCTAGACATCTCGTGGATGTGACGTCCCTGCTGCAGTACAACACATTTAAGGAAATATAATTACTTGTTAATAATAGTAATACTGGTAATTGAATGATTTGGCAGTTAAACGCAACTTTTATAGTTATCTTTTCTTTATGTTCATAGTATATAGATGACAATCATCATAAATCTTCACCTGGCTATCCTCTTAGGGCATCAGTAACCGAGGTTAACCGTTCACCTACCCCAATCATCCTTTCGGTTGACATTAGCTAAAGCAATTTAATTATTTATTTTGGTCATCCTTTCTGATGCCATTAGCCGAAGCTAATCAGTTCCTTATCCCGGCCATCCTTTCAGATGTCATTAGCCGAAGCTAATCAGTTTGTTATCCCGGCCATCCTTTCGGATGCCATTAGCCGAAGCTAATCAAATCTCATTTGATCATCTCCTATTGGTTTTATCATCACATATCAATATTCATGTTCAGATATTGCATTGTTTACTATAAAAAAAATGAGGCACAAGTAGCCTACCTGCTCTGCCTGGGGGTTGTTCTTGTCTTGACGATGGTCCAATTCCGATTGCACCACCTGTAACATCAATGATCACACATCAATAGGTTTGTATTTCGAATCACATTCATCACCACACCTATTTCCAAATTTCCAATGTTCACATGCAAGTGTTTCCCCTTTTTCACCATCCTCCTATGAATTTGTTATTAACATTTAATTCACCCCTGTATATGTTTATGTCAGAAATCAGCAGTGAAACCGGTTCGCTGGAGGCTACCACTTTGGCAGCAAAACAGTTTCGCGAAAACTGGTTCGCGCACTTGTTTCGCGCCGCAGACATCATCATTTCGGCACACTATCATTCAACAATTTCAGTCAAAACACACACACACTAATTTCCAGCCAACGCATACATAATTTCTAGCATATAAACACATGAATTCCAGCACTTAAACACACATGAAAATCAGCACACAAACACATGCATTCAAGCACATAAACCCCTGAAATTCCAGCCTATAAACACATGAATTCCAGCACTTAAACATACATGAAAACTAGCACATAAACACATGCATTCCAGCACATAAACACATAAATTCCAGAACATAAACATACATGAAAACCAGCACATAAACACATGCATTCCAGCACATAAACCCATGAAATTCCAGCCTATAAACACATGAATTCCAGCACATAAACATACATGAAAACCAACACACAAACACATGCATTCTAGCACATAAACACATGAATTCCAGCACTTAAACATTCATGAAAACCAGCACCTAAACACATGCATTCCAGCACATAAACCCATGAAATTCCAGCCTATAAACACATGAATTCCAGCACTTAAACATACATGAAAACCAGCACACAAACACATGCATTCCAGCACATAAACACATGAATTCTAGCACTTAAACATACATGAAAATCAGCACACAAACACACGCATTCCAGCACATAAACACATGAATTCCAGCACTTAAACATACATGAAAATCAGCACACAAACACATGCATTCCAGCACATAAACACATGAATTCCGGCACTTAAACATACATGAAAACCAACTTATAAACACATGCATTCCAGCACATAAACCCATGAATTCCAGCACTTGAACACATATGAAAACTAGCACATAAACACATACTTTCATCAACAAAATTCCAACAAAATTCACATTGAATGCCGGCCATTCTCTTAACAAAATCAGCCCCCTCACATGCTTTGTTAATTTCGTTTTTATTTCTTTGTTCCCTTCATCATTTTATCTCATATTTTAGGAAGAACAAGGAAAAGGTTTCATGATCCTTACCTCTCACACACATGCACCAATTCCTCTTCCTTAATTTGGTCTAAAGATCGGCTGTGAGGAGAGGAGTGAGTTGTTCGGTTTTGGGAGAGGAGTGAGCTGTTCGGTCTTTGGGGAGAGGAGTGAGCTGATTTGATTTGGGAAGAGAGGAGATGGTTTGATTGGGAAGAGAGGAGGTGATTTTTGATTGGAAAATAAGAGAGGGTTCGGCTGGCTATAAAGGGGAGATGGGGATGATGGGAAAGAAGAAAAATAATTCCACTCCCTCTCTCTCTCTCTCGTATTTATATTCATAAATCAGATTTTTTTTTTAAACAGAATTTTGTCTTCATTTCTTATATATAAATATATGTTTTTCTCTTGGTGTTTACATTCTCCCCCTCTAAAATTTGAATTTCGTCCTCGAAATTTAAGGGGTTTAAAACTCCATACCTTGTGGTTTAAATAAATTGGGATACTTTTTCCTCATCTCAGCCTCCCTTTCCCAAGTCTCCTCTTCTATTTGTGCATTTCGCCATAAGATTCTGACGATGGAAATCTTTTTGTTCCGTAACACCTTCTCCCCCTGATCTAGTATCCTTATGGGCCTCATTTCCATTGTTAAGTCTTCCTTGACTTCTACTGGAATTTGGGGTAGAATTCGTGTGGGATCCACATCAGCATTTCTTAATAGGGATACATGGAATACATCATGGACCTTGGCTAATTGTGGGGGCAAGTCCACTTTGTAAGCTACTGGTCCTACTCGCTGTAAGATTTCGAAGGGTCCAATGTAGCGGGGAGTTAGCTTCCCTTTCAATCCGAACCGTAACATATTCTTCCATGGGGCTACCTTCAGAAATACCTGGTCCCCCGTCCTGAACTCAAGGGGTCTTCTTCTTACATCAGCATACTTCTTCTGTCTATCTTGTGCAGCTTTGATACGATCCTTGATAATTCTCACTTTCTCCGTAGTGACTTGGACCAAATCCGCACCATATAACTTCCGATCTCCAGTTTCCTCCCAACACAAAGGAGTTCTGCACCTCCTACCATACAAGGCTTCATATGGGGCCATTCCGATTGTGGCTTGGTGACTATTATTATACGTGAATTCCACCAATGCCATGTGTTCCTCCCAGTTTCCTCCAAATTCTAGCACACAGGCCCGTAATAAGTCTTCTAAGACTTGGATAACTCTTTCCGATTGGCCATCCGTTTGAGGGTGAAACGCAGTGCTCATATCCAATCTTGTCCCCAAGGCATGTTGTATGCTCGGCCAAAGTCGAGAAGTAAACCTGGGATCTCGATCTGATACAATGAACACTGGGATCCCATGTAGACGTACTACCTCATTTATGTAGATCTTGGCAAGTTTGTCTACTGAATCAGTCATCTTTATAGGCAAGAATAGTGTGGATTTCATCAATCGATCCACAACAACCCATATCACGTCATTACCTTTCTTCCCTTTGGGAAATCCTGACATGAAATCCATGGTGATCATCTCCCACTTCCATTCGGGGATTTGTAATGGTTGCAATGGTCTCACAAGCCTTTGGTGTTCAACCTTAACTTGTTGACATATACCACACTTTAACACATACTCCGTTATTTCCCTTTTCATATTAGGCCACCAATAGAGGTGCTTCAAGTCTCGATACATCTTAGTACTGTCAGGGTGCATGGAGAACTTGGACTCATGCGCTTCTTGTAGAACCATTCGTTTGATTGCTTCATCATTAGGCACATACAACCGTTGTCCCATCATCAAAGTTCCATCATTCGCTATTCGAAATCTCTTTTCTACCCCTACTTCCACACTCTTCCTAATCTTGAACCCCACCTTGTCATGAAATTGAGCTTGCAGTATCTATTCCCGATACATTGGCCGCACCAATAATTGGGCCACTAAGCCTCCTCCAGCATTAATGTGCAATTCTGTACCCATCTCTTTCAATTCCGCCAATTGTCGCTCCTTTCCCACTATTACCCTTCCCAGGGTGGCTTTATCTTTACGACTAAGGGCATCAGCCACCACGTTTGCTTTCCCTGGGTGATATTCTATAGTGCAATCATAATCTTTAATGAGCTCTATCCACCTTCTTTGTCGCATATTCAACTCCTTCTGTGACATCAGATACTTCAAGCTCTTATGATCAGTAAAAATTTGAGTTCGAGACCCATACAAATAGTGTCTCCATATCCTCAAGGCAAACACTACAGCCGCCAATTCCAGGTCGTGCATTGGGTAGTTCATCTCATGAGTCTTTAGTTGTCTTGATGCATAGGTGATCACCTTCCCATGTTGCATCAGAAAACACCCTAATCCCTTCCCTGAAGCATCACTATATACCACAAAACCCTCAGTTCCTGAAGGAAGGGTTAACACTGGAGTAGTGGTGAGTCTCTTCTTCAATTCTTGGAAGCTTTTTTCACTCTTCCGACCACTCCCATTTCTTATTCTTCCTAGTTAGCTGGGTCAAAGGAGTTGCAATCAGAGAAAAATCTTCGATAAACCTTCGATAGTACCCGGCAAGTCCCAGGAAGCTACGTATTTCGGTGAACGAAGTCGGTCTTGTCCATTTCAGGACTGCTTCAGCTTTTTGGGGGTCTACAAAAATACCTTCGGCTGAAATGACGTGTCCTAGAAACGTTACTTTCTTCAGCCAAAATTCACATTTACTCAGTTTTGCATATAATTGGTGAGCTCTCAAGGTTTGTAAAGTTTGCCTCAAATGTCCCTCATGTTCCTCAAAAGAATTCGAGTACACCAATATATCATCAATGAATACCACCACAAACTTATCAAGGTAGGGTTGGAAAACCCGATTCATTAAGTCTATTAAGAGGGCTGGGGCATTTGTCAACTCGAACGGTAACACCAAGAATTCATAATGTCCGTACCGAGTTCTAAAAGCGGTCTTTGCCACATCTGCTTCCTTAATCTTCATCTGATAATACCCTGATCTCAAATCTATCTTTGAAAATGCCCTCGCTCCCTTTAATTGATCAAACAAATCGTCTATCCGAGGTAATGGGTACTTGTTTTTCATTGTTACTTTGTTCAGCTGTCGATAATCAATACAAAGTCTATGGGTTCCATCTTTCTTTCTTACAAACAGGACTGGTGCTCCCCAAGGAGAATTACTGGGTCGTATAAACCCTTTGTCTAACAGTTCTCGTAGTTGAGTCTTTAACTCATTCAGTTCTGCTGGAGCCATCCGGTAAGGTTGTTGAGCTATGGGTGGGACTCCAGGATAAGTATCTATGGTCACCTCTACCTCACGCCCTGGGGGTAGTCCCGGTAATTCTTCGGGAAACACATCTGGGAATTCCCTTACCACATGAATATCTTCTAGTCGTGGACCTTCATCATCAGAGTTTAAAATATATGCGAGGTATCCCATACACCCCTTTCTCAAAAGTTTTTGGGCTGTAACTCCCGATATTAGAGCAATTGGTTTGAAATTTCTCTCTCCTTCAAAAGTCTTTCTCTCACCTTTAGGGGTTTGGAAAGTAATAGTTTTAGCATAGCAATCTATTAGAGCCTTGTATTTACTCAACCAATTCATGCCTAGAATTAAGTCAAAATCATGCAATTCTAAGGGAATCAAATCTATTTCTGTTTCACACCCCGATAGACTGACCCCTACATTTACATACACAATATTTGTTTCAACCATGCTTCCCACTGGAGTTCCAATCAAAAATCCCTTCTCTTCTATTCCTACTCCCTTCCTCAGTTTAGTGACAATTCTATTACTAATGAATGAATGGGTGACGCCCGGATCAAACAACACATGCACATTAAAATCATTCAATAGGAGTGTACCTGCCACTACATCCGATGTAGCCCTGACCTCCTCATGTGTTAAGTGAAAAACCCTCCCCTAGGTCCGATCATTTTGTGCTTTCAGTCTCCCTCGACTAGAGTTTGCTCCTGATTGAGATGATCTCGCTGGCCTATTCACGGTGACTGACTGTTGGTGACTTTGACTAGGTTGCCTATAGTTTTGAGTCTGTCCGGTGTTTCTTTTAGGGCAATCCCTCTTGAAATGACCCCTCCCACCACAGTAATGACACCCTTGATTCAAATACTGGCAATTCCTCCACCTATGACCTTCTCCTCTGCACACGAAGCATCGCCCAGGAGACACCGAGCAGTCCCTAGGGTGTTTTTGTCCACATTTTATACAAAAAAGATATTCTACCCCCTTGCGGTCTCTGGTCCCTGCTGCAGAGTTTTCACTCGAGTGTGATTGTCCCACTATCACTCTCCCACTTGACTGTTGTCGGGGCAGAAACATCACATTCCCCTGTTTCTTGTACTGTTCAAACACTCCACTTTTTCCTTTCTTCGAAAGTGGTGGTTTGCTGCTGAAATAGCCCCCTTCTCTCTTTTTGCTTATTCCCTGCTGTCCCCCTTGACTTTCTTCAATACATGCCTCTAGTGCTTGGGCAGCTTCAATCAACTCCCTTACAGTTTTAAAACGCAAGGCGATTAATCCTTGCCTCAAATCTTGTCGAAATCCATCTCTCAAATTCTCAATCATATGTTCTTTTGTCGGCACATAGTGGGGAGCGAACAATGAGAGATCATGGAACCTCCTTTCATATTCCAATACTGACATATCACCCTGACTTAATGCTAAGAACTCTTGTTCTTTCACCTTGCGATGATATTTGGAATAGAATTGATTCTCAAACTCTGTCTTGAAATCACTCCACTTTAGTGTCTCGGTTGAACGCCTCAACTGAACTGTTTCCCACCATGTCATGGCCCTATCAGATAGTAATTGGGCTGCACAATTTACCCTCAAACCCTCGGGTATGCTTATTTGAATCATGGTATTTTCTACCTTTCTAATCCATCTTCCAGCTATTTCTGCATCTTGTTCCCCCGTATACGGTTCACAGCCCATTTCCCTCATACTCTTGACTAGTCGTACCAGTGGCATTACGTTATCCGTGGTCATACTGGTCATAGGGACTGCCTGCGGAATCTGTGTGGTGGGGGTTGTTTGGGTCGCGGGACCCGCCATGCCCTCCATTACTGCTTTAACTATTTGAGCAAGAAGTCCCGGGTCTACATATTGTGGGGGTACCCCAGTTGGAATAGCTGATGGCTGTACTTCTGATCGCTCTTGCTGCTCTGCTGCAACTAGGGGAACTCCCTCGGTCTGTTTAGGCCTTTTGCCCTCCCCCGCTACTGCCGCTTCCCCCTGCAGGGTTTCAGGTGATATTACTGGAGCATGAGATCCCGTATCATCCAAGGGATCTTCATCTTGCCAAACTTGATTGCCTTGATTTCCGCCCCTTCTTCCTAAGGAGGGCGGCTCAGTTCGTGTCCCTTGTCGGGTGCGTACCATCCTGTAAGTCACCAAAACAATACCATTATCATCGATCCTCAGGATCAAGAACAGGGGCTCTGATACCAACTGTAAAGACCTGGAATTTTTTTTTTTTTTCGATCCGAGAATTTGATCCCTCACATTATTGAAATACGATCCAAATGTTTCACATTTCGGTTAAAGGTGTTTTGTTCACTTAAAGACATACTATTAATTGCATAAAAAGGAGTATATATTACAATTGTACTTATATTTACATAAGTTTACATTCATATCCCTTCGGCAACTATAAGGGATTTATACAAAAGGATTTACTAATCATTATACATTCAATACATTGCTTCATACAAAATACATTGAGATTTGACATGTATCTACATGGTTCCTTGCAAAAGTAGGTCCCCGGGTATCGGGTTCCCTAGACATCTCGTGGATGTGACGTCCCTGCTGCAGTACAACACATTTAAGGAAATATAATTACTTGTTAATAATAGTAATACTGGTAATTGAATGATTTGGCAGTTAAACGAAACTTTTATAGTTATCTTTTCTTTATGTTCATAGTATATAGATGGCAATCACCATAAATCTTCACCTGGCTATCCTCTTAGAGCATCAGTAACCGAGGTTAACCGTTCACCTACCCCAATCATCCTTTCGGTTGACATTAGCCAAAGCAATTTAATTATTTATTTCGGTCATTCTTTCTGATGTCATTAGCCGAAGCTAATCAGTTCCTTATCCCGGCCATCCTTTCGGATATCATTAGCCAAAGCTAATCAGTTCGTTATCCCGGCCATCCTTTCGGATGCCATTAGCCGAAGCTAATCAGTTCGTTATCCCGGCCATCCTTTCGGATGCCATTAGTCGAAGCTAATCAGTTCCTTATACCGGCCATCCTTTCGGATGCCATTAGCCGAAGCTAATCAGCTCGTTATCCCGGCCATCCTTTCGGATGCCATTAGCCGAAGCTAATCAAATCTTTATCCTGGCCATCCTTTCGGATGCCATTAGCTGAAGCTAATCAGCTCGTTATCCCGGCCATCCTTTCGGATGCCATTAGCCGAAGCTAATCAAATCTTTATCCTGGCCATCCTTTCGGATGCCATTAGCTGAAGCTAATCAGTTCCTTATCCTGGTCATCCTTTTGGATGCCATTAGCCGAAGCTAATCAAATCTCATTTGATCATCTCCTATTGGTTTTATCATCACATATCAATATTCATGTTAAGATATTGCATTGTTTACTATAAAAAAAATGAGGCACAAGTAGCCTACCTGCTCTGCCTGGGGGTTGTTCTTGTCTTGACGATGGTCCAATTCCGATTGCACCACCTGTAACATCAATGATCACACATCAATAGATTTGTATTTCGAATCACATTCATCACCACACCTATTCCAAATTTCCAATGTTCACATGCAAGTGTTTTCCCTTTTTCACCATCCTCCTATGAATTTGTTATTAACATTTAATTCACCCCTGTCTATGTTTATGTCAGAAATCAGGAGTGAAACCGGTTTGCTGGAGGCTACCACTTTGGCAGCATAACAGTTTCGCGAAAACTGGTTCGCGCACTTGTTTCGCGCCGTAGACATCATCATTTTGGCACACTATTATTCAACAATTTCAGTCAAAACACACACACTCTAATTTTCAGCCAACGCATACATAATTTCTAGCATATAAACACATGAATTCCAGCACTTAAACACACATGAAAACTAGCACATAAACACATGCATTCCAGCACATAAACCCATGAAATTCCAGCCTATAAACACATGAATTCCAGCACTTAAACATACATGAAAACCAGCACACAAACACATGCATTCCAGCACATAAACACATGAATTCCAGCACTTAAACATACATGAAAATCAGCACACACACACACGCATTCCAGCACATAAACACATGAATTCCAGCACTTAAATATACATGAAAATCAGCACACAAACACATGCATTCCAGCACATAAACACATGAATTCCAGCACTTAAACATACATGAAAACCAGCTTATAAACACATGCATTCCAGCACATAAACCCATGAATTCCAGCACTTGAACACATATGAAAACTAGCACATAAACACATACTTTCATCAACAAAATTCCAACAAAATTCACATTGAATGCCAGCCATTCTCTTAACAAAATCAGCCCCCTCACATGCTTTGTTAATTTCGTTTTAATTTCTTTGTTCCCTTCATCATTTTATCTCATATTTTAGGAAGAACAAGGAAAAGGTTTCATGATCCTTACCTCTCACACACATGCACCAATTCCTCTTCCTTAATTTGGTCTAAAGATCGGCTGTGAGGAGAGGAGTTAGTTGTTCGGTTTTGGGAGAGGAGTGAGTTGTTCGGTCTTTGGGAGAGGAGTGAGCTGTTCGGTCTTTGGGAGAGGAGTGAGCTGATTTGATTTGGGAAGAGAGGAGATGGTATGATTGGGAAGAGAGGAGGTGATTTTTGATTGGAAAAGAAGAGAGGGTTCGACTGGCTATAAAGGGGAGATGGGGATGACGGGAAAGAAGAAAAATAATTCCACTCCCTCTCTCTCTCTCTCGTATTTATATTCATAAATCAGATTTTTTTTTAAACAGAATTTTGTCTTCATTTCTTATATATAAATATATGTTTTTTTCTTAGTGTTTACAATGTTTTATTTTTCGGAGAGTATATTCAATGTTTTTTTTTTATGTTAAACTACTTATGACTAATTTTCTAAGAGTTGGAGGGTGTCTATTCAAATTCCTTCATTCCATACCAATAAAAAAAAGCCACAAGTTAGAACTCCACCAAGTATCTGTAGGAAAAAGGTATGGAAGAGGGACGACATTGTAGGAGGCACCGATAAATAAATGTCATGCTATCATCAAGCAAGAGCAGTTGAAATCATTCAACAGCTTAAAAACTGTAAGCGTTTCATTTTTACAATCTCAAGACATGCAAATCTGCTTAAATTTAGCCTTTCAAATGATACTATCACTACTAATGATCTACTTTGCTCTTATGTGAGATCCCGAAGGATTGAGTATGCACACCAATTGTTCGATGAAATGCCTGAATCAAATGTGTTCTCATGGATCTTACTCATTTCAAGTTATGTCAACATGGGCCGACCCCAATTTGCTCTCTGACTTTATACAGATATGCTCACATTTTGATTTTTTTTCTTTTCTTAAAAGTTCTCCACTAGTCTACCCAAATACACTTCTTCAACAACTTAGGGGAATTTAAAGACCGTATGTCATTAGGAAATTACAAATTTATGTTGCATGTTGCTGAATTATTTTATTAATTTATCATTTTTACATTAATATTTTAATTAGTCAGGCTATTCTTATCCTAAAGAAATGTCGCACCCCAAAAAATGCTTTTGGTTTGCGGCGTCGTGGCGACCTTCCCCAATGCGCGGGGAATTCAATGTCGGGGTTCTAATTTTTATTTTCATAAAAAAGGGAGTCGCCACCTAGTATTATGGTTACTAGGAAACCTAAACTGGTCTTTTAGAGATTTTAGGGTAAGGGACTGGTTGCGTAAAGGGAAGGTTTTAGCACCCCTAGTACGCCCTACCTAAGGTAAGCTACTTGCTATTTTTGTTTGACTATGATTTGTTATGATTTTAATCTCTCAAAACAATGTTGGTTAAATGATGAATGGGATATCATTCCCGCCGAATATTTTGGATATCAACCCTTAGGATTTATTTATCCAAATACCAACAGTGAATAATAATATATCATTCCCGCCGAATATTTTGGATATTAACCCCTTAGGATTTATTTATCCAAATACCGATAGTGAATAATAAATTATCATTCCCGCCGAATATTTTAGATATTAACCCCTTAGGATTTATTTATCCAAATACCGACAGTGAATAATAGTATATCATTCCCGCCGAATATTTTGGATATTAAACCCTTATGATTTATTTATCCAAATACCGACAGTGAATAATAGTATATCATTTCCGCTGAATATTTTGGATATTAAACTCTTAGGATTTATTTATCCAAATACCGACAGTGAATAATACAAATCACCAAAATTTTTTTTATATTTTTTTGAATATTGGCCAATACCCTTTGGATTTTACAAACATGTTGTAAAATCCAAAAATGCAAGAAATGGTTTTTTTCTTTGTAAAATCCATGCTAAAACTCATTTTTCTTCAAAATCCAAAATAATATATATTCTTTTTCGAGGAAAATAATTTTTAAAATATGCTAGTGTATTGGCCGTATGCAAGAAAATAATACATTTTTTTTAAAGTATTTTTTTTTCTAAAAAATAATTTTTTTTATATTTTTATATATATTCCGTTACTGTTCACGTATAGTGAACAGTAACCGGGACAAAACAGTTTTTTTAGGAAGACGATGAACAGTACGTTGATTTTTCGAGTATGACGAAATGCTTACCTGTTAACACCTTTGTGTAGAGGAGATCGAGGTGGTTCTTCTAGTCGTTGTCTCGTCGGAAATGGAGGCCTGTGGTGGCCGGAGTCGATGATAGAAGGTGACGGGATGTGCTGTGGTGACGCTGCTGTGGGTCTGCTACCTCGCCAAAGGGACGGCTGTGTTGCTGGAGTTGAGGCGAAGATGATGATGACCAACTAGTGGCACAAAGTGGCTGGAATCGATGGCTTAAACTTTCTGCATCGAGAGGGAGGGAGAGACAGAGTTCTCTGTTTTCTTTAGAGAGAGAGAGATAGAGGGAAGAACGAGAGAAAGATACTGGGAAGTGCAGGAAGGAGATTAACGAAAGGTTCTGAAATTTTTTCTCTTTTTCTCTTCATGCTTTCACAAGTTTTCTCACATGAATTTCCTCTCTGTTTTTTCTTTTGTCCCCCCTGTTCCTGCGTTTTTTTTCCTCTCTTTTCTATTCTGCAGAAACTTTGTTTTCTACAAATTCTCACTCTTTTCTCTGTTGTTCTCCCCCCCTTGTTTCACCGTGTAAGCTGCTATTTATAGTAGAGAAACAATGTTAAATGCAGTATTGAGAAAAAATCTGGAACAGCTACGCAAATTGATGGCATTAGAGGAGAATCAGGACGAGATCACGATGGAGACAATTTTGGGAAGAAAATCACTATTGATTAGGGAAAAATAAAATTCTCATTTGCCTTGCTGTGATGGAGCTGAGTTGGGAAGAAAATCAAATTGAAAAAGGAAGAAAAATTTGATTGATCTGTTGATCAATGTGCCTGAAAATTCAAATATACACACACGCCGGAACAGTGCATGTTTCTTTTTTAATGCAGATTTCAAAAAATCAAAAGAAGATAAAAATATGATTTGGTCCTTAAAAAATCTTTAATTGCACCCAAATGGATTTAAACTTGATTTTAATGCAATTAAATCCCATCAAAAATTCAATCTCAACCTTGGCTTCGCGCGACTTTCTAATCTGGTCCTGGGCTCCTGATTTTCGCGATTTAACCCTAAATCGACCATTAAACTCTCAATTTGTCCAATTTTGCCCCCCGTAACAAGATATTTTTGGATTTTCCTCTTTTTTATATTTTTTTGTCTTTTTTTTCCGAAACATAAAAATAAGTGGGTCAAAATTTGGGTAGCAACAAGAAAGAAAATGAAGAAGTTGTTTAAGACTTGAACTAAATTTGTAACATAGTTTGCAAAAACAATAGAACCACAATTATGTTTTACATTGTAGGGAAATTCTTAGTTTGAAGAAAGAGCTAGTCCAAATAAATCTAAACCATAAGAATAAACTCCTAGCTCTTTGTTTCCTTGTTAAAAAGGGAAAATAAAGTTGATTCCTTTTTAATTAGGCCTTTCAACCTTTAAGAATAAAAAAATGCATTGAACTCTACACAATTGTGCCACATGAACTAGTTTACTTGCAGGTTCACAAATTATGCCATCATTAGGTAAATGAACTTTTAGTCAGAAACAAGATGGGGTTGGGGTGGGGGTGGGGCTTAGATAATCAAGGGAATATGATTCCTGTTTGGCTATACAATAAGAGTTATGAGGTGGGATTTTTTTGTCAGAAGAGTGATAGCCTACTTGTTACAGCTTGTTGCTGCCACACTGATCCTGCTTTTGTAGTCATCTCAGACTTTAAATGCTTTGGTACTTCAATAATGCTTTCTAGCTTGTTTGTTTGAATTTCCAGCTAATTCATAAGGTGAATAACCTTGCAAGCTATTGTAAGAACAAGGGACCTGCCTTATGCGTGTTATGTTAGTGATCTGTGTTATGATCATGTGTTTTCTGCATAACTATGTTTCAAGTTTTTCTTAATTGCTTCTTGTCTATGATGGTTTAGTGGAACGTGTTTCAAATTGTTTCTTATAGCAATGTAATTATGGAGGTGAAGATGTTGTTATGCATCAAAGAATATTGCTTTAAAGGATGGCTAGGAAGAAAGAACTGCTCTTTTAGATAATTTAGGTACTACAAAAGTTGTAGGGAAGGGGCAACTCTGGTTTGCCTAGACTACTTTGATTGATGAGCTGAAACATTGTGGAATTTTGATTGTTTTTGCTATGTGTACTCATGATTTTTTATATATCTAGATTGTACATATAAATTTATGATACTTATGGCAAGTTAGTGTGTGAACTTCAGCTGACAATAACATTACATTTATGTTTATTTTAGTCCTCTAGATACTACTGTTACTTCAATAATAAATCTTAGCTAGTTGGACTATGACTAAAAGTTTTCAAGGTTATCCAACATTTAGGGTATTCTTTAGGTGAAGAAGTTTGTTTCAAATAAATATATATGTGAGCATGGAAAAATAATAGAACCACAATCATGTTGTACATTGTTGGAAAATTCTTAGTTTAAAGAGTTAGTCCAAATAAATCTAAACCATAAGAATTAACTCCTTCTAGCTCTTTGTTTCCTCCTCAAAAGGGGAAAATAAAGTTGATTCCTCTTTAATAATACCTTACCATGTTTAAGAGTAGAAAATGCATTGAACTCTACACAATCGTGCCTCATGAACTAGTTTACTTGCATGTTCACAAGTTGGTTGTACGGTTACAACTTGATAATTCATCACATTCTAGATAGAAGAACTCTAAAAGAATAACAAATTTAAAGGCATATTGGATGTAAATTATTGAATGTTGTTAAATGTATGGTTTATTAATTATGGTTGTGATAAGAATGATGTTTATGATTTTGTATACCTAGGATGAATGGGTCAAGATTAAATTAGAGGTTATGTTATATGTCAAAAACTTGGGATTTGCCAAAACAAGAGAGGTTCTGCTTAAATTTCGATTGAAAATTTAGTGATACCTTGTATATGCGTGTGTGTGAAAATTATTACATCTTCTTTTCCTGGTGAATGTGCATTAAATCCCATAGAGACAATTGTCTTATGTTTTCGTGAAAGATGATATGTCATAGATACAATCTCTTGACATCTCAACAAGATCACAAACAACTGAACTAATTTACCTTGCAAAATAGTATACACAAAGGCTTCAAACATAATGGTGGGGTCATAAACTCTTATTGCAAAGCTGCAAAATTTATTTTATCATTGTATTTTATTGTTCATGATTTTTTTTCCTTTTAATAATCCAGATCAAATTAATAATCCTAAACTAAAATCTTCATGCGTTACACTTTCAACTATTGAGCAATGATGCTCTTGCTGTATCCACATGTATTTATTGAGATCATTGTTTTTTTATTATTTTAGACGGGGATAGTCGATGCTATTTTGGACCCTTTAAGTAGCGAAACAACATAAAAAGAAAACAACTTGAAAGAAATTGAAAATGGAGTTTTGTTGGAGAACTAGGCATGTTAACGAGGTGCTTATATTGTAGTTCGGAAGAGGGTTTTTCTTTTTTAATTTTTATTCATAACCCTTTCTAATAACCAGTTTTACAACATTTACAAATTCTTTAGGTTGTTCTTGTTGCTTAAAGAAAATCATTGGATGAACAAAAAAGACATAAGGGACAAAACAAGAGAGATTCTATAAAGATTTAAAAATGATTTTAGGGTAATTAGTCTGATCATGGAATGGATATCACATCTCTTCTCATTCTTCACTCTCCCACCTTATTTTCACACTATGATGTGATTGGGATAAAAAACTTTATTGGATATGAGTTTCAACATCTCTTTAGTCTTGTAACAATACCAGTTACATGCAAATCAACACTCGCCATAGTTTTGATTAATATCTATTTGTCTTAGTTCCATATCGGAACCACATAGCAATATCACTTCAAGCCATTGCTTCATTTTGTTAATTAATTAAAGCTACAAAACAAATTGAACAAGGAATATTCCACCAAGCAGAAATGAATTTGATTCATGAGATTATTAAAATGTAAATTTTGTATCAAAGCCAAATCATAATCAAGGTCTTTGTTTAAATACTATATGCAACACGACTAATGCTTATATATGAAAGTTAATGAGGCATTTGTAATGCCCAAGCTATAGTTTCTACTATTCAATACAATTCTAGCATCTCTTTAGCTACTTTCATCCCCTTGTCATTGACCTGTAATCTTTCTCAAACTAGTATGAAGTAACACATGTTTTTTTTTTTTTGCACATCTCAAAATTATTGGATGAATAGAAAAGACATGAGGGACAAAACAAGAGAGATTCTATAAAGATTTAAAGTTTATAGAAAATCAACCTTAAGGCATCAATGAAATTAGACATGCAAACAAGAGCACATGTCAAAACATACTAGTACCGCCTAAAACAAATGAATACCAAACTTGTGATATAGAGTTTCACTTGTCACGTGTCATGTGAAGGTTTTTGAAATATAACAGTCCAATCTATAACTTGAGCCCAATTTCAGATCAATCCAAGTTAAGTTTTGAAATTATATTCTCAACTTTATACATCTAATTTTGAAAGAAAAAGAAAACATTTGTTGGAACATGAGATCATTTTTTTTCTAACTAGGAAACAAAAACATGAATATATTCTAGCATGGTGAAAATTTTGAAAAGAAATCACCTTTAGTAGATAAATCTCTTCCCATGAATTGTTTTTTACACAATTTAATTATCTTTTACCTTAACTCTCTTCTTTGCTAAAAAATTAAAAAATAAAAACATAAAATACTTTTAATCTCATTTTTGCTCTAGAATTAAATATATCAAAATAAATAAATAACCATGAAATGGAGAAGAACAAAGTTTGTAGGGGAAAATAGAAAATACATGTATACAAGATTTTAAAACCTTTATGAATCACTATTTTAAAACTTCATCAATATGCTAACTCAATGCAAAATCTAGGTCATGGATTGAGATGGTCGACCTTAATAATTTTATTTTTATACAAAAAAAATAGTGAATTAATATAAGAGCAGAATTTTGACAGGATACCATGATTTTGATCATGTCGTGCTTCAAAAAAATAATTTATACTAAATATTGTTAGTCTTAAATGTGACAAGATGGTTATTGGGCTTCAAAATAATAATATTTAGTTTGAAACTCTAATCTTCTGCCTGAAGTCACCATTATGAACTCTACTCTAAAACTATTAATTCTCATGAATTAATTTAGCGATTTATTTCAATGTTGGCCGATTCAAGAAAATCGGTCACCGCTCAGAATAATCCTGAAAAGTTTTTTTTTATCGTTTCTAGATATGTAAATGTTAGCTTACTTATAGGTTCGACATTTACTATCTGAATTTAACCATTAACTCTCACAAATTAATTTCATGATTGATCGATTAAAAAAAATTGACCACCAATCAAAATAATCCTGGGTAGTTTTTTTTACCGTTTCTAGATATTTAAATGTTAGCCTACTTATCGATCCGACATTTACTATCTGAATTTAACCATTAAACTCTCATGAATTAATTTCGCGATTTGTTTCAATATAAACCAAGTTTCAAGATTTAATAAACTTGTTATTAAATCTACGATAAATTTTTGGAAAACGCTTTGGTCATATGCAAATAAAACATATTTTTTTAGTAGTTTTATATGCTTTTTCTTAACAAAACAAACATAAATAAAATACACCACACACATATTCTCTTTTTCATCACATTTACAAGTAAAATACAGCTCACACACATATTATCTTTTCCCTTTTTTTTGCATTACATTTTACAAATAATAATTAAAAATACAATAAAAACTCAAATAAACACATAAACATAAACAAAATAAAAAAAAACCATGGGGATAGTTCTGGAGCAGTGGTAGCAGTAGGGGTACTAATGGCATGTCAACCCACGCGCCCCATCACTAGCGGCGCATGGAACCACACGCCGTCATGAACAGTAACACAGGGGGCAGATCTGCCTCTCTCTTCCTTCTCTCGCTGGAGATGGCCTTCCAGCGACCTGCAAAACAACAACAAACAACAAACAAAACACAAACACAAAATCAAATCATTCTCTTCAAATCTCATATCTACCCTCCTTCTCGATTTCTTCTTCTTCGAGGGGCGACTGAGCTGCCTATGGTGGGGGGCTGCTGTTGATGGTGAATAGGGGCAGCGCAACTGGCTTCTTCCCCTTCTTTCCCTTTCTCTGCCGGCAATGATATCTTGGTAACTTGAGAAAAACTCACAAGACAAACAACAAACACAACAGCACACAAAAGCAATTCGTTTATCCCCCTTTTGTAGATCTACTTTTTGTCATGGTTTTGATAGTCAAGGCTGTTGATGGCAAGGGAGAGGAAGAGGAACTAAAGGATAGCTAACGAGTTTGGGTTCAGTTGATATGGGGGCTGACGGTGGCTATATTGCCGACTGAGAGAGGCTGGGAAGAAGAGAGTGGACGAGGCTGCTTCTGTGGCGGCTGGCCAAGGCTAGTGTAGGCGAGGAAGAGAGTGAGGCATCGAGGAGTGCTATCATTGTGGTATTTAACGGGAGGGAAATGGAGGTGAAAGGAAGGCTGGTGCGGCTAGTCAGAGTTGTAAGCTTGAGGGTGGAGGCTAGTCGGCCATGGGAGAAGAGGAGAGAGAGTAGGGGAAGAGAATAGGGAAAATAGGGAGGGGATGAAGAGATTTTTTAGGGTTTTCTGGTGTTTAGGGTTTGGGGTGTGAGTGTGTGTATTCTTTTTTGTCCCCCTTCTTGTTCATGAGCAACTCTATTGATAGAGTTTTTCATAGACAAAATTTCAAAAGCAGCCTTCAGCTTGCGTGCCTTTTCTAATTTGGTCTTTGGTTTTTAATTTGTGTGATTTGACCCTCAATTGACCATTAAACTCTCAATTTGTTCAATTTGTTGACCATTAAACTCTCAATTCGTTCAATTTGTCCCCGGTACCAAGATATTTTTGGTTTTTGTCATTTTTGATAATTTTTTGTTTTTTTTCGAACCATAAAAATATTTGGGTCAAAAATTACGTAGCAACAGATGCCCCCTCTTTACAATGCTTACGACTAAAGTCTTGTAAAAGACTTTCAATAGTAAACATTATAAAGAAAAATAGAATGGTGGAGATGGTCTCATTATAACGGGTGACCTACCCAAATGGAAGATGGTGAATTGGGTCTCATTATGACGGGTGACCAGCTTGGATAGAAGATGGGGTCTCATTATGACAGGTGACCTACGCAAATGGAATTGGTGATGAGGGTCTCATTATTCTAGGTGACCTACCCAGGTTAGAATAGTTAGGACGGTCTCATTGTTCTAGGTGACCTACCCGGATTTGAATAGTTAGGACGGTCTCATTATTCTAGGTGACCTACCCAGGTTGAAATAGTTAGGACGATCTCATTGTTCGGGGTGACCTACCAAGGTTAGAATGATTAGGATGGTCTCATTATAACGGGTGACCTGTCAGGGTTAGAATGGTCTCATTATGACAGGTGACCTACCCGGGTTAGATTGGTTAGGAGGGTCTTATATGACGGGTGACTTACCTCAGTTAGATTGGTTAAGAGGGTCCCATTATGATGGGTGACCTACCCGGATGGAAGATGGGGGTCTTATTATGACGGGTGACATAAAGGGATGGAAGATGGGGTCTCCTTATGACGGGTGACCTACCCGGATGGAAGATGGGTGTCTTATTATGACGGGTGACCAACCGGGATGCAAAATAAAGATTTTTTATATAAGTAAAAACAATTAAGTAAATACTAGCAATTTACATAAGAAATTTAAACAACATATCCATCAATATACTTAAATCATATGAGATTTTAAACACAATCCTATACACCCTTTTAAGGTTATATAAAAGAAAATTTATTTCTTTTGACTACTTCTCCCTCCCCTTCACTTCAAAGAGACTATAGTCGACATTAATGACCTTCAATAGTGTTTCTTCCTATATATATATATATATATATATATATCCATCCCTTAACCTTTTCTTTACCCTTTTCTTTTTCTCATCAATAAGCACCAAATTGTATTTTATAGTTCAATAACTAGTAAAGAAATTAATTATTAGATAAACGAGACATAGGTACCAAGTACCTACCCGCTGTGAACGCTCGACTTGAGTTCCCCTGTTATTATTGTCCTTCTCCCGCGGTTCCTCCTGAAACCACAAACACCCACCATTTTTTCATATTAATCCATATATCACATACAATAACAATAACAATGGTAGTGATATTCAATTCTCTTTACCAAATCTTTTCTTTCTTACTTGTATTTCTCATTATTACCTTTAACTTTTCAACTTATTTGTAGTCCAAGTGGACATCATGAATTCAATTTTAATCACCATTTCTTCTTTTATTTTATTTTTTGAAGATCAAGACACACTTTATGAAGGGCAAGGAAACAATTTCTACCCTTAACATGGTTAAATTTCGCTTTTTTTTCTCAACTTGGCCGAATCTGCCAACAAAGGTGACAACTTGACCTCTCCTCAGATTTTTACCCATATCTGGAGTTCTAGAGCACCAAATTAGACGGGGTTAGGCTCTTTGGAAAGCTAACACTCACAAATACAACTTCTATGAAGGGACCCTCCCTGAAATATATATTTTTCAGGTCCAAATTCCTCTAAGAAACAGGGCAACGAATCTGCCCTATTTTGCAAAAAATGGAGGAAACATGACCAATTCATCTTCAATCCTTACTTCCTCATCAATCACAGCCATGTTTTTCCCTTTATTCATGAAAGCCCTACTCATTTATGCATTTCCCCAATAATTTGTATTAAAAACCCTAATTCCTAATTCAAGAAGAATCATGAACTTCTAATCAAATTGTAGTTAATTTCATAGAAATTGGAATTAGAACTCCTTACTTGGATGAAATCTTGACTTTAGTTCATAATTTTGGAAGAATCTTACCCTTCTTCTCCTTGTAAGGATCCAGCCACTCATCTCACTCCTTTCTTCCCCAAATTCTTCACTTTCTTCTTGTTAATTCTCCCCTCAATTGTG
Organism: Salix dunnii; assembly: GCA_015731905.1. Lineage (NCBI taxonomy): Eukaryota > Viridiplantae > Streptophyta > Magnoliopsida > Malpighiales > Salicaceae > Salix > Salix dunnii. Next base: position 10,649,105 of record CM027674.1, read on the forward strand.
TTTCTCCACTTTAAAATTCCAGGACTTATATGGGCTTACAAGTTTTTTGGGTGTTTCCTCCTAGTTTTGTGAAGTAAAATTTGAGATTTTCCCTCCTCTCTTTCTTCTAGTTTCAGCTGGCCATGGCTGAGAGAAGAGATGGGTATTTATAGTCCCATCTCTTCTTAATTCCATTTTAATCCCCTTTTTTTTTGCTTTGCATTTCTTTTCTTTTCATAAATTTTATAGTATAACAACATTTTAAATTATTATAAAACTCCTACCTCTTTATCTACTTTATTCTCGGGCTTCACATTCTCAATCACTTTTCGATCTTGTTAAACCATCATTCTCTATTAAGCAATGCTGCCTTGAGTTGAATTTGTTGGTGCTCATTGATGAATTTCACTAAATTATTATTTACTTGTATTTCTTTGCCCCCAAGTTGATGTGAAATTGTCTGCATTCCTATCATGATCCGCACTATGGCCTCTGACTGCTGGGCTTTCCAATGATAATCAAGAACTATCAATATTAAGGATTCTACAAATCCAGTCAATGTTTTCTTTGTTTGTAAATCTTTCTTGTTCTGAAATTATGTCACCAATTTCAAAGATCATGTGCATCCAAAGTCTAATACTTGAAATAAAATCAAAGAGATGTCATTTGTTGAAAATCAAATTCATTTGGTTAAATACCCAACACACGATATTCAATGCATGCAGACCTGTAATTATCTTGTATTTTACAAATAGTAATTGACTCATTATGAGATTGAAATCGTCTTTTATGGGTTTTTTGTGTTTTGATTATAATCTCAGATTTTAGGGTATGTCATTTGATGGTACATGATGAAGTGATAATTTATGGTTTTCAAACAATTAGATTGTCTAGTAAAGACCCGAGATTCTATTGAAAATTTATCTCATTTTTCAGTACTTACTATATCAATATGCATAACAACTTGTAACTTACTTTGTGAAATTATAACCCTTATGGAAAAACCCTAACAAATATTGAGAGCACCACTTATCAATTAAAATTGCTTGCTTGATCAAGAAGGACTTTTACAAGCATGTAATGAGGCTATGGTTCATGGATATTAAAGAAAGGGATATTGATAGGCTCAAAAAGGTATTTAAGGGTTTCAAAGACCTAGGATCATCATTAGCTAGTCATTATCTCTCTTTCTTTGGTGTGTTTGTAGGAGAAATGACATAAAAAATACGTTAATTATCTTAACGTGATTTTTTTTCAATCAACCAATGTTCTAAGAAGCTCCATAACCATGTCATTCCTTTTATTAACAATTTCAAACTTAAAAGGGAAATACTAAAACCCGAACCATCATTTGTCATGTAATGTTATTCCATCTTTTGTTACACTCAATATAGTCTAACAAAACAATTTTGCAAGATCTTCATTTGATGGATAACATATCTTGAACACTCGATAATCATAATAAAATTTCTTCCCACATGAGGTTTGCCCATAGATACCAACGGACATGGTATAATTCAACATTCTCTTATGTTTTTTTTTTCCAATTTCTTCTTCTTCTTTTTTTAACTTGTCCTTGGCATCGACTCTTGATTTTTGTCATGTCCTATCTCAATTTGCTTGTTCTCCAATGTTAGGTTTTCGTTCTTAACATCCCCTGTTTTTTTTATTCTAATGTTGTCATTGTATCCTCAAACTACAAATCTCTTATTTGCCCCCAGTCAGTGTGAGGGTGTCATCCATGTCGGGTTTTTTCAAAGAAATATAATATCAAGCTCAAATTGGGGTTAACAAGGGATACATATTTCAAGAATAGTGAAGGAAATAAGCAAAGATGGCTTTTTGTCATTTCAAGCAAAATTGATTTTTAATTAATAAATTTTAATCTCGTCCAGTGTAATAATTTGGACATGCAAGAGTCATGATTCCCGGGTCCATAACTACTGAATCCATTACATGTTAATATGCATACTAATAAAGCTTAGTTCTATGATGTGGTTCAAAAACTCAGTGCATGGGCTCAAAAAATTGTTTGGTCACCTGGTATTGGTCTTCATGTCATTTAATAAAAGTTAGGTCAATTTTGCAATTAAAATACTTTTAATTTTCAGGAATGATAAACTTTAAATTTTGCATGTTGGAGTTTGATCAAAATATTTTATCAATAATAAGAATGTTAAACATCTCTTGATTTCAAAACAACAAAAGGACAAGGAAAACACATGCTTTAATGAAATGACGCTTGGTGTAAACACCCAAGAGAAAATATATATATATATATATATGTTTATATATTAAAGGTTGAATTAATTTTCGCTGCCGATTTCATGACGCAGCAGAAAATCATAAAGGAATACGACCAACGATAATATTCCGTAATTAATTTGCAATAAGATGAAATCACAAGATTTAGAGAATTTTATTAAATGATTAAAGAAAATTCAACCAAAGGCTTTACAATGGTGTGTAATATAAAACCCTAACCTAATTCATGATGGTTAGGAAACGATACTAAACCATAACTTTATCATAAATGACAACTTTGAGATAAGCCCAAAATATAATAGGTCTACAAGCCCTAAGTAAGCATAAAGTGACGAAAGTCAATTCGGACAATTAAATCAATAGTTATGGTTAAAACGAGATTTTTCTAAAACGGCAAAAATGAAAATTTCGGGGCCGAAACGAAGGAATTTGGCCAAAAATCGGTGGAACTCAGGGGCTAAGCCCCTGATTTCTTCCGCAAACAGCGATTCCCATCGACTGGATAAGTTTTATGAAATTCTGACTTTGTCCAGTAATCAGCAGGGACGCAGTTTTCGCTGCTGATTTCTCGATCGACAGCGACGCAACTTTCGTTGCCAATTATTTAAGGAGCTGGGAGGGTGAGATTAGATAAAAACAGTTTAGGATATAACAAAACAAGGATAAGAATATATCTAAACTAACCCCAAACAACCCGTCACATTTTAGGAGATGTATAAATACAAGGAGGAGAGAGAATGGAGGGCTGATTCCCTTCTCAATAGCAAGCAAACCATTCTCCCTTCCTCTATAAATTCGAAATCAACCAGAGAGAGTGTGCCCTGTGAGTGTGTGAGGAAAAAGAATTAAGATTGAGAAAAGATTGGACAGGAAGAAGAGAGTGGGAAGAACAAAACGTGAGAGAAGAAGAAGAAGAAAAATGTGAAGGGGAAGAAGGAAGAAGAGAAAGAAAAGAAAACCCAGCAGGAAAAGAGAAAGAAAAGTGTCAAACCCTCCTCAAAATTTATTAAATCCGAAAGGTATGGGTCATAAAACCCTTTCGTCTTCTCCTTAAGACCTAAGAAGAAAACCCTAAGGAAATTATGTGTGTGTTGGCTGGAAATTCGTGTGTGTTTTGGCTGGAAATTGTTGAAGGATTGTGTGCCGAAATATATGATTTCAGTTTGTGTATTATGATGGAAATTGTGTGTGTTGTGCTAGAAATTCATGTGTGTTTATATACTGGAAATTATGTGTATTTTGCTGGAAATTCATGTGTATTTCAGCTGGGATTTGTTGAAGGATTGAGTGCCGAAATGGTGATGTCTGCAGCGCGAAACAGGTTTCGCAAATCAGGTTCGCGAACCAGTTTTTGCAAACCAGTTATCACGAACCAGTTTTCGCGAACCAGTTATCACGAACCAACTTTCACGAACCAGTTTTCGCTGCCGAAGTGGCAGCCTACAACGAACCCGTTTCGCTGCCTATTCCTACAATAAGGCTTCTATATATAAAGGAATAAAATGTTAGTAACAATTTTGGGGTATGAAGGTGTAAAATAAGGAACACTTGAATATGAACATATGAACTCTTAAATTGAGTGTGGTGACGAGTATGGTTAAAAAAAAAATACTAGCGTACTGATTTATAACCATTGATGTCGCAAGTGGTGCGGTTGGGATTGGATCATCGTCAAAACAAGCTCAGACCACAGGTGGAGTAGGTAGGTGACTTTTACATTTCCTTTTCATTCATTGAATATTGTCCTATTGCGTTAGAGTATATATTAAATGAACAAATACTGAATGTCGATAAAAATATTGATTAGCTTCGGCTAATGGCATCCGAAGGGATGGCCGGGACCAAATATTGATTAGCTTCGGCTAATGGTATCTGAAGGGATGGTCGGGATAAAATATTGATTAGCTTCGGCGAATGGCATCCAAAAGGATAGCCGAGTCTAAGATTATGGTTGTTAGAAAAAGAAAGTGGTATAGCTATAATCATTATAAGCTTTAAGTGTTAGACTATGTGATCATCAATAATATTATTATCTCTAGGTAATTACTTTCTCTTAAATGTTTATACTGTTGCAGGAATGCCACATCCACGAGATGTCTAGGGAACCAATGCACGGGAACCTACTTTTGCAAAGGAATCATGTAGAAGAAATCTAAATCACAATGTAATTTGTATGAATTAATGTAAAAAAATGCTTAACTATATTAAATCCTTTTGTGTAAATTTTGTAATGGCTAGTAGTAGGATAGGAATGTAAACCATGCCTATGTTGTATATTTTAATATGAAATTTTAAATCATGCAACCATATTACTATGCGTTTATGTATGATCCACTTTTAAATGAAATGTTCCTTGTATGAATGATATTAAATGATGTGGGGTGAACTGGTCCGTCGATTATCGTCACCATGCACATAGAGTATATATATATATATATAAAAAAAATCACGGGTTATTACACTTGGCCCCAGAACAAATTGATAACCGATGAGATTCCAAACTGACGACGTGACACTTTTCTTAGACTTTTCAAACAATCATTTCTATATTGTCGTTGCTCATTGATCTTTGTTATGATCATGAAGATTTATTGCTGGCACTGCGAATGATAACATCCTTCACAAAACTTGACTTGCTTTGTGCTGATTAACTTTCATAATTGGTTACTGAAATTCTCGTAACATTTCGTTCTTCATCCTTCGGATTATGTCACATAAGGAGGGCATAAAATTTTCAATGTTTTTTTTTTGCTCCCCATGCTCCTCATTAGACATAAAAAGTGAATGGAGCTAGGAAGAACTCTAGACAAACCATCAAAGTGTGCAAATCATGAACAATTTCATCATACGACAAAAAGACTCTTTTTACGGCAATTTCACTTCATCAAGCAATATAATCTTGCAGTGCACCTGCTTTGATCTCTTAGACAGCATATCAGATTCGACAATACCATGTTGTGTTTTCACACTCGAGATATTTATCTTTGCTTTGAAAAATAGAATTGAGCGCAAAATAACATGGTCTACTGCGCGTGGCGGCATAAAACTCTTGGATTTGACAGTACCACAACAATTCCACATGATCAAGAGAGAAATCAAATGATACTTAAATGGATTGACAACTTTTTTGACTGATGCTTGCTTTCTGAAAATGGATTCATATATGGAGTACCCACACTCTTTAAAAGGAAACCCGAATTTTCAACAATGTCCATTGATGATGCATTAACACTATGCAGATGATATCTAAACATCTGCCCCAACTGATTTCATTGGAGAGCAGAGAACTTTGTTGATAGCAACACGAATGATGTTTCTGTAGCGATGAGAATTCTTTTCAGCATGTCAAATGCCAATGACTTTTAACCCCTCGAAGGACAACAGATTGAGGGACCCCAATTTCAAAACTATAAGGATGCATGTTGAAATGTATAAGCATGATTTTTTTCCAGACTCGCCCTTTAAGGAGTGACATGTGGTCGCAACAATTGCGTGATAAATAAAAATTTTAATTTTTGCTTGAACTCTTCAATGAAAATTTCAAAAGTAACAACCACTTTGTTGTCCATAAGTTTTGAATTCAAGATGCTTCAAGAAGGGTTTGCCTTAATGCAAAACAACTTAGTGATTGATTCTAATCTTTGGGCAACAAATGGTGAGTTTGCTACTTTGGTCTCTAATCAGGGTATCTTGCTGTCCTAGTAATCAAGATCTACTTTTTGTCTTGGTTTTGACAGCCAAGGCTGTTGATAGAGAGGCAGAGGAATTGAGGGATAGCTAACGGGTTTGGGTTCAGTTGAGATGGGGGCTAGCGGTGGCAGTATTGCCAACCGAGAGAGGTTGGGAAGAAGAGAGTGGACAGGGCTATTTCTGTGGTTGTTGGCCGGGGCTAGTGTAGGCTAGGAAGAGAGTGAGGCCACGAGAGGTGCTATCGTTGTGGTGTTTAATAGGAGGGAAATGGAGGTGAAGGGAAGGCTGGTGTGGCCGGCCGGAGCTGCAAGCTTGAGGGTGGAAACTGGTCAGCCATGGGAGAAGAGGGAGAAAGCAAGGGAAGAGAAGAGGGAAAATGGGGAGGGGTTGAAGAGATTTTTTAGGGTTTTTGGTGTTTAGGGTTTAGGGTGTGAGTGTGTGTTTTTTTTTGTTCCCCCTTCTTGTTCATGAACAACTCTATTTATAAAGTTTTTCATAGGCAAAATTTCAAAAGCAGCCTTCAGCTTGCGTGCTTTTTCTAATTTGTTCCTTGGTTTTTGATTTGTACGATTTGACCCTTAATTGATCATTAAACTCTCAATTTGTTCCATTTTCCCCCTATACAAAGATATTTTTGGATTTTTGTCCTTTTTGATAATCTTTTGTTTTTTTTCGAAACATAAAAATAGGAGGGTCAAAAATTGGGTAGCAACAATTTCCATTATCTCCTTTCTCTCTCCCAACGTGTTCGCATGACTCTTTCTCTCAAAGACATGGCTGGAGACACTCTTGATCTACTTGAGGTAATTTAATGTAATGTCATATACATTAATGTTTGGTGTTTATCTTCAATTTTATGTCCCTTTTTTTTTATCTCTATGATTGGCCTACAAGTCAATGCACTAAATTTCTTTATCATATGTAAATGGATCCTACAGTGAATGATTCTTAATTGTTATTGTTGGGTTTAGGATTGTGAGTTGTTTGTGAAGCAAGTCAATTCTTGGAAATATATGGCAAAATTTCCTCACGTTTCTTTTCACGTCTTATCTCTATTTCTTAAGATGTTTTGTTAGTTAATATATAGGATAAACATGAGTTTTCTTGATTCTTGTACAGCTTTCCAATCCCATAACACTACAAGAAAGTTGTTAAGAGAATTGGATCTTAGAATTATTCAGTTTGATACTTTTTAGCGAGTATGGACTGGTAAGTAATGCAAAGACTATATTGGTAATGAAGAATAGAATTTAAACTTATTTATTGATGTCCACAAGATCCAAGCTGAAGAAGTCACCTGTACTCACCTTTTTGGGTAATGTTCATTCACTACAATCCACCTATATATTATCTAATATATAAAAATGATAATGCTAACTTTGGCACACATATAAAGCACCTATGTATTATCAAAAAAAATGTTTGAATTTATTTTCTTCCCATTATTAATCATGCATTAATGTTTGATGAAAAATGATAATGATAACTTATAGAGATATTTTTTCTTCTGTTTTCTCAAAAGAAGAAATCTCATAGAGACAATCTCATGATATCTCAATAAGATCATAGATAACTGAATTCATTTTATCATTATTTTTTATTGTTTATTAAATAATATTTTTTCTTTTAGATCTCTAAATATGGGATATTTCAAGATATTAATTCATTAAAGGAGATATCACAAATGCCTCAATGGAAAACTGCAAAACCTTTACGAGTAGCTACTACTTTCAATATACTTATGATGGACATTTTCTCTTCCATTCGTCTTTTGTAATGAGGTTCCATTTTGATTTAATTTTTTATTTCTTTTTATGTAAAGTTGGGTCTTAAATTTATGAAGGAGAATAGATACATGCATGTGATATTTTCATCTACTAATGGAGTAATAAAGTTGCTCCTACAGTGATAAATTATTCTTTAACATAAGTAAATCACTCTTTTTCTTATCAAATATTAATATTTTATTTTGTTGTTACAGTCTAAGTTAGAAACAAAATGAAATAGTATTTGCAAAGAGAATGGGGTTATCAGCCACATTTAAGAAAACACAAACACACATGTATAAAATAGTCATGGAAGTATTTATTAATGTAAAGTACAATTTTATTTTATTTTATTTTCAAATTTAAAAGCTAAAACCTTTAAATTTTAATTTAGTTGCATCAAAAATATTTTTCACAACTTAACAAACTATATTATTTTTCAAAATAAATTATAGAGTAATTTCTCCCCTATACGTGTTGTCATTATCCTAGTTTCAAAATTTTTTTATCTAAAGGCACCAAGGCATGAAACTCCTTACCAGGGAAAAAAAAACATATAGAAAAAAAGGTAGCATATAATAACTAGCATATTAATTCTCATCTCACATTTTTCTCTTGACTTTTTGGTGGTTAAAGAACTTCAAAACCAAGTGGGGTTGGAATGATGTCAGGTGTTAAAGTCTTAATCTAGACAAATTTAATAATCCTAAACTATAATCTTTATGAGTTGATCTTTCACCTATTGAGAAATGATGCTTGTGCTGTATCTATTTGTACTTATTGAGACTATTGCGAGTGGGATAAAAAACTTTGTTGGATTTGAGTTTCAACATCTCTATAGTCTTGTAACAATACAAGCAACATGCAAATTACCACTCACCATAGTTTTATAAGCACAATAGGAATAGTTTAATAGTACAGTTCTGGAAGCTTAACTTAGGAGAAATTAAACAGACAAATTTTAAAGCATAGTCCAGAATATAAAGTTTAAAATATCTATTTGACTTGGTTTCATTTCATCGATTAATTTAAGCTACAAAACAAATTGAACAAGGGATATTCCACCTAAGGATAAAATAGTTTAGCTACTTTCATCATCTTTCTAGCTACTTTCATCCCCTTTTCATTTGTCTTGCAATCTTTCTCAAACTGACATAAAGTAACACATACTATTTTTTTTGCATCATCTTAGTCACAATAAAGTTTTATCAAAGAATCAACATCAACAGTGAATAACCAAGGCTGACTTTGGTGGAACTTGCAATCCAATTCTCCTACAAAAACAATCCAAAATCAATTATAAATGTGTCAATTTGCTTTTGACAATTCATGTTAAAGGCTTCATTATTATGTAAGTGCAGTATTAGCACATAAATGTTATCACAAATGCTACACACAACAAACAAAAGATTTAACCACAAAGCAACCCCCTTACCATCACTTCTGGCAATATATAGCTTTGTTTGCCCCAACCAAGAGTTAATGAAACAATTGTAGCTGCATAAACACATGTATGATAAGGGACTGACTAAAGTTAATGAGTTACTAAAAAGTCATATCCTTCAAATACTTATGAGGGGTATACAAATGCCCATCCACCTTTGCTGAGAACAACTACTTTTAGTGAAGTATGTCTAAATTTCAACCTAATCCTAATTCAAAACATGATGCATCTGCTCTTAGTTTACAATGTGTGCATGTGTATATGACATGTATATAAAAGAAAAACTTACCTTTTCCATTTGAACTTGTATGTTCATGGAGAATTTCCAGGGGAACAGTGAAAGGATTCTAATTAAGATCATAATAAACCATGCATGAAAAACATATGCAGTGTAATTATTAGGAGCATGATGCAAATAGTGGGTATGAATGATGGAAGACCACATTGGTTATGTCTTTGGGATAGCACCTGAGAAATTCATAAACCACATGAGAGAAAGCATGAAAAACAAAATCATGTTAGAAAAAGATGGTTGCCACATGACATAAATGCATAAAAGATAAGAGTGTCACATGATTTATTTTATATGTACAAATATTCTACAAGATTTATTGTTTGAATGCTAAAACTTAGGTATTCTTGATTCCTTTTGATTTAAGTAAATTAATTAGCCTTGGGGAGAAATTAAGTTTGTAGAAGACCAACTTTGAGGTATCAATGAAACTAGACATCTAAACAAGAGTACATGTCAAAACATACTCAAGTACTGCCTCAAATAAATGAATACTACACTTGTGATATAGAGTTTTACTTGTCACATGTGAAGTTTCATAAAGGGATTTGCAATTCTATGTGTAATCAAATGAAAAGAAAACCAAAATATAGTATAAAAGATTGATCAAAAGATGATGGCCATGGTTTGGCAAATAGATGTGAGAAAATTCAATGAAATACTAAAATTAGAATACAAAATGACAATTCTAAGGCTGGACAAGCCATGCACACCCACACCACCCTTCCTCTTTTCATTTCTTTGGAAATTGCATCTTTATTTTTCTTCTTAGTAATCATATTACTATGATTAAGCAACACTTTTTTATGCCTCTTAATTATTCAAAATTGCACCAAGAAAATACAAGATGAAAGAGCTAAATAATTTTAGAACCTGGGCCAAGTCAACTATGGTGTGGGAAAGTGAAGTGTGCAGTAAGTCCATTGTCACTAATATAATTAATCAATCAAAATTTATATGACCATCAATACCAGTCTCCAAAAGTAGAACATGTTATTTTATTTCTCTTTTCAACTTATGTATCAATAGTTTTTTAGTTATTTTCAAAATAATTTTAAAAAGTATTGAATTTTAGATCATATCAAAACAAAATTCCCTCTATTAGAAAACTTAAGAAATCTTATTTTTTAAGTTATTTACACAGCATCAATTATTACACATTCTCCATCTATCGAGCACTTCCACGTTGCTTGCACCCCATAACCATGAGGGGTCACCATGACAATTTTTGACCCACTTATTTTTATGTTTCGGAGAAAAACAAAAAATATTAAAAAAGACAAAAATCCAAAAATATCTTGTTACAGGGGAAAATTGAATAAACTGAGAATTTAATAGTCAATGAAGGGTCAAAACGCACAAATCAGAAATTAAGGACCAAAATAAAAAAGCGCGCAAAGTCAAGGCTCATATTTGAAATTTTGACGGGGTATAATTACATAAAATCATAAGTTTAAAAGGCGATTAGGGGTGCATTTAGAACAATTATAAATCTAAGAACCAAATCGTACTTGCACCCTCCCAAAATCAAATTTACAGGTTCCTGCATTGTTCCAACATCTGAACAGTGCACGAACAGCTATGCAACAGCTCTTTGCAGCCATCAGCCTTCTGCAAGTTTAGAAGTAGCAGCTACACACAACACATAATATGCATCTCCTCATTCCCCTATAAATACGTTGTTTGCAGTTGTAAAAAGAGAAAAGAAGAACAAGGGGGAGAGCAGGAAAGAATGAGACAAAACAAGGGAGAAAAAAGGCAGTCACGAAACAGAGAAGAGAATAGTTGGAAAAAAACTACGATAAAGTAGAAATTCATGTAACAAAATTGGCTAAAAAATCACACAAGAATCACACCATCTCCCTCGGCAACCAACTCCCTTTTTCTCCTTAGATTTTTAGGCCCTTTCTCTCTTTAAAACCAGAGGACCCTCTCAATCTCTCCCTCTTGGCTCAGCAACTCCGGCCACCAGGCATCACGCCCATCATCTCCGATAGCCTTCTCCCCATGCCAGCAGCCCAGGCGTGGTCTCTAGCGAGGCAAGTAGGTGCAACAGCTGCAACAACAACGTAAGGTAGTGACCCTCCAATGTCTATTCTCGCCACCACAAGCCACCATTTCCGATGCCACCATGACCAGAAGAACCACCTCGACCTCCTCTACCCAAAGGTGTTAACAGGTAAGCCATTCATCACACTCCAAAATCCCTCATGTTACTATTCACCTTCTTTTGCTCCATGTGGGGGGAGTGCACTGTTCATGCACGTGGATAGTGGGCTGGTTGGGCCAGGCTTTATGCTTGGCCTGACCCCCTGATGAAGACGGGCTTCCAGCCCGTTTGGGCTGGAAGCCCAATACAGATAAGGTTTAGGCTGCCAGCCATTTAGGCTAACAACCCAGCTTGAGGCAAGGTGGGCTGGAGGCCTAGCCCGAGGTGGGCGAGCATCCAGCCCACCGAAAAAAAAAATTATATAATTAAAAAAATAATACAAAATTTGCATAAAAAATATTTTTATTAAAAAAGACAATATGTTTGTTTTCATGCATACGACCAATACGCTAACATATTTTTAAAAATTCCTTTTTAAAACAAAAATTATTTCGAGGATCAAAGGAAAATGTTTTTATCATGGATTTCATAAACAAAAAATCATTTCTCCTATTTTTTGATTTTACAACATGTTTGTAAAATCCAAAGGGTATTGGCCAATATTCCAAAAAATATCAAAATCTTATTTTTTGGTGATTCATATTATTCATTGTTGGTATTTAGATAAATAAATCCTAAAAGGGTCAATATCCAAAATATTGGCTAGGATAATTCGTTATTATTCACTGTTGGTATTTGGATAAATAAATCCTAAAAGGGTCAATATCCAAAATATTGGCGGGGATAATTCGTTATTATTCACTGTTGGTATTTGGATAAATAAATCCTAAAAGGGTCAATATCCAAAATAATGGTGGGGATAATCCATCGTATTCACAGTAAATACTTGGATAAAGAAACTTTAAAACGATAAATATCCAAAATATTTTTACAAAAATAATATGCCATCTTCATTTAACTAGCATATTTTTTGAAAGATCAAAACTATAGCAAATCATAAGCAAACCAAAACGCCAAGCAGCTTACCCTAGGTAGGGCGTACTAGGGGTGCTAAAACCTTCCCTTTACGAAACCAGTCCCTTGCCTTAGAATCTCTATAAGACTAGTTTTAGGTTTCCTAGTAACCATAATACTAGGTGGCGACTCATTTTTCATGAAATTAAAGATTAAACCCTGACATTGAATATCCCCGCTCTCGCGGAGGGTGCGACAGGATGGCAACTCCACTAGGGACCTTAGACTAGGCTTGATAATTTTGTTTGTTTATGATATATTGTTTTTTTATTAGTGCTATGAATGGTTTATATTTTTCAAAAGCTTTAGCATGCATCTTTATATCCTGTTATGCATGACATATCGATTATGCAAAAAAAAAAGATGTCCTATCATGCATCACCTTTTATTATTGGCACACACATTAAACTTTAGGTTAGGTGGGGGACTAGCAGCTTACCTATGACTTGAGTCAAGGTTTAAGTTTGTGTAAACCCTAACTCTTCGCTGAGTGCTTAGACTGGTAGTGATTGGTAGACGTACCATCCCATTACTTGCTAAGCCCCCATATCGCCTTCATGAAGGTGATCACTAGGAAAGTAAGAGACCCTTTTATTGTCCAAAGATTAGAGACAATCATTAGGGTGTATGCTTCCTCCATTTTGTTTTGCATTAAGGCAAACCCTTACCGAAGGATCTTGAATTCAAGACTTTTAGGTGACACAGTGGTCATCACTCAAGAAATTTTCATTGTAGGGTTTAAGCAAAAATCAAATTTTTATTTATCATGCAATTGTTACAATCACATGTCACTCTTTAAAGAAGGAGGCTTATAAAAAAAACAAAAAACATGCATATACATTTCAACATGCATTCCCACAGTTTGAAGTAGGGGTCCCTCAATCTGTCATCCTCTAAAAGGTCAAGAGTCATTGACATTTGACATTGCTAAGAAAACTTCACACCAATACAGAAATATCATTCGGGTTTTTCTACAAGCCAACAACGAAGTTCTCTACTTTTCAATGAAATCAGTTGGGACATCAGCTTAGATATCATCTACATAGTGATAATGCATCATCAATGGAGATTGTGGGAAATTCAGGTTTCTTTTGAAGGAGTGCAAGTAGCCCATATATGAGTCCATCAGTCAAAGAAGTTGTCGGTCCATTTAAGTATCAATTGATTTCTCTCCTGATCATGTGGAGTTTTTGCGGCACTATCAAATCAAGGAGTTTTATGCCGCCATGCATAGTAAAACATGCTATTTTGCGAGCAAAGATAAAATATCCTGAGTGTGAAAACAAAATATGGTTTTGTGGAATCTATTTTGGTGTCTGAGAGGTTGAAGCATGTGCACTACAAGATTACATTGCTCAACAAAGTGAACGTGCCGCAAGAGAGTCTTTTCATCGTCTAACGAAATCGTTCATGATTTGCACACTTTGGTGGCTTGTTAAGAGTGTTTCCTAGTTCGATTCACTTTTTATGTCCAATGAGGAGCGTGGTGGAGTGCAAAAAATAAATAAATAATAAATAAATTCACCTTCCTTTTGCCACATAATCTAGATGAGAGAGATGAATAGTTGCAACAATTTTAGTAATCAAGTGTGAAAGTTAATCAGCAAAAGGCAAGTCAAGTTTTGTGAAGGATGTTATCATCGACAGTGTTAGCAATAAATCATCGCGAGCATAAGCAAGATCAATGAGCAGTGACAATACATAAATAATTGATTGAAAAGTTTGAGAAAAGTGTCGTATTCTCAATAATTTTCTTATGGAATCTCATCGGCTATCACTTTGTTTTGGGGTTAAATCATCCTTTCATTGAAGTAGGTGTTTTCCTTGTCTTTTTGTTGTTTTGAAATCAAGAGTTGTTTAACATTCTTATTTTTGACAAAATATTTTGATCAAACTCCAACATGCAAAATTTAAAGTTTATCATTCTTGAAAAATAAAAGTATTTTGATTGCAGAATTGACTCATCTTTTGTTAAATGACATGATGACCAATATCAGGTGACCAAACAATTTTTTGAGCCCATACACCTAATTTTTGAACCACATCATATAACTAAGCTTTATTAGTGTGTGTATTGACATGTAATGGATTCAATATTTATGGACCCGCGAATCATGACTCTTGCACATCCAAATCATTACACTGGACAAGGTCAAAATTTATTAGTTAAAACCAACTTTTCTTGAAATGACAAAAGGCCATCTTTGTTTATTTCCTTAACTATTCTTGAAATATGTATCCCTTGTTAATCTCAATTTGAACCTAATATTATATTTCTTTGAAAAAACCTGACATGGATCACACCCTCACACTGGGGGTAAACACGTTGGGAGCAAATAAGAGATTTGTAGTTTGAGGATATAGTGACAACATTAAAATCAACAAAAAGGGGGATGTTTAAGAATGAAAACCCAACATTGGAGAACAAGAAAATGGAGGCAGGACATGATAAAAACCAAGAGTCGATGCTAAGGACAAGTTCAAAAAAAAGAAGAAAAAAAACAAATTTTTGAAGAAAAAAATAAGAGAAAAAAAAGAAAAGAAAAAAAAGAAGAGAATATTGAACTATACCATGTACGTTGGTATCTTTGGTCAAACCTCATGTGGGAAGAAATGTTATTAAGATTATCGAGTCTCCAAGATAAGTTATCCATCAAATGAAGATCTTGCAGAATTGTTTTGTTAGACTATATTGAGTGTAATAAAAGATGAAATAACATTAGATGACAAATGATGGTTTGGGGTTTAGTATTTTCCTTTTAAGTTTGAAAATGTAAATGAAAGGAATGACATGGTTGTGGAGACTCTTAAAGCATTGGTTGATTGGTAAAAAATCACGTTAAGATAATTAATGTATTTTTATGTCGTTTCTTCTACAAAGACAACAAGAGAAAAAGAGTTAACAACTAGATGATGGTGATCCTAGGTCTTTGAAACCCTTAAACACTTTTTTGGTGACTATGAATTCCCTTTTCTTTTATAGCCATGAACCATAGCCTCATTACATGTTTTTAAAAGTCTTTCTTGATCAAGCAAGCAATTTTAACTGATAAGTGGTGCTCTCCAATATTGTTAGAGTTTTTTTTCCATAAGAGTTATAATTTCATGAAGTTACAATTTGTTATGCATATTGACAAAGTAAGTGCTAGAAAAGGAGACAAATTTTCAACTGAATCTTGGGTCTTTACTCAACACTCTAATTGTTTGAAAACCATAAATTATCATTTCATCATGTACCGTCAGATAACATACCCCCAAAGTGAGAGATTAGAATTGAAACATAAAAAACCCATAGAAAAAAATGATTTCAATTTCACAATGAGTCAATTACTGCTAACAAAATACAAGATAATTACAAGTCCACATGCATTGAATGTCGTGTGTTGGGTATTTGACCAAATGAATTTGATTTTCAACAAATGACATCTCTTTGATTTTATTTCAAGGATTAGACTTTGGATGCACATGATCTTTAAAATTGGTGGCTTAATATCAAAACAAGAAAGATTTTCAAACAAAGAGAACACTAATCGAATGTGCAAAATCCTTAATATTGGAAAACCCAACAGTCAGAGGCCACGATATGGATCTTGATAGGGATGCAAACAATTTCACATCAACTTGGGGGCAAAAAAAGAAGAAGCAAATAATGACTTAGTGAAATTCATCATATTTATAGCAACAATGAATATGTTTTGATGATAAATAGATGAATGAGCATCAACAGATCAACTCAAGGCAGAACTGCTTAGTAGAGAATGATGGTTTAACAAGCTCCAACAACAGTTGAGACTAACATTGCATTTGAAGGGCATTTTCAGATTTTGAAATATTGGAGTCGCCATCAGATTTTGTTGTCTCCAAAAGATATTGTCACATGGGTGCATTTTGATTAATGTTGAAGAGTATGCATGCCATCAAGGTTGACTAGGGGATAATATGTTTTGAAGTTGTTGATTCAAGTTCTGCTTCACTACATGAATGTGCTTGATAAAAAGAAATATGTCATCACATGAGTTGCATTGTTGATAAATGTTGAAAAGTATATGTACAACCAAGACTAATTGTGAGATAACTGATTTTAAAGCCCATCGACTCAAGGTTCAATTCACCGCATGGACAACATTATAATTCTTCACATGGAAAAAATTGTTCAGAAGAAATTGAGTCTACAACAAAGAGTTTCAAATTGCATGACAGCAGATGCATCAATTCAAGGTGCAATTCATCGCATGATTATGAATGATGATAACATTGCATCTCCTTTCACGAGCTGAGAGAAATTTATTGAGGATAATATTGAGCATGCAATGATGAGTTTTGGATGCATTTCTGGATGACAATTCCATGAAGGTAGATAAATGACATATGCTGGAAGAAATGCAATTGAATTGATGAATGCTCCATGTTGATTTGACAATCGAAGATGAGATCAACATTAGCAAGCCTTGTAGTGATTGTTAGCAAAACACACACAAATCAAAGAATTGTTATTGAAAGTGTAATGACCCTAATATTTTTTTTTTCTCACCGAAATTTCTAATGAAATTTCGGCAGAGTCTCCCCTATATTGGGAGATCCCCAAGTTATCAATAACACAATCTGTACACAATTTAAATCACATCTCGTCCACAACCACATCCAGGATTAATATAATAATTTCATAATTCATTCCAGAATATGCTCACTTCGATTAACAGTGGTTCTTAGTTAGAGACATAATACTATTTGCATATTGAGAAGTGCATATTACAATTGTACTTATATATATGTACAAGAGTTTACATTCATATCCTTTCAGCAACTATAAGAAATTTATACAAAAAGATTCACTAAAAGTTAAACATTCAATACATTGTTTCATACAAAAATACATTGAGATTTTAACATATATCTACATGGTTCCTTGCAAAAGTAGGTCCCCGTATAACGGATTCCTAAACATCTCGTGGATGGGTAGTCCCTGTTGCAGTGCAAAACATTTAAGAAAATATAATTACTTGTTAATAATAGTAATAATGACAATTATATAATTTGGCAGTTAAATGAAACTTTTATAGTTATCATTTCTTTATATTCATAGTAAATAGATTCAAAACACCATAAAAACTTCACTCGGCTATCCTCTTATAGCATCACTAGCCGAGGCCCACTAGCCAAGGTTAACCGTTCACTCACCCCGTCATCCTTTCGAATTACATTAGCCGAAGCTAATCAATTCTTTGATTCGGCCATCTGTTTGGATGCCATTAGCCAAAGCTAATCAATTCATTGTTCCAGCCATCCGTTTGGATGCCATTAGCCGAAGCTAATCAATTCTTTGGTCCGGCCATCCGTTTGGATGCCATTAGCCAAAGCTAATCAATTCATTGTTCCGGCCATCCGTTTGGATGCCATTAGCCGAAGCTAATCAATTCTTCTTCTTCTTCTTTTTCCATAATATCACATGATAATAAAATTCAAGACAAGATATTGCATTGTTTACCATATATATATAAAAAGAGGGCACAAGTAGCCTACCTACTCTACCTGTGGGTTGTTCTTGTCTTGATGATGGTCCAATCCCGATTGCACCTCCTGCAACATCAGTGGTCACACATCAATAAATTTGTATTTTGAGTCACATTCGTCACCACACTTATTTCAAACAAAATTAGATGTTCACATACAAGTATTACTTTTCCTTTCTTTTTCCCACCATCACTCTGTGAATTTGTTATTAGTATTTAATTCACCCCTGTATAGATTTTTTGTCGAAATTTGACAGCAAAACTGATTCACTGTAGGTTGCTATTGTAAACACCAAGAGAAAAACATATATTTATATATATAAGAAATGAACACAAAATTCTGTTTTAAAAAAAAATATCTGATTTATGAATATAAATACGAGAGAGAGAGAGAGGGAGTGGAATTATTTTTCTTCTTTCCCGTCATCCCCATTTCCCTTTATAGCCAGCCGAACCCTTTCTTCATTTCCAATCAAAAATCACCTCCTCTCTTCCCAAATCAAATCATCACTCCTCTCCCAAAACCGAACTGCAGCTCACTCCTCTCCCAAAGACCAAACAGCTCACTCCTCTCCCAAAACCGAACAGCCCATCCCCCTCCTCACAGCCGATATTTAGACCAAAATAAGGAAGAGGAATTGGTGCATGTGTGTGAGAGGTAAGGATCATGAAACCTTTTCCTTGTTCTTCCTAAAATATGAGATAAAATGATGAAGGGAACAAAGAAATAAAAAATGAAATTAACAAAGCATGTGAGGGGGCTGATTTTGTTAAGAGAATGGCCGGCATTAAATGTGAATTTTGTTGGAATTTTGTTGATGAAAGTATGTGTTTGTGTGCTGATTTTCATGTATGTTTAAGTGCTGGAATTCATGTGTTTATAGGCTGGAATTTCAGGGGTTTATGTGCTGGAATGCATGTGTTTGTGTGCTGATTTTTATGTATGGTTAAGTGCTGGAATTCATGTGTTTATGTGCTAGTTTTCATGTATGTTTAAGTGCTGGAATTCATGTGTTTATAGGCTGGAATTTCAGGGGTTTATGTGCTGGAATGCATGTGTTTGTGTGCTGATTTTCATGTATGGTTAAGTGCTGGAATTCATGTGTTTATGTGCTAGTTTTCATGTATGTTTAAGTGCTGGAATTCATGTGTTTATATGGTAGAAATTATGTATGCGTTGGCTGGAAATTAGTGTGTGTGTGTTTTGACTGAAATTGTTGAATGATAGTGTGCCGAAATGATGATGTCTGCGGCGCGAAACAAGTACGCGAACTAGTTTTCGCGAAACTGTTTTGCTACCAAAGTGGTAGCCTCCAGCGAACCGGTTTCACTGCTGATTTCTGACATAAACATATACAGGGGTGAATTAAATGTTAATAACAAATTCATAGGAGGATGGTGAAAAAGGGGAAACACTTGCATGTGAACATTGGAAATTTGGAAATAGGTGTGGTGATGAATGTGATTCGAAATACAAACCTATTGATGTGTGATCATTGATGTTACAGGTGGTGCAATCGGAATTGGACCATCGTCAAGACAAGAACAACCCCCAGGCAGAGCAGGTAGGCTACTTGTGCCTCATTTTTTTTATATAGTAAACAATGCAATATCTTAACATGAATATTGACATGTGATGATAAAACCAATAGGAGATGAGCAAATGAGATTTGATTAGCTTCGGCTAATGGCCTCCGAAAGGATGGCCGGGATAAGGAACTGATTAGCTTCGGCTAATGGCATCCGAAAGGATGGCCGGGATAACGAACTGATTAGCTTCGGCTAATGGCATCCGAAAGGATGGCCGGGATAACGAACTGATTAGCTTCGGCTAATGGCATCCGAAAGGATGGCCGGGATAACGAACTGATTAGCTTCGGCTAATGGCATCCGAAAGGATGGCCGGGATAACGAACTGATTAGCTTCGGCTAATGGCATCCGAAAGGATGGCCGGGATAAGGAACTGATTAGCTTCGGCTAATGGCATCCGAAAGGATGGCCGGGATAACGAACTGATTAGCTTCGGCTAATGGCATCCGAAAGGATTATTGGGGTAGGTGAACGGTTAACCTCGGTTACTGATGCCCTAAGAGGATAGCCAGGTGAAGATTTATGGTGATTGCCATCTATATACTATGAACATAAAGAAAAGATAATTATAAAAGTTGTGTTTAACTGCCAAATCATTCAATTACCAGTATTACTATTATTAACAAGTAATTATATTTCCTTAAATGTGTTGTACTGCAGCAGGGACGTCACATCCACGAGATGTCTAGGGAACCCGATACCCGGGGACCTACTTTTGCAAGGAACCATGTAGATACATGTCAAATCTCAATGTATTTTGTATGAAGCAATGTATTGAATGTATAATGACTAGTAAATCCTTTTGTATAAATCCCTTATAGTTGCCGAAGGGATACGAATGTAAACTTATGTAAATATAAGTACAATTGTAATATATACTCCTTTTTAAGCAATTAATAGTATGTCTTTAAGTGAATAAAACGCCTTTAACCGAAATGTGAAACATTTGGATCGTATTTCAATAATGTGAGGGATTAAATTCTCGGATCGAAAAAAAAAAAAAAAAAAATTATCCGGGTCTTTAATTTCCGGGTCTTTTCATTTACTCGAAAACTGATTCGCGAGCACTGATTCGCGAGCATTAATTCGTGAGGACTGTTTCGCGATAACTGATTCGCGAACACTGATTCGCGCTGCAAACATCACCATTTCGGTACACAATCCTTCAACAATTTTTCAGCCCAAACTCATACGAATTTCCAGTCAACACACACATTTTTCAGCATATAAACCCTGCTTAAAAACCCTTAATTTCAGCCCATAATCAACTAACAAATTCCAGCAAAACATACAGAACTTCCAGCCAACACACACACATTTTTCAGCATATAAACCATGCTTAATAACCCTTAATTTCAGCCCATAATCAATCAACAAATTCCAGCAAAACATACACAACTTCCAGCCAACACACACACATTTTTCAGCATATAAACCATGCTTAATAAGCCTTAATTTCAGCCCATAATCAATCAACAAATTCCAGCAAAACATACACAACTTCCAGCCAACACACACACATTTTTCAGCATATAAACCATGCTTAATAACCCTTAATTTCAGCCCATAATGAACTAACAAATTCCAGCAAAACATACACAAACTTCCAGCCAACACACATTTTTCAGCATATAAACCATGCTTAATAATTCTTATTTTCAGCCCATAATCAACTAACAAATTCCAGCAAAACATACACAAACTTCCAGCCAACACACATATTTTTCAGCATATAAACCATGCTTAATAACCATTATTTTCACCCATAATCAACTAACAAATTCCAGCAAAACTTACACAAACTTCCAGCCAACACACACACATTTTTCAGCATATTAAGCTTGGATCTTAGGTATATTTTCCCTAGGGTTTTTCTTCTTCATTTGTTTCATATCTTAAGAAGAAAAAGAGAAGGGTTTCATAACTCTTACCTCTCTTATTTCACAAAGGTTTTTAGAAAAATTTGAAACTCTTCTTTCTCTTCTCTTGTTGCCTTTCTTCCTTCTTCTTCCCTTTCCCCTACCTCTAGGCAATTTACTAGTTTTTTCTTAGGTCTCACTCCTCACACACATTCACAAGATTTTCTCCCCTAAATGTGGTGTAGGGTTCGGCTCTCAAGAGAAGAAAGTAGATGGTTCCGGAAGGAGATAGAAAATATCCCCACACTCCCTCTCTCCTCCTTGTATTTATACTCCTCATGAATGAGGTGGTTGTTTGGGGTTTGGGTTAAAGATATCCTTATCCTTGTTTTACCCTAACTTAAACCGGTTTTGCCTCCTCTCATTTTTTTTTTTTTAAATAGAATTTTGTCTTCATTTCTTATATATACATATATGTTTTTCTCTTGGGTGTTTACAGAAAGAATCAAAGAAAATGCATGACTTGTTACACCCCTTCACGATGAATCAAGCAACACCACACTTGGGGGCAAGGTTAAACTTGATAAACAATGAGAGCGGAGATCATCACAGATAGCCCAGAATAAGCAATGCGCTTAAGTTGGGTGGATGAATTACAACAAAGCTTTGGAGATCCTATGACAATGGAGCATTAGAGAAAGGGGACTCTCACCTTTCTCAAGTAAGATACATGCATCATCATGCATTGCATCCCCATCTTCACCGTCTTCCATCCGGTTAAGAGGCTGGATGGAAGGATATAAATAAGCCTTGAATTAAATCTATATTATTTTACTTCTCTTATTCTCATAACATTATGGGCTTTATTTAATTGTGTTAGCTATAGTCCAAGGTTTGTTTGGACTTAATTAATATTTTGTTTTCAGCTAGGATCCAAGGCTTCTTTGGATTAAGTCATGGGCTTTCCAATTTATGGTTTTTAATCAGTTTTGAGTAGACCTTATTTAAGTCCATATAAGGGGTCCATTAGGGTTAATTTTTCAAGAACTATATAAACTCATGTAAGTGGAATATCATTAGCAATTGATGAATATTACTTCTAAATTTTTATGTTTTATGTGTGAGTGATTCTTTCATTCTTCAGTTCTTAAATGAACTGATCTGACTTATCGAATATTAGCTAGCTTCATGGTGTCATTCTACTCTTTCCAATAGTATTGGAGCCTTGGGGCAGGTTTCCATTGTGTCACACTCCTATCAGACCTATTTCTGCTTTCCAGGATCAGATCTCAAACTTATCTTGATTGTGGGTTGCGTGACCACGTGATCACGAGGTTTGCATCAGTAGGAGACATGCCAAATAGCTTTAATTTATTGAAACCTTTCCATATGTGATCAAGTATAAGCAAGGGAAAAAGAATATTGTGGTTGATGCACTTTCACACAAGTATGTTCTTGCATCTACTTTAGATGCTAGATTGTTAGGATTTGGACACATAAAAGAATTATATAAGGATTATAATGATTTTGCTACTTTTTTTATGCATGAAAGGTTTCATCCTTTGCAAAGTATTACAGGCTTGATGGATACTTATTTAAAGAAAATTGCTTGTGTGTTCCATTGAGCTTTATGCGTGAATTGATTGTACATGAAACACATGGAGATGGCTTTATGAGGTATTTTGGTGTTACTAAGACTTTAGCTGTGTTGCATGAGCATTTTTATTGGCCAAAAATGAAAAAAGATGTGCAATGTATATGTTATAAAAGAATAACATATAGAAAAACAAAGTCTATGATTAAACTACATAACTTGTATACCTTACCTTTACCTAAGGAACCATTGGTATACATTTCAATGGACTTCGTATTAGGTTATCCTAGGTCAAAAATCACTAGGGACTCAATTTTCAAAGTTATAGATAGATTTTTGAAGATGACACATTTCATACCTTGTCATAAACCAATGATACAACTAATATTGTTGATTTGTTCTTTAGAAAGATAGTGCGGATTCATGAGGTTCCTACAAGCATTGTTTCTTATAGAGATTTAAAGTTTCTTAGTTACTTTTAGAAGGTGTTTGAGGAAAATTGGATCCTAAGTTGTTATTTTGGACTACATGTCATCCCAAACATAGATGGATAAACCGAACTAGTTAATAGGACCTTAACACAACTTTTGCATGTTGTCATTCAAAAGAACTTGAAGAATTGGCAAGATTGTTTGTCATTCATAGAGTTTGCATATAATCGTAGCATGCATTCTACTACTGATTTTTCACAATTTTATATTGTACATGGATTTATGATGTTACCATAATATTTGATAGTTTCACCAATATTTGATTAGTATTTTGCTTGTTTTTTATATATAAAATGCCTTGATATTCTTTTTTATGTTTTGGATGAAAGATGCAAAAAGGAGTAAAATGGAGTAATTGACAGATTTGACTGTCAGTCAATGCTTTGTGCAGAGCGTGAGCTCTAGATGTTATAATAAAATGATTCTAGTGAAATTAAAAAGTTGACATCCTTACCTTTCTAAAAATCTAAGGCAAGAAAATAAAATAAGGAAGAGCATGAAAATTGCAGCCTTCAAAGTTAAATCTTGCAATCTGTTAGTGCTGACCTTTGACTATTCCAACTTGAATAGTTGGAGTTATAGAAGTTCAATTGATGCAAACTCAATTTTTTTGGATTCCTAACTCTATTTTAAATGAGTGTAAGTGAGTGTTGACCTTGAATAATGTTGACCTTTGGGTCTAATTGTAAATGAGTTTTACATAAGTCTATATCTTTGGGTATTCTAGAGTTTATCTTCGGTTAAAAACACATGTGACCTAAGTTTCAAATGATGTTTTTTTGCTTAATGATATTCCGATTACGGTTGCAGGTTTGTGTGCCTGTGAGGATGAGAATTCTCTCTTCCTCGGTTCATTAAAGGAGTAAAAATGACTTCACTTAAAAAGTGTTGGGTATTCTAGGGCTGACCTTGAATAGTGTTGACCTTTGGGTCTGATTGTAAATGAGTTTTATACAAGTCTATATCTTTGGATATTCTAGGGTTCATCTTCGATTAAAAACACATGTGACCTAAGTTTCAAATGATTTTTTTTGCATAATGATATTCCTATTACGATTGCAGCTTTGTGTGCCTGTGAGGATGAGAATTCTCTCTTCCTTGGTTCATTAAAGGACTGAAAATGACTTCTTGAGGTTTGTGACTCACTTTGTAGCATTAATTCATACTTTTCATTCGTGAATTGTTATTCGTTGGGTAGGGGTTTTGATCAAATAGTGTTAGCACCTAGGTATAAGTTATTTTTGTATTACACTCCTATCAAACATGATTTACTTGACTTTCTAGGAATTGTTGTCTTTGCATGTGGGTTGTATGACCGCATGTTCAAGAGGTCTGAATTAATAGTTCTAAATAGATATCCATGTATTTGGTAACTTAAAAGCATTTCCATAATTTAACTTGTATTGGTAATACTCTAAATTGAATATATATGAACTTAATTTGATATTCCATGAATTGATATTTTATGTGTGTTTACTAGATTTATGTTAGTTAATGTTGGGATTTGATAAAATGGTGTTTGTGTTGATGTTGGTTGAGAAATTCAAACCTAGGATGATTGGGTCATGGTAGAATGATGGAATGTTGGCTATTAGAAGTGTAGCAGGTCAGTTTTTGATAACTTGGAATCTTCCAATATAGAGTCTACCAAAATTTTAGTAGATTGAAATATAAATTTGATAAAAAAGATTATCTATTTTCATGTTTTATGATTGGTGTTGTCATCACCCAGTTTCTGGGTTATTCCCTAAAATCTACCCAAAAATAAAATAAAGGGGGCCGGTGTCGACAGATGAATCAAGGTAGAAAATTTAAACATTTTTGGGAGCCAAATCGTACCTCTTTTGTGCCTAAAAATGAGAAATTGCACATTCAAGGATAAAGTAATTTATTATTGGATAAAGTTGCATGAGAATTAAGTCGAGAGGCATAATTATATTTTTTTATAGGCCATTTTGATTTAATCATAAGCCAATTTAAAGTATAATTATGTTTAGGAATTAATTTAGGGTCCAGTCGAAGGGTTTCATTAAGTGCAAGGACTTAATTATACTTTAAATTGGTCAAATTAATTTTGTTAAGGGCTTAATTGATGAAAAATCAAGTTCTTGAGTTTAATTCAGGTTCAATTGAGAAGATTGGAATTTTCAAAGATCGAATTGAATTTTTCCAAGCCAATTATGCGAAATCAGGGGTCAAATTGAAGACAATTGAGAGTTTAATGGTCAATTGAGAGTCAAATAAATCAGAAGCCTAGGACCAAAATAAAAAATACACACAAAGCTAAGGTTGCTGTTTAAATTTTGAAAGGGATACAATTGCACAAAATTTCAGTTCGAAGCCAATTGGAGGTGCAATTAGAACAGTTACAAATTAAAAGACCAAATTGCACTTCCACCTTCTCCCAAACTACAATCCCGCCGCTTGCCTTTACATGCATTGCCTACCGACAGGCCACTTGCACCACCATCGACAGCCATAACTGTAGGCATGCTACCGCCGAAAGTAACCCTCGCTGCGGACAAGCCACCACTATAGGCACACCATTGCTGACAGGCCACCACACCGCCGCTTACACTGTTAAGCAACCACTGCACATAACTTACTTTCTTCACTATAAATGACAAAAAAGAAACTATGAAATCATTTTTATATATTAGATAATATATAGGTGGATTGTAGTGAATGAACATTACCCAAAAAGGTGAGTATAGGTGACTTCTTCAGCTTGGATCTTATGGACATCAATAAGTAAGTTTAAATTCTATTCTTCACTACTAATATAGTCTTTATACTACTTACCAGTCCATACTCGCTAAAATGTATGAAACCAAATAATTCTAAGATCCAATTCTTTTGACAACTTTCTTATAGTGTCATGGGGTTGGAAAGCTGTACAAGAATCAAGAAAACACATGTTTATCATATTAATTAACTAACAAAACATCTTAAGACATAGAGATAAGACGTGAAAAGAAACGTGAGGAAATTTTGCCATATATTTCCAAGCATTGCATAAGGGAAGAAATTTTATTGTGATTATCAAGTCTTCAAGATATGTTATCCATCAAATGAAGATCTTGCAGAATTGTTTTGTTAGACTATATTGAGTGTAACAAAAGATGGAATAACATTAAATAACAAATGATGGAACGGGTTTTAGTATTTCCCTTTTAAGTTTGAAATTGTTAATGAAAGGAATGACATGGTTATGGAGCTTCTTAGAGCATTGGTTGATTGAAAAAATCACGTTAAGATAATTAACGTATTTTTTATGTCGTTTCTCATACAAACACACTAGAGAAAGAGAGGTAATGATTAGCTAATGGTGATCCTAGGTCTGTGAAACACTTAAATACCTTTTTGAGCCTATGAATATCCCTTTATTTAGCCATGAACCATAGCCTTATTACATGTTTGTAAGAGTCCTTCTTGATCAAGCAAGCAATTTTAACTGATAAGTGGTTTCTCAATATTTGTTAGGGTTTTTCCATAAGGGTTATAATTTCATGAAGTAAGTTACAAGTTGTTATGCATATTGATAAAGTAAGTACTGAAAAATGAGATAAATTTTCTGTAGAATCTCGGGTCTTTACTAGATAGTCTAATTGTTTGAAAACCACAAATTATCACTTCATCATGTACCATCAAATGACATACCCCAAAATGAGAGATTATAATCAAAACACAAAAAGCCCATAAAAAGACGATTTCAATCTCATAATGAGTCATTTACTGTATGCAAAATACAAGATATTTACAGGTCTGCATGCATTGAATATTGTGTGTTGGGTATTTGACCAAATGAATTTGATTTTCAACAAATGACATCTATTTGATTTTATTTCAAGGATTAGACTTTGGATGCACATGATCCTTGAAATTGGTGACATAATTTCAGAACAAGAAAGATTTACAAACAAAGAAAACATTGACTGGATTTGCAAAATCTTTAATATTGACAGTTCTTGATTATCATTGGAAAGCCCAGCAGTCAGAGGCCACAACCTGGATTGTGATAGGAATGCAGACAATTTCACATCAGCTTGGGGCAAAGAAATACAAGTAAATAAAGGTTCAGTGAAATTCATCAATGAGCACCAACAGATTCAACTTAGGGCAGCATTGTTTAATAGAGAATGATGGTTTAACAAGATTGAAAAGTGATTGAGAATGTGAAACCCGAGAATAAAGTATAAAAAGAGGTAGGAGGTTTATAATAATTTAAAATGTTGTTATAATACAAAATTTATGAAAATAAAAGAAAAGCAAAGTAAAAAAAAGGGATTAAAAAGAAATTAAGAAGAGATTGGACTATAAATTCCCATCTTTTCTATCAGCCATGGCCAGCTGAAATTAAAAGAAAGAGGGGAGGGAGAATCTCAAATTTTACTTCACAAAACTAGGAGAAAACACCCAAAAAACTTGTAAGCCCATATAAGTCTTAGAATTTTACAGTGGAGAAACACAACTGGGGGGAGAATTAACAAGAAGAAAGTGAAGAATCTAGGGAAGAAAGGAGGGAGAGGAGTGGTTGGTTCCTTACAAGGAGAAGAAGAGTAAGATTCTTCTAAAATTGTGAACTAAAGTCAAGATTTCATCTAAGTAAGGAGTTCTAATTCCAATTTATATGAAATTAACTTCAATTTGATTAGAAGTTCATGATTCTTCTTGAATTGGGAATTAGGGTTTTTAAAACAAAATATTGGAGAAATGCAAAAATGAGTAGGGCTTTCATGAACAAAGAGAAAAACATGGCTGTGATTGATGAGCAAGCAAGGATTGAAGATGAATTGGTTATGTTTCCTCCATTTTTTGCAAAACAAGGCAAATTTGTTGCCCTGTTTCTTAGGGGAATTTGTACATGAAAAATACATAATTCAGGGAGGTTCCCTCATAAAAGTTGTATTTGTGAGTGTTAGCTTTCCAATGAGTCCAACCCCATCTAATTTGGAGCTCTGGAACTCCAGATATCGATAAAAATCTGAGGAGAGGTTGAGCTATCACATCTGTTGGCAGTTTCGGCCAAGTTGAGAAAATAGAGAAATTTAACCATGTTAAGGGTAGAAATTGTTTCCTTGCCCTTCATAAAGTGTGTCTTGATCTTCAAAAAATAAAAGAAGAGAATAAATGGTGATTAAAATTAAATTCATGATGCCCACTTGGACTACAAGTGAGCTGAAAAGTTAAAGGTGATAATGAGGAATACAAGTGAGAAAGAAAAGATTTGGTAAAGAGAATTGAATATTATTACCATTGTTATTGTTGTTGTGTGTTATATGTGGATTAATATGAAAAAATGGTGGGTGTTTGTGGTTTCAAGAGGAGCCGCAGGAGGAGGACAACAATAACAAGGGAATGCAAGCTGACCGTTCATAGCGGGTAAGTACTTGGTACCTATATCTCCTTTATCTAATAATTATTTTCTTTACTAGTTATTGAACTATAAGATACAATTTGGTGCTTATTGATGAGGAAAAGAAAAGGGGTAAAGAAAAGGTTAAGGGATGGATATATATATATATAGGAAGAAACAAGCTAGTTGATATCGACATTACCGATACGTCGGTGGCGAGATCTAAACCCCAATTAACTATTCGATTTCAGAATAGTTAATGATATCAACGGGTGACGTTGATATCGGCATAATTTTTAAACATGATTAACTATTAGGTTTCAAAATAGTTAATGATATTGGTGGGTGACGTCGATATCGGCATAATTTATAAACATGATTAGCTATTCGGTTTTGGAATAGTTAATGATATCTGCAGGTGACGTCGATATTGGCATAAGTTATAAACTTGATTAACTATTTGGTTTCAGAATAGTTAATGATAACGGCGGGTGACATCGGTATCATCATAATTTATAAATATGATTAACTATTCGGTTCTGGAATAGTTAATGATATCAGCAAGTGACGTCGATATCGGTAAAATTTATAGACTTGATTAGCTTTCTAAGATGAAAGCTAATGATGTCAAGAATCCTTGACATCAGCATACTCTAAAACCTCCCAAGGTAATACGGAACAAAGATTAACTATTTTGGTTTTAAAAATAGTAAATGACATTAACGGTTATGTTCGTATCGGCATTATCGTGAAATTGATTAGTTGATTCTAGGACGGGTAACTAGAAACACTATTGGAGGTCATTAATGTTGGCTATAGTCTTTTCGATGTGAAAGGGAGGGATGACGTAGCAGAAAATCACAAGGAACACGACCAACGTCGATATTCCGTGAAATCACATGAAAATAAGAGAAACTTTCTAAAACTCCAATTTTATCCAATGATATCCAAAGCTAAGTCAGCAAGAGGCTTTACAATTGTATTTAAAGTAAAACCCTATCCTAATCCATGCCTGAAAAGGAAATGATGATATTTAATAAAATTACCCAAAATGAAAAATTTGAGATAAATGCAGAAATTGAAAGGGCTATAAATCCTGAGCCATCTAGAATTGATGGAAGTCAATTCGGACTTGGAAATCAAAAGTTAGAGCCAAAAAAAAACTTTTCTAAAATGGCAAAAACACCGATTTCGGGGCCTAAATGATGGAATTCGGCCAAAATCCGACGTGCCTCAGTGGCATGACTTATTCTGCAAATATCAAGACGCATCAATTGGGTGAGTTTTGTGTCATTCTGACATCAAAACCCGAGCTGCCAAAATTCAGTAAACTTTGAATTTTGGGTGCTCCCTCTTGATCATGTACACCTCCGCTACTTGTTCTACATCAAGGGAGAAGTAGTCAAAAGAAATAAATTTTCTTTTATATAACCTTAAAAGGGTGTATAGGGTTGTGTTTAAGATCTCATATGATTTAAGTAGATTGATGGATATGTTGTTTAAATTTCTTCTGTAAATTGCTAGTATTTACTTAATTATTTTTACTTACATAAAAAATCTATATTTTGCATCCCGGTAGGTCACCCGTCATAATAAGACCCCCATCTTCCATCCGGGTAGGTCACCCATCATAAAGAGACCCCATCTTCCATCCCGGTAGGTCACCCATCATAATTAGACCCTTTTAACCAATCTAACTGCGGTAAGTCACCCGTCATAATGAGAACCTCCTAACCAATCTAACCCGGGTAGGTCACTCGTCATAATGAGATCATCCTAACCATTCTAACCCGGGTAGGTCACCCGACATAATGAGACTGTCCTAACTATTCCAACCCGGGTAGGTCACCCAGAACAATGAGACCATCCTAACTATTCCAACCTAGATGGGTCACCTAAAATAATGAGACCTTCATCACCAATTCAATCTAGGTAAGTCACCCGTCATAATGAGACCCCATCTACCATTCAGGCAGGTCACCCATCATAATGAGACCCACTTCACCATCTTCCTTTCGGGTAGGTCACCCGTTATAATTAGACCATCTTCACCATTCTATTTTTCTTTACAACACTTATTATTTAAAGTCTCTTACAAGACTTTAGTCATAAGCATTGTAAAGAGGGGGCATATGTTGCTACCCAATTTTTGACCCACCTATTTTTATGGTTCAAAAAAAACAAAAAAAATATAAAAAAGGACAAAAACCAAAAATATCTTGATACAAGGGGAAAATTGAACAAATTGAGAGCTTAATGGTCAATTGAGGGTCAAATCGCACAAATCAAAAACCAATGACCAAATTAGAAAAGGCACGCAAGCTAAAGGTTGCTTTTGAAATTATGCCTATAAAAAAACTCTATAAATAGAGTTTCTCATAAACAAGAAGGGGGACCAAAAAAATACACACACTCACACCCCAAACCCTAAACAATCTCTTCACCCCCTCCCCATTTTCCCTGCTCTTTCCCCCCTTCTCCCATGGCCAACTAGCCTCCACCCTTAAGCTTGTAGCTTCGACCGGCCACACTAGCATTCCCTTCATCTCCATTTCCCTCCTATTAAACACCACAGTGACAACACCCCTTGTGGCCTCACTCTTTTCCTCGCCTATACCGGCCAGCCACCAAAGAAGCAACCCCATCCACTCTCTTCTTCCTAGCCTCTCTCGGTTGGCAATACAGCTACCGTTAGCCCCCAGGTTACCAAGATATCATTGTTGACCAGCCCCAGCACCGACAACCCCTTCCACTTTAGCCTAGCCACCATCAACAGCAACCCCCCACCATGGGCAGCTGAGTCGCTCCTTGAAGAAGAAGAAATTGAGAAGGAGGGCAGATTTAAGATCTGAAGAGAATGATTTGATTTTGTGTTTGTGTTTTGTTTGTTGTTCGTTGTTGTTTTGCAGGTCATTGGAAGGCCGTCTCCAGCTAGTGACGGTGGTGTGTGGGCTAACGTGCCACCAGTACCCTTGTTGCTACCACTACTCCAGAATTATCCCCAAGGTTTTTTTTTGTGATTTTGTTTATGTTTATGCTTTTTTTTGAGTTTTTATTGCATTTTTAATTATTATTTGTAAAATGTAATGCAAAAAAAAGGGAAAAGATAATGTGTGTGTGAGCTGTATTTTACTTGTAAAATGTGATGAAAAAGAGAATGTGTGTGTAGTGTATTTTACTTGTAAAATGTGATGAAAAAGAGAATGTGTGTGTGGTGTATTTTATTTATGTTGGTTTTGTTAAGAAAAGGAATATAAAACTATATAAAAAAAGTTTTTTATTTGCATACATCAAAAGTGTTTTCCAAAAATTTGTCTTAGATTTAATAACAAGTTTATTAAATCTTGAAACTTGGCTTATTTGAAACAAATCACAAAATTAATTCATGAGAGTTTAATAGTTAAATTTAGATAGTAAATATCAGATCTATAAGTAGGCTAACATTTAAATATCTAGAAACGATCAAAAAACTTCCCAGGATTATTTTGAGCGTTGTCGATTTTTTTTAATTGATTAATTGTGAAATTAATTTATGAGAGTCATTTGTTAAATTCAGATAGTTAATGTTGAACTTATAAGTAGGCTAACATTTACATATCTAGAAACGATAAAAAAAAACCTCTCAGGATTATTCTGAGCGGTGACCGATTTTATTGAATTGGCCAACATTGAAAGAAATCACTAAATTAATTCATGAGAATTAGTGGTTTTAGAGTAGAGTTCATAATGGTGACTTCAGGCAAAAGATTAGAGTTTCAAACTAAATATTATTATTTTGAAGCCCAATAACCATCTTGTCACATTTAAGACTAATAATTTTTAGTATAAATTACTTTTTTGAAGCACGACATGATCAAAACCATGCTATCATGTCAAAATTTTGCTCTTATATCAATTCACTATTTTTTTTGTATAAAAATAAAATTATTAAGGTCGACCATCTCAATCCATGACCTAGATTTTTCATTGAGTTAGCCTATTGATGAAGTTTTAAAATAGTGATTCATAAAGGTTTTAAACTCTTGTATACATGTATTTTCTATTTTCCCCTTCAAACTTTGTTCTTCTCCATTTCATGGTTACTTATTTATTCTGATAAATTTAATTCTAGAGCAAAAATGAGATTAAAAGACTTTTATTTTTTTATTTATTTTTTTTAGCAAAGAAGAGAGTTAAGGTTTTTAACCATTAAATTGTGTAAAAAACAATTAAATTGTGTAAAAAACAATTCATGGGTAGAGAGTTATCTACTAAAGGTGATTTCTTTTCAAAATTTTCACCATGCTAGAATATATTCATGTTTTTGTTTCCTAGTTAGAAAAAAAAATGATCTCATGTTCCAACAAATGTTTTCTTTTTCTTTGAAAATTAGATGTATAAAGTTAAAAATATAATTTCAAAACTTAACTTGGATTGATCTGAAATAGGGCTCAAGCTATAGATTGGACTGTTATATTTCAAAAACCTTCACGTGACAAGTGAAACTCTATATCACAAGTGTGGTATTCATTTGTTGTAGGCAATACTAGTATGTTTTGACATGTGCTCTTGTTTCTAATTTCACTAATGCCTTAAAGTTGATTTTCTATAAACTTTAAATCTTTATAGAATCTCTCTTGTTTTGTCCCTCATGTCTTTTTTGTTCATCCAGTAATTTTGATATGTGCCAAAAAAAAAACGTGTTACTTCATACTAGTTTTAGAAAGATTACAGGACATTGACAAGGAGATGAAAGTAGCTAAAAAGATGCTAGAATTGTATTGAATAGTAGAAACAATAGCTTGGGCATTACAAATGCCTCATTAACTTTCATATATAAGCATTATTCATGTTGCATATAGTATTTAAACAGAGACCTTGATTATGATTTGTCTCGGATACAAAATTTACGTTTTAATAATCTCATTAATCAAATTCATTTCTCCTTGGTGGAATATTCCTTGTTCAATTTGTTTTGTAGATTTAATTAATTAATGAAATGAAGCAATGGCTTAAAGTGATATTGCTATGTGGTTCAAATATGGAACTAAGACAAATAGATATTAATCAAAACTATGGCGAGTGTTGATTTGCATGTAGCTTGTATTGTTACAAGACTAAAGAGATGTTGAAACTCAAATCCAATAAAGTTTTTTATCCCAATCACATCATAGTGTGAAATTAAGGTGCAAGAGTGAAGAATGAGAAGAGAAGTGATATCCATTCCATGATCAGACTAATTGCCCCAAAATCAATTTTAAATCCTTATAGAATCTCTCTTGTTTTGTCCCTCATGTCTTTTTTGTTCATCCAATGATCTTCTTTAAGCAACAAGAAGAACCTAAAGAATTTGTAAATGTTGTAAAACTAGTTATTAGAAAGGGTTATGAATAAAAATTAAAAAAGAAAAACCCTCTTTTGAACTACAATATAAGTGCCTCGATAACATGTCTAGTTCTCCAACAAAACTCCATTTTCAATTTCTTTCAAGTTGTTTACTTTTTATGTTGTTTCGCTACTCAAAAGGTCCAAAATAGCATTGACTATCCCCATCTAAAATAATAAAAAAACAATAATCTCAATAAGTACATGTGGATACAGCAAGAGCATCATTGCTCAATAGTTGAAAGTTCAACGCATGAAGATTTTAGTTTAGGATTATTAATTTTGTATGGATTAAGACTTGAACCCTTGACCTCATTGCAACCCCACTTGGTTAAAAAGTTCTTTAACCACCAAAAAGTCAAGAGAGAAACATCATATGAGAATTAATATGCTAGTCATTGCATGATACCTTTTTTCTAGGTTTTTAATGCTAGTAAAGAGTTTCATGTCTTGGTGCCATTAGATAGTTTTTCTTAAAACTAGCATAATATGACCACATATATCAAGAGAAATAACTTTGTAAGTTATTTTGAAAAAAAAATATAGTTTGTTAAGATGCCAAATATTATTGATGCAACTAAAATAAAATTTAAAGGTTGCAACTTTTAAATTTGAAAATAAAATAAAATTGTGCTTTACTTTAATAAATACTTTCATGACTATTTATACATGTGTGTTTGTGTTTTCTTAAAAGTGGATGATTGTCCCATTCTCTTTGCAAATACTGTTTTGTTTTGTTTTGTTTCTTGCTTAGACTATAACGACAAAATAAATCATTAATATTTGATAAGGAAAAACGTGATTTACTTATGTTAAAGAATCATTTCTCAATGTAGGCGGGCAACTTCTGTGATCCATTAGTTGTTGAAAACATTACATGCATGAATCTATTATCCTTCATGAATTTAGGACCCAACTCTATATAAAAAGAAATAAGAATTAAAACCAAATAGAACCTCCCCACCGAAGGCAAATGCAAGAGAAAATGCTAATCACAATATGTTATAATAAGGTTATCATACTTGATTGAAGGCATAAGCTACTTGTAAAGGTTTTGCAACTGTCTATTGAGGCATATATGCACCCCTCAATGAATTAATATTTTGAAATATCCCATATTTAGGATCTAAAAGGAAAAAAAATCATGAACAATAAAATACAATGATAAAATAAATTTTGCAACTTTGCAATAAGAGTTTATGACCCCACCATTGTGTTTGAAGCCTTTGTGTATACTGTAATGACCTAAATTTTTTTTTTCACCGAAATTTCTAATGAAATTTCGGCAGAGTCTCCCCTATAATGGGAGATCCCCAAGTTATCAATAACACAACCTGTACACAATTTAAATCACATCTCGTCCACAACCACATCCAGGATTAATATAATAATTTCATAATTCATTCCAGAATATGCTCACTTCGATTAACATCGGTTCTTAGTTAAAGACATAATACTATTTGCATATTGAGAAGTGCATAATACAATTGTACTTACATATATATACAAGAGTTTACATTCATATCCTTTCAGCAACTATAAGAAATTTATAGAAAAAGATTCACTAAAAGTTAAACATTCTTTAACTAAATGTTAAAAACATTACATTGCTATAAGGAACAATTTGAAACACGTTCCACTTAACCATCATAGACAAGAAGCAATTAAGAAAAACTTGAAACACAGTTATGCAGAAAACACATGATCATAAAACAGATCACTAACATAACACGCACAAGGCAGGTCCCTTACAATAGCCTGCAATCTTAAAATTAATTCACTCCCTGCGGCAAGCAAAGAAGAAGAAGACGATGAATAGTGAAATTTTAGAGTGTGATGAATGGTGTACCTATTAACACCTTTGGGTAGAGGGGGTCGAAGTGGTTCTTCTGGTCATGGTGGCGTCGAAAATGGTGGCCTGTGGTGGCTGGAGTAAGCATTGGAAGTTAACGTGCTTATGTCGCAGCCCCAACTGCTACTGTTGCCAACCTTGTTTAGGACCATGGTTTGGGTCGCCGGTGGAGGGGGAGCTTCTACTGAGGTCAAGACGGTGCATGGTGGCCAGAGTTGATGGCTGCTAGAGGTGAGAGAGAGATGTTGACGTCTGGTTTTAATGAGAGAGAAAACAAAGCAGTCCGAGAGAGATGAAGAGGAGAGAGAGAGAGGCTAGAAACAAGAGGGATGAAGATATAAAATTTATACGTAAAATTATCCTTTGACCTCTGCTTGGTCTCTCCCTTTACCCATTCAAAATCTTCTCATATTTATAGTAGAGGAAGCAGCCCTTTTGCTGCCCATGGTGTGCAACTGAGGGCTACTACCTTTGCATTGCCCAGTAATGGGGCTTTGCTCAAGTGGCGTGCGTGCACTGTTCAAGTGATTGAACAGTGCACTCTTGTGAAAATGATTTTGCAGAGGGTAAAAATGAGATTTTGTGTAATTATACCCCGGTCAGAATATTAAATATTAGCCTCGACTTTACGCGCCTTTTTTTTTCATGATTTTTTATTTGCACGATTTAACCCTCAATTGACCATTAAACTCTCAATTTATTCAATTTGGCCTGCGATTTCACATAATTGGATTGAAGTAATTTAAATTGGTCTTCGAAAATTCCCATCTCATCAATTGCACCCGAATTAAATTCAAGAACTTGATCTCTCCTTGACTAAGCCCTTAATAAAATTAATTTGACCAATTTAAAGTATAATTAAGTCATCATGCTTAATTAAATCCTTCAATTGGACCATAAATTAATTCTCAAACATAATTATATTTTTAAATTGGCCAACGATTAAATCGAATTGGCCAATAAAAATATAATTATATGTTTCAACTGAATTTTTACGCAGATTTATCTGATAATAAATTATATTAGCCGCGAATCTGCGCTCTTTTTTGTTTCCAGGTATAAAAAAGTACAATCATATCATTACGCTTTTAAATTGGACAGTGATTAATTTAAATGAACCAACGAATAAATCCAAATGGCCCATAAAAACACAATTATATTTTCTAACTTAATTTCTACACAGATTTATCCGATAATAAATTACATTAGCCTTGAATCTGCATTTTCCTTCATTTCTGGGCACAAAAGAGGTACGATCGAGATCTCGAACGCGTCCAAAAATTTTTCCTTGATTTTTCTGCCGACACCAACCCCTTTTATTTTATTTTTTCTTATTTTTGGGCAGATTTGGGGGATAACCCAAAATTGGGTTATGACAACCTCTCTAAATATGCACATTTCTAAGATTCTATATTTATTGCATCATCTATTTTATGGCAAGCAATGAAATGTGCCATCTTAGAAAATCTATCCACAACAACAAATATAGAATCTCTCCCTTTCTTAGACCTAGGTAGACCTAAGATGAAATCCATAGAAATATCAACCCAAGGTTCCTTAGGAACAGGCAAAGGTGTGTATAATCCATGAGGCATCACCCTAGACTTAGCTTGTCTACATGTTATGCACCTCTCACACATTCTTTGCACATCTCTTTTCATATTAGGCCAATAAAAGGGCTCATGTAGAACCTCCAAAGTTTTAGCAATTCCAAAATGCCTCATTAAACCTCCCCCATGTGCTTCCCTCACAAGCAATTCATGTAAAGAACAATTAGGCACACATAACTTATTTTCCTTAAAATAAAAATCCATCATGCCTAAAATATTTATCCTTGCCCGAAACCTTGCATGTGTCATATATATCACCGAAATCATGATGATTAAGATAAAACTCCTTAATATACTAAAATCCTAGCAATTTAGTATTAAGAGTATTAAGAAGAACATACCTTCACAACAAGGCATCGGCAACCACATTTTCTTGACCATGCTTGTATTTAATCACATATGGAAAAGTTTCAATAAACTCAACCCACTTAGCATGTCTCCTACTTAACTTACCTTGACCCTTCAAATGTTTCAATGATTGGTGATCAATATGTATGACAAACACTCGGGGCCACAAATAATGTTGCCAAGTCTCCAAAACCCGCACGACTGCATACAACTCTTTATCATAAGTGGAATAGTTAAGAGTTGCACCACTGAGTTTCTCACTAAAATAAGTGATGGGTCATTTTTCTTGCATTAAAACAGCTCCAATACCTATTGGTAAAGCATCACATTCAATCTCTAAGGCTTTATTAAAATCAGGTAAAGATAGTAAAGGTGCCGAAATCAAGTTTGATTTTAACAAGCTAAAAGCATTTTCTTGTTCTTCTCCCTACTTGAAACCCACGGTTTTTTTAGCAATTTCAGTCAATGGAGAGGCTATCTTACTAAAGTCTTTGACAAATCTTGTATAAAAACTAGCCATACCATGAAAACTCCTAAAGTCTGTTATGGATTTTGGTGTAGGCCATTTTTGAATAGCCTTAACCTTAGCCTCATCCATTTCTATACCTTTTGCACATACCACATATCCAAGAAAAATAATCTGATCCATGCAAAAGTCACACCTTTTCAAATTAGCATATAAGGACTTTTTAAGCACATCAAGAACTTGTCTCAAATGACTTATATGCTCGTTAATCTCCTTACTATAAATCAAGATATCATCAAAGTAAACGACTATAAACTTACCAATAAAAGCACACAACACATGATTCATCGATCTTATAAAAGTACTAGGTGCATTAGTAAGTCCAAAAGGCATACCAACCACTCATACAAACCATATTTAGTTTTAAAAACAATTTTCCATTCATCCTCTTCTTTCATCCTAATTTGATGATAACCACTTTTCAAATCAATTTTTGAAAACAACTTAGAACCATTTAATTCATCCAACATATCATATAATCTAGTAATGGGATGTCGATACTTTACAGTGATGTTATTGATGGCTCGACAATCCACACACATTCGCCAAGTTTTGTCCTTTTTTGGATCAAGAAGCACAAGAACTGCACAAGGACTCATGCTCGCTCGAATGTATCCTTTTGACACCAACTCCTCCACTTGCCTTTGAAGTTCCTTAGTCTCTTTAGGATTGCTCCTATAAGCTGGCTGGCCTATTTGGTATAGATGCTCTTGGAACAAAGTTAATTTGATGCTCAATACCTCTAATTGGCAAACCACTAGGAATGTCATCCGGAAAGACATCCTCAAATTCCTGCAAAAGAACTTTAACAACACTAGGAACTCAAGAATCTAAATCATATGAGTTAAAGAATGCCTCTTTATACACAAGTAAAATCATAGGCAAGTCAGAAAGATAGGCATGTTTAACATCATTAGATTTTGCAAAAAAATTAAGGTGTTTCCCCACTTTTTCTACACACTCTTCTTTTCTCACCCTTTCTTTCTTCTCTCCACTCATTTTCTCTCCACTCTCGGCCAAAACATGTTGCTCTCCCTCATAACCCTTCTTCAATTGAATTTGATCTTCATACACTTGCTTTGGTGAGAGTGGGGCAAGTGTATAAATCTTTCAACCCTTCTCTAATGAATACCTGTTCTTAAACACATCGTTCTTGGCTTTTTTTATCAAATTGCCAAGGCCTCCTTAGTAACAGATGAGTATCATGCATAGGCACAACATTTGATGCAACAGAAAACACAAGGAATATGACCAAAGTCGATATTCCATAAATAAATATAGTATGAGAGGAACTCTTCGAAAAAACTCAACTTTATTCAATAAATCAAAAGATAATTCGGTCAGAGGCTTACAACCATATTTAATGCAAAAACCCTAGCCTAACCCACGATGGATAAGGAAACGATGCTAATTAATAAAATGCCAAAAATGAAAAATATGAGATAAATGTAGAGATTGAAAAGGTTATAAATCCTGAGCAAGTCGAAATTGGCGAAAGTTGATTTGGACTTAGAAATCAAAAGTTATGGCTAAAACAAAACTTTCCTAAAATGGAAAAAACGATGATTTCAAGGCCTAAACGATGGAATTCGGCCAAAAACTGACATGCATCAGCAGCAAAGCTGCTGGCTCCTTTCAGAAACACCGAGATGCATTAACTGGGTGAGTTTCGTGTCATTTCGACTTCAGCGCTGGACTGCGGAAATTTAGTTGCCTTTGAATTTCGGGTGCTCTCTCTTAAGAATGTACACCTCTACTACTTGTTCTACATCAACATCACATAATATTTCATTCTTATATTTATATTTGCCTATTGAAAATGAAATCATCATCTATCTATTCACCCTAACAACACCACTTCATTCGACCATTGAAGTTGATAAGGCTTCTCATGCTTTATGGTATTCAATCCCAACTTTCTAACCAAAGTAACACTAGCAATATTAGTACAACTACCACTATCAATTATCATACTACATACCTTATCGTTGATTAGGCATCTAGTATGGAAGATGTTCTCCCTCATCCTCCTTAGTCTGAATACTAAGTGACCTTCTAACCACCAAAACTTTATCATCAACAACATACTCAAAATCACTAGCATCCTCAAGTGGGGGCATGTCATCACAATCAGACTCTCAATAGTGGACACAATCTCTCCATCATCCTTTAGAATCATAACTCAATGATTTGCACATTCTAATGTATAATGTCCCAATCCTTGACTCTTAAAACACTTTATATTATGATTATGCTTTGGTTGAACTTCTCCCTTAATTTTTTTATCCTTGGCCAAAATCTGCTTCTTCATGGAGTTAGGTTCGGCAACTTTAGATGTCACCGAAGGCTTCGATGATGCACTACCCTCTTTCCTATAATTCATCTTCCAACCCGAAGAAGACCCCATAGAAGCTCTAGATCATGTATTACCCTTCCTTTTCAATTGTCCTTCAACCTTAATGGCTAAGTGTACTAACTCCTCCAGATCAACATATGATTGCAACTCCATAACATTAGCTATGTCTCTATTCAAGCCATTGAAAAACCTAAACATTGTAACTTCCTCATCTTCATTAATATTAGCTCTAATCATAGCCACCTCTAATTCTTTCTGATACTCCTCCACACTCTTATTACCTTTGTGTAATCATTTGTAACAATTAAACAACTCCCAATAATAATGTATAGGAACATACCTCTTCTTCAATATTGTTTTCAACTCCTCCCATGTGCTAATTGGTCTTTCTCTATTCCTTCTTCTTTCTAACACCAATCTCTCCCACCAAACCATGGCATAGTCAGTAAACTCCACTACAACTAACTTAACCTTCTTTTCTTCGAAGTACCTATGGATGTCAAAAATCGTATCCACCTTTTTTTCCCAATCTAAATAAGCTTCTGGATCAATTTTCCCTTTAAAGACTGGGATTTTTAACTTAATACTATCTAAATTTCGATCTATATATCCCAAATCATCAAAAGTCCCTCAATGCTCAAAATCCCTATATGGCCGAATATGTCCCCTCCTTGGCCGATTCTCATACCTCTCTCCCCTATGTGTATGAAACCCACCACTACAGTTAAGATCATCCTCGCCTTCATCTGTAGAGTTTCTAGCAACACTCTCCTCTTTCCAAGCTTCTCTACCCCTTTTACTTCATCCTCCATCATACCTAATCTCTAATTTTCAATCCTATTTATTTACTCACCAAACATAAATTCCATTTGTTGTTGCATTCTTGAAAACCCATCTTCTTGGATTTCACCGATCTTCTATGGCACACTATTAGAAGATATTTTTTTTGAAACCTGCACGAAAATCGTTAGCAATAAAAAATCACCTCACACACTCATGTTTCACACAAATTTATAGGCTTTTTACTTGAATATGCTCCCTATGCCTTTTTCCACTCAAATTGCTTTTCTTTAGTTCATGAGATCACTTAGCAACAATTCAGAAAAAAGCAACCAACTAAACAGTGAACTTATAAATTTGATATAGACTCTAGAAGCAAAAAATTACGAAACTAACAAAACAAAACTCGATGATAAATTCATGAATAACAACACAAATTTGTACAAATAATATGAAGATTTGAAGAAAAACAAAAACAAAATCAGAAAAGTACAAAATAATTTCGAATTATCAACAACTAAGGATTTAATTAAGAAAATTCCAGCAACTCAGGAAAATCAACTAAACTACCCAATTTCTTAAGGAACACAAACAAGACTGCTAAGTGGAAGACTAACCAATTTCTCAATGATCAAGGTTTTCTCAAGCATGTATTTAGCCAAAACAAAAAAAAAGTGATTTTTTTCTTCTTGTCTTTTCTTTTCTTTTCTCTTTTTTTTTATACAGCAGCAATCAAGATTTCAAGATCAAACACTATTTTTTTTTATCTTTATATGTATATATTTCGGTAAGAACACTAACTTACGATTAAGTGTTCAACAAAGCAATAACAAGTAACATCCCTATTGTTTTTTTTAGGTGGTTGAATCTATCAAAAACCAAATAAGAAACAATAAAGACTCAAATTGAAGGATATAACAAGTGATTAGATCTACTCTGATACCAACTAATGTGAACCCTAGTGGAATTTAATGGTATTCACGACCCCAAGATCAATCTAACCCATATTTATGGAGATTTGAATGAGCTTATCATAATGGAAGACTTGCTTAAAGGCAACAACACTATAAACCAACTCGATCACAACACCTACACTTGGAGATGAGCAAAAGAAGTATAAATTCACAACAAAGAATGGTCAATTCTTTGAAGAGTTGAAAGTTCAATCAAGAATCAAGATGAAGCAACCAAAGACAACTCCAATGCTGGAAAATATTGCTCAAAAAGTCTGCCCTAAAATTATTCATAAAGAGTATTTATACCCCAAGCCAAAACCATAGTTTCCCTAATGGGTCTCACATAAGCCCAAATTAAATAATAATCAATCCAAGCTAAAACTATCCCAAACTAAATAAAATAAACAAGTCTAAAAACCCAAACAAATTGTCTCCTCTCAAAATAATTAAAATTTGATAGCTCAACTAATCAAATAAGACAAGTTCATTATTTCTGCATTCTGTTAGGCAATAGTAAGACCCAACTTAAAACGGATGGTTCTCTCTAGTCTTCATGAATTAGAAGATGTTCCATATACAATTGGAAAGGTATGGAAGTCTAGTTTCCAGAAAAACTAGAATCACATCAAAATTCGATTTGTAGCTCCATTGATGAATAAAAGAGTAACCAAAGGTCAAACTGTCTGAATCTAGTCTTCTTCTCTCAAACCTTGTGTAACGGTCTTTGTTCCACAAACAAGCCCCTCTTGAACATGAATGAGATTAATCAAGGATTTATCTTTATTATTAGAAATCGTCTTGAAGTCCATCTTAGCCCATGTATCTTGAAGAAGTCCATTAAAAGCTTCTTTGAACTTCTTAGCCCTAAGCCTAGTAATTAGGCCAATTGGACCCTGTAATGAATCCTTTGATGGTTGGATCGCATCACTTTTGTTTCCTTTTCTGTCCTCACTTCATGACCCAAATAAGGTTGTACTAGGGTCTCCTCTTGATACTCCAATGGTCCTTGCAATTTTGACTTGGTTGAAACCTTCGAAACCAATGCATTCAATGCCTTTTTCAATGTATTTATCTTAAACCGGGTCATTGGACCATTTGGAACATGTAATGGGTCATTATTGACATTTTTGAATTGGTCCACATCACCTACTCAACTTACTTTGCCCTTTCAAATGCTTCAAGGATTCATGATCTGAATGTATCATGAACTCTTTGGGCCATAGGTAATGCTACCATGTCTCTAAAGTTCTTACCAAGGCATAAATTTTCTCCATGCAAAAGTTACACTTATTGAAATTAGCATATAGTTTTTCATCTCATAATATACTAAGTACTATGCAAATGATCAAGATGTGCATTCATGTTCTTTCTACAAATTAGGATGTCATCAAAAAACACAACCACAAACTTACTAATGAATGCATGCAAAACATGATTAATCAATCTTATAAACATGCTAGGTGCATTTGTAAGCCCAAACAACATGATTAACCACTCATCCAAACCATGTTTAGTCTTAAATATTGTTTTCCATTCATCACATTCTTTTGTCATAATATGATGATACTCACTTTTAAGTCAATTCTAGAGAAAATACATGCTCCATATAAGTCATCCAACATGTCATCAAGTCTTAGAATAAGATGTATGTACTTTATGTTATGCTATTAATGGCGCGACAGTTA
This sequence comes from Salix dunnii, assembly GCA_015731905.1. NCBI lineage: Eukaryota > Viridiplantae > Streptophyta > Magnoliopsida > Malpighiales > Salicaceae > Salix > Salix dunnii. The sequence goes on from CM027674.1 coordinate 10,693,543, forward strand.
ACACACATCCTCCATGTTTCATCCTTTTTAGGCACAAGTAACACTATCACAACAAAAAGGCTCATACTCTCACATATGTACCCCTTCATCATCAACTCTTCTACTTACCTTTAAAGCTCTTTTGTATCATCGAGATTTCTTTTATAGGTTGGACGATTAGGAATCAAAGCTCTGGGTATAAGGTCAATCTGGTGCTCAATTTCCCTTATTAGCAGTAATTCATTAGGGATGTCTCCATGGAATACATCATCATACTCCTACATTAAAGAAATAGCCATACTAGGAACAACATAATCAAGATTGTTAGTGTTTAAATAAGCCTCCTTATATATAAGATCATCGACTTGTTAGTGAAAAATACAAATATGATTTGAACTCTTTTGGCATAAACATTTTGTTGTTTCTTTAGTTTTTCCACAATATTATTGTCGCGAGATGTTTTTTTGTGCTTTGCGCCCCGCCATCCTTGGAGGGGGAGATGGCATGCGGTGAAATGGGTGTGTTTTTTATGACTATAATTATCGTCACCTCATATTACGGTTACTAGGAAACCTATTGGTTTGTGAGAGTCTAGGTAAGGGGACTTGTTATGCAAGGAGAAGATGCTCATGAATATTAAAAATAGAGAATAAAAATGTTTTTTTCAAACCCTGTCTTTGTTGCCTTCATAATGCTAAAGGCATTCTTTCTTTATCTAGTCTTTAAGGTTGGATAAATACCTTAGAATTTGCACTAATTTTGCTATTGTTGCAATTATGTTGTAATACCAAATATTTCTTTCAACTTAGACTTTGAATTTGACTTGGTTTTGTGTAATATCTAACAATCCTAGCTATGTTCAAGATTGATCTGAACTTTTATTGGATCCTAGAGCCTGTTGTTCTTATATTAGATTCTTAGTTAGATAGGGATGCTTGACATTGTTAGTTTTAGAATCATATCAGGAGATCATTTTGACCAAGCATATTGCAGACAAATTCTATTCTTCGAGAAAAAAAATTCTTGCTCTTTGGATTCTTCATGAAAATTATAGTTCTATATGTATATATGACTTTGGATTTTTGAATAGCCTCATTTTGATATTAGAAGTTCAAGATATTCTCATTTCGATATTAGAAGTTCAAGATATTCTCATTTCAATGTCTAATTCTGCTTGGTTTTTTACCAGGCAAATTCTATTTTTCAAAATGATTTTTTATCACTTTAGATCCTTCATTAAAGTTGTAATCCTGTATGTATAGATGATTTTGGAGTTTTTAACCCATTGAATTCATTTTTGGAAGCTCAAGATATTTCTGTTTGAATGTATAGTTCTGCTTGGTTTTTGACCAAGTAGATTGCGGGCATATTCTGTTCTTCAAAACAATTTTTTTCTCACTTACGATTCTTCATGAAAGTTGTAGACCTATATGTATATGAATTTAGATTCTTGAATTGCCTGATTTCAATATCGAAAGCTCAGGATATTCCCGTTTGAGTATCTAGTTCTCCATTTTTTTTACCAAGTAAATTGCAAGCACATTATGTTCTTCAAAATAATTTTTATCACTTAAGATCCTTTAATAAAGTTGTAATCCTATATGTATAGATGACTTTATATTTTGAATCTCTTGATTTCAATATCGGAAGGTCAAGATATTCTAGTTTGAATGTTTAGTCATGTTTGCGAGCAAATTTTGTTCTTCAAAATTATTTTTTCTCGCATGAGATCTTTCATGAAAATTATAGTCCTATACATATAGATGACTTTGTATTTTTGAATTTCCTAATTTTGATATTGTAAGATCAAGATATTCTCGTTTGAAGTATAATGTAAAAGGAGAAAATCCTACAACAAGAATGATTCTGACCTAAGCTTACAAGTCTTATTCGAGAGACCCAATTTAATGATTGAAGAATTTTTTAGGATATCAAACACCAATTTTAAATTTGGAAAAATTAATTAGTCTAATTGGAAAAAAATAGAAGGGGCTTGTTATAAAATGTCACAATAATTTATGTAGCTTGATTGCCACACAGGATTATTTTTTTACCATGGGTTTAAGGTTGGATATATCCCTCAAAATTTGTTGTACAAAAATGCTTTTGTCATTGTCACAATTCTATTATTCAAAATGATTTTTTACCAAGCAAATTGAGGGTAGATTCTGTTCTTCAAAATGATTTTTTCTCACTTTGGATTCTTCATGAAAGTTGTAGTCATATATGTATAGATGACTTTGGATTTTTGAATCTCCTGATTTCAATATCGTAATCTCAAGATATTCTCATTTGAATGTCTAGTGTAAAGGTAGAAAATCTTATCGCAAGAATGATTTTGACCCATGTTTGGAGGTCTTATTTGAGATACCCAATTTAATTTTTCAAGGATTGATTGGTATAAGCAAAGAGCAATTTTAAATTTGGGAAAGTTTTTTAGTCTAGTTAAAAGGAGGGGGGCTAGTTCAAAAAATATCACAATAATTTCAATAGGTTGATGCCGCACATATTATATTTTTTTTCTTTTCACTAAAACTAGCTGCACCATTTTTTTATCATAGGTTTAAGGTCGGATAAATCCCTCAGAATTTGCATTATAAAAATTATTTTTCCACTGACGGGAATTTGATTCTTCAAAATAATGTGTGACCAAGCAGATTCTATTCATCAAAATGATTTTTTCTCACTTTGAGTCTTGCATTAAAGTTGTGGTCCCTTACGTGTAGATGAATTTGGGTTTTTGAATAGCCTAATTTTGATATCAGTAGATGAAGATATTCCCATTTGAATATCTAGTGTAAAAGTAGAAAATCTTGTCGTGATTTAATTAGCATGATATTGTTCATCGTAATTTTAAGGACAACCCCGCGTATAGATTCTTTCTTTTTATCCATAAATTCTTGTTGGTTTACATGATTCTCTCACTTGATTTTTGAGTTGCAAATCATGCTTTTTACTGACCTAGAAAAGAGGAGAAAAGGAATTAGTAGGAGTTTATGCACTACAATGTTTGTGTTAAAGGCATGCATTCTAATATACATATTCTTTTAGTAACTTGATCAAATTATATTTTTCTTATGCTACAATTAGAGTTTTAACCTTCAACTCTCTTGGATTATCATAATCTCCTTTACTAATTAATTTATAGCCCATACTCATTTCATTAAAAAATATGGTTTTCACACTAACATGCAAACAAATAGCTTTGGTGCCAAAAACATGCTTGAGGTTGGCTGATAAGTCCTCTAAAGCATACAAAATATCTTGAACCCCAAATGAGCCCAAGTGCAACATCCCAAAATTTTAACCTATTATCTTCTTTCTCAATAATATTCTTGATGTGAAAGTTGGAATTTATATATATTTGTGTATGTGTGACCCTATTAAAAATTTGGAAGTCTTTGAGCATCCAAAACCATTCATCTTGGTTTTCAACCTATCATTGCAATTTTAGCTTTTCAAATCGATTCATTCATCTCATATCGGCTATAAAATATAAATTAATCATATAAACATTCAAGAGAAATGATCATTACTATCAATAATTAATTAAACCTATTGACATTTTAGAAAATCAAAAGTCCTTAATGTATATAGTTAGTCATTAATATATAAAGTAAACAATATAAATTAGAATATGAATACAAATTTACATACATAATATTTGAGTCTTTGCATGTTTTAAATTCATTACAACATATTAAACTACAAGGTTTCATCCAAAAAAAATACACCATTACGATTATAACCCCATCCCTAAAAATACCCAAAATAGGTTAAGAAAATTAAATCTCCCCATACTGACTAAGCATCATCTAAAATAAAAATCAATTTTATTTAACAAACTATCAATATAGATATACTTACGATAATTACAGAGAAATAGACAATTGATCCATTTTAAATAATCCTTATTCATAAATCACAATTTGGTATTTTGTCATGAATATTGTTCACTTTGGTTGCCTCCTTTTGTTTTGTTTTGTCTAACGTTTATTTTAGCATAGTAACTAAAACTTTGGTTATTCCATACAAATATCATAAATTTCCAGTCAATCCTACATGGTTGTCAATTCAATCTAGCCTTCTTGAACAGAATCCAATATCCTGGCTATCCCTCTCGGATACCTTTGTTTTCATTTAATGTAAACAATGTTCATGTAGTAAATTGATTTTTATATGGTAAATTCCATAATCAATGAAAAAATATGTTAAATGTAAATATTTGACTAATAAGGATTTGTAGACATAAAGTTGAACACATAAATAAAGAGAAAATAATGAATTAATAGGAAGTTGTAATGATATGACTATTTTGAGTTTGAATTGACAATGTTAACAATGAACCTTTGTGTAATTTAGGAGACCCTGCAGAGTGGGGATCTCAATAGACGGGTACAAACTATGCACAATTTTAAGGTAAGTGATTTATACCTATATTTTATTTATAAAAATATATAATAAATTATTGCTAAATGAAATTTTATCTTTGTTTTGATTGATGAAGTAGCAAAGGAATTGATGTTATAGAATATGTAAGGATATGAGAAATGTAGTAATCATTCCAAATCATGGAGACCAATGATGTTTGTGGGGATTATTCCAAATGTTGTGTTGCACAAAATTAACAAATATTAATTTAGTGAATGCTAGAGATACCGAGTTATTGGTATAACCATACCAAAATCTAATAAGGGTTGTAGTGCAAGGGCAAGTAGAATTGATTAACACTCATTTAGTGAATATTAATGATATTGGATAATTGGTATTGGCATATGAAGATGCTAGTAGGGTTGCCCTAGATCAAGATATGAGAAACTGATTTACATTCATAGAGTGGATGTAAATGATACTAGAGCATTGATTTGGCACCGATTAGATGAAAATTGGTTTTTGTTATTTATATAGAATGTTGAATAGAAATAATAAAAAAAAAGAATGAACATTGTTTGAAATTGAATGAAAAGAAATCCTACTAGAACCAAAGAAAGATTTATGGAAGATATGATCATATGTTTGTTTTATAGTTTATGAGGATCGGCCCAACACCAAGCATAATCACACAAATAATGCGCTAGTGGTGTCAAGTGGGCCTATTAAAAGAGCTAGGGCAAAAAGACTTAAAGAGGCATTGAATGGGCCTCTTCAAATCACATGGAGTAAGATGGACTTAGAGGAAAGGACACTGATGAAGCTTAAAAGGAAGCCTTTAATTCATCTAATCTAAGTCCAAAAATAGTCACATTTAAGTTTTGAAGAGGGCCGATGAGTTTAGCCTTGATTTGGGCTTATTTTTTTCTAATATTACATGGTGTCTATGTCAACATACTATTCTTCAAGGAAGCAAGGAAATACTTTGAAATTACTTCCAGAAGAAGTTTGCTAGTCTACAAAGGAAACAAATGAGTTGTCAAATTCGTTTTCTAAGATAAGGGCATTATTTAATGATTCTCCTCGTATAGGAAAGATATCTAAAAGTCAGCAACATTACAGACCAAATCAGACTTATTTATCTTATTTTTATATGGCTACAACTTCAATTTTTTGTTTTTTAATTCATATTTTGTGTTCAAGGGTTAAAAAACATCAATTGGGCTTAGATACTTAAGGATTTGGGTTTGATTGTAAGTGAGCTTTATACAATTTCACATCTTTGGGTATTCTAGGGTTTAGCTCAGGTCAAAAACACATGTAACCTTAGTTTCAGATGATGTTTTTTACTTATGATATTTGTCGCACCCCAAAAAAATAAATTCGGTTTGCGGCGTCGTGGCGACTTTCCCCTAGTGCGTGGGGAATTCGATGTCGGGGTCTAATCTTTATTTTCGTGAAAAAGGGAGTCGCCACCTAGTATTATGGTTACTAGGAAACCTAAATTGGTCTTTCAGAGATTCTAGAGTAAGGGACTGGTTGCGTAAAGGGAAGGTTTTAGCACCCCTAGTACGCCCTACTTAAGGTAAGCTGCTTGGTATTTTTGTTTGGCAATGATTTGTTATGATTTTGATCTCTCAAAACAATGTTGGTTAAATGACGAATGGGATATCATTCCCGCCGAATATTTTGGATATCAACCCTTAGGATTTATTTATCCAAATACCAACAGTGAATAATAATATATCATTCCCGCCGGATATTTTGGATATTAATCACTTAGGATTTATTTATCCAAATACCGATAGTGAATAATAAATTATCATTCCCGCTGAATATTTTGGATATTAAACCCCTTAGGATTTATTTATCCAAATACCGACAGTGAATAATAGTATATCATTCCCGCCGAATATTTTGGATATTAAACCCTTAGGATTTATTTATCCAAATACCGATAGTGAATAAAACAAATCACCAAAAAAAAAATTTTATATTTTTTTGAATATTGGCCAATACCCTTTGGATTTTACAAACATGTTGTAAAATCCAAAAAATGCAAGAAATAATTTTTTCTTTGTAAAATCAATGCTAAAACCCATTTTTCTCTTCAAAACCCAAGATAATATAAATTTTTTTTAAACAAAAAAATAATTTCTTTTTTTAAAAAATGCTAGTGTATTGGACGTATGCAAGAAAATAATACATTTTTTAAAAATATTTTTCTAAAAAAAGTTTTTTTATATGTATATTTTTTATTTTTTATTTTTTTTGTTTTTTTTTTATTTGGCGGGCTGGCCTGGGGCTGGGTTGGAGGTACGGGCTTGAAGCCCGTACTGTTTTTTTTTTCGGGTCGGACCCGGTTACTGTTCACAAACAGTAACCGGGATTTTACATAAAAGGAAGAAGATGAACAGTAACAGGGGGATTTTTCGAGTGTGACGAAATGCTTACCTGTTAACACCTTTGTGTAGAGGAGATCGAGGTGGTTCTTCTGGTCATTGTCTCGTTGGAAATGGAGGCCTGTGGTGGCCGGAAAAGTCGTCGGAAGCTCACGGTCACGTTGCAGTCGACGGGCTGTTCTGCCAAAATCCTTGCCTGAGCTGCTGGATGAGTTTCTGGAGAATTGAGGATGATTTCTGTGATGATAAAACGGCGCAAGGTGGACGTAAACAGGTGGCCGAAGTTAAATGCACCGAGAGAGAGAGAGAGAAAACGGTGCTCTGGTTTTTAGAGAGAGAGAGAAGGAAACCGAGAAAACGATGGGAGAGCAGGAAGATTGACCCAAAATTTTTAGGTAAGTGATTCTGCCATTATCTCTATTTTCCTCGTCCTTAACACTATTTCTTGCTCACGTAAATCTCCTATTTTTTTCTCCTCTGTTCTCCTCTCTTCTTCACGTCTCCTCCCCTTCGTCCTCCATGCACTGCTATTTATAGCAGAGATGATCCCAGGCCCATGTAGTGTTTATGGAAAGTTTGATTTAAACCGAGAGAAATCAGAGGGGAATCCGGGATGTGATATTGAAGAAAAATCTGGGAATAAAGTCACGCCAAATATGGAAGAACTTTGATCCGTTTGCTGATTGACAGAGATGAAACGAGAAGGAAATCAATACTGAATAGAAACTTTGATCTGTTTTGCTGATTGATGGGGATGAAACGGGAAGAAAATCAGCATTGTTATGGTCATAAAAAATTTGAGTTGTTTTTGCCGTGATCACCGTGCATTTAAACGTGCCTGAAAAATTCAATGCCCATGCACGCCGGAACAGTGCATAATTTTTTTTTAATGCAGATTTCAATTTTTTTTTATTTTTTTTAATTTTTTTTATATATTTTTTTTAAAAAAAAAATTTAATTGCACCCAATTGGATTTAAACTTGATTTCATGCAATTAAATCCCATCAAAAATTCAATCTCTACCTTGGCTTCGCGTGATCTTTTTAATCTGGTCCTTGGCTCTTGATTTTCACGATTTATTCCTCCATCGACCATTAAACTCTCAACTTATTCAATTCGGCCCCCGATTTCGCATTATTGACTTGAAAAATCAAATTGGTCTCCGAAAATTTCAATTTCATCAATTAAACCCAAATAAAATTTAAGAAATTGATTTCTTATTAACGAAACCCTTAGTAAAATTAATTCGACCAATATAGTCAAATCCTTCAACTGGACCCAAAATTAATTCTGAAAATACAAATATAATTTAAACCAAAATATAGATCGAATTGGCCCGTAAAATATAATTATATATTATTTTTTTGCTTGGTTTTTTACGCAGATTTATCTGATAATAAATTATTTCGACTTTTAATCTGCGATTTTTTTTATTTTCGGGTGCAAAAAGGGATACGATCGAGTTTTCGAAAACATCCCATATTTCAACTCGATTGACTTGCTGACCTCAGACCCCTTTATTTTATTTTTGTTATTTTCGGGTAGTTTTGGGGAGTGACCCAAAATTGGGTTACGACAGTTGCCCCCTTCTTTACAATACTTACGACTAGAGTCTTTGTAAAAGACTTTAACTAGTAAGTGTTGTAAAGAAAAAAATGAAGTTGGTCTCATTTTAACGGGTGACCTACCCGGTTAGCATGGTCTCATTTTTCTGCGTGACCTACCCGGTTAGTATGGCCTCATTTTTCTGGGTGACCTACCCGGTTAGAATGGGCTCATTTTTCTAGGTGACCTACCTGGTTAGTATGGCCTCATTTTTCTGGGTGACCTACCCGGTTAGTATGGCCTCATTTTTCTGGGTGACCTACCCGGTTAGTATGGCCTCATTTTTCTGGGTGACCTACCCGGCTCGAGGAACGAAGTAGCAACGGTCTTCAATTCATCCTCCGCGATCTTGTTGTCCTGAAATTCTGTTTCTCCATACCTTCCAAAACTTTGAAATTACATCAGCTTTCATCACGCCTTTCCTGTCAGGTTAGTGATATGACAATAATATGCATGTTTTTGTTACCTCTTTAGAAACATAGGTCCCCCTTGTTCGTTGTAGTCTTCTTTCATAGGATGTGCTTCCCGCTTGGTGTATTTCCACGATTGGTGAAGAGATTTTTCCGTTCCTCATGGGGCCCTTTCTAGCTCCATTGAAGTTTTCTTTCGATGTTTACAAACTCAAACCGATATATATTTAAAATACAAATTCTAAACATGGTTTTGTTTATGCAAAATAGATATTTTTAAATGCAAATCACCTTTTTTTTTTTTTCCCCCGGTGTGGTATGTCAAATTCAAATAAAATAACTAACACAACATAAATAAATATTATAAAATCATGTGCTTTGTGGAAAAATTCCTTGCAATGAGAATTCATGGCCGAATTTTATCTTATTGATTGGGGAGGTTACAAAATATCAGGCATAATACTTCTTTACAGAGTCAGAATTCACAGGCCTAACTAGATCCTCTCCATCCATTTTAGATAATAGCAACGTTCCTCCCGAGAATGACTTCTTCACCACATAAGGGCCTTCATAGTTTGGGGCCCATTTACTCTGATCTTGCCCTGGCACAAATAATATTTTCTTCAATACCAGATCGCCTTCTTGGAATTTTCGAGGCCGGACTTTTTTATCATATGATTTGGCCATCCTTCTTTGGTATAGTTGATGATGACAGATTGCAGTTAACCTCTTTTCGCTGATCAAATTCAATTGTTCGTATCTAACCTTTGCCCATTCTGCTTCATCTAGTTCAGAGTCTATCAATACTCTTAATGATGGGATTTCTACCTCTAAAGGCATTACTGCCTCCATCCCATACACCAACATGTACGGAGTGGCTCCTGTTGAGGTCCGAACTGCGGTACGGTATGCATGAAGAGCAAATGGCAACATTTCATGCCAGTCCTTATAGGTGACTACCATTTTCTGAACAATCTTCTTGACATTCTTATTAGCTGCTTCTACAGCACCATTCATCTTTGGTCTATAAGGAGAGGAATTTGAATGCTTGATCTTCCATTTAGCACAGAGTTCTGTTATTAACTTCCCATTGAAGTTCTGTGCATTATCAATTATAATCTTTTCTAGTGGTCCATACCGACATATCAAATCTCTCTCAACAAACTTCTTTACCACTTTTTGCGTTACATGAGCAAATGACCCGGCCTCTACCCATTTTGTAAAGTAATCGATTGCCACGAGAATGAACCTATGACCATTGCTGGCCTTTGGGTTGATAGGTCCAATCACATCGATTCCCCACATCGCAAAAGGCTAGGGAGATAACAAGTTAAGTAGAGGGGTCGGAGGGGCATTCATTTTGTCACCGTAGATCTGACACTTATGACATTTGCGGACATAGTCAATGCAATCCTTTTCTAATGTCATCCAAAAGTAACCAGCTCTTTGTATTTTCCTAGCCATCATATGTCCACTAGCATGGGTCGAGCAGATCCCTTCATGGACTTCTCGCAACGCGTTTCTGGCTTCAACTCCATCTAAGCATCTCAACAAAATCCCGTCTGATGACCTCTTGTACAAAACTTCTCCATCAAGATAAAAATCCATTGCCAGTCTCCTCAAAGTCTTCTTTTCTATGTTAGATGCCCCCATGGGATAAGCCTGTTTTTGGATGAAATTCTTGATATCGTAGTACCAAGGGTTTCCATCTATTTCTTCTTCAACTGAGCAACAATGAGCTGGGTTATTTCTGATGTCAATGTGTATTGGCTGTAAGTTTCGCCCGAAGTCTATTCTAGCCATAGAAGCTAGTGTGGCCAAGGCATCTGCAAACTGATTCCCTTCCCTTCCCAGATGTGTGAACTCGATTTCCTCAAATTCTTCGGCTAGTTTAGATAGGTATTCTTGGTAGGGTATTAGCTTTTCTTCTTTGGTTTGCCATTCCCCTTTTACCTGACAAATAATTAGCATTGAATCCCCATACACATCTATCTTCCTTACGTTCAAATCCAACGCCGTCTCTAAACCAAGAATACATGCCTCATATTCGGCTGTGTTGTTAGTGCAACCGAATTGCAATTTAGTTGACACTGGATATTGTTCTTGTCAGGAGATATTATCACTGCCCCTGCTCCGTTACCACATACATTTACAGCACCATCAAAGTACATAGTCCAACGTTCTAGTTTTCCTTCCTCGACTGAAAGCACATCTTCATCAGGAAAGTCAAAGTCTAACGGCTCATAATCTTCCATAGCATAATCTGCCAAGTGATCAGCAATAACACTCCCTCTTACAGCTTTCCTTGTCATGTACACTATATCAGAACTTGCCACCTGGCAATTCGGCTGGATAAGTAGGGCTTTTCACAGATGTACTTCAACGGGTCTAATTTAGAAATTAACCATGTTGTATGGTACAACATATATTGTCGCAACCTTTTTGCAGCCCATGCTAGCGCACAACATAACTTCTCAATCATCGTATACCTAGACTCATACTCCATGAACTTCTTGCTTAGGTAATAAATGGCCCTTTCCTTTCTTCCGGATTCATCATGTTGTCCAAGAACACATCCCATCGCTGTTTCCGTCACTGTTAAGTATAATATCAACGGCCTCTTTGGTACAGGAGGGACAAGTAGAGGTGGTTTAAGCAAGTACTGCTTGATTTTTTCAAAAGCCTCTTCGCATTCTGCATTCCAAATCCCAGGATTTTTCTTTCTTAGCAAACGAAAGATTGGGTCACAGGTTGTAGTTAATTGGGATATGAATCGAGCAATATAATTTAACCTTCCTAAAAAATCTCTTACTTCTCTTTCAGTCTTCAGAGCTGGCATGGCCTGAATAGCCTTTACTTTTTCAGGATCTACTTCTATTCCTTTGTCACTCATCACAAATCCTAACAACCTCCCAGATTTCACCCCAAATGAACACTTTGCAGGGTTAAGCCTCAACTTATATTTCCTTAACCTTTCAAATAATTTCTTCAATATCTGGACAGGATTCTCTCCTTCTCCAGATTTAGCGATCATGTCGTCCACGTATACTTCAATCTCCTTGTGCATCATATCGTGAAATAAAGTAACCATAGCCCTTTGGTAAGTGGCACCAGCATTCTTTAACCCAAATGGCATGATTTTATAGCAGAAAGTCCCCCATGGTGTCACAAAGGTTGTCTTCTCCTTATCTTCTTGCGCCATTTTTATCTGATTGTAGCCTGAAAACCCGTCCATAAAGGAATATGTGGAGCTACGAGCTGCATTGTCGACTAACATGTCTATGTGTGGTAGAGGAAAATTATCTTTAGGGCTAGCACGATTTAAATCCCTAAAATCCACACAGACCCGGATTTTGCCCTCTTTTTTGGGTACCACTACTATATTGGACACCCATTGCGGATACTTGACCACCTCTAAGAAACCAGCGTTCCACTGTTTTTCAATTTCTGCCTTTACTTTGATCAAAACTTCTGGGTGCGTTCTTCTTAGCTTTTGCTTAATCGGTCTGCAACCTTCTTCCAATGGTAGCCTATGTACTACAATATTCGTATTTAATCCGGGCATATCCTCATAAGACCAAGCAAAAACATCCATATAATCTCGAAGCAGTGTAATCAAGTCTTCTCTTTCCTTCTGTGTGACCAAAGTTCCTATCTTGAGCTCTCTCCGGCTTTCTTCAGTACCCACATTTATGGTTTCAAGTTCCTCCTTAGCGGGTTTCCAAACTTGTTCGTGTTGTTCTATTAATTTTGTGAATTCCCTAACACTATTTTCATCCCCTTCTTCCTCTTCTACAACTATTATGTGTTCTTTAAAATTCGGCCATTCATTCTCAGTGTAAAGTGCGGGTGGTGTTGTGGAAGTTCCGCTTTCAGGGTTCCTGAAAGCGGAAAATGAGTGTAAATGCACAAAATAAAATAAACAAAAAGAGAGATGAACTAAAAATGCATGATCTTATAAAAAAAATCGGTTCACAACAAAAAACAAAGATAAAATTCGATGGGCTTGTTGAGCCTTTAATTAAAAACAGAAACAAACAAACACTGCTCATTACATTCTGAAAACCAATGGAACTTCTTGGGTCACCCAATTCTGGAACTTCTCTCCCTTGGCTAGCTTCTGGATACAGGTAGAGGTCGTAGCTTCCTCCAAAGCATAGATGGTTAACTGCGGCAGCTCTTCATCCCTTCTTTCGGATTGAATCTTCCTGGCAATGCCAGCAACTTCCTCCTTTTCCATCGTGTTTATGCTCATGGATGAGAACTTCTGAAGAGAGCTTTCATGTCTTGGGTCAAGTTGTATCACATAAGCAGCTTTTGGGAATGAGACCCTGATTGGAGGAATGACTAAATTTTCTTCTTCAGGCTTCCTTCCTTCAATCCTTGCCATTCTCTTCTCCCTTCTTGCAACAGCAGCCCGTTGGTAATCCTCCTTTCTAGGCTTATACCCCAGACCAAATCTTTGCTCTGTAGCCTTCAATTTGTTATACCAATCCACTCGACCTTCCTTTTTCTTGCGCCAAATTGGGCAGGTATTTTGTGCTTTAAAAGGTTCTTAGCGGCCATTTTAGTGGCCTCTGAGATCCCTGGTTTCCTTCTTATAGTATTCTCAGGCACCCACTCAGTATTCACAACCTCGAACGCATGCAGGTTTCCATCCACACAATCTTCAGCTTCAATGAAAGGGACCGCCACATTTTTCATCATCGATATGGTTTCCTTGGCCTTAACGGTAACCAGGACACCATTGGCGATGTACTTCAAACATTGATGCAACGAGGAGGCAACCGCTCCTGCAGCATGTATCCATGGTCTTCCTAACAGCATGCTATAGGAAGGCTGGATGTCCATCACCTGAAGGGTTACCAAAAAGACTTGTGGACCCACGGCTAGTGTTCAACTTCGATCGACCCTAACACTTGCCTTGGTGAACCATCATATGCTCTAGCCATTATCACACTTGGCTGCATATGGGAGGGATCTACTGGCATCTCATTCAACATGTGTCTTGGCAACACATTAAGGGCTGAGCCATTATCAATGAGAACTTTACCAATGAGGCAATCCTTGCATCGGACTGTGATATACAGAGGTTTGTTGTGTCCAGTTCCTTCAGCGTCGAGTTCATCTTCAGTGAAATACAAGTAATTTGAAGCATGAATTCTCCCTACTAAGTGTTCCATAGTCCTTTGTTCAATATCTTGAGGTACGTAAGCCTCATTTAATACCTTCTGTAAGGCATTACGATGCGGCTCAGAACTGAGTATTAAAGACATGATGGAGATCTTGGCAGGGGTCTTTTTCAACTGGTCCACCACACAGTACTCACTATGCTTCATCAGCTTTAGGAACTCGTTCGTTTCTTCTTCTGTCACAGGTTTGTTTACCTCCAACTCTTTTTCAAAACCTATTACCTCTTTACCCTTAGCTTTCTTTGCCTTTCTAGCTCCTCGGGTGTGAAACAATGCCCGCTTCGGGTCAAACCACCTATCTCGGTTTGGAACAAAAAAGCTTCATCATTTGAGGTAGCAACATAATTTCCTGGTGCTGCCCTATAGTCTGTCTCCTTTGCATATGAGGGCTTGTATAGCACCAACCTCGAGAGCCCACTAGCTGTTGATTGGATCCTACACTTCTCTATCCCTGCTATCTCTCCACTACCTTTCATATTCTCGATCCTTAGCTCCCCTAAAGTCAACATCCTCGTGACCTTTTGATGAAACTCAGTACATTCATCAATGTGATGCCCTTTTTCGTTATGGAACGGGCAAAAGTTGTTTTTGCCCATGTCATGTGTCATCACCCAATTTTTGGGTGACTCCCCAAAATATACCAAAAAATAACAAAAATAAAATAAAAGGGGCTGGTGTCGGCAGAAAAATTAATGTGAAAATTTTGAATGTTTTCGAAAGCCCGGTCGTACCTCTTTTTTACCCAAAAATGAAGGAAAATGCAGATTCGAGGCGAAGATAATTTATTATTAGATAAATCTACGTAAAAATTAAGTCAGAAGACATAATTATATTTTTATGGGTCAATTTGATTTAATCGTTGGCCGATGTAAAGTGTAATTATGCTTCGGAATTAATTAAGCCCAATTGAAGGATTTAATTTAGCGCAAGAGCTTAATTATACTTTAAATGGGTCAAATTAATTTTATTAAGGTCTTAATTAGTGAGAAATTAAGTTTGGAAGCCGAATCTGGGTTCAATTGAGAAAATCCGATTTTAGGTGTAATTATGCTTCTGAATTAATTGAGAGCCCAATTGAAGGATTTAATTTAGCGCAAGAGCTTAATTATACTTTAAATGGGTCAAATTAATTTTATGAAGGGCCTAATTAGTGAGAAATTAAGTTTGGAAGCCGAATCTGGGTTCAATTGAGAATGTAAAGTGTAATTATTCTTCCGAATTAATTGAGAGCCCAATTGAAGGATTTAATTTAGCGCAAGAGCTTAATTATACTTTAAATGGGTCAAATTAATTTTATTAAGGGCTTGAGTACTGAAAAATTAATTTTGGAAGCCTAATTTGGGTTAAAATTGAGACGATCGGAATTTTCGACGACGAAACTTTTTGGTTGGAATTGGAAGCTAAAATTGAAGGTAAAAACATCATTCTTCCCGTCGAAAAATGCTTTTTGTGATAAATCATTTTTTTTAGTGTACTTTACAAAAAAAAAAAAAAAAAGAGACCTGAATTGAACAGACCTGAATTGACTGGACTTGGCATGCCGGCAGCCATGCTTGTGGCATGCCGGCAGCCATGCCCTGCAAGCCACCTTACCCTGCAACTTACCCACTGAAAACACCATGTTGTGGACATCAATCCCATACCTGCAAGTTGCAAGGTTAGCCTATAAATAGGGAGAAAATTGAAGAGGAAAAGGGGAAGAAAAAACGGGCAAAGGGGCAAAGAAAAAAAACAGAGCAAAAACGCTGAAAAACTGAGGAAAGAGACGAGATTCTTGCAGAGACTTTGTGACAAAAACAACAAGCCGAAACAAAGAGATTTCACAAAACAACACCCTGATCTTCATCTTTCTCGGCCGTCTCTCTCTCTCCCCTATTACACAGCCCATTTCTCTCTCTAAAACAGCCCCAACAACCGTCTCTCTCTCCGCCGTGGAAGGACATTCAACCATTCAAAACCACATTTGATCACCATGGTAAGCTTCCCCTCGACGCCATAAACTCATCAACACTCTCCGGCGACTCAACAGACCAGGTGGCAGTAGCAGCAACGCAAGCACAAGCGACTTTGAGAGCTTCCTCCGGCCACCACAGGCCACCGTTGACGACGACGCCACTATTGGGACAACCACCTCGACCTCCTCTACCCATCGGTGCTAACCGGTACACCTCTCGTCACACTCGAAAAATCACTGTTGATGGTCTCCTACCTCTCGTCGTTCGCTTGCATGCAGGGACGAATTTCGTCCCACTGCATGCAGGCCCGCTGTTTGAGTTGGGCCGGGCATCCATATGAATTAAGGAGGTGGGCTTACAGCCCACCTGGACTGGAGACCCAGTCCATGAGAGGTGGGCTGTCAGCCCACCTAGTTTAAGCCCAGCCTAGAAAAAAAATTTAAAAAAAAATAAAAAAGTTAAAAAATACAAAAAATAAAAAAGAAGTTTTTTTTACTATTATTATTACAAAAATAAAAAATAAAAAAAAAAGTATTTTTTTTTGTGCATACGGCCAAATTCCATGATTTTTCCATGCATATTTTTTGTAAAAATTATGTTGCATCTTTCTCATATTTTGAAACGAAAATTGGATATTGTAACCAGTTTATGATTATCCGTTGGGATTTGGCCAAAATATCAAAAATAATTTTAAATATTTTTGTTTTATCTATTAGGGTGTAAATTTACGTTGTAAAGTACATCCATGGATGAAAGAAAGGGGTTTTAAACTACGGTGTAAATTTATATTGTAAAGTACATCCGTAGATAAAAAAGATTTTTACTACTGTGTAAATTTACATTGTAAAGTACATCCGTAGATAAAAAAAAAAGGGTTTGTAACTACAGTGTAAAATTACATTGTAAAGTACACCTGCAGACAAAAAAAATGTTATTTTTGAAAATGCAGTGCAAATTTTTTAACTTAGAAAAACAATCAAACAACATTGCAGCTTACCATAGGTAGGGTGCACTGGGGGTGATGCGTCTTCCCCTTGCACAACAAGTCCCCTTACCTAGACTCTCGCAGACCATTAGGTTCCTAGTGACCTTAATACTAGGTGGCGACTCCTTATAATTATAGTCGTAAATTTTACGGCTATAAAAAACCCTCAATTTTCACCGTGCGTCGTTGTCTCCCCAAACCCGCGGGGGACGGTGGGGCGCGAAGCGCGAAAAATCGCCATCGCGACATCATGCTTGGTTGATCCCGTCAAATGTCCAGATTGTACCAACATACTGTATAATCTGGTCATGGTCACCTTTAGAACCCTTTCTTCGTTATCAGCTTCCACTACATTTACCCCATTACTTCCTGCAGCATGCTTGGGCAAGGGATTCAGGTTCACATTGGGTGGATCCTCAATGGTGACCCATCCAATCTTGATCAATTGCAATACCTTCCTCTTAAAAGCTACACAGGTCTTGATGCTATGACCTGCATTACCAGCATGGTATTCGCAAGTCAAATTGGGGTTATGCCAAGCAGGGAAAGGTGGTTTCAAAGGGGGTAGTGGTAGGGGAGCAATATGTCCAATGTTTAGCAACTGTGCGTATAATTCTTTTAAGGTCATGGGCAAAGGCGGTAGTTGTTCTTCCGATTGATAATCTCTCCTTTGAAAATTATTTTGGTTATGTGTGGGGAATTTTGTGTGAAAAGGCTGGTTTGTATTGGAGGGTTTGGAAAAGTTGACATTGGTGGTTTGGGGTGCAAGTGTTTGATAGCTTTTGTAAATTTTGTCTTTCCCCTTGTATCTATCATCCAGATTATTCACCTCAACTTCTTTTCTTTTCCCGACAAAACCCCTCTTCTCTATGGGTTCCATAATTCTCCCGCTCCGGATTCCTTGCTCAATTCTCTCAGCGATTCGTACTGCATCGTAAAAATGCTGGGCGAAGCTTCCCATCAGGTGCTCGTAGTATGGGGCCCTAAACGTATTGGCAAATAGAGTCACCATTTCTGTCTCTATTAACGGAGATTGTACATTCACAGCTTGGTCCCTCCATCTTTGAGCATAAGTCCTTACGGACTCCTGAGCTCCTTTCTCCATGGTCATCAAGCTGGTCCTATCAGGAGCAATCTCCATATTAAACTTGTATTGCTTTAAGAAAGCATCTGCCAAGTCTGCCCACTTTCTGATCCTGATGTTATCTAACCTCATATACCAGCTAAGGGCCGACCCTGTCAAGCTGTCCTGGAAGAAATATATCAACAATTTATCATCATGTATGACCTCCGCCATCTTGTTGTAGTAGGAACGAAGATGAGTCTTTGGGCACTCTATCCCCGTATACTTGATAAATTCTAGAACCCTGAACTTCTGTGGTATCACGATGTTAGGCACCAAACATGCTTCGGCTGCCCTAACTGGATCAGATAGATCATTCCCTTCAACTGCTCTTATCCTTTCTTCTAGTGCGGACCACTTGTCATATCTTGCGTGGTCAGAGAATCTAGCGTCTTGCGGTTCCTCATCCGTTAAATCCAAAGTAATAGGAATTGGGATGGGCCGAGTGGATTCAGGCTGCTTCTTTGGTGAGCTTGTCCCTAGAATATGAGGTGCCCCCGGGCTTTGAACCACCGGTGGTGCTTCATCCGTCTGAGCTGACGTTCCCTCTCCATCTCTTGTCCTTAATGCTTTCTCGAGTAGGCTGGTTAAACGTGCCATGTCATTTCTGACAGCTTCAAGCTCCTTTTGGTATGGGGACTCTGGCTCTATCCTTCCTTCGTTTTCCATTCTTTTTCTCAAACGAGTGTTGTGGATTTTCGCAGGGGGACCTATGTTTCGTAGTTGAGCTGTGTGCATAAATGTATAAGCATGTATGATAAATGCATGTGTTATGATGAATATGTTTTAAGTAATGCATGAGTGCATTTCGCTTGTGAACTATTAATGGCCAACACTTCATAGAATATGGGTTTCTTGTCACATTGCCGCTGGGAGTACTGCTTTTCGGGTCATTTGCTTAAGTCATATTCACCAAAAGAAAAGAATTTGCATAAGAGATGGGTCAACGCCCTTTTTATTTATATTGGATAAACTTGCTACATTTTTTTGAAAACACAAAAACAAATTAATATTCTTCCTCTGCCATCTCTTTAGCCAAGGGTAGAAAAGCGAATCCGCGGTTCTCGATTGTCTCCAAGAAGGCATCGGTCTCAACTAGACTTCGCCGATAACGGATGATGTCTCTCCCTACATTTCTTGCATTGGTTCTAATGACCCGAGCGTGCGCCGCAGCTTCATCCATCTGTTCATCCATCTTGGATATTTTTTCAATGAGCAACATGTTGGTTCTGTTCAATGAGGTATTATTAGCATCGATTTGATCCTTATGTTTTTCTATCAATGCTAGTTTCTCATCCAGATGTTTCAAATTTTCTCTCTCTTTGTCGAGCTTCGTCCTCAAAGTTCCTATCTCGTTTTTCTTAATTGCCAATTCTGCTTCAACAGCTTTATATTCCACAGACTCCGCCAAACGACTTTTTGACATTACATACTTCTTATGCAATTCTTCATACTTTTCAATTCTATCCATCAACTCACACTGGACCTCTGCAAATTTCTCCTGGTAATATTCTATGCTCTCCTGGCATTCCTTATGTTCGATCTTCAATGCACCGAGTTCAGAGCAACTTTGCATCCACTTCAGATTCATCTCCGTTAGTTCTCTCTCAATTCCCATCCTAACATTCTCCTCCTCAACCATCTTCAGCTCGAGCTTGGTTATTTTTGCATCTCTAGACTGCAATTGCTCATCTAAAAATGCTTTTCTTTTATCACCTTCCAATACCATTTCTTCCATTATCAACTTGTCTCTTCGAGTTTTGCTCAATTCCATCTGAAGCTTTTCGATTTGTTTCCTCAATTCCTCTTCATTGTCGACTCTTTTCCTCTTAGCAGACTTTTCTTCAATTTGGGGAGACTTGCCTTCTTCATTGGTCGCGGCTGAGGCAACTAAGTCTCTCCATTTTGCATACCCTTCACTTGCACTGGGATCTCCTAAACCTTTTATTTCTGCCAAAACTAGGTGTTTCCAATCTTGTTTGATGGCCTTCACGACTTCTTGTGCAACGGGCTCCTTAAACAAACCAAAGAATTGAGCAATTCCCTTGGTCCTTGGAA
The DNA here is from genome assembly GCA_015731905.1 of Salix dunnii. NCBI lineage: Eukaryota > Viridiplantae > Streptophyta > Magnoliopsida > Malpighiales > Salicaceae > Salix > Salix dunnii. The sequence continues at coordinate 10,713,623 of CM027674.1, forward strand.
TGAATTGCATGCCCCCATGTTGTCTCACCACAAGAGCAGGAGCATAACTCACATAGCCTGTAATCCCTATCAACGGAACCCAACATCTTTGCCCGCAACTCATTAAAACATTCACTGCCTTGACCCAAGGAGCTTTCCATTTGAAACCACTGCTAGGTATAGCTTTTAGTTTTTCTACCCAACCTTGGTTGTCTAGATCTCCCCATTCTTCTTCTTCCACTATCTTTAATGGTTTTCGATTGAACCACCAAAAATTATTAAAAACAGGTTTTTTTGTTTCAATGTGGCTAACCATCCAGATATATAGCAACTGTGTGCAACATCTCACTGCTCCTTTACCGTTTCTTCGACAATGGTTAAGCGTTATGATGGTTTCAGCCAAAATAGAGACCACTGGGTTGATTTGTGCATTCTCAAATTCCACATAAGCAGCAGCAGCTTCCAAGCTTACTATACCTGTCCGACTTGGGAATAACACAAGGCCAAATATGCCTAAGGCAATTAATCTTTCTTTCGTTGATCCAGACTTCTGTTCTAGTTCCAACTCCAACGTCTTCCATCTCAGACCAGCAGCCTTCTTTTCTAAAAACCTTTCCAAGTTGGGGATCCCGAGCAGCTTCGACAGTTCAGGAATGATTTTGTCACTTCTCAAAGGGAAATAAATTCTGTATAAATTATTTGGGAACTCAGTCAACATCCCGTATTCCTCCATAGTAGGACATAGGTCTATGCTACCAAAAGAAAAGCAACGGTGGTCGGGATCCCAAAAATGAACTAGAGCTCGCACCGCTGGGCTTAAAACGTCTATCTTCACAATCTCCATCAGACGTCCGTATTTCCTAAAAAATGTGTCCTTATCCACATCTTGAAAATGAGTCGTTAACCTATTCACCTCATTTATAATGCAATCCAGATTCTTGATTGGTGATAGCCTCATAGCATTGCCTTTAAGGCAGTCTCCTTCAGTCAATTGTGACAATTCAGAACTTCTCCCATATTCCATGATGGAAAGTTTAGTAGTGGTGGCCATTTCGTGTACAAGACTTGTAAGTCAAAATGTATTTAGACCTTTTTCTTTATATGCAGAAGATATTATGGAGCATACACCCTAACGATAGGTTCTAGTTCCTTTACATGAGACATAGGGTAAGTTTACTACTTGGTCTCTAAAGAGGGTCTCTTGCTGTCCCAGTGATCACCCTCGTAAAGGTGATATGGGGGTTTAGCAGATAACGGGATGGCTCGTGTACCAATCACTACCAGTCTAAACACTCAGCAAAGAGTTGGGGTTTACACAAACTTCAACCTTGACTCAAGTCATAGGTAAGCTGCTAGTCCCCCACTTAACTTAAAGTTTAGTGTGTGCTCTCAAAATAATAAAAGTGATGCATGACAAGGCATATTATAATGACAGGAAGTAAAGATGCATGCTAAAGCTTCTATAAACCATCCATATAGCAATTATGAAAACAATAAAATATCATAAACAAACAAAATTAATCAAGCTTAGTCCAAGGTCCCCAGTGGAGTCGCCATTCTGTCGCACCCCAAAAAAATAAATTCGGTTTGCGGCGTCGTGGCGACTTTCCCCTAGTGCGTGGGGAATTCGATGTCGGGGTCTAATCTTTATTTTCATGAAAAAGGGAGTCGCCACCTAGTATTATGGTTACTAGGAAACCTAAACTGGTCTTTCAGAGATTCTAGAGTAAGAGACTGGTTGCGTAAAGGGAAGGTTAAAAGCACCCCTAGTACGCCCTACCTAAGGTAAGCTGCTTGGTATTTTTGTTTGGCAATGATTTGTTATGATTTTGATCTCTCAAAACAATGTTGGTTAAATGACGAATGGGATATCATTCCCGCCGAATATTTTGGATATCAACCCTTAGGATTTATTTATCCAAATACCAACAGTGAATAATAATATATCATTCCCGCTGGATATTTTGGATATTAATCACTTAGGATTTATTTATCCAAATACCGATAGTGAATAATAAATTATCATTCCCGCCGAATATTTTGGATATTAAACCCCTTAGGATTTATTTATCCAAATACCGACAGTGAATAATAGTATATCATTCCCGCCGAATATTTTGGATATTAAACCCTTAGGATTTATTTATCCAAATACCGATAGTGAATAATACAAATCACCAAAAAAAAAAATTTATATTTTTTTGAATATTGGCCAATACCCTTTGGATTTTACAAACATGTTGTAAAATCCAAAAAATGCAAGAAATGATTTTTTCTTTGTAAAATCAATGCTAAAACACATTTTTCTCTTCAAAACCCAAGATAATATATATTTTTTTTGAAACAAAAAAAAAATTTCTTTTTTTTTTTAAAAAAAATGCTAGTGTATTGGCCGTATGCAAGAAAATAATACATTTTTTAAAAATATTTTTCTAAAAAAAAGTTTTTTTTTTATATATATATATATATTTTTTATATTTTTATATTTTTTTTGTTTTTTATTTATTTATTTGGCGAGCTAGGCTGCTAGCCCACCTGGGCTGGGCTCCAGCCCGCCTGCCCGCCTGGGCTGGGCTTGGTCTGCCAGCCCAGCCTATATTGGGCTGGGCTTACAGCCCGTACGGGCTTCAAGCCCGTACATATTTTTTATTTGGGTTTGTGCCCGACCCGACCCAGTTACTGTTCACAAACAGTAACCGGGATTTTACGTAAAAGGAAGAAAATGAACAGTAACAGGGGGATTTTTTGAGTGTGATGAAATGCTTACCTGTTAACACCTTTGTGTAGAGGAGATCGAGGTGGTTCTTCTGGTCGTTGTCTCGTTGGAAATGGAGGCCTGTGGTGGCCGGAAAAGTCGTCGGAAGCTCACGGTCACGTTGCAGTCGACGGGCTGTCTTGCCAAAATCCTTGCCTGAGCTGCTGGATGAGTTTCTGGAGAATTGAGGATGATTTCTGTGATGATAAAACGGCGCAAGGTGGACGTAAACAGGTGGCCGAAGTTAAATGCACCGAGAGAGAGAGAGAGAGAAAACGGTGCTCTGGTTTTTAGAGAGAGAGAGAAGGAAACCGAGCAAACGATGGGAGAGCAGGAAGAAGATTGACCCAAAATTTTTAGGAATAAAGTCACGCCAAATATGGAAGAACTTTGATCCGTTTGCTGATTGACAGAGATGAAACGAGAAGGAAATCAATACTAAATAGAAACTTTGATCTGTTTTGCTGATTGATGGGGATGAAACGGGAAGAAGATCAGCATTGTTATGGTCATAAAAAATTTGAGTTGTTTTTGCCGTGATCACCGTGCATTTAAACGTGCCTGAAAAATTCAACGCCCATGCACGCCGGAACAGTGCATAATTTTTTTTAATGCAGATTTCAATTTTTTTTTTTTATTATTTTTTTTATTTTGTTTATATATATATTTTTTTAAAAAAAAATTTAATTGCACCCAATTGGATTTAAACTTGATTTCATGCAATTAAATCCCATCAAAAATTCAATCTCAACCTTGGCTTCGCGCGACCTTTTTAATCTGGTCCTTGGCTCTTGATTTTCACGATTTATTCCTCCATCGACCATTAAACTCTCAACTTATTCAATTCGGCCCCCGATTTCGCATTATTGACTTCAAAAATCAAATTGGTCTCCGAAAATTTCAATTTCATCAATTAAACCCAAATAAAATTTAAGAAATTGATTTCTTATTAACGAAACCCTTAGTAAAATTAATTCGACCAATATAGTCAAATCCTTCAACTGGACCCAAAAGTAATTCTGAAAATACAAATATAATTTAAACCAAAATATAGATCGAATTGGCCCGTAAAATATAATTATATATTATTTTTTTTGCTTGGTTTTTTACGCAGATTTATCTGATAATAAATTATTTCGACTTTTAATCTGCGATTTTCTTTATTTTCGGGTGCAAAAAGGGATACGATCGAGTTTTCGAAAACATCCCATATTTCAACTCGATTGACTTGCTGACCTCAGACCCCTTTATTTTATTTTTGTTATTTTCGGGTAGTTTTGGAGAGTGACCCAAAATTGGGTTACGACAATATTTGGATTACGGCTATAACTTTGTGTTCTTGTGAGGGTGAAAATTCTTTTTTCCTTAGTTCTTTAAAGGACTAAACTTTAAAGGACTAAAAATGATTCATCAAACTGACTTTATGGCATTAATCCAAACTTCTCATCTGTAAATTGTTTATTGTTGGGTGGGGGTTCTAATCCAATAGTGTTGGTGTACAAGTTATATTTGTATCACACTCCAATCAAACCAGATTTACTTGGCTTTCCGGGAATTGTTGTCTTTGTGTGTGGGCTTATTGACTTCGTGTTCAAGAGGTTCGCATCATTTGGTATCAGATCTTGGCTTTATTAATCTAATTGTATCCTTTTGAAAGTTTGGTTTCTTTTTTATTCTACAAAAAAAACAAATCCTTAGTGTCTAATTTTCTCTTCTTCTTCAGTTTATGACATATAAAAAAAGTGTTATTTCATTCTATTCCTATCCAAAATATAACAATAGCATAAAAAATGGAAAAAAAAACTCATTCAAAGATGTTTATTGATTTCTACCACAAAACAATCAAAAAGGGAAAATTTGGTCAAATCAATTCAAAATTAGCTCAAATTTGAAAGCATGATTATTGGGTCTTAATCGCACTAAATATGAATTTTGGGGTTAATTGAATATTGTTTGTTTATGTTTTAAATTGCAGGTCTAATTCATAATGTTTTTGCGTTAGCATACCAACCTCATCGTAAGTTACTCAAGTTGAATATTATGTCTATTTGGTTTGCACTTCATCACAAATTGTAGCTCAATTGGATATCATTTATCTTAGGTTTTAGATTCAAACTTAACTTGTCATAAACAAGTCTGTTGTTTTAAGTTTTCTTGTCAACTTTGAAATTAGTTTTGTTGATGATTATTTCATTTCTTGTAGCATATTTACAACATACCTAACATATTTGGGTGTTGATTCATCATTTTGCGTACTTTGTTTCTAATTTTTTAGTCTTCAATTTCATCCATATTTTTTTATAGATTCACTTGCTACTCATGAGACTATCATTGCAGTTTCATTTCATTTGTTTTTTATGTTTTTATTACTTCTTAAGGGATATACACCTATTTGGATTGTGCTGCGAAGTTGATTGTATTTGGTGTTGGTTTATGTTTGGCAAGAACCATAAGAAGGTGGTGAGATGCGAGGTGTAAGACATTAATAATAGTTGAGAAAAACACGAGTGATGTAAGGATATTTGTTTTACCGCTAACCAATTTTTCCAGGTACTATCATGTTAGATCAAGACAACACACCAGCCCTTCCCAAGGGTGAGCTTATGTTCCAAATGCAAGCTATGATGAAGATGATGAATTTTATGATGGGAAACATTTGTGAAAGACTTAATAAGGTCGAGGAATGTGGTAACAAAGCTGGTACAAGTACACATGATGCAAGGAAAGTTTGGGTTGTACGAAAATCTAATAGTATAGTAGGACTTTAAGGCTAAGATGGGTTGATTATGAGGCTTTTGAGGAGGACGTTGATGATATTGGTTTTGAGGGTAAGACCACAGGATATAGAAAAGGTTTTCAAAAGCCTAAAAACCAAAGGGATCTTGGGAATAGGATTAGGAGCCAACTCGAAAAAGGAAACTTTCATAATTTTAAGGCACATGATAATGTAGAAAAAATTGGATTACAATTTTGATTGCCATAACTATTCAGAGGCAAAAAAGGTGAAATTCATAGTCATTGAATTCATGAAGGTTGAATCTAAAAGTGACAAATCAAAAAGTGAAGAGATACCACCTTTAGAGGATATTAGTGATGAGGATATTGCATATCCTCTTGGAAGGGAGGTCTTGGTTTACGACATTCACTCAATATCCAAATCAAAGAAGATGATGTAGAACAACAATGAGAAAAGATATTTCACACTTAACATACAAAACAAGGTGTGTAGCATTATAATTGATGGTGGTAGTTGTGCTAATGTAGTTAGTGATATCTTATGAAGAAATTGAATCTTATCTACATTAAGAATCCTAGGCCTTATTGATTGCAATGACTGAATATGGTGAAGTGAAGGTTACTAAGTATGTCGATTGTGTTTTCTATTGGAAATTATTCTGATGAGTTTATATGTGATGTCGTCCCAATGCATATTAGTCACTTACTATTAGGGTGTCCATGGAAGTTTGATTGGATGGTGATTAATGATGGGTTTTGAAATAGGTTTACTATTGTAAAGGATGGTAAAACCATTACTCTTGTACCTTTGTCTCCAAAACAAGTGTATGATGATCAATTTCAATTAAAAAGGGAATGTGAGGATAGGAAGAGTGAAAATTCACGTGAGGAAAATGGTGAGAGAACACCATTAGATTGGATTAAATCTAAATCATTAATTAAATCAATTGAGAGTGGAGGTAAAACCTGAGAAGTGAAGGAAGTAAGCTTCAGTGATAATAATTGTCATAACCCAATTTCTGGGTTATTCCCCAAAATCTTCTCAAAAATAACTAAAATAAAATAAAAAAGGCTAGTGTTGACAAAAAAATCAAGATGGAAATTTGGACGTTTTCAAGAGCCTGACCGTACATCTATTGTGCCCAAAAATGAAGGAAAATATATATTCAATGCCAAAATAATTTATTATTCAATAAATTTGTTTAAAACTTAAGTCGAAAGGAAAAATTATATTTTTATGGGCCAAATTGATTTAATTGTCGGCCAATTTAAAGTGTAATCATGTTTAGGGATTAATTTAGAGCCTAATTGAAAGATTTAATTAAGCACAAGTACTTAATTATACTTTAAATGGGTCAAATTAACTTAATTAAGGGCTTAATTGGTGAGAAATTAAGTTTGGAAGCCTAATCTGGGTTAAATTGAGATGATTTGAATTTTTGGAGATGAAACATTTTTGGGTGAAATCGGAAACCAAAATTAAAGAGAAAAACAATGTTGTTTCTGGTTTTTCATCGAAAAACTCTTTATGTAACAACCCATTTTTTTCAATATATTTTATATTATGAAAAAATCAAAACAAAAAAAAACTTTCCTGCTGGCAGCCACGCTTGGCCATACCACCCGCCATGCCCTTCAACCTACCACCATAACACCCTAGACATTACTCCCATATTGTAAATTGCACAAATGAGCTTATAAAAGGGGGAGGATTGAGCATAAAAGGGAGAGGGATCACTAAAACTATGGAGGATAATAGAAAAATGGGGATATGATCATTAATATTGAAAAGAAATCTGGGAGAGGAATATGAAATAATACTGAAAATATAGGTAGATGGTCGACATCCAGTGACAGTCGCACCACAACAGAGCGGCAACTTTTTCCCCATTATTGATAGGACACCAACACCATCTCTCTCACGGTTCCATTTCAATGATCTCTCTCTTTTAGTTAGTGGTCTTTTCTCTAAAAACCAACCACAATCGGTAGGCCCCTCTCAACCAACAGCAACCACAACCACAACCACAGTAGTCAGCCACCATGACCCTCTCTCTCCTTCCTTAGCACCAGCGACCTCACCATAACCTCTATCAACAGCAACTGGTCTCCAACAATGCCACGACAACAAGGTAGTAGAGATGAATGGTAGCAATAGACCAACCCTTCTAGTGCTCCTCTCAGCCACCATGGGCCACCATTTTTTATGCCACCACCACAAGGACATCCACCTCATCCTCCTCTACCTGGCGATAGTGGCAGGTGAGCCTCTCGTCATCGTCGATCACCCTTCATTTTATTGTTCACGTAACATTTGAACAATGTTAATTCAGATTTTTGCTTCTTTTTTGTTTTCTTTTCTATTTTACTTCTTGGGCTAGACTGCTCTCGACCCAGCCCAGTTGGCTGTCCAGCGCAAGTCCAGCAGAAATGGGCCTTTGGCCCACTTGACCAGGTCAGTCCATTCATTTGGGCCAGGTTCTGCCCAAAAAATTTCAATTTCTTTTTAAAAAATACAAAAAATTGCAATAAAAAAACAAAAAAATATGTTGTTTTCGTGCATACTGCCGAATTCCAAGGTTTTTCCATGTATATTTTTCGTAAAAAATATATGTTGCAACTTTCTCATATTTTGAACAAAAAGTGGATATCATAACCAGTTTATGATTATCCATTGGAATTTGGCCAAAATATCAAAAAAATTAACATTTATTTTGTTTTAGCTATAGCGGTGTAAAATTACATTGTAAAGTACACTCATAAATAGTTAAAAACGGGGTTTTCAAAATGCAGTGTAAAATTCTTTTTGGTTAGTCTTTCAACTCATAGTCGTAGATCTATGTTGAACTTTAGAAAAGACTAACAAAAAAATCAAATGAGAAAAACAATCAAACAACAATGCAACTTCCCTTAGGTAGGGTGCATTAGGGGTGAAGTGTTTCCCCTTGCACAAGAAGTCCCCTTACCTAGACTCTTGTAGACCAATAGGTTTCCTAGTAACTGTTATACTAGGTGGTGACTTCTAATAATTATAGTCATGATTTTTATGACTATAAAACACACCCATTCACCGCATGTCGTTTTCCTCCCTTCGGGGATCGCGAAGTGTGAAAAAAAATATCATTGCGATAGATGGCGACTCCACTAGGGACCTTACCGGACTGAGCTTTATATGTTTGATTGTTATTCTTTAGTTTATTTTTTTACATGCATTTCTCCTGCTTTAGCATGCATTTTAATTTCAATTCATGCATAACATTGGGTTTGAATTAATGTCATCATGCATTTTCATTCCTGAATAAACCTAGTTCTAAGTTAGGTGGGGAATAGCGGTCTGCCTCATGACTTTTAGTCGGGGTTCAGATTTGTTAAATGTTCAACTATGAACTAAGTGCTTACTCGATAATGGCGGTCATATTGTGCCCCAACCATTTCTTGTAAACCCCCACACCACCTTCACATGAGGCGGTCACTGGGCAATTCATAGACCTTTGAGACTAGGTAGAAAGCCTAACCTTCATGTAATGACCTATAACTTGTCTTTAAACTCCCCGATAATTCACCTGTTATGTATGTGCTTACATTTGCATTCACATGCATCCATCATTGCATAACATATCATGGGCAAGCTAAAGCATAGGTCCCCGAAGAGCTTTTGTCCATAACACTAGACTTTGATAAAGAAATATGGACAACGAAGAACGTGCCCATCGCCATGTTCACTTCCAAAAAAAACTAAATTCTTGAAAGCTAGTGTGGCTCATCTTGCTGGCTTACTCGAGTGAGCACTAAAATGATCTCTGCGAGAAAAAAAAAGGAAAAAAATAAAAAAAGGGTGCACCGGTATTGGGAGATGAATTCAACTTCCATGATTGCATTTTGTTTTGATCATGTTCGCACATTATATTCCCATTTTGACTTGTCAACAATTTTGCTCGTAATGCGACAAGACCTTTTTTGTGAAGGAAGCCTTTTTGCTCAATAAGATCATGTATTTTCTTGTTTTTATGATGTGCTCATGTTTTTTGTTTAAATAACACATACACACCTCATGTTTCTTTGGGTGTGAATTTTCCTTAACAATGTCAAAAATCAAGTTTTTGTTTATCATGCAATTTTTATGATCACGTGTCACTCTTCGAAGGGCGAGTCTGTAATAATAAAAAAACATGCATATACATTTCAACGTGCATTCCCACAGTTTGAAATAGAGGTTCTCCGATCTATCATCCTCCAAAAAGTCAAGAGTTTGACATTTGACATTGTAAAGGAAAATTCACACCCAAAGAAATATCATTTGGGTTTTTCTACAAGCCAGCATCAAAGTTCTATGTTTTTCAATGAAATCAATTGGGACATATGCTCTGGTATTATCTGCATAGTGTTAATGCATCATCAATGGAGTTTGTGGAAATTCAGGTTTCATTTTAAGAAGTGCGGGTAGCTCATATACGAGCCCATTTTCAGAAACCAGGCATCAGTTAAAAAAAAAGGGTTGTACAATCCATTTAAGTATCATTTGATTTCTCTCATGATCTTGTGGAGTTTGTTGCGGCACTGTCAAATCAAGAAGTTTTATGCAGCCACGCACAGTAGACCACGTTATTGGCAAGCAAAGATAAAATATCCTGAGTGTGGGAACATAATATGGGATTGTTGAATCTATTTTGGTGTCTGAGAGTTTGAAGCATATGCACTGAACAATTACATTGCTCAGCGAAGTGAAATTGCCGCAAGAGAGTCTTTTCGTCGTCTAACGAAATTGTTCATGATTTGCGTACTTTGGTGATTTGTCTAGAGTGCTTTCTAGCTTGATTCACTTTTATGTCCAATAAGGAAGCACGGTGGAGCGCAAAAAAAAATTCCTCTTTTGGGAACCTTAAAACAAATCTTTCACCACAACACCTGCACTTTGCATTGAGGATGAATGGTTGAATTTTAAAACACATAAGAGATTGAACATATTATTAAGGAATTCATGAAATTAATAAGTTTGGAAACCCATTAAGGAGAAGCTTTAAGCCCTAAACATGGTCAATGAAGAAAGTTACAGAAAGCTCAGGATTGGAACTCTGGTCACACAAAAGGAAAGAGAAGATGTGATTATACTACTTAGGGATTACATAGATATTTCTGTTGGGTCTTATAAGGATATGCCTAGATGGGATACGGATATCGCAGTACATAGGGAACCACTAAAAAAAAAAGATGCAAGTCGATCAAGCAAAAAAGAACCCATCTGGAAGTTTAGATCAAAATAAAGACAAAAATTTCAAAACTAATGAATTGTGTTTTTAGGTAGTCAAATATCCCCATGGGCATCAAACATAGTGATAGTACCTAAAAAAAAAAAGACAAAACAAATGAAAAGAGAAAAGGAGGAGAAGAAAGGATAGAGTTTGTGTGGGCTTTAAGGACTTAAATCATGTTAGCTCTAAAGATAATGTTCCCCAGATATAGACATGTTAATTAATAATGTAGCTTGTAACCCCACATATTCCTTTATGGACGGGTTTTCGAGCTACGACCAGATAAAATGGCTCCAAAAGCTAAGACCTTACTTAGAACACCTGTCTAAACTAATGGGAGAATTTAAAAAATAGAGTTCACACATCTAAGAAGGTAAAGAAATTAGTTTTGGATGTTTTGACCACACTAGCTTCTATGGTTAAAATGAACTTCGGGTAAACTTACACATTGATATCAGAAATAACCCAGCTCATTGTTGCTACGGTATTAAAAATTTCATCCGAAACCAGACTTATCCCCTGGGGCATCCCAAACCAAAAAGAAGACCTTGAGGAGACTAGCAATGAATTTTTATCTTGATGGAGAAGTTTTCTATAAAAAGTCATCCGATGGGGCTTTACTAAGAGGCCTAGATGAAGTTGAAGTCAGAGACGCGTTACGAGAAGTCCATGAAGGGATTTGCTCAACGCATGCAAGTGGACATGATGGCTGAAAAAAATACAAAGAGTTGATTATTTTTGGACGACACTAGAGAAGGATTGCATTGAGTATGTTCGCAAGTGTCATAAGTGTCAGCTCCACAGTGACAAAATCAATGTCCCTCCGGCCCCTTTATTTCACTTGATATCTCCATGGCCTTTATGCAATGTGGGGAATTGGTGTGATTGGGCCCATCAACCCAAAAGCCAACAATGATCATAGGTTCATTCTCATGGCTACGGACTACCTTACAAAATGGGTAGAAGCGGGGTAATTTGCTCATATAACACAAAAAGTGGTCAAGAAATTCATTGAGAGAGATTTGATTTGTAGGTAGGGACCACCATAAAAGATTATAACTAATAATGCACAAAACTTCAATGGGAAATTAATAACAGAACTCTCAAATTCCTCACCTTATAGACCAAAGATGAATGGTGCGGTAGAAGCTGTTAATAAGAATATCAAAAAAAAAATATTGATAGACACTAAACTAGACGAAGCAGAATGGGAAAAAGTCAGATATGAAAATTGAATTTGATCAACAAAAAAGGTTAATTTGACATCATTAATTATACCAAAGAAGGATGGCCAAAACACATGACCAGAAAGTCTGACCTCAAAAATTCCAAGAAAGAGATCCGGTACTGACCGAGAAGGAGAGAGAGCTAGCGACGCCTCTGGTTTTAGAGAGAGAGAGGTAGAGTAACGAGAGAAAAAAATGCCGGGGAGAGTAGGGGAAAGATGGATTCAAATTTTTTGTGTAAATGGCTCTTCCATTCTCTTTATTTTTCTGCGTCTTTCACTGTGTTTTTATGTTAATCTCTTCTCTGTTCTTTCGTTCCTCCCCCCTCTTTTTTTTTGTTTTTTTCCCCTTCACCGTGCACTGCTATTTATAGCAGAGAGAAGACCCAACGTTTAATGCAGCGAATTGATATCAATTAGAGGAGAATCAGGAGGATAGGGAGGAGATCACAATTGATATAGGAAGAAATTTTTTATCTGTTTTGTTGATTGACAGAGATGAAACGGGAAGAAAATCAACATTGAATAGGAAGAAAATTTGAGTTGATCTGTTGTGCTGACTGATGGAGATGAAACGGGAAGAAAATCAAGATAGATTAGGGAAAAAATTTGATTGATCTGCTGTGATCAATATGGCGCGCCTGAAAATTCAATGCACGCCAGTGCCTGTTTTTTTACAAGAATGCAGATTTCGAAATTTTTTAGGAAGGAAAAAAAATGATTTGGTCCTTTAAAAATTCTCTAATTAAACCCAATTGGATTTAAATTTGATTTTATGCAATTACCTCATCAAAAATTCAATCTCAACCTTAGCTTTGCGCGATTTCCTTATTCTGGTCCTTGGTTCCTGATTTTCGCGATTTAACCCTCCATTGACCATTAAACTCTCAATTTGTTCAATTTTACCCTTGAACAAAAATCTGTATCTTTTTATTTTTTTCTAGAAAAATAAAGAGTCAAAAATTGGTTAGCAACAGATGCCCCCTCTTTACAATGCTTACGACTAAAGTCTTGTAAAAGACTTTAAATAGTAAGTGTTGTAAAGAAAAACAGAATGTTGGATATGGGTCTCGTTGTTCTGGGTGACCTACCCAAGTTGGATATGAAGGGTCTCATTTTTCTGGGTGACCTACCCGAGTTAGAAGGGTCTCATTTTTCTGGGTGACCTACCCGAGTTAGAAGGGTCTCATTTTTCTGGGTGACCTACCCGGGTTAGCAGTTAGAATGGTCTCATTTTTCTGGGTGACCTACCCGGGTTAGCAGTTAGAAGGGTCTCATTTTTCTGGTGACCTACCCAATATAGAATGGTCTCATTTTTCCAGGTGACCTACCCGGGTTAGCAGTTAGAAGGGTCTCATTTTTCTGGGTGACCTACCCAAGTTAGAAGGGTCTAATTTTTCTGGGTGACCTACCCGGGTTAGCAGTTAGAAGGGTCCCATTTTTCTTGGTGACCTACCCGGGTTAGCGTGGTCTCATTTTTCTTGGTGACCTACCCGGGTTAGCGTGGTCTCATTTTTCTGGGTGACCCACCCGGCTAGCGTGGTCTCAGAAAACCAGCTAGCATGGTCTCATTTTTCTGGGTGACCCACCCGGCTAGCGTGGTCTCAGAAAACCAGCTAGCATGGTCTCATTTTTCTGGGTGACCCACCCGGCTGGCGTGGTCTCATTTAGCTTGGTCTCATTTTTCTGGGTGACCTACCCGGCTAGCATGGTCTCATTTTATTGGGTGACCCACCCATCTCGAGGAATAAAGCAACACCGATCTTCAATTTATCTTCCGTGATTTTGTTGACCTGAGATTCTCTTTAGAAACATAGGCCCCTTTCTCTGATGCTCCATTATCAACAGGATGCCTTTGCCTAATCTCCAAAGCTTTGCAGGCTTCTTTGATTGGATGGCTCATTCAAATTTATCATAAGTCATTCAACCACTCAAACGCAAGCGCCTCTGCTTATTATGGGCTATTTGCGACGATCTTTGCTTTTATCCAAATCTAACCATGCGCCCAAGTGTGGGGTTGCTTGATTTTCCATTTAGCGCAGAGTTCTATTATTATTCTTCCATTGAAGTTCTGAGCATTACCAATTATGATCTTTTCTGGTAGTCCGTATCGACATATCAAACAAATTTCTTCAACACCTTTTGCATTACATGAGCAAATGACTCAGCTTCTACCCATCTTGTGAAGTAGTCGATAGCCACGAGAATAAACCTGTGATCATTGCTGGCTTTTAGTTGATATACCCAATCACATCAATTCCCCACATTGCCAAAGACCACGGAGATATCAAGTTAAACATATGAGCCGGAGGGGGATCCATTTTGTCACCAAGGACTTGATACTTATGACACTTGCGGACCTAGTCGATGCGATCATTCTCTAATGTCCTCCAGAAATAACCAGTTCTTTACATTTTTCTAGCCATCATATGCTTATTAGTATGGGTTGAGCGGATCCCTTCATGGACTTCTCGCAACGCGTTTCTGGCTTTAACTCCATCTAGGCATCTCAGCAAAGTACCGTCAGATGACCTTTTATACAAAACCTCCCCATCAAGGTAAAAATCCATCGTTAACCTCCTCAAGGTTTTCTTCTCGTTTTGGATGCCCCCCAGGGGATAAGCTTAGTTTTGGATGAAATTCTTGATATCGTAGTACCAAGGGTTTCCATCTATTTCTCCTTCAAATGAGCAACAATGAGCTGGTTTGTCTTCTGATATCAATGTGTATCGGCTGTAAGTTTTGTCCTAAGTCTATTCTAGCCATAGAAGCTAGTGTGGCCAAAGCATCGACAAACTGATTCCCTTCCCTTCCTAGATGGGTGAACTCTATTTCCTCAGATTCTCCAGCAGCTTAGACAGGATTTCTTAGTAAGGTATTTCTTTTCTTTGGTTTGTCATTCTCTTTTTTCTTAACAAATAATTAGCATTGAGTCTCCATACACATCTATTTTTTATGTTCAACCCTAATGCAACTTCTAAACCAAGAATACAGGCTTCATACTCAGCAGTGTTGTTAGTGTGCTTGAATTATAACTTAGTTGGAAACGGATATTGTTTTTATTCAGGAGAGATTATCACTGCACCCGCTCCATTACCGCATACGTTTACAGCAACATCCAAGTACATAGTCCAACATTTTGGTTTCCCTTCTTCGCCTGAAAGTACATCTTCATCAAGAAGGTCAAAGTCTAATGACTCATAATCTTCTATAGCATGTCGTACTCGGTTAGTAGAACTTGTCATCTTACAATTCGGTTGGACAAGCAGGGGTGGATTTAACAATTACTGCTTGATTTTCTCAGAAGCCTCTTCACACTCTTGATATTCAAGATCAAGCCGGCCTTCTTTCCATAAACTTTCAGGGATGATAAAATAGGCTCCGCTAAAATCTCAAAAACAGAATCTGGCTTCATACCATACTGGGATCACACAAATTTTCACTTTTACTATGGTGCTGATGGATCTGATTTTGCAATAAACCTTTTTTAGGCTACCGCAGACCTTTTCTTGTCTTGGGAGGTTTGATCCCACCACTTACAACAGAGGTTGGAGGAGGCCTTTTGGAAAACATAAATTTCGTTGATGGTTCTGACATCATTAACCTCCTTGCTTTTGAGGCTGCCTTCATCTGAGGATGTAGAAATCTTCAAATTCTTTTAGCTTCTCTTACCTTCAATAGATTTCTTTGTTCCCCAGAGCCAAGTTTCTTCTCGCTTCTTTGTTTTCCCTTGCTTTCATCACCAGTAACAGATTCCCCTGGAATTACAGACTTGACATCCATTTTCCTTGGAAGATCATGTTCCTCTCTGGCTTTTCTTTTGCTACTTCGGATATAAAAATCCTTACCGTCCCTAGTAACAGTACTATGGCATTGGGTCGCAGAACGAATAGAGTTTTTATCCTTGTGCACTTTCTGCTCATTTTATTTGCCTAGTTTGCCACTGCCTCTAGAATTTTCAGCATGCCTAGACAATCGTGAATGATTATTAATACTTTCTCTCTTGTAAGCACCCCTAGGAGCTGTTTCAAACAAGGATTCATATGGCTGTTTCGCTGAGATGACCAAATTCCTCTCTTTAGCATCCTTTACTAGAGCTGCCCAGTTCTGGTTCGTCTGCAAGATCCTCGTATTACCCAAAATCCAAAGCAAGAGCTTGGCTCTTGTCAGGGCATCATTCATCCGTCTTACATCAGCGACAAACCCAATACTCCTGGAGCTCAATCCATTCATAGATGAACTTGAATCAGCTGCTCTAACAGTGGAAAGTATCAACCTCTCGGCCTTGTATGGAGTTATGATGCCAATTCTACCAACAACAAACTCGGATGAGCACCTCCTTTTGAAAAATCATAGCAGCTCAACTGCAGCTTTCAACCTCACGTAGATTATAAAAGACGATGCACTGGAAAAAATTTTTTACCACGAAGCTCCTAGCCGTCCGTAATGTCATAGAATAAATAAGGGCCAAGAACCTCAATCTCATGAAGTGATGCTAATTTGTTTGACATTTGCTCTCCGTTTATCAACTTGCTATCATAAAAGTGCAAGGAGGGAAACTGGCAAATCTCTGGGTGCATCCTTGTCACTCACTACAAATCCTAACAACTTCCCAAATTTCAAACCGAATGAACCTTTCATGGGTTCAAACCTCAAACTTAACCTTTCAAACAATTTCTTCAATATCTGGACGTGATTCTCTTCTTCTTCAGATTTAGCAACCTTGTTATCCACCTATACTTCAATCATATCATGAAATAAAGTCAACATAGCCCTTTGGTAAGTGGTCTCCACATACTGTAACCCAAATGGCATGACTTTATAACAGAAGGTTCCTCATGGTGTCATAAAGGTTGTCTTCTCCTCATCTTCTTGTGCCATTTTTATTTGATTATATCATTTTGCTTAATCGGCTTGCATCCTTCTTTCAGCGGTACCCTGTATACTATGATACCCAATCTATGCATATCCTCATGACACCAAACAAAAACATCTATGTAATCTCTAAGTAGTGTAGTTGAGTCTTTTCTTTCTGTGTGATCAGAGTTCTTATCTGAGTTCTCCCTGGCTTTCTTCATTACCCACATTTATGGTTTAAAGTTCCTCCTTAACGGGTTTCCACACCTGTCCATGTTGTTCTGTGAATTCCTTAATGCGGTTTGCATCCCTTTCTTCTTCTGTTACAACATATTATATATTCTTTAAAATCCGGTCATTAATTCTCAGTGTGAAGTGCAGGTGTTGTTGTGGAAGTTCTGCTTTCAGTGTTTATTTTGAAAACCAATGGAGCATCCTGGATCTCCCAATTCTGGAACTTCTCCCTCGGCTAGCTTCCAAATATATGTACGAGCAGTAACTTCCTCCAAAGCATAGATGGTTAACTGCGGCAGCTCTTCATCCCTTCTTTCGGGTATTATGGGTCCCAAATGTTTCTCGGTCGACAATGCGTGCACAAATGCATGAGAAGTGCATGATATAATGTGTGATTATGATAAAAATGCTTTATATAATGGGTATGTATGCATTTTCCTTGTGAACGATTGAATAGCCACCACCTTATGAACATAGGGTTTCTGGTCACATTGCTTTGCTATGAGTTCTGCCTTTCGAGTCGATGCTTGAGTTGTATTCACCAAGAGGCAGATTTTGTAAAAGAGATGGGCCAATGCCCTTTTCATTAATGCTTGATAAGTTACTATATTTTTGAAAACATGGAGAAGAGAAAAAAATTAATCTACTTCTCTTCGGCCAAAGGTAGGAAGGCAAAACTGTGATTATCGATTTTCTCCAAAAAGGTGTCGGTGTCAACTAGACTTCGACGGTAGCAGATGATATCTCTTCCAACATTTTGTGAATTGATTCTAATGACCCGAGCATGCTCAGCAGCTTTATCCATTTGTTCATCCATCTTGGTCATCTTCTCTATAAGCAACATATTGGTTCCGTTTAACGAAGTATTGTTGGTATCGATTTGATCCTTGTGTTTTTCCATTATTGCTAGTTTCTCATCTAGATGCTTCACCTTTTCTCTCTCCTTATCAAGCTTTGTTCTCAGAGTTTCTGCTAACTCTGCTTCAATGGCTTCATCTTTCTCAGACCCCGTCGAATGACTTTCCGACATTACATACTTATACAAATCTTCATACTTTTCAATTCTATCCATCAGCTCACACTGAACTTCTGCAAATTTCTCTTGACAATATTCTATGCTCTCTTGGCATTCATTATGTTCAGTCCTCAATGCGCCGAGCTCGGAGCGATTTTGCATCCACTTCAGACTCTTCTCCATTAATTCTTTCTCCATTCCCAACCTAACATTCTTCTCCTCACCCAACTTTAACTCGAGCTTGGTTATTCTCACATCTTTAGACTGTATCTACTCATCTAAAAATGCTCTCCTCTTATCACCCTCCGACACCATTTCTTCCAATACCGCCTTGTCTTTTCTGCTTTTGCTTAATTCTATCTGGAGTTTTTCTATTTGTCTTCTCAATTCCTCTTCATTGTCAACTCTTTTCCTCTTAACAAACTTTTCTTCAGTTTAGGGAAACTTGACTTCTTCATTGGTCACGGTTGAGGCAACTAAATCTCTCCATTTTGCATACCCTTCACTTGCACTGGGATCTCCTAAACCTTTTATTTCCACCAAAACTTGTTTGATGGCCCTCACGACTTCTTGTGGAACGGGATCCTTAAACAAACCAAAGAATTGAGCAATTCCCTTGGTCCTTGGAACGAATTGCATGCCCCCATGCTGTCTTACCACGAGAGTAGGAGCATAACTCACATAGCCTGTAATCCCTACCAATGGAACCCAACATCTTTGCCCGCAACTCATTAAAACATTCATTGCTTTGGCCCAAGGAGCTTTCCATTTGAAACCACTACTAGGTATAGCTTTTAGCTTTTCTACCCAACCTTGGTTGTCTAGATCTCCCCATTCTTCTTCTTCCACTATCTTCAATGGTTTTTGGTTGAACCACCAAAAATTATTAAAAACAGGTTTTTTTTGTTTCAATGTGGCTAACCATCCAGATATATAGCAACTGCGTGCAACATCTCACTACTCCTTTCCCGGTTCTTCGACAATGGTTAAGCGTTATGATGGTTTTAGCCAAAATAGAGGCCACTAGGTTGATTTGTGAATTCTCATATTCCATATAAGCAGCAGCAACTTCCAAGCTTATTATATCTGTCCGACTTGGGAACAACACAAGACCAAATATGCCTAAGGCAATCAATCTCTCTTTCTCTGATCCGGACCTCTGTTCTAATTCAAACTCCAGCGTCTTCCATTTCAGACCAGCAGCCTTCTTCTCTAAAACCTTTCCAAACTGGGGATCCTGAGCAGCTTCGACATTCAGGGATGATTTTATCATATCTCAAAGGGAAATAAATTTTGTACAGATCATTTGGAAATTCAGTCAACATTTCGTATTCCTCTATAGTGGGACATAGGTCTATGCTCCCAAAAGAAAAACAACGGTAGTTAGGATCCCAAAAATGAACTAGAGCTCGCACCGCTGGGCTTAAAACTTCTACCTTTGCAATTTCCATCAGGCGTCCATATTTTCTAAAAAATATGTCTTTATCCATATCCTGAAAATGGGTAGTTAACTTGTTCACCTCATTTATAATACAATCCAGATTCTTGATTGGTGATAGCCTCTTAGCATCGCTTTTAAGGTAGTCTCCTTCAGTCAATTGTGACAATTCAGAACTTCTCCCATATTCCATGATGGAAAGTTTAGTAGTGGTGGCCATTTCGTTTACAAGACTTGTAAGTCAAAATGTATTTAGACCTTTTTCTTTATATGCAGAAGATATTATGGAGCATACACCCTAACGATAGGTTCTAGTTCCTTTACATGAGACATAGGGTAAGTTTACTACTTGGTCTCTAAAGAGGGTCTCTTGCTGTCCCAGTGATCACCCTCGTAAAGGCGATATGGGGGTTTAGCAGATAGTGGGATGGCACGTATACCAATCACTACCAGTCTAAACACTCAGCAAAGAGTTGGGGTTTACACAAACTTCAACCTTGACTCAAGTCATAGGTAAGCTGCTAGTCCCCCACTTAACTTAAAGCTTAGTGTGTGCTCTCAAAATAATAAAAGTGATGCATGACAAGGCATATTATGATGACAGGATGTAAAGATGCATGCTAAAGCTTCTAAAAATGTAAACCATCCATAGCAATATGAAAAATAATAACATATCAAAAACAAACAACATTATCAAGCCTAGTCCGAAAGTCCCCAGTGGATTTGCCATCCTATCGCACACCAAAAATGAGATGCGGCGTCGTGGCAACCTTCCCCGCGTGCGAGGAGAATTCATGTGTCGGGGGTCTAATTTTTATTTTTCGTAAAAAAAGGGGAGTCGCCACCTAGTATTATGGTTACTAGGAAACCTAAAACCGGTCTTTCAGAGATTATAGGGTAAGGGACTAGTTGCGTAAAGGGAAGGTTTTAGCACCCCTAATACGCCCTACCTAAGGTAAGTTGCTTGACGTTTGGTTTGCTTATGATTTGTTATGACTCAAAAACATATGTTAATTAAATGGCAAATGGGATATTACTTTGTCGAATATTTTGGATATTAACCCTTTAGGATTTAATTATCCAAACACCGATAGTGAATAATATCATATTATTCCCACCGAATATTTTGGATATTAACCAATTTAGGATTTATTTATCCAAATACCGACAGTGAATAATAAATTACCCAAAAAAATAAGATTTTATATTTTTTTGAAATATTGGCCAATACCCTTTGGATTTTACAAACATGTTGTAAAATCCAAAAATGCAAGAAATGATTTTTTTATGAAATTCATGCAAAAATACATTTTTTCCTTAAAATTCCAAGGTAATATATTTTTTTGAAACAAAAAAAGATTTTTTTAAAATGTTCTAGTGTATTGGCCGTATGCAAGAAAATAATACATTTTTTTTAAATTTTTTTCTAAATTTTTTTTTTTATATATATATTTTTTATTTTTTATTTTTTGTTTTTTATTTATTTTATTGGCGGGCTGGGCTGGGGACTGGGTCGGGCGTACGGGCTTGAAGCCCGTACCGTTTATTTTCCGGGTCAACCCTTGTGCTCGACCCGACCCGGTTACTGTTCACAAATAGTAACCGGGTTTTTTACGTAAACTTGAAGAAGATGAACAATAGATATGCAATTTTTCAAGTGTAACGAAATTCTTACCTGTTAACAGCTTTGTGTAGAGGCAATCAAGGTGGTTCTTCTGGTCATTGTCTCGTCGAAAATGGTGGCCCGTGGTGGCCGGAGTTGACGTCGGAAGGTGCACGGGCTGTGTGGCTGCGATGGGTGTGGCTGCTGCTACCTTCAGCTGAGTCCACGGCTGGGCTACTAGAGTGGATAGGAGGCGGTCGGTGGTGATAAGGGTGAAGTTGGGTGGCCTAAGCTGGTGGCCGGAGTGCTGACCGAGAAGGAGGGAGAGCTAGCGACGCCTCTGGTTTTAGAGAGAGAGAGGCAGAGTAATGAGAGAGAAAAATGCCGGGGAGAGCAGGGGAAAGATGGGTTCAAATTTTTTGTGTAAATGGCTCTTCCATTCTCTCTATTTTTCTGCGTCTTTCACTGTGTTTTTATGTTAATCTCTTCTCTGTTCTTTCGTTCCTCCCCCTTTTTTTTTTTTGTTTTTTTCCCCTTCACCGTGCACTGCTATTTATAGCAGAGAGAAGACCCAACGTTTAATGCAGTTTAATGCAGCGAATTGATATCAATTAGAGGAGAATCAGGAGGATAGGGAGGAGATCACAATTGATATAGGAAGAAATTTTTGATTTGTTTTGTTGATTGACAGAGATGAAACGGGAAGAAAATCAACATTGAATAGGAAGAAAATTTGAGTTGAGCTGTTGTGCTGATTGATGGAGATGAAACGGGAAGAAAATCAAGATAGATTAGGGAAAAAATTTGATTGATCTGCTGTGATCAATATGGCGCGCCTGAAAATTCAATGCACGCCAGTGCATGTTTTTTTACAAGAATGCAGATTTCGAAATTTTTTAGGAAGGAAAAAAAATGATTTGGTCCTTTAAAAATTCTCTAATTGCACCCAATTGGATATAAATTTGATTTTATGCATTTACCCCATCAAAAATTCAATCTCAACCTTAGCTTTGCGCGATTTCCTTATTCTGGTCCTTGGTTCGTGATTTTCGTGATTTAACCCTCCATTGACCATTAAACTCTCAATTTGTTCAATTTTACCCTTGAACAAAAATCTATATTTTTTTATTTTTTTCCAAAAAAATAAATAGTCAAAAATTGGGTAGCAATAATTGTCTAGAATGGATGGAGAGGATTTACTTAGGCTTGTGAATTCTCACTCTATAAAAATCATGCCTGATATTTTGGAACCTCCCAATCAATAGGATAAAATTCAGCCAGGAATTCTCATTACAAGAAACCTTTTTTCTTTTTCTTCACAAAACACATGATCTCATAACATTTATTTATTATTTAAACTTGACGTGTTTTGTACGCTACACTGGGGTGAAAGTGCTTATAGGGGTCCCTCAATATATCATCCTTCAAAGGGTCAAGAGTCATGAACATTTGACAATTGCTAAGGAGAACTTACACCGATACAAAGCCATCATTCGTGTTCTTCTGCAAGCCAACAACAGAGTGCTTGGCTCTCTAGTGAAGTAAGATAGGATGCACATAATTTTTGAAATTGATGACATAATGTTAGGACAAGAAAGACTTACAAACAAAGAAAACATTGATCGGATTTACAGAATCCTTGACTTTAATAGTTTTTTTACTATCATTGAAAAGCCTGACAGTCAAAGGCCAGAATGTGAATTTTGATAGAAATGCAAATAATTTCACATTAGCTTGGGGGCAAGAAACACAAGCAAATAATGATTCAGTGGAATTCATCAAATTTATAGTGACAATAAATATATCTTGGTGACAAGTAGATGAATGAGCATCAGCTCAAGGCAGGATTTCTTAAGTAGAATATAATGGTTTAATAAGCTCCAACAACAATTGAGATTAACATCGCATTTGAGGAGCACCATAAAAAATATCAACTTACTTGCGGATTTGGTTGTCTCCAAAATATACTGTCGCATGAGTTGCATTGTTGATAAAGGTCAAAAAGTATATTGGCCACCAAGAATAATTATGGGATAACTAATTTTGAAGCCCATCGACTCAAGGTTCAATTCATAGCATGGACATGAGGGAAGAAAAACTTCATTAATGACAACATTAGAATTCTTCACATCGATTGAGAAGAATTTGTTCAGAAGAAATTGAGTTTATAATGAAGAGTTTCAGATTGCATGATCGCATTTGCATCAATTCAAGGCTAATGATGACATATGGTAGAAGAAATACAATTGATGAAAACTCCATGACTGATCGACAATCGAAGATGAAGTCAGCATTTGGCAAGTCTTGCAGTGATTTGTTAGCAGAACGCACACAAGTCCAAGAACTGTTATTGAAAGTGTCGCACCCCAAAAAAATATTGATTTGGTTTGCGGCGTCGTGACGACTTTCCCCCAGTGCGCGGGGAATTCAATGTCGGGGGTCTAATCTTTATTTTCGTAAAAAAGGGAGTCGCCACCTAGTATTATGGTTACTAGGAAACCTAAAACTGGTCTTTCAGAAATTCTAGGGTAAGGGACTTGTTGCGTAAAGGGAAGGTTTTAGCACCCCTTGTACGCCCTACCTAAGGTAAGCTGCTTGACGTTTGGTTTGCTTATGATTTGTTATGACTCAAGACATATGTTAATTAAATGGAAAATGGGATATTACTCCGCCGAATATTTTGGATATTAACCCCGTAGGATTTAATTATCCAAACACCGACAGTGAATAATATCATATTATTCCCGTCGAATATTTTGGATATTAACCCTTTTAGGATTTATTTATCCAAATATCGACAGTGAATAATAGCGTATCATTCCCGTTGAATATTTTGGATATTAACCCCTTAGGATTTATTTACCCAAATACCAACAGTGAATAATAGGATATCATTCCCGTCGAATATTTTGGATATTAACCCCTTTTGGATTTATTTATCCAAATACCGATGGTGAATAATAAATTCCCAAAAAAAAAATAAGATTTTATATATTTTTTTGAAATATTGGCCAATACCCTTTGGATTTTACAAACATGTTGTAAAATCTCAAAATGCAAGAAATGATTTTTTTTCTTTGTGAAATCAATGTTAAAACACATTTTTCTCTTCAAAACCCAAGATAATATATATATATTTTTTTTAAACAAAAACAATTTCTTTTTTTAAAAAAATGCTAGTGTATTGGCCGTATGCATAAAAACCATATTTTTTGTTCTAAATTTTCTCAAAAATATATATTTTTTATTTTTTATTTTTTCATATTTTTTCTATTTTTATTATTTTTTTTATTTATTTATATTTTTTTTTTCGGGTGGGCTGACAGGCAGCCCACCCTATTTGGAAGACTGGGCTGTCAGCCTAGAAAGATATTGGGCCATTGGCCCAGAAATCTTGGGTCTGGGCCGTCGGCCCAGACAACTTGGGTATGGGCTGGAAGCCCGCCCTCTTGGTGTAAGCCCGGCCCGGCCGACCCGACCCGGTTACTGTTCACAAACAGTAACCGGGTTTTTCACGTAAAACTGGAAGAAGATGAACAGTAAATGTGCCATTTTTCGAGTGTGATGAAATGCTTACCTGTTGACACCTTTGTGTAGAGGAGATCAAGGTGGTTCTTCTGGTCGTTGTCTCGTCGGAAATAGAGGCCTGTGGTGGCCGGAGTCGATGACGGAAGGTGACGGGTGGCGTTGCTGTCACGTTGCAGACGACGATAGATATTGCCTCTGCCTTCACCTGAAATGGTGGTTGTGATGCTGGAGTGAAGACTGAAATGATGGTGATGAAGTGGTGGCACAAGGTGGCCGGAGTCAAGGTTGGAAGTGCTGCACCGAGAGAGAAAGAGAGAAGACGCTCTCTGGTTTTAGAGAGAGAGGACGGTCGAATGACCGAGAGGAAAGGAAAAAAAAAAGAAAAGGAAAGAGAGCTGTTGACGCCGGGGCTGACTGAAACAAAATGCTCTTTTTTTCCGTGGTTTCTTCTTCACTCCACTGTCTTCGTTACTCTCTGTTTTTTTTTCTTCTGTTTCTGCGTTTTTTTCTTGCTCTCTTCCTCTGCCTGTTCGTTCCCTTTCTTTCCCCTCTCTGTTTCTATTTTTCGTCAACCTGGCTCCTTCCCCTCTTTTTTTTTTCCCTGCAACTCCCTCGTGATTTTTCTCTTCTTTCTGCGTTCAAAATCCTCCTCTGTTTCCCTTTTTTTTTTTTACTGTCCTCTCTCTACATAAACTCCTCTCTCTTTTTCTCTCTGCACAAACTGCTATTTATAGCAGAGAAGACCCGAAGATTGATTAGGAAAAAGAATCATGGTTGATCTATTTTGCCGAAGTCATGGGATTGAGCTGTTATAAAATCTGCTGCTGCATTGCTGTTGATTTTCTATTTTTATTCCAATTGATTTCCTTGATTCCATTTGAATGCTGCTGCATTGATCTGCTCCAATTAAATTGTTGCTGTGCTGCTATTTATCAGAGAAAACCCGAATGCTGAGGAAGGTAATTAGAGGAGAATCAAGGAGAAAGGGAGAGAATCAGGAAGAAGATTGATGGAGATAAATCAGGCAAGGTCACATGAAGCATTGATCTGCTTTTGCCGTGGTTAATGATAATTATGCACGCCTGAAAATTTGCTGGAACAGTGCTTGCTTATGCAGATTTAAAAATTTCTTAAGAAGGAAATTGAATTATGATCACGCGAAGATCAATGTGCATACCATTTAATGCAGATTTCAAAACAAATTTAGATGGTAAAAATCTGATTTGGTCCTTTAACTTCTTTAATTGCACCCAATTGGAATTAAACTTGATTTTATGCAATTATATCCATCAAAAATTCAATCTCAACCTTAGCTTTGCGCGATTTTTTTTATTTTGGTCCTTGGTTCTTTGATTTTCGCGATTTAATCCTCTATCGACCATTAAACTCTCAATTTATTCAATTCGGCCCCCGATTTCGCATAATTGACTTGAAAAAATCAAATTGGTCTTCAAAAATTTCAATTTCATCAATTGAACCCAAATTAAATTTAAGAACTTGATTTCTTATTAACGAAACCCTTAGTAAAATTAATTCGACCAATTTAAAGTATAGTTCAATTCTTCAACTGGACCCAAAATTAGTTCTGAAAATACAATTATAATTTAAAACCAACAATTAGATCGAATTGACCCGTAAAATATAATTATATTTTTTTTGCTTAGTTTTTATGCAGATTTATCTGATAATAAATTATTTCGACCTTTAATCTGCGATTTTCTTTATTTTCGGGTACAAAAGGGATACGATCGAGCTCCAGGAAACATCCAATATTTCACCTCGATTTTCCTGCTGACATCAGGCCCCTTTATTTTATTTTTTCGTTATTTTTCGGTAGTTTTTGGGGAATGACCCAAAATTGGGTTACGACAAAAAGAATCAAAGAAAATGGATGATTTGTTACACCCCTTCATGATGGATTATGCGACACCACACTTGGGGCAAGTTCAGACTTGAAAAACAAAGAAAGCAAGGATCATTGTAGTAGCCTAAAATAAACAATACGCTTAAGTTGGTTGGACGAACGACAATAAACCTTTGGATATTAGGCAAAGTAATCCTATGATAATGGAGCATCAGATAAAGGGGGCCTATGTTTCTCACAGAAGTATACATGCATCATCATGCATTGCATCCACATCCTCTATTCGGGTAGGTCACCCGTAATAATGAGACCCTACCCTTCACCATTTTCCATCCGAGTAGGTCACACGTAATAATGAGACCCAACTTCCATCCGGGTAGGTCACCCGTAATAATGAGACCCTTTTCATCAACTTTCATCCGGGTAGGTCACCATAATAATGAGACCCTATTTTTTACCAATTCCATCTGGGTAGGTCACCCATAATAATGAGACCCCATTTTCATCATTTTTTATCCGGGTAGGTCACCCGTAATAATGAGACCCTTTTCATCATTTTTGATCCGGGTAGGTCACCCGTAATAATGAGACCCAACTTCCATGAGTAAGTCACCCATAATAATGAGACCCCATTTTTCACCAACTTCCATCCGGGTAGGTCACCCGTAATAATGAGACCCTCGTCATCATTTCTTCATCAAGGTAGGTCACCTGTAATAATGAGATTAACTTCACCATCTTCCATCTGGGTAGGTCACCCATAATAATGAGACCCAACTTTCATCCGGGTAGGTCACCCATAATAATGAGACCTAACTTCCATCCGGGTAGATCACCCATAATAATGAGACCCATATCTAACTTAGGCAGGTCACCCATATCTAACTCAGGTAGGTCACCCATAATAATGAGACCCATATCTAACTCGGGTAGGTCACCCGTAATAATGAGACCCATATCTAACTTGGGCAAGTCACCCAGAATAATGAGACCCATATCTAACTTGGGCAGGTCACCCAGAATAATGAGACCCATATTAACAATCTAACTTGGGCAGGTCACCCGCCATAATGAGACCCGGGTAGATCGCCCGTCACCATTGAGACCCCATCTAATCCGAGAAGGTCACCCGTCATAATGAGACCCAGGTAGGTAACCCATCATAATGAAACCTGGGTAGGTCACCCATCATAATGAGACCCAGGTAGGTCACCCGTCATAATGAAACCCGGGTAGGTCACCCGTCAACATTGAGACCATCAACTATTATCACTTGGGAAGGTCACCTATCATAATAAGACCAGCTTCTTCTTTGTGTTCTTTACAATGCTTACTAGTTAAAATCTTACCAGACTTTAGTCGTAAGCATTGCAAAGAAGGAGGCAACTGTCATAACCCGATTTTGGGTCATTCCCTCAATCTACCCAAAAATAAGAAAAATTAAAATAAAAAGGATTGGTGTCGGCTGAAAAATCAAGGCAAAAATGTTGGATGTTTTCGAGATCTCGATCATACCTTTCTTGTGCCCGGAAATGAAGGAAAACGCATATTCAAGGTTAACATAATTTATTATTGGATAAATCTGTGTAGAAATTAAGTCAAAAGATGTAATTATATTTTTATGGGCCAATTCGATTTAACTGTTGGCCAATTTAAAAGTGTAATTATGTTTGAGAATTAATTTTTGGTCCAATTGAAGGATTTTAATTAAGCACGATCACTTAATCGTACTTTAAATTGGTCAAATTAATTTTATTAAGAGCTTAGTCAATGAGAAATCAAGTTTTTGAATTTAATATGGTTCCAATTGATGAGATTGAAATTTACGGAGATTGATTTGAATTTTTATGCGAAATCGGGGGCCAAATTGAACAAATTGAGAGTTTATAGGTCAATCGAGGATTAAATCGTGCAAATCAGACATCAAGGACCCGAATAAAAAAGGCATGCAAAGCTAATGTTGAGATTGGAATTTTTAAGGCCAATTAGAGGTATAATTATAACAATTAAAAAGTGAGGGACCAAATCATACTTTCACCTTCCTAAATATTTTGGAAATTGCAAAGCTAAGCATGCCTGCACTGCATGTTGCTCGGCATTAAATGATCGGACGTGCCTGCCTTCAATGATCAGCGGCGGCACCCTGCACTAAGCATTTTGGCAGCCGAAGGGTTTGTGTGTTTTGCTATAAATAGCAACATGCAGGGACTGTAAAGGGGGGCGAGAGTAGAGAGATACAGGGGGACAGAGGAGAAGGTTTGCGAAACAGAGGAGAAGATCGGCAGAGAAAAAAAAACAAAGATCATGAATAGAAAAGAAGGAAACAAAGGAGAGGAAGTAGAAAAGGAAATTTACATAAAAAAACACATAATCTTCTTCCCCACACTGCAGCTACTCTCCCTCTATCAATTTGACCCTCTCTCTCTCTAAAAAACTAGAAGCTTTTCTCTCTCTCTCCCTGTCGGTCAGCAGCTCCAACCACCAACTCCGACCACCTCACACCTCTCCGTCGTCACTAGCATCCCCACCACCACTCCAGCAGCTCAGTTGTCTTCTCTGGCGAGGCAGTAGAGCACCAGCCAATTGACAGCAATGCAGGCCAGACAACTTCCGACTCCTCCTCTGGACACCACTACAGGAGTCATCACCTTGATCTCCTCTACTTAAAGGTACTAACCGTTTCTCCTTTTGTCATACTCAAAAAATTACTATTCATCACCATCTTCCTCTCGCCTGCATGCAGCGGGACGTTATACACATCCCCCTATTCATGCAGGCTGGGCCTGAGTGAAGCGGGTCGGGCTTTGTGCCTAGCCTAAAATACCGGGTGGTGGGCTGGACTGGAGAGCCAGTCCAAGCCCGATAATAAATGGGCTTGAAGCCTAGTGGGAATTAATTTGGGCTGAGATCCCGCCCAATATTGTGAGTGGGCTAGAGGCCTACCCCAGGAGTGGCTGACAGCTTGGCCTATCAGGGCTTGGTAGCCAGCCCAATCATTAGATAAATAAAAAAATATAAAATAAAAATACAAATTTGCATAAAAAATAAATGTTTTTTTTAAGTCATGAAAACACAAAAAAAGTTTTGTTTCATGAAATACATATTTCAGCATGGATTTAGCAAAGAAAAATAATTTCTCGCATTTTTGGATTCTACAACATATTTGTAAAATCCAAAGGGTATTGGCCAATATTCCAAAAATATTAAAATCTTATTTTTTGGATTTATTATTCACTATCGATGTTTGGATAAATAAATCCTAAGGGTTCAATATCCAAAATATTCGACGGGGATAATTTGCTATTATTCACTGTTGGTGTTTGGATAAATAAATCCTAAGAGGCCAATAACCAAAATATTCGACGAGGATAATTTGCTAGTATTCACTGTTGGTGTTTGGATAAATAAATCCTAAGTGGTTAATATCCAAAATATGCGGCAGGAATAATACACCATCACCATTTTAATGAAACATATTCTTTGAAATATCAAGACCATAACAAACCATAAGCAAACCAAAATGTCAAGCAGCTTATCTTAGGTAGGGCGTATTAGGAGTGCTAAAACCTTCCCTTTACGCAACCAATCCCTTACTTTAGAATCTCTGAAAGACCAGTTTTAGGTGTCCTAGTAACCATAATACTAGGTGGTGACTCTTTTTTCCAAAAAAATAAAGATAAGACCCTCACATGAATTTCTCCGCTCACAGGGAGGGTCGCCGCAATGCCGAATTCTTACGACAGGGGTGCGACAGTAGGTCACCCATTACAATGAGACGATCTTCACCTTTCTCATCTGGGTAGGTCACCCATTATAATGAGACTATCTTCATCAATTTCATCTGGGTAGGTAACCCATTACAATGAGACCATCTTTCACCAGGGTAGGTGACGATGAGATCATCTCCATCATTGTCACCTGGGTAGGTCACCCATTACAAGGAGACCATCTTCACCATTCTCACCTAGGTAGGTCACCACCCATTACAATGACCATTTTCTTGTGTCTTTCACAAACATCATTACCTTTTCATCCTTTTAGTGTCCTACTTAGGCCTCAATTCTTAGGTAGTGTGCTTTATAGCCCTATCTTATCGTTCTCTTTTGAGTGCACTTTATATCCCTCATTCTCATTTAGGGATGGATTAACCAATTCTTGATCTAGTAAATCCTCTTTTTCTTTACAATGCTTACTATCTAACGTCATTTACAAGACTTTAGTCGTAAGCATTGTAAAGAGGGAGGCAATAGTCATAACCAAATTTCTAGGTTATTCCCCAAAATCTACCCAAAAATAAAAAAATAAAATAAAAATGTTGGTGTCGATAGAAAAATCAAGGTTGAAATTTTAGACGTTTTTGAGAGCTCAATCATACTTCTTTTGTGCCCAACAATGAAGGAAAGTACGGATTCAATGCTAAAATAATTTATTATTTAATAAATCTATTTAAAACTTAAGTCAAAAGGCATAATTATATTTTCATGGGTCAATTTGATTTAATCGTCGGCTAATTTAAAGTGTAATTATGTTTAGGGATTAATTCATAGCCCAATTGAAGGATTTAATTAAGAGTAAGTACTTAATTATAATTTAAATGGGTCAAATTAACTTTATTAAGGGCTTGATTGGTGAGAAAATAAGTTTGAAAGCCTAATCTAGGTTACATTGAGAAGATCTGAATTTTCAGAGATGAAACATTTTTGGGTGAAATCGGAAACCAAAATTACAAAGAAAAACATTGTTTTTTCTAGTTTTCCGTTGAAAAACTCTTTTTGTAGCAAACTATTTTTTTTAATCTATCTTATATTATTAAAAAAAAAAAACTTGTCGAAGCATGCCGACAACCATGCTTGGCCATACCACTCGCCATGCCCTTTAACCTACCACCATAACACCCTAGACTGCAAATCAAGCCTATAAAATGGGGAGGAATAAGCATAAAAGGGAGGGGGTCATTAAAACTGGGGAGGATAATGGAAAAGGGGGAGGACAATAGTTAATATTGAAAAAAACTAGGGAAAGGAGTATGAAATAATATTGAAAACAGAGGCAGGCAGCCAACACCCAGTGACAGTCGCACCACTAGTAAAGCAGCGGCCTCTTCCCCATCTCTAGTAGGACACCATTACCATCTCTCACACGATTCCATTTTAGTGCTCTCTCTCTCTCTTAGTCGGCGATCCTCTCTCTCTAAAAACCAGCCACAACCAACAACTCATTCTCTCAACCAACACTAGCCATAACCATGGAAGCCAGCCACCACGACCTTCTCTCTCTCCTTCCTCAACATTGGTGACCTCACCATGACCTCCAACAGCAACAACTGGACTCCAGTGACATCACAGCAATGAAGAAGCAGAGACGAATGATAGCAACAAACCAGCCCTTACGGTGCTCCTCCTAGCCACCATGGGCCACCATTTTCGACACCACCACCATAGGAACAACCACCTCATCCGCCTCTACTCAGTGGCAGTGGCAGGTGAGCCTCTCGTCACTGTCGATTACCCTTCATTTTACTATTCACATGTTATGTGAACAGTATTAATTCAAAGTTTTGCTTCTTCTTTTTTGTTTTCTTTTCTGTTTTATTTCTTGCGTTGGAATGCTCATGGCCCTACCTAGTTGGTTAGGCCAGGTCCATCCCAAGTCCAGCAGAGTTGGGCCTTTGGACCAACTTGACTGGGTCGACCCATTTATTTGGGCCAAGCCGAGCCCAAAAAAATTTATTTAAAAAAAATACAAAAAAATGCATATAAAAAAAAGTGTATTGTTTTCGTGCATGCGACCGAAATCCAAGGTTTTTCCATGTCTATTTTTAGTAAAAAATATATGTTGCATCTTTCTCATATTTTAAACAAAATTTGGATATTGTAAGCAATTTATGATTATCCATTGGAGTTTGGACAAAATATAAAAAAAATTAACAATTATTTTGTTTTAGCTATTAGGGTACACTCATAAATATTTAAAAATGGGGTTTTCAAAATGCAGTGTAAAATTATTTTTGGTTAATCTTTCAACTCGCAATGAGGTAGAGATTCTCTCATGAAGAGAGATCTACATCGAACTTTAGGAAAGACCAACAAAAAATCCATCATCTAGTTACCATAAGCTTTACTCTTGCATTGGATTCAAAAGGGATATGTGTCATTTCCAGCACATGGGGCCTAAAATAAGTAACAACAGATATAATCAAATTAAAATGGCAAAAGAGGATACTGCGAAAAATAATTTTATGATGCCATAATGATATATTATTTTAGAGTTATGGCTTTTGGTTTGAAAAAGGATAAGGCCACTTATCAAAGAGAAATGTTCATATTATTCCTAATATGCAAGATAAAGAGGTTGAGGTGTTTGTGGATAACATGAATGACAAATTAAAGGAGAAAAGGGATCATATTAGAATCCTAAAAAAGCTATTTGAAAGATTGCATTGGTACAAGTTGAAGTTGAACATGGAAAAATACATTTTCTATGTTAGGTTGAGTAAGCTATTTGATTTTATTGTAAGCAACGTTATACCCAGAAAAACATTAAAGCAATTCAAGCAATATTGACTCCTAACACTAAAAAAAGTCGAAAGTTTAGGAAGATTAAATTATAAACTAGATTTATTTCCTAGTTAACAACCACTTCTGAACCCATTGGGAGCATAGTCTTATGTCCTACTATGGAGGAGTATGGGATGTTAACTAAGTTTCTAAACTATTTGTACAAGATTTATTTTCATTTGAGATCTAACAAAATCATCCTCGAACAGTCAGAACTGCTTAGAATCCCAGCTTGGAGAAGAATGCTACTGGTCTGAAATGGAAGATGCTAGAATTTGAATTGGAAAAGAAGTTTAGATTAGAAAAAGAGAGATTGATTGCCTTAGGTATATTGGCCTTGTGTTATTTCCAAGTCAAACAGATGTAATAAGCTTGGATGTCGCTGCTGCTTATATAGAATATGAGAATACACAAATCAATCTAGTGGCCTCTATCTTGGCTGAAACCATCATTACACTTAACCATTGTAGAAGGACTGGAAAAGGACAAATGAAATGTTGCATGTAATTGCTATATATCTGGATGGTTAGCCACATTGAAACAAAGAAGCCTATTTTTTATATTTTTTATGGTTGAACCAAAAACCATTGAGGATAGTGGAAGAAGAAGAATGGGGAGATTTAGACAAACAAGGCTGGGTAAAGAAGCTAAAAGGTTTACTTAGTTGTGGTTCCAAGTTGAGAGTCCCTTGGGTCAAGGCAGTAAATCTCCTAATGAGTTGTGGGAAAAGATGTTGGGTTCTATTGGTAGGGATTACCGATTACGTGAGTTATGCTTCTCCCTTGTGGTAAGGTAACTTGGGAGAATGCAGTTTGTTCCAAGGACCATGGGAATTGCTTAGTTCTTTGGTTTGTTCAAAGATCCCTTTGCACAAGAAGTTTTTTAGATCATCAAATTGCATAAAAGATGGGTCAACACCCTTTTTATTCATGTTTGATAAGTTTATTACTTTTTTGGAATTATAGAGGAGGTACGAAAAATATTAATTTATTTCCTCTACCACCTCTTTGGCCAAGGGTGCGGTTCTCAATTTTTTCCAAGAAGGCATTGGTCTTAGCTAGACTTTGATGATAGCAAATGATATCCCTTCCTACATTTTGTGCATTTATTCTAATGATCCGAGCAAGCGCAATAACTTTATCCATTTATTCATCCATCGTGGTCATCTTTTCTACGAGCAACAAATTGGTTTTGTTCAAAGAAGTATTGTTGGCATCAATTTGATCCTTATGTTTTTCCATTGCTGCTAGTTTCTCGTCCAAATACCTCACCTTTTTCACTTTTTTTTCTAAGCTTTATCCTTAGAATTTTTATCTCATTTTCCTTAACTACTAATTCCAACAGCTTCCTCTTTTGCAGACCCTATCAAATGGCTATCCAACTCTATATACTTCTTATTCAAATCTTCGCACTTCCCAATTTTATTCATCAACTCAAACTGAATTTGTGCAAATTTCTCTTGGTAATACTCTATGTTACCTTGGCATTTGTTAAATTTGATTTTCAATGCATCAAGTTCAGAGCAACTTTGCATCTAATTCAAACTCTTCTATGCCAACTCTTTCTCAATTTCTACCCTAACATTCTTCTTCTCACCCAACTTTATCTCAAGCTTTGTTATTCTCGCATCTTTAGATTGTATTTTCTTATCTAAAAATGCTCTCTTCTTATCCCCTTCCAAGACAATTTCTTCCAATATTGCCTTGTCTTTTCTACTTTTGCTCAACTCTATCTGGAGTTTTTCTATTTGTCTTCTCAATTCCTCTTCATTGTCAACCCTTTTCCTCTTAATAGGCTTTCTTCAGTTTGGGGAGACTTGACGTTTATAAAAGTCATGGTTGAAGCAACTAAGTCTCTCCATCTTCCATACCGTTCACTTGTACTTGGATCCCTCAAAGCCTTTTATCTCAACCAAAACCAAATGCTTCCAATCTGTCTCTTGGTGAATATGATTCAAATCAATACTCCTAGCAAAACAATGTGACATGAGAGCCTATGTTTATGAGGTGGTGGCTATTAATCGTTCACAAGAAAGATTCATCCACACTAAACATACAAAGCATTTTTATCACAATCATGCATTATATCATGCATTTTCTCATTCATTTGTTCACGCATCGTCAATAGAGAAACATAGATCTCTCTTTTGGAACCCACGATACTCGACTAAGAAAAATGATGGAAAATAAAGAAAGGCTCTAGAAGTTGCTACCAATACCTTCAATCGAAAGCTAGTCGAAGGAGATAAGTTCTAAAGTTCAGAGACCTAAAAAGCTCTATTGATGCTCAAAATGTCATCAAAAATACTTCTTAGTTTATAATGTTTTCTATGTGGTTTGTCATTTTGCATTTTGTTTTGTTTTTATTGACAATCATGGCTTAAGACATCAATTGGATCTTATCCTTTTTTTAAAGCCAAATTTTTTCTTTTAATTAGATCATTCATTTTCAAAATTCTTCTTTATGTTTTCACTTTGCATTTACACAACAAACAAATATTTCCCCTTTAAGGAACCCTGAAAATAGATCTTTCACAACAACACCTACACTTTATACTGAGAATGAATGCCTAAATTTTAAAGAATACATAATAAATGTAGAAGAGGAAGAAGGAGATGAACATAACATTAGGGAGTTCACAAAATTAATAAAATAGCATTAACAAGTTTGGAAACCTACCTAAGACGAGCTTGAAACCATAAATATGAGTAACGAAGAAATCCAGAGAGAGCTTAGGATAGGAACTCTAATCACACAGAAAGAGAAAGAGGACTTGATTGCACTACTTAGAAATTACATAGATGTTTTTGATTGGTCTTACGAGGATATGCCTGGTTTAGATACAGATATCATAGTACACAGGGTACCATTAGATGAAGGATGCAAGCATATTAGGAAAAAGTTAGGAGGAACTCATCCAGAAGTTTTGATCAAAGTAAAGGCAGAAATTAAAAAAATGGAATGTTTGGTTTTTTTAGAAGTAGTCAAATATCCATAATAGGTGTCAAACATAGTGGTCGTACCTAAAAAGAAAGGTAAAATTAGAGTTTGTGTGGACTTTAGGGACTTAAATCATGCTAGCCCTAAAGA
Source organism: Salix dunnii (assembly GCA_015731905.1). Classification (NCBI taxonomy): domain Eukaryota; kingdom Viridiplantae; phylum Streptophyta; class Magnoliopsida; order Malpighiales; family Salicaceae; genus Salix; species Salix dunnii. The sequence goes on from CM027674.1 coordinate 10,749,753, forward strand.
TAATTTTTCTCTTGCCACATATAGACATGTTTGTTGACATGCAGCTCATAGCTCCATATATTCCTTTATGGATGGGTTTTTGAGCTACAATCAGATAAAAATGGCATAAGTAGATAATGAAAAGACTACCTTTGTGACAACATGGGGAACCTTCTACTACAAAGTCATGCCATTTGGGTTAAGAATGTTAGGGCTACTTGCCAAAGGAACATGGCAACTTTATTTCATGACATGATGCACAAAGAGATTGAAGTATATGTGGATGACATGATTGATAAATCTAGAGAGGGAGAGAATCATGTCCAAATACTAAAGAAATTGTTTGAAAGGCTAAGGAAATACAAGCTAAGGCTTAACCCTGCAAAGTTTTCATTCGAGGTGAAATCTAAGAAGCTGTTAGGATTTGTGGTGAGTGATAGTAATGGATGCTAAAAAAGTAAAGGCTATTCAAGCCATGCAAACTCCTAAGACTGAGAAAAAAGTAAGAGGTATTCTTGGAAGGTTAAATTACATTTCTTGATTTATATTTCAATTAACCATGAATTGTGACCCAATCTTTTGTTTGTTAAAGAAGAAGAGTCCTGGGATTTGGAATGAAGAGTGTGAAGAGGCTTTTGAAAGAATTAAACAATACTTGCTAGATCCACCCCTACTTATTCATCTTGTACTAGAAAGGCCATTGATATTGTACTTAACAATAACTAAAACAACAAAGGGATGTGTGCTTGGACAGCAAGATGAATCTGGAAGGAAGGAAAGGGCCATTTATTACGTAAGCAAGAAGTTCATGAAGTGTGAGTCTAGTTATACTATGATTGAGAAGTTGTGTTATGAACTAGAATGGGCTGCAAAGAGCTGAATTGCAAGATATATGTTGTATCATACTACTTGGTTAATTTTGAAATTAGACCCATTCAGGTACATCTATGAAAAGCCTTGTCGATCGAGCTGAATTGCACGATGCAAGTTCTAGTGGCTGAGTAAGACACATTATATATGACAAGGAAAGCTGTGAAGGAGAGTGTTATTGGCGATCATCTAGCTGACCATGCTATAGAAAATTATGAGCCATTAAACTTTTGACCTTCCATAAGAAGATGTGTTTTCAGTCGAGGAAGAGAAATTGGATTGGTGGATGATGCACTTTGATGGTGCTGTAAATGTATGTGGTTATGAAGCAGGTGTAGTGAGAATCTCTCTTGATAAGAATTAAGAAATAATATCCGGTTTTAGTTAAGTTGCAATTTGAGTACACTAACAACACAGCTGAGTATGAAGCCTGTATTCTCGATTTAGAGGTTGCATTAGAGTTGAACATCAAAAAGATAGATGTCTATGGAAACTGAATGCTAATTATTTTTCAAATAAAAGGAGAATGGAAAACCAAGCAAGAAAAGTTGAGGCCTTACCAAGAATACTTGAGGAGATAAAGTTCACACATATAGGAAGGTAAGAAAATTAGCTTATGGATGCATTGGCCACACTAGCTTCCATGGCTACAATAGACTTAGGGAAAAAGTTACAACCAATACACATTAATATAAAAAAAACTCAACTCATTGTTGCACAGTTGAAAGAGAAATAGATGGAAACCCTTGGTCTTACAATATCAAGAATTTCATCCAAAACTAAGCTTATCCCATGAGGGCATCCAAAAATCGAAAAGAAGACCTTAAGGAGGTTGGTAATGGATTTTTTTTTTAATGGAGAGATTTTGTATAAAAAATCATCTAACAGGACTTTGATGAGATGCCTAGATGAAGCTGAAGCCAAAGACACATTACGAGAAGGACAAGAAGGGATTTGGTCAACCCATGCTAGTGGACACATGATGGCTAGAATGATACAAAGAGCTAATTATTTTTGGATGATATTAGAGAAGAATTGCATTAACTATGTTCGCAAGTGTCATAAGTGTCAGGTATACAGTGACAAAATCAATACCCCTCCAGCCCCTTTATTTAACTTGATATCTCCATGGCCTTTCGCAATGTGGGGAATAGATATGATTAGGCCTATTAACCCAAAAGCCAACAATGGTCATAAGTTTATTCTCCTAGCTATTGACTAGTTAACAAAATGGGTAGAAGCCAAGTCATTTGCTCATTTGACGTAAAAAGTGGTGAAGAAATTTAATGAAAGAGATATGATCTATCGATATGGACCACCAGAGAAGATTATAACTTATAATGCTCAGAACTTCAAAGGAAAAATAATAATAGAACTCTGTGCTAAATGGAAAATCAAGCATTCGAATTCCTTGCTGTATAGACCAAAGATGAATGGTGCGGTAGAAGCTGGTAACAAGAATCAACACCCTTCTAGCCCCTTTATTTAGCTTGATATCTCCATGGCCTTTCGCAATGTGGGGAATAGATATGATTGGGCCTATCAACCCGAAAGCCACCAATGGTCATAGGTTTATTCTCCTGGTTATTGACTAGTTTACAAAATGGGTAGAAACCGGGTCATTTGCTATGTGATGCAAAAAGTGGTGAAGAAATTTATTGAAAGAGATTTAATCTATCGATATGGACCACTAGAGAAGATTATAACAAATAATGCTCAGAACTTCAATGGAAAAATAATAATAGAACTTTGACCTAAATGGAAAATCAAGCATTCCAATTCCTTGTTATATAGACCAAAGATGAATGGTACGGTAGAAGCTAGTAACAAGAATGTTAAGAAGATTATTTAGAACATGGTAGTCACCTACAAGGATTGGCATGAGATGTTGCCATTTTCACTTTATGCTTACCGTAATTTAGTGCGAACATCAATAGAAGCAACCACATATACGTTGGTGTTGGAATGGAGGGGTGATGCCTTTAGAAGTGGAAATCCCATCAATAAGAGTATTGATAGACTCTAAACTAGAACAAGCAGAATGGACAAAAGTTAGATATGAGCAATTGAATTTGATCAGCGAAAAGAGGTTAACTGCATTATATCATCATCAATTATACCAAAGAAGGATGGCCAAATCATATGACAAGAAGGTTCAACTTTAAAATTTCCACGAAGGAGATCTGTATTGAAGAAAATATTGCTTTTACCAGGAGAAGATCAAAGTAAATGGGCCCCAAATTATGAAGGACCTTACGTGGTGAAGAAAGTGTTCTCAGGAGGAGCTTTGCTATTATCTAGAATAGATGGAGAAGATCTAGTTGGACCTGTGAATTCTGACTTTGTAAAGAAATATTATGCCTGATATATTTTGTAACCTCCTAAACCATAAAATAAAGTTTAGCCATGAATTCTCATAGCATTTACTTTTATTTTTATTTTTATTTATCTTCATTATTTTTATTTTTATTTATTTATCTTTACTTCAAAAATAATAATTAAAACTGACATGTATTGTACACCACACAAGGGGCAAAAAGTGCACATAGGAGTCCATAGTGAATCGTAGCCCAAATGGGTACCATCATAAATTTTTGAAACACCATCTATAAGAATTGCTTTTAAAAAAATGGTGGTTTGCATTGAAAGTTTTAGTTTCATAAATAAAACTAGATCTTGAGTTTTACTTTTAAAATGATTTTTCATGGAAAAGGTAATTCAAACATCGGCAAAAAATATGATAAAGGGCAAACTTCAATGGAGCAAGAAAGGGCCCCATAAGAAACCAAGGGTCTCTTCACCAAGCATGAAAATGATATGAAATATAACGTGTGTAGTACATTCCATTTCTAGAGAGCAAGTCAGTCAAACAAATGGAAACAAAAGCTTGAGGAACGGTACAATAAAAAGGGGGACCTATGTTTCCAAAAAGAGTTAATAAAAACATACATGTTATATTGTCATAACATTAAGTTGGAAGGAAAGATGTGATGAAAGACAAAATAGTTATAAGTTTTGGGAAACATTGAGAAACAACATCTTAGGTCAATGGAACCACGAAAAAGAATATGAATGAAGGACCAGTGTTGCTTCATTCCTTGAGGTAGGATGGTTTCTTTTGAAATTCAAAATGGGCAGGTTACCCTATATTGAGACCACTTTTAGACAAACATGGAGTTTTTCCAAAATAATTTAAGATGGGTCGGTCATTTGATATTGTAACCCTTTTTAGAAACAATGTGGAGTTTTTCTAAAAACAATTGAAGATGGGCATGTCACCCGATATTGGGACCATTTTTAGAAAAAAGCGTGAAGTTTTTTCTAAAACAATAAGATGGGCAGGTCACCTGATATTGAGCCCCTTTTTAGAAAAAATATTGAGTTTTTCTAAAACCATTTAAGATGGGCAAGTCACCTGATATTGAGATCATTTTTAGAAAAAGCATGGAGTTTGTCTAAAAACAATTGAAAATGGGCAGATCATCCAATATTTAGACTATTTTTAGAAAAAATATGGAATTTTTCTAAAAAAAATTGAAGATGGGTAGGTCACCCAAAATTGAGACCATTTTTAGAAAAGAGTGGGCATTTTAGTAGGGCAAAGCAATTTATCTTTACAAAACTTACTACGCGAAGCACTAGACAAGCTTGGCTTCTTAAGTTTTGTAAAGAGGGGGTATCTGTTGTGTCTCATTTTTAGACCCCACATACTAGAAATGGCATACACCCCTTTGGAACCAAATGCAAAAGTTTATCATATTGTTACTGGATGGTGGACAAAAGTTAAGTATCAAAATGTTTTTTCAAACCTTGTCTTTGTTCTTTTCTGAATTTCTTATCCTCCTCCTTTGTTGCTAAAATCATCAGGATTCTTAAACCAGTTAGATATTCTTTATTTATCTAGGTTTAAGGTTAGATAAATCTCTCAGAATTCACACTAAATATTGATTTTGTTGCTACCGTGAAAATCCTTTTTTGCAAAAAAAATTTTGACCAAGGAAATTGCGGGTAGATTTTCTCCATCAAAAAAATTTTAGGTCCATTAAGTTTTAATCATGCACATGTAGATGAATTTGGGGTTTTTAATTCTCTGATTTGGATATCAGAATCTTGACATATTTGCATTTGAATATCTAGTGTAAAAGAAGAATATCCTGCCGCAAGGATGACTCTCACCCAGGATTTGTAGCTTTTATTCAAGAAACCCAATTTAGGTTTAATGTTGGATAAATCGCTCAGAATTTGCATGAAAAAAAATATTTTTGCCGCTGACGTGAAAATCCTTTTCTTCAAAACAATTTTGACCAAATAGATTGCGGGTTGATTTTGTCCATCAAAATGATTTTGTATAACTTTGTGATCTTCATAAAAGTTGTAGTACTACATGATTAGATGAATTTGTAGTTTTTAATGGACTAATTTGGATATCATAAGATAACTATGTTTTAATGTCTAGTATAAAAGAAGAAAATCTTGCTGCAAGAATGATTCTGACCTGAGATGTGCAGTTGATATTTGAGAAACCAAATTTAATGTTTCAAGGATTTATCGGGATAAATAGAGAATAATTTTAAAATTTGAGAAAAAGTTAATTAGTCTCATTAGAAAAGAGAGGGTGGCTGGTTCAAGAAATGTCACAATAATTTATGTTGTTCTTTATGAGGGGTTATATTTTATTTTATTTTCGCATAATGATGTGAACCCTAACGGAATTTAATGGTATTCACAGCCCCAAGATCAATCTAACCCAAGTTTATGGAGATTTGAACAAGCTTATCATAATGGAAGACTTGCTTCAAGGCAACAAGACTATAAACCAACTCGATCACGACACCTACACCTAGAGATGAGCAAAAGAAGTGTAAATTCACAACAAAGAATGGTCAATTCTTTGAAGAGTTGAAAGTTCAATCAAGAACCAAGATGAAGCAACCAAATTCCGCTACAATACTGGAAAATATTGTCAAAAATCTGCCCTAAAATTATTCCTAAAGAGTATTTATACCCCAAGCCAAAACCCTAGTTTCCCTAATGGGTCTCACATAAGCCCAATTTAAATAATAATCAACCCAAACTAAAACTAGCCCAAACTTATTAAAGTAAACAAATAAAAAAGTCTAAAAACCCAAAGAAATTGTCTCCTCTTAAAATAATTAAAATTTGATAACCCAACTAATTAAATAAGACAAGTTCATTGTTTCCGCATTCTATCGGGCAGCAGCAAGACCCAACTTAAAACAGATGTTCTCTTTGTCTTAATGAATTAGAAGGCATTCCATATACTGTTGGAAAGGTATGGATGCCTAGTTTCTAGAAATTTTAGAGTCACATCAAAATTAGATTTGTAGCTCCAGTAATGACTAAAAGAGTAACTAAAACTCAAACTGTTGGAATCTAGTCTTCTTCTCTCAATCCTTGTGTAATGGTCTTGGTTCCACCAACAAGCCTTTCTTGAACATGAATGAGATTAATCAAGGATTTCTTTTTATTATTATAAATCCTCTTAAGTCCACCTTAGCAAATGTATCTTGAAGAAGTCCATTGAATGTTTCTTAGAACTTCTTAGCCCTAAGCCTAGTAACTAGGCCAAATGGAACCTCTAATGGATCCTTTGATGGTTGGATCGCATCACATAACCAGTAACATTTGTTTTATTAGTATTAAATTTTTTCTATAATTTTAAGGTTGGATAAATCTCTTCGAATTTTCACTAAAAAAATTATTTGGCCACCGCCATGAAAATCCTTCTCTTTAAAACAGTTTTGACCAAGCGGATTGCGAGTCGATTTCTGCCATCAAAATGATTTTTTCTCACTTTTAATCCATCATGAAAGTTATAATTCTACATGTGTAGATGAATTTTGATCTTTGAATTTCCTTATTTGGATATCAGAATCACAAGATATGTGAGGTAGAATATCTGGTGTAAAAGCAAAAAAATCCCAAGCCCGTCGGAACAGTGTTAACCAAGAAGATTGCAGGTCAATTTTTTCCATCTAAACGATTTTATCTAACTTTGTGACATGCTTGAAAGTTGTATTACTACTAAACTAAATGAATTTGTAGTTTTGAATGTCCTGATTTGGATATCATAATCACAAGATATCTCCATTTTAACGCCTAGCGTTAAAGCAAAAAATCCTACCGCGAGAATTATTGTTCATCAATACTTTGAAACAGCCCCTATCTGTAACTTTTTTCCTTTTTCACTGCAACTTCCTATTTGGTTTCCATGATTTTCTCTATTAATATTTCATCTTCAAAACATGTTTTTTTGCATTCAAAATCACAGGATGTCTACTACAATATTTCTTTCCCTATTTTGTTTATCTAATTACAGCAAAAATATAAATATCGCAGCCTAGATTAAGTGCACTAAATCTTCCCTAAATAAGACATATTTCTAGGCTATGTATACCCTTTCTCTTTTGAAAAAAAAGGAGGAAGTGGGAGAGAAAAAAAAAGGAGAGGGAAATAAAAGGAGAGAAGACCAAAAAAAGAATAGAGAGGAAGGAAGGAGGAGCACGAGAGAGAAAGAGGTTGTCAACAAAGAAAAAAATGACAGCCCTTTCCCTTCATCTTAGCCTCTCCTTCAGCCAATAACTGCCAGTAATAGCCCTAATCAGACCTCTCCCATTAGCCACCACCTGCTTTGCATCCAGGAGTGGTAACTGGTTGTGTAGGAATTCCAGCATGCATTGCCTCTATCCTTCAATTACCAGGTTAGCCCCCATGCATTTCTCTTCCTTCTGCATGTTAATTGTGCCTGTATTTTATGTATACTATTCAAGTGAATTATAATTTACTTAGACAGTAACTAAAGAGGCATGCATGATTGACGCATCAGAATACACAGAGAATACGACCCACTTGATATTCAGTAACTAATTTTAGGATGAGAGAAACTCTCTAGAAAGTTCAAACTTTATTCAATAATTTTAAAAATGATTTCAGACAAAGGCTTTGAACTATATTTAAAAGCCCTAAACCTCGTTGGAAAAAGAAATGGAACTAATTATTAAAAATTACCAAAAATGGAAAAATTATGTTAATTACGGAAATTGAAATGGCTAAAAATCCTGAGCAAACCGGAATTGACTGAAGTCGATTCGAACTTGGAAATCAAGAGTTATGGCTGAAACAAAACTTTCCTGAAATGGAAGAAACGATGATTTCAGGGCCTAAATGATGGAATTCAGAAAAAAATAGTATGCTTAACAGCAAAGTTGTTGACTAATTCCAAAAACACCGGAACACATTAACTAGTTGAGTTTCGTGTCATTCCAACATCAATGCCCGAACTACTAGAAAATTCAATTGGCTTTGAATTTCGGATGTTCCCTCTTGAGCATATACACCTCTTCCACTTATTCTAGATTAGTGATGGTGATACAGTTCACGCATGCCTCTTTGCTTGTTGTTGGATCACTGGTTTGGCCAAGTGACCTGATAACTTATTTTTCTCTTTTTTCATTCAAAAAAATATAAAATAAGAGGAAGAGATTTATAATTTTCTTTCTTATTTAGTTTATGGGTATGTATGTGCTTTTTATTTTTAAAATATCAATCTCGTATTGAGAATACATTATTTTCAACATGATGCAGCAAATATACATATATACCAAAATAAAAAAGTTTTCATGCATAATACCAATATGCTAACATATTTTGAACATTCCTTTTTTTAAAAAACATATATTTAGATTTTAAAAGAAAATGTGTTTTAGTATAGATTTTGTAAACAAAACACAAGAATTGTTTTCTTTCATGTTTTTGACTTTTCAACATGTTTGTAAAATCCAAAGGGTATTGGCTAATATTTCAAAAATATAAAATTTTTATTTTAGGGGATTCTCATTGTTAATATTTGGGTAAAGAAATCCTAAAGGGTTTAATATCGAAACATTAGCGAGGATAATTTGTTGTTATTCACTGTTAATATTTGGATAAAGAAACCCAAAAGAGGTAAACATCCAAAATATTTTTCAGGGATAATAAGTCATTATTATTTAGTAAACACAACTTTAAAAGAAGCCCTGATTATAATTAGGGACATTTCAATCTTTGACTCCATGGTTTATGAGTCGTAAAAGTATGAAATAGTACGGCAAAAATGGGCTTTTAAAGCACTTTAAATTTCCTTACATTTCTATTTTTTTTTGTTCCTTTTCCTTGTGATTTATGAACCGTGAACACTTGAAATACTAAAGGGAAAAATGAGTTTTCAAGCCCATTGAATCTCCTTACCCATTGAATCTCCTTATATTTCTATTCTCTTTTAATGCATAGGTTGTAAATTTGTGTCCCTATCCTTGCAAACTTATCCTAGGAAAAATGATTAGATAACACCAATACCATTGAAATCATAAGGCAAACCAAAACATCGAGCAACTTACCTTTGGCAAGGCGTACTAGGGATGCTAAAACCTTCCCTTTATGAAACCAAGCCCTTGCCTTAGAATCTTTAAAAGACCAGTTTAGGTTTCCTAGTAACCATAATACTAGGTGGTGACTCCTTTTTTCACAAAATAAAGATAAAACCCCGACATGAATTCCTCACTCAGGGGAGGGTTATTGCGATGTCGTGCTCTCGTAGAGGGTGCGACAATTGTAAGGCTATTTAAGCCACACCATTGTTTCAGTAAAGCAAGCAATCTTGGCCTCTTTGTGTGTATCTTTAAGCATGATGCAATTCTTAACTTCATTGAGTATAACAAAGTGGTATCAGAGCCTGGTTGAGTGAAGCCTGAGTGTGAGGGTTTAGGAACAATAGTATCCTAACTAGTAAGATAAAAGCATTGTGAGAAACAAAGTGATTGAGAGATGGCTACTGAAGAGCAAAATTTGTTGAGTATCCCTAGGTTCGATGGAGACTACGATCCTCGAGTTTGTTGATGGAGAACCTCCTGAGATAAAAAAAAATACTGGAGCCTCATCGAAACTGGTTTTACAGAACCTAGTGAAGGAGATCCACTAAAAGTTGCACAAAGAAGAACCCTTGAGGATTATAAACTCAAAGATCTAAAGGTTAAAAACTATCTGTTGTAGTCAATCGACAAGTCAATCTTGAAGACCCTTCTTCAGAAAGACACCTCCAAACAATTGTGGGGTTCGATGAAAACAAAATATCAAAGGAATGTGAGAGTTAAGTGTGCTCAATAAAGCAAACTAAGCAAAAATTATATAAAACTAAAATTTATCAATAAAGCAAACCTTGGTCACAAGTCAACATCCACCTACAGAAATCAGAACTGATCATGGAAACGACACATCAATTTATATTCTGAAAATTTATCTCTTCTTAAAATTGGTTTGTTAACGGATCCGCCATATATTTTACCCTAACCATCAAACAACCACAGTGTCCACACTAGTAATTTGATTCAATGGAAGCATTAAAAACTAGATAAATTGATCAATTTAGAAACATAATTGTCCGCAATATATGTTTAGTTCCATTGAATGTTCTCCCTAGGATTAATAACGTAGATCCGCTACAATTACTAACTTAGTTGCTTCACAAGTTCATTTATCACAACTCCGATTTTGATATCACACTTAGCAATAGATTGTCTACAACAATAACTTCGAGTCCGCTCTTAGCAATTAAATAAACAATCATAGGAAAATAAGCATAGGAGAACAAACATATTCATCATATAAACTGAAAAATTGAGGTAAAAATAGATCTCACAGTTCTTGAAATCTGAAGGTTTTCGTGTCCTTGCAACCAAGCAAAAGAGTCTAGCCTTGCATGTTTATTGAACAACTAAATAAATAGATGGAAGAAAACATGATTTAGGGTTTGGAGGAGGAAGATTTGTGTTTTCTTTGCTGCTAGCCGAAATTTCCTTGCTCCTCTCTTCCTTTATATATGCTTTGAAACCCTAGTATCTATTTTACAAAATAATCCTTCCTTAAGTTGGCAGAATTTCATTGTCCCTTGTAAAATTCATATCTCCTTCATATCACATCATTTGGATCTGCAATTTTGAGCGTTTGTAGGAATTTGCGTCCTGAATCCATGAAAATTGATTTTACATCAATTGGACTTCTGTAGCTCGAGATATTGAAGTTGGAATGGACAAAGGTCAATATCGACAGATTGCAAGATTTGACTTTGAAGGCTGCATTTCCATGATCTTCCTAATTTTATTTCTTTTTCCTTAGCTTTCCATAAATTTATGGATGTTAGATTTTGAATTTCACTAGAATCACTTCATTTCGATCTCTAGAGCTTCCACTTTGCACAAAATACCGACTGAAGGTCAAATCTGTCAATCAGCTCCAATTACCTCCGTTTTGCATCTTTCATCCAAAAATGCCTTCAAAACATAAAACAAAGAATAACAAGGCATTTTATACACAAACATATGCAAAACACTAGGTAAATGTGGATGAAACTATCAAATAATATGGTCACATCAAATACCCCCACACTTAGCTCAATTACTCTTCGGGATTTAAAAGAAATCTATGCCATGCCAAAGTGATAGGTCCTCTCATTGATATACACTCCAACACTCATGTGTTTAGGGCTTATGTGTTTAAATCTCTCAAATTCAATTAATGAATATGTTCTACCATAAGCTTGCTCTTCAATCTCATATCCATTACTAAAATATTACAAACAATGTATGAATCAAAAGGTCTTATTTTCCGGTTGTAATTGGGCTAAGGTTAAAATGAGGTAAAAGAGAGTAAAAGAAATGGTTCAAACCAAAGAAAGTAGAGCATTTTGAAAAATGATATTTCTAACAAGATATTCCATTTAAGCACATCAATTTTCAATCTTTAAGCACCAATGCTTAGCTACTTTCAATTTCAAGCTCGTTTCTATTCTTTTTTCTTCTTTTCTTTTCTTCTTTTTTTTTCTTATCTTTTCTTTTCTTCTTTTCTTCTTTCTTTTCCTCTTTCTTTTTTTTTTGTTCTTCACCTTTGGCAACTTTGCCCATCTTTTCATCAAACATCACTACTTCTTTCTTTTCACATAATTTCCAACCATAATTCCATGAGATATCATAAGTATATGCTCTACTAATCCTTGGCCAGGGGAAAAGAGGAAAACATATAAAAAGTTTAAGGCTTATACATGGATAAAGAAAAGAAAAGGTAAACAAGCTCAAAAGGGGCTCACTAAAGATAATATGCTTTCGGTTGGCTTTTTGGCTCAAGCGGTTAAAATTCCTAATGCCTTTATCATCTTCATACATTTATGTAATGCGAATGTAATCTCAACAATATATGAAGCAAGTTCTAGAGATACATATTATTGAAAGAATGAACAATCAAAGAATATAATGTTGAAGGCTCAAAAGCTTACATTGGTATAACACTATAAAGTGAACATGGCATATTTTCAGAGTCAATCCCTAAACCAATTAAACATTAAAACTTGCATGCACACTCATTCATTCAATTTATATATTCATCTATCTCACTTAATTCTCATACATAATACTTATATTCTCAAAAAGCATTGGGAGTTCAAAAAGATCAATCACAGATCTTTTTTTATGGAAGAATAAAGAAAAACAAAATAAAAAAACTGACATTTTCCTAATACCCCCACACTTAAAACATAACATTTTCCTCAATGTTGAAAATGAAAGAAAAGGGATATAAGAGAATGACAAAAAAAAATAATTGCAAAACAAAAATAAAAATAAAAGATAAGGGAAAAGGAAAGCAAATCTGTTTTTTTTTTTTATGCTGGGTTGCCTCCCAGGAAGCGCTTTTATTTTGTGTCATTGGCTCGACATGTGTTATGCTCATTCTTCATAGATCGATTCAGTTAACTCCATAGAAGCGGTGATTTATGTCATCCAACTTTCATAGAAAGGTTTCAAGCGATGCCCATTGACCTTGAGTACGTTATTTGTTTCTAAACTTGTAATTTCAACTGCACCATAAGGAAAAACATTAGAAACAACAAAGGGCCCAATCCAACGAGAACGCAACTTACCAGGAAAAAGTTTCAAATGTGAATGATAGAGAAGGACTTTGTTTCCAACATGAAACTCTTTTCTTGTAATCATGTGGTCATGAAGACTCTTAGTCTTATCTTTGTAAATCCTTGCATTCTCATAAGCGTCATTTTGAATCTCTTCCAACTCTTGCAACTGCAACTTTCTTGCAATCCCAACAGCATCATAATCCATGTTACATTTTTTTATGGCCCAAAAAGCTTTATGTTCAAGTTCCACCGGTAGATGACATGCTTTCCCATAAATCATCCTAAAAGGTGACATTCCTATTGGTGATTTGTAAGCAGTTCAGTAAGCCCAAAGTGCATCACCAAGTCTCAGACTCTAGTCTCGCCGGTTGGGTTGCACTGTCTTCTCCAAAATGGACTTGATTTCTTGATTTGAAATCTCAGCTTGGCCATTCGTTTGAGGATGGTATGCCGTAGAAGTCCAATGAGTCACATGATATTTGCGTAACAATGCTTCCATTGAACGATTGTAAAAATACGTGCCACGATCACTAATGATAGCTTTAGGGATTCCAAACCTGTCAAATATGTGAGTCCTGACAAAATCTACAACAACTTTATCATCATTAGTTCATGTGGTTTTGGCCTCAATCTATTTGGACACATAATCAACTGCAAGAAGGATATAAAGAGCGCCAAAAGAAGAAGGAAATGGACCCATAAAATCAATATCCCAAACATCAAAAATCTCGCTTACAAGAATATTTGTTAAAGGCATTTGATTCTTATGAGTGATATTACTTGTTTTTTGACAGTTTTCACATGATTTACAAAAATGAAATGCATCCTTAAAAATAGAAGGCCAATAAAAACCACTTTCAAGTACCTTATAGGTCGTTCTTTTTGCTCCAAAATGTCCACCACAAGAATGAGAATGACAAAAGGTGAGAATGGAATGAAATTCTTCTTGTGGTACACATCTCCTAACTGCTTGATCCACACAAAATTTCCACAGATGAGGAGTATCCCAGAAATAATATTTAGCATCAGCTCGTAGCTTATTTTTTTAGGATGTAGACAAACCTGGAGGGAATTCTTTGGTGACTAAATAGTTCACCAAATCAGCATACCATGGTCTTGTGGAGGAATGTAACACATACAACTGCTCATCAGGAAATGTCTCTATTCTTGTTTCAACTTGTATATCCTTGGTTCTTAGTCGGCTTAAGTGATCAGCCACATGGTTTTCAGCACCTTTTTTGTCTCTGATTTCAAGATCAAATTCTTGTAAAAGCAAGATCCACCTAATTAATCTTGGTATGGACTCTTTTTTCTTCAAAAGATACCTTAAAGCTACATGGTCAGTGAAAACGACTACTTTTATACCAAGTAAATACGACCTAAATTTTTCTAGAGCAAACACCATTGCAAAAAGTTTCTTTTCAGTTGTATGGTAATTGCATTGTGCTCCATCTAACATGCGAGAAGCATAGGCTATAACATGCAAATTCTTACCAATTCTTTGCCCAAGAACTGCTCCTACCGCATAGTCACTTGCATCACACATTATCTCAAAAGGTTCATCCCATTTTGGTGGTTGGATGATAGGGGCAGATGTGACACACCTTTTAAGCTCATTGTCGCACCCCATAAAAATGAGCTGCGGCGTCCCGGCGTCCGTCCCCGCGTGCGGGGGATTCAATGAGAAGGGGTTTAATTTTTATTTTTCATAGAAAGGGAGTCGCCACCTAGTATTATGGTTACTAGGAAACCTAAACTGGTCTTTCAGAGATTCTAGGGTAAGGGACTGGTTGCGTAAAAGGAAGGTTTTAGCACCCCTAGTACGCCCTACCTAAGGTAAGCTGCTTGGTGTTTTTGTTTGTTTATGATTTGTTATGATCTCGATATTTTAAAAAAAATGTTTGTTAAATGGTGATGGTGTATTATCCTCGTCGAATACTTTGGATATTAACTCTTTAGGATTTATTTATCCAAACACCAACGGTGAATAATAGCAAATTATTCTTGTCGAATATTTTGGATATTGACCCCTTAAAATTTATTTATCCAACTATCAACAGTGAATAATAGCAAATTATTCCCGTTGAATATTTTGGATATTGATCCTTTAGGATTTATTTATCCAAATATCAACAATGAATAATATAGATAACCAAAAATAATATTTTGATATTTTTGGAATATTGGCCAATACCCTTTGGATTTTACAAACATGTTGTAAAATCCAAAAATGCAAGAAATGACTTTCTTTGTGAAATCCATGCTGAAATATATTTTTTCTTCAAAACTCCAAGATAATATTTTTTGAGAAAAAAAAAATATATATTTTTTAAAATATGCTAGTGTATTGGCCGTATGCGCAAAAACACATTTTTGTTATAGACATTTTTCTCAAAAATATAAAAAGTATTTTTTTATTTTTTGTAATTTTTATTTTTTTATTATTATTTATTTTATTTTATTTTATTTTATTTTATTTTTTTATTTTTTATTTTTGGGTGGGCTGGCCCATCCTGCTTCAGGCCTGGGCTGCCAGCCCAGGGGCGAATGGGCCTGGGCTGCAGGCCCAGGTCATGCTGGTCCTGGGCCTCCGGCCAAGGTCATGTTGTGCTCGGGCCGCCGGCCCAGGTTATGATGGGCCTATTTCCGGCCCAGATAATATCGGTCGTGGGCTTTTGGCCCAGATGATGTTGGGCCTGGGCTATTGGCCCAAAACCTCTCGGGCTGGGCTTCATTTTCGGACCGTCTGAAGCTGGGCTTGCGGCCTAGACAGGCTAGAAGCCCAGCCCCCCCCTCAATGGCCGGGCCCGTGCAAGGCCCGGCCCGGTTTCAAGGACCGACCCGGTTTCAAGGCCCGACCCGGTTACTGTTCACGTATAGTGAACAGTAACCGGGATTTTTCGAGTGTGACGAATGGCTTACCTGTTAATACCTTCGTGTAGAGGACGTCGAGGTGGTTCTTTTGGTCGTGGCCTCGTCGTGAATGGAGGCCTGTGGTGGCCGGAAAATGAGCTCAAAGTGGCCGGCTGTGGCGTTGCTGGCGACGGGGCTGCTCTGTTTTCTTCGCCGGAGAGGGTGGCTGAGATGCTGGGACGGAGACGAAGGTGATGGTGGTGAAGTTGTGGTGTGAGACGGCCTGAAATGGTGGCCGGAGGGATTGACCCGAGAGTGAGAGAGAGAGAGGGAACGGGTCTGTTACGTTTTAGAGAGAGAGATGGAAAAAAAAAACGCCCGAGAGATGAGAATGAAAAGGAGCTGGTGTGAGGGAGACAATGATTCGAAATTTTACGTGAGATTTTCTTTGTTTCTTTCAGCCTCTCTTTTTTCGTTTCCTCTTCTTCTTCTCTGGTGGCCGGTTTTTATAGCACCAACCGGGGTTACCGTTACCTACACACAGTCGGCTACCAGCTATGGCAACAGGCTTGCTAGCGGCGAGCAGGGGGTTGGTCGGCGGCTGAGGTAGGAAACTTGTCGGCGGCGAAGGCAGCAACTTTTCAGTCGGTGCAGGGGAAGGAGGGGTGCTTTTAGGGGTGAAAATGCGATTTGGTCCTTCGATTCATATTTGCTTTTATTGCACCCCCAATTGGATTCAAATTTATGATTTTGTGCAATTGTATCCCTGTTCGAATTTCAACATCAACCTTAATTTTGCGCGCCTCTTTCCTTTTGGTCCCTTATTTATGATTTATACAATTTAGCCTTTAATTGATCATTAAACTTTCAATTGTCTTTAATTTGACCCCTAACTTGCGCAATTGGCTTGAAAAAAATCAATTGGGTCTCTAAAAATTCTGATTTTTCTCGATTGAGCCCAAAATTAATTCAAGAACTAGATTTCTCATTGACTAAGCATTTAGTAAAATTAATTTGGTCAATTCAAAGCATAATCAAGTCCTTCCATTTAATTATATTTTTCAATTGGGCCCTAAATTAATCCCCAAACATAATAATTGGGCTATGATTAAATCAATTTGGCCTAAAAAAAAAATAAATAAATAAATAAAAAAAATGAATTATTATTATTATTATTATTTTTACCTCGAATTTGTATTTTCTCTTTTTAGGCATAAAAAGAAACGATTTGTCTTACAAAGACATATTCAAAATTTCCAATCAAGACCTTTCTAATGATGCCAAATTCTTTTATTTTTTTTATTATTATTATTTTTTGTATTTTCCGATATCTTTGGGGGATGACCCAAAATTGGGTTATGACAGTTGCCCCCTTCTTTACAATGCTTACGACTAAAGTCTTTGTAAAAGACTTTAACTAGCAAGCGTTGTAAAGAACAAGAAAATTGGTCTCGTTATAATGGGTGACCTACCCTATTAGCATGGTCTCAACGGTGACGGGTGACCTACCCGAATTAAACGGTCTCAATGGTGACGGGTGACCTACCCGGGTCTTATTATGATGGGTGACCTACCCGAATTAAACGGTCTCAATGGTGACGGGTGACCTACCCGGGTCTTATTATGATGGGTGACCTACCCGAATTATGACCTACCCGGATCTTATCATGACGGGTGACCTACCCGGGTCTTATCATGACGGGTGACCTACCCGAATTAAACGGTCTCAATGGTGACGGGCGACCTACCCGGGTCTTATTATGATGGGTGACCTACCCGAATTAAACGGTCTCAATGGTGACAGGCGACCTACCCGGGTCTTATCATGACGGGTGACCTACCCGAATAGATGGTCTCAATGGTGACGTGAGACCTACACGTGTATTATTATGATGGGTGACCTACCATTAATATAGGGTCTCAATGGTGACGGGTGACCTACCCGGGTCTTATCATGACGGGTGACCTACCCGAATTAAACGGTCTCAATGGTGACGGGTGACCTACCCGGGTCTTATCATGACGGGTGACCTACCCGAATTAAACGGTCTCAATGGTGACGGGTGACCTACCCGGGTCTTATTATGATGGGTGACCTACCCTGAATAGATGGTCTCAATGGTGACGGGCGACCTACCCGGGTCTTATTATGATGGGTGACCTACCCTGAATAGATGGTCTCAATGGTGACGGGCGACCTACCCGGGTCTTATCATGACGGGTGACCTACCCGAATAGATGGTCTCAATGGTGACGGGCGACCTACCCGGGTCTTATTATGATGGGTGACCTACCCTGAATAGATGGGGAACAACCTAACATTGTTTCTTAGATCATCTTTCACGGTCTTGATGACCTGAGCTTCTGTTTCTCTCTTTCCTAAAATTTGGAATGACATTGGCTTTCGCCACACACTTCCTATCAGCTTGATATTGAGACAATATGATATGCATACTTATATATATATATGTGTGTGTGTGTGTGTGTGTGTGTGTGTGTGTGTGTGTATTTTTTTTTTTTTTTTTTGAAACATAGGTCCCCCTATTCCTTGTAGTCTTTCTCGAGAATGTGCTTTCTGCGTCAACTTTTCTGATGCTCGGTGAAGGGCCTTTTGGTTTCATATGGGGCCCAAATCTACTCCGTCGGAGTTCTCTTTTATAACATGGTTTATCGATTTTTTTTTTTTTTTTTTTTTTTTTTTGCCCCCGTGTGTGGTGTGCAAAACATGTCAAGTTTAAGAGAAACTCAATAGATAAATATGATAAATGTCATGAGACCATGTGTTTGGTAATCATTTTTTCATTTTTTTTTTTTATGAGAATTCATGACCGAATTTTATTGATTTGAAAGGTTACAAAATATTAGGCATAATATTTCCTTACGGAATCAGAATTCACAGGCCTAACTAGATCCTCCCCATCCATCCTAGATAATAGCAAAGCTCCTCCCGAGAATGATTTCTTCACCACATAAGGACCTTCATAGTTTGGGGCCCATTTACTCTGATCTTGTCCTGGTATAGGTAATATCTTCTTTAGTACCAGATCTCCTTCTTGGAATTTTCGAGATCTCATTTTCTTGTCATATGATTTGGCCATCCTTCTTTGGTATAATTGATGATGACAGATTGCGGCTAACCTCTTTTCGCTGATCAAATTCAATTGTTCATATCTGACTTTTGCCCATTCTGCTTCTTCTAGTTCAGAGTCTACCAATACTCTTAAAGATGGGATTTCTAC
Source organism: Salix dunnii (assembly GCA_015731905.1). Taxonomy (NCBI): domain Eukaryota; kingdom Viridiplantae; phylum Streptophyta; class Magnoliopsida; order Malpighiales; family Salicaceae; genus Salix; species Salix dunnii. The sequence goes on from CM027674.1 coordinate 10,768,650, forward strand.
CTCTAAAGGCATTACCGCCTCCATTCCGTATACCAACATGTACGGAGTGGCTCCTGTTGAGGTCCGAACTACGGTACGGTATGCATGAAGGGCAAATGGCAACATCTCGTGCCAATCCTTATAGGTGATTACCATCTTCTGGACAATCTTCTTGACATTTTTATTAGCAGCTTCTACTGCACCATTCATCTTTGGTCTATAAGGCGAGGAATTTGAGTGTTTGATCTTCCATTTAGCACAGAGTTCCGTTATTAACTTTCCATTGAAGTTTTGTGCATTATCAGTTATAATCTTTTCCGGTGGTCCGTATCGACATATCAAGTCCCTCTCAATAAATTTCTTCACTACTTTTTGCGTTACATGAGCAAATGACGCGGCTTCTACCCATTTTGTAAAGTAGTCGATGGCCACGAGAATGAACCTATGACCATTCCTGGCTTTTGGGTTGATAGGCCCGATCACATCAATTCCCCACATTGCAAAAGGCCACGGAGAGATTAGGTTAAATAGAGGCGTCGGAGGGGCGGTGATTTTATCACTGTGGATTTGGCACTTATGGCACTTGCGAACATAGTTCACGCAATCTTTCTCTAATGTCATCCAGAAATAACCAACCCTTTGTATTTTCCTAGCCATCATATGTCCACTAGCATGGGTTGAGCAGATCCCTTCATGAACTTCTCGTAATGCATCCCTGGCTTCAGCTTCATCTAGGCACCTCAGTAAAGTCCCATCAGATGATTTTTTATACAAAATCTCCCCGTCAAGATAAAAACCCATTGCTAATCTTCTCAAGGTCTTCTTTTCGGTTTCGGATGCCCCTAGGGGATAAGTCTGGTTTCGGATGAAATTTTTAATATCATAGTACCAAGGGTTTCCATCTATTTCTTCTTCGACCGAGCAACAATGAGCTGGATTATTTCTGATATCAATGTGTATTGGCTGCAGGTTTCGTCCAAAGTCTATTCTGGCCATAGAAGCTAATGTGGCCAAAGCATCCGCAAATTGATTTCCGTCCCTTCCTAGATGTGTGAACTCTATTTCTTCGAATTCTTCAGCCAGTCTAGATAAATATTCTTGGTAAGGTATCAGCTTCTCATCTTTGGTTTGCCACTCTCCCTTTATCTGGCAAATAATTAGCATAGAATCCCCATACACATCTATCTTTTTTACGTTTAATTCCAATGCAGCTTCTAAACCAAGAATACAGGCCTCATACTCGGCAGTATTGTTAGTACAACCGAATTGCAACCTAGTTGAAACTGGATATTGCCTCTTGTCAGGAGAGATTATTACTGCCCCTGCTCCATTACCGCATACGTTTACAGCACCGTCGAAATACATAGTCCAACGTTCTGGTTTCGCCTCCTCAATCGCAAGCACATCTTCATCGGGAAAATCAAAGTTTAACGGCTCGTAATCTTCCATAGCATGGTCTGCCAGGTGATCGGCAATAACACTCCCTTTCACAGCTTTCCTTGTCATGTATACTATATCATACTCGGCTAATAAGACCTGCCACCTCGCAATTCGGCTGGATAGATAGGGCTTTTCACAGATATACTTCAATGGATCTAGTTTGGAAATTAACCATGTGGTATGATACAGCATATATTGTCGTAGCCTCTTCGCAGCCCATGCTAGTGCGCAACACAACTTTTCAATCATGGTGTACCTAGACTCACACTCTACGAACTTCTTACTTAGGTAATAGATGGCTCTCTCCTTTCTTCCAGTTTCATCTTGTTGCCCCAACACGCATCCCATTGCCATTTCAGTCACGGTTAAGTACAAAATTAATGGTCTTTTTGATACAGGAGGAACGAGTAGGGGTGGATTTAGCAGATACTGTTTAATCTTCTCAAAAGCCTCTTCACATTCTTCATTCCAAACCCCAGGATTATTCTTCCTCAACAAACGGAAAATTGGATCACAAGTCGTGGTTAACTGAGATATAAATCGAGCGATGTAGTTTAGCCTTCCTAAAAACCCTCTCACCTCCCTCTCAGTCTTGGGAGTTGGCATGGCTCGAATAGCCTTTACTTTCTCAGGATCAACTTCTATCCCTTTATTGCTTACCACAAATCCTAACAACTTCCCAGATTTTACTCCGAATGAACATTTTGCGGGGTTGAGTCTCAACTTATATTTTCTTAACCTCTCAAATAGTTTCTTCAATATCTGGACATGATTCTCTTCTTCCCCTGATTTAGCTATCATGTCGTCCACATATACTTCAATCTCCTTGTGCATCATGTCGTGAAACAAAGTCACCATAGCCCTTTGGTAAGTGGCTCCCGCATTCTTCAACCCAAATGGCATGACTTTATAGTAGTAGGTCCCCCATGGTGTCACAAAGGTTGTCTTCTCCTTATCTTCTTGTGCCATTTTTATTTGATTATAGCCTGAGAAACCATCCATAAAGGAATACGTGGAACTACGAGCTGCATTGTCAACTAACATATCTATATGCGGTAGAGGGAAATTATCCTTAGGGCTAGCACGATTTAAGTCCCTGAAATCTACGCAGACTCTAATTTTGCCCTCTTTTTGGGTACCACTACTATGTTTGACACCCATTGGGGGTACTTAACCACTTCTAGAAAACCAGCATCCCATTGTTTTTCAATTTCTGCTTTTACTTTGATCAAAACTTCGGGATGTGTTCTTCTCAACTTTTGCCTAATTGGTCTGCATCCTTCTTCCAACGGTAGCCTATGCACTACGATATTCGTGTCTAATCCGGGCATATCCTCATAAGACCAAGTAAATACATCTACATAATCTCGTAGCAGCGTAATCAAGTCTTCTCTTTCCTTTTGTGCGATCAGAGTCCCTATCTTAAGCTCTCTCCGACTTTCTTCATTACCCACGTTTATGGTTTCAAGTTCCTCTTTAGCAGGTTTCCAAACTTGTTCATGTTGTTCTATTAATTTTGTGAATTCCCTAATATTTTTTCCATCCTCTTCTTCCTCTTCTACAGCTATTATATATTCTTTAAAATTCGGCCATTCATTCTCAATGTAAAGTGCAGGTGCTGTTGTGGAAGTTCCGCTTTCAGGGTTCCTGAAAGCGGAAAGTGAGTGTAAGTGCACAGAACGAAATAATAGAGAAATGATCCAAAAAATGCGTGATCTCATTAAAAACATTCGGTTCAAAACAAACTAAGATAAAAATCCGATCGACCTATTAAGCCTTGAATTAAAACGGAACGAAAACAGCAGAAAACAAACATTGTCATTACATTTTAACAACCGATGGAGCTTCTTGGGTCTCCCAATTCTGAAACTTTTCTCCCTCTGCTAGCTTCCGAATGCATGTACGGGCGGTGACTTCCTCTAGAGCATAGATGGTCAACTGCGGCAGTTCCTCTTCCCTTTCCTCAGATTGAGCTTTCTTGTCAATACCCTTGACTTCTTCATCCAAAGTGTTTATGCTTATGGGTGAGAGTTGTTGAAAAGAGCTTTTAGGTCCCTGGTCAGGATGCATCACATAAGCGGCCTTTGGGAATGAGACCCTGATTGGAGGAATGACTAGGTATTCTTCTTCAGGCTTCCTTCCTTCAATTTGGCCATTCTCTTCTCTCTTCTTACATTGGCAGCCCGCTTGTAATCTTCCTTCTTAGGCTTATACCCCAAACCGAACCTCTGCTCTGCGGCTTTCAACTTTGTTACACCAATCCACTCGGCCTTCCTTTTTTCTGCCTCAATTTGAATTGGAATTTCGCACCTTAACAGGTTTTGAGCGGCCATCTTGGTGGCTTCCGAGATCCTCGGCTTCCTTATCACAGTGTTTTCAGGCACCCACTCGGTATTCACAACCTCGAATGCATGAAGGTTTCCATCCATACAATTTTCAGCCTCAATAAAAGGGATCGCAACATTTTTCATCATTGATATAGTCTCTTCGGCTTTAACAGTAACCAAGACACCGTTGACAATGTACTTTAAGCATTGATGCAGCGAGGAGGCAACCGCTCCTGCAGCGTGTATCCATGGCCTTCCCAACAAAATGGTGTAAGAGGGGTGGATGTCCATTACTTGCAGGGTTACCAGAAAAATTTGCGGACCGATGGCAAGCTCGACCTCTATTGAGCCTAACACTTGCCTTGGTGAACCATCATATGCTCTGGCCATTATCATACTAGGTTGCATATGGGAAGGGTCCACGGGCATCTCGTCCAGCATGTGCCTTGGCAACACATTAAGAGCTGACCCATTATCAATGAGAACTTTACCGATGAGGCAATCCTTGCATCGGACTGTAATATATAAAGGCTTGTTATGGCCCGTTCCTTTAGCATCCAGCTCTTCCTCAGTGAAATACAGGTAGTTTGAAGCGTGAATCCTTCCTACCAAGTGCTCCATAGTCTTTTGCTCGATATCTTGAGGTACATAAGCCTCATTTAGTATCTTTTGTAAAGCATTTCGATGCGGTTCTGAACTGAGTATTAATGACATGATGGAGATTTTGGCAGGGGTCTTCTTCAATTGATCCACCACACAGTACTCGCTGTGCTTCATCAATTTTAGGAACTCGTTTGTTTCTTCCTCTGTCACAGGCTTGTTTACCTCCAGCTCTTTTTCGAAACCCAATGTTTCTTTACCCTTGACCTTCCTTTGTTTTTCTAACTCCTCAGGTGTGAAGCAACGACCACTTCTGGTCAAACCCCCTATTTCAGATTGGAAAGAAGGAGCTTCAACATTTGTGGTGTAAACATAATTTCCTGGCATTACCCTATAATCTGAATCCTTTGTTTTGGGGGGCTTGGTTAATACCAACCTGGAGAGTCCACTAGCTGTTGTTTGTATCCTGCACTTTTCTATCCCAGTTATCTCTCTATTGCCCTCCATATCCTCAATCCTTAGTTCTCCTAGCGTCATCATCTTTGCGACCTTCTGATGAAACCCGATACATTCATCGATGTGATGCCCTTTCTCATTATGGAATGGGCAGAAATCATTTCTTCCCATGCTGTATCTGGTCGGTTTCCTTAACTGTCCAGACTGCACCAACATTTCATAGAGTCTAGCCATTGTCACTTTCAACACTTTTCTTTTATGATCGGCTTCCAACGCATTCACCCCACTACTTCCTGTGGCATGCCGGGGCAAGGGATTTGAGTTCACATTGGGTGAATCCTCAAAGGTGACCCACCCGACTTTGATCAATTGTAAAACCTTGTTCTTGAAAGCTACACAAGTCTCAATGCTATGACCCGCATTCCCAGCATGATATTCACAAGTCAATTGGGGGTTGTGCCAGGCAGGGAAAGGTGGTTGTGGAGGTGGTACTGGTAGGGGAGCAATCTGCCCAATGCTTAATAACTTAGCATAGAGTTCCTTTAGGGTTATTGGTAAAGGTGGTAATTGTTCTTCCGGTTGCCGATAGTTTCTCCTTTGGTAATTATCTTGGTTGTTCACAGGGAACTTTGGGTGAAAAGGTTGGTTTGGGGTAGAGGTTTTGGGAAAATTGATGTTGGTGATCTGGGGGATAGGGGATTGATAGCTTTTATAATTTTTGTCTTTTCCTTTGTACCTATCCTCAAGGTTGTTCACCTCAACCTCCTTCCTTTTTCCAGCAAAACCCCTTTTCTCTAAGGGTTCCATAATTCTCCCACTTCGAATTCCCTGTTCGATCCTTTCAGCAATTCGAACTGCATCATAAAAATGCTGGGCTGAGCTACCCATCAAATGCTCATAATACGGAGCCCTAAAAGTGTTAGCAAATAGATTCACCATTTCTGTCTCTATCAATGGTGGTTGCACGTTGATAGCTTGGTCCCGCCATCTCTGAGCATAAGCCCTTACGGACTCCTGAACTCCTTTCTCCATGGTTATCAGACTAGTCCTGTCTGGTGCAATCTCTAGGTTAAACTTGTATTGTTTCAAAAAGGCGTCTGCCAAATCCGCCCACTTTCTGATTCTAATGTTGTCAAGCCTCATATACCAGTTGAGGGCTGTTCCGGTCAGGCTGTCCTGGAAGAAGTATATTAACAACTTATCATCGTGGATAACCTCGGCCATCTTATTGTAGTATGAACGAAGATGAGTCTTCGGACACTCTATCCCGGTATACTTTATAAATTCGGGCACCCTAAATTTCCGTGGAATTACGATGTCAGGTACCAGACATGTTTCGGCTGCGCGAACTGGGTCGGATAAATCATTTCCTTCAATTGCCCTTAATCTTTCCTCCAGTGCTGTCCATTTATCATACCCTACATGATAAGGGAATCTGCCGTCTTGTGGATTCTCTCCCGTTAAATCCATTGTAATGGGTATTTGTAGAGGCCGGGTGGGATCAAGGTGCTTATTTGGTGTTTTTGTCCCTAAATCTTGTGGTGCCACAGGGCTTTGGACTGCCGGTGGTGCTTCATCAGTTTGAGCGGACGTGCCCTCCCCATCCCTTGCTCTTAAGGCCTTCTCTAGCAAACTAGTTAACCGTGCTACATCGTTCCGCATAGCTTCAAGCTCCCTTTGGTATTGGGATTCTTGCTCTGCCCTTTCGCTGTTTTCCATCCTTTTTCTCAACCGAGTGTTGTAGACTTTAGCAGGGGGACCTATGTTTCGTAATTGAGCTGTTTGCATAAATGTGTAAGAAAACGTATGATATAATGCATGTGTCGTGATATGCGATGCATGAATGCATTTCTCTTGTGAACTTTTAATAGCCAACCCCTCATGGAATATGGGCTTCTGTCACATTGCTGCTAGGAGAAACTATTTTTCGAGTCATTTGCTTAAGTCATATGCACCAAAAGACTGATTTTTTTGCAAAAGGATGGGTCAATGCCCTTGTCATTTATATTGGACAAGCTTACTACATTTTGAAAATATAAAGAGGAAAAAACATATTAGTCTTCTTCCTTGGCCATTGGTAGGAAAGCAGATCCGCGGTTCTCGATTTTCTCCAAGAAGGCATCGGTCTCAGCTAGGCTTCGACGATAACGGATGATGTCTCTTCCTACATTTCTTGCATTGGCTCTAATGACTTGGGCGTGCGTAGCAGCTTCATCCATTTGCTCATCCATCTTGGACATTTTTTCAATGAGCAACATGTTGGTTTTGTTTAACGAAATATTGTTGGTGTCGATTTGATCATTGTGTTTTTCCATTAAGGCCAGCTTTTCATCCAAATACTTCACCTTTTCTCTCTCTTTGCTAAGCTTCACTTTCAAAGTTCTTATCTCATTATCTTTAACTACTGACTCTGCTTCCATGGCTTCTTGTTCTTCAGACTTTGTTGAACGACTTTCTGACATTACATATTTTTTATATAATTCTTCGTACTTCTCGATCCTATCCATCAGCTCACACTGAACCTCTGCAAATTTCTCTTGGTAGAATTCTATGCTTCCCTGGCATTCATTATGTTCAGTTTGCAATACACCAAGTTCAGAGCAACGTCGTGTCAACTCCAAATTTGTCTCTGTTAACTCTTCCTTAATTCGCAATCTTATGCTCTTTTCTTCAACCAAATTTGACTCGAGCTTGGCTATCCTTTCATCTTTAGACTGTATTTGTTCGTCTAAAAATGCTCTTCTCTTATCGCCTTCTACCACCATTTCTTCCATCATTGCCTTTTCCCTTTTGCTTTTGCTCAACTCCAACATGAGCTTCTCTACTTGTCTTCTTAACTCTTCTTCATCATCAACTCTTTTCCTCTTAACAAGCTTTTCTTTAGATTGGGGAGATTTGACTCCTTCGTTAATCACGATTGTAGAACCTACATCTCTCCATTTCACGTATCCTTCGCTTGTACTGGGATCCCTATTGCCTTTTATCTCCACCAAGACTAAGTGCTTCCAATCTTGCCTAACGACCTTCAAAGCTTCTTGTGCAACGGGGTCTTTAAATAAACCATAGAATTGAGCAATCCCCTTGGTCCTCGGAATAAATTGCATGCCCCCATGTTGTCTTACCACAAGAGCAGGAGCATAACTCACATACCAGGTAATCCCTACCAACGGAACCCAACGTTGCTGCCCACAACTCATTAAGACATCCATTGCCTTGATCCAAGGGGCTTTCCATTTGAAACCACCACTGGGTAAAATTTCTAGCTTCTCTAACCAACCTCGGTTATCCAGATTTCCCCATTCTTCTTCTACCACTATCTCCAAAGGTTTTTGGCTAAACCACCAAAAATTATTAAAAATTGGCTTTTTCGTTTCGATATGGTTGGCCATCCAGATATACAACAATTGTGTGCAACATCTCATTGCTCCTTTCCCGGCTCTTCGGCAATGATTAAGTGTTATGATGGTTTCAGCCAAAATAGAGGCTACCGGGTTGATCCGAGTATTTTCATATTCTATATAAGTAGCAGCAGCTTCTAAGCTTATTATTCCTATCCGACTTGGAAATAACACAAGGCCAAATATGCCTAAGGCAATCAGTCTCTCCTTTTCTGACCTGGGCTTCTTTTCTAGTTCACATTCTAACATCCTCCATTTCAAACCAGCGGCATTCTTCTCAAGAAATCTTTCCAAATCGGAGATTCTGACCAATTTCGACAATTCAGGGATAATCTTGTCAGATCTCAAAGGGAAATAGATTCTGTACAAGTCTCTTGGGAATTCGGTCAACATCCCATATTCTTCCAGGGTAGGACATAAATCTAGGCTCCCAAAAGAAAAACAGCGATAGTCGGGATCCCAAAAATGAACTAGAGCTCGTACCGCTGGGCTTAACACTTCTACCTTGGCAATTTCCATCAAACGTCCATACTTCCCAAAGAATGCATCCTTATCCACCTTCTGAAAGTGAGTTGTTAATTTGCTCACCTCATTTATGATGCAGTTCAGATTCTTAATTGATGATAGGCTTTCAGCATTGCTCTTAGTACAGTCTCCTTCAGTCAATTGCGCTAATTCAGAATTTTTCCCATATTCCATGATAGAGAGTTTAGTGGTGGTGGCCATTTTGTTCACAAGATCTGCAAGTCAAAATGCTATTTAGGCCTTTTCTTTATATGTAAAAAGATATTATGGAGCATGCACCCTAACGATAGGTTCTAGTTCTTTTAGGTGAGACAAAGGGTAGGTTTACTACTTGGTCTCTAAAGAGGGTCTCTTGCTGTCCCAGTGATCACCTTCGTAAAGGCGATATGGGGGTTTAGCAGGTAGCGGGATGGTACGTATACCAATCACTACCAGTCTAAACACTCAACAAAAAGTTGGGGTTTACACAAACTTCAACCTTGACTCAAGTCATAGGTAAGCTGCTAGTCCCCCACCTAACTTAAGGTTTAGTGTGTGCTCTCAAAATAATAACAGTGATGTATGACAAGACATATTATGATGACATAATATAAAGATGCATGCTAAAGTTTCTGAAAAAGAATAAACCATTCATATCAATATAAAAACAATAACATATCATGATCAAACAAAAATATCAAGCTTAGTCCTAATTCCCCAGTGGAGTCGCCATCCTGTCGCACCCCATAAAAATGAGCTGCGGCGTCCCGGGAGCGGGGGGAATTCAAATGTCGAGGGGGTCTAATTTTTATTTTTGTGAAAAGGGAGTCGCCACCTAGTATTATGGTTACTAGGAAACCTAAACTGGTCTTTCAGAGATTCTAGGGTAAGGGACTGGTTGCGTAAAAGGAAGGTTTTAGCACCCCTAGTACGCCCTACCTAAGGTAAGCTGCTTGGTGTTTTTGTTTGTTTATGATTTGTTATGATCTCGATATTTTAAAAAAAATGTTTGTTAAATGGTGATGGTGTATTATCCTCGTCGAATACTTTGGATATTAACTCTTTAGGATTTATTTATCCAAACACCAACGGTGAATAATAGCAAATTATTCTTGTCGAATATTTTGGATATTGACCCCTTAGGATTTATTTATCCAACTATCAACAGTGAATAATAGCAAATTATTCCCGTTGAATATTTTGGATATTGATCCTTTAGGATTTATTTATCCAAATATCAACAATGAATAATATAGATAACCAAAAATAATATTTTAATATTTTTTGGAATATTGGCCAATACCCTTTGGACTTTTACAAATATGTTGTAGAATCCAAAAATGCAAGAAAATGATTTTACTTTGCAAAATCCATGCTAAAATATATTTTTCTTCAAAACTCCAAGATAATATTTTTTGAAACAAAAAGAATTTTTTTTTAAATATGCTAGTGTATTTGCCGTATGCACAAAACCACATTTTTTGTTCTAGATATTTCTCTAAAAAAAATATATATATTTATATTTTTTATATTTTCCTATTGTTTTATTTATTTTTTATTTATTTACTGGTGGGCTGGACTACCAGCCCAGCCTATATCAGGCTGGGCTGTCAGCCCGGCTGGTCCTGGGCCGCAGGCCCAGGTCATGCTGGTCCTGGGCCTCCGGCCAAGGTCATGTTGTGCTCGGGCCGCCGGCCCAGGTTATGATGGGCCTATTTCCGGCCCAGATAATATCGGTCGTGGGCTTTTGGCCCAGATGATGTTGGGCCTGGGCTATTGGCCCAAAACCTCTCGGGCTGGGCTTCATTTTCGGACCGTCTGAAGCTGGGCTTGCGGCCTAGACAGGCTAGAAGCCCAGCCCCCCCCCCCTCAATGGCCGGGCCCGTGCAAGGCCCGACCCGGTTACTGTTCACGTATAGTGAACAGTAACCGGGACCGAATGCATTTGGAAGATGATGAACAGTAAAATGGTGATTTTTCGAGTGTGACGAATGGCTTACCTGTTAATACCTTCGTGTAGAGGACGTCGAGGTAGTTCTTTTGGTCGTGGCCTCGTCGTGAATGGAGGCCTGTGGTGGCCGGAAAATGAGCTCAAAGTGGCCGGCTGTGGCGTTGCTGGCGACGGGGCTGCTCTGTTTTCTTCGCCGGAGAGGGTGGCTGAGATGCTGGGACGGAGACGAAGGTGATGGTGGTGAAGTTGTGGTGTGAGACGGCCTGAAATGGTGGCCGGAGGGATTGACCCGAGAGTGAGAGAGAGAGAGGGAACGGGTCTGTTACGTTTTAGAGAGAGAGATGGAAAAAAAAACGCCAGAGAGATGAGAATGAAAAGGAGCTGGTGTGAGGGAGACAATGATTCGAAATTTTACGTGAGATTTTCTTTGTTTCTTTCAGCCTCTCTTTTTTCGTTTCCTCTTCTTCTTCTCTGGTGGCCGGTTTTTATAGCACCAACCGGGGTTACCGTTACCTACACACAGTCGGCTACCAGCTATGGCAACAGGCTTGCTAGCGGCGAGCAGGGGGTTGGTCGGCGGCTGAGGTAGGAAACTTGTCGGCGGCGAAGGCAGCAACTTTTCAGTCGGTGCAGGGGAAGGAGGGGTGCTTTTAGGGGTGAAAATGCGATTTGGTCCTTCGATTCATATTTGCTTTTATTGCACCCCCAATTGGATTCAAATTTATGATTTTGTGCAATTGTACCCCTGTTCGAATTTCGACATCAACCTTAATTTTGCGCGCCTCTTTCCTTTTGGTCCCTTATTTATGATTTATACAATTTAGCCTTTAATTGATCATTAAACTTTCAATTGTCTTTAATTTGACCCCTAACTTGCGCAATTGGCTTGAAAAAAATCAATTGGGTCTCTAAAAATTCTGATTTTTCTCGATTGAGCCCAAAATTAATTCAAGAACTAGATTTCTCATTGACTAAGCATTTAGTAAAATTAATTTTTATTTTCATGAAAAGGGAGTCGCCACCTAGTATTATGGTTACTAGGAAACCTAAAACTGGTCTTTCAGAGATCTAGGGTAAGGGACTGGTTGCGTAAAGGGAAGGTTTTAGCACCCCTAGTACGCCCTACCTAAGGTAAGCTGCTTGGTGTTTTTGTTTGTTTATGATTTGTTATGATCTCGATATTTAAAAAAAAATGTTGGTTAAATGGTGATGGTGTATTATCCTCGTCGAATATTTTGGATATTAACCCCTTAGGATTTATTTATCCAAACACCAACGGTGAATAATAGCAAATTATTCTTGTCGAATATTTTGGATATGGACCCCTTGGGATTTATTTATCCAAACACCAACGGTGAATAAATGCAAAATATCCCCATCGAATATTTTGGATATTGACCCTTTAGAATTTATTTATCCAAATATCAACGATGAATAAATTGAAAAATACCAAAAAATAATATTTTAATATTTTTTGGAATATTGGCCAATACCCTTTGGACTTTTACAAATATGTTGTAAAATCCAAGAATGCAAGAAATGATTTTTCTTTGCGAAATCCATGCTAAAATATATTTTTCTTAAAATTCCAAGGTAATATATATTTTTCGAAATAAAAAGAGTTTTTTTTTTTTTTTAAATATGCTAGTGTATTGGCCGTATGCGCAAAAACACATTTTTGTTATAGACATTTTTCTCAAAAATATAAAAAGTATTTTTTTATTTTTTGTAATTTTTATTTTTTTATTATTATTTATTTTATTTTATTTTATTTTATTTTATTTTTTTATTTTTTATTTTTGGGTGGGCTGGCCCATCCTGCTTCAGGCCTGGGCTGCCAGCCCAGGGGCGAATGGGCCCCAGGTCATGCTGGTCCTGGGCCGCCGGCCCAGGTCATGTTGTGCTCGGGCCGCCGGCCCAGGTTATGATGGGCCTATTTCCGGCCCAGATAATATCGGTCGTGGGCTTTTGGCCCAGATGATGTTGGGCCTGGGCTATTGGCCCAAAACCTCTCGGGCTGGGCTTCATTTTCGGACCGTCTGAAGCTGGGCTTGCGGCCTAGACAGGCTAGAAGCCCAGCCCCCCCCTCAATGGCCGGGCCCGTGCAAGGCCCGGCCCGGTTTCAAGGACCGACCCGGTTACTGTTCACGTATAGTGAACCAGGACCGAATGCATTTGGAAGATGATGAACAGTAAAATGGTGATTTTTCGAGTGTGACGAATGGCTTACCTGTTAATACCTTCGTGTAGAGGACGTCGAGGTGGTTCTTTTGGTCGTGGCCTCGTCGTGAATGGAGGCCTGTGGTGGCCGGAAAATGAGCTCAAAGTGGCCGGCTGTGGCGTTGCTGGCGACGGGGCTGCTCTGTTTTCTTCGCCGGAGAGGGTGGCTGAGATGCTGGGACGGAGACGAAGGTGATGGTGGTGAAGTTGTGGTGTGAGACGGCCTGAAATGGTGGCCGGAGGGATTGACCCGAGAGTGAGAGAGAGAGAGGGAACGGGTCTGTTACGTTTTAGAGAGAGAGATGGAAAAAAAACGCCCGAGAGATGAGAATGAAAAGGAGCTGGTGTGAGGGAGACAATGATTCGAAATTTTACGTGAGATTTTCTTTGTTTCTTTCAGCCTCTCTTTTTTCGTTTCCTCTTCTTCTTCTCTGGTGGCCGGTTTTTATAGCACCAACCGGGGTTACCGTTACCTACACACAGTCGGCTACCAGCTATGGCAACAGGCTTGCTAGCGGCGAGCAGGGGGTTGGTCGGCGGCTGAGGTAGGAAACTTGTCGGCGGCGAAGGCAGCAACTTTTCAGTCGGTGCAGGGGAAGGAGGGGTGCTTTTAGGGGTGAAAATGCGATTTGGTCCTTCGATTCATATTTGCTTTTATTGCACCCCCAATTGGATTCAAATTTATGATTTTGTGCAATTGTACCCCTGTTCGAATTTCGACATCAACCTTAATTTTGCGCGCCTCTTTCCTTTTGGTCCCTTATTTATGATTTATACAATTTAGCCTTTAATTGATCATTAAACTTTCAATTGTCTTTAATTTGACCCCTAACTTGCGCAATTGGCTTGAAAAAAATCAATTGGGTCTCTAAAAATTCTGATTTTTCTCGATTGAGCCCAAAATTAATTCAAGAACTAGATTTCTCATTGACTAAGCATTTAGTAAAATTAATTTGGTCAATTCAAAGCATAATCAAGTCCTTCCATTTAATTATATTTTTCAATTGGGCCCTAAATTAATCCCCAAACATAATAATTGGGTTATGATTAAATCAATTTGGCCTAAAAAAAAAAAAAAAATAAATAAATAAATAAAAAAAATGAATTATTATTATTATTATTATTTTTACCTCGAATTTGTATTTTCTCTTTTTAGGCATAAAAAGAAACGATTTGTCTTACAAAGACATATTCAAAATTTCCAATCAAGACCTTTCTAATGATGCCAAATTCTTTTATTTTTTTTATTATTATTATTTTTTGTATTTTCCGATATCTTTGGGGGATGACCCAAAATTGGGTTATGACACTCATCATGGGCATCTTCACATGCTTGATCAAACACAAAATCCATTTATTTGGATAATAGTTTGCACAAGGATGCTATAATCTTCGAGAAGTCTTTGATAAAACGCCGATACAAATTTGCATGGCCAAGAAAAGAACGAACTTCCCTCAAGCATGAGGGGTAAGGTAATGATGAAATAACATCTATTTTAGCTTTATCAACCTCCAATCCATGTGAAGACACAACATGCCCAAGAATTATTCATTGATCTACCATAAAATAACACTTTTCATAGTTCAAGACAAGGTTAGTTTCAATGCACATTTTCAAGATCAAAGATAAGTTTTCTAGACATCTATCAAAAGAATCACCATACACCGTGAAATCATCCATGAAAACCTCAATTATTCTTTCAACATAGTCAGAAAAAAATACTCATCATGCATCTTTGAAAAGTTGCAGGTGCATTATAGAGACCAAAGGGCATCTTCTATATGCATATGTACCAAATGGACATGTAAACATAGTTTTTTCTTGATCCTCAGGATTAATAACAATCTGATTGTATCCACTATATCCATCAAGAAAGCAATAAAAAGACTTACTTGCCAGACGTTCAAGCATTTGGTCTATGTATGGTAACGGGAAATTATCTTTACGCGTAGAAAGATTAAGCTTTCTATAATCAACACACATTCTCCATCCACTCGAGATGCGAGTAGGAATGAATTCATCATCTCTGTTTTTCACTAATGTGATTCTAGTCTTTTTGGGCACCACATGGATTGGTGCCACCCATTTACTGTCTATGATGGGGTAAATGACTCCTGCATCTAATAGTTTCAAAATTTAAGCTTTCACGACCTCCATCATGGGTGGGTTCAACCTCCTTTGCATTTCCCTTGTTGGTTTCGTATCATCCTCCAATAATATATGATGCATACAAATTGAGGGACTAATGCCCTTGATGTTGGCTAAAGTCCATCCAATGGCCATTTTGTGATCACATAACAACTTCACAAGTTTTTCCTCTTGCGCACTGGTCAAAGCTTTTGCTATGATAACAGGAAGTGTATTGTTATCGCCAATAAATACATACTTCAAATTATCAAGCAATGGTTTCAATTCTAACTCGGGACCCTGTAAAATAAATGGCGAAAGCTTTTTATGTGAAAGTACTAAATCAACAAAGACATTACATGGGGAACGGTTTGCAAAGCTTGCAAAATCAGTGCTGCTTCATGCATGTTTTGGGGAACACATGTGTGCTTCTCCATCTCCTCCAATTGGGTAAAATAATAGTCATAGCTCAAAGCTACGCTTAATCCATCCACACAATCAAAATCACAAACTTGCTGCACACACTTATCAACTTTGTCACAACATGTGATAGAATAAACATTGCTATAAGGATATTTCATTGCAATTTTGAAAATCAAATTCAATCTTTTCATCTCCAACCTCCATAGACAAAGTATCCTTACCACAATCAATCTTTGTATTGGCAGTTTTTAAGAATGGTCTCCCAAACAATATAGGAGTACTAGAATCATAAGAATTATGCTCCATATCAAGAATATAAAAGTCACATGGAATTAGCAAGCTATCAATCTTGACTAGGACATCTTCTATCACACCAAGTGGGTAAACAAAACTACGATCCGCAAGTTGTATTACAGTGCTAGTTTTATTCAAAGGCTCCAAACTAAGAGAATCATAAACATGTTTAGGCATAACACTAATGGATGCACCTAAATCGCATAAAGCCCTTTTAAAACTAGCATTGCTAATAACACATGGGATAGTAAATGCACCTGGGTCTTTCTGCTTCAAAGGCATATTCTTTTGAACAACAGCAGATACGACTTCTCCCATACTTACCATTTCATGACCTTTCAGTTTAAAAGCTTTTTTGGTAGTGCACAACTCCTTCAAAAATTTAGCATACTTGGGAATTTGCTTGATAGCATCAATCAAAGGAATGTTGAGTTCCACTTTCTTGAAAACCTCAAAGATCTCTTTTTTTTTTGTCTTCTTTCTTAGACCTAGAAGAACTCACAAGAAAGGGTGGAATTGTTTTAAAATTGGAATTCATAGAAGGAGGAGTTATCTTTGGAGTGGTTGTCATTGTCTCATTTAGTGAAGGAGGAGTAGGTTTCTTCTTGCTACTCAATTCATTTTCTATCTCTTCTTCTTCCTCCATCTCAACTTGTTTTGACTTGTTTTCTCCAAGTTCTTTCCCACTTCATAGCATGATTGCATTAACATTCTCTTTTGGATTTAATGCTTAGGAGGGTAATTTTCCATTCATTTGTGCTTCCAGTTTGCCCACACTTGAAGCTATTTGCCCCATTTGCTTCTCCAAGTTATGAATACTTGACCTTGTTTCCTGTTGAAAAGACATTACATTTTGCTGCAAGGTCACAGTGTTAGAAGCCAAAGTTTTCATCATCTCATGAAGATCATCCACTGGATGATAACCCCATAACATTGGAGTTGGTGAACGGAGGGGGCTGTCTTGCTTGATAATTGTGCTGGGGCTGTGGTTGAAATCCACGGGAATGGAATTGTCTCCCTTGATTGCCTCTTTGAGGTGGGTTCCCATAGCGGAAGTTGGGATGATCTCTCCATCCAGGATTGTATGTGTTAGAAAAGGGATCATACTTATGCTGGGGTTGTCCATTGAATACTCCATCAACCGCATTTGTTTGCTCAATGTAATTTTCTTGCATTGTTGGGCACATATCCGAAGCATGTCCTTGTAGTGAGCATATACTACAAACTTTTACCTGCTGTACATTTCCACAAGACAAAGAACGCACAAGAGAAGTAAGATCATTAACTTTATTCTCAAGGTTAGAGATACTTACCTCATTCACTTGTTTGTTTGAGAAGTCTCCAGGGGTGTCAAACTGTTTTGTGTTGGCTGCCATGTTTGAGATTAATTGGCGTGCAACACTGGGTGTGTTATCTAGCAATGCCCCTCCACTTGCAGCATCAATGATACTACGATCAGTAGGCATTAATCCTTCATAGAAGTATTGAATGAGCAATTGATCAGGTATTTGATGATGAGGGCATTGAATACACAATAGCTCAAATCTTTCCCAATACTCAGCGAGTGTTTCTCCATGAGATTGCTGAATCCCACATATTTCTTTTGTTATGTTGGCAACTTGAGATGCTGAGAAATACTTTTCAAGGAAGATCTTTTTCATGCCATTCCAAGTGTTAATGGAACCTGGGAGAATAGAAAAAAGCCATGCCTTTCCTGCCCCTTTTAAAGAGAAAGGGAAAGCTTTCAACTTAACTTGTTCCTCTTCAACTCCATTTGGTTTCATGCCAACACAAACCATGTGAAACTGCTTGAGATGAGTGTGAGGATCTTCTCCTACAAGACCATTGAATGTTGGCAGCAAATGTATAAAACCAGATTTGAGTTCAAAGTTCACATTACTGTCTATGTTTATGCACAATGGTTGGTTTTCCACATTAGGAGCAGCAAGCTCCTTGAGTGTTTGTTGTCGTGCAAGAGCCATGATGTTGACACGAGCTTCTTTTCATAACCTGTATAAAGTGTTTTCTATTTCGAGATCAACCTGCACTTGATGACTTTGGTTAGCAAAACGGGTTGCAGGCATAAATCACAAAGAAAACTCAAAAGAAATCAACCACACAAGAGATTGAAAACAACGTAATAGGCAATAGTATCCTACACTAGAAAACTAAAAGTGTCTAGAAACCTTAGAAAACAATGGAATTGGGCCTCGATAGGGTGGGGCTAGTGACTATAGCTCACTAGTTCTTCTTAGAACGTCGTTTACCTTTAAAAAAAGAAAGAACAATACCTAATTCCACCAAAATATCTGTTTTGAACAGTACCGCCGCAAACACAAGTATTTTTTTTTCTTTTTTTCTTTATTTTTTTTCTTTTTTTTCAGAATAAATAAAAATAACAGCAAGTAGAATTAATCGCAGCACAACACAACAACACAAGAATCAACTAAAATCACGTCCCCGGCAATGGCGCCAAAATTTGTTGCGATGTCGCGGTCGCACAAATTAATTACCCTAGCTTAAAACAAATCAAACAAGATAGTATAGAGCAAGCAAGGGGTCGATCCCACAAGGATGATTTAGTTATGATTTTTGTGTTATATGTTACGCAATTGGGGGGTTGGAAGTTGTCTAGGCTAGGCTAAAGCAAACTAAGTGAAAATTATATAAAACTAAAATTTATCAATAAAGCAAACCTTGGTCACAAGTCAACATCCACCTACAGAAATCAGAACTGATCATGGAAATGACACAGCAATTTATATTATGAATATTTATCTCTTCTAAAAATTGGTTCGTTAACTGATCCGCCGTATGACTTACCCTAACCATCAAACAACCACAGTGTTCGCACTAGTAATTTGATTTAATGGAAGCATTAAAAACTAGATAAATTGATCAATTAAGAAACATAATTGCCCGCAATATATGTTTAGTTCGATTGAATGTTCTCCCTAAGATTAATAACATAGATCCGCTACAATTACTAACTTAGTTGCTTCACAAGTTCATATATCAGAACTCTGGTTTTGATATCAAACTTAGCAATAGATTGTCTATAACAATAACTTCGAGTCTGCTCTTAGTAATTAAATAAACAATCATAGGAAAATAAGCATAGGAGAACAAACATATTCATCATATAAACTGAAAAATTGAGGTAAAAATAGATCTCACAGTTCTTGAAATCTGAAGGTTTCCGTGTCCTTGCAACCAAGCAAAAGAGTTTAGCCTTGCATGTTTATTGAACAACTAAATAAAAAGATGGAAGAAAACATGATTTAGGGTTTGGAGGAGGAAGATTTGTGTTTTCTTTGCTGCCGGCTGAAATTTCCTTGCTCCTCTCTTCCTTTATATATGCTTCGAAACCCTAGTATCTATTTTACAAAATAGTCCTTCCTTAAGTTGGCAGAATTTAGTTGTCCCTTGTAAAATTTATATCTCATTCATATCACATTTTTTTGAGCTGGAATTTGGAGCGTTTATAGTTATTTGAGTCCTAAATCCAAAACAATTGGGTTTGCATCAATCGGACTTCTGTATCTCGAGATATGAAAGTTGGAATGGACAAAGGTTGACATCGGCAGATTGCAAGATTTGACTTTGAAGGATGCGATTCCCATGCTCTTCCTTATTTTATTTCTTTTTACTTAGCATTCTAGAAATATATGGATGTTAGCTTTTCAATGCCACTGGAATCACTTCATTTTGATGTCTAGATCTTCCGCTTTGCACAAAACATCAACTAAAGGTCAAATTTGTCAATCAGCTCCAATTACCTCCTTTTTGCATCTTTCATCCAAAAATGCTTTCAAAGCATAAAACAAAGAATATCAAGGCATTTAATACACAAAACATATGCAAAACACTAGGTAAATATGGATGAAACTATTAAATAATATTGTCGCATCAAAGAGGAAGAAGAAATGAGTGCATAGAAGAGAGGAAGGAAACTCTTGTTTCCCTTGGGCTTGTCTTAGTAGCAACACTGTAGAGAGGGAATGAGAATTTATGAAATTGCTTAACCAATTAACTTGGTACAAATGACCTTAAGAGGACATAAATAAGAAGGGTTTCCATGAATAAAGGCATGGTTGTGACTGATGAGAAAGCAGGGATCGAAGATGAATTGGAGATATTTTCTCCATTTTTGCAAAACAAGACAGATTCGTTGCCCTATTTCCTGGGGGAATTTGGACCTGAAAACTACAAAATTGAGGGAGGGTCCCTTCATAAAAGTTATATTCGGGAGTGTTATCTTCCCAATGAGTCTAAGCCCATCTAATTTGGAGCTCTAGAACTCTAGATACAAATAAAAATTTGAGGAGAGGTCAAGTTGTCACCCCTGTTGGTAGATTCGGCCAAGTTGATAAAATAGCAAAATTATATATAAAAAGAAACAAGCTGGTTGACATGGGCATTACCAATACATGGGAGGAGAAATATAAACCTTGATTAACTATTTGAATTCAGAATAGTTAATGATATTGGTGGATGACATCAATATTAGCAAAATTTATAAACTTGATTAACTATTTGGTTTTCAAAATAGTTAATGATATTGGCAGGTGATGTCGATATCGGCAAAATTTGTTATGCACTTATATGGGCTATAAAATGACATCGACACTACATTGCTTATTTCAAAACTGGATCCTCTCAAATATATCTCTATATAGCCTTATGATTTTTATCTAGTAGAATAGCAAGATGGTAGGTATTATTGGCTAAGTATGACATAGTGTACATGACAAGAAAAGTCATGAAAATAAGTTTCATCGATGATCATTTAACAAACATTATAATTGAAGATTATGAAAGAAAAAGAACCAGATTGATTAAAAATGTATTTTAATGGTGCAGTAAATGTATATGGAAATAAGGTAGGAGCAATGATAATTTCTACTAAAAGAAAGCAATACCATATGTTTGATCAAATTGCAATTTAAATGAACTAATAATACAACTGAGTATGAAGCTTGCATCCTTATTTTAGAAACTGCATTAGAATTAGATATAAAAAAAAAAGCTTGATGTCTATAGAGACACAATATTGATAATACGCCAAATGAAAGAAGAATGGCAGACAAAAGATGAGAAGTTGAGGCCATATCACAAATTTATGTCCAAACTAGAAAAACAATTTAATGAGATAAAATTCACTCATTTAGGGAAAAAATAAAAACCAAATTGGTGAGGAAAAAACCAAATTAGTGATGTTTTAGCCACTTTAGCTTAAATAACTTAAATGGGAACTGAGTGCATCCCATAAGAATTGAAGTCAAAAGTTTTGTCTCACTACTAGTTAATCTAAGGAGAAGTTCATAGGAGAGTTTCAATTGAAACTTCAATCTCTCTTATTGAAGGTCATCCAACTAACTTTTCTAGAAAAAAAACATCTTGAAATTGTTTTATAATAGAAATATTGGTTAGATCTATACTACCCTTTCCGACTTTCTCACATGAGCAAACCAAACCAAACACAATAACCTTTTTTCAATCACATTCATTAGCAATCATAGCTAAAATTATACAATTAAAAATTACTTTTCTCCTCCCCTAAGCACTACCTTTTATCATTTATCCCTTGTGTCATAACCCAATTCTAGGTTATTCCCTAAAATCTACATAAAATATAATAAAAATAAAATAAAAGGGGCTGATATCGATAGAAAAATCAAGGTGAAAATTTTGGACGTTTTTGAGAACTCAATTGTACCTCTTTTTTGCCCAAACATGAAGGAGAATATAGATTCAATGCTAAAATAATTTATTATTGGATAAATTTGTTTAAAACTAAAGTTGAAAGGCATAATTACTTTTTTATGGACTAGTTTGATTTAATTGTCGGCTAATTTAAACTGTAATTATGCTTAAGGATTAATTTAGAACCCAATTGAATGATTTCATTAAGCGCAAGGGCTTGATTATACTTTAAATGGGTTAAATTAATGTTATTAAAGGTTTAATTGATGAGAAATTAAGTTTGGAAGCCTAATCTGGGTTAAATTGAGAAGATTAGAATTTTCAAAGATAAAACATTTTTGGGTTAAATTGGAAGCCAAAATTGGAAAGAAAAACATCATTCTTCCCGTCAAAAAACTCTTTTGTAACAACTCATCTTTATCAATCTATTTTATGTTATTAAAAAAAATACTTACCTGTCGAGGCCTTGTTAGAAGCCATGCTACAGCCAACCTACTCCACACAAGATATCATCCCCTGGACAACACTCCCATACCTACAAAAATATATAAAAGGAGAGACTACGGTTAATAGGGAGGGGAGTGAAATTGGGGCAGAAATTTTGAAAATAGGAATGATCGGGGAAACAGGGGAAATAATACTAAAAAATACATGGGGAAATCATCGTTAAACACACATACAGAGGTTACCATGACGGGGATAATGAACACATTGTAGAGACAAAACTTGCTCTGATAGCCACCCCTTCATCTCCCTCTGCTTGTCTTCCCCATCTTCGACAAGACACCAACACCAACGTCCCTCTCTCTCTTCATTGAAGCGTCAGTTCTCTCTCTCTAAACTAGTTGCAGCTCCAGCTCTCTCTCTCCCCTACGACGACCACCACCTGGTCTCCCCCCTCAACACCAACTTTTCTCCCCCCTCAGCACAGCGGTTCTCCCCCATGCCAGAGGCATCACCTAAAACAAACCAACCCTTCTTTTCCAACTCAAGTGAGCAGCAGTAACAGAGACAGCACTAGCAACAACATGAACTAGTAGCTTCTGACGCCTCCTCCGGCCACCACAAGCTACCATTTTCGATGCCTTCATAATAGGGACAACCACCTCTAGTAGTGGCAAGTGATCCTCTCGTCACGGTCAATCACCCTCCTTTTTAATGTTCACATAACACGTGAATAGTATTAATTCATGATTTGCTTTTTCTTTCTTTCTTTCTTTCTTTTCTTTTATGGTGTGTGTCTTGGGGCGGCCTATTCTTAACCTAGCCCATTTGGCAGGGTCAGGTCCAGCCCAAGTCCAATAGAGTTGGGCCTTTGGCTCAACTTGGCTGGACAACCCATTTAGTTGGGCCAGCTCCAGCTTGAAATTTTTTTATTTTTTCAAAAAAAAATGCATTTAAAAATAACAAAAAATGTGTTGTTTTCGTGCATACGGCTGAATTCCAAGGTTTCCCCAAGCATTTTTTTGGTAACAATCAAATATAACATATTTCTCATATTTTGAATAAAAATTGGATATTGTAACCGGTTTACGATTATCTGTTGGAATTTGGTCCAAAATATAAAAAAATAACAATTAGTTTGTTTTAGCTATCATGATGTAAAATTACATTGTAAAGTATACTTGAGGACATTTAAAAACGGGGATTTCAAAATGCAGTGTAAATTGTTTTTGGTTAGCCTTTCAATTTGCAATTAGGTAGAGATTCTCTCATGAAGAGAGATCTACATCAAACTTTAGAAAAGACCAGCCAAAAAATCAAACTTAGAAAAACAATCAAACAACAATGCAGCTTGCCTTCGGTAGGGTGCACTAGGGGTGATGCGTCTTCCCTTTGCACAGCAAGTCCCCTTACCTAGACTCTAGCAGACTAATAGGTTTTCTAGTGACTGTAATACTAGGTGGCGACTCCTAATAATTATAATTGTAAATTTTACTATTATAAATCACACAGCCCTTCACAACACGCTATTGTCTCCCCATCAAGGGATGGCGGGAGCAAAGCACAAAGAATAACACCGTTGTGATAGATGGCGACTCCACTAGGGACATAGCTGGCCTAAGCTTTGTTTGTTTGATTGTTTATTCGACTCCACTGGGGACATAGTTGGCCTAAGCTTTGTTTGTTTGATTGTTTATTCTTTGGTTTATTTTTAACATGCATTTTTACTGCTTTATCATGCATTTTTAATTTCAGTCCATGCATAATATCCGATATGAATTAATGTCATAATGCATTTTAATTTTATGAATAAACCCAATTCTAGGTTATGTGGGGAGTAGTGGTTTGCCTTATGACTTTCAGTCGAGGTTGAGGTTCGTGGAACGTCCAACTATAAGCTAAGATTTACTCGATAATGGTGGTGACATCATGCCCTAATCATTTCTTGTAAGCCCTTATACTACCTTCATGTTAGGTGGTCACTGGCCAATTCATAGACCTTTAAGACCAGGTAGAAAGCTTACCCCTCATGTAATGGCCTAGAACTTGTCTCTGGGTACAAACTCCCCAATAATACACTTAATGTGTATGTACATACATTTGCATCCATATGCATCTATCACTGTGCATAATATATTATTAGTAGGTCAAAATATAGGTCCCCAAAGAGCTTCACCACCCAAAATTTACAACACTCGACTCCAATAGAGAAACATGAAGAATGAGGAGCGTGCATGCCAAGAAGCCCATTTCCAAAAGGACCTGAATGCCTTGAAAGATAGTGTAGCTTATCTTACCTTCTTACTCAAGCAAGCATTAAGAAAAGCCTCTTGCATGGGTCCTTCAACTAGACTTGCAACAGTTGTTCAAGCATAAGCAATGAATCACCATGAAGCAATAACAGGAGAAAAGGTTCAAGACCCGCAACAAAATCTGAACTTTCTAGCCACCATCATTAACATAGTGCGCTTTCCAATCATATTTCTCCCATCTTTAAGTGTGTTTCCAACCCTCGACCATCAATTAGATAGTGCGCTTTCTAGCCCTATTTTCCCCTCATCTTCGAGTGTGTTTTCCAACCCTCATCCATTAATTAAGATATTGTGCTTTCTAGCCCTATTTCCCCCCATCTTTGAGTGCATTTTCCAACCCTCGACCATAAAATAAGATAGTACCCTTTCCAGCCCTATTTTCCCCTCATCTTCAAGTATGTTTTCTAACCCTCGACCATTAATTAAAGTAGTGTGCTTTTCAGTCCCATTTTCCTCTCATTTTAACCATCCCTACCTGGGTAGGTCACCCATTACAATGAAACCATCTTCACCATTCTCACTCAGGCAGGCCACCCATTACAATGAGACCATTTACACCATTCTCACTTGGGCAAATCACCTGTTACAATGATACCATCTCTATCATTCTCACCTAGGTAGGTCACCCATTACAATGAGACCATCATCACCATCTTTCACCTGGGTAGGTCACCCATTACAATGATACTATCTTTACCATTCTCACTTGGAAAGGTCACCCTTTACAATAAGACCATTCTTGTGCCTTTTAACATCTTCACCGTTCTCACCTGGGTAGGTCACCCATTATAATGTGATCATCTACATCATTCTCACCTGGGTAGGTCACCCATTATAATGTGATCATCTACATCATTCTCACCTGGGTAGGTCACTTATTACAATGAGACCATCTTCATCATCTACATTTGGACAGGTTACCCATTATAACAATACCATCTTTGTGTTTTTTACTATATGGATCATCTTTACTTGGGAAGATCGCCCATTACAACAAGACCGTCTTTATGTTTCTTTCCATCCTCATCTTTACTTGGGAAGGTCAACCATTATAATGAGATCATCTTCACAATTCTCACTTGGGCAGGTCACCTATTACAACAAGACCATATTTGTGTTTTTTTTACCATTTGGATCATCTTCAATTGGGTAGGTCGTCCATTTCAACAAGACTATCTTTTTTTTTACCATCTTAATCATCTTCAATTGGGCAGGTCACCCATTATAACAAGACCATCTTCATCATTCCCACTTTGGTAGGTCACCCATTACAATGGGACCATTTTCCTGTGTCATTCACAAACATCATCATCTGCATCTTTTGAGTGTCCTTCTAGGCCTCAATTCATAGGTAGTGTGTTTTCTAGCCCTATTCTACCATTCCCTTCTAAGTGTTCCCTTATTTTCACTTCTGAATGGTTCAACCATTTCTTGGGTTGGTAAATTCATTCTCTTTTTCTTTACAACACTTACTATCTAAACTCATTTACAAGACTTTAGTTGTAAGCATTCACGATGATGATTTTTTTATGCGCTTCGCGCCCCGCCATCCCCAGGGTTTGGAGAGACAATAGCGCGCGGTGAAAATGGAGGGTTGTTTTATAGCCGTAAATATTACGACTATAATTATAAGGAGTCGCCACCTAGTATTAAGGTCACTAAGAACCTAATGGTCTGCGAGAGTTTTGGGTAAGGGGACTTGTTGTGCAAGGGGAAGACGTATCACCCCCAATGCACCCTACCTAAGGTAAGTTGCATTGTTGTTTGATTGTTTTTTTTTTCTAAGTCATTTTTACTAGTCTTTTCCTAAGATTCAACGTAGATTTCTCCCCGAGAGAAAATATCTACCTCATTGCATGAAATACTAACCAAAAGATAAATTTCGCAACGCATTTTGAAAATCACATTTTTTTTTCATTATTATTTTTTTACTCTCTACGAGTGTACTTTACAGCGTAATTTTACATCGTGATAGATAAAACAAAACAATTGTTGAATTGTTTTTGATATTTTGGCCGAATACCAATGGATAATCATAAACTGGTTACGATACCCAAATTTTCACTTTTAAAACATGGAAAAGATGCAACATATTTTTTGCGAAAAATACAGTGGGAAAAACTTTGGAATTCGGCCGTATGCACGAAAACACATTTTTTTGTTTTTTTTTTGTTTTTGTTTTTGTTTTTTGAAATGAAATTTTTATGTTTTTTTTATGCAACTCACACACCCATTCTCTTTTTTCATTATATTTTTTTTTGGGTACATATTACAATTACATAACATTTACAAAAATAAATAAACATAAACATAATTTAAAACAAACACATAAACATCTAAAAATTACAAAATACATTTCCTTCATAACAGTGCTGGTAGTAGGGGCCTGTATGGTAGTGGTGGTGCGTGGTTCCACGCACCATCGCCACTCGACCAAAATGACGGGGGGAAGGTAGATCAGCCTTCCCCTTTCCTTCTCTTGCCGGCGGTGATACAACACAATGGTTCAGCCTTAGATCACAATGGTTCAACACCTGCAAAATAGACAGAAAAACAAATACAACACAATGGTTCAGCCTTAGATCTCAGATCTCAGATCTGTCTTCGACATTCTCTTCTTTAGGTGGTTGATCGGTGGTTGGAAGGAAGAGAAGGAGGTCGTCGGTGTAAAGGAGCTGGCCACCGACGGGGGAAAGGAGTCGAACCGTGGGGGTGCTGTGGTCTACGGCAGTCGGCGTCGTTGCCAAAGAAGAAGATGAAGTTGAAGGGGTTGTGACTTCGGCTACCGTGGCTAGGAGGCAGATCGCGAGGTGGATGATGGCTGAGAGAGAGAGAACCACCATGGATGACTGATAGGTGGCTGATCGGAGTGTAGCTGGTCGGCTAATGGTAGTCAGAGGGGAAAATGGTCGAAGAAGGAGATGAAGCTGAGGGAGACCGAAGAGAAAGGGAAAGGGGAGATGGAAGGGCTCGCCAGCGACGACGAGGGAGAGTGAGCTCACTAGGAAGGAGAAAAGGGCTGCAGCTGCTACCCTTAAGGGAGTTGCGGCTGCAGCCCTAACAAAAGGAAAATTAGGGTTTTTCTAGGGTTTTTTTTTGTTTTTTTTTCGGGTCCCCCCCCTCTTTACCAAGGCAACTTGATCTCTATTTATAGAGAAATTTTCCCCTCTCTTTTCATTTTGGTCCTTCATTTTGAATTTGTGGAATTTGATCCTTAATTTTGCACAATTAGATTGGAAAAATGCAATTCGGTCTCCAAAAACTCCAAACTTCTCAATTGAACCCAAATTAAGCTCAAGAATTTGATTTGTCATCGATTAAGCCCTTAATAAAATTAATTTGACCCATTTAAAGTATAATTAGGCCCTTGCGCTTCATTAAATCCTTCAATTGGTCTTTAAATTAATTCCCAAACATAATTGTACTTTTAAATTGGTCGACGATAAAATCAAATCAACCCATAAAAATATAATTATGTCACTCGACTTAATTTTCACATAGATTTATCAAATGATAAATTATTTTTCCTTAAATCTGTATTTTCCTCTATTTTTTGGGACAAAAAAGATATGATTAGACTCTCAAAAACAACCAAAAATTCCACATTGATTTTTTTTACCCTCGTTGGTCTTTTTATTTTATTTTTGTTATTTTTTGTATATTTTGGGGAGTCACCCAAAAATTAGGTGATGACAAGCATTGTAAAGAGGTGGGCAACTGTCATAATCCAATTCTAGGTTATTCCCTAAAATCTACCCAAAAAATAAAATAAAAGGAGTTGGTGTTGGCAGAAAAATCAAGGTGAAAATTTTAGATGTTTTTGAGAACTCAATCTTACCTCTTTTTTACCGAAACAAGAAGGAAAATACATATTCAATGCTAAAATAATTTATTATTGGAAAAATTTGTTTAAAACTTAAGTGAAAGGCATAATTATATTTTTATGGGCTAGTTTGATTTAATCATCAGCTAATTTAAAGTGTAATTATATTTAAAGATTAATTCAAAATCCAAATGAAGGATTTAATTAAGTACAGGGGCTTAATTATATTTTAAATGGGTCAAATTAATGTTATTGAAGGCTTAATTGATGAGAAATTAAGTTTGGAAGCCTAATCTGGGTTAAATTGAGAAGATCGGAATTTTCGGAGACGAAACAGTTTTGGGTGAAATCGGAAGCCAAAATTGGAAAGAAAAACATCATTCTTCCCGTCGAAAAACTCTTTTGTAATAACCCATTTTTATCAGTCTATTTTATATTATTAAAAAAAATACTTACCTACCGAGGCCTAGCCGGAAACCATGTTGCACCCATGCCTTCAACCTACTCCACATAAGACACCATCCCCTGGACAACACTCCCATACCTATAGAAATCTATAAAAGGAGAGACTATGGGTAATGGGGAGGGTAGTGAAACCGGGGAGAAAATTTTGAAAAGGGGAATGATTAGGGAAACGAGGCAAATAATACTGAAAAATACACGGGGACATCATCGTTAAACACACACACAGAGGTTTCCATGATGGGGATAACGAACACATTGCAAAGACAACTTGCACTGATAGCCACCCCTTTGTCTCCCTTGGCTCATCTTCCCCATCTTTAGCAGGACACCAGCATCAGCGTCCCTCTCTCTCCACCTTATAGCGTCAATTCTCTCTCTCTAAAACTAGTTGCAGCTCCAGCTTTCTCTCTCTCTCCCCTACGGCAACCACCACGTAGTCTCCCCAGTTCTCCCCCACGCCAAAGGCATCACCTGAAACAAACTAGCCCTTCTTTTCCAGATCCGGTGAGCAATGATAACAGAGACAGCACCAACAACAACGTGAACCAACTTTTGTCGCCTCCTTTGGCCACCACAGGCTACAATTTTTGACGCCACCACCATAGGCACAATCATCTCAACCTTTGCTACCTGGTGGCAGTGGCAAGTGATCCTCTCATCACTATCGATCACCCTCCATTTTACTATTCATATAACATGTGAACAATATTGATTCATGTTTTGCTATTTTTTCCTTTCTTTCTTTTCTTTTCTAGTGTGTCTTTGGTTGGAATGCTCTTGGCTCAAACTAGCTGGCTAGGCTTGCCTATTTAGTTGGGTCAGTCCCAGCCTAAATTTTTTTTAATTTTTTTAAAAAACAAAAAATGACATTGAAAAAAATAAAAAAAATATGTTGTTTTCATGCATACAGCCGAATTCCAAGGTTTTCTCAAGCATATTTTTTTTGTAAAAATCAAATATAGTATATTTCTCATATTTTGAATGAGAATTGGATATCGAAACCTATTTATGATTATCCATTGGAATTTGACTAAAATATATATAAAAAAATTAACAATTATTTTGTTTCAGCTATCGTGGTGTAAAATTATATTGTAAAGTTTACTCGGAGATAGTTAAAAATGAGGTTTCCAAAATGCAATGTAAAATTCATTTTGGTTAGTCTTTCAATTCGTAATGAGGTGGAGATTCTCTCATGAAGAGAGATCTACTTCAAACTTTAAAAAAGACCAGCCAAAAAATCAAACTTAGAAAAACAATCAAACAACAATGGAGCTTGCCTTAGGTAGGGTGCATTAGGGGTGATACGTCTTCCCCTTATACAACAAGTCTCCTTACCCAGACTCTCGCAGACCAATAGGTTTCTTAGTGATTGTAATACTAGGTGGCGACTCCTAGTAATTATAGTTGTAATTTTTACGACTATAAAATACACACCCCTTCACCGCGCATCACTGTCTCCCCATCAAGGGATGACGGGGCGCGAAGCATGAAGAAAAACATCATCACAACACCTTGGATTGTCACCGTTTTGGTGAAACAATCCATTTGTGCTCTCTGTTTACTCAACTAGTTAATTCTAAAATCAAGTCAAAATTATAGAGCTCTAAAGATATGAGATCTGGCCTCAGTTTTAACCCTCTATTGTATACTTTTTCCCTTGTATACATGTTATTGATGTCTCTATTCTCCCTAAGAGTACTAATTGGGACTCCTATTCCCAGTTTACTTGAATAATAGTCATCTGAGTCTACATTGCTTGAGTAACACTATAGGGATAAATCTCTCTTCATGTGACTAGAGTCCCCGTAATAAATCACAACCTTTATCTTAATAAAAAATCCTCCATCGAAGTCCCTTAGCCTTGCAGATGTTACTATTTTGATCATAATTAGAGTTATAAGAGAAATCTAAATGTTATTTTAGTTGCATTAGAAAGTAGACATCTATAGTTTTTCGTTGATAGTTGATACATGACATGGCTTTTAATTCAAGACAACAGAAAACCGTATGACTCAAGCTAAGTTTTACTTTTATTAGCAAATTACAAAAATGATGACTTTAATCTTTATTTAAATTAGTTGAGTTATTGTTTGATATATCATTTAATTATTATTAGGTTTTTAAAAGATATCAGGGCTTTTATTTAAATTTAAGTTAAATAGATTATTATTATTATTATTATTATTATTTATTAAATGTATCCATATTTTATTATACTTGAGATTTTTCTAATATAAATACTATTTTGTATATATTTATGATTTTTTTAAATAATAAAATCTACATGCATACTATTTTCTTATGGTTGAGTGGTTCTCATATTAATTATTGTTTTTCTATAAACCCATATTTATATGTGTTGAATATTCATAACAATTTATAATTATGTGTATTGAATGTTCATGATTTTTTAGTTTAGTCTCTTAGATTTCCATGACCCTTAAGTTGATTTTTTTCTCCTATGAATAAACCACTTGTCTTGTATTATTATTACTTTGGAAAAATAAAAGAATTCATAATAAAAAAATATTTATATCGTCTCTTTTAATTATACTTTGAATATTAATGCTCTTATATTTTATTTTTTTTCCTTTTTATAACACACTTGAACTTACGAACTTTTAAAAAAAAATGATCAACTTTTATAAATATAAAGTAGAGGTACTAATTGTATAAAACATTGGTTTTTCAAGATAAGTTTTTAATGGATCAAGTTCCAAACCATTCAAGCACGCCAGCATTGAGAGTCGTCCACAACAAATTCTGTGAGCAGGTAATAATGCAAGCGATTAACATAAATCCATAACAAATGTGAAGGGCATGAAGGAATAATTAGCAAGATAGCATTTCAAAGAGCAAGACAGACAAATTTCATCGATACCACATCATGACTGTTTAACATTTTATTTTAAAAATATTTCTGAAAAAAAAAAAAATTTATTTTAAATTATTTTAATATGCTAATACCAAAAATATTTTTTTTTTAAAAATAATATTACAGTGATATACTTCTGAAAAAAACATTTTAAAAAACATCAACCTCACTCTCTCAGAAAAACTAACTAATCATATAAAGGTGATGGTTCTTGAAAACCCAAGAGTGTAAGGTTAATTTTGAAATTATTTGGTTAACAAAGAAAACTAAGCATGGACTGACCTGCTGCATGAGCAGAGGCAGGCCCATAATTGATTGACGATCAGAAGAAAAAAAATCTACATCAACCAATTGCAGCCAACACACTCTTTCTTGAACTCAAAACAGTTCCCATTTCATGTCTTCAAAGAACAGAAAGATACCATCAATGAGAGTAAAAAGAAAGAAGAATAAAGGGAATAATATAGTACATCATATAGCTGCCCATTAACACAAGTACAAATTTGAAACTCAGGAACCAACAAACAGTCGAAGAAACCCATGTCTTCAAAAGTAAATTCAAGCAGTAACCTGGGAGTGTGTTTCCCTCTATAAAACAGAAGCATACTGGTGAAGTATATGTAGTTTAATTTAAAGCATTATAATGCAAGAAGCTATTCCAGGAAACTTGAACGAGAAAAACAAGCAAGAACTTGGCAATGCCATCAGTTTTCTTGCATAGCTTCTGAATGGTACTTTTCTAAATCAGCATCTAGGTCTTCTGCAGATATATTTTCACCACGACCTCTACCCCTTCCACGAACACCCCTTCTGACTCCATGCCCACCACCACGAGTCCATCCTGTGGCACCACCCCGTCCTTGGCTACTGCTGCATTATAGAAAATCAAACATATTCAATAATGCAAACAATAAAATGAAATATGATAGCACACACAGAAACACAAGCACTCAAACACAATCCAGTAGTCAAAGTCAAAAGGGGTACAGGGTTGCCAATTGAGACCCAGACTCACGCAGACAAACATAAATTACCATTGCTGGAAACTGATATTGCGAAGACATGCATGGTTCAGAACAAATTAATGCAATCTATACAATAAAGGTATGGTGACAGTGAAGAGAAACTCCAATTATGCAAAACAGAAGGTTCCTTGGCAAAGACAATATGGATTTAACCAGAACTGTGAGAATTCATTATTTGTGGAGAATATGCATAGCAACCTAAGAATGTAAGCGATGGAAACTAAAGACCAAACCACAGACCAACACCATCCCATCACAAAGGCTAAACTAGAGAATTTTTACAGCATGTAAGTTTATGGAACAATTTAAAATGCTAACCTTCTAGGAGCAGCAATATTTTGATTCCTATACATGCCATTAGTGGATGGAAGGACAGCAGGCCGAGTGGCAATATTTGTTCCCACAATCTCAATCTTCAATGGCTTTCCATCCAGTTGAACATTATTGTATCTCTTGACAGCAGAGACAGCATCTTCCCGCCGTGCAAAGACTATCTCCGCCGTTCCCTGCCAGAAATTACCGTTCTTTTTCGTAATCACGAGGGACAAATAATTTCCGGATTATGAAAGTAGATGAACTGATTGATTACCTCTGATCTTCCACTCCTATCATAATGGACTGAATATCGTTTAAGGTCACCAACCTCCGAGAAAAGCTCCTGTACAGAAATCAGTAGATAGTTGAAACTATTCGATTACTTTACTTGGGTAGAATACATTTGCAAATTAAGAAGCAAAATAAAAAGAATAATAGACTAACCTTGATGTCTTCAGTAGAAACACCGAAATCTAAGTTGGAAATATAGAGTTTAGTCCCAGTCTCAATGGAAGAAGCACGGGCAGGATATACAGAAGCAGAAACAGGACTATCCGTGAACATGTCGTGCTGCCATGTTGTCTCTGGAGTTTGGACCTGGGGCTTTAGCAGTTTCGAATCAAAATAGTTAAGCATATGCATATTTTTTTGTACAATTAATTCAATCAATCAAAAGAATGCGTTAGATGGTAACCTTGTAATAGGGCGTTGTTCTGTTTCCCACGCGATTGGAAAACCGATGGGAAGGAGCAGCGCCGCCAGAAGAACGAGGTCTGCCTCGAGAATTGGACGACTTCCTGCTGTTTTCTATTATGTCGTCGAGAGACATGTCCAAGGCCGTTGTCGTCATTTTTTTATTACCTTTTCCTCTGTCTTGCTGAGGGCACCAGATCCAGACGAGAGAATGTGGCAATAGGGAACGGGAAGGTTCAGAGGAGAAGAGAGAAGCTAGGGTTTCATCTCACATCATATCTTCATGATTATTGATGAGTTCTTTCATCTTTATCTTTATTATATTATATTATTAAAATTATTTTTTAAAAAGCTAATAAAGCTCGGTCTTTTATAATATACCACGACACATGTATTTTGCTTGTTAAAAAAATCAAAGAACTAGCATCACTGTAGCACTTTCTTTTTTCACCTGAATTTTGTTTTTTATTTTCATCATCTAATGAAAATCGACTAAAATATTATAACATATCTATAATTATCATGAGGTACATTTTTTTTTTCTCTTTGATTTTTATAAATCACATCCTTTTATATCTATATTTTAAAAAAATAAAAATAAAATATAAAACACCTATAAATATAAATTCACTGCCGATATAAAATTCATGGAAAAAGTTAACTTTCAATTGTCTTTCTTCACAATTCCTATAATTTTTTCAATTTAAATCCAATATAATTCTTTTCAGGGTCTAAATTTATGAGAGTAGAAAGAAAATTATTGAATTTAAAAAATATATATTATTTATAATAAAACTAGTTGGTGGTGTTAATAGATTTTATTTGACAATAAAAATTTAATAATAATTGTTTTAAATTTAATAATATATTTTTTTCAATTTAAATCCAATATAATTCTTTTCAGGGTCTAAATTTATGAGAGTAGAAAGAAAATTATTGAATTTAAAAATATATATATATTATTTATAATAAAACTAGTTGGTGGTGTTAATAGATTTTATTTGACAATAAAAATTTAGTAATAATTGTTTTAAATCTCCATTTCTCTATAAGAACAGATGAACATGGATAAATAAATATTTTCCTGATTTAGTTTTATATGTAACAAAAATTAAGATTTTCTTTGTTTGTTAAACTGAATTTTTTTATTCTATAAAATATTGATGAGGTATTTATTAAGATTAAAATAATGAAAAATCGAATTTTCTAAATAAAAAAACATATTATTAATTTTTCAGCCACGTAGCTGGAATCTTTGAAGAGATGGATAATTTTTCAGCCGACGATATTTATGCTGCGGGGGATGGTATCTTTTACCGCAATAGATTAAGCTCAGCATTTTTTATTTTTTTTTCTCAAAATATCGTCGGCTCTTTTGAGAAACGAAATAAGCCTCCCCGTCAAGCATTGGCGCACGCGCCAGCTCAGCCTGAGAGATCTAGCATCATCTTTGACCTTTCATTTTTCTTGCAAAATCTTATACGCTGTTGATTATGCATAAGTTGTCGGTGTCGAGTAGATGAATAAGATTAACATCTGAGAGATTTTATTGATGTCTGGAATTCTTTGGCTGTTTTCTTTATCAAGGTTTTTGTTAAATTTATGAAACATTTATGAGTTGGAAGTATAAAGCTGGTTTGAGCTTCATTTTTATTTTTAAGTAGGTAAAGTTTTGTATATCTTGAAAATTATCTATGAAGTTCAAATATTATTTCTTACCTCCTCTAGTCACAATTTGTTTAAAATTTTCTAAGTTTATGTGTATTAAGCTCAGTAAGTCAATTTCTCTTTTAACAAATATACATGTAGTAGTTTTAGCTTCAACACATACTTCACATTTATTCAAAGATGAACAATTTAAACTAGAGATTAAACCAAGATAGTTCATTTTCTTAAAATAAGATAGACTAACATGTTGTAATCTAGCATGCCATAGATTAATACTATCAAGCAAGTAAGTATAAGAGGATGCATTCTTATTCATATTATTAGCAACATTAAGTACACAAAATTCATGTTTACGACATCCTTTCCCCACAAATACACTGTTCTTTTTCATTACAATCTTATCATATTTAAATAACACTTTAATCCTAAATTTCCCCAACAAAGCTACAAAGACCAATTTTGCTCTTATATTAGGAACATGCAATACCTCATTCAAAGCCAACGTCTTCCCTGAAGTCAATTTCAAAAGGACTTTACCTTTTCCAAAAACATTTGTTGTCCTTGAATCTCCAAAGTACACCATCCTTAAAAGGTTTATTAGTGGAGAATAATTTTTTATTTACACATATATGCCTAGTAGCACCGGAGTCTACCACCGAGATAACCACAACAATGATGTCTTCTCCTTCAACCATGTTGACCGTAGTTTTAGGAGGATTGTTGTTTCTCTTTCTATTTCAGCATTGAGGTGCATGGTGACCAAGTTTACCACACAAAACAATTTCATTTTTTTCTTAAAATTATTGGTTTTGGGTTTGAATACGGTGGCATTGTTACTATAAGACTTCAGATTATTTTTACTAAATTTATTCTCATACTTTTCTTATATGAATTCCCTTCCACCAAGTTTTCTTTTATGGTCATCTCCTTTTTCCTGGTAACTTGCAGTTCCATTCTATTATTGTCCTTAATATTGATGTGGGTGATAAGATCAATTAATGACAATTGTCTATGCTTATGCTTAGGTTGTTATTTATAATCCCTCCATGAGTTGGGAAGTTTTTTTTATTAATATTCCAACAATGAATCCTTCAAGAAGCTTAATATCCTCAACTTTCATATCTTTTAGAAGTTTATGGTATTCGTAAATTTGAGTTTTGATGTCTTTGTCATCAACCATTTCCCATTGGTAAAATTATCCAATGAGAAATTTTTGTTCCCTAAATCTTCTATAGTATATTTTGCCATCATGTTGCTCCATATCTCCCTTGCTTCCTTATAGCTACAATATACATCAAACAACTCATTGGATAAAATGCTTAAAATGGAGTGTCTACAAACCTTATTTCCATGTGTCCATGCTTCAGAATTCTCACTATCCTTGGGATTAGCAAGAACCCAAGGCACGCCATACAAGTCAAGAACGCCAAAGATCCTTTCCTGTCATCTACGAAAGTTTTCTCTAGCGAAGACCAATTTTTGAGATATCAGGAAATGGCTTGGCCAATAACAAAACAGAAGCTGGAGGAGAGACAACAATGATAGAACTACCAATAACAACAACATTGAGGGCAAAGGAATTGTTAGCAGGAGTGTTTCAATCCATGTTGAAAAGATATATCCTTAAGATTGTTGTAAATAATTAAGGCAACAAACAGAAACAGAAGAAGAAAACTTAAGGCATGCACAAACATTGTCTATAAAGATATTTGCCCAATAGCATGGTACCCTCCAGGATTCAAAAAGTTCTTCTTCAACACAAGAGAGAAACACAGAAACAACCCGAATAGAGAGAAGACCAACAAACTAACAAGATAAAATATTTTGGGTTATTTCTTGTTTGAAAAACTACATGGTATTATAGGCAATCATGATGTAATAATCATCTTTAATTTATTATGAAATTAAAAGGGTTGTTACAGCAATTTAAATTATAGATGTTGAGAAATTTCAAGTGATTGTGATTGTTATAACTACTAGAAAAAATAAACAGAAAATGTTTTAAATTCTATGACTGCTAAAAATAAATTTTCATGTATTTAAAATATTATGATTTCAGTTTAAGGGTTGTCAAAAATATTAATGTTGTAGAGAAAAAATTTAGAGAGCATAGGTGTTGCCTCGAACATAGTTGGGTGA
Organism: Salix dunnii; assembly: GCA_015731905.1. NCBI lineage: Eukaryota > Viridiplantae > Streptophyta > Magnoliopsida > Malpighiales > Salicaceae > Salix > Salix dunnii. The sequence goes on from CM027674.1 coordinate 10,805,838, forward strand.
ATTAGAAGTTTTTCTCTTACTTGACTCACCCTTATGTCCATGAGCTTACTCTACTTTCTTTATTGGTTACTATTTCATCTCAAGTTTTATTATATAAATATTGATAGAAAATCTTTCTTTTTCAATGTGAGTAAGGGAGTCTTATATATACTCATTATCCTCAAAAAGATTAGTTGTGTTTTTCAATGTAAGATAAAAACTTTTGAAATAGCTTTTACAATAACTTTTACAACATCTAGCACCTTTTAGACCAATCTCTTAACACTTTTGGGTAAGTTTTATGCACAAATACTAGTTCTTAATTTAGGGTTCTTGAGGGAATTTTTTAGGGTAGATGGAAAGTGAAGATAAAGTGAAAAAAGCAAGTGGAGAAGACTAGATGGTTTGTGATAATATAAATTTAAAAAAAGATAGGCATGGAGGCCTTGAGGTTTCGTCAGACATTAAAGGCAATGGAAGAGAAAGACCTTGTTGGTGTCAAATGTCCTAGGAGCAACCTCTCACTGATCACTATTGGTAAGGATGAACACAGAGTCTCTCTATGTGCTGGAATCTCTCCAATTAATAATTCTATTGCAGAATCAAAGATTGGCCAAAAAGTATCCTCTGTATTATTCATCAGCCCTTTAAATATGAATGTAGTCCCTTGTTCTAACTAGAAACGTAACCTCTATTTAGAAACGTAAATAACTAGGAAATCCTAACAGCATTGATTTCCTGTTTTAACTTTGGAAAATAGTAATTAACTGAAAGACAATAATAATGATAAAAGCAGCTAATTTTGCAACAGATCCAGCTTTGGTCACGGCACTGTGGGATTTTCCTATTCTGCGTTCCTTTCCTGATTTGCATCAATTGCCAGGCCTCCTAAAGAACTTGACTCCGGCAAATATCGACTGGTGTATTCCGTGAAGAGCTGTGGATGCAATCTTTTGATTTCTGAAGCTTGTAACCAAACAGAATCAGAATGAGGATGGTTTTTCCATTGCACTAGGAATTTATAATAACCTCCTCGACGAGTGGTTATGAACTGGTGGTCAAGAATTGCAGTAATTTCATCTCTTGATGCTGTAGTTTCTGGGATTCGTGGTGCTGGTGAAGCGGCTTGAACTAGTTGTGTAGAAATGTTGTCGACATCACCTTTGAACTCTGTTAGATCTTCAATGTTAAAAATTGGACTAATAACAAAATCAGATGGTAGATCATTAACATAGGCATTTGTACCTAATTTTTTTATGACTTTAAAAGGCCTTGCCCTTCGTGCATGAAGTTTAGAAAAACTCCTTGGCGGAAAACGTTCTAGTCGTAAACGAATCAGCACCACATCCCCTACATCAAATTAGCGATCTTTAATTTTTGCATTCGCCGTCTCTGCATAAGAGCTTGTTTGAATGGTCAAGCGTCGTTTGCATTCATCGTGAATATCTTGCATATAGCTGGAGAAGTCTAAGGCTGCTTCACTGGCCCTTGGTGGTGACGGTAATGAGACAATGTGAAGGGGGGTGTTGGTTCGAAATCCATATACCACATCAAATGGGGAGCAGCTTGTAGAGCGATTAATTGAACTATTAAAGGCAAATTCAGCATGTGGAAGCACTAAGTCCCAGTTGGTTATGTGATTTGTGATCAGGCAGCGTAACAAATTGCCCAAGCTTCTGTTGGTTACTTTCGTCTGGCCGTCCGTTTGGGGATGGAAGGCACTAGAAAACATTAATTTCATCCCCAATTTTGCCCACAATGTTTTCCATAAATAACTTACGAACTTGACATCCCTATCCGATACAATGGAAGCTGGAATATCGTGTAACCTAACAATTTCCTGCAAAAATACAGCTGCGATTTTGAAGGCATCAAAAGTTTTTTGACATGGGATAAAATGGGCCATTTTAGAAAAATGATCAACTACCACCATAATAGAATCATGACGCCTCAAAGTTCATGGCAATCCAAGGATAAAGTCCATGCTCAGATGCTGCCAAGGTCTGTCAAGTATAGGTAGTGGTGTGTAGAGACCGGCGGGTTGTTTAGTCCCTTTATTTAGCTGGCAAACTCGACATATGTCCACTATAGTGTGTACATCCCTTCGCATCCGTGGCCAGTAGAATCGATCAGCAACTAAAGCAAAGGTTTTGTCATACCCGAAGTGGCCAGCTAAACCCCCACCATGAAGCTCAGTTATTATAAATTCTCGCAAAGAACCATGCGGGACGTAGAGCCTTGATTTGTAAAATAGAAATCCCTCCCGTAGTGCATATTCCTTCTCATCTGTGTGCCCCTGATCCGAGATGTTTCTACATATACTACTGAAGTCTTCATCGTTGACATAATCAGCTTTCATACTTTCGAAACCTGGCACATTGGCTACAAACATTTGCAGCAAGTGAGGTCTTCTGCTCAATGCGTTAGCCACCTTGTTTTCTGTTTTGAACTTGTGTCGAATGACAAATTCGAACTGCTATAGGTAATCTATCCAACGAGCATGTCTTGCATTTATTTTATTTTGGGAATGTAAGTGCTTCAGCGAATCATGATCCGTAAACAGAATAAACTCCTTGTGGATCAAATACGGACGCCAATGTTTTAGCGTTTGAATCAAAGCGTAGAATTCCATGTCATATATTGAATATCGTCGATGAGTGTCATTTAGCTTTTCGCTAAAGAAGGCGATGGGATGGCCCTCTTCACTCAGCACTCCTCCGATTCCCACATGCAAGGCATCACAGGCCACTTCAAAAACTTTGGTAAAATTAGGAAGCTTGAGTACTGATGCCTACCCCATTCTGTTTTTTATTTCCGTGAATGCCTTTGCAGCTGCTGGACTCTATGCAAAGTTCTTTCCTTTTAACCATGCCGTAATTGGGGCCATAATGGTGCTGAAGTTGCGAATAAACCGTCGATAAAATATAGCCAAGCCATGGAAGCTCCTGATTTTGAATAGACTCTTGGGTGTTGGCCATTACTACACAGCCTGAACCTTTGCAGGTTCAGCCTCCATGCCGTGATTAGAGATAATAAACCCCAGAAATTTAGCGTTGCTCTTCATGAATGAGCACTTGTCTTTATTAATGTAGAGTTGTTCAACTCTTAAGGTTTTCAACACTTGCTCAACATGGCTCAAATGCTACTGCACACATTGGCTAAAGATTAAGATGTCATCGAAATAAACAACAATGAACTTCCCCAAAAATGGTTTAAGGATTTGCGTCATTACGCGCATGAAAGTGCTTGGCGCGTTAGACAACCCGAATGGCATGACTAGCCACTCAAATAGCCCATCTTTTGTCTTGAAAGCTGTCTTCCATTCATCCCCAACTTGAATACGAATCTGGTGATAACCACTTCGGAGGTCGATTTTTGTAAAAATTGAGGAGCCACATAATAGATCCAACATATCATCAAGACGAGGGATAGGAAAATGATTCTTTACCGTAATTTTATTTATTGCTCGACTATCCACGCACATCCTCCAACTACCATCCTTTTTTGGCTTAAGTAATACCGAGACAGCACAAGGGCTGAGGCTCTCCCGAATGAACCCCTTGTCCAATAATTGTTGAACTTGTCGACTGAGTTCTTCATTCTTTATTGGACTCATACAGTAGTGTGGCAGATTGGGTAGAGTTGATCCTGGAATTATATCAATTGCATGTTGTACCTCTCTCATTAGTGGTAAGTGGCTTGGAACTTCGTCTGGCATGATGTCTTGGAACTGCTCCAAAATCGTAGCCAACTCTACTAGGATGCTGCCGTCCTGCTGCTTCACCTCTCGGGTTACTACTAGCAGCACCAATTCTTCCTTCTGCACAATTCAAGAGAACTGTCGCAAGGTTAAGACTGGAACAGCCTCCTATTTTGAGTCAAATTCTGAGATTTGCAGGGGTTCAAGCACAAATTTTTTTCCTTGGAACTTAAAAGAATAAGTATTAGCATAGCCATCATAATAGACCCTCATGTTGTCAAGCCACGGACGCCCCAGAAGCATATGACAAATGATCATAGGAATCACATCACACCAAGCTTCGTCAATATATTTTTTTCCCAATGAAAATTTCACCAAACATCGTTGTTTGACTAAAACTGAATTGGCTTCATTAACCCAACTAATTCGGTATGGGGTGGGATGTTTTACTGTCTTCAGCCCCAAACGCTCAATAGCAGCTTCTAAGATCACGTTCATGCCGTTGCCATTATCGATAATAACATTCAAAGCCTTAGCGTTATGCTCCATTCGAGTGTGAAAAATATTGGTGCGCAACCAATCGGGATTGGTTTGAAGCTCTTTCTTGGTTCTTGTCAATATTCGATGGATGACACAACTAGGTAGTTCTGAAGCACTCAAGTGTTACTCATCACTAAGGCTGTCCTCATCCAACTCTTCCCCCTCCATGTGTTCGGCAACAGCATCCTCTACTAACAGTTCTTTCTCACAAATAAATGCTAGTTTCTTATCTCGTGTAGGACAAACAACAGCATAGTGACCGAAACCTCTACACTTATAGCATTATGGTCCTTCATTAGGGGCTTTTGCTCTTCCTTTATAGTCTCCACTGGCCCCATTCTTTGCTTGATCTCGCAATGCTGGAGGGCGTTGGTTTGCAGAAACAGAGGCAAACTTAGATTTTGTTTCCCATGTTGTCATCCTTCTCCTACTAACGGGTCCTGTTTGTTTCTCCAGACAATGTGCGAGCTGGTAAGCTTCTTCCACGTTAATTAATCGTGCAGTCCACATGTCTTTATGTAGGTCGCTGCATAATCCTGTGCGATATCGAGCTAGTGTTTGCTGCTCAGTCTCCACAACCTTACTACGCACCAATAATTCATGGAAGCGATTTGTAAACTGATCAACACTTAATGATCCCTGGTGAAGTTGCAACAACTCTTCAAACATCATCTGTTTGTAATCAATAGGCAGATATTTCTCCTTTAGTCGTTCTTTCATCTCCTCCTAGTTTGAAATTGCAGGTCTGCGTGTTCGACGCAATTGCTCCTCCACACTTCCCCACCATGCTCGTGCATGCCCTTTTAATTTCATCCGAACATATCTAACTTTTCTATCTTATGAAACAACAAACCAATCAAAGTAGTCTTCGATGGCTGTCAACCAATCTTCAAATGCGTTGGGTTCCAATTTGCCAAAAAAATCTGGCACATCCACCTTCATTCGCTTGGTTAATTCATTAAGTGGTGGTTGATGAACAACATATCCTCTATGCATAGCTTGTCTAGGACGACGAACTTGATGTTCATGATCATCAAATTCACGATTTTCCTCTTCTGCCTCATGAACATCTTCTTCATCAGCATTGCTCAACCTTCCTCTGTGGTCTATTATGCGGCCTTGTTGATTAGGGAAACCATACTCCTCTCGAGCATAGCGTTCCTCCATTACGTCTAGGCGACGAATAACCTGTGCCATAATTGTGGCAATCTGATCAAGTTGATAATGCAGCTGTGGCTAGGGCTGGTCTGAGTCTCAGGTGTTTGGGTTCTTAGTGTTTGGGTCTTGGAGGGTTGGGTTTGGGTTGATCGGGTTGATGGGGTTGTGGTTGGTAGGATTAGGGTGGGTCGGGTTTTGGTTGGTGGTCATGGGGTTGTTTCGGTTGTGGGTGGATGCCATAGCGTATGAATTGCCACTGCGAGTAACAGGCATATACGCACGGCTCTAATACCAAATTGGTGTCAAATGTCCTAGGAGCAGCCTCTCACTGATCGCTATTGGTAAGGACGAACATAGAGTCTCTATGTGCTGGAATCTCTCCAATTAATAATTCTATTGCAGAATCAAAGATTGGCCAAAAAGTATCCTCTGTATTATTCATCAGCCCTTTAAATATGAATGTAGTCCCTTGTTCTAACTAGGAACATAACCTCTATTTAGAAACGTAAATAACTAGGAAATCCTAACAGCATTGATTTCCTATTTTAACTTTGGAAAATAGTAATTAACTGAAAGACAATAATAATGATAAAAGAAGCTAATTTTGCAGCAGAGCACAGTGGGACTTTCATGTTCTGCATTGATTTCTTGTTCTGCTTTCCTTTCCTGATTTGCATCACTTGTGATGGTGATTTGTGTGTGCATGCTAAAATAACAAATGTTTATGATCATAGAATAACTATTATGTACTAAAAATCCAAACACAAACAAACTTAGGTTACGCATGTTCTAGTGAAGTTTAATTTTGAGTGCTGGGGAAATAGCATGTCTTGTATAAAATGGTGATAAAAGGAGTAATAGAAAATGCATGAAAATGATTTGGTTGTTTGTTGGACCTACAAAATCGTAACAGTATTAATACCCTAAATGGCGACCAGAAACTAGACCAGTTAAAGACAGAATTTTGGATTTCATCCTGCATGAAAGTTGTGGTTTATGGTGTTAGGTTTACAATGGTACTGGATTATCCCAAATCGGAATTATAAAACCCAAGATATAGACAAAACTCTGAAGACAGGTAGAGCTGGGAATTTCATGGTAGAGTTTACTTCAAATTTTAAAACTGAAACTGAAATTGAGGATAGAAAATGAGAAAATTTGGGGTAGATGTCTTCATGAAAAATGTGGTTACTGATTTTAGCTTACTAAATAAATAAACCCGAATAAAACCGAGTTCTACAATAATAGTGGGAAGAAAGAAAAAAACACTAAACAATGCATGGTCAAGTATTGGTGAACATAATGGATTTTAGTATGAAACTAAAAGAAGTGTTTCTTATATAAAGAATAAATATTTGAATGGTCCAGGGGGGACACCGGAAACAAGATCTTTTATCAATAGAGCTCACTCAACCGGAGAAGACGGTAAGCCAAGTCTCACTTGCAGCTTATGATGTGATTAAACTTTTATAAATTATAAATGTTAAGCAGGAAGGTAATATCGAAAAAAAAAACATAAATATGATATGAGACAATAAATTTGAGTTGCCTTCGCAATGAGCGAAAGGCCAATATTGGATTTGTTTCCAAAACATTGGAAACAAATGAATTTGTGCTGGCTTCACAATGAGAGAATTCCAGTGATGGGGATTTTTTTTCTGACGTTTCAGGAACCCATGATTTCGGGTTACCTTCACCACAAACCAAAGACCAATGTTGGAACCGTACCGGTGTTTTGGAAACCAGTGATTTTGGGTTGCCTTCGTAATGAGTGAAAGGCCAATGTTAAAAGTTTCGAATGCCTTGGACACCAAATGGATTGATTTGCGTTTAGAAACAAATGGAAATTAATGACATGAAGTTGTTTTAGGATGAATGAAAGCCAAATATTGGTATTGTCTTCTGAAAGGTCTTGAAGAAGCAAATAAAAATAAAAAACAAGTTGTCTTTGAGTTGAGTGGAAGCCAATAAATTGTAGATGAAGAGTTAGTACGGCGAGTCTTTCTAAAAATTTTAGGATTGAGCATATGCTAGTTATCATACGAATACCAGCATAAATATCATATGTACTTATCGAGAAGTGTAACTATCATGTATGATAGTTCCTATGAGATTTGATTAGAAATTAAGCATTCTGACTTTTGTTTGTCCTTAACAATAAAATTGTATTCATAATGCAAAATCTTGCATGGCGATGTTTTGTTTCAAGGACCCTCGTATATTGATGACCACGCAATTAGATAGCAGAAGCCCCCCCAAGAGTTCAAGACTTTTGTGCATGTAATTAATTTTGTAACCTATACTAAAACACCTTTTCCATGATTTCCTTTTAGTAATGACAATATCCTATATATGTTAGTTTTATGTAGCAAACTATGTAAGGTGATAATTATGTATTTTTCTTATAATTCTCCTTATAAATATCCATATCTAAAGATTAGTATGGATATTATGATGTAATAGGTTACCTTCCCAGTAATTGATTTTAGATTTACCTTGCAAATCAAACATTGAGGATGGGATTGATTTGTGATCAAGATGATATGGAATAAGTTTTACGATGAAGAGTGCATGTTGTTCTTGTGACATGAAGGTATTATCATAAATTGGTATGCCTGATCATAGAGGAAACTTTGCTAAAATTTCTTTAGATTTATCGATAGAGGAATCTAATGAAGTGTCTCAAAAATAAAATATGATGATATATCATTAAGGACTGATTTTTTAACAAAAGATTGTTCTATCATCCTGTGGAAAAATAAGGACTATAATGTGTTTTTGTTCTAATCTCTTAATCTTTAATTTGAAAAGGATTATCATGATAATGCTAGTTATTTATTTTCATGTTCAAGTTTTGAATTTGAATTCTAATCAATTTTAAAATCCAAAAAGAAAATGCGTGTTATGAGACTTTGTTTCCTATATACTACAAGACTCTTGCATTATAAGCACAAACTCTAGTGTATCCAAAAAGGAGAAGAAACTCAAAAAATATATTTAGATATACAAAGAAAAAAAAGAGAAACAAAGAAAAATAACCTGAAACAAAGAGCAAGGAAAAAAGATCATCAAATTAAATAACGTAGTTTCTCTCCACTCCATCATTAGCTACAACACCATCACTAAGTAAGTCATTTTTTATTTATTTGCTGTAATTATTATCATTTTCCCTTTTCATTTATTTAATACCCTACACAAAAAAATGATAAAAAAGTGAAATGCTATTTTTTTATACATGATAAAATACTAAAAAGAATCATTATGATGCATTCAGATATTATAAAAAAAAAATGTTTTTCATGAAAAAATCTAAAAGCTATGTACATTTGATCATTCTTTCATTTGTTTTTATTTGTTTTAATTTATAACAAGTTTATAAAGTCTATTAGAACTTTGTCAAAATTAAAAGACCATTTTAGTTGATATTTCCAAATTTACAATAAATATTTTTCATGGCATCAAAGTTGGAAATATTATACTCTGACCATTGATAACATAAAAACAACCACCCTTGGCGATCCAAGAGAAAACCTGTAATGCAACTTACCTCAGATGGATGTTTAAAGGGTCATAACATCTTCCCTTTTGTGTAATCAGTATCATATCATAGAATCTTTGTTGACCAATTAGGGTTTCTAGTGAACATAATACTAGGCGATGACTCCTAAACCAAACCTTTTTCCTTCAAAAACAAGATATCAAGTATATGTTCTTTCAAAATTAAAATTTTAAGATCATCATGATGTTGGGTACAACATGATAACAACTCTGTTAGGGACATTTGGACTAAGAGTTGCCCATTGTTTATCAGTTGCCATCAAGTTTGTTACATTATAGTTATTTTGTTATCATCATTGCAACTTTAACATGTATTTTTCTTTTTTTGATATCATGCATGATGCGGACTAGCCCAAAAACACCAGCAAGGACCCATTATATTTTTAGGCACTTGATTCATGGTTTTGAAGGTTTCAATCAAGTCAGAATTACAAGGACCGTTGAAGTATCAAGTGGAGACCTTAGTACATCTTATCCATGTGCAGGAGGGGTCCAATACAACCTTCTTTGGGCCATGAAGTAAAAACAACAAAGGAGACAATAGAATCTTACTACAACTTGGAAACAGCATGGGTGGCTCCCTTTTCATTTTTTTTCTAGGATTAACGGTCTGGATGGAAGGCTATAAATAAGCCTTATATCGGCTCTATAATATTTTACTCTTCTCATTGAATGCATTGGTTTTGAAGATTTTAACCAATTTAGAATTGCAAAGATCATTGGAGTATCAAAAGGAGACCCCAGTACATCTTATCCATGTGCAGGAGGTGTCCAATACAACCTTATTTGGGGCTTGAAGTGAGGACAACAAAGGAGACAAATGAATCCTACTACAACTTGGAAATAACATGGGTGGCTACCTTTCCTTTTGTTTCTAGGATTAAGGGGCTAGATGGAAGGTTATAAATAAGACTTATGGGCTTTATTTAATTTTGTTAGCTACAACTCAAGGCTTGTTTGGGCTTAATTAATACTCTGTTTTTAGCTAGGATCCCAGGCTTCTTTGGATTAAGTCATGGGCTTTTAAGTTAAGGGTTTTGAGTCAGTTTTGAGTGGGCCTCTTTTAAGTCCATATAAGAGGTCCATTATGGTTACTTTTTCAAGAGCTATTTAAATTCATGTAACCTAAATTTTGGCAGCCATTGATGAATATTAATTCTAAATTTTTCAGTTTTATGTGTGAGAGTGATTCTTGCATTCTTTAGTTATTGAACAAACTGAATCTAACTTATCAAAGATTAACTGGCTTCGTGGCATCATTCCACTTATTCCAATAGTGTTAGTGCCTTGGGGCAGGTTTCCAATGTGTCACACTCTTATCAGACTTATTTTGGCTTTCTAGGATCATATCTCATTCTTAATTATGGGTTGCGTGACCATGTGATCATGAGGTTCGCATTAGGTGGTATCAGAGCTAGGCTCCAAAACAAGGTCATATTATTCTGTTATTTTCATTTTTTTTGTGTTCCTTAAAGTTTTCTAGTGTTTGCGACCATCTCCTTGTTCTTCGTGTCTGTGTCATCTAAGCAAAAAGAAAGGTTATATTACATCTTTTTTACTGTTTCATCCTATCAATATATTAAAAAAAGAGAAAAGAAAGAGAGATAAAGGGATTAGATGAAATTTGAAGGATCATTCAATTTTTACCACAAAAAACACAACTCTAGTGAAACATAAGCAAACCACATCAGAATTGATTGAAAATTCATATTCCATCTATTGGGTGTGAGATAGCAAGATATGTCAAATTTGGTCTTATTCTAATATTATTTACTTGAGGTTTTATTTTGAGGTTTATTTATGTCGTAAAAACAATACCTTAGTGAACCAGAAGCAAAACACCTTAGAATCAATTGAAACTCAAAATTCAGTGTATTGGCATTACGATCACACCATATATTCAATTTGAGATTATTTTCATATCGTATTCTAGGGGTTGGGCACCTAGGAGTAAGAGAACGACCTATAAATTGAGTTTTGATGTTTTTTTAGTATTATAATACTAAATATTGAATTTATAGTTATTTCAACGTCGTTTGCATTGGGTTTAAATTATGTTCTGTAAAAATTGCATAAGAGGTTAGATTCTCATCAAGTCTCAAAACGTGATCTTTGCTATTTAGTTTTGTCCAATTCTTCGTTTTTATTCTATTTTGGGTTATTTAGGAGTCAAGTAGTTGTTTTTGCTTTTGTTTTATTTTGTCTTTGTATCATCCACAATTCGTATGAATTTGTATTTCTACTTGCGAAATCATAATCGTAGTTGTGTTTTCCTTTGTTTTTAGTATTTTTATTACTTCTTAAGTCTGAAAATCATAATTAGAGTGCGCTATGAAGGGTACTAACTTTGATTTGTTGATTTTAGTCCCTAAAGAACCAAAAGAAAACAAGTTATGAGGTAAAAGGTGTAGTGAACATATTAGAGTGAAAAGCCCTGATTTTTTGTATGTGATACACGAGAGGTGTGAGGATATATTTTGTGCTACTAAACAAATTTTACAGATTCAAAGGATGTCTGAAAATAATGAATCAACGACACAAAACGTTGATGTTGCTTTCCAATTGAAAGCTTTAGGCCAGCAACTCGAGCTGTTATTTAGGACACACAAAGATCTAAGAGATGAGGTGAATTCGATAAAGCAACAAAATAGTGGGGCTGATCGCTGAGGAAATACAATTTGTATGGTCGTATGAAATAACAAATCTGATTTTGAAGAGTATGTTGATGAAAACACAGATATGAGTGAAGATGAATATGATTTTGCATTTGTTGGCCAAGGAATCAGGTTTGGACCGAACATAGATAGGAGGAATGTGAATTTTGATGGCATGGAGAATTATAAAGATATGGATGAGGACACCATTAAATAGAAAATTCCTAACTTTCATGGTAAAAATGATCCCGAGGCTTACTTAGAGTGAGAGAAAAAGATAGATTGGATTTTTGATTGTTATAGTTATTCTCAACAAAAACAAGTAAAATTGGTGATGAATGAGTTTACAGAGTATGTATTGATGTGGTGGGATCAGATTGTAATTAATAGGAAGAGGAATGGGGAGTGACCCATTCAAACTTGGGGGGAGAAGAAAGTCTTAATGAGAAGACAGTTTGAGCCAAACCACTATTATAGAGGCCTATACCTGAAGCTCCAAGGTCTAAATCAAGGCTATTACACAACATATGAATATCATAAAGAGATGGAGATAGCAATGATTCAAGCCAATGTTGTTAAGGATAGAGAAGCCACCATGGCTAGATTTCTTAATGGGTTGAATCGGGACATTACCAATATGGTTGAGCTACGACACTATGTGGAGCTAGAGGACATGGTTCACATGGCTACGAAGGTGGAGGGATGACTCAGGAAGGGACATTTCCAACCAGCATTTAATTCGAGTTTTTATCATCTTGGAAGACGAATCTAAAGAGAGAGGGTATTGTCTAACCGAGATCCTTTGTTCCTTCTAAAACTAAACAACCAAAGGCTAAAGTTGATGTCCCTACTTGTGCCAAAAGTAAATCTAAAACTCAACCTAAATATACTTGTGATGTTAAGTGTTTTAGGTGTCAAGGGCACGAACATTATGCTTCTGAGTGTACAAATAAGAGAATTATAATGATTAGAGATGATGGTGATATGGAATCCAAAAATAATAAATTTGATTGCAAAGGCATGCCACCATTGAAGGATAGTGATGGGATGAGTTAGCATTACCGGTTGCGGGGTCCTTGGTTATAAGGCGCATACTTCAGGTTCAGGTCAAGGAAGATGAATCTAATAAACAAAGGGAGAACATCTTCCATACGTGCTGTTATGTACAAAGCAAGGTATGTGATTTAATTACAAATAATGAAAGTAGTGTTAATGTTAGTAGCACCACCCTTGTTAGTAAACTTAATTTGAGTACTGTTAAGCATGTTAGAACATATAGATTGCAATGACTGAATGATAGTGGTGAAATGAAAGTGACTAAATAGGTTGTGGTTCCATTCTCAATTGGGAAATATGTTGATGTTTTGTGTGACATGGTATCAATGCAAGCAAGTCACATCTTGTTGGGGAGACCACGACAATATGATACGAAGACAATTCATGATAGGTTAAAAATAGGTATAGCATTTTAAAAGATGGTATATGATGATCAAATAAAGGTAAAACATGAGCATGAGGCAATGGGGAGAGAAAATCAAGGTGAGGAACATGGGGAGAGAAGATCGCCAGAACCTAAACCACCACAACCCATCCGGCCACCCATCCAAACACAAATAAATATTCGGCCAACACTCCAAACAAATCAGACCATTTGACCACTGCTCAAAAACACCCAAATCTGGCTGAGAGTAGAAGATAAGAAAAGAGAAGAAAACTAGGAAGAGTAGTGAAAATTGTGTGGAAAAACTAAAGAAACAACCCAATTTTTATGCTAGAGAGGGTGAGGTCAAATCTGCATATTTCACAAACAAGCCAATGATTTTACTTATGTACAAAAAGGCTTACTTTAATACTAATGATCTTGATCATATGGTTCCTAGTGTTGCTATTTCTTTGTTATAGGAGTTTGATGATGTGTTCCTCGACGATACTCCTAGCAGATTACCACCAATACGGGGGATAGAGCATTAGATTGATTTCGTACCTGGAGCTTCAATTCCTAACTGACCAGCCTATAAAAGCATTCTAGAGGAGACGAAGGAGCTTCAAAGGAAAGTTGATGAGCTAATAGAAAAGAGATATATTCATGAGAGTTTGAGTCCATGTGTTGTACCTTTGCTACTCATGCCTAAGAAGGATAAAACATGGAGGATGTGTGTTGATTTTCAAGCTATCAATAACATAACGATTTTGATTTGAGGTCAAATCTTTCAAGGAGGGAGGGGATGATGTAGATCAGCCCAGAAACACCAGCAAGGACTCATTACATTTTCAGGGGCTTGATTCGTGGTTTTGAAGGTTTCAACCAAGTTAGCATTGCAAGGACCATTGGAGTATTAGGAGGAGACCTAGATACATCTTATCCATGTGCAGGAGGGGTCCAATACAACCTTGTTTGGGCCATGAAGTGAAGATAGTAAAGGAGACAATAGAATCCTACTACAACTTTGAAACAACATTGGTGACTCCCTTTTCCTTTTATTTCTAGGATTAAGGGGTTGGATGAAAGGCTATAAATAAGCCTTATATCAGCTCTATAATATTTTACTCTTCTCATTAGAACATGGATCTAATATTATGGGCTTTATTCAATTTTGTTAGTTATAGCCCAAGACTTGTTTGGGCTTAATCAATACTTGTTTTCAGCTAGGATCCAATGTTTGTTTGGATTAAGTTATGGGGCATTTAGTTTTGGGTTTTGGATCAATTTTGAGTGGACCTCATTTATGTCCACATAAGGGGTCTATTAGGGTTAGTTTTGCAAGAACTATTTAAACTAATGTAAGCTAGATTTCAATAGCCATTGATGAATATTAATTCTGAACTTTTTAGTTTTATGTGTGAGTGAGTATTGCATTCTTTAGTTCTTGAATGAACTGAATCTAACTTATCAAAAATTAATTGGCTTCGTGGCATCATTCTACTCATTCTAATAGTGTTGATGCCTTGGGGAAGGTTTCCATTATGTCACACTCCTATCAAACCTATTTCGTCTTTCCGGGATCAAATCTCCCTCTTGGTTATGGGTTGCGTGATCACGAGATTCGCATCAATGCATATATTGGATATGAATTTAACATGCATCATCTTTAGGTTAGGTGGAAAAGTAGCGATAACCCAATGGATTTAGCTTGGGTAAGACTTTTGAGATTATCCACACTCTCATTTGATTGTTTAGCTATTAGTTATTGATATGTCGATCTGATATCACTCAGGGCTTCTATCTTTACACTTCAAGTCTTATATTGACTTTTCAAGGATGATCACTAAGCATATGAGAAAGCTGCAATTATTAAGAGAATAAGTAAAACTATTAAAAATGGAACTCAAAATAAAGGAAGAATTGCAATTATCTTTGGAGGAACAGTTGTTAGAAGAAAAGGTTGTAAAGAGAATTACATGGGTTAAGATTGGACGAAGGCAATGGATGAGCTGGAGGTGTGTGAAAGAAATAATCTAGACATGGCAGGTTATATAGAAAATGCAAGTATCGGGAAGTTTGGCTACCAAAACTCAAACCACAGTGAGTAAGCTTAAGGCCCAATTAAAAAAAGTTAAGATTGAATTACCTAGTACTAAAAAGACAACTAAAAATCATGAAGACCTGAAAGTTGAGTTTAGTGGCAGTAAAATGGACATAAAGCAATAAGAGGTAAGTTAACCAAGGAAACGATTAAGACTGAACAACTATTAGAGAGTCAAAGGATGATGGAAAACCACAACCAAACACTAGATACTGCTAATAACTCTTTGTCTAGAAATAACTTGATCCTCGTTGATAGGATAAGATAATTGTAGGGGAAAACTGATCAAGCTTTTGTGGAGGCTCATAGGCTACGAACAGAAGTTTGCTACGTTAGAGGAGACATCATGAAGTATCGAAAAAGCTTAGATAATATTGATCTGTTCTTAAAGGTTATGACTAACAAAAATAATGCATTTGCTCTTTTGTAATAGCTAGTTAGGTCAATTTTTATCGTAATAAAATATTTTTTTTTAATAAAATGGATAAAACCCGTATTTGATTCAAAAAGTGTACAAAAATGTTTGGGAAATTAGAATGTATGAATGAAAGTCCAAATGAAAAAAGGCTAAGAAAATGTCCTTTCTGTGGCATGACAAGGATATCAGATTTTAGCTTGATTGCACATCTAAAAAGTAGCAGTAATATGTTACTCCCATAGAAAGAATTCATATCCAATATATTTTTCTTATGCATTCATGCTCATACACCTTATATATATAATTATAAATTGTAATATTTCACATACACCAGGCAAAATATAGGTTTTCCATTAAAGCACACTTATAAGAAATGAAGAAAGGGCACGATCAGAAGTCTAACACCAAAGACAATTAGAAAGTCTTAAAAAAGATATAAAACAATTTACTAATCAACTTGAATAAGATATGAGGTCTAGATCCAGAGAAGAAACATCGAATTAGCTAGCATTTCCTACTCAATCCACATTTCCTACTCAACCTTCATATATGACCACAACTCCTTTCAATACATAAAATATAGGGAGAAATAGGATGTCACCTGAACCATAGCATGCAACACATTTCTCGTCTACTTAACGGCTTATCCTATAAGGATGCCTCTGAATGTGGACTTGACAACAAAAAAATCTAAAAAAAATAAGATTATGGAGGAAGATGGCCTGAAAAAATTTGTTGCTTTAGAAGAAACGACGAGAGCAATCAAAGGAAATAGTTTGTATGATCTTGTGAAAGCCATTGAGATGTGTTTAGTGCCCAATGTTATCGTTCCAAAAAAGTTTAGAGTGTGAGAGTTCATCAAATATACTGGAATCCAATGCCCAATAACCCACCTCAAAGCATACTATAATAAAATGATTGAGGTGGTTCAAGATAAGAATACTAAGGTGAAAAGATGGAAGGACTTAGTGGATACCTTCATCATGCAATATAAGTTCAATATGGACGTGGCTTTTGATAGCTCAAGCTTATAAGCTATGGAGAAGGGAAACAAAAAGTCTATAAGGGAATACAATTAAAGGTGGTGTGATTCGGCAACACAAGTCAATCATCCACTATTAGAATAATTGGTTGAAAGCTTTACTCAACTTTTCATTGATATGGTTGTTATAGCTAAAAGAATTGAATGGACCATTCAAATGGGTAAGATTGTTGATCTTAATGAGAAAAAGGGTTTTACAAGGTGAAAAAAGGAAACTAAAGTTCATAATCTTGAAGGAGGATAGAAAAGAAGGAAGATAACTTACCAAGACAACTATGACTCAAAGGCATATACACATACCTTTTTCATATATAATAGAAAATTTTCCTTGTTTTCTTATGGAAGCCAAACAAAAACTCAAATCAACCAAATAAATAGCTAGATAAAAAACACTTCTCGCCCATGAATTTTTTTTTCAGGAAATCAAGAACAATTTCCACCCTTACTCATACCTGAAAGTGAAATGTACCAAAGGTTGGTTAATGTTGTCCAAGTTACACTTGTTCTTTTAACACATCTAAAACCATCATTCCCTCAATGGTACAAACCCGATCAAATATATGAATATCATGCTAGTATCCTTGGTCATAACATTGATGGTTGTGTTCTATTTAAAAGAAAAATCCTTCAATTTTTCAAGTTTGAGTGGATTACCTTTGAGGAATCTTCAAATAGGAATAAAAACCAACTACCAAACCATTTGCTAGAAATAGAAGGGTTAATACCTTGCAAATAGGAAAAGAAAGTTAAACAATTTTAAAAGTAACCATGAAAAGGCTGTATGAGATATTGAAGCAAGCTAAGTATCTCAAAGTACCATCTAGAATACAAGTTACAAGAGATATGAATGAATATTGTAAGTACCACCAACACTTTGGAAATGATATTGATTATTATGAAGAATCTCATTTTGATGTGGAAGACATGATGATATTAGGAGTGTTGAGATTATGTTGTCTAAAAAAAAAGATCTGATGAGTTGATGACTAGACATAATAATAAGGTTGAAGTTTATAGGTGTCAACCAACTAAAGGGGGTCCCCCAAAATAATTCTGACCAAGCCTGCAAATATAACTAGCAAAAGCTATAATTCCCTACTTATAATTATGGGCATTCTTATCATAATATGAGTCTACCCTTATTATTCATGTTAAAATAGGAGGGTTAACTCAAAGTAAGAGATGTTTTACTCTTAAGGAGTTGGAGAATCATTAAAAGGCCAAAGGAAAGATTGTGGTGGAGGTGGAAAAGACAAATGAGGTTAATAAGCAGTGAGTGATAAACAGGCTAGTGAGTTTTTAAAGTGAATGAAACATAGTGAATATAACATGGTGGATAAACTGAAGAGAACACTTCCTAGGATTTCTTTGTTATCATTAATTGTGAGTTCAAAATTTCATATTAAAGCTCTTAATCTTTGTTATCATTAAAGTTCTTAATAAGGTGTATGTTCCTCACAACATCACACATGGTTCTATAGAACATTTGGCTGAGAGGATTCGAGCTACCAATTACCTTTATGATGCAACCATATTATTTGATAGTTTCATACATATTTACCTAGTGCTTTGCATATGTTTTGTGTATTAAATGCATTAATATTCTTTGTTTTATGTTTTGAAGGCATTTTTGGATGAAAGATGCAAAAAGGAGGTAATTGGAGCTGATTGACAGATTTGACCTTCAGTCGATGTTTTGTGCAGAGCGGAAGCTCTAGAGATCGAAAAGAAGTGATTCCAATGGCATTAAAAAGATAACATCCATATCTTTCTGTAATGCTAAGTAAAAATAAATAAAATAAGGAAGAGCATGGGAATCGCATCCTTCAAAGTCAAATCTTGCAATCTGCCGATGTCGACCTTTGTCCATTAAAACCTTCATATCTCGAGCTACAGAAGTCCGATTGATGCAAACCCAATTTTGGTGGATTCAGGACTCAAAGAAATATAAACTCTCCAAATATCAGATCAAAACGATGTCATATGAAGGAGATATGAATTTTACAAGGGACAACAAAATTCTACCAACTTAAGGAAGGACTATTTTGTAAAATAGATACTAGGGTTTCGAAGCATATATAAAGGAAGAGAGGAGCAAGGAAATTTCGGCCAGAACACAAGAAAACACAAAATATTCCTCCTTCAAACCCTAAATCATGTGTTCTTCCATCTTTTTATTTAGTTGTTCAATAAACATGCAAGGCTAGACTCTTTTGCTTGGTTGCAAGGACACAAAAACCTTCGGATTTCAAGAACCGTGAGATTTATTCTTCCTTCTATTTTCAGTTTATGTTATGAATGAGTATGATTGTTTTCCTATGCATATTTCCTATGATTGTTGTTGATGATTGATAGAGCGGACTCTAAGTTATTGTTGTGAACAATCTATTGCTAAGTTTAATATCAAAACCGGAGTTGTGATATATGAACTTGTGAAGCAACTAAGCTTGATAATTGTGGCGGAACTACATTATTGAACTTAAGGAGAACATTTGAATAAATTGACACAAGTTGCGGACAACTTGTATGTTAATCTTGATGAAATTATCTAGTTCTTAAAGCTACCATTAAATTGAATCATTAGTGCGGACACTTTGATTGTTTGTTGGTTAGGATTAGTTATACGGCGGATCCATTAATTAATCACGTTAAGAAAAGATAAAATTTCAGAACATAAATTGCATTTTCTGTTTCAAGGATCGGTTCTAATTTCCGTAGGTGGATGTATGCTTGTGACCAAGGTTTGTTTTCTTGATAAGTTTTGGTTTTAATTGATTTTGTTTGCTAGTTTAATTGCTGCCATAGTTTAGATAATCACAAACCAAATCCCCCCAATCACATAACGTACAACATAAAAATCTAACTTGAAACTTCCTCGTGGGATCGACCCCTTGCTTGCTCTATACTATCTTGTGTGTTTTAAGCTAGGGTAATTAATTTGTGCGACCGCGACATCGCAACACTTTACTTTATTGATGATAAGCTTGATTCCAAAGGGACCAGTCATAACAAACCACTACATATCACAATAAAATGCAAGGATTGTGTAATTGCTAAAATGCTTATAGAAAATGGTTCTGCCTTAAATGTACTGTTAAGACAAGTGTTTGATAAGATGCTTATTGATGCCTCTCACATAAAGCCGATTACCACGAGAGCACATGATAGGTCACAAATGCCCATTATTGGGAGTATTGATATTGAGTTGATCACTGCCCCCCAACCATTCCAAGCGACATTTTAGGTGATAGATTTCCACCCATATATAACATGTTATTGGGAAGGCCTTGGGTACTTATGGCTCGAGTTGTCGTATCTTCCCTGTATCACCAAGTCAAGTTTACCATCAATGAGAATTGGGTGACTATTAAAGTTGAGGAGACTCTATCTATGATAAGGATAAAAGCCAACAATAAACATTGATTTATTCTCATCACAATTGATTGCTTTACAAAATAGGTAGAGGCATGTTCTTATGCCCATGTGACTCAAAAGGTGATTAAATGATTCATGGAGAGAGACTTGATTTGTAGGTATGGTTTACATGAAAGGATAGTACTAATGCTTAGGATTTTTCAATTGGAAGATGATTGTAGGATTTTGTGAAAATCAAGCATTTTAATTCATCCTCGTATAGACCAAACATGATGACATTGTTGAAGTTGCTGATAAAAACATAAAGAAGACTATCCAAAAAATGGTGGTTACCTACAAAGACTAGCATGAGTGGCTTTCTTATGCTCTTCATACATACTAAGGGTGTGTTTGGTATTGCTTTTGCTTTTGTGGTTGAGGTTTTAAAAAAGTAGTTTCATAAAAAGCACTTTAATTGCGGTTAGAATAATTTTTAAAGTGTTTGGTTAAAACTGCTTTTGAGTTTAAGGTTGTATTGATTAATTATTATTAATTGAAGTTGTATTGGTTAATTATTATTAATAAATAATTATATTAATATTAAATATATTAATATATAATAAATTTTTCTAAATAGTTTATATATATATATATATATATAATCTTATTTTATTTATACTATTAAAAAAAACCCACCAGCAAAAATCATCCCCATCCCCACCTCCCTTTCTCCATCATGTACCCATAAGAAAAGGAGATATAGCTCCTTGATCAGGAAAAACAATTCCAAGCCCGTAAGCATTCCCAAATTCGCTCCAGCCTCGCTTGCCAATCCCACCATAACTTGAACCCGGACCCTAATAAGTACAATGCCATGAACCCCAAATAGTACCTCAAAGCCCTCGCAGATCATTTCATGAAAGATGGAGTTGAAGATTTGTGGAGCAAAATGATGGGTCATTGAAAACCCATCAGATGAACAGACTGCATTCGTGGGGACTAATCAACGGCCAGGATCAATTAATTCGCTGGTAGATTTGAGAAAATTAATAACAAAAGGGCGTAAGGTGTAGCAGAGTCGCAACAATGGGTTCAATTATGTGAAAAGTAGAGATTACTCGACGCTTAGAGATTTGGATTCTGGGTCTAGAGGTGATTTTGCTAAACCTTTAGCGCTGCAACAGAGGAAGTTTAGGAGAAATGAGAGTTCTTTGAGTGGTGGTGATGAAGACATTTGTGGAGGCGCTGTCAAGGGGATAAAGATTTTTTTTTTTCAAATTATTAATGTTAATGGTAAAGAATCAGGAGATTTAATTACCTGTGAGGTCAAGAAGCCATGAAAAGGAGCTTAAAGCTGCTTTTCATGGAACGTGGTTTTGCTGATGTGTTAAGGTGGGTCCACCAAAACATATCTGCTTATTTTTTTTACCAAACACCAAAACATTCATCTTTTTTCAAACCACATATCCCACCACACTACCAAACACCTTCTAAATAGCAGTTAGGACATCAACTAGGGTTACACCTTATTCATTAAGATCATGTATTTTCTTGTGTCTATGGTGTCTCTTTATTTTTGTTTAAACAACACAAACACACCTTATACCTTTTCTCTAAAACTATACATGATCTCATGCTTTTATAAAGATTTTTGGAAAATTAGAGTCTAGTATGAAAGAAAAAGTCAAATTGATGTTTGTTTAACAAATGAGTCCTAAGAATTCATGTGATTTCCTTGAAAGGTATTTACATAATAAAGTTAAAGTTTTAGCTATACAAATAATGAAACCATTTCACATGGAAAAATAAAAACTTACTGATCCTAAATGCTTGTGTTTGAAATTTAGGAATACCATATTTGATCATCCCTTCACAACTCTTAAATATGTCTTGTAGTCTCTGTTTGAGTCTAATAAGCTTCTTGAAGTTAATCATGACTAGGATCACACATTAAACTAGGAGGGAAAATGTGAGGATCAAAACTTTAAATCTATAAAATGGTCCTCAATGACTAAAGTTACTCAAACAAAGTTTAGGGTATAAATGTAAGAAAGGTTCGAGCACACCAAAATAAAATAACAAACATAATATTAGTGCTCAAAATCCAATAATATGAACAAAAAAAGAGAACAATCCAATGATCATAGTGCTCACATTAAATTTAACACCCAGTATCGTAAAATTTTAAAAAAGTTTCCATCTTCCCTGAATTACCTCCTATGGTCGAGCACCAGGTAGCCAATTGTGAGTTGTTTTATTTATTTATTTATTTCTTCGAAACTATCCTATTATCTTCCATGCCATACTAATTTAAATCAACTTCTAACAAATAACTCTTTCCCTCTAATTTCTTCATAAACCTTAAAATTTTGAAATCAGAGATTTCTTACCCTCCCCCCAAAATTAAAAAAAAAAATGATTGCAGGGGAGTCCGTTACCTGTGCTAAATTGACTCAATTGAATTAGTTCTTGTAACAATTTCGTATTACCACCTCGTCTTCCAAAACTTGAAGCTTTCACTTTACTAAAACACAACCTCCCAACCTCTCTAATGTTTCTAATGATGTGGTTCTCTTGGTAAACTTACATGAAACCACTCTTCCCTTCTAGAATTTTGAGAGGAACATGAGAAAATGAAGAAAACAGAGAAGTTGTTTTGCATTCTTCCATGACTTTTGGCCGTAGCTTGATAAAGAGTGTTTTTTTTTTTTTAATTTTATACCAAAATGCCACTCTGCTAATTAACCCATTTCTTATTTTCTATCAATTATACGGCCATTGATACTTTTTGTGTGTGGGTTTATTTCCTTGGAGATTTTTAAGCTAATTTATGAGCCCCTAATTGTAACGCTTTTTCTCTAAAACCTTTCTTGGTTAAGGTTACACTATTTAGCACTAGTTTTAGTAAATTTTTTTTTTTTTTTTTTTGGGGGGGGGGGGGGGGGTTAAATAGTTGCTTTGGGCAATCACTTCTTCCTTGGGCAATTGGACACTTCCTAAACTTGGATCTTTGTAAACAACTATTATATTATTTAGATGATATATAAATGTTTATTTTTTTATATAAATAAGAAAAAACATTATTTTATTTACCACTGTCAAACTCAAATTCATAATTTTATACTTAGTTTCTTATCAGTGTTATATCGCGTTCCTTTGTACAAGGCATAAACATTTTATTTCAACTGGGCCTTGCCATAAATCCTGCTGTTAAAAAAAACATCTGAAGGGGTTGATTTATTATGCTCATTTCCTTGATTTTCCAGTTTAAAATTTTAAAGCCATCACCTACAAAATAAAAATAAAATAAAAATATAATGTAACCGTTAGAGGATGTGCTGTTTAACCTGTCTTGTCGCGAAGCAAGATATTCAGAAGATATCTCTTAGACCGAAGCAAATGATGTTTCCTTTTAAGCAACTTTGTGGCGCGAGAAGGCGGGGACCAAAAATAGAATCCGATTAAAATGGTTCCAATTTCTAAGACCATGAAATTCCAAGCCGATTTCCATGTTTGAATAATGTTTTGCCGTTGCCTTCGTTTCTTCGTCTTCAAGGGACACAAATGATCCCTTATTCCTTCTTTTTTCCTCTCTGATTCATTAAAATTAACGTAAAACACTATTTTTTCAATTTTGAGCTTCTATCGTACCCTCTCTCCATAGCTAACAACAAATGCATGGATTTCGTTTCAAAGTCTTAATTCTCCTTTCAAAGGTAAGACAGTACCGATTCCCGTATCCATTTTTTCTCGTCTTAATCAACATTTTCTTTCATTTGAATACGTTAATCATCATTGCTTTCGAAGAAACTGTCTGAATTTTGACTTGGTCGTATAAAAGACGAGTAGGACCATTTACGTGTTTTAGCTTTCCGTCAAGTTCATTCAGCAACGCTTTGTGTTACGCTGTTATTGTGGTTTAGTAATTCAGTGTACTTTTATTTTTAAATTCAAAACCTTGAATATTAGGAATCTGATTTTGTGAAATGGTGGGAAAAGATCCATATAACCTGCGTGTGGAATTGATTGTTTGTTGTGAACCCTTAAATAGAACAGTTATCTGATTTTCCTTGACTTTTAATTCCAATTGTGGAATTTAAATTCATTGAGGGTTAACGTGCACCCGTTCCTTTATTTATTGAGCTATGCATCATTAATTTAACCCATTTTTAAACAATGTTTGGAAATTGGAAATCTCTCCATTTTTCTCATAGAAAAGGAAAAAGAAAAAGAAAAAGAAAAAGAAAAGATCTCCACTTATTGCTAGGAGTTTTGGGTGCAGGAATTTGAACAGTTGAACTGAACCTGAGCATCTTATTGGTTTAAACCTTTAAAATTGAAGGCTTTCATAAATTTCTTAGGGATTGTTTAATTTTTCTTGAGAAGTCACATTGAGTTTGAGGACCTTGTTGGTAAGGTGATTTGATATTTACATGTAATTATCTCAGGCCAGGTTTGATGAGCTTCTTGTTATTTATCATCCAAGTCCGAGAAGATTCGAAGGAAGAAACTTGTGACCCATGGGAAAGAACTCGGAGCACCATACCTCAAGTGTTTCTATTGAGAACAATCATCCAGGATGCATGTGGAGCATACTTCATGTACTCAAGTACCATCATTGGCGATATGTTAAGAAAAAGCTTCACCACAAGAGTGGTAACAGGAAACATGCCAAGGGTACGTAAGAGAGCCTTTCAATTAAAATGAATTTCCTCCCCGTTACTGTACTCATCCAATGTTGAATGAAATGTGTCTATTGTATCAAATGTTTACTGCTGGTGCATATTGTAGTAGATGGATTTTCCGAACTTGAGTCAACAAAACAGCCTTTAATTATCTTAAGGTAGCTGATCATACATTTGGAAAATGCATTGGTTTTATGGGATATACTTATGCTCAATGCATTGTTTTTACGGTAAAAGTATCAATATGGTTCTCATTTTACAATTCAGAGTGTTCTTATAGCTGCTTACCAGCAATTATATCCATACTTGTAGGCTCCCAAACTTTAGAAAAATACCCTTTTGAATCCTCTGTTACTGTTGAATTACGGATGTGGTATCATCTCTTAGGTTAGCCATTATCTTTGATAAAAATCTAGAACAGACCAGTTTCCTCAATTTCTAATAGATGATGTGTCTTTTTCTTGTGTGATCATGTTAGGATACCTCGAACTCCAGAAAAAGGCAGAAACTGGACACTGCAACCTAGTATAGCTGAACCATGAACCTTTTCATCTTTCCATTCAAAAGATCTCCTTGAAAAAAAATAGGTAGAGGATTTCAAGAATGGGGCAGGGAGGAAAGAGAAAACTTACATAGGATTCATAATTAAGTTGAAAATCATATTAGAACCATCAATCTCTATCTACAGATCTTAACATTATTTTCTTATTTTGATACTCTCAGATGCAAACATTGTGCAGTTCAAGCTAGAATTGGATTCTAGCAAGTTTCCTTCTTGAAAGCAAATATATCCGTGATAATTACACTGAGATGCAAGCATTCTATCATTAACCAGCTGTGATGGGAACCTTTGGCTGCTGTGCCATGGTTTATTACACTGATAGTTGAAAAGGGGATTGTTGTTTTATTCCATCTTTATATGCACAATATCATACGAAGAACCATGAACCTTCAACTGCTGGTTCTTGTTCTTGATATAATGAGATGTAAGATAAATTCCTAATGTGCGTAAAAACATTTTCTCCTTCGCAGGGGATGGAAATCCAGGAAATATGATAACTGATTCTAAGGATGGAAATCACCATTCAATAGTAAGTTGTAAATGAGATATCTTATTGCACTTTTCCATTCATGATAATCCTATTACTTTGTGTCTTGTCAAGTATAGATTCAACATGCATCACAGAGTAAATTACAAACAAGGACCATAGAGAGCTTTCATGCACTCATAAAAATCTATCTATATATGTGCAAGGTTTCTGATATGAGATTATCAGGTTATTGATAAGAAGACGCAGTCCATTTCAGTCACCAAAGCTTCTGTCAAATCTCGAATAAAATCTAGAATTTCTGATGAACTTTCCAAAAGGAAGGGCCAACATTGCCGAAGCTCAACATACCCTATAAGATCACCCTTGATGCGAACTGATTCCTTTCACCATACAGAACTGTCTGATGAGGATCTCGTTTCTGATATAAGATTAGGTGATGGATGTCCCACCATTGCTGGAGAACAAACCTCTTCCACCACCAGATTACTGGATCCACCGGTACCAACATCCTTGGAGGAGTACAATTGTGAAGATTGTGGCCCCATGCTTACTAGTAATCACCTGGGACATAACCATTTTGATGTGACTGAAAAGGAACTAAATGAGAATCACTCTCTTCTTCAGGAAAATTCAAATGGTAAAACGCAGAAATCAGTGCATGTAAAGGATCTCAATATGGATGCTTCAGCCCAACAATCAAAAGGGATTTTGGATGCACTAGATATGATCAATATAGATAAGGATTGTTTTGTAAGAGATTTACAAGAATCGACCAATCCTTTGGCTCATTACATGCACCATCACTATACATTCACCACTAAAATGGGATATTCTGTCTCATTCCCTTTACCGGGTTCATCATATGATATAGGTTTTAGAGCAAGAGAAGGCAAGCAGAAGCAGGAGGGCCTGGAGAAGTTGCAAGCAGGTAGCCATACACAAAAGTCAGTTGAGCCCAAGTATCGAGAATATATACGTTCAAAGTCAATGTCATCAATAGCCGCTGCAAATTCCTCTCTGGGTTCATCCCACCATATTAAGAATCATGCCCAGAATCAAGTGGTTGTTAAGCATTTCAAGAATCTTAAGCAAAAAATAAGGAATGCTATTAAAGAGAGCAAAAATGAGAAACATAGAATAACCATGGATTCAGTCCTTGACAAGATTCCTCATGGTCACAGGTTTTCCAAGAACTTTGAAAGGATTGGTGTTGATAATATGATGGATCATTTCAATAGTAGAGATGGTACAGACAGTCCCAAAAGTAGCGATGATTATGATCATTCTCTTCCTTCTACCAGCAATAGTGAATTATACCGCATCAGCAGAACAGTATCTTTCAGCGAATCACTGGACAGATATTGCGAGTTGTATGATTCTAGCTTTAACAAAGAAGCAAAACAACAGTACCCTGAGACATTAAAAATGAAAGCAGAAGATGGGGTTTCATTTCAAACAAGCGCCGCAAAATCCATGAGAAGGATTTTTTCCTTGCCAGACCTCAAATCCTATCCTTATTGCGGTGAGGATTGTTCTGGTTCCTTCCCATCAAGTCATGTTGGAACCATCACGGATGGCACTGTTAGCACAAGAGGTAATTTCTGTGAACAAAACAGTCACAGTCACCATACAGCTTCTAGGCAATTCTTGGGAGTAGACACTGAAATTCATGTAAAAAGGAATAATGTGGAGAGCGCATCAGATTCAGTTGTTGGATATCAACTTGGCACGACATTGGTTTCAAATGTCGAGACACATGCCAACTGCACTTTAGTTGGTGATGACTTGAGCAACTTGATGACAGTGGATAAACGAGATATTCGATCCCCAATTCAAACTATTACTGAAGTGGTAGAACTGACTACTCTGCCTTTTCCTGACTCTAAACTTCAGGATGTGACAACCTGGCCTGCAAACATTTTGGTTACAGAAGGTATACTTGTCAAATTGCTAACGGTTTTATTTTCCTTTTTATTTTTTTTACCTCAATACAATATTGCATCTTGCATTGAAGTTTATGTATGTTCTCTCACCCAGAGAGTGGATATGCTTATTAATTGGTTTCAAACTTCGATGCGGTCATTAATTTTTAACACATAGAAGATAGCGTACTTAAAGTCAGGGCATATAAACTTGTCAAATATTGTATACAAGAGGTAGCATAATTTATTATATTCAGATAGGTGTTGAAATTTAAGTCTCCTAGGTTTGCAAAAGAAATTATTTCCCCTAGTCACTCTGATCTTCTCAATTGAGTTGGTGTTTCATGAATAATGTTTTATATGGAGGCAGATCTTAATTCTTTAACGAACCATCTGGCAGAATGCAACATGGATACACATACAATGACAGTGACTGAGGATGGAATTGAGAAAATAGATTTTTCAAGCTACATCTTGAATAATGGAAGTCGTTCATCCCAAGTTAATGCCAAAGACAAGGCCGAATTTGATTACGTCAAGGATGTACTGACGTTGTCTGGTATCACTGGGAATGCGTTGCATGGAACATGGAATTCTGATGACCAACCAGTACATCATTCCATTTTTGAAGAAGCAGAAGGTTGTATGCTCCTAGATCCTGAGTGCTGTGGAAATGAAGATGGTGGCAACTGTCATCACCTGCTATTGTTTGATCTAATCAATGAGGTACTAATGGAGATTTATGTAAACTCATACACTTATTATCCTGTGCCCTTATCATCTCTTTCGCATGTCCGTCCAATGCCTGTAGAACGCCACATCCTTGAGGAGGTCTGGACAAATATAAGCTGGTATTTAAGCTCAACTACCGAGGGTGACCGCTCATTAGATTATGCTTTAAGCAGAGATTTAGCGAAGAGTGATGGGTGGCTGAAGCTGCATTATGATACAGAATGTGCGGGGCTTGAATTGGGGGACTTGATTTTTGAAGATCTTTTAGATGAAATTCTTTGCGCTTGATTTCGTGGCTGAATCATTTTGGTTTTTGCAGAGCTGTACGTCTTCTATCATGCTTATACAGAAGATTTTTTTTATCAAATATCCCTGTGAACATCACGAGGATAAAACAGGGCTTGGAAAAAATTGGGAATGCAAAAAAAATATTAGGTTATACTATTTCACTGAGGTGATGCCCGCTCTTTGAGCTGGTGGTCGGTTATTTTTTATTTATTTTAAAATTTTTAATCTACTTACTAGTATTAAACTCTCAAGTTAGATAATTTGATTCTCTATAATAATTTCATAATCAATTCTACATATCATTAAAGTCAAAATTGCAAGCCAATTAAAGTCATAAAAGCTTATACATATTACCAATATGTAAGCGAATTATATAGAAATTAACAGTTATTATTTTAAAAGCTAAAACAACTCATGATCCGGTTACTATTCACAGTGAAACAGATCACTGTGGACGGCAATAGTAAAACTCAATTTTCAAGTTGGTTTAGTTCACCGGTCTATCTTTTTTTTTTAACAGTAAAATAACGATTTCGTCCATCAAAAAAGACAAAAAGCAGTTACTGGATGGTGGGGTTCCACGGTAATTGCACATTTCCTGTCTGGTTCGGTTAACCGGTTTATTTATTTTTTAATATTTCTTTGCACAGTGAAATAACCAATCTATCCCTCAAAAAAGACAAAAATCAAGTCTGTCCGGGAGGGGTTCCAGGTAATTTACCATTTTTTAATTCTTTTTTCTACCGAATTACTATTGGCGTGTCACCGGACACGCCATCCATTTGCGCGCTCACGCAAGTTTCAGACAGCGTGTGCAGCGTATTCTAGTGGCCAAAAATACCCAACAAGCGTCTAGAATGATTTTCAACCGTGTTCTTTTCCTCCTAGTGCGGCACGTGTGAAACAAGGGTGGCTAGAGACATGTTAATGGTCGTTTAAATTTTCTCCCTTTTTCTCTCTCCTGCCTGCAGAAGCACACATTAGCACAGTTGTTTATTGTGATATTTTCTTTTCATCCCTGAACTTTCAATTTTTTTTGTCCTTATTGCAATTATATTGGTTTTGATTTGTTTTAATTTGATCCTTCAATTAAAATTGATTATATATTACTTTCATTTAGGTCCTTAGTCTTTGAATTTTTGAATTGGTTTGAAATCCCTTATATTTTCAGTACCAAAGTTTTGATTTATTTTAATTTTATCCTTCCATGCAAATTTATTATAAATCCTTAATATTTTCGGTACCAATTTTTTTTTTCCAGTTTTATCCTTTATTGCAATTTAATTATAGATTTCAGTTTAATTTCGGTCCTAATTCTTTTAATTTCAAGTTTTGTTTTAAATTATTTATTTTTATCGGTATCAATGTTTAGATTTATTTCAATTTTATCCTTCAAATTAAATTTATTATATATGTGTTTTTCATTTTAGCTCTTATACTTTTAATCTTGGATTTTATTTTAATTCCTTTATTTTTGTATACATAGTTCTTACTTTTGTCCATGTTTATATATACATGCTCTTAGTTTTTGTTTTCAATTTTTTTTATTTCCAATAATATTAAGTTTCTTTATTTAAGGTTCAAATTTTAATATATGCTGGTGATCATTTGAAAATTAATAAATATTATGATTTCTTTTTTTTTTAATTCAAGTCAAATAATTTCTTAAAATATAATAATATTTATTTTATTTATTTTATTTAATTTTTTAATTGTTTGTTTATTAATATTTTTAGGTCTTTTTTTTTAATTATTATAGATAAGACATTAAGAAAACCATAATGATTATTTTTTAGTTTTGTTCTCTTTTAAATATGTTAAACTAATTATAAAGTTTGATATTTATTTAATATCAACACTTAATATATATAACCTAGGTTTTGTTTGAGAAAAACAAATTACTATCATTGCTCTGAAATACATTTAGTATAGTAATATGAGTAATAATTCTTATAAAATAAAAAAAATGATTTTTTTTCTAACAATAATTATGGTATCACCAATTTTTATTATTTCCACTGTTTTTAAGGGTTTTTAAATGTTTACATTTTAATTTTTTTTAGTGATCATTTAAAAATTGATATTTATTATTTTTTCTCTTTGTTGTTTTTAAAATTCTTTTTATTTATCCTTCAAGTCAAATATTTTTTTTTAATCTAATTATATTTTTTTTTCATTTATTTAGTTTTGTAATTGTTAATATTGTTAGCTGTTGAAATTTTTAATTATTATAGATAAGACATTCAAAATAATGATAATGATTATTTATAAAGTTTTTTTCTCTTATAAATGTGTGAAAATAATTATATATTTTGCTATTTATTTAATATTAGTGCCTTAATATATATATATATATATATATATATATATATATATATATATATATAAATGATCTATTTATTATTTCTTAAAAATAATAATTTACTATCATTAATCTAAAATATTTTTAATATAATAATATGAGAAATAAATCTTAATATATATATATATATATATATATAAATGATCTATTTATTATTTCTTAAAAATAATAATTTATTATCATCATTCTAAAATATTTTTAATATAATAATATGAGAGATAAATCTTAAAAAATAATATCTTTTTAAAACAATAATTACGATGTTATCGATAGTATGACAAAAAATAATTAGAATATTAATTATGTATAATAATATTTATAATGACAATTATAATAATTGTGAAAAAAATTAATTGGTTAATGTTATTTTTTTGAAAAATAGCTTCTGCGTCTTTTTTCTATAAATGATATTTCAAATCTCATATCTTTAGCAAAACAAAATAAAATGAAACCACACTTAGACAAGACATGTAGAAAAATTGTGTCAAATTATCTACAATAATAAAATAAAAAATTATCTTGTGTTTCGCCACATTTGACACCAAACTTTTAAAATGTAAAAAAATTGTTAATGGTCCTAAATTTTTATATATATTATTTTAGGGACTCTTTTCTTAAAAAATAGGAGAGACTAATTATATATTGTGATATTTTTTTTATATTAAAATCTTAAAATATATATAAAAAATTGAACAGACTTTTCTTTTTAAATCCCACATTAATTTAATTTCAGTGTTCTAAAAACTTTTTAATATAATAATATAAGGAAAACATCTGGAAAAAAAACTTTGATAAATTTTAGTTGTTGCATTTTTGCTAACTGCCATATAAAGTATTCGTCAAATACTTAAAACATGCCAAATATGCAATAAATATGTTGCAAGAAACAACTAATATATCTTTAGTCAATTTGATCAGATGCGGTTTTGTTATCTATCAATTAAATTATTACCAAAATAGTTAAAACAAAACCACCACCAATCAAATTGTTTGATGTATAAAACAAATCACTCATCTTTGTTAAAATTCAATGATTGTAATTTTACTATTTGATAATTAAAGATTCATGAAACAAATAAAACATATACAACAATCAATCAGTATGTTACACAGAGCACGTGGCTCATTTTAATAGAATTTTTTTTTATTCCAATTGTAAAATTTACCAATGAAATAATTATCAAAATAGTTTTAACAATAGCAACATTCAATCACTTTTAAGTAGGAAAAAAAACCCTTTCTAATAGATTCTATTAATTATAATTTTACTAATTAAATATTAAAATAACTAATTACAATACTTATAAAATCAATCAATCTCAGTGTTCTTATAAATATATGAAACTGATTATATATTTTGATATTTATTTCATATTAGTACCTATATATATATATATATATAAATAGAGAGAGAGAGAGAGAGAGAGAGAGAGAGAAATGACCTCAGATTTTTTGAAGAAAAAAAATTAATATCAGTGTTCTGAAATACTTTTAATATAATAATATAAGAAATGAATCTTAAAAAATAAAAAAAATGATTTTGGCTTTTAATTCTAATTTTGTCCTCTTTTGTTTAAGTTTATTTCTTATAAAAATTTGATTCTTGGATTTTAGGTTCTTTTTGTAAAAAAAAAAATTATAATATTTTTATGTATAATATTTCAAATTTAATATTCATGGGGAAAAAGGCAACTCATTAACAAAATGGGTAGAAAAATTTATCCAAGTTATCTACAATTAAAAAATATACCTTGCATTTCGATTACATTGTTCCTTTTAAGCGGAAAAAAAAACTCATTTCTAACATATTTTATCTATTACAATTTAATTAATTAAATATTAAAATAACTAATTACAGCACGCAAAAACTCAATTAGTTTTCTATATATAAAAGAGCTTAGCGCAGCGTGCCGGGAAGTCCCCTCGTGATACATAAAACAAGAGCATATTTATAATAAAATAAAAAGACAAATATTTTTGAAGCAAACTATTTAGAAATTAATAATGATTCATAAAGCTCTATTTTTATTGTTCTTTAATTTTTAGGAGTTTTAATAGTTTTAGGATGGATTTTAGGGAGAAGATCACTTCAATAATAGATTTAAATTAAAGGTGATTGAAGGTAGTGGAAGGGGAAGTTAGAGAGAGAAACTAGAGGAATGACTAAAAGACATTTGGAGATCATATTAATGACTACTAAGATGATTAGAACTCATTTATGTAAGTTTGAATGAGCTTTAATTAGTTTTGAACAATTCATGAATCTTGGGGATTAGGGTTCTTAATGAGATTTAAGGGAAATCTAAAATTATTAGTGGTTGAATTAATTTTTTTGAAATAGGTTGTGATGGATGCTAAATCGTATAAAAATTAAGTGCAAATTATGGTGACAAGTAGGACTCTATAGCAAACCAAGAGGGAAATTGTTTGGGAGTTTAGATTTTGCAATTACATGTAATTGTGTTATGTTATTGTGTGATGTTATGTGTAAAGTGATTATAAAAAGATTAAGTTAACTTATAAAAATAATAACGAAACTTTTAGGTTATTGAGAATAAGGATTTTTGAAGAAATAATTGAATTAAAGACAATTAATTGTACTTGTGATTATATTGGACATGAAATTGAGGTTTTAAAGAATAAAAGTAAAAGATTTATTTGCAAAAATTAGTGAAAGTTAGAACTTTATTCTTGAAAATATGAATTATAGTAAATATGTTGATATAAGCCATTTATATAGAAAGTGATGACAATTGTCGCGACGGTGATTTTCGCGCTTCACACCCCGCCATCCCCGGAGGTTCAAGGAGATAACGACGCGCGGTGAAAAATGAGAGGTTGTATTATATAGGCATAAAAATTAAGACTATAATTATTAGGAGTCGCCACCTAGTATTACGGTCACTAGGAACCTATTGGTCTGCGAGAGTCTTGGGTAAGGAGACTTGTTGTGCAAGGGGAAGACGCATCACCCCCAGTGCATCCTACCTAAGGTAAGCTGCATTTTTATTTGATTGTTTTTTTTTAAGTCATTTTTACTGGTCTTTTCTTAAGGTTTGATGTAGATTTCTCTCCGAGAGAAAATATATACCTCATTGCGGGTCAAAAGACTAACCACCAAAATAAATTTCGCAATGCATTTTCAAAATCACGATTTTAACTATCTACGAGTATACTTTATGTCACACCCCAAAAATGATTTGGTTTGCGGCGTTGTGGCGACTTTCCCCAGTGCGCGGGGAAAATTCATGTGTCGGGGTCTAATCTTTATTTTCGTGAAAAAAAGAGAGTCGCCACCTAATATTATGGTTACTAGGAAACCTAAAACTGGTTTTTCAGAGATTCTAGGGTAAGGGACTGGTTGTGTAAAGGGAAGGTTTTAGCACCCCTAGTACGCCCTACCTAAGGTAAGCTGCTTGACGTTTGGTTTGCTTATGATTTGTTATGACTCAAAACATATGTTAATTAAATGGAAAATGGGATATTACTCCGTCGAATATTTTTGATATTAACCCCTTAGGATTTAATTATCCAAACACCGACAGTGAATAATATCATATTATTCCTTCCAAATATTTTGGATATTAACCCCTTTTGGATTTATTTATCCAAATATCGACAATGAATAATAGCGTATGGTTCCCGTCAAATATTTTGGATATTAACCCCTTAGAATATATTTACCCAAATACCAACAGTGAATAATAGCATATCATTCCCGTTGAATATTTTGGATATTAACCCCTTAGGATATATTTACCCAAATACCAACAGTGAATAATAGCATATCATTCCTGTCGAATATTTTGGATATTAACCCCTTTAGGATTTATTTATCCAAATACCGACGGTGAATAATAAATTCTCCAAAAAAAAATAAGATTTTATATATTTTGAAATATTGGCCAATACCCTTTGGATTTTACAAACATGTTGTAAAATCTCAAAATGCAAGAAATGATTTTTTCTTTGCGAAATCCATGCTAAAACTCATTTTTTCTTCAAAAACCAAAATAATATATATTTTTTTCGAAGAAAATAATTTTTAAAATATGCTAGTGTATTGGCCGTATGCATAAAAAATAAATTTTTATTTTTAGATATTTTTTGTGGGGGTGGGCTGATAGCAGCCCACCCCCCTTTTTTTTAGAATCTGGGCTACTAGCCCAAAGGAAAATGGCCTGGGCTGACAGCCCAGCATACTTGAAGCTGGGCCGGCAGGCTAGAAGTATCTTGGCCGTCGACTCAGCAATTCCTTGGGTCTGGGCCGTCGACCCAGTCAATATTTGGGTCTGTGCCGTCGGCCCACAATATTTGGGTCTGCCGTCTGCCGTCTGCCCACCATCTCGGGCCTGGGCCGTTGGCCCAGACAATCTCGGGTCGGGCATAAAACCCGACCCGACCCGGTTACTGTACACCTATAGTGAACAGTAACCGAGATGAATTTTACGTAAAAACGAAGAAGATGAACAGTAACCCGTGAATTTTTGAGTATGACAAATGACGTACCTGTTAACACCTTTGTGTAGAGGCGATCGAGGTGGTTTTTTTGGTCGTCGCCTCGTCGGAAATGGTGGGCTGTGGTGGCCGGAATAGTCGTCGGAATGTCTGCTGTCACATTGCCGGGGCTGCTGCTATCGCGGCTGTCGTCACCTCTCCCTTCGCCTGAGATGATGGAGGAGTTGCTGGGGTTGAGGGGCGGCTTATGGTGATGAGAAGGAGGAATAATGGTGGTCGATAGTGGTGACGCATGACTGGCCGAGAGTGAGGAAGAAAAACAGGGGGTCTGGTTTTTGTGAGAGAAACAAAGACAGAGAGAGAGAGAGAGAGCTGCACCGAGAGAATGAAGATGCTGTGCTGCTTCTTGTTTTTTTTTTCTTCTCTGCACCTTTGTTTTCTACTTACTCTATCTATTTTTTTCTTTTTTTCACGTAACAATCCCTCTCTTTTCTACCTCTCCTACCTTCACCGTCTGCACTGTTATTTATAGTAGAG
The DNA here is from genome assembly GCA_015731905.1 of Salix dunnii. Taxonomy (NCBI): domain Eukaryota; kingdom Viridiplantae; phylum Streptophyta; class Magnoliopsida; order Malpighiales; family Salicaceae; genus Salix; species Salix dunnii. The sequence continues at coordinate 10,841,801 of CM027674.1, forward strand.
AAGACTGCCGTTAAATGCATTTGAGGAAAGTATGATCAGAGGAGAATCAGGGAGGAGACGAAGGAGATAAATCAGGAAGAAGATTTTTGATGGTGATAATTTTAGGAAGAAAATCACGATTGATTTTGGTCTGTTTTGCTAATTTATGGAGATGAAACGGGAAGAAGATCAGCATTGATATGGGAAGAAAAATTTGAGTTGTTTTTGCCGTGATCACCGTGCATTAAGCGCGCCTGAAAAATTCAACGCCAATGCATGCCGGAACAGTGCATGATTTTTTAAATGCAGATTTCAAAATTTTTTAGGAAGGTAAAAATATGATTTGGTCCTTTAAAAAATTTTTTAATTGCACCCAATTGGATTTAAACTTGATTTCATGCAATTAAATCCCATCAAAAATTCAATCTCAACCTTGGCTTCGCGCGACTTTCTAATCTGGTCCTTGGCTCCTGATTTTCGCGATTTAAACCCTCAATCAATCATTAAACTCTCAATTTGCTCAATTTTTCCCTTGTAAAAAAATCTATTTTTTTATTTATTTATCTTTTCTTTCAGAAAAATAAAGAGTTAAAAATTGGGTAGCAATAGATGCCCCCTCTTTACAATGCTTACAACTAAAGTCTTGTAAAAGACTTTAAATAGTAAGTGTTGTAAAGAAAAACATAATGGTGGATATGGGTTTCATTGTTCTGGGTGATCGACCCAAGTTAGAAGTTAGAAGGGTCTCATTTTTCTGGGTGACCTACCCGGGTTAACAGTTAGAAGGGTCTCATTTTTCTGGGTGACCTACCCAAATTAGAAGGGTCTCATTTTTCTGGGTGACCTACCCAAGTTAGCAGTTAGAAGGGTCTCATTTTTCTAGGTGACCTACCCAAGTTAGAAAAGTCTCATTTTTCTGGGTGACCTACCCGGTTAGAAGGGTCTCATTTTTATGGGTGACCTACCCAAGTTAGAAGGGTCTCATTTTTATGGGTGACCTACCCAAGTTAGAAGGGTCTCGTTTTTCTGGGTGACCTACCCGGTTAGAAGGGTATCATTTTTCTGGGTGACCTACCCACTATCATGGTCTCATTTTTCTAGGTGACCGACCCGGCTAGCATGGTCTCATTTTTCTGGGTGACCGACCCGGCTAGCGTGGTCTCATTTTTCTGGGTGACCCACCCGAATTAGATATGATAGTGATGGGTGATCCACCCGGGTCTCGTTATGACGGGTGACTTGCCCGAGTGTAAGATGAAGGCGGTTTTGTTGTCACAAGAATTTTGAGGAACGAAACATCACCAGTCCTCAATTCATATTTTCTTCCGTGGTTTCCTTCACTTCAGATTCTTCTTCTCTCTTTTGGACACATAAGTCGCCTTGATGTTCCATTATCATAGGATGTCTTTGCCTAATCTCCAAAGCTTTGCAGGCTTCTCTGATTGGATGGCTCATTCAAGTTTGTCATAAATCATTCATCCACTCAACGTAAGCGTATTGCTTATCATGGGCTATCTGTGATAGATAATTTAAAATTGACAATAAATAATTTAAAATTCATCCACTCAACATAAGCGTATTGCTTATCTTTCGGATGACATTAGCAGAAGCTAATTAATTCTTTATCCCGGCCATCCATTTGGATGCCATTAGCTGAAGCTAATCAATTCTTTGTTTTGGCCATCCGTTCGGATGCCATTAGCCGAAGCTAATCAATTCTTTCTCCTGGCCACCCATTCGGATGCCATTAGCCAAAGCTAATCAATTCTTTGTTCCGGCCATCCGTTCGGATGCCATTAGCCGAAGCTAATCAATTCTTTGTCCCGGCTATCCGTTCGAATGCCATTAGCCGAAGCTAATCCATTCTCATTTGATCATCTCATATCGGTTTTATCATCACATGTAAATATTCATGTTAAGGTATTGCATTGCTTACTATATATAAAAAGAAAAGAGGGCACAAGTAGCCTACCTGCTCCACCTGTGGGTTGTTCTTGTCTTGACGATGGTCGAATCCCGATTGCACCACCTACAACATCAATGGTCACAAATCAATAGGTTTGTATTTTGAATCACATTCTTCACCACACTTATTTCAAAATTTAGATGTTCACATGCAAGTGTTCCCCCTTTTTTTCACCATCATCCTATGAATTTGTTACTAGCATTTAATTCACCTCTGTATAGGTTTATGTCAGAAATCGGCAGCGAAACTGGTTCACTATAGGCTGCCACTTTGGCAGCGAAACAGCCTCGTGAAAACTGGTTTGCAAAGACTGCGTCGCGAGGACTGATTCGCGAGGACTGATTCACGAGCACTGATTCGCGAGGACTGATTTGCGAGCACTAATTCACGAGCACTGATTAGCGAGGACGACACAGTTTTGGCAGCGAATCATACTTCGCTGCAAAACACTCCATTCGGGAGCAACGCACATCACATACGTTGTAATAACCTATTACCAATTTCCAATAAAGCACACACATTGAAGCCATCAAATTCGGTATAAAATCCTTCAACGAATCCCAACCGAAACACACATAACTTTCAAGCACAAACACACAAAATTTCCAGCGGAACACAACAAATTTCCAGCACAAACACACCAATTTCTAGCGGAAACACACACATAATTTCCAGCATAAACACAAATTTTCCAGCGGAACACAACAAATTTCCAGCATAAACACACCAATTTCCAGCGGAAACACACACACACAATTTCCAGCACAAACACACCAATTTCCAGCGGAAACACACAACACAATTTCCAGCACAAACGCATAAATTTTCCAGTGGAACACAACAAATTTCCAGCACAAACACACCAATTTCCAGCGGAAACACACACACACAATTTCCAGCACAAACACACCAATTTCCAGTGGAAACACACACACACAATTTCCAGCACAAACACACAAATTTTTCCAGCAGAATACAACAAATTTCCAGCACAAACCACACATGGAAACCATCAATTTCAGCACATAATCATTCAATAAATTCCAACAAAAACACACACATGAATGCCGACCAGCCCCTTAAACAAAATCAGCCCCCTAACATGATTTGTTAATTTCATTTTTTATGTATTTTCTTTGTTAGATGTTCCTAAAATTGACTTCATTTTGTTTTTATTTCTTTGTTCTCTTAATTCATTTTGGTTTCCTTTACATCTAGCTTGGGTCTTAGGTTAATTTCCCTAGGGTTCTCTTCTTCATTTTATTTCATGTCTTAAGAAGAAAAAGGAAGAGAGTTTCATGACTCTTACCTCTCGTATCTCACAAATTTTTTAGAAAGATTTGAAACTCTTCTTTCTCTTCTCTTGTTGCTTCTCTTCCTTCTTCTTCCCTTTCTTCTTCCTCTCGGCAAGTGTCCACTTTTCTCTCTAGGTCTCAACTTCTCACACACGTTGACAAGGTCCTCTCTACTAATTTGGTTTAAGGTCCAACTGTGAAGAGGGGAGATGGAGAATGATGGGAAAGAAAGAAAAAAAATGAATCACTCCCTCTATCCTCCTTGTATTTATACTCCTCATGAAATGAGGTGGTTGTTTGGTGTTTGGGTTAGATGTGTCCTAATCCTTGTTTTGCACTATCTAAAACCGGTTTTGCTCTTTCTTTTTTTTTTTAAAAAAAAAACAGAATTGTGTCTTCATTTCATATATATATATATATATGTTTTTCTCTTGGGTGTTTACAACATGAATTGTTTGAAACCTTTTAGAAGGTTGAGATCAACATTCCATTGTTGGATGCAATCAAGCAAATTCCACGTTATGCTAAGTTTCTCAAGGAGTTATGCACCAACAAGAGGAGGTTAAGAACTAAAGAAAAAATTAGAGTTGGAGAGAATGTGTCAGCAGTAATACAAAGAAAATTGCCTCAAAAATGCAAGGATCTAGGTATGTTAACTATTCAATGTGTGATTAGAAATTATGCGCTAGGAAGGGCAATGCTAGATTTAGGAGCATCAATAAATGATATGCCTCTTTCAATCTACAAAGTTTTGAATCTAGGACCTTTACAAGAAACAAGGGTGATAATTCAATTAGGAAAAAGGTCTAACGCATATCCTAAAGGTATTATTGAGGATGTTTTGGTTAGTGTCAATGAATTAATTTTTCCTGCAGATTTTTATATCATTGACATGGATGATGATTGTACTTTAAATTCAACTTATATATTGTTAGGTAGACCATTCATGAAAACAACCAGGACTAAGATTGTTGTGCATAAGGGTACTTTATCTTTTGAGTTTAATGGAGAAACAATAACGTTTAATATTTTTGATGCTATAAAATATCCTGATGAATTTGAATCTGTTTTTCATATTGATGTTATTGATGCCATTGTGCAAGATGATTTTGAGCTGAATCTTATGAAGGATAAGTTGAACTTAGTGTTGCAATAAAGCAAGACAGATAAGGATGCAAGGAGAGAAATTGATGAAGACATGAAAGAAGCAATTATGTCCTTACACTCATTGCCTATGATGCCTAAAATGTGGACTAGCTTACCTATTGAATTACCAAGTTCACATGTTAAAGATCTACCTTCCATTGTTCAAACACTAAAGCTGGAGTTAAAAACGTTGCCCACACATTTGAAGTACGTGTACTTAGGAGAAGATGAAACACTGTTAGTCATTATAGCAAATGATCTAACAAAAGTTCAGGAGGAAAAATTATTAAGGTTTTTGAGGGAACACAAGACAGCAATTGGTTGGACATTAGCGGACATTAAAGGGATTGAACCTACACTTTGTATGCATAGAATTTTCCTTAACAGTATACCAAACCCGCGAGGGAACCTTAACGCAAACTGAATCCAGCAATGAAGGAGGTTGTTATGAAGGAAATTTTGAAGTTATTGGACCAAGAGATTATCTATCCAATGTCTGATAGTCCATGGGTAAGTTCGGTGTATGCCAAGAAGACTAGTCTAACTCTTGTTCCTAACGAACAAAACAAACTTATCCCCATGAGAGTGCAAAATGGGTGGAGAATGTGTATTGATTTCAGGAAGTTGAATCCTCACACAAGAAAACATTACTTCCCAATTCCTTTTATAGATGAAATGCTTGAAAGACTAGCAGGTAAGTCATTTTTCTATTTCTTAGATGGATTTTCCGGTTACTATGAAATAATTGTAGCTCAAGAAGACCAAGAAAAGACAACTTTTACTTGTCCATTTGGAACATTTGTTTATCGACGTATGCCTTTTGGATTGTGCAATGCCTCAAGTACATTTTAAAGATGTATGATGACAATTTTTTCTAACTTGATTGAAAATTGCATTGAAATTTTTAGGGATGACTTTATTGTTTATTGCAATTCTTTTGATCAATGTTTAGATCACTTAACTAAGGTTTTGAAGCAATGTATGAGTACAAAATTCGTTTTGAACTATGAAAAATGTGATTTCATGGTCCATTAAGAGATAGTTTTGGGTCATGTGGTTTCGGCTAGAGATATTGAGGTTGACAAAACAAAAGTTGATTTGATTACATGTTTACCCTATCCTACTAATGTTAGGGAAATTCATAGTTTTCTTATTCATGCAAGTTTCTATAGGCGATTCATCAAGGATTTCTTGAAGATTACACAACCACTGTCTCAACTATTGCAAAAGGACGTGCCTTTCAACTTTGAAGCGAATTGCAGAATAGCATTTGAAAAATTAAAGGAGCTCCTCACCTCAGCACCAATCGTACAACCACCAAATTGGGAGATGCCCTTTGAAATCATGTGTGATGCAAGTAAACTTGCCATAGGAGCTGTACTTGGCCAATAAAACACAAAGAAAAGCCATGTTATTTGTTATGCTTCGAGGACACTAAACTTGGCTCAATGCAATTATTCAACAACAGAAAAAGAGCTTTTAGCTATTGTGTTTGCCTTGGACAAGTTTAGATCATATTTGTTAGGATCTAAAGTAATTGTTTTCTCATATCATGCAACTCTTAAGTACTTGATATCAAAGAAGGAATCCAAACCAAGGCTTATATGCTGGATTTTGTTGTTGCAAAACTTTGATTTGGAAATAAAGGATAAAAAAGGAGCTAACAATTACGTGGCAGACCATTTGAGCAGAATTGTGAATGAGGAAGATATGCTACCAATTGCCGACACATTCCCTGATGAGCAACTATTGCATTTACAAGGTAAGGAACCATGGTAGGCTAACATTGTTAATTTTTTAGTCACAGGAATCTTACCTAATGAATTAAATAAAGCAAAAAAGGACAAAATAAAGAATGACTGTAAGTATTATATATGGGATGAGCCATATCATTGGAAATTAGGTTTGGATCAAGTTATCCAAAGATGTGTACCAAATCATGAAATTTATTCCATTATTGCTTATTGTTATAATTATGCATGTGGTAGACATTTTGGACCCAAAAGAACAGCTAGGAAAATTTTAGACAATGGGTTTTATTGGGAAAATCTTTTTAAAGATGCCAACCAATTTTATAAGAGTTATGAAAAATGTCAAAAGATGGGTAGCCTATCCCATAGGAATGAAATGCCATAAAATCCTATTTTATATTGTGAAATTTTTGACGTATAGGGCATGGATTTTATGGGACCTTTCCCTAGTTCTTTTGGTTTTTTTTATATTCTACTTGTTGTGGATTATGTGTCGAAATGGGTAGAAGCAAAAGCTACATATACTAATGATTCTAAAGTTGTTGTAGGATTTCTCAAGTCTAATATTTTCAATAGGTTTGGAATTCCTAAAGCAATAATAAGTGATCAAAGAGCCCATTTCTGCAACCAAATTGTGGAAGCATTGATGCAAAAATATGGAGTCCACCACCGAGTAGCCACAACTTATCATCCACAAATCAATGGACAAGCGAAAGTTTCAAATCAGGAAATTAAGAATATCCTTGAGAAGAAAGTGAACCCCTACCAAAAAGATTGGAGTCTACATTTGGAAGATGCACTGTGGGCATACCAAACAGCATACAAAACTCCAATTGGAATGTCACCATATAGGTTTGTATTTGGTAAGTTGTGTCATTTACCTAATGCCATTCAATATCATGCTTATTGGGTAGTGAAGCAATGTAACTTGGATGCTAAAGAACCTAGAATAGAAAGAAAGTTATAACTACAGGGGTTGGAGAAGATTCGGTTGGAAGCTTATGATAATGCATTGTTGTACAAGGAGAGAACAAGGTACCTTCATGATAAGTTGTTGCTCTGAAAACAATTTTCCATTGGTTAGAAGGTATTATTTTTTAACTCCAGGTTGAAATTCATGCCATGTAAGTTAAGATCTAGATGGATTGGACCATTTGCGGTAGTGAATATTTTTCCATATGGTGTTATTGAAATTCAAAGTTTGGAAACTAACAAGATTTTTAAGGGGAATGGTCATAGACTTAAGCCTTATATTACTGATTTTGATGGCACAAATGTGAAGGAGATGCAATTGTTCGGTCTAATTTACCAAGATTAATGCTATAGAAGGACTTTGTCAAGCCAAAGACAATAAAGAAAAGCGCTTTTGGGAGGCAACCTAACTGTGGTGGTACACCACAATGAATAAAGATTTCTTTTCTATTGGATTCCTTTTATTGTTTTCTCGCTTTATATTTAATAAGATTTTAATTTGATTTTCCTTAGCCATTCTCTCAAACACGCTCTTGATCCTATTGCCACTCTGGTCAAATATGCAAAGAAATGCTCCACCGAATGTTAGTAATACAAAGAGTAATCAGGGCAGTTTTCTCCCTTTCCTTCTTGGTGAAGTTACTGAATTTACTTGCACACATTGAGGTCAATGTCCACATTTAGTGTGGGGTGGGCTGCATTCCTTAAAATCATTATCTCCAATGTTTTTGGAAAAAAAAATTCTCGGGCAATTTTTTTGTTTTTGTTTTGAATGTTAATGTCATGAATGACTTTTCAATTGAACTCAAGACAAATCATAACATGATTGAATGATGAACTTGCTTCTTAAAGGTTGTTTGATATTATTTGGAATAAAAGTAATTGAATGTGATAGACACTAGCCTGTGAGATTTGGAGCCTAATGACCGAAACATCCATATTGGTCTTTATTTTCCTTTCATGTGTGATGTTATTCCCTTTGTTTTGTCTCTCTAGAACTTGCCATGATTCTTTTCAAGACCACATTGATACATGCATGCATAAACATGATTAAGGCATTCTTTGTTATATGCCACATATAGCCTATCAACCCACCTATGAATTAATATTCTTGTTGCGAACCCTTTTGAGTTGATGACATTTTTCCTTAATAACCCACATTAAAAGACTTACCATTTATCTCACCTAAGCTGTAGGGACTAGTGAAGTATAATTCATTATTATAGGAGCATAAGACTACCTTGGGAGAGTTTTGAAAGGTGATGTGCCATGGTAGGGAAATGTCATAGATTGCTACTCTAAAGTACTTTTAGTATATTACTGAAAAGATTAGTTCTATTGATTGCTTAATCCCTAATGACACATTGATATTTGTTAAATCATGGGCTGGAGCAAAGGGATGAAGAAAATGTGGAGATTATAAGAATCCATGACAAAAAGTTAAGCTTTCTGTTTGATAGCAACTATTTGTTCTTATCATTGATTCCTCAACAAATTATAGTAAGAGGTTAATGATTGTCCCTTAAGTTGAGTGCAAACATTTTTATGAGTGATAAATTATCCAATAACAAAGGATAAAGTGGGTTTGATATTTGTAAGTTTAGAGGGATGAATGGAGTATTTGAGGTTTCGTGTTCAAATTCAAGGTACTTTACTCCATTGATCTCAATGGCTTTTAAGCTACTTTACCAAATAAATTTCCTACCTTAAACTAAGCCCCATTAAAACCCTTCTAAAGACCTTATGATTTATGTAATGCATGTAATCTAGGTGGTGGAGAGTGTGAGAATTTGCAAACTTATGGTAGATCACTTACATCGGAAGAAATTTTTTAAGAGAAACACTAACCTTTCAAACAAGTGACAATGGAGTGATTATTTGTATGAGGTCATTGCATTCAATTATTTTATTTTCAAATAAAAAAATGCTTGCTAAGCATTTCTTTTAAGTTTTGTAGACTATTGTTCATGAAACATTATGGTAATTTAAGAGTATGATTGTTCTTAGTTGATGGCATTGCATTTTTCCCCGAAAAACTAGATTTCAATCTTGCCCAAGGACGTGCAAAAGCTAAGTGTGGGGGAATTTGACAAGTGCAAAATATACATCTATTTCTATTCCTTTTACACTATGTTTTTTTAACATCTTTCAAGCTTATTTCAAAATATTCAAAGTTATTTTATGGGTTTGACATGTTTAAGAGACTTTGTGGATTACTTGCTATAAAATAGGAAATTCTACACTTTATATTTTGGACCTTTGTTGCATTTGTCAGGTTTTAATTCCTAAAGAGGAGTTTTAGAATTGGAATTATAGCTATCAATCTTGCTAGAAAAGTATTGTAGGCAGAAATTCAATGCAAATTTGGGCATCCACTTGGAACAATAGTGTCAGCCTTGACTCTATTTGTGAACCAACACTGAAATGAGAATATCTAGAGCATAAGATGTCAAAATCAAGTAATTCAAAAGCCCAAATTCATCTACACATTTAGGGCTACACCTTTAATGAAGGGCCCAGAGATAGGAAAAATAATGTCCAGCACGAAACTCCTAGTGCAAGCTGGATGATGGGATATGCTCTCTAAAAAGATTAGATAGATTTTCTCTACAACTTGTATCTCCTAATTTTTAGCTTGAGTAACAACATTAGGGCTAGTACTCTTCCAGAATAAAAGGGAAGAGGCACACAAGCAAGGGCTTCTTCTTTTTTTACTCTTTTTTTACAAATTCGGCAATAAACAACAAAGGCATGAGCATCTGATTCACATTCTTGATATCATCCATCTTCATTATTGGTTGTAAGCATTTCCATTGTAATTCTTACACTTTCAAGTATTTATTTATCTTTGTCCAGAATTTAAGGTATTGATTTCGGACTCATGCTTATGGAATTGGTTTGGTATGGTTTATGTGCTTTCTATGTTTCTTTCAATCTGTAATTGTTGTGGGGAACAAGAATAAGAAGCAAGTAAATTAATTTGATTGTCTTATCTATCACATTAATTTATTTAAGATTAATAGGATGAGTAGATGTTAAACTTTTCAATGTTGGCTAGGAATAAATTGCGTTGATCTTGATCTTAAAGCTACCACTGAGTGAAGAAGGATTGCTTCTCAATACTTAATTTGCTTGACGATAAGGAACTAATTAGAAGTTTATTCGGATTAGTTTAACATGCTTCTAGATTTCCCTTAGCTTTAATGGAAACCTAGTTTATTTGCTTGATGTGAAAGGATATTAATTTAACTTCGATGATTAGTCGATTTGTAAGAATGGAGGAATCAACCCTTTGAACTGAGTTGCCCACAGCTTGATTAACCTTGTTAAGATTTAGCACTTTTATTTATTTAATTCTTATTGATTCAAACCACCCTCTTCTTTTGAATTTGGTATTTGTAGTAAATTAAATCAATTTCCCTTGGGTTTGACCTGGTCTCTACCAAGATACTACTAAAATTATTGTTTCAGTGATAGTAAAATCAGAATTAATTTATGGAGATTTCGACAACCACCAATTGTATTATTATTCTATCAAGATTACGCTAATTGTTTAGTTGTCGCTGCTAACATTGTGATTTTTCTTCATTAATTATGTTGTTGCTGTATTAATTGTTTTGTTGTTCTGATGTTATTGTGAGCTTCATGATATATATATATACACACACACATTACGCTTTAGATTCCAAGCATTTGATTTCTCTTGCTGTTATATTATTCTAGCAAGATTGCCTTAATTATTTTATTGTTGCTGGTGTGTTAATTGTTTTACTGTTTTACTGTTGTTGCGAGCTTCTGGAAATTCATCGCTATATAGATACATCGCACTTCAAATTAAATATATTTTTCTTTTTTTTGCCGTGGTATTGCTAAGACAAGATTCTGTGAATTGCATCTTGACCTTTTCTAAATTGATTGATAAATATACATGACACTTGAAATTCCAACCATTTCACATTAATTTTGTCGTTGTATTATTCCAGCAAGATTGCATTAATTGTTTCAATATTGTTGATGTGCTGATTATTTTATTGTTGCCACTAACGTGCCAGGCTTCTCTAAATTAATTGTTATATATATACATTGTGCTTCATATTCCAACCATTTTGCTTTTCTATGACTATACTATTATTCTATAAAGATTGCATTAATTATTCTATTTTCACTACTCCATGAATTATTTGGTTGTTGTTGTTGCTATTGCACTTTTTTTAAAAAATTAATTGATATATATATATATATACACATAATACTTTAGATTCCAACCATTTAGCTTTGTTTTACTCTACTATTATTCTATTAAGATTGCACTAATTGTTTTGTTGTTGCTGCTAAGTTCGTTGCTACATTTATTCTTATGTGTCTGTCTTTGTTTTATTTTGTATTCTTATGATCGATCATTTATTCATTGATAGTTTCTACTTGGTGCTACTTATTTCTTGGTTGGTTAGGTTGGGTTGTTGCTTTATTGGAATTGAGGTTTGCTCCATTTACTTTCTTTGTCTCTTATCAATTTCTTCAATCTGACATTCAGTTTTTCCCTTTGCAATGTGTTATTGTTTTTAAACTTCTTATACTACCATCACAAAAAATTTGCGCTGATTTTAATTGCACTTTTACTTTGTTGTCACTGCATTATCAACTGCTGTTGCATTTTTGCTAGTTCGATTTCTAGCTACATTCAATTTTGCATAGCTCACCTTCCTAGTATGTCCAAAAAAATATTTTATTTTGTTTTGTGACTGTTGGTGCGTTGATTGTTTTATTGTTACTGCTGCCGTTGTGAGTTTCTACAAATTGGTTTTTATATATATACATCCCGTTTCAAATTACAAATATTTTCCTTTTATGTTGTCATGGCATTGCTCTGGCAAGATTGCGTTAATTGTTTTGATATTTATGATTCACTAATTGTTTTATTGTTGCTGCTTCCATTTCGAGCTTTTCTGCATTGATTGCTATGTATACATGACACATTAAATTCCAAACATTCTTTTTATTGTTTTGTGGTTGATGTTCGGTCAATTGTTTAATTGTTATAGCTGCCATTGTGAGCTTCTCTGAAATAATTGTTATATATATACATGACACTTTAAAATCCAATCATTTTGCTTTTACTCTACTTTTATATTATTCTAGAAACAATGCATTAATTGTACATTTTGCTTTTATTTTGCCATATTTTTATTCAGTGAAGATTGCGATGAATGTTTCATTGTTACTGTTGTGTGGATTTTTATTGTTGATGCTACCTTTGCGAGAAATTCTAAAATGATTGTTGTATATATACTTGAGGCTTGAAATTCACTATGATTTTATTCTGGCAAAATTACATTGATTGTTTTGCACCTGGTTTTGTGCTAAATCTTTTATTATGCCTACTACCATTGCGATTTTTTCTAAATTGAATTCTATATATATGCATGACAATTGAAATTCAAATCATTTTGTTTCTTTTTTATTGTTGTATTGTTCTGCCATTATTGCACTAATTGTTTTGTTGTTTTTGCTGCGTTAATTCATTTGTTGTTTCTGTTGCCTTTGTTCTCTCAATTGATTGTTATCTATATAAATGACGCTTTAAATTTCATCCATTTAGCTCTTCTTTTAGTTTGATATTATTCTACCAAGATCACGTTTATTGTTTTGTTCTTGCTTATGCGTTAATTGTTTTATTGTTGCTACTACAAGAATTGTTTAGTTGTTGTTAACATAGTGATTTTTTATTAATTGTTTGATATAAATATACATGACGCTTTAATTTCCAAACAACCCACTTTTATTTCACTGTAATGTTATTCTGCCAAGATTGCGTTCATTGTTTTGTTGCTGCTGTTGCATTAATTATTTTATTGTTCTGATGCCGTTGTGATTTCTTTAAAATGATTGTTATATATATATATATACATGACGCTTTGGATTGCAAACTTTTCATTTCTCTTACCATTATATTACTCTAGAAACATTGCGTTAATTGTTTAGCTATTGCTACATAAAACAAAATGATAATTGTATATATACATGAGCCTTGAAATTCCAAAGACTTTTATTTAGCGTTATATTACTCTAACAAGATTGCCTTAATTGTTTTGTGATTGTTAGTGTGTTCATTGTTTTATTGTTACTGCTGGCATTGTGAGTTACTGCAAATTGGTTTCTATATATATACATCGCACTTCAAATTACAAATATTTTCCTTTTATTTTGTCATGGCATTGCTCCGCCAAGATTGCTTTAATTGGTTTGATATTTCTAATTCGCTAATTGTTTTACTATTGTTGCTTCCATTCTGAGCTTTTCTAAAATGATTGCTATGTATACATGACACTTCAAATTCCAAACATTCTTTTTATTGTTGTTATAGTTGCCATTGTGAGCTTATCTGAAATAATTGTTATATATATATATTGTAAAGACATGGAAATTAAAGAACCGGAATTTTTTTTTTTTTTTTGATCCGAGAATTTAATCCTCACAGTATTGAAATACGATCCAAATGTTTCCCATTTCGGTTAAAGGCGTTTTGTTCACTTAAAGACATACTATTAATTGCATAGAAAGGAGTATATATTACAATTGTACTTATATTTACATAAGTTTACATTCATATTCCTTCGGCAACTATGAGGGATTTATACAAAAGGATTTACTAATCATTATACATTCAATACATTGCTTCATACAAAATACATTGAGATTTGACATGTATCTACATGGTTCCTTGCAAAAGTAGGTCCCTGGGTATCGGGTTCCCTAGACATCTCGTGGATGTGACGTCCCTATTGCAGTACAACACATTTAAGGAAATATAATTACTTGTTAATAATAGTAATACTGGTAATTGAATGATTTGGCAGTTAAACGCAACTTTTATAGTTATCTTTTCTTTATGTTCATAGTATATAGATGGCAATCACCATAAATCTTCACCTGGCTATCCTCTTAGGGCACCAGTAACCGAGGTTAACCGTTCACCTACCCCAATCATCCTTTCGGTTGACATTAACCAAAGCAATTTAATTATTTATTTCGGTCATCCTTTCTGATGCCATTAGCCGAAGCTAATCAGTCGTTATGCCGGCCATCCTTTCGGATGCCATTAGCCGAAGCTAATCAGTTCATTATCCCGGCCATCCTTTCGGATGCCATTAGCCCAAGCTAATCAAATCTCATTTGATCATCTCCTATTGGTTTTATCATCACATATCAATATTCATGTTAAGATATTGCATTGTTTACTATATATAAAAAAAATGAGGCACAAGTAGCCTACCTGCTCTGCCTAGGGGTTGTTCTTGTCTTGACGATGGTCCAATTCCGAATGTACCACCTGTAACATCAATGATCACACATCAATAGATTTGTATTTCGAATCACATTCATCACCACACCTATTCCAAATTTCCAATGTTCACATGCAAGTGTTTCCCCTTTTTCACCATCCTCCTATGAATTTGTTATTAACATTTAATTCGCCCCTGTATATGTTTATGTCAGAAATCAGCAGTGAAACCAGTTCGATGGAGGCTACCACTTTGGCAGCAAAACAGTTTCGCGAAAACTGGTTCGCGCACTTGTTTCGCGCCGCAGACATCATCATTTCTGCACACTATCATTCAACAATTTCAGTCAAAACACACACACACTAATTTTCAGCCAACACATACATAATTTCTAGCATATAAACACATGAATTCTAGCACTTAAACACACATGAAAACTAGCACATAAACACATGAATTCCAGCACTTAAACATACATGAAAATCAGCACACAAACACATGCATTCCAGCACATAAACACATGAAATTCCAGCCTATAAACACATGAATTTCAGTACTTAAACATACATGAAAACCAGCACACAAACACATACTTTCATCAACAAAATTCCAACAAAATTCACATTGAATGCCGGCCATTCTCTTAACAAAATCAGCCCCCTCACATGCTTTGTTAATTTTGTTTTTATTTCTTTGTTCCCTTCATCATTTTATCTCATATTTTAGGAAGAACAAGGAAAAGGTTTCATGATCCTTACCTCTCACACACATGCACCAATTCCTCTTCCTTAATTTGTTTAAAGATCGGCTGTGGGGAGGGGAGTGAGCTGTTCGGTTTTGGGAGAGGAGTGAGCTGATTTGATTTTGGGAGAGGAGTGAGCTGATTTGATTTGGGAAGAGAGGAGTGAGCTGTTGGGTCTTTGGGAGAGGAGTGAGCTGATTTGATTTGGGAATAGAGGAGATGATTTTTGATTGGAAAAGAAGAGAGGGTTCAGCTGGCTATAAAGGGAAGATGGGGATGACGGGAAAAAAGAAAAATAATTCCACTCCCTCCCTCTCTCTCTCGTATTTATATTCATAAATCAGATTTTTTTTAAAAAAAAAACAGAATTTTGTCTTCATTTCTTATATATAATATATGTTTTCCTCTTGGTGTTTACATTCTCCCCCTCTAAAATTTGAATTTCGTCCTCGAAATTTAAGGGGTTTAACACTCCATACCTTGTGGTTTAAATAAATTGGGATACTTTTTCCTCATCTCAGCCTCCCTTTCCCAAGTCTCCTCTTCTATTTGTGCATTTCGCCATAAGATTCTGACGATGGAAATCTTTTTGTTCCGTAACACCTTCTCCCCCTGATCTAGTATCCTTATAGGCCTCATTTCCATTGTTAAGTCTTGCTTGACTTCTACTGGAATTTGGGGTAGAATTCGTGTGGGATCCACATCAGCCTTTCTTAATAGGGATACATGGAATACATCATGGACCTTGGCTAATTGTGGGGGCAAGTCCACTTTGTAGGCTACTGGTCCTACTTGCTGTAAGATTTCGAAGGGTCCAATGTAGCGGGGAGTTAGCTTCCCTTTCAATCCGAACCGTAACATATTCTTCCATGGGGCTACCTTCAGAAATACCTGGGCCCCCGTCCTGAACTCAAGGGGTCTTCTTCTTACATCAGCATACTTCTTCTGTCTATCTTGTGCAGCTTTGATACGATCCTTGATAATTCTCACTTTCTCCGTAGTGACTTAGACCAAATCCGCACCATATAACTTCCGATCTCCAGTTTCCTCCCAACACAAAGGAGTTCTGCACCTCCTACCATACAAGGCTTCATATGGGGCCATTCCGATTGTGGCTTGGTGACTATTATTATACGTGAATTCCACCAATGCCATGTGTTCCTCCCAGTTTCCTCTAAATTCTAGCACACAGGCCCGTAATAGGTCTTCTAAGACTTGGATAACTCTTTCCGATTGGCCATCCGTTTGAGGGTGAAACGCAGTGCTCATATCCAATCTTGTCCCCAAGGCATGTTGTATGCTCGGCCAAAGTCGAGAAGTAAACCTGGGATCTCGATCTGATACAATGGACACTAGAATCCCATGTAGACGTACCACCTCATTTATGTAGATCTTGGCAAGTTTGTCTACTGAATCAGTCATCTTTATAGGCAAGAATAGTGTGGATTTCGTCAATCGATCCACAACAACCCATATCGCGTCATTGCCTTTCTTCCCTTTGGGAAATCCTGACACGAAATCCATGGTGATCATCTCCCACTTCCATTCGGGGATTTGTAATGGTTGCAATGGCCCCGCAGGCCTTTGGTGTTCAACCTTAACTTGTTGACATATACCACACTTTGACACATACTCCGCTATTTCCCTTTTCATATTAGGCCACCAATAGAGGTGCTTCAAGTCTCGATACATCTTAGTACTGCCAGGGTGCATGGAGAACTTGGACTCATGCGCTTCTTGTAGAACCATTCGTTTGATTGCTTCATCATTAGGCACATACAACCGTTGTCCCATCATCAAAGTTCCATCATTCGCTATTTGAAATCTCTTTTCTACCCCTGCTTCCACACTCTTCCTAATCTTGAACCCCACCTTGTCATGAAATTGAGCTTGCAGTATCTGTTCCCGATACATTGGCTGCACCAATAATTGGGCCACTAAGCCTCCTCCAGCATTAATGTGCAATTCGGTACCCATCTCTTTCAATTCCGCCAATTGTCGCTCCTTTCCCACTATTACCCTTCCCAGGGTGGCTTTATCTTTACGACTAAGGGCATCAGCCACCACGTTTGCTTTTCCCGGGTGATATTCTATAGTGCAATCATAATCTTTAATGAGCTCTATCCACCTTCTTTGTCGCATATTCAACTCCTTCTGTGACATCAGATACTTCAAGCTCTTATGATCAGTAAAAATTTGAGTTCGAGACCCATACAAATAGTGTCTCCATATCCTCAAGGCAAACATTACAGCCGCCAATTCCAGGTCGTGCACTGGGTAGTTCATCTCATGAGTCTTTACTTGTCTTGATGCATAGGCGATCACCTTCCCATGTTGCATCAGAACACACCCTAATCCCTTCCCTGAAGCCATCCGGTAAGGTTGTTGAGCTATGGGTGGGACTCCAGGATAAGTATCTATGGTCACCTCTACCTCACGCCCTGGGGGTAGTCCCGGTAATTCTTCGGGAAACACATCTGGGAATTCCCTTACCACATGAATATCTTCTAGTCGTGGACCTTCATCATCAGAGTTTAAAATATATGCGAGGTATCCCATACACCCCTTTCTTAAAAGTTTTTGGGATGTAACTCCCGATATTAGAGCAATTGGTTTGAAATTTCTCTCTCCTTCGAAAGTCTTTCTCTCACCCTTAGGGGTTTGGAAAGTAATAGTTTTAGCATAGCAATCTATTAGAGCCTTGTATTTACTCAACCAATTCATGCCTAGAATTAAGTCAAAATCATGCAATTCTAAGGGAATCAAATCTATTTCTGTTTCACACCCCGATAGACTGACCCCTACATTTACATACACAATATTTGTTTCAACCATGTTTCCCACTGGAGTTCCAATCAAAAATCCCTTCTCTTCTATTCCTACTCCCTTCCTCAGTTTAGTGACAATTCTATTACTAATGAATGAATGGGTGGCGCCCGGATCAAACAACACATGCACATTAAAATCATTCAATAGGAGTGTACCTGCCACTACATCCGATGCAGCCCTGACCTCCTCCTGTGTTAAGTGAAAAACCCTCCCCTGGGTCCGATCATTTTGTGCTCTCAGTCTCCCTCGACTAGAGTTTGCTCCTGATTGAGATGATCTCGCTGGCCTATTCACGGTGACTGACTGTTGGTGACTTTGACTAGGTTGCCTATAGTTTTGAGTCTGTCCGGTGTTTCTTTTAGGGCAATCCCTCTTGAAATGACCCCTCCCACCACAGTAATGACACCCTTGATTCAAATACTGGCAATTCCTCCACCTATGACCTTCTCCTCTGCACACGAAGCATCGCCCGGGAGACACCGAGCAGTCCCCAGGGTGTTTTTGTCCACATTTTATACAAAAAGGATATTCTACCCCCTTGCGGTCTCCAGTCCCCGCTGCAGAGTTTTCACTTGAGTGTGATTGTCCCACTATCACTCTCCCACTTGACTGTTGTCGGGGCGGAAATATCACATTCCCCTGTTTCTTGTATTGTTCAAACACTCCACTTTTTCCTTTCTTCGAAAGTGGTGGTTTGCTGCTGAAATAGCCCCCTTCTCTCTTTTTGCTTATTCCCTGCTGTCCCCCTTGACTTTCTTCAATACATGCCTCTAGTGCTTGGGCAGCTTCAATCAACTCCCTTACAGTTTTAAAACGCAAGGCGATTAATCCTTGCCTCAAATCTTGTCGAAATCCATCTCTCAGCTTCTCAATCATATGTTCTTCTGTCGGCACATAGTGGGGAGTGAACAATGAGAGATCATGGAACCTCCTTTCATATTCCAATACTAACATATCACCCTGACTTAATGCTAAGAACTCTTGTTCTTTCACCTTGCGATGATATTTGGAATAGAATTGATTCTCAAACTCTGTCTTGAAATCACTCCACTTTAGTGTCTCGGTTGAACGCCTCAACTGAACTGTTTCCCACCATGTCATGGCCCTATCAGATAGTAATTGGGCTGCACAATTTACCCTCAAACCCTCAGGTATGCTTATTTGAATCATGCTATTTTCTACCTTTCTAATCCATCTTCCAGCTATTTCTGCATCTTGTTTCCCCGTATACGGTTCACAGCCCATTTCCCTCATACTCTTGACTAGTCGTACCAGTGGCACTACGTTATCCGTGGTCATACTGGTCATAGGGACTGCCTGCGGAATCTGCGTGGTGGGGGTTGTTTGGGTCGTGGGACCCGCCATGCCCTCCATTACTGTTTTAACTATTTGAGCAAGAAGTCCCGGGTCTACATATTGTGGGGGTACCCCAGTTGGAATAGCTGATGGCTGTACTTATGATCGCTCTTGCTGCTCTGCTGCAACTAGGGGAACTCCCTCGGTCTGTTTAGGCCTTCCACCCTCCCCCGCTACTGCCGCTTCCCCCTGCAGGGTTTCAGGTGATATTACTGGAGCATGAGATGCTGTATCATCCAAGGGATCTTCATCTTGCCAAACTTGATTGCCTTGATTTCCGCCCCTTCTTCCTAAGGAGGGCGGCTCAGTTTGTGTCCCTTGTCGGGTGCGTACCATCCTGTAAGTCACCAAAACAATACCATTATCATCAATCCTCAGGATCAAGACCAGGGGCTCTGATACCAACTATAAAGACCCGGAAATTAAAGACCCGGAATTTTTTTTTTTTTTTTTTTGATCCGAGAATTTGATCCCTCACAGTATTGAAATACGATCCAAATGTTTCCCATTTCGGTTAAAGGCGTTTTGTTCACTTAAAGACATACTATTTATGTTCTTTATCCTTCTTGATTGTATTCTTATTTATAATGCTTAAATTCTTGGATATTGACGGGAGATTAAAATTTTTTATCATGGTTACTTTTATTTTTAATTTAATTTTTTTTTTACCTATCCTTTCTCGAGGACGAGCAAGAGTTAAGTGTGGGGGTATTTGATGCAACCATAGTATTTGATAGTTTCATACATATTTACCTAATGTTTTGCATATGTTTTGTGTATTAAATACCTTAATATTCTTTGTTTTATGTTTTGAAGGCATTTTTGGATGAAAGATGCAAAAAGGAGGTAATTGGAGCTGATTGACAGATTTGACCTTCAGTCGATGTTTTGTGCAGAGCGGAAGCTCTAGAGATCGAAATGAAGTGATTCCAGTGGCATTAAAAAGATAACATCCATATCTTTCTTTAATGCTAAGTAAAAATAAATAAAATAAGGAAGAGCATGGGAATCGCATCCTTCAAAGTCAAATCTTGCAATCTGCCAATGTCGACCTTTGTCCATTCAAACCTTCATATCTCGAGCTACAGAAGTCCGATTGATGCAAACTCAGTTTTGGTGGATTCAGTACTCAAAGAAATATAAACGCTCCAAATATCAGCTCAAAACGATATCATATGAAGGAGATATGAATTTTACAAGGGACAACAAAATTCTGCCAACTTAAGGAAGGACTATTTTGTAAAATAGATACTAGGGTTTCGAAGCATATATAAAGGAAGAGAGGAGCAAGGAAATTTCGGCCAGCACCAAAGAAAACACAAATCTTCCTCCTCCAAACCCTAAATTATATTTTCTTCCATCTTTT
This sequence comes from Salix dunnii, assembly GCA_015731905.1. Classification (NCBI taxonomy): domain Eukaryota; kingdom Viridiplantae; phylum Streptophyta; class Magnoliopsida; order Malpighiales; family Salicaceae; genus Salix; species Salix dunnii. The sequence continues at coordinate 10,862,486 of CM027674.1, forward strand.
TATTTAGTTGTTCAATAAACATGCAAGGCTAAACTCTTTTGCTTGGTTGCAAGGACACGGAAACCTTCATATTTCAAGAACTGTGAGATCTATTTTTACCTCAATTTTTCAGTTTATATGATGAATATGTTTGTTCTCCTATGCTTATTTTCTTATGATTGTTTATTTAATTGCTAAGAGCGGACTCGAAGTTATTGTTGTAGACAATCTATTGCTAAGTTTGATATCAAAACCGGAGTTGTGATATATGAACTTGTGAAGCAACTAAGTTAGTAATTGTAGCGGATCTACGTTATTAATCTTAGGGAGAACATTCAATCAAACTAAACATATATTGCGGACAATTATGTTTCTTAATTGATCAATTTATCTAGTTTTTAATGCTGCCATTGAATCAAATTACTAGTGCGGACACTGTGGTTGTTTGATGGTTAGGGTAAGTTATACGGCGGATCCGTTAACGAACCAATTTTAAGAAGAGATAAATATTCAGAATATAAATTGATGTGTCGTTTCCATGATCAGTTCTGATTTCTGTAGGTGGATGTTGACTTGTGACCAAGGTTTGCTTTATTAATAAATTTCAGTTTTATATAATTTTCGCTTAGTTAGCTTTAGCTTAGTCTAGACAACTTCCAACCCCCCCAATTGCATAACATATAGCACGAAAATCTGAACTAAATCGTCCTCGTGGGATCGACCCCTTGCTTTCTCTATACTATCTTGTTTGATTTGTTTTAAGCTAGGGTAATTAATTTGTGCGACCGCGACATCGCAACAGCTTTGTTGCATAATTTCAGGGAAATCCAAAAATAATCATGTTGGGTAGAAAAAATAACATGCTTCTTGTGTTGATTTTTTTTTGCTTCATTGTTGGTATCCCAAACTTATCAATTGTATTTCCCAATGCCATCACCATTGTTATTGCGATGATTTAAAATGCATTTTGCTTTTATTGTTCCTAGATTATCAGGTGCTCTTACTTTTTGGCTGGTTGGATTGCCATTTGGAAATAACATTAACTTCAATTATTTTACTAGTATGTGCCCAATTTAATGACATGAAACATTCATGTTTTTGTTTTTCTTGCTTTATTGTTGTTTGTTATTGGCTTCAAGACTTTTTCCATTCCAATTTTTATTGCCATCAAAATAACCACAACTTTGTGGGGAAAAATGTTTGAGCTGTATGTACATCACTTTATGTTGTTATGATATTTTTGCCTTGGATTATCACCCTCTTTTAACATTGTCTTATACTTTAATTATCATGTGTTGCTTTTCATTGCTGTCTATTTCTGTTCCATTTCTTCACTTGATTTTGCACTGTAGTCATTTACTACTTAATTATAAGCGGCAATCAAAATCCAAACACAATCAACTTACATATACATACCTAAAGCTCCTTTTATGTTGTGCGATCACAAGAAAATAATGTCAACAAATACATAAAAAACTCGATTCTAGAACATGACCATATAAATTCTCAAAGTAGAGATATTGTGTATTAGAGTTCTATCACTTACGTTTCCGATTTATTTTGCTCACTTGACAAGCAACTTTTTCTTTGTATGAAACCTATACAACTTAGCAATTAAGAAATGCATGGTCAAAAAAACTATTAACCAAGCTGTTGAACCATTATGATATATTTATGGGAACTTTATAAATAAATAAAAAAATTAAACTCGTTGCTACAATAATTTATAATCCAATCATAGTAATTGCAAATCAACACAATCACAATAATTTATTCCTAATCAAATAACCCTTTGCATACAATGACACAAAACTCATCTTCAAATAAATTTAACAGCAACTACTGTGTTGCTTGCCACATATATATATTGAGAAATCATTAAAACAACCTTAGGCATGATATTACCTCCAAAATAACAAAAACATTATTACAGAAAAAAGGAGCGAGCGCGTTAAAAATCTGCAAATATTGGGGGGGGGGGAAATTGCTTACAAAATCAACATCTAATTCTACTATATGAAATCCAATAATGTTGGTGTAACAAAAAAAATTCAACACTTCCTTTAAACCACTCTGCCTATTGATCAAATGGTTGGAAAGAAAAATTTTCATAAAATTTCTCGATCACATCTAAAAAATTTGTCGGTTCAATCATTATGCTAACAATTCAAACAATAGCAAAGATCAACTAAATTTAGACAAATAACAACTAACTATTTTTTAATGGATTATAACAAATATAGACAATCAAACCAATATCAACGATAAACCAGTTTCAAAAACCAATATAATTAGATGTCCATATCAAAAGTTGTTGTCAAATTAAAAAAATATACAGTGATGGAATAAAGAAAATTGAATACAAAACAATGACATATAATAAATAATCATATAATAAAATATATCATGATTCTAAACAAAGAACAAAATTATCGTAGTCATACACAATTTATACCATTGCGATATATTTAGCAAATATACAATTTAACGTTGTTAGGTCATCAATTATTTTTTATAACTGTGCTTTTATTCCTACACCTGCTATTACCTTGTTTTGCCTTTCACATCCTTATCATATTTTTTCCCCTGAAAAATATTTTGATTCTTCGATCCATTCCATTTGAATGCTTCTAATATTATTTGGTCCCTCCAGTTTCAATTCACGCACCCATGACTAGCCCGCTGCAACGCTTGCAAGGATCACATATATTTACTTATGAACAAGATTGTTCATATACCATAGCACAACTGGATGATGAGGCTCCTTTATGCTCTGTTAGTGTATTAACACATTCTTCAATGGTAAACACGAGTCATGATTCTTTCCACAGCAATACTCAACAATTTCCATTTTATCGCAATAAGACTTCATCCTCTCAAGCATCAATGTTCTCTCAAAATCAGTATAATCATTGCTCTATTTTTATACTAGACAATCATTCTTGCCCATCAAATCCAACATCTCTATTCTCATTACAAGATCTTGGTGCAATTGACTCATCCTTTGTCGATCATGACCTCATGTCTTTTGTCAATCACCAACAACCAATTGGGCAAGCTTCATATCAAAGAAAGAGACAACGCTTGTTCCAAAAATTTCCATATGTTCATTTATATACATATTTTATTTGCAATTATCTATAGCGTGATTTGACACAAGATTTTCATACCCAAGAACTTTGAATGGGTACATTGACTTTAGAGACAAGACATTCAAGTATTGTCATTGCAAGGCACTTTTTTTACTAAACGAGTGGCTAGCCCGTTCAACAAAATCCATTCCAAGATTCTCTCTTTGCTGTCTTAGTGGGAAAGTTAGGCTTTCACGGCCACCACTAACACCTCAGCTTCTGGATGACTTGCTAAACAATATATTCGGTCAAAAGTCCAAAAGATTTCGCACCAATATTTATGCCTACAACTCTATATTTGCTTTTACATCCATGGGAGCAAATGTTGATCAATTAGTTAATCGTTAATCTGGCCCATGTGTCTTTAAAATTCATGGTCATTGTCATCATCTTATGGGATCTCTATTATTTTCTAATGAGGATGCTCCAAAATTTGCACAACTTTATTGTAAACCCCAAGAAATAAATGTAAGTGTTAAATTAAAGGAATGAATTAAAAGATGAATAAAATAAGTTGAGAGGGGGGTGAAATTGAAATAAATGAAAAGATTATGATTTAAATTATAAGAAGAGAAAAGGTGGGCTAAAAAGAAAACATTTAAAGGAAATGAGGGGCCTAAGTGCAATAAGAGAAATTGAGGGGTATAAATACCCCTCTTTTCTCTCATTTCTAGCAAAATGAGGGGGAGAAAGGGAGGGAGATTTTGATATTCTTTTGCTCAATTGAAGAATAATTTCAAAGAGAGAGAGAGATTAAGGTTCATGAAAACATTCAAACATAAAAAACCCAAGGATTTGGAGCACTATTGGAAGAAGAAAGTGGAAGAAATGGAGTATTTGGGCTGGCAGTAGTAGAAAGAGAAAGAGTGGAGAAGGATATTGTGATTTCACAAGCTATTAGGATCTTAAATCTCTCTTGGTATGGTGTTTCTTATATGCATCTAAAAGATTCGTGACTTTATGGTTAAATTGCATGATTTTTCTTTATGAATTTTAGGTTAGGGTTCTTGGAATTGTTTTGGGGGGAAATGTGGAATTGTGTGTAATTGATGAATATGGCATGAAATAGGATGAAATGAGAATAAATTGGCAAAACAAATGCAAATGAAAAAGCGGAGACCCTAGGAAAGGCCATGGCTGGCCATTAAGGGTAGTAATTAGGAGGGAAAGATTATGTGTTTTTCAAAGTAATAATTGTATATGTTGTGCTCAATGTGAATGTTTGTGTAATGAATGATTGAGTATGAAAAAATGAGGGAAGTCTTGTTTTCCCAAGGCCAACTTTCTGCCAAATGCATATGCTGCAGAAATTAACAACTTGACAAATTCATCTCTTGACTTTCAGAGAGAATTTGAGTGGGAAAACAAGGAATTATGATCGGTTTCCTTCATAGGAGTTATAGTTCTAGATGTCTACTATCCAAGGAAAATTGTTTCACTTAATTTAGAATTTTATAGTCCTAGTTAAGGGTCACCTGACATGACTGTGCAAAGCAGACTCTATAGAACAGTAGGTGTGTCACTTTTGTGATGCATTTAGTATATTTTGGGGGAAGAAATTGATTTTCTTCCCTTCATAAGAGTTATAGCCCTATATGTTAGCTCTCTAGTGATATACATTTTGTACAAAACAAAGTTCTACAACTCCTATTATAGTGAAAAATATGGGCACAGGTCAGAATTCGACCTCTGCTGGCAGCTTTGAGAAAAAAAGGGAAAAGAAGTGGGAGGTCGCAAAACGATGAAGTTAGATGCATTAAAGGAAAATAAAAAGTTATGTTTGAAAATAAGTGTTTATAATGATATTTTGATTGACAAAAGTTATAAAGAATAAAAAATAAAGAATAACAAATTTAAAGGCATATCAAAAATTTTACGAAGAGTATGGGTGGTTGGAAATGATTTATGAGAATTTCCTGTAATTGTAGGAGTGAACACAAGTGTGGTGCCATAGCAACAACAAGGGACCACAAGCAGAGCATCCACAATAGGTAGATGATTCATGCCTATGTTTGTAATTTAATTTTCATAGTGAAAATGTGTGATTTATGCTTAAAGTTTTGGTGGAAGTTTGAGAAGATATGATATATCAATAAGAATATTTAAGGCATGTGTGTGAGGGAAGTTTGGAAATGCCATGAACAAAACATGGCGGTGACTCGTATACATTTAGTGTATGATAGGATCCTGGATAAAGGGATTGGTAAGAATGGCTAGCATACACTTAGTGTATGCTAGGATCCTAGATAAAAGGATTGGTAAAAATAGATAACATATATTTTAGTGTATGTTAGGATTCCGGATAAAGAAATCACTATGCATAGACTAATATACATTTGATGTATATTAGAATCCTGGATAAAGGGATTGTGGTGCAATGCTTGAACACATATTCATGTATGTTGAACTTTCAAGAGTAAAATAAAAATGTATGAGGTATGTTACGGACCCGGGAAGGGGTCTTCTCCAATTTCTGATATTGTGGGGTGATAAGGGTATCGAAAATGCTTAGTATTTGCAATACTTAGTATCAGTTATATTTAGTATCGACAATACGTAAGTGGGGAAGATAGTTTGGTTTTCAAATAGCTATGATGATTATTTCAATTATATATGATGGCATATCGTGGGTTTAATAACATTAATATGATCTTTTTAGAATTTTCTTTATAAGATTATCTTGTATTTCGATTTCAGGTCCATCTTCTTCATGTTAGGAGTAAAGCTATTGTTTCTAAGTTTTTTTGTATCCAGTAGTATTTTGTATAAATTAAATTTTGGCAAACTGATAAGTATGATCACTATTTTTGGAAAAATATTGGAATGTAAGAAAATTAACTCGTTTTCTCGTATTTTATTACATGTGACTGGATTTATATCAACTCTATTGTAAATAGTTGATTGCCGTTAAATGTATGGTTTATTAATTATGATTGTGATGAGGATGATATTTATGGTTTTGTAGACCTAGAATGAATTGGTCAAGATTGAATTAAGGGTCATGTTACTGTTTTGAGACCTGTTACTGTTTTGGGACCTGTAATTTTTTTGAGACATATTAATGTTTTGGGACATGTTATGGTTTTGGGCTATGTTACAACTCACCTATTATTAAGATAAAAAAATATTATGTTTTTTTGGCAAATGTGTATTAATAAGATTATGTGGTTGTCCCCAAGAGTAGGGGGTGTTACATTTATATTTATGATGCTGCAAATGAGGTTTCAAATCGTATGTCACAGTTTCCACGTTCAACCTCAACTTCGTCGTTGGATGAGGTTATAGTTAGGAATCTAATTCAAATGCTTGCCTCAAATAATTTTTTAGTTGGCTTATTTCGCCATGCTTCCCAAAAACTTTTGGAACCTACCAATCCTGGCTATAAACTACAATTGCTATGTTAGAGAGCTAATGACACAAGCCATTATAATGATCCAACATCATATGAAATTGGTGGATTGATTGTTGGAGATATTAGTGATTGTTGGAGATATTAGTGATTGTAGTTCAAACCAAGATATAATTATTGAAAGTTGGTCAAACACTTTGCAAGGGATATCTAAGCTACATCCAAAATTTATGGCATTGTAATATCCTCTTCTATTTCCTTTTGGTGAAGATGGTTATCGAACCAACATTAGTTTTGTTGATGATGATGCCCATAACTCTAGAAAATATCAGAGAGTTCCAATGAGAGCTTTTTATGCTTATCTTATTCAAGAAAAAGAATATGGAGAGGACACTCTTATAAAAGATGGTCGACTCTACCAATAATTTTTAGTTGATGCTTTTGCCACCATTGAAGAAGACAGACTTGACTACATTCAAATGAACCAAAATTATCTTTGCTCTAATTTATATCAAAGGAGATGTTCAGGGGTCATCAACTGGGAAAATTATTCTTCCATCTTCTATAACTAGTAGACTGCGGTATATGATCAACAATTACCAAGATGCTATAGCAATTTGCAGGGCATATAGAAACCTTGATCTGTTCATTACATTCACATGCAACACTAACTACCCTAAAATCCAAAGAGAACTCAATAAAAATAGGGCTTACAAACATCACAAATTATTATTTTAAGTTGTTTCATCTATCAAACAACTAATGATTCCAAAAAAGAGGCCTTCCACATACACATATTTTGATTTGGCTTGGCCCTGAATTAAAATTCAAAACTTCTAATGATATTGACTTAGTAGTCTCAGCTGAAATGCCAGATAAAAACATTGATCCCTTATGTCATGAGATTGTTTCTAAGTTCATGATACATGGTCCATACGGTCTTGCAAAACCAGGTGCACAATACATGTCAGGAAATGTTTGTACAAAATCATTTCCAAAAAAATTTAGAAGCACAACTACTTTGGGTGAAAATGGATTTGTCTATTATAGATGTCATGAATTCCGTGATAATTTTGTGCTCAAAAATCGAATTATGCTATTCAATGACTATGTTGTTCCATAAAATAAAGAACTTTTGATGGGTTATAATGCACATATAAATGTTGAGATATACTGCAAGTCAATGCTCATCAAGTATTTGTTCAAATATATAAGCAAAAGCCCCAACAAATGTCGCCATGCTTCAAAATGACTCAAATGATGAAATACAAACATATCTTAATTGTCGTTTCATTTGCCCTTATGAAGTTATTTGGCAAACTTTTCAATTCCTAAATCATTCAAGATATCCTCTAGTTGAAAGGTTGCAAATACATTTGCCTTTTCAATAGAATATTGTTTTCTTAGGCAACAAGTCTCTTCAATCTGTTCTTAGAAGGCCAGGCATCAAGAAAACAATGCTTACTGAAAGCTTAGAATGCAACAAAAACTTTTATGGTGCACAAGACCTATATTACTTAGAATTTCCAAACAAATATGTTTGGGATTTTAGAAAAAAAGAGTGGGTTATCAGGTCTAAAGAGTTGAGCCTTGGGCATATAGCATATGTGCATCTAGCCACTGGTGAGATTTATTTTTTTAGGCTGCTTTTAAACCATATTAAAGGATCAATTGAGTTTGCAGATTTAAAAACAATTCATGGAATTGTTTATCCAACATTCCAGCTTGCTTGCAAAGCATATGGGCTATTAGGGGATGATAAAGAATGTTCTAAAGCATTTTGTGAAGCAATTGCAAATGCGTCATCACAGCAACTTAGTGTACTTTTTGCTAGCATTATTTCATTCTGCCAAGTTGCTTACCCTTTGATTTTATTCAATCAGTTTTGGCAATCAATGCACGATAACATCCTTCATAAGTTGAGAATATCTTTTAGAATGTCAAACTTTATTATACCCGATGAACAACTTAAAAATTAAGTGTTATATGAGCTTGAGCAACTTTTTAATGCTTATGCAACAACACTTCAGGATCATAACATGTCAATGCCTAATGGGGAATTACTGAAAGAAATTACAAACAAGCTTCTAAGGGAGGAACTTAATTATGATTTGATTGAACTCAAGAGTCAACATTCCTTGGATTTTGCCTTGCTCAACCATCGGCAAAGAGTTATAAATGATTTAGTTATTGCAGTCGTCTCTAACAGAAAATAGGCTTTGATCTTTGTGCATGAACATGGTGGAACTAGCAAAACCTTTTTATGGCACACAATCATAAATCGTGTCAGATTTGAGGGCTTGATTGTACTTGCAGTGACATCATCTAGTATTGCATCTCTTCTGCTCTCTAATGGATGCACAACCCATTCAAGATCCAAAATCCCACTTGCTATTGATGAGTCATCAACATGTGCCATTAAGAAAAACACTCATCTTTCAAACTTTCTTTAGAAAACCTCTCTTATAATTTGGGATGAGGCACCAATGATTAACATATTTTGCTTTGACGCCCTAGATCGTTCAATGCATGATGTGATTTCAGAGGATGACAACTATAACAATGATCTCCCATTTGGTGGAATTTTTTTTTTACTTGGTGGTGATTTTCATCAAATATTACCCGTTATTCCTGGTGGAATAAAAGAGAAAATAATCAATGCTTATTTAACCAGCTCATCTTTGTGGCCGAGGTTCACTGTATTGACTCTTATAGAAAACATGTGTCTCTCTATATATGACCTAACTTCTAAAGAAAAAGGTAATATTTGTGAGTTCTCCAAATGGATATTAAGCATTGGCAATGGTGACATGTTTGATTTGCCTTCAATGAATGAACCTGATGATTATTTCATTGTTGTTCCCTTAGATCTTCTCTTTCAACCTTCATATGATCCGATTTCAACAATTGTCTCAATAATTTATCCAAATATTTCAAAAGCTCAAGTTGACCCCTGCTATTTTAGAGAGAGAGTTATAGTGACAACATAAAACATAATTGTTGCTGAAATCAATGATTTTGTGCTTCGCATCACACCTCAAGAAAAACGTGTCTACCTTAGTATTGATTCTATTTCCACATCATCAATAGAAAGTGACAATGCAAGCTCATTATATCCAGTAGAATACATAAACCAGCTTGAATTCAATGGGACCCATCTCACACTCTTGCTCTCAAAACTGGAACACCTGTTATGTTACTCATAAATATAAGTCCATCTATTGCTCTGTGAAATGGGACTAGGCTTATAATTACATAGCTTTCATCGAAGGTCATTCAGGCACAAATAATAACTAGATCAAACATTGGTAGCAAGGTTTTCATACCAAGAATTATCTTCCCAGTCAATGAAAACATATATCCCTTCACAATCAAAAGACATCAATTTCCTTTAAAACCATGTTATGCTAAGACAATAAATAAAAGTCAAGGACAATCTTTAAGAAATGTTGGTATTTTCCTGAAAGAACAAGTTTTCACCCATGGCCAACTTTATATCGCTCTCTCAAGAGTCACTTTAAGAAAAGGTTTAAAGATTGATGCGACCATATTATTTGATAGTTTCATCCATATTTACCTAGTGTTTTGCATATTTTTTGTGTATAAAATGCCTTGATATTCTTTGTTTTATGTTTTGAAGGTATTTTTGGATGAAGGAAGCAAAAATAAGATAATTGGAGTTGATTGACAGATTTGACCTTTGGTCGATGTTTTGTGCAGAGTAGAAGCTCTAGATATCGAAATGAAGTGATTCCAATGGAATTCAAAATCTAACATCCATAAATTTCTGTAAAGCTAAGAAAAACAAATAAAATATGGAAGAGCATGGAAATCGAAGCCTTTAAAGTCAAATCTTGCAATATGTCAATGTCAACCTTTGTCCATTCCAACTTCAATATCTCAAGTTATAGAAGTCCGATTGATGCAAAACCACTTTTTTCATATTCAAGACTCAAAGACTTATAAACGGTCCAAATTTCAGCTCCAAATGATGAGTTATGAATGAGATATGAATTTTACAAGGTACAACTAAATTCTACCAACTTAAGGAAGGAAGGACTATGTTGTAAAATAGAAATTAGGGTTCTTAAGTATATATAAAGGAGGAGAGGCAGCAATGAACTTCGGCCAGTAGCAAAGAAAACACAAATCTTCTCCTCCAAACCCTAAATCATGTTTTCTTCCATCATTTTATTTAGTTGTTCAATAAACATGCAAGGATAGACTCTTTTGCTTGGTTGCAAGGACACGAAAACCTTCAGATTTCAAGAACTATGCGATCTATTATTATCTTATTTTTTCAGTTTATATGATGAATATGTTTGTTCTCCTACGCTTATTTTCCTATGATTGTTTATTTAATTGTTAAGAGCAAACTTGAAGTTATTATTGTAGACAATTTATTGCTGCGTTTGATATCAAAACCGGAGTTGTGGTATATGAACTTGTGAAGCAATTAAATAATTATAGTGGATCTACATTATTAATCTTAGGGAGAACATTCAATCGAAATAAACATATATTGCAGACAATTATATTTCTTGATTGATCAATTTATCTAGTTTTTAATGCTGCTATTGAATCAAATTATTAGTGTGGATATTGTGGTTGTTTGATGGTTAGGGTAAGTTATAAGGCAGATCTGTTAACGAATCAATTTAAAGAAGAGATAAATATTTAGAATATAAATTGATGTGTCATTTCCATGATCAATTCTGATTTCTGTAGTTGGATGTTGACTTGCCACCAAGGTTTGCTTAATTGATAAATTTCAGTTTTATATAATTTTCTATTAGTTTGTTTTAGCCTAACTTAGACAACTTCCAACCCCCCCCCCAATCGCATAGCATATAGCATGAAAATCTGTACTAAACTATCCTTGCGGGATCGACCCCTTGCTTGCAATATACTATCTTGTTTGATTTGTTTTAAGCTAGGGTAATTAATTTGTGCAATCGTGACATCGTAACAAAGATCATTTCATGTGGCAATTAAGGGCATCCTTCTGCTTATGCAAAAAATATTGTCTACAATGACATTATCAATGCTCTTCCAAGAGGTTTTTTTTATCACCATAAACCTTAAACAAAATAAAAATTAACTCATTGTTTGCTTATAAATATTTGTAGATCATCAAAATTAAACTTTGCTGCTGGAAGTGTTTCTTGGATTCCCTTTATATGTTGTCTTGTTGATTAACCTTATTTATTATTTTGTAAGATTTAGTCAACTTTATATATAGTACTAACATTTTATACATGTTTGTACATTTTAGGTTACGCTTCATTTGTATTTATAATTAATAATTCTTATTTTGTTGCTTCTATCTTTCCTCTCAAGGTCATGGCGCTATCTATCCAAAGCATAAAGAAATACAATTTCTACACATGCTTGAATGGAAGAGTTTGTCGTGTTTGATTTCTAAGATCAATGGACAAACAAGCAGTTTTAATTGCTTTTTAGTTGATGGCATAGCAAGCTTATATTGCATTACAATTTATTCTCATCTACTTTTTCAAGCTTTATACTCTATTTGTTTCGGCTGAATATTTTTAAACTCATTACTAATGTTTCTCTCTTTTATCTAATAGGGTAACACAATTCAAGCCTCTGCTAAATCCAAAAACATACAATCATTTGTTGTTTTTGTTATTGAAGGTGATTATTACCAGATTAGTGGGTTCTATACCTTTGAAAATAGATATATAAATTTTATTGTTGCCCACAAAGCAATTATTGATCTTAAGTTTGACACAAAAGTAACAAGGCTTGATCCACTGACACCCCTTGTACCGCGTCACTACTTTAACTTCATCGACTTTGCATATATGTTGATTACAGGAAAAAGATCAGAAGTGCTGACAGGTTTTATCATAGACTACCATTCTTTATGCATTTTTGTTTTCTTAAATTTATTTTCACTTCTATTTTTTTAAAAAAATATTCATATATTAGATGTGCTTGGTCGATTAAAAGCTATTCAACCACTTGAACAAATTATGGTTAGGAGTCAAGATATGACAGATAAAAGAGAGTTTATAATTGAAAATATCAGGTTGGTTATCTTAATCTCATACATTTTTAATTGATCTAGATGCCTTATCATTTTAAAATGAATCTTATATGCAGGGGTGATGAACTCAGGGTAACTTTTTGGGGTGATGTTGCGAAAAGCTTTGATGATACTGATCTAAATGGCCAAGCAAACCCATTCATAATTGTTTTTGCTGCATTTCGAATCATTGAGCTCAAGGGTTTTTCTTTTCAAACATTTCCCTTAATTTGTAATGATTGTTATTTACACTTTCTATATATATCAACTTGACTTTTTTATCTTCTTCTTATTGCCATTAATCGAATTGCTACACATTTATCTTCCTTTCCCCGTACCTATTACTTTTAAAATTCAATAATTTCACTTATATATGTTCTTTTATCAACAATAAATGCACAATTTGTTGGTTCTTTTTAAATTCACAGCTCTGCAACAGATGTTACAGCCGAACCTCCAAATAAATTACCATTGCTTGATGACAATGCATCAGCCAAGTCTAAGGAAAAAGATCCACACAAAAAATGTCAATGCCAATCTAAATCAAAACATGATTAGGTGATTTTAACTTACTCTTTAATTATGTCATTTTAAAATCTATAGCATTTCTTTAAAAAGCCTTTTCCCGCTCCATAACAAAAAATTATGCTATATATTGTTTTTTGCAACATTGTTTATAGTTTTTTTACCAAGCACTTCATATACAATAAACTAGACATCTCTATTCCTAAATTTATTAGAACTTTTTTTCAAACCAAAAAATTTCTTTCAAGATACACAATATAAAGACATGTTAAAAATAATAAAATCAATTCATTTGCTAACAAAATACAATTACCTTAAATTACCTTATATGGGCGCATGATTTTTTTCATAAGCATCACTATCAATGTCAATTAATTTTTTCATTAACAAGATCTCTTGTCTCTGCTCATTTTGCATGCCTCTATGTGCTATTTCAAGGTCAATATCCTCTCTTGAAAAGTGATGATACTTTTATGATATTGCTTTGGCATCATTTTGTTATAATAAATTAATATGTTTCTTTTGTTGTACTTTCAACTCTAGAATCAGTAAGCTAATCCATTTACTATTTTGGATATAAGATATGATGAATAGAATAGTTTAACAACTCTAATCATGTAGCTGTTTTATCGTATAACAGCTATACGGTTCCAATATTTTTGTTCTATAACTTATCTTAAATAAATTTTATCGATTGTAATTTCTCGAGATGCGGATTAAATTATCATCCAAACAGGTCAAACGATGGCAGCAATCAACATAAATACAACAAATTTCTCATTTAAAATTGCTTTGACTGATAATCATTTTATTAATGATTTATTCTTCAAGTCAAATAATTTTTAAAAATCTAATAATATTTATTTTTGTTTTGTCATTTGTTTTCTTTTTTAATTTTTTTTTGTTAATATTGTTACGTGTTTAAATTTCTAATTATTATAGATAAGACATTCAAAAAAATAATAATGATTATTTGTAAAAAAAATTCTTATAAATATATGAGACTGATTATATATTTATTTAATATTACCGTCTTAATATATAAAATTTTTCTTTATAAAATTATAGTGTCAGATTGTTAATGGTCATAGATTTTTTTTTATATAATATTATATATCTGAGCAAAATAATCAGTCTAAAAAATTTTTGGTTCTTCGTATAGCAAAAATATTTACAATAATAATAATAATTCTTATTATGTGTTAGGTTTTTATATATTCATTTTAGTATCAAAAATACATTGAAAATAATGATAATAATTATTTTCAAGGATTTTCTCTTAAAAAAACTATATATTTTGATATTTTTTTAATATTAACACCTTAATATATATATATATATATATATATATATATATATATATATATAATGAGGTAAGTTTCTTTTGAAAATTATCATATCCATTTAATATTAGTATTCTAAAATACTACGAATACAATAATATCAAGAGAAAAAAAATGAATTTGTTTTATAATGATAATGACAATGGTAGTGATAATATTATCAGTAATGATTCGAATATTAATTATTTACAATAATTATTACAATAACAGCTATAATAATTATGGAAATTTAACAATCATGATAATAACAATAAGAACAATAATCAAGATAATTCATTAATTGATGTTGTTTTTGTGAACGAATAACTTCTATAATTCTTTTATGTATGATATTTCATATCTAATATTACATGAATAAAAAATATATGAAGCTACATATAGACAAAACAAGTGAAAAATTTTAGTCAAATCTACAAATAAAAAATATATTAGTTAGTTGCCCTGTATTTCGCCACAGACAAAACCAAATTTTATAACATGTCAAAAAATATTAATGGTTCTTGATTTTTTTTTTAATAACTCTATACATTAGAGCGAAATAATCAATCTATAAGACTTTCAATTATTTAGTTGTTTATTATATTCATTTTATTATAGATAATTCATTTAAAATAACGAGAAAGATTATTTTAAAGGTTTTTTCTCTTAAAAATAATTATATATTCTAATATTTGTTTAATATTAATGCCTTAAGAAATATAACAAATAACTAATAGCTTAATATTGATTATACATGTATAAGAGATGGTTTTACTTTCATTTCACACTACCAAAGATGAACTTACTATGTTTTTTAAGCAAAGCTACATTTAATACAAAGATAAATTCTAATAAAAATTAAAAGTCAAAACTAAGAGTATAGATACATAAATACAAATAAATTATTTACAGGTATACCAAAATTACTTAAAAAATAAATGGATCAAAACTAAAGTAAGAGATAAAAGAATTATTTATTTTTTCCTTACAACACTTTTAATTGTTTTAATTTAATCCTTTGGTTAAAATTATTTACATATTGTTTTCATTTCGGCACATGTACTTTTAATTCTTTATTTTAATTCCTTTATTTTTTAGATATGTTTTTAAATAGTTTCTATTTTTGACAATGTTTATATATATACGCTCTTAATTTTGGTTTTTCATTCTAATTATTTCATCTTTTATTTAGATTATATTTGTTAGAAAAAATTAATTCTTAGATTTTAGGTTATTTTGGTTAAAAATTTATTTTTACAATATTTTTATGTATAATATTTTAGATATAATATTACATAAATAAAAAAGTATGACGCAATACAAACAAAATGGGTAGATAAATTTGCTCAAGTTATCTACAATGAAAAAATATACGAATGATTTTTCCTGCATTTCAATTATAATGTTTCGTTTAGATGAAAAAAGAAAATAATTTCTAATATATTTTATCTATTATAGTTTTACTAATTAAATATTAAGATACCCAATTATAACACGCAAAAAATCAATCAGTTCTCTACATAAAAAAAGCTCAGTGCAGCGCACGAGCAAGTAACCTCATGTAACCTAAATTTCAGTAGCCATTAATGAATATTACTTCTTAAATTTTTAGTTTTATGTGTGAGAGTGATTCTTGCATTCTTTAATTCTTGAGCGAATTGAATTTGACTTATCGAAGATTAACTGGCTTCGTGACGTCATTCTACTCATTCCAATAGGGCTGGTGCCTTGGAGCAAGTTTCCATTGTGTCACACTCCTATCAGACCTATTTTCTTTTTTATAGGATCAGATCTCATTCTTGATTGTGGATTGCGTGCTCACAAGGTTCACATCAAGTGGTATCAGAGTTAGGCTCCAAAACAAAGTCATATCATTATGTTATTTTTGTTTTTTTAGTGTTCCTTAATTTTCCAGTGTTCCATTGTTACATTGATCGAGTTTTTCTATCTAGAATGTAATGAATTATCATGTTATCACTGTACAACCAACTTGTGAACATGCAAGTAAACTAGTTCATGAGGCACAATGTGTAGAGTTCAATGTATTTTCTATTCTTAAAGTTGGGAAGACCTAATTAAAGAGGAATCAACTTTATTTTCCCCTTTTAAGGAGGAACCAAAGAGTTAGAAGGTGTTAATTCTTATGGTTTAGATTTATTTGGACTAGCTCTTTAAATTAAGAATTTTCGAACAATGTACATCATGATTGTGGTTCTATTGTTTTTGCATGCTCACATATATATTTTATTTGAAAAAAACTTCTACAACTAAAGAATACCCTAAATGTTGGATAACTTTGAAAACTTTTAGTCATAGACCACCTAGTTGAGATTTATTATTGAAGTAACAATAGTATCCAGAGGACTGAAATAAACATAAATGTAGAGTTATTGTCAGCAGAAGTTCACACACTAACTAGCCATAAGTACCATAAATTTATCTGTACAATCTTAGATATCTGAAAAAATCACGAGTAGACATAGCAAAAACAATCAAAATTCCACACACGTTTCACCTCATCAATCAAAGTGGTCCACGCAAACCAGAGTTACAACTTCTGCAATGTCTAAATTATCTAAAAGAGCAGTTCTTTCTTCCTAGCCATCCATTAAAGCAATATTCGTTGATACATAACATCATCTTCACCTCCATAATTACATTGCTATGAGAAACAATTCAAAACACATTCCACTAAATTGTCCTAGACAAGAAACAATTAAGAAAAACTTGAAACATAGTTATGCAGAAAACACATGATCATAGCACAGATAACTAACACAACACGCGCAAGGCATGTCCCTTGTTCTTACAATAGCCTGCAAGGTTAGTCACCTTAGGAATTAGTTGGAAAATTCAAACACAAACAAGGTAGAAAGTAGTATTAAAGTACCAACAACATCTAAGTTCTAAGATGACTACAAAAGCATAATTAGTGTGGCAGCAACTTGCAAGCTATAACAAGTAGGCTATCACTCTTCTGACAAAAAAAAAATCCACCTCATGACTCTTATTGTATAGCCAAACAAGAATCATATTCCCTTGATTATCTAAGCCCACCGCCCCAACCCCACCTTGTTTCTGACTAAAAGTTCATTTACCTAATGATGGCATAATTTGTGAACATGCAAGTAAACTAGTTCAAGTGGCACAATTGTGTAGAGTTCAATGCATTTTTTATTCTTAAAGGTTGGAAGGCCTAATTAAAGAGGAATCAACTTTATTTTCCCCTTTTAACGAGGAAACAAAGAGCTAGAAGGAGTTTATTCTTATGGTTTAGATTTATTTGGACTAGCTCTTTCTTCAAACTAAGAATTCCCAACAATGTACAACATAATTGTGGTTCTAATGTTTTTGCAAGCTATGTTACAAATTCAGTTCAAGTCTTAAACAACTTCATCATTTTCATTCTTTAGGATAAGAATAGACTGACTAAATAAAATATTAATGTAAAAATTATAAATTAATAAAAGAATTCAACAACATGCAACATAAATTTGTAATTACCTGATGACATAAGGTCTTTAAATTCCCCTAAGTTGTTGAAGAAGTGTATTTGGGTAGGCCAGAGGAGAGCTTCCAAAAAAAGAAAAAAAAATCAAATGTGAGCATATCTATATAAAGTCAGAGCACAAATTGGGGTCGGGCCATGTTGACATAACCTGAAATGAGCAAGATCCATGAGACCACATTTGGTTCAGGCATTTCATCGAACAATTGGTGTGCATACTCAATCCTTCGAGATCTCACGTGAGAGTAAAGCAGATGATTAGTGGTAATAGCATCATTTAAAAGGCCAAATTTAAACAGATTTGCATGTCTTGAGATTACACAAATAAAATGCTTATGGTTTTTAAGTTGTTGAATGATTTAAATTGCTCCTGCTTGATGATAGCATTACATTTATTTATTGGTGCCTCCTGCAATGTCATCCCTTTTCCATACCTTTTTCCTAAATATACCTGGTGGAGTTCTAACTCATGGCTTCTATATATATTTTGTTTATTGTTATGGGATGAAGGAATTTGAATAGACACCCTCCACCTCTTAGAAAATTAGTAATGAGTAATTTAACATCAAAAAAACATTGAATATACTCTCCAAAAAATAAAACATTATGTATTATGCATGCTCACATATATATTTTATTTGAAACAAACTCCATCTCACCCATGTTGATTATAATTTCATCATATTTGGCACGCGTCTTTCTATCCTCCCAATCGCAAGAATAAAAAGAGATCTATGGCAATTTCTCACAAAAAAAACACACCCGCAAGAAAAATTAATGATTAGATATCAAGATTTCACTGATTATCTTAGAACCTTGTCTAAAATCTATCTCAGCACATTGAAAAATTGTCATCAAATCAAAAAACCAAGATCGATATAAAGATAGGAAGATAGCTCGTGAACTAACCTTGTCCTTATCATCAATGCCATCTACAAAATTATCCTAAACCACAACCACCACCTCCACTAGAAAACCAGGATTTTAAGGATTTGGCATCAATCGACTCCGATTTCACAAGCATAAACTAAGCTCGTAAATTCTGTTACTAACAAGGATCATTAAAAATAACAGAGCTCGTTATAGTGTGTAACTTACCATTCATCCTCAGCTTGTATCACCTTAAATTCTGCAACCAATTTTGCATCTTTATAGTATCAGAGACTTGCATAAAAAACAAGCACCCCTATTAGTCCACCTATTAACTAGAGAAACTTTTTAAATGTAAAATGAATTTACGTGCATGTAAAAATTGAAGACAAGAATTCACGATGGTCACGTACCTGTGTATTTTCCATTATATGACCCATAAGGTCAAAAAATCCCAATGGATGAAAAAACAAACCTAATGTTGCCTAACTTGGCAGTCTAGGATGCATAACAAAACAAATAGGCAACCTTTAAATGCAACAATAAAACAAAAAAAAAGGCAACAACACATAACATTTTCAACCACAAACTCACAACCCTTAAGGCAAAAGTTAAAAAGTCATCCCCAACTAAGTGGCAAACCAAACAGAACTTGGTCTACTAAAGTAATTTAACCACAAACTTAGGAACAATCAACATAAAACTTAAAAGTGAACCTCAATAAACAACAATGGATGAAAAAAGCTACGCAATGAAAAAAAGCAGCAAATATGGCCATACTTCGCAATTGACTATGCATAACAAAATAGAGAAAATCCTGTAAAAAAAGCAACACATAGGAATACCATCCATAAACTCGGAAATCATTAGCACAAAAGTTAAAAAGTGATACCTAACTAAAGGCAAAAGAAATTGAACATGGGCTACCAAAGCAATCTCATCCACAAACTCAACCAGTGACACAAAAGTTCAAAAGATATCCTCAATTAAGAGGGAAATGAAATTGAACTTGATCAACTATAGCAATTTAATCCATAAATTCATCAGTAATCAACATAAAGTTAAAGTGATCCACAACTAACATCAATGGATGAAAAAACAAACCCATGTGGCCTAACTTAGCATGCTAGGAAGAACATCAAATAAAGAAATGTCCTTGGAATGCAAAGAAAGAAAGAAACAGCACGCAACAATTCCATCCAAGCACTAAATATTCATCAACACAAAAGTTAAAAGTGATCCCGAACTAAGAAGCAAATGATATTGATCTTGGTTTAATAAGGCAGTCTTATCGACAAACTAGCAACCATCAATGTTAAAGTTAAAAGTGATCCCAACTAATAGCAATGGACGAAAAAACATGGTCAATGGAAAAAAACAAGAAATATGGCCTCACTTAGCAGTCTAAGCCGCACAACAAAACAAATAGCGATGACAATGCATGACTTTAAGCGTGATGACATCCATAAAATCCTCTTAAGAAAACATTATAGGAACAAAAGAAAATTATACTTCTTATGCAAGAAAAATAATCTAAACACAACAGCAAAATAAAATTTGAAAACAAGTTAATAGGATTTCATAATAACTAAAAAGAAAATACCAACACTAGAGGTGAAAATCACCAACCTTTCTTCACAATAACAATACCTTAAGAGTTGTAGATGCAGGATATGTACACATCGAGACTACAACTGTATATTATAGAAATATACAAAACAAGAAGACACATGGTGCAACCAAAAGATAATAGAATTGAAAGATGGGTGGATTACAGGGCCTTGACTTATTTTGACAGGGGCAACACTAGTTGTCCAGTTCCTGGAAAATCATAGCTCCTGATAGATCGGCACTTTTTCTTGAAGTAGTTGTTAACAACAAAGCTTCATTCATCTTTTACAATGTCGGGCTGGTAACGAGCACCTTGCTAGTAACAATGACCCATTTAAAGGATTTCTCTACAATGGACTCCAATTTCACAAGCATAAACTAAGCTTGTAAATTTTGTTAGTAACAAGGACCATTAAAAAAAAAAGGAGCTCATTATAGTGTGTAACTTACTGTTTCAGTCTCAGCTTGCATCACCTTAAATTCTGTAACCAATCTTGCATCTTTATAGTATCAAAGACTTGCATAAAAAACAAACCCAATGTGGAGTAACTTAGCATGCTAGGATGCACAGCAAAATAGAGAACCATCCTTTAAACGCAAAAAAAGAACGAAACAACATGCAACAATATCATCCACACACTCAACATTCACCAACACAAAAGTTAAGAGATCCTGAACTAAGAGGCAAACGAAATTGATCTTGGTTTAACGAAGAAATCTCATCAACAAAATAAGCAACCATCAACATTAGAGTTAAAAGTGATCTCAACTAATAGCAATGGATGAAAAAACAACATCAATGGAAAAAAACAGCAAAAGTTGCCTCACTTAGCAGTCTAGGATGCACAACAAAACAAATAAACATCCTTTAAATGGAAAAATAAAACAAAAAGAACCAATAACACAGCATTTTCAACCACAAACTGACAACCATAAGAAAAAAGTTAAAAAGTCATCCCCAACGAAGTAGGAAACAAAACTGAACTTGGTCTACTAATGGAATTTAACCACAAAGTCATCAACAATCAGCATAAAAGTTAAAAGTGATCACCAACTAACAACAACGGATGAAAAAAGCAACCCAATGAAAAAAAGCAGCAAATATAGCCTAACTTAGCATCCTAAAATGCACAACAAAACAACGAAACATCCATTTAAAACAAGAAAAAGAAAGCAACAACACATAGGAATCCCGTCCATAAACTCAGAAATCATCAACACAAAAGATAAAAGTGATCCCTAACTAAGAGGCAAATGAAATTGAACTTAGCCTACCACAGCAATCTCATCCACAAACTCAACCATTAACATAAAAGTTGAAAAGATATCCCCAATTAAGAGGCAAATGAAATTGAACTTGATCAACTAAAACTTAATCCATAAATTCATCAACAATCAACATAAAAGTTAAAGTGATCCACAACTAACAACAATGGATGAAAAAACAAACCCAATGTGGCCTAACTTAGCATGCAAGGATGCACACCAAACAAAGATATCCTTTAAATGCAAGGAAACAAAGAAACAACACACAACAATTCCATCCACACGGTCAACATTCATCAACACAAAAGTTAAAAGTGATCCCGAACTAAGAGGTAAACAAAAATGATTGTGGTTTAACGAAGCAATCTAATCAACAAACTAGGAACCATCAACATTAAAGTTAAAAGTGATTCCAACTACTAGCAATGGATGAAAAAACAAGATCAATGGAAAAAAGCAAGAAATGTGGCCTCACTTAGCAGTCTAGGATGCATAACAAAATAAATAAACATCCTTGAAATGCAAAAAAAAGAAAAGGCAACAGCACAGCATTTTTAACCACAAACTCACAAAGGCAAAAGTTAAAAGGTCATCCCCAACTAAGTGGAAAACGAAACAAAACTTGGTCTACTAAAGCAATTTAACCACAAACCCATCAACAATCAACATAAAAGTTAAAAGTGATCCCCAACAAACAGCAATTGATGAAAAAAGCAACGCAATGAAAAAAAGTAGCAAATATAGCCTCACTTAGCATCCTAAAATGCACAACAAAATAGTGAAACAACTTTTAAATGCAAAGAGATAACAATTAAAAAAACATGAACACATAGCGATTCCATCCATAAACTCAGCAAACATCAAACTCTTAGAAATTTGTTGGAGTTCTAACTCGTGTTATTTATTGGTATGGGATCAAGGAATTTGAGTAGACACCCTCCAACTCTTAGAAAATTAGTCATGAGTAATTAATCATCAAAAAACATTGAATATACACTCTGAAAAATAAAACATTATGTATTATGCCTGAACACATATATATTTTATTTGAAACGAACTCCATCTCACCCATGTTGATTATAATTTCACGTACAAACTACAAAATCATAATACTGAACAAATCCAAGTAAAATTTATGAACAAAATAATATGGTGAATTAAATATCCCTATATTGCAATATTCAGCAAACAATTAACAGATCGTAGATATTAAAGAAAAAAATCAAAGCTCCGAATTTTCAAAAGGTAGAAAGACATCAATTTGCAAGTGAAACCACAAAACTAACTACAAGCTCCTCTATAAATGCCAATAAACCATACAATAAACTTTTTCAAATCCAAAGAGACAATCATCAAATAGAAAAATAAACAACAAACTAAGAAGAAAAACACACCTAGATAGAAATTAACGTGTCCAGAATCCAACCAACAGTATCAAAAACCCAACCAAGTTGTCCACTCACTGAAAGATAAGTCAGCCGAACTAACAAAGCAATATTTCCCAGAAGCCTGACAGTACCACTATTATCTCTCCCATCACCACTAAACCCTTGATTATACCTCACCAAAACCACCCTGCTCAAAAAAGAGAGACCTGTGGTAATTTTTCAGAAAATAAAACACGCGCGCGCGAGAACAAATTAATGTTGAGATATCAAGATTTCAATGATTATCTCAAAACCTTGTCTAAAATCTATCTCAACACATTGAAAAACTCTCATTAGATGATGAAATCAGAACCTCAAAAACGATGATAATCAAGATTGATATAAAGATAGCTCGTGAACTAACCTTGTCTAGAAAACCACTAAGCCGCTCAACAAATTAATGTTGAGATATCAAGATTGCAGTGATACCAGTGTTGTTGATCCCGTGAACAAATTATGTCGAGATATCAAGATTGCACTGATACTAAGTGTTCTTGATCCCGTGAACTAGTCTTTATCATCAAGCCTAACCATGCATCATGGTGTTAAAAAATAATGAGAGAGCGAGAGAGAGCATTTTGAAATGGTTGGAAAAGCTGTTTCGGAGAGAAAGGGTTTTTCTTCTCTGTTTTTAAAGTTTTCTTAGAGAGAGAGAGAGACAGAATTCGTTGATGTTTCTGGAGATTAATGGCACAGGAAATTATAGAGAATGTTGATTTTCTACTGTGAAGTATTGGCCCTTAGTTGTTTATGATAATTACAGGATTCTAAAAGCCTTGAAAAGTATAGTATGTTTGTTTTGGAGGGTATGCATGGGAGAGGGAGCTCATCAGGCATAACTACTTTAAAAATCATAACTATAAAAATTATTACAGCATAAATACATATTTAACAGTGTTTACACTGTATGTTAAAATTGTTTTTGAAAAAAATGAAAACTTTTTATTTTTAAATATAATTTTTTATGATTTTATATTATTTTTATGAGTTGATGTTATTATTTTAATGGTTTTTTAATAAAAAATTATTTTAATGGTTTTTTAATAAAAAATTATTTTTAAAAACAATCACAAATGCATTTCTAAACAGATACTTAGACTTCAACTTTAAAAATCATTGGATTACTTGATTCTTTTAAAATAAATTTTTATTTTTATTTCCATTCATCTCACAAGTCCAAACATAACTCTATTTTTCTCTTTGATGAATTATGGATATATTTATTTCCATAAAATAGTTTTTTTTAAAAAAAATACTATTTCTAGTTTTGTTATATATTCTAAAAAACAATTTTACATGAAAAATTATGAAAATACTTTGATTATATATAATTTTATAAACTTTCTAATCAAGCTTAATGTGTTGAGGACATGGAAACTTGATTCTTAAGGTAATAAAGATTTTGATTAACATGGTATTGTAAATAAAACAATATGAAGGAAGCCAAAAGTTGTAATGAAATTCTAGTAGCCAAAAATCCAAAACAATAGGGTATATATTTTTTTTTCTTTTGAAATTATATCTTGTTTTGCATTTCATTTTAAAAATATTTTTGAAAAAAATTAAAAAATTAAAAAATTATTTTTATTTTTTATATTAAATTAATATTTTTAATATATTTAAATTATTTTTATGTACCGATAACAAAAATAATTAAATATATAACCTATGTGTGGTATATCTTTTCTTCTTACAAATTGTATGCCCAACATTTGTAAACAAATTGCTACTGTTCATACTCATTACCAAAAAAAATTTATTTATGTTTTTCCTTTCTAATTTTAAGGGTTTACATTAAGAAAGAAGTAAAAGAGGGAAGGTCGTTACTGTTCATTACTGTTCACTATGGCTCATTGTCACTATGGACTCGAAATTTTATCCGGTAGTGCGCGCGAGTTGGTCCACCCTTTTTTTTCTTTTCCTCCCATGAACAGTGCAATGACAGTATCGTCCCTTGCAAAATGACAAAAAAAGGCGCTGGTCTGAGGGGCTATCTAGTCATTGTGCATTTTCGGTCTAGTACGGTTCGTCCGGCCGGTTTATTTTTTTTAATATTTCTTGGAATAGTGCAATCATCGTTTTAACCCTGCAAAACGATAAAATAACGCACAGGGTAGGAGGGGTGATACAGTAATTAGCCAATTTTTTATTCTTTTTCGCGCTGGATTACTGTTGGCGCGTCCCATCACGCAACGTCCATTTATGCCCTCACGCGTCTTTCGGACGGCGCGTCCGGAGTCATACGACGTCCAAAAATGCTCAACCGGCGTCTATAACGATTCTCCGCCATGATCTCTTCCACATGGTGTGACGCGTGTAGTCATTTGTTGTCCACGTACGTGTCAATGGTCGTTTGAATTTCCCGCCCTCATTTCTCTCTCCTCTTGCGCAAGCTGACGTCAGCGAAGCAGTGTTTTTGGCAAAGTTCATTTCAGTCCCTGAATGCTGGAATTTGTTGTTCTGGCCCTTATTGCAATTATATAAGTTTTGATTAGTTTCAATTGCGTCCTTCAATTCAAAGTAATTATAATATATAGTTTCAATTCGGTCCCTAGGCTTTTAATTTTGCATTTTGGCCTGAAATCTTTAATATTTTTGGTATCAAAGTTTCAATTTATTTCAATTTTATCCTTCCAAGCAAATTAATCATAAATCCTTAATAATTTTGGTGCCATAGTTTGATTTCTTTCAATTTTATCCTTCCATGCAGATAAATTACATATTTGAGATTTATTACAGAATTTTTTTATTATCTATTTTTTTTATTCCACTGTTATTAGGATTTTTTTCAATGTTTAAATTTTAATTTGTATTGGTGATCATTAAAAAAATAATATTTATGTTTTTGTTAAAATTGTTAGGTATTGAATTTTCTAATTATTATCGATAAAACATTCAAAATAATAATAATTATTATTTGTAAGTTTTATTTTCTTTTAAATATGTCAGCCCAATTATATATTTTGATATTTATTTAATGTTAGAGCCTTAATATGTGTGTGTGTGTGTGTGTGTGTGTGTGTGTGTGTGTGTAACACCCTCAAATTCTAATACCATTTAATCTTCCTGTATTTCTTTACAAATATCAAGTATTGGGTAATATGTCTAAAAATTATGTGATTTTTTTTTCTTCGTTGGTATCAAGTCATCGACAACACTTTTATTATATGTCATTATGACTTCCATCTTGATCCAATCATCTTGGATCACATTCCATTCATCAAACAATAACTCAATATTTATACTTATCAATATATGCAAGTCTCATAACATCAATTAGTCAATCAACATACATGTACTACCAAAACAACTCAAAAGATAAATAAATTCATCATTAAGCATAATCAATGCTAGCTAACTACATATAAGTCTTTAAACTATATAAATACAACATTAAGATTAAGAGTCATATTAAATTATAATAAATCTTATCTTATCATTTTGAAAATGATTTGGTTATACTATCAACTATACATACATATAATACATCCACTACATATTACACCTTCTACTTAATTTTTACAACACAAAAGGATTGACACTCAAAGTAAAGATATGAATATTACATTCCTAAAATAGTAATTCATAAACAGGAGTATTCCTACATCTAACGATCTGCACCACCTTGCGATGTACCTGTTTCAACAATAACAATATTAAGTAACTTATTCACCATATTATTCTAATAGTAATTAATTACTCTTAACCTTTGAAATTTAATACTTCTACTTCAATCTAATTTAATCCCTTAATATACATAATCTTTTCAAAATTTACAAATCCAGCTAACTCATCTTAATTACCAAATAGATCTAGCACTTCCATATAATTACTCACCAATCAATCCGGTAATTCCTATTGAATTACTCAACATCTGGCTAACCTCTTTTATTAGCCAAATAATCCTGTAATTCCATTTGAATTACCCAGCATCCGGCTAACCTCTTTTATTAGCCAATCAATCTGGTAATTCCATTTGAATTACCCAGCGTCCGGCTAATCTCTTTTATTAGCCAATCAATCCGATAATTCCAATTGAATTACCCAGTGATACAACCATATTATTTGATAGTTTCATCTATATTTACCTAGTGTTTTGCATATGTTTTGTGTATAAAATACCTTGATATTCTTTGTTTTATGTTTTGAAGGTATTTTTGGATAAAAGATGCAAAAAGGAGGTAATTGGAGGTGATTGATAGATTTGACCTTCAGTCGATGTTTTGTGCAGAGCGGAAGCTCTAGAGATCGAAATGAAGTGATTCCAGTGGAATTCAAAAGCTAACATCCATATCTTTCTAGAATAATAAGGCAAAAGAAATAAAATAAAGAATATCACAGAAATCGCAGCCTTCAAAGTCAAATCTTGCAATCTGCCGATGTTGACCTTTCTCCATTCAAAATTCAATATCTGGAGCTACAGAAGTCCGATTGATGCAAACTCAATTTTCATGTATTCAGGACTCAAAGAACTATACACGTTCCAAATTTCAGCTCAAAAAGATTTGATATGAAGGAGATATGAACTTTACAAGAGACAACTAAATTTTGCCAACTTAACGAAGGACTATTTTGTAAATTAGACACTAGGGTTTCTAAGCATATATAAAGGAGAAGAGAAGCAAGGAAGGGAGGCCGGCACAAAACAAAACACAAAATATTCCTCCTTCAAACCCTAAATCATGTGTTCTTCCATCTTTTTATTTAGTTGTTCAATAAACATGCAAGGCTAGACTCTTTTGCTTGGTTGCAAGGACACAAAAACCTTCGGATTTCAAGAACCGTGAGATTTATTCTTCCTTCTATTTTCAGTTTATGTTATGAATGAGTATGATTGTTTTCCTATGCATATTTCCTATGATTGTTGTTGATGATTGATAGAGCGGACTCTAAGTTATTGTTGTGAACAATCTATTGCTAAGTTTAATATCAAAACCGGAGTTGTGATATATGAACTTGTGAAGCAACTAAGCTTGATAATTGTGGCGGAACTATATTATTGAACTTAGGGAGAACATTTGAATAAATTGACACAAGTTGCGGACAACTTGTATGTTAATCTTGATGAAATTATCTAGTTCTTAAAGCTACCATTAAATTGAATCATTACTGTGGACACTTTGATTGTTTGTTGGTTAGGATTAGTTATACGGCGGATCCGTTAATTAATTACGTTAAGAAAAGATAAAATTTCAGAACATAAATTGCATTTTCTGTTTCAAGGATCGGTTCTAATTTCCGTAGGTGGATGTATGCTTGTGACCAAGGTTTGTTTTCTTGATAAGTTTCGGTTTTAATTGATTTTGTTTGCTAGTTTAATTGCTGCCATAGTTTAGATAATCACAAACCAAATCCCCCCAATCACATAATGTACAACATAAAAATCTGACTTGAAACTTCCTCGTGGGATCGACCCCTTGCTTGCTCTATATTATCTTGTGTGTTTTAAGCTAGGGTAATTAATTTGTGCGACCGCGACATCGCAACAAATTTTGGCGCCATTGTCGGGGAAATAATTTTAGTTGATTATTGTGCTTGTACTATTATTTTTATTTTTTGTGATTCAAAAAAAAAAAAAACAGAATTTTTGCTTGCGACGGTACTGTTCACTTGCGGCAATGGTACTGTTCAAAACAGAGTTTTTGGTGGAATTAGGTATTGGGCTTTTAATTCCTGGAGTAAAAGGACGTTCTGAACATGACTAGTGATATATCAGTAGCCCCACCCTATTGAGCCTAAATTCCTCTGTTTTCTAGTGTTTTCAGGCAGTTTTAGTTTTTTTACCGTAAAATTTTCGTACAATTTGCATTGTTTTTGATCTCTTGTGTGGTTAATTTCTTTTGAGTTTTCTTATCAATTTATGCCTGTGACCTGTTCTACTAATCAAAATCAAGTGCAGGTTGATCTCGAAATAGAAAACACTTTACGCAGGTTACGAAAGGAAGCTCGCATCAACATCATGGCTGTGCGCGACAACGAACACTTAAGGAGCTTGCTGCTCCTAACGTGGAAAACCAACAATTGTGCATAAACATAGACAGTAATGTGAACTTTGAACTCAAATCTGGTTTTATACATTTGCTGCCAACTTTCAATGGTCTTGCAGGAGAAGATCCTCATACTCATCTCAAGGAGTTCCATATGGTTTGTGTTGGCATGAAACCGAATGGAGTTGATGAAGAACAAATTAAGTTGAAAGCTTTCCCTTTCTCTTTGAAGAGGGCAGCAAAGGCATGGCTTTTCTCTATTCTCCCAGGATCTATTGGAACTTGGAATGCTATGAAGAAGATTTTCCTTGAAAAATATTTTCCAGCATCTCGAGTTGCCAATATAAGGAAAGAAATATGTGGGATTCGACAATCTCATGGAGAGACACTTTCCGAGTATTGGGAAAGATTTGAGCAACTATGTATTCAATGCCCTCATCATCAAATACCCAATCAGCTGCTCATTCAATATTTCTATGAAGGATTGATGCCCACTGACCGTAGTATCATTGATGCTGCAAGTGGAGGAGCATTGGTGGATAAGACACCCGAGGCTGCACACCAATTGATCTCAAACATGGCAGCCAACTCAAAACAATTTGGCACTCGTGGAGACCTCTCCAATAAACAAGTAAATGAGGTAAGTATTTCTAACCTTGAAAATAAAGTTAATGATCTTACTTTTCTTGTGCGTTCTTTGGCTTGTGGAAATGTGCAGCAGGTGAAAGTTTGTAGCATATGCTCCTTACAAGGACATGCTTCGGATATGTGCCCAACAATGCAAGAAGATTACATTGAACAAGCAAATGTGGTTGATGGAACATTCAATGGACAACCCCAGCGTAAGTATGATCCCTTTTCTAACACGTACAATCCTGGATGGAGAGATCATCCTAACTTCCGTTATGGGAACCCACCTCATCAAGGAAATCAAGGGAGACAGTTCCATTCCCATGGATTCCAACCACAGCCCCAGCAAAATTATCAAGCAAGACAACCCCCTCCACTCACCAACTCCAATGTTATGGGGTCGTCATCCAATGATGATCTTCGTGAGATGATGAAAACTTTGGCTTCTAACACTGTGACCTTGCAACAAAATGTCATGTCTTTTCAACAGGAAACAAGGTCAAGTATTCACAACTTGGAGAAGCAAATGGGGCAAATAGCTTCAGGTGTGGGCAAACTGGAAACACAAATGAATGGCAAATTGCCCTCCCAAGCTTTGAATCCAAAAGAGAATGTTAATGCAATCATGCTGCGAAGTGGGAAAGAACTTGGAGAAAACAAGTCAAAACAAGTTGAGATGGAGGAGGAAGAAGAGATAGAAACTGAATTGAGTACAAAGAAAGAACATCCTCCTCCTCCACAAACAGAAACAAAGACAAACACTCCAAAGGTAATTCCTCACTCAATGAATTCCAATTTTAAAACAATTCCACCCTTTCCTGTGAGTTCTTCTAGGTCTAAGAAAGAAGACAAAGAAAAAGAGATCTTAGAGGTTTTCAAGAAAGTGGAACTCAACATTCCTTTGATTGATGCTATCAAGCAAATTCCCAAGTATGCAAAATTCTTGAAGGAGTTGTGTACTACCAAGAGAGCTTCCAAACTAAAAGGTCATGAAACGGTAAGTATGGGTGAAGTTGTATCTGCCGTTGTTCAAACGAATTTGCCTTTGAAACAAAAAGACCCAGGTGCGTTTACTATCCCATGTGTTATTGGTAATGCTAGTTTTAAAAGAGCTTTATGCGATTTAGGTGCATCCATTAGTGTTATGCCCAAACATGTTTATGATTCTCTTAGTCTTGAGCCTTTGAATAAAACTAGCATTGTAATACAACTTGCTGATCGTAGTTTTGTTTACCCACTTGATGTGATAGAAGATGTCCTAGTCAAGATTGATAGCTTGCTAATTCCATGTGATTTTTATATTCTTGATATGGAACATGATTCTTGTGATTCATCAACCAGCACTCCTATATTGTTTGGGAGACCATTCTTGAAAACCGCCAACACAAAGATTGATTGTGGTAAGGATACCTTATCTATGGAGGTAGGAGATGAAAAAATTGAATTCAATTTTCATGATGCAATGAAATATCCTTATAGCAATGTTTATTCTATCACATGCTATGATCAAATTGATAAGTGTGTGCAGCAAGTTTGTGATTTTGATTGCGAAGATGGATTAAGCATAGCTTTGAGCTATGGCTATGATTTCACCAAGATAGAAGAGATGGAGAGGCATGTGTGTGTTCCCCAAAACGTGCACGAATCAGTATTGGCCTTATAAGCTTTGCAAACCATTCCCCATGGTAATGACTTTATTGATTTAGTACTTTCACATAAAAAGCTTTTGCCATCTATTTTACAGGCCCCCGAGTTAGAATTAAAACCTTTGCCTGATAATTTGAAGTATGTATTCATTGGTGACAACAATACACTTCCCGTTATCATAGCAAAAGGTTTGACAAGTATGCAAGAGGAAAAACTTGTGAAGTTGTTGTGTGATCACAAGACGGCCATTGGATGGACTTTAGCTGACATCAAGGGCATTAGTCCCTCAATGTGTATGCATCACATACTATTGGAGGAAAACACAAAACCAACAAAGGAAATGCAAAGGAGGTTGAACCCGCCTATGATGGAGGTAGTGAAAGCTGAAATTTTGAAACTATTAGATGCAGGAGTCATTTACCCCATCACTGACAGTAAATGGGTCACGCCAATCCATGTGGTACCCAAAAAGACTGGAATCACGTTGGTGAAAAACAAAAATGATGAGCTCATTCCTACTCGCATCTTGAGTGGATGGAGAATGTGTGTTGATTACAGAAAGCTCAATCTTTCTACACGCAAAGATCATTTCCCATTACCATTCATGGATCAAATGCTTGAACGCCTTGCAGGTAAGTCTTTTTATTGCTTTCTTGATGGATATAGTGGATACAATCAGATTGTTATTAATCCTGAGGATCAAGAAAAGACTACGTTTACATGTCCATTTGGTACATATGCATATAGAAGAATGCCCTTTGGTCTCTATAATGCTCCTGCAACTTTTCAAAGATGCATGATGAGTATTTTTTCTGACTATGTTGAAAGAATAATTGAGGTTTTCATGGATGATTTCACGGTGTATGGTGATTCTTTTGATAGATGTTTAGAAAACTTATCTTTGATCTTGAAAAAGTGCATTGAAACTAACCTTGTCTTGAACTATGAAAAGTGTTATTTTATGGTAGATAAAGGAATAGTTCTTGGGCATGTTGTGTCTTCACATGGATTGGAGGTTGATAAAGCTAAGATAGAGGTTATTTCATCATTGCCTTACCCCTCATGTGTGAGGGAAGTTCGTTCTTTTCTAGGCCATGCAGGTTTCTATCGACGCTTTATCAAAGATTTCTCGAAGATTACGGCACCCTTATGCAAACTATTAGCCAAAAAAGTGGATTTTATGTTTGATCAAGCATGTAAAGATGCCCATGATAAGCTTAAGAGACGTGTCACATCTGCCCCTATCATCCAACCACCAAATTGGGATGAACCTTTTGAGATAATGTGTGATGCGAGTGACTATGCGGTAGGAGCTGTGCTTGGGCAAAGAATTGGGAAGAATTTGCATGTTATCGCCTATGCTTCTCGTATGTTGGATGGAGCACAATGCAATTACCATACAACTGAAAAGGAACTTTTTGCAGTGGTGTTTGCTCTTGAAAAATTCAGGTCATATCTACTTGGTACAAAAGTCATTGTTTTTACTGACCATGCAGCTCTCAGGTATCTTTTGAAGAAGAAGGAGTCCAAACCAAGACTGATTAGGTGGATCTTGCTTTTACAAGAATTCGATCTTGAGATCAAAGATAAAAAAGGTGCTGAAAACCATGTGGCTGATCACTTGAGCCGATTGAGGACCGAGGATATACAGATCGAAACAATAAGAGATACATTCCCTGATGAGGAGTTGTATATGTTGCATTCCTCTACAAGACCATGGTATGCTGATTTGGTAAACTATTTAGTCACCAAAGAATTCCTTCCAGGTTTGTCTAAACCCCAAAAAGATAAGTTACGAGCTGATGCTAAATATTATTTTTGGGATGACCCTTACCTTTGGAAATTTTGTGCGAATCAAGTAGTTAGGAGGTGTGTACCACAAGATGAATTTCATTTCATTCTCACTTTTTGTCATTCTCATTCTTGTGGTGGGCATTTTGGAGCAAAAAGAACAGCCCACAAGGTACTTGAAAGTGGTTTCTATTGGCCTTTTATTTTTAAAGATGCATATCACTTCTGCAAATCATGTGAAAAATGCCAAAGAACAGGTAGTATCACTCATAAGAATCAAATGCCTTTAACAAATATTCTTGTAAGTGAAATTTTTGATGTTTGGGGTATGGACTTTATGGGTCCATTTCCTTCTTCTTTTGGCAATCTTTATATTCTTCTTGCTGTTGATTATGTGTCTAAATGGATTGAGGCGAAAGCCACACGAACTAACGATGCTAAGGTTGTTTTAGATTTTGTCAGGAATCACATATTTGACAGGTTTGGAATCCCTAAAGCTATCATTAGCGATCGTGGCACTCATTTCTGTAATCATTCCATGGAAGCATTGCTACGCAAATATCATGTGACTCATCGAACTTCCACAGCATATCATCCTCAAACGAATGGCCAAGCTGAGATTTCAAATCGAGAAATCAAATCCATTTTGGAGAAAACAGTGCAACCTAATCGGCGAGATTAGAGTCTACGTCTTGGAGATGCACTTTGGGCTTATCGAACTGCTTATAAATCACCTATAGGAATGTCACCTTATAGAATGATTTATGGGAAAACATGTCATCTACCGGTGGAGCTTGAACACAAAGCTTTTTGGGCCATTAAACAATGTAATATGGATTATGATGCTGCTGGAATTGCAAGAAAACTGCAACTACAAGATTTGGAAGAGATTCGAAATGATGCTTACGAGAATGGAAGGATTTACAAAGAAAAGACTAAGAATCTTCATGACCGAATGCTTACAAGAAAGGAGTTTCATGTTGGAGACAAAGTCCTTCTTTATCATTCGCGTTTGAAACTTTTTCCTGGAAAATTGCGCTCTCATTGGATTGGACCCTTTGTTGTTTCTAATGTTTTTCCTTATGGTGTAGTTGAAATTACAAGTTTAGAAACCAACAAAGTACTCAAGGTCAATGGGCATCGTTTGAAACCTTTCTATGAAAGTTGGACGACAGAAACCACCAATTCTATGGAGTTAGCTAAACTGATTTATGAAGAATGAGCATACCATATGTCGAGCCAATGACACAAAACAAAAGTGCTTCCTGGGAGGCAACCCAACACAAAAAAAAAATTAAAAAATTCAGATTTGCTTTCTTTTTCCCTTGTCCTTTATTTTTCGCATTTTATTTCATTTTTTTCATTCTCCTATATTCATTTTCTTTTATTTTTCAACATTGAGGACAATGTTGTGTTTTAAGTGTGGGGGTATTGGGAAAATGTCAAATTTCTTATTTTGTTTTTCTTTATTCTTCCAAAAAAAAAAAAACAGAGAAAAATTTATGATTAATCTTTTTGAACTCCTATTGGTTTAGGAGAATATGGGTATTATGTATGAGAATTAAGTGAGATAGATGAATATATAAATTGAATGAGTGAGTGAGCATGCAAGTTTTAATGTTTAATTGGTTGAAGGATTGACTTTGAGAATATGCCATGTTGACTTGATAGTGCTATACCAATGCAAGCTTTTGAGCCTTCAACATTATATTCTTTGAGTGCGCATTCTTTCAATGATATGTATCTCTAGAACTTGCTTCATATCTTGTTGAGATTACATTCACATTACATATATGAATGAAGATGATAAAGGCATTAGGAATTTTAACTGCTTGAGCCAAAAAGCCAACCTAAAGCATATTATCCTTAGTGAGCCTCTTTTGAGCTTGTTTATCTTTTCTTTGCTTTACCCATGTATAAGCCTTAAACTTTTTATATGTCTTCCTCTTTTCCCCTGGCCAAGGATTAGTAGAGCATACACTTATGATATCTCATGGAATTATGGTTGGAAATTATGTGAAAAGAAAGAAGTAGTGATGTTTGATGAAAAGATGGGCAAAGTTGCCAAAGGTGAAGAACAAAACAAAAAAAAACAAGAAGAAAAGAACAAAAGAACAAAACAAAAAAAAAGAAAAAGAAAGAAGAAAAGAAGAAAAGAAAAGAATAGAAATGAGTTTGAAATCGAAAGTAGCTAAGCATTGGTGCTTAAAGATTGAAAATTGATGTGTTTTGATGGAATATCTTGGTTGAAATATAAATTTTTTTTCTTTTAGAATGCTCTACTTTCTTTGGTTTGAACATTTTCTTCTACTCTCTTTTACCTCACCTTAACCTTAGCCCCATTACATGCAGAACATAAGACCTTTTGATTTATGCATTGTTTGTAATATTTTAGTAATGGAGATGAGATTGAAGAGCAAGCTTATGGTAGAACATTTTCATTGATTGAATTTGAGAGATTTAAACACATAAGCCCTAAACACATGAGTGTTGGAGTGTATATCGATGAGAGGACCTATCACTTTGGCATGGCATAGATTTCTTTTAAATCCCGAAGATTAATTGAGTTTTGAAGTTTGAATGTAAACAAATTCATGAAGATTTATGTTCTTTATCCTTCTCGATTGTATTCTTATTTATAATGCTTAAATTCTTGGATATTGACGGGAGATTAAAAAATTTATCATGGTTACTTTTATTTTTAATTTAATTTTTTTTACCTATCCTTTCTCGAGGACGAGCAAGAGCTAAGTGTGGGGTATTTGATACAACCATATTATTTGATAGTTTCATCTATATTTACCTAGTGTTTTGAATATGTTTTGTGTATAAAATACCTTGATATTCTTTGTTTTATGTTTTGAAGGTATTTTTGGATAAAAGATGCAAAAAGGAGGTAATTGGAGGTGATTGACAGATTTGACCTTCAGTCGATGTTTTGTGCAGAGCGGAAGCTCTAGAGATCGAAATGAAGTGATTCCAGTGGAATTCAAAAGCTAACATCCATATCTTTCTGGAATAATAAGGAAAAAGAAATAAAATAAAGAATATCACAGAAATCGCAGCCTTCAAAGTCAAATCTTGCAATCTGCCGATGTTGACCTTTCTCCATTCAAAATTCAATATCTGGAGCTACAGAAGTCCGATTGATGCAAACTCAATTTTCATGTATTCAGGACTCAAAGACCTATACAGCTTCCAAATTTCAGCTCAAAAAGATTTTATATAAAGAAGATATGAATTTTACAAGAGACAACTAAAGTTTGCCAACTTAAGGAAGGACTATTTTGTAAATTAGACACTAGGGTTTCTAAGCATATATAAAGGAGAAGAGAAGCAAGGAAGGGCGGCCAGCACAAAACAAAACACAAAATATTCCTCCTTCAAACCCTAAATCATGTGTTCTTCCATCTTTTTATTTAGTTGTTCAATAAACATGCAAGGCTAGACTCTTTTGCTTGGTTGCAAGGACACAAAAACCTTCGGATTTCAAGAACCGTGAGATTTATTCTTCCTTCTATTTTCAGTTTATGTTATGAATGAGTATGATTGTTTTCCTATGCATATTTCCTATGATTGTTGTTGATGATTGATAGAGCGGACTCTAAGTTATTGTTGTGAACAATCTATTGCTAAGTTTAATATCAAAACCGGAGTTGTGATATATGAACTTGTGAAGCAACTAAGCTTGATAATTGTGGCGGAACTATATTATTGAACTTAGGGAGAACATTTGAATAAATTGACACAAGTTGCGGACAACTTGTATGTTAATCTTGATGAAATTATCTAGTTCTTAAAGCTACCATTAAATTGAATCATTAGTGCGGACATTTTGATTGTTTGTTGGTTAGGATTAGTTATACGGCGGATCCGTTAATTAATTACGTTAAGAAAAGATAAAATTTCAGAACATAAATTGCATTTTCTGTTTCAAGGATCGGTTCTAATTTCCGTAGGTGGATGTATGCTTGTGACCAAAGTTTGTTTTCTTGATAAGTTTCGGTTTTAATTGATTTTGTTTGCTAGTTTAATTGCTGCCATAGTTTAGATAATCACAAACCAAATCCCCCCAATCACATAAGGTACAACATAAAAATCTGACTTGAAACTTCCTCGTGGGATCGACCCCTTGCTTGCTCTATATTATCTTGTGTGTTTTAAGCTAGGGTAATTAATTTGTGCGACCGCGACATCGCAACACCCAACATCTGGCTAACCTCTTTTATTAGCCAATCGATCCGGTAATTCCATTTGAATTACCCCATATCCGGTTAACCTCTTTGTTAACCAATAAAACCAGTAATTTCACATAATTTACCGGTAATTCACATAATCATAACGCAATTTATTCATTTGCTCCATTCGTTTAATATCAATTAAATGCGCAACACAGATTATTAGGGAAACTAAAAATTATAAAATATGGTGACGAATCACCTACCTTCTGCTTGGGATGACCCAGCTCCTCCTATCTGATAACCAGCTCCAGACGCAACTCCTAAATCAATCAAGTGTCATTATATCATTAGTCCATCAATATTTTTCTTACGTGTTGAAACACAAAGCACATAATATTTTTTTATTTGTAATTTGTTCTAATAAAAATTCATTCTCAAATATAACATCATTATTTTACATACAACCTCATATTTAACTCAATTTACTTCTTTGCTTACTCTATGTTCATAATTCCTCCATCAAATAATTCTTCTATTCTTTATACCCTCACATCATATTATTCATTTTATCTAAATACTATATTCAAACACAATCTAGACATCTTGTCTTCACATTTTCTTTTAACTAGTTTATTTCTCTTTTAACTGGAATTTACTTATTATTATTATTATTTTCTCAATTTAAATGTTATCTCTTCATTTAGTCTTTCTTACATTTTCAATTATCATAAAATTTTTAACCAGATTTTATTCAATATATTTTAAGGTTTCTCATAAAATTTCAGTTCAATTCAATGGTCGGATCGAAAATTACATCCAATAACATAAAACTAGTCGAATTGTGATTTTTCGTCAAATTTCTGAATTTCTCTAAAAATTATGAAATTTTAACCCAAGCTAAAGTATCATATTAGAAGGCTCCACGCAAAATTTCAGGATTTTTAGATAACTCAATCAAGAGTTACGATTTTGTTTTTTTTATTATATAAAACTAGTCAATTTATGATTTTTCGCCAGGAGGTTTTACAATATGTATATATATATACTAAGTCTTTTTTGGAAAAAAATTAATATCATTGTTCTAAAATACTTTTAATATCATAATATGAAAAAAAAAATTATGGAATTTTTTTCTCATCAATGTTATTATTTCAACTGTTATTCGGTTTAGTTTTTTAATATTTACATTTTAATTTCTGTTGGTGATCATTTCAAAAATAATATTGTCTATTTCTTTATGTTTTTTATTTCTTCAATTCAGATAATTTTTTAAAATCTAATAATATTTATTTTTGTTTTTTCATTTATTTAGTTTTTTAATTTTCTTTTTTTTTTTAATATTCTTGGATGTTCAAATTTCTTATTATTATAGACAAGGTACTCAAAATAATGATAATGATTATTTATAATATATTTTTTTGCTTATAATATATGGAACTATTTATATATTCTGATATTTATTTAATTGAAGCTTAATATATATATATATATATATATATATATATATATATATATTATGTTTCAAAAAATAACAATTTACTATTAGTATTCTAAAATATTTTTGATATAATAATATGAGCAACAAATTTTACAACCAGTTTCATACATAGGAAAAAAATATTTCTAATAAATTTTATCAAAAGAGTTTTAACAGTAGCAATATTCAATCACTTTTCGGTGGGAAAAAAACCCGTTTCTAATATATTTGATGAATTATAATTTTACTGCTTAAATATTAAAATAAAAAATTACAACACATAAAAAATCAAGCAGTTTTTTATACAGATAAAAAAGCCTTGCGCATCGTGCGGGCAAATTAGCTCGTTGTTTATAATTCTTTTACGTTGCCCGTTACCGACAGCGTGGCCTCCTAGATAAAAAAAAATAATAATAATTACAGCTAATGTTTTCCAAGTAACTCTTTTTATTGCATAGTTAAATAATTCTTTTATCCTCCAACAAAACAAAACAAAAGTTTTGACATTGCATTTCTTAAATAAATTTAATTTTCAGATTTAAATTTAAATTTATAATCATTTGAAATCTAATATTTTTTTCCTTTGTTCGATTTATTAGTTTTTAGATTATTTTTTTTCTTCCGGTGTAAAAAAAGCTAATTTTTTTTTTTATGATTTCTTTCACTTTTTTTGTTTACTCCTTCATCATTTTGTTTTTTTATTCTTCGATAAAATTTAGTTCTTTCAATTATCTACGTGGTAATAATAATAGTTTACTTTTTTCCTTACTTACTCTTTTATTATTAATTTATTTTTTATATTCTTCATAATAATTTGATACTTTTTTAGCATTAACAAT
Organism: Salix dunnii; assembly: GCA_015731905.1. Classification (NCBI taxonomy): domain Eukaryota; kingdom Viridiplantae; phylum Streptophyta; class Magnoliopsida; order Malpighiales; family Salicaceae; genus Salix; species Salix dunnii. Next base: position 10,902,078 of record CM027674.1, read on the forward strand.
AATAATAATTTTATTTTTTATAATCATCATAATAATAGTGATATTATTAATTATAATCATTAGTATACTCATGGTGTTAATAATCCGCAAATAATTGACCTGCATTTCCTTGTAGCCAGCACCAAATTTTTTAGTATATAACAAAAATTTTAATGGTCATATATTTTTTTTATGATGCTATACATATGAACTAAATATTTAACTTAAAAAGTTTACGATATGTGGTTTTTATATTTATTTATTTATTTTACTATAGACAAGACATTTAGAATAATAATGATAATTAATTTTAGGATTTTTTTCCTGAAAAATAAGTGAGGCTAATTATATATTATGATTTTTTTTATATTAACATCTTAAAATATATATATAAAAAATGAACTAACATTTTTTTTATAAATCTTACAATAATTTAATCTCAGTGCTCTAATATAATAATATAAAGAAAAAAAATATGAAAAACTAATCTTTAATAAGTTTTAGCAGTTATATTTTTGCTATCTGTCAAATAAATTATTCATCAAATAGTTAAAACATACCTAACAAACAATTAGGTTGTTGCAAGCAACAAATAACTCATTTTTATTCAATTTGATCAATTGCAGTTTTTTATCTACCAATTAAATTATTATTCAAGTAGTTAAAACAAAATCATCAATCAAATTATTTGTTGTGTGAAATAAATCACTCTTCTGTGCTAAAATTCATCAATTGCAATTTTATTATTTGCTAATAAAATAATTCATCAAATAAATAAAACATACACAATAATCAATCAGTGTATTACATAAAGCACGTGACTTATTTTTAATAAATTTTATCGATTATTTTGATTAATAATAATAAATTAAAACAATAAAAAAAATTTTCTAATCACTAAGTAATAAATCTAATGATTATTCAACATCGCTAAACGCTATGTACTCAGTTACCCACCCTCCCTCATCCCAAGCATTTCAATTCAATGATCTCCCATTAATTTTCATTATCAAGAAAAGGGAAAGGAATTTCGCCCTAATGGGCCTCAAAGCGGTGGGTAAAGAATTTCCGTGTTGGATTCCTATCGCTTGGATTAACATCAACATATCCTGTCCGTCCAAATCAAGTCTTCTTACCTTTTAAAGTCATCACCTAAGACATGAAATAAAGGTATCCAGTTGGTTTGTCTTAACTTCATATAAAATCTTAACCAGCCTCATCTCCCTCTCTGAAAAAGTTATGGTTTTCAAGGTGCGAGTCTGCTCAATTTAATTGATTTGGTTGGAAACTAGGGTTTGTTTAACTCTTTTTTTACTGCAGTTTCAATGCAAATTTGAGCTTGTTTATTTAATAAGTGCTTAGTTCATGTGAAAAAGTTGCAGTTTTTTTAATCCACATTTTGGTGCGGTCAAAATGTCATTTTTTTAAAAAAATTTGGTGTCTTGACAGATCTGATTTCTTCTAACCTTGATGTTCTTACATAAATAAATGATGTGCTGCAATCAAGTCACTATAATTGAAAGATTTGATCTTTTGTGAAGTTTCTGGAGAATAAATTTGCTTGTCTGTTTGTTTTCTGTGGAGCTCAAGAAAATAGACTCTCTTTTTGTGGTTTAACTGGTATTAAGGAGTTGTTTTGTTTGTTGCAGTTTGAAAATGCCACGTTATGATGACCGATATGCGAATACGCGCCTCTATGTTGGCCACCTGGCTGCTAGGACACGATCACGGGATCTGGAACATCTTTTCAGCAAATATGGGCGGTAATCTCTCTTATTTCTAAGTTAAACATGTTTGGCGTAGTGTAATTATGGTCACCTCTCTCACGAACACACCGGTGGATTGTGCACTGTGGGTTTTTTGGTTTATAAATATCTATTGGAAACTCGCCCAAATGTATTTTGTGCAATTCATTCCTGTGTTTTCAAGTTTCTGCTGAATGATGCTGCAGCTTGAATTTAACACCACTGACATGTTCTCTGCAGCAAAGTAACAGTATATCTGTTCGTTTCCTTTGCTTAAATACTCCTGATCCCAAGCTGAAACAGTAGCCAGAGGCGTCATTTTTTTTTTTTTAACTTGAATGATCTTGTTGAAGGTTTCTGGCCTAATGCCTAACCTGGAGGTCTATGGTGAGGGTTGCCATAATATTCGGTTTGTTCTGGAGGTCTATGGCATCAATAAATGAGTTTAAAATCACTGTCGGAAAATCCCAGTAGTTTGGAATTTTAACATTTCGTAAATTTTATACCAAAGGCAACAGTCCCTTTGATATATCTAATTACTCTCTTTGCTGTTTTGAGATGATTTTTGCTAGCACAATGCATAAAGCGAGAAAGGATGCTGACAGCAAATAGAATATCTGGTCTAGTTGTCGTTAAATACGTTAGACAACCAACCATACTTCTGAAATAATTTTCATCCACCTTGTTTGCACCATCATCTTTGCTTAAACTCTCCTTTGAATTCATTAGAGTAGCTATAGCCTTGCAATCTTCCATGTGGAATTTCTTGAGAATTTCCTTGGCATATTTTCTTTGACAAATGAAGACTTCATGCTCTTCTTGCTTAATTTCCATCCCTAGAAAATATGACATTAACCCAAGGTCTGTCATTTCAAAAATCTCCATCATCTCCCCTTTGAATCCATCAATTTGCTTAATGTTGCTTCCTGTAATTAGAAGATCATCAACATAAAGAGAGACAATAAGCAAATCATTTTCTTTATGCTTCACATAAAGAGTGGCTTTGGACAGACTCTTCATAAATCCCAGCCATGATAGGTGCTCATCAATCTTGCTATACCATGCTCTAGGTGCTTGTTTCAAGCCATATAGAACCTTCTTCAGCAAATAAACCTTCTCTTCTTGTCCTTGTGCAGCAAATCCTTCAGGTTGATCCACATAAATCTCCTCCTGCAAGCTGCCATTGAGAAAGGTGGATTTTACATCCAATTGAAAAACCTTCCATCCATTTTGAGCTGCCAATGCTAACACAAGTCTGATGGTGTCAAGTCTGGCTACCGGTGCAAATGTATCGGAGTAATCAACTCTAAAAATTTGCGCGTAGCCCTTTACGACAAGCCTGGCCTTGTACTTGTTGATGGATCCATCTACGTTCAGTTTTGTCCTGAAAACTCATTTTACACCAATCACTTTCCTGTTTTTTGGCCTTTCAACCAGCACCCAAGTCTTGTTTTTCTCTATCATTGACATCTTCTCTTCCATTGCTTTCAGCCACATTTCATTTTTGACAGCTTCAAAGTAATCAGCAGGCTCACATACAGCCACATTACATCTTTGATAGATGTCTTGAATCAGCCTTGTTCCACGAATTGGTTCCTCATTTTCCAAGTCTGTTTCTTCTTCTTTTGCTGGTTGAAGAACAGATGTGGATATGAGTTTGTTGCTGTTTGTTTCACTTGTTGGCTCCCAATTCCACTTTTGCTCCTCATGGAAAATCACATCTCGGCTCACAACTATCTTCCTTGTCTTTGGTTGATAGACTTTGTACGCCTTTGAAGATGAGCAATACCAGACGAAGATGCCAGGTTCTGATTTTTTGTCTAGCTTATCTCGCTTGACCTGTGGAATGTGAGAAAAACATACACAACCAAACACTCTTAGAAAATTGAGTGAAGGTTTGTAGCCATACCAAGCCTCAAATGGCGTCATGTTTTTGATAGCTTTTGTGGACATCCTGTTCTGCAAATACACAACCGTGCTTGCTGCTTCGGCCCAGAAATTTTTGGGCAAGTCCTTCTCATGCAACATGCTTCTTGTCATCTCCATAATGCTGCGATTTCTCCACTCACTCCATTTTGCTGAGGAGTGTAAGGGGCAGTAAGTTGGTGTTCAATACCAGCTTCTTCGCAAAATGTGTTGAATGCCGAAGATGTGTATTCAATTTCATTGTCAGTCCTCACGATCTGAATTTTGCAGCCACTTTGGTTTTTCACAAGCCTCTTGAAATTCCAGAACACTCCAGCCACTTCTGACTCGAATTTCAAGAAAAAAATCCAGCATATTCGCGAAAAATCATCAATGAAAATGACATAGTATCTGCTACCTGCGAATGATTCAGTTCTGTGAGGACCTGCCACATCTGAGTGAATGAGCTGCAGCTTGCGAGTGGCTTTCCATGATGAAGTTTGAAAAGCTCTTCGTCTTTGTTTCCCAAATTTGCAGGCATCGCAGATTGGTAAATTTTCATCAAGTGTTGGTAATCCAACCGTGAGCTCCTTCATGATCTGCATCCTTTGCAAGTGACAGTGGCCAAGCCCTTTATGCCACAATTCAGTGTTGCTAGCTGCTGTGGTAAATGCTATAAGCTCTTTTTTTATTGGATTAAAACAAAAACTCTTCCCCTTCATTTTGACTTTGAGAATCTCCTCTCTGTTAACATCAAACACTTGACAGCAACCATTTTCAAAAACCAATTTAAGATCCCTTTCAATTAGCTGGCCAACACTTAGCAAATTTTGGTTAATTTCTGGAACATAAAGAACATCAAAAATTAACTTGACGCCACTGCTGCTAGTGATGGTGATGGTTCCTTTCCCTTCGATAGAAATATAATCATCATTACCAATTTTAACTTTGGTAATCTCAATCGGCATTAAGCTTTTGAAAAGCTTTTTGTCATTGGTCATGTGATTTGTACAACCTGAATCAATTAACCAACTTTCAGTGGAGGTTTCACTTACAAAATAGGTTGCTACGAAGAGTTGATCTTCATCTTCTTCCTCGGCAATTTGAGCTGCACTCTCCTGCTGCTGCTGTTGATTTTTCCCTTTGCAAATCACGGCTTCATGTCCAAGCTGGTTGCATTTTGCACATTTTGCATCAGGTCTCCTCCAACATTTGAATGGGGGATGACCTTCCTTGTTGCAGTGATGACAAGGAGGATATTTGCCTTTGAAGCTTCCCTTCTTGCTGCTGTTATGTGCTGCGGCAGAGTAAGAAAAATTTCCATCTTGACCCTTCTTCTTTTTCCACTTGTTTTTATCACCTCCATGATGCTTTGCAAACAAAGCTCCTTCGGTCTTGACCTCCTCTCTCATGTGTCTCCTCTGCTCTTGTGCTTGCAAGGAATTTAGCAATTCTGCCAAAGAAATTTTTGACAGATCCTTGGTGTTTTCCAAGGTTGTAATTGTAGCTTCATACCTCTCAGGTACTATAACTAGCAATTTTTCAACAATTCTGGAATCGCTAAAATCAGAACCAAGTAATCTGATTTTGTTTGCAATTCCAAGAAGTCTGTCTGAATACATTTTAATTGTTTCAGACTCCATTTTTTGCAACTCGAAATCTCTGATGAGATTCAATACCTGCATTCCTCTTATCCTTTCATCTCCTGCATATTCTTCTTTGAGATAATCCCAGATGGATTTTGCTGACTTGTGAGACATGACCTGAGTGAAAATTGTTGTTGAAACCGCAGCAAACAAGCATGCTTTGGCCTTTGATTTCTTTGTCTTCAACTCCTTATGAGTTTTGATTTGCGTCATGGTGGGATTGTTTGCAAGTGCAGGAATTACATAATCCTCTTCCACTGCATCCCAAAGATCCATTGCTTCAAGGTAAGTCTCTATACGGACAGCCCACATGTGATAATTGTCTCCATCGAAAATTGATGGAGCAATTGAAGAGAAGCTTGATTCAGACTCCATGATCGCAACACACAAACAAGAAAACCTTACACACAGATCCCTCAAGAATAAAGCTCTAATACCAAATGAAAGTGTTTGAAAAAGAAAAACAAAAAATAGGGGAAAACAGAATTGAAGAATGCCAGAAATTGATTTGTACAGTAGGTGTTTTTACTGTTCACAAATCTTCAATTGATTGCTGAAATTAAAATACAGTAAAAACTGAAACGCATCCTTACAATTTATATAGAAGAAAGCTAAGCACGACAGCCATGATATGGACTCCATTATCATGTAACAAGCTGCCACTAAGACACGATCAAAGACACAAACAAAGGACCACTACGCATGAAGTGAGCTGAATGTGCTGCACTGTCATTTACACGTGATCAACAAGTTCCTAAAGACTCGGACAAACCTTGACTGACTTGAATTAAATAACAATGACTAAAACATAATTAATCAAACAATGCAGGACTAAAATAAATAACTAACATTGTTACTGTTCCTAATCTTTATATTGATGGTTCATGTGCGGTCCATGGTGTTGATGGGCCGTTGGTGCCAATCCCTTCACTGTTGGAGGATTCTATGAAACCAAGAACTCAGGCTTTGCCATCTCAAGTGGCTCCAAAGAAGCACCAAACACGTCAGATGTTCTATTATATCAGGTTCATTCGACTAGCAAATCGTCCAAATTTTAGTGATGAGGAGAGTGAAACCAAGCATCCCTAAGATCGGTGAGAGTTCTTGTTGGGGCGCTGTTAGCTTTTATGTTACCGTTTGTCTGTAGGGAGGCCGTTGATTAGGATTTCTCTAATAAGAAATTATTCTCTCGTCCTTCCCTTTACTAAGCTATTTGATCATCATTGTAATTTTAGAGGACTTCACTCATTAGGTTTGATTTTCTTGTCAAACTGGTCTGTCAATCTACAAATATAATTCTTTCTGATAAAAGAAATAAAATTCTTGAAGTGGTGATGATGTGATGTCATTTGATCAATGTTCTTTTCCGTGACAAACAAATGTTAAATGGTAAGCTTGTTGGAATCTTTGCAGGCCTCCTAAAGATATGTGAATTACAATTTCTCAAAATAAATAAAAATGAATCAAATTCAGACCCCATAACAGAATTCCTCTAGAACTGTGGTCAATTTCAATAGAAATGTAATGGTTAGAACAGAAATGAGTTTCACAAGAAAAGAAAAAGAAAGGGAGGAGAGATACTTTTAAAGCAAGTAAAAGTGGTTACTTTGCTCTTAGTGACAGGGAAAATGCGTTAGATGCTCTAGTTGACAACACTAGTTCAATGTTTATGTTGCTTTCTAATTTTTTTTTTTCTGGAATTGATTCGATTCAGAAGGGGTCTCTAGGTTGGTGAAAGTAGTTCAGAGATTGCAATAGAATGAATCTCATCAAAACAGGGGCGGTGCTAGATTGGGCAATCCCCTATAAGGTTGGTGCCGGCTTCCCAAACAACCAGCTTTCTTTCCCTAAAACCCACCTCTAGGATACTGGAATTAACAGGAAAAAGAAGAAACCATTTATATGGAGGAGGACTAATTCCGAGTGATTCAGTAAGACCAAGTCGCTGGTTGAATTCTGTCTCCCATCTCCTCCGGTAATTATCATATGCAAGAACCACAAGCATTCATCGCAGAAGATTGTCCGACTTCGTTTTTCTGACAGTTTCGATTTTCCTTGGAGTACATGAAGATTGCCTTCAATTGCTAGAAGCCATATGCTATCCTTGTCTACCATTTGTGTCTGGTTCTCTTTACCAGGATGATTCCCTTCACGATTTCAATTCTTCACCATATAGTGAAGAAGAGCACTCATGCAAAGAATTCTCCAGCTTCTGCTACTATCATGAAAAAAATTCTAGAGTTTCTTCTGTACTAATTCAATAGTTAATGATTAGTGATCTGTATTTCAGCTAAACAAATAATTAGCATTCAGCAGCATGGATCAATTCTACTGCAAAACCCAGTTAAATTCATCTAGTGTAACCATGAAGATCTAAATTAAACTCCTGTTTGATCAGCCACAAATGTTTCTGTCCAATGTCCTTGACCAGAAATTCAGCCCAAGCACTCTTCACAAACCGAAACCCTTGGGTTTGATTTGCATAGCAGGTATGTTCTATTGTTGCCTGACCACCTGTGGTGAGTACTCTCATTAAGGGAATCGAAAAAGAAAAGGAAAATCTTCTTGGTTGGGAATTAAGCTTCTTGACTGTGATCAAGACCTTAATGACATGCGCATCGCAAGTGTTCATGTTAACACGTCAATAATCATTGAGAGGAAGTTAAGAGTACACTTGTTTCTTTTCACGGAGTAAAATATTATGTGTAATAAGTGGTGTTATATAGATGGTGGTCAAGCTAATAGAATTTATCATAGTACAGAGCCAAGCCCCAATTCATCCTCTATATCATCCCCATCTTCAAACAGTTTCAGAAACCGAGCTTGATCTTGCTCCCTCTTCTTCTTTTGCCATACTTGTAAGCTGCTGCTACTCCAACAACAAACACAATTGAAGCCAGAGCACTGACCAATATGACCACAACAAAATGCATTCCATTCCCTTCTTTGTGGTGCTTTGAGGCAGAGATGGAATCTATTGACAAATGGAAAACAGACTAACGAGTATACTTTTGAACAAAGAGCTATTTGCACTGAAACATCAACAAGCAGAGGACTGAAATGCAGATCACACAGATGGATATATAAAACATCCTACTCCAACAACAAACACAATTGAAGCCAGAGCACTGATCAATATGACCACAACAAGATGCATTCCATTCCCTTCTTTGTGGTGCTTTGAGGCAGAGATGGAATCTATTGACAAATGGAAAACAGACTAACGAGAATACTTTTGAACAAAGAGCTATTTGCACTGAAACATCAACAAGCAGAGGACTGAAATGCAGATCACACAGATGGATATATAAAACATCCGCAAGGCATGTCCCTTTTTTACCCTATCAAAAGAATACCCTGAATGTTGGATAACCTTCAAAACTTTTAGTCACAGACCAACTAGCTAAGAATTATTATTGAAGTAACAGTACTATCTAGAGGACTGAAATAAACATGAATGCAGTGTTCTTGTCAGTAGAAGAATTCACACTAACTTGCCATAGTATCATAAATTTATCTGTACAATCTAAATATCTAAAAAAATCAGGAGTTCACATAGCAGAAACAATCAAAATTCCACACATGTTTCAGCTCATCAATCAAAGTGGTCCAGGCTAACCAGAGTTATGCCTTCCCTACAGCTTTTGAAGTACCTAAATTATCTAAAACAACAGTTCTTACTTCCTAGCCGTCCATTAAAGCAATATTCTTTGATGCATAACAACATCTTCACCTCCATAATTACATTGCTATAAGAAACAATTCAAACCACATTCCACTAAACCATCATATGCAATAAGCAATTAAGAAAAACTTGAAACATAGTTATGTAGAAAACATATGATCATAACAAAGATAACTAACCTAACACGCACAAGGCAGGTCCCTTGTTTTTACAATAGCTTGCAAGGTTGGTCACCTTAGTAATTAGTTGGAAAATTTACACACAAACAAGCTTGAAAGTACTATTGAAGTACCAACAACATCTAAAGTCTGAGATGACTACAAAAGCAGTATTAGGGTGGCAACAACATGCAAACTGTAACAAGTAGGCTATCGCTCTTTTGACAGCAAAAATCCCACCTCATGACTCTTGTTGTATAGCCAAACAGGAATCATACTCCCTTGATTATCTAAGCCCCCCACCCCAACCCCACCTTGTTTCTGTCAAAAAAAAGTTCATTTACCTAATGATGGCATAATTTACACGCCCACTTGCTAAAAGTAATACAGGGTATAGTAGCATCTGAAAATATCATAAGTTGGTCATCAACCACAGATCCAAACCAGAGACACCTTTCCCGGTCTACCCAAGAACGTTTTGGCCTTCTCCGGCGTACTTTCTTTTCTTGAAAACGTGCAGCTCCTCATATACAACTGCCTGCTGGAGATGCTGTCCACCACTCTTGGGTGGCGATGCAATCCATGAACAGCTACACGGCGGACGGATTTTATGAACTCAGCATCAGATTCTGACCACTTGTAGAGGCTCACATAATTGGCTCGGACAGACACCCGAGGGTCACGTGTATCATTCACACAGTTTGACATGCAAACTGAGCTCTTTTTATTCGCGGGTTTGATGTTGTGATAAGAGCTGGTTACAGAGTTTTGTTCTGGATTTTGCACTATATATTGTTATAGCTTACAACGCTTAGATTGTAAGAAAAGATATATGGAGAAGCGAGAGAGAAGCGAGAGAGAGAGAGAAAGAGAGGTGGTGAATTGCTAATGGGAATTGGTTAGAGTGGGAAAGTATCAAGTTATGATTTAGCATCCATCATAAGTGGTAATGAATGTCTTCCAGGGTAATTTTTGTTTTTCTTTGTAGGGAAGAAAGTCTACAAAGTTACTTAATTTCAATGACAGTAACATCCTTGCAAAAAGTGATTTATGTGGTGAAATTCAAAGGCTTGAATGGGGCCATCACGTAACTCAACTGCGGCTGCCTAAATTTACAGGCATCGAGTATCCCATTGTGTACGTGAACCCTTTATCCATGCAAAATGACGTGAATCTAGTAGAATTTAATGGTATTCATGAATTTCAAGATTAATCTAATCCAAGTTTGTTGAGAATTGAATGAGCTTATCATAATGGAAGACTTGCTCCAAGAGAACAAGACTACAAACCAACTCGATCATAACGTCTACATCTGGAGACGAGTAAAGTATAAATTCACTACAAAGAATAGTCAATTATTTGAAGAGTTGAAAGTTCAATCAAGAACCAAGATAAACAACCAAAGACAGCTTCAAAGCTGGAAAATATTGTTCAAAAAAAGTCCCCTAACATTATTCCTAAAGAGTATTTATACTCCAAGCCAAAACCCTGGTTTCCCTAATGGGTCTCACATAGCCCAAATTAAATAATAATCAACCCAAGCTAAAACTAGCCCAAACTAATTAAAATAAACAAATAAACAAGTCTAAAAACCCAAACAAATTGTCTCTTCTCAAAATAATTAAAATTTGATAGCCCAATTTATTAAATAAGACAAGTTCGTTGTTTCCGCATTTTATCGGGCAACAGCAAAACCCAACTTAAAACAAATGCTTCTCTCTCGTCTTAAGGAATTAGAAGGCATGTCATATACCGTTGGAAAATTCTAGAAGTCTAGTTTCCATAAAAACTAGAATCACATCAAAATTGGATTTGTAGCTCTAGTTATGACTAAAAGAGTAACCAAAGGTCAAACTGTCTGAATCTAGTCTTCTTCTCCCAATCATTGTGTAATGGTCTTGGTTCCACCAACAAGCCCTTCTTTAACATGAATGAGATTAATCAAGACTTGCTATTTATTATTACAAATCCTCTTGAAGTCCACCTGAGCCCATGTATCTTGAAGAAGTCCATTGAAAGCTTCTTTGAACTTCTTAGTCCTAAGCCTAGTTACTAGACCAACTGGAACCTCCAATGGATCCTTTAATGGTTGGATCGCATCATCCCCTCACTCCTCAAAAGGATTTGACCTCGAATTATCACCCACATCAAACGAAGAAAGATCAGAAACATTGAATGTAGCACTTACACCATACTCACCTGGTAGATTTCCTTTGTAGGCATTATCATGAATCCTTTCTATGATCTGATAAGGACCATCTCCTCGAGGCATCAACTTTGATCTTCTTTGTTCAGGAAACCTTTCCTTTCTCATATGCACGCAAACCCAATCACCTGGTTCAAATCTCATTAATTTTCGACCCCTATTGACTTTGTTTTCATATTGTTCATTCTTCTTTTTCTATTTGTTGCCGAATCTTTGCATGAAGGTCTTTCACCACCTGTGTTTTTTTATTACTATCAAAACTAACTCTTTCATCAACAGGCAATGAAATCAAATCTAATGATGTCAAAGGATTAAAACCATAAACAATCTCAAATGGGGAATGATCAGTAGTAGAATGCACACTACGATTATATGCAAATTCAATGAATGGCAAATAATCTTCCCAATTTTTAAGATTCTTTTGAATGATACCCCTTAAAAATTGAATCAAAGTCTGGTTAACAACTTCAGTTTGGCCATCTATTTGTGGATGACAAGTAGTAGAATATAAAAGTTTAGTTCCTAACTTATCCCACAAAACCTTCCAAAAGTAACTCAAAAACTTAACATCTCGATCGGATACAATGCTCGTAGGGAGACCATGTAGCCGAATGACCTCTCTAAAGAATAGATCAGCTATATTTATTGCATTATCTGTTTTATGGTAAGCAATGAAATGTGTTATCTTAGAAAATCTATCCACAACAACAAATATAGAATCTCTCCCTTTCTTAGACCTAGGTAGACCTAAGATAAAATCCATAGAGATATTAACCCCAGGTTCCTTAGGAACAGGCAAAGGTGCGTATAATCCATGAGGCATTGCCCTAGATTTAGCTTGTCTACATGTTATGCACCCATCACACATTCTTTGCACATCTCTTTTTATATTAGGCCAATAAAAATGCTCATGCAGAACCTCCAAAGTTTTAGTAATTCCAAAATACCCCATTAAACCTCTCTCATGTACTTCCCTCACAAGCAATTCACGTAGAGAACAATTAAGCACACATAACTTATTTTCCTTAAACAAAAATTCATCATGCCTAAAATATTTATCTTTGGCCGAAACCTTGCATGTGTCATATATAGCACCGAAATCATGATCATCAAGATACAATTCCTTAATATACTCAAATCCTAGTAATTTAGTATTAAGAGTATTAAAAAGAACATACCTTCACGACAAGGCATCGACGACCACATTTTTCTGACCTTGCTTGTATTTAATCACATATAGAAAAGTTTCAATAAACTCAACCCACTTAGCATGTCTCCTACTTAACTTACCTTGACCCTTCAAATGTTTCAATGATTGGTGATCAGTATGTATGATGAACTCTCGGGGCCACAGATAATGCCAAGTCTCCAAAGCCCACACGACTGCATACAACTCCTTATCATAAGTGGGATAGTTAAGAGTTGCACCGTTGAGTTTCTCACTAAAATAAGCAATGGGTCATTTTTCTTGCATTAAAACAGCTTCAATACCTATTCTTAAAGCATCACATTCAATCTCAAAAGCTTTATTAAAATCAAGTAAAGATAGTAAAGGTGCCAAAATCAACTTTGATTTTAACAAGCTAAAAGCATTTTCTTGTTCTTCTCCCCACTTGAAACTCACGGTTTTCTTAACAATTTCAGTCAATGGAGAGGCTATCGTACTAAAGTCTTTGACAAATCTCCTATAAAAACTAGCCAAATCATGAAAACTTCCATCGTCTGTGTATGGATTTTGGTGTAGGCCATTCTTGAATAGCCTTAACCTTAGCCTCATCCATTTCTATTCCTTTTGCACTAATCACATATCCAAGAAAAACAATCATATCCATGCAAAAATCACACCTTTTCAAAATAGCATATAAGAACTCTTTTTTAAGCACATCAAGAACTTGTCTTAAATGACTTATATGCTCATCAATCTCCTTACTATAAATCAAGATATTATCAAAGTAAACGACCACAAACTTACCAATAAAAGCACGCAACACATGATTCATCAATCTCATAAAAGTACTAGGTGCATTAGTAAGTCCAAAAGGCATAACCAACCACTCATACAAACCATATTTAGTTTTAAAAGCAGTTTTTCATTCATCCCCTTCTTTCATCCTAATTTGATGATAACCACTTTTCAAATCAATTTTTGAAAATAATTTAGAACCATGTAATTCATCCAACATATCATCTAATCTAGGAATGAGATGTCGATACTTTACAGTGATGTTATTAAGGGCTCGACAATTCACACACATTCGCCAAGTTGTCTTTTTTTGGAACAAGAAGCACGGGAACTGCACAAGGACTCATGCTCTCTCGAATATATCCTTTCGACATCAACTCCTCCACTTTCCTTTGAAGCTCCTTAGTCTTTTCAGGATTGCTCCTATAAGCCAACCTATTTGGTATAGATGCTCCAGGAACAAAGTCAATTTGATGCTCAATACCTCTAATTGGTGGCAAACCACTAGGAATGTCATCCGAAAAGACATCCTCAAATTCCTGCAAAAAAACTTGAACAACATTAGGCACACAAGAATTTAACTCATCAAAGTTAAAGAATTCCTCTTTATACACAAGTAAAATCATAGGCAAGTCAGAAAGATAGGCATGTTTAAGATCATTAGATTTTGCAAAACATATTAAGGTGTTTCCCCATTTTTTCTACACACTCTTCTTTTCTCACCGTTTCTTTCTCCTCTCCACTCATTTTCTCTCCACTATTGGCCTTCTTTTCATTTTTTTTGTTCTTGGCCATGACCCTCCCCTAATGTCCTAAGGGCCGAAACTTTGTTCCCTTTGGTTTTCAACTCATGGCCCACTTTCTTTTCTCTCTTCCTCACATCCTCACCATGTTGTTTAGTTTGTTTTTCCATTTTGGCCAAATCTTTTTGTTCCTCCACTTTGGCCAAAACATGTTGCTCTTCTTCATAACCCTTCTTTAGTTGAATTTGATCTTCATACACTTGCTTTGGTGAGAGTGGGGCAAGTGTATAAATCCTTTCATCCTTATCTAATGAATACTTGTTCTCAAACCCATCATGCTTGGCTTTTCTATCAAATTGTCAAGGCATCCCTAGTAACAGATGAGTAGCATGCATAGGCACAACATCACATAACACTTCATCCTTATATTTGCCTACTAAAAAAGAAATCATCACCTGTCTATTCACCCTAACAACACCACATTCATTCAACCATTGAAGTTGATAAGGCCTCTCATGCTTTATGGTATTCAATCCCAACTTTCTAAACCAAAGTAACACTAGCAACATTAGTACAACTACTACTATCAATGATCATACTACATACCTAATCACTGATTAGGCATCTAGTATGGAAGATGTTCTCCCTTTGTTGCTCCACATCATCCTCCTTAGTATGAATACCAAGTGACCTTCTAACCACCAAAACTTTACCACCAACAGCATACTCTAAATCACTAGCATCCTCGAATGGGAGCATGTCATCACAATCAGACTCCTCACCAGTAGACACAATCTCTCCATCATCCCTTAGAATCATAACTCGATGATTTGCACATTCTGATGCATAGTGTCCCAACTCTTGACACTTGAAACACTTTATATCACGATGACGTTTCGGTTGAGCTTCTCCCTTAAGTTTTTGATCATTGGCTGAAACCTGCTTCTTCATGGAGTTAGGTTCAACAACTTTAGAAGTCACCAAAGGCTTCGACCGATTATCATACCTCTCCCCTATGTGTACGGAACCCACCACTACGGTTAAAATCATCCTCGGCTTCATTTTAAGAGTTTCCAGCAACACTCTCCTCTTTCCTAGCTTCTCTACCCCTTTTACTTCGTCCTCCATCACACCTAGTCTCTAATTTTTCAATCCTATTCATTAGCTCACCAAACATAAATTCCATATGTTGTTGCATTCTCGAAACCCATCTTCTAGGATTTCACCGATCTTCTTTGGCACACTATTAGAAGATATTTTTTTTTGAAACTTGCATAAAATTGTTAGCAAAAAAAATCACCTCACACACTCGTGTTTCACACAAATTTATAGGCTTTTCACTCGAATATGCTCCCTATGCCCTTTTCCACTCAAATTGCCTTTCTTTAGTTCTTGAGATCACTTAGCAACAATTCAGAAAAAAGCAACCAACTAAGTAGTGATCTTATAAATTTGATATAGACTCTAGAAGCAAGAAATTATGAAACTAACAAAATAAAACTCGATGATAAATTCATGAATAGCAATGCAAATTTGTACGAATAATATGATGATATGAAGACATGAACAAAAAAAATCAGAAAAGAGCGAACTAATTTTGAATTATCAAGAAATAAGGATTTAATTCAAGAAAATTCCAGCAACTCAAAAAAAAATCAACTAAACTGCTCAAATTTTCAAGGTACACAAACAAGACTACTAAGTGGAAGACTAACTAATTTCCCAATGATCAAGGTTCTCTCAAACATGTATGCGGCCAAAACAATAACAAAAAAGTGATTCTTCTTCTTCTTTTCTCTTTTTCTCTTTTTTTTCTTTTTTTCTTTTTTTTTCTACGTAGCAACAATCAAGATTTCAAGATCAAGCACCTTTTGTTATCTATATATGTATATATTTCGTCAAGAAAACTAACTTATGATTAAGTGTTCAACAAAGCAATAACAAGTAAGATCCTTTTATTTTTGGTGGCCGAATCTATCAAAAACAAAACAGGAAACAATAAAAACTCAAATTGAAGGATATAACCTGTGATTAGATTAGCTCTGATACCAACTAGTGCGAACCCTAGCTGAATTTAATGGTATTCACGAACCCCAAGATCAATTTAACCCAAGTTTATTGATAATTGAATGAGTTTATCACAATGGAAGACTTGCTCCAAGGCAATAAGACTATAAACCAACTCGATCACAACGCCTACACCTGGAGACGAGCAAAGAAAGTATAAATTCACAACAAAGAATGGTCAATTCTTTGAAGAGTTGAAAGTTCAATCAAAACCAAGACGAAACAACCAAAGACGCCTTCAAAGATGGAAAATATTATTCAAAAAAAGTATCCCTAACATTATTCTTAAAGAGTATTTATACTCCAAGCCAAAACCCTAGTTTCCCTAATGGGTCTCACATAGCCCAAATTAAATAATAATCAACCCAAGCTAAAACTAGCCCAAACTAATTAAAATAAACAAATAAACAAGTCTAAAAACCCAAACAAATTGTCTCCTCTCAAAATAATTAAAATTTGATAGTCCAACTAATTAAATAAGACAAGTTTGTTGTTTCAGCATTTTGTAGGGCAGTAGTAAGACCCAACTTAAAACAGATGGTTCTCTCTCGTCTTAAAGAATTAGAAGTTATGTCATGTACCGTTGCAAAGGTCTAGAAGTCTAGTTTCTATAAAAACTAGAATCACATCAAAATTCGATCTGTAGATATAGTTATGACTAAAAGAGTAATCAAAGGTCAAAATGTTCGAATCTAGTCTTATTCTCCCAATCCTTGTGTAATGGTCTTGGTTCCACCAACAAGCCCTTCTTTAACATGAATGAGATTAATCAAGACTTGCTATTTATTATTACAAATCCTCTTGAAGTCCACCTTAGCCCATATATCTTGAAGAAGTCCATTGAAAGTTTATTTGAACTTCTTAGCCCTAAACCTAGTAACTGGACCAACTGGAACCTCCAATGGATCCTTTGATGGTTGGATCACATCACAAAATTTGTAATATAAGCTTTTAATTTACATTCCAAGTCTTTTATCAAAAACAAGGTTTTGACATTTACCTAGGAGTTGGCAAGTGAACCTAATTTTATATTAGTTTGCTTTGTAAATTGTAACTCGTAGGCTAACCTTTTGCCCTTGTTTTACAAGACAAAGAAAGAACAAAGGGTTAGTGCTCAAGGTTACAAAATTTTACTTGTGAACAAGTGTGCAATTTTCTTTTTCCTAAATGAAACCTTCTGTGTTTTTAATGTCCTGAACAAAAAGCTTAATTACTTCTACATCGTTGGTGAAATTACACCCAAGTCCATGAACTTCCTAAGCTTATAGATTGGACATTATGGACTACTATAGAGTATGGGGTAAAATTTTAAATGAAAGATGAAGATATTAAAAATTCCCAAGTCTCCGAGTTTTATCGGATATAATATATTTGGTCTCTTTTTTACTTGTAAATAAAACTTGATTATAAAAGAAGGAACACCTTTCTCTCTCTCTCATATATAACTTATATATTCTTTTCTTAGAAAGCATATGTTTTTATTTTTTTATCCTTTAATTTCTATTTTGCTTTAGTTTTCATTTTTTAAAAAACTTTATTATTGCATATGGCATTGACTAACCTAATAATTTATGTTGTATTACTTTGTTTTGGGATTTCTCAATTTCAATATTAAGTTAGTTCTTGATTTTAAAATTTAAGATTTGCATTAATTATTTGCAAGAAAAATAAAACAAGGGAATCGAAATTGAAACTAAGGTGAAATGACAGCCATTTTTTAAAAAAAAAGCTTTACTTTTTAGCTACTTTATTTTTGTCACCAGAACTATTTTTTTTAATTTTATCATTCCACATTTTATTAATTAGTCATTTAGAATAATGATTTGTTTCATATTACTTTTTGTTAGGTTATTGTATTTTGAAAAAAAAAGAAAAGAAAAGCTTGGTGAAATAGCAGTTCTTTTCAAAAAAAATATGGTGTCAGTACCTTTTTACCCTTAAAATTTTGTCCAACTTCAATTTTGAGTATTTTAGTTTGAAAACTATGTTTTAGTGCAATATTTTAGTCCCTATATTTGGGAAAAGAAAAAATCATCTAAAAATTATGAATGAGAAAGAAAGAAGTTAATTGTTCTGATTTTGTTCACAGAAATGATGAAATATTTTTTTAGGCTTTCATATTTCCTAAAAACATATATCAATATTCAAAAGGATTTTTTTTGTTTTCAAAACCAATTTAAGAGTTCTTTCAATTAGGTAATTAGATGAAAGTGTTTTTAAGGTATTTTTGGTGAAAATATATTAAAATTGGTTTTAGGGTAAACAATTACAAACTTGATTTTTCAATCATGTTTGTGGTGGCTAAAACTTGGACATACAGACGATGCATCTTTTACTTTATTTTCTTAAAAAAATTAGGAAAATAATACGTCGTCCACTCAATTTGAAAAAAAAAAAGAACCTCAATGTCATTGACTTGGATTGGCAAGCCCACTTGCCTAGGTGTATTTCTAGAAGCATGAATGTATTGGGCCACCAAACTCGCTTTTATGGAATTGTTTTCTAACAATTAACATTTACTTTTAAATAAATAAATAATTTTGAATAATATATATATATATATATATAATTACGAATTTTTAGATTATATTTTATTAAGTTTTATTTGATTATTACTCTATTATTGAACAATGTTATTTTTTTACAACCCATCATATTTATTATTTTTATTTTATTTGGTTACTAATAATAATCATCGATTTTTTTTATTATATAATTAAATATAAAATAATTTAAGAGAATTAAACTTATTAAAATCAATCGAGTCCATGAACCATGTCTTAGATTTGACAAGTTGACTAAAATTAATTTGATATGTTGTTGCCTCAAAATAAAAAATTATTGTCTTGATTTTTTAAAATTAAATTGATATTTTACCAATCATTTGGGTTACATTAAAAACTACCAAGTCAAATGTGTCATATGAGTTTAACATTTACAACATTTAATTTGAAACTTGAGCTAAGAAAAGATTTGGTTGAAAAGGTTACCCTTAATTTGCTCTATTAAATATTTGTTTTATCCTAACTTAATGATCAAGATTTCTCTTACTATTACAACAATATTAGCAACACTTGATATTTTGTTCATGTTGAAAAACTAAAATTTGCAAGACCTGTGATATTTTGCCGGCAAGTTCACTTCTCTCTCTCTCTCTCTCTCTCTCTCTATTATTTACTATGAGAAATCTATTTAAAAAGCATTTTTCTCAAAAGTATAATTAATCTCTCTAAAGTAATATTGATTTAATCATTAAAGAATTCTTAAATATATAAAAGTGAATTTTTTACAAATAACAAACATGATTTATCAACCACTTCTTAACAAAAGGAAACATTAGATTATGAAATTAACAGTTTCATTACAACCTTAGCTTGGACTTCAAGTCCACTGAATAAAAACAAAACTTTATATGAATTAGTTTTTTTCCACTTTGATTTAGTTTTTAAGTTAATAAAGTGAGATTCTACTTCTACTTTTACAAAAACAAAATGGTAGAAACTAACTATACAACCTTTTACTAATTTATTGCTAGGAATAGAACGTTGTTAATGAGGATCATCCCAACACCAAGTGTAATCACGCAAATGACTCATTGATAGTGTCAAACAAGCCTATTACAAGAGCTAGGGCAAAGACTTAAAAAGACATTGAATAAGCTAGTACAGAACACGTGAAGTAAGGTGGACTTAGAGGGATAAATGATGCCTATTGAGCTTAAAAGACAACCTATAACTCATATAATCTAAATCCAAGAATGGTCCCATTCAACTTTTGAAAAAGGATTGATGTGTTAGGTTCTATGTCAAATTTGATTTGGTTTTTTTTCCTAATATGACATGGAGTCTATCTTTTTTTACTATTAGAGATGATTTATGAAATAGGATGAACTAAAAAGTGGTTTATCATTAAGAAATTGTATTAATATTAATTATTTTTTTATCTTTTTTCATGAAAAATAAGGGGTACAAATTAAATATGAACAACCCTCCACAACCACAAGAATTTAATTTTGTCCTAAAATTTTCAATTTTGAAAATGCATGAAACCATGTGATATAAATTTTTAGTCTAACTTAGTTCCTACATATTTCTTGGAATAAAAGAGCCTAAATAATATTAAGAAATTAGGAATATCGTAATTAAAAGCGTTGCATGATTCTTAATCTTGAGTCGAGCAAAGTTGTAATTAGTTGTTTTTTGGATAAAGATTCATAAGTTATTAAGGAGATGAGAGATACAAATTATTTGATCAATTAATATTAATCCATATTAGTTGAACTACATTTTTAGTCAAATATTATTTGATCAATTAATATTAATGAGATGCAGTTAGCCAAATTGTTGTTCCTTTGGTCCTCCTCCACCAGTCACTCCTCACCGAGTAGTTGTCACCGGTAAGGCATGGTGACCCCTCATGGTTGCGGGGTGCAAACGACGTGGAAGCGCTCAATAGATGGAGAATGTGTAATAATTGATGTTGTGCAAATAACTTAAAAAATAAGATTGCTTAAGTTTTCTAATAGAGGTAATTATGTTTTGATATGATCTAAAATTCAATACTTTTTAAAATTATTTTGAAAATAACTAAAAAACTATTGATACATAAGTTGAAAGCAGAAATAAAATAACATGTTATACTTTCGGAGATTGGTATTGAAGGTCATATAAATATTGATTGATTAATTATGTCAGTGACAATGGACTTACTGCACACTTCAGTTTCCCACACCACAATTGACCTGGCCCAGGTTCTAAAATTATTTAACTCCTTCGTCTTGTATTTTCTTGGTGCAATTATGAACAATTAAGAGGCATAAAAAAGTGATGCTTAATCATAGTAATTTGATTACTAAGAATAAAAATAAAGATGCAATTTCCAAAGAAATGAAAAGAGGAAGGTTGATGTGGGTGTGCACGGCTTGTCCAGCCTTAGAATTGTCCTTTTGTATTCTAATTTTAGTATTTCATGGAATTTTCTCACATCTGTTTGCCAAACCATGGCCATCATCTTTCGATCAATCTTTTATACTATATTTTGGTTTTCTTTTCATTTGATTACACATAGAATTGCAAATCCCATTATGAAACTTCACATGTGACAAGTAAAACTCTATATCACAAGTGTGGTATTCATTATTTGAGGCAGTATTTGAGTATGTTTTGACATGTACTCTTTTTCAAATGTTTAGTTTCATTGATACCTCAAAGTTGGTCTTCTACAAACTTAATTTCTCCTCAAGGCTGATTAATTTACTTAAATCAAAAGGACCTAAGTTTTAGCATTCAAAAGATAAATCTTGTAGAAGATTTGTACATATAAAATAAATCACGTGACACTCTTATCTTTTATGCATTTATGTCATGTGGCGACCATCTTTTTCTAACATGATTTTGTTTTTCATGCTTTCTCTCATGTGGTTTATGAATTTCTCAAGTGCTATCCCAAAGACATAACCACTATGGTCTTCCATCATTCATACCCACTATTTGCATCAAGCTCCTAATAATTACACTGCATATGTTTTTCATGGCATGGTTTATTATGATCTTAATTAAAATCCTCTTATTGTTCCCATGGAAATTCTCCATGAACATACAAGTTCAAATGGAAAAGGTAAGTTTTTCTTTTAAGTTTTTCTTTTATATATATGTCATATACACATGCACACATTGTAAACTAAGAGCAGATACATCATGTTTTGAATTAGGATTAGGTTGAAATTTAGACATACATCACTAAAAGTAGTTGCTCTCAGCAAAGGTGGATGGGCATTTTTCTACCCCTCATAAGTATTTGAAGGATATGACTTTTTAGTAACACAATAACTTTAGTCAATCCCTGATCGTGCATGTGTTTATGCAGCTACATCTATTTCATTAACTCTTGGTTGGGGCAAACAAAGCTATATATTGCCAAAAGTGATGGTAGGGGGGTCGCTTTGTGGTTAAATCTTTTGTTTGTTGTGTGTAGCATTTGTCATAACATTTATGTGCTAATATTGCACTTACATAATTGTTACTACCCAATTTTTGACCCATTATTTTTATGTTTTGGAAGAAACAAAAACAAAATATTAAAAAAGACAAAAAAATCCAAAAATATCTTGTTACAAGGGAAAAATTGAACAAATTGAGAATTTAACAGTCAATGCAGGGTCAAATCGCACAAATTGGAAATCAAGGACCAAATTGGAAAAGTTGCGCAAGCTAAAGGCTGTGTTTGGAATTTCACCTATGGAAAACTCTATAAATAGAGTTGCTAATCAACAAGAAAAGGGACAAAAAAAACACACACACTCAAAAACCCTAGAACCCCAAAAAAACCATAAAAAAACCCTAAAACCCTAAAAAGAAACCCTAAACCCATCTCTTTCGCTCACGGTTGGGGGCTGCAGCCGCCAGCTCTTTTGGTGTTGTTGCAGCCTCCCTTCATTTTTTTTCCTTTTTCTTCTCCTGTCCAAACAACCACCGTCAGCCCTTAGCCTTTCTTTTTCTTTCACTCTCCCCACACCAGCCCTCTCTCCAGGGACCTCCCATCACTACCTCCTTTCGATCAACTTTCACTTAGCCACTGTTTCCCCTTCTTCTCCCCATGGTCTCACAGCCAGCACAACCAGCCTCCCTTTTGTTTTCAGCCATCATTCCCTCTCTTCCCAGCCGACCACCGTTGCCCACAGCATCTTATTGTCTCCCTCCTTCACCAAACTGCCACCAGCAACAACTCCTTCTCTTCTTCCTTTGACCAACCCATTACCCAAACACCATAGTCATTTGCACAACAACCCCTCTCCTACCCACTATCACCCCAAAACAGCGACTCTCAAAACCCACATAGCCCAGTCCATCGGCCCTCTCTCTTGCTCTCCCCGCCACCAATGGCCTCCCTTCACTGCATTCACAACAGCATCGTCAGCCCCTTACCGTGGACAATATTGATGTTGTTTAAAGAAGAAGAACAAATCTGAGATCTGAGGAAGAAGGGACCGCATAGTGGTATTTGTGTGTTTGTCGTGTGTTGTGTTATGTGTATGCAGGGCAGGTCATTGTGAAACGCCTTGCGACGAGAAAGGAAAGAGGAGAGCAGAGCTGAAGAAAAAATGAAATTGATTGTTTGGGTGTTTGCTGTTTGCTGTTTGCTTTGAGTGTTTGTTTGCTTTGCAGGTTGCGTTGAAGGCCATCTCCGACGAGAGAAGGAAGAGAAGAGACTAGATCGGGGAAAAACAGATTTGAAATCTAGAGGATAAGAACCCAGCTGCCTTTGTGTTTGTTTGTGTTTTTGTCATTGTTTTGCAGGCCACCATGAGCTCCACCGTCGGCTAGAGAAGGGTAGAGGCAGGCCAATCCTTGTCCTACTATTCACCGGCTATGGCGGGTGAAACCACGCGCCACCAGTGACGATGTCGCGTGGGCTGACGCGCCGCCAGTACTCCAACCGCTGCCGCCACTATTCCAACACTGTTCCCGAGGTTTTTTTGTAATTTTGTTTATGTTTATATATTTATTTGAATTTTTATTGTTGTTCAACTGTTATTTATAAAATATAACGGAAAAGAAATAAAAAAAGAATGTATGTGTGTTGTCTTTCATTTACAAAATGTAGTGAAAAAGAAATGAAAAAAGAGAATGTGTGTGTGTCCTATTTTATTTATTTAATTTTTATGTTGTTTGTTAAGGAAAAAAAGAATATAAAGTAAAATAAAAACTGTGTTTTATTTGCATACGGCCAAAGCATTTTCCAAAAATTTACTTTAGATTTAATAACAAGTTTATTAAATCTTAAAAAATTGGCCTAATATTAAAACATATCGCGAAAATAATCCATAAGAATTAATGGTTAATTTCAGGTAATAATCACCAGATTTACACGTAAGCTAACATTTACATATTCAAGAATAACCACCAAAACTGTCAGGATTATTCTGAGTGGTGGTTGATTTTTTATGAATCGATCAATAGCGAAATTAATTCATGGGGATTAATGGTTAATTTCAGGTGGTAAATGAAGAAATTACTAGTTGGCTAGCATTTACATATCTAGAAATAATCAATAAAATTCACAAGATTATTCCGAGCGATGACTAATTCCCTTTTCAATCGGAACATTTTTTACGAGGTATTAAAATCGCGAAAAACTCATCCATGATAGGTGATCCTTTTAAGGCATCTACATGGATCTGTTTCTTGATATTTTATTTGAAGTTCATGAACTCATAATAAAATTTCAAAAGCTAGATTTATTCACATGAATAAATACGACCCGTTGAATCATTCAAAATCACATCAAGATAGATAATGCAGCTTACCTCAGGTAAGGCGTACTAGGGGTGATAATACCTTCTCTTTACGCAACCAGTCCCCTACCCTTGAATCTCTGATTAGACCAGTGCAATCAGGTGTTCCTAGCGACCCTCAACAGCCAGGTGGCGACTCCTCAATAACTCCATTGCGAGATAATAAGACCCCACTTGCCGGGACGATGCGTGGCGACATGCGACAATAATAATGAAGCCTTCAACATGAATTGTCAAAAGGAAATTGACACATTTTAATTGATTTTGGATTGTTTTGTAGGAGTATTGGATTGCAAGTTCCACCAAAGTCAACCTTGGTTATTCACTATTAATGTTGATTCTTTTATAAAACTTTATTGTCACTAAGATGATGCAAAAAAAAAAAGAATGTGTTACTTTATGTCAGTTTGAGAAAGATTGCAAGACAAATGACAAGGGGATGAAAGTAGCTAGAAAGATGATGAAAATAGCTAAATTATTTTATCCTGGGTGGAATATCCCTTGTTCAATTTGTTTTGTAGCTTAAATTAATCGACGAAATGAAACAATGGTTTGAAATGATATTGCCAGATGGTTTATATATGAAACCAAGTCAAATAGATATTTTAAACTTTATATTCTGGACTATGCTTTAAAATTCATCTGTTTAATTTCTCTTAAGTTGAGCTTCCAGAACTGTACTAGTAAACTATTCCTATTGTGCCTATAAAACTATGGTGAGTGGTAATTTTCATGTTGCTTGTATTGTTACAAGACTACAAAGATGTTGAAACTCAAATCCAACAAAGTTTTTTATCCCACTCGCAATAATCTCAATAAGTACAAATAGATACAACACGAGCATCATTTCTCAATAGGTAAAAGAGCAACTCATTAAGATTATAGTTTAGGATTATTAAATTTGTCTAGATTAAGACTTTAACACTTGACATCATTCCAACCCCACTTGGTTTCGAAGTTCTTTAACCATTAGAAAGTCAAGAGAGAAACATGAGATGAGAATTAATATGCTAGTCATTATATGCTACCTTTTTTTCTCTATGTTTTTTTTCCGTGGTAAGGAGTTTCGTGCCTTGGTGCCTTTAGATAAAAAAAATTTGAAACTAGGATAATGACCACATGTATAGAGGAGAAATAATATAGCTTGTTAAGCTGTGAAAATATTATTGATGCAACTGAATTAAAATTTAAAGGTTCTAGCTTTTAAATTTGAAAATAGAATAAAATAAAATTGTACTTTACATTAATAAATACTTCCATGACTATTTTATAAATGTGTGTTTGTGTTTTCTTAAATGTGGCTGATTACCCATTCTCTTTGCAAATACTATTTTGTTTCATTTCGTTTTTAACTTAGACTGTAACAACAAAATAAAATATTAATATTTGATAAGAAAAAGAGTGATTTGCTTATGTTAAAGAATCATTTATCACTATGGAACAACTTTATTGCTCCATTAGTAGTTGAAAATATCAGATGCATGTATCTATTCTCCTTCATGAATTTAAGACCCAACTTTACATAAAAAGAAATAAAAAATTAAATCAAAATGGAACCTTATTACAAAAGACAAATGGAAGAGAAAATGTCCATCATAAGTTTATCATACATTATTGAAGGTAGTAGCTACTCGTAAAGGTTTTGTAGTTTTCCATTAAGCCATTTGTGTTATCTCCCTTAATGAATTAATATCTTCAAATATCCCATATTTAGATATCTAAAAGAAAAACTATTATTTAATAAACAATAAAAAATAATGATAAAATGAATTCAATTATCTGTGATCTTGTTGAAATTTCATGAGATTATCTTTATGAGATTTCATCTTTTGAGAAAGCACAAGAAAAAAAATCTCTATAAGTTATCATTATTATTTTTTATCAAACATTTATGCATGATTAATAATGGGAAGAAAATAAATTCAAACATGTTTTTTGATAATACATAGGTGCTTTATATGTGTGCCAAAGTTAGCATACACAAACAAAGACTTATGTAAAGTTTGCAAGGAAGACAAACACAGAAAAAACTGAAAGAAGATAGAAAAGAGGAGAGAGAAAAGAAGAAATGAGAAGAAAACACATAGAAACGAAGGAGAGGTGATGAAATAATACGTAGAAAAATACTGGAAAAAACACATGAACAGGAGGAACACAAAAAATACACAGATAGGGGCATGCATAAGCATTGAAAAAAGGACTAGCAACAACTCCTCGTCCTCTTCCTCGACAACCCTCTCCATCACTGACAGCAGCACCTCTCCATTGGAAGCTAGTAGCAAATACAACAGCAGCTCCCTCTCTCTCTTTCATCCGCCATTGGTCAGCTCTCTCTCTTTCCCTTTTGTAGCGTCATCAACCCTCTCTCTCCTCCAGCAAGCTGACCGACCACCTTACATCATCCCCCTCAGCAGCATTGATCTCCCCTCCATGCCAAAAGCTCCACCAGCAAGTCCATCTCTCCCTCCCTAGTTCTGGCAACGAACGACAACAGCTCTAGTTCGAACCAACAGCACCTTCCGTTGCTCCTCCTGACCATCACAGACCACCATTTCTGACACCGCTGCTACAGGGAGAACCACCTCGGCCTCCTCTACCCGGCGGCAGTAGCAGGTAAGCCTCTCGTCATCATCGACCGACCACCTTATTATTGTTCACGTGAATTGATTGTTGGGTCAAGTCCAGTCCGAATTTTTCTTTATTTTTTAAAAAAATATTAAAAAAAATATTTTTATTTTTATTTAAAGAACAAAAAATATATTGTTTTTGTACATATTGCTAGATTTCAAGGTTTTTCCCATTATATTTTTTGTTAAAAAAATATCTTGCATCTTTCTCATTTTAAAATGAAAATTGGATACTATAACCGGTTTATAATTATCTGTTGGAATTTGGCCAAAATATCAAAACAAACATATAATTATTTTGTTTTATCTATTAAGGTGTAAAATTACATTTTAAAGTACATCCGTGAATAAGAAAAAAAAATTTAACTACAGTGTACAATTACATTGTAAAGTACACCCGCAAACAAAAAAAATAGTTTTTTGAAAATGCAGTGTAAAAACAATTAAACAACGATGCAACTTATTTTAGATAGGGTGCACTAGAGGTGATATATCTTTCCCTTACCTACAATCTCGCATAGCAATAGGTTTTTTAGTAACCTTAATACTAGGTAGCAATCTCTGATAATTATAATTGTAATTTTTACGACTATAAAACACTCATTTCACCGCACACCGTTGTCTCTCCAATCTGGGGATGACATTGTGTGAAGCGCGAAAAAATTATCATCGCAATAGATGTGTTATCATAGTAGCTAGAATGTTATAACAACAAACTTACTAATAAAAACATGAAAAACATGATAAACTCGTGGTCCGGAAGCTCAACTTGAATATAAATCAAATTTATTAAAACTTGTTCTTCTTAGGTTTGTTGATCTTTTCTAGTCTACCTTGACATATATTTCTTGCAAAGCCCATAAAAAACTTTCTTGAACTTTACTTCAGCTCTTGTAATTGGACATATTAACATATCTTTTATTGTAGATTCATCACATATGCTGCATTTCTCCTCATGCAAGTGGAATTTTGTCTCCCTCGAGTATTTTTAACAATGTTCAACAAACATCATACTGTTAACTCATTAGAAGTGCCTACTCTTGCTCTTGCTAGAATAGGTGGGAGCAGCAAAAACAAGGTTCCTTCACTTTTCAGAACTTTTAGGTTCTCAAATTTCAGACAAATGGCTGAGTTCTGATGCCACTTTAATGAAGAGGAATGTGAAAAACAAAAACACCATTCCCATGGGAAATAAAAGGAAAAGGAGGAAATTAAATCAATCCAAATAAAGAGTGAAAGTGGAGCATGAAAGTTACATGATCAGCTGCAGCTAAGAATGCGACAAAATGCCAGTATAATGCTTAAGAATAACATTGTTTTGCTATTACCCTTGAGCCATTACCCTTGAGCTAATGTTACGGAGCTAAAGCATCCATAATTTGCTAATTTGACTGCATCAAATACATGACTTTGATCGGTCATTGGACCCCATAAGAGACCTGCCTTGCCCGGATGCAGATGCTTAAAAAAAAACTTGCTCAGGTACAGATCCTGTCTAAACCAGTTTATAATGCTCACAAAACAGCTATGACCAAACACAAAGTCACTTGTTCAGTTAGAGATGATAAAAGTCCATTGTGCGCATTTCTTAGCTGCATGAGCAGGTATTGTTACTATTACAGACAGAGCACTATAGATTTCAGAGATGTGTGCAAGAAACTCTGCTCAATTTAACAAATTCTCAAGTGTCAATCCTTGATTCGGTTGCACCAGTTCTACTTCACTGCAACTCATAAAACGAAAAACTGAAACCTGATCTTCCCTCATTTGTGGATTTCAGTTCAAGCTTCTGAAATGGGCTGCAAGATAAATCAAGAATGATTCATTTTCATATTTCATTCATAAGTTTGTTTTGCAGTGCAGAAAAAGTAAACAATGACTATACAGTGGGAACATGCTTGATCTAGTTTAACGCATATATCTTTCTATAAATAGATAGAAATTGGCATCATTACATCTAATATCCGAAGATAACAATAAGTAACATTATGTAGAATCTCAAAGCCCAAGGAAAAGGGGAGAAGTACCTGCTATTAGGATCATAGTAGAAGCCATTGATGGAACCATCAGTACAAGAGAAGCAAACATAGTAAAAACCAGCTATGGTCAACCCACAGTCTGTTCCAACGTTGACAAAGTATTGCTCTTTCCATCTCTACACACAGAGACCAGACAATCTCAAGTTACTAATTCTGATATAATGTTTCTATCACCAACAGATCAAATGTTTGATCATGCATTACCATAAATATATACGGATAGTTAATCAAGTCCAAAGACTTGCCACCATCAACCTTCACTTGTTCCTGTGAATAAGAAAATCAATCAGAGAGCAGACCTCTGGCGCATATGCAAAAGAAGTTCTGGATCTTACCAGAAATGGTTGAAAAGATGGAAACTTAGTCCAGTGCCTTATATCATCTTCTGACCTGTAAATTTTTTGAAATAATTTAAAAGGAAAGTATTGTCCACAATCACTCGTATCTAGCATGATCCATGCATTAAAGACAGACTTAAGGCACATACAAGGCTTCCCATTTGCCAGTGAAGAAAGTGTAATTCTTGCCATCAACGATTTCTCCTTCCCAAAAAGTTACTACCTGACACACATCATGGCTAAGCAAAGTAAGCATTACTGCAAGTACATTCTGTATATTCACCAGACCATCATTAACCTGCAAGATTAAAACAAGGTAGCATTTCACAGAATCCATGCATCCCTTGGATTAGGTCCAACTGCATTCAAGTCCCAACCTAAGGATACTAGCAAGAACAAATCCATTCCACATGGGATCCATGAGAATTAAGAGCGAGAAATGAAATAGCAGGACATCAATATGTTGCAATAACATGAAACACCCTACAAAGTTAATACCACGGGAAGATCCAAAGCACGTGTTGGTAGCTAAGACTGCAGGTGATCACAGAAGCATGAAAACTTAGTCGCATATTAACAAATGAGTTGAATCCTAATTGAACCTATGATTAGCCAAAAATGGAAGAAAATTTTTTAAATTTTTATTCTATTTATTTTATTTTGCAGGTCCAAAAAATAGGAAGTTAGAAGGAAAGGAGAGGGACGGTAAACGCACGGGAGTGTCAGCCATAGGAACATTAAGGGCTTCCATAGTACCACAAAGGTAACCATGATCAAGGTCACATCCTTGAATGCGAACATTAACTCTCCAAGCTTCATCCTTCTGATGACTAGAAACATTCTGGGTTCCAGAAAAGGCCTGTTTCAACCCAACAACAAAAAAAATAAACAAGGCATATGTATTCACAAACATGAACAACGAGAAATGAGGGTATTTTCGCCTTCACAGTGTTAATTATCATAGAGAGAGAGAGAGAGAGAGAGAGTTCAAAGGGTTTACCTGTCCAACAGTCAATAGAGTACAAACTGGAGGTGAAGTATGTCCTGATGAATTTTCCCTTCACAGTGTTAATTAATCATCACTTATTATTCTTATTATTACTATATACTAAGCCTGATCAAATCGAATAATTGAATTAAGGGCGGTGGAAGGAAGGAAGGAATACCTGAAAGCTGAGAAGATGCGGAGGAGGAAGAGGAGGAGGAGGTGGTTTCTTCTACTCTCGCCGGCATTATCTTTCTTTTTTTTGTATTTTCTTTCTTGATCACTTGCTATTGTTGTTTTTTGTGTTTCCTTTTCAACATACAAAATGCAATTTCACCCCCTCTCTCTTCCGTCGTTCTCAGACATGGTTTTCTTTATATTACTCAAATCGATACAATGCCGGACGATCTGCTAATGTATGACCTGTAGTCTATTATAAGTTACGCGTCGTTTCCAATGCCTAATATTTATTATATTAATATTACTTAACTTAAAAAAAAAAAGTATACGGGTGGAATTTCAATGTCCACCTCTCATTAAATATTATTTATTTAAGTAAAAAAATTAAATTTATTTTTCTTAGCTTAAAATATATTCTTTAATATTACGTCTATTTAAAATTAAATTTTATAATTTCTTTTTTATGTGATTTCTAAACTCATGATCTAAACTATTAGTTTAATAAGTTAATATAGTTGACTTGAGTTCTTTTTTTGTACTCATTTTTCTTAATTTTATTCTTTAATATTATATTGATTAGAACTAGGCTTAATAATTTATTTATATTTTTTTTATAATGTTATCTTTGTATCATGACTTAAATCATAGATTTTATATGTTAACTCAAATTGTTTTTTTAAACTCTTTTTAATAAAAAAATTTCTTCATTTTTTTCTTTCAGCTCTAGGTTTATTGAAGAATATGTTTTATAGTTTTTCTCAATTTGCTTTTTATTGGTTATTTTGATCTCATAACTCAAGTTGAGAGTTTAGGTTAACCTGATTTCACTCAGGTCATTATTTTTAATTGAATATTTTTCAATATCATCCTTGAACATTGGGTTTATTAAAAATTATATTTAATAATTTATTTTGTTTTGCTTATTATAGGATATCATAATCTTATGACATGACATGTAGATTGACAAATAGGGGTGAGCAAAAAAATTAACCAACTGATTAAATTGAGAAAACCAAAACAAAAATAACCGAGAAAACCGAATCGATAAACAAAACCGATTAAACTGATTATAAAATTCTAAAAAATACCCGGTTCAGTTCATTCTCGATTTTGTAAGGGAAAAACCGATTAACTGGATCGGTTAAAACACTTAATATAAATAGAAACTTAAAAAACCCTAGCAGCTAACACTTTAGTTTTTAGCAACAGCAGCCTCGCAGCCTCTTCTCCCTCTCACCTCTTGGCCTCTCCCTCCCTATGTAAACAACCAACCAACCATTACCCTCTCTCCCTCTACAATCTAATCTACATTGTTACCCCCAGTTCGACAGTTCCTCTTTATCATCGTCCCCTTCTGGCACAGTTGCAGTTTACAAAAGGTTATAGGTCGGTTTGATTTTTAGTTCTTTTTGTTGATGTATAAACTCTTCAATGTTTTGATGCTAATTGTTTCGCTCCATGCTGAATCATCATCCATTAAAAAGAACTTGATGATACTATATTTCTTTTGTTCTCGTATCAATCAGCAGGGTTTAACATCTGCCAGTCGCTAGATGACTATATTTTATGGCGGTCAAGCTCATGTTTTTGATGATGTCCACCCAAATAAGATTTGCTTTCATTTGTTTGTTAGTGAAGGATCAACTGTATAATCTTATTGATTTCTATAGCTGTGTGTACTGAGAAGCTTATTTGGCATGCTCATTGGAGACCTACATTAGTTTGTGCTAGTCAATCACCTCTGGAAAATTGCAAATGAAGTTATTTAATTTACATGGTTGTTAATTTGTAGTATCTTGATTGATACATATAAAAAATGTAGTTGCAGTGTTTAGTCCTTGTAGATATGGACTGCTTCTCAAGGGATAATTTCATCTTTTAATTATTATTTTTTTGTAGTTGTCTTTAGTGTTGATCTGCAAATATGTTAATCAATACTCTTTTCTATTATTTGGAAATGGATCGCTGTTTTTTGAGCTGTGCATGTAAACGAACCTAATGTGATTGACCATCTCACAGTTGAAAACATTTCAAATTAATATACAAAGGATGGTTTTCCTTACAATTTTTTTACTCATGTTGGGGAATATAATTCTAGATGGCCAGATACACCTCATAGCTCGAGTTATGAGTTGACATCGATACATGTTGAAAGTAGCAGCAATCTGTTTTGAAATAATTTATCTTATGAAATGGTAAGAAAATGAAACAGAGCTACAGAGTGACACTTAGTTCATAAGGCTGCAGACTCAAGTGAGAAAGACCCACTTGTCTTTCATTATGTTCACAAAAGTTTTTGTTCATTGCTTTTCAACCCTATAATATATTATTTTTCTATAAATCTTCTGTCTCTTTACCCATAGCATAAAATGTGTGCTTATGTACTCACTTTTCTGTTCTTATCATGAAAGCATTTAAATTAAAAAGTGTAGTGATTCATAGTGGTCTGCACGAACTTCTTACTTTTGATTTATCTAGTCTTCCAAAATACAATCTTCAAGTTTTACTTAATATGGTTATGTCATAATTGCCTGTATTGTCTTGCTATAAAATATGTTGTTCCTTTCTTGAAGTTATTTATCTCCAATAATTGTTAAAGCACTTATTTACTGTTAAAATTGATTCTATCATGGATCAATTTCAATCGACATTATAATTTTGATGAATGATTATGAAAAATATAAAAATCTTGAATTAGGTTATTTTTCTAATACACTTGTACTTTTATTTTATGATTTATTAATCAACTTTATTTTCAATCTAACATTTCTATAGTCATTGTTTTGTAGAATTTGGTGGAAAGTTAAATTTTAGCAACAGATAATAATTAGTTCAAAATCGGGTGTATTTCTTGAAGTGTTTTATGTTAATGTTGCTTGTTGTTTATTTTGAAACCTTTTGAAGGCAATATTTTGTGATTTAAATTTTAACTTGTTCACTTGTATAATTTTAATTATTTTAACTCATGCTAAATTAAACAAAACAAAAATATTAGAAAGGTTAAAAAAACTTAATAAACCCTATATTATCATTAACAATTTAATACATTAATATTTGTATTAGTAGAAAAAAATTAAAAATACTTTGGGATTTTACAAGAAAATCAATTTTTCTTTATATTAATGTCAAGCCCATTAGAAAGCCCAAAAAACAAATCCGGTTTTCTCAATTTTTTAATCATAAAAATCGAACTGAAAATAGTCAGTTTTTAATAGGTCCGGTTTGGTTTGGATTATTTTTTAAAAGAAATTATAATTTTTGATTTGGTTATTTTTTTTTATAAAAACCAAATCGAACCGAAAATGCTTACCCTACTAACAAGTTAATACAAGCTAACTCAAATTAAGTCAATATCTTAGTCTTAATGTTTATAAAAATAGATTTATTTTAAGTCAATTTATATTCTTAAGCAGTCATCTCAATGTCTTTTCAAGGCAACAAATCATACAAAGAGTCCATATCTAAATGATTTATTTATTTAATATTAGGGAAAATATTAGAAACATTTAATATTTATACTTTGAAAAACAACTAATTTAACCTGTACCATTTCATTGGCCAACAATCTAGTTATAAAACTAACTAAAAGAGGTCAGATATTCACTATAGCATGTGAGTGAAAACATTATAGATTGTAATAGTGTATTTTTTGGTCGGTTTGGTTCTTGGTTTGTTTGGTTCGATTGGTTTGCTAATTTTTTTTATTTTTTATCATTATTTGCACAGTAAATTAATGTTTTTAGCCCTCGAAAAAGACAAAAAAGGCTTCTAGGTGGAGGGGCTCCGTGATAATTGCACATTTTCGGTCCGGTCTGGTCCACCTACCTTTTATTTTTTTATATTTTTTTGAAAATGACTAAATACGGATATAATCCCTAATAAGATAAAATTAATTACTTAGGCACAGGGGTATACCGATAATTAACCATATTTTTTATTATTTTTTTCTTTATACTGTCGGCACGTGTATCACACACGCTAGACAGTATTCCGCCTCACGCCCTGTTAAGGTGGCGCGCACGCGGTGCTCGGGTCGCCAAAGATGGGTTGCCGGCGCGTGGTCTTCCTCCCAGTGCAGTGCGTTTCAGTCAAAGGTGGCCATGGACGCGGCAGTAGCCGGTTAAAGCCGCTAGACCCGTTTCTCTCTCTCCTGCATGTAAAAGTGCAGGAGAGGCCCCCGGTTTCGGTTCTTTTTCACTTCAGTCTCTTCACTTCTAATTTTGTGTATGATCCTAATTTTTGTTATATAAGTTTTGATTTAGTTCAATTGGGTCGTTTGATTGAAATTAATTCAACGTTAATGTTTCACTTCGGTCATCCTTCTTTTAATTTCTGAATTCGGTTTAAAAAGATTAATATATTTGGTACAATAGTTTCAATTTTTTCAATTTTGTCATTTGATTGAAGTTGATAATATATTTGATTTTTCATTTCGGCCCTTATACTTTTAATTTTTTATTTTAATCCCTTTATTTATTTATATTTCTGGAATAATCCCTACTTTTATCCATGTATATATAAGTGTGCTCTTGGCTTTGATTTTTAATTTTTGTTATTTTCTTATTTGTTGAGGTGATATTTTTTTCAAAAAAATTAGCTCTTAAATTTTATTTTGTATCTTTAATCATTTGAAAATTGATATTTTTGTTTTTTTCTCCCTTTGTTCTTTCTTTTAGTTTTTCATTCGTTTTTTCATTTTTATTTTCACATCAAATGACTTTTTTCCTGATAATTTTTATTTTATTTTTTTTATTTGATCTTTTGTTAAAGTTCTTAAGATTTTTTTAGTCTTTTATTTATTTTATTTTATTCATTATTAACTTATTAATAATAATAATAATAATTTAATTATTTTTCTTGTTTACTCTTTTGTCAATTTTTTTAGGGTTTTTTTCTCGGGATAATTTGATAATTTTTATTGTTTTAATAGTAATAACAATGATTTTTTTTTTTTTGCTTTATCTTTTGTTAAAGTTTTTAGGATTTTTTTTATTCTTTCATTTATTTATTTTTTTTCTTTCATAATAATAATAATAAGAACAACAACAACAACAATAATATTTTAATTGTTTTTCTTGCTTACTATTTTATTGATGTTTTTTAGTTTTTTTTTTTAATTTTTATTGTTTTGATAGTAATAGCAATGATAATTTTAGATGTTAAGACTCTGATGTTGTTATTGTTATAATAGGTTGTGTTGATCTATTTCATTATATTAAAGTTTGCATATATAAATATTATATTTTAATTTTGATCCATCAAATCTTATAAAAATTATTTCCTCAACCCGCAACATAGGGTGGATAATTTTTTTAATTTTCAAGTTAAATGATTTTTTCAGCTAATAATTTTTATTTTTATTTTATCATCTATTATATTTTTTTATTTGCTCTTTTATTAAAGTTTTTATGCTTTTTTTAGTCTTTGATTTAATTTTGCTTTTTTTCATTATTAGCGTAATAATAATATTAATGATAATAATAATTTTATTTTTTGTTCTTATTTGTTTTTCTGTTAATTTTTTCTGTATTTTTTTTCTCGGGGTAATTTAATAATTTTTATTATTTTAGCAGTGATAGTGATGATAATTTTAGATGTTAAGACTTTAATGTTACTGTTGTTATAATAAAATATGCTCATCTATTTCATTATATCAAACTTTACATGTATAAATATTTTATTTTAATCTTAACAGTTATAAAAATTATTTACTCGACCCGCAACGTAGTGCAAACTAACAACATCACAAAGATTGATGTAAATGTTGGAAAAAAACTATGTTTTACCATATTTTTGTGTTGAAAAACTTTCGAGGCAGTTACCTATTTCCGTCTCTTTGATGTTAAAGTTTCGATATTGTTGTTGTGGTAGTGTGTATTGATGTGTTGTATCATATCAAACTTTGCATGTGTAGATATTATATTTTATTTTTAAATTAGTAAAATCTATAAATTACTTCAAATCTAACAATTATAAAAATTGTATGTTACCCGCAACGGAGTGCGAGCAATCTAACTAGTATAAGTTAAAAGGCATAGGTAAAACTTTATAGCTCACACCGCTGTAGGCACAAATGCTTTAACACTATGGATTGCCAAAAGTGCAATTTTTTTACTTTAAAGGACCAAGTTAGAGGACAATTTTAGTTTATCTCTTAGAAAATGACAAGGTTAAAACCCCTTTGTGCCTACAGCGGTGTAAGCTATAGTGAAAACAAGTAAAGGACATGAGTGGTGCTTTGAGAATTTTAGTGAAATGTTCACTCTAGTCCTCATACTTTTGAATTAAAAATATCAGGTACATTCAATTTTTGAAATTTCAAGAGTTGAAAAGTTATTTAATTTAAAATTTATTTTTTAGTCCCAAGTTTGAGAGAAAAACAGAGAGAAACATTGGGTTCTAAAGGAAGAAAGGAAATATTATTGTTGACACCAATTTCGATTATCAAAATGGTTGATCTTATTGTAAACAAGTTTCATTCAATCACGAGAGCTTGATTTCAATGTTATCTCACCTTTAAATTGCCTAAATAGTAGGTCTAACATCAAAAAAAATATTTTGAGTTGATTTCAGATTCTTGGACCAATATTGTGTATGAGTTTATCAAATTATTTAGAGTATTTGTCCACGTGATTTTGTTCAAAATTTGTTGAAAAATATTTTTTGAAATAAAAACATGGAAAATACATGTTGTATCATCTATATTAATATTTACTCTTTCAGGGGCATGGCGCGCAAGTGAGGAATGAGCCATATGTGTGGATAGGCATATGGTCTAGCCTATTTTTTAAAAAAACAATTTTGATGTATTTTTAACCCCTTATATATATATATATATATATATATATATATATAAAGAGAGAGAGAGAGAAAAGTATGTTTGTTCTATAAAGGTCTTTTATCAATATTTGAAAAAAAAAATGTTCTTTTTAAATTTATTCTCATGTGACACCCCTATTTTTTTGCTATTTTTGTAAAAAAGAAAAAGACAAATTATTGTTTGATATAAAAAACATTAATGTGCCTAGTTTTTGTACAAGTATGAAAAATTATTTAGAAATAAAAAGGTATTTTAAATCAAATAGGTTGCATGACTTGTATCCTAAGTTGAAAACTTAAACTAAGTTAACTTGATTTTTTTTACCTTTTTTGAATTGAACATTTTATTAATGTTATTATGTTGCGTGTATATTAGTGTTAAGTATTTGCATAATTGATAAATAGAGAATACATATAAAATTTTGCATTAGAAAGTGGAATACACAATATTGTCAACATATTAATTTTGTCGGTATTTTCTAGTAGCCACGGGAATTG
The DNA here is from genome assembly GCA_015731905.1 of Salix dunnii. Taxonomy (NCBI): domain Eukaryota; kingdom Viridiplantae; phylum Streptophyta; class Magnoliopsida; order Malpighiales; family Salicaceae; genus Salix; species Salix dunnii. The sequence continues at coordinate 10,939,954 of CM027674.1, forward strand.
TTCCCCTTCTCATGTGACTTTGCTCGTCTTCAGGTATAGGCATTGTGATCGAGTTGGTTTATAGTCTTGTTGCCTTGGAGCAAGTCTTCCGTTGTGATAAGCTTATTTAAATTTCAATAAACTTGGGTTAGTTTGATCTTAGGGTCACGAATACCATTAAATTCCACTAGGATTCGCATCAATATTTTAGGAAAATCAATATAAAAATTACTTAAAATACCCCCATCATGAAGGATATTAAAGTAAGATTAACAAAATGCATTTGAATTTGGGTTTTTCATTTAATTTGGGATCAAGACCAATAAATTTAATTAGACTCATATCGAATAAATACAAATTTTGGATTATGGATAGACTTTGAAATTTTAATATCTACAAGTGTGTAACGAGGATTAATTTTAATCGCTACATCACCAATATAAGTAAACGATTGTGATGAAGGAGCTATATTCAATTCAATATCCTAGCATTATCGTCCATACGAGGATTGTTTTGAAACTTGGAAACAACATGATTCTTAGGAATCGAATCAACATTTGTTGTTATTGTACTGAGTTTGGTTTCGCATTTATAAGGTTTGGATTTGATTCCATTGGACGTTCTAATTTTTAATTTTTTTCTTTTAGTTATGGAAAGTTTTACTTAGAATTTAATCTGTGAGAAGGTGGTAATTGTCTTATGACCAAGAAAGATATGGACTAACTTTTTTTTTTTTTTTTGAATTTGTGAATTAATAATGAATCCAATTATAAGCAGACACTGTTTATATAAAAAAACAACACTAGGAATAGTTTAGAGTAAACTATAAAGTCCAAAAAGAGTTATAAACCATGAGGTTTGATTGAGTAATAGGCAATAAAAAGAAACATATATATATATATATATATATATATATATATATATATGTATGTATATATATATATCAATCATTATAAAAGAAAGAGTACAAAGTTGCAAGCAATTAACTTCTAAAAATAAATTATAAAAAAATATAAATTACAGAGAAATTTTGTGAAAGCTTGTTAAAATTGTAACATGGACAATCCCAAGGAATTACGTTGATAGAATTCTCCCTGTACAAATTTCTTGTTTTATAAGAAAAGAAAAGAGAACGAACAGAACTAGGAAGATCAATATTTAGTATTTATTTTAAACTAGGAAATAGATAGCTTATAATTAATAAAATTTTGAAACAAGAAAACTGCAAGAGCATGAAGTTCTAAAAAACTTTCAATGCCTGATGCCAACATTCAGTATGCCATCTAGTTCATAAACATATGCTCTTTATTTGGAATTATCATTAACTTTTTTTTTTTCTTTTTTAAGAAGTTAAGATGCATACAAGGAATAATTAGAACATTAATATGAGAGGCATACTCCAAGAAATACAATAAATCCGTTATCCGGATTCAAAAATCATGAAGCCTTAGAGCAAATAGACTACAAGAAAGCTCAAAATCAGCATACAGAAATCAAAGAAGTTGTTCTCTGCAAATATCTTTTACTGGGCTTTTATGTCTAGAAGTCATACGGGCACTCAAATGTCTCTCAAATACAAGGAAACTAGCTGTCAATTGCTGGAAATAATTAATCAATTGTTTGATGATTAATTACCCTCTTCTTCGATACTCTTTTTTATCAACTCATTTACTTTTCAACACAAGAATTCCTATATTAACTAGGATTATATAGAACACGTGCCAAAGCTCAATTAAGCAAGCCCAGAAATAACAACATTTACGTGGGAAATTTTTAAAGAGCCTGAAATTCACCTGAACGATGCCTACTGTCGAAGCCCAATTCCATATTAAGATCAATATTTTCTAAATAAATCCGCAGTTCGAGACAAATGAAAAGAAGCAAAATCAATGGAGGAAAAACAAATAAACCCCACAAATGAACAATTATTTTCTTCAACTTGCCTTGATAATTTTTCATACACTGACAATAACCCCGTAAAATGCAACTTGTTATGGCTGCACAACTTCGGGCCGGCATCATTATCCTGTAAATTTGCAGACTTTGACTTTCAAATTGTGGTAAGAGATGATGTGCCACTCACTTTTTCTCCCATCAATCTTTTCCCAGAAAAAAATGCCAATCAAGGTGAGCAGAGCATTAAGAAAGAAAAACTTTTATCGTCACCCTTAGTCATTCACTACCCTGTTTCCCCCCTAGCTCGGAGAAGTGATAGTGGGGAAGTAGAAAGTGAAGCAAAACTAGCACCGCCATCCCCATTTTCCATGAAAGAACATGTGCTCATTTTATCAAATGAGGAAGAAGCAAAGGAGTGTGGAAAATCATCAAAAACCTCGCTCATACCCTTCACTCCATCATATGCACTATTTGGATCCCTCAAATTTTGAGGAATCCCAACTTCCTCGTCCAAATACCTCACTACTTGCCTCATGCTAGGCCTTGCCATTGGGGCAGCATGTGAGCACATTATTCCCAATTTGATCACCATCATCACCTCGCTTTCGTTGTATTCACCATTTAGATTAGGATCTATCACATCCAGGGCTCTCCCTTCTCTAAACTTTTCCCACACCAAATCCACCAGCACCAGTTCTTCAGGCAAAGCTTTGGGTTCAACAGGCCTGCGCCCACACACAACCTCAAGCAAAAGTGCACCAAACGCATACACATCTGAGCTTTCTGTGGCCTTTCCTGTTCTTGGCAATTCTGGGGCTAGATAACCCAATGTACCCACAACCCGGGTCGTATTTGGGTTCGCTCCATGTTCGTATAATCTCGCGAGACCAAAATCACCAAGCCTACCATTTAGCTCGCCATCAAGCAAAACATTGCTGGCCTTAACATCTCTGTGAATTACCACTTGCTCATACCCTTCATGTAAATAGAGAAGCCCAGAAGCAACATCCTTTATGATCTTAAACCTCTGCTCCCAATTTAAGATCATTTTTGGCTCGTCAAACAATAACTTGTCTAAACTACCATTAGCCATATAATCATAAACAAGAAGGAAATCATCTCTTCTGCGGTACCAACCTAATAATTGAACTAAATTTCGATGGCGAAGCCGACCAATACTAGCAATTTCTGATACAAACTCCTGCAAACCTTGTGTTGATTCTTTAGAAATTCGCTTCACCGCAACTTCAATCTTTGAATCAGGTAATATCCCCTTGTAAACCTGGCCAAAACCACCTTTCCCAAGCAGCACCTTTTCACTGAAATTATTAGTTGCTTTCTTGAGTTCCTGATAAGAATATCGATGTGGCCCCATTTCCAGTTCCCAATCTTCTATTATGTCGGCATTCTTGATTTTTCTGATCAGATAAATAGCAGTTGTTATTGATATGATAACAAACACAACGATTGCAGCTGAAACACCGATTACTAAACCTCTATGCTGCTTCTTGTGATCAGCTGGAAGTGAAGGTAATGAAGAAAGATCCAGAGCTGGAGCTTGCCCATTTAACTTAAAGCTCCAACCCAACATATAGTGTGAACTAGCAAGCAAACCTGTTGAAGCAGATAAACCCACATACATATATTCTTCAAACAGAGATGATAAATCAACGTGACAAGACAAGATTGGAATTTTTGGTTTCTTAGAAGTAGGCGAAATAGTTACATCGACAACATTTTGAAATGAATCGTAGTCGATCCAAACTTGGATTGGCTTTCCACCCTTAAGATTTAAATCTTGCCTTGAAGAATTAGAATCACCGGTGTAATATGCAGCAGCAGCGGATGCGTTAGACTTCAAGCTTCCGATATCAACACCAATATGGTTGTCGTTGATGTCACCAAACTCAAAATCTTGAACCGTATCGAATTCAACAGCAAAAAGGTGATTTGTCAAGTTAACCACACTTGAATTGAGCAAGCCAAGATACTGACTTGGAAGAGCCTTTAGATCCTTTGTAGTTGCGATTGTGAAAGCAAGACCATGGCCTCCAAGTTTTGGATACTCTGGAACTATAATGAACACAAAAGAAGTGGAAAAGGACAAAGCTTTTCCATTGCTGGAATTCTTGAATTTGAATGGAGAAGGATAAAAAGCATGACCCAGTAATCTACTAGTTTCATTGGTTAAGCGAAGCATACCATTTTTTTGAATCTCTGAAACCCCACTCAAGGTTATGTTGGTGGCAGCATCTTTGAATCCGGAATACAAGAATTCATTCAGCTGGTTTGAAACTGGGATTATTGAGAGAAAGATCAGAGCAGAGAAAAAATCAACAAGATAACCCATGTTAAGAAAAGATCCAGATGCAGTACAGGAGGAAAAGAACAAACAGCGATCATGAGAAGATTTTTAGAGGACGAATTTAATTTGAAGAGTCAAATTTCAATATTATTTTGAATAGTATAAATAAAAGTTTTTTAGTATATAGAATTTTAGGAAAATATCATTTGAAAAGTTAATTATATTAAAATGAAAAATATTTATTTTTTTCTTTAAAGAGTTTGATGTTATATTTTGTTATGATTGTATTTTATTAGTTTAATTTTTATCGGGTCCAATTCATTGATTTTGGTTCTTCTTAGAAAATATATAGAAATCTTATTTAAAAAAAAAAAACATTATTGTATTTTATTTAACATTATCTTTACAGCATGTAAAACAAGAAGAATTAAAATTATATATATATAGATATATATATATATATATTTTTCATTGAGCACTCATGGAGTTGATCTGATATGAGTTTTACGAGGTTGGTGAGATACATGATTTAAAGCGAGAGCAAGCATGGTGGGTGGGTCCTATTATTCTGAGTAGAAAGAAAAGAAAGTAGGCTAGTCTATAGAGTCAAGACTTTGATGAAGGGTATGGTGCTTCTCCAGGTAAGCACGAGCTCACTAGCTAAAGCAGCCTATCCTAACCATCCATCTACTGGGTGATGTATACTTTTAAATTAAAAAGTTTGTTTTGTTACGGTATTATATTCGAGTTTCATGGTGGTTAAAATAATGGTCAATAAAAATTTAAATTATTATTAGTTAAAATAAATACAAAAAAAACCACGTTAAAAAAAATAAAGCAGTGTTCGTTACGTTGTTGCACATGGGCTTGTGGTGTGAATAGAATATACAGAAAGACAAGTATGAAAATGATAAAAATATTTAACTTTTTCTTGATTTTGAAACCCTATATAACTACAAGTTTTTCTCAAGAGTCTTCGCCCTTGTAGTGTTTTTCTAAGCCCCAGGAATATTATTATCATTGGAGAATAATATTGGGGAGTTTGGAGGAAAAAACAAGATGTACAACATGGCAACAGGGGATTAAAGTATAGATTTTCAAAAATAAAGTATTAATCCCGGACCCTTTGATTAATGAATAAAAATACCTACCAAGTTGTGGAGTGGAATTCAAGAGGCATGGCCTCTCTCATGGATTTATTTAATAAACCTTCGGATTTGGCACAGACCCTAGCTTGAACATGACAGGCTGAGCGAGGTCTCGCTTTTTCTTTCTTTTTTAATCTCTGTGGTCGTGACACCATCCACTGCTCATGGTTTTTATTTTTATTCCCCTTGCACTCACCCCTGGCTGCTGTTTCTCGATTTTCAAGTTAAACAGCAATGCGTGTTATATTGTTGATTTGTTTTTTTTTTTTTTTTTAAAGTGTTTAAGTCTTTTTTTAAATTATTTATTTATTATTATTTTGATATGATGATACCAAAAATGGATATTAAAAATAAAAATAAACTATTTTAATATATTTTTAAATAAAAATATTTAAACCTCTTGTTTTTTGAGTCATGAAGATCTTCTTTTTCTTGTTCTTTTTTGAAATCACAATTTATTATATTGAGAATATATATACTTATTAAGATTTCATTCAAATCAATTGAGATATAGTGAGTTATTAACCTAGAAGAAATAAAAGCCCTCTATTTTAAGATGTCAAATTAGGGAATCAAGAAATGAAAACTTTACTATGGATTGGAAGACTTCTCTATGATGCTTCATTAGAGCTATGAAATACAATTATATTAGACTTTAGACGGGACCAAGCCATTGGCGGCGAGACAATATTTAATTTAATTATGTTTAGATTATAGCAAACAAGTATAAAATATGCTAATTTGATGAAATCAACTAATATACACTAAATAATAAATAATTAAAAAGGTGATTTAATTAAGAGGGAGATTCAAAAGAATATAAAATATAGAGAGAGAAAGGTTTTAATATCAATTTTAAAAACGGTGCTCCTTAAGGATAATTAAAGATCAATAATTGTGATATTTTTTTCAAATGTTATTTGTGATTATAAACAAATAAACCATGAAAAACAAGTTTTCTACATATCCTTACTTTTTAGGTAACCTAGCATTCGTGAATCAACTAACCTTGGTCACATAATAATCTTCATTAAGCATGCAAAATTTAATTACATGACAATATTAAACTTAAGATTGGTGCAATTGATTATTTATAATTAAACATGTAGGGGTCAAGATTTAGTTTTCTAATAAACAAAGAATCAATAATGTGTTTGGAAATTATATACTTTTGCTACTTAAGTTAATTAGTCATGGATTCATCACAAACTAATCAATAACAAAATATTTAAAACAAGAAGCATATGTTGCACTTCATATAGAATTTTACTCATTAACCATCAAGTTTATTCATAATAAAACATAAGAGATTCATATATCACAATCAAATATAAAATAATTTTAAATCATAAATTCATATAACAATTTAAGTTCCAACCGTTATTGATGAGATTTTGGTCATGTCATTAAAGGATCCATAGTAGTGTTTATTAAATCTATTATAAGGCCTAAAACAAAATGGATTAAGGAGAAATTCAAGAGTCTAAGTTAAAAGGCTTGGGTTAAAAAGATTTAAATATGTCAATTTGGACTTTTGTTTACTTTTCATATCATATCTAAAGCTACAAGAAAATTTTGGTCATAGAGTTTTATTAGGAGTAATTATTAACTAGAGTCATAGAGTCTGATATATATAATGTTGTTTCTTTTATGAAAGAAAACAAATTTTTTTATAAGTTGAGGTATAATAGATATATTGAACTAATATGTATATGTTTGTCATAAAATATTTTATTGAATTAACCCATATGAGAATTTCATATAGAGAAATCACATATATTTATGGAAATATTCACTTGATGATTGTGTAAGTGATCATTAAACTTGTAATCACTAAACTATCTTAAATAGAGAATGATATGCTTTAATCTTGTTACATGTTATATTAATTGAGGTAATGAAAAGGTGAACATTAGGTATACCATGAACTATATGAAATGTACTTGAAGATTCATTATCTTAGGTAAATAGAAAAAAAATATTTCATTTGTTCTTACATGGTATTGACCGATAAATCCTTGGTCAAGGTCAAATGAGATTTGAAAAGAGTTTTAAATATTATTCAAATGATCGGTGATTATTATATAAAAAACAAACATGATTTAAACAATTTATATACTTCATGTTTTAATGTTAAATCATTACATTATTGTTGAAAAGATAATTACACTAAGAACCGATCAATGAAAGGTTAAGTTAAACTTCCAATGACTTTCTAATATTAGGGGGATCATTACAAGTTGCTAAATGATACACTTGATCTTCAAATATAAATTAATCAATTTTGAAATTAATAAAAAATTACATTGTTTAATTTATTTAAGATCTATTTATTTAGAATTATAATTTATATATAGTTATTAGAATCCTAATGGGTCACACACGTTAAAAACTATTAGTTAGAAATATAATTAGGATGATTTAATTAAGTATGACTTGATTAAAATATATTTTAAAAATTAAATACTAGAATAAAATTAATACATTGATTATATTTCTAGACCTATAAAAACTAAGGACTTGAATGATTTAATTTCTAAAAATTTTCTGAATTAATATATAAATAGTATTAAGATTTTTATTCATAGAAAATTTTAGGATTCCCAAATAATTTTATTATATTATTTTCTTAGCTTATATGCTATTTGGGAAACTCAGTAGTGGTAGTTGATAAAAAAATTAGACTTGTTTGATTACATGTTTTATTATTATTGATTTTTAATTATAAGGTAATTCTATATGCAAAGATTTAAAAAATAATAATATGTTATCGTTCCGACCAAACGAAGGAGTTTTCCATTTGGCTTGAATTTGGATTTTATGCTCGGATTAAGGGGACAAAAAGAGGAAAGGAGGGGTTTTGCTCGTGGTGCCTCCACCAGCCACAGCGTCAGCTGGTGGCATGTTTGGCCTGGCAAACAAGCCAGCACTCAACTAGCTGACAAGGTAGCCTCCAAAGGCAGCAAGTCTCCAGCAGCAGCCATGAGCTATTGTTGGCACCATCAGTCTTCCATTGCGAGGGGTTGTCCCCGCACTACTAGCTGGCAGTAGGAAGAGAGCCCATGATACAAACTGGTCCAAAAACACCAGTAAGAATTAAGAGGATGGATGGAAAGTCATATATAAGATTGATGGGTTTTTTTTAATTTTGTTAGCTAGAGCCCAGGGCTTGTTTGAGTTTAAATTAAGACTTTGCTTTTAGTTAGGATCCAAGGCTTGTTTGGATTAAGTCATGGGCTTTTTAATTTGGGGTTTTGGGCCAATTTTGAGTGGACCACATTTAAGTCCACATAAAGGGTCCATTAGGGTTAGTTTTTAAAAGACTATCTAAACTCATGTTAGGGATAATTTCAGCAGTCATTAATGAAATTGATTATGAACTTTTCAGTTTATATGTGAGAGTGATTCTTGCATTCTTCGGTTCTTGAACGAACTGAATCCGACTTATCAAAGATTAACTGGCTTCGTGGCGTCATTCTACTCCTTCCAATAGTGCTGGTGCCTTGGGGCAGGTTTTCATTGTGTCACACTTCTATCAGACCTATTTCGGCTTTCTGGGATTAGATCTCATTCTTCGTTGTGGCTTGCGTGACCACGTGATCACGAGGTTCGCATCAGGTGGTATCAGAGCTAGGCTCCGAAACAAGGTCATATCATTTTGTTATTTTCGTGTTTTTTTTTAGTGTTCCCTAAAGTTTTTCAGTGTTCGTGTCCAACTCCTTATTCTTCATGTCTGTATGATCTAGTAAAAAAAAAACAAAAAAAAAAGATGAAAAAAGAAGGAAAAAGAAGAAGAAGAAGAAGAAGTAGAGATTCAGTATATTGAAAAAAAAAAACATGAGGCCGTACAAAATACCAAATTTGATTTTGAAGAGGTTGTTGATGAAAACGCAAATGTGGGTAAAGATGACTATGATGATGATATGGAATCTGAAAGTAACAAATCTTATTGTGAAGGCAAGGCACCATTGGAGGATAGTGATGGGGATGATTTAGGATTACTGGTTGCGGATTTCTTAGTTATAAGGCGCACACTTCAGGTTCAGGTCATGGAAGATAAATCTAACCAACAAAGAGATAATATCTTTCATATGTGCTGTTACGTACAAAGCAAGGTGTGTGGTTTAATTATTGATAGTGGAAGTTGCGTTAATGTTTGCAGTACCACACTTGCGAGTAAACTGAATTTGAGTACTGTTAAGCATACGACACCATATATATTGGAATGGCTGAATGATAGCGGAGAAGTGAAAGTGACTAAACAGGTTGTGGTTCCATTTTTGATTGGGAAATATGTTGATGAAGTTCTGTGCGATGTGGTACCAATGCAAGCAAGTCACATCTTGTTGGGGAGGCCTTGGCAATATGACAGGAAGGCTATTCATGATGGGGTTAAAAATAGGTATACCATTGTAAAAGATGGTAAAACCATCACTCTTGTACCTCTGACACCTAAACAGGTGTATGATGATCAAATAAAGCTAAAACGTGAGTATGAGGCAATGGGGAGAGAAAATCAAGGTGAGGACCAAGGGGAGAGAAGACCATTTGATTCGGCCAGAAACCAAACCACTACAACTCATTCAGACACTCATCCAAACACAAACAAACCAGACAATTCAACCACAGCTCAGAAACTCCCAAATCTGGTCGAGAGTGGAGGTAAGATAAGAGGAGAGAATAAGGTAAGGAAGAGTGATGAGACTTGTGTGGAAAAATTAAAGAAACAGACTAATTTTTTGGCTTCATATTTCACTAAAAAGCCAATGATTTTACTTAAATACAAGGAGGCTTACTTTAATACTAATGTTGTTGATTATATTGTGCCTAGTGTTGCTGTTACGTTGTTGTAGGACTCTGATGATGTTTACCTCGACGATACTCCTAGCGGATTACCACCATTGCGGGGGATAGAGCATAAGATTGATCTAGTACATGAAGCTTCAATTCTTAACCGACCAGCCTATAGAACCAATCTTGAGGAGATAAAACAACTTCAAAGACAAGTTTATGAGCTAATAGATAAGGGATATATTCGTGGGAGTATAACCTTATATGTTGTACCCATGCTACTCAAGCCTATGAAGGATGGAACGTGGAGGATGTGTGTTGATTGTCGAGCTATCAACAACATAATGGTTTTGATTTGAGGTCGAATCTTTTCGAGGAGAGAGGGGATGATGCGAACCGGTCTAGAAACACCAGCAAGGATTAAGGGGCTGGATGGAAGGCCATTTATAAGACTGATGGGCTTTCTTTAATTTTGTTAGCTAAAACCCAAGGCTTGTTTGGACTTAAATTAAGACTTTGTTTTTAGTTAGGATCCAAGGCTTGTTTGGATTAAGTCATGAGCTTTTTAATTTGGGGTTTTGGGCCAGTTTTGAGTGGACCTCATTTAAGTCCACATAAGGGGTCCATTAGGGTTAGTTTTTAAAAGACTATTTAAACTCATGTTAGGGATAATTTCAGCAGCCATTAATGAAATTGATTCTGAATTTTTCAGTTTATGTGTGAGAGTGATTCTTGCATTCTCCGGTTCTTGAATGAACTGAATCCGACTTATCGAAGATTAACTAGCTTCGTGGCGTCATTCTACTCCTTCCAATAGTGTTGGTGCCTTGGGGCATGTTTCCATTATGTCACACTCCTATCAGACCTATTTCGGCTTTCCGGGATCAGATCTCATTCTTCATTGTGGGTTGCGTGACCACGTGATCACGAGGTTCGCATCAGCCCACTATCGACAAGATGAGGAGGGAGAGAATTATAATTATATCCTTAGTGTCTCTTTGGTGTTTAAGGAAATTACCCCTGTCCCTTTTTAATTTTAACTATTAAGCTTTTAGGTTTACATATTATGGATATGTTCCTAAAACTTTATTCATGTGAACTTTTTGATCACATGGTTAGTCAACCCACATGCAAAGACATCAGTTTCTAAAAAACCAAGTAAATTAGGTTTGATAAAAGTGTGACACAAAAATAATTTATATCTAGACATCAATATTATTGGATTCGCAACCCCATCCAAGGATTAACAATTTGTGAATAAAAAGTATGGATTGATACCACAAAGTCAATTAAATCTCGATAAGTCATTTTCGGTCTTGTAGAAAATCATGCAAGAGAAAATTTTCAATTCACAGGCACACAAAGTTGTAGTCGTGATATGAATATCATTAAGCAAAAACAATATGATCTAAAACTGCTAAACCTTAGAATATATAATGATATGGATTTGTATAAAGCCCTCTTACAATCAAACTCAAATCCCTAAGTATCTAAACTCAATTGATGTTTATTAACCCTATAACACAAAATACAGATTAAATATAAAAGTCTAAGTTGAAACCATATAAAAATAAGATAAAAAAAATTATTTAGTCTTGAATATTGCTGACTTTTTAGGTTTCCTTCCTAGAGTAAAAAACTTCTTTTGAGTGCTAAAAATCCCCCGTTCTTTAAGAAATAATCTTGACTTGAACTCATGTCATATCAAAAAAAAAAAAAAAAAACCTAAATCAAGGTTTTCATGGGATTTAACACATCAACTCTTTTTCAGAACTTGAATGAGACCATTCATAGATTTGGATTAGATAAATTAGAGGCTAACCTTTGAGCTCTATAGGTGTCCTTTATTCCTCTAGATCCATCTCACTCCATGTGTTCTAAACTAGTCCATTTAATACCTCTTTTTGTATCTTTAGCCTTGCTCTTGTAATAGGCATACTTGGCACCATTAATGAGTCATTTATGTGATTACACTTGGTGTTAGGCTGATCCTCATCATCCCCTTTCTCTTTAAAAGGATTCGACCTTAAATCATCATCACCTACATCAAACAAAGTATGATCAGAAATATCAAAGGTAGCACTAACATCATAATCACTTGACAAATTAACTTTATATGCATTGTCATTTATCAACCTGCTTCCATGTTCTCCACGTTCAAGCAATTCATTTCCATCCATCAAGCCTGTAATACTTTCCAAAAGTTGAAACCTTACATGCATAAAAAATAATAGCAAAATCATTTCCATCCTTATATAATTATTTTATGTGTTCAAATCCTATAAATATATCATCTAAAGTGGATAAAAAAAATACTTGTGTGAAAGTGCAACGACCACAATGTTTTCTTTCCATTGCTTATACTTGATCACATACAAAAAGGTTTCAATAAATTCAACCCATTTGACATGTCTTATACTCAACTTACTTTGCCATTTTAAATGCTTCAAGGACTCATGATCTGAATGTATCGTGAACTTCATGGTCCATAGGTAATGCTTCCATATCTTTAAAGTTCTTATCAAGGTGTAAAGATCCTTGTCATATGGATGGTGATTCAAGGCTAGCCCATTAAGTTTTTCATTGAAATACATAAGAGGTATCTTTTCTTGCATTAACACAACTCTTATACCTATACTTAAAGCATCACATTCAACTTTAAAGAAAACTCCTTACCTTGGTTGTAGACTTGGGTGTAGGCCAGTCCTAGATGGCTTAGACTTTTTTTTCATCCATGTCAATACCCTATGCAGTTACTACATATCCAAGAAACACAATTTTCTCCATACAAAAGGTGTACTTATTGAAATTAGCATATAGTTTTTCATCTTGCAATACACTAAACATACTACACAAATGATCAAGATGCTCATTCACGCTTTTTCTATAAATTAGGATGTCATCAAAATACACAACCACAAACTTACTAATGAATGGACGCAATACATGATTCATCAATCTCATAAATATGATAGGTGAAATGACATGACTAATCACTCATACAAACCATGTCTAGTCTTAAATGCTATTTTCCATTCATTATCTTCTTTCATCCTAATTTGATATATTCATTTTTTAAGTCAATTTTAGAGAAAATACATGCTCTATAGAACATATCCAACATGTCATCAAGTTTAGGGGTAGGATGTCTATGCTTTACCTTTATGTTATTGATGACGTGACAATCAATACACATCCTTCATGTTCCATTATTTTTCAGCACAAGTAACATTGTCAAAACATAAGGGCTCATGCTCTCACGGATGTACCCCTTCATCATAAACTCTTATACCTGCCTTTGAAGTTCTTTTGCCTCTTCAAGAATGCTTTTATAGGTTGGACAATTAGAAATCGATGGTCCAGGTATAAGGTCAATCTGATGCTCAATATCTTTTATTGGCTGTAATCAACTAGGAATGTCTCTAGGAAAATACATCATCATACTCATGCAATAAAGAAACATCCACACTAAGAACAATAAATTATTAATGTTTAAATAAGCCTCATACATAAGCAAGATCATTAGCTTGTTAGTGAAAAATACAAATCAGATTTGAGATCTTTTTGCATAAAATTTTTGTTGTTTCTTTAGTTTTTCCACACAATTATCATCACACAAGCTTACTTTTTTCACTTATTGGGTTTTACCTCCATCCTCAACTAGTTTAATTAATGATTAGTTGAACATGATGGTTTTCTCACCATTTTCCTCACATGAATTTTCACTCTTCCCATCCTCACATTCTCTTTTTTATTTTATTTTATCATCATACACTTGTTTTGAAGACAAAGGTACAAGACTGATGATTTTACTATCCTTTACAATAATGAACCTATTTCTAAACCCATCATGAATTGTCTTTCTATTGAACTACCATGGATACCCCAATAGTAAGTGACTAGCATGCATTGGGACTACGTCACAAATAACCTTATCACAATAATTTCTAATAGAAGTCACAATTGACACTTACTTAGTAACCTTCACTTCACCACTATAATTTAACCATAAAAATCTGTAAGGCCTATGATGCTTAATGCAAACCAAATTCAATTTCTTCATAAGAGTATCACTAGCTCCATGTGCTCTAAACTAGCTCATTCAATGTCTCTTTAAGTCTTGTTGCCCAAACTCTTGTATTAGACCCACTTGACACCACCAATGGATCATTTACATGATTACGCTTGGTGTTGGGTTAGTTTTCATTATTTATTTATAAATAAAATTTAGGATCTCTAGGTAAATTATGAATTTACTCTATATGAATAAAATTCATATTGTATACCCTTAATTAAAACTAATTATAGAATTAATTTTCTAATAGGATTAGGAATGAATTAAATTTTTTATTCTCTTTCAATTTTATAATATCCTATGGAATTATGATTTATTTAATGAAATGGTTTGATTAAATTTTAGAAAAATAGTTTTTCTAAGTATTTTAAAAGCTAAAAATTTATTGGGAAATTATCAAATTGGAATATTTCTAAGTGCTAGAAATATTATTTTATATTGTACATAAAGCCAACAATTAATTAATTCCTAATGCAACTCGAGGTTTTTGAATTAATTATATAAATTTTATGTAATTCATAAATATAGAAAATTATTATGTAATCCAAGACAAAAAAGAAATGACAATGAGACTAAAGTGCTTGCAATGGATTTATGAAGACTTGTTATAACTACCTAGGATTTACTTATCTAACTCCCTTCAAGGGAACGAGGGAATTAACTTAGATATGTCCATAATCAATCAATTTTTTTTATATAAATTGTTGTATATAAAATAAAATTTATTATGCCATGTTATACATGAGTCCTAATTAATTAATAATAATACTCATTAATATATTAAGTACATGTTGAGAACATGAATAATTGCCTTAAAAATTATATAAATAAAATCATATTTTTATTGATGGATAATTTATTGAGTCACTAAAAGTTACTATTAATAAAATATATTTAATGTTGTCTCAATGTGGAAAATACACATAACATTGGGAGAAGATGAATGAGTAACCTAATTGTTTGATTAATGGTTGTTAGAAAATCCAAAACACTAATTTTATAAGAGATTCAAGGGTATTAGTGCTTCTAATATACTTTACTTAAGGTAAGATGCATTATGTGATTTGAAGGTTTTAGATGAGTTCTTAATCGATACTTTATCTATGACTTAAGATAAATATTTATTTGTATGTATAAATCTTGTTTTTTTATTTATTATAGGCTTGTGTCCAAATGAATTATTATTTAAAAATATCTATATAGGTGCCTTGATAGGGTTCTCCTATCCTGGAAGACAAATGATTTTTTCATGACTCGTGCATCATGATAAAATATACTGTCAATTAAAATTGATAAATATTTAGGATAATTCAGAATTTCATGGTCAATTACAGATATTTTAAATTCTAGTCTACTTATAGATCCAATATTTATACCATAGTATTCACCATTAATTATTATGAATTAAAAATAAATTATGAATTATTAAAATATTGGGAAAATCCTTATGGATTCAATAATATGGTTATTTAATTAGAAATGCATGCAAAACTTTTTTTTTTTGAATTTTCTAAAAAGAAAAAAACTAAAACACACCATATTTGAAAAAATATGATTTTTTTAAAAACTTTTGAGAAATTTGTTTATATATACACCAATAAAACATATATTTATTTATCATTTTATTTTTCTATTTTATAAGATCATGTTTGATAAAATATATATTTTTTGAAATAAATAAAACAAACTGTCCAATAACAAGTCTAAGAAGGGTATTTGTGAAACACACCATTAAACAAAAAAACCTAAGAAAAACAACCAAACTAGACCTTAACACTCATTTAGTTTTTCTACGTGACTAGGTTGACATGATCAAGTTGAACCTCAAACAAACCAATACATAGACTTAAAACCGATAACACATTAAATAATAATAAAAACTAAAAAATTTCTCAAAAGAAATTGATCAAACATAATAATGGTGAAGAACATTCAAATGCATGCTCAATATCTTACGATCCAATAATAGTTCGTGTGGATTATAGTCAGAGGCTAAAAAATTAATTGAGTTGTATTTTGCAAGAACCTATCCTTTATATAATTATTCAAAACAGAAAAAAAATCAAATTGTGAGGTAATAAATTCTTTAACAAGTAGAAATTTATTTAACAAGATCCTTAAAACTCTAAAATAATTTTGTTATATTAGTTTTGCCTTGTGTATGCTATGAAGAAAACCTAGCATGAAAATCAAGTTAAAGATCGGAGAGGAGAAGACGAAAGGGAACTGAATTATAGAATTGTGGTGAGGTTCTTGGACAAGTAAATTATTATTGAGTTCCTAATTTATGAAGAAGAAGACATCTTAGTCCTGTATATTGGAAAACTATAATTTAATTTTTCCACCCATGCTTAACTTTTATCTAGATCCTATTTTACATGTTCCTTTTTTCTCTCCTTGAATTTAATTTCCAAAAGGACATATTACGGATTTAGAGAAGGGTCAAGAAGATTCGAGCGGCGTGAAGAAAATAGATTATTAATTTTCAAAATGGAAAGACTTACCAACAAATTTATGGAGTGCGTAAGAAGATACAGTCGAGAACAAGGTTGATAATATTGTTTTGATTGCTATTCTGATTTTTTTATTAGTATATTTTAGTTTCGGAGTATTTTGGCATGTCGTTTCGGGGTTGTATTATTTATATATAATTAATTATATATATATATATAATTAAAATATTAATTTAACAAGCATAATTAAAATTTAAGATAAATTAACTTTAAATTATACAATACAAACACAAAATCAAACAAATATAATATCAAAATTAGAAAAAAAATCACAAATTAATTAAAATAAAAAAGATTTTAAGGCTGAAATAGCATATCCGGAACGAAACCGAGACATTACGGCCAGAATTTGATCAGAATTTCTAAAATGGGTCAGAATTAAAACCAAAATAAAAATAATATATTTTTATCTTGATTTTATTAATAAAACAAAATATTCCAGTAAAACAGAATAGAACTGAAAACTTGTTCGAGAGATGAAATTAAAGTCCGTGGATTGGCTTACGGATTTGCTGATGGCCGCGCCGTTGGGATTTGATTTTATTACGTGGCACATTGGTTGAAGTGGACATTAGTTCTTTGGCGGCGGAAAGGACCCGAGTTTATTTACACATAAAAAGCCGAGGCTTTTAGGCTGGGAACTGGTTTGAGGTCAGGGTTTAACATCTCGTTGTCTTTGTGATGCCTTCTATTTTATTTTTAGTTTTTTAAAACATTGTTTCTAGTCTGAAAAAAAAATTATTTTTAATCATTTTTTGTTTAGTATAATTACTTTTATTTTATAATAAAATTCATTTTAGTATATTTCTAATTAAAAATCATTTTAAAAAATTACCTTATGCCACATTACCAAAATATATTCTATGCTCCACTACGAAGTAGTAAGTTTATTATGCCCCTAAATTTTGTTTTTGGTTGAAATCGAGGAGGTATCTTAAGGATCTCTTTCGGATATGTGGGTTAGGCATCTTCGAGCTTGCATAACCGATCACAAGTTTTTATATTTAATTAATTTCAGCTAAAATTTGAAGAGATTAAAACCTAAATTCTGTCACAAGTTAACAAACAAAATAAATAGTTATTAATTCCATATTATCAAGAATTTCTTACAATTTATATGTGCATTAGAGGGGAGAAGAAATTGTCTTAGTTACTTAACATAACTCCAGCCAATTGTCCCACAAAACATTTAACAAACATTTATTTTCAATATTTAAAAATACTTAATAAGATTTTCAAATAATAAATATAAAAGTTATAAATTATCTGCAACTAGATATTTAAATTGCTATCTTTTCAAATTATCATATATAGTTTCTAAGAGCAAAATATATTTTACACTCAATTATTAAAAATATATTTTGTGAAAAAATATTATTTTTACAATTTAACTTATTTCATCATACTGTTAAAAATATTATATTTACAATTTAACATTTTTACAAGTTATTTGATTAAAATACCGTGTAAATTACACAAACAAAATGGATTAATGATGAAACCGTTACATGTAAATTTAAATAATTGTTTCTTTACTTATGAATTGGATTGATAAATAATTAAAAAATAAATTATTTTTAAGGATCTCTTGTAAATTATAGTCCATTTATTTGAAAATAAGTTTTTGTGTATATTTAATTTTCAATATTCTATTATAATAAACAGTTTGAAAGCTATACGTTATAAATAGATAAAATTGAAACAATCAAAATTAAACTTTGTTATTATCACAGGAGAGGGGGAAATAAAGTGGTATAGATGGCATAGATTCAGTCAAAACGGACATATATATATCAGTTATCCATTTATGATCCATTTTCATTTTTCAGTAGCTATAATTACCCTTTTAAACGCTATTAACACTTAGCCTAGCCATCAATTCATTTAAATTATTTGACTAAATGAATTTCACTTTTTGACATGTAGTGACAAGAATAAAAACTATATTATAATTACAAAAAATGACAAGAATAAAAACTTTCAAATAAGGTTTAATTTGCAAGAAAATAAACTATAGAGACTGCAAAAAACTTTTCAAGAATTTTAGGCCTTAGAATATACTTCAAATACCATTTTCCATGGGCCTGTTTTCAAATAGATCATCGCTAA
Organism: Salix dunnii; assembly: GCA_015731905.1. Classification (NCBI taxonomy): domain Eukaryota; kingdom Viridiplantae; phylum Streptophyta; class Magnoliopsida; order Malpighiales; family Salicaceae; genus Salix; species Salix dunnii. Next base: position 10,958,770 of record CM027674.1, read on the forward strand.
TTAAATTATTTGCACTACATTGCAGGCTAAGCAAATAATTTTTATAAATATTGGGATTAAATCAATTAATAGGATTTGCTAGTTCAAAAAAAAAATATAATATCTATACATGTAAAGTTTGATATAATAAAACATATGAACATACCCTACTATAACACCAACAACATCGAAGTTTTAACATCTAAAATTATTATTATTATTATTATTATATTATTGCATTAATAATAATAAAAATTAAATAAAGTACTAAAAAATCCTAAAAACTTTAACAAAAGAGCAAACAAAAAATAAAATAAATGATAAAAAATAAAAATTATTAGATGAAAAAAATTATTTAACTTGAAAATAAATAAAAAAAACAAAAGAGAGAACAAAGAGAAAAATAAATAGAAATATCAATTTTCAAATGATCATAAACACAAACTAAAATTTAAGAACTAAAGTTTTCAAAAAAAAACCACCTCAATAAATAAGAAAATAATAAAAATTAAAAACCAAAGCTAAGAGCACATCTATATAAACATGGAAAAAAATAAGGATTATTTCAGAAATATAAAAAAAAACATAGGAGTTAAAATAAAAAATTAAAAGTATAGGGGTCGAAATGAAAACCAAATATATTATCAATTTCAACTAAATGAAAAAATTAAAAAAATTAATACTGCTATACCGGATATATTGAGGGATTTAAAACCAATTCAGAAATTAAAAGAATCCCTCAATATAAAAGAAAAATAAATATATTGAGGATCAAATTGAAATATAAATATATAATCAATTTTTATCGAAAGGTCTAATTGAAATAAATTAAAACTTATATATAAAAAAATCAAGACCATGCAAATAAAAGACAAGGGGGTCTGCACTGTACTTTAGCATGCAAGAAAGAGAAAAAGATCACACAAAATTCAATTGACCACCATCATGAATCCGACCACCTTGGACGACGACACGCCACACTAGAAGGAAGAGTACACGGCGGTGCATTGAGTGAGACATCAGATGAATAATTTACGCCACCAGACGACGCTGCATGCGCCCCCCAAAGCAAGTGTGAGGCCGAATATTGTTAGCCGCGTGTGTTACACACGTGGACAATATTCAATAAAAAATAATTTAAAAAATAGTTGAATTATTGGAACACCCCTACAATCAACTTTTCAATTTTGTCTTATTAGAGGGCAAATTAGTGTTTAGCCATTTTAAAAAAATATGAAATTCCTGTGGCACTCTTCCTAGTAGTTGCTGTTTTTTTTTTTTTTTTTGAGGGATAGAATAATTATTTTACTGTACAAAAAAATATAAAAAATTAATAAATAGGTAACCTGACCAAACCGAACCGACTTAAAAATATACCATTACAATTAACAATATTTTCACTTACAATCTATAGTGAAAGTCTAATATCTTTTTGTTTATTTTATAATAATACCTAACCGTTTGACTTAAGGTAACTTAGGATCATCCATCATCAAACAATTTAGATTTATACTAAACCTTTGATAAATCATTAACAAAAATACTATCGACAAACAATTTTAGGTAACTTTGGGTATTTTTTTTTCTTAATAGATGTTTGACTTCCACGCAAAAGAGAGTTCGAAATTCACTCAAGTTGTGGCATTCGTTGATACGGTGCTTCCACGGCTAATATCATCGATGGGGTGACTTGTTCATTGTTGTCGGTCTGTGAAAGAGGCTTGGATGCTTGATTTTTCTCCCCCACCGTCCCCTCGGATCTCGTTATTGCCTTTTTGGGTTTGATTTGATAGTTTTTTAAAGTTGGTTACCCAATTATTACCTCTTTTGATGATTTAGGTCAGGAATCCATTTCGCAGTATATTTATTTGGTTCATATTAGCAGTAGTTGGTCTCTGTCATTTATTTGTCTACTGCATAAAATGGTTAGTCCATTGAGCTTTAGATGTGGCCGAAAACAATTGTCTTTTTCAAACATGTTTGTTATAATATTGTTGGCATGTCTTTTTCTAATAAAGAATCTTCTACTTTATATTTGTATTTTTGTTAGGAATAAGGTTTGAGAGAGATTTACTAATGCTGTTTCAACTTCTTAGACATGGTTATAGTGAAATTATTAATTACAATTGTGGCTATTGTTTGTTTGTAGTTTAGGGTAACATTAACTAGAATTATGATGCTCACTGAGTTAACACTTTTGTCTTTTTCAAACCCGTTCATCTTAATTTCTAACCATTAAAGTATAACCAATGCCTCATTCATTCATTTGTGCCCTCATTTTATTGTGTTTGTTTGTTTTTTCCCCCTCATTTTTTGCTTATATAACCATTATAATTCTGACGCCGAGCAAGATAAAAAAGCAAAACAAATTAAGTACCAAGCAGTAAACGCATGCCACTTGGGAATCAATACGGGCATGGAAGGTCTACCAAATTAACGCTAGCACTTTTCCTACCTTTAATTAAGGGTACAGTTTTGACCTAAAAGATCCACCAAATCTCCTGTGCATATTGATTTTAATTCAATGTTTTTCAAGGAACGTTGAGAGTGAGCCAAACAGATTGAGAGAAAAGCAGCTCACCATATTCTAGATGTTGGGTTTCAATGATGTGTGACATTGACTAACTGGAAGGCATAATCAGGCCGACCCGGATCCGATTTATATGCCCCTAGAAATATTGTCTAGATGGTACAAGGACACCAACGGAATTACTGGGTGGTGCGCTGCTAGTAATTAACGCTGCTAGTGATTAACCTGTCAGATCGTCATGGAAATCTTACACAAGAGCACTTTCATTCATTTTCGTCAGGTCGAATAAGTTTGTCTTAACCTCCTCTGTGATAAATGTTGATTCTTTTTTTCTCTCGCATGTTATTTTTTTTAAAGAAACAGCGGATGGAAAATTCAGGTGTAACAAAAGTAAAAATTATCACGGAATTACTCATTTCATTTTGAAAAAAGAAAGAAATAAACCAAGCTCTTTAGTTCGAGGAACCCCAATCTCACTTATGCAACCCTGAACTATCTGATAAAACGATGCATATCGATCAATGCAGCCATCCAAAACCCTAACAACACTACAAGAAAAGGGTGCGATTAGCAACGGAATTTTGCAAACGGCAAAATTCCGTTGCTAAATTTGCATCCGGAAATTGTGTAGCAACGGATATTCCGTTGCTAAACGAATTGAATAAATTAAAAAAAAAGAAACAAGGATTGCAACGGATTATCCGTTGCAAGATAAATTTGCAATGGATTTGCCGTTGCATTTGTAACGGATAATCCGTTGCAAAATAAATAGGCAACGCACTGTTTTAACTAGGCCCGCCCGCCCAGCCCGTTTAACATTTTTATAAACGCTACGCACCGTTTTATGTATGAAAATTAAATAGCTATTCTTTTCTTCCTCTCTCGGTCGTCTGCCATTGATGAACATTTAATTACTCTCGGTCGTCTGTCATCGAATTGAACCAGCTGATCAGCATTTCCATCTCTTGTTCCCGATCTCCACTTCGCCGGCGTCGAGCTTCATTTACCCAGCAGAGCCATCACCACCACATCGAATATCTGCTAAGGTACGGTCAACTGATCTCCATCTCTTCCAAATTTTTTAATTTTCCTTAGTTTCTAAATTTGTTTACGATTTAGGGAGTTTTTGAAGAGCATTGTTATGGGTCTTGCTCGGAACCATCTATGCTCATGGGTTGTCACTAATTAAGTGATTTTGTCGAGAAATTTGAGTTTTAATTTGAACATAACGCTGGGTTAACTACATACTGTCTTTCTGGGCATCATGCTTTCATGTAACTTTCTAGGATGAAGGGGGGGAGTTTCTGTGTGCTGTATGCAATGTGAAGATAGACAAATAATGACTTGGTTTTTGACTTAGTTTTGTTTTTATTTTTCTTTGAAAAACATATTGATTCTGGAACACTAAGCAAAATTGATGAAAATTGTAAAATAATGGCAGTATAGCAAAATAATACAGAAACTCGACAGTAGCTCCATAATTTGAACTCCGAGCTCTTTTAGCTTTTCTTCAGATGTGAATATGTAGTAAAAGGAATTATATAGAAATAATTATTGGGTTACAAAATAAAAAATTAATAATATTGATTGAGATGGCATCCAAATTATTAAGTTAGGATATATTTATAAAAAAGTTTGATGTTGGTAAGTCCAGAAGAGAATATTAATAACTTGGTATGTAAAAATATAGGAGAAACTCTACAAAGTTTTTATTAAAGCAGATTTGACAAAAAAAAAAAAAACTACTAGTTTATCATGAAATACAAATATTTGTTTAAATTGACATTATTATTGTTGGGGATTTTACACATCAAGTTCCCCCCTGATTAGACAATACCATCTAATTATGGTATCCTTGCACCATTGCCCACCAATTTTTATTTTGATGGAGAAATAACATTCTATTATCATCACTTATCTAAAGGAGTTTATCACATCATCTATTATCAATGATAATTGCGAATTGCCCTTATCTAATGCATTCATGTGATAAAATGTTTCATATATCATAGTCATCCTTCACAGGGTAAAACGAGTTTTTGACCATAAAGATGCCTTCACGTGTGGTGTTACTCTTAACGGCTACTAGAGTTAGCCAAGTAGTCTATTGTCTTTGAGCAAAACATGGATAAACATAGTCCAACTTCACTAATTAGAGTGCTAAAAATGAACACACATAAGTCAAGTTTTTAGAGACCTCATAATGATTTGAGCCTCTTTTACATAAATAAATATAGACCTTCTCAGTACCAAGTCTGCAACACTTTGGGTGTGGCTTTGTTATGAGATAATTTTAAATATTGGGTAGATATCTTACCATACAAATTTATTGAAATCTTCGATTATAGAGTTATAAAAGTATAAAGTTATTACCTAGACCTTGTGCCTAGATAGTTTAGTCTCTGTAAAGGTCCTCCTATTAATCCTCATATACATAATTTAGTCTCTGTCAAAAGTTTATATTTTCATCTTAAAGTAGGAAATGTAAGGCTTATACTACTACGATTCAGTATGTTTCAGCTCCAACTTCTAAGTTAGAAAAATCAAGTTCTAAAAGGACAAGAAAATATATGATTAAGGCCATTAAAGGACTTTGATCAATTTGAACAAGTTGAGTGCTTATATACACCTTTTCTATTAATGAATGTTATTTTAATTATATTAAAACTTTATTATAATGTTCTATATGATTAGACTTTGTTTAATATTTTTGCTGGTTGATATTCAATTTTTTATTGAATATACTAACAATATCTCTCTACTTAGGGTTTTCGAAAGGAGCATCAAGCATTGATCAATATCCTTTGAATTCAAATTCTATTAAATTCGCTTGAAAGGTTAGTGTCATTTGTTTATTGTGTCTTTTTAGTATTAGTATCGATTAAATGCATATTGTTGTGTATGTTACTGCTGTGTGTGTTGCTCCTATGTTTTTGTTGTTATGTGTTTGATTTTTTTATAAGTATTTGTGTTGTTGGTTTTTGTTTTCTTTGTCTTGGCCATTAGTAATCCGTAAACTAGAGATAGAGTTTTAATTTACATTCTAAAATGTTTCTATGTTATAATTTTTACTAGATTAATATGGATGATCGAGAGTGGATGTATCGTCGTATGAGAAGTGGTCGTATGAATCCTGAATATATTACGGGTGTTAGAAGATTTATCAATTTTGCATATTCAATTGAAAGAAATGTATCAATGGGGAAAATTAGATGTCCTTGTGTGAAATGCAAAAATCAAAAGTTTCAGAAAGAAGATGATGTTTGTAATCACTTATTGAGAAAAGGGTTTTTACCTTATTATAAAAATTGGACTGTACACGGGGAGCCTTATGACATAGATAATATGGTCGGACCTTCATTAGGAGGGATTAGTCGTGTTGTGAATGATGAGGGAGATGCAAATCCATATAGAAATATGATTCTAGATGCAATGAGGGATGATGATGCATACTATAATGATAGGGTTTGCAGTACTGTTGTGATAGAGGAACCTCCGAATCTAGAGGCATCTAAATTTTTTAAGTTGTTGAAAGCTGTAGAGGAACCTTTGTGGGATGGGTGTACTAAGCAATCAAAACTATCTGCTTGTGTACAATTGCTTAATATGAAGTCAAATTTAAATTTAACTCAGAATGCCTTCAACAAATTCACTGAATTTGCTAAGAGTTGCATGCCTGATTATGCTAATTTGGTTTCAAATTTTTTTGATGCCAAGAAATTTATGCGGCCTCTTGGAGTTGGCTATGAGAAATATGATATGTGTTGTAATAACTGCATGCTGTATTATGGGGTTGATGAGATGAAAATAAGGTGTGATTTCTGTGGAAGTTCACGATATAAGCCTAGAAACCCTACTAGTAAAGGCCCTTACAAGGCGAAGAAGCAACTCCGATACTTTCCATTGACACCAAGACTTCAGAGACTATTTATGTCTCCACATCATGCCAAGGATATGACATGGCATCATTTTCATAAGTCGGATGATGGAATAATGGTGCACCCATCAGATGGATATGCTTGGAAAGAGTTTAATCGAGTCCATCCGAGCTTCGCGGCAGATCCACGAAATGTTCGATTAGGATTATGCACTGATGGGTTTTGTCCATTTAATATGGTTTCAAATTCATATTCTTGTTGGCCAGTAATTGTAACTGTGTACAATTTGTCTCCTCGGAAGTGCATGACAAGACCATTTATGTTTTTATCAATGATAATTCCCGGGTCAAAGAATCCGGGAAAAAACCTTGATATTTTTCTAAGACCTTTGATTGATGAATTGAATAAGTTATGGTCTGTAGGTGTCGAAACTTATGATGTATACCATATGGTATGTTGTCGGGCTGGAGTACACATGGCAAATTATCATGTCCTTATTGTATGGAACACAGCAAGGCATTTCAATTAAAACATGGTGGGAAAAATTCATTCTTTGACTGTCACTGACGATTCCTACCCATGAATCACCCTTACAGATATCAGTCGGATAAGTTTATAAAAGGAGTAATTGAAGAGCTCCCTCCTTTTCCTCGTCGATCTGGTTTAGAAATGTTAGCTGAAGTTTCTAAGTTCACCGAGGGACATGTTGGTAGCTCTTCAAATTGTGAGAAAATTCCCGGATTTGGTGTCTATCACAATTGGGTGAAGAAAATCATTTTTTGGGAGCTTCCATATTGGCATACAAATTTAATTCATCACAACCTAGATGTCATGCACATAGAAAAAAATTTCTTTGACAATATCTTCTACACGGTAATGGATTGCCCTGATAGAACCAAGGATAATGTAAAGGCTAGGTTGGATATTCAGTTGTATTGTAAAAAGCCAAGCTTACATTTGCAACAAGATGCAAGTGGTCGAGTTTACAAACCAAAAGCCACTTATTACCTCTTCAAGAAAGAACAACAAGTGTTGGCATGGATGAAAGAGTTGTCCTTTCCTGATGGCTATGCTTCAAACATATCACGGTGTGTGAAAGAGGCACAATGTAAGGTCTCAGGCATGAAAAGTCATGATTGCCATGTTTTTATGCAAATACTTCTTCCTGTTACGTTCCGACCTTACTTGCCTAGACCATTGTGGGAGGCATTAACAGAATTGTCAGTATTTTTTCGGGACATATGTGAGACTAATTTAAATGTCTAACACTTGGAGTTGATGCAGAGAAATATTATTGAAATAATTTGTAAACTTGAAAGGATTTTCCCTCCATCGTTCTTCGACTCCATGGAACACTTAGCAATACACCTACCTTATGAGGCATAAGTTGGTGGACCCGTTCAATATCGATGGATGTATCCATTTGAACGGTATGTTTTCATGCAATGTAATTTTTATGCACTATAATTGAATAATTTTTTTTCTAACTAATTAACATAAATAATGTAGGTATATGTTCTATTTGAAGAAGAAAGTCACCAATAAAGTCCAAGTAGAGGGTTCCATATGTGAAGCGTACTTGATAGATAAAATTACAAATTTTACGTCTTATTATTTTGGTGATGACGTTCAAACAATATGGAATCGAGTTCCACGAAATGACGATGGTGGAGCTAAAATTGAAGGTGGAAAACTTTCTATTTTTTCCTATCCAGGAAGAAAATTGTCTAAAAAATATTATAGACGGCAATTATCGTAGGAAGAAATAAAAATTGCGCACAACTATGTCATTTTCAATTGTCAAGAATTGAAACCCTACATAGAGTGAAATATTTTAATTTGTTTCTGAATTTATAATAACTTGATTTGAACTAACAATTAAAGATTTAGGCAATGTCGGCTTGAGCTACATTCACGACAACCACAATTGACCAATATTGAAATTGAAAAACTATGTGAGGTGAAATTTCTAATTTGGTTGAAAAACCATGTAAGTATTTTTCAGGACATATTTTGTTAAATTTACTAGTTTGTATGAAATAATAATTCATACATTGTTATTGTTATGCTAGGTTGAATACAAATCAACTGGAATTGAGAATCAAATCTTTGCTCTTTCTATGGGTCCATCAAATTCCATTAAATGTTATAATGGGTATTATGTCAATGGGTTTAAATTTCATACTCAATTTGATGGTCGCTATAAAAAAACAATGAATAGCGGGGTTTGTGTCAAAGGAAGTTGCTACAATGGTAATGAAATGAATTACTATGGAATACTTGAAGAAGTGATCCAGCTTAAATATTTAGGGAGTAAGTGCAAGGTTTTTATGTTTAAGTGTCATTGGTACGATACCAAATGTGGGCTTAAAGTGCATCGTTCAAATGGTTTGGTTGAGATCAAGCATACCTCTACACTACATGGAAGTGAAGATTTTGTCTTGGCATAGCAATGTCAATAAGTCTACTTTACGTGTCCACCCGATAATAAATCTTCAGAATGGTGGGCAGTTATGAAGACATCAGCTAGAAGTCGTTATAATGTTGAGATGGGTGAATTTATTGAAAACAATTACAATGTAAACACATTTGATGTTGATCAATCAGATGACATTTCTCAACCATGTTGTGTGCTTCCTAATATGACACTTGATGAACCAAGTACATTTGTTGACACATCTTATTATGAAGAAGTCAACCAAAATGATTTGCTTACGGTAGAGGGAAATTGGGGAGAAGATAATGAAATGGATTCGGATGAGGAAATTGATTATGATAATGAAGTCGTTGGTGATGATGATAATGATAATGATAATGATGATGATTTGATTAGAAGTGATGATGATGATGATTAGCATTATGCAGGTATATTCAATGCATTTATTTTTATGTGATGATGATGCTGATTAGCATGCTGCTTGTATTTCTTATATTTAATTGATATATTAACTTATGATATTTAATATTCTTTTGTTCATTTTTCTTATTATTGTCATATTGATTAGTTTTTACCAACAATACTTATTGACGACAATCCAATTGTTGTAGGATGTCTAGACGTGGATCTATATTACAATATTCCAGGAGTGATAGGTCCGCTTCCAGATCAAATAGAACTCCAGCTACCGTGGATAAGAACGCATCATCTTCTCACCAACCCGAGCCTGATCAATTACATGATTATTATACACACAGAGTTGAAAGTACATTTCCTCATCAAGAGGATCATGTGAGGTTAAATGCACATGAAGCTTTCGGGTTTCAAGATTTGTTAGCAACACAAGGTGTCCCGCGAGATGATACAAACATGTTCAGAGAATTTAATGTACATCAAGGTTATGCGGGAAGAGGTGGTGTTGGTGATGAGCATGCCATTAGCAATGAAGTTGATGAAGATGGTAGTGATGGGATAGAATTCTATGAGTCAAGAGAAGGTAGTAACATGAGATGTTCAGAGGATCCGGATTGCCTTCATTCAATCCATGGTTCAAACTGTTCTCGAAGCAGTATATGCATTAAACGAAAGAGTTTTGACACGACAATCTATCCGGTTTCAGGAAAAAAAGAACTGAGTTTGTATGGAACATCTGAGTAAGTATAATATTTTTATTAGATAGTTATCATTTGTGTCATTATTGTTCCATGAATGTTTGTTACTTTAATTTTTCAGGTTCAATAATGTTTCATGTGGCCGAGAAATCGGATTAATTTTGAGAACAAATTTCAAGGGGCCATGGCACTCTTGGGATAAAGTTGATGCTATGTGTAAAGATGAACTGTTTAAGGAGTTCAAGGTATGTTTTGATGGAGATTTGACAATCATGTTTAACAGTAGTGGAATTTTGATCCAACTTGATATAACTAGATGTTTTGCAAATGATTGGCACGAGATACTAGTTTTTTGTTAAATGATGAGGTTGTTTGAGATCTGTGTGTTTATGTTAACATTTATTAATTGTCATATGTATTTGCCAGAAAAAATTTGCCTTCCCGAAAGAAGATGAAGCAATTGTTCGTAAAATATGGGAAGATAAAGCTCGAATTTCCTTGAACCAACAATTGGCAAGAGCTCGAAAAAAAGCTATGTCAATAATAGGTACCACAAATATCATCGATTGCCTAGATAAAGGACCTGTTTGGATCCACAATGAAGATTGGAATACGATGATCAATGATGTTTGGTCCACCGATAGATTTTGCAAACGATCCAAAACTTCAAAACAAAATCGATTGAAGAAAACAGATGGGAAAATAAGTACCCATTCTGCTGGCTCGGTGTCATTTGCATCATATCGAGCTAGTATGGTACGAAATGTTATTGTTCAACACTTGTAATTTAATTTGTTTAATATTTTTGTTGCTTATTTTTTTTTTCATGTTCATAGCAAGAACAGGCCGGGGCGAAAGAACTTCCCTGGGATGAGGTCTTTTCTGCTTTGCATCAAAAATCAAATGAGACCGGCACATTTGTAGATAACCGGTCTAAAACAGTGGTGGTAAGTACTTATATTTTATATATATATATATATATATATATATATATATATATATATGAAATATCATTCATATTCAAATTAATATATTTTGACATGGACTTGTCTGTTTGCAGGAAAAATATAGAAATGAGATGGTTGCAAGATATGGACCTAATCAGGACAATCATCCCTCTTTTGATGGAGCAGCTTGGTGTGAGGCTTCTGGGGGAGTAAGCAAGGGTCGAGTATATGGTGCACCCCGTATACCTCTAAAGTTGATGTGAGTTCTTCTTCACATGTCTACTCAGTAAATTCATCATATCCAAGCACAACTACTAGACGGTATCAAGAGCAATTGGATGAAAGTCGTGAGGTTATTAATGAAATGAGAACTCAAATTTCTTCCATTCAAGATTGTCTTAAGCTCTTGGTAGGACATATGGGTCTAAGTATGCCAACACCTGTGGCTCCGTCGATGCCATCACCTACAATGGAACTAGTATATCGACCTCGACCTCAACCTCAAATGCCATATAATGGTCCATCTTCCTCTCATCAACAACAACGTAGATCATTTCCGCCTTAAACAGATGGGAAAATATGTATTTTTAAGTTCCATGTTTATTTACTTAGTCATGTAAATATAATCGAATTTGTAGTGTATTAAGGTTCCACGTTTATTTCCTTAGTCATTTAAATGTAATCGAATCAGTAGTGTATTAAGAATTTTAATTTATAATAATTTTTATTTCCACCATATTTATGTTATTTTAAATATTAATAATATTTCAATATTTGCTAGTGCTTTTAAAATATTTAGTTGTAATTAATTAAAATTAAAATATATTAAAAATAGATTTTAAATATATTAAAATTTAAATTATATTCAGTCCGTTGCAAATGCAACGGACCAGCCGTTGCAAAGTGTGTATTTACAATGTAATTCGTTGCAATTTTACTTACAACGGATATTCCGTTGCAAGCTTAATTTATGACCACGTTTTTTTAACGGATTGTGTCCGTTGCAAATACCGTTGCTAATTAATATTAGCAACAACTTTCCTTGTTATTTGCAACGGATCAATCCGTTGCAAATTGGCCTGTTTTTTAGTAGTGCAAGCTCTTTAGCTAGAGGATAACTAATAGCAAAGCCGCCACCACCATAGGCCATGGTATATGAATGTATCTGTAAAACTTCAAGATTCAATGAATTTCTGTATATTCAGTATCTATTGCTGTTATATTAGGTGTTTTATTAGTGTAGACCCATGGATATCCCATAATCAATTCCCAAGTTTTGTAACATATGTTTAATCCATAGTAATTCACACACACCATGAGCTATACTTCGGTATTCTACCTCTGCATTTGATCTAGCGACTATTTTCTACTTCTTACTTCTCAACGTGACGAGATAACTTTTTATAAAAGTAAAGTAACCTGATGTCGTTCTTCTTTCAATCTAATTTCCTGTCCAGTCTGAGTCTGTACATCCTTTAATCTCATGGACCTCATTTTTAGAAAACAGTAGTCCTATTCCTCGTGCATTCTTCAAGTATCTTAAGATCCGATATACCGCTTCCATATGTTCTTTTTCTATTGAGTGTATGAATTGACTCAACATACTCACTGCATAGGCTATATCTGACCTTGTATGAGATAAATATATAAGTTTTTCAACTAATCATTGATAACATCCTTTGTCCGTTGGCATATGATTTTCTGATTCTCCAAGCTTGTGATTCATTTCCATAAGTGTGTTAATAGGTTTGCATGCCAGCATTTCAGTTTCTATTAATAAATCTAACACATATTTTCATTGTGATAGACATATCCTAGTATTTGACCTTGTGACCTCGATTCCTAAAAAATACTTCAATTCTCCGAGATCTTTCATTTCAAATTTCGATGTCAAAAACTGTTGTAGTGCTTTGCTTTCTTCTGAATCATCTCCTGTTAAGACCATATCGTCCACATACACAATTAATGTTGTAATCTTTCCTTCTCTATGTTTTATAAACAAGGTGTGATCCAAGTTACTTTGTTCGTAGCCAAATTCCTTCATTGTGGAGGAAAATCTTCCTAACTAAGCCTAAGGTGATTGTTTCAGACCGTATAATGCTTTATTTAATTTGCAAACTTCAGTGTTATACTAAGATTTGCGTTTAACTCCAGGTGATAACTCCATGTATACTTCTTTTTCAAGATCTCCATTGAGGAAAGCATTCTTGACATCAAATTATGGCAAGACCTAGTCTCGATTCACTGCTAGAGATATGATAATGCAGATAGTATTGATTTTTGCAACCAAAGTAAAGGTTTCTTAATAATCGACTACATACTTCTGTATATACTCTTCGCAACCAACCTTGCTTTGTACTTGTCAATACTGTCATCTGCCTTGAGTTTTACTGTAAATACCCATCTGTAACCAACTATCTTATTCTATTTGGGTAGTGTACATAACTCCCAAGTGTTATTCCTCTATAGTGTCTTAATTTCTTTGTTCATTGCCTTAGTCCATTTTGAAAATATTAATGCATCTTGTACATTACTAAGAATAAATATAATGGATAATTGATTAATATAAAATGCATACGATTCTGATAACCTATGGGGAGATACATAATTACTGATTACGTATTTAGTCTTGTTTTTTAGATCAGGTTTATATTGTTTCCTTAGACTCCTTTATTCGACCTTTGTGGGTTCCTATTTGTTGTATTTTCTACAAAGACAGGGATTTCATTAGTTTCATCAAGATTAAGGTTTGAATTTACTTGAGGAAGGATATTCTAGGTTGATTCTTCGGCTAATGGTGTAGATGTGGGCAATTCTAGAAACCATGGGGGTTATTACTGAGATAAAATACTTTAGAGATTCAAACAACAGAAGAGACACCAACGGTCCAACCTAAAACTTGATCCTCAAATTCTTTAGAGGATAACTAGTAGCAAAGTTGCCGCCATCGTGGGCCATGATATATGAATGTATTTGTAAAACTTCAAGATTCAATGAATTTCTGTATATTTCAGTATGTATTTATGTTACATTAGGTGTTTTATATAGGAAATAATTGCAATAAAATTCTAGCTAGAATACAATATAGCATTTACTACTACTAGAAACAGTTTCTATTTGTAATTTTGACAAATAATGGCTACATTTTAACAATATCACATCTTGCTCAACATTATCTGAATCGCTGCCAATATAATACATCTGATTATGATAGTATTTTGCTAATACCATCACCAAATTCTCTATGAAAAAGACTATCATCATCTCCCATGACCAACCTGTTAGAGTATGTATAGAAGTATGCATACGTATTGTGAAATGAGTATAAATAGGGAGTACTGGATAGACATACATAACGTGTATGATTTGACTATTGTGAACAATAATTCAATTCAACTTTCCCTTCTCTCTCTCTCTCTCGAATCGTTAAACTATAACTGGGTTGATCTTCTTCTAAATTCAATCACAATAATTCATAATTCACAACATGGCATCAGAGCTAACAAAGTGCTTACGCAAATAAATTGATCCAAGGTATTTGCTTCCGCGATCTATTACTCAACTTCATCCTCTCAGAATTTTTTTTTGTTCTACACTTCTTGCTCAAATTAATGGTCATTTTTCATGATATTGAGTCTGTATAACTGTATCATCTCCTTCTTGATCATTCATAGAACATGATGGTGACATTTCTTCAAATTTCAACAAACAACTTACATTTCAACTCACTATTCAGATTATTGTTCATCCTCTTCAAATTTCCTTCTTTCTTTGATTATTTCATGACTTTAAGTTTGAATAATCGTTCCTTGAATTTCTTGGAAGGTTTCATGACATTTTTTTTTCCAATTTCAACATCCACACATTGCTCATCTTACTGTTCACAGTACTATTCATCCTCTTTCAAATTTCTTTGCCTTTCTAATTAGTTCGTGACTGTGAGTTTGAGTAATTGTTCTTTAAGCTTCTTGGAAAGTGATTGAGGTAATTTTGAGCTCAATACACATCTTCTCTACGAGCTAGTTACTGCTAAAAAATGGTGATTGTCGCACAACTGCAAATTCTGCAATCTTCAATTACAAAACTCATTTCGACAATTGCAACATTTGTGAATGTGAAATTGGAGGATTCAAACTACTTGAATTGGCATTTTCAAATGCAATTGATACTAGAGAGCAATGGCATCATTGGCTTTGTGGATGGTTCTCACCCGTTTCCTCCATCTCTCTTGACTGGTGAATGTGGTACTATCCTCTCTAACTCTTCCTCTAGCATGGATTGTGATGATGTTTTGATATGGAAGATGCATGATAGGGCAATCATGCAACTTATTACTGCTACATTGTCTCTTGTTGCTAAGTCTTGTGCTATTGGTAGTACCAGCTCTAAAGATCTGTGGATTCGTTTGAAAAAACACTTCTCTACGGTTTCTAAAACCAATATCTTTCAAATGAAATCAAATTTGCAAAACATTTAAAAAGGAACAGATAGTGTTAGTCAGTACCTTCTTAAAATCAAAGAAGCTAGGGACTATTTGACTGCTATAGGAGTGCATTTTGCTGATGAGGATATTGTAATTCTTACCTTGAATGGCCTTCCTCTTGAATACAATACTTTTCAGTGTGTGGTTAGGGGTAGAGAGAGTGCTATTAGTTTAAGGAAATTTTGGTCTCAATTTCTGGATGAAGAGTGAATTGTTTAAAATCTCACTACAGATACTCCTCTATATTTGTCTGCCATGCCAATTACAAACCTTCGGTCCCATCTTACCTATTTTTTCAACCTTCTTATAACACTCATGGATATACATCTTATGATCATGGAAGCTATGAATCATTCCATAGAGGTAGGGGTAGGGGAAGATTTCATCATAGAAATATGCCTTAGAAAACACACATTTATGTCAAACAAACCACCAATTCAGGTGTTCTTGGTTCTTTTCCATCCTTTCCATACACTCCTCCATTTGGTTCTGGTGTTCAAGTCTGTCAATTGTGTCTCACTAAGGGTCACACTACTCCTTCATGTGGTTCCAGAGACATGAGAGGATTAGGTGTCAGTTTTGTGGTAAATTCAATCACACCACATGGAGCTATTTTTACAACTACGCTGGACCTAATTTCATTAGTGCTGCAAGCTACTCTTCTGCTCATTCTCCTTCTACTTTACAACCTCTTGTCCAAGCAATGAATACTGTGTTACACACATCTCAACCAATATCCTCTTCCATCTCCTCTCAAGTTTGGATCACTATACCGGAGCAACAAATTATATGACTACTGACCTATCCAACTTGGCATTGAGCACACCTTTTCTCACAGCTGATACAGTTCACACAGCCAATGGTGAAGGTTTGTTAGTATCATATGGTGTTCATTCTATCCTTCCTTTCAATGTTAAACCTCTTAAATTGAACTCAGTCTTGATTGTTCCTAAACTGGCTCAGAATTTGTTAGCTATACATCAATTGTGCTTGGACAATAACTTTCATTTAATTTTTGATGCTTTCTGTTTTTGGATTCAGGACAAAGCCAAAGGGAGGATACTCTACTGAGGTAATTGCAGTAATGGATTTTATCCTCTTCCTTTTAAGTCTTCAATTTTTGGTAGCTTAGTTAATCATCATCAACTTCAGTCCTATATTGGACAGTTAGTACTTTCTTATACTTGTCATCATAGACTTGATCACCCTACAAATAAAATTGTGTCATTAATGTTACATAAGGCACAAATTGAGTGTCCTAAAGATTCTGCTCCTATTATGTTTCATAACTGTCTTCAAGGAAAGTTTTGTAAAATTCCTTTTCATTCCAATGTTAAAAGGTCTGTAACCCCATTTCATATTACTCACAGTGATCTGTAGGGTCCTTCCCCAAGTGTTTTTATTGATGGTTTTCGATATTGTGTGATTTTTGTTGATGATTTTTCGAGCTACTATTGGCTCTTTCCTCTAATAAACAAGAGTGATCTATGCACTATCTTTACTGCATTTTATCATTATGTTCGGACTCAATTCTCTCGAAATATTCACATTCTTCAAAGTGATGGGGGGAAGTATGTTAGTAAACATCTTCGGAACTTTATGGCTGGAAAGGGCATTCTACATCACATATCTTGCCCATACATCCTTAAATAGAATGGCCTTGCTAAACTTTAAGCATAGACATCTAACTAAAACTACCATCGCACTATTACAACATGCTCAAATACCATCTTCCTTTGGGACTTATGCAATTCATACTGCTGTTTACTTGATTAATAGAATGCCTACAACAGTTCTAGCTAACAAATCTCCATTTAAAGTTTTGTTTGAGGATGATCCACCTCTTTCTCATTTGCGTGTTTTTGGATATGCATTTTTTCCTTTGTACGTCCTTATCTAGCTAACAAATTACATTCCAAAGCCGCTCTATGTGTTTCTAGGGTATGCTTCTAACTATAAAGATTATATCTGTTATGATGTCCTTAGAAAACTTATGTATGTTTCTAGACATGTGGTATTCAATGAACATTTGTTTCCATACAAGAGAGCAATATCACATCCACCCATTCCATTGCCATATTCTTTAAACTCTTCTTTGTTTGCTTTACCTATTGTTAATCATCACAACACTATGGTTTCTTCATTTTCTGCTTCACCTAGCCAAGTCATTATCCCTTCTACATCATCCATGTCCATTACTCCTGCCTCATCATCTTTCTCCTCCATCCCTGTAGTCCTTGAATCCACCTTAGAAGGTATGTCCACGATCCTTTGCCTTCAGTTGATTCTTTTTGGCTTGAGGCTATTCCTATAGTTCTTTCCATTCCTAATATGAATTTGCATCCCATGCAAACTCATAGTAAGAATGGTATTGTCAAAAAGAAGTTGTGTCTTTCTTCTATCCATACAACTCCTGCTTTTGTCTCTGAGGGTGAACCTACATCTTATAAAACTTCATTACAACAGCCTGTCTAGTTACTGGCTATGCAAGAGGAACTTAATGATCTACATTCTCAAAACACATAAAGCTTAGTTTCTTTGCCTTATCATAAGAATTTGGTTGGATGCAAATGGATCTTCAAGATTAAGAAACATGCTAATGGATCTATTGCATGCCATAAAGCCAGACTGGTAGCCCAAGGTTTCAATCAAGAACCAAGCCAGGATTTTAGGGAAACATTTAGTCCTGTAGTTAAACCAACTATAGTGAGACTTGTTTTGGCACTTGTTGCTCATTTTGGCTGCATGTTGCGCCAACTAGATGTTAAGAATGCCTTCTTACATGGCATCCTCAAAGAAGTTTACATGGCTTAGCCTCCTGGTTTTATATATTTTCTCCATCCTCAGCTTGTCTGTAAGCTTCAAAAGTCCTTTTATAGTCTCAAAAAGGCACCACATGCATGGAATGACAGGTTTACCTCTTTTCTACCTACCTTGGGTTTTCAACACACATTTTCAATTTCATCTCTATTTGTTAAGCATCTTGTTGTGGGCATTGTGATATTGCTTGTGTATGTGGATGCAATATTTATAAATGGTAGTGATTCTAGTGAGATTCATAAGGTTATTAATTCTCTCAAAAAGGAGTTTGAAATCACAAATTTGGGTGCTCTTTATTATTTCTTGGGGGTTCAAATTTCTTCTCTTAGTGATTGTCTGTTTCTAGCTCAGTCCAAGTACATTCAGGATTTTCTTCTCAAGACTGAAATGCAAGATGCCAAGGCCTGTGCTACTCCCAAATTTCCTTATCAAAGACTCCTTAAGGATGATGGAGTTCCATATGATAATCCCACATTGTATCAAAGTATAGTGGGAGCCTTGCAGTACTTGATTTTTACATGACCTGACATTGCCTTTTCTATTCATCAAATGTGTCAGCTTATGCAAAATCCTATGGTGGTTCATTTCACAACAATGATGAGGATTCTTAGATATCTGAAGGGTACAACACATCTTGGCATCACTTATCGTCAAGGCTGCTTGGACCTCAAGGCCTTCAATGATGATAATTGGGCAGGATCCAAATGATAGGAGATCAACCACTGGTTTGGTTGTTTTCCTCGGCTTAAATCCAATTTCTTGGTTCTCTAAAAAGCAACACATGGTCTCTAGATCTTCTATAGAGGCAGAATATAGGGCTTTGTCTACTACTTCTACTGAAATAGAATGGATCAAGCAACTTTTGGTCTTTATGGCTATTCCTCTTCCTCAGCCTCCAGCCATTTTCTGTAACAACTTATCAACAATTGCCTTGTCTTTCAATCTAGTGCAACATCAAAGGACTAAACATATAGAGATTGATGTGTATTTTGTCAAGGAAAGAGTAGAGTTGCTAACAACCAACTTTATGTTCAGCTTATTTCCTCACAAGAACAATTTGCTGATATTCTTACCAAAGGCATTAAGTGCTTCTCTATTTCAGGCTCATTGTAACAATCTCATGCTAACAATCAAAGATTGAGGGGATGTTAAAGTATGTATACAAGTATGCATATGTATTGTGACATGAGTATAAATATGGTGTACTGGATAGATATACATAATGTGTGTGATTTGTCTATTGTGAACAGTAATTCAATTCAACTTTCCCTTTCTCTTGAATCCCTAAACTATCACTGGGTCGATCTTCTTCTCAATTCAATCACAGTAATTCATAGTTCATAGAACAACCATCTCACATTTTCCCATCCTAGTTCAAAGCTCTCCTTGACTATGTGACCAACCCGAAGACTTGGAGACACTCCTGTCCCTTAAACGGGACAAACCAGCTCTGAAAGCTCTTAGCAAAGGGAGAAGGGGAGAAATGGCAGACGAAACGAGGTACCCTGCAAAAGAAGAAGGATATCAGCGTGGAGGGACAGATGAGGCCAAGGACAGCTTACGTGGACGGTTAGGATTAGCTGACAAAATGAACGGAATGGCTTCCTCAGCAAGCTTCCCTGCAAAAGAAGAAAGTCAGTGGCTGCGTGTAGGGATAGATGTAAGCCAGGATAGCTCACATGGACGACCCAGATTAAAAGGAGAGAACGACAACATGCTGTCATGCAACGACACAGGAGAAGGCAAAACAACGTTGTTCGAGGGAGAAACAGCTGGCAAAACAAACAGGATTTGTACCAGGGATACGTATAAAAGTACAATACAAACTGTTCCTAAGGGGTCCAAAGGAAGCTATATAAAGGAGGAGAGAACAGAGACAGAGGTACCTAGTGAAACTGCTTTAAAGCAAATCAATTGACCAGGAGGCCCGGGCTACCTCGAATCTGCCCAGAGAATTAGATTGTTTAGGGTTTTCTTTTGTTTAAGTATTTCAGTTTTAGAAGTTATTTCAATTTTGCTAAACCCCAAAAGCACAAAAATATTGTCCTTGTTCTTTTTCTTTAAAGAAAATTATTAAATAAAATTTCCCGTGAGAGATCCTCTCTCACAACAAAAAGTTCAAAGTCAAGAAGGTGTGTTACAAGTGGTATCAGAGTAGTCCGATCCTCAAAATATGGCCGAAGGAACCAGAGTTTCTCAATTAATCGAAACAGTTATGGGGTTGAAACAACAGTAAGAAGCACAACAGCAGAGTCAGTAGGGCCAACAACAATTGTTGGAAGATATAGTCCAACAGCTCAGGAACATGTCAACCTGGATGGACTAGTTGGCCAAGGCCCAAGGAAAAAGGCCCGTAGGGTCACCTCCTAGTTCCCCCACCAAGTCGGCACACGGGGACCAGAGGCACGAGTTAATACAGCAAGAAGGAAATCACCCCGTACAAATCAAATCGATCCGATTAGAATTTCCACGGTTTAACGGTGAAGATCCCATCCGATGGGTATATAAGGTTAATCAATTTTTTAATTATCACAACATTCCAGCTCAACACCGATTGTTTATAGCAAGCTTCCACATGGAGGGGAAGGCCATAACCTGGTACCAGGAGTTAGAAGAAACCGGGGTAATTACCAGTTGGGAAGCTTTTGTGTCAGCCCTCAATATACGGTTCGGGGCATCCTCCAATGATGACCCTATGGAGGCCTTAATCAATGTCAAACAAACATCCACAGTGGAGGTTTACAAAACCCGGTTTGAATTGTTATCCAATCAGGTTTGCGGGTTGTCGGAATCGCACAAACTCAGTTGTTTTTTGGGAGGACTAAAGGAAGAGATCAGGATGGGGGTCCGAATGCTAAATCCCCAAAATCTCACTACAGCCTATGGTCTGGCAAGAATGCAAGAAGAAAACTTTATCATCATGAGAAAAGGCTGGAGGCCCAACCTAGGAGGGCTACAGGGTCGAATTACTACACTGACCCACCAAAACTCAGAAGGTATAAACGGGAGGGCAATTCCCCTACAAAGGCTCACTCCGGCCCAAATGAAGGAAAAGAGGGACAGAGGACTTTGTTTCAAATGTGATGGAAAATGGGGACCCAGCCATAGATGTGGGGGACCCAAATTATTCCTAATAGAGGAAACTAAGGAGGGAGACACAGAGGACCTAGGAGAGGTTCAGGACTTAATCGATTTAAACGACCCACAGGAAGATCCCACTGATGGAGTAGGAATATCCCTACATGCTATGGCAGGAAATCCTAACTCGAAAACCAAGAGGGTCCAAATTAAAGTGAAGGGCCACTGTTTCGTCGCCTTAATAGACAATGGAAGCACTCATAATTTCATACACCCGAAGGTGGTAAAAAGAATTGGGTTACAGGTCACGAAACACCCACCTGTTGGGGTAAGCATTGCAGACAGTTTGAATTTATGGAGTGAAGGGAGTTGTCAAGACATCCTAGTAATAATTCAGGGGAGCCACTTTTCCACTCAAGCATATATCCTAAAACTAGGGGGCTGTGACATGGTACTTGGAATCCACTGGCTCAGTGGGCTGGGTCCAATTTTATGGGATTTTTCGTCCCTAAAGATGGAATTCAGCCAAAGAGAAAAGAAGGTCCTAATCAAAGGAATGGGAATGGAGAACTTAGAGGTGGACAGTAGCCCTCGATCTTACAGGAATTGAGAAGAGCGGAGGAGGGACTAATCCTTCAAATATGGGAGATAGGCCCAGCCCAGAAGGAAATACCCAGACCAATTGAACAACTACTACTCGAATTCAAGGGGGTCTTTGAAGAACCCACCGGAATGCCACCCCGGAGATCACAGGACCACGCAATTACACTAAAAGAAGGAACCTCCCCGATAAGCATTCGTCCTTACAAGTATCCTTATTACCAAAAAACAGAAATAGAAAAAATAGTTAAGGAACTGCTGGGCATGGGCACAATAAGGCCCAACCAAAGCCCTTTCTCATTGCCATTGTTATTGGTCTGAAAGGCCGACGGTTCATGGAGGATGTGCGTGGACTATAGGGCTCTCAACAAAGAAACAATCAAAGACAAGTTCCCCATCCTGGTGGTGGAAGAACTACTAGACGAACTCCACGGGTCCTAAATTTTCTCTAAATTAGACCTATGATCTGGGTTCCACCAGATTAGAATGAAGGAAGAAGACGTCCCTAAAACAGCCTTTAGGACTCATGAAGGACATTATGAATTTCTGGTGATGCCCTTCGGCCTCACAAATGCCCCTTCCACCTTCTAGAGGTTAATGAATGACATATTCCGGCCCTATCTCAGAAAATTTGTATTGGTCTTTTTTGATGACATCTTAATCTACAGCCACACAGAAGAAGAACATGGCAGATACCTAAGAGCAGTTCTTGAGACACTCATGAAACACCAGCTAGCAGCCAAAAGGTCAAAGTGCAAATTTGCTTGCAGGGAAATTGAATATTTGGGCCATATAGTCTTCAGACAGGGGGTCCATGCAGACCCCAGCAAAGTAATAACCATGATAAACTGGCCCAGGCCCAAGACACTCAAGGCCCTAAGAGGCTTCTTAGGCCTAACAGGCTACTACAGGAGGTTCATCAAAGGCTATGGAGAAATAGCCAGGCCCCTGACGCTATTGTTGAAGAAGGGGGCCTTCCAATGGGACTCTGAGGCCGAAGAGGCCTTCGAACAATTAAAAAAGGCTGTGACTACTCCCCCAGTCCTAGCACTTCCCAACTTTAAACAAAGTTTTACCGTGGAATGTGGTGCCTCTAGAGTAGGATTAGGGGCAGTTCTAATACAAGAGGGCAGACCAATAGCCTTCTACAACAAGGGCCTCAAGGGCAGGGAACTTACGCTATCTACTTATGAGAAGGAATTCTTAGCCCTAATATTAGCAGTGAACAAATGGAGGCTGTACCTCTTAGGGAAGGCCTTCAAGGTCAAAACTGACCAGCAGAGTCTTAAGTACCTCCTGGAGCAGAGGATTGGAACACCAACACAACAAAAGTGGCTATCCAAATTAATAGGTTATGACTTCATGGTAGAATACCGAGCAGGAAAAGAAAACCTAGTAGCTGACGCACTCTCTCGACAAGGTGGCAACCTAGAAGCAGGCACCCTATGGGCCATCTTTACACCCCTGGTAAACTGGGTGGATCAGGTAAAACAAAGTTATGAGACTGACCCAGAGATTCAGGAGATCTTATAGCAGCTACACAAGGAAACCATTGCAAACTTAAAATTCCAGTTCAGGGGAGGTGTTCTGTACTACAAGAAGAGGATATATGTAAGCAAGGCCAGCCCCTTGAAACAGGAAATCCTAAGGTATATTCACGATAGTCCCATCACAGGACACACATGGCTAGAGAAAACATTACACAGGGGGAGGAAGGATTTCTTCTGGAAGGGAATGAAGACAAATATACAAGAATATATTCGACAGTGTGAAATCTGTTAGAAGGCAAAAGGAGAAAACAACAAGCCTTCTGGACTTTTACAGCCCTTGCCCATACCCACTCGATCATGGTCCTCTATATCTATGGACTTCATAGAAGGACTGCCTAAGTCAAACCAGTTCTCTACCATAATGGTAGTGGTGGATAGATTCACCAAGTATGCACACTTCATCCCCTTATCTCACCCCTACACTGCCCCTAAAATTGCCCAAATATTTTCAAACCACATCATGAGACTCCACGGTCTACCACACAGTATCATCTCAGATAGGGACCCAACGTTTACTAGCAAATTTTGGAGAGAGTTATTCAGAATTTAGGGGGTTAAGTTATTAATGTCTACTACCTACCATCCCCAAACGGATGGGCAGACTGAGGCCACCAACAAGACACTAGAGGGATATCTTAGATGTTACGTAGGAGACAACCCCAAGGGATGGTCAAACTGGCTGGCCATGGCAGAGTATTGCTACAACACAAGCCAACATTCATCTACTAGAAGTACCCCATTCGAAGCTACCGATGGCTACCCACCCCCAAGCATCAGTGATTATATTCCAGGCTCCACACATATTCAAGCTACCGAGGATCATTTACAAGATAGAACAGAACAGATTACAAAAATTAAGCAACAATTGACAAAAGCTCAGGAGAGGCAGAAGAAACAAGCAGATAAAGGAAGAAAGGATGTTGAGTTCAAAGAAGGGGACTGGGTTTACCTCAAACTCCAGCCATTCCACCAAACTGGCATGCCAAGCAACAAAAATGGTAAATTAGCATACAAGTATTTCGGGCCATTTAAAATTTTAACCAGAGTGGGTTCAGTGGCTTACCAGTTAGATTTACCCAAGGAGGCAAGGATCCACAACACCTTCCATGTATCACTACTGAAAAGTTGGATTGGCAAGGGAACCAAACCAAAACCATGGTGGCCAGAACTTCAGCCAAAGAAGGCGGCTCAGCAAGAGCCAGCCGAGATCTTGGACAGGAGAACCATCACCTCAAGAAGGAAGAGAAAGGAAGAGATACCACTGAGATGGGAAGGGCAGCCACCCGAGGATGCAGCCTAGGTTGATGAGGAATGGTTCGAAAGGGAATATCCCCACCTTGAGGTCATGGTTTTTGAAGGGGAAGGGAGTTGTGACCAACCTGAAGATCTCGAGACAC
The DNA here is from genome assembly GCA_015731905.1 of Salix dunnii. NCBI lineage: Eukaryota > Viridiplantae > Streptophyta > Magnoliopsida > Malpighiales > Salicaceae > Salix > Salix dunnii. The sequence goes on from CM027674.1 coordinate 10,983,581, forward strand.
TCCTGTCCCTTAAACTGGACAAACCAACTCTGAAAGCTCTCAGCAAAGGGAGAAGGGGAGAAATGGCAGATGAAACGAGGTACCCTGCAAAAGAAGAAGAAGGATATCAGCGTGGAGTGACGGATGAGGCCAAGGACAACTTACATGGACGGTTAGGATTAGCTGACAAAATGAACGGAATGGCTTCCTCAGCAAGCTTCCCTGCAAAAGAAGAAAGTCATTGGCTGCGTGTAGGGATAGATGTAAGCCAGGACAACTCACGTGGACGGCCCAGATTAAAAGGAGCGAACGACAACATGCTGTCATGGAATGGCACAGGAGAAGGCAAAACAACGTCGTTCGAGGGAGACAGCAGGCAAAACAAACAGGATTTGTACCAGGGATACGTATAAAAGTACAATACAAACTGTTCCTAAGGGGTCCAAAGGAAGCTATATAAAGGAGGAGAGAACAGAGACAGAGGTACCTAGTGAAACTGCTTTAAAGCAAATCAATTGACCAGGAGGCCCGGGCTACCTCGAATCTGCCTAGAGAATTAGATTGTTTAGGGTTTTCTTTCGTTTAAGTATTTCAGTTTTAGAAGTTATTTCAATTTTGCTAAACCCCAAAAGCACAAAAATATTGGCCTTGTTCTTTTTCTTTAAAGAAAATTATTAAATAAAATTTCTCGTGAAAGATCCTCTCTCACAACAGAAAGTTCAAAGTCAAGGTGTGTTACAGACTATCCTTGCAGTTCATAGCGTTGATCGAGAGCCATACGCCTTGAATCGCGACGTTTCAATACAGACTCTGTATGGTTGTGAGATTAATGGCTACCTATCATTCCCCGGAGGCTTCGGGTTGAGCCAAACATATATAGCCACGGATGATGTTAGGCATCCATACCTCTGTTGTCTGCGCTTATTCCACGCCATTGTAGATCCACCATTACCGAATAAAATGTGGGAAATATTTGTTTTCTCAAAGCTATAAGAAGAAACCTCACCATTTTTATCTTCCGGTGATCAGAGATTACGATGTTATTGCATTCTGGGCAAGGTAGTCATTGAGATGGATTAAGCTTTAGAGGTTTCCGACTTCAATGCCCATTGGTTTGATTCTACCCCTAGTAACAACTTGTCATTGAAGTAGGGTGCATTAACAAACTGATTCTTATTTCTGTTTATATGAGTGAATTTCATCTCAAATTTATTGGCTAACTTCACGATATAATTTTGACATGGCTTTAAGTTTGCCACTTCTATGTTACTCGGCAGATAATTAACAAAAAATTCTAGAAGAATTTAAGTTTCTCAACTTTGAGTTCTAAAGTGGCTTTTAGAACAATGATGTAGGCTTTGTACTCGATTCTATTATTGGTGTATTCAAACTACAATTTTATTGAAATAGGGTGCTGCTTTATTTTTAGGGAAATTACAATTGCTCCCACCTATTTCTTAATATATTCATTGCCTAATAAAATATATGATCCACCAATCATTCACTATACTGTCATCTTTTACTACTAGCACATCTTTATCAAGAAAGTCACAATTTAATGGCTTATAATTTTTCATAGCATGATTTGCAAGATGGTAAACAATCACACTCCATTTTACAACTTGTTATAAACATAATATCGTATTTTGCTAACACTTGCTACCTTGCTATTCTATTTGACAGGGACTTTAATAGATGTGCTTAAGTGGATCAAACTTTGAGATTAATTAGATTGTGTAGTATAACATATATGATCCAAACCTTTAATGCTCCACACCAAAGCAACACACATTGACTTTCTTATTTTAAAAAGCAAGAAACATTAGCTTCCATTTGTTATGAAAGCATCATAGATATTGGCTTCCAACATGCATTGATTTTCTTATTTAGAAAGCAAGTAAACAGTTATTATTCATTATGGAAGCAACATGACCATTGTATCTTTAGATATATATTGAATTGTCACTTCAAGGTTGCAAATCTCGTGTATTTTCATTTCGAATAAGATTATTAAGGAAAAGACAATAAAAACTTAATTAATTAATTGAAAAATTAATATGTATGGACACCTTCCTAGTGTTTATGCTCTGGATATGGATCCCTATTATTTTCCTGCTATCACAACCTCCCCTGAACAATACAATTCACACATCATTAGCAATTACTCTAGCACTAAGATTTTCATTCCAATTCTCATTGAATCTAAATCGAAACTTATTAACTAGATCAATTTCATAATCCTTCACACATATACACATTCAAGTTCTATATCAATAGTACTTTAAAACAAGGGTCTCCAACTAGTCAAATTCTCATCAAATCAGTTTAATCCCCTCAAATCAATATTGGTTTTACGATCATACCTAGAGTTCTAGAACTAAGTTTTGAGCATGGTTTGTTTTAGAAATATAAGACAGTAGAATACAATAAGGGTGTTAAATCTAGTTCTGCCATTTAGGTATTGAAATCCCCCCATTAGTATAAGTAAACTATCCAGAAAATCCAGTAGACCTTTCTTTGGTTTTATCCTCATAGCTCTAATTTTATAACTACAATTTAATCAAAATGAATTGCATTTGAAAGGTAACATCTGAACCTACAACCGTTATAAAGGATCATTCTTCAAATTCTGTCACTATTTTGCTAAGATTTTTGCTTTAATTCGGTATTGGAACTATCTTGTTTTTGGCTTAACTACTCAACATTCAACTAGTTGTTTCACGTGTTTCCCTATCATTCAAGATAACTATTTTTTTATTCATTACTCCATATAACACTATGTAGCATAAATCGTACATAAATCAACTAACCAATCTATCCTTATCTAATCATTTCCCATCATAAACAATTTAATCAACTTCATTTCATCATAAAAAATAAAAAGAGAGAATCCAAAGCTCATAATCTTAACTTCACACAACACTAACATATTCAATATTTCTCATAAAACATGCTAATTAAATCTGATCAAAGATGCATTACTTACCTTTAGTGGTGATGAATCAAGAAAAAGATGTAAGAAGAAACTAAATTTCCTTCACTTCCTCTTTCCACCCGTACTTCCTCTAAAACCCTCACTTCCAAGCTCATTCTCTCTTCTACACCTTTAGCTTTCAATCTCCTAAACCTATGTTTTCCTTAGTGATTTGTCAAGAAATTTAGAATAAATTCATGAATTCTCCTCTCCTCTCACTCTCCCTAAGTTGGCCGACCATGTTCCTACCATTTTTAGAGAATTCTTCAATATTTTTAGCCATGATTTCCCTAATTTGCATAATGACCCTTCAAGTTTCTTTATTTATAATTTAGTCCTACCTTTCTTAATTCTCACAGTAACCCCTCATTTTCCCTTTATTTTCACATTGACCCACAAGTTTATTTTATTTATACGATGGGCCACTAATTTCTTCTCTCTCTAACGATTTAATACTATCTCGTATTTGTCGTCATTCTTTTGTACCCTTTTTCTTTTAAACTAAGTTTTCATTCAATCTCAGCCATTTATTTCTGGGTAATTTCTTTTTCCTGACTCTATCATCAGTTTATGGTAAATCTAATGAAGTTATTTCGACTTTCATTACAAGTACATTTTTATTTCAAATCCTCAAATCCATCATCTTTCAAGCGATATTTACTTTTTCCACTCATCTGACATGATTTTGTCCATACTTATTGTCATCACCCAATTTTTGGGTGGCTCCCTAAAATATACCAAAAAATAACAAAAATAAAATAAAAGGGGCTGGTGTCGGAGAAAAATTAATGTGGAAATTTTGAATGTTTTCGAAAGCCCGGTCGTACCTCTTGTTTACCCAAAAATGAAGAAAAATGCAGATTCGAGGCGAAGATAATTTATTATTAGATAAATCTGTGTAAAAATTAAGTCGGAAGACATAATTATATTTTTATGGGTCAATTTGATTTAATCGTTGGCCAATGTAAAGTGTAATTATGCTTCAGAATTAATTAAGAGCCCAATTGAAGGATTTAATTTAGCGCAAGAGCTTAATTATACTTTAAATGGGTCAAATTAATTTTATTAAGGTCTTAATTAGTGAGAAATTAAGTTTTGAAGCCGAATCTGGGTTCAATTGAGAAAATCAGAATTTTCGGTGACGAAAATCTTCGAAATTAATTGAAAGCCCAATTGAAGGATTTAATTTAGCGCAAGAGCTTAATTATACTTTAAATGGGTCAAATTAATTTTATTAAGGTCTTAATTAGTGAGAAATTAAGTTTGGAAGCCGAATCTGGGTTCAATTGAGAAAATTAGAATTTTCGGTGACGAAACTCTTCGAAATTAATTGAAAGCCCAATTGAAGGATTTAATTTAGCGCAAGAGCTTAATTATACTTTAAATGGATCAAATTAATTTTATTAAGGTCTTAATTAGTGAGAAATTAAGTTTGGAAGCCGAATCTGGGTTCAATTGAGAAAATCAGGATTTTCGGTAACGAAACTCTTCAAATTTAATTGAGAGCCCAATTGAAGGATTTAATAAAGCGCAAGAGCTTAATTATACTTAAAATGGGTTGAATTAACTTAATTAAGGGCTTGATTTCTGAGAAATTAATTTTGGAAGCCTCATTTGGGTTAAAATTGAGACGATCGGAATTTTCGGCGACGAAACTTTCGGAGTGAAATCAGAAGCCAAAATTGAAGATAAAAACATCTTTCTTCCCGGTTTTTATCATAAAAAAACTCTTTTGTCACACCTATTAATTTTAAAAATTTTCAAAAAAAAAAAAAAGATCTCTGTCGACAGCCATGGTTGGCCATACCAGCAGCCGTGGCTGGCCATTCCAGCAGCCATGCTGCAACCATTTCCTGCAACTTACCCACTGAAAATGCCATACTTTGGACACTCACCCCCATGCCGTGTACCATGCCTTCTATGGCTATAAATAAGAGTAGAAAAAACTGAGAAGGGGGGGCGAAATTGACAGTAACGGGAGAAAAAAATTTGGAGAGTGAGGGAACTGTCATAGGGGAGGATACGGGGAAGAAGACAAGACGGGGTGGCAAATAAAAGAGTCAGGCAAATAAAAGTCACGAAAAAAACTAGGGAGAGACCATTGATATACAGTGACACAAAGGCACGGGAAAATGGAAAATTAGTAGGGAAGGAAGACGAAGGCACGGTCGGCGACCATCCCTCCATCACACACGCAGCATCCCATCGTCTTCTCCGGAGAAGACAAAGCTTGGCAACAGGTGCTTGCAGTGTTTTCTCTCTCCCTGACGGTCTCACTCTCTCAACTAGCAGCAGCCACAATCACGACACTGAGCCACCACGACCCTCTCTCTCCTTCCTTAGCCCCACGCCAGAGGCAACACCTGAAGACCGACTAGACCCTTTTTCTCTAGCCACGGCGAGCAGCTCTAACAGATACGACGCAGCAGCTCCTGCACGTGAACCAACAAGCTCTCTCTCTCCTCCAACAGTAGCATAATCACGACAGCAGCCATCCCTCTCTTCCCCTCACCACCGTGAACTCCGTCGCCAGCAGCTCCAGCTCAGCTTTCTTCTCCAGCTCCGGCGAGCATCAGCAGCAGCAGGGAAGAGGAGCAGCGAATGACAGCCTCAAACCAGTCACTTTGGAAGCTTCCTCCGGCCACCACGGTCCACCATTTTCGACGTCACCACGACAGGGACAACCACCTCGACCTCCTCTACACGACGGAAGTGGCAGGTGACCCCCTCATCATGGTCGACCGACCAGGTTACTGTTCACGAGAACAGTGCAGTGAACTGCACTATTCACGTGTTTTACGTTTTTTTGTTTTTTTCATTTTTCATTTTTTTAAAAGAAAAACAAAAAAAACAAAAGAGAAGAAAAGAAAGAAAATCTGTGGGCTGGGCTGCTCTCGGCCCAGCCCAGCAGTGGTGGGCCTTTGGCCCACCTTGGCTGGCCCATTTAGCTGGGCCAAGCCCGGCCCGAATTATTTTTAATTTAAAAAAAAACAAAAAAAATACATTTAAAAAAAAAAAAAAATGTGTTTGTTTTCGTGCATACTGCCGAATTCCAAGGTTTTTCCATGCATATTTTTCATGAAAAAAATAAATAAATAAAATATGTTGCATCTTTCACATATTTTGAACGAAACTTGGATATCGTAACCAGTTTACGATTATCCATTGGCATTCGGCCAAAATGTCAAAAATAATTTAATAATTATTTTGTTTTAGTTTTCGCGTTGTAAATTTACATTGTAAAGTACACTTGCAGATAAAAAATTTTTTTAACTACGATGTAAAATTACATTGTAAAGTACACCCGCGGACAAAAAAAATATTTTTTCTTTTTAAATGCAGTGTAAAAAAAAAAAACTTAAGAAAAACAATCAAACAACAATGCAGCCTACCTTAGGTAGGGTGCACTAGGGGTGACGCGTCTTCCCCTTGCACAACAAGTCCCCTTACCCAAGACTCTCGCAGACCATTAGGTTCCTAGTGACCGTAATACTAGGTGGCGACTCCCTTATATTTATAGTCGTAAATTTTACGGCTATAACAACCCCCCATTTTTACCGCGTGCTGTTGTCCCCCCAGACCACGGGGGACGGCGGGGCGCGAAGCGTGAAAAATCATCTAAGATATGAATCAAGCTACATCATTAAGACGTCTAAGGTAACTTCTTCCTTACTTCTTCATCTTAGACGCCGACATTTCCTAAATGACTTTGGCTTTATTGGATCAACTTTTAATCCTCGATTGCTTACTATAAAACATAATAGTTTTCCCATCTTTATCTCGAATGAGTATTTTACTTTGATTTGGAAAGTATATCATCTATATAGACTTTCACTTCTCAGTGCATCATATTGTATAGTGGGGTGACCATTGGTCTTTGATATGTAGCCCCAACATTCTTCAACTCAAATGACATCACTTTAGCAAAATATTTAGAACAAATATAGTTTTTTCTATCTTATACCATTGTAATATGATTATAGCTAGGGAATCCATCCATGAAATACTAGGTATTATTTGTAGCATTATCAACCTAGATGTTTATTCGAGGAAGAGGAAATTTATCCTTTGAGCTTGCTTTATTCAAATCCCTATAGTCCACACTTATCATATTGTTAGAAGAATTATAACTTTAAAACACATGGAGAGGGACAAAAATATATTTTATGATTATGATATAAATAGAAAATGAAAAGCAAAGACACCCAAACATATGTAAAAAATCATTATAAGAAGATCATTGAAAAAGGCAATAAAAAGGAGACCTATTGTATATGACAGTAGTAGACATTCAATTGATAAGGTAAACTAAAGTTTCAAAAACATAATTACAAAATCATAATTGTGCTTTATTTTGTCCTAGAAGAGTAAGGTCGATTTCCATAATATTATTGAGGGAAAGAATCCCAAATAATTAGGAGATATATTAGGAGATGTGCGTAATCAATGAGAATGAATATTGATCTGCTATAATGTCTCCTAGAATGTCTCCTAATGTAGTGGATCGTATTGTATATAACCTGTACAAACACTATTCTTCACAATTAAAGAAATACATATAGAGAATCAATTACATTTTCATTCTCTTCATGCTATCAAAGCAGTGCTTCTAAGAACCAAAAAATACCTCATGACAAGTGACGAAGATTAAAGGCTTCTTGAACAAAATAGGAGCTCAATGACTTTTAGGACCTCAGAAACATGGGAGAATTCCAATCATCCATTTTTTCTCCATCATGCAGACTAACCAAGGTCTGTCCTCGTTTCACAAACACTGATGGAAGATAATTACACAACATGGGTGCAGTCGATGGGCATGGCATTTAATATCAAAAACAAGAAGGGTTTCGTAGATAAAACCCTTAGGAGATCAACTTATAGCCCTAATGAGGAACAACAATGGGATCGATGTTATATCCTTGTGAAAACATGGTTGCTTGGATCCATGTCAAAGAATATCTCATACAGTGTTATCCATTATAAAGATGTAAGAGGTATATGGCAAGAACTGAAAGAGAGATTTTCTCAGACTAACACAGTTTGTATATTCCATATAGAAAATGCCATTCATGACTATGAACAAGGTACAAATTTAGTTATAATGTTTTTCACAAAGCTCAAATGCTTGTGGGATGAGAAGGCTGCACTTAATTCCTTTCTTCCTTGCACCTATGAAGCAACCACCATGGTTAAGATTTTTCTGGAGACACAAAAGACCATGAATTTTCTAATGGGTCTCAACGAAAGTTATGCCCAAACCTGAAGCAATATCATAAGCATGGATCCTCTTCTGAATCTGAATAAAGCCTATTCTATGGTTTTGTGTCATGAGAAGAAAGCACAAACTTTCACTGGAAAATTGACAACACCACCAGAAGCATCTACCTTCACAATCAAGAAAGTGACTCATGACTTTGCACTTGCAAATAGAGAAGCTGAATTTTGTGTAAAACGCAACATGGACAATCACAACATAAAGAACTGCAAAGCTCACCTAAAATGCACATATTGCAATGGAAAAGGCCATACTTATTATTATTGCTGAAGAAGAAGGAATGTTGTTGAAGGTGGCCAAGGAAGATCAAAGGTCAATCTTGTAGCTCCCCTCTTCACAAGAAGAACCCCAACAACTTCTTAGCCAACTCTTAACAAAGTCTGCATCAGCTAATCTAGTCAGTAACATTCCAAATTATGAGGAACTCTCATGTAAATCACTCCAATTTTCCCAAAGAAATATGGAAATCAATTGAATTTTGGATAGGGGTGCAAGTGATCACATTGTTTGTAGCCCAACTCTTCTTACCTCACTTAAACCAGTTAAAAATCATTAGGTCAAACTTTCCAATGGAAATTGCACACCAGTCACCCATATTGGCACAATAGCCTTCTCTCCCCATTTCTTTCTCCATAAAGTGCTTTGCATCCCATTCTTCTATCTCAATTTAATTTATGTGAGCAATCTGGCATACAATTCATTTTATATCACTTTTTTTCTCAAACAAGTTTGCTTCATATAGGACCTACGATCGGGGAAGATGATTGGGATGGGCATTGAGAGGGAGGGTATTTACTTCCTCAATCTATCACCAAAAGCAACATGCAATGCAGTTTCCACCATCATAGATAACTTGTGGCATCAAAGACTTGGTCATCCCTCAACTAAAACATCTTCATTATTTTTGTTTTTTTCCAATAAAGTCATGTATTTCCAGTACTTGCTCTATTTTTCCTTTAGCCAAACTCACTTGGCAACCCTTTTTATTGAGCACTACACGTATTGCATCTTGTTTTGATTTAATTCTTATTGACATTTGGGGTGGCTATCATGTTTCATCTTCTTCTTGAGACAAATATTTTTTAACTCTTGTTGATGACCATTCACAAAGCACATGAATATACTTGATGAAACATAAATATGAGGCACACACTCTACTTATTTATTTAATTCCATTGGTTGCAAATTAGTTTAGCAAAAATATTAAAGTCATCAGGAGTGATAATGACCCAGAATTTAAAATTTCAGACTTGTATTCATTTAAAGGCATTATTCACCAAACCAATTGTGTCAATACACCACAACAAAACGGTGTAGCTGAGCATAGACAAACATTTGCTAAACATTGATACAGCCTTACTTTTTCAAGAAAATCTTCCAAAACATTTTCGGGGGATGCCATACTCACTGCAACCTACTTGATCAATCGAATACCGACTCCAGTACTTAAGGGAAAAACACCATTTGAATGCCTATTCCACATCAAACCTAATTTCTCTCATTTAAATGTTTTTGGTTGTCAATGTTTGTCTCTACACACCCCACTCGTCCCAGCAAATTTGATCCTAGAGCTCATGAATGTGTTTTCATTGGCTGCCCCCATGGTCAGAAAGGGTATAAGGTTTACAATTTAACAACTAATCACATTATTCTTATCAAGAGACGTGACTTTCCTTGAGCATGCATTTCCATTTAAAACAAGTCATGTTCCTTCTTCTCTACCTTCTTCACCGAATTTCAAGTCGGGTTCACAGTATTTCAAATGTACTCTCGCTTATGCTAATCTTTCCTCCCCTTACAGAACATTTACTTCCAATATGACAATTCCTAGAGAGCCTCTCTCTTTTTTTTAGATAGTTTAGGATCCCCAATGGTAAGAAGCCATGTGACAAGAAGTTCAAGCACCCCACGCCAATAAGACTTGAAGTTTGGTTCCCTTTTTCGGCTCACAAACGCCCCTTGGATGTAAATGGGTATATAAAATCAAGTACAATCCCAACGACACAATTGATCATTACAAAGACAGGTTGGTGGCTAAGGGATTTAGTTAGGTTGAAGGGATTGATTATCGGGAAACCTTTGTCCTAGTTGCTGAGCTCACCACCGTTCGTGTTCTACCCAGTCTTGCAACCACGCAAAATTAGCGTCTTCATCAATTAGATGTCAATAACACATTCCTTAATGGTGACTATATAAAGATGTTTATATGTTACTCCCTTCTGGATTCGAATGAAAGGGGGAGTGTCGGGTTTACTACACAAATCCTTGTATTGTTTGACACGAGCACGAAAATGGTTCCTTAAACTTTCCTTAGCACTCAAATCAGTTGGTTTCAAGCAATCATGGTATGATTATTCCTTATTCGTCCAAAACCATCAAAGGATCTTCACAACCTTGTTATATGTTGATGATGTTATTATGGTAGGAAACAATTTAGACGACATCACCAAGACCAAATGCTTCCTCTCCAGCTGCTTTAAAGTAAAGGATATAGGGCAATTGAAATACTTTCTTGGGATAGAAGTAGCAAGATCTAAGCATGGGATTTCTTTGTGTCAAAGAAAATATGCATTGAAAATCTTGGAAGATACAAGTTTCCTTGGTGCTAAGGCTTCACGTTTTCTAGCCAAACAAAGTGTGACACTTACACAAGAAGATAGGGATGTACTAGAAGACCCCTCTCAATATCTAAGACTAGTTGGACGTCTCATTTACTTGACCATCACACAACCAAATCTCATATACGCAGCTCATATACTTAGCCAATTCATGGATGAACCCAGGCAACCTCACCTAGAAGCAACACACAAGGTATTGAGGTACATCAAACACGCACTTGGTCCGGGGATCCTCTTACCAATACAAAGGGTCATTGGAGTTAAAGGCATATTATGATGCAGACTGGGCTCTTTGCAAGGGCACTAAAAGATAAATGATTGGTTATTGTATTTTCCTTGGAGATGTTCCCATCTCATGGAAGATAAAAAAGCAAACCACAATGTCACGTTCAAGTACTGAAGTTGAGTATCGCTCCATGCCCACTATGTTCTGTGAAATAATGTGGCTACAACACATCTTGAAGGATTTGAATGTTAAACATGAGCAACCAGTTAAATTATTTTGTGATAATAAAGTTGCAATACATATAGCTTCAAATCTCATATTTCATGAAAGAACTAAGTATATAGAAATAGATTGCCATGTGGCACGAGACAAAGTGCAAAGAGGATTAGTTAAGCAAGAGCATATAGGGATCAAGGATCAACAAACGTACATCTTCACAAAGCCATAAAGTTTGAATCAATTTTCCACATTACTAGGAAAGTTAGGAGTGATCAACATACACTCCAACTTGAGGGGGAGTATTGAGGGAAAGAATCCCAAATAATTAGGAGATATATTAGGAAATATGCGTAATAAATGAAATTGAATATTTATCTGCTATAATGTCTCCTAGAATGTCTCCTATTGTAGTGGATCGTATTGTATATAACCTGAAACACAGCTCTTCACAATTAATAAAATACATACAGAGAATCAATTACATTATCATTCTCTTCAAATATGCCTATGACAATATTCAACTATTCCATTTGTTTATGAGTATTAAGACAAATTAAACGATGATGAATACCAATAGTCTGAAAGAAAGTGGATAACTTATGGTATTTGTTGCCCTAGTTAGTTTGAACACATTTAATTTTGAGAAAAAAATGATGCTTACCAAAGGTTTGAAATTAATGAAAAACATAAAAAAATGTCAGACTTTGCAATAAGAGGATAATACCATTTATATTTTGCATGCACATGAACAAAAATAACAAAATAATAAAAACCATCAAATGAGAAAAAAAGAGTAAGACCCCAAATACCGCTAAATATTAATTTAAGTAGAGCAAAAGTTTTGTGATCAATAGGTCCTAATGATAGACGCGACAACTTTCCTAATAAACAAGCTAAACACTAAAAATCAAAACATCTAGAGGTTTTGTCTGAAGAGATATGGTTTAATTTGCATTTGCCAATTAAGATAATTTGTGTTTGTAAGTTTCAAAGATATGACTTGATGAATATTGGAGGGGAAATAATTGAAGATTCTATGGTGACGGGATTCAAGAAAACATCATAAGGGGAAGAGTGAAGAATTGAAATATCCGTGGAGGTAAGTGATAAGACAATTGTTGTTGAGTGAATTGTTGAACCAAGGAGATCTCAACGTGTTCCTATCAAGAATCACAAGTTCATGATCAACTGAGGATTGAGGGTGCAAGTCTAAGAAAGTGTGGAGTCGAGTTTGTCAGTTAGTAGTGATCATGGGAAATGTTAGGAGCCAGTTATTAGTGGGAGTCAAATGTTGGTAGTGCTATTATTACGTGTATGAGAAGCCAATTATTTCCTTGTGTATTTATATTGTGGGATTATGTATGTAACACTCCCCACTTTTAGGAACAACCATGTAATCTTATTAATACACATTCGCCTAAAAACATAATAATAATTTTTTTTATATCACTAGAGTTGTAACATGACCTTAAACAATAACATGTCTCAAAACAATAACATGGCTCAATATAGTGCATGTCCAGAAACAGTAACAAGTCTCAAACAATAATAGGTCCTAAAACAGTAATAGGTCCTCAAACAATAATAGGTCTCAAATAATAACAGGTCCTGAAAAGTAACAGGTCCTGAAATAGTGACAGGTCCTAAACAGTAACAGGTCCTCATACAGTAACAGGTCCTCTGTAAACACCCAAGAGGAAAACATATATGTATATATAAGAAATGAAGACAAAATTCTGTTTTTTATTTAAAAAAAAAAGAGAAAGAAAAAGAGCAAAACCGGTTTTGGATGGAACAAAACAAGGATTAGGGCACATCTAACCTAAACCCCAAAAAACCACCTTGTTTCATAGATATAAATACGAGGAAAGAGGGAATGAAGCATTTTTTCTTTCTTTCCCGTATGCTTCATCTCTTCTCTTCATAACCTAACATTTAAAACTAATTAGTAGAGAAGACCTTGTGATTGTGTGTGAGAAATTGAAATCTAGAGTGAAAAGTAGAAGATTGCCGAGAGGAGGAAGAGAGGGAAGAAGAAGGGAGAGAAGCAACAAGAGAAGAGAAAGAAGAGTTCCAAATCTTGCTAGGAAAATTATGAGATAAGAGAGGTAAGAGGCATGAAACTCTCTTCATTTTTCTTCTTAAAACATGAAACAAAATGAAGAAAAGAACTCTAGGAAAATTCATGTGTTTATGTGCTGGAAATTCATGTGTTTATGTGCTGGAAATTCATGTGGGTATGTGCTGGAAATTCATGCGTTTATGTGCTGGAAATTCATGTGTTTATGTGCTGGAAATTCATGTGATTAGGTGCTGGAAAGTCATGTGTTTATGTGCTGGAAATTCATGTGATTAGGTGCTGGAAAGTCATGTGTTTATATGCTGGAAAATATGTGTGTATTGGCTGGAAAATATGTGTGTGTTGGCTGGAAATGTGTGTGTGCTTTGCTGGAATTTGTTGATTGATTATGGGCTGAAATTGATGGTTTCTATGTGTGGTTTATATGCTAGAAAGTATGTGTGTGTTGGCTGGAAAATATGTGTGTGTTGGCTGGAAATTTGTGTGTGTTTTGCTGGAATTTGTTGATTGATTATGGGCTGGAATTGATGGCTTCTATGTGTGGTTTATATGCTGGAAAATATGTGTGTGTTGGTTGGAAATTTGTGTGTGTTTTGCTGGAATTTGTTGATTGATTATGGGCTGGAATTGATGGCTTCTATGTGTGGTTTATATGCTGGAAATTATGTGTGTGTTGGCTGGAGATTTGTGTGTGTTTGGCTGAAAAATTGTTGAAGGATTGTGTGCCGAAATGGTGATATCTGGAGCGCGAAACAGGGTTCGCGAAACAGGTTCGCGAACCAGTGTTCGCGAACCAGTTATCGCGAACCAGTGCTCGCGAACCAGTGCTCGCGAACTAGTTTCGCGAAGGTGTTTCGCTGCCAAAGTGGCAGCCTATAGCGAATTAGTTTCGTTGCCAATTTCCGACATAAACCTATACAGAGGTGAATTAAATGCTAGTAACAAATTCATAGGATGATGATGGAAAAAAAAAAGGGGAACACATGCATGTGAATATTTGATTTGTGAAATAAGTGTGGTGACGAATGTGATTCAAAATACAAATCTATTGATGTGTGACCATTGATGTTGCAGGAGGTGCAATCGGGATTGGACCACCATCAAGACAAGAACAACCCACAGGTGGAGCAGGTAGGCTACGTGTGCTTCGTTTTTTTTTACGTATAGTAAACAATGTAATACCTTAATATGAATATTTACATGTGATGATAAAACCGATATGATATGATCAAATGAGAATTGATTAGTTTTGGCTAATGGCATCTGAACGGATGACCGGAACAATGAATTGATTAGCTTCGGCTAATGGCATCCGAAAGGATAGCCGGGATAAAGAATTGATTAGCTACGGCTAATGGCATCCGAACGGATGGCCGGAACAAAGAATTGATTAGCTTCGACTAATGGCATCCGAAGGATGGCCGGGATAAATAATTGATTAGCTTCGGCTAATGGCATCCGAAGGGATGGCCGGGATAAATAATTGATTAGCTTCGGCTAATGGCATCCGAAGGGATGGCCGGGATAAATAATTGATTAGCTTTGGCTAATGGCATCCGAAGGGATGGCCAGGATAAATAATTATCTTGCTTCGGCTAATGTTAACCGAAAGGATGACTGGGGTGAGTGAACAGTTAACCTCGGCTACTGATGCCCTAAAAGGATAGCCGGGTGAAGATTTATGGTGATTGCCATTTATATACTATGAACATAAAGAAAAGATAATTATAAACGTTTCATTTAACTGCCGAATTCTTCAATTACTATTATTACTATTATTAACAAGTAATTATAATCTCTTAAATGTTTTGTACTGCAGCAGGGACGTCCCATCCACGAGATGTCTAGGGAACCCGGTACCCGGGGACCTACTTTTGCAAGGAACCATGTAGATACATGCTAGCTCTTAATGTATTTTGTATGAATCAATGTATTAAATGTATAATGTTTAGTAAATCCTTTTGTGTAAATCCCTTATAGTTGCTGAAGGGATATGAATGTAAACTTATGTAAATATAAGTACAATTGTAATATGCACTTCTTATTATGCAAAAAATAGTATGTCTTAAAAAAAAAATCACTTTTAACCGAAGTGTGAATTGTCTGGATCGTATTTGTATGATGTGAGGAATCAAATTCTCTGACCATTGGGGAAAAAAAAAATTCGGGTCTTTACAGTTGGTATCAGAGCCCTGGTCTTGATCCTTAGGATCGATGATAATTGTATTGTTTTGGTGACTTTCAGGATGGTACGCACCCGACAAGGGACACGAACTGAGCCGCCTTCCTTAGGAAGGAGGGGCGGAAACCAAGGCGACCAAGTTTGGCAAGACGAAGATCCCTTGGATGATACGGCATCTCATGCGCCAGTAATATCACCCGAAACCCTGCAGGGGGAAACTGCGGTAGCGGGGGAAAGCAGAAGGCCTAAACAGACAGAGAGAGGTTCCCAGTTGCAGCAGAACAGCCAGAAAGATCAGAAGCACAACCATCAATTAATCCAACGGGTGCACCCCCACAATATGTAGACCCGAGACTCCTTGCACAAATAGTTAAAGTAGTAATGGAGGGCATGGCGGGTTCAGCGACCCAGACAACTCCCACCATGCAGATTCCACAAGCAGTCCCTATGACTAGCATGACCACGGATAACGTTGTGCCGCTGGTACGACTAGTCAAGAGTATGAGGGAAATGGGTTGTGAACTATATACGGGGGAACAAAATGCAGAGATAGCTGGAAGATGGATTAAGAAGGTAGAAAAGACCATGATTCAAGTAAGCATACCCGAGGGTTTGAGGGTAAATTGTGCAGCCCAATTATTATCTGATAGGGCCATGACCTGGTGGGAAACAGTTCAGTTGAGGCATGAAACCGAGACACTAACTTGGAGTGATTTCAAGACAGAGTTTGAAAATCAGTTCTATTCCAAATACCATCGTAAGGTGAAAGAGCAAGAGTTCTTAGCATTAAGTCAGGGTGATATGTCAGTATTGGAGTACGAAAGGAGGTTCCATGATCTCTCATTGTTCACCCCCCATTATGTGCCGACAGAGGAACATATGATTGAGAAGCTGAGAGATGGATTTCGACAAGATTTGAGACAAGGATTAATTGCCTTGCGGTTTAAAACTGTGAGGGAGTTGATTGAAGCTGCCCAAGCCCTAGAAGCATGCATTGAAGAAAGTCAAGGGGGACAGCTGAGTATAGGCAAAAAGAGAGACGGGAGCTATTTCAGCGGCAGACCACCACTTTCGAAGAAAGGAAAAAGTGGAGTGTTTGAACAGCACAAGAAAAAGGGGAATTTGATGTTTCCGCCCCGACAACAGTCAAGTGGGAGAGTAATAATTGGACAGTCGCACTCGAGTGAAAAATCTGCAACGGGGACCAGTGACCGCAAGGGTGTTGAGTACCCTTTCTGTATAAAGTGTGGACAGAAACACCCTGGGGATTGCTCAATTTCTTCCGGGCGATGCTTTGTGTGCAGAGGAGAAGGTCATAGGTGGAGGAATTGCAAGTATTTGAGTCAAGGGTGTCATTACTGTGGTGGGAGGGGTCATTTCAAGAGGGACTGCCCTAAAAGAGACCCTAGACAGATTCAAAGCTATCGGCAACCTAGTCAGAGCCACCAACAGTCAGTCACTGTGAATAGGCCAGCAAGATCTTCTCAATCAGGAGCAAACTCTAGTCGAGGGAGACTGAGAGAACAAAATGATCGGACCTCGGGGAGGGTCTTTCACCTGACACAGGAGGAGGCTAGGGCTGCATCAGATGTGGTGGCAAGTACACTACTATTGAATGATTTTAATGTGCATGTGTTATTTGATCCGGGCGCCACCCACTCATTCATTAGTAATAGAATTGTCAATAAACTAAGAAAGGGAGTAGGAATAGTAGAGAAGGGATTCTTGATTGGAACTCCAATGGGAAACATGGTTAAAACAAACATTGTGTATGTAAATGTAGGGGTCAGTCTATCGGGGTGTGAAACAGAAGTAGACTTGATTCCCTTAGAGTTGCATGATTTTGACTTAATCCTAGGTATGAATTGGTTGAGTAAATACAAGGCTCTCATAGATTGCTATGCTAAAACTATTACTTTCCAAACCCCTAAGGGTGAGAGAAAGACTTTTGAAGGAGAGAAAATTCTCAAACCGATTACTCTAATATCGGGAGTTACAGCCCAAAATTTTTTAAGAAAGGGGTGTATGGGATACCTCGCATACATTTTAAACTCTGATGTTGAAGGCCCATGACTAGAGGATATTCCTGTGGTTAAGGAATTCCCAGATGTGTTTCCCGAAGAATTACCCGGACTACCCCCAGAGCGTGAGGTAGAGGTGACCATAGACACTTATCCTGGAGTCCCACCCATAGCTCAGCAACCTTACCGGATGGCTCCAGCAGAACTGAATGAGTTAAAGACTCAACTACGAGAACTGTTAGACAAAGGGTTTATACGACCCAGTAATTCTCCTAGGGGAGCACCAGTCCTGTTTGTAAGAAAGAAAGATGGAACCCATAGACTTTGTATTGATTATTGACAGCTGAACAAAGTAACAATGAAAAACAAGTACCCATTACCTCGGATAGACGATTTGTTTGATCAATTAAAGGGAGCGAGGGCATTTTCGAAGATAGATCTGAGATCAGGGTATTATCAGATGAAGATTAAGGAAGTAGATGTGGCAAAGACCGCTTTTAGAACTCGGTACGGACATTATGAATTCTTGGTGTTACTGTTCGGGTTGACAAAGGCCCCAGCCCTCTTCATGGACTTAATGAATCGGGTTTTCCAACCATACCTTGATAAGTTTGTAGTGGTATTCATTGATGATATATTGGTGTACTCGAATTCTTTTGAGGAACATGAGGGACATTTGAGGCAAACTTTACAAACCTTGAGAGATCACCAATTATACGCAAAATTGGGTAAATGTGAATTTTGGCTGAAGAAAGTAACGTTTCTAGGACACGTCATCTCAGCCGAAGGTATTTTGGTAGACCCCCAAAAAGTTGAAGCAGTCCTGAAATGGACAAGACCGACTTCGGTCATCGAAATACGTAGTTTCCTGGGACTTGCAGGGTACTATCGAAGGTTTATCGAAGATTTTTCTCTGATTGCAACCCCTTTGACCCAACTAACTAGGAAGAATAAGAAATGGGTGTGGTCAAAAGATTGTGAAAGAAAGCTTCCAAGAATTGAAGAGGAGACTCACCACTGCTCCAGTGTTAACCCTTCCTTCAGGAACTGAGGGTTTTATGATATATAGTGATGCTTCGGGAAAGGGATTAGTGTAATGACCCCAAATTTTTTTTTTTAAAAAAAAACAGAATTTTGTCTTCATTTCTTATATATACATATATGTTTTTCTCTTGGGTGTTTACATTCTCCCCCTCTAAAATATGAATTTCGTCCTCGAAATTTAAGGGGTTTAACACTCCATACCTTGTGGTTTAAATAAATTGGGATACTTTTTCCTCATCTCAGCCTCCCTTTCCCAAGTCTCATCTTCTATTTGAGCATTTCGCCATAAGATTCTGACGATGGGAATCTTTTTGTTCCGTAACACCTTCTCCCCCTGATCTAGTATCCTTATGGGCCTCATTTCCAATGTTAAGTCTTCCTTGACTTCTACTGGAATTTGGGGTAGAATTCGTGTGGGATCCACATCAGCCTTCCTTAATAGGGATACGTGGAACACATCATGAACCTTGGCTAATTGTGGGGGCAAGTCCACTTTGTAGGCTACTGGTCCTACTCGCTGCAAGATCTCGAAGGGTCCAATGTAGCGGGGAGTTAGCTTCCCTTTCAATCCAAACCGTAATATATTCTTCCATGGGGCTACCTTCAGGAACACTTGGTCCCCCGTCCTGAACTCAAGGGGTCTTCTCCTTACATCAGCATACTTCTTCTATCTATCCTGTGCAGCTTTGATACGATCCTTGATAACTCTCACTTTCTCCGTAGTGACTTGGACCAATTCCGCACCATATAACTTCCGATCCCCAATTTCCTCCCAACACAAAGGAGTTCTGCACCTCCTACCATACAAGGCTTCATATGGGGCCATCCCTATTGTGGCTTGATGACTATTGTTATACGTGAATTCCACCAATGCCATGTGTTCCTCCCAGTTTCCTCCAAATTCTAGTACACAGGCCCGTAATAAGTCTTCCAAAACTTGAATAACTCTTTCCGATTGACCATCCGTTTGAGGGTGAAACGCAGTGCTCATATCTAATCTTGTCCCCAAGGCACTTTGTATACTCGGCCAAAGTCGAGAGGTAAACCTGGGATCTCGATCAGATACAATGGACACCGGAATCCCATGTAGACGTACCACCTCATTTATATAGACCTTGGCAAGCTTGTCTACCGAATCAGTCATCTTTATAGGCAAGAATAATGCGGATTTCGTCAACCGATCCACAATGACCCATATTGCGTCATTGCCTTTCTTCCCTTTGGGAAGTCTTGACACGAAATCCATGGTGATCATCTCCCACTTCCATTCTGGAATTTGTAATGGTTGCAACGGTCCCGCAGGCCTTTGGTGTTCAACCTTGACTTGTTGGCATACCCCATACTTTGACACATACTCAGCTATTTCCCTTTTCATTTTAGGCCACCAATAGAGGTGTTTCAAGTCTTGGTACATCTTAGTGCTTCCAGGGTGTATGGAGAACTTGGACTCATGTGCTTCTTGTAGAACCATTCGTTTGACTGTTTCATCATTAGGTACAAACAGTCGTTGTCCCATCATCAAAGTTCCATCATTCGCTATTCGGAATTTCTTTTCTACCCCAGCCTTCACATTCTCCCTAATCTTGGACCCCACCCTGTCATGAAATTGAGCTTGCAGTATCTGTTCCCAATACATTGGCCGCACCAATAATTGGGCCACTAACCCTCCTCCGATATTAATGTCCAGGTCTACACGCATCTCTTTCAATTTTGCCAATTGTCGCTCCTTTTCCACTACTACCCCTCCCAGGGTGGCTTTATTTTTATGACTAAGGGCGTCTGCCACCACATTTGCTTTCCCCGGGTGGTATTCTATAGTGCAATCATAGTCTTTAATGATCTCTATCCACCTTCTTTGTCGCATGTTCAACTTCTTTTGCGACATCAGATACTTCAAGCTCTTATGATCAGTAAAAATTTGAGTTCGAGACCCATACAAATAGTGTCTCCATATTCTCAAGGCAAATACTACAGCCGCCAACTCCAAGTTGTGCACTGGGTAGTTCATCTCATGAGTCTTTAATTGTCTTGATGCATAGGCAATCACCTTCCCATGTTGCATCAGAACACAACCTAAACCCTTTCCCGAAGCATCACTATATACCACAAAACCCTCGGTTCCTGAAGGAAGGGTTAACACTGGAGCAGTGGTGAGTCTCCTCTTCAATTCTTGAAAACTTTTTTCGCATTCATCAGACCATTCCCATTTCTTATTCTTCCTAGTTAGCTGGGTCAAAGGAGTTGCAATCAGAGAAAAATCTTCGATAAACCTTCGATAATATCCTGCAAGTCCCAGGAAACTACGTATTTCAGTGACCGAAGTCGGTCTTTCCCACTTCAGAACTGATTCAACTTTTTGGGGGTCTACAAAAACACCTTCGGCTGAAATGACGTGTCCTAGAAACGTCACTTTTTCCAGCCAAAATTCACATTTACTTAGCTTTGCATATAATTGGTGATCTCTCAAGGTTTGTAAAGTTTGCCTCAAGTGTCTCTCATGTTCCTCAAAAGAATTTGAGTATACCAGTATATCATCAATGAATACTACCACAAACTTATCAAGGTATGGTTGGAAAACCCGATTCATTAAGTCCATGAAAAGGGCTGGGGCATTTGTCAACCCAAATGGTAGCATCAAAAATTCATAATGTCCGTATCGAGTTCTAAAGGCGGTCTTTGCCACATCCATTTCTTTAATCTTCATCTGATAATACCCTGATCTCAGATCTATCTTCGAAAATGCCTTTGCTCCCTTTAATTGATCAAACAAATCATCTATCCGAGGTAAAGGGTACTTGTTTTTCATTGTCACTTTGTTTAGCTGTCGATAGTCAATACAAAGTCTATGGGTTCCATCTTTCTTTCTTACAAATAGGACTGGTGCTCCCCAAGGAGAATTGCTAGGTCGTATAAACCCTTTGTCTAACAATTCTCGTAATTGAGTCTTTAACTCATTCAATTCTGCTGGAGCCATCCGGTAAGGTTGCTGAGCTGTGGGTGGGACTCCAGGATAAGTGTCTATGGTCACTTCTACCTCACGCTCTGGGGGTAGTCCTGGTAATTCTTCAGGAAACACATCTGGAAATTCCTTTACTACAGGAATATCCTCTAATCATGGACCTTCATCATTAGAGTTTAAAATGTATGCGAAGTATCCCATACACCCCTTTCTTAAAAGTTTTTGGGTTGTAACTCCCGATATTAAAGCAATCGGTTTGAGAATTCTCTCCCCTTCAAAAGTCTTTCTCTCACCCTTAGGGGTTTGGAAAGTAATAGTTTTAGCGTAGCAATCTATCAGAGCCTTGTATTTACTCAACCAATTCATGCCTAGGATTAAGTCAAAATCATGCAACTCTAAGGGAATCAGGTCTACTTCTGTTTTACACCCCGATAGACTGACCCCTACATTTACATACATAATGTTTGTTTCAACCATATCTCCCATTGGAGTTCCAATCAAGAACCCCTTCTCTAATATTTCTACTCCCTTTCCCAGTTTAGTGACAATTCTATTACTAATGAATGAGTGAGTGGCGCCCGGATCAAACAACACATTCACATTAAAATCATTCAATGTCAGTGTACCTGCCACCACATCCGATGCAGCCCTGACCTCCTCTTGTGTCAGGTGAAAGACCCTCCCCAGGGTCCGATCATTTTGTGCTCTCAGTCTCCCTCGACTAGAATTTGCTCCTGATAGAGAAGATCTCGCTGGCCTATTCATAGTGACTGACTGTTGATGGCTCTAACTAGGTTGCCGATAGCCTTGAATCTGTACAGTGTCTTTTTTAGGGCAGTCCCTCTTGAAATGACCCCTCTCACCACAGTAATGACACCCTTGACTCAAATACTGGCAATTCCTCCACCTATGTCCTTCTCCTCTGCACACAAAGCATCGCCCGGAAGAAACTGAGCAATCCCAGGGTGTTTTTGTCCACACTTTTACAGAGAGGATACTCAACACTCTTGCGATCACCGATCCCCGTTGCAGAGTTTTCACTCGAGTGTGCCTGTCCAACTATTACTCTCTCACTTGACTGTTGTCGAGGCGGAAACATCAAATTCTCCTTTTTCTTGTGCTGTTCAAACACTCCATTCGTATTCCAATACTGACATATCACCCATCTCTCTTTTTGCCTAT
This sequence comes from Salix dunnii, assembly GCA_015731905.1. Lineage (NCBI taxonomy): Eukaryota > Viridiplantae > Streptophyta > Magnoliopsida > Malpighiales > Salicaceae > Salix > Salix dunnii. The sequence goes on from CM027674.1 coordinate 11,006,340, forward strand.
ACTCCGCTGTCCCCCTTGGCTTTCTTCAATGCATGCTTCCAGAGCTTGGGCAGCTTCAATCAACTCTCTCACAGTTTTAAACCGCAAGGCGATTAATCCTTGTCTCAATTCTTGTCGAAAACCATCTCCCAGCTTCTCAATCATATGTTCTTCTGTCGGCACATAGCGAGGGGCAAACAATGAGAGATCATGGAACCTCCTTTCGTATTCCAATACTGACATATCACCCTAACTTAATGCTAAGAATTCTTGTTCTTTCACCTTGCAATGGTATTTAGAATAGAACTGGTTTTCAAACTCTGTCTTGAAATCACTCCAAATTAGTGTCTCGGTTGCACGTCTCAACTTAACTGTTTCCCACCATGTCATGGCCCTATCAGATAATAATTGAGCTGCACAATTTACCCTCAAATTCTCAGGTATGCTTATTTGAATCATAGTCTTTTCTACCTTCCTAATCCATCTTCCAGCTATCTCTGCATCTTGCTCCCCTGTATACGGTTCACAACCCATTTCCCTCATACTCTTGACTAGTCGTACCAGCGGCACAACGTTATCCGTGGTCATGCTAGTCATTGGGACTGCCTGTGGAATCTGCGTGGTTGGAGTTGTCTGGGTCGCTGAACCCGCCATGCCGTCCATTACTGCTTTAACTATTTGTGCAAGAAGTCCCGGGTCTACATATTGTGGAGGTACACCCGTTGGATTAATTGATGGTTGTGCTTCTGATCTTTCTGGTTGTTCTGCTGCAACAGGGGGGACTCCCTCTGTCTGTTTGGGCCTTCCGCTTTCTCCTGCTAACGCAGCTTCCCCCTGCAGGGTTTCAGGTGATATTACTGGCGCATGAGATGCCGTATCATCTAAGGGATCTTCATCTTGCCAAACTTGATTGTCTTGGTTTCCACCCCTCCTTCCTAAGGAGGGCGGCTCAGTTCGTGTCCCTTGTCGGGTGCATACCATCCTGCAATTTACCAAAACATTGTAATTATCATCGATCCTCAGGATCAAGACCAGGCACTCTGATACCAACTGTAATGACCCCAAATTTTCTTTTTTTTTAAAAAAAACAGAATTTTGTCTTCATTTCTTATATATACATATATGTTTTTCCCTTGAGTGTTTACAATTAGGGTGTGTTCTGATGCAACATGGGAAGGTGATCGCCTATGCCTCAAGACAATTAAAGACTCAAGAGGTAAACTACCCAGTGCATGACCTGGAGTTGGCTGCTGTGGTATTTGCCTTGAGGATATGGAGACATTATTTGTATGGGTCTCGAATTCAAATTTTTACTGATCATAAGAGCTTGAAGTATCTGATGTCATAGAAGGAGTTGAATATGCGATAAAGAAGGTGGTTAGAGCTCATTAAAGAGTATGATTGCACTATAGAATATCACCCGGGGAAAGCCAACGTGGTGGCTGATGCCCTTAGTCGTAAAAATAAAGCCACCCTGGGAAGGGTAATAGTGGGAAAGGAGCGACAATTGGCGGAATTGAAAGAGATGGGTACAGAATTGAACATTGATGCTGAAGGAGGGTTAGTGGCCCAATTATTGGTGCGGCCAATGTATCGGGAACAGATACTGCAAGCCCAATTTCATGACAAGGTGAGGTTCAAGATTAGGAAGAGTGTGGAAGCCGGGGTAGAAAAGAGATTTCGAATAGTGAATGATGGAACTTTGATGATGGGACAACGATTGTATGTGCCTAATGACGAAACAATCAAACGAATGGTTTTACAAGAAGCACATGAGTCCAAGTTCTCCATGCACCCTGGCAGTACTAAGATGTATCAAGACTTGAAGCACCTCTATTGGTGGCCTAATATGAAAAGGGAAATAGCGGAGTATGTGTCAAAGTGTGGTATATGCCAACAAGTTAAGGTTGAACACCAAAGGCCTGCGAGACCTTTACAACCATTTCAAATTCCAGAATGGAAGTGGGAGATGATCACCATGGATTTTGTGTCAGGATTTCCCTAAGGGAAGAAAGGTAATGACGCGATATGGGTCGTTGTGGATCGATTGATGAAATCCGCACTATTCTTGCCTATAAAGATTACTGATTCAGTAGACAAACTTGCCAAGATCTACATAAATGAGGTGGTACGTCTACATGGGATTCCAGTGTCCATTGTATCGGATCGAGATCCCAGGTTTACCTCTCGACTTTGGCCGAGCATACAACATGCCTTGGAGACAAGATTGGATATGAGCACTGCATTTCACCCTCAAATGGATGGCCAATCAGAAAGAGTTATCCAAGTCTTGGAAGACTTATTACGGGCCTGTGCACTAGAATTTGGAGGAAACTGGGAGGAACACGTGGCATTGGTGGAATTCACATGTAACAATAGTCATCAAGCCACAATAGGGATGGCCCCATATGAAGCCTTGTATGGTAGGAGGTGCAGAACTCCTTTGTGTTGGGAGGAAATTGGGGATCGGAAGTTATATGGTGCGGAATTGGTCCAAGTCACTACGGAGAAAGTGAGAGTTATCAAGGATCGTATCAAAGCTGTGCAGGATAGACAGAAGAAATATGCTGATGAGAGGAGAAGACCCCTTGAGTTCAGGACGGGGGACCAAGTGTTCTTGAAGGTAGCCCCATGGAAGAATATGTTACGGTTTGGATTGAAAGGGAAGCTAACTCCCCGCTACATTGGACCCTTCGAGATCTTGCAGCTAGTAGGACCAGTAGCCTACAAAGTGGACTTGCCCCCACAATTAGCCAAGGTCCATGATGTGTTCCACGTATACCTATTAAGGAAGGCTGATGTGGATCCCACACGAATTCTACCCCAGATTCCAGTAGAAGTCAAGGAAGACTTAACATTGGAAATGAGGCCCATAAGGATACTAGATCAGGGGGAGAAGGTGTTACGGAACAAAAAGATTCCCATTATCAGAATCTTATGGCGAAATGCTCAAATAGAAGAGGAGACTTGGGAAAGGGAGGCTGAGATGAGGAAAAAGTATCCCAATTTATTTAAACCACAAGGTATAAAGTGTTAAACCCCTTAAATTTCGAGGACGAAATTCATATTTTAGAGGGGGAGAATGTAAACACCCAAGAGAAAAACATATATGTATATATAAGAAATGAAGACAAAATTCTGTTTTTTTAAAAAAAAAAAAGAGAAAAAGAAAAATAGCAAAACCGGTTTTGGATGGAACAAAACAAGGATTAGGGCACATCTAACCTAAACCCCAAACAACCACCTTGTTTCATAGATATAAATACAAGAAGGAAAGAGGGAATGAAGTATTTTTTCTTTCTTTCCCGTATGCTTCATCTCTTCTCTTCATAACCTAACATTTAAAACTAATTAGTAGAGAAGACCTTGTGATTGTGTGTGAGAAATTGAAATCTGGAGTGAAAAGTGGAAGATTGCCGAGAGGAGGAAGAGAGGGAAGAAGAAGGGAGAGAAGCAACAAGAGAAGAGAAAGAAGAGTTCCAAATCTTGCTAGGAAAATTGTGAGATAAGAGAGGTAAGAGGCATGAAACTCTCTTCATTTTTCTTCTTAAAACATGAAACAAAATGAAGAAAAGAACTCTAGGAAAATTCATGTGTTTATGTGCTGGAAATTCATGTGGGTATGTGCTGGAAATTCATGTGTTTATGAGCTGGAAATTCATGTGTTTATGTGCTGGAAATTCATGTGGGTATGTGCTGGAAATTCATGCGGGTATGTGCTGGAAATTCATGTGTTTATGTGCTGGAAATTCATGTGATTAGGTGCTGGAAAGTCATGTGTTTATGAGCTGGAAATTCATGTGATTAGGTGCTGGAAAGTCATGTGTTTATATGCTGGAAAATATGTGTGTGTTGGCTGGAAATTTGTGTGTGCTTTGCTGGAATTTGTTGATTGATTATGGGCTGAAATTGATGGTTTCTATGTGTGGTTTATATGCTGGAAAATATGTGTGTGTTGGCTGGAAATTTGTGTGTGTTTTGCTGGAATTTGTTGATTGATTATGGGCTGGAATTGATTGATTATGGGCTGGAATTGATGGCTTCTATGTGTGGTTTATATGCTGGAAAATATGTGTGTGTTGGCTTGAAAATATGTGTGTGTTGGCTGGAAATTTGTGTGTGTTTTGCTGGAATTTGTTGATTGATTATGGGCTGGAATTGATGGCTTCTATGTGTGGTTTATATGCTGGAAATTATGTGTGTGTTGGCTGGAGATTTGTGTGTTTTGACTGAAAAATTGTTGAAGGATTGTGTGCCGAAATGGTGATATCTGCAGCGCGAAACAGGGTTCACGAAACAGGGTCGCGAACCAGTGTTCGCGAACCAGTCCTCGCCAACCAGTGCTAGCGAATCAATCCTCGCGAACCAATGCTCGCGAAGCAGCCCTCGCGAACCAGTTTCGCGAAGGTGTTTCACTGCCAAAGTGGCAGCCTATAGCGAATTAGTTTCGTTGCCAATTTCTGACATAAACCTATACAGAGGTGAATTAAATGCTAGTAACAAATTCATAGGATGATGATGGAAAAAAAAAGGGGAACACATGCATGTGAATATTTGATTTGTGAAATAAGTGTGGTGACGAATGTGATTCAAAATACAAATCTATTGATGTGTGACCATTGATGTTGCAGGAGGTGCAACCGGGATTGGACCACCATCAAGACAAGAACAACCCACAGGCGGAGCAGGTAGGCTACTTGTGCTTCGTTTCTTTTTACGTATAGTAAACAATGTAATACCTTAATATGAATATTTACATGTGATGATAAAACCGATATGATATGATCAAATGAGAATTGATTAGTTTTGGCTAATGGCATCTGAACGGATGACCGGAACAATGAATTGATTAGCTTCGGCTAATGGCATCCGAAAGGATATCCGGGATAAAGAATTGATTAGCTACGGCTAATGGCATCCGAACGGATGGCCGGAACAAAGAATTGATTAGCTTCGGCTAATGGCATCCGAAGGATGGCCGGGATAAATAATTGATTAGCTTCGGCTAATGGCATCCGAAGGGATGGCCGGGATAAATAATTGATTAGCTTCGGCTAATGGCATCCGAAGGGATGGCCGGGATAAATAATTAATTAGCTTCGACTAATGGCATCCGAAGGGATGGCCAGGATAAATAATTATCTTGCTTCAGCTAATGTTAACCGAAAGGATGACTAGGGTGAGTGAACAGTTAACCTCGGCTACTGATGCCCTAAAAGGATAGCCGGGTGAAGATTTATGGTGATTGCCATTTATATACTATGAACATAAAGAAAAGATAATTATAAAAGTTTCATTTAACTGCCGAATTCTTCAATTACTATTATTACTATTATTAACAAGTAATTATAATCTCTTAAATGTTTTGTACTGTAGCAGGGACGTCCCATCCACGAGATGTCTAGGGAACCCTGTACCCAGGGACCTACTTTTGCAAGGAACCATGTAGATACATGTTAGCTCTTAATGTATTTTGTATGAATCAATGTATTAAATGTATAATGTTTAGTAAATCCTTTTGTGTAAATCCCTTATAGTTGCTGAAGGGATATGAATGTAAACTTATGTAAATATAAGTACAATTGTAATATGCACTTCTTATTATGCAAATAATAGTATGTCTTAAAAAAAAAATCACTTTTAACCGAAGTGTGAATTGTCTGGATCGTATTTGTATGATGTGAGGAATCAAATTCTCTGACCATTGGGGAAAAAAAATTCGGGTCTTTACATCCTCATACAATAACAGGTTTCAAACACTAACAGGTCCTGAAACAGTAACAAGTCTCAAACAATAATAGGTCCTGAAACAGTAACAGGTCCGAAATAGTAATAGGTCTCAAACAATAACAGGTCTTGAAATAGTAACAGGTCTCAAATAATAACAGGTCCTGAAAAAGTGACAGGTCTCAAACAATAATAGGTCTCAAATAATAACATGTGCTAAAACAGTCACAGGTCTCAAACAATAATAGGTCTTGAAATAGTAACAGGTGGGCAGTAACATAACCCTTAATTCAATCTTGACCCATTCATCTTGGGTCCACAAAACCTTAAACATCACCTTCATCACAATCATAATTAATAACCATACATTTAACATCATTCAACCATTTACACTAGAGTTGATATAAATCTAGTCACATGTAGTAAAATACAACAAAACGAGCTAATTTTCTTACATTATAATATTAAAGTGATTAAACCCACAATATGTCATCGTATATAATTGAAATAATCAACATAGCTATTTGAAAATCAAACCATGTTCCCCACTTATATATTGTCGATACTAAGTATTACCCATACTAAGCATTACCAATACTAAGCGTTTCCGATACTCTTATTACCCTACCAACATTAGAAATCGGAGAAGACCTATTCCCAGGTCTGTAACATACCTCATACATTTTTACTTTACTCTTGAAAGTTCAATATACATGAATGCTTGTTTAAGCATTGCATCACAATCCCTTTATCTAGGATTCTAACATACACTAAATGTATATTAGCTTATGCATAGTGATCCTTTTATCCGGGATCCTGACATGCACTGAATGTATGATAGTTATTCATGATGATCCTCTTATTCGGGATCCTAACATACACTAAATGTATGTTAGCCATTCTGACCGATCCCTTTACCCGGGATCCTAGCATACACTAAATGTATGCTAGCCATTCTTGTCGATCTCTTTATCTGGGATCTTAGCATACACTAAATGTATACTAGAAACTGCCATGTTTTGTTCATGACATTTCCAAACTTCGCTAATACACATGCCTTAAATATTCTTATTGATATATCATATCTTCTCAAACTTCCACCAAAACTTTAAGCATAAATCACACATTTTCACTATGAAAATTAAATTAAAAGCATGGGCATGAATCACCTACCTGCTGTGAATGCTCTGCTCGTGGTCCCTTGTTGCTGTTATTGCACCACACTTTTGTTCCCTCCTGCAATTACAGGAAATTCTCGTAAATCATTTCCAACCACCGATACTCTTCGTAACAACCACACCGAAACAATTCAATATGCCTTTACATTTGTTATTCCTTTACATTTGTTATTCCTTTATAACTTTTGTCAATAAAAAATATCATTATAAATGCCCATTTTCAAACATAACTTGTTTTTTTTCCTTTAATGCGTCTCACTTCATCATTTCGCAACCTCCCACCTCTTTTCCCTTTTTTTTCAAAGTTGCCAGTAGAGGCTCGATTTTGACCTCTGCCTAGATTTAATCACTATAACAGGAGTTTTAGAACTCTGTTTTCTACAAATTTTATCTCGTTTGAAAGCTAACATATAGGGATACAACTCTTATGAAGGGAAGCAAACTCAGTTCTGTATCCAAAATTCACGAAATGCATCACGAATGTGACAGACGTGCTGTTCTGCAAAGTTTGCTCTGCATAGTCACGTTAAGTGACCCTTAACTAGAGTTATAAAATTCTAAATTAAATGAAACAAGTTTCCTTGGATAGTAGACATCCAAAACTACAACGCCTATGAAGGAACCCAATTCTAATTCTCTTGTTTTCACACTTAAATTCTCTTCGAAAGTCAAGAGATAAATGTGTCAAGTTATTCACTTCTACAACACATGTATTTGGCCGAAAGTTGGCCTTGGGGAAATAAGACTTCCCTCATTGTTTTCATGCTCAATCATTCATTACACAACCATTTACATGCAACACAACATATACAATAATTATTTTACAAAACACATAATCTTTCCCTTCTAATTTCTGCCCTCAATGGCCAGCCATAGCCTTTCCTAAGGTTCCCCCCTTTTCCTTTCCATTTTGTTGCCAATTAACTCTCATTTCATCCTATTTCATGCCACATTCATCAATTTCACGCAATTCCACATTCCCCCAAAATATTTCATGAACCCTAACAAAAAATTCATAAAGAAAAATAATGCAATTTAACCATAAAGTCAAGAATATTTTAGATGCATATAAGAAACACCTTACCAAGAAAGATTCAAGATCCTAATAGCTTGTGAAATCACAACATCCTCCTCTCTTCTTTCTCTTCCTACTGCTGGCAGCCCAAACACTCATTTTCTTCCACTTTCTCCTTCCTGTAATACTCTAAATCCTTGGGTTTTTTTATGTTTGAATGTTTTGGTAACGCTTAATCTCACTTTCACTTCAAAATTCTTCTTCAATTTTGGTAAGAAAATATCAAAATCTCCCTCCCTTTCTTCCCCTCATTCTCCCGAAAATGAAAGAAAAGAGGGGCATTTATACTCCTCAATTTCTCTTATTGCACTATGGCCCCCCATTTTCTTTAAATGTTTTCTTTTTACCCCACATCTTCTCTTCTTATAATTTAAATCATAATCTTTACATTTATTTCAATTACATCCCCCCCTCAACTTATTTTATTTCTCTTTTAATTCATTTCTTTAATTTAACACTTACATTTATTTCCCGGGGTTTACAATGTAGTAAGAAGGTATTCAATCATTCATAATCAAATTACTATGTCTATTCTTACCCTAACAAGAATTATCTCACATATTGCTTGTAGCTTTGATTAGGACCTATCATTGGTATAAGAGCTACATCACAATGACAACCAATAAGGAAAGGATTGAGAATTTGGAGGCTGGGCTTGTGGAGTGCAGAGCGGAATTCAACGAATGGAACTGGATGTAGGGAACAAACTACATCAGTTGGAAGAAACCATTGCTAAACTGTCTAAGGTTTTGCGAGCAAACAAAGGACCAATAAGATATTTTAGATGAGATGCAACGTAACAAGCATAGGGGCTTTGCTTTAATTGCAATGAAAGGTTCACAGTGGAAATAAATGCCAAGGTCCCCAATTATGGCTAATGGAAAATTATGGAGAACTCGATAGAGTGGAATGTGAGGATAATGATGACAAAGATGAGGAACCCAAAATAGATGAGTTACCAGAGATCTCACTGCATGCTCTAATTGGCTGGACAACCTCGCAAACCATGAGACTCAAAGCTAGAATTAGGAACCATGAACTGATAGTTTTTATTGATAGTGGATCCTCCCACAATTTTATTAGTGAATGGGTGGCTTATTGGCTAAAATTCCCAATGATTCCCACTGAATCATTCAATGTGAAGGTGGCGAATGGACAACCATTAAAATGTTAAGGAAGATTTAAAAACATTTGTATCTTGCTGCAAGGTATTCCATTCTTCCTCACACTCTATGCCTTGCTAGTGATCGGGTTGGATTTGGTTCTAGGAGTTCAATGGTTAGAATAGTTAGGACCAATGGCATGCGATTAGAAACAATTAACTATGGAGTTTTGATGGAATGATCAAGTTCACAAATTACACGGGATTGATGCTCCCTCAATTCACTCTGCATCAATAAAAGGTTGTTTCAAAGGAATTACATCACAACAATTCAATGTTTGCTATATGTGTCCAAACCAAAGTTGAATTGCCACAGGATGGAGTTGAAGCCAACATGTAACAATTGTTAAATGAATTTGCAGACATTTTTCAAGAGCCAAAACAAATATCTCTAGAAAGGGAACTGGACCACTATAACACTAAAAAAAAGGGTTGAGCCTATTAATGTGAAACCCTACAGGTATGCCTATTTTCAAAAGGCTGAAATTAAACAAGGTCATGACATGTTACAGTTACGACTCATATGATCTAGTATCGGTTCATTTTCATCTCTTATCTTATTGGTTAAAAATAAAGATGGCTCATGGTGTTTTTGCACGGACTATAGGGCACTTAATGTTGTAACCATCAAAGACTGATTTCCAATCCCAACCATAGATGATATACTAGATGAACTTCATGGGGCCAAATTTTTTATGAAATTAGATTTGACGGGGAGATACCATCAAGTTTGAGTACATCCATAAGATATTCATAAAACTGCTTTTCATACCCATAATGGTCATTATGAGTATTTAGTCATATCCTTAGGATTTTGTAATGCTCCTTCAACTTTTCAAGCCATTATGAATTCCATATTTCACCCTTATCTTCACAAATTTGTGTTAGTAGTTTTTGATGACATCTTGATTTATAGTCCTAATTGGACTATGGATCTTGAACATGTTCAAAAGGCTTTTGAAATTTTAAGGCTACATACATTTTTTGTCAAACTCAAGAAATGTGCATTTGGTCAACAAGAATTGGAATACTTGGTTCATATTATTACTTTGCAGGGTGTCAAGGTGGACCAAGGAAAAATACAAACCATGTTAAAATGCCCGAGGCCTACTAATATTTTTGAATTGCGTGGATTCTTAGGCCTTACAAGTTACTATCAGAAATTTGTTCATCATTATGGAGTTTTAGCTCATCCACTCTCCAATATGCTAAAGAAAGGACAATTTGGTTGAAATGATGAAGTTGAAACTTCCATTGAAAGCCTAAAGCAAGCCATGGTGACCACACATATTTTGGTTATGCCTAATTAATGACTCCTTTGTGATTGAGTCAGATGCTTTAGGGGATGGCATTGGCGTGGTCCTTTCTCAAAATGGTAAGCCCATTGCTTTCATGTGTCAATCCTTGGGGGTGACAAAACGTGCTTAGTCCACATATGCTAGAGAAATGTTGGCCTTTTTATTGTAATTTCTTTTGCAAATTTGGAGTAATTTGTTTTCCAGTCGGTCCATATTAATTTCATACCTTCAATTAGACGCATTTATCAACTTTAACATAGCAGATAATTCATTATTCTCATGAGCATAATTAATTCATACCTTTAGAAACAAGGTTAAAAACAATAGGTCCCCTTATCTTAGGACTTTACTTGAGGGAAAATTCCATGCTTAGAGAAGTGCTTCCCAAAACTGAACTCATACAATCTAAAGATGGTCTATTAAGCATATCTCCATATCTAATCGTTGGATTGTGCAGAAACTTTATGAAACAATTCTAGAGCTATGGTTCTAAGTGGGGATGCAATTTCAAATCAGTTGGAGTTTGAGAGGCCTATAGAACATATCACACTCTAAGAATTTTGTTATTGAATTCCTTTTGAGTAACAAAGAAAGCTTATTTGGAGTGAACGTTGGGTCTTATTTGTTTTACATTGATGAATATGAGTTTGAGTAACATTAGGTCTAAAGTTGGCTTGAGTTAATTAAGATGTTGGGATCAGATCAAATTCCTCGTCTATTTGGGTTTCTTAGGGATGACAGATTTGATACTATCATAACTAGGATATTAATTTTAGATTTTTATTATTTTTTTATTGGTTTTTGGATTATTGTTTCATATATGAGTCAATTTTATAAATGAGCTCAAATTAGCTCACGTATGGGGACCCATTAGGGTTATTTGTAACATCATATAGGTAAATTGTATGTTTCAAACCTAGCAATCATGGATTGATAAAATAAACTTTTGTTTTGTTTAATGTAACACATTTTCTTTGTTAGGACAAAGATAAAATCTGACTTATCAAGGTATAACTCACCTTGTCATGTCATTCGATTCAATTCCAATAGTATTAGTGCCTTGGGACAAGTTTTCATTATGTCAGACTTCTCAAACTTGATTTTCAACTTTCTTGGGGAAGTATAATCTTCGTTGGGTGTTGCTTCATAACATGATTAAGAAGCTCACATCAATTGGTCTTAGAGCTAGGCTCCGAAATTGGGTTATATCCTTCTAGTTTTTGTTATCATATTTGATTCGCATAAGTTGTTATCACATTTAGGCTCCATTAATTATGTTATATCCTTCTTGTTGTCATTATCTTATTTGCTTCGTGTTAGTTTGTCTTTGTGAGTCTTTTTTTAGGGGGGTCAATTCTTGTTTTCTTTCCTATGTTTATTTTGTTATAATTAGAGTAAAAAAGAAAAAAAATGAAGGTTGCAATTAGAAAACATCATTTGAGTGAAGACAAGTCTTTAGCAAATCTATTTTGTGTTAGCATTTTAAAAGATATTGTAATTAATTTCAAATTGATATTCTAGTTATTTAGTGTGAAATCACACAAAATATAAAGTTTCACGTTACCTTGAAATTGTTTGATAAAAGTTCTAAATTGTCATTTTAAAGTGGTTGTTTCGGGTCAGTTATGCGTCTATATATCAAATCAACTCGAAATCCACTTATACGTTATAATCTATTTATTATGATCCCAATAAAAACATAAGTCAAATTTGATGTCACTTGGAGTCCACTCAAACTTTATAATCTTTTTATTTTATTAATCCATGACTGCTAGATTTGCAATATATAATTAACTTATATAATGTTTCAAATAACAAAATTTAGTCTACTTACAAAATTGACCTAAATATGTAATAACAATCCAAAAGATAATAAAAAAATTGTTATGATGTTGCATTCACACAAATTAATTACCCTAGCTTAAAACAAATCAAACAAGATAATTTAGAGCAAGCAAGGGATCAATCCCACGAGGACATTTTAGTTTGGATTTTCATGCTATATGCTATGCAATTGGGAGGGTTGGAAGTTGTCTAGGCAAGGATAAAGCAAACTAAGCAACCTAAACGTAAATTATACAAAATCAAAATTTATAAATAAAACAAAATTTGGTCGCAAGTTAACATCCACCTATAGAAATCAGAAACTAATTATGGAAACGACACATCAATTTATATTCTGAATTTTTATATCTTCTTAAAATTAGTTTGTTAACGGATCTGCTGTATAACTTACTCTAACCATGAAACAACCATAGTGTCCGCACTAGTAATTTGACTCAATGACAACATTAAAAACTAGATAAATTGATCAATTAAGAAACACAATTGTCTGCAATATATGTTTCATGTGATTGAATGTTCTCTCTAAAATTAATAATATAGATCCGCTATAATTATTGACTTAGTTGCTTCACAAGTTCATATACCACAACTCCGGTTTTCATATCAAACTTAGCAATAGATTGTCTACAATAGTAACTTGGAGTCCGCTCTTAGCAATTAAATAAACAATCATACAAAAAAAAAGCATGATTTAGGGTTTGGAGGAGAAAGATTTGTGTTTTCTTTGCTGCTGGTCAAAGTCCATTGCTACCTCTCCTCCTTTATATATGCTTAGAAACCCTAATTTTTATTTTACAAAATAATCCTTCCTTAAGATGGTAGAATTTAGTTGTCCCTTGTAAAACTCATATGTCATTCATAATACATCATATTGATTTGATATTTGGATTGTTTATAGTTCTTTGAGTCTTGAATCCATCAAAATTGTGTTTGTATCAATCAAACTTTTGTAGCTTGAGATATTAAAGTTGGAATGGACAAAGGTCAACATCGGCATATTTCAAGATTTGACTTTGAAGGTTGCGATTCCCATGCTCTTCCATATTTTATTTCTTTTTCCTTAGCATTACAGAAAGTTATGGATGTTAGCTTTTGAATTCCACTAGAATCACTTCATTTTGATCTTTAGAGCTTCCGCTCTACACAAAACATCGAGTGAAGGTCAAATATATCAATCAGCTCCAATGACCTCCTTTTTGCATCTTTCATCCAAAAATGCCTTCAAAACATAAAAAAAATAATATCAAGGCATTTAATATACAAAACATATGCAAAAACTAGGTAAATATGGATGAAACTATCAAATAATATGGTCGCATCAAATACCCCCACACTTAGATCTTGCTCGTCCTCGAGAAAGGATAGGTAAAAAAATTAAATTAAAAATAAAAATAACCATGATCAATCTCTTAATCTCCCATCAATATCCAAGAATCTAAGCATTATAAATAAGAATACAATTGAGAAGGATAAAGAACATAAATCTTCATGAACTTGTTTACATGTAAACTTCGAAACTCAATTCCTCTTCGGGATTGAAAAGAAATCTATGCCATGCCAAAGTGATAGGTCCTCTCATTGATATACACTCTAAAACTCATGTGTTTAGGGCTTATGTGTTTAAAGCTCTCAAATTCGATTAATGAACATGTTCTACCATAAGCTTGCTCTTCAATCTCATCGCCATTACTAACATATTACAAACAATGCATGAATCCAAAGGTCTTATTTTCCGGTTGTAATGGGGATAAGGTTAAGGTGAGGTAAAAGAGAGTAGAAGAAAAGATTCAAACCAAAGAAAGTAGAGCATTCTAAAAAAATTATATTTTCAATAAGATATTCCATCAAAGTACATCAATTTTCAATCTTTGAGCACCAATGCTTAGCTACTTTCGATTTCAAGCTCATTTTTGTTCTTTTCTTTTCTTTTCTTTTTTTGTTGTTTTCTTTTTTTTGTTCCTTTTCTTTTTCTTTCTTCTTCTTTTTTTTCTTTTTTTTCACCTTTGACAACTTTGCCCATCTTTTCATAAAACATCACTTCTTCTTTCTTTTCATATAATTTCCGACCATAATTCCATGAGATATCATAAATATATGTCTACTAATCCTTGGCTAGGGGAAAAGAGGAAAACATATAAGAAGTTTAAGGCTTATACATGGATAAATCAAAGAAAAGATAAACAAGCTCAAAAGGGGCTCACTAAGGATAATATGCTTTAGGTTGACTTTTTGGCTCAAGCGGTTAAAATTCCTAATGTTTTTATCATCTTCATGCATATATGTAATGCGAATGTAATCTCAACAAGATATGAAGCAAGTTCTAGAGATACATATCATTAAAAGAAAGGAATATAATGTTGAAGGCTCAAAAGCTTGCATTGGTATAACACTATAAAGTCAACATGACATATATTCATAGTCAATCCCTAAACCAATTAAACATTAAAACTTGCATGCACACTCATTCATTCAATTTATATATTCATCTATCTCACTTAATTCTCATACATAATACTCATATTCTCATAAACTAATGGGAGTTCAAAAATATCAATCATAGATTTTTCTTTTTCTTACAGAAGAATAAAGAAGACCAAAATAAGAAAACTGATATTTTCCCAATACCCCCACACTTAAAACACAACAACGTTCTCAATGTTGAAAATAAAAGAAAAGGAATATAGGAGAATTAAAAAAATGAAATGAAATGCGAAAAATAAAAGATAAGGGAAAAAAAAGGCAAATCAGATTTTGTTTTATGTTTGGTTGCCTCCCAATAAGCGCTTGTGTTTTGGGTCATTGGCTTGACATGTGGCATGACATGCTCTTTCTTCATAGAAGTGGACATCCTCTATCACACCAAGTAGGTAAACAAAACTATGATCCGCAAGTTATATTACAATGCTGGTTTTATTCAAAGGCTCTGTCATCACCCGATTTTTGGGTGATTCCCCAAAATATACCAAAAAATAACAAAAATAAAATAAAAGTGGTTTGGCGTCGATAGAAAAATCACGGTGAAAATTTTGAAAATTTTATGAGGCGAATCGAATATCTTTTATGCCCAAAAATGAGAGAAAATACAAATTCAAGGTAAAAAGTAAGTCAAAAATCATAATTATAATTTTTATAAGCCAATTTGATTTAATCATTGGCTAATTCAAAATATTATTATGTTTGGGAATTAATTTGAGGTCCAATTGAAGAATTTAATTAAGTGCAAGGACTTAATTATGCTTTAAATTGGTCAAATTAATTTTATTAAGGACTTAATTGATGAAAAATTGAATTCTTGAATTTAATTTGGGTCTAATTGAGAAAATCAGAATTTTTGGGACCCAATTGAATTTTTCCAAGCTAATTTGGCATAATCAGGGATCAAATTGAATACAATTGAGAGTTTAATTGTCAATTGAGGGCCAAACTGTATAAATCAAAGGCCAGGGACCAAAATGAAAAAGGCGCGCAAAGCCAAGGGTAATGTTGAAATTCGGACAAGGGCCCAATTGCACAAAATTACAAATTTATATTTAATTGAGGGTGCAATTAAAACAATCATAAATCAAAGGACCAAATTGCAACTTTTCCCCCAAAAGCTGCCTGCACCCGCTGCACACCTTCGCTGCCTTCACCGACCAGCCGCCTGAACGCCCACCGGCCAGCCACCACGCCGCCGACAGCCCACCAGCAGGCCACCACGCCGCCGACCAGTCAGCCGCCGTGTCAGGGCAAATTTCCTATAAATAACAGCCATGCACGACGGGGAGAAGGAGGAGGAGGAGAGAAGAAAACGCAGCAAAAAAAAACGAGAAAAAACTTACGCAGAAGAGAACGTAATAGAGGAAGATTTGCAGAGATTTTAACAAGAAAAACGGGGGAAGATCACACAAAATAAAACCATCATCTTTCTCCCTCAGTGTCGAGCTCTCTCTCTCTCCCTTTTGGTCTGCAAATTCCTTGTCTCTCTAAACCAGCAGCTGCAAGTCTCTCTTTCCCTCTCGGTCTCTCGGTCAACCAGCTCCGACCACCTAGCTCTACACTCTTCATCTTCGTCAGTCTCCCCTCCACGCCAGCATCGACCTCCGGCGACCCCTGCATGAAACCAGCAGCGACAGGGACGACGTAACGCCAGCCTTCTGCACGTAAACCAGCGGCCTTTCAGCCTCCATTCCGGCCACCACAGGCCTCCGTTTCCAACGCCACCACGACAGGAAAGACCACCTCGATCCCCTCTACACGGCTGCATCCTCAGGTGGTCCTCTCGTCGAAGTTGGCTTTTACTTCTGATGCATGAACAGGGATAAAATCACACTATTCACGGTTCGAGCTTAACCTTTCCTTTTCAATCCAAGAAATAACATCTTAACCAGGGATTCTAACAAACCCAAATTAAAATAAAATTACTGCAACAAGTGGCAAACCTCCATTTAACCTCACAAGAACACTAAATATACAGCTCTGAAATAATCAGTTGCCATTCCAGGGTGGGCTGTCAGCCCACTGTGCTGACAGCCCAACCCATTAAAAAAATTAAAAAATTAAAAAAAATTAAAAAATTAAAAAATAATTTTTATTTTTATTTTTATTTTTACTTTTACCCTATTATCTTTTTTATTAAAAAAAAAAAAGATTTTCAAAAAATATAAAATGTGTTATTTTCGTGCATACGGCCGAATTCCAAAATTTTTCAAGCAAATTTTTTCGTAAAAAAAAATATTGCATCTTTCTCATGTTTTTAAAATAAAATTGGATATCGTAACCAATTTATGATTATCCATTGGAATTTGGCCAAAATATCAAAAATAATCAAAACCATTTTTGTTTTATCTATTAGGGTGTAAATTTACATTGTAAAATACATCCATGGATAAAACAATATATATATTTTTACTACGATGTAAATTTAAAGCGTAAATTACTTCCATAGATATAAAAACAAAAAAGAGAGGTTTTCTAACAGTGGTGTAAAATTACATTGTAAAGTACACCCGCAGATAAAAAATATTTTTTTAATGCAGTGTAAAAAAAAAATTAACTTAGAAAAAACAATCAAATAACAATGCAGCTTACCTTAGGTAGGGTGCACTAGGGGTGATGCGTCTTCCCCTTGCACAACAAGTCCCCTTACCCAGACTCACGCAGACCAATAGGTTCCTAGTAACCTTAATACTAGGTGGTGACTCCCTCATAATTATAGTCGTAAATTTTACGGGTATAAAACAAACACCCCATTTTCACCGCGCGCCGTTTGGCGGGGCGCGAAGCGCGTAAAAATGATCGTCGCGACAGGCTCCAAACTAAGAGAATCATAAACATGTTTAGGCATAGAATGAATGGATGGACCTAAATTGCATAAAGCCCTTTTAAAACTAGTATTGCCAATAACACATGGGATAGTAAACTCACCTGGTTCTTTCTTTTTCAAAGGCATATTCTTTTGAACAACAGTAGATGCGACTTCTCCCACACTTACCATTTCATGATCTTTTAGTTTGAAAGCTCTTTTGGTAGTGCACAACTCCTGTAAAAATTTAGCATACATGGGAATTTGTTTGATAGTATCAATCAAAGGAATGTTGAGTTTCACTTTCTTGAAAATCTCTAAGATCTCTTTTTCTTTGTCTTCTTTCTTAGTCCTACAAGAGCTCACAGGAAAGGTTGGAATTGGTCTAAAATTGGAATTTAGTGAGTGATGAGTTACCTTTGGAGTGGCTGTCTTTATCTTAGTTTATGAAGAAGGAGTAGGTTGCTTCTTGGTACTCAATTCAGTTTCTATCTCTTCTTCTTCCTCCAACACAATTTGTTTTGACTTGTTTTCTCTAAGTTCTTTTCCACTTCACAGCATGATTGCACTAACATTCTCTTTTGGATTCAATGCTTGTGAGGGCAATTTTTCATTCTTTTGTGTTTCTAGTTTGCCCACACTTGAAGCTATTTGCCCCATTTGCTTCTCTAAGTTGTAAATACTTGACCTTGTTTCCTGTTGAAAAGACATGATATTTTATTGCAAGGTCACAATCTTAGAAGCCAAAGTTTTCATCATCTCACGAAGATCATCACTAGATGATGACGACCCCATAATATTAGAGTTAGTGAATTAAGGGTGTTGTCTTGCTTGATAATTCAGCTGGGACTGAAATCTATTGGAATGGAACTATCTACCATGATTAACTTGTTGAGGTGGGTTCACATAGCGGAAGTTAGGGTGATCTCTCCATCCAGGATTGTACGTGTTAGAAAAGGGATCATACCTATGTTGGGGTTGTCCATTGAATGTTCCATTAGCTACATTCGCTTGTTCATTGTAATCATCTTGCACTGTTGGGCACATATCCGAAGCATGTTCTTGTATTCTTTCCTAATATTGGTAACTCGAGATGCTGAAAAAAAAATTTCAAGGAAGATCTTCTTCATGCCATTCCAAGTGTTAATTGAATATAGGAGAATAGAAAAAAAAAACAATGCATTTGCTACCCCTTTTAAAGAGAAAAGGAAAGCTTTCAACTTAACTTGTTCCTCTTCAACTTCATTTGGTTTCATGTCAACACAAACCATGTGGAACTCCTTGAGATGAGTATGAGGATCTTCTCTTGCAAGACCATTGAATGTTGACAACAAATGTATAAAACCAGATTTGAGTTCAAAGTTTACATTATTATCTATGTTTATGCACAATGATTGGTTTTCTATGTTACGAGCAACAAGCTCCTTGAGTGTTTGTTGTCGTGCAACAACCATGATGTTGAAGTGAGCTTCCTTTTGTAGCCTGCATAAATTGTTTTCTATTTTGAGATCAACCTGTACTTGATGACTTTGGTTAGCAGAATGGGTTACAAGCATAAATCATAAAGAAAAATCAAAAGAAACCAAGCACACAAGATAATGAAAATAGTGCCATAGGCATAGGATCCTACCAATAGAATTTGGCCATAACAAGGTGGGGCTTAAGACCAAAGGTCACTAGTTCTTCTCAAAATGTTGTTTTCCTTTAGGAAACAAAAGACCAATACCTAATTCCCCCAAAAGACTATTTTGAATAGTACCACTATAAACACAAATGTGTTTTTTTTTTCAGAATAAATAAAAATCACAGCAAGTAGAATAAATCACAGCACAACACTAGAATCAACTAAAATCACGTTCCCCAGCAACAACACCAAAATTTGTTGTGATGTTGCGGTCGTATAAATTAATTACCCTAGCTTAAAACAAATCAAACAACATAGTATAAAGCAAGCAAGGGGTTGATCCCATGAGGACGTTTTAGTTTAGATTTTTGTTGTATATGCTATGCAATTGGGGTTTGGAAGTTGTCTAGAAAGGTTAAACCAAACTAAGTAAACTAAATGAAAATTATATAAAGCTGAAATTTATCAATAAAACAAACCTTGGTCGCAAGTCAAAATCCACCTACACAAATCAAAACTGATCATGGAAATGACACATCAATTTATATTGACAATATATGTTTAATTTGATTGAATGTTCTCCCCAAGATTAGTAACTTAGATCTGCTACAGTTATTAACTTTGCTGCTTCACAAGTTCATATGCCACAACTCTGATTTTGATATCAAACTTAGCAATTGATTGTTTACAATAATAACTTCGAGTCCGTTCTTAGCAGTTAAATAAACAATCATAGGAAAATAAACATAGGAGAACAAACACATTCATCATATAAATTGAAAAATTGAGGTAAAAATAGATCCCACAGTTCTTGAAATCTAAAGGTTTCTGTGTTCTTGCAACCAAGCAAAAAAGTTTATCCTTACATGTTTATTGAACAACTAAATAGAAAGATGGAAGAAAACATGATTTAGGGTTTGGAGGAGAAAGATTTGTTTTTTCTTTACTGTTGGCCGAAGTCCATTGCTGCCTTTCCTCCTTTATATATGCTTAGAAACCCTAATTTCTATTTTGCAAAATAGTCCTTCCTTAAGTTGGCAAAATTTAATTGTCCTTTGTAAAACTCATATTACATTCATAACACATTGTTTTGATATGAAATTTGGATCATTTATATTTCTTTGACTCTTGAATCCAAAAATATTGGGTTTGCATCAATCAGACTTTTGTAGCTCCAAATATTGAAGTTGGAACGGATAAAGGTTGCCATCGGTAGATTGCAAGATTTGACATTGAAGGCTGTGATTTTCATGCTCTTCCTTATTTTTTTTCTTTTGCCTTAGATTTATAGGAATTTCTGGATGTTATCTTTTGAATGCCACTAGAATCACTTCATTTTGATGTCCAGAGGTTTCACTCTACACAAAACATCGATTGAAGGTCAAATTTGTCAATAAGCTCCAATTACCTCTTTTTTGAATCTTTCATCCAAAAATGTGTTGAAAACATAAAACAAAGAATACAAAGATATTTTATACAAAAAAAATATGAAAAAGCACTAGGTAAATATGGATGAAACTATCAAATAATATGATCGCATCAAAAATAATAAAAAGAATAAAAATTTGAAATTAATATCCTAGGTATGCAAGTATCAAATTTGATGTCAATATCTTAATTAACCCAAGCCAACTTTGACCCTTATATGGCCCAGTCTCATATTTATTAATATGAATCAAATAACGCCTAACATGTACTCCAAATAAGCTTTCTTTGCTGCCTAAAAGGAATTGAATAATAAAACTCATAGAGCTTGTTATGATCTATATCGCAAGGCCTTCTTGAACTCTAATTGATTTGTAATTGCATCCCCACATAGAGCCATAGCTCGAGAATCGTTTGCTAAAGTTTCCACACAAAATAAAGGTTAGATATAAAGATATGCTCAATAGAGTGTAAGTGAAGAGTGTCACGACGATGTTTTTTTCATGATTCGTGCTCTACCATCGTCGGAGGGGAGACAGTGCATAGAAAAGGAGGTTTTAAAATTGTAAAGGTACAAATATAAATCTTAGAAGTCGCCACCTAGTATTAAGGTCACTAGAAAACCTAATAGTCTGTGAAAGTCTAGGTAAGGAAACTAGTTGAAGGGGAAGATGTATCACTTCTAGTGCACTTTACTTAAAGTAAACTGCATTGTTGTTTGATTGTTTTTTCCTAAGTTATATTTTCTATTTGTCAATCTTTACTAAGACTCAAAGTAGATCTCTCTTTGTGAGAGAGTCACTACCTAATTGGAAGTCGAAAACCTAATCGTTCTAAAATTTGAAAATTTTCCACATTGCATTTAGAAATCCATTTGTTACTATACAAGTATATTTTACAATATAATTTTACACCCTAATAACTAAAACAAAATAATGATTACTTTTTTTCATATTGCCAAATTCCAACGGATAATCGTAAATTGGTTACAGTATCCAATTTTTATGTCAAGACAAGAGAAATATACTATATTTTTTTAAAAAAAAAGATATGCTTGGAAAAACATTGAAATTCAGACATATGCATAAAAACACCATATTTTTTGTTTATATTTTTTTCAAAAATAAATTTACATTATTTTTTAAATAAAAAATTCAGATTGAGTTTGGTCCCATTAAATGGGCTAGGCTAAAATAGGTCTGGCCCAAGAACAAAACATAAAAGAAAAAAAGAGAAAAAAATGTGTTTTATGGTTCACGTATTGCATGAACAGTAAAGTGAAGGTTGACGAAGGGAGTTAAACAACATACCTGTTACTGACAATAGGTAGAGGAGGCCGAGCAGGTTCCACTAGTGGTGGAGGTGTTAGAATTGGTAGCCTATGGTGGTTGGGAGAGCTGCCAGAAGAGGCTGGTTTGTGTAGGAAAGTGTTGTTACATCAACCAAGCTGGTCGCTACTACTAGAGGTCATGGTGGAGCTGTTGCAAGTGTTGAATAGACCCTACTGGTGCTTACCGAATGAAGCTATTGAAAACTATTAAGGAAAACGAGAGCCAACTGTTATTGGTTTTGGAGACTATTGTTGCTGCATCACTAGAGCTGGTGAAATAAAGAGCTGGATTGTTGAAGGTGTTGGTTGTGGCTATTGTGGCATCACTGGAGCTAGGGAAGAAAAGTTGGATTGTGGTTGTGGTGAAGGGGGGACTATTGGTGTTGAGGAAGACAACATACCTGTCAATTGATTTTTTATGTGTTTATTATTTTATGCTTGTGTACGTGGCTTTCTATTTAGTTTTTTTGTCTATTTTTTCCCATCTCTCTCCCTTTGTTCTCTCTCCCTGCTCCCATTAATGTTCGTTGGTGCTAACTTTTATAGATGAAGGAAAGCGCCCCTTCAATTGCTAGTTACGTGCAGCGATGGTTTACCTCCTAGTCACCTGCAACAACATGCCTACACTATTCAAGTGACTGAAACAATGTAGTCACGTCTATAAGTTTTGGGAGAAGGTGTAAATGCACTTTGGTCCTTCAATTTGTAATTGTTCTAATTGCACTACCAATTGGCTTTAAACTTTTAAATTTGATTAATCATGTTCTCGCTAAAATTTCAATAGCAACCTTAACTTTACGCGCCTTTTTTACTTTAGTCCTTGGTTTCAGATTCATGCAATTTGACCCTCGATTGATCATAAAACTTTCAATTCTCTTCAATTTCACCCTTGATTTCATCCATATAACTTGGTAAAAATTGAATTAAGCTCCAATGACATGATTTCATCCGAAAGTTCCAATCTTCTTAATTAAACCCAAACTAAGCTCAAGAACTTGATTTTCACCAATTAAACCCTTAATAAAACTAAGTCAACCAATTTAAAGTATAATTAAGTTCATGCACTTAATTAAATCCTTTAATTGGACCCTAAATTAATTCCTAAATATAATTATACTTTATATTGGCCCATGATTAAATCAAATTGGCCTATAAAAATATAATTATGCCTTTCAACTTTATATTTATATAGATTTATCAAACAATAAATTATTTAGCCTTGAATCTATATTTTCCTTCACTTTTGGGCACAAAAATGGTATGATCGGGCTCTTGAAAATATCCAAAACTTTCACCTTGATTTTTCTATTAACTTTAGCCTCATTTTTAATTTATTTTTTGTTATTTTATTTGATTTGGGGTAGATTTTAAGGAATAACGTAGAAATGAGTGATGACAAAGAGTGTGAAACTTTACATCAATGTACAAAATTGACAATGTTTGGATCGTATCAGAACTTTGATTGATGTAGAACAAGTGATAGAGACGTACATGCTCAAGAAGGAACATCCAAAATTCGAAGGCAATAGAATTTTCCAGCAGTCCGGCCATTGATGTCAGAATGACGTGAAACTCACCCAGTTGATGCACCTTAGCGATTCCGTAGTTGATAATCTTCGTTGTTGATGCTTACTATTTTTTGACCGAATTTTGGTTTTTAGGCTCCAAAATCATCATTTTTGCCATTTTAGGAAAGTTTTATTTGTGCTATAACTCTTGATTTCTATGTCTGAATCGACTTCCTTCAATTCTGGTTTGCTCAGGATTTCTAGTAATTTCAATTTCTGTAATTAACTCACTTTTGTTATCTTTGGTAATTTTTAATAATTAGTGTCGTTTCCTCTTCCAACAAGGGTTAGGGCTAGGGTTTCTGCTTTAAATAACATTGTAAGCCTTTGGCCAAACTCATTGAATTATTGAATAAAGTTTTGAACTTTCTTGAGAGTTCCTCTCATCCTAGAATTACTTATGGAATATCGACGTTGGTCGTATTCTTTGTGTTTTCTTTTATGTCATTGATTCTAATATATTTTGGTATTCTCCATAACTCTTAGTCATTTAGCATGCATAACCTTGTAATATTCACATAAGATCGAGTTAAGAGTTTTGTGAAAATCTAGTTTATGTAAGCAACAAATTGATTTTTCAATATAATATCTTGTTTTCAAATTTGTTTGCAAATTTTAAATTTTTTATTTTGATATTGCACGAATATTTATCAATTTGTTTGTCAAATTTTATATATTTTTCAGTCAAAAACTCTATATTTTAAGGTGTCCATATTTAATACAAGAATTAACAAAATCATGGTATAAGGTTCATATTAAAAATAAAATCTTTAATAGGAGAACTTAATCAGTTTTTTATTTGACAAAATATAAATAATAATAGTACAAAACATGGTGTTAATCCAAGGTCAGCAGGGATTGCACAACCATTAATAATCCAAGGCCTGTTTAACATCATGCCAGTGAATGTTGCAAGGCCTATCGCATAAAACGGCAGTACGAGAGGCGCAACTTGTTAAAGGATTTTATTAGTATAGTGACATATGCTATCTAGCGATGCTTTGATTAGTTAAAGAGTGTCTCGAAATACATTTCAATCTATTTTTAATATATTTTAAACTTTTTTTTATTTGGAAAGAAATCAAATTAATAATCTTATATATTTTTCAGTGATTATAATATATATGTGTATATATATATTTTAAAAAAAATACAATTATTATTACCTCTAATACACACTTACTAAATTTATAAGGTTTGAACTGTGGTCTTTAGGGCTCCAAGCCATGCTATCACACTGGTGACCGACAGGTTAGTCAACTTAATCTCCATATTATGTGTTATCAACACATATAATATCGTTAATTTAGTTAACATTATGTTAAAAATACAGATGACTTCCACAAAAATTTCCATTAAAAGAAAATTAAAGATAGAAATTAAATCGTTTAAAGGAAAAAAAAACAAAATTATATAAGCGATGAAAAGAAAATGAATTTCAATTCATTACACGTGATTTTTGTTTTTGTTTATACTGTATCAAATATTTTTTTGGTGCGTGTGCAAATGTCCTTTTAATATTCAATTTTAACTAAATATTGTTAATAAAAAGCAGAGGCCAGTTTATATTGTCCTCTAACGGTGTTCTTTTATATCATGATATTTATAGTCTATTACTAATCATTCATCAATCATTTCTTTTCTAGCAGAAGCGTTGGTTATAGCAATGCAGTATTTTCAACATTTCATTCCATGTTGAAGATGCCAATGCCTCATCTATTTCTCTACAATTCTGTTTAAGATAGGGAAGATTGGAGCTCGTGGAGCGTGTAAAATGACTACAATTGTCTTGAGCGAACAACTTTCAAAGTTCAAATCATTGCCAAATTATTTTGGGATCTTTTTTGTTTTGGTCACAATAAAGTACGAATTTCACAGTGCTTTCCATGGTTTGAATATAAAATCAACGAATTAAGTTAACAGCTCAATAAAACAAAAATGATATTTCATGTAACAAGTAAAGCTCGTTTTTTTTTCCGTCTGACGTTTTTGTTTTTTAATAAGCATCAGTGAGTTCGTTAGTGCAAATAAATTAGCAATTTTAGTAATAGAAACAGCAATTTGCAAAGTGGAATTAGCTGAAAGTTTGATTTTTGAAATAGATGAAGCCCAAAGTAAACAAGTTTGCAAGGAGTATAATATGTTGGATCATTAATCCAATGTTGGGTTTATATGAGAAGAATTATGTATTTGTGGACTGTCAAATAAAATGAAGCTTAATTAAAAATGATCTACTAAGTATTTTTAGGCAATTAAGTTTTGGTGTATCTAATAGGGTGTGAACCTTTAATGTGTAGAGATTAAAGGGTTATTCCTATTTTAGTGATGGACTAAAATAGGAATACTAAAGGGTGGGAATTCCAAAAGGCATGAATACCAAAAGGTATCTCGTTACCTATATATATGGTCATGGTCCCCAGATTACACGTGCTACTACATTTTCATATTGACATCCTATTATCAGAGAGAAAACTAAGGTTAAGATAGAGAGAATCAAAGAGCTCTGTAAGGTGAATATGTTAATCTAGAAGGCCATACGTACGACTCTAGATAGCGACTTCTGGATATGGATACGTTTCCGCTTTATAGTTTATACAGTTTATGCGTTTTTGATAATTCGACATGAACATCATTTCTTTATGCTATAACATGCTAGATCTAACAAGTGGTATAGAGCCATTTCATCTTGAATCATTTAGGAAACCAATTAGAAAATCAAAATAAACAGCACAATTGGCAGCCGGCTAGAGGATGTCAATATTATGGTTAAAGAGATAAAATGGCAGCCCGTATACTGCCAGTATATGTGTTTATAGATGTATAAGATATGTGTTTATATATATATATATATATATATATATATATATATATATATATATAACCAGCGCTTGAAACTGGCAGCCTACGGGCAAGGCCAGCACTGGTGCAAGAATTCAACTGGCAGCCCGTGCTGCCAGTGAAGATGAAACAACCAGCGTTGGCCAGCGCTGGTGAAGGTTAAACTGGCAGCCCCTGCTAGTATAAGAAAATAAGGGCTGCCGGCGACCAGTGCTGGGAAAGCACCCAGCTTTACCTTGTGTAAAAAAAAAAAAAGCGAAGGGGCAGCTGTTACATAGATCTGTAACAGTTCAATATTATAATTAAGTGGCAGCTGTTACAAATCTTTGTAACATCTGCAATTGCCGCAATTACTGCAAGCCGTTTACACAAAAGTGTAACGGCTGCACCAACCTCCAGGCCAATGGCAAACAAATAAGAGTTGTGGGCTTTAGGCCCACAAAATTTATTGTATAATTGGCTCTGGCCTGTAAAAAAATTTATAGCCCAGAACTAGATTGTCCGATCTAGAATAGGCTGGTTCAGGATCGGAGTTGACCCGACCCGGTCCAGCCGCAAGGTGAATAGTCAACAATTGACTTTGTAAAAAAAACGGTGCAAATTTATTTTTCAAATAATGGTATATTGATATACATTTTGGAATGAATTAATTAAAACAATAGGTCACCAAAGTGACCTCTCTTCTGGAGATTAATTTCATTTTTTAAATGTAAAAGGTTATGTGTATGCGGTTTATGTTCATATTGATAGGCCCAAAGGAAGGTCAATATTTAAAGTAAATGCATGTGCACAAGTAGTAATCAACATGTGATGATTATTTGGTTTTACATGTGACTAATTAATCGACTCAAAGGCCAATTTATTTTTTGACATGTTTTTGTTATCAATGTTTGATTACTACATTAAGATATCACTTACAAATTAATCTTTTATCCAAAGATAAACTATTAATGGATTGTCCGATATCTTAAGATGGGTTTTACGTTTATTTGAATTATTTTTGCTCTTAATATAAGTCTTGTACATGAGCATGTTTCAATTGTTCTTGTTCTCTTTTTAGCAATTAGTCCTGCTAATATAACTGCCAGTATCAACTCTATTTCTATGCTCAGTGGCTTTAACTTCAAGTCTTGGAAAGACAATCTTTTGTTTGTTCTTGGAGTTATGGATCTCGACCTTGCATTAAGGACTGATTCTCCCCCACCACCTTATGGATGAGAGTAACTCTGATGGAAAGAGGGATATGGAAAGGTGGGAGAAATCAAATCGCATGTGTATGATGATCATGAAAAGAGCCATTCCAAAAGCATTCAGGGGCACAATGCCTGATCAAATCACTACAGCTAAGGAATTTCTTGCTAATATTGAAAGAGATTTGTCAAGAATGAAAAGGTTGAAATTAGTACGCTCTTGACAAGTCTCATTTCAATTATAACAGCCCGGCCCAACCTGCCATATATTGTCCACTTTGGGCCTTACCTCCCTCACAGTTTTGTTCCTCGTGATGCGAGCCAACTTCTGAGCGTGACGTCTCAAAACACGTATAGCAAGTATGCAACCAACACTCTTAATAAGGCAAACTACCATTCCCTCACCTGCCGATGTGGGATATTACAGATAAATCTGTGAAACATTAAATTCAGTTTCTCGAATAAAACATGCAACTCTCGGGTAAAATAGATTCTCGCGGCAGACTTTTCTTCTTTTGTACGAGACATTTAAGTGTGAATATCTTGAGATTTTGATATACAAATTAGCCAATCCAAAACCCCGAATTCATCTACACGTGCAGGATTACAATTTCAATGTAGGACCCAAAGTGATAAAAATTGATTTGAGGGAAAAAATCTACCCGCGATTTGATTGGTCAGCATTGTTTTGACAGAAAGGATTTTCGTGGAAGTGGGAAAATCATTTTTTTCATCATAAGGTTTTTGCGATTTATCCAACCTTACAACTATGGTAAAAAAAAGTAACAGTAATAAAAGAACGGTGTTGGTTCTACGAACAGAAACGAAACGTAACCTTGAGTGACAATCGAGCAACAAAAAATATTGCGACGTTTGCTGAACGAGCCGCCCTGTTTTTCAATGAGACTAATTGACTATTCTTAACTTTTAAAATTTGTGTCTAATTATACCAATAAATCTGTTAAACATTAAATTCAGTTTCCACAATAAAACTTGCAAATCTTAGGTCAAATTTATTCTTGGGGGAGACTTTTCTTCTTTTTTACGAGACATTCAAGAGTGAATATCTTGAGATTCTGATATACAAATCAACCAATCCACAACCCCAAATTCATCTACACGTGTAGGATTACAAGTTTAATGAAAAGGTTAAAATTGATTTGACGGATAAAACAAACCAACAATTTGATTGGTCAACACTGTTTTTATGTAAAGGATTGTCATGGTAGCGGGAAAATCATTTTTTTTTCATCGTAAGGTTTTTGCAATTTATCCAACCTTACAACTATGGTAAAAAACAAGTAATAGTAATAAAAGAACGGTACTGGTTTTGCAAAAAGAAACAAAACATAACCTTGCATGACAGTCGAGCAACAAAAAATATTGTGACTATAACAGCCCCAAAATTTTGTTAATCTTTCCCCTATAAAGGGTAATTAGAGCATAATTTTTTTTTCTCTTGCTGAAATTTCTAACGAAATTTCGGCAGAGTCTCCCCCATATCGGGTGATCCCAAGTTATGACAATGTAACCTGCATGCAGTTTGAATCATATCTCATCCACAATCCCATCCATGTTTAATACAATCAACTGTATAATTCGTTCCAGGATATGTTCAGGACCATATTTGTTCCGAAACTCCATCATACATCACACACATAAGGTAAAAATTAAAAGAGCCAATTCACACACGAAGATTTCATATATATATATATATATATATATATACATATAACATAACACAATTTAATATTTCTGAACCAAAATTCACAAATATACTATTCTATACAATTTACATATTTTTCTGCATAACCAAAATTACATCACAACTTCCTAAGTTCCTAACTTATACAAAAAGGATTAAGGGCCTAAAATCTATTCTTGACGAGAATGGGAGGATCCTGCAAAATATAGATTTTCCATATGAGTAAAACAATTAAGTAAATACTAGCAATTTACAGAAGAATTTAAACAACATATCCCTCAATCTACTTAAATCATATGAGATTCTAACACAACCATATACATCCTTTTAAGGTTATATAAAAGAAACTACTTCTTTCCCTTTTTCACAACACTATAGCCGACACTAAGGACCTCCAATAGTATCTCTAGTTGCCCGTTTTGAAATCAACTAATTAGTTTCATGAAAATATTGACACGAATGTAACATTTGGTGTCATTAACTATTTTTAAAACCAAAATAGTTATCTTTGTTCTGTTATTACCTTAGAAGGTTTTAGAGTATGCCAACGTCAAGGATTCTTGACATCATTAGCTTTCATCTCAGAAAGCTAATGAAGTCTATAAATTTTGCCAATATCGATGTCACCTGCCGATATCATTAACTATTCCGGAATCGAATAGTTAATCATGTCTATAAATTATGCCGATATCGACGTCACCTGTCGATATCATTAATTATTCTAAAACCGAATAACTAATCAATTATGCTGATATAGACATCAGCCACCGATATCATTAACTATTTCGAAACTGAATAGCTAATCAAGTTTATAAATTATGCCGATATCGACATCACCCACCGATATCATTAACTATTCTAAAACCGAATAGTTAATCAAGGTCTATATCTCACCACCAATGTATCGGTAATGCCTATATCATAACTATTTCTCCATCCCCTAACCTTTCTTTTACCCCTTTTCTTTCCCTCATCACTAAGCACCAATTCGTATCTTATAGTTCAATAATTAGTAACAAAAATAATTATTAGATAAAGGAGATATAGGTACCAAGTACCTACCTGCTGTGAACGTTCGACTTGTGTTTGCTTGTTGTTGTTGCCCTCCACTCACAGTTCCTTCTAAAACTACAAACATCCACCATTTTTTTTCATATTAATCCATATATCACACACAACAACAATAAAAATGGTAATAATATTCATTTCTCTTTACCAAATCTTTTCTTTCTCACTTATATTCCTCATTATCATCCTTTAACTTTTCGGCTCATTTATAATCCAAGTGGACATCATGAATTTAATTTTTAATCACCATTTATTCTCTTATTTTATTTTCTGAGGATCAAGACACATTTTATGAAGGGCAAGGAACAATTTTCTACCCTTAAGATGGTTAAATTTTTGCTATTTTCTCAACTTGGCCGAAACTGTCAACATAGGTGACAACTTGACCTCTCCTCAGATTTTTACCCATATCTGGAGTTCCAGAGCTCCAAATTATACGGGGTTGGACTCGTTGGAAAGCTAACACTCCCAGATACAACTTCTATGAAGGAACCCTCCCTGAATTATGTATTGGTCACTAAATGTATGACAATTATTTATAACCAATTCATCTTCAATCCTTGCTTCCTTATCAATCACAACCATGTTTTTCCCTTTATTCATGAAAACCCTACTCATTTATGCATTTTCCTAATATTTTATATTAAAAACCCTAATTCCCAATTCAAGAAGAATCATGAAATTCTAATCAAATTGAGGTTAATTAAATAGAAATTGGAATTAGAACTCCTTACTTGGATGAAATCTTAACTTTAGTTCACAATTTTGGAAAAATCTTAGCCTTCTTCTCCTTGTTAAGAACCAGCCACTCATTTCTACCCTAAATTCTTCACTTTCTTCTTGTTAATCCTCCCCTAAATTGTGTTCCTCCACTTTAGAATTCCAACACTTTTATGGGTTTACAAGCTTTTGGGTGTTAAATCCTAGTTTTTGAGAAGAAAAATTTGGGTTATCTCTCCCCTCTTTCTTCTCATTCAGCTGGATATGACTGAGGGAAGAGATGGGTATTTATAGTCCCATTTATTCTTAATTAAATTTTTGACCCCTTTTTTTTTTTCTTTTCTTATCTTTTCATAAAATTTGTATTATAACAACATTTTAATTTATTATAAACTTCCTACCTCTTTGTATTTTTTACTCTCGGGTTTCACACTGACGTTTCCTAAACGAGCCACCCTGTTTTTCAATGATACTAATTGACTATTCCCAAATTTTAAAATTTGTGTCTAGTTATAACGATAAATCCGTGAAACATTAAATTCAGTTTCTCAAATAAAACATGCAACTCTCGGGTCAAATAGATTCTCGCGGCAGACTTTTCTTCTTTTGTACGAGACATTCAAGTGTGAATATCTTGAGATTTTGATATACAAATCAGCCAATACATGACCTTGAAATCATCTACAGGTGCAAGATTACAATTTCAATGTAGGACCCAAAGTGATAAAAAATGATTTGAGGGAAAAAATCTACCCGTGATTTGATTGGTCAGCACTGTTTTGACAGAAAGGATATTCGTGGAAGCAGGAAAATCATTTTTTTCATCATAAGGTTTTTGCGATTTATCCAACCATACAACTATGGTAAAAAAAAAGTAAGAGTAATAAAAGAATGGTGCTAGTTCTGCAAAAAGAAATGAAACATAACCTTGCATGACAATCGAGCAACAAAAAATATTGTGCAGTTTCTTGAACGAGCTGCCTTGTTTTTCAATGAGACTAATTGACTATTCCCATATTTGAAAATTTGTGTCTAGTTACACCGATAAATCTGTTAAACATTAAATTCAATTTCTAAAATAAAACTTTCAAATCTCATGTCAAATTCATTATCGCGGGAGAATTTTGTTTTTTTTACGAGACATTCAAGCATGAATATCTTGAGATTCTGATATACAAATCAACCAATCCATTAACCTGATTCATCTACACGTGCATGATTACAACTTTAATGTACGACCCAAATTGATAAAAATTGATTTGACGGAAAAAAAATCTAACTTTGATTTTTCCACCTTAAAACTATAGCAAAAAAACAAGTAATGGTATTTAAAGAACGCTGTTATTCTTGTCAAAAGAAATGAAACAACCTTGCATCGCAGTCGAGCATAAAAAAATATTGTGACGTTTCCTTAACGACACGCCCTGTTTTTCAACTAGTCTAATTGACTATTCTCAACTTTTAAAATTTATGTCTTGGTATACTGATAAATCAATGAAACATTAAATTCAATTTCTCGCATCAAACCTACAAATCTCGGGTCAAATTCATTCTCGCGGCAGACTTTTCATCTTTTGTAACAGACATTCAAGCATGAATATCTTGAGATTCTGATATACAAATAAGCCAAACCATAACCCTGAATTCATCTACATGTGCGGGATTACAAGCTTAATGTAGGATCTAAAGTGATAAAAATTGATTTGAGGGACAAAAAGTATTTGCCATTCGATTAGTAACCACTATTTTGATGAAAAGAATTTTCACGGCATCGTGAAAACTATTTTTTTCTCATCATAATGCTTTTGCGATTTATCCAACCGTAAAAAAATGGCAAAAAACAAGTGATGGTATTAAAACAATGATGCTAGTTCTGCGAAAAAAAGCCAAACTTAACCTTGCGTGGTAGTCGAGCAACAAAAAATAGTGTGACGTTTCCTGAACGACCCACCCTTTTTTTCAACGAGACTAATTGACTATTCTCAACTCTTAAAATTTGTGTCTGGTTATACCAATAAATCCATGAAATATTAAATTCAATTTCTCGAATAAAACCTTCAAATCTCAGGTGAAATTCATTCTCTTGGTAAACTTTTCTTCTTTTCTACGACACATTCAAGCGTGAATATCTTGAGATTCTGATACACAAATCAGCCAATCCATAACCCGAATTCATCTAAATATGCGGGATTGCAAGTTTAATGTAGGACCCAAAGTGATAACAATAGATTTGAGGGACTAAAAGTACCTGCCATTTGATTGGTCACCACTGTTATGACGAAAAGAATTTCACGACACCGTGAAAATTATTTTTTTCTCATCATAATGTTTTTACGATTTATCCAAGCTTAAAACAATGGAAAAAAACAAGTAATTGTATTCAAACAATGATGCTAGTTCTGCGAAAAGAAGTCAAACTTAACCTTGCGTGGCAGTCGAGCAACAAAAAATATTGTGACGTTTCTGGAACGAGTCGCCTCTTTTTTTAACGAGACTAATTGACTATTCTCAACTTTTAAAATTTGTGTCTAGTTATACCGATAAATCCATGAAACATTAAATTTAATTTCTTGAATAAAACATGAAAATCTCGGGTCAAATTCATTCTCACTGCAAACTTTTCTTCTTTTGTAACAGACATTCAAGCGTGAATATCTTGAGATTCTGATACACAAATCAGCCAATCCATAACCCTGAATTCATCTACACGTGCAGGATTACAACTTTAATGTAGGACCCAAAGTGATAAAAATCGATTTGAGGGACAAAAAGTACCTGCCATTTGATTTGTCAACACTGCTTTGATGAAAAGGATTCTCGCGGCATCTGGAAAATCAATTTTTTTCTTCTTAATATGTTTTCTATTTATCCAACCTTAAAACAATGGCAAAAAACTAGTAATGGTATTAAAAGAACGCTGCTAGTTTTGCAGAAAGAAACCAAACATAACCTTGCGTGGCAATTGAGCAACAAAAAATATTGTGACGTTTCCTAAACAAGCCGCCATGTTTTTCAACAAGACTAATTGACGAGTCTGAACTTTTAAAATTTGAGTCTGGTTATACCGATAAATACATGAAACATAAAATTAAATTTCTGACATAAAACCTACAAATCTCGGGTCAAATTCATTCTCACGGCATACTTTTCGTCTTTTGTAACAGACATTCAAGCGTGAATATCTTGAGATTCTGATATACACATAAGCCAATCCATAACCCCGAATTCATCTACACGTGCGTGATTACAAGTTTAATGTAGGACCCAAAGTTATAAAAATTGATTTGAGGTACAAAAAGTACTTGCCATTAGATTGGTCAACACTATTTTGATGAAAAGGATTTTCACGGCACCGTGAAAATTATTTTTTTCTCATCATATTGTTTTTGCGATTTATCCAACCTTAGAACAATGGCAAAAAACAAGTGATGGTATTAAAACAATGATGCTAGTTCTGTGAAAAGAAGCCAAAGTTAACCTTGCGTGGCAGTCGAACAACAAAAAATAGTGTGATGTTTCCTAAACGAGCTGCCCTTTTTTTCAACGAGACTAATTGACCATTCTGAACTTTTAAAATTTTTTTCTGGTTATACTGATAAATCCCTGAAATATTAAATTCAATTTCTTGAATAAAACCTGAAAATCTCGGGTCAAATTCATTCTCACGGTAAACTTTTCTTCTTTTGTAACAGACATTCAAGCGTGAATATCTTGAGATTTTGATACACAAATCAGCCAATCCATAACCCCGAATTCATCTACACGTGCAGGATTACAACTTTAATGTAGGACCCAAAGTGATAAAAATCAATTTGAGAGACAAAAAGTACCTGCCATTTGATTGGTCAACACTGCTTTGATGAAAAAGATTTTCACGGCATGTGGAAAATCATTTTTTTTCTTCATAATGTATTTTTGATTTACCCAACCTTAAAATAATGGCAAAAAACAAGTAATGGTATTAAAGAATGCTGCTTATTCTACGAAAAGAAACCAAACATAACCTTGCATGGCAGTCAAGCAACAAAAAATATTATGACGTTTCCTGAACGAGCCGCCCTGTTTTTCAACGAGACTAATTGACTATTCTCAACTTTTAAAATTTATGTCTGGTTATACCGATAAATACATAAAACATAAAATTAAATTTCTCGCATAAAACCTACAAATCACGGGTCAAATTCATTCTCGTGGCAGCCTTTTCTTCTTTTGTACGAGACATACAAGCGTGAGTATCTTGAGATTCTGATATACAAATAAGCCAATCCATAACCCCGAATTAATCTACACATGTCGGATTACAAGTTTAATGTAGGACCTAAAGTTATAAAAATTGATTTGAGGGACAAAAAGTACCTGCCATTCGATTGGTCACCACTGTTTTGATGAAAAGGATTTTTGCGGCACCGTGAAAATTATTTTTTTCTCATCATAATGTTTTTGCGATTTATCCAACCTTAAAACAATGGCAAAAAATAAGTGATGGTATTAAAACAATGATGCTAGTTCTGCGAAAAGAAGCCAAACTGAAACTTGCGTGGCAGTTGAGCAACAAAAAATAGTGTGACGTTTCCTGAACGAGCCACCCTTTTTTTCAACGAGACTAATTGACCATTCTCAACTTTTAAAATTTTTGTCTGGTTATACTGATAAATCCTTGAAACATTAAATTCAATTTCTCATAGAAAACCTAAAAATCTCGGGTCAAATTCATTCTCACAGCAAACTTTTCTTGTTTTGTAATAGACATTCAAGCGTGAATATCTTGAGATTCTTATATACAAATCAGCCAATCCATAGCCCCAAATTCATCTACACATGCAGGATTACAAGTTTAATGTAGGACCCAAAGTGATAAAAATTGATTTGAGTGAAAAAATCTAGCCGCAATTTGATTGGTCGACATTGTTATGACAAAAAGTACTTTCGTGGCACTATGAATTTTTTTTGCATCATAAATGTTTTTGTGATTTATCCAACCTTAAAATAATGGCAAAAAACAAGTAATGGTATTAAAGAATGCTGCTTATTCTGCGAAATGAAACCAAACATAACCTTGCATGGCAGTCAAGCAACAAAAAATATTGTGACGTTTCCTGAACGAGCTGCCCTGTTTTTCAACGAGACTAATTGACTATTCTCAACTTTTAAAATTTGTTTCTGGTTATACCGATAAATCCATGAAACATTAAATTCAATTTCTCGAATAAAACCTGCAAATCTCAGGTGAAATTCATTCTCTCGGTAAACTTTTGTTCTTTTGTACGACACATTTAAGCGTGAATATTTTGAGATTCTGATATACAAATCAGCCAATCCATAACCCCGAATTCATCTATAGGTGTAGGATTACAACTTTAATGTAGGACCCAAAGTGATAAAAATTGATTTGAGGGAGAAAATCTACCCGCGATTTGATTGGTCAACAATGTTTTGACGAAAAGGATTTTCGCGGCACCATGATATATATTTTTTTCATCATAATGTTTTTGCGATTTATCCACCATAAAACTATGGCAAAAAACAAGTAATGGTATTAATAGAACGCTACTAGTTCTGCGAAAAGAAACCAAACATAACCTTGCGTGGCAGTCGAGCAACCAAAAAATTGTGACATTTCATGAACAAGCTACCCTGTTTTTCAACTAGACTAACTGACTATTTTGAAATTTTAAAATTTGTGTCTAGTTATAACGATAAATCCGTGAAACATTAAATTCAATTTCTCAAATAAAACTTGCAAATCTCAGGACAAATTCATACTCGCAGCAGACTTTTCTTATTTTGTACGAGACATTCAAGCATGAATATGATGAGATTATGATATACAAATCAGCCAATCCATAACCATGAATTCATCTACATGTGCAAGATTACAACTTTAATGTAGGACCCAAAGTGATAAAAATTGATTTGAGGGAAAGAATCTACCCGTGATTTGATTGGTCAACACTGTTTTGACGAAAAAGATTTTCGCGGCAGCAGGAAAATCATTTTTTTTTCATCATAAACTTTTTGCGATTTTTTTTTGAATAACTGTAAGATCAAGGAAAACAAAGGTAGAAAACTAGCGTGAAAAGAAATTACATGAGCGAGGAAAACTCGGCATAGAAATAAGAGAAACAAACTAGCGAAAGAGGGAACGTGCTCCCAATATGACAAACCAAAAAGACTAAAGGGAAGTAACCCTAGGCCGAGCCCACAAAAAAGAAAAAGCTAAGCTAAGAGCCCAAGAGAGAGGCTCAATTCCATGAAGGCCTAGAAAAAGGTCCATGGCCCAAAATCGGCCCAGCCCAGTTGACACCTAAGTCCAAAAGACGAAGGGAGAGACCTGATTTGCCACACTGAAGAAATCTTCCACCCGCCAACCAAAAGGAGGACTTGACACAGGAACCCAAGACTCCTCACAACCAGCAACCAGAAACGCCAGCTGGACAGATTGAAAGGAGAAGACCATTGCCACACGCCATAAATTCTACTCCCAAAGCAGCCAAAAAGGGAAATCCAGCTCACAATTAGCTGCAGAAAAACCCCCCAACACGCTAGCCTTCCCTGACAGTTTTGAAAAGAGAAAGAAGCGCGTCAGTGCCAGCACACAAAAGCAGGAAACTCCCTCCACACGCTAACTCACAGCCAAAAGAAGTAGTGATGCCGTAAATTACAGATTCAAAATCTCAATAAAAATATAATTCAGGCTTGTACAAAATCACTCTGCAATTTATTGGAATCTCTCCAAACACATTGAATTTATTCAATGGAAAAATAATCAACTGAAAAAAAACCCTCCTCTATGTCTATTACAACCTTTCCTTTAAATAGTTACGACAACTCACAATTTCTAAGCTTAATTAGAAAAGCAGTAAATTAGGAAATTAAATAAAATTCAGATAAGTAAAACAGTTCCAACAATTAATGAAATTAAGCTTCTTGTAACGGTAGGCTTCCAAGACTCCATCTTTGTGTTGATGTTGTAATCATCTCCATATCTGTCTCAATTGTAACGGTAATTTACCAAAACTCCAGCAGTTGTATCCATATTTGGAATCTTGTTAATCCCCTGTTCTACCTCGATTTCATCCTCCCGATCCTGTTCTGCATGCCCTGCCTCCTGATTTGCATCAATTGTCTGCTCTCCCAAAGAACTTGACTCCGGCAAGTTATGATGAAGGTAAGTGCTAAAGAGATGGGGGTGTAGTCGTTGTAGTTCTGAAGCTTGTAACCAAACTGACTCTGAATGAGGACGATTTTTCCACTGGACTAAAAATTTGTAATAGCCCCCTCGTGTGTTGAGACAAATTGGTGGTCAAGGATGGCAGCAACCTCATAACGTGGTGATGTATTTTCTGGCAGTGGCATAGCTGGTTGTCTGTCCTGAACTGTTGTTGTAGAGAGTTCCCTTTTGAATGCGGTAATGTCTTCTATGTTGAACACATGACTAATGTTAAACTCAGCTGGTAACCCAACAACATAAGCATTACTGCCCAGCTTCTTAATTATTTTAAAAGGACCTGCTTGTCGTGCATGGAACTTGGTAAAACTACCTGGTGGAAAACGCTCTGGTTTAAGACGAACAAGCACCATATCCCCTTCATTAAATTGACGATCTGTACAATGTGAGTTGGCTGCTGTGGCATAAGAATTTGCACTGATTGTTAGCCGTCGTTTGCACTCTTCGTGGAGATGGCTCATGTAGCTGGAAAAATCCAAAGCAGCTTCGTTGGGTCTAGGTGGTAGTGGCAGGGAGTTTACATCCAGTGGAGTGTTCGGACGAACATCGTAAACCACTTCAAATGGGGAACAACCTGTGGATCTGTTGACAGAGTTATTAAACGAAAATTCAGCATGCGGTAGAACCAAATCCCAGCTGGTAACATGATCTGCCACAAGGCAACGAAGTAGATTGCCTAGGCTTCGGTTGGTCACCTCTGTCTGGCTGTCTGTTTGAGGGTGAAAAGCACTTGAAAACTTTAGCTTTGTCCCTATTTTTGCCCACAAAGTTTTCCAGAAGTAGCTGACAAATTTCACATCGCGATCCAAAACAATGGATTGTGGAATACCATGTAGACGAACAATTTCTTTCATGGAAAAAGCTGCTGTTTTGGATGCGTTAAAAGTCTTGTGACACGGGATAAAATGAGACATTTTGGAGAAGCGATCCACTACCACCATAATGGAATCATGTTGTCGAAGGGTCCTTGGTAATCCCAGGACAAAATTCATACTGATGTGCTGCCATGGTTTGTCCGGAATGGGCAATGGTGTGTAAAGACCCGCCTGGTGCTTAGTTCCCTTGTTAAGCTAACAAATTATGCACCTGTCCACTATGGTATGCACATCCTAACGCAGCCGTGGCCAATAAAATCGATCAGCTACAAGAGCATAAGTCTTGTCATGTCCGAAATGTCCTGCTAGTTCGCCTCCATGGAGCTCTAAAATGAGGAATTCCCAAAAGGATCCCTGTGGGATGCACAGATGTGACCTAAAAAATAAAATTCCTTTATGCAGCATATAATCATTTTGAGTTTGCGTACCAGGATTGGATAATTCCTTCCATATCTTGCCGAAATCCATATCACCTGAATACTCCTCCT
This sequence comes from Salix dunnii, assembly GCA_015731905.1. Classification (NCBI taxonomy): domain Eukaryota; kingdom Viridiplantae; phylum Streptophyta; class Magnoliopsida; order Malpighiales; family Salicaceae; genus Salix; species Salix dunnii. Next base: position 11,045,947 of record CM027674.1, read on the forward strand.
TTAAATGTTCAAACCCATTGGCTGTCACTGAGGAGATTTGTAACAGATGAGGTCTTCTACTTAGAGCATCTGCCACCTTGTTTTATGCACCGGCCTTGTGCTTAATTAAGAACTCAAATTGTTGAACGTAATCCATCCAACGGGCATGCCGTGCATTCATTTTACTTTGGGAGTGTAAGTGCTTCAATGAATCATGGTCGGTATAAAGAATAAATTCTTTATGGATTAAATACGGCCACCAATGTTTCAATGTTTGAATTAACGCGTAAAACTCCATGTCATAAACTGAATAACGTCGGCGGGTTTCGTTGAGCTTTTCGCTAAAAAAAGCAATAGGATGCCCCTCTTGGCTCAAAACACCTCCAATCCTTACATGCGAAGCATCACACGCTACCTTAAACACCTTAGAGAAATCAGGTAGTTTGAGGATTGGGGCCTGCCCCATTTTCTCTTTGATTAAACTAAATGCTTTGTCTACTGCGGTGGTCCACACAAATTTCTTTTCTTTGAGGCATTCAGTAATTGGAGCCATTATAGTGTTGAAATTTTGGATAAATCGACGATAGAACGTCACTAATCTGTGGAAACTCCTGACGTCAGAAAAATTCTATGGTGGTGGCAACGTCTGGACTGCTTGCACCTTCGCAGAATCCACTTCAACTCCCTTGCTAGAAATGATAAATCCCAGAAATCGCACACTCTCCTTCATGAATGAGCATTTCTCTTTATTGACAAAAAGTTTCTCAGCCCGCAATATTGACAGCACCTGCTCAACGTGATTTATGTGTTCCTTCAAATCTTGGCTGAAAATTAGTATATCATCAAAGTAGACAACAACGAATTTTCCCAAAAACGGCTTAAGTACTTGCGTCATAACACACATGAATGTGCTGGGGGCGTTCGTCAAGCCGAAAGGTATGACTAACCATTCAAACAACCCATCTTTTGTTTTGAATGCCATCTTCCATTCATCACCCAATCGTATCCGAACTTGGTGATATCCACTTCGAAGGTCTAGCTTAGTAAATACAGAAGAACCATTCAATAAATCCAACATATCGTCGAGGCGTGGGATGGGAAATCGATACCTCATTGTAATTTTGTTGATTGCACGGCTGTCAACACATATCCTCCAGCTGCCATCTTTCTTCGATGTTCAAAGTACTGGGACAGCGCAAGGGCTGCAACTTTCTCGAATGAACCCTCGGTCAAGTAATTCCTGAATTTGGTGACTAAGCTCTTCATTTTCTGTTGGACTCATTCGGTAGTGGGGAATATTAGGCAATGAAGACCCGGGTACCGAATCAATGGCATGTTGTATGTCCCTCATTGGTGGAAGTTGTCTTAGTATCTCATCTGGCATGACGTCTTGGAATTTCTGCAGCATATTCAACAGTTCTATAGGGATGGTGTTGTCTTCTCTCGTGAAACCAACATGAATACCATTTTATCTTCTTGCATGACCCGAGTGAATTATCTCATTGTCAAGACTGGCCATGCTTCCTTTTCGACCTTAAATTCTGATATATGTAGCGGGTCTAGAACTAGTTTTCTGCCTTTGAACTTGAAAGAATAGGTGTTAGTAAAACCATCGTAAAATACCTTACGATCATAGAGCCACGGTCGTCCCAATAGCATGTGACATACGGTCATAGGGATGACATCGCACCAAGCCTCATCCACGTAATGTTTTCCCAATGAAAACTTAACCAAGCATCGCTGCTTTACCAATACTGAACTGGTGTCATTAACCCAGCTGATTCGGTATGGCTGTGGGTGTTTCTCTGTTTTCAAACCCAATCTTTCGACAGCAGTCTCAGCCACTATGTTCATCCCACTCCCATTATCGATGATGATGTTTAATGCTCGATTATTATGCTTCATCCGTGTATGAAAAATGTTGGTACGCAACCATTCGGGATTGCCCTGGATTTCTCTCTTCTCTCTAGTCAGTACTCTATTAATCACACAACTAGGTAAGGCTGACGCACTCAAGTGTTCTCCTTCACTGTCACTTTCTTCATTAAGCTCCCCTGTTTTAGTGTCTTCCTCTTCCATTGTGAGCAGCTCCTTCTCACATATATAGGCTATTTTTTTTATCTCTCGTCGGACACACCACAGCGTAATGTACATAGCCTTTACATTTATAACATTGTGGCCCATCATTGGTATTCCTTGCGAACCCCTTTGAACCTCCACTGTTAAAACCTTGAACTGAATTTCTTGGAGGTGGTGTTTTCTGGAAACCATTAGCAGTCACAACCTCCTGCCTCAAATCTTTCGTGATGCTTTTCCTTCCAAAACTAGGCTTTGTTTGCTTTTTGATACAAAGAGCTAGCTGATACGCCTCCTCTATGTTGATCAAACGAGCAGTCCACATCTCCTTTCAAAGTTCCTCTCGTAATCCAGTACGATAACAGGCCAGCGTCTGCTGTTCCGTTTGCACAATCTTGCTGCGAACAGTTAGTTCATGGAAACGATCTGTGAACTGATCGACCGTCAATGGCCCTTGTCTGAGTTGTAGCATTTCCTCAAACATCATTTGTTCATATTCAATTGGTAAATATTTCTCCTTAAGTCTTTCCTTCATTTCTTCCCAATTAGCCACTACGGGGCGTCGAGTGCGATGCAGGTGTTCTTCCACACTTCCCCACCAAGCTCGTGCATGTCCTCGTAATTTCATTTGGACATAACGTACTTTCCTCTCCTCTGAAACAACAAACCAATCTAAATAATATTCGATCGCTGTCAACCAATCTTCAAAAGCATGAGGTTCCAATTTTCCATAAAATCTGGAACGTCAATCTTCATTCTCTTGGTCAATTCGTCAATAGGTTGATACCCTGCCCCTTGATTCATATGTACTCCTTGCATGTGTTGTCTAGGCTGATGAATTCGAGGTTCGTGATCCTCATACTCGAGATTTTCCTCTACACTCGCACGAATGTTGTCTGCATTATTCACACGAATGTTGTCTGCATTATTAGGCTCTATTCTTGCTCCATGAACTCCTCTACGTCCATGCCGATTGAAGGGATCATACTTTTCCTGAGCATGATGTTCCTCCATGACATCCTATCGATGAATAATTTGCGCCAGAACTGTGGCAATCTGGTCCAGTTGATATTGTAATTGTAGTTGGTCTGAGTCTCGGGTGTTAGGGTTTGGAGTGTTTGGATTTTGTTGGATTGAGTTGGAGTGATTTGGTTCTTGGTTTGTAGTGTGCGGGTTGTTTGGGTTATGGCTGGTCGGGTTTGGATGGGTTGGGGTTTGGTTGTTTGGACTATGATTGGTTCGGTTTCGAGCGGTGGCCATTGCGTAAAAAGTTCCGCTTCTTGTTACTGGCATAGATGATAGTGCCCTGATACCAAATTGATGCCGTAAATTACAGATTCAAAATCTCAATAAAAATGTAATCCAGGCTTGTGCAAAATCACTCTGCAATTTATTGGAATCTCTCCAAACACACTGAATTTATTCAATGGAAAAATAATCAACTGAAAAAAAACCCTCCTCTATGTCTATTACAACCTTTCCTTTAAATAGTTATGACAACTCACAATTTCTAAGCTTAATTAGGAAAGCAGTAAATTAGGAAATTAAATAAAATTCAGATAAGTAAAACAATTCCAGCAATTAATGAAATTAAGCTTCTTGTAACGGTAGGCTTCCAAGACTCCATCTTTGTGTTGATGTTGTAATCATCTCCATATCTGTCTCCATTGTAATGGTAATTTACCAAAACTCCAGCAGTTGTATCCATATTTGGAATCTTGTTAATCCCCTGTTCTGCCTCGATTTCATCCTCCTGATCCTGTTCTGCATGCCCTGCCTCCTGATTTGCATCAAGTAGGCAAGACACATGTCAGCGGCCCAACTCCCAAAACATCCCATAAACGGGGAGAGGCCAGCACACAAGAGCTAACTAATGCCCAAGCCTCCAGCAAGCACAACAGCCGCCCAAAGTAGCCTTGCATAGGAGAAAATGGCAGAACCAATAGACTGCATGCCTATTATCCCAAGAGACCAACAGGAAGATGACAGCAAACAAAACATGCAACATGTAGCACACAAACTCAGCAACCCTGATAGCCCCATCATCTCAAGCAAAAGCAACCTCCAACAGCAGCGTTATGGCAGTGGAGACCCAGGAACCGAGAGCACCCAAAAAACAGCCAACCAAAAGAAGCCACTCCAGCAAAGAACCAACCCAAAAACCAAGAGGAAAAACTGAGCCAAACAAGGGGACCAAACCAAGCACCCGCCGAGAAGCAAGCTGGACAATCAACTCGAACCGGGACTAAGAACCGGATATCCCAAACCAAACCAGGCACTCACATCAAACCCAAGAGCCTTCAACCAAAATTTAACTAGTGGTGGTCCTTTTCCTGAAAGTGAAAAATGATAAAGAACATTTTCTGGAATTTACAAAAGGTGTTGCGGACCGACAATCGGGTCAAATTGAAAACTCGATTGTTACGCTCCTCCCAAATTAAATACACTGTAATTCCTAACGAAGCACACCTTAGTTTGTACTCCATGATATGGCCGCCTGTGTTAAGACCACGGAGCGCACTACTCAAGGACAACATCGGCTGATTAATCCTCAAACATGACTTAATATGGTTCCAAAGCTAAGCGAACTAACCAGAGAATAAAATTATACCGGGGCATAGACCAAGAATCCCAAACAACGCGCAACCAATTTACCTCATCCTCGCTAAGCCTGAAATAACCATAAACATTCCTGGAGATTTTACCACCGCTATCTCGGCTTCTTACCAAGTTAATAGTAGCTCCTTGATTGCCACACGCGTCCATGAGCTGATTTTTTAAGAGCATAATGGCCTTCCAAAGCGGGGAGGAGGTTTTACTTGCTTGCGCAACCCAGATTTCAGAGGAGCTGAGGTAAATGTGATGTACCCATTGAATCCAGATGGAGTCTGCTTTGAGATGAATATTCCAAATATGACCAGGTAAAACATATATGCTTCTGGCTTTAAGATCCTGCAACCCTAGACCTCCTTTCTTTGGAAGACAACTTGCTTCCTAGCCACCAAAGTAGTTCTTTTCTAGATGCACCCTGAGCATAAGAAACCCCTGCAAATACTAATGATACGAGACAAAACTACTCCTGGATAGGAAAGATGCCAACCCAGAATTGGACCATCCCATTCAACACTGATCTCAGCAACTCCAATTACCCAACATAAGTAAGGAATTTATCCATCCAACCCTAGCTAGCTGTCTGTAGCTTTTGTAAAAGAGGAGTAAAATGACTTGCCAAAAGCCGATGAGGACTATGCGGCACTCCCAGGTAAATAAAGGGAAAGATTCCTCCAACAAAACCGGTCAGCTACAGAATATTTGACTTCACGGTCTCCTTAACTCCTCCAAAATAAATGGAAGACTTGGAGGGATTAAGATCAAGACCTGACACATTACCAAAAGTTCGAAGCTACTGATGCATGATACTCACCGAACCAAGGTCTCCCCGACAAAGCAGGAGAACATCATCAGCAAACGCAAGATGTGAAATGTTGAGCGAACTACACTTTGGATGAAAGTGAAACCTCAGTAAATAGGACGACTGCTCTAACATTTTAGAAAAATACTCCATGTAGCAAATGAACAGATAAGGTGATAATGGGTCACCTTGCCTAATACCACTCTGACACTTGAAGAAATCGTAAAGATTACCATTAACAGCAACAGAGAAAGAGGCTGAAGAAACACATTGCATAATTAGGTGGACAAACTCAGAAGGGAGCCCAAGCATGCCGAGAAGACTCTCCAAGAAACCCCACTGAACCAAGTCAAAGGCTTTCCTGAAATCTATTTTCATAAGACATTTAGGAGAAGTCCTTTTGTGACCATATTCACGAAGTAGCTCTTGAACCAAGAAGATATTATCTACCATCTTCCGCTCACCCAAGAAAGCATTCTGCATCGAGCTAATAATATACGGTAAAACACGAGCTAACCTGTCTAAAAGAAGCTTAGAAATCACTTTATAAATGACATTACAACAGGAGATCAGCCAGAAATCACTAGGATAAGAGGCATTAGCAGATTTAGGTATCAATGCGATGATGGAGTGGTTAATCTACTTAAGCATCTTCCTGGAGATGAAAAAATCCTGAACAGCCAAGACAAAGTCGATCCCTATAATATCCCAAGCTTTTTTGAAGCAAAAAGCATAGTAGCCGTCTGGCCCGGGAGCTTTGTCATTACCAATACTGAACAAGGCCACTTTAATGTCATCACTTGAAAAAGGACCAAAAAGGCCATCATGGGTAGAGGGAGCAAGACATGGGCCACACCGAATAGCATCCATGTCCAAAGACGTTGTTTCCTTCAACACACCTAGGAGGTTTTGATAGAATTTAACAAATCAGCCCCAACCTCTGATTCTGAGTTAGTAAGGACTCTGTTACTACCCACAATAGAAGCTATGAACCTTTTTCATTGCTTCTGACCCATGATAGCATGAAAGAAACTAGTTCCCCTATCATAGTCTTTGAAGTAATCACACTTGAGCTTCTAACAAAAGAACATTTTCTCCGTAGATTTAAGATGGACCAGATTGCTGCACATATTCTTCTCAATATCCAAAAGCTAAGAGTTGTCCTGGTCATCATGCAAAGCTGTTTGAATATGTTGAAGTTCACCTTCCATACTACTAACCTTCTCTGAAATGTGGCTGAAATGAAGCTTGCCCAACTCTTTCAACGACACCTTTAACCTCTTAAGCTTAGAGCATAAAACAAACATTGGCAAGCCATAAACCTCCAAGTTCCACGAAGTGGCAAGTTAATGAAATTCTCATGCAAACCCCACATATTATAGAATTTGAAACTTCACCGCCCAATAGCATGACTACTACTGATGTGACCTTATTATTTGATAGTTTCATCCATATTTACCTAGTGTTTTGCATATGTTTTGTATATTAAATGCCTTGATATTCTTTGTTTTATGTTTTGAAGGCATTTTTGGATGAAAGATGCAAAAAGGAGGTAATTGGAGCTGATTGACAAATTTGACCTTCAGTTGATGTTTTGTGTAGAGCGGAAGCTCTAGAGATCAAAATGAAATGATTTCAGTGGAATTCAAAATCTAACATCCATATATTTCTGGAATGCTAAGTAAAAAGAAATAAAATAAGGAAGAGCATGGGAATCGCATCCTTCAAAATCAAATCTTGCAATCTGCCGATGTCAGCCTTTGTCCATTCCAACTTTCATATCTCGAGCGACAGAAGTCCGATTGATGAAAACCCAGTTTTTTTGGACTCAAAGCCCTATAAACGCTCCAAAGTTTAGCTAAAAACGATGTGTTATAAATGAGATATGAATTTTACAAAGGACAACTAAATTCTACCAACTTAAGGAAGGACTATTTTGTAAAATAGATACTAGGATTTCTAAGCATATATAAAGGAAGAGAGGAGCAAGGAAGTCGCGGGCAGCAACAAAGAAAACACAAATCTTCCTCCTCCAAACCCTAAATCATGTTTTCTTCCATCTTTTTATTTAGTTGTTCAATAAAGATGCAAGGCTAGACTATTTTGCTTGGTTGCAAGGACACAGAAACTTTCAGATTTCAAGAACTGTGAGATCTATTTTTACCTCAATTTTTCAATTTATATGATGAATATGTTTGTTCTCCTATGCTTACTTTCCTATGATTGTTTATTTAATTGCATAGAGTGAACTCGAAGTTATTATTGTAGACAATCTATTGCTAAGTTTGGTATCAAAACCGGAGTTGTGGTATATGAACCTGTAAAGCAACTAAGTTAGTAATTGTAGTGGATCTATGTTCTTAATATTAGGGAGAACATTCAATCGAACTAAACATATATTGCGGATAATTATGTTTCTTAATTGATCAATTTATCTAGTTTTTAATGTTGCCATTGAATCAAATTACGAGTGCGAACATTGTGGTTGTTTGGTGGTTAGGGTAAGTTATATGGCAGATCCATTAACGAATCAATTTTAAGAAGAGATAAATATTCAAAATATAAATTGATGTGTCGTTTTCATGATCAATTCTGTTTTGTGTAGGTGGATATTGACTTGCGACCAAGGTTTGCTTTATTGATAAATTTCAGTTTTATATATTTTTCACTTAGTTTGCTTTAGCCTAGCCTAGACAACTTCCAACCCCCCCAATTGCATAGCATATAGCACAAAAATCATAACTTAATTGTCCTCATGGGATCAACCCCTTGCTTGCTCTATACTATCTTGTTTGATTTGTTTTGAGTTAGGGTAATTAATTTTTGTGACCGCGGCATTGCAACAACTACCAAGCCAGATAACTGCCGAAGAGTGATCCGAGAAAAGGCCAAGCGGATCATAATGAACTAAATAACATTTTGAATAGTGCACCACGCGTGATTCACTAGAACTTTCTCAATCTTTGTCCAAATCCTGCCATTGGACCAAGTGAAATGACTACCTGAGTAGTTTACATCAGTGAGCCCTAAGTCAGTACAAAAGTGAAAAAAATTAAGGTTTCATAATCGGACACGGGCTCCCCATTGTGCTTATCCTCTTGAGACAAAATAGCATTAGTCACCAAGGATCATCCAGGGAGTACATGAGTCCTAACTTCTAAGATCATTCCAAGGAGCTCGCCTAGCAACAACTGTATTAAATCCATACACAAAAGTATCCCTAAAGCTGACTTGATGGATTAGATTGTAAATGAAGACATGAAGATCCTGCACTGAACTAGCAATTAAATCTACCGATACAGAGGACGGGTTCCAAAACACAATGACCCGAGTAGTATTACCAGCTACCTCAGCATTGGACAAAAACTTCCAATTCTTTAATTGAAACTTCTGCAAACTAACAACCTTAGCTACAGAAAGCTTAGACTCCAACAAACCAAAAGCATCCACACCTTTCTTCCTGATGAGGTTGACCAGCTCATACTGCTTTAGAGGACTATTAAGCCCCTTGATATTCCAGCAGTAGATTAACATAAGTCCACCGGAGCTAAGGCCTTCAACCCTTTGCTTCTAGGAAGAACACCTGTTCACCAAACACCACTCGGCATGGTCACACCACATAACAGGTCCTCATCTATTCCCACTGAACAAATTCGATTCCCCAAACTAGTAACAACACATTATCAGTAAGCACTTTGGATTTTCCATTTTTCTTTTTAACAACTGTCCACTTGTCGACATCTGATTCCATTTGCATTGGGTCAACCCAGTGCCAAGAAACCTCTTTAATAGTCATAGGTTGGGAGGGCTCATCAATCAACGCCGCCTGATTAGGAATCACCTCCTTTACCGAAACCCACTTTTTCACTGAAACTTTCTCAACTACCGATACAATCTTGGCCATTGTCGCGACGGCGATTTTTCGCGCTTCGCGCCTCGCCGTCCTCCGTGGTTTGGGAGACAACGGCGCGCGGTGAAAATAAGAGGTTGTTTATAGCCGTAAAATTTACGACTATAATTATAAGGAGTCGCCACCTAGTATTAAGGTTACTAGGAACGTAGTGGTCTGCGAGAGTCTTGGGTAAGGGGACTTCTTGTGCAAGGGGAAGACGCGTCACCCCCAGTGCACCCTACCTAAGGTAAGCTGCATTGTTATTTGATTGTTTTTCTTAAGTTTATTTTTTTTTACACTGCATTTTAAAAGGAAAAATATTTTTTTTGTCCGCGGGTGTACTTTACGATGTAATTTTACACCGCAGTTAAAAACCTTTTTTTTTACCTACGAATGTACCTTACATTGTAATTTTACATTGTAGTTAAAAATTCTTTTTATCTGTAAGTGTACTTTACAATATAAATTTACACTGTGAAAACTAAAACAAAATAATTATTAAATTATTTTTGACATTTTGGCCGAATACCAATGGATAATCGTAAACAGGTTACGATATCCAAGTTTCGTTTAAAATATGTGAAAGATGCAACATATTTTTTTTTTCATGAAAAATATGCATGGAAAAACCTTGGAATTCGACCGTATGCACGAAAACAAACACATTTTTTGTTTTGTTTTTTTAAATGTATTTTTTGTTTTTTTAAAAAATAAAAAAATAAAAAAATTAAATAAAAAAAATTCGGGCCGACCGCTGGGCTGGGCTGGGCCGAGAGCAGCCGAGCCCCACATTTCCTTTATTTCCTTCTTTTTAATTTAAAAAAAGAGAAAAGAAAAGAAAACGCAAAACACGTAAACTAAAATTTACGTGAACAGTGACGTGAACAGTACTTATCGGCCGACCACGACAAGAGGGTCACCTGCCACTGCCGTTGGGTAGAGGACGTCGAGGTGGTTGCTCCTATGGTGGTGGCGTCGCAAATGGTGGCTCGTGGTGGCCGGGAGGAACTCGCGAAGCTGCTGACCTGTTGCTGTCTTCCTCTGCTGCCTCGTGCTGCTGCCGCTGTGAAGGTCACCGGAGCTGGAGAAGAATGTTGGGTGGTGGCTGGAAACACAAGCTGAGGAGGAGCTGCTGATGTGGTGGGCGACGGGAGCTGAGGGAAGGATGTTAGACGTGCTGGTTTTTGGAGAGAGAGAGGACGCCATCGGGGAGAGAGAAAGCTACCTGCAACGGCTGCTGCTGGCTATTTTTTTTTGAAGAGAGAGGACTGCTGACGGGAGAAAGAAGGGGGAGAGAGGGGGAGGCAGCGGCGCTGCCACACGAGGAGAGAGAGAGGGTTGCTGGAGTTGCTTTGCCGGCGCTGGAGAAGAAGAACCGAAGGAGACAAAGGGGCAGCTAGCTGTCAGTGCCAGTTTTTTTCTGCTGTGTTCGTCCCCTGTTTCCCAGTTTTTACCCCATTTTTTTCTGCCAATTCTCCTCTGTTTTCCCCTCAATCCCTCACTGTCAACTATTTCCTCTACCCTGCCATTTTCCAGTTTTTTTCTTTCAGTTTTCTAGCCCCCGTGACAGTGTTTTCTTCCCAGTTTTCAGCCCGTCCCCGAGTTTTCACGGTGACAGTGTAGTTTTTTCAGTTTTCCCCCCTCTCCAGTGTATTTGCTGCTCTTATTTATAGGTGTAAAAGGCATGGTGCACGGCATGGGGGTGTTGTCCATGGGATGGTGTGTTATGGTGGCAGGTATGGTGAGAGTGGTGGAAGTATGGTGCAGCATGGTTGAGCATGCTGCCGACAACCCTTTTTTTTTAAAAAAATTTTTGAAATAAATAAGTTGTGACAAAAAAGATTTTTTGATGGGAAAAACCAGGAAGAAAGATATTTTTATCTTTAATTTTGACTTCTGAATTCACCCAAAAAGTTTCATCGCCGAAAATTCCGATCGTCTCAATTTTACCCAGATTAAGCTTTCAAACTTAATTTTTCAGCAATCAAGCCCTTAATTAGGTTAATTCAACTCATTTAAAGTATAATTAAGCTCTTGCGCTAAATTAAATCCTTCAATTGGGCTTTCAATTAATTTCGAAGAGTTTCGTCACCGAAAATTCTGATTTTCTCAATTGAACCCAAATTCGGCTTCCAAACTTAATTAAGCTCTTGCACTAAATTAAATCCTTGAATTGGGCTCTTAATTAATTCTGAAACATAATTACACTTTACATCGGCCAACGATTAAATCAAATTGACCCATAAAAATATAATTATGTCTTCCGACTTAATTTTTACGCAGATTTATCTAATAATAAATTATCTTTGCCTCGAATCTGCATTTTCCTTCATTTTTGGGTAAAAAAGAGGTACGACCGGGCTTTCGAAAACATTCAAAATTTCCACATTAATTTTTCTGCCGACACCAGCCCCTTTTATTTTATTTTTGTTATTTTTTGGTATATTTTGGGGAGTCACCCAAAAATTGGGTGATGACAGTTGCCCCCCTCTTTACAATGCTTACGATTAAAGTCTTGTAAAAGACATTAAATAGTAAGCGTTGTAAAGAAAAAAACAAGTGGATTTATCAAACCAAGAAATGGTCAATCCATCCAAAAATGAGAATGAGGACTATAAAGCGCACTCAGAAAGGAATGGTAAGATAGGGCTAGAAAGCGCACTACCTAAGAATTGGGGCCTAAGGAGGACACTCAAAAAGGATGGAAAATGGTGATGTTTGTGAATGACACAGGAAAATGGTCCTATTGTAATGGGTGACCTACCCAAGAAATGTAATGAAGATGGTCTCGTTGTAATGGGTGACCTACCCATGTAAAAAGAATGGTGAAGATGGTCTCATTGTAACGGGTGACCTACCCGGGTGAAAAATGGTGAAGATTTTATGGGATGAAAGATAGGGCTGGAAAGCGTACTATCTTAGTTGATGGTCGAGAGTTAGAAAACACACTCCACGATGAGGGGAAATATGGCTGGAAAGCGCACTATTTTAATTGATGGTCGAGGGTTGAAAAACGCACTCGAAGATGAAGAGGAAAATAGGGCTATAAAGCGCACTATTCACATTGATGGTCGAGGGTCTGAAAACGCACTCGAAGATGAGGAGAAAATATGGCTATAAAGCGCACTATTCACATTGATGGTCGAGGTTTGAAAACACACTCGAAGATGAGGAGAAAATAGGGCTATAAAGCGCACTATTCACATTGATGGTCGAGGGTCTGAAAACGCACTCGAAGATGAGGAGAAAATATGGCTATAAAGCGCACTATTCACATTGATGGTCGAGGGTCTGAAAACGCACTCGAAGATGAGGAGAAAATAGGGTTATAAAGCGCACTATTCACATTGATGGTCGAGGGTCTGAAAACGCACTTCGTAGATGAGGAGAAAATAGGGCTGGAAAGCGCACTATTCTCATTGATGGTCGAGGGTCTGAAAACGCACTCGAAGATGAGGGGAAAATAGGGCTGGAAAGCGCACTATTCACATTGATGGTCGAGGGTCTGAAAGCACACTCGAAGATGAAAAGGAAAATAGCGCTATAAAGCGCACTATTCACATTGATGGTCGAGGGTTAGAAAACGCACTCAACGATGAAGATTGGTGGTGGCTAGCAAGCTCACCAAGTTCTGGAAAGAGATAGGACTTAAAAGTACATTATCTGAGTTGGTTGATGGCTAGAAAGCGCACTCAAATAAAGGAAGAGATAGGGTTGAATAACGCTCTATCTGTGTTTGTTGAAAGGCTCGCAAGCGTACCATTTCCTATATTCTCATTGAGGATGTAATGCATGATGATCCATGTATACTTACCTGAGAGATATAGGTCCCCTTTTCTTCTTCTTTGCCTTCTTTTCCTGTGGTTGGATTTCAAGCTTTGATGGCTTCTCACTTCTGATTACTCGAGTCGCAGCTTAAGATTTTGACCACTAGAGATGATAGATTTTCCATATTAACATGCCCCCCTGAGTTTGATCTAGATTCTTTGCAAAGGAGCTTGCTTCAATTGCATTTGTAGGTTGCCCCCCAGTCTGGTCATGCCTCACAAGTGTTTTGGGCTTGAAGAGTAGTGTTTGCATGAAAAAGGCTTGGTTATTTGGAAAAATTGTTTTCATGTAAGATTTTTGGAATTTCAAAGTCATTCCAAACATAAAAACCATTTTGATGTTTGTTTAAACAAACTTGTTCTCGAAAGAATTCAAGTGATCTCATTGTCGGGTTTTGTGTTGATTTTGACAAGAACGTGAAATGATACTTGTTTGCATGTCTTGTATTTCAAAAGGCTTCGATCAGGTTTGGTGAAGCATTCATAAGAATCATTTCAAATGGAAAAGCATTGCCTATCGATCCAGATTACTTGTATTTGATCAGAAAGGGCTTTATCAGGCTTGTAATATAGGCTCAGGTTGCTGGCTATGAAGAAAAGATATTTGCAGGCTCAAAAGGTATTTGAGGGTTTTCTAGACTAAGGATCACTTAGTGCTCACTCTTAGAACTCTTTTAGCCCTCATGATTGATTTTCATGACCTGCCCCCCAGTATTTGTTTGGGCTTTCTATCATAGGTTTTTAGTACTATCATTTTGACTTGTTTCGTCGTAATGTACTAAAACTCCTTTTATGTTTATGGCCCACAATGTTATATGGGTATCTCTTGACATGCCCCTCGATATGAGCTTTTAGCAATGCCATCATGCTGACTTGACATGCCCCCAAGAATTTTGTTTGGGTTTTTATTGTGACATGGCCCCCAGAATTTTTGGCTTTCTATGTTGGATTTTTAGTACCACTAAATTGTTGGATTGATATGCTAGTGTACTAAAAAACCTTTTTATGTTTATGCCCCCTAACTTTCTTTGGGCATATTTTATCATTGAGAACTACTTTGTAATTGAGAGCTCTTTTCTCTTCGCACATGCCCCCCAGTATAGGGTGTGATCCTAGTCAGGGTTAATTATCAGAAAAATAATTATACGGCTCAAATGGCGACTGCAATGGATATTTAAGACTTTGTGAAGGCATATCAAAGATGGCCTCTCTTCATTTCAAAAACATGCATTCGGGATCGGTAGACTTTGCTTTTCCATGCGAAATGTTATTGATTTTTTTTTGGATTATTTGGTTTAGCTAAGAGCTTAGCTTTATTATGTGGGTTTTCAGGTATGAGATCACCCTTCAATGAAATCCATTGAATTCCCAGAACACATTTGTTAAGCGATCATTAATTTGGCATTTCTTTTCGTACTAGAATTTGATTTGCCAAAAATCTTGATGACATCATGGGATCATGTATAATTTGGATGGAAGAGATATACGACGTGTCTGTATTATTCAAACAAAAAGCAAGAACACATCATAGTCAAAGAAAATACGTGATATTATTGGAGAGAAAAGATGGTTTAACAAAAGGTCTTGTGGCATTACAAACAAGATTGTTGATAAATCACAGCCAAAACACCATGCGAAGAGATGAACAAAATAGAAGGCAATTATGAAGCAAACTTCATTTTCCAATGTCGGCGCACTCCCTTTTCAAAAGGTTTTGTCAGGATCACTTTGATAGTGTGGACACTTGGTACTTCACTTTCATGAGGCTTAATTAGTTGCAGGACCTGGATTTTCTTCAAATGTTATCCACCCTGCTTTGATCAATTGCATTAGCCTCTTCTTGAAGGCACCACAAGTGTGAATGCTATGTCCCGCAACACCAGCATGGTATTCGCAAGTGAGGTCGGGTTTATACCAAGCGGGGTAAGGCGACTGTAAAGGTGTCTGAGGTTCCGGAGCTATTTGCCCAATGCTTACCAACTTTTGATACATCTCATTTAAAGGTAATGGTAGCGGAGGTAGCTGTTCTTGGGTTTTCTAGTAATTTCTTTTTGGGAAATTTTTGGGTGGACCTTTGGCTTGAAGGTTGATGTTGGCAATTTTAGATGAAGGGTTATGGTAATTTTGAAGTTGGTTTTTTCTACCCTCGTAGTCATCTTCAAAATGCTCGACTGCTTTTCTCTTGCCTTCAAAGCTGTTTTTCTCCATAGGTACAAGAATTCTCCCACTTCGGATTCCCTGCTCTATTCGCTCCGCCACGGCTACAACATCCGTGAATTATTGTGCCAAGCTGCCCATAACATGTTTGTAATAGGGTGCTCTTAGCATATTGGCAAATAATGTCACCATTTCTTTATCTAGAAGCGGTGGATGTACCTGTGAGGAGGCCATCACAGGAGCTGAAGGCACTTTCTTATCCAACAAATGCGGACAAAGAGAAGTGTTATGGCCAATGATTTTATAATGCTTACAAAATCTCGACAAAGTCTTATAAACAACTGTCTGATTCAAAGATGCACCATTAGGCAGCACAATGCACATAATATGCTTAAGATTAGCAAGCAAATCAATCTCCACAAGAATTCTAGCAAATGATAGCCGGGACATAGATGACGTTAACATATCGCACTGAATAGGCTTACCAAGAAGACTCTCAATCTTAGATAAACAAACTGGTGACCAACATTGCAGCGTAAGATTAGGAAGCTGAATCCAAACAGGGACGGTGGTATCCGCAGTTGAAAAATCAAAAAATTCAAGCATAGATTTCAATATCAAAGGCTGGCCATACACTACGTAAGGACCTCCACTAAGCATAGCAAGCTTATCTTCCCCATGCAAAAATCAATAAACTAACCAACCCGATTCATGAATGGTTAGCGAAGCCTTACACTTCCAAGAGTTAACGATAAGATTATTAAGAGTTTTGTATCTCAGAAATTTAGCCGCAACATAACCCACAATGCAATACTTCCATACATCCTTAAGATTACCAAGATCATTCTTAAGCAAAGAACAAGATGAGGCATTATTGAGATTAGAAAAGTGTACCAATTTAGTCCTGCTTTTAGCACTTCGATTGGAAGAAAACAAATCTTTCCATTTTCCATTTGATGCTTGACCATTCCTCAAACCATTCTTCACAACCATGTTACCCAAACCTTGCCCAAGAGTTGCTGCCGAGGGCTGTTGGGGTGGAGAAACAACCCCCGTCTTTTCCAAACCATTCATCTCAGCCATGCTCCCCAAGACTTTCACTAACAATGGAGTGTTATGTACCTTAGCAATGGAGGGAAATGAATTAAGAACATTGCCATCAATTCCCTTAGCTAAGGAAAGAGAAGAAGAGGAACCATTGCTGCCAAGGCCTACTGCCGTTGGCAGTAGAAGGGGGACAACTCCCACTTTCGCCAAACCACTTTTCACATCCATGCTCCCCAAGCCTTTCCCTAGCAATGGAACATCATTGTCCTTAGCAATGGAAGGAGAGGAAGAAAGAAAACTGCCACCCATTCCCTTAGCAATGGAAGAATAAGAACCAAAGCTGCCAAGCACACTATCATCAAGGCCTACTGCTGATTGCGGCTGAAGGGGAGCAGTCCCCACTTTCTCCTTTCCCTTTGTCTAAACCACTTCCTTAGCCATAACATTGGAATAAGAGACATCATTTTCCCTAGCTAGAATTTTGGACGAATTAAGATGAAGAGAACCAGCTATGTTGGTTGTCCCAACCGAGAGCAAGAGAGAAGCTGTGTAACACCCTCTACTCTTAGGGACAACCACATAATTTAATCAATACACATTCGCCAAAAAACATAATAATTTTTTTTGGTATCATTAGAGTTGTAACATGACCCTAAATAGTAACAGGTCTCAAAATAGTAACATGTCTCAATACAATAACATGTCTCGAAACAATAACAGGTCTAAAAAAAGTAACATATTTCAGTACAGTAACATGTCCCAAAACAATAACATATCCCGAAATAGTAACTTATCCTGTAATAGTAACATGTCCTAGAACAATAACAGGTCTCAAACAGTAACAGGTCCCAAAACAGTAACAGGTCTCAAAATAGTAAGAGGTCTCAAACAGTAATAGGTTCCGAAACAGTAACAGGTCCCGAAACAATAAGAGGTCCCAAAACAGTAACAGGTCCCGAAACAATAATTGGTGGGCAGTAACATAACCCTTAATTCAATCTTGACCCATTCATCTTGGGTCTACAAAACCTTAAACATCATCCTCATCACAACCATAATTAATAAGCCATACATTTAGCATCATGCAACCATTTGCACTAGAGTTGATATAAATCCAGTCACATTTAGTAAAATACGACAAAATGAGTTAATTTTTTTACATTCCAATATTTTTCCAAAAGTAGTGAACATACATATTAGTTTGCCAACATTTAATTTATACAAGTTACTATCGGATATAAAAACTAAGAAACGATAGCTTTACTCCTGACGTGAAGACGACGGACTTGAAATAGAGATACAAGATAATCTCTTAAGGAAAAATCTAGAAGAAATCATATTAAAGTTATTAAACCCATGATATACCATCATATATAATTGAAATCATCAACATACCTATTTGAAAACCAAACCATCTTCCCCACTTACGTATTATCGATACTAAATCTAACTGATACTAAGTATTGCCAATACTAAGCATTTTCAATACCCTTATCACCCTATCGACATTAGAAATCAAAGAAGACCCCTTCCCGGGTCTTAACATATCTCATATATTTTTATTTAACTCTTGAAAGTTCAACATACATGAATGTGTGTTTAAGCATTGCACCACAATCCCCTTATCCCGGATTCTAACATACACTAAATGTATATGAGCCTGCGCATAGTAATCCCCTTGTTCGGGATCCTGACATACACTAAATGTATGACAATTATTCATGGTGATCCCCTTATTCGGGATCCTAACATACACTAAAATGCATGTTATCCATTTTCTTTGATGATCCCTTTATTCGGGATCCTGACATACATTGAATGTATGGCAGTTATTCATGATGATCCCCTTATCTGGGATCCTAAGATCCACTAAAATGTATGTTAGCCATTTTCTTTGGTGATCCCTTTATTCGGGATCCTGGCATACACTGAATGTATGACAGTTATTTATGATGGTCCCCTTATCCGGGATCCTAACATACACTAAATGTATGTTAGCCATTTTTACCAATCCCTTTACCTGGGATCCTAGCATACACTAAGTGTATGCTAGCCATTCTTACCAATCCCTTTATTTGGGATCCTATCATACACTAAATGTATACTAGCCACTGCATGTTTTGTTCATGACCTTTCCAAACTTCCCTGATACACATGCCTTAATATTCTTATTGATATATCATATCCTCTCAAACTTCCACCAAAACCTTAAGCATAAATCACATATTTTCACTATGAAAATTAAATTAGAATCATAATCATGAATCACCTACCTGCTATGGGTGCTCTGCTCATGGTCCCTTGTTGCTGTTGTGGCATCACACTTGTTTTCCCTCCTGCAAGTACAGGAAATTCCATAAATCATTTCCAACCATCGATACTCCTCGTAACAACCACTGAACATTTTCAATATGCCTTTAAATTTGTCATTCTTGATAACTTCTATCAATCAAAATATCATTATGAACACCCATTTTCAAACATAACTTGTCTCTTTTCCTTTAATGCATCTAACTTCATTGTTTCGCCACCTCTCACTTCTTTCCCCTTTTTTTTTCTCACAGCTGCTAGCAGAGGTCTGATTCCAACCTCTACCCTAATTTTTCACTACAACAATAGTTGCAGAACTCTGTTTTGTACAAAATTTATCTCATTGGAAAGTTAACATATAAGGTTACAACGCTTATGAAGGGAAGAAAACCCAATTTTGCCTCTAAAATTCATGAAATACATCACAAACATGACAGACCCACTGTTTTACAGAGTCTGCCCTGCACAGTCACGTTAGGTGACCCTTAACTAGAGTTATAAAATTCCAAATTAATTGAAACTAGTTTTCTTGTATAGTAGACATGTACAAATACAACTCTTATGAAGGTAACCGACCCAATTCCTTTGTTTCCCCCCTCAAATTCTCTCTGAAAGTCAAGACATGAATCTGTCAAGTTGTTACTTCTGCAACATATTCATTTGGTTGAAAGTTCACCTTGGGAAAACAAGACTTCCCTCATTCTTTTCATGGCACATTCATCAATTACACATAATTTCACATTTCCCAAAAAAAAATTCAAGAACCCTAACCCAAATTTCATAAAGAAAAATCATGCAATTTAACCATAGAGTCAATAATCTTTTAGATGCATATGAGAAACACCATACCAAGAGAGAGTAAAGATCCTAATAGCTTCTGAAATCACAATATCCTCCTCTCCTCTTTCTCTTCCTACTGCTGCCAACCCAAATACTCCTTTTCTTCCACTTTCTTCTTCCAATAAAGTTCCAAATCCTTGGGTTTTTGATGTTTGAATGTTTTGTTAGCCCTTAATCTCACTTTCACTTTGAAATTCTTCTTCAATTGGGTAAGAGAATATCAAAATCCCCCTCCCTTTCTTCCCCTCCTTCTTCTGGAAATGAGAGAAAAGAGGGGTATTTATACTCCTCAATTTCACTTATTGCACTAAGGCCCCCTATTTCCTTTAAATATTTTCTTTTTACCCCATTTCTTCTCTTCTTATAATTTAAATCATAATCTTTACATTTATTTCAATTCCACCCCCACTCTCAACTTATTTTATTTCTCGTTTAATTCATTTCTTTAATTTAACACTTACATTTATTTCCCAGGGGTTACAAGCTATCACTACCCAAAAACGCAGCAGCCATTGCTGCCTCCTCTTGCGAGATGGGTTGTGCATGGTTTTCATGCAACACAATACAATCTTCAGCAAACTTTTTAGACATAGGAGAAGTGAAGAAGAACTTGGAAGTGTAAGCTTCATCTTCCTTGGACACAGCTGGATTGAAATCATCTTCTTCCTCCTCACTATCTTCAAACTCTTCATAGCTAGGACCATATCTGCCATGGGAGTGGCTAGACTTTGAAGTGCATGAACCACTACTATCATAGGTTGAAATCCTTTGTAAAGGACAGGGGTAAGGGGAGGTTGAAGTGGCTGGAATGGGGGCTGCAAGTGCACGGACCAACTCCTACCACATCTCCTCAAACTTCTTCACCTTTAGTGAAGTTTTTTTCTTCTTGTTTTTAGCCATGAATCCAAACTAGGAACACTCAAAGAAGATCACACGAACACTTAGAAGAAGATTAGGTTGATTGGCACCATCAAAGGGGAGAAATCTTCTTAAAGGAAGGAGAGCATCTCTCTCTACTTTCTCTCTCAAGCTGGCGCCACTCTAAGAGCTCTTTTTGTGATTTATCCAAAATTAACACTATGGTAAAATACAAGTAATAGTAATAAAAGAACGGTGTTGGTTCAACGAAAAGAAATGAAACATAACATTGCAAATCTTGATAAATCTGTATTGTGATAAAAATTGATTTGAGGGACAAAATGTACTAGCAATTTCATTGGTCAACACTATTTTGATGAAAAGGATTTTTGCAGTAGCGGGAAAATAATTTTTTCTTCATCGTAAGGTCTTGCAATTTACACAAGCTTAAAACTATGGTAAAAAGCAAGTAACAGTAATAAATGAACACTGCTAGTTGTGCAAAAAGAAACAAAACATAACCATGCATGATAATCGAGCAACAAAAAATATTGTGACGTTTCCTGAACAAGCTGCCCTGTTTTTCAATGAGACTAATTGACTATTCCCATATTTGAAAATTTGTGTCTGATTATACCTATAAATCCATGAAACATTAAATTCAGTTTCCTGCATATAAAGTGCAAATCTAGGGTCAAATTCATTCATGCGGTAGGCTTTTCTTCTTTTGCGCGAGACATTCAAGCGTGAATATCTTGAGATTCTGAAATACAAATCAGCCAATCCATAACCCTGAATTCATCTATGCGTGCAGGATTACACCTTTAATTTAGGACAAAAAGTGATAAAAATTGATTTCATGGAAAAAATCTACTCGCGATTTGATTGGTCAACACTGTTTTTGACGGAAAGGTTTTTCGCGGCAGTAGGAAAATCTTTTTTTTTCATCGTAAAGTTTTTGCAATTTATCCAACCTTAAAAATATGGTAAAAAACAAGTAATAGTAATAAAAGAACACTTCTAGTTTAGTGACAAGAAATGAAACATAACCGTGCACGACAATCGAGCAACAAAAAATATAGTGACGTTTCCAGAATAAGCCGCCTTGTTTTTCAAAGAGACTAATTGACTATTCCCATATGTGAAAATTTGTTTGTGGTTATACTGATAAATCCGTGAAACATTAAATTTAGTTTCTTGAATATAACTTGCAAACCTCGGACCAAATCCATTCTCGCCACAAACTTTTCTTCTTTTGCGCGAGACATTCCTAGGTGAATATCTTGAGATTGTGATATACAAATAAGCCAATCCTTAACTCTGAATTCATATACACATGCAGGATTACACCTTTAATGTAGGCCCCAAAGTGATAAAAATTGATTTCATTGAAAAAAATGACTCGCGATTTGACTGGTCAATTCTTTTTTGATGGAAAGGAATTTCGCGGTAGCGGGAAATCATTTTTTTTTCATCGTAAAGTTTTTGCGATTTATCCAACCTTAAAAATATGGTGAAAAGCAAGTAAGAGTAAAAAAATAACGCTTCTAGTATCGTGGCAGCCTTTTCTTGTTTTCCGCGAGACATTCAAGCGTGAATATCTTGAGATTCTGATATACAAATCAGCCAATCCTTAACCTTGAATTCCTCTACAAGTGCTGGATTGCACATTTAATGTAGGACCTAAAGTGATAATGTAACAACCCGAATTTTTTTTATATTAATATATATAGATATCTAACACACATTATGTTGGTAATCAGCGAACCTCATCCCTCACATCATCATAATACAATCCATATAATCAGCATTTCATTTAAAAGTACATCTTTCATAACTGCGAAATATTATGGTTGCATGATTAGAAGTTCCTATTAAAAATATACAAACATAGACATGAGTTTACATTCCTAGCCTACTAATAGCCATTACGAATTTAAACAAAAGGATCTAATAAAATTATACGTTCAGTACATTGATTCATACAAAATACATTGTAATTTAGAATGCAGCTACATGATTCCTTGCAAAAATAGGTTCCCGTGTATCGGGTTCCCTAGACATCTTGTGGATGTGTCGTCCCTGCTGCAATACGAAACATTTAAGAGAATGTAATTACTTAATAATAATAATAATAATAATAATGATAATAATGGTAACTAAACGGTTTGGCAGTTACATGAAGCATTAACATTTATAATTTATTTATGTACTTGGTATAAACAGCTTATAATGCATATAAATGCCTAATCTCAAACTCGGTTATCCTCTTAAGGCATCACTTACTGAGGTTAACCGTTCACACACCCCGGTAATCCTTTCCGGCTGTCATTAGCCAAAGCTAATCAATCACTCATCGCGGTCATCCATTTGCATGCCATTAGCCGAAGCTAATCATTCATTTGTCTCAGCCATCCCTTCGGATGCCATTAGCCAAAGCTAATCAACCATTTGTTAACATTTAAATGTTCAATCATATAATATCGATTCTAACACAATATGGTAATATGCTTGTTAAGGTATTTCATTATTCAATATATGAAAAAGGAAGGTATAAGTCACCTACTTGCTCCACCCGTGGGATGTTCTTGCCTTGATGATGGTCCAATCCGGACCGCACTACCTATGACATTAATGATCATAAATCAGTACATTTGTATTTTTGAATCACATTCGTCACCACATATATTTCAAGAATTCATATGTTCACATTCAAGTGTCCACATTTCACACCATCATACCATGAAATTGTTACTAGAATTTAAGTCATTTCTGTCGAGGAGGCTATTGTAGAAATCGGCAGCGAGAACTGGTCCTCAAACAATAACATGTCCTGAAACAGTAACAGGTCGCAAACAATAACAGGTCATGAAACAGTAACTGGTTTAGATGTGTTCTTATCCATGTTTTTATCTATCTAAAACTGTTTTTTTTTAAAACAGAGAAAACTGAATCATCAATTCATATATATATATATATATATATATATATTCTCTTGGGTGTTTATAGATAAAAATTCATTTCATTGAAAAAATCCACCCGTGATTTCATTGGTCAACACTGTTTTGACGGAAAGGATTTTCGCAGTAGGGGGAAAATAATTTTTTTCATCGTAAAGTTTTTGCGATTTATCTGACCTTAAAACTATGGTAAAAAAGAAGTAAGAGTAATAAAGAACACTTCTAGTATAGCAAAAAGAAACAAAACATAACCTTGCGTGATAATCGAGCAACAAAAAATATTGTGACGTTTCCAGAAGGAGCTGCCTTGTTTTTCAAAGAGACTAATTGACTATTCCCATATTTGAAAAATTGTGTCTGGTTATACCAATAAATCCTTGAAACATTAAATTCAGTTTCCCGAATATAAACTGCAAATCTCAAGTCAAATTCATTCTCATGGTAGCCTATTCCTGTTTTGCGCAAGACAATCAATAGTGAATATCTTGAGATTCTGATATACAAATCAGCCAATCCTTAACCCCGAATTCATCTACAAGTGCAAGATTACACATTTAATGTAGGACCTAAAGTGATAAAGTTTATTTCATGGAAAAAATCCCGTGATTTGATTGGTCAACACTATTTTGATGACAAAAAGGATTTTCGCAATAGCACGAAAATCATTTTTTTACATCGTAAAGTTTTTGTGACTTACCTGAACTTATAACTATGGTAAAAAACAAGTAAGAGTAATAAAAGAACAATTCTAGTTCAGTGAAAAGAAACGAAACATAACCTTGCACGACAATCGAGCAACAAAAAATATTGTTACGTTTCCAGAACGAGCTGCACTATTTTTCAAAGAGACTAATTGAAGATTCCCATATTTGAAATTTTGTGTTTGGTTATATCAATAAATCCATGAAACATTAAATTCAGTTTTTGCATATAAACTACAAATCTCGAGTCAAATTCATTATCGCGGCACCCTTTTCTTATTTTGCGCGAGACATTCAAGCGTGAATATCTTGAGATTCTTATATACAAATCAGTCAATCCTTAACCCTGAATTCCTCTACACGTGCAAGATTACACCTTTAATGTAGGACTCAAAGTGATAAAAATTGATTTCATGGAAAAAATCTACCCGCGATTTGATTGGTCAACACTGTTTTGAAGGAAAGGATTTTCGCAGTAGCAGGAAAATCAAAAATCATTTTTTTCATCATAAAGTTTTTGCAATTTATTCGACCTTAAAAATATGGTAAAAAAACAAGAGTAATAAAAGTAGTACATTATGCCTGGTTTGCCCAATATTGAATGTTGTTGCTGAAAGACGAAATAGAACGCTTAAGGACATGGTAAGGAGTATGATTAGTCATTACACCTTACCATAATCACTCTAGGGAGAAAGCAGTTAAGACTGCAGCATATATCCTTAATCGAGTAACCACGAAAGGCACTACCAAAACCCCTTATGAACTTTGGACAGGTAAGAAACCTAGTCTAAAACACTTACATGTCTAGGGATGTCCAGCTGAGGCAAGGCCTTATAGACCTAATGAAAGGAAACTGGACTCTAGGATGGTAAGTTGCTATTTTATTGGATACTTGGAAAGATCCAGGGGGTACAAATTTAATGATCCCACAACAAAGTCGATTTTTGAAACAGGAAATGCTAGATTCTTTGAGGATGTCGAGTTTGCGAGAGGTGATAAAGATAAAGACTTTGTCTTTGAAGAGGAATATATTGATATTCCCACAGGTGTTATTAGCATTGGTCAAGATTCCATTTCTTACCTTGTTCAAGACACAATGAATCAAGATAATGTCGAAGAACCTCCTATCCAACAAATTATTCCAGAAGAACAACCTCGAGCACCACTAGAATCTATGCCATTAAGAAGATATACTAGAGAGAAGAGAAGTGCAATATCAAATGATTATATTATATTTCTCCAAGAACATGAGGTTGATATTGGATTGATGGAAGATGATCCTATCAACTTCCATCAAGTCATTGAAAGTTCTAATTCTCAAAAGTGGATTTATGGTATGAATGAGGAGATTAAGTCAATGAAAGACAACAACGTGTGGGATCTTGTCCCATTACCTGAAGGTGTGAAACCCATTGGTTGCAAATGGATATTTAAGACCAAAAGAGATTTGAAAGGTGATGTGGAGAAGTACAAGGCACGCCTTGTTGCAAAGGGCTTTACACAAAAAGAAGGTATCGATTATAAAGAGACTTTCTCTCCGGTATCTTCGAAAGACTCTTTCAAAATTATAATGCCATTGGTGGCACACTTCAATCTTGAGTTACATCAGACGGATGTAAAGACAACGTTTCTCACTGGTAACATTGATAAGACGATCATATGTTGCAACCAGAAAAAATTGTGTCTAGAGACCCAAAGAATATGGTTTGCAAACTTAAGAAATCCATCTATGGACTTAAACAAGCATCTCGACAATGGTTTTAAGATGAAAGATCTTGGTGAAGCCTCTTTCGTATTAGACATTCAGATACACCGAGATCGCTCTCGAGGCATTCTTGGATTGTCACAAAAGAGCTATATCAAAAAGATTCTTAAAAGATATGGCATGCAAGAGTGTAGACCAGGAGATACCTTTATGGCTAAGGGAGAAAAATTTAGTCTCAATTAGTGCCCTAAGAATGATTTTGAGAAAAAGGAAATGTAGAAGATTCCCTATGCTTCAGTAGTAGGGAGTCTAATGTATGCTCAAGTTTGTACGCGTTCGGATATTGCGTATATTACTGGGATACTAGGCAAATATTTAAGCAATTTAGGAATAGACCATTGGAAAGCAGCTAAACGGGTCTTACAGTACTTATAAAGAACAAAAGACTACATGCTCACATATTGGAGTTTGGATAATCTGGAGATCATTGGGTATAGTGACTTTGATTTTGCTAGATGCCAAGATAGTATGAAATCTATGTTGGGCTATATTTACATGCTAGCTAGAGGAGATGTCTCTTGGAAGAGTGCTAAACATTCACTAATAGCCTCTTCCATGATGGCAGCTGAGTTCATAGCATGTTATGAGGCATCCAATCATGGAGTATGGTTGTAGAATTTTGTCATGGGGCTGCAAATAGTGGATGATATTGATAGGACACTAAAATTATTTTGTGACAATAAGTCGACAATTTTATATTCCAATGACAATAGGAGCTCATCAAAGTTTAAGCACATTGATAACAAGTTCCTAGTTGTTAAAGAAAGAGTTTAGAGTGGACAATTGTCGATAGAGTATATTGGTACAAACTCCATGGTTGCGGATTCACTTAATAAGGGATTGCCACCCAAAATCTTTCATGAGCATACCGCTTGTATGGGTGTTTTGGCAATTGATGATATTCAGTTTTAAAGGGAGTTTGTCAGATGCTTTTATAATATAGACAAAATAGTTTATGGATATTTATGATGTTATTTTCTACAGAAATAAAATCTTTGGTTTAATTTACACTCTGATTTTAGTATGGTTTGATCTCACTAAGGTTTAAGGGTGGACTAGTTGGAAATAGGCATGTTAAGATCATATTGAATGAAATTTCCATGCTACACATCAACATCAAGATCTATGTCATTTAGTTGTATTGGCATATGTGACCTTTGATAGGTTGAGTTACGATAATTATAACAAAAACTACTTAGATCCTATGCTGGTATGATTACTGGACCAGATTGGTTATAGATACATTTATTAATGACAACAAAGATTGAGCTCATTTTGGTTATTTTGCAAAACATAATTATAAGGTTATACATATAGCCCAAGTGGGAGATTTTTGGATCATTAATCCAATGTTGGACTTATATAAGAATAATTATGTGTTTGTGGATTGTCAAATAAAATGAAGCCTAATTAAAAATGATCTGCTAAGTATTTTTAGGCAATTGGGTTTTGGTATATCTAATAGGGTGTGGACCTTTAATGTGTAGATATTAAAGGGTTATTCCTATTTTACTGATGGGTTAAAATAGGAATACCAAAGGGTGGGAATGCCAAAAGGGATGAATACCAAAAGGTACCTCGTTACCTATATATATGATCATGGTCCCAGATTACATGTGCTTCTACATTCTCATACTGACATTCCATTATTAGAGAGAAAACTAAGGTTAAGGTAAAAAGAATCAAAGAGCTCTCTAAGGTGAACGTGTTAATCTAGAAGGTCATCCGTACGACTCTAGATAGTGACTTTCGGATATGGATTCAGGTACACTTCCGCTCTATAGTTTATGCAGTTTATGTGTGTTCTTGGTAATTCAACTTGAATATAATTCATATATGTTATGAGATTCAGATATAACATAATTAAAGTCTTCGTCATACAGCTCAAAAGTTGAAATTGGTGGGGATTGAAGAAGCAACAAAACCACCCTTGATTTTATGATGAAAAGTGAACTACTTGATAATATTTCTTATAAAATACGAAGAAAAGGTGAGGAAAAAACAAAAAACCTCTTTACTAGATCCCAAACATCTTGCTGCTCCATACAATCAAGAGAATTTTCTGGTGCTTGATCTTGTAGATGATTCGTGTGGCTCGGACCCTAATCGAAGCTCAAGGTCCAATCCAGCTTGCGAGGTAGCCTGATTCAACTCTATCTTGTTTTCTTCATTGACATCAGTGCCTACCTTCACACTAACGATAAAGGGTAGCTGCTGAAACTCTTCGCTAGCCTTATTCCTAGGAGTAGCGCAATCATCCTCAGTTGATGGAGCACATGGGGTTTTGGCGCAAAACTTATTTCCTCAGTGGTGTTAGTGAGGTCCAAGGAAAGAAAGTTTTCATCCAAAACTTGTTTGAGTTTTGCCCTATCTCTTCTGTGGATATTCATGTGGCCTCCTAATCCTTGTGCATTTGAGAAGCATCTCTTGCAGAAAGCACAAGTATAAGAAGACCTTTCATGACTTGAACCCTGCAGGTCATCTGCACTGCATACCTTTTGGTCGGGCTTGTCGGTAATATCCATTCAAGCCTGAGAGGAAAGAGAAAAATTGAGAAGGCAATATTAGACGGGTCAAATCATCAGTTTCAAGAGAAGCTTATATCATTTAGAGCAAGTATAGCAGGCCAGGATGGTTTTGTTCTTGCTAGTAAGCTTGGAAGCATGAACAACAAAATTTTATTTAATCAACTCACATTTAATGACCGAATTGTCCTTCAAAATTGGTCTGATTTTTTTTCTCTACCAAGTTTAATAATAGCAGCCATTTTACTTGTCCGAAGCGCCCTTCTATTCTATATTTGTTTAGCAAGACAGTAATGGCATGCGTAGCTGTGAAAAGCCTATATTTAATACAAATTGGATACGTAGAGGAAAGGTCTAAGAAACTCATATTTCAACTGATAGAGCTTGTGGAAGGATATTTGTATTCTATATAAATTGCAAACTTTGCAGCATCAAAAGAACATTATCTTTTGATGCGCACGTTTGAACTCCTCTCATTTGCAAAGGTTGTCGGCCAGTGCATAGCTCCAAAGAGCGGTGACGTTACGCAAATACGAGGGGCGCGAGAAAAGAACCGGATAGATGGAGAGAGAGGGACGGACTGCATGTCTCTTTCGTATTAGGTTTTGTTGAATATCCATCGGGTTGGATAATTTTGTCACTCCAAAATATCATTTGCGTTGAGATTTTCTACACCCTCTAAGATACTTTTTACATCAATATTATTCTACATTCTCGTTTCATAATAATAATAAGGAAACCTCATATGTTCAAAAGTTATCTAGGGAATTAAATCATCTCTTGGTTTTCGTGATTTCGCATAAATGAGTTTAATTACTTTATTATTTAACATATAAAAAGTAGTGCTTGGTCCTTAAAGCCAACTACTTTTTCACTTCGATCCTCAAATGTTTTGAGGACCTTTTTTATTCTTGAACATTGAATTTATTTGATATTAAACATTCTATTTTATTTTGATTTGTTTTTAATAGAGTTATTCTAACTTCATAACTCGAATCTTAAAAAAGAGTTTGGTTTTCCACTATAGGAATGAACAATGAAAAGGTAAAGTGAGCTTCTAGTTGGTCTACTTGGATTGACATTTTATCGGCCTTTATTATTTGATTGATTAAGAATTAGACTTTTTATAGTTTTTTCAATTCACTTATTAGGGAGTTATCTAGGTCTTATCATCAGGGTTTGGTAGCTTCACTCGAATTGACTTAGCTAATTTGTTTTCCTTTTTTATTTGATTTCTTTTTCAATTTGATTCTTTGAAATTGGTATATTGAGAATTGGCATTTATAATTTCTTTCTATTTTACTTTTATGGAGTTATCATTATTTTATGACTTATGTTGCAAGTTAAGTTGGTTGACTTAATTGTTTTTGTCTGGTTTAGTTGATTTGTTTCTAGATTTCATCCTTCAATATTATATTGATTGGGAATGAGGCTTTATAATTTATTTGAATTTATATTTTATGAGGTTATCTTGATCTTGTAACCCCGATCATAGAATTTATTGATTGACTCAGATTTTATCAATTTATTTACTGAATTCATTGGATTGACTAGTAATTAAGTTTTATTATTTGTTTGATTTGCTTTATATGGAGTTATCTCAATCTTGTGACCCATAGTAGATAGGTTAACTCTAGTTTACTCATTTTATTTTTTTAATTAAAATTTGATTTTAATTTCATTATTCAACATTGTATTTATCATATCAAAAACAAAAAAAAGGGATTGACATGGTGTGAAAATCAAGTTGAGAATTTTGGATAAATGTAGGAGCTTGAACACACCCATATTGTGCCCAAGACTAAGAAGAAATATAGATTAAGGGTCAAAATAAATAACTATTGAATGAATTTGCTTAAAAATTAAGTCAAAGGGCTTGATTAGATTTTTAGTAAGCCAACTTGATTTAATCATGGTACAAATTAAAATTTAATTATGTTTAAGAATTAATTTAGGTCTAATTAAAGAATTTAATTAGGTGTAAAGACTTAATTATAATTTAAATGGGTAAAATTAAAGAAGATATTTGCATTCAAGGACTAGAATGCAAAGGGCATCAAACTCTAAGGATCCAATTGACCAAAATAAGTGGTGAAATTAGTTAATATTATAATTTTAGTAGCCAATTAAGGGTCAAATTGCCTAAATCTATAATCAGTGACAAATATGAAAAAAGTTCATAAATTTGGTGTTGCCATTGAAGTTTGTCAAGGGAAAAATTATATAAAATTAAAAGTTTAAAGTCAATTAAATATGTAAATAGAATAATTATAAGTTTAAGGGCCAAATTGAAATCCCACAAAAGACCTCAAAATGGCGTATTCTTTAGGGCCTGAAATTAGCCAGTAAAAATGCGTTACTCGGTGCTTGATTTTATTTCTTCATCTAATACAGTGCACGCATGTCACCATCTCCATCATTATATGAAGTTTATTATTAAGATCTCCACACGATTGGAAGGGGAAGAGAGTCTCCTTTTTAGTCTACAAAAGCCAACATTTCTGCACGTATAAATATCCTCCTTACGCAAAGCGAAAAAACCGGGACAATAAATACAAAGTGAGGAACGAAAAAAATTTGGTTAATCATCACTCACTCCCGACCACCACAAACAGCGCCAATACCTCCAACCAAAATTGTTACTCACTTTATCAG
Organism: Salix dunnii; assembly: GCA_015731905.1. Classification (NCBI taxonomy): domain Eukaryota; kingdom Viridiplantae; phylum Streptophyta; class Magnoliopsida; order Malpighiales; family Salicaceae; genus Salix; species Salix dunnii. Next base: position 11,076,951 of record CM027674.1, read on the forward strand.
CAACAACTTTGTAACCTTTTCTCCTCCACAACTAGCCTCTTTAGTAGCGAACTTTTTTTGCGTCTTCCTATCCACATGCAAAAACTCTCCCTCTACTGCATTATTTTTCCTTTTCCTCTTATAAACAATGCTAGGCACCACTGTTTTTGTCAACACCTCCTTAGCCACCAGTTAGACCTCCTCATCACAGCAGCAACCACCATCATACCAGGTAGCTTCCTTACTCTTATTTTGTTGTCGTCGTTGATGCCGTGAATTGCAGATTCAAAGTCACAAGGAACTGCAATTAGGCTGGTGCAAAGTCTCTTTGCAATTGTATTGGAATCTCTCCAAAATTAAATTGAAATTTATTCAATCAAAGATGAAATTCTGAACTGTCTTCACTATTACATTCTTCTCCTTAAATAGGAATGAAAGATAACCAAACTTAACTAGGAAAGCAACAAATTAGGAAATTAAAATAAATTCAGATAAATAAAGCAATCCAATAATTAAAGAAGTTAACTAAATATTGGCTTCTTGTAACGGTAGAATTCCAAGCCTTGATCGCATCCTGTGTTGATTGTTGAATGTATCCATATCTGTCTTCTTGCAACAGTAAGGTGCTGAATTGTAGCAGCTGTGATCATGTGATAATTGTATCCATTTTTGGCATGTGCTCTGCCCCAATCGTATCCTCCTGATCATGTATCTCCTGTTGATTTGCATCAATTGCCGGCTCTCCTGAAGAACTTGACTCCGGCAAGTTATGCTGAAGGTAGGTAGTGAATAGCTGGGGGTGGAGACGTTGCAGCTCTTCTGCTTTTATCCAAACCGAGTATGAATTTGGCCGATTTTTCCACTGGACTAAGAACTTGTAATAACCTCCCCGTCGAGTTGAAACAAATTGATGGTCCATAATGGAGGCAATTTCATCCCGTGGTGCTGTATCTTTTGGCAACTACAGGCTGGTTGTGTTTGGGAATGGTGGAGTAGGGACATCACCCTTGAATATAGTGAGGTCTTCGATGTTGAACACTGGACTAATCCCAAATTCAGAGGGTAATTCGACCACATAAGCGTTTGTTCCCAATTTCTTAGTAATTTTAAAAGGTCCTGCTCTGCGAGCATGGAGCTTTGAAAAGCTACCCGGAGGAAAACGCTCTGGTCGCAATCGGACAAGCACCATGTCACCTTCATAAAATTGACGATCTTTTCATTTGGAATTTGCTGCAGCTGCGTAAGAGTTTGCATTGATCGTGAGGCGTCATTTGCATTCTTCATGAAGGTTATGCATATAACTGGAGAAATCTAAAGCAGCTTCACTTGGCCTAGGTGGTAGTGGTAAAGTGTTGATATCCAAAGGGGTGTTTGGCCGAAGTCCATACACCACTTCAAATGGGGTACATCCCATTGATCTATTAACCGAATTATTGAAGGAAAATTCGGCATGAGGAAGTACTAAATCCCAACTGGTAACATGGTCTGCTACAAGGCAGCGTAATAAATTGCCCAGGCTTCGATTAGTCACCTCGGTTTGGCCATCCGTTTGGGGGTGGAAGGCACTAGAAAACATCAACTTGGTTCCCATCTTTGCCCATAAGGTTTTCCAAAAATAACTCACAAACTTCACATCCCTGTTGTTGCTACCCAATTTTTGACTCTTTACTTTTCTAAAAAATAAAAAAATAAAATAAATAGATAAATAATAAAATAGATTTATGTACAAAGGCAAAATTGAGCAAATTAAGAGTTTAATGGTCGATTGAGGGTTAAATCGCGAAAATCAGGAGCCAAGGACCAGATTAGAAAGTCGAGCGAAGCCAAGGTTGAAATTGAATTTTTGATGGGATTTAATTGCATTAAAATCAAGTTTAAATCCATTTGGGTGCAATTAAAGATTTTTTAAAGGACCAAATCATATTTTTACCTTCTTTTGATTTTTTGAAATTTGCATTAAAAAAGAAACATGCACTGTTCCGGCGTGTGTGCATTTGAATTTTCAGGCGCATTGATCAACAGATCAATCAAATTTTTCTTCCTTTTTCAATTTGATTTTCTTCCCAACTCAGCTCCATCACAGCAAGACAGATAAGAATTTTATTCTTCCCTAATCAATAGTGATTTTCTTCCCAAATTTGTCTCCGTCGTGACCTCGTCCTGATTCTCCTCTGATACAATCAATTTGCGTAGCTGTTCCAGATTTTTCTCAATACTGCATTTAACGTTGTTTCTCTGCTATAAATAGCAGCTTACACGATGAAAAAAAAAGAGGAGGAGGGGGGGAAGAAAAACAGGAGATTTACATGAGCAAGAAATATAGTGTTAAGGATGCAGAAAATAGAGATAATGGCAAAATCACTTACTTAAAAATTTTGAGTCAATCTTCTTCCTGCTCTCCCCATCGTTTTATCTTGTTTATTCTGTCTCTCTCTCTAAAAAACCAGGTCCCCTGTTTTTCTTCTTCACTCTCGGCCAGCCGTGCATCACCACTGTCGACCACCATTATTCCTCCTTCTCATCACCATAAGCCACCCCTCAACCCCAGTAACTCCTCCATCATCTCAGCCGAAGGGAGAGGCAACGACAGCCGCGATATCAGCAACCCCTGCAACGTGACAGCAGGTTTTCCGACGACCACTCCGGCCCCCTCAAGCCACCATTTCCGACGAGACAACGACTAGAAGAACCACCTCGATCTCCTTTACACGAAGGTATTAACAGGTAAGCCATTCATTGTACTCGAAAAATCCTCATTTTTCTACTGTTCTTCTTCTTCATGTAAATAACGCCCAGTTACTGTTGATACTGTAACCGGGTCGGGCCGGGCACCAAGCCCGGCCCGGATACACCAAGAGGGGAGGGCTTCCAGCCCATGTGGCTGGAAGCCTAGGCCCAAGTTGTTTGGGCCGACGACCCAGACCTAAGATTTATCGGGGCCGACGGCCCAGACACAATATCTTCTGGGCCAACGGCCCAATTGGGCTGCCTGTCAGCCCACCTGAAAATAAATAAATAAATAAATAAATAAATAATAATAATAAAAATAGGAAAAATATGAAAAAAATAAAAAATATATATTTTTTGAGAAAATATTTAGAACAAAAAAAAATGTGGTTTTTATGCATATGGCCAATACACTAGCATTTTTTTAAAAAAAAGAAATTGTTTTTGTTTCAAAAAAATATGTATTACCTTGGAATTTTAAGAAAAATGTATTTTAGCATGGATTTCGCAAAGAGAAAAAATTTATTTCTTGCATTCTTGGATTTTAGAACATGTTTGTAAAATCCAAAGAGTATTGGCAAATATTTCAAAAAAAATATAAAATCTTATTTTTTGGGTAATTTATTATTCACCGTCGGTATTTGGATAAATAAATCCTAAAGGGGTTAATATCCAAAATATTTGACGGGAATGATATGCTATTATTCATTGTTGGTATTTGGGTAAATAAATCCTAAGGGGTAAATATCCAAAATATTTGACGGGAATGATACGCTATTATTCACTGTCGGTATTTGGATAAATAAATCCTAAAGGGGTTAATATCCAAAATATTCGGTGGGAATAATATGATATTATTCACTGTCGGTGTTTGGATAATTAAATCCTAAGGGGTTAAGATCCAAAATATTTGGCGGAGTAATATCCCATTTGCCATTTAATTAACATATGTTTTGAGTCATAACAAATCATAAGCAAACCGAACGTCAAGCAGCTTATCTTAGGTAGGGCGTACTAGGGGTGCTAAAACCTTCCCTTTATGCAACCAGTCCCTTACCCTAGAATCTCTGAAAGACCAGTTTTAGGTTTCCTAGTAACCATAATACTAGGTGGCGACTCCCTTTTTTCACGAAAATAAAGATTAGACCCCCGACATTGAATTCCCCGTGCACTGGGGAAGGGTCGTCCCTACGCCGCAAACCAAATCATTTTTTGGGGTGCGACACCTGTCTGACACCATGGACATTGGAACCCCATGTAAACGCACCACTTCTCGGACAAATAATGCTGCCACTTTAGATGCATCAAATGTCTTATTACAAGGGACGAAATGAGCCATCTTGGAGAAGCGATCTACTATCACCATGACGGAATCATTCTGTCTGCTAGTGTTTGGCAAACCAAGGACAAAATCCATACTGATGTGCTGCCACGGTTTATGTGGTACAGGCAGGGGAGTGTACAACCCTACTTGTTGCTTGGTTCCCTTATTCACTTGACAAATTCTCATCGGTCAACTATGGTGTTCACATCTCTCCGCAGCTTTGGCAAATAAAAACGATCAGCCACAATCGCGAAAGTCTTGTCATAAAAAAAGTGTCCAGCCAGGCCTCCACCATGTAGTTCAGAAATGATAAATTCTCGAAAGGACCCTGGTGGTATGCACAGGCGAGACTTGAAGAACAAAAACCCATCATTTAGCATATAATCTCCCTGGTGCCGTATGTTTTGGTTGGATAATTCATTCCATACTTTGCCGAAATCCTAATCCCTAGAATATTCTGTTTTTAAACTGTCAAACTCAGTGACTGTCACTGAGGTTATGTGTAACAAATGAGGTCTCCTGCTCAATGCATCCGCCACTTTATTTTCCACTTCGCCCTTGTGTCTGATGAGGAAATCAAATTGTTGCACGTAGTCCATCCATCTGGCGTGCCTGACATTCATCTTGCTTTGCGAATTGAGGTGCTTTAGGGAGTCATGGTCGGTATAGAGAATAAATTCTCTATGGATTAGATATGGTCGCCAATGCTTCAGTGTTTGCATTAACGCATAAAACTCCATGTCGTAAACCGAATACCGTTTGCGTGTGTCATTAAGCTTCTCGCTAGGCAATGGGGTGACCTTCCTGGCTCAATACACCTCCAATACCTACATGGGACGCATCACATGCCAATTCAAAGACCTTTGAGAAGTCAGGTAATCTGAGCACTGGTGCTTCTCCCATTTTTTTCTTGATCTCCTGAAAGCCTTTGGCTGCTGCTGTACTCCATAGAAAGTTTTTCCCCTTGAGGCACTCAGTAATAGGTGCCATGATAGTGCTAAAATTCCTTATAAATCTCCGATAAAAAGTGGCCAAACCATGGAAACTCCTGACTTTGGAAACATTACTGGGTGTAGGCCAAGTCTGGACCGCATAGACCTTTGCAGGATCAACCTTGACTCCTTGGCTGGAAATAATAAATCCCAAGAACTTGACATTCTCCTTCATAAATGAGCATTTCTCTTTATTGATAAAGAGTTTCTCTGCCTGCAACACCCTTAATATTTGCTCAATGTGACTGATATGTTCCTGCATACTTTGGCTGAAAATTAAGATGTCATCAAAATAAACCACAACAAACTTTCCCAAAAAAGGTTTGAGCACCTGAGTCATAACACGCATAAAAGTGCTGGGTGCGTTAGTTAGTCCGAAGGGCATAACTAACCACTCGAACAAACCATCCTTGGTCTTGAAAGCCGTCTTCCACTCGTCACCCAATCGAATCCGTATTTGATGATATCCAGTCCGAAGATCGATCTTTGTAAAAACAGATGAACCATTCAATACATCTAGCATGTCATCTAGACGTGGGATAGGAAATCTGTATTTTACTGTTATCTTGTTGATTGCTCGGCTATCCATGCACATTCTCCAGCTGCCGTCTTTCTTAGGGGTGAGCAATACAGGAACAGCACAAGGGCTAAGACTCTCCCGAATAAATCCCTTGTCCAGCAAACTTTGGATTTGTTTGCTGAGTACTTCATTTTCTATGGGAATCATGTGGTAGTGTGGTAAATTTGGTAGCGTAGATCCAGGAATCAAATCAATGGCATGCTGAATTTCCCTCATGGGGGGTAGCTGATTTGGCATGTCATCTGGCATGATATCTTGGAACTCTTCCAACAAAGTTGACAGCTCCATGGGCGTGTTATTGTCAGCTTGATGTGTCTCCCGCGTGACTAACATAAGCACCATGTTGTCCTCCTTCATGACCCGGGTGAATTGTCACATTGTCAACACTGGCCACGCCTCTTGCTTAACCTCAAATTCCGAAATGTGTAAAGGTTCCAGCACAAATTTCTTCCCCTTGAAATTGAAGTAATAGGTATTAGTGTACCCATCATAAAACACTTTGCGATCGTAAAGCCAAGGCCGCCCCAATAACATGTGGCATACAGTCATAGGAATTACATCGCACCAAGCTTCATCCACGTAATTCTTCCCCAATGAGAACTTAATTAGGCAACGATGTTTAACCAGGATTGAATTGGTTTCATTCACCCATTTAATCCAATAAGGGTTGGGGTGTTTCTCCGTCTTCAATTCAAATCTCTTGACAGCTGTTTCGGAAATCACATTCATACCACTCCCATTGTCAATGATAACGTTTAGAGCCCTCCCATTATGTTCCATTCGGGTATGGAAAATATTAGTTCTTAGTCACTCCGGGTTGGCTTGGATTTCTGATTTTGAGCCTGTTAGAACCCTGTTGATTACACAACTGGGTAAATCTGATGCTTCCAAATGCTCCTCTACACTGCAGGTTTCTTTGTTTGGCTCTTCTACTACCATGTCTTCAACTTCGTTTATTGCAAATAATTCCTTCTCATAAATAAAAGCTAACTTCTTCTCCCTTGTTGGACAAATCACAGCATAATGTCCAAAACCCTTGCATTTATAACACTAGGGACCTTTACTGGTGGATTTGTTCACCCCTCTTGAATTATTATTTCCAGAAGTCTTCACGGGTTCCCTTGGAGTGAATGACCTTTGGAATGGATTTGCTGCATTTTGTTCGGTTCTTCCCTCTGTCAACGTCACTCTCCTTCCTATTGAAATTTTCGTTTGCTTTACAATGCGGAGGGCCAACTGGTATGCTTCTTCTATGTTTATCAAACGTGCAGTCCACATCTCCCTTCGCAAGTCTTCCCGTAAACCAGTGCGATAACGAGCCAATGTTTACTGCTCGGTTTCTACAATTCTGCTGCGAACTGTCAACTCGTGGAATCGATCTATGAATTGATCGACAGTTAGCGAGCCCTACCTTAGTTGCAGCATCTCCTCAAACATCATCTGCTCATAATCTATGGGTAGATATTTTTCTTTGAGTCGTTCCTTCATCTCCTCCCAATTGGCAACTGCAGGACGTCGAGTGCGACGTAGTTGTTCTTCCACACTTCCCCACCAAGCTCGTGCATGTCCTCTCAGTTTCATCCGAACGTAACGCACCTTCCTGTCCTCTGAAACAGCGAACCAATCAAAATAATCTTCGATCGCTGTCAACCAATCCTCAAAGGCATGAGGTTCCAATTTTGCATAAAAATTTGGAACGTCAATCTTCATTCTCTTGGTCAATTCATCAAGGGGTTGATGTCTTCTGCTCTGATTGACATTCGATCCCTGCATATATTATCTAGGATAACGATTGTGAGGTTCATGATCCTCATACTCCAGATTGTCTTCCTCATTCGCACGAGTGTTGTCTGCATCATGAAGGTCCACTCCTGATCCATTAACTCCTCTGCGTCCACGCTGAATAAAGAGATCATGCTCCTCCCGAACATGACGTTCTTCAATGACATCTAGTCGATGAATAACTTGCGCTAAGACAGTGGCAATCTGGTCTAGTTGGTAACGCAATTGGGGTTGCTCTGCATCTCGGTTATTGGGGATTTGTGTGTTTGGGTGTGTGTTTGGGTTTTGTTGCTGGGTTGAGTTGGAGTGATTTGGTTCGGGATTTGTAGTGTGTGGAGTGTTTGGATTATGGCTAGTAGGGCTGGGATGGGTTGGGGTTTGGCTGTTTGGACTGGAATTGTTTCGATTTTGAATGGTGGCCATGGCGTAAGAAGTTCCACTTCTTGTTATTGGCATAGATGATGAAGCTCTGATACCAAATTGATGCCGTGAATTGCAGATTCAAAGTCACAAGGAACTGCAACTAGGCTGGTGCAAAGTCTCTTTGCAATTGTATTGGAATCTCTCCAAAATTAAATTGAAATTTATTCAATCAAAGATGAAATTCTGAACTGTCTTCACTATTACATTCTTCTCCTTAAATAGGAATGAAAGATAACCAAACTTAACTAGGAAAGCAACAAATTAGGAAATTAAAATAAATTCAGATAAATAAAGCAATCCAATAATTAAAGAAGTTAACTAAATGCTGGCTTCTTGTAACGGTAGAATTCCAAGCCTTGATCGCATCCTGTGTTGATTGTTGAATGTATCCATATCTGTCTTCTTGCAACAGTAAGGTGCTGAATTGTAGCAGCTGTGATCATGTGATAATTGTATCCATTTTTGGCATGTGCTCTACCCCAATCGTATCCTCCTGATCATGTATCTCCTGTTGATTTGCATCAGTCGTTGCTCATAATTCATGTGAAGAGTGAATTAATTCACCTTTCAATGTTCATATTCTACATGAGAAGAGTCGGGTTAATTAATGGACTAGACCCATTTTAGCCCAACCAAGTGGTTGGTCCAGGTTTAGCCTAATCAGAAAAAACCTATTAGGTCATTCGACCGAACATGGCTAGGCCAGCGTAGTTTGATGGGTAAAGCACAACCCATGTTATAACCCATTTCTAGGTCATTCCCCAAAATCTACCCGAAATCAAATAAAAATAAAAAAATAAAATAAAAGAGGTTGGTATCGATAGAAAAATCAATGTGAAAATTTTGGATGGATGTGAAGCCCAATCCTACCTCTATTGTGTCCAAAAATGAAGATTCAAGGCTAAAATAATTTCTTATTAGATAAATCTATGTAAAAATTGAGTCAAAAGGCATAATTATATTTTTATGAGTTGATTTGAATTAATCATCGACCAATTTAAAGTGTAATTATTTTTGGGAATTAATTAAGGTTTTAATTGAAGGATTTAATTAAGTGCAAGGACATAATTACACTTTAAATGAGTCAAACTAATTTTATTAATAGCTTAATTGGTAAGAAATTATGTTTGGGAGCCTAATTTGGGTTGAATTGAGAAGATCAGAATTTTCGGACATAAAATTTAAGTTTTTACCAAGTCCATTGATTCAAATTAGGGGGGTTGAAATGAAATCAAAGTCATCATAAGATAAAAGACCAAATTAAATTTTGGTAGAAAAAAAAGGGTCAGATGACGCAGTATATGATCACTATTCATTTTCTTCCCCAAATTTTCACTAAAAAAAATCTTGTTTTGGTACCAACTTTGCAGGCATATTTAATGCCTTTATCCTTCACCAAATTTGACAAACCTTGCGTGAAAATGAGATTCTGATTCTTGAATCTACTAACGTGTGGTTAGTTTTGATTGAGTGATATCACATGCACGTTAGTTCAACCTCAAAGTGACAACTTAGACAACCTATTGTAGGTGTCAAATACGATAGTTCAGGACATTTACTTTGAGCCAACAATTGAAATGGTTCTGATTTAAACCAACAATTCAAATTTTACACCATTATAGACTAGATTACCCTTTTCCTCCATCCATAAATAGAGGTGGAATCTATGGCTAGAAGAGGGAGAAATCAAAAGCCAAAATTGAAGAAAAAACATTGTTCTTCCTGATTTTCCAATCGAAAAACTTCTTTTTGTTTCAACCTATTTTTTTGTTGTCTAATTTTTAATATCTTTTTCAATGTTTTTAATGTTATTGCAATTTTTTATTTTTTTAAACAAAAGGCCTGCCGAGACCTTGCCAACAACCATACTTGTGTCATGCCCTACAACCTACCATTTCCACTACACACGCTATTTTTTGGACATCAATCCCATGTGATGCGACCATATTATTTGATAGTTTCATCCATATTTACCTACTGTTTTGCATATGTTTTGTGTATTAAATGCCTTAATATTCTTTGTTTTATGTTTTGAAGGCATTTCTGGATGAAAGATGCAAACATGAGGTAATTGGAGCTGATTGACAAGTTTGACCTTCAGTCGATGTTTTGTGCAGAGGGAAGCTCTAGAGATCGAAATGAAGTGATTCCAGTGGCATTAAAAATCTAACATCCATATATTTCTGTAAAGCTAAGTAAAAATAAATAAAATAAGGAAGATCATGGGAATCGTCTCCTTCAAAGTCAAATCTTGCAATCTGCCGATGTCGACCTTTGTCCATTCAATCCTTCATATCTCGAGCTACAGAAGTCCGATTGATGCAAAACCAATTTCGGTGGATTCATGACTCAAAGGACTATAAAAGCTTCAAATATCAACTCACAACGATGTCATATGAATGAGATATGAATTTTACAAGGGACAACTAAATTCTGCCAACTTAAGGAAGGACTATTTTGTAAAATAGATACTAGGGTTTCGAAGCATATATAAAGGAAGAGAGGAGTAAGGGAATTTCGGCCAGCACCAACGAAAACACAAAGGTTTGCTTTATTGATAAATTTTAGTTTTATATAATTTTCACTTAGGTTGCTTTAGCTTAGCCTAGACAACTTCCAACCCCCCCCAATTGCATAACATATAGCACGAAAATCTGAACTAAATCATCCTCGTGGGATCAACCCCTTGCTTGCTCTATACTATCTTGTTTGATTTGTTTTAAGCTAGGGTAATTAATTTGTGCGACCGCGACATCGCAACAAATTTTGGCGCCGTTGTCGGGGACGTGATTTTAGTTGATTCTTGTGTTGTTGTGTTGTGCTGCGATTTATTCTACTTGCTGTTATTTTTATTTATTCTGAAAAAAACATACTTGTGTTTGCGGCGGTACTGCTCAAAACAGATATTTTGATGGAATTAGGTATTGTGCTTTCTTTTTCTGAAGGTAAACTACGTTATGAGAAGAACTAGTGACCTTTGTCACTAGCCCCACCCTATCAATGCCCAATTCCATTGTTTTCTAAGGTTTCTGGACACTTTTAGTTTTCTAGCGTAGGATACTATTGCCTATTACATTGTTTTCAATCTCTTGTGTGGTTGGTTTCTTTTGAGTTTTCTAGCATAGGATACTATTGCCTATTACGTTGTTTTCAATCTCTTGTGTGGTTGGTTTCTTTTGAGTTTTCTTTGTGATTTATGCCTGCAACCCGTTCTGCTAACCAAAGTCATCAAGTGCAGGTTGATCTTGAAATACAAAACACTTTACGCAGGTTATGAAAAGAAGCTCGTGTCAACATCATGGCTGTTGCACGACAACAAACACTCAAGGAGCTTGCTGCTCCTAACGTGGAAAACCAGCCATTGTGCATAAACATAGACAGTAATGTGAACTTTGAACTCAAATCTAGTTTTATACATTTGCTGCCAACATTCAATGGTCTTGCAGGAGAAGATCCTCACACTCATCTCATGGAGTTCCACTTGGTTTGTGTTGGCATGAAACCAAATGGAGTTGAAGAGGAACAAGTTAAGTTGTAAGCTTTCCCTTTCTCTTTAAAAGGGGCAGCAAAGGCTTGGTTTTTTTCTATTCTCCCAGGTTCCATTAACACTTGGAATGGCATGAAAAAGATCTTCCTTGAAAATTATTTCCTAGCATCTCGAGCTGCCAACATAAGAAAAGAAATATGTGGGATTCGACAATCTCATGGAGAACCACTCGCTGAGTATTGGGAAAGATTTTAGCTATTGTGCATTCATTGCCCTCATCATCAAATACCTGATCAGCTGCTCATTCAATACTTCTATGAAGGATTGATGCCTACGGACCATAGTATCATTGATGCTGCAAGTGGAGGGGCATTGGTACATAAGACACCCAAGGCTGCACGCCAATTGATCTCAAACATGGCAACAAACTTGAAATAGTTTGGCACCCGTGGAGACTTCTCGAACAAACGAGTGAATGAGGTAAGTATTTCTAACCTTGAGAATAAAGTTAATGATCTTACTTCTCTTGTGTGTTCTTTGGCTTGTGGAAATGTGCAGCAGGTAAAAGTTTGTAGCTTATGCTCACTACAAGGACATGCTTCGGATATATGCCTAACAATGCAAGAAGATTACATTGAGCAAGCGAATACGGTTGATGGAACATTTAATGGACAAGCCTAACATAAGTATGATCCCTTTTCTAACACGTACAATCTTGGATGAAGAGATCACCCCAACTTTCACTACGGGAACCCACCTCAACAAGTCAATCAAGGGAGACAGTTCCATTCCCATGAATTTCAACAACAGCCCCAGCACAATTATCAAGCAAGACAGCCCCCTCCGTTTACCAACTCTAATGTTATGGGGTCATCATCTAGTGATGATCTTCGTGAGATGATGAAAACTTTGGCTTCTAACACTGTGACCATGCAACAAAATGTCATGTCTTTTTAACAGGAAACAAGGTCAAGTATTCACAACTTGGAGAAGCAAATGGGGCAAATAGCTTCAAGTGTGGGCAAACTAGAAACACAAATGAATGGAAAATTGCCTTCCCAAGCATTGAATCCAAAAGAGAATGTTAGTGCAATCATGTTGCGAAGTGGGAAAGAACTTGGAGAAAACAAGTCAAAACAAGTTGAGATGGAGGAAGAAGAACAGATAGAAACTAAATTGAGTAGCAAGAAGAAACCTAATCCTCCTTCACAAAATGAGACAACGACGACCACTCCAAAGGTAACTCCTCACTAAATGAATTTCAATTTTAAAACAATTCCACCCTTTCCTGTGAGTTCTTCTAGGTCTAAGAAAGAAGACAAAGAAAAAGAGATCTTAAAGGTTTTCAAGAAAGTGGAACTCAACATTCCTTTGATTGATGCTATCAAGCAAATTCCCAAGTATGCTAAATTTTTGAAGGAGTTGTGCACTACCAAAAGAGCTTTCAAACTGAAAGGTCATGAAATGGTAAGTATGGGAGAAGTTGTATCTGCTGTTGTTCAAAAGAATATGCCTTTGAAGCAGAAAGACCCAGGTGCATTTACTATCCCATATGTTATTGGCAATGCTAGTTTTAAAAGGGCTTTATGTGATTTAGGTGCATCCATTAGTGTTATGCCTAAACATGTTTATGATTCTCTTAGTTTGGAGCCTTTGAATAAAACTAGCATTGTAATACAACTTGCTGATCGTAGTTTTGTTTACCCATTTGGTGTGATAGAAGATTTCCTAGTCAAGATTGATAGCTTGCTAATTCCATGTGACTTTTATATTCTTGATATGGACCATGATTCTTGTGATTCCAGCAATCCTATATTGTTTAGGAGACCATTCTTGAAAACTGCCAATATAAAAATTGATTGTGGTAAGGATACTTTGTCTATGGAGGTAAGAGGTGAAAAGATTGAATTTAATTTTCATGATGCAATGAAATATCCTTATAGCAATGTTTATTCTATCACATGTTATGACCGAATTGATAAGTGTGTGTGGCAAGTTTATGATTTTGATTGTGTGGATGAATTAAGCGTAGCTTTGAGCTATGACTATAATTTTATCCAATTAGAGGAGATGGAGAGGCACACATGTGTTCCCCTAAATGTGCACGAAGAAGCATTGGCTTTGCAAGCTTTAGCAACCATTCCCCACGTCAAAATTACAAGTTTAGAAACCAATAAAGTACTCAAGGTCAGTGGGCATCGATTGAGACCTTTCTATGAAAAATGGACGGTAGAAATCACTGCTTCTATGAAGAATGAGCATGTCATGCCACATGTCGAGCCAATGACACAAAACACAAGTGCTTACTGGGAGGCAACCCAACACAAAAAGAAATCAGATTTGCTTTCTTTTTCCCTTAACTTTTATTTTTCACATTTTATTTCCTTTTTGTCATTCTCCTATATTCCTTTTCTTTTATTTTCAACATTGAGGACAATGTTGTGTTTTAAGTGTGGGGGTATTGGGAAAATATTAGTTTTCTTTATTCTCCCGTAAGAAAAAAAAAAGAAAAAAAAACAAGCTATGATTGATCTTTTTGAAATCTCATTGGTTTATAAGAATATGAGTATTATGTATGAGAATTAAGTGAGATAGATGAATATATAAATTGAATGAATGAGTGTGCATGCAAGTTTTAATGTTTAATTGGTTTAGGAATTGACTCTGAAAATATGTCATGTTGACTTTATTGTGTTAAACCAATGCAAGCTTTTGAGCCTTCAACATTATATTCTTTGAGTGTATTTTCTTTTAATGATATGTATCTCTACAACTTGCTTCATATCTTGTTGAGATTACATTCGCATTACATATATGCATGAAGATGATAAAGGCATTAGGAATTTTAACCGCTTGAGCCAAAAAGCCAACCTAAAGTATATTATCCTTAGTGAGCCCCTTTTGAGCCTGTTTATCTTTTCTTTGCTTTATCCATGTATAAGCCTTAAACTTTTTATATGTTTTCCTCTTTTCCCTTGGCCAAGGATTAGTAGAGCATATACTTATGATATCTCATGGAATTATGGTTGGAAATTATGTGAAAAGAAAGAAGTGATGCTTGATGAAAAAATGGGCAAAGTTGCCAAAGGTGAAAAAAAAAAGAAAAAAAAAGAAGAAGAAAAAAGAAAAAAATAAGAAAAATAAGGAAAAAAAACAAGAAAAGAAGAAAAGAAAAGAATAGAAATGAGCTTGGAATCGAAAGTAGCTAAGCATTGGTGCTTAAAGATTGAAAATTGATGTGTTTTGATGGAATATCTTGGTTGAAATATCATTTTTTTCATAATACTCTACTTTCTTTGGTTTGAACCTTTTCTTCTACTCTCTTTTACCTCACCTTAACCTTAGCCCCATTACAACCAGAGAATAAGACCTTTTGATTCATGCATTGTTTGTAATATTTTAGTAATGGTGATGAGATTGAAGAGCAAGCTTATGGTAGAACAAATTCATTGATTGAATTTGAGAGATTTAAACACATAAGCCCTAAACACATGAGTGTTGGAGTGTATATCAATGAGAGGACCTATCACTTTGGCATGACATAGATTTCTTTTAAATCCCAAAGAGTAATTGAGTTTTGAAGTTTGCATGTAAACAAATTCATGAAGATTTATGTTCTTTATCCTTCTCAATTGTATTCTTATTTATAATGCTTAAATGCATGGATATGGATGAGAGATTAAGAGATTGATCATAGTTATTTTTATTTTTATTTTTAATTTAAATTTTTTTACCTATCCTTTCTCGAGGACGAGCAAGAGCTAAGTGTGGGGGTATTTGATGCGATCATATTATTTGATAATTTCATCCATATTTACCTAGTGTTTTGCATATGTTTTGTGTATTAAATGCCTTAATATTCTTTGTTTTATATTTTGAAGGCATTTTTGGATGAAAGATGCAAAAAGAAGGTAATTGGAGCTGATTTACAGATTTGACCTTCAGTTGATGTTTTGTGTAGAGCGGAAGCTCTAGAGATCGAAATGAAGTGATTCTAGTGGCATTAAAAATATAACATCCATATCTTTCTGTAAAACTAAGTAAAAATAAATAAAATAAGGAAGATCATGGGAATCGCATCCTTCAAAGTCAGATCTTGCAATCTGCCAATGTCGACCTTTGTCCATTCAAACCTTCATATCTCGAGCTACAGAAGTCCAATTGATGCAAACCCAATTTTGGTGGATTCATGACTCAAAGGAATATAAACGCTCCAAATATCAGCTCAAAAAGATATCATATAAATGAGATATGAATTTTATAAGGGACAATTAAATTCTGTCAACTTAAGGAAGGACTATTTTGTAAAATAGATACTAGGGTTTTGAAGCATATATAAAGGAAGATAGGAGCAAGGGAATTTTGGCCAGCACCAAAGAAAACACAAATCTTCCACCTCCAAACCCTAAATCATGTTTTCTTCCATCTTTTTATTTAGTTGTTCAATAAACATGCAAGGCTAGACTCTTTTGCTTGGTTGCAAGGACATGGAAACCTTCAGATTTCAAGAACTGTGAGGTCTATTTTTACCCCAATTTTTCAGTTTATATGATGAATATGTTTGTTCTCCTATGCTTATTTTCCTATGATTGTTTATTTAATTGCTAAGAGCAGACTCGAAGTTATTGTTGTAGACAATCTATTGCTAAGTTTGATATCAAAACCGGAGTTATGATATATGAACTTGTGAAGCAACTAAGTTAGTAATTGTAGCGGATCTACGTTATTAATCATAGAGAGAACATTCAATTGAACTAAACATATATTGCGGACAATTATGTTTCTTAATTGATCAATTTATCTAGTTTTTAATGCTGCCATTGAATCAAATTACTAGTGCGGACACTATGGTTGTTTGATGGTTAGGGTAAGTTATACGGCGGATCCATTAACGAA
The DNA here is from genome assembly GCA_015731905.1 of Salix dunnii. Classification (NCBI taxonomy): domain Eukaryota; kingdom Viridiplantae; phylum Streptophyta; class Magnoliopsida; order Malpighiales; family Salicaceae; genus Salix; species Salix dunnii. The sequence goes on from CM027674.1 coordinate 11,093,141, forward strand.
CCAATTTTAAGAAGAGATAAATATTTAGAATATAAATTGATGTGTCGTTTCCATGATCAGTTCTGATTTCTGTAGGTGGATGTTGACTTGTGACCAAGGTTTGCTTTATTGATAAATTTTAGTTTTATATAATTTTCACTTAGGTTGCTTTAGCTTAGCCTAGACAACTTCCAACCCCCCCCCCAATTGCATAACATATAGCATGAAAATCTGAACTAAATCGTCCTCGTGGGATCGAACCCTTGCTTCCTCTATACTATCTTGTTTGATTTGTTTTAAGCTAGGGTAATTAATTTGTGCGACCGCAACATCGCAACACCATGCTTTGCAACCTACATATTGAGTTTATAAAATGGGGGAGAGACGATCAAAGAGGGATGAACAGAGGAAGAATAGGGGAAAAAATAGATGATAAACTAAACATAAAGTCCCACATACATAAGCATTAAATAACACACAAAACAAAAACTAGTTGACAATTGCAATGTCTTCCTCAACATCGGTCATCCCCCCTTTGCCACAACCATAGTCCAGCTTTTCTTCCCCGGCTCCAGCGATAGCAACACCTCTTCATCGTCAGCTAGTAACAGCTCCCTCTCTCCCATAGTAGCTCTCTTTTTCTCTCTTTCTTCTCTAGCAGCAGCCACAACTAGCAAGAACATGCAGCAACCATAATCGACAACATCTAGCCACCATCAACACCACTTTGTCTCCTTCCTCAACACTGATAACCTCATCGTGATCTCCAGCAGTAGAAACTGGTATCCAACAATGCAGCAGCAACAGTAGCATCAACACCTTCCAACACCTCTCTTGGCCACTATAGGCCTCCAATTTCTATGCAACCACTACAAGCAGAACCACCTCGGCCTCCTCAACTCGGTGGTATCAATCGGTAACCTTCTTGTTCTCCTCCATCATTCACTATTCATTGTACAAGTGAATAGTAGGAAGGGTTGGCATTTTGTCCAACTCAACCTAAGGGATTGTTGGGCCAAAATGGATTTTGGCCTAACATTGTTGACCGACCCATTTCATTGAGCCTAGTCTAGTTTTTTTTAATAAAAAAATATAAAATTATAAAAATATGTTATTTTTGTGCATACAGTAGAATTCTAACATTTTAATGAGCATATTTTTCATAAAAAATAACGCATATTTTCTCATATATTTAAAACAAAAATGGGATATCATAGCCAATTATGATTATCCATTAGATTTTGGCTGAAATATGACAAAAAATTCAACAATCTTTTTCTTCATATTTAGTTCTAAAATTTAATTCTTGGGGTGTAAAACTATATTTTAAAGTACATCAATATTAAAGAAAAATAAATGCAGTGTTATAATTTGAACCTTGGTATAGATAGGTTTTAACCTAATGAGTTACAGACTCTTTCACGAAGAGAGATCTACTAAAGGCCTTAGGAAATATCAACAAATAGAAAATTTGACTTAGGAAGAAACAATCAAACAATAATACAGCTTACCTTAGGTAGTGTGCACTAGGGTGATGCGTCTTCCTTTTGCACGAGTCCCCTTACTCAAACTCTCGCAGTTCATTAGGTTTTATAGTGACGTTAAGTAAAAGAAAAATGTTTTGTTTTTGTTGCAACGATGTTTTTTCCTCCTCAAGATGTGGTGTGCTTAAATAGGGAATTGTGGAAAATCATAAAATTATTATTATAATTTTTAGGAGCCACCATCTAATATTAAGGTCATTAGAAAACCTAATAGTCTAAGAGAGTTTAGGTAAGCAGAATTGTTGTTTAAGGAGAATTGCTTTTCCCTAGTGCACCATACTTAGGATAAGTTGCATGTTGCTTGATTATTTTTTTGAGTTAGATCTTTATTCATTAGTTTTTTTCTCTTCATGAGAGAGTCTTTACCTTATTAGGTTAAATATTAATCATTCTTAAGTTAAAATTTATAAAACCATAAGTTTTTACATCTTTAAAACATGAGGGTATACTCTATAATATAGTTTTCACCCTAAATATTAATATTTATAACTACATACTGTCACAACATGAACAAGATAATTGGTGAAATATTTTTAGTAATTTGGCTAAACGCTAATAGATAATTGTTAATTAGTTACAATTTGAAAACATGAGAAAGATGCAATTTTATTTTTTATAAAATATGCTCTAAAAACTTTAGGATTCAGCTAAATGCATGAAAAAAAAAACACTATTTTTTTATTTTTTTTTAAACTAGAGAGAAAATTAGGTATTTTATACCAGTTTGTAACTTACAGTGCAAGTAGATAGCCTGATATTGAAAAGAGTTGCTTGAAAATAATGAAAAAAAATCAAGAATACTTTTAAATGATCCTCACATTTTTTTTGAAATTTTTTCGAAGTTTTAGGGAACACCATGTATTATTAATACTTGGTTATATTTAAAGTGTAAGTTTATAGCCCGATATAATGCAAAATTATTGAAAAACCCGGCAAGAAAATCAAACACACAGGAAAATGCCCTATCACTCATCTCAAATTTTGTTGCAATAAAATGACAGAAGTATTGCATGATGATAAGCTGCTAATGAATTTGTTTCCGAGATAGCTAGAGTGGGGTAGCTTTAAGTTTTCATATGAGACTACTATATAATGCCAAGATGTGTAGTTGGAAAGACTTCATAGATGGTTTCATCAAGTAGAACAAGTACAATGTGGACATTGCTCCTAACAAAATTAGCTTGTCCAATATGGAAAAAGGAGATAAGGAAATTAGCTTGTCCAAAGACGAAGAGATTTGGGTGCACAAATGCATCCCCTACTTTTGGACCAAAAAATGGTCGTTTTATTTGCTAACATGCACAAAGTGTTGTATTATGAGCATGTGAGGAGTAGTTCAACACAATAGTTTTTTTTTTGAACAAATATAAGTATATTAAAGATCAAAGAAAACAAAGCTAGAGAACTAGTGAGAGTAGAATATACAAGTCCGAGAAATTCTCGGAAGAACACAAGACTACAAACTAGCGAAGGGGGGAACATTCTCGCACTACGAGAAACTGAAAGCCAAAACATCAAGGCCTAACCCACAGAAAAGAACAACCCAAAACAAGGACTAAAGCCCAATAAGAAGCCAGCAGCCCAACCCAAAAAAAATGGGGAGGGGGAGACCAAGCCAAGGACAAAGCCCAATTGAATAGGCACCATTTCTTGGGCCCAGGCCTAGAAGAAACTCGACCCAAAGAAACCAATCCAGCCCAAAAGAAGAGAAAGTTGGGGAAGGCAGCCATTCCATCCGAGAAACAATACTAGCACCCCCTCCTCCCGAGGAACTTGAAGCAAAGCAGCCGAAAAGAGGGAAAGCAGCACACAAATGGCAGAGCACTGCCATGGAGACCAACTCAGCATGCCAGCAAACCCAGCTAACCACCCGAAGGACAAGAACCATCCAGCCACTCACCTTGGATGACCTTCTATAAAAGGAAAGAAACACCTGCCACATGCCAGCACTCTTCCCACAGCAAAGCCAAAGAAAAGAAAAGCCAAGATAAAAGGCTGCCAAAACTCCCTACACACGCTAGCCTCCCAAGACAAATGAAGAAGGAGCAGAAGGCCAACACACAAATCTCCCCGCACATGCTAGCCCACAACCAAAGAAAAAGGCACAACTGGCGTCTACCCCGCCTAGCCAGCACACAATCTTGGCCAAGACTCTAGTGAGAAAAGCAGCTGCCCCCAGCTAACCCTGGAGATTAGAAAGGATGATGAAAAGAAGAGCTGTGTTGCGATGTCGTGGTCGCACAAATTAATTACCCTAGCTTAAAACAAATCAAACAAGATAGTATAGAGAAAGCAAGGGGTCAATCCCACGAGGACGATTTAGTTAAGATTTTCGTGCTATATGTTATGCAATTGGGGGGGTTGGAAGTTGTCTAGACTAAGCTAAAGCAAACTAAGCAAAAATTATATAAAACTGAAATTTATTAATAAAGCAAAACTTGATCACAAGTCAACATCCACCTACAGAAATCAGAACTGATCATGGAAACGACACATCAATTTATATTCTGAATATTTATCTCTTCTTAAAATTGGTTCGTTAATGGATCCGCCGTATAACTTACCCTAACCATCAAACAACCACAGTGTCCGCACTAGTAATTTGATTCAATGGCAGCATTAAAAACTAGATAAATTGATCAATTAAGAAACATAATTGTCCGCAATATATGTTTAGTTTGATTGAATGTTCTCCCTAAGATTAATAACGTAGATCCGCTACAATTACTAACTTAGTTGCTTCACAAGTTCATATATCACAACTCCGGTTTTGATATCAAACTTAGCAATAGATTGTCTACAACAATAACTTCGAGTCCGCTCTTAGCAATTAAATAAACAATCATAAGAAAATAAGCATAGGAGAACAAACATATTCATCATATAAACTGAAAAATTGAGGTAAAAATAGATCTCACAGTTCTTGAAATATGAAGGTTTCCGTGTCCTTGCAACCAAGCAAAAGAGTTTAGCCTTGCATGTTTATTGAACAACTAAATAAAAAGATGGAAGAAAACATGATTTAGGGTTTGTAGGAGGAAGATTTGTGTTTTCTTTGGTGCTGGCCGAAATTTCCTTGCTCCTCTCTTCCTTTATATATGCTTCGAAACCCTAGTATCTATTTTACAAAATAGTCCTTCCTTAAGTTGGCAGAATTTTGTTGTCCCTTGTAAAATTCATATCTCCTTCATATAACATCGTTTGCAGCTGATATTTGGAGAGTTTATACTTCTTTGAGTACTGAATCCACAAAAATTGAGTTTGCATCAATCGGACTTCTGTAGCTCGAGATATGAAGGTTTGAATGGACAAAGGTCGACATCGGCAGATTGCGAGATTTGACTTTGAAGGATGCGATTTCTGTGATATTCTTTATTTTATTTCTTTTTCCTTATTATTCCAGAAAGATATGGATGTTAGCTTTTGAATTCCACTGGAATCACTTCATTTCAATCTCTAGAGCTTCCGCTCTGCACAAAACATCGACTGAAGGTCAAATCTGTAAATCAGCTCCAATTACCTTCTTTTTGCATCTTTTATCCAAAAATACCTTCAAAACATAAAACAAAGAATATCAAGGTATTTTATACACAAAACATATGCAAAACACTAGGTAAATATAGATGAAACTATCAAATAATATGGTTGTATCAAGCTGCATGGCCCAGCACCTAAGGGACCAACGGGAAGAAGACAACATCACATAACTCCAAAAACCTCCCAAAAAAGAGAGGAGACAACACAACCCTTCAAACAAAACTTGGGAACTGAGCCAGACTTAATCAAGAGAACCATTAAATCAACCATGAACTTGAGCCTGAACTAAAAACCAAAACAGGAATTCTAATCCCAAACCAGACCTAGCAGCCACCCAAACCATACTGAGAAGGATCCTTCATCCAAAATGTAACTTGTGGTGGTCTTTTTCCCAAAAGTGGAAAATGCTAAAAAACATTTCCTGGAATTTTCAGAAAATCTTGCTCACCGACAATCGAGTCGAATGGAAAACTCGATTGTTACGCTCCTCCCAAATTAAATAGACCATGATTCCTAACCAAACATGCCTTAGTCTAGTTCAACACAATAGTTCATTGATGTCATGGTTGTAGCATAACGTATAGGGCAAGGAGTGAAGAGTTGTAGAATATTTACACTTATGGATAAAAAAGCTTTGCCAGAAAAAATAAAGGAGGTTGATCATTTTGAAGGTGAATATAAGGTAAGAAAAGCCAATTCAAAAATCACAATACTTCATCCTTTTTATCCCAAATTATCAATATTAACTTTAACTCTTCATGCCCTACTAGAAAATTTGACCCTTAAACCAACCAATTAAAAGTTAGAGAAAAAACTTCCCAAAGAAAAATTATCAAAAAGTCTAGGAATAACTATCTCAATTACCGCACCCCTTAAATGAGATATCTTAAAAGCTATTAAGTTTTGGACAACTATCTCATTTACCATAACTTTGGCACCCCTACAACTAACTTATCCCAACTAGTATAAGCCAAATCGCACTTGTGAATGCCATGTTAGCATTGTAGGATATAACATTCATATTTATAATGCCTTTAAGAAGAACTCTTCTAATTAATCAAAGTCGGGTGGACAATGTTTGAAAAAACCCTAAATGTAAATACAAACTCTTTACCTATTCATGATTTTTGTAGTGGGTTGGTAAATATGCTACTTGTAGAACATCCAAGGAGCTTGAAGGTGTCCATGAATATAATTTACCAAATGATGGTAAATATGGGATATAAAGAAGGTGTCATGAAATATTGCAAGCATCATATTTAAGAACGTCCTGTAATCATTTAGTGCAAAGGCTTTCATAAAAAGGTGATGCAAATGATAAATTGAGGATTGCTTTGAGTTGAGATAACAACTGGTAAATAAGTGTCTATAACGAGGCACCTAATAAAAAAATGTGTTACGTGCAATTCACTCCAAGTAGGCTACATAAGTTAGACTTGTCCAAACCAACAATAGAATATAAAGAAGATAACAGTGTCCTACCTAATAACTATAGGCGTTCCTTCTAGAGCACAAGACAACCACCTATTTTTTAATTAGAAGTTGGAGTTTGAACTCATAATGGTAAATATTCCACTCTAAAAATGCTAGAAAAACAAAGAAGGGTAAAGGGAAAGGAATTGGTTGATATGATAGAAGGCATAAATAAACCCATCATGGAAGAAGAAACCAACAAATTCTTGAAGTTGATAAAGCATAAATAATATAGTGTATTTGAGTAGTTCAAAATGACTTTTGCCGATATATCATTGCTTTTCTGATATTATGATAACACATGAAAAAGCTTTACAAAATATGTTGAATGAGGCATACAAGGCTTAAGATATTAATCAAGAAACCATGGAACACCTAGTAGGAAAAATCTAAGCCTTGAATTATATATACTTTACTGAATATGAATTGGGTCTTGATAGTACCAGGCACAATAAGCCATTAAACATCACAATGCAATGTAAATACATCCTAATTGCAAAGCATTGGTCGATAATGGTTATATGTTAAATGTCTTACCTAAGCATATATAAAAAGAAATGCTTGTTGATGGGTCATATATGAAACCTAGTATAATGATGGTGAGAGCATCATTACATGTAATGTGCATGTAATGATGCTCTCACCAAGATAATGTACATATAATGATGCTCTCACCAAGATAATTCACCAAGATATATTCATTCATCATCCTACAACATATTATTTGGGAGGCCATGGATTCATGCAATAGAAGTAATGGCTTCCTCATAGCACTAATGTATAAAATACATTGTTGCCACCTAATTTTTGACCCACTTATTTTTATGTTTCGAAAAAAAACAAAAAAATATTAAAAAAACAAAAATCCAAAAATATCTTATTGCAGATGCAAAATTGAACAAATTGATAGTTTAACTGTCAATTAAGGGTCAAATCACACAAATCAAAACCCAAGGACCAAATTGGAAAAAGCTCGCAAGCTGAAGGCTGTGTTTGGATTTTTACCTATGGAAAACTCTATAAATAGAGTGAACCATCACAAAGAAAAGAGACCAAAAAAAAATATACACACACCCAAACCCTAAACACCAAAAAACCCTAAAAAAATCTCTTCAGCCTAAGGGCTGCAGCCGTCAGCCCTCTCTTGGCAGCTGCGGTCCCTCCCCATTTCTCTCTTCCTTATCCCCTTTTCCCGGCCGACCACCATTCCAGCTGCAGCCCCACAATCTCTTCCCCACTTTCCCTTTCATTTCCCTCTTCTTCTCCCGACCAACCAGACCCCCACTCTCCTCTCCTCCTTGCCCTCAGCATCCAGTAGGCCCCCGACAATGACTAATCCCCTTCTCCAGCCGTGACAGCACCCCCATGCTCCCCATCTCATTTTCCTGTCCTCTCCACCTCCCTGGCCGGTGACCATAGCCATTTCTCCATAGCGACCATAGCAGTCCCCCTCACTTCCTCTCCTTCGCTGTCAGCTCCCCTTAACAACCCTGCCGACCGCACAGATCAGCCACGGGAGGCAGCCCTCTATCCAGATCTGACACACGTAGCCTCCAATGATAGCCTCGTCTACACATCCAAGGCGCTTGTCATCCACCAGCTTTCATTTCTTCTTCTTCTTTGACAGCATGGCTGATCACCGTCGTTCACGGCCTCAATTTCATTCTCCTCTTCCCACATGACAGCCATCAATAAACCCAACAGCCACCACATGCTAGAAGCCCTAATAGTGAGCAACCTACCAGTGATCTGAAGCTGAGAGAGAGCACACCGACAAGAATAGACCCGAGAAGGATAGGCCTGAGATTTCAAGAGAAATGAAATTGATTATTGTGTTTTGCTGTTGCTTTGTGTTTGTCTTTGCTTTGTAGGTCACCGTGAAGGCCACCATTGGCGAGAGAGTGAAGAGAAGAGGTAGATTTGTCACACCCCCTATTTGCTGTCCATCAGCAGCGGCGCGTGGAATCACGCGGTGATAGACTTCCAACTGCTGCCACCACTGTCCAGAACTGTTCCCGAGTTCCTTTTTGTAATTTTCTTTATGTTGTTGTGTTTATTTGAATTTGTATTGTGTTTTTAATTATTACTTGTAAAATGTAATGAAAAAAGAAAAAGGAAAGATAATGTGTGTGAGTTGTTTTTTTTTTTACTTGTAAAATATGATGAAAAAGAAATGAAAAAATAGAATGTGTGTGTGTGTGTGTGTGCGTGGTGTATTTTATTTATGTTGTTTTGTTAAGAAAAAAGAATATAAAACTATAAAAAATGTGTATTTGCAACGGCCAAAGCTTTATCCGAAAAATTACCTTAGATTTAATAACGAGTTTATTAAATCTTGAGAATTTGGCTTATATTAAAATAAATCATGAAATTAATTCATGAGAATTAATGGTTAATTTTAGGTAGTTAATGTCAGATTTACATGTAGTTTAACATTTACATATTCGGGAATAACCACCAAAATTGTCAGGATTATTTTGAGCGGTGGTCGATTTTTTATGAATCGATCAATTGCAAAATTAATTCTTGAGGATTAATGGTTAATTTCAGGTGGTAAATGAAGAAACTACAAGTAGGCTAGTATTTTCATATCTTGAAATAATCAATAAAATTCATAGGATTATTCTGAGCGTTGACCAATTCCTCAATCGGAACATTTTTCATGTGAATAAATACTACCCATTCAAGCATTCAAAATCATATCAAGATAGACAATGCAACTTACCTTAGGTAAGGTGTACTAGGGGTGCTAATACCTTCCCTTTACACAACCAGTCCCCTACTTTTGAATCTCTAATCAGACTAGTGCAAATCAGGTTTTCCTAGCGACCCTCAACAGCCAGGTGGCGAATCCTTAACAACTCCATTGTAAGACAACAAAAGACCCCCCTTGTCCGGGGACGCCGCGCGATGACGTGCGATAGGATGGCGACTCCACTGAGGATGGATATTTTTTATGAAAAAATAATGGACTGAGCTTTGAATATTTTGAAGCGATTTATTTGTTTTGATGTGTTTGAGTTTTATGTGTGTTTATTTTTGGTTAAGTTTTTTCGCATTTTTTATTTTGTGCATATATACATATGGCCATGCATTGTTAATCTATTTGAGTTATATCATTGTGGTTTGCAACTTTAAGTTAAGTGGGGGACAAGCAGCTTACCTATGACTTGAGTCAAGGTTGAAGTTTGTGTAAACCCCAACTCTTTGCTGAGTGTTTAGACTGGTAGTGATTGGTATACGTACCATCCCATTATCTACTAAACCCCCATATTGCCTTCATGAAGGTGATCATTGGGATAACAAGAGACCCTGTTTAGAGACCAAAGTAGAAAACTCACCTTTTGTTATCCAAACATTAGAACCAATCTTTAGGGTGTATGCTCCCTCCATTTTGTTTTGCATTAAGACAAACCCTTCTCGAAGCATCTTGAATTCAAGACTTTTGGGTGACACAGTGGTCATCACTTAAGAAATTTTCATTGTAGGGTTCAAGTAAAAATCAAGTTTTTGTTTATAATACAATTGTTATGATCACGTGTCACTCCTCGTAGGGAAAATTCGTAAAAAAAAACATGCATATACATTTTAACATGCATTCTTACAGTTTTTGTTTGTCATGTAATTGTTACAATCATGTGTCACTCCTCGAAGGGCAAGTCTATCAAAAAAAAAAAAACAAAAAACAAAAAAACATGCATATACATTTCAACATGCATTCTCACAGTTTTTGTTTATCATGCAATAGCTACAATCATGTGTCACTCCTCGAAGGGCGAGTCAGTAAAAAAAAAAACATGCATATACATTTCAACATGCATTCCCATAGTTTTTGTTTATCATGCAATTGTTACAATCACGTATCACTCCTCGAATGTTGAGTCCGTAAAAAAAAATACAAAAAATAGGCATATACATTTCAACATGCATTCTCACAATTTTTGTTTAGCATGCAATTGTTACAATCACGTGTCACTCCTTGAAAGGCAAGTTTATAAAAAAAAACACAAAAAAAACTATGAAAAAAAAAACACAAAAAAAACATGTATATACATTTCAACATGCATTCCCATAGTTTGAAATAGGGGTCCCTCAATCTGTCATCCTCTGAAGGGTCTAGAGTCATGGACATTTGACATTGCTGAGAAGAACTTACAAAGATACAGAGACATCATTCGTGTTTTTCTGCTAGCCAACAACAGAGTTCTCTACTCTCTAGTGAAATCAAGTGGGACATATGCTCAGATATTATCTACAAAGTGTTAATGCATTCATCAATGTAGATTGTGGAAAATTCAGGTTCCCTTTGAAGGGGTGTGGGTAGTCCATATATGAGTCCATTTCCATAAAGAAAGCATCAGTTAAAGAAGTTGTCAGTCCATTTAAGTATCAATTCATTTCTCTCCTGATCATGTGAAGTTTTTGTGGCATTGTCAAATCAAGGAGTTTTATGCCGCCATGCACAGTAGACCATGTTATTTGCGAGCAAAGATAAAATATCCTAATGTGAAAAGATAATATGGTATTGTTGAATCTATTCTGGTTTCTAAGAGGTCGAAGCATGTGCATTGCAAAATTACATTGCTTGACGAAGTGAAATTGCCGCAAGAGAGTCTTTTCTTCGTATGACAAAATTGTTCATGATTTGCGCACTTTGGTGGTTTGTTAAGAGTGCTTCCAGCTCGATTCATTTTTCATGTCCAATGAGGAGCATAAAAAAAAATTGTCTTCCTTTTGCGATATAATCCAGCTGAGAGAGATGAACAATTGCAAGAATATCAATAATCAAGTGTGAAAGTTAATCAGCAAAAGGCAAGTCAAGTTTTGTGGAGGATGTTATTATCGGTAGTGTCAGTAATAAATCATCATGAGCATAAGCAAGATCAATAAGCAGTGACAATACAGAGATGATTGTTTGAAAAGTTTGAGAAAAGTGTCACATCGTCAATAATTTTCTTATTTAATCTCATCGGCTATTACTTTGTTTTGGGGTTAAATCATCATTTCATTGAAGCATGTGTTTTCCTTGTCTTTTTGTTGTTTTGAAATCAAGAGATGTTTGATATTATTATTTTTGAAAAAATATTTTGATCAAACTCCAACATGCAAAATTTAAAGTTTATCATTCTTGAAAATTAAAAGTATTTTGATTGCAGAATTGACCCAACTTTTATTAAATGACATGATGACCAATACCAGGTGACCAAACAATTTTTTGAGCCATACACCGAGTTTTTGAACCACATCATAGAACTAAGCTTTATTAGTATGCTTTATTAGTCATGACTCTTGCATGTCCAAATCATTACACTAGACAAGGTCAAAATTTATCAGTTAAAACCAACTTTGCTTGAAATGAAAAAAGGCCATCTTTGTTTATTTCCTTCACTATTCTTAAAATATATATCCCTTGTTAATCCTGATTTGAGCTTGATATTATTTCTTTGAAAAAACCCAACATGGATCAAACCCTCACATTGGGGGAAAATAAGATATTTGTAGTTTGAGGATATAGTGACAACATTAGAATTAACAAAAAGGGGGATGTTTAATAATGAAAACCAAGCATTAGAGAAGAAACAAATTGAGGTAGGACATGGCAAAAAACCAAGAGTCGATGCTAAAGACAAGTTCAAAAAAAAAATTGAAGAAAAAAAGAAAAAAATAATAAGAAGAAGAGAATATTGAACTATACCATGTCCGTTGGTATCTTTGGTCAAACCTTACGTGGGAAGAAATGTTATTAAGATTATCGAGTCTCCAAGATAAGTTATTCATCAAATGAAGATCTTGCAGAATTGTTTTGTTAGACTATATTGAGTGCAACAAAAGATGAAATAACATTAGATGACAAATGATGGTTCGGGTTTTAGTATTTCCCTTTCAAGTTTGAAATTGTCAATAAAAGGAATGACATGGTTGTAGAGATTCTTAGAACATTGGTTGATTGATAAAAAAATCATGTTAAGATAATTAACGTATTTTTATGTCGTCTCTTCTACAAAGACAACAAGAGAAAAAGAGTTAACAACTAGCTAATGGTGATCCTTGGTCTTTGAAACCCTTAAACACCTTTCTGAGCCTATGAATGTCCTTTCCTTTATAGCCCTGAACCATAGCCTCATTACATGCATGTAAAAGTCCTTCTTGATCAAGCAAGCATTTTTAACTGATAAGTGGCACTCTCAAAATTGTTAGAGTTTTTCCATAAGGGTTATAATTTTACGAAGTTAGTTACAAGTTGTTATGCATATTAATAAAGTAAGTACTGAAAAATGAGACAAATTTTCAATTGAATCTTGGGTCTTTACTCGACACTCTAATTGTTTGAAAACCACGAATTATCACTTCATCATGTTCTATCAAATAACATACCCCCAAAATCAGAAACTAGAATTGAAACAAAAAAAACCCATAAAAAAACAATTTCAATCTCACAATGAGTCAATTGCTGTTAACAAAATACAAGATAATTACAAGTCTACATGCATTGAATATCTGTGTTGGGTATTTGACCAAATGAATTTGATTTTCAACAAACAACATCTCTTTGATTTTATTTCAAGAATCAAACTTTGGATGCACATGATCTTTGAAATTGGTGACTTAATTTCAGAACAAGAAAGATTTACAAACAGAGAAAACCTTGATCGGATTTGCAGAATCCTTGACATTGATAGTTCTTGACTATCAATGAAAAGCCAAGTAGTCAGAGGCCAGAATGTGGATCTTGATAGGAATGCAAATAATTTCACATCAGCTTAGGGGTAGGGAAACACAAGTAAATAATGTCAGTGAAATTTATCAATGAGCACCAACAAATCCAACTCAAGGCAGTATTGCTTAATAGAGAATGATTGTTTAACAAGTTCGAACTGTGATTGATGATAACATTGCATTTAAAGGGCATCTTCAGGTTTTGAAATATTTGGCTTGCCCACAGATTTGGTTGTCTCCAAAAAGATATTATTGCATGGGTGCATAATGATAAATGTTGAAGAATATGCAAGCCACCAAGATTGATCAAGGAATAATTTGCTTTGAAGCCAGTCGACTTAAGGTTCAATTCATTGAATGAATATGGGAGACAGGAAAAATCTCATCGACATATAATTCTTTGCGTGAACTGAGAAGAATTTGTTTAAAAGAAATTAAGTCTATAGCGAAGAGTTTCATAATGAATGATTGTAGTTGCATCAATTCAAGGTACAATTTATTGCATGATTATGAATGATGATAACATTACATCTTTTCTCACGAGCTGAGAGGAATTTATTATGGATAACATTGAGCTTGCAATGATGAGTTTTGGATGCATTTCTGGATGACTCGACAATTCCATGAAGGTTGATGATGACATACGGCAGAAATACAATTCAATTGATAAAAAACTCCATGACTAATTAACAATCCAAGATGGGGACAGGATTAGCAAGCCTTGCAATGATTCTTAGCAGAACAAACGCAAACCAAAGAGCTGTTATTGAAAGAATCAAAGAAAATGGATGACTTGTTACACTCCTTCACGATGAATCAAGCAACACCACACTTGGGGGCAAGGTTAAACTTGATAAACAATAAGAGTAGAGATCATCGCAGATAGCCCAGAATAAGCAATGCGCTTAAGTTGGGTGGATGAATGACAACAAAGCTTTAGAGATTAGACAAAGACATCCTATGACAATGGAGCATCAGAGAAAGGGGACCTTCACCTTTTTTAGGGAAGTATACATGCATCATCATGCATTGCATCCCCATCTTCACCATCTTTCATTCGGGTAGGTCACCCGTTATAATGAGACCCTCACATCCTTCTTTCATCTAGGTAGGTCACCCACTATGATGAGACCCTCTTCTTTCATCTTCCATTCAGGTAGATCACCTGTTATAGTGAGATCCCATCTAATCCAAGTAGGTCCCCCGTCACCATTGAGACCCCATCTAACCCTGGTAGGTCACCCGTCACCATTGAGACCCCATCTTCCATTTGGATAGGTCACTCATCACCATTGAGACCCCATCTTCCCTCCAGGTAGGTCACCCATCATAACAAGACCCCATCTTCCCTCCGGGTAGGTCACCCATCACCATTGAAACCTCATCTAACCTGGGTAAGTCACCCGTCACCATTGAGACCATCCTAACTATTCTAACCCGAGTACGTCCCCCGTCACCATTGAGACCCCATCTAACCCGGGTAAGTCACCCGTCACTATTGAGACCCCATCTAACCCGGGTAGGTCACCCGTCACCATTAAGACCATCCTAACTATGCTAACCCGGGTAGGTCACCCGTCACCATTAAGACCATCCTAACTATGCTAACCCGGGTAGGTCACCCGTCACCATTGAGACCCCATCTAACCCAAGTAGGTCACCCGTCACCATTGAGACCATCCTAACTATGCTCACCCGGGTAGGTCACCCGTCACTATTGAGACCTCATATAATCCGGGTAGGTCACCCATCACAATTGAGACCATCCTAACTCTTTTAACCCGGGTAGGTCACCCATCACCAATGAGACCCCATCTAACCCGGGTAGGTTACCCGTTACCATTTAGACCATCCTAACTATGCTAAACCGGGTAGGTCACCTGTCATCATTGAGACCTCATCTAATCCGAGTAGGTCACCCGTCACCATTGAGACCCCATCTAACCTGGGGAGGTCACCCATCACCATTGAGACCATCCTAACTTTTCTAATCCGGGCAGGTCACCCGTCATCATGAGACCACTTCACTATCTTCCATTCAGGTAGGTCACCCGTCATCATGAGACCACTTCACCATCTCCACCATTCTATTTTTCTTTATAACACTTACGATTTAAAGTCTTACAAGACTTTAGTCGTAAGCATTGTAAAGAGGGGGCATCTATTGCTACCCAATTTTTGACCCACTTATTTTTATGTTTCGGAACAAAAAATATTAAAAAATGACAAAAATCCTAAAATATCTTGTTGTAGAGGCAAAATTGAACAAATTGAGAGTTTAACAGTCAATTAAGGGTCAAATCGCACAAATGAAAACCCAAGGACCAAATTGGAAAAGGCGCGTGTAACAACCCAGATTTATATATATATATATATATATCTAACACATATGGTATCGGAATTCAGCGAACCTTATTACCTCACATCATCAGAATACCATCCATACAATCAACCTTTCATTAAAAGTGGATCTTACCTAAACATGTAGTATTATGGTTGCATAATTAGGAATTCATATTAAAAATATACATACATGGACATGAGGTTGCATTCCTATACTACTAATAGCCATTACGAATTTACTCAAAAGGGTCTAATAGAAGTTATGTGTTCAGTACATGGATTCACACAAAATACATTGTGATTTAGAATGCATCTACATGATTCCTCGCAATAGTAGGTTCCCGTGTATCGGGTTCCTTAGACACCTTGTGGATGTGACGTCCCTACAGCAATACAAAACATTTAAGAAACTATAATTACTTAATGATAATAATAATGGTAACTAAATGGTCTGACAGTTACAGGAGGCATTAACGTTTATATTTCCTTCATGTACTTGGTACAAATAGCTCGTAATGCATATAAATGCATTAATTTAACAGTAACATTTCCCGAGACAATAACATGTCTCCAACACTAACAGTAACAGATCAAACAGTAACAGTTCCAACAGTAACAAGTCAGGAAACAGTAACAACCGTAACAGATTAAACAGTAACGGATCAAAAAGTAACAGGTCTGGAAACAGTAACAGTTCCAAACCGTAACAGATCAAACATTAATAGATCAACAGTAACAAATCAAACAGTAACAGGTCTAGAAACAGTAACAGTTCTAAACCATAACAGATCAAACAGTAACAGGTCTAGAAACAGTAACAGTTCCAAACCGTAACAGATCAAATAGTAACAGATCAACAGTAACTGATCAAACAGTAACCAAACCCTTAAAATCAATCTCGATCCAATCATCCTAGGTCTACAAAATCCTAAACATCATCCTCAACACAACCATAATTAATAACCCGTCTATCCTCTTAAGGCATATTTACTGAGGTTAATCGTTCATTCACACCGGCCATCCTTTTTAGATGCCATTAGCCAAAGATAATCAATCATTCATTCCGGTCATCCATTTGGATGGCATTAGCCGAAGCTAATCAATCATTTGTCCCGGTCATCCATTTGGATGCCATTAGCCGAAGCTAATCAATCGTTCGTTTCGGTCATCCATTTGGATGCCATTAGCCGAAGCTAATCAATCATTCGTTCCGGTCATCCATTTGGATGCCATCAGCCGAATCTAATCAATCGTTCGTTCCGGTCATCCATTTGGATGGCATTAACCGAAGCTAATCAATCATTCGTTCCGGTCATCCATTTGGATGCCATTAGCCGAAGCTAATCAATCATTCGTCAACATTTACATTTTCAACAATCTGATATAGGTTCTAAAACATTAGAGTAATATTCATGTTAAAGTATTTCCTTATTCAATGTATGAAAAAGGAAGGTGCAAGTCACCTACCTGTTCCACTTGTAGGCTGAGCTTGTCTTGACGATGATCCAATCCCGACCGTACCGCCTACGACATCAATGGTCATAAATCAGTACACTTGCATTTTTTAACTACATCCATCACTACACTCATTTTAAGAGTTCATATGTTCATACACAAGTGTTCCACATTTTACCCCTTCATATCCTAAAATTGTTAATTTCGGCATGCAAAATCCTTCCATAATTTCAGCCGAAACACTCATGTAATTCTCAACAAAATACACATCAATTTCCAGCACCCAACAAGCAAGAATTTCCATTTCAACACACACAATTCGACAACAAACGTACACCACACATGTTGTAACAACCCCACCGAAACAATTCAATATGTCTTTACATTTGTTATTCTTTTATAACTTTTGACATTAAAAATATCATACTAAACACCCATTTTCAAACATAACTTGTTTCTTTTCCTTTAATGCATCTCACTACATCGTTTCGCGACCTCCCATCTCTTTTCCCCCTTTTTCTCAAAACTGTCAGCAGAGGTCGAATTTCGACCTCTACCCAGATTTTTCCCCATAAATGGAGTTGTAGAACTCTGTTTTGTACAAAACTTATCTTGTTAGAAAGCTAACATATAGGGCTACAACTCTTATGAAGAGAATAGAACCCAGTTTTGTCCCCAAAATTTACGAAATGCATCTCAAATGTGACAAACCTGCTATTCTGCAGAATCTGCCCTGCATAGTCATGTTAGGTGACCCTTAACTAGAGTTATAAAATTCCAAATTACGTGAAACAAGTTTCCTTGGATAGTAGACATATAGAACTACAACTCCTATGAAGAAACCTGACCCCAATTCCTTTGTTTTACCACTCAAATTCTCTCTCAAAGTCACAACATGAATCTGTCAAGTTGTTAATTTCTGCAACACATGCATTTGGCCGCAAATTGGCTGTGGGAAACAAGATTTCCCTCATTCTTTTCATGCTCAACCATTCTTTACACAACATTCACATCCTATTTCATGACACATTCATCAATTTTACACAATTCCACATTTTCCCCCAAAAATTTATCTAAGAACCGTAACCAAAAATTCATAACGAAAAATCATACAATTTAACCATAAAGTAATAAGGTAAAGAATCTTTTAAATGCATATAGAAACACCATACCAAGAGGGGTTCAAGATCCTAATAACTTGTGAAATCGAAATATCCTCCTCTCCTCTTTTCTTCCTACAAGTGTCGGCCAAACACTTCTTTTCTTCCACTTTCTCCTTCCAATAATGATCCCAATCCTTGGGTTTTTGATGTTTATAGGTTTTAATAACCCTTAAACATCTTCTTTAATTGAGCAAGAAAATATCACAATCTCCCTCTCTTTCACCCTCACCTATTCTCTTCTGGAAATGAGGGAAAAGAGGGGTATTTATACTCCTGAATTTCACTTATTGCACTTAGGCCCCCCCATCTCTTTTAAATGCTCCTTTTTACCCCACATGTTCTCTTCCTTTATTTTAAATCATAATCTTTACATTTATTTCCATTTCACCCTCCCCTCAACTTATTTATTTCTCTTTTCATTTATTTCTTTAATTTAACACTTACATTTATTTCCCGGGGTTTACATTCTCCCCTCCTTTTAGAAATTTCGTCCTCGAAATTAAATTAAGTACCTATTTGAGGAAATAAATGTGAATACTTATTCTTTATGTCAAACTCTTTTCCTACGCTTCTTCCTCTATTTGTGAGCTTCTCCATAATACTCTCACCAATGGAACTCTCTTATTCCTTAGTATCTTTACATCTCGATCTAAAATCTTGATGGGTTTAACTTCCATGGTTAAATCCTCTTTCTAATCACCTGTACTTTGTCAGTTGTCTGTTGTACCATTTCGGGTCCTAACAGCTTCTTTTCCCCTATTTCATCCCAACAAATTGAGGTACGACACTTCCGCCCGTACAATGTTTCATATGGAGCCATACAAATAGTAGTTTGATAACTACTATTACAAGTAATTTCTACCAATGAAAAGTGATCTTCCCAATTTCCACCAATTTCCAGTACAAACCTTAAAAGATCCTCAAGAGTTTGAATGATTCTCTCCGAGTACCCATCCGTCTGTGGATGAAATGTCGTGTTTAGATTTAACTTTGTTTATAATGCCCGTTGTGAACTAGGCCATAGTCTCGATATGAACCTTGGATCCCGGTCAGAGACAATCGCTACTAGCACCCCATGGCGTTTGACCACTTCATTTATGTATAATTTTGCTAGTTTATCCATTGAGTTTGTCGTTCTCATAAATAAAAACAAAAGATTTTGTTAGTCGATCCACAATAACCCATATGGCATCATTACTTTTCTTTCCCTTGGGTAATCCTATCACAAAGCCCAAAGAGATATCCTCCCATTTCCATTCTAGAATTAATAACAGCTGTAACTTCCCTGTAGTTTTCTGATGTTCTATCTTCACTTGTTGACAAATCCCACAATTCGACACAATTTCTGCTATTTCTTTCTTCATATTTGGCAACCAATAATATTACTTTAACTCCCTATACATCGTTGTACTTCCAAGATGGTAGAAAAAAAAAACGGGATTCATGAGCTTCTCTCAATACCTCATCTTTAAGATCTCATTATTGGCAAATAATTCGGTCTTCCCATAGCTATTAGTCCATCATATAACACCTTAAAGGACTTTTCTATACCCGGTTCACATTCCTCTTGATCTTCCTTACCTTCTCATCTACTTGTTGAGCCTCCAAAACTTTATCTAGAAGTACAGATCGGATTTTTTTTAACTGGCTAACAATGACCCTTCAGGACCTAAACTTAGCCACAAACTCATTTTTCTCATTTCCACTATACTTCCTTGTCTCTTAATTTCTAGGTTATTCATAATTACTTTACTCTTTCTACTTAAAGCGTCTGCTACAATGTTAGCCTTACCAGGATGATAGTCAATCCCACAATCATAATCTTTTATTAACTCCACCCATCTTCTTTGGCGCATGATTAACTCTTTCTGCAACATCAAATATTTCAAACTTTTACGATCTGTGAAGATTTGCAGTTATGACCCATACAAATATTTTCCCCCTATTCTTAGGGCAAGCACTACCGCTGCAAGTTCTAGATCATGAACTAGTTAATTCTCCGCATGTGGCTTTAATTGTCTAGAAACATAAGCAATTACACAACCATGTTGCATCAGTACACATCCCAGACCTCTTTTTGAAGCATCACTATATACCGCAAACCCTCTTGTTCCTGATGGAAAGGCCAACACAGGAGCAGAAGTGAGCCTTTTCTCTCGTTCTTGAAAACTCCCTCCACACTCCTCCGACCAACAAATTTGACTTCTTAGCAAGTTAGTCCGGCCAAAGGTGATGTTTTGGTGGAGAACCCCTCAATAAACCTCCGGTAATATCCTGCGAGACCCAAGAAACTTCGAATTTCTGTCACATTATTAGGTCTCTCCCATTTTAACACAACCTCTACCCTCTTTGGATCCACGAATATTCCTCCTGCAGAAATCACATGGCTCAAAAATACCACTTCCTTGAGCCAAAACTCACACTGATCCAGCTTTGCATACAATTTATTCTCCCTCAAAAGTCCGTAACACGACCCGCAAATGTTGTTCATGCTCTAAATGTGAGCTAGAATATACCAAGATGTCATCAATAAATACCACCATGTATTGATCCAAATAAGACTGAAATACTCGATTCATCAAATTTATGAACATCGTTGGTGCATTGGTCAACCCAAAAGGCATCACTAAGAACTCATAATGTCCATAACAGGTTTTGAGTGTTGTCTTCTGAATATCTTGTTCTTTAATTCTCAATTGATGATACCCCGACCTCAAATCTATCTTAGAGAATACCTTAGCACCTTTTAACTGATCAAATAATTTATCTATTCATGGAAGTGGATACTTGTTCGTTACCGTCACCATATTCAATTATCGATAATCAATGCATAGTCGAAGGGTACCATCCTTCTTCTTTGCAATAATACTGAAGCTCCCCAAGGTGAGTTACTTGGTCGAACGAATCCCTTATTTATTAACTCCTGAAGCTGGACCTTCAGTTCAACAATTTTTTTTTTTTTGTTAACCAAACAGGACACCCCTTCCTTAATAACCTTCTAGCCCTTAAGACTGAAATCATACAGTTTGGAAGAACTTTTCTCTCTCCTTTAAATACAACATTCCTATTTCCTATTTCCTGGATAGTCACTGTTTTGGTAAAACAATCCACTTGTGCCCTATGTTTGCTTAACCAATCCATACCCAAGAATCAAGTCAAAGCCATATAATTCTAACGGCATAAGGTCCCCATTCAATTGCAACCCTCCAATATATAGTTTCACTCTTCTATAGATATCATCAATATTTATGTTTTCTCCTAAAGGGTACTAATTGTCACCCCTATCCTCAGTTTGTGAGGCACGACATGCAATCTTTCCACAATTCTACATAATACAAATGAATAACTAGCTTCAGAATCAATCAAAGGATAACTTGCATTGTATTTAACTGTATTGTTCCTGCCACAACATCGGGCACAGCTCCCACATCCTCTTGAGTCATATGATATACTTAACTCTAAAATCTTCCCTCCTGAACTTTGATCTCTCTCGAATAACACTTATCCATGACGAGGTAAGTCTAACAGGTTGATCAACTCTAATCGAACTGTTGCTGACTCCCAACATCGGTCCTCTGACTTGGGTTTCCCTTGTTAGCCCTACGAGGACAATCCTTCTTCCGATGACTCATGTCCCCACAATAATAACAACCTCTACCCATATGTGTGCACTCCTTCTATCGATGCCCCTCTCCTCTACAGATGTAGCATCTTCCTAGCATCGTAGAACAATCCCTCGGATTTCTTTGCTCACACCCCTGACCTTCTCCATACCCCGAGCAGCCGTACCAAATCCCGCACAGAATGAAGTTGCATAGCTATTAATATCATTCTCAGTTATTGTCTTAGTCCATCACGAAACATGTCTACTCTGTGGTGCTTCGTGGGACATGGGTGGAGGCAAAAGGTGTTAAATCCTAAAACTTCCTTTTTTGAGAAGGTTCCACAACCCATTTCCCATATATCTTTTGCCCATTGTACTATTATAATGACCCTCTCTAATCTAGAGGCTACATTGGAAGCACCTATAGCCACCTCTACCACCACAGTTTATACTATATGTTCCATAAAAGCATAATATGAAAATAAGTTCAACGCAACCATCGGCACTGCTGGGAAAGGTATATTGGTTTACCTCTCGCCTTCAGATGCCTCCGCTGGAGGAACACCTGTCGGTCGAGAAATAGAATTTCCTAACCTTTCCTTTACCCGTTTTCATGCTGATGTCAAGGATTTTTGACATCATTAGCTTTCATCTCATAGAGCTAATCAAATCTATAAATTTTTGCCGATATCGACATCATCTGCCGATATCATTAACTATTCTGAAACCGAATAACTAATCAAGTTCTATATCTTACCACCAATGTATCGGTAATGCCGATATCATCCGGCTCGTTTCTTTCTACACACACACACACACACACATATAAGACATAGTAAATGCCACGAAATCCCCTTCATACTGTTATAAAGTAAACTTGACCCCCCCTTCCTCGTGTAGGGGTTGGGTCAGTCCTAGCTTGCTGTCTGGTTCGAACCATCCTATAATACCTTTCAAAAATCACCACGACAATGCCATTATCATTGATCCCCAGGATTAAGACCAGGTGCTCTGATACCAACTGTAACTATGAGACCATCACCAATGAGATAGGTCACCCATCACCAATGAGACCCCATCTAACCCGGGTAGGTTACCCGTTACCATTTAGACCATCCTAACTATGCTAAACCGGGTAGGTCACATGTCATCATTGAGACCTCATCTAATCCGAGTAGGTCACCCGTCACCATTGAGACCCCATCTAACCTGGGGAGGTCACCCATCACCATTGAGACCATCCTAACTTTTCTAATCCGGGCAGGTCACTCGTCATCATGAGACCACTTCACTATCTTCCATTCAGGTAGGTCACCCGTCATCATGAGACCACTTCACCATCTCCACCATTCTATTTTTCTTTACAACACTTACTATTTAAAGTCTCACAAGACTTTAGTCGTAAGCATTGTAAAGAGGGGGCATCTATTGCTACCCAATTTTTGACCCACTTATTTTTATGTTTTGGAACAAAAAATATTAAAAAAGGACAAAAATCCTAAAATATCTTGTTGTAGAGGCAAAATTGAACAAAATGAGAGTTTAACAGTCAATTAAGGGTCAAATCACACAAATGAAAACCCAAGGACCAAATTGGAAAAGGCGCGTGTAACAACTCGGATTTATATATATATATATATATATATAACACATATGGTACCGGAAATCAGCGAACCTTATTACCTCACATCATCAGAATACCATCCATACAATCAACCTTTCATTAAAAGTGGATCTTACCTAAACATGTAGTATTATGGTTGCATAATTAGGAATTCATATTAAAAATATACATACATGGACATGAGGTTGCATTCCTATACTACTAATAGCCATTACGAATTTACTCAAAAGGGTCTAATAGAAGTTATGTGTTCAGTACATGGATTCACACAGAATACATTGTGATTTAGAATGCATCTACATGATTCCTCGCAATAGTAGGTTCCCGTGTATCGGGTTCCTTAGACACCTTGTGGATGTGACGTTCCTACAGCAATACAAAACATTTAAGAAACTATAATTACTTAATGATAATAATAATGGTAACTAAATGGTCTGACAGTTACAGGAGGCATTAACGTTTATATTTCCTTCATGTACTTGGTACAAATAGCTCGTAATGCATATAAATGCATTAATTTAACAGTAACATTTCCCGAGACAATAACATGTCTCCAACACTAACAATAACAGATCAAACAGTAACATATCAAACAGTAACAGTTCCAACAGTAACAGGTCAGGAAACAGTAACAACCGTAACAGATCAAACAGTAACATATCAAACAGTAACAGTTCCAACAGTAACAGGTCAGGAAACAATAACAACCGTAACAGATCAAACAGTAACGGATCAAAAAGTAACAGGTCTGGAAATAGTAACAGTTCCAAACCGTAACAGATGAAACATTAATAGATCAACAGTAACAGATCAAACAGTAACAGGTCTGGCAACAGTAACAGTTCGAAACCGTAATAGATCAAACAGTAACAGTTCTGGAAACAGTAATAGTTCCAAATCGTAACAGATCAAATAGTAACAGGTCTGGAAACAGTAACAGTTCCAAACCGTAACAGATCAAACAGTAACCAAACCCTTAAAATCAATCTCGATCCAATCATCCTGGGTCTACAAAATCCTAAACATCATCCTCAATATAACCATAATTAATAACCCGTCTGTCCTCTTAAGGCATATTTACTGAGGTTAATCGTTCATTCACACCGGCCATCCTTTTCGGATGCCATTAGCCAAAGATAATCAATCATTCATTTCGGTCATCCATTTGGATGCCATTAGCCGAAGCTAATCAATCGTTCGTTCCGGTCATCCATTTGGATGCCATTAGCCGAAGCTAATCAATCGTTCATTCCGGTCATCCATTTGGATGCCATTAGCCGAAGCTAATCAATTCTTATTTGATCAACTTATATCATTTATAATCACATGTAATATGCATATTAAGGTATTTCCTTATTTACTATATATATAAAAGAACAAAAGGCACAAGTAGCCTACCTACTCCACCTGTGGGTTGTTCTTCTCTTGACAATGGTTCAATCCCAATTGCACCACCTGCAATGTTGGGTCACACCATAACAAGTCTGAAACAATAACAGGTGCAAAACAGTAACAGTCCGCACAATAACAAGTCCGAAACAGTAACAGATGCAAAACAGTAACAAGTCGCACCATAACAAATTTGAAACAGTAACAGGTGCAAAACAGTAACAGTTCGCACAATAACAAGTCCGGAACAGTAACAAATCCAAAACAGTAAGAGGTCGCACCATAACAAGTCTGAAACAGTAACAGGTGCAAAACAGTAACAGTTCGCACAATAACAAGTCCGAAACACTAACAATAACAGGTGCAAAACAATAATAGTTCGCACAATAACAAGTTCGAAACAATAACAGGTGCAAAACAATAACAGTTCGCATAATAACAAGTCTGAAACAATAACAAGTGCAAAACAGTAACAGTTCGCACAATAACAAGTCCGAAACAGTAACAGGTGCAAAACAGTATGTTTTCACCATTTCAGCACACAATCCTTCAACAATTTTTCAGCCAAAACACACACGATTTTCCAGCCAACACACATATTTTCGAGCATATAACCACACATAGAAACCATCAATTTCAGCCCATAATCATTCAACAAATTCCAGCAAAACACACACAAGTCCGAAACAGTAACAGGTGCAAAACAGTATGTTTTCACCATTTCAGCACACAATCCTTCAACAATTTTTCAGCCAAAACACACACGATTTTCCAGCCAACACACATATATTTTCGAGCATATAACCACACATAGAAACCATCAATTTCAGCCCATAATCATTCAACAAATTCCAGCAAAACACACACCAAGTTCCAGCCAACACACACATATTTTCCAGCATATAAACCACACTTAGAAACCCTCAATTTCAGTCCATAATCATTCAATAAATTCCAGCAAAACACACACGAAATTCGAGCCAACACACCTATTTTCCAGCATATAAACCACACTTAGAAACCCTCAATTTCAGTCCATAATCATTCAACAAATTCCAGCAAAACGCACACGAAATTCCAGCCAACACACACCTATTTTCCAGCATATAAACCAGACTTAGAAACCCTCAATTTTAGTCCATAATCATTCAACAAATTCCAGCAAAACACACACGAAATTCCAGTCAACACACATATTTTTCTTTACATTTAGCTTGGGTCTTATGTTAATTTTCCCTAGGGTTTTTCTTCTTCATTTGGTTTCATGTCTTAATAAGAAAAAGAAAAGAGTTTCATGACTCTTACCTCTTGTATCTCACAAGGGTTTTTAGAAAATTTGAAACTCTTCTTTCTCTTCTCTTGTTGCCTCTCTTCCTTCTTCTTCCCTTTCTTCTTCCTCTCGGCAAGTGTCCTCTTTTCTCCCTAGGTCTCACTCCTCACACACTTTCACAAGGTTTTCTCCCCCTAATTTTGGTGTAAGGTTCGGCTATGTAGAGAGAAGATGGAGAATGGCGACAAGAAAGAAAAATCCCCTCACTCCCTCTCTCCTCCTTGTATTTATACTCCTCATGAAATGAGGTGGTTGTTTGGGGTTTGGATTAGATGTGTCCTAACCTTGTTTTGCTCTATCTAAAACCGGTTTTCCTCTTTGTTCTTGTTTTTTTTAAAAAACAGAATTTGTCTTCATTTCATATATATATATATATATATATATGTTTTTCTCTTGGGTGTTTACAATATTACTATGCGTTTATGTATGATCCACTTTTAAATGAAATGTTCCTTGTATGAATGATATTAAATGATGTGGGGTGAACTGGTCTGTCGATTATCGTCACCATGCGCATAGAGTGTATATATATATATATAAAAAAATCACGGGTTATTACCGAATGAGTAGGGGTGAATTTAGTAGGCACTACTTAATCTTCTCAAAAACCTCTTCACACTCTTCATTCTAAATCCTAGGATTATTCATCCTTAACAAATGAAAGATTGGGTCACAAGGCATGGTTATTTGGGATATAAATGGAGCGATGTAATTTAACCTTCCTAAAAAACCTCTTACTTATTTCTCAGTCTTGGGAGTTGTCATGGCTTGAATAGCCTTTACTTTCTCAAGATCCACTTCTATCCCTTTGTCGCTCACCACAAATCCTAACAACTTCCCAGATTTCATCCCGAATGAACACTTTGCAGGGTTAAGTCTCAACTTATATTTTCTTAACCTTCCAAATAATTTCTTCAATATCTGGACATGATTCTCTCCTTCTCCAGATTTAGCAATCATGTCATCCACGTATACTTCAATCTCCTTGTGCATCATGTCGTGAAATAAAGTCACCATAGCCCTTTGGTAAGTGGCACCAACATTCTTTAACCCAAATGGCATGACTTTATAGCAGAAGGTCCTCCATGGTGTAACAAAGGTTGTCTTCTCCTTATCTTCTTGTGCCATTTTTATCTAATTATAGCCTGAAAACCCATCCATAAAGGAATACATGGAGCTACGAGCTGCATTGTCAACTAACATGTCTATATGCGGTAGAGGAAAATTATCTTTAGGGCTAGCACGATTTAAGTCCCTAAAGTCCACACAGACTCTAATCTTGCCCTCCTTTTTAGGCACCACCATTATGTTTGACACCCATTGTGGATACTTGACCACTTCTAAGAAACCAGCGTTCCATTGTTTTTCAATTTCTGCTTTTACTTTGATCAAAACTTCCAGATGAGTTGTTCTTAACTTTGCTTAATCGGTCTGCATCCTTCTTCTAATGGTATCCTATGGACTATGATATTTGTATCTAATCCTGGCATATCCTTATAAGACCAAGAAAAAACATCTACATAATCTCGAAGTAGTGTAATCAAGTCTTCTCTTTTCTTGTGTGTGATTAAAGTTCCTATCCTAAGCTCTCTTCGGCTTTCTTCATTACCCACATTTATGGTTTCAAGTTCCTCTTTAGCGGTTTTCCAAACCTGTTCATATTTTTCTATTAATTTTATAAGTTCCCTAATGCTATTTTCATCCCTTTCTTCTTTTTCTATAGCTATTATATATTCTTTAAAATTCGGCCACACATTCTCAGTGTAAAGTGCAGGTGTTGTTGTGGAAGTTCCGCTTTCAGGAAAGTGAGTGTAAATGCATATAACAAAATAAAAAATAAAAAGAGAGATGAACTAAAAAAGCATGATCTCATTAAAAAACATTTGGTTCAAAACAAAACAAAGATAAAATTCAATTGACCTGTTGAGCCTCGAATTAAAACAAAAAAAAACAACAAAACAGACATTGTTTATTACATTCTAAAAACCAATGGAGCTTCTTGGGTCTCCCAATTCTGAAACTTCTCTCCCTCGGCTAGCTTCCGAATACATGTGCGGGCAATAACTTCCTCTAGAGTATAGATGGTTAATTGCGGCAGTTCTTCGTCCTTCTTCCAAATTGAGTCTTCTTGGCAATACCCTTGACTTCTTCTTCCATAGTGTTTATGCTCATAGATGAAAGCTTGTGAAGAGAGCTTTCAGGTCCTTGGTTAGGTTGCATCACATATGCAGCCTTTGGGAATGAAACCCTAATTGGAGGAATGACTAAGTTTCCTTCTTCAAGCTTCCTTCCTTCAATCCTCGCCATTCTCTTCTTGCACCAGCAGCCCACTTGTAATCCTCCTTTCTAGGCTGATATCCTAGCCTAAACCTTTATTTTCTGCAACTTTCAACTTTGTTATACCAATCCACTCGACTCTTTCTTTTCCTGCGTCAAATCGGACAGGAATCTCATGCTTTAACAAGTTTTTACCAGCCATTTTGGTGGCCTTTGAGATCATGGGTTTTCGTATTATAGTTTTCTCAGGCACCCACTCGATATTCATAACCTCGAATGCATGCAAGCTCCCATCCATACAATCTTCAGCTTCAATGAAAGGGACCGCCACATTTTTCAACATTGATATAGTCTCCTTGACCTTAACGGTAACCAAGACACCATTGGCAATGCACTTCAAACATTGATGCAACGAGGAGGTGACCACTCTTGCAGAATATATCCAAGGCCTTCCTAACAACATGCTATAGGAAGGGTGGATGTCCATCACTTGAAGGGTTACTAGAAAAACTTGTGGACCCACAGCTAGTTCAACTTCGATCAACCCTAACACTTGCCTTGGTGAACCGTCATATGCTCTAGCCATCATCACACTTGGCTGCATATGGGAGGGATCCACCGGCATCTCATTCAACATGTGCCTCGGCAACACATTAAGGGTTGAGCCATTATTGATGAGAACTTTACCAATGAGACAATCTTTTCATCGGACCGTGATATACAAAGGCTTGTCATGGCCATTTCCTTCAGCGTCAAGTTCATCTTCGGTGAAGTACAAGTAATTTGAAGAATGATTTCTCCCTACTAGATGCTCCATAGTCCTTTATTCGATATCTTGAGGTACGTAGGCCTCATTCAGTACCTTCTACAAAACATTACGATATGGCTCAGAACTAAATATTAATGACATGATGGAGATCTTGGCAGGGGTCTTTTTCAACTGGTCCACCACACAGTACTCACTATGCTTCATCAGCTTCAAGAACTCATTTGTTTCTTCCTCTGTCACAGGTTTATTTACCTCCAACTCTTTTTCAAAACCTATTTTCTTTGCCTTTAATGAAACAACAGCCACTTCTGGTCAATCCGCTTATCTCACTTTGAAAACTAGGAGTTTCAATGTTTGAGGTTGAAACATAATTGCCTGGCGTCGCCCTATAGTCTGCTTCCTTTGCATATGAGGGCTTAGCTAATACCAACTTTGAAAATCCATTAGCTGTTAATTGGATCCTACACTTCTCTATCATCATCATCCCTCAATTGTCTTCCATAACCTCAATCCTTAACTCCCCTAAAGTCAACATTCTTGCAACCTTTTGATGAAACTCGATGCATTCACCAATTTGATGCCCTTTCTTGTAATGGAATAGATAAAAGTCATTTTTTCCATGTTGCGCTTGGTTGATCCCTTCAAGTGTCTGATCATGGTAACTTTTAAAGCCCTTTCTTTGTTATCAACTTCCACCACATTCACCCCACTACTTCTTGCAACATCCTTGGGCAAGGGATTTGAATTCACATTGGGTGAATCCACAAAAGTGACCCACCTGATCTTGATAAATTATAATACCCTCCTCTTAAAAGCTACACAGGTTTTAATGTTATGACCTGCATTACCAGCATGGTATTCATAAGTCAACTTGGGGTTGTGCTAGGTAAGGAAAGGTGGTTGTGGAGGTGGTACTGGTAGGGGAGCAATATGTCCAATACTTAGTAATTTGGCATATAACTCCTTTAGGGTTATGGGCAAAGGTGGTAGTTTTTCTTCTGGTTGTTGATAATCTCTCCTTTGGTAATTATTTTTGTTATTTGCGGGGAACTTTGTGTGAAAAGGTTGGTTTAGGATAGAGGGTTTGGAAAAGTTGATACTGGTGGTTTGGGGAGTAGGTGTTTGGTAGCTTTGGTAACTTCTACCTTTGCCTCTGTGTCTATCTTCTAGGCTATTTACCTCAACTTCCTTCTTCTTTCCAACAAAACCCTTCTTCTTTATAGGTTCTATAATTCTTCCACTTCGGATTCCTTGCTCAATCCTCTCAGCAATTCGCACTGCATCATAAAAATGCTGGGCAGAGCTACCCATCAGATGCTCATAGTATGGGGCCTTAAAGGTATTAGCAAATAGAGTCACCATTTTTGTGTCTATTAATGGCGGTTGTACATTGATAGCCTGGTCCCGCCACCTTTGAGCATAAGCCCTTACAGACTCTTGAGCTCCTTTCTCCATGGTAATCAAAATGGTCCTATCAGCAGCAATCTCAAGATTGAACTTGTATTGCTTTAAGAAAGCATATGCCAAGTCCATCCACTTTTTAATCCTTATGTTGTCTAACCTTATATACTAGCTGAGGGTCGATCCTGTTAGGCTATCCTGGAAGAAATATATTAACATTTTATCATCATGGATAACCTCCGCCATCTTGTTATAGTAGGAATGAAGATGAGTCTTTGGGCATTCTATCACGATATACTTGATAAAATCCAGCACCCTGAACTTCTGCGGTATCACGATGTTAGGGACTAAATATGCTTCGGTTGCCCTAATTGGGTTAGATAAATCATTCCCTTCAACTGCTCTTATCCTCTCTTCTAGTGTAGTCCACTTATCATATCCTACATGCTTAGAGAATCTAACATCTTGTGGGTCCTCAGCTGTTAAATCCATTGCAATAGGAATTTGGATGGACCGAGTGGGATCAGGATGCTTCTTTGGTGAACTTGTCCCTATAATATGAGGTGCCACAGGGCTTTAAACTGTCGGTGGTGCTTTATGAGTTTGGGTTGATGTCCCTTCTCTATCCCTTGTTTTTAACGCCTTTTCAAGCAAACTGGCTAACCGTGCCATGTCACTTCAAACAACTTCGAGCTCTTTTTGGTACCGGGATTCTAGCTCTGTCCTTTCTTTGTTTTCCATCCTTTTTTTTAGCCGAGTGTTGTGGACTTTAGTAGGGGGACCTATGTTTCGTAGTTGAGCTATTTGCATAAATGTATAAGAAAATGTATGGTATAATACATGTTTGTGATAAATATTCTTTGTACAATGGGTATGGATGTATTTTCTTCTGAATGATTAATAACCACCACCTCATAAACATAAGTTTTCTTGTCACATTGCTTTGCTAGGGGCACTGCCTTTCAAATTGTTTGCTTAAGTTATATTCACCAAAAGACAGATTTTGCATAAAAGATGGGTCGACGCCCTCTTCATTAATGTTGGATAAGCTTACTATATTTTTGGAAATATAAAGGGGTAAAGCAAATTAATATACTTTTTATGCCGCCTCTTTGGCCAAAGGTAGGGAAGCAAAACCGCGGTTCTCGATTTTCTCTAAGAAAGCATCGGTCTAATCTAGATTTCGTACATTGATTCTAAAGATTTGAGCATGCGCAATAGCTTCATCTATTTGCTTGTCCATCTTGGATGTTTTTTCGATGAGCAATATATTGGTTTTGTTCAAGGAAGCATTATTGGCATCAATTTGATCCTTATGTTTTTCCATTAATACTAGTTTCTCATCTAGATACTTCACCTTTTCTCTCTCTTTGCTGAGCTTTATCCTCAAAATTTTTATCTCATTTTGCTTAACTGCCCACTCTGCTTCAACAGCTTTTTGTTCTACAGACTTCATCGAATGACTTTCTAACATTACATACTTATTATATAAATCTTCATGCTTCCCAATTCTATCCATCAGCTCACATTGAACCTCTGCAAATTTCTCTTGATAGTATTCTATGTTCCCTTGGCATTCATTATATTCAGTCTTCAATGTGCCAAGTTCAGAGCAACTTTGCATCCAATTAAGACTCATCTCTACCAACTGTTTCTCAATTCCCAACCTAACATTCTTCTCCTCACCCAATTTTAACTCAAGCATGGTTATTATCGCATCTTTAGACTATATTTGTTCATCTAAAAATGTTGTCCTCTTATCGCCTTCCACCACCATTTCTTCCATTATTGCCCTGTCTTTTTTACTTTTGCTCAATTTTATCATGAGTTTTTCTACTTGTCTTCTCAAATCTTCTTCATTGTAGACCCTTTTCCTCTTAATAGGCTTTCCTTTATTTTGGGGAGACTCAACTTCTTCATTAATCATGGTTGAAGCAACTAAATCTCTCCATCTTGCATACCCTTCGCTTGTACTTGGATCCCTCAAACCTTTTATCTCCACCAAAACTAAGTGCTTCCAATCTTGTCTAATGATCTCCAAAGCCTCCTATGCGACGGGATCTTTAAACAAACCAAAGAATTGAGCAATTCCCAAAGTCCTTGGAACAAATTGAATGCTCCTATGTTGCCTTACCACAAGGGCAGGAGCGTAACTCATGTAATTGGTAATCCCTACCAATGGAACCCAACGTCGTTGCCCATAACTCATTAGGACATTCACTACCTTGATCCAAGGGGCTCTCCATTTGAAACCACTACTAGGTAAAACTTCTAGTTTCTCTACCCAACCTTGGTTGTCTAGATCTCCCCATTCTTCTTCTTCCATTATCTTCAAAGGTTTATGTTTAAAACACCAAAAATTATTAAAAACAAGCTTTTTCGTTTCAATATGGCTAACCATCCAGAGATACAGCAACTGCGTGCAACATCTCATTGCTCCTTTCCTGGCTCTTTGACAATGGTTAAGTGTTATGATGGTTTCGGCCAAAATAGAGGCCATTAGGTTGATTTGAGTATTCTCATATTCTACATAAGCAACAACAACTTCCAAGTTTATTATACCTATTTGACTTGGGAACAAAACAATATGCCTAAGGCAATCAATCTCTCCTTTTCTGATCTGGACTTCTTTTCTAGTTCAAATTCTAACATCTTCCATTCCAGACCAACAACATTCTTCTCTAAAAATCTTTCCAAGTCCGGGATTCTGAGCAGCTTCGACAGTTCTGGGATGATTTTGCTAGATCTCAAAGGAAGATAAATTCTATACAGATCGCTTGGAAACTCAGTCAACATCCTGTATTCCTCCATAGTAGGAAACATGTTTATGCTCCCAAAAGAAAAACAATGGTAGTCTAGATCCCAAAAGTGAACTAGAGGTTATACCGCTGGGTTTAAAGCTTCTACCATTGCAATCTCTACCAGGTGTCCATATTTCTAAAAAATGTGTCCTTATCCACATCCTGAAAATGAGTTGTTAACTTGTTCACCTCATTCATAATGCAATTCAGATTCTTGATTGGTGATATCCTCTTAGCATCGCTTCTAAGGTAGTCTCCTTTAGTCAATTGTGACAATTCAGAATTTTTTCCATATTCCATGATGGAAAGTTTAGTAGTGGTGGCCATTTCATTCACAAGACCTTCAAGTCAAGGTGCTTTTTAATTTCTTTTTATGCAAAAAGATATTATGGAGCATACACCCAAACGATAGGTTCTAGTTCCTCTATGTGAGACATAGGATAGGTTAACTACTTGGTCTCTAAAAATGGTCTCTTGTTGTCCCAGTGATCACCTTCGTAAAGATGATATGGGGGTTTAGCAGGTAGTGGGATGGTACATATACCAATCACTACCAGTCTAAACACTCAACAAAGAGTTGGAGTTTACACAAACTTAAACCTTGACTCAAGTCATAGGTAAGCTACTTGTCCCCCACCTAACTTAAAGTTTAATGTATGTGCCAATAATAAAAGGTGATGCATGACAACTTTTTTTTTATGCATATTCGATATGTCATGCATGACAAGATGTAAAGATGCATGCTAAAGCTTCTGAAAAATATAAACCATTCATAAAAAAAAAACATATCATAAACAAACAAAATTATCAAGCCTAGTCCAAAGTCCCAATGGAGTCGCTATCCTGTCGCACTCTCCGCGAGAGCGCAGCGTCGCGGCGACCCTTCCCGTGAGCGAGGAAATTTAAATTGGGTATAATCTTTAATTTTGTGAAAAAAGGGAGTTGTCACCTAGTATTATGGTTACTAGAAAACCTAAAACTGGTCTTTCAGATATTTTAAGGCAAGGGACTGGTTGTGTAAAGGGAAGATTTTAGCACCCCTAGTATGTCCTACCTAAGGTAAGCTACTTGGTGTTTTGGTTTGCTTATGATTAGCTATAGTTTTGATCCTTCAAAGAATATGCTGGTTAAATGATGATGGCGTATTATTTCTGTAAATAATATTTTGGATATTTATCTTTTTGAAGTTTCTTTATCCAAATATTTACGGTGAATATGATGGATTATCCCAGCCAATATTTTGGATATTAACCCTTTTAGAATTTATTTATCCAAATACCAATAGTGAATAATAACAAATTATCCCCGCCAATATTTTAGATATTGACCCTTTTAGGATTTATTTATCCATATACCAACAGTGAATAATATGAATCACCAAAAAATAAGATTTTGATTTTTTTGGAATATTAGCCACTACCCTTTGCATTTTTACAAACATGTTGTAAAATCCATAAAAGCAAGAAATGATTTTTCTTTGGGAAATCCATGTTAAGACACATTTTTTCTTCAAACTCCGAGATAATATATATTTTTTGAAGGAAAAAGAATTTTCATTATATGCTAGTGTATTGGCCGTATGCAAGAAAACAACATGTTTTTTTTAAATAAAAATACTTTTTGTGCATGCAAAGGAAGAAGATGAATAGTAAATTGTGAATTTTCGAGTGTGACAAACGGCGTACCGTTAATACCGTTGGGTAGAGGAGGTTGATGTGGTTCCTCTAGTCGTGGTAGCGTCGAAAATGATGGCCTGTGGTGACCGGAGTGGACGTCGGAAGGTCACGAGTCACGTTGTAGTTGCTGGGGCTGTTATGCCAACCTTGCTTGAAACAGTGGTTGGGGTTGTCGAAGGAAGGGGAGCTTCTAGTGATGATGGGGTGGTGCAAAAATGGCCGGAGTGTGTGGCTGCTGGATGAGAGAGGGAGGTGCCGGCGTGCCTGGTCTTAGTCAGAGAGAAAACAGAGCAGACCGAGGTGAAAGTACAGTTTGGTCCCTCAATTTGTAATTGTCCCTTTTACGCGCCTTTTTTTTGTCCTTGATTTTTGATTTGTGCGATTTAACCCTCAATCGACCATTAAACTATCAATTTGTTCAATTTGGTCCCCGATTTCACATAATTGGCTTGGAAAAATTCTCATCGAAATTCCAATCTCATCAATTGAACCCGAATTCAATTCAAGAACTTGATTTCTCATCGTCTAAGCCCTTAATAAAATTAATTTGACCAATTTAAAGTATAATTAAGTCATCATGCTTAATTAAATCCTTCAATTGGACCATAAATTAATTCTCAAATATAATTATAGTTTTAAATTGGCAAACAATTAAATCAAATTGGCCCATAAAAATATAATTATATCTTTCAACTTAATTTCTACGCAGATTTATCCAATAATAAAAAAATTTAGCCTTGAATCTGTATTTCTCTCATTTACGAGCACATAAAAAAACACGATCAATATAAACACCCGAGAGAAAAACATTATATATATATATATATATAATAAATGAAGACAAATTCGTTTTATAAAAAAAAAAGAGGGGGAAAAAGAAGAAGAGCAAAGCTAGTTTTAGATAAGAACGAAACAAGGATTAGAACATATTTAACCCAAACCCCAAACAAACCCCCTCACTTCATGAATATAAATACAAGGAGGAGAGAGGGAGTGAGGATTTTTTTTCCCCACCCAATTTTCCTCCTCCCAGCCGAACAAATCCCTCTCTTCCCACCTCATTTCCTACTTTTCCCAACCGAACAAATCTTCTCTCTTTTCACTTCATTTTATTCTCTTCCCAGCCGAACCCATCTTTTTCCTTTTCACCTCATTCTTTCCTTCTCCCAGCCGAACAAATTCCTTCTTTTCCCACCCTATTTTCTTCTCTTCCCAACTGAACCCTAAGCTAATATTAAAGGAGAAGGTGGGTTTATGATGAAAAATTGATGAGTATGTTGCTGAAATTTTTATGTATAAATTGTGCTGGAAAATGTGGGTTTATGATGAAAAATTGATGAGGATGTTGCTGAAATTTTTATGTATGAATTCTGCTGGAAAATGTGGGTTTATGATGAAAAATTGAGGAGGATGTTGCTGAAATTTTTATGTATAAATTGTGCTGGAAAATGTGGGTTTATGATGAAAAATTGATGAGGATGTTGCTAAAATTTTTATGTATAAATTGTGCTGGAAAATGTGGGTTTATGATGAAAAATTTATGGGTAATGTTGCTAAAATTTTCATGAGTAAATTGGGCTGGAAAATGTGGACTTAAGATGAGAATTGATGGGTAATGTTGCTGAAATTTCATGTGTATTGCGCTAGAAAATTTGTGGGTGCACGATTAAAAATTGTTGGTAAATTTTACTGAAAAATTGTAAGCTTGTTCGGCTGAAATTTGTTGAAATAAGTACGTTGATGAATGTGAAATTGAAAATAGAAGAATACTAATTGTTAGACATTAATGTCGCAGGCAGAGTAGTCGGGATTGAACCACCGACCAGACAGGAACAACCCCGAAGTAAAACAAGTAATTGATTTATATCCCTTCATTCTTACATCATGTGAGAAGTAAATTGAATGATATACAAATACGAAGAAGTTTATTTTAGATAAATGAATGCGTAAATGTGGAAAATGATTGATTAGCTACGGCAAATGGCGTCCGAAAGGATGGCCGGGATAAATGATTGATTAGCTACGGCTAATGGCGTCCGACAGGGATGGCCGGGATAAATGATTGATTAGCTACGGCTAATGGTGTCTGGAAGGATGGCCAGGATAAATAAATGATTAGCTACGGCTAAAGGCGTCCGAAAGGATGGCCGAAATAAAAGAATGGTTGACCTTTGATATGGGTGTCTTAAAAAAATAATCGGAGAAATGATAATGTTGCTCGAAAAGAGGAATGGAGTTCCTATAAATTTTACAATTGAATTGCATTATGTATATACAGAACTTTCAATTAAATAGTGTCTTTTCTTTTAACTGATTGATCATTGGGTTAGAATTAATTAGTGCCAATGTTAAGTAATTGCATTTCATTAAATGTTTGTATTACTGTAGGGACGTCACAGCCACGTGAGGTCTAAGGAACTTAAAAAAAAAAAAAGGGGGGGTCCTACTTTTGGCAAAGAATCATGTAGATCGCATTCGAAACTAAGTTGTTTTTAGGAGGAAGCAATGTATGGAATGCATAATTTTGTAAAACTTTTTGTTTGTCGATCGGAAGGTTCCACCAGTAGATTAAGAACGTAAATCATATCTATGTATGTATATTTCTAATCAAAAGCTTTAGTTATGAAAACTGCAATATTGTATGTTTATGCGAACCTTATTTTCTTTAATGGAATGTTTATTATATGGATAATGTTTACCGATGAGGATGAATATGGATCGTGATATATGGGTATTATGCATATATATATATATAAAATTCCTAGTCTTTACAGTTGGTATCAGAGCCCCTAGTCTTGATCCTGAGGATTTATGATGATGACATTACCCTGCTGAATTTCAGGATGGTACGCACCCGGCAAGGAACACGAATGAACCGCCCTCTTTTGAAAGGAGGGGCAGGAACCAAAGTGCTCAAAACTGGCAAAATGAAGATCCTTTGGATGGTACGGCATCTCACGCTCCAATGATGTTACCCGAAATTCTACAAAGGGGAACTGGGGCTACAAGGGAAGACGAGAGACCAAATGAGACTAGGGAGGTACCTCCCGTTGCAACAGAACAGCAAGAAAAATTAGAAACACAACCATCAACTATTCCAACCGGAGTACCCCCACAATGTGTAGACCCTGGACTTCTTGCGCAAATAGTTAAGGCAGTGATGGAAGGCATGGCAGGTGCAGCAACACGAACGCCTCCCACCACGCAGATTCCTCAAGTAGCCCCTATATCTAGCACTACCACGGATAATGTGGTGCCATTGGTACGTCTAGTCAAAAGTATGAGGGAAATGGGTTGTGAACCGTTTTTGGGGGAGCATGATGCAGAAATAGCCGAGAGATGGATTAGAAAGGTAGAGAAGACCATGACTCAAATAAACATACCTGAGGGTTCGAAAGTAAACTGTGCAACTCAACTCCTATCTGATAGGGCCATGACGTGGTGGGAAACGGTTCAGATGAGACGTGCGGCCGAGACACTAGTATGGAGTGACTTCAAGATCGAGTTTGAAAATCAATTTTATTCCAGATACCACCGTAAGGTGAAAGAACAAGAGTTCTTGGCTTTAAAGCAGGGGGATATGTCGGTATTGGAGTATGAATGGAGGTTTCATGATCTATCATTGTTTGCCCCACATTATGTGCCGACAGAGGAACATATGATTGAAAAGTTGAGAGATGGGTTGCGACAGGATTTGAAACAAGGATTAATTGCATTACAATTTAAAACAGTTAGAGGTTTAATCGAAGCTACTCAAGCTCTGGAGGCTTGCATTGAAGAGAGCCATGGGGGACATCAGAGTATAAGCAGAAAGATAGATGGGGATTTTTACAGCAGTAGACCACCATTTCCAAAAAAAGGGAAGAGCGGAGAGCATGATCAGTACAGAAAAAAAGGAGTTTGATGTTTCCGTCACACCAACAGTCAAGTGGGAGGGTGATCATCGAGCAGTCGTACTCAAAGGAAAACATTTCAATTGGAATAGGTGATCGCAAGGGGGTAGATTACCCTTTTTGTATAAAATGTGGACAAAAACATCCTGGGGACTACTCAGTTTCCCCCGGACGATGCTTTGTGTGCAAAGGTGAAGGGCATAGGTGGAGGAATTGTCAATATTTGAGTCAAGGGTGTCATTACTGTGGTGAAAAGGGACATTTCAAGAGGGATTGCCCAAAAAGGAACACCAAACAAATACAAAGCTATAGACAGCCTGGTTAGAGCTCTCAACAGTCAGTCACAGTGAACAGGCCAGTGAGATCTTCTCAATCAGGAGCAAACCCCAGTCAAGGAAGACTGAGAGCGCAGAATGATAGGACCCCGGGAAGGGTCTTTCATCTGACACAAGAGGAGGCCAGGGCTGCATCAGATGTAGTGGCAGGTACTCTACGATTAAATGATTTTAATATACATGTGTTGTTTGACCCTGGTGCCACACACTCTTTCATTGATAAAAAGATTGTCACTAAATTGGGAAAGGAGGTAGAAATGGTAGAGGAGGGGATTTTTAATTGGAACTCCAATGGGAAACATGGTTGAAACCGATATTGTGTATTTAAATGTGGGGATTAGCCTGTCTGGGTGCGAAACAGAAGTAGACTTGATTCCCTTGGGGTTGTATGATTTTGACTTAATCCTAGGCATGAATTGGTTGAATAAGTACAAAGCTATAATAGATTGTTATGCTAAAACTGTTACCTTCCAAACTCAAAAAGGAGAGAGAAAGATTTTTGAGGGAGAAAGAATGTTCAAACCGGCTACCCTAATATCGGTAGTAACAGCCCAGAAACTGTTGAGAAAAGGGTGTGTAGGATACCTCGCGTACATTTTAAACTCCAATGATGAAGGCCCACAATTGAAAGATATTGCTGTGGTGAGGGAATTCCCGGATGTGTTTCCCGAGGAATTACCGGGATTACCCCTAGAGCGGGAGGTAGAGGCGTCCATAGACACTTTTCCTGGACTCCCACCCATATCGCAACAACCTTACCGGATGGCCCCAACAGAGCTGAACGAGCTAAAGACCCAACTACAAGAATTGTTAGACAAAGGGTTCATACGGCCCAGTAATTCTCCTTGGGGAGCGTCGGTCCTATTTGTGAGAAAGAAAGATGGAACCCATAGGCTCTGTATTGATTATCGACAGTTGAACAAAATAACAAAGAAGAACAAGTATCTGTTACCTCGGATAGATGATTTGTTTGATCAATTAAAAGGAGCAAGGGTATTCTCAAAAATAGATCTAAGATCAGGGTACTACCAGATGAAGATAAAAGGGGTAGACGTAGCGAAGATTGCATTTAGAACTCGTTATGGACACTATGAGTTTTTAGTGTTACCGTTTGGATTGACAATGCTCCAGCCTTTTTCATGAGCTTAATGAATAGGATTTTCCAATCCTGTCTTGATAAGTTTGTAGTAGTATTCATCGATGACATACTGGTGTACTCGAAGTCTTTCGAGGAGCACGAAGGACACTTGAGGCAAATCTTGCAAATCTTGAGAGAGCACCAGTTATATGCGAAACTGAGTAAATGTGAGTTTTGGATAAAGAGGGTGATGTTTCTAGGACATGTTATATCGGCAGAAGGTGTTTTTGTAGATCCCCAAAAAGTTGACGCAGTTTTGAAATGGGAAAGGCCGACTTCAGTTACCGAAATACGTAGTTTCTTGGGACTTGCAGGATACTATCGGAGGTTTATCGAAGGCTTTTCCTTGATTGCGACACCTTTGACTCAGCTGACTCGGAAAAATAAGAAATGGGTGTGGTCGGAGGAGTGTGAAAGGAGCTTCCAAGAATTGAAAAGAAGGCTCACCACCGCTCCAGTGTTAACCCTTCCCTTAGGGACAGAAGGTTTTGTGGTTTATAGTGATGCTTTGGGAAAAGGTTTGGGGTGTGTCCTGATACAACATGGAAGGGTTATCGCCTATGCATCAAGGCAGTTAAAGACCCATGAGGTGAATTACCCAGTGCACAATCTGGAGTTGGCTGCTGTAGTGTTTGCTTTAAAGATATGGAGACATTATTTGTACAGATCTCGAACCCAAATTTTTACCGATCATAAGAGCCTAAAGTACCTAATGTCGCAAAAAGAACTGAACATGCGACAGAGAAGATGGGTGGAACTCATTAAGGATTATGATTGCACTATAGAATATCATCCGGGAAAGGCAAACGTAGCGGTAGATGCCCTCAGTTGAAAAGATAAAGCCACCCTAGAAGGCTTAATGATAGGGAAGGAGCGGCAATTGGCGGAATTGAAAATGATGGGTGCAAATTTAGACGTAAATGTCGGAGGTGGGTTAGTAGCTCAATTTTTGGTAAAACCAACGTATTGGGAACAAATACTATAAGCTCAGCTCCTGGACGAGGTTGGATCCAAGATTAGGAGGAAGGTGGAGGCTGGTGTAGAAATGAAATTTAGGATAGCGAATGATGGGTCCGTGATGTTAGGGCAAAGAGTGTATGTACCTAATGATGAAACAATCAAACGGATGGTTCTACGAGAAGCACATGAGTCCAAGCTCTCCCTACATCCTGGCAGCACTAAGATGTA
Organism: Salix dunnii; assembly: GCA_015731905.1. Taxonomy (NCBI): domain Eukaryota; kingdom Viridiplantae; phylum Streptophyta; class Magnoliopsida; order Malpighiales; family Salicaceae; genus Salix; species Salix dunnii. Next base: position 11,134,777 of record CM027674.1, read on the forward strand.
TCGAGATCTGAAACTTCTCTACTGGTGGCCGAACATGAAAAGAGAAATAGCTGAGTATGTGTCAAAGTGTGGTATATGTCAACAAGTCAAGGTTGAACACCAAAGGCCTGTGGGACCACTACAACCATTACAAATTCCAGAGTGGAAATGGGAGATGATAACAATGGATTTTGTGTCGGGATTTCCTAAGGGGAGAAAAGGAAATGACGCGATATGGGTTGTTATAGATCGGTTGACAAAGTCCGCACTATTCCTGCCTATAAAGATGACTGACTCGGTGGATAAGCTTGCCAAGATCTACATAAATGAGGTAGTACGACTCCATGGGATTCCAGTGTCCATTGTATCGGATCGAGATCCTAGATTCACCTCTCAACTTTGGCCCAGCATCTAGCAAGCTTTGGGGACCAGATTGGATATGAGCACTGCGTTTCACCCCCAAACGGATGGACAATCAGAAAGGGTTATCCAAGTTTTAGAAGACCTACTATGAGCTTGTGTACTAGAATTTGGGGGAAACTGGGAGGAACACCTGGCATTAATAGAATTCACCTATAACAATAGTTACCAAGCCACAATAGGGATGGCCCCATATGAAGCCTTGTATGGTAGGAGGTGCAGAACACCCTTATGTTGGGAAGAAATTGGAGATCAGAGGTTCTATGGTGCAGAACTGGTCCAAGTAACCACGGACAAAGTGAGAATTATCCGGGATCGCATCAAAGCCGCGCAGGATAGACAGAAGAAGTATGTTGATGTGAGGAGGAGACCCCTTGAGTTCTGTACAGGGGATCGAGTGTACTTAAAAGTAGCCCCATGGAAAAACATATTGCGGTTTGGTTTGAGAGAAAAATTAACCCCTCGGTTCATTGGACCCTTTAAAATCCTACAGCGAATGTGACCAGTAGCCTACAAGGTGGACTTACCTCCATAGCTAGCTAAGGTCCATGATGTGTTTCATTTTTCCTTATTAAGAAAGGCGGATGTAGATTCCACCAGAATACTACCCCAGATTCCAGTTGAAGTCAATGAGAACTTAACGCTGGAAATGAAGCCCACAAGAATACTAGATAAGGGTGAAAAGGAACTGCGAAACAAAAAGATCCCTATCGTTAGAATCTTATGGCGAAATGCTCAAATAGAAGAGGAAACTTGGGAGAGAGAAGATGAGATGAGGAAAAAATACCCAGAATTGTTCGAAATATCAGGTATGGAATATTTAAACACCTTAAATTTCAAGGACGAAATTCATATTTAGAGGGGAAGAATGTAAACACCCAAGAGAAAAACATTATATATATATATATAATAAATGAAGACAAATTCATTTTATAAAAAAAAAAAAGAGGGGGAAAAAGAAGAAGAGCAAAGCCAGTTTTAGATAAGAACGAAACAAGGATTCGAACATTATTAACCCAAACCCCAAACAAACCACCTGACTTCATGAATATAAATACGAGGAGAGAGGGAGTGAGGATTTTTTTTCCCCACCCAATTTTCCTCCTCCCATCCGAACAAATCCCTCTCTTCCCACCTCATTTCCTACTTTTCCCAACCGAACAAATCTTCTCTCTTTTCACTTCATTTTATTCTCTTCCCAGCTGAACCCATCTTTTTCCTTTTCACCTCCTTCTTTCCTTCTCCCAGTCGAACAAATTCCTTCTTTTCCCACCCTATTTTCTTCTCTTCCCAACTGAACCCTAAGCTAATATTAAAGGAGAAGGTGGGTTTATGATGAAAAATGGATGAGTATGTTGCTGAAATTTTTATGTATCAATTGTGCTGGAAAATGTGGGTTTATGATGAAAAATTGATGAGTATGTTGCTGAAATTTTTATGTATAAATTGTGCTGGAAAATGTGGGTTTATGATGAAAAATTGATGAGGATGTTGCTGAAATTTTTATGTATAAATTGTGCTGGAAAATGTGGGTTTATGATGAAAAATTGATGAGTATGTTGCTGAAATTGTTATGTATAAATTGTGCTGGAAAATGTGGGTTTATGATGAAAAATTGATGAGGATGTTGCTGAAATTTTTATGTATAAATTGTGCTGGAAAATATGGGTTTATGATGAAAAATTTATAGGTAATGTTGCTAAAATTTTCATGAGTAAATTGGGCAGGAAAATGTGGACTTAAGATGAGAATTGATGGGTAATGTTACTGAAATTTCATGTGTGTATTGTGCTAGAAAATTTATGGGTCCACGATTAAAAATTGTTGGTAAATTTTACTGAAAAATTGTAAGCTTGTTCGGCTGAAATTTGTTGAAATAAGTATGTTGATGAATGTGAAATTGAAAATAGAAGAATACTAATTGTTAGACATTAATGTCACAGGCGGAGCAGTCGGGATTGAACCACCGACCAGACAGGAACAACCCCGAAGTAAAACAAGTAAGTGATTTATATCCCTTCATTCTTACGTCATGTGAGAAGTAAATTGAATGATATACAAATACGAAGAGGTTTATATTAGATAAATGAATGTGTAAATGTGGAAAATGATTGATTAGCTACGGCAAATGGCGTCCGAAAGGATGGCCGGGATAAATGATTGATTAGCTACGACTAATGGCGTCCGACAGGGATGGCCGGGATAAATGATTGATTAGCTACGGCTAATGGCGTCCAAAAGGATGGCCGGGATAAATAAATGATTAGCTACGGCTAAAGGCGTCCGAAAGGATGGCCGAAATAAAAGAATGGTTGACCTTTGATATGGGTGTCTTAAAAAAATAATCGGAGAAATGATAATGTTGCTCGAAAAGAGGAATGGAATTCCTATAAATTTTACAATTGAATTGCATTATGTATATACAGAACTTTCAATTAAATAGTGTCTTTTCTTTTAACTGATTGATCATTGGGTTAGAATTAATTAGTGCCAATGTTAAGTAATTGCATTTCATTAAATGTTTGTATTACTGCAGGGACGTCACAGCCATGTGAGGTCTAAGGAACTTAAAAAAAAAAAAGGGGGGGGTCCTACTTTTGGCAAAGAATCACGTAGATCGCATTAGAAACTAAGTTGTTTTTAGGAGGAAGCAATGTATGGAATGCATAATTTTGTAAAACTTTTTGTGTGTAGATCGAAAGGTTCCACCAGTAGATTAAGAACGTAAATCATATCTATGTATGTATATTTCTAATCAAAAGCTTTAGTTATGAAAACTGCAATATTGTATGTTTATGCGAACCTTATTTTCTTTAATGGAATGTTTATTGTATGGATAATGTTTACCGATGAGGATGAATATGGACCGTGATATATGGGTATTATGCATATATATATATATATATATATATATATAAAATTCCTGGTCTTTACAATCAATCTCTAAAAGACATTCAAATTTATATATATAAAATTCCTGGTCTTTACAATCAATCTCTAAAAGACATTCAAATTTTCACCTTGATTTTCCTACCGACCCCAGCTTCTTTTGTTTTATTTTTTGTTATTTTCGGGTAGTTTTTGGGATTGACCCAAAATAGGGTTATGACAATTATCATTATCATTGTTGTTATTATTATTATTATTGTTGTTAGTATTATTATTGTTGTTATTGTTATTACTACTAAATCTACAATATTACTATTTTTCTTCTTTTTCTTCTTATAATTATTGTTATGACTACTATTATTATTCTAACAAACTATTATTATTATTATTATTACTAAAGTTTTTAGTACTACTACTACTACTACTATTATTATAATTATTATTTTACTATTACTATTGCTATCACAATTACTATTAATAACATTACCACCACCACTACCAAAATAATTATTATTATTATCATATTTATTACTATTATTACCACCATCACTACATTTATTGATATCAGAACCATTATTACCATCATAATAAACTCTTCTTCTTCTTCTTCTTCTTCTTATTATTATTATTAAAAAACTAAAAACTTGTTTTGAAGAATAAAATTAAAAACCATAAAAACTTTGACAAAAAATCAAAGGACAAAATAAGAAATCAAAGAGAAATTACCAAAATAAAATTAATATTATTATTATTGAAAAAAAATCATAAACTTAATTTGAATAATAAAATTAAAAACTATGACAACTCTCACAAAGGAGCCAAGGGAAAAACATAAGAAATTAAAAGTAGAAGGACCAAATTGAAAAAAATTATATATTCAAATTAGAATTAATGGATTAAATTGAAAACAAAAAAGATTAAAAATATAAAATTAAAAGTATAGATTCTGAAATACCAGTTGTCGCACCCCAAAAATGAGATGCGGCGTTGTGGCGACTGTTGCGATGTCACGGTTGCACAAATTAATTACCCTAGCTTAAAACAAATCAAACAAGATAGTATAGAGAAAGCAAGGAGTCGATCCCACAAGGACGATTTAGTTCAGATTTTCGTGCTATATGTTATGCAATTGGGGGGGGTTGGAAGTTGTCTAGGCTAAGCTAAAGCAAACTAAGCGAAAATTATATAAAACTGAAATTTATTAATAAAGCAAACCTTGGTCACAAGTCAACATCTACCTACAGAAATCAGAACTGATCGTGGAAATGACACATCAATTTATATTCTGAATATTTATCTCTTCTTAAAATTGGTTCGTTAACGGACGTATAACTTACCCTAACCATCAAACAACCACAGTGTCTGCACTAGTAATTTGATTCAATGGTAGCATTAAAAACTAGATAAATTGATCAATTAAGAAACATAATTGTCCGCAATATATGTTTAGTTTGATTGAATGTCCTCCCTAAGATTAATAACATAGATCCGCTACAATTACTAACTTAGTTGCTTCAAAAGTTCATATATCACAACTCCGGATTTGATATCAAACTTAGCAATAGATTGTCTACAATAATAACTTCGAGTTTGCTCTTAGCAATTAAATAAACAATCATAGGAAAATAAGCATAGGAGAACAAACATATTCATCATATAAACTGAAAAATTGAGGTAAAAATAGATCTCACAGTTCCTAAAATCTGAAGGTTTCTGTGTCCTTGCAACCAAGCAAAAGAGTTTAGCCTTGCATGTTTATTGAAAAACTAAATAAAAAGATGGAAGAAAAATGATTTAGGGTTTGGAGGAGGAAGATTTGTGTTTTCTTTGGTGCTGGCCGAAATTTCCTTGCTCCTCTCTTCCTTTATATATGCTTTGGAAACCCTAGTATCTATTTTACAAAATAGTCCTTCCTTAAGTTGGCAGAATTTTGTTGTCCCTTGTAAAATTCATATCTCCTTCATATGACATCCTTTTGAGCTGATATTTGGAGCATTTATAGTTCTTTGAGTCTTGAATCCACCAAAATTAATTTTGCATCAATCGGACTTCTGTAGCTTGAGATATGAAGGTTTGAATGGATAAAGGTTGACATCAGCAGATTGCAAGATATGACTTTGAAGGATGCGATTCCCATGCTCTTCCTTATTTTATTTATTTTTACTTAGCATTACAGAAAGATATGGATGTTATCTTTTTAATTCCATTGGAATCACTTCATTTCGATCTTTAGAGCTTCCGCTTTGCACAAAACATCGACTGAAGGTAAAATCTGTCAATCAGCTCCAATTACCTCCTTTTTGCATCTTTCATCCAAAAATACCTTCAAAACATAAAACAAAGAATATTAAGGCATTTAATACACAAAACATATGCAAAACACTAGGTAAATATATATGAAACTATCAAATAATATGGTGGCATTAGCGACCTTCCCCGCGTGCGGGGAGAATTCATGTGTCGGGGGTCTAATTTGTATTTTTTGTAAAAAAGGAGAGTCGCCACCTAGTATTATGGTTACTAGGAAACCTAAAACTGGTCTTTCAGAGATTCTAGGGTAAGGGACTAGTTGCGTAAAGGGAAGGTTTTAGCACCCCTAGTACGCCCTACCTAAGGTAAGCTGCTTGACGTTTGGTTTGCTTATGATTTGTTATGACTCAAAACATATGTTAATTAAATGGCTAATGGGATATTACTCCGCCGAATATTTTGGATATTAACCCCTTAGGATTTAATTATCCAAACACCGACAGTGAATAATATCATATTATTCCCACCGAATATTTTGGATATTAACCCCTTTAGGATTTATTTATCCAAATACCGACAGTGAATAATAGCATATCATTCCTGTCGAAAATTTTGGATATTAACCCCTTAGGATTCATTTACCCCAAATACCAACAGTGAATAATAGCATATCATTCCCGTTGAATATTTTGGATATTAACCCCTTTAGGATTTATTTATCCAAATACCGACGGTCAATAATAAATCACCCAAAAAAATAAGATTTTATATTTTTTTGAAATATTGGCCAATACCCTTTGGATTTTACAAACATGTTGTAAAATCCAAAAATGCAAGAAATGATTTTTTTATGAAATTCATGCAAAAATACATTTTTTCCTTAAAATTCCAAGGTAATATATTTTTTTGAAACAAAAAAAGATTTTTTTTAAATGTGCTAGTGTATTGGCCGTATGCAAGAAAATAATACATTTTTTTAAAATATTTTTATATATATATTTTTTATTTTTCATTTTTCGTTTTTCATTTATTTTATTGGCGGGCTAGGCTGCCAGCCCGCCTGGGGACTGTGTTGGGCATACGGGCTTGAAGCCCGTACCGTTTCTTTTCCGGGTCGACCCTTGTGCCCGACCCGACCCGGTTACTGTTTTACTGTTCACAAACAGTAACCGGGTTTTTTTACGTAAACTTGAAGAAGATGAACAGTAGATATGCAATTTTTCGAGTGTGATGAAATGCTTACCTGTTAACACCTTTATGTAGAGGCAATCGAGGTGGTTCTTCTGGTCATTGTCTCGTCAGAAATGGTGGACCGTGGTGGCTGGAGTTGACGTCGGAAGGTGCACGGGCTGTGTGGCTGCGACGGGTGCTGCTGCTACTACCTTCAGCTGAGTCCACGGCTGGGCTGCTGCAATGGATAGGAGGCAGTCGGTGGTGATAAGGGTGAAGTTGGGTGGCTTGAGCTGGTGGCCGAAGTGCTGACTGAGAAGGAGAGAGAGCTAGCGACGCCTCTAGTTTTAGAGAGAGAGAGGCAGAGTAACGAGAGAAAAAAATGCTGGGGAGAGCAGGGGAAAGATGGATTCAAATTTTTTGTGTAAATGGCTCTTCCATTCTCTCTATTTTTCTGCGTCTTTCACTGTGTTTTTATGTTAATCTCTTCTCTGTTCTTTCGTTCCTCCCCCCTCTTTTTTTTGTTTTTTTTCCCCTTCACCGTGCACTGCTATTTATAGCAAAGAGAAGACCCAACGTTTAATGCAGTTTAATGCAGCGAATTGATATCAATTAGAGGAGAATCAGTAGGATAGGGAGGAGATCACAACTGATATAGGAAGAAATTTTTGATCTGTTTTGTTGATTGATAGAGATGAAACGGGAAGAAAATCAACATTGAATAGGAAGAAAATTTGAGTTGATCTGTTGTGCTGACTGATGGAGATGAAACGGGAAGAAAATCAAGATAGATTAGGGGAAAAAATTGATTGATCTGCTGTGATCAATATGGCGCGCCTGAAAATTCAATGCACGCCAGTGCATGTTTTTTACAAGAATGCAGATTTCAAAATTTTTTAGGAAGGAAAAAAAATGATTTGGTCCTTTAAAAATTCTCTAATTGCACCCAATTGGATTTAAATTTGATTTTATGCAATTACCCCATCAAAAATTCAATCTCAACCTTAGCTTTGCGCGATTTCCTTATTCTGGTCTTTGGTTCCTGATTTTCGCGATTTAACCCTCCATTGACCATGAAACTCTCAATTTGTTCAATTTTACCGTTGAACAAAATCTATATTTTTCTTATTTTTTTCCAGAAAAATAAAGAGTCAAAAATTGGGTAGCAACACTAGTAACAATAAATAACAAATTTAGTTTTTTAGAGTAGGAAAGTGAAATGAAGGGAAAGAGAGACAAAGAGTCATTAGACAAAACTAGTCACTTTTAGATGACATGCGCCACATATAAAAAAAGAAAACACAATGAAAAACAAAAAGAGATGGAAGAAACCTATTTTCAACCACTAAGAGGCATTGGATATGTCATCTAAAATGCACAACAGCTCCAAAGCAAAAAAAAAAAAAAACTTTTATGATGCTTGACCAAACCAAACCATCAATTTTTTGTTAATTTTAGGTGGATGTTTATTTACGACCAAACCATACCATCAATTAAAAAATGAAACCATAAGAAATGACACCAATACTGTGTCAATGTCTTAATTTTTTTAACCCCAAGTTCAAATATGTAAATTATTTATATATTAAAAAAGTGAATGCTAGAAAAGACCAAATGAAGTGATTTTTTGCTCTAGGATTAAAGTCATTTTATTCTGCAAAAAATATAATGAAAAAATAAAGATATCATGATGCGAACCTCGTGATCACGCAACCACAACGAAGAATGAGATCTGATCCCGGAAAGCCAAAATAGGTCTGATAGGAGTGTGACATAATGGAAACCTGCCCCAAGGCACCAGCACTATTGGAAGAAGTAGAATGACGCCACGAAGCCAGTCAAACTTTGATAAGTCGGATTCAGTTCGTTCAAGAACTGAAGGATGCAAGAATCACTCTCACACATAAACTGAAAAAGTTCAGAATTAATTTCATCAATGGCTGCTAAAATTATCCCTAACATGAGTTTAAATAGTCTTTTAAAAGCTAACCCTAATGGACCCCTTATGTGGACTTAAATGAGGTCCACTCAAGACTGGCCCAAAACCCCAAATTAAAAAGACCCATGACTTAATCCAAACAAGCTTTGGATCCTAGCTAAAACAAAAGTCTTAATTTAAGCCTAAACAAGCCTTGGGCTCTAGCTAACAAAATTAAAGAAAGCCCATCAGTCTTATATATAGCCTTACATCTAACCCTTTAATCCTTGCTAGTGTTTATGGACCGTTTCACATCATCCCCTCTCTCCTCGAAAGGATTCGACCTCGAATCAAAACCATTATGTTGTTGATGGCTCAACAATAAACACACATCCTCCACGTTCCATCCTTCATAGGCTTGAGTAGCATGGGTACAACATATAAGGTTATTCTCCGACGAATATATCCCTTATCTATTAACTCATAAACTTGTCTTTGAAGTTGTTTTATCTCCTTGAGATTGCTTATATAGGCTGGTCGGTTAAGAATTGAAGCTTCATGTACAAGATCAATCTTATGCTCTATCCCCTGTAATGGTGGTATTCCGCTAGGAGTATCGCCGAGGTAAACTTCATCAAACTCCTGCAACAATGAAATCGCAGCTCTAGGCACAATATGATCAAGATCATTAGTATTAAAGTAAGCCTCTTTGTACAGAAGTAAAATCATTGGCTTGTTAGTGAAATATACAGATCTAACCTCACCCTCTCTAGCATAAAAATTAGGTTGTTTCTTTAGTTTTTCCACACAATTCTCATCACTCTTCCTCACTTTCTTCTCTCCTCTTGTCTTACCTCCACTCTCGACTAGATTTGGGTGTTTTTGAGCTGTGGTCAAATGGTCTGGTTTTTTTGTGTTTGGATGAGTGTCTGAATGGGTTGTAATGGTTTGGTTTCTAGCCGAATTTGATGGTCTTCTCTCCCCTTGGTCCTCAACTTGATTTTCTCTCCCCATTGCCTCATGCTCACGTTTTAGCTTTATTTGATCATCATACACCTGTTTGGGAGTAAGAGGTACAAGAGTGATGGTTTTACCATCTTTTACAATGGTATACCTATTTTTAACCCCATCATGAATTGCCTTCCTGTCATATTGCCAAGGCCTCCCCAACAAGATGTGACTCGCTTGCATTGGTACCACATCGCACAGAACTTCATCAACATATTTCCCAATCGAAAATGGAACCACAACCTGTTTCGTCACATTCACTTCTCCACTATCATTCAGCCATTGCAATTTATATGGTTTCGCATGCTTAACAGTATTCAAATTCAGTTTACTCACAAGGGCGGTACTGCAAACATTAACGCAACTTCCACTATCAATAATTAAACTACACACCTTGCTTTGTACGTAACAGCGTGTATGAAAGATATTCTTTCTTTGTTGATTAGATTCATCTTTCATGACCTGAACCTGAAGTGTGTGCCTTATAACCAAGGACTCTGCAACTGGTAATGCTAACTCATCCCCATCACTATCCTCCAATGGTGGCTTGCCTTCACAATAAGATTTGTCACTTTCAGATTCCATATCACCATCATAGTCATCTTCACCCACATCTGCATTTTCATCAACAACCTTTTCAAAATCAAATCTGGTATTCTGTACGGCCTTATGGATCATATTTCCTCTCCAATCAGCATCACTATTCTATTTCCTTATCGATTTCAAATCATCTATCAGATCCATGTTCATCCAAGACAACAACTGGAGTTGTTAACATAAGGCTCGCAGTTGGAAAGCAATGTCAGTGTTTTGTGTCGCTAATTCATTGTTTCCTGACATCCTTTGAATCTGCAAAATTCAGTTAGTATCTCAAAATATATCCTCACAACTCTCATGTTTCACACACAAAACAAATCAAGGCCTTTCACTCGAATAAGCTCACTACACCTTTTACCTCTCAACTTGCTTTCTTTGGTTCTTTCAGAACTAAAATCAACAAATCAAAGTCACTATGCTTTGCAGGGCACTCTAATTATGATTTTCAGAGTCAATAAACAATAAAAATACTGAAAACAAAGCAAAACAAAACTACGATTACGATTATGCGAGTAGCAATGCAAATCGTATGAATTATGGACGATACGAAGACAAGAAATAAAGCAGAAGCAAATACTAGCGAAAACAATTACATGACTCCTAAATAACCCAAAATAGAGTAAGAAAATGAATTGGACAAGACTAAACAGTAAGGATCACTTTTTGAGAAGTGAGCAGAATCTAAACTCTTACATAATTTTCACGTAACAGAATTGAAACCTAGAACAAACAACCTCGAAATAACCTCAAATTCAATATTTAGTATTTTAATACTAAAGTAACATCAACACTCAAATTATAGGTCGTTCACATACTTCTAGATACTTAACCCCTTGTGTTATCAAATTTCGGCAGAAACGAACGTCCAATTGAAAACTCTAGTATCCAATTTTTAAATAATCCCAAATTCAATATATCATTCGATATCAACCCCAGGACATAGAATCTAAAGTTTCAATGGATTCTGAAGTGTTTTTCTAACGGTTCACGAAGGTAGTGTTTTTGCGGCAGAAATGAATTTCGAAATATAACCTCAAGAAATCAATATTAGAGTAAGGAAAAATTTGACATATGATTCTATCTCAACCCCAATAGACGGAATATTGATTTGCAATTGATTCCGATGTGGTTTTCTTATGTTTCCCCATAGTTGTGTTTTCTGCGGCAAAACTTCATCTAATGCCTCTATCTCTCTTTCTTTTCTCTTTCTTTTCTGTTTTTTTTCAATATATTGAATCTCTGCTTCTTCTTTTTTTCCTTCTTTTTCCTCTTTTTTTTTGTTTTTTTTACTAGATCACGTAGACATGAAGAATAAGGAGTTGGACACGAACACTGAAAACTTTAGGGAACACTAAAAAACACGAAAATAACAAAATGATATGACCTTATTTCGGAGCCTAGCTCTGATACCACCTGATGCGAACCTTGTGATCACGTGGTCACGCAACCCACAACGAATGATGAGATGTGATCCCGGAAAGCCGAAATAGGTCTGATAGGAGTGTGACACAATGGAAACCTGCCTCAAGGCACCAGCACTATTGGAAGGAGTAGAATGACGCCACGAAGCTAGTTAATCTTCGATAAGTCGGATTCAATTCGTTCAAGAACTGAAGAATGCAAGAATCACTCTCACACATAAACTGAAAAAGTTCAGAATTAATTTCATCAATGGCTGCTGAAATTATCCCTAACATGAGTTTAAATAGTCTTTTAAAAGCTAACCCTAATGGACCCCTTTTGTGGACTTAAATGAGGTCCACTCAAGACTGGCCCAAAACCCCAAATTAAAAATACCCATGACTTAATCCAAACAAGCTTTGTTTCCTAGCTAAAAACAAAGTCTTAATTTAAGCCCAAACAAGCCTTGGGCTCTAGCTAACAAAATTAAAGAAAGCCCATCAGTCTTATATATAGCCTTCCATCCAGCCCCTTAATCCTTGCTAGTGTTTTTGGACGGTTCACATCACATCAACAACTCGTAAATGACAAATGAACAATAAGAAAATATCATTAAGAAGAAAGCTAAAAGAACTCGGTCGATTACTGTACACCCACTCACAAAACACTGTGGATTCCAACAGTGTATTATCGATTTTGTCCCTTAGTGCACCTCAACTCATGCCTTTGTACTAGGGGTATTTTTGAATTTTCCATGGAGCCAGTTGGCAATACCAGATTATTTGGGAGTATTTTTGTATTTATCGCATATTTTCATACAGTTAAAATACGCTCTTAACCCTCCACTCATCCTATGAACAGTAACCAGAGCAAACATAATATCATTTTTTTACCCGTGGATCTACAATAAAATAACAAATAAACTTACGAATAAGACAAAGCCTTGAACTACCAGTAGGGGGGTACTCAGGACAATGCACATTTATGGAAATTGGGTAAATACTACTTTAGCCCTAGAAAAGAAAAAAGTTCAAATATGGTTGAGGGGGGTCCTTTCATAATTAGCCTTGCTTTTTTACTATTTGAATTTCGATGCCCTTTTGGCGCGTCATCTCTACCTTCTCCCGGCCCGTACTTTTCAGTTGGAGCGTGACACTTCATACGGCGTTAGAAATTATCATCGTTACCTGTTAGAGTGGCGCGTGTCATGAAATTAGCATCGTTGAGGCGACGGTGGTCGGTTGAACATTTTTGCACCCTTTTATCATACATTTAGCATGATATATTCAGGATATGGTATTCTACCTGCTAGAGTGTCCCGTCATGAACGTTTCTCCTTAGAGCCATTTTGTACTGCAGTCCCCTGGGTTTATGGTATATTCATTGCCATCCCTTATCTTTTGATTGTTGTGTATGGTCCTAATTTCAATAATAAAAGTTCTGAGTGGTTTCAATTTAGTCCTTTAATTGAATTGCATGATATATTTAGTTTGCATTTCAGTCCTTCTTCTTTTCATTTTCGATTTTTTATTAAATCCCTTAATTTTTTTTCATTTTACAAGTTGTATTATTTTCAATTTTGTGCTTCAATTGAAATTAATTATATATGCTATTTTCATTTCAGTCGCTATTCTTTTCATTTTGATTTTGGTTTTAAATCCCTTAATATTTGTGATATACAAATTTCAATTATTATCAATTGAGACCTTCAATTAAGATCAATTATATATTTTATTTTTATTTCGGCCCTTATACTTTTAATTATTCTTTTTAAATTTATTTTTTTTTATTAGTATTGATATAGTTATGCACTAATCTCTATTATTTTACATGTGCATATGTATATGCCTTTTGTTTTACTTTTGGATTTTTTTTTGTCTTCTCTTTTGTTGGGGTTGTATTTTTTTTATTTAGTCTTGAAATTTTAATTTGTGTTACTGATCATTTGAAATTTTATATTTTTTTCTTTAAAAAAAATAAATGTTTTTTTAAGGCTAATAATATTTATTTTTGTTTTGTCATTTATTTTATTTGTTTGCTTACTCTTTTGTTATAATCTTGAGTTTTTTTATTCTTCAAGTTTCATATTTTTTTATTATTTATGCAATAATAGTAAGAATTTTTTTTTTTTTAATTTTCTGTTTAGTATTTGCTTACTCTTTTGTTATAATCTTGAGTTTTTTATTCTTCAAGGTTCATATTTTTTTTATTATTTATGCAATAATAGTAAGAATTATTTTTTCAATTTTCTGTTTTGTTGGAATTGTTGATTTTTTTTATTTAGTCCTTAAATCTTAATTTGTGTTAATAATCATTTCGATTTTTTCTTCAAGTCAAATATTTTTTTAAAGCTAATATTTTTTCATTTATCTGATTTCTTTTCTTCCCCTTTTGTTAAAATATTTAGTTTTGTTAATCTTCAAGATATTTTTTTTATTAGTTGTGCAATAATGGTAATCATTAATTTATATGTTTTCTTCAAAATATTTTTTTAAAGATAATAATATATTTTTTTTGTCATTAATTTATGTTTTGCAAACTCTTTTGTTATATTTTTTCTCTTGATTCTTCAAGGTAAATGTTTTATTTTCATTATTTATGCAATAACAACAACAACAACAACAATAATAATCATTTGAATTTTTCTTTTCAAATGATTTTGTTAACGCTAATAATATTTATTTTTCTTTTGTTATTTTTTTTATTACTTTTTTTTTTTAATTTTGAGTACTTTTTATTCATCGAGGTATTTTTTAATATATATATATATAGATGAGCATGTGTTTTTTGCAATGATAATAATAATTAGAGATGTGTTTTTTCTAGCTTACATTTTGTTTAAATTTTTAAGTTTTATTATTCTTCAGGATAAGTTAATATTTTTTATTGTTTTAATAGTAATAATAATAATAATTTAAGGTGTTGTAATCTTGATGATAATGGTGACACTATAAATTATCATAATAATAAAGATTATAATTTATTTTAATAGTTGTGGTGCTTATAATGTAGCTACAAATGACTTTGAGGGTAATAATAACAATAACTCATAAAATAATATAAAAATATCAATAATGACAAAAATAATTATATTAATGATAATAATACTAATTATAATTGAAATATTATTCATAGAAACAACGATGTTAATTATTGTGATGATTACTATCATAATAATTACAACGATTATAAAAATATTGTCAGTAATAATCTAAATATTAATTACTTATAGCAATTATTATAATAGCAGCTATAATAATTATGATAATTTAAAAAAAAATTATGATTAAAATATAATAAAAATAAAAATAATTCATTAGTCGATGTTTTTTTTCCCAAAATTGACCCACGCTATTTTTTATGTATGGTATGTCATATTTAATATCATATAACCAAAAAATATATGAAAACAAATTTAAACAAAGCAGGTGGGAAAATTGTTGCAACTTATTTATAAGCGCTTCGATGCACATAGGCAATCTACCGATTAAATAATTATCTAAACATCCGAACAATAGCAACATTCAGTAACTTCAATACACAAAACAAATAACCCGTTTGAAATGGATTTTATTGATGATGATTTAACTAATCATATTTATATTTAATCAACGATAACACGCATAACAATCAATCAGTTTGCTACATCAGCGCTGAGTTTTTTTGATGTAGCAAACTGATTGATTGTTATGTGTGTTATCATTGATTAAATAAAAATATAATTAGTTAAATCATCATGAATAAAATTTGTTTCAAATGACCAAAGTAGTTAACACAAAACCACCAATGAAATTGTTTATTGCATAAAACAATCACTTATCTGTGCTAAAATTCAATGATTGTAATTTTACTGTTTACTAATGAAAAAAATCATGAAACAAATAAAACATAAATAACAATCGATTAATATGTTACAAAGAGCACATGACTTATTTTAACAAAATTTTGTCGATTCCAATTGTACATTCTATCAATGAAATAATTATCAATATAATTTTAATAGTAGCAACATTAATTACCTTTAGGCGGGGAAAAAAAACGTTTCTAAAAGATTCTATCAATTATAATTTTATTAATTAAATATTAAAATAACCTATTACAATACACATAAAACCAATCAATTTTTTCCATAGAAAAAATACTCAGCGCATCGTGCGGGCAAGTCAGCTCGTTTACTCCTAAAAGACAATAATCTATAGTTTTTTCAAGGCAAATTTATCATATTACAAAAATAATAAAAAACAGATGTACGTAATTATCCTACACGCTTTACGGCATTCTTCGAGTAGGCAATCCGCAGATCGTAAATCAATGCTTACTTAGTATATATCATAGCAGTAATTTCTAGTCCAAAACAAAATATCCATACAGTATAGTGTATCACAAATCTGTGCACATTTACAGCATGTTTTCGTCTTTCGCTGGTTATTTCCAAGGAGATATGAGTCAGACATGATTTCAGTTTGTCTATAAGCACAGATAAACAGCACAAGCAAGCAAGCTTCCGTGGACCCACTCCCGTGAATACTAAACCATCGTTCCCCTTATACAGTAGACAGCGTTGAGAACCTAACACAAAAACCAAAAAAGTAGCTGCACTAAGACAACAAAGGTAGAGTACCCACCAATTTATCTTCAGACTACTACTCTTAGCAATCAGTTAAGCTCTTTATCTGTCCTTCTTGCATCCCATCTCCTCCCATTTTCTATCACCTTAAGTTTTAATACTTTTCCTATTATTTATCCTGTATATTGTTCAAACTTGGAAGGGTGGATCTCTGGATATATAGTACAACATATGGAGCAAGCTCGTTATTGGATGTTGACTAAACCCAAACATGGTTTGGATTCTCATTTTCATGCTTCAACCAATCCTTCTTTTGATGATTCTTGGGAAGAACAAGCTTTCGCTGAAGATGCAGCTGGTCCTCTTGGAGGATGTATATGGCCTCCAAGATCTTATTCTTGTAGCTTTTGTAGAAGAGAATTTAGGTCTGCTCAAGCTCTAGGAGGTCATATGAATGTCCACAGGAGGGACAGAGCTAGACTCAAGCAATCTCCAAGTCCTCACAATGAGATTCTTCATCATGAGGGTCAAAATCCTAGCCTTCAAAATCCCTATATATCTTTCGGTTTTCAATATCCATCCCAGCTCTGTACCTTGGATTATAGCCCTAACCCTAATTGTGATCCCTGTTTTATTCCATCCCCAACTTCATCTTCTAGGGTTTCAATTACATCTACTCAAGATAATTTCTTTAAAAAAGCAATTTGCCCTCCTTTCACTTCTGTTATTGTTGAAGAACAACAAAAGAGATCTCCTAAGTCTTCCCCTCCGCCACAGACTAAGTTAGCTAAAGAAAGATGTCATATATCTTCTCTAAGCACTGATGGAGAGAAGAATTCAAGGAAAATAGAATCAGGATGCAGAGCCAAAGTAGATTATGTCCAATCAGATTTGTCTGTCAGTTTGAATTTAGTCGTTCGAAGAGCTCGCCCAAGCATATCTGACAGTGAGGAGGAGCCTATGAGCTGCAAGAAACGAAGGATTGATAAATCATCATTACCTTTCTTTATAAAGTCTAATTCAGTTGATAAACATCTTGTCCAGTCTGAGGTGTTTGAAATTAGCCCTTGCAGTACTGTAGATGAATTGGATCTTGAGCTCAGGCTTGGGGACCGGCCTAAGGTAAAGTAGATGCAGAATCCCGAGTGCTATGGAACATATTACTGGCCGTCTGGCACCTTCTTTATTATGTTGCTTGATTTCCTCTTTGCATTTTTCTCTTCTTTTCCTTTCTTTGATCTTGAGATCATGGGCTCTTTTTTTGTTAGATTCTTGATCACTTTCGCTATCTCTCAATGGTTTATGCTTTCGCAAGGATCATGAACAACAAATATTAAGAAAAACGTTACAGAAAAAAATGAAGAGTTCATCTATCTTCCGTAATGTCTTGTTTATAATACTTTTATTTTTATTGCCTCGACCATGGTTATTATGAATGGATCACGATAATTTCTATGCCTCTCCAATTCAACTCATTGCTGTTCTTCACTCTTATTGCCAGGTTTAGTATTAATTATATTGACATCTTCTCTTTCATTTTTTACAAATATTCTTTAACTCGTATGCCCAACGAAAGACAGTTAATTTTCTATGCAAAATCTTTCTGCTGTTTAATTATCTTGGCATACTTCAAAGAAGAAAATTCGTTTAAGAACTCGTAAGTTTAGGAATAGCTGAAGAAGTTTTAGCATTGATCTACAACAGGGATGTGTTTAAAATTAAGATGGAATTAATTGCAATATTTATTTTTATTTTTCTTAGATTGAAAGACAGGAGGGACGGAGAGATCAATCATGGCTGATTTGGAGCTTTTACGGTGAGATTAATCAGGGCATGAATGAGGTTTAAAAGTAATGGCTAGAACTGCATGGAATAACGTGAGCACTTATTCCCATTCAGCACCTCACTGACATTCTATCAGAGAATTAAACTAAGCCCCATAAGACACACATATTGGTTTCCAAGGACACATAAGTCAGATACATCACAACATCGATTCCCTTTTTTCTTGTACTATTATTTTCATCTTCAGATTTGTTACAGTTTCAATATATCATCTCCCGCATACGTCCATTTGTTTGTGTTCAGTCTCTCTATATCGTGTTTATAATCCCTCCAAAAGTTCCTACCTACTACGGGAATCAGTGCATTTAAGTATTGCAAATGATAATATAATATGCCTTTACTTCATCACAAGGAGAATATTATCACGTCATGATTTTTAGCCACTAGCTAGCTAAGGACGCTTCTTTCTTTTCTTCTTTTGTATCTGCATAATCGATAACTAGTCATGCATCTTTTCGTTAGTATAAGCCTTTTGCCAAAATAATTAGAGAGTAAAATAATTAAATTAGTGAAAACAGCCACCTTGAAACCCTAGCAAACCCTAGGTTTGTGTGCAAAGAGGAAAACGAAGCAATATCAAGAATCACAATAAAGGATTAGCTAGTGGGCCTTTAGTTTTTCTTCTATATTACAGAAAATAGCTAGAGATAGAACATCCCTTTGACTTTAAGGACATTTCGGAGGATACTGAGAGATCAGAGGTATCATAAAGGAGGAATTCAAGTCATACACAATCACCAAACTAATATTTTCCTCGAAAGGCAAGGAAGCGAAGAGATGCTTTAGTGATTTGAGGTCTGTTTTCATGTGCGTTTTGGTTTCATATGATGCATGTCATGTCATAATTGTTGCAGTACTAGAGAATGGTGCTGTAGAGTAGAAAGAGTGATTGTATGCCTAGGTCTCAACGAGATGCTACTTATGTGAAAGAGGGCCTAAAGTTAAATGGCTGGAGTTCGTCTGCATTAAGGTTATGAGTTTGATAGGTTTATTTTGGTACGTAGCAACTAGCGAGGTCTGAAGAAGTGCACAGAGCGAGGTCTCAAAGAGGTCAAGTTGGAAGTGACAGGAAGTGCAAATGGGCATGATATGTCTTTTTTCTTTTACTTTAAGGAGTTATCATAGGATTAAGTGAGGGAATGACAAGTTATTCTCAGCTTGCGTGAGTTTCTCTGTCAAGGGCATTTTGTAATTCCAAATTATTGCTTAAAGAATGAGAATTTGATATAATAATTGGGTTAGTTGTTTGGAAGTAGTTGTTTATAATTTTTATTTATTGTTTATGATTGTTTTGACAACTAAGGGTATATTTGCATGGGAGGAAGTTCCCCTCTCCCAGTCACGAGCTCACTTCAGACTGGCGCCATACTGTAACCCCCATCTCTCACTCAGCCGCTACTATTTGTGTATTCAATATTGTACTCAATTCAGTGTCATCGTGGAATCAACCAAGGATAAAATTAGCAAAACGAGATTTCATGTTCTAACTCCTCTCTCTCTCTCTCTCTATATATATATAAATATCCATGTATATATATTAAAGTCTGGCCATTTTTTAGATACATCACTGAGGAAGCAAAATAACCTAATAAAGCAAATTCTATAACAAAATACAAACAGTGGGAAAGCAGGGATTGCAATGGTATTCAAATCTGATTGATATTCGGTACAATCTACGTAAGATTTTTGTTCGAATTTTGATAAAATTGGCAATAATATTTAAGATTATGATTTGATTATGTCACGACCCGATTCCCAGATCCGTGACCGGCATATAGGCATGGTTCTCCTCCGAGGTTCCACACCTATGCGAACCCAACTTACAAGCTTATCATTCATATTCAGAGTCCAACGCAGCAGAAATAACAATAGACTTCATAAAATATTCCAAATATCTTAATACAAAATTTAAATAATCTTGTTATAATAGTGGAGCGCTAACTCAATAAAAATAAAAATGCTGATTACAACCAAAATAATAAGTTCTGAAATTTCAACGATAATGAACTGCTAACGAGCTACAAGCCTGAAAATAATAAATAATGAGGGGGTGAGTTCAACAACTCAGTGAGTAGATAACATCTAATATACACATACGAGATAATACAACAAAGAGGAATATATTATCGAATCGGTTCGGGGTTCTTACAAGAAGTTTCTCAAATAGGTCATAACAAGAACGTAATAGGTAAAGTTCGTCAGAAAATCATAATGCAATGAGCATGAGGCTCCATACTGTGGGATGATCAGTCCGCACAGGTTGGTGACTCCTCCGGCCAACTAGGGTTTCAGATACGATGTGCACAAAGACTAACATTCCCCTGTTAGCATGGGTATTCTGACTGACATACCGTAGGTATATATATATATATATATATATATATATATATATATATATATATATCATAATCAAACAAACATATTCATATCTCAAGGCTCAACTCATGGCATCAATCAAATGAGGAGCTATCAATTCACAAGCAGATATTGGCTCATATCAAGAACGTATATTCAACAATTGATTATGCTTTGCTGTAACAAGAATAGTGAGTAATGTATATATTATCAAGAAGCATAATCCAAATACTACCAAATCAAATATTTATAATATTTCTCATGCATATTAAATATTATCCACTCACCTGACTCAAAAACGATTGAAATTCAAAAGGCAGAATACTGACGAAATCCTACTGATGTACCGCGGGCAGAATATCAGGATTATCTGAATATATAAAAGAAATACTCAAAAATGAATCAAAAGAATTAAAGTCTCTTTAATAAATGTATCTAAGAGTTTAATTTATAATCCTATGTGTTTTGAATCAAACTATCTATTTTTCACAAAACCTAAAAACAACAGTTTCTCTTGAAATCTAATTCAAAATACAAAATCCATAAGATTGATAATGATCCATCCAATAAGCCTCAATTATCCATCAAACCAATATGAAATATTAATATTTCATCTAAGGACCATTCTGAAATTTTTTTATATTTTCAGGGACTAAATTGTAATTTTTCAAAGTTCGGGGACTAAACTGTAATTTTCACCAAAAGGACCAAAATGAATTTTTTTTATCTTCAACCTCCATACCAGAATTCCAGCAAGGGTTTTCACCATTTTTCTCAATATTTTCTTAAACCAAACACATCAAAAACCTCAAAATCATCTACAATTAAACCTATTAACCATTACCCTAACCATTCAACCCTAAACATCTAAATCCATTCATCCATCAAAT
The DNA here is from genome assembly GCA_015731905.1 of Salix dunnii. Taxonomy (NCBI): domain Eukaryota; kingdom Viridiplantae; phylum Streptophyta; class Magnoliopsida; order Malpighiales; family Salicaceae; genus Salix; species Salix dunnii. Next base: position 11,156,066 of record CM027674.1, read on the forward strand.
TCAAATAAAATCTACAAACCCTAATCACCAACGCAAGCCATTAGCTTAACCATTAAACAATATTTTTACATAATAACACATACACATTACCTTAATATTTATTTCTCCTCCTTCCTTCTCTTTTCTATTCTTCTCCTTTCTTCTCTCTTCCGTCTCTCTTCTCTCTAAATTTTCAGATTTCTTCTCTTAATTTTTTTTTCTATTTATACTTTACAAGTTACTACTATACCCTTAATTTATTTATACCTAATCTTAAGCCATCAAGGGCATTAATGTCTTATCCATACAAAGTTTCAAAACCCTAAAATTCTTTTCCTATTTAAAATTTCAAAACCCTACAGATTATGATATTCAGACTGAAACCTTAATCATATCTGAGCTAAAACATACACAGATATTGTTGGTTTTCAACTTATTAGTTCTTCATTAATTATGAAATTGTTCTATTTAAATAATGTTTTTCTCTACTAAACAAAATTTATTTAAGTGATTTATTCTAGAAAAAAAATTATTCAGTTAGGTCATTTTAAAAAAGAAGAAAAACCTTAACCGGTGCTATACGAATGAATAACTAAAATATTTAAATTAGTTTACGAAATCTCAGGGAAATAAAATAGACAAAAAAAGAAAACACAACAAAGACAAGCTTTTGGAGGCAATCGTAGAAGACATCTTAACATCTGTGTGCTAGCTTTAGCTTAGTTGTAATTTTCCTACATGATGACTTATTTCATTGTCATAATCTATTATCCTTAATAAATTGTTACTCTTAATAAATTTTACTTCTACGCCCACATATCTCAGTTAGTAGATTCATACAAGAGATAAGGAAAATTAAATTAAGATCAATGACTTTCTCGTCTTCAAACATTCCATACATTGAACGAGTATTGAATTGGAGAATCGTATAGACTTTTCTAGAATTATAGGGAGATTGTGAGACAAATACATGTCAAATATAGGTAACTTCTTACATTTAATTTGATAAATCAAAATCCACATGATACTTCCAATGTTAAATCCCTCTTTTCTGACTTTCGGCTTTGGTCCAGGTAAACCCTATGATGAAATGAAACCTCCATGAAGTCTTAAACAAGTTTAGTGTATCTTGAGGAAATTCTACTCTAGAAAACGATTCCATATTCTCGACTAATCTATTTTCTCAATAAAACAATAATTGAAATACATGTTGCAATGTCATGATCACATAAATTAATTAGCATAGATTAAAACATATAAGATAGTATAGAATAAGCAAAAGATTGATCCCACAAGGAACGTTGAAGTCAGGTTTTTTTGTTGTATAATATGCAATGGGGAGTGATTGAAGTTGTCTAGGATAAATCAAAAGAAAACAGAAAACTATCAAACAAAAATTAAATAAAACTAAAATTTATTAAGAAAACAAACCTTGGTTGCAAGTAAACATCCATGCACATAATCAAAATTGATAATGGAAACAAAACATTAATTTATATTCTAAATATTTATCTCTTCTTAATATTGATTAGTTAATGGATCCACCATATAACTTACGCTAATAATCAAACAACTATAGTGTCCTCACTAATAATTTAATTCAATGTCAACCATAAGAACTAGATAAGTTGAGTAATAAAGAAAACATAATTGGCTAAAGTTTATATTTGATTTGATTGAATGTTCTTCCTAAGATTAACATTGTAGGTCCACCACAATTATTTAACTCAGTTGTTTTAGGAGTTCAATACCACACTCTGATTTTAATATCAAACTTAATAATAGATTATCTATAATAATAACTTAGAATCCGATCTAGCAAATAAAATAAACAATCATAGAAAAAATAAGCATAGGAGAATAAATATATTCATCATATAAACTGAAAAGAAAAGGTAAAATAGATCATATATGAAATATATAATCAATTTCAATTGAAGGACGAAATATAAACAAATCAAAACTTATATTATAGAAATTAGGACCATACAAAACAATCAAAAGATTAGGGCCTGAAATGAACAAAGCATAAATAAATGGGACTGTCGTGTAATTTAGCATGCGAGAGAGAGAAAAGAAAGAAAAAAAGATCATCTAAACACTGTCATGATATGGTACACCATGTGAACCACCATGAGGTGAAGGACATGGCAATGCAACTAGTAAGACACTAGATGGACATTTTTAACCATCAGAGGATGCCGCCCATGCTGCCGAAAGAGAACGTGACTAAGAAAACTGTTGACATGTCCAAACGACGTGCCAATAGTATCCATAGGAAAATTATTTTAAAAAAATAAAATTACCTAAACACCCTTGCATCTAACTCTTTAATTTTATCTTTTCTAAAAGCATATTTGTATTTAAACATTATCACAAAATGTGAAATGCCATGAATACCCCCACTAACAATTCATAGTTTTTATCTTATTTGAAAGTAATATAGTTATTTTACTGTACATAGAAATGTAAAAAAATAAAAAATACTCCCAGGCATACAATTGTTTGTTGGAAGGGTTAAAATAGTATTTTTACTGTGCAAAAATATACTAAAAAAACTAAAATACCCCCAAACATTTCGTTAATGCAAACCGCTCCTTTGAAAAAGTCTAAGATACTCTTGATTTCAAGGCTAAGGTTGTGGTGCACTAAGGGATAAAATAATAATTACACGATTACAATCCACAATAATCAGTGTCTACTGCTACAATAATTGTTTGATCTCTTTTAGCTCTTAATGTTAGCCCTCTAATCTTGTCATGTGTGACCAAGAAGATCATAGGTTTTCCCTCGCCAATCATTTTTTCTGTTCCTTATATCTTCTAGATTTTAGCATTGGCCTCAACACATTTGTAAAGAATCCATTTAATTTTTTTTCTTTCAAATTTGTTTTGTTGCTATTTAATTTATCTAGAATAATTCATTGAACTAAATTTTTCTTTCAGTTTAATCTTCTAATTTTTTTACTTGTCAAATATGGTCCTCATTCTTTTGAATGCATTTTGTTTTACCATTATTTTGATTTACTTATTTTTTTCAATTGTATCCCTTAATGTTTTGTTTTATTTTCTGTTATTTTTTAACTGCTATTTGTTTTCTTTTATCTATTTTTGAATTTTGTTTTCAATTTCATCCCTTGATATTTCATTATTCTATATTTAGATTTCATGAATCTCTTGACTAATTATATGGGTCATTACTTGGGTCAAACAATTATATTCAATAATTTACACATATTAAACTTTAAATATATTGAATATAATATGTATAAGTTTTTCATCATAGATTTTGAATATATTTGAATTCTTAGGTTTCTAATATATATGCCAAAATAAAAATTATAATCATGATTAAAATTGACTTAGATAAATTAAACAATTTCATTTATCAACAATTTAATAATTTCTAATTTTATATATGAAGATTAAGTGTAGTGTTTAGCAATATTTCATCGTCTCCTAAATATTATGTAAGTCTAGCCTTTCAATGAATAATTTTTAATGTAATTAGTATTTTCTTATTAATAATATTATATTTAAATATTTGAGTATGAAGTGTATAATCATTAATCAAATATTTAAAATTTTATTTACATAGCATTTTTGTTCCAAAACAATTATCTTTGTTTTATAATCATTAATCAAATTAGAATGAATATTTAAGATAAAAATATCTTTATCAATAAATTTAATATATATTGCATGAATAATGTTAACATGTGCACCAACTAATTGATTATAGGGCATATGAAGATCATGTTTAATACTATATCGCTCCATAAGAAGATCATGTCTAACTCTTGTCATAGACATAACATATTTCACAACACTTTAGTCGATCTATTTTAGACATTGAACTAGTTTACAAAACACATGCTATAAAGTTTTAAGCCGGGTTTGATATTATCTATATCTATGTCGCGACGACGATTTTTTCGCGCTTCGCGCCCCACCATCTCCCAGGGGTTTGGAGAGATAGCGGCACGTGGTAAATAAAAGGGTATTATTTTATAGCCGTAAAAATTACGACTATAATTATAAGGAGTCGCCACCTAGTATTAAGGTCACTAGGAACCTAATGGTCTGCAAGAGTCTTGGGTAAAGGGACTTGTTGTGCAAGGGGAAGACGCGTCACCCCCAGTACACCCTACCTAAGGTAAGTTGCATTGTTGTTTGATTGTTTTTTTTTCTAAGTTCAAAGTTTTTACACTGCATTTAAAAAAAAACATTTTTCTTTTATCTTCGGGTGTACTTTACGATGTGATTTTACACGCAGTTAAAGATCTTTTTTTATCTACGGATGTACTTTACAATGTAATTTTACACCGTAGTTAGAATTCCTTTTTTCATCTGTGGATGTACTTTACAATATAAATTTATACCGCGAAAGCTAAAACAAAATAATTTTTAAATTATTTTTGACATTTTGGCCGAATACCAACGGATAATCGTAAACTAGTTACGATACCAAATTTTGTTTTAAAACATGAGAAAGATACAACATTGTTTTTATGAAAAATATGATGGGAAAATTTTGGAATTCGATCGTATGCACGAAAACAACACATTTTTTTTTAAATGTAATTTTCATGTTTTTTTAATTTTTAATTTTTTTTCTTTTTGTGATTTTTTTTAAAAGGAAAAATAAATAAGATAAAATAAGTAAATTAAAAAATTAAAAAAACAAGGCTGGACTGGCCAGCCTTGTGGGCTGGTCTGATAGGTTGGGTCGGGTCAGCCCAGCCCGAATAATAAATAAAAAAAGAGATTAAACGAAGAAGAACGTGAACAGTGTAGAATTAACACTGTTCACGTTCATGAACAGTAATGGTCCACTTTGACGGGAGGGTTACTTGTTGATGCAGCCGTGTAGAGGTGGTCGAGGTGGTCCTTTCTATCATGGCGGCATCGGAAACGGAGGCCTGTGGTGGCCGGAATGAGGGTTGGAAGCTTGCTGGTCACCGTTGCTGCACTCACCGTTGCTGCTTCTACTCTGCCGGAGGCCACGTCTGGGTGGCTTACGTGGTGGAGGAGCTTTTGGTGGATAGAATGGTGGTATTGGAGGGTGGCTGGCTACTGTTGGAGGAGAGGGTGGTGGCTGCTTCACGTCTGTTTGTAGAGAGAGAGAGAGAAGCGATCAAGGAGAGAGAAAGAGAGGTTGTAGCGGGGAAGAGAGAAGGGAACTGTCGCCTGCGATGGAGTTCCAGCCGTGGGTTGGCTAGAATGCTCTAGTGTGTCGTGTGTCTATGTTTGTCGCCTCCTCGCTATCAAAATTTTCTCCCCTGGTTTTATTTCATCCTCTGTCAAAGTTTCCCTAGTTTTTGATCGTTCAATCCCAGTTTCAGAATTTTCTCCCCCCTATTAACTATGGTTTTCTCTTCTCTCTTATCACTGTCCCTTCTCAGCAATTTCCGCCTGTTTTTTCTAGTTTTTCAGCCCTTTTTCCCCAGTTTATCTCATCCTTTTTTTTCTCCTAACAGTCCCTCACACTGCCATTTTCCCACAGTTTTTTCTTCCAGTTTTCAGCCCGTCCTCCCTGTTCATCTATTTTCTCCTGCTATTTATAGCTGAAGGAGGTAAGGTGCAGGGCATGGGGGTGTTGTCCAGGTATGGTGCTTAGGAATGGTGTGGCATGGTGAGAGTGGAATGGTGTGGCTGTTGGCAGAACCATGGTATTTTTTTTTAATTTTGAAATAAATAGGTTCTGACAAAAAAGAGTTTTTTGATGGGAAAAACCAAGAAGAATGATGTTTTTTGTTCAATTTTGGCTTCCGATTTCACCCAAAAAAGTTTCGTCACCGAAAATTCCGATCGTTTCGATTTAACCCAAATTAGGCTTCCAAACTTAATTTCTCACTAATTAAGCCTTTAATAAAATTAATCTGACCCATTTAAAGTATAATTACGCTCTTGCACTTAATTAAATCCTTTAATTGGGCTATCAATTAATTCTGAAGAGTTTCGTCACCGAAAATCTCAATCTTCTCAATTAAACCCAGATTAAGCTTTCAAACTTAATTTCTCACCAATTAAGCCCTTAATAAAATTAATTTGACCCATTTAAAGTATAATTAAGCTCTTGCGCTTAATTCAATCCTTCAATTGAGCTCTCAATTAATTCTAAAGCATAATTACACTTTAAATCGGCTAACGATTAAATCAAATTGGCCCATACAAATATAATTATGTCTTTTGACTTAACTTTTATACAGATTTAATCCAATAATAAATTATTTTAGCCTCGAATCTGTATTTTCCTTCATTTCTGGGCAAAAAAGAAGTACAACCGGGCTTCCGAAAACGTTCATAATTTTCACATTAATTTTTCTGCCGACACCAGCCCCTTTTATTTTGTTTATTTTATTTTTAATATATTTTGGGGAATCACGCAGAAATGGGGTGATGACAATCTAATTTATAATTAGATAAGTCAAGTGTTTATTAAAAGAAACTAGTTACTGAAATCAATGAAGATTAGTATATTATTTAATTTGGAATCAATTACCCGAGACTCTCTCTTAACAAAGTGTCTGAGCGGCTTTCGCACTCTAATTTTAACTCCAAGCTTGATTAGGTTGTTTCAAAAATAAGGAAAGAGAGACCAGGGAAGCAGGTTGCTTAAGTTCTTCTCCAGGTTGCTTAAGTTCTTCACTTGCATTCAGAGCCCACTTTTCTCTATCATTTTGTCTTATCATTTGGAACATTCTGTAAAAGAGGGATCTCACATTCAAGATCACCATGCTCATCTAGCCAGATAATCTAGAAAATTGCACCAACTTTTTTAAAAATATATTATCTAAAAGCTAAAAAAGTTTGTGGTTCATTTACTGTTTACAGTGAGATAAATCACTGTGAATGACAATAGTAATACTCAATTTTTGGGTTAATTCAGTTCCTTTGGTTTACCAGTTTACTAGTTTTTTTCCTTTTTACACAGTACAATAACGATTTGTCCCTCGAAAAAGACAAAAAAAGCCTACTAGATAGAGGGGTTCCACAATAATTGCACATTTTCGGTCTGATTCATGTAATCGGTTTATTGATTTTTTTATTTTTTTTTGCACAGTAAAATAACCATTTTATCGCTCGAAATAAGCCGGGAAGGGTGCCACTGGAATTTCATATTTTTTTTTAAATGACCAAATACGGATATGCCCATAATAAAACAAAATTTAAGACTTAGCAATAGGGGTGTCACAGTAATTTACCACTTTTATAATATTTATTCTATGAAATTACTGTTGGTGCGTCGCTGGGCGCATTGTTCGTTTATGCACTCATGCGGGTTTCAAACGACGCGTGTGTCTTATTCCGACGACCAAAAATACCCAACCAACATCTCAAATGATTTTCAGCCATATTCTCTTCCTCTTGGTGCGGCACGTGTGATTACAAGGTGATTAGAGACGTGTCAATGGTTGTTTGAGTTTTTCCCAACCTTTTTCTCTCTACTTCCTGAGCAAGCACATATTAGTGTAGTTGTTATTGTGATATTTTAGTTTAGTCCCTAAACTTTCTAATTTTTGTATGGTCCTTATTGCTATTATATATGTTTTGATTTCTTTGAATTTGGTCCTTTAATTGAAATTGATTATATATTATAGTTTCATTTAGGTCCTCAGTCTTTTAATTTTTTAATTGATTTGAAATCCTTAATACTTTCGGTATCAAAGTTCTGATTTATTTCAATTTTATCCTTTCAAGCAAATTTATTATAAATCCTTAATATTTTTGATATAACAGTTTGATTTTTTTCAATTTAATCCTTTCATGAAAATTAATTATAGATTTCAGTTTCATTTAGGTCTTAATTCTTTTAATTTCAGGTTTGCTTTAAATTATTTAATTTTATCAGTATCATTGTTTAGATTTATTTCAATTTTTTCCTTCAAATTAAATCTATTATATATGTGTTTTTCATTTTGGTTTTAATCTTGGATTTGATTTTAATTCCTTTATATATATATATAGCATACATAATTCCAATTTCTATCCATGTTTACATGTACATGATCTTAGTTTTTGTTTTTAAGTTTTCTTTATTTCTAGCACTATTAAAGTTTTTTTTATTTAATGTTCAAATTTTAACATGTGCTGATAGTCATTAGAAAATTAAAAATTATTATGATTTCTTTTTTTCCCTTCAAGTTAGATAATTTCTTAAAATCTAATAATATTTATTTTTATTTGTTTTTTTTTATTAATATTGTTAGGTCTTGAATTTTCTAATTATTATAGATAAGACATTCAAAATAATGATAATGATTATTTTTTTCTTTTAAATATGTTGCACTAATTATATATTTTGATATTTAGTTAATATTAATGCCTTTATATATATATATATATATATATCAACTAGGTTTTTTTTTTTAAATTACTGTCATTGATCTGAAATACTTATAAAATATATATAAAAAATTAATATGAGTAATAAATCTTCTAAAATAAAAAATATTATGTAATTTTTTTCTCTAACAATAATTATGGTCTCATCAATTTTTATTTTTTCCATTGTTATTAAGGTTTTTTTTTATGTTTAATTTGTGTTGGTAATCATTTGAAAATTGATATTTATTATTTTTTCTCTTTATTATTTTTTAAATTATTTTTAGTTATTCTTCAAATCAAATATTTTTTTTTAAATATAATTATATTTCTTTTGTCATTTATTTAGTTTTCTGATTGCTTTTTTGTTAATATTGTTAGGTTTTGAAATTTCTAATTATTATAGATAAGGCATTTAAAATAATGATAATGATTATTTATAATGTTTTTTTTCTTATAAATATGTGAGACTAATTATATATTTTGATATTTATTTAATATTATCACCTTAATATAAATAAATAAATGACCTATTTATTATTATTGAAAAATAATTATTTACTATCATTGTTCTAAAATATTTTTAATATAATAATATGAGAAATAAATCTTAAAAAAAATCAAACAATAATTTTGATGTCATTGATAGTAAAACAAATAATAATTAGAATATTAATTATATATAATAATATTTATTATGATAGCTATAATAATTATGACAAAAATTAATTGTTAATGTTATTTTTTTTTAAAATAACTTCTCTGTCTTTTTTTTATGTATGATATTTCAGATCTCATATCACGAAAAAAAATATGAAACCACACATAGACAAGACAGGTAGAAAAATTATGCAAAATTATCTAAAATAATAAAATAAAAATCATCCTGCGTATCGCCACAGCTAGCACCAATTTTTTTAACAGGTTACAAAATTGTTAATAGTCCTAAATGTTTATATATATTATTTTAGGGAATTTTTTCTTAAAAAATAAGAGAGACTAATGATATATTTTGATATTTTTTTATATTAATGTCTTAAAATATACATAAAAAATTGAATTGACTTTTCTTTATAAATCTCACATCAATTTAATCTTAGTGTTCTAAGAAAGATTTCATATAATAATATGAAAAAAATATGATTAACACATTTGATAAATTTTAACAGTTGTATTCTACCAAATAAATTATTCATCAAATAATTTAAACATGCTTAACAAACAATTAGGATGTTGCAAACAACAAATAATATATCTTTAGTCAATTTGATCAATTGCAATTTTGCTATCTACCAATTAAATTATTACCAAATTAGTTAAAACAAAACTACCAATCAAATTGTTTGGTACATAAAACAAATCACTATTTATGCTAAAATGGAATAATTGTAATTTTACTATTTTCTAATAAAAGAATTTATGAAACAAATAAAACATACACAACAATCAACCAGTATGTTACATAGAGCACATGATTCATTTTAATAAAAAAAATTATTCTAATTGTGATAATTTAACAATCATGATAATAACAATAAGAATAATAATCAAGATAATTCATTAATCAATGTTGTTTTTGTGAAAATAGACTTCCATAACTTTTTTATATATGATATTTCATATCAAATATTACATGAATAAAAAATATACAAAACAAGTTAAAAAAAATCATAAATTATCTTCAAATAAAAAATATACCCTGCGCTTCACCACAGACAAAACCAAATTTTATAACATGTCAAAAAATATTAATGATTCTTGATTTATTTAATAACGCTATACATTAGAGCAAAATAATAAATCTACAAGACTTTCAATTATTTAGTTTTTTTAAATATTCATTTTATTATAGATAATGCATTTAAAATAATTAGAAATATTATTTTAAAGGTTTTTTCTCTTAAAAAATTATATATTTTGATATTTGTTCAATATTAACGCCTTAAAAAATATTACAAATAACTAACAATTGAATATTAACTATACATGCATAAGAGAAGGTTTTCGGTTAAAACTAGTATTATTATATTTATATAAATATATATTTATTATTAATCACTATCAGTTTTTATTGTTTTACCAATAGGAAATATTCATCAGTATTGTCATGTACTTTCCATTCGTGAAACTCTCGTTGACAATTTCTTTTTTGTCAGTGATTCTCTTGGGATTGAATATTCTAATGGAAACACCGTCGGTGTTTCCATCAGTATATTCCATCGGTGATGCCATCAGTATATATCATCGATGATTCTATCGTTAATATTTCATCAGTGACTCCATCAATAATTGTCTTTGGTATTTTTGTTAGTGGTTCCATCATTAATGTCATAACCTAATTTCTAGGTTACTCCCCAAAATCTACCCAAAAATAACAAAAATAAAATAAAACGGGGTTGGCATTGGTAGAGAAATAAATGTGGAAATTTTGGTTGTTTTTGAGAGTCCAATCATATCTTCTTTGTCCTAAAAAATAGAGAAAAGTACAGAGTTAAGGCAAAAATAATTTATCATTGGATAAATCTAAGTAGAAATTAAGTTGAATGACATAATTATATTTTTATGGGTTGATTTGATTTAACTGCCGACCAATTTAAAGTATTATTATGTTTAGGAATTAATTTAGAGTCCAATTGAAGGATTTAATTAAGTGTAAGGACTTAATTATGCTTTAAATTGGTCAAATAATTTTTTAAGGGCTTAATTGATGAAAAATCAAATTCTTGAGTTTAATTCCAACTCAATTGAGAGGATTGGAATTTGTGGAGATCCAATTGAATTTTTTCCAAGCCAATTGTGCAATGTTAGGGGTCAAATTGAAGACAACTGAGAGTTTAATGGTCAAATAAGGGTCAAATTGCATAAATCAGAAGCGAAGGACCAAAATAAAAAAAGGCACATAAAGCCAAGGTTGATATTGAAATTCTGGCAGGGATACAAGTGCACAAAATTACAAGTTTAAATCCAATTGGTGGTGCAATTAGAACAATTATAAATGGAAGGACCAAAATATACTTCCACCTTCTCCCAAAAATTAGTCTCGTTGCATGCCTTTATTTGTACTGCCTGCTGACAACCACTTGCACCAACACTGACCAGCCACCGCTGTAGGCACGTCAATGCTGACAACCACCCCATGCTACTGATAGCCACAAAAGGTTGAGGCACCGCTGCACGCAAGTTGTCTCCTCCCTTCTTCTATTAATAGTAGCCATGCACGATGAAGAGGGGGGAAGAAAAAACGAGCAAACTTCTATGTAACATGTAAACCTTGGGAAATAAATGTAAGTGTTAAATTAAAGAAATGAATTATAAGAGAAATAAAATAAGTTGAGAGGGGGGGTAGAATTGAAATAAATGTAAAGATTATGATTTAAATTATAAGAAGAGATGATGTGGGGTACAAAGAAAATATTTAAAGAAAATGGGGGGCCTTAGTGTAATAAGAGAAATTGAGGAGTATAAATACCTCTCTTTTCTATCATTTTCGGGAGAAGGAGTGGAAGAAAGGGAGGGAGATATTGATATTTTCTTACCCAAATTAAAGAAGAATTTCAAAGTGAAAGTGGGATTAAGGGTTACCAAAACATTTAAACATCAAAAACCCAAGGATTTGGAGTATTATTGGAAGGAGAAAGTGGAAGAAAAGGAGTGTTTGGGCTGCCACTAGTAGGAAAAGAAAGAAGAAAGTAGGATATTGTGATTTCACAAGCTATTAGGATCTTAAATCTTTCTTGGTAAGGTGTTTTTTATATGCATCTAAAAGATTCTTGACTTTATGGTTAAATTGCATTATTTTTCTTTATGAATTTTGGGTTAGGGTTCTTGAAATATTTTGGGGGAAACGTGGAATTCCATGAAATTGATGAATGTGGCATGAAATAAGATGAAATTAGAGTTAATTGGCAAGACAAATGGAAAGGAAAAAGAGGGAACCTTAGGAAAGGCCATGGCTGGCCATTAAGGGCAGAAATTAGAAAGGAAAGATTATGTGTTTTGTAAAATAATTATTGTATATGTTATGTTGAATGTGAATGGTTATGTAAGGAATGATTGAGCATGAAAAGAATGAGGAAAGTCTTGTTTCCCCAAGGCCAACTTTCGGCCAAATGCATGTGCTGTAGAAGTGAATGACTTAACAGATTCATCTCTTGACTTTCGGAGAGAATTTGAGTGGGAAAACAAGGGAATTAGAATTGGGTTCCTTCGTAAGAGTTGTAGTTCTGGATGTCTACTATCCAAAGAAACTTGTTTCATTTAATTTGGAATTTTATAACTCTATTTAAGGGTTACTTAACGTGACTGTGCAGGGTAGACTATGCAGGGTAGACTCTGCAGAACAGCAGGTCTGTCATATTCGTGATGCATTTCGTTAATTTTGGGGACAGAACTGGGTTTGTTCCCTTCATAAGAGTTTTAGTCCTATATGATAGCTTTTTAATGAGATAAAATTTATACAAAATAGAGTTGTAAACTCCTGTTGTAGTGAAAAAGCTGGGCAGAGGTCAAAATCCGACCTCTGCTGGCAGCTTTGAGAAAAAGGGGAAAAGAGGTGGGAGGTCATGAAATGATGAAGTGAGATGCATTAAAGGAAAAGAAAAAAAGTTATGTTTGAAAATGGGTGTTTATAATGATATTTTTAATTGAATCTAGGTTATATTGTCCTCAAAAACAATCTAAATCCCTTACCCTCCACAAAATTAAAAGACAACTCATCAATTATAATATTTTTTTATAGTGCTAGTCTACATTCTTCACAATTATAACCTATTGCCTTTAGAGTGCCCATATTTTTGTCTTTCGATTTATCACTCTCTTTCTTAGGTTCTAATACCAAAAGTTTTTGCTTCTTATCAACCACAAAAGGGAATTTTTTTAATACTTTCCACATATTACTTGTTCCATTCAGAATAATATGACATGCACAACTCTTTCTACAATAATTACATTCAGCTCTAGGAGTTTTAGGATCACCATCAAGTTTTGTAAAACGATCCCAAATTTATCATCAACATTTCTTTTTCTTAATGTAAGGGTTTCAGGATGCTTACCTATATCATTTGTGAGAGATGTTGTAGTAGTTGATGTAAATTGGGTGTTTGAAGTGAGGGCATTAAACGTTGATGTGGAGGTAGTGTCGGTGGATGAAACATTTTGGGTTTGAAGGTTTTCTGATGCGATCCAACCATCACAGGATTCATTGGAGGTTCTAGTTGGTCCAGTTACTAGGCTTAGGGCTAAGAAGTTCAAAGAAGCTTTCAATGGACTTCTTCAAGATACATGGGCTAAGGTGAACTTCAAGAGGGTTTCTAATAATAAAGAGCAAGCCTTGATTAATCTCATTCATGTTCAAGAAGGGCTTGTTGGTGGAACCAAGACCATTACACAAGGATTGGGAGAAGAAGACTAGATTCGGACAGTTTGACCTTTGGTTACCCTTTTAGTCATAACTGGAGCTACAGATCTAATTTTGATGTGATTCTAGTTTGACCTTTGGTTACCCTTTCCAATGTTATATTGCACGTCTTCTAATTATTTAAGACGAGAGAGAACCATCTGTTTTAAGTTGGATTTTGCTGCTGCCCGACAAAATACGGAAACAACGAACTTGTCTTATTAAATTAGTTGGGCTATCAAATTTTAATTATTTTGAGTGGAGACAATTTGTCTGGGTTTTTAGACTTGTTTATTTGTTTATTTTAATTAGTTTGGGCTAGTTTTAGCTTGGGTTGATTATTATTTAATTTGGGCTATGTGAGACCCATTAGGGAAACTAGGGTGGAGTATAAATACTCTTTAGGAATAATGTTAGGGCACTTTTTTGAACAATATTTTCCAGAATTGTAGTCATCTTTGGTTGCTTCATCTTGGTTCTTGATTGAACTTTCAACTCTTCAAAGAATTGACCATTCTTTGTTGTGAATTTATACTTCTTTTGCTTGTCTCCAGGTGTAGGCATTGTGATTGAGTTGGTTTATAGTCTTGTTGCCTTGGAGCAAGTCTTCCATTGTGATAAGCTCATTCAAATCTCCATAAACTTGGGTTATATTGATCTTGGGTTCGCGAATACCATTAAATTCCACTAGGGTTCGCATCAGTTGGTATCAGAGCTAATCTAATCACAGGTTATATCCTTCAATTTGAGTTTTTATTGTTTCCTGTTTTGTTTTTGATAGATTCGGCCACCAAAAAAAAATAAAAAAATAGGGATCTTACTTGTTATTGCTTTGTTGAACACTTAATCATAAGTTAGTGCTCTTGCCGAAATATATACATATATAGATCAAAAAAAAAAAGGTGCTTGATCTTGAAATCTTGATTGTTGCTACATAGAAAAAAAAGAAAAAAAAAGCAAAAAGAAAAAAAGGAAGAAAAAAAGTAGAAAAAAAAGAAGAAAAAAAGAAGAAAAATCATTTTTTTGTTATTGTTTTGGCCGAATACATGTTTGAGAAAACCTTGATCATTGGGAAATTAGTTAGTCTTCCACTTAGTATTCCTGTTTCTGTACCTTGAAAATTTGGGTAGTTTAGTTGAATTTTTTTAGAGTTGTTGGAATTTTCTTGAATTAAATCCTTAGTTCTTGATAATTCGAAATTATTTCGCTCTTTTCTGATTTTTTTTGTTCGTGTCTTCAAATCATCATATTATTCATACAAATTTGCATTGCTATTCGTGAATTTGTCATCGAGTTTTGTTTTGTTAGTTTCGTAATTTCTTGCTTCTAGAGTCTATATCAAATTTATAAGTTCACTGCTTAGTTGGTTGCTTTTTCTGAATTGTTGCTAAATGATCTCAAGAACTAAAGAAAGGCAATTTGAGTGGAAAAGGGCATAGGGAGCATATTTGAGTGAAAAGCCTATAAATTTGTGTGAAACACGAGTCTATGAGGTAAAAAAATTTTGATAATGATTTTTGTGCAGGTTTCAGAAAAAAAAATGTCTTCTAATAGTGTGCCACAAAAGTTCAGTGAAATCCAAGAAGATGGGTTTTTGAGAATGCAACAACAGATGGAATTTATGTTTGGTGAGCTAATGAATAGGATTGAAAAATTAGAGACTAGGTCTGATAGAGGACAAAGTAAAAGGGGTAGAGAAGCTAGGAAAGAGGAGAGTGTTGCTGGAAATTCTTCAAATGAAGCCGAGGTTGATCTTAATCGTAGTGGTGGGTTCCGTACACATAGAGGAGAGAGGTATGAGAATTGGCCAAGGAGGGGACATATTCGACCATATAAGGATTTTAAGCATAGAGGGGATTTTGATGATTTGAGAGATATAGACCGAAATTTGGGTAGTATTAAGTTAAAAATCCCAGCCTTTAAGGGAAAAAATGATCCGGAAGCTTATTTAGATTGGGAAAAAAAGGTGGAGATGATTTTTGACATCCATAGGTACTCTGAAGAAAGAAAGGTTAAGTTAGTTGTAGTGGAGTTTACTGACTATGCCATGGTTTGGTGGGAGAGATTGGTGGTAGAAAGAAGAAGGAATAGAGAAAGACCAGTTAGCACATGGGAGGAGTTAAAAACAATAATGAAGAAGAGGTATGTTCCTAAACATTATTATCTGGAGTTGTTTAATCGTTTACAAATGATTACACAGGGTAATAAGAGTGTGGAGAAGTATCAAAAAGAATTAGAGGTGGCTATGATAAGAGCTAATATTAATGAAGATGAGGAAGTTACAATGTCTAGGTTTTTGAATGACTTGAATAGAGACATAGCTAATGTTGTGGAGTTGCAATCATATGTTGATTTGGAGGAGTTAGTACGCTTATCCATTAAGGTTGAAGGACAGTTGAAAAGGAAGGGTAATACACGATCTGGAGCTTATATGGGGTCTTCTTCGGGTTGGAAGATGAATTATAGGAGAGAGGGTAATGCATCATTGAAGCCTTTGGTGACTTCTAAAGTTGTTGAACCTAACTTCATGAAGAAGCAGGTTTCAGCCAATGATCAAAAACTTAAGGGAGAAGTTCAACTGAAATGTAATCGTGATATAAAGTGTTTCAAGTATCAAGGGTTGGGACACTATGCATCAGAATGTGCAAATCATCAAGTTATGATTCTAAAGGATGATGGAGAGATTGTGTCCACTAGTGAGGAGTCTGATTGTGATAACATGCCCCCACTTGAGGATGCTAGTGATCTAGAGTATGTTGTTGGTGAAAAAGTTTTAGTGGTTAGAAGGTCACTTAGTATTCAAACTAAGGTGGATGATGTGGAGCAACAAAGGGAAAACATCTTCCATACTAGTGCCTAATCAACGATAAGGTATGTAGTATGATCATTGATAGTGGTAGTTGTACTAATGTTGCTAGTGTTACTTTGGTTAGAAAGTTGGGATTGAATACCATAAAGCATGAGAGGCCTTATCAGCTTCAATGGTTGAATGAATGTGGTGTTGTTAGGGTGAATAGACAAGTGATGATTTCTTTTTCGGTAGGCAAATATAACGATGAAGTGTTATGTGATGTTGTACCTATGCATGCTACTCATCTATTACTAGGGAGGCCTTGGCAATTTGATAGAAAAGCCAAGCACGATGGGTTTAAGAACAGGTATTCATTAGAGAAGGATGGAAGGATTTATACACTTGCCCCACTCTCACCAAAGCAAGTGTATGAAGATCAAATTCAGTTAAAGAAGGGTTATGAAGAAGAGCGACATGTTTCGGCCAAAGTGGAGGAACAAGAAGATTTGTTCAAAATGGAAAAACAAGCTGAACAACATGGTGAGGATGTGAGGAAGAGAGAAAAGAAAGTGAGCCATGAGTTGAAAACCAAAGGGAACAAAGTTTCGACCCTTAGGACATTAGGGGAGGGTCATGGCCAAGAACAAAAAAAATGAAAAGAAGGCCGAGAGTGGAGAGAAAATGAGTGGAGAGAAGAAAGAAAGGGTGAGAAAAGAAGAGTGTGTAGAAAAAGTGGGGAAACACCTTAATTTTTTTGCAAAATCTAATGATCTTAAACATGCTTATCTTTCTGACTTGCCTATGATTTTATTTGTGTATAAGGAGGCATTCTTTAACTCAGATGAGTTAGATTCTTGTGTTCCTAGTGCTGTTCAAGTTCTTTTGCAGGAATTTGAGGATGTCTTTCCAGATGACATTCCTAGTGGTTTGCCGCTAATTAGAGGTGTTGAGCATCAAATTGACTTTGTTCCAGGAGCATATATACCAAATAGGCCGGCTTATAGGAGCAATCCTGAAGAGACTAAGGAACTTCAAAGGCAAGTGGAGGAGTTGATGTCGAAAAGATACATTCGAGAGAGCATGAGTTCTTATGCAGTTCCCGTGCTTCTTGTTCCAAAAAAGGACAAAACTTAGTGAATGTGTATGGATTGTCAAGCCATCAATAGCATCACTGTAAAGTATCGACATCCCATTCCTAGATTAGAAGATATGTTGGATGAATTACATGGTTCTAAATTATTTTTTAAAATTGATTTGAAAAGTGGTTATCATCAAATTAGGATGAAAGAAGGGGATGAATGGAAAACTGCTTTTAAAACTAAATATGGTTTGTATGAGTGGTTGGTTATGCCTTTTGGACATACTAATGCACCTGGTACTTTTATGAGATTGATGAATCATGTGTTGCATGCTTTTATAGGTAAGTTTGTGGTCGTTTACTTTGATGATATCTTGATTTATAGTAAGGAGATTGATGAACATATAAGTCATTTGAGACAAGTTCTTGATGTGCTTAAAAAAGAGTCCTTATATGCTAATTTGAAAAAATGTGATTTTTGCATTGATAAGATTGTTTTTCTTGGATATATGATTAGTGCAAAAGGTATAGAAATAGATGAGGCTAAGGTTAAGGCTATTCAAGAATGGCCTACACCAAAATCCATAACAGACGTTAGAAGTTTTCATGGTTTGGCTAGTTTATATAGGAGATTTGTCAAAGATTTTAGTACGATAGACTCTCTATTGACTAAAATTGTTAAGAAAACCATGGGTTTCAAGTGGGGAGAAGAACAGGAAAATGCTTTTAGCTTGTTAAAATCAAAGTTGATTTCGGCACCTTTACTATCTTTACCTGATTTTAATAAAGCTTTTAAGATTGAATGTGATGCTTCAGGAATAGGTATTGGAGCCATTTTAATGCAAGAAAAACAACCCATGGCTTATTTTAGTGAGAAACTCAACGATGCAACTCTTAACTATCCTACTTATGATAAGGAGCTCTATGCAGTCGTGCTGGCTTTGGAGACTTGGCAACATTATTTGTGGCCCCGAGAGTTTGTCATACATACTGATCACCAATCATTGAAACACTTGAAGGGTCAAGGTAAGTTAAGTAGGAGACATGCTAAGTGGGTTGAGTTTATTGAAACTTTTCCATATGTGATTAAATACAAGCAAGGTTAGGAAAATGTGATCGCTGATGCCTTGTCGAGAAGGTATGTTCTTCTTAATACTCTTAATACTAAATTACTAGGATTTGAGTATATTAAGGAATTGTATCTTGATGATCATGATTTCGATGTTATTTATGACACATGCAAGGTTTTGACCAAAGATAAATATTTTAGGCATGATGGATTTTTGTTTAAGGAAAATAAGTTATGTGTGCCTGATTGTTCTTTACGTGAATTGCTTGTGAGGGAAGCACATTGGGGAGGTTTAATGGGGCATTTTGGAATTACTAAAACTTTGTAGGTTCTGCATGAGCACTTTTATTGGCCTAATATGAAAAGAGATGTGCAAAGAATGTGTGACAGGTGCATAACATGTAGACAAGCTAAATCTAGGGTAATGCCTCATGAATTATACACACCTTTGCCTGTTCCTAAGGAACCTTGGGTTGATATTTCTATGGATTTCATCTTAGGTCTACCTAGGTCTAAGAAAGGGAGAGATTCTATATTTGTTGTTGTGGATAGATTTTCTAAGATGACACATTTCATTGCTTGCCATAAAACTGATGATGCAATAAATATAGCTGACCTATTCATTAGAGAGGTCATTCGGCTACATGGTCTCCCTAGGAGCATTGTATCCGATCGAGATGTTAAGTTTTTGAGTTACTTTTGGAAGGTTTTGTGGGGTAAGTTAGGAACTAAACTTTTATATTCCACTACTTGTCATCCACAAACAGATGGCCAAACTGAAGTTGTTAACCGGACTTTGATTCAATTGTTAAGGGTTATCATTCAAAAGAATCTTAAAAATTGGGAAGATTGTTTGCCATTCATTGAATTTGCATATAATCGTAGTGTACATTCTACTACTAATCATTCCCCATTTGAGATTGTTTATGGTTTTAATCCTTTGACACCATTAGATTTGATTCCATTGCCTGTTGATGAAAGAGTTAGTTTTGATGGTAATCAAAAAGCACAGGTGATGAAAGACCTTCATGCAAAGATTTGGCAACAAATAGAAAAGAAGAAAGAACAATATGCAAACAAAGCCAATAGGGGTCGAAAATTAGTGAGATTTGAACCAGGTGATTGGGTTTGGGTGCATATGAGAAAGGAAAGGTTTCCTGAATAAAGAATATCAAAGTTGATGCCTCGAGGAGATGGTCCTTATCAGATCATAGAAAGGATTAATGATAATGCCTACAAAGTGGATCTACCAGGTGAGTACAGTGTAAGTGCTACATTCAATGTTTCTGATCTTTCTTCGTTTGATGTAGGTGATAATTTGAGGTCGAATCCTTTTGAGGAGTGAGGGGATGATGCGATCCAACCATCAAAGGATCCATTGGAGGTTCCAGTTGGTCCAGTTACTAGGCTTAGGGCTAAGAAGTTCAAAGAAGCTTTCAATGGACTTCTTCAAGATACATGGGCTAAGGTGAACTTCAAGAGGGTTTGTAATAATAAAGAGAAAGTCTTGATTAATCTCATTCATGTTCAAGAAGGGCTTGTTGGTGGAACCAAGACCATTACACAAGGATTGGGAGAAGAAGACTAGATTCGGATAGTTTGACCTTTGGTTACTCTTTTAGTCATAACTAGAGCTACAGATCTAATTTTGATGTGATTCTAGTTTTTATGGAAACTATACTTCCAGACCTTTCCAACGGTATATTGCACGCCTTCTAATTATTTAAGACGAGAGAGAACCATCTGTTTTAAGTTGGGTCTTGCTACTGCCCGACAAAATACGGAAACAACGAACTTGTCTAATTTAATTAGTTGGGCTATCAAATTTTAATTATTTTGAGAGGAGACAATTTGTCTGGGTTTTTAGACTTGTTTATTTGTTTATGTTAATTAGTTTGGGCTAGTTTTAGCTTGGATTGATTATTATTTAATTTGTGCTATGTGAGACTCATTAGGGAAACTAGGGTTTTGGCTTGGAGTATAAATACTCTTTAGGAATAATGTTAGGGCACTTTTTTGAACAATATTTTCCAGCATTGTAGCCGTCTTTGGTTGCTTCATCTTGGTTCTTGATTGAACTTTCAACTCTTCAAAGAATTGACCATTCTTTGTTATGAATTTATACTTCTTTACTCGTCTTCAGATGTAGGCGTTGTGATTGAGTTGGTTTATAGTCTTGTTGCCTTGGAGCAAGTCTTCCATTGTTTTATAGTCTTGTTGCCTTGGAGCAAGTCTTCCATTGTGATAAGATCATTCAAATCTCTATAAACTTGGGTTAGATTGATCTTGGGTCCGCGAATACCATTAAATTCCGCTAGGGTTCACATCATTTTCCATTTATAATTAGCAAATGAAAAAAGATCAAAACATGTTAAATTAACATTGTTAATAATATATATTTTTAGAATTCACAATATCATTCTATCTTTACATAATAAAACATTCCAACAAAATATCATTCCATAATAGACATGATAGAATCAACCAGTACAATCAAAACAAAGGATATAAAGCACTAGAACACAGGAATATGAAATGATGAGAACTAAGATTATAACTGGGCAATTGGACAATCTGCGATTTAAATCACAATTTTACAAGCATGGAAAATGCCAACTACTGTTTCCTTTTAAAAATTTATTTATTTTGAAATTATTTTATTTAAAAAAGAAGCATTTCTACATATTATATTAAGTGTTGTTATTGCAATCTGTCATGATAAAAGGCCGGATTTGATTCTGATCAATACATAGAACTATTGTTTCTTTTCCTTCAAGAGCTTAATAGAATAAGAGGATTCCATTAAAATGCTAAGCTTTCCAAGTACACTAAACATTATTTATTATTGGAGCTTTCTGTCAAAGTTATGAAATGAAGTATAGATCTATGATGAATACAAGAGTTCCAGCATATCACATTATCTAGGATTCAAACAATTTTGGCCAGCATTGAAGATTTGACTGAGCTTTGTTATCATTTCACCAATGACCGACCCAGAGTGCAAAAAACAAAACAAACAAATGCCTAAGAGAGACAAGTGAAGTCTAAAACAGGATCATCAGATACATAATCCACAAGCACAGATGATTATCGTTTGTTGTCAAACATGATCGTTCAAAGCAACAAGTTAAAAACTCGATTAGTTAACATACTTGCCACAAGATAAAGAGCACATAAGAAGCTCGATCAGTTAAAAACTTTCTCAAATATCATAATCTCAAATACAAACAGTTAAAAACCATAAACATTAACTAAAACATAGAAATAAAACAAAGCAAATTATTTACTTACCTTTTGTAAACAGAGGTTCAAACTCCAAAGTTCAAACTTCTCCGTTTAAAGCCAAGGGAGGGAGAGGCGAGAGGCCGAGGGAGGGAGAGACAAGAGGCTGGGCAAGAGGCCAGAGGGAGGGAGAGGCGAGAGGAGAGTGGTGAGAGGGGGGCTACTACAGTGCTTGCTAGGGTTTTCAAAGTTTTAAGTCTTAACTGAGAAATGGGAAAAACTTTATATTTATATTAATATTTTAAATCGAACCGGTTTGGTTTGGGTCAATTGGTTTTTTCCATACAAAACCGATACCAAACCGAACCGGATTTTAAAAAAAAAATCAGTTTAATTGGTTTTTTTATTCAGTTTGGTTTTTCAATTATTTTTATTTGGTTTTTATATTTAATCGGTTAGAAGGTTTTTTTCTCACTACTAATTCTAATTCTAAGTAAATGGAATGGCGCCTTAGAAATGATGCCACATGGAAAGATGAATGTTGGTGGGCGAAGTCATAACCAAGGAATCGTAAGGGAGGGAAATTGAAATGTTTACCCATGTAAAAGCATTGGTACGAGCATGCAGTGCGACACGCACGTGGGGGTGAATGAGGAATGGGTCTTTGCTGGTTACTGATAGTTGCTGGAAACTAGTATAGGAGGAGGATATTTCCTTATTCTTAGTTTTGTATTGTTAGTGCTTTCCTATCTTTAAGCATGTTGTTTACCTTTCCAAGTTTAGTGGGCTATCAAATATAGCCAATAGGTTGTTCTGTATTATGCATAGAATAATAAATAAAATCCTTTTGACTTCTGTCTCCTCTTCTCTTCTGTCCTAATTCTCTTATGGTTGATTACAAATTCCAGGAATGCCTTTCATATGGTTTTTGCTTGAGCCAACTCACTCTCAAGTATCATAAGCTTTCTGTACAGTTCTTCGTGTTGTTCAATCCAACTCAGTTTATTTTGGATTTTCGAGGCCATCTCTGTCATCCATTTTACTTTGATTTCTCATGCCTCATTTTGGATTGGATTCTGGCTTCCTTTTATTTCTTCACCTGTTTTTCCAAAAACAAAATTTTGTAATCTGTCCCTTCCAGCTACTGTTCCACAAATTTCCTCGACTTTCTGTTATAAGGATCTACTTTTGTAGGGAGGTCTTCAGTGTTTTACTGGTGTTTACTTCCGCCTAAAGTTGCTTCAGTTGTTTCCTCAGTTATTCCTCACTGCTAATTCTTTTCCTCTTAGTCATATGTGCGACTTGTGACTCGAATCCGAGAGTTATACGGATAGTTTACCAATGAGAAGCATGAAAAAGATAAATGATAGAGCTAGCTAATTAGTGGTTGAACATGTTACATCTAGTTCATAATATATGAAGACCGATCGAGCTGATGATTCCTCCCATTCATTGGACTCTTTTTTTAACGTAGAAATCTTGTTAAAACAGTTTCTGTAGATTATAGTCCTGACAAAAAAAAAAAAAAACAAAAAAATTGCATGCCGCAGTAAGTTGTTATTTCTACAAGTTGCTTCTTCCGAAATTTGCCAAGCTCCCTCGCATTGGTTGAATTTATTTTTACTATTTCTCGAGTAAGAGGGAGCACAAGTGTTAATTGACCTATAAATTCTTAGGCATAGAGTTTTAATAATTTGGCTTGGTTACTCATGAATAGTAGGATTAGGCTTGGAGGGGCCAGATTAGAAAAAAACAATTAGGAGGATAAAAATTAAAATTTACTAATTGTATAAATAAAATTTATAATTAAAAATTTAAGAGAAGCAGGGGAAAAAGTTTTTTTTTAGGGGGCGGCCGAGCCACCCTTGCCCCCCCCCCCCCCACACTCTTGAACAATTAAAACATATTTATTTTCAACATAAACAATATTCTCTTCTTCCAATCTTGTTTTAACTTTTTAACTATTTTCAAATATAATAATGTGCATCCAAGCTAAAGGGTGATTCATCCCGGCACCAAGGAAAAATCATCTAGACTCTAAATTCCAGCTGGAAGACAATCCAAATTAATTACATGTCCAGTAATTTAGAAAACTGATACCAATAATATTGTCAGCAAATTGAGATGCAAGCTTCTTATTCGACTAAAGTGTAAATAAAAATTTAGAGAGGACTGGAGATTTTATAGGTTTCAAATTGAAATTGATTGGAAGGAAGATGATTTGTCTACCAATAATTATCCTCGTCCAGATCTTAATTATCCTGGTCTTCTTATTCTTCTTGGTGGAAGTAGACGTATATATATCATCTTTAACAAGGTTGCAAGAACAGAAAAACTAGAATACTTATTTTGAGGGGGAGGGGGGATGATGACTTTTTTTTTTAATATATTAAAAGGGATAAGAATATTTTTTCTAAACTCAATATTTTTTTATCTTCACTGTTTTATGAAGTAACAATAATTCTAGAGTTCTTCATGATTTCTGGTAGCATCTTGTTATCATTTATACCGAAAAATAAAGGAATTGTTTGGAAGGGCGGGTGATTAGTACTACTAAAATATACAAGGAAAGCTGACCCTTATTTTGTATTTTCTAGGTTTTGCCAAATTTCAAAAGAAACAATGATGCAAAGCTAGACTGACGACACATTGAGCACTTTGGCTTAGGACAGACTGCGATCGATCTCAGCTTTGAAGGTGGAAAAACTAGTGGTTTAAGAAGATGGAGTAGGTATTCGGATAAGGCAAGCAAATAAATAAGAATTTGAGTCATCAATTATGCAAACCTTATCTATTAACGATTTTGGTTGAGAGAGGAATGATAATTAGCCATTTAGTCAGGATGGGAAGGCATATTATGATTGCCATTATCCAGAAATATATTAGAGGTTAAGGTTAATTTTTATGACAAATTAATTACAAAAGATACTGAGAATCATCAGGTTGTTTCATGCCATTGCACGTTCAATAGAAAAGGCCTTGCTAGTGGAATATATTAAGGAGCAAATCAATTGAGTAAGATCCGGACTTGTTTCCATGCTAGTGTTTGCCATGACATTATACCGATAGGAAAATAAAATTAGGTGCAGAAACGACGCTCCACAAGGACATCTCATTTCCTATGATTTCTTAACCTTGTGAGATACATGGGGCGCCCGCCGTCTGAACCCTATTCAGCAACTTCAAAACCATTTGCAGGCAAACTGGCAATAAAAATCTTATAAAATAAGTAGACAATAATGAAGAATCAGTTAGCAAGATCAAAAGAATCACCTACTACATGAAAACCATCTAATAGGTGGTTTAGAGCTAAGAACTTCAGATTAAAAAGTTTGTTTTTTATATGATCTCAAGTTCAAGCCTTATAATTATTAATATGATAGTTACAGGAAGCTTATATAATCATCAACTTTAAAACACATGGGACACCCACATTAATAAAAAAAAAAAATGTTCCAGTTCTATCTTAGAAATTAAATAATATTCACAAACCGACCAACCATATAAAAAAAAGAAAAGGAAGCTGATAAATCCCAAACCAAACTTTCGACAGAAATACATAAAAAAAAAACAAATAAAATAAAGGGAAAAATCTATTATTGTGAGATTTTGGTAAGCTGTAGTGAAGATATAGACTGCGAGTTCAGATAGAGCTTTCATGTATTTGTCAAAGTCTTCGTGCGGGTTTCTAATGCATCTCCCTCAAAACATGCTTTTGGCTTGGCGTGAAGAGCTGGACTCCAATTCATTATTACTCCACGTCAACCACCCTCCTGCTCTTTTAAACCAATCCCCGTAACCCTCCGTCAAACCAAACAAAGCTGACTGAAGCCTGAAAGTCTCCAGTTCTTTCAAAAAATGGAGGGTCTTATCCCGTTTGTGTACAAGGCTATAATGCAACACAATAATGGGAAAGAGGCCAGACCTTCAGGGTCATGGTTCAGCGAGTCACCTTCAGCTTCGTATATGCGACTTCGTGGCGATTCAGGTAGGTTTCAAAAGTCCGATACACAAGTTTTTGGATCCGACTATGGCTTCTCTAACTCTTCAACATCATCTAATAAGCATTCTTCAACCACTCAAATTATTGTTTCCACTGGAGCTCAACCTCCTCTTAATCGTCGTCCGACTTCTCGTCGAGTTGTTACATCATCATGATCTAGACCCCTGGAAAAATACATGTACGTGACATGCTTGAAGAAAGCTGATCAAGGCATGGAGCTAGCATGTCAAAAATGATGGTTGTGCAGGTGTGTATATATATATATATAGAATTTGTGTGCGGGCGTAGGCGCAGCAATTTTATTTGATGCTTGTGGTTTCTCAGTTTGGATGGCAATAACAAGAAGCGTGTGGAAAACCGAAGGAGCCGCACAGCTTAGGTTTGAATCATTAGTGTGGACGTGAAGATGGTGGTATGTGTAAAACCGAAGGAGCACACATGTTTTGTATTGATCAGTTACTACAAAGCTTAGATTTGTGTAATAATGTTTGGAAAAGGTTGTAATGTCAATCAGTTTATGCCAAAAAGTACCAACAACATCAACAAGTTCAATCAGTTCACTGGTTTCGCCTTTGGTCCTTGCTGGATTTTGTTAACAATAAACCTTAGCGATTATTTGATATTCGGGTTCCTAATAATATTTATTAGCCTTAACAATATAGCTAAAATTAACTTTAAAAAAAACATTTTGGACTGTACAAACAAATTAAGCCTTGCAAAATACTATTAATTTTTTATTTTTACTTCTTTTTGTTTGGATTTCCTTTAGGTTTCTTTTTATCATCAACAACCCGATCTTTTTTTATTGTTTTTTTAATTTTATCATTCAATATTAATTGTTTTGATAATTGCACTTAGCAATTTTTTTTCTTGTTGTGTTATATACATGTCTTATAAGTTTAATTTTTATTTTTTAACTTCAACTTTCAATATTATACTCTAGTCTTATGGTTAATAAGTTAAACCTTCATATCATTTTTTGTTGTCAATTTTTCCATTTGATTTTTTAAAATTTAATTCTTTAACATTAGAATGGTGAAAAAGTAAGCTTAATAATTTTATTCATTTTCTATGGGGCTATATCAATCTCACTCAAGTTGTTGTTTGGCAAATTAACACCTTAGTCATTTGTATGTATCTGTTGATTTATTTTTTACTTGAATATTGTATCAATTGGGCTTTAAAAAAAAATTAATTTGTTTTCTATAGGATAATCTAGATCTTATGACTCGGGTAATGGTTCATTAGGATGACCTTTTCTTAATTGAATATGTTTTTTTTTTTAATTTTACCTTAAAAAAATCAACTTCTTTCATATGAACCAAGTTAAGTCTGAATTTGGTCTTAAAATATATACTGACTATTTTTCAAGATCATATGCATCTCTCAAACTATACATTGGATTTAGTAAAGCACGAGCACGATTGCCCGCACGCTGTGTTGGGCTTTCTTTTTGTGGAAGAAACTTATTGATTTTATGAGTGTTGTAATTTGTTATTTTAATATTTAATTAGTAAAATTATAATTGATAGAATTTGTTAAAAATATGTTTTTTCACCTAAAAATGATTGAATATTGCTACTGTTAAAATTATTCTAATAATAATTTAATAGGTAGATTGTACAATTGGAATCGAAAAAAAAAATTTTGATTGTCATGTATGTTATATTTGTTTCATGAATTCTTTCATTAGAAAATAGTAAAATTATAATAGTTAAATTGTAGCATAGATGAGTGATTTGTTTAATGCAGCAAACAATTTGATTGATTATATTGTTTTAACTACTTTGGTAATAATTTAATTAGTACATAGTTAAATCACAATTGATCAAATTGACTAAAGATATATTATTTTTCACCTGCAACATACTAATTATTTGTTGGCCATATTTTAACTATTTTCCGAATAATTTATTTGACAGATAGCAAAAAATACAACTGCTAAAATTTATCAGAAATTATTATTTTTAATTTTTTTCTTCATATTATTATATTAAAAAATTTTAGAGCATTGAGATTAAATTAATGTGCACTTTTTAAAGAAAAATCAGTTCAATTTAAAAAAAATATATATTTTAAGACGTTAATATGAAAAAAATATCACAATATATAATTAGTCTTTCCTATTCTTTAAGGGAAAATTACCAAAAATAATATATGTAAAAGTTTAGGACCATTAGTAATTTTGTTACACGTTAAAAAATTTGGTACCAAGTGTGGTGAAATGCAGGAAAAATTTTTATTTTATTATTTTATATAATTTGGTATAAATTTTTCCACATGTCTTGTATACATATGGTTCGTATATTTTTTCCTTGAAATGAGATCTGAAATATCATAAATAAAAAAGACATAAGTTTTTTTCACAAAAATTCATTGGTCATACATAAAAAAGACATAAGTTTTTTTCACAAAAATAACATTGACCAATGAATTTTTGTCACAATTATTATAGTTGTCAATATAAATATTATTATACATAATTAATATTCTAATTACTATTGATCATACTATCAATAACACTATAATTATTTTTAAAAATGAATTTTTATTAATTTTTTTAAGATTTATTCCTTGTATTATTATATTATATATATATATATATATATATATATATATATATATATATATATATGTGTGTGTGGGGGGGGGGGGTAAATTTGTATTTAGCTATTTAAAAAAATATGTGCAATAAATTTAATGCCCATGACGGTTCCTATGCATTTTTGTCTTATTCATCAGTATTGGGACAAAAAATCAGGAAAAAAATGGGTCTTGAGATTATTCATGGCGTGTGTAAACTAGCCTAGACACCCTAGTTATAAAAAAAAAGTATACATGGGAAAAAAAATTGTGGTGTTTGTAAACTAACCTGAATACCCCTTGTTATAAAAAAAAACTAAAAAAAATGTATAAGTGGAAAAAAACAAGAAAAAAATATATAAAAAAAAGTGAATCCAAATATTAGTCTAAATGCATGTAAGCTGCCCCGGACAACCTGGTTATTAAAAAAATAAGAAAAAAGTGCAACAGGAAATCACCTTTTAATATTCATTACAATGACTTTTACTGTTCATTCTTGTTTGAAAGTAAATGTAAGCTGACCTGGACACCTTGATTATTAAAAAAAAGTGGGAAAAAAATATATAAGTGGCGAAAAAAACAAGAAAAAAACATGGTTGTCTTATTAATGGGTATTGGGAAAAAAGATCAGAAAAAAAAGTGGGTCTTAGGATTATACATGGCGTATGTAAACTAGCCTAGTTATAAAAAAAATATATACGTGAGAAAAAAATTGTGGTGTTCGTAAGTTGACCTGAACACCCCAATTATATATAAAAAAAAACTAAAAAAATGTATAAGTGGAAGAAAAAAAAAGAGAAAAATTGTAAAAAAAAAAAAAGTGCAAGAGGAAAGCACTTTTTACTGTTCATTATAGTGACTTTCATTGTTCATTCCTATTTAAAAGTAAGCGTAAGCTAACCTGGACACTCTGGTTATTAAAAAAAGCGGAAAAAATGTATAGGTAGCAAAAAAAAATGAAAAAAACAAGTTAAAATAAAAAGTGGATCCGGAGATTAGTCGCAACGTGCATAAACTGCACCAGACACCCCAATCATAAGAAAATGCAAAAAAAAAAAATATTAACTCGTGGTGTGCGTGAAACTACAAGGTTATAAGAAAAAAATGCAAGGGGAAAACGCCTTATCAAATAGTAATGAGAAAAAAATTATCGTGTAAACTGACTCGGACATCCCGATCATTAAAAAAACAAAAAAAATGCATAAGTGGAAAAAAATATTAAAAAAATAGATTCAAAAATTAGTCGTGATGCATGTAAGTTACAATGGATACCCTAGTTATTAAAACAACTACCCGGTTTAAAAAATAAAAAATAAAAAGTGGCTTTTGAAACAATGAATACCATTGTTCATCCACTGTTTCAAATGGCCTATCTCCTTTAGCTATAGTTAATATGAGCTAACTTGCTCGCTCATTATACTAGGTTTATTTTATATAGAAAACTAATTGATTTTCTATGTGCTGTAATTAGTTATTTTAATATTTAATTAGTAAAATTATAATAGATAAAATATGTTAAAATGAGTTTTTGCCGCCTAAAAGGAACAGTGTGATTGAAATGGATAATGGTTCGTATATTTTTTAATTATAGATAACCTAGGTAAATTTATCTCCCTATTTTTTTTATAAGTTACCTTTTTTTTCCCAGTAATATTAGATCTAAAATATTGTAAATAAAAATATTGTAATTTTTTTAAGAAATAAACTTAAATTTTTTGCATGCTGTAATTAGTTATTTTAATATTCAATTAGTAAAATTGTAATAGATACAATATGTTAAAAATACGTTTTTTTTCACCTAAAAAGAATAGTGTAATCAAAATGGAAGTGGTTCATATATTTTTTTATTGTAGATAACATA
The DNA here is from genome assembly GCA_015731905.1 of Salix dunnii. Classification (NCBI taxonomy): domain Eukaryota; kingdom Viridiplantae; phylum Streptophyta; class Magnoliopsida; order Malpighiales; family Salicaceae; genus Salix; species Salix dunnii. The sequence continues at coordinate 11,186,374 of CM027674.1, forward strand.
GGTAAATTTGTCTACCTACTTTTTTTTAGTTGTCTTTTTCCCCTAGTAATATTAGATTTGAAATATTATAAATAAAAATATTGTAAACAAATTTTAAGAAATAAACCTAAACAAAAGAGCACAAAATAAGAATTAAAATAAAAAAAAAATTTATAAAATTTATTTATCATATTATTATATTAAAAGTATTTCACATTACTGATATTAATTTTTTTTTCAAAAAATCCTAAGTCATTCTCTCTCTCTCTCTCTCTCTCTCTCTATATATATATATATATATATATATATATATATATATATTTTCAGGCAGATAATATTAAATAAATATTAAACATATAATTAGTCTCATATATTTATAAGAAAAAAATCCTAAAAATAATTATTATCATTATTTTGAATGTTTTATCTAGGTTTTTTTCTATGTAGAAAATTGAATGATTTTATACGTGTTGTAACTGGTTATTTTAATATTTAATTACTAAAATTATAATTAATGGAATATGTTAGAAAAAGGTTTTTTCCTTCTAAAAGTGATTGAATGTTGCTACTGTTAAAAGTAATTTGATCATTATTGTATCAGTAGATTGTATAGGATTGAAAAAATATGTTGAAATAAGTCATGTGCTCCGTGTAACATACTAATTGATTGTTATGTATGCTTTATTTGTTTCATGAATTCTTTAATTAGAAAATAGTAAAATTACAGTCATTGAATTTTAGCACAAATGAGTAATTTGTTATATACACCAAACAATTTGATTGATGTTTTTTTAACTAATTTGATAATAATTTAATTAGTAGATAGAAAAACCACAATTAATGATATTGACTAAAGATTTTTTTATCTTACCTATATAATAAATATCATTTTAAGGATAAAATTTCACTAGCAGTTCAATTTCTTATTTTACCTTCCACCTCCACCCCATGTCATGCATGTTTGAGAGTGTGATTGAAGTTTCTTTTAAAAGTGATTTTCATTCATAAATGCAACAAAAATAATATTTTTTTAATTTTTTAAAAATCATAATTTTTGACATCAGCACATCAAAATCATCTAGAAACATCAATTTTTTTAATTTAAAATAAAAATAAAAATAAAAAATTTTCAATTTTTTTCAAAAATGATTTCCAAATGCATTCTCAAACACTCCTGTCATCTCTCACCAAAATCACAATTCAATTCACCTTTCAAATAGTAATGAACAATGAAAACCACAGTTCAAATCACTAGTAATTACTATTAGTAATTGCGATCTCCTTTGGCTATCTATAAAATAATAGTCATGGTGCATGTAAACTAACCCGGACACCCCAGTTATAGAAAAAGAAATTATAAGTGGGAAAAAAAACAAAAAAATATAAAAAAATGGATCCAAGGATTATTCGTGGCTTGTGTAATCTACCCCGGTTATAAAAAAAATATATCCATGGAAAAAAAATCGTGGTGTACATAAACTGGCTAGGTAACCACAATTATAAAAAAAAGGAAGCCCGATAAAAAAAAGAGGAAAGCACATTTTCAAACAGTAATAAATAATAAAAAATGTTAAAAAAATAATAAGTTAAGAGATTTATCGTGATGCGCATATGCTGACATGGACACACCAGTTATGAAAAAAGCAAGAAAAAAAAAGGAAGCCCAAAAAAAAAACTTTTCAAATAGTAATGAACAGTGAAAATCATTGTTCATTAATCAAAAATCATTTTCGTTGTTGAGTTTCGAACTCCCGCGCCCCACCCCGCTTGGATGCCGTTGTAGCCACTAGGCCAAGCGACTTCTTTGTTCAATTCTAGGATACAAATGATAATATATTATTATATAATTTAACTGCCTAAAAAATTCATTGCTAGAGTGATTCGAACTCCCGCGCCCCATCCTGCTTGGACGCACTCTAACCACTCAGCCAAGCAACTTCTTTATTCAATTCTAGTATACAAATAACAATAATATGATTATGTAATTTAACTATTCTGGTCCACAGTGCGCTAAGATTATATGAATATTGTAAAATATTGTTCAAAATTGTGAGCTCTTTTAAATAATAATTTGTAAGGAACTACTAGACACATGGAACTATATTGTCATAAAGTTTGAGGTGAAATAAAATATGGAAAAAATATTATTTTAGGGTCAAATTTACTTTATAAATCTTGTCAAACCTATCAAATTAGACCTTTGTATACTTTTGGGATATATCTTGAGTTATATGTTGACTTTTATTGTAATTCAAGTTGGGCTGGAAACTATTAATCTTAAATTTTCAGCTACATGTGGTAGATTCAATAATTCATACAAAAAAAAAGAAAGAAAAACATGTTTAAAATTAAGATTGAAATTTGACAAGAATAAGAAAAAAAAATGTAGATTTGGGCTATCTAAGACAATTCTAGCATGAAAACTTTGTTTTCATTATCATATTTTATTTAATTAATTAATGATAGATAATTATTTTTAATTTAGGTTTCTTCTGGTCTATTATTTAAGAGTTTATTTTATTATGGACTTCTGGTAGTTGATTACAAGTTTAGGCACATTAGCTTACAACCCAAAACGAGTCGATTATAGTTATTTATAGAAGAATATATATTATGTTCTTTTAGCTTCAAATTTTAGCAACAAGTTGAAGAATAAATGTCAGTTTTTTTCTAATTTGACTTGTTTGACAAGATTTGTATAGTAACTTCAACCCTGTAAAATAATATTTCTAAAATCCATTTGACCTAAAATTTACTATGACATAGTTTCACATGCAGGTAGTTCCCTATAAAATACTTGCTCATTCCAATATACAATTTGAGAGATGCATAATCTAGAAAAGTGGTCAACATACATTTTAGTCTATATTTGAAGATCAAATACATGGTCTTGCGACGTGTCATGATCCCCCAAATATTAAAAAAGTTATTAACAATATGACTTAACCTATTAATGATTGATTGCTTAGTGTAATTAATATTCTTTTATCAATAATATTTTGATTTAACATTAAGTATGAAATATGTATGCTATGTTAAATTGTGTTTCTTCTCTACATAATAATTATTAATTGTTTGAATAAGATTTGAAGCTTTTTTTCAAATCACATTCCATATTGGCTAAGGATTTTTCAAACAATCTCTCAGACAGTATTTAAGAAAATATAAATATTTTTGCCTAATTCATTTAGGATGATAAATCCTCTTGATTATTTAAATACTTTTATATAGTTCATATTATACCTAATATTTACTCTTTCATTATCTAAATTAAAATAACATATAACATGATCAAGACATAATATTCTACATATAAAATAACTTAGTAATTTTAAATCTAAGAATCACTATATAGATGATCTCTTCACATAAAACTTTTAATTTTAGTTCAATATACATGTTTTATGACAAACATTTACATATTAATTATAAATATCCTTTATACCTCAATTTATGAAAACTACTTTCTTTCATTAAAAAAAACATGATATATATCAATCTTTAGAGTTCTAATAAATGTTCAATATCTAAGAAAGTATTGACCCTAAACATTGTAGAAACGATGTTTTGATACAATAAAAATCACATAATTATGATAACTTCTAAAATTTTCTTTGCAAAACATTTTTATCTCATGAATATTATATTTATTCTGAATTCATTAATCTAATATTATATAAATATCAAAGATAAATTAATTTTTTTATTAATAATAAATATAATAATTATACTTATAGCCAACTGACTAACTATAAAACATATTAAGAGGATATTTGGGATTATGGTGTAATCAAAAGTTGCAAAAAAAAACCCTAATTTAGTGTTTGGTTAAGTGCAAACCAAAGGAGTTTGGCATGGGTCCCACATCAAATTTTACATCGAACTCTAGTGCAAGAAAAGCAGCTGTTTAGCTGCTTTTCTTGCAGGTGAGAAGTGGAAAGTGGATAGTGAAAATCCTATTTTCACATTTTTTTGATGTTAACATTTTTTATTTCCAACTATCTTTTTTTGTACTGTTAAAGTCTATGAAAAGCCATGTGGTAGCTTGTGGGTGACATACAAATTGTTTTTTAAAATATTATATTTAAAAGTTATTACAATAATATTATTTTTTTTTTTGTTAATCTCTTAAAATTTATTTTTTACATATATTCAAAATATTTTTTTAAAATAAAGTAAAACATATTTAAACTTTTTTATTGTGTTTTAAATTTTAGTTTTGTAGAAACTAAAATAACATGTTTTTTATTTATTCAGAAATACATTAAAATAATTTTTTATTTTATTTTTTAAAAATTATTTTTGACATCAACACATGAAAATAATCTAAAAACACTAACACAAATTTAATTTTAAATAAAAAATAAAATTTCACAAATTGAAAGCAATATTAAAAGCTTCGTAACCAATCACTTAAAATTATTTTTTATTAACCTCAAATTCAACTACAATTTTAACCAAACACTTTAAAAATTATTTTAAATCGCAGCTAAAGTGTTTTTCATGAAACTGTTTTTCTAAAACCTCAACCGTAAAAGCAAAAACAATATCAAACACAATCTAAACTAACACAATGATACTTAATTATTTTGTTAGGAAATAATTTATATAAGATGCTAACTTCAGCCATAAAAATTTTCTTTAAGAATAGGCATAATAATAATAATAAAAAAAAAAAAAGAGAAATGCCATTATCGTGTCAACCACCCGTTGTCCATCCATTAGACTTCATGATTTATATAAATTATTTTAGCTGAACAGTTTATAATGAAGAGTTAGGACATCGAGGCAGGCAGGGTTCTTGGATCACCCTTGTTCATCCTTCTTTGATGGCCTTGTTTTATCTCAATGACATTTTTTCCCGGCAATTCATTTAGCTGCTGTATGGTAGCAAGAATGGTATTTGTCCCAGGTAAAATGAGCACAAAAAGAAAAGAACTTTTGATCTTTCTTTCATTATTATCCTTTTACATTTGCTCTACCTTACCAAAGATAAATAAACAAGAAATGAAAATCGGCGCCGGATAATTTTTGTATACTAATTACCAGTATAGGTTAGCTTGAAGGCAAGACAACAGGACATCTGAGAGAACAGAGCATATATAGATGCTAAAAAGTTCAAATTTGCGAACTTTAGGACAAGGTTTGAAAGTATGCAAGCGAGTGGTCATGGAGAGATTAAATGAGCACATGAATACATGATCAGAAACGAAACATTCAAGTACCTCAGGAAAACCCATAATAAATAATAGCAAACAAACATAAAAATTGCCGCAAATTAAGGCATGTTAGAACAGGGGAAAATTTACATGTGAAGTACAAGACATTATCGTTTGTGTATTTAGCTACCCTAGAGAACAGGCACTCATATCGTCTACACTGACGCTAGAATCCAGAACATCACATGAGATGATATACTGACTTGAAGCCAGGTGATGAATGCAAGAAGTACAGAAATCTCATACCTTCTACATGGGAGATCTGGATGGATCTTGCAAAAGTCCATGTCCCTCGCATAAAGAACAACAACACCTGCTGATGAGCATGCAGCAGCAAGTGATAACATAGCTGTTACCTGCAGATTCAAGCGATTATTTGTTATTCTAACTATTACCCAAGCTCACACATAGATGAGGTATGCAGAAAACATGAGCTCTGTCATATCATTCACTGTCAGAACTCGCTTGCTAGCTGTACGATGATCCCAGTCATGCAAAAGTTAGCTTCAAGAATATTCTACTAAATCACCAAAACCCTCAAACAGCCACCTTGGCTCCAGGAGTTTTTGCACTTTCAGTTTTATTTGCTTAAAATTACTTATGAAAAGATCTTCAACATCAATTTTCATGACATCATTAAATGTGGAAGCAGTCAGCGACATTGATTAATATAAAAAATTCAGAAGGACAGTATACCAGTAATCAATGTGGTCATCCTTAAAAACCGAGTGCAGCAATGGAAAAAAACAAGGAAAACATTGATTCAATTTCTTTTGCATATGGCTACTAAATGATTACAAAAAACGATTTATGACTGACTCCTTACTTTACCATTCCAAACATATGAAGCTGAATGGCATACACGATTCCCATACCTCATACTTATGTTGTGTTCTTACTCAAATATACAACATCCTTGACAGGCATTTTTTTACAGCGTTGTTGAAATGACAGAACCATCTTAGCATGCTCTGAACAGAATAAATAGCAAAAGCCTAGCTGTGTCTGTGTCTGTACAGTAAAACTTTCAAGGTCTCACTACGCTTTTCCTCTACTTAACTTGCTTTAATGAACCATAATTATTTACTGGTGAAAGGAAAGAAAAAAACAATATAAATAGAAAAATAATTGGAACAAAATGATAATACCTCTCATATGAAATTGTTACGGGCTGATCAGCACATTCTCATCATTGCCATTAAAAGAGAGATAATTAAACCAAATAGAAAATTAAAGGACAAGAAAATTTGGCTAAGGGCTGATCAGCACATTCTCATTATTGCCATTATAAGAGAGAGAATTAAACCAAATAGAAAATTAAAGGACAAGAAAATTTGGCTAAGGGCTGATCAGCACATTAACGTTTTCTGGCTAAAATTAAACCAACTAGAAAATTTCCAAACTCAATAAGACAGAAGTTGAAAATTGATCAAACTGAGCAATGTAAAGGACAAAAGCAGTACCCAGTCACCAACAACGAACAGACTCAATAAGACAGGATTTTGGAGGTTTCTTTCTCTCTTCAATGCATAAATGTCAAGACATGCAAGTCCAAAGCTCCACAGAAGTTGAAAACCCATTGATGCAATCAAATAGCTGAACCAGAGAACATATCACCATCAAAAGGATGAACAACAATTACTGCAAACATGAATTCAACAATGAACAAAAGTAAAAACGTGAATGAGCATATCATAGATACATGTAGAGGAAGAAGGGGACTAGTAGGCAGCATGTTCTGAGTTCAATTAACTCTTCTAACCTGACGTAATAGCATTATAAGGATCGAAGACCATATAACCACTAAACCTGTGAGAAAGTGGAACCCCTTTATGTCTAATTTCCCTAAACATACAATCAACTACTGGGAAAGGAAATGGGACATTCATATGCCATTAACGAGCCAAAACTAACAATGAAACAATTCAACATTTTGCAAGACATTACACGGACTCCAGTCTCAATTTTCACCTTATTCATGCTAATTATAATTAGCCAACACAGAATCCACAATTGAAAAATACTCGAGAAGTTGAAATCCCATATAAAATTACGTATAATAATAACGTTCCGAAAGGAGGAGGTAAAACAAGTGGCATTCCTATTCCTTACACACATGATGAGACATTAAAAAAAAATAAAAAATAACTACACTTGACAGAGTTGAGGAAAATATAAAATAAAGAAGGTACCAGAAAGAAGTGTAGGTAGAGAAGCCAATGGCAGATGCCATGGTTGAAATGGAAGCAGAAGCAAAAAGGAATTGTCCTATTCTCAGTAATAACCCACTCACTGTCCCTGGACTTCCTATTATCCGCTTCATTTTTCAAGTAGAACCCTAGGTTAGGTTTCCATCAGTAGGGAATCAAATCTAGTTTTGAAGAGAAATGAACGAGTGAGGCACTGCATTTATGACTTTCAATTTAAAATCAGAGACGGAATCGGAATCTCATCCTGTCTCTCTCCATGACGGATTGTTTGTTGAGGAAGGACGGGGTCGGACTCTCGCCGCATCAGTGAACCGGCCGCTACTGCTTAAAACTGAAACGGTCCTTGTGTAGAACTACCACTCGATAAATGGCCCGCACAAATGTTAGAATAGACAGGTGATATCAATGTATTATAAGCAATAAAATAAACTAGCAACTAAAAATCATAAACATTTTTTAACTTGTTATTTTTTTTTTCTCGTCTCAACTTCACTTGCAATGAATTTCTCATTTTTTCTTCTCTTTTGTTATGTGTATTTTGCATATTTGAGATTATTGCATAATTATGTTTTTGGTGTGGGATTACTGCATTATTTTTAATTAAATTTTATGTTAATAAATTATCAATTGATATTTTTTAATTTAATTAACCTGCCAGAACAGCACCACCTTAATTTTGAGTTCTTTCGGACCTCAACTAGTTACGACGAGTTGATACTCTTGTAGAAGAACTAAGTTTGTGAAACTCCCCGACAAAATTTCAAGATAATGATCAAAAAAACAAATTATTGAAATTTCATCAAACTGATCACTTTACCTGTTTCTGGACTTGGCCTTATTTCATGGTCCATAAACATCAAACATCCTTTCAGGGCGCCTATCAACATAGCTCAGTTATGACAAATCCATACTTGAATGATCAGAACTAACTACATCATTCTACATTCGAACTTTGAGTTCAAATTGCATGTTGTGTTATTAGAAATGAGCACCATTTCGTTCCGTATATAAGTACAATGATGTCATTAGCTTTCCTCACGACTCATCGACCCTTCTGATAACTGCCTTTGCTTCCAGAGTGCTGATGGAATCATCTTAGTAAAAGCCTGGATTTAGTTTCTTTAGATCTGGACATTCCATCATTCTTACCTTCTTACAAGATACCTGACTCCAGAGAGTATTTTTATTGACAAAAGTGGCAGTTGCTGATCTAGAAGCCAATTTGAACGGAGCAGGACCACTTACTGCATGAACAGTGAAGAAACTGACAGCCAGCAGCCGAAGGAAACAATATATAGAAACAGAAGACCAGAAAATTAAATTGGTGGAAGAGTTTTCTTGAAAAGTAAATTAGGGTTCTGTAGTTTTGTTTTTCTGGTTTGGGATGTAGAAAAAGTAGAGGGAATTCATAGCTGCATTTTTTCCAATTTGTTGTTGATGGTACAGTGTTGGATGGTTGACATTGGATTCATGCTCGTAGTCCATAGCAAGTCTAGCATTGTTAACGATCAGTTCGTGCTTTTGAATGATCTTGCTGTCAAGCTGTTTCAAAACTATTTGGATGGAGTGACATGCGTATTATGTATAGTCAACGCAAGAAACCATGTTCAAGTTTTTATCGTAGTAGATGCCTCTTTTATGATCTGTCCCTGACACTCCCATGTGAACTATTCACCTGGGCACAAACTAGAAAAGTAAATGCCACCTCACACTTGGAAAGGCAAACTTTTCACCCCTCCACCTGTGTGAAATGTATAGTTCAAAACTATTCTTCTAATAATATAAGCTGATCTACTCCATGCAAAAAGATTGCGGTAGTGAAGTGAATGTGTAGTTTGAGAAGACAGCTGCAGCATTGTATCAAATACTAATACCATTTTTCCCCCTTTTTTTTTATGAATTATCAGAAACTAATGGCTGGCATGACAGGTAAAACGAAAAAAATGCATTTCTTAAGCAAATGGTGTTCTAGTAAGAGACATCTTCATGACCATTCAACACTGCAATGTGTCAAGGATATGATTTCTGAGCAGGATACAAGGAAAATCCAGTATCAAGGCATGGGATTATTTTCATTCTAATTTGCCTACAATAATTGGAACAACCAGTCTTCCGTGTAGTATTTGATTTGACTCGATGGACAATGATGCGGCCCCATCTGCTACGCAGATTTCTACATCGAAACACTGCATTTGTACGGTTTTGAGATTGATAAGCAACTAGTACAGCCAAAAAATTCGAGAGGTAGGATTCAGCATGTGGGATCGGTCACTGAAGAGATATCATTAACATGTAAACAAAGATCACAGAGGATATGTCATCTCATATTTCATCATCCCACAATTCTTCAAGACTTTTGTACGGACTATTAGTTTCGTGGACGGCGAAATCCCCTCGGAGGAGCCTTTGCTGCTTGACGCACCCAACAAATAGTTAAGTAGATAAATTTGTAAATATTCCTCACAGCGGCTTATAAGTTATATAATCTTACCTGGTGGATATCTGTGAATTTTGAGAAGAGATCTGGAGGGATATGCCAATCAAACAAGCTTAAGTTTTCCTTGATCCTTGATTCATTTACACTCTTTGGAAGAACACTGTGACCGCTCTGAATACCCCAGCGAAGAGCTACTTGTGCAGGCGATTTGTTAAGTTTTTTAGCAATTTCAAGCAGCACCGGTTCCTTTAAGATATCCCCTTTGATCCAAGATCCTGGTGAACCCAGAGGAGCATACGCCTGCAAGAGAGATTTTATCCACACAATTCGAATACTTAATCTTATAAAATAAAATGATTCTTACGATAAAAATCAGTGATAAAAGATTGTCTAGAGCATTACCGAGATATGAATTCCAGTAGATTTGCAAAAATAGTGAAGTGCAGGCTGCTGCCAGACTATGTGGCACTCAACCTGATTAACTGCAGGTGGCACTTTAGCAAACTTAACGAGGTCTTGTAGCTTTTTGGTCGAGAAGTTGCTGACACCAATCGCTCGAGCCTGACCTGATGCAAATAAGCCCTCCATTGCAGCCCACGTCTCTTGAAGGCATAAAGGTGCCATGACTTCAGGGTCCCATCCACTTGAGCCTGGCTTTGTCCGAAATGGCCAATGAATCTGAAAAGAAAGGCCATAATTTAGAATTTACTTTCAGATGGTACACTAAACATTCTAATCTCAGGATTCTAGACAATAGTCTTCGTTGTCAAAGAAGCATCATGTCGTCTCTATTTGCGAATATAAATGAATGCATAATAGATGCTTACAAGATATAAATCAATATAATCAAGTTGTAGATCTTCTAAACTCTTGCTCAGTGCCCTTGATACATCTTCAGGAGCTTGGTCACTGCACCTGAAAATTTCATAATAGTAGTAATCATAACATGATTGTATAAGCAAAAAGGGCCTTCGGCCAAGATCAGGGTCGTAAACTAAAGATCATGCATGCTCTTAACTCCAGAATCTGATAATGATCAGTAATAATAAGAAAGCAATTTAAGTCAAAGACCAAATCAAGAACAGTAAGTAGCAGAAAAATATAATAAAGTACCACAGCTTAGATGTGATGAACATGTCTCTGCGTTCTGCTACCCCAGTGCAAAACAGTTCCTTCAACGCTTTCCCTATCTGCATCACATTAACACGAGGCAGGAAATATCTCCATTTTCTTACAAAGGCTCAAAACCAGGAATGACAACAAACATATTGTAGGTGTCTTCAAACTGGTGTTACAGAAGGTAATTCATTGGCCCCGTGCTACATGAAAGCAAAAAATGGTTACCTCCTTTTCGTTTCCGTAGACTTTAGCACAATCAATATGCCTGTAGCCGGCCTGAACAAAGTTGGAACCAAAATGAGTACATACTCGGTACTAATATTGAATAGTTTGGAAACAGGGTATGGAATTGACTGTAAGAAAAAACAGAACCTTGACAGAAGATTTGACAGCTTCAGCAACGACGTCAGGGGGGGCTTTCCATGTCCCTAGTCCAACAGATGGGATCTTGGCACCTGTATTCAGATCAAAATATAGAGGTCCGTGTATCTTTTCTCTATCCATTTTCTTTACACGAATACAGTTCTAGAATTATTTTGAAACAAAGTTTCAAAGATGGATTTGTTCCTTTTGGAGTGACGTTTGTAAGATGAAAAGGAGACGTTTTTGGAGGCAATTAACTGAATGCGAATTATCAGGGGAGGGAGATGAGGTTTTTAGTGGTCATTAAATGACCAAATCATAAGGAGAAAAGTAAATTTCTTGATGCTTTGAGTTAATGGATGGTCTCATTCCTAGATCGTCACGGCAAGAAAATTGGATCTCTACATGATGACAAAGATGAAAATGTTTCGACATTTTCCTTTTCTAAAAATGAATACTCGCGTAGTTGTAAGCTCTAAATTATAGCATTAGAGAGTTAATTAGATTCAGAAAATATTTTCCTTACTGCCTCAAAACCACCAAACGTAATTTTGGTACCGTTTATCAAAGTAGAAGACGCTAATATTTCTTATATTAAGCAAATCTAATATGGTATCTGATAATAAGATGATGCCTTGGAGATCAAAACCCTAAATATCAGGATTAGCTCTCTAACGTGGGGAAGGCAAAGATTGCTTGTATGCTTGATGATTAGCTTATGTTAGTATGATGCATGGATAAGCAGGTTTTGTAGGTCCTTTAATTTCAGAATTGAAGGTCACAAAATGAGTTTGCAGACAGCTCATTTTCTGTCCATCATACATGTGGTTTGTTCCCACCCTGAGAGATAATCTTTTCTATTAAAATTCCATAGCACAGGGACCTATTGTTGGATTGTAGAGATATCCGCTATTTCAACTGAAAAATTACACCCTTAACTAAAAAGCAAAGAACAATAACAATTAACTGCAAAGATCAAGGGCAAAGTCCAAAGGTATTGTTTTTATTATTACCATCCCTTTAATTGTATTCATAGAAGAAATCAAAACATTATAAGAAGAACCCTAATCAAACACAACCTCCTATACTAAACTTATTATAGATAAGATTTAAACTAGAAATAGAAAAAACCGAATTCTTATAACTAATTATATTAATAAAAAAAAACTTATAACTAATTTATAGCAGAGACCAAATTCTTCAACACCTGTCGCTACCAGAAATTCCTACAGTCCTTCAACCACCTTTTCAAAATTGGGCTCCGAATGAGCAGGAAATCACTTTTATAAATCTGACGCAAAGCCAAAAGGAAGTGCATGTATTCACGCAAAACTATTCCCCCAGATGCAACGGAAAACAGAGATGTCTGACAAGCAATTGGATGCCTCCTTTACTAAACAATTAAATCCTTTCCAAGAAAGCCAGTTTCTAGACAAGTCTCACCGATCCTCTACGCCAATCATATGAGAACAATCACAATTAGCAATATACTCTGCATTTACTGAATGCTAAAATCTAGATAATATATCTTGAGAAAGGATCCATAAAGACATTTGGCCACTTACCTTTATTTTTGACAAAAACAATACTTACTCGCCAACCATTAAAATAAAGAAAAGCTACTCTTACTAGATATTCTTTTCCCTAAATAACTCATGCATTGGATAAATGTATCTCACTAGTGAAATTGGATTGAAAATTTCCAGAAAGTGAACGATATAGCAGGCATTAAACATTTAAATTGGGTCCAAAGTTTTCGCAGAACCAAATCAGTTATGCAATAAGATTGTCGTGTATCAAGACTTTGGCGCCAATCACAACCCCCACCCCCCCCAAAAAAAAAAAAAAAAAACAGAGAGAGAGAGAGAGATAAATTGACCCGACTGAAAGAATTATCAGATCACTGAATCATGATCAATTGAATCTCACATCCATTACTTGATAACAGTTTATGAAATAGAACTTGCACCCTATCAATCATTCTTTTCCTCAACAGGTCCACAAAGAAAAGCCTAACCAATATTCCAGCCATGAGTTTCAATAAATTTCCCTCATCAACATGATCCAAGTCCATAAGTAAAACATTTCAAAACGAAAAACTAAACCACTGCAGCTGATATCACCATTAGCCGCATACACAGGCCAATCCAGAAATGGTCGTGTATTGTTCAAAGAGTTACTTCTCCACGAAATTCTTAACATTCTTCAGCCATAAAAAATATTCTTTGGTGTCCTTGTTAGCCATGTAATCAAACAAAATATTTGTTATGCTAGGTTTGATCCCTCTAATCTCGAGATACTTCTGGAAAGCATTCTGCAAATTCTCATCCAAATCACTGCCAAAGGAAAACAAAGTCAGAAATTAACAAAAAGAGAATCCACTAAAGAATTGAAGTCCACCAAACGTCCCACATTCTCAACATAATAAACTTACTTAAAATCAGGTCCTTCATATGCAAGTTCATCAGAATTTTCCACGTTTTTTATTGATATGCTATCAATTGAAATCTCATCAAGGAAAGCAGTGATACAGAACTCCATATAGTGACCGCTTCCCTTTGTAATACTCACAACCAGCGGAATGCTAGAGACATCTGCGTCCTTGGCATCATCATCATCATCATCATCAGTTGAAATACTAGGCATGTCGACTTCAATTTTGATAGTCTCATCTAAGAACTTTCTACTTAGCAAAATAGTCCTCTCTCCTGGATTATCTTTAATTTTGAAGGGAAACTCATTCGAGATATCCTCTACCTGTTTAAGCATTTTCATAAAAAGATGTTCGTCACTAGAAACACAAGTTTTAAGTAAAAAAATTGTTTTTTTTCTCATCAAGATTTCAGAATTTATTCTCCGCCAGCACAAAGCTTCAATCAAGACATTAAAAAAAAGTATTGCAGACAAAATTCTAAACAACAATTTCTTTTTTTAAAAAAAAGAGAGTATTTTACGTTCAGCATAACTAACCAAAAGTCATACCATCAAAAAAGAATCAGCCTTAAAATAGGCAAATAAGAAAATTAAATAAATTGGTGAATAAAGTTCAAAAAACGGGGAAAAAAACTGACATCGTGGGGAATCTCCGCGCATTCGATCTCAGATTCGAGGACTCGAATCAGATTCTCATCGCCGGTTGATTTCTGTTCGGTAACAGCTGTTGAAAAATGCGAAGATGGAAGAAAGTTTCGGAGGTTTTCAACGGAGAGAACGGTGGGGATGGCTCTGGGAAAGGTTCTGGGTGATCCCACGGCGTGAATAGCGAGAGGCAAGAGGGATTTCGAGGCTCGGCGAAGTAGAGAGTTGAAGGCCATTAATAGATGTTGTGATTGAAGAAAGTAGTGGCTGGCTAATGGCTCTGGCTGAGTGAGAGATGCTGGGGTTTAAGTTTACATGTTTGTTAGGGCTTTGGATAACTCCTTTTTATACAGAGGGTTTTGGGGTGAGTTTGGCGTCTTCGTTCATGGTCGTCAAATCCGTTCTTCTTGTTATTTTTTTTTTTATTATTGAAACATAAAGTTTTGATTTTAAAGGATTTCAGCGTGTTATTTTAAGTTTTGATTTATATATATATATATATAAAAAAAATTATATTCAAAAATAAATTAATTTCAAAGTATGTTATTTAAATTTCAAACACAAGTAGGAAAATAAAAAATAAATTGATAGTCTTGATGAGTCCAAAAATAACATGATAACCGGTAAAAATATAGTTTAACTTTAGAAAAATTTAAGATAACATATTTTATCTAAAAATAAATGAGACAACAACATATTGGGTTGACCCGGTCAACATTTTAATTCTATAACTTGAGTATAAGACCATGATAACTCCAAATAAAGTAAATATAAACAAATTAAAGCTCAATTCATAATAAAACAATTATAAATTGATAAAAATAAGAAAAGTTTAATATGGAAAAAAGACACAAAAAACAATTCAAAACAAAATTATAAAAATACCAGTGGTGGTCTCGCAAGGCTTTTTTATATTCTGATTGTCCTAAAACCTTAACTTAAAATATAACAAGTTTTTTTTAAAAAAAAAAAATAAATCCTAAAATGACCAAAATGGAACCGAAACATTTCATATGAAAATTACAAAAGAGACCATGATTCTAATTAAAATACAATCTGTTATAAAAATATCATTGGTGGTCTCGCAAGGCTTTTTAAAACTTTGATTACCCTAAACTTTAGCTTAAGATATAACAAGTTTTTATATATATAAAAAAAAATCCTATAAAATGACCACAATGGAACCGGAACATCCCAGAAAAAATCTACAAAAGAGACCATGATTCTAACTAAAATACAATCTATTTTGCTTTGTTTTATTTTTTAAACTAGAACGAGATATATAGATCATTATAGATAAAATGAAACATAATTCAAACCTTTATCTCTCATTTGTTTGGGATTTCCTAAGATACAATTCACTTCAATTCAGGCATTTTTATTGCTTAAAGTTTATATTCTTTTATTGGTACGATCCAAATATGATCAACTTTGAACTTTTACATAAAGTTTTATACTGTCCAATTTTACTCTATTGAACATATCTCCACATCTAACCGTTAGATTATGATACAACTTTACCAAATATTTCTAGATATATTGATGTGAACCTCGTGATCACGCAACCGACAACCAAGACTAAGATCTGATCCTAGAAAGCCGAAATAGGTCTAATAGAAATGTGACACAATAGAAACCTGCCCCAAGATATCAACACTATTGGAATGAGTAGAATGACGCTACGAAGCCAGTTAATCTTCGATAAGTTGGATTCAGTTCGTTCAAGAACTAAAGAATACAAGAATCACTCTTACACATAAAACTGAAAATTTCAAAAGTAATAATCATGAATGGATGCTGAAATTTAGGTTATATGAGTTTAAATAGTTCTTGAAAAAGTAACCTTAATGGACCCCTTATGTGGACTTAAATGAGGTCCATTCAAAACTGACCCAAATCTCTAAGTTGGAAAGCCCGTGACTTAACCCAAACAAGTCTTGGATCCTAACTGAAAACAAAGTATTAATTAAACCCAAACAAGCCTCGGGCTGTAGCTAACAAAATTAAATAAAGCCCATAAACCTTACTTATAACCTTTCATCCAGCCTCTTAATCTTAGAAACAAAAAGAAAAGGTAGTCATTCATGTTTCCAAGTTGTAGTAGGATTCTTGTCTTCTATGTTGTTCTCACTTCATGGCCCAAATAAGATTGTATTGGACCCCTCTTGCACGTGGATAAGATGTACTAGGGTCTCCTCTTGATACTCCAATGGTCTTTGCAATGCATTCAATGTGTCTTTCAATGTCTTTGTCTTAGATCGGGTCATTGGACCATTTGAAACATGTAACGGGTCCTTACTGATGTTTTTGGGTTGGTCCGCATCATCCTCGAAAGGATTTGACCTCGAATCAAATCTATGTCAAACAACGTAAGATCAGCAACGTTGAAGGTAGCACTAACACTATACTCACCTGAAAGGTCAATTTTATATGTGTTGTCATTGATTCTCTCTAAAATCTGAAATGGACCATCACCACGAGGCTGTAATTTTGATTTCCTCTAGTTAGGAAATCGTTCCTTATGCATGTGCACCCAAACTTAATCACCGGGTTGGAAAACAACCAGTTTGCGTCCCTTATTTGCTTTAGAAGCGTAAAGTTTGTTCTTTTTCTCTATTTGCAGTCGAACTCTTTCATGAAGTTGTCTCGCCTTCTCCACCTTCTCTTCACCATCTAAACTTACCCTTTCTTTATAAGATAAAGGAATTAAGTCCATAAGTGTTAATGGATTAAAACCATAAACAATTTCAAAATGAGAAAAATCAGTGGTCGAATGTACACTTTTATGATAAGCAAACTCAACAAAAGGCAAACATTTTTCCCAACTTTTCAAATTCTTTTGTATTACAACATGTAAAAGTTGAGATAATGTTCTATTGACTACCTCAGTTTGTCCATCTATTTAAGAATGACATGTTGTCGAAAATAAAAGTTTAGTTCCCAACTTTTCCCATAAGGTCTTCCAAAAGTAGCTAAAGAACTTAACATCACAATCTGACACTATACTCTTAGGAATGCCATGTAAACGTACAATCTTCCTAAAGAACAAGTCTACGATATAAGATGCATCATCTATTTTATAGCATGCAATGAAATACATCATTTTAGAAAACCTATCAACCACAATGAAAATAGAGTCTCTACCTTTCTTAGACCTAGGTGGACCTAAAACAAAGTCTATAGAGATATCTACCCAAGGTTCACTAGGCACAAGTACTGGTGTATATAGTCCATGTGGTTGTACTCTAGATTTTGCCTTTCGACAAGCAATGCACTGTTCACAAATTCGTTGCACATCTTTTTTCATTTTTGGCCAATAAAAATGCTCATGCAATACATCCAAAGTTTTTGCAACCCCAAAGTGACTCATTAAACCAGCCCCATGTGCTTCATGCAAAGAACTAGCAGAAACACACAATCTATTCTCTTTGAACAAATAATCATCCATTAAATAAAACTTAACAAAAGTTGAATGTCAACAAGCATTATAAATCTCGGCAAAGTCAAAATCATTACCATACAATTCCTTCACATATTCAAAGCCTAGCATAATATTCATAGTGTGTAAAAGAACATACCTATGTGAAAGTGCATCGGCTACAATGTTCTCTTTGCCTTGTTTATACTTAATTATGTAAGGAAAATTTTCAATGAATTCAACCCATTTTGCATGTCTTCTATTCAACTTACCATGTCTTTTCAGATGTTTTAAGGACTCATGATCTGAATGGATAACAAACTCCTTTGGCCACAAGTAATGTTGCCATGTCTAAAGTGCTCTTACCAAGGCATAGAGTTCTTTGTCGTAAGTGGGATAGCTCAAGGTCGCTCCACTTTACTTCTCACTGAAATACACAATAGGTCTATGGTCCTGTATCAAAACAACACATATTCCTATTCCAGAAACATCACATTCTATTTCAAATGCTTTTGTAAAGTTAAGTAAAGCCAAAACAAGTGCAGAACATAATTTGTCTTTCAAAAGGTCAAAAGTCAATTCTTGTTCCTCCCCCCATTTAAGCCCAACTGACTTTATAACAACTTCTCAAGGGTACAACTATTGTATTAAAATCTTTCACAAACACTTGTAAAAACTAGTTAACCCATGAAAAATCCTTACCTCACTTACCGATTTGGGTGTAGGCCACTCCCAGATGGCCTTAACTTTCTCCTCGTCCATCTTGATACCTTGTGCAGTTACAACATACCCAAGAAACACGATTTTCTCTATGCAAAAAACACACTTTTTAAGATTAGCATACAATTTCTCACTACGCAACAAAATAAGTATATTACATTAATGATCAAGATACTCAATTAAGTTCTTGCTATAGATCAGAATGTTATCAAAATACACAACCACAAACTTACCTATGAATGCACGCAACACATGATTCATTAAACGCATAAACATACTAGGTGCATTTGTAAGTCCAAACAGCATTATTAACCATTCATATAAACCATACTTAGTCTTAAATGCAGTTTTCCACTTATCACCCTCTTTCATCCTAATCTGAAGGTATCCACTTTTCAAGTCAATTTTAGAGAAAATGTAAGATCTATGTAACTCATCTAACATGTCATCAAGCCTAGGAATATGATGTCTATACTTTATCATTATGTTGTTGATGGCTCAGCAATCAACACACATCCTCCACGTTCCATCCTTCTTACGCACAAGTAGCACAGGTACGACACACAGGCTCTTACTCTCATGAATATAGCCCTTTTCCATCAGCTCATCAACTTGTCTTTGAAGCTCTTTTGTCTCCTCATGATTGCTTCTATAGGCTGGTTGGTTAGGAATTGAAGCTCTGAGTTCAAAATCAATCTGATGCTCTATCCCTCTCAATGGTGGTAATCCGCTAGGAGTATCATCAAGGAACACATGATCAAACTCCTACAACAAAGAAATAACAATACTAGGAATAATATGATCAAGATCATTAGTATTAAAGTAAGCCTCCTTGTACATAAGTAAAATCATTGGCTTGTTTATGAAATATGCAGATTTGACCTTACCCTCTCTAGCATAAAAATTAGGTTGTTTCTTTAGCTTTTCCACATAATTTTCATCACTCTTTCTGATTTCTTCACTCCTCTTGTCTTACCTCCACTCTCGATCAGATTTGGGTGTTTTTGAGTTGTGGTCGAATGATCTGGGTTGTTTATGTTTGGATGGGTGTCTGAATGAGTTATAGTGGTTTGGGTTCTGGCCAAATCTGATGGTCTTGTATCCCCTTGATCCTCACCTTCATTTTCTCTCCCCATTACCTCATGCTCATATTTTAGCTTTATTTGATCATCATACACCTGTTTGGGTGTAAGAGGTACAAGAGTGATGGTTTTACCATCTTTTACAATGGTATATCTATTTTTAACCCTATCATAAACTGTCTTCCTATCATATTTCCATGGTCTCCCCAACAAGATATGACTTGCTTGCATTGGTATCATGTCGCACATAATTTCATTAATGTATTTTCCAATAAAAAATGGAACTACAACCTATTTAATCACTTTCTCTTCACCACTATCATTCAGTCATTGCAGTCTATATGATTTCGAATGCTTAATAGTACTCAAATTAAGTTTATTAACAAGGGTGATACTGCAAATATTAACACAACTTCCACCATCTATAATTAAACCACACACCTTGCTCTGTATATAACAGCGTGTATGGAAGATGTTCTCCCTTTGTAAAATAGATTCATCTTCCTTAACTTGAACTTGAAGTGTGCGCTTTATAACCAAGGACTCTACAATCGGTAATGCTAACTCATCCACATCACTATCCTCCAATGGTGGCATGTCTTCGCAATCAGATCTATCACTTTCAGATTCCATATCACTATCATCTCTAATTATCATGATTCTCTTGTTTGGACACTCAGAAGCATAATGTTCGTGCCTTTGACACTTGAAACATTTAACATCATGAGTACGTTTAGATTGAGTTTCAAATTTACCTTTGGCACCAATAGGGACATCAACTTTAGCTTTTAGTGGTTCAGTTTTAAAAGGAACATAAGATCTCGGCCGAACAATACCCTCTCTCCTTAGATTCATTTCCCACATGATGAAGAACTCAAATTAAATGTTGGCCAAACATGTTCCTTCCTAAGTTGTCTCTCCACCTTCATTGCCATGTGAACCATGTCCTCTAGCTCCACATAGTGTTGTAATTCTATCACATTAGATTCAACCCATTAAGAAATCTAGCCATGGTGGCTTCTCTATCCTCAACAACATTAGCTTGAATCATTGTTATCTCCATCTCTTTGTGATATTCATCTATTGTTTTATATCCTTGATTCAAACCTTAGAGCTTCAGGTATAGGTCTTTATAATAATGGTTTGGCATAAATCGTCTTCTCATTAAGACTTTCATCTCCTCCCAACTCTGAATAAGTCGTTCCCCATTCCTTCTCTTACTTATTACAATTTGATCTCACCAAATCATTGCATACTCCATAAACTCAATCATCACCAATTTCACTTTTTTTTGTTCAAAATAATTATGACAATAAAAAATCCAATCTATCTTTTTCTCCCACTCTAAGTAAGCCTCGGGATCATTTTTACCTTGGAAGTTAGGAATTTTCAGTTTAATGGTGTCCCCATCCATATCTTCATAATCCCCCATGCCATAGAAATTCACATTCCTCCTATCTCTACTCGGTCCAGACCTGATTCATTGTGTCACAGATGCAAAATCATAGTCATCTTCATCCACATCTGCGTTTTCATCCACATACTTTTCAAAATCAGATCTGTTATTCCATATGGCCATACGGATCGTATTTCCCTGGCGATTAGCCCCACTATTCTATTGCTTTATTGAATTCACCTCATCTTTCAAATCCTTGTATGTCCTAGACAACAACTAGAGTTGCTGACCTAAGGCTTATAATTGGAAAGTAATGTCAACGTTATGTGTCATTGATTCGTTGTTTTTAGACATCCTTTGAATCTGTAAAATACGGTTAGTAACACAAAATATATCCTCACACCTCTTGTGTATCACATAGAAAAAAATCAACGTTTTTCACTTTAATAAGCTTACTACGCTTTTTACCTCACAACTTGCTTTCTTTTGGTTCTTTAGGAACTAAAATCAACAAATCAAAGTCAGTAGCCTTCACAGCACACTCTAATTATATTTTTTCAGACTCAAGAAACAATAAAAATACTGAAAACAAAGCAAAACAAAACTAAAATTATGATTTCACGAGTTTTAATTGGAGTTTTAATTGATTTTAAGGTGTTTTGTTTAGAGTTGACAAAGATAGTGTTTCTACGGTAGAAATGAACTTCGAAATAAAACCTCAATTAAATAATATCAAAATAAAACTAAATTTGACATATTTTGTTATCTCAATCTCAATAGATAAAATATTCATTTTCAATTGTTCTGATATGTTTTTCTTATGTTTCTCTAAAGTTGTGTTTTCGGCCGCAAAAATTCAATTATTCTTCAAATTTCAACTAATGCCTTTATCTCTTTCGCTTTCTTTTCTCTTCTTATTAATATATTGAATCTCTTTTTCTTTTTCTTTTCTTAATATATTGAAATGACGACACGACATGAAAAACAAGGAGATGGATGCAAACACTGAAAAAATTTTCTTATCAATATCAAAATAAAACCAAATTTGACATATGATGTTATCTCAACCCCAATAGATAGAATATGAATTTTCAATTGATTCTGATATGTTTTACTTATATTTCCCTAGAGTTATGTTTTTTGCATCAAAAATTCAATGATTCTTCAAATTTCAACTAATGCCTCTTCTCTCTCTCTTCTTTATAATATATTGAATCTCTTTTTTTTTGTAATATACTAAAACAATAAGACAAAAAAGATGAAATATAAGTTTTTTTGCTTAGATGACATAGACACGAAAAACAAGGAGATGGACGCAAACACTGAAAAACTTTATGGAACACTAAGAGAAAAACAAACAAAACTAACAGAAAGATATGACCTTGTTTCGGAGCCTAGCTCTAATACCATCTGATATGAACCTCGTGATCACGTGGTCAAACAACCCATAACCAAGAATGAGATCTAATCCAAGAAAGCCAAAATAATTCCGATAGGAGTGTGACATAATGGAAACTTGTTCAAGGCACCGACACTATTGGAATGAGTAGAATGACATCACGAAGCCAGGTAATCTTTGATAAGTCAGATTCAGTTCGTTTAAGAACTAAAGAATACAAGAATCACTCTCACAAATAAAATTGAAAAGTTTAGAATTAATATTCATCAATGACTGCTGAAATCTAGGTTACATGAGTTTAAATAGTTCTTTAAAAAGTAACTCTAATGGACCCCTTATGTGGACTTAAATGAAGTCCACTCAAAATTGACCCAAAACACTAAATTAAAAAGTCCATGACTTAAACCAAACAAACCTTGGATCTTAGCTAAAAACAAAGTCTTAATTAAACCCAAACAAGCCTTGGGCTATAGCTAACAAAATTAAATAATGCCTATAAGGCTTATTTATAGCCTTCCATCCAACCTCTGAACATGTAATGAGTCCTTGCTAGTGTATCGAGGCTGGTTTACATCAATTGCAAACCTAAAAACCATGAATTAATAAAATAAACTTGTGGTTTGTGTGATGCAACATGTTTTTTTTTGCTAGAACAAAGATCAAATCAAACTTATCAAGGTATAACTTACCTTGTGACGTCATTCGATTCAATTCCAATAGTATTAGTCCCTTGAGACAGGTTTCTATTGTGTCACACTTCTCAAACTTGATTTTGGCTTTCTTGGGAAAGTATCATCTTTGTTAGGAGTTGCTTAACTACATGATCAAGAGATTCATATCAGTTGGTATCAAAACTAGGCTTTGAAATCAGGTCATATCCTTCTTATTTTCTTTATCTTATTTGTTTCATGTTAGTTTCTCTTCATTGGGCTTTTTTTTAGGTTAATGTTTTTTTTTATTTCCTATGTTTATTATTGTGTTATTTTTAGAGTAAAAAAGTAGCTAGCAATTACAAAAGGTTATTCGGGTGAAGACAAGTCTCCAACACATTTGTTTCATATTAGCATATCAAAACGTATCATAATTAACTCCAAGGTGATATTCTAGTTATTTAGTGTGAAATCCCATTAAAAATAAAATTTCATATCACTTTGACATTATTTGGTATAGGCTTATATTTAGGTTTTAAAAGGGTTGTTTCAAGTTAGTTATATGCTCATATATCAAATCAGCTTGGAATCCACTTAAAATTTATAATATGATTATTAAGGTCCCAATAAAAACATATATTAAATGTGATGTAATTTGGATATCATTTTCCTTAGGCTCAAGAATCGAGTTTTTTCTTGTCGTAACGGATCTAGTTTTCCAAAATTGTTTTGTATTGTAGATTTTGTTTTTTGCCAGTACATTATCATCATATTTGAGATATTTGATTATTTTTTTGAGTCATCTCTCTTCATTTTCATAGCCATTTGTTCTCGATCAGTTATGGTCCTAACAAAAGTCAAATATGCAATTTTGAGTCTAAATCAGTGTTCTTCCTACTATAAAATCTCTATTCTTATGTCTTTATCTTTTTTTTCCTATTTGAATCATGTATTCCGCAATGGTGAGGGAACACAGGAGGATTCAAGCTCACGAAAACGAAAAACTAAGTCATGGTTTGAGGTTTTTAAAACAAGAAGTTCACTAGAGTAAAAGAATATTCTATGAACTTCAAAAGTAATGGGAAAAGGAAGTACAATGCCAAGAGACTGAAAGACAAAGAAGAGTCATTGTGGTTATCATTAAAAAATATAAACGTAAGTGGTTAGCATGATATTAGTACTTCAATTTTTTATCAATTGCTAATGATCCTATTAAATATTTGAGCGCGAATCTTCTTGAAGAGGGAGGGAATGATACGATCCAAACATGGTGAATTTTGAAATTTGATGTGAAGTTTTATACTTTGTAGTTATTCTCTATCAAGCATTTCTCTATATCTAACTGTCAGATTATGCGAAAACTTTACCAAACGATTCTAAAGCTATGGTTTTATGTAGGGATACAATTTTAAATCAATCAAGGTTCAAAAAGGCCTTGCGATATAGATCATAACAAGCCTTTACAATTTTTGTTATTCAATTCCTTATGGGCATCAAAGAAATCTTATTTGGAGTATATGTTGAGTCTTATTTGGTTCATATTAATGAATATGAGTTTTAAACATAGTGGGTGCAAAGTTGGCTTGGGTTAATTAAGATGTTGAGATTAGATCAAGTTTCTTAGTCTATTTGAGACTTCTTATGGATGACAAATTTGTTATTAGCATATATAAGATATTAATTTTGGATTTTTTATTCTTTTTATTTTTTATAAATTGTGGAACTTAAGTACCAAAAAGAAATTCCCATAATGTTCTTATTGACAAAGGATAGGAAGGACATTAGAGTGAAAATAAAAATAAGTTGACTATTTAATTAGAAAATTGATTTGAACAATTGGATGAGATGAAGTATAAAATCTTGGGTAGAATTGCTTTAAGTAAAAGGAATTTAAATGGACCTAAGTGAAAAAGGGAGTAAACTCTAGAAATAATGATAAATCTAAGTCAAGTGAGAAAATAACTTAATTTAAAATTTTAAAATTAGAGAAATGGGATACATACTTTGTTTAAGGGATTTAATGTAATGAAAGTAAAGTTGTAGGAGCATTAAATTATAGAAAATAAAGGTTATTAAAAGCTAAAAGGGAAAAGGGAAACGAATAGGGGACCAAAGTGTAAAAAATTGGACAATTGGCTATAAAAACCCATCTTTCCTTGTGTGGCTATTAGGTTACAAAGGAAAGAGGTTGTAGAAATATCTCCTTATTTTATGAGGGATAACACCAAAAAAAACTTCTTAGAAAGACTAGTTTAAGAAATTAGGAAGAAAGTCTTAGTGTTTTTGAAAAGTATTTGTATGGAAAAGACATGCTCTTAGCTTCAAACCTTGTAATGGAGGAATAAAAGAAGAAATTTGATTCCTTCCAAATTCTTCTTTAGTTATAGTAACTAATAGGCAGTGAACACTTGTATCATGGTGTATTATGGTTTTAGCATGGATTAAAGTTTGGATTAGTGTAGTAAGCTTTATGAAAAGTTAGGTTCTGTTAGGATGATTTGAATGGTGATCTGAAACTTTAAAAGTGTTATTTTAATTGAAAGAGAAATGGGTAATGTGTTAATTTTAGGAAAATAAATTGGAAGAAACATACCCCTTATTTTTTGAAAGATTTAGCCAAGGTATATAAATATGAAACTTGTGTATAATGGTGTCATAATGATGTTATGGTGCAAGAGAACACCTATTTGCTTTTCAAACTTATTTTCTATTTCAATTAAAATTTAGCCAATTTTTATGCATAAACATTGAGATGAGATTAGAACTTATATATGATGGGATTTATAGTTTGGTTTTTTTTATGAAAGTTGTAAATATGGGTGTTATTTTTCAATGAAAAGAGTCATGTAATTTAGAGTTGTAAAACTCTAAATGTAAAGTCCCATATAAATATAGAACTAAAGATGATAAGACTTCCACAAGAAAGGGAAACTCATGATGGAAAAAGATAGGTAAGTGAGGGAAATAAAAATAAATGTGATGTTTATAGAGGGAATGAATCCTTTAAATAATTTAAGGGTTTAAAATTTCATTATGATGACTAAATTGGTAATGTGTTTTGATGGAAAGAAGAATTACAAGTTTAAAATCTATAAATGATGAAGAAAAAATGATATGATTTCACTTATGCCATTTAGGTTTAATGTAAGGCCTAAGATTGAATGGAATAAAGGAGTTAGTGGACCATGTTAGAGGTTTGGGTTAAGAAGAGGAGAATTTGTTACATTAGAACTTTGGTTACTGTTGAAAGTTCCAACCAAGGTATACAAAAAGGATTGAGTTTTGTTTGAACGAGAAGTATGAATTAACGTCACAAAGTTAGTTGAACCTTGATAATTAATTTCCAATCCTTTAGAGAAACAAGGAAGAAAGAATTCTCACCCTCATAAATACATTAAATTGCAACATGAAATCTAAATATCATTAAGAAAAAACATAATATGAAACTTAAGTTATATATGTGTATTTAAGCTAAGCTAAATTTTAGAATATCCAAAGATATGAACTTATATGAAGTCCACTTACAACCAGACTCAAATCCATTAGTATCTAAGCCCAAATGATGTTTGTTAACCTTAAAACATAAAATACAAATTTAAAATAAAAATTTTGAGTTGTTACCACATATAAATAAGATAAAAGAAGTTTGATTCAATCTTTAATGTCGATTTTTAAATTTTCTTCCTCCACTAAGAGAATCATTAAATAATCCCCCATAGCTTAGGAAACAAAGCTAACAACTCATTAGTTTCATTTGTAAACTATGAAACTTCTTATTTTGAACACTAAAAATCCTCCTTTATTTAGGAAGTAATCGAAAGAATTTTCTTGCTTTTTAGGAGTATAATATCTTGACTTAGATTCCATATAATACTAGAAAAAATAAGCTCAAATCAATACTGATTTGAGGTCTAACACATTAGCTCTCCTTAGAACTTGGATGATACCCTATCTGGATTTAGATTAGATGAATTATAGGTCACCTTTTAAGCTTCATAATCGTCCTTTGTCGCTCTAGGTCTAGATTTATCTTACTCTTTGTGTTCTGAACTACACCTTCAATGTCTTTTTAAGTCCCCTTGCCTTCGCTATTTTTCCTTATCTATTATAATAGATCCACTAAGCACCACTAATGAGTCAATGACATGTCTAGGAGTGGGTTGATTGGGCTAAGAGGCCCATATCCCTGGGCTTTGTTTTTAATGCCTAGGCCCACTCAGTTGGGATAAATTCTTTTTTTATTTTAGATTTTGGTTTAGAAAATTGATATAATAAATTATTGAAATTAACGGAGTCTATTATCCAAGTAGTAGTTTAACGGGTTAATCCATGATATCCAAGGTATTATTTATTTTTGTTTAATACTATTTTTTGGGTTTCATTTTCTTAAAAAAAATCACAATTTATTATTAATGACCTATCCTTTTCTATTTAACGTGATTTTTATATAAAAAAAAATCATGTGCTTTATTATCATTTAATTAAATGAAAAATAATATTTGAAATAAAGAAATATTGAATCTAGTGATTTGCATAACTTTCATCATGAGTTTGCTTTGTTGACTAAAGTTCACTTTATTTTTTAATCAAATCTTGCTTTTCACTAATTTATTCTTCTACTTAGTTAATTTAAGATTGATCTTTTCAAAAAAATTGAAAATTATCACAATGAGTTTCATAGGTCAACCTGAGTTAACCAATAGAATCAAGTGTTTTTACATCTTAGTATTAAAATCAAATTTTATTTTTAAAAGACATTACCAAAGTCTAGATGATTTTTTTTTTTTTGCATACAAAGGACATTTTAGTATGACTTCCAGCATAACACGAGATAATGGGCTAGTTTATACCTAATTGGTGTAATTTATGCATCGTTGCATGTATTTTACACCTAATTGATCTAACTTTAGCAAAACCCTAATTGTTTCACATAAACACCAATTATATGAATTAGAAGAAAAGCTAAATGAGCTCGGATAATTATTGTACACACGAACTAAATTCATTTTGGATTGAAACAGTAAAATGACTATTTTACCCTTTAGTGTGCCTTAGCTTTAATCTTTGAATTAGGGATAATTTTAAATTTTTATATTTTCATGCATAGTAAAATAACCAATCTAGCCCCTAATAAAATAAAAACAAGGTTTTGCTTGTAGGGGCATCACGGTCCCCTTACACATCTTTTTATGCACAATGCACGAATTGGATAAGTTACTGATTTCACCTTTAAACGATAAAAAGGTTGAATTGGCATTAGGGGTGAGTCAGTAATTTCCACTATTTTTTATGATATTTTAATTCAGGATGAATAATACCATTGGTGTGTTAATACTTATATACCTTATAAAAGATAAAATACAAGAATTGGTTGTAGGGGTGATTAGGTAATTAACAATATTTAAAATAATATTTTCGACCAAATGCAGCAAACGCATTCAGAGGATGTGCTGGCAGTTTTCGGGCTCACGCCTCCTTCATGCGATGTGTGCAAACTACTCTAGCGGTGAAAAATTTTCATCTGGCGTGTCACTAGATACGCCTCCATATCCTCCACCGTATAGTGGTGCGCATTATGTCTAATGGTGGCCGGTAAAATTGTAGTTGGTCATTGAACGTTTGTTCCCTCTTTTCTCTCTCCTGTCAATGAAAGTTCTTGACAGCCTCCAGTGTTATAACAACTTTCATTTCAATCCCTTATCTTTTGATCGTATTTTATGGTCCTGATTTCTAGTATAGAAATTTTGATTTTTTTCAATTTTATCCTTCAATGGAAATTGATTATATATTGTATTTTCATTTCATTCCTCAAACTTTAAATTTCTGGATTGGTTTGAAATCTCTAATATATTTGATATCAAAATTCTAATTTGTTTTAATTTTATCCTTCAATAGCAATTGATTATACATTTAAGTTTCATTTCGGTCCTCAAACTTTTAATTTTTTATTTTGTTTGAAATTCTTTAATTTTTCAGTATCAAAGTTTAGATTTTTTTCAATTGTCCTTTAAATTAAATTTCATAATCTTTTGTTTGTGATTTTGGTCCTTGTACTTGTAACCTTTCGTTTTATCTTAATTCTTATATATATATATATATATATATATATATATATATATATATATATATATATATATATATTCTGAAATGGTTGTTATTTTAGTTCATGCTTATATGTACAAGCTCTTGATTTTTGTTCTTAATTTTTACGATTTCCTTTGTTATTAAGTTGTTTTTCAAATATAATATTTTAATTTTAATTTTTATTGGTAATCATTCGAAAAATAATATTTAATATTTTTCCCTTTTAAAATTTTTTTATTACCTATTCTCAAGTCAAATAATATTTTAAAATGTAATCAATTTTTTTTTTGTTAATATTTTAGTTGTGAAATTTTCTAAATATTATAAGTAAAACATTCAAAATAATGATAATGATTATTTGTAAGTTTATTTTCTTACAAATATATGAGGCTAAGTATATATTTTTATTTTTATTAATATTAGAACCTTAATATATATATATATAAATGATCTATTTGTTTTTTTTAATAATATAATAATTTACTATCAATGCTCTAAAATATTTTTAATATAATAATATGACAAATAAATCTTATAAAATAAAAAACAATTAATTTCTTTTTTTATAAAAATTATGGTGTCATTGGTAGTATGACCAAAAATAATGAGAATATTCATTATGTATATAATATTTATAATGAAAACTATAGTAACTGTGACAAAAAATCATTAATCAATGTTTTTTTATGAAAAATAACATCTGCATCTTTTTTTATGTATGATATTTCAACTCTTATATTATGTAAAAAAAATATGTAAAACCTCACCTTGACAAGATAAATAAAAAAAATGTGCAAAATTATCTACAATATTAAAATAAAAATTGTCTTGCATTTCGTCATAGCTAGCACCAAATTTTTTATCATGTAATAAAATTGTTAATTGTCCTATTTTTTTTAAAAAAAAAATGCTATACATCTAAGTTAAATAATCAACTTAAAAAAATTGAAATACCCAATTACAACATGCACGAAAACAATTAGTTTTCTACATAGAAAACAATAATTATTTTTAACAGATTTTATCAAAAAAGTTTTAGTAGTAACAATATTCAATCACTTTTAGGTGGAATCTTGTTTTCTAAATTTTTTTATCAATTATCATTTTAGTAATTAAATATTTAAATAACCAATAACAACACACACAAAATCAATCAGTTTCCTAAATAATAAAAAAAAAACCGGCATAGTGCGCAAGCAAGTTAGCTCATTTATACCTAATTGATGTAATCTATAACACCAATTTTACGCCTGATTGATTTAATTAATACCTAGTTGATCTTAATTTAGATGAATCCTAATTTGTTTTTTCACATAAATCCTAATTGATCTAAATTATACCTAATTGGTGTAAATTTACCAAACCAATTTATAACACCAATTTTACACCTAATTGATTTAATTAATACCTAGTTGATCTTAATTTAGCAAAATTCTAATTTTTTTTCACATAAACCCTAATTGATCTAAATTATACCTAATTGGTGAAAATTTACCAAACCAATTTTTTATACATAAATCCTCATTAGTCTAACTTATTCCAAATTAATGTAATGTAACTTATAGTATCAATTGATGTAATTATTAAAAAAGCTAAAAGAGATTAGGATTTTAAATAGTAATGTACAGTAAAAATCAATGTTAATTTAGACTTAGATTACTATGGATTGTAATACTTAAATTACTATTTTACTTCTCAGTGCATAGTGACTTTAGCCTTGAAATCAGGGGTATTTTTAATTTTTTACATGTCCATGCATAATACAATAACCATAATATCCATATATATAACAAAAATATACAGTTACCGCCAGAGTTATCAATGACATCACATAGTTTTTTAAATAAGTATAAATACAAAAATAACCCTATATAAGACAAAACATAATAGTTACCGCTGAGGTTAGTAAGGTAATTGCATATTTTTTTTTAAATATACAAATACAAAGATACTCCCATATAAGATAAAATTCAAGAGTTGACTTTAGGGTGTTTTAGTAATTCATCATTTTTTATTATATTTCTGTCGAGTTACTGTTGGCACATCTTCGGATGCGCCATTCATTTCCACACTCACGCATCTTTCAGACGGTGCGTGCGACGACATATGATGTTGAAAAATATCCATTTGGCATCTAGAATGATTCTCCGTCATTTTCAATGTACTCCCTGATCTTTCAATTTATTTTTTATGGACCTAATTGCAGTAATAGAAGTTTTGATTTGTTTCAGTTTTATCCCTCAATTGAAATTGATTATATATTGAAATTTTATTTTGGTCCCTAGTCTTTTAATTTCCAGATTGGTATTAGATCCTTTAATATTTTTGTTATCAAAGTTTTGGATTTGTTTCAATTGTATCCTTTAATTGAAATTGATTATATCTTTATTTTTCATTTCGGCCCTTATACTTTTAATCTTTTATTTTATTTTAATTCCTTTATTTTTTCAAATATATTTTTTAAATAGTTTCTATTTTTGTCCATGTATATACGTGTTGTTAGTTTTTGTTTTTAATTTTTATTATTTACTCTGTTGTTAAGGTTGTTTTTTTTTTTTAATTTAATGCTTAAATTTGAATTTGTGTTAGTGATCATTTGAAAATTGATATTTATTATTTTTTCCCTAAGTTTTTTTTGTCTTTTTATTATTTTTATTTATTTTTCAAGTCATATATTATTTTAAAAAATTTAGTAATTTTTATTTTTATTTTGTCATTTATTTTGTTTTTTAATTGTTTTTTTTTTAGTATTCGTAGGTGTTAAATTTTTTAATTATTATAGATAAGACATTCACAATAATAAAAATGATTATTTCTAAGTTTTTTTTCTTATAAATATGTTAGACTAATTATATATTTTGATATTTGTTTAATATTAACGTCTTGATTTTTTTTTGTGTGTGTGTGTGTGTGTGTCTATATATATATATATATATATATATATATATATAGAGAGAGAGAGAGAGAGAGAGAGACACAAAAAAAAAAAATCAAGACGTTAATATTAAACAAATATCAAAATGTATAATTAGTCTAACATATTTATAAGAAAAAAAACTTACAAATAATCATTTTTATTATTCTGAATATCTTATCTATAATAATTAGAAATTTTAACACCTATATATATATATATATATATATATATATATATATATAAATGACCTAAGTATTTTCAGAAAAAAATAAAATTTAATGTTAATGTTTTGAAATACTTTTAATATAATAATATGAGAAATAAATCTTATAAAATAAAATAAAAATTGATTTTTTTAACAATAATGATGGTGTCAACAGTAGTTGACTAATAATAATTAGAATATTAATTATTTTATAATAATTGTTATAATGACTGCTATAATAATCGAGACAATTTAACAGTCATGATAATAACAATGAGAATAATAATAAAAATAATTCATTAGTTGATGTTATTTTTTTTAAAGTTGACATTTGAAGCTTTTTGATGTATGATATTTTAGATCTAATATCACAAAAATGAAAAATATATGAAGTCACATGTAGACAAAATAAGTGGAAAAATTGGGGCAAATTATCTACAATAAAATTGGTTTTTTTAAAATAATGATGGTGTCAACAGTAGTTGACTAATAATAATTATATTATTAATTATTTTATAATAATAGTTATAATGACTGCTATAATAATCGAGACAATTTAACAGTCATGATAATAACAATGAGAATAATAATAAAAATAATTCATTAGTTGATGTTATTTTTTTTTAAAGTTAACATTTGAAGCTTTTTTATATATGATATTTCAGATCTAATATCACAAAAATAAAAAATATATAAAGTTACATGTAGACGAAATAAGTGGAAAAATTGAGGCAAATTATCTATAATAAAAAAAAATATACGAGTCACTTGCCCTCCACTTTGCCATAGGCAAGGATAAATTTTTTAACATGCAAAAAAATATTAATGGTCTTAAATATTTTTTTACAATGCTTAATATATGAGCGAAATAATCAACATTCAAAACTTTCAACTTTTACTATAGCAAAATTATTTACAATAATAATAATAATTATTATTGTATATTAGTTTTTTAAATATTCTTTTTATTATGGAAAATGCATTTAAAATAATAATGAAAATTATTTTTAAGCATTTTTGTCTTAAAAATAATTATATATTTTGATCTTTTTGTAATCTTAACACCTTATAATATACATATATAAAAAATAAACTAAGTGTTTTTTTCAAAAAAATCTCAAATTAATTTAATCCTAGTGTTCTAAAATACTTCAAATATATTAATATAAAGAATAAATATTAAAAATTAAAAAATAATAGAATTTCTTTTATAACGATAATGATAGTGGCAACGATAATATCGTCAATAATGATTAAAATATTAATTATTTACAATAATTATTATAATAACAACTATAATAATTATGATAATTTAACAATCATGATAATTTCAATGAGAATAATAATCAAGATAATTCATTAATCGATGTTGTTTTGGTGAAAAATGACTTTTGTAGTATTTTATGTATGATATTTCATATTTAATATCACGTGAATAAAAAATATATGAAGCTATACATAGACAAAACAAGTGCAAAAATTAGGTCAAATTATTTACAAATAAAAAATATATTACAAATAAGGAGTTTTAAATAATATTAATGATTATTTTTAAGGTTTTTTCTCGTAAAATTAATTGTATATTTTGATATTTATTTAATATTAACGACTTGAAATATATTTATACATTAAATTAATTTAATCTCATTGTTTTGAAATACTTTTAATATAATAATATGAAGAATAAATCTTAAAAAAAAATTTTTATAGAAAAATAACTTTAAACTACAAATAAAACAAGCTACACATAAACAAAACAAATGGAAAAAAAACACAAAGATAACAAATCACTAAAAATAGAAAATTCATTATACATGCATACTCTCATTTAACGCTATCAAAGTCATTTTCCAATAATGGTTATTTTAAAGATATTTTTTCTTAAAAAATTGAGAATAACTATATATTTGTTTAATATTAATGCCATAAAATATATATATAAATGAGTGAAATTTTTTTTTTAAGAAATATCAAATTGATTTTATGCCAGTGTTCTAATATCACATAAAATATAATAATATAAAGAATAAATCTTAAAAAAAAAACTTTTTTTTATAAGTGGCAAGGATAGTATTGTCATTGATAATTTGAATATTAATTATTTACAATAATATTCATAATAGCAGTTATAATAATTATGACAATTTATTATTTTCTTATGAAATAATTTATCAAACAAATAAAATATACACAACAATCAATCAGTGTATTACATAAAATACCTAGCTTATTTTCAATGAATTTTATCGATTATAATTTTATAATCTACTAATTAAATAATTATCATAATAGTTTAAACAATAACAGCATTCAGTCACTTTGATAAAAAAAAAATTTTTTAATAGATTTTATTAATTATAATATTACTAATTAAACATTAAAATATCCACGTATATCATGAATAAAATTAATCAGTTTTGAGCATGGGGTAAGTAATCTCGTAATACCTAATAGATATAAATTTAAGGACACCATAATTTGTTTCACGTAAACTCCAAGTGGTCTAATTTATTGAAACTGTCACATCTCCCCGGGAAGCACACTCTTTTGGAAATTGATTTGTCAACGGTCAAATAGCGTTCATGACCCTTCATATCTCTTCCAGAAACCAGAAGCAATAATCCGTACTTGTGTCATAAAAGTCAACATTAGGGACTCGGGATTCCGTAAGAGGTTTTTAATTCCTATATATTATTTTATTTTTATGTGTCCATGTTCAAAGAATGTTGATTTCATATAAATAGGGGTGGATCCAAGCTTAGGAAAGCGTGTTAGCTTTTGTTAGAAATGGCCAAAGCAATTCAATTTTTTGAGCTCAACACTGGAGCTAAAATCCCTTCAGTTGGTCTGGGCACATGGAGGGCTGCCCCTGGTGCTGTTGCTGATGCTGTCACTACTGCCATAAAGGTTTTTTTTATTGTCCTTTCAATTCAAGTTCTTCTTTTGAGGACCTTTTTAAGATGCCTCCGATTAATTTTGCTAGAAAGCATTTGGGATTTTAGGATTCTAAATTTGAAGGAAGATTGAAAATTAATCCAGAAATATAATCAATAGAGATGTTGAACTTTGTCTGGTGCAGGCTGGATATAGGCACATTGACTGCGCTCGCCTTTACGGCAACGAGAAAGAGGTTCTAACGCATAGTTTGCTTACAATAAGTTCTGATTTGAGCAACAAAAGGAGCACTTCATTTTTGGTATATAGAAAGAAAGATCATTTGTTGATTTCAAGAATATTTGATTGCTGGTTTTCTGCAGGTTGGTTGTGCATTGAAAAAGTTATTTCACAACGGGGTAGTAAAGCGTGGCGAGCTGTGGATCACTGCAAAACTGTGGTATGTGTTAGGGGATTTATATTATTTCTTCATATGTCCATGAAACATATATAATATCCTTGAGCAATTCAGTTTCCTAGATTGTAAAAGAAAGTACGATGATCTGTAGGTGTAACGATCATGCACCGGAAGATGTACCCAAGTCATTAGAGACGACTTTGCAGGATTTGCAACTTGACTATGTGGATCTGTATCTAGTATGTCTTACTATCGATATTCATACCAGCGTTTATCTTTTGGTTTCCGAAAATATTAAAGAAAAAAAAAATTGTGAAATCAAATTTTGTCACTAAAATGAGGTGAAATGTTTGAAGATTCATTGGCCTGTCAGCATGAAGAAGGGTTCGGAGGGGTTTAAACCTGAAAACCTTACTGAAACCAATATACCAGCAACATGGAGAGCCATGGAGGCACTTTATGATTCTGGAAAGGCTCGAGCTATTGGAGTTAGTAATTTCTCATCAAAGAAACTAGGAGATTTGCTAGCCGTGGCTCGTGTACCTCCAGCTGTTAACCAAGTCGAATGTCACCCTGTGTGGCAGCAGCCAAAGCTTCATGAATTTTGCAAATCCAAGGGTGTCCATTTATCTGTGAGTATGAATAAATGAAGATCTTATTAGTTTATTCGAATTTCCAAAACACAATTATGATAGAGTTTGTTTTTCCCTTTTTTAGGGGTATTCACCGCTAGGTTCCCCAGGTCCAGGAAAGACCAAGACCCAGGTTCTCAAGAATTCAATTCTTAATACGATTGGTGAGAAATTAGGCAAATCTCCTGCACAAGTAGCTCTTAGGTGGGGACTACAGATGGGACACAGTGTGCTTCCCAAGAGCACAAATGAGTCAAGGATCAAGGAAAACTTTGACATTTTTTATTGGTCCATTCCGGAAGATTTGTTTGCCAAGCTTTCTGAAATTGAACAGGCAAGTCAGTGGTTAGTTCTTCCTCGATGTTTCATGCTTGTAATCTTTTCTGTGCACTTGCTCCATTTAACATAAGGTTAGATTAATAGAATCTGCAATGAATTTATAGAAAGTGCTTCGGGTATCGAGTTTAAGTTCTCTTTTTGTACTAGCTCATGCTTAGATGAAAGTAATTACCAAGCTTTCAGGATCATGGCGGTGGATTTTATGGGACGGTATCATGAAACTAAATTAGTTGTAAGCTATACATATGTTGTGATTTGAGATGATTGAACTTGTGATTCTACCATGCAGGAGAGGCTGGTTTCTGGTACTGTGTTTGTGCACGAGACTTACGGTTCGTACAAGACACTCGAAGAGCTATGGGATGGTGAAACATCAGATGCCTGACTTTCCGATGACCGGATCTTGATCTTCCATCTCATGTCAAGTCTGCCTTTTAGATGATAAATAAATACATCCACTGTCGATTGAGTTCACATAAACGGTGGTTGATTGTTAATTTCTAGGTTTTGTCCGATTTATGTCTAGTCAGACTATTCTCGATTCAGCCGAGTCAATGCAAGGATTCAGGTCCGGCTGCAAGGTCTCGCTATCGATGCCTATAACAAATTTTTATTTTTATTTTTAATAAAGCTTCAGATTTTTATATAATATTGATCATTTACTTTTCTTATAAATAGATCTACTTGTCTTGTATTTTTAGAACCTGAAAAAAATAGAAGGATTTATAATAAGAAACGTATTACTCTCTCTTGCCTTTTTTAATTATATTTTTATTATCTATGCTCTTTTATGTTAATTATTTCATCTTTTATAAAACGGTATCAATATGATTATTATGTGATTTATATCAATTTTAATGCTTTTGATTTTCATTATCATAATTTGTTTTTGGAAACTTGTCTTTCATTTTTATTCATATAAAGAGATTTATAGTTCATGAAGAATTAAATAAATTAAAAATAGCTCTTGAAGAATTAGTATTGCAAGTTCTTGAAGAATTAAATAAATTAAATACAGTTCCTAGAGAACTAGTATTGCAAGTTCCTGAAATATTAAATAAGTTAAATACATTCCTCAAGAACTAAAACTTCTAAAGCTAAATAAATAACAATCTTGAAGGAGTGGTTATTTTTTCTTTTATATTCATGATTTTATTTAATAAGTTATTTCTTGTTTTTATAGATAAAGATAATGTCAAATCTAACAAAGCTTGAATTTACTGTTCTTGATATCTTTAGAAATAATTATTTGTCATGGATCCTTGACGTTGAGATTCATTTAGAAGCGATGAATCTTGAAGAGACCATCAAAAAAAGAAATAACACATCCTATCATGCAAAAAAAATGATTTTCTTTCGTCATGATCTCCACGAAGGATAGAAAATTTAATATTTCACAATAAAATATCCTCTTGTTATGTGGAAAAAAATATGACAACCAAAAGTTTACCATAATTCCTCAAGTTTGTTATAATTGGTTACACCTATCGTTGCAAGAATTTAAATTAGCTAGTGAATATAATTTATGTTCTTTTTTAAATTACCTCACAATTGGGTGAAGAATCATGATAAGCCATGAAGATCAGAGAGGGGTCATAAACCAAATGCCAAATATGTGGTATAAGTGGGGGTATTGCATGGGGCATGCAGTGCCAGTTGGAAGAATGTGGGGGCTCAACTTGCTGCAGGAACTACCAGTTTCACAACGTGTTTACGTGGGTTTAGTTTCAATTTGATTTCTTTTGTATGTTCTATTTCTATTAGTATTAAGTGGGTCTTTATTTGTTGTCATGGGCCACATTTCAATTATGGTTAATTTACTTTCCTATAATTAAGGGGGGGTTGTAAACAGCTTGCTTATTTAAGCAGCAAGAACATTCTCATAATATCAAGTATCAATTTCACAAAACAATTGTGGTCTGTTTCTCACCCGAAGAGAACACAAATAAACATCTATGTAAGTTGCTTAATTTTAGTTGGGGACCTATCAAACCACAGAAGACCAAACATTCTTCATTTTTATGCCTTAAACGAAGACCAAACATTCTTCATTTTTATGCCTTAAACATTGTCCTATGACAACAATATAGAGAATATAATTTCAAAGGTACTTGGAACTAATTTCAAGTCTTCTTATGGATGAATAAAAAAATGAGTTTTTGATGAAAAATCATCAATTTCATCACACATATACTAAACCATTCCCTGAAGTGAATGGAATCTTTTTCTAAAAAACGAGAAAGAACCAAGGATATAGTTATAGAAAAAATAAATGCAAAAGATCAAGATATAATCCTTCTAGAAGCAACTCACCATAATATAAGGAGTGAAGATACAATGAACTCAGACAAGAAAAAGGCAAAAGTTTGCATAAACTTGAAGATAAGTGTCATATGTGTGGTATGCATGGTCATTGATCTTGTCCTTGTTCATTGTTTGTGTGCTTGTCACACACCAATACATTTTACAAATTTATATCAAGCCTCTTTAAAACAAATACAGTTGAAACTAATTTTACTCATAAAGTTGATTATAAAAATCATAATGCTTATATTAATGTTAATACTTATCTTGATGTTTATGATTTCTTTAAAAACCGAGATAAGACATAAAGCATGCTTAATGGTGAGTCATTAGAGATGATTAATAGTATTTATTTGTATTAAAATATTTATGTTATCAAGCTTTCAATAAACATTATGAATTTGGTTTAAGTTATATAATAAACTTTAATTATATTTTGAATAGTGGTATAACTTTTCATGATGGAAATGTAACAACACACATAATTCTTAAAAAAAATACTTTAAAAATTTGACATCAACCAAAGCTAATATCACCATAATAACAATATCAGGTCTAACAGACATGATTAAAAGCTCTAGAAAAACTAATATTATATGTTTCAAATAACACAAGATTAAGCATCAAAGAGGCATTATATTAATCTGAGTCCTGAAAAAATTTACTCAATTATAAAGATATACATGCTAATGGTTATCATATTAATGCAACAAATGAAGACCTAAAAGAATATCTTTATATTATTGCATGTATTTTGGGCCAAAAACTTATACTTGAAAATTCACATGCTTTCTCTTTTGGAATTTATTGTACAATCATGAAATATATTGAAATAAACATTGTAATAAGTTCCAACCCAAAACAATTTATGATTTGACATGATCGACTTAGACATCTATTATTAATAATGATGCGATGAATTATTAAGGATTCATATGGATATCCCTAAAGAACCTGAAGATTCTTTTATCAAGTGAAAATCCATGTGCTGCATGTTCTCAAGGTAAACTGATTATCAAACTACCTTTTATCGAAAGAATTCAATGAGATATATGTGGACCTATTTATCCACTATATGGATCTTTTATATATATTTTATGGTATTGATTGATACATTAAGTAAATGGTCATATGTTTATTTACTTTTCAAATAAAATATTGCATTTATTAGGTTAATAGCATTATTAGACTATGGGCGTAATTTCCTGATGATCTTATCAAGAAAATCTGTTTGGACATTATTGGTGAGTTTACTTCTCAAGCATTTGATTATTTTACACTTCTATTGGAATTGATGTTAAACATCCTGTTACTCATGTACATACTTAAAATGGTCTAAAAGAATAGTTTATAAAGCAATTTCAATTAAATGTTAAACTATTACTTATGAAATCAAATTGTCTACATTTGGTTGGGGACATGTTACATCTTCAGTTAGAATTAGACCAAAAACCTACTATAATTATTACCCTTTACAACTTATTTATAATATACCACCAAATATATTTCATCTATGAACTTTTGATTATAGGGTATATGTGCCTGTAGCACCTCCATAAAGAATTAAAATGGATCTACAATGAATAATATGAATTTATATTGGTTTTGATACTCCATCTATTTTTAGATTCTTTAAACCTTTGATCGGTGATGTTCTTAAGACACATTTTGAAGACTATTAATTTGATGCGAATATTTTCCCATCATTAGGGAAAGAAAATTAATGCCTAAAGTATGATAAGAAATTACTTAAAATAACTAAAAGTTATTTTATTTTGATCCAAGAACAAATTAATAAGAAATTGAAGATCAAAAAATAGTTTATTTATAAAATATTACAAATTAATTACCAAATATTTTCATTAATGGTGAAAAGATAGTTAACTCTGTGTGTTTAGTAGAAATATGTATAAAATATCTGTAGAGACCATACATACAGCCAGGCTTGAAATCTCGTGTGTTGCCACCGTATGTTTGGTTGGGCAGTGGGTTTGTAATCCTGATCCCTGCCGCAGTCGAACCCATTAGTTTTGGACAGCGAGCATACAAAATTATGTACGATTTCACAAAGAACTTTTATAAATGCACGAACACTAATTTTACAAGGTAATCATTACAGCACCTGATTTCTCTATAATCTACTTGTTATTTTAAATGCCTTTGGAATTATAAGTTATTATGTTTCCTGGTTTTTTTTAACAATAAGTAGTTAGCTATGCTTTTAAAGTCTTTAGTTTTGCACACCTTAAATATATAATTCATTTGTCTCAAAGTTTGATCTATTCCATTAATTATCCTAACATTTGTTTTCTTAAAGACTTGCCTTTTCCTTTTAATTACCTTGATTAACTTTATATTTTCCTAATAAAACATATAAATATCAACATATCTATATGACTTGGATGATTGCTTGATTGAAACTGGAAAATGTATTTTATAAAGTAAATGGTTTACAACTTTATTGATCATTCTTTAAACAAAAACATTTAGCAAAATATAAATATTAAGATCCATTTGATGATGTGGAGGGCATCATTTTGGTTCATTGTTTTTTTCTTCTTGATTTACTGTGGCCATCTTAACAATCATCTATGGTTCACAGTCTTTAATCCCTCATGCAACTCTTGGTTTGCCTTCAAATAGAGATGTCTGTTTATTGTAGCACCTTTTAGCATGTCTTAGTTGCTTAATTTCATTGTCATATTTATTCTTTTCTTTCATATAATGTGTTTTGGAGTTACAATTCTTATCAGCAATCTCTCTTGGTTTTTCATTCATCTCATATTTTTGTAATAAGAAAGAGATGCATTTTTACTCCATTTGTATAAGAATATTAAGGAACTAGGTTTCCCAAGTCTTGTGCTTTTGCTGCTTCAAATGATCATGGTGTGTTGAAGAATATTTTTTTAGCTCGAAGCATCTTGGTGATTCTCATTATTTTATCCCTTGTTTATGTCCATAATTTAGTTGTCCGTTCTCTCAATGTAACTAAAGCCAATTGTTTCATTTTCATGGTTAATTAGATATAAGCTTCCCAACAATCAAAAGCATGACATGATCCGTGAGTTTAACATGATATCTTTCTATCGATAATTGTATAAATGAACGTCAAAACTTGTGCTGATCTATTCACAGACGCAGACGGCAGCAACCTCCTAATCAATCCCATTAGGGAAAGGAAAGCATAACAAAGAATTCAAGAATAAAAGAGAGGAGACTTAATGCAATTTGTCGGGAAGGACTTAGAGCTTGTAGTATTGAAAGGGAAGAAGAATCAAACGCCAGCATAACCACCATCACAAGTGCAACTCCCGTTTCCACTGCTCATGTCTCCAGGTTGACGAGGTCTGGTGCTGAGACAGCAACACGTAATACCTATTAATAACATGAAACCCCATGCTGTGGCTATAGCCTGAACCCAGAACATGAAATGCTCCATGAATCTTCTTCTTCTTCTTGATTCCTTCGGGACTCCAATTTGTACACTCTCCTTTCCCTTCTCTCAACAGGAAGGCTTATTTAATGGTGGACATCACAGAGAATGAGGGATTATGATCCCACGTAAAGGAAAGGGTATCGGTATCAGCCCTTAATTTAGTTGTAAAGCGAATCATTAAACCAGTTGGAAAGTGAGAGATTTGTTGTGCACATGTGCTGGTCTTGAAAGAGGTCGAAATAACATGGGCCAGCCTGTGAATCTAACGGCGTTCCTTACACAGAGCAGAGCCAGCGGACACCGCGTCGTCTCCTCCTTTTCTTTTTCTTCTTCTATCTTTCTTTTTGAAGAATTAATTCCTTGATCTGTGATTTTTGCTTTTATACACTCTTTATCCCATTACGTGCAACATGATCCATATCCCAAGTATAAATATATATATATATATCTGGCCCATATTAAAGCAATCGTTATTGCTATTTTTATTTCT
The DNA here is from genome assembly GCA_015731905.1 of Salix dunnii. Lineage (NCBI taxonomy): Eukaryota > Viridiplantae > Streptophyta > Magnoliopsida > Malpighiales > Salicaceae > Salix > Salix dunnii. Next base: position 11,229,143 of record CM027674.1, read on the forward strand.
TTGGAGGTATATTTTTATTCTGTTTATGATAAAAAAAAACTTCTTAACATTCCAACCAAACATCAACAGTATATCAAACAAGGCATTAGCGTTGTAATACATCATAGATAGATGGTATCGAATAAACGATGATTCTCTCACCAGCATTTTCATGCGGCCAACGACAAATGCCTTTAACATTCGATACCCTTGACCCTAGTCAATGTTTAATGAAAAGTTGACTTCTCTTTTTGCAATCCAAGCATAAACCATATAAGATGTTTTTTACTGGGACCGTGAGAAATAATTGAAGAGGTCTTGTCCAAAAATTGAAAACAATAAAAATAAAAATAAAAATAAAAATGAGAGCTAATTCCATGTGTCCAAAGAGAATTAATTACCTTCGGGCAAGGCAAGCTATTGCTGTAGTGTGAGTATAATAGATGTCGTGAAGCAAACTAACTCTATAATGTCTTATCAATTCATACAACCTAACATCCTGTGTGCATATCATTTACTCTCCAATGAAGTCAGAAGAAAAAACTTCACGTAAAAATTGATTTTTTTTATCATATGATTTTTGGATCTCTAATGATCCAATAAAGCAAATCTATTGTAGAACAAGCTAGCTAGTGTTTGAGTTTATTTGATCAAGTGGCAAGCATAAAAACAAATCAAGAAAATAAATTATGTATTTTTATGTGTAAAGAATATATGCTAAGTGTAGTGTTGTTTATATCAATCTCTATTCTCTCTTAAAACAAGAGAATATAGTCTTAGATAAACATTTGTAAAATATATGGAGAAATACAAATGAAAAGTTATAATTAATGAATAGTGTCATGCATCTTATTATTCATGGATAATAATAAATAGTTAATCGATGTGAATCACGGTAGCTCGTTCAAACCAAAGCTCAAGCTTGGGGGCCTTGACCTCACCAAGCTTTACAGAGCTTGCTTGAGAATAACATGTTAGGCTTATGGCTACCATGATGATTTAATGATATGATTTGATGATAATGTAATATTTGATATAATAAAACATTGTTTTGATATATTTTTGTTTTATATATTTATATCACATTATTTATATCATAAATTAGGATATGTTAATATGTCAAATACACACATACACAATGCTACATACACCCTTGCAATGGTATGGACAAATTTACAACATTCAATAAATCATTAACAAGGAAAGGATTCACGAAGGCAAAGAACAAAAAACTTGTACAAATTACAATATTGACTTTATTGATCAAAAATTTATAATAGAACTTTGTCAAATAGCACAGGACTTGTTTAGGATACCTTATAATATGCACACAATCTTAAGAAACCTAAAGAACCAAAGAAAAAAAGAACAAATCAAAACACAAAAATAAGACAGAATTTAAATAGTAGCCAAATTAGACCCATCATTTTGGAAATGACAATGGCTAAAACAACCCAACCATTTTGAGAAACAATCAAAAAGATTCTCAAACTAGTCTAGTCATTTCTCAAAACAGTCAATTTATTTCTGAATTTTTTTCAGAAACTCTTGGGATTCTTCATAATCAGGGTTATTGATACATTTCGATTGAAACATTTCATACCAGACAAAAAAATGAGATAAAATAGCGTAGTTTGTATCTCGTTTTAAATACCAATCAAATACCTGCCAAAACACCCCGGAATCACTCCGGGTGTTCCGTTTCGACTAAGGCAAAAAATGCCTCTTCTGCCCATTGATATATATTCGATTCACAATATTGTTTATGAGATGTATTGAAAATGCAAAAATAAAAACAATAAAAATAAAAAATATATATTATAAAAAAATAAAAAATATATTTTCTTTTTCTTTTTAAGTTTTTTCACATATATATAATTAATTATTTATTTATGAATAGTACAACCCCGAAACGGCACGCCGAAATGCTCCGAAATGTTTCGTACTAATAGAAAAAACAATACGACAACCAAAATAGTATTGACAACCTTATTCATAATAGTCTAACGGTTCTAAAAGGGTTGGTACATTCTAAAATGGTCTAATCAATTCTTGCAATAGGCAAAAAAATGGTGTAATAACTAGTTTCTTTTCTAAGCCTATAAATAGTCTTTTACTTACTGAAAAGAATTGTGAAACTCCTAAGGAAAAAAACTAAACATGTTCCATCTGAAAAACAATATATAATACCTTCGTTTTACTTGTGATTATCCAGAAATAAGGTTAAATATGAATTGATAAAATCCTCCTAAAGGTCTTAATTGTTACTCCAATAAACTCTACTAAAAAGTATATTTTAGAAAGTGTAAGTGATATTCTAAACACTTAGAAAAGTCTCCTAAATATAAAATTATAAGTGGTTTAATATTTGTCCTTCAACAAGTATTGGTGAAATATTTTCTAATTTAGCTCATAAAAATATTAGGGGTAACAATTTGATCCTAATAGCGTAAAAGAATTGAGTTTGATCTTGTACCTGTAAAAAGATCATGTGATTGTTTAGTCTTACCTACTTAGATAACTATTATGTGTTAGTGAAATTATTGAAAGTAAGTTTATGGATAAGAGTAAGTGGTTTGCCAAACCTCTATGAATGTTTTTGTAATCTCTCTAAATGCTCTCTCTTTATTTATCGTATTTATATTGTTTATTACTTTTGTATTTGGTTGGGTCTTTAGAATTGCATGTTATTTGGTGTAAAAAAAAATTAATTCCTAGATTTACCTTACATATCTAATTTACCCCCTCCTCTTATATGTTTTTGTTTTCTCAATCCTAGAATAATAATTAGTATCACAATTTAGCATTTATATAAGTTTGTTTAGACTTTTAGTAGAATAAAGATGGTTGTTAACTATTATGTTTGCCCCTACACATGGGGTTGATTACCATTCTCTTGGCCTATTAACAACCTTTTTATCCCCTACCCTTATGACCAACTATATTACCCTAGCCTCCACTCACATGACTGGTTAATTTGTGCTTGCCTCTAATAATATGGTCAACTAATTTGTGTTTATCCCTACTCATATGGGTGACCAATTAACACTTCAAATTAACATTTATATAATATGACAATAATGATACCAACCATTTAAAATTTTATCATATAATCCCACGACACCAATGGTCATGTTAAACTTTTTTTCCAATCTTATGAATATTTCAATATTCTATTTTGTATATCATCATACAATAACAATAATAATAATAAGAAGAAGAAGAATAGAAAATTTCATAATATAAATGAAATTTTAAATTATAAAGATGAAGTGATAGACATGTACTTATTCTTCTCAATAGTTTTATTTTACTAGCTTGTAGTCTTGTAGTCAATGCATCTTTTGTTTCACATAAGACCATCATTAAATATTATTCCTTAGTATAAAAAGTTGTATCTCATAACTCCTTACACTCTCATTCAATTCTTTTTTATTTTTTCTTATCAAGTTACAAGCATCATTTACAGTTACATGCAATGATTTCATATTTAAATTAGATAATTATTTCATGTTTATGTAACTACTCATTAATGTGTACACTTTTCCAAACTAATATTTTTACAAATACTTACCTCACCTTAATTGTAACATCCTATTTTTTAACACATGTTGTGTTCAAATAATATACATGTAAAGCATCAATAACGTTAGTTAAAAAAAATGTCTAAATTTTAGTAAAATTTCCCTATATTTAAAGTGTACAAAGTTAATGACATCTTCATTCACAACCCAAAAAACACCACAAATATTAACCAATTCTCTTGCACCTTATTTTACATGAACTTATCTCAAGATTAGCATACAAGGAATTTCCATGAAATATGAATCATAACAATATAAGAAAATCAAAAGGACAAGAATATAAAATATATAACAAGAAACAAAAATGTATGGTATTACATTTAAAGAGTTTACAAAATGACTATTTTATATAACGAGTTAAGGATTCTAGTAATTATATATAAGGCATGCATGTGTACAAAATATGTCTAATACAACAAAATCTATACGTAATTTATCAATCTTACCCTATAGTGTGCGATGGTTCTTTAATAAAAATAATAAAATAATAAACAATTGATTGAATAATAAAATTCACATATGCATACCATCATTTAAATAAATATTTGATTAGTCTCTACACATTAATTTTATGTCTCCTCAATATAACATTTTTTCCCTTTCAATCTAAAATTCTTATTTCTTTACAAGTATAACCTCAATTCCATCCCAAAAGTCATATTCAATATTCACAAATACTTCATCTTATTTGTTTCCATCTAACAATAAAAACAACATATTATTGACTTCTATTTAACTATGAAAGCAATAGACAATGGTTTCCACTCAATGATAAGAGCTACATAGCAATGGCTTCCATTAATCAGTGGAAGTAACAAATAAAAATGTGCTTTAATTGTTATCATTGGTTTTCTTCCATATATTAAAGAAACATAAAAATGGCTTCATTAATCAATGGAAGGAACAAACATAACATTGGCTTACATTCAATGATGGTAGTTATAAACATTGGTTTTCCATAAACCCTTTGTCAAGATACATTTGTCACATTTAACAAGGTTCATCAATTTTAAGAAATTGCAAGACTAATTTACAACATTAAAAAGACTAAAGTGCAAAAGATTTACTTTATGTAGACGTCACACCTTGTCCTAATAGTGCAACTTCTCTTGTACCAATAAAGAAAATCATCACTGACAAGTTTAATAAATAGCAAAATCACATCCAAATACAAATCCAAATTTTAACTCACTAAATAGAACAATACCTTAAAATTTCACATATATACACAATGTTTTGTTTGTCATAATTTATATCTAGTTGAGTGTCAAGGAAGGGTTGATAATGAATTATTTTTGTTATTAAGCCTAAAGCCCTCGGAGCATTCTTCAGTGTTTCATTCATAATCAGAGTTGTAAAACTCAATTATAATGACAAATTGTTTCATAACAAATCTAATACATAAGAATACAAGTTTTACCCAGTTATTCCATTTATATATTGAGAAATACTCATGGCAGTAATGTGTGGGGTTGTCTAGTATGTGCCATGTTAGACATTTCATTAGTTTTTTACTCATATATGAAGTTTCATAGCTCTAAACAATATAAAAACAATTGTGTCTACGATTTAACATTAATACCTATAAATAAGACAAATAGATAAAATTATATCCTTTCTAGAGTCAAATTACAAATGAAAGTCTCGTGATAAATGTGTTTTGTTTTTATCTTGTCACTTTGACATGCAATTAAGTGTTTTAAAGAATCAATTCATCATTCAAAACACCAATTTCCTTTAATATCTTTTATAATATAATAAAATTTAATCTTACATAAATTAATCTAATCAAATCTACCTTTTATAGACAAGAACTCTCCCAATCAAACCATGATTATATGACTACTCATAGTAAAGAACATCATTTCATCATATCAATATCAAAACACATAACTAACTTTCATTTATCATGTGATATAACACTTATGACTCGTAAAATAAACCATTAGTCTTAATAAAAGGAATTCTCATAATTTAAATCACAATAATCAAAAACAACTTGGAAGAACAACAAATTTCTATCCTTCATTTGCTTGACATAACAAATTTCTTTCCTTCCTTGACATAACACTTTGTCTCTGAAATCTATTTCTTCTCACTTGCCCTCACTTTATTTCTCTCAATTTCATATTTAAAAGTTTTATCTCTCATAAATTTACAATTTTTTCCTTTAATTTTATTAATTTTTTCCTAGGTTTTCTATATTGTCTTAAGTTTCTCTCTTCATTTCCATTACTCTAGAATGGCCAGCCATTGGCTATATATTAATACCTAACAGCTTTAAGAATTCCCTTTATATCATTACTTAATATCTTTTACTTTTTGAGTAATTTTCTCTCAGGTCCCAACATTTATTTATATTAAAATAAAGCTAGGCGAATTCAAATTCCATTAACATTGTACTATATTTCTTTCATCTCATTGTTTTTTCATCTAGTTTTTTCTTATTTTAGTTATTTTTATTTTACGGATATCTTTCAAGTTTTGATTTCTTATAATTAGTATCAAATCTTTTTCTTAATTTCTTGACCTAATATCTTTCCATTGAGGTAGGTAAAGAGAAATTTTACATGCTTAACATAACATTTAATTCATTATCCTTGTGTTTTTTCATTGATATCTAAATATTTACTCCTGGGGTTTATGTATTATATTTCCCATGCAATAATCTTTTTCTACTCATTGAACATCTTAGGTTTCTTACTATCTATGTAACTTATATCTAGGGCTTACACTATTTACTATGCATGGGACAATAATTTCTCATTATTTATGTTATTAAGGCTACCCAAATCAGCCCATTCACACCCTATAGTAGGGTTGTCATGACAACCTTGTTTTAGTCTTCTATAAACACTTAATGTTATCCTTAAATAACTCTACACTTATTGATGTCACTCCATCCCCCTCCCTTTTTTGTCACTCCATCCCCCTCCCTTTTTTATCATTTTAGAGGGGTAATTAGCCTCGTTAATATAGATTTTCAAGGTTGTTAAAGTAGCCATAAGGTCTTTCAAAATTTATGTTCCTTTAATGCTCTCTATTTTATCCCTTTAGGATATTCAACACATCATGACATTATATATTAAAGCTCATTAATAACAACCTTTAAAATCCTTCAAATATTATAATTCATATCATCCCTTAAATTACTTCATCAGATTTATAAATTTCTACAATTGCAATGGTTATTTCATCTTGTTTAACTCACTATGAACTAAACACCTATTGTAAGCTTTAGACCTCACTTTTCCATAGTAGTTGAAACCACCACTTCTTCCTCCTAAGATTTTATTTTGTATATTTCATCATCATTAACTATAAATTTAATCCTAAATATGATCATTATTTCATTCTTTAAGTAAACATGATATTCCTTTAATTTTTATTCCTAGAATTTCAAGAGTTCAAGAAACCCTATCTTTCAATGTTCTTTCATGCATTAACATAATCTCTCTACTTTTTTGATGTGTTGGCATCCCTAATCACACACAAGAATCAATTAATAACCTCTCCCCACATTTTCTTCCCTTAGCCAAACCTAAGGATTCTTGTTTTCTTAGGAATTTCTTTAATTTTATTATTTTATTTCACCTTATATTTTCTATACTTGTTTAATAATTCAATTTCAAAAGATCAATGATATTTATTATTTTTTGCATGAACCCTAGAATTCAATATTTGGGGTTTTTCTCATCTCAGCAATTAACATAATCTCTTAAATTCTATATGAACCCTACTTTTATAAATTTTAGGGTTTTCTTTTTTATTCAAGAATCATATAATTGTTTGTAGTGCTATTATTTAGAGCACTTTCCTAACAATTTTGAAGTTGTAGAATCTTTCAATTGTTTCTTTTACCAATCTCAAATCTTTCAATTGTTTCTTTACCAATGTCTCTTCTTCTCACATATTTTTTCCCTTCTTAGCCATGACCTCTACTCTTTCTTCTTCTTTTTAACTATGATCTTTAATTAGACTTACTTTTTTTTTACTCATAGTTTGAAATCTCTCTCTTCCTCTATCTATCATTTATGTTTTTTTTTTAAAACAAGTTTTATAGAGTAGTTTTTCTTTACTCTTTCAAGTACTATATTCAAACCCCCTTAAAAAAACATTTAGTTTTTTTCTTTTTTATTATTATATTATTACTCACTAAGTATTATTGTTTATTATTTTATTTTATTTGAAATGCAAGAACATATATTTTTTGAATGATAAAACCAACCCCACTTATGATGAAGCAATCAATTCCTGATTTGCAAAGTGAGTTGTTTAGGCAAATGAATGCCTTTCATTGAGAAATGATTGCATTACATGAGAACATCATGGAATTGTGTCAAGATATGAGTAGGGTTAATACAAGAGTTAGTGAATCCGTAGGATAATGGATACCATGTATTGTTGGATGCAACACAACCATTTTTGGATCACAAGAAATTGGATACCATGTATTGTTAGAAGCAACTCAACCACCCTAACAACAATCTTGGAGGACTTGAAACGAATGATAAAGATAGCATTATAGATGAAGATGATGATAACAATGATAATGATGATTCACTCCTCATTCATATTGCTTATTATTTTTGTATTTTTATTTTTGTTCATCATAAAAATATTTTGTATTTTATTTGTATGGTTGTATGAAATATAAATTTAACAAACATCAATGGTTGACCACCCATGTCTTTCTTAACCTTTCATTTTATTTGATAATTCATCATAATTTTATGCTCATAATAATAAATAGCACATAAGTTTATTCAATTCTCCTCAACTAAACATTTCCCCTAAATTTATCTAGGAACCCTAACCTAAATTAAATCTTAACATAAATTCATTAATTCCTAATTGATTTCATAATGGCTTGTATAATCAACTTAGGACTCCTTACTCAATAAATAGAGTTTCAATCCTTGATTAGTTAAAAGATTTTGACTCCTCTTCTTTGTATTGAAGTCAACCACTTTTCCTTATTTAATCCTCCAATTTCTTCACCTTTCGTCCTTAATTTCCTTGTCTAATGATGTCTCTCCTACTAATCTTGCCTCCTTGCACAAATCTAATGAATTTTGATGGTTTCTCCTTAATTTGGTGGAGCAACATTGGTTTTTTTTTTTTTTCATTCCAAGGTTGTCAGCCTTGATGAACAAAAGAGGGGTATTTGTACCCGATGGTTTTTTTATTTACACTTAGACCTCATTTTCTTTAAGTATATTAATTTTTCCCTTAAATTTATTTTACTATAAAATTAAGTAAAAAAAAATCATTTCTTATAATTGCACCCCCTCTAACCTTGTAGTTTAGTTTATTTTCTTTAATTTAATCCAATTCTCAATATTCCCGAGTTATTTGTATATAACATATTGAATATTTCATCCAGAATTTATATTCAAAATTTATTAATTATCATTTTATTTTTATTTTCCATGATTTCTTCATTTTTATTTTTCATTTATTTAGTTTGGAATTTACGTTAACATTTATTTCATAGGGTTTACATCAACGCTTGTAATTCTTAGATGTTTCTCATGTGAACTTGAATAAATTAGGATATTATATATAAAAACTACAAGAATGTTGTTCAAAAACATATAAATACCTTGTAATGATAATAATGAGTGTTAATTGGCCCAGAAGGCATTACTAGAAACTCATAATGATAATAATGAGTCCTAAATATGGTCTTCTAAATATCCTACTCCTTAAACCTTAATTTATGATACCCACACATCATATCAATTTTAGAAAATACTTTACTCTTTTTAATTGGTTAAACAAATCATCGTTAAGGAGGTAAAGGATATATATTCTTCGTTTCCACCCTTATCGATAATCGATACATAACCTAAGGGTGCCACATATTTTTTTCAAAAATAATATCATGGCTCCTCAAGGCGAATTACTTGGACAAATGAACGCCTTATCCATAAGTTCTTACAATTGCATCTTCATCTTAGTCATCTCATAGAAAGTATTATATATGGTGATGAGTTATAAGTGACCTTTGTAATACATCAATGAATACCTTTACTTCGCTTTCTCGATGTAATCCTAGCAATTCTTCTAGAAATATATATGGAAATTCCTTTACTATGGGAATACTATTCAACTTCAACCTCATTTTTCTAAACTTTACTATTTATATAAGATAAGCTTAACATATTTCTTTAAACATTTTCTATGTATCATTACTGATATCAAACACTGATATCCCATAATTGAATATCATTTTCTTTTCCCCTTCTAAAGGTCACTTCCTTGCCATAATCAATCATAAAGTTTAGCATCTTTATAGAATAATCCATTTGTGATCTATATGCAACCAACCAATCTATTTCTTGTATAATTTCAAAATCATATATGTCTAATGGAATTAAATATATCCTTATTCTTTTTCCTCCAACTAACATTACACACCCTTTGCATACATCTTCAATGTCTATAGACTCACCTACTGGAATTAACCATCATTCCCTTTTCTAATATATTTCTATTCAAAATTTAATTTATTCATAATTCTAAATGCTATGAAATAATAAGTAACACCTAGATCAAATAAAGCTTCCAATGAGTGATAGTCTTATTCAATCATACCTATTACCACCTCAATTATAGCTCAAACATCCTCATGCGTTAATTGATATACCCTATTATAAGTCTTCTTTTCATTAAGAAGGTCCCTTAGGTCAAACCATAGTTATTGATTGTTGATGACTCTATGAAGGAAATTAGGATCTTTAACCCATCAACCTCAAAGAGAATTCCATTTTAAAATGTCTTTTCTCTTACAATGGAAATAACCCTCCCCCACATGTTTGCATTCCTTCCATTTATGTTCATCCTGTCCATAAATATAGCATCATCCTAGTATGACTGAATAATCCTTAAGATGCTCCTAGTTAGATTTAACATACAAATGAAATGATAGCATCCTTTTCCCATAAAATTTTTAATGGATTATTTCTTGAGTATATTGGGCCCTCAAATATTCTTCACTTTTTGATATATTGTTTTCCTTGAAAAAAACACTAGTAGCAAAGCTTTCTCCATTATTTTTAAACAACTTAGGAAATAGCCGATTCTTCTTTTTTTTATAAAGTTGTGATTTTCCTATAGGAAAAAGTATTTCCTTTCTTTTCCTAACCTTATTTGATCCTCGTGATCTTCATTCTTCATCACAACTTCCAAGGATTGAGATGTTTTAACCAAATATCTTACAACCTTAGGTTGTAAGGTAATCATTCCTTTATGATCTTCTATTTGAGTTCATCTCTTATCTCTCAATTTGATTTTATTTAATTACCACCATAATAGTAGTAAATATAGAGAGGTCTTAGAACTATCTCTCATAATCCAAGATCGACATATAATGTTGTCTTAGTGCCAGAAACTTGTGTTCCTTATCTTTATGATGCTATCAAGAGTATTTAAAACTTAGTCTTAAAGTCACCCCAAGTTAGTATTTCTCTCTATCTCTTTTATCTCATTATGGTTCCCAAAGAGTGAGAATTGTATGATAGGAATTGTGCCACATAAGACACCTGTATATTTTTCGGTATTGGTGTAAGTGACTACTTTATCTCTTATAGCCAACATCCAAATGCTTCAGCATTCTCCTCTCCCATAAAAGGCACACATATAATTTCCCTCATACATTCCCTCACACATATAATTGTGCCACATAAGACACCTGTATATTTTTCGGTATTGGTGTGAGTGACTACTTTATCTCTCATAGCCAACATCCAAATGCTTCAGCATTCTCCTCTCCTATAAAAGGCACACATATAATTTCCCTCATACATTCCACTCAATGCATCAAGAAATGAGTAATGTCTTTAGATGTTGTATTGGTAGTTCTTGACATAATATGCTTTAAGGCCTGTTTCGAGTAGGTGAGATATGAAAGGGACATATATACCTTATTTGAACTATAAGTAAGGGACTAACAACCTACCCCCTTCAACCATATCATTGGTGGTGTTTCTTTCTAAACCAGCACAGGGTTTCCTTGAGATTCTGATATTTTCTCTTGCATAGACTTTATCTAAATTTCTAGTACATAAGAGATGATGTCAATTAAAAGGTCTCTTAACCTATCCTCCTCAATATTAATACTCTAAACCATATCCCTCATAGAAGATGGATAAGTTTTAGTACCATGACTAGTACAACCATCCTAAAATAGTTTAGAAAAAAATATTCTTTTGTTATGGCAATGTCATCATGTCAATATATTTGAGACCTCACTCTAAAACCAATCATGACACCTCCACATAAGCCATATGTGTTCATAGCTTAAAAATCATAGAGCATTCCTATAATATCATGATTTTTATTTTTTACACTACCTTAGGCAACTCATGTCAACCCAAAACTTTTTCCATTGTCATTCATAACATTTTCAAACCAAATAGCACAAATACATCTTTGAATACATTATGATAATAAGAAAAATATACTTAAAAGAGTATAATACCAAAATTCACATCACATACTTACAATAGAAAAGCAACCTATAAATTATTATTTTAACTAAATAGGAATGACTTCCAATGAAATAAGAAAAATAATATTAATGAGAAGGATGGCTCAAAATAAAGAAAAATAATTAAGATATATTCAGTACAATCCTTCAAGTTTATCAAAATAACATAAACATGAAAATCTTACAACTAAGTGAAAACTTTCGGAAATCCTATATACATAGATATAAGATTCAAATGAATATTACTTAAATTTGTATTGAAACTAGAATAGAAGATTTTACTTTAAGAGGTTTGGATCCAAAAATATGACTTTGTTTATAGGATAAAAGATGGTAATACATAAGACTACATAGAAATAGAAGAGGAAAGTGTTTGATGGCTTCTACAAAGAAGTTCTTATTTGAAGTTCTACCTCTAAAACTTGTAAGAAGGCTCTTTATATAGAGTAGATTGAGACTGGTTTTTTTAAAATTTTATAAAGCAAATTATTTGGGTTATGAGAAGTTATGGAAGTTTGCCCCCTACACTCAAAGTTATTTGTTATTCTTACAAGTGGAGGATTTTCCTTTCAAAAAATTTAATTGGAAACTTATTATTTTAATCACTTATATAGACGTGAGTAGGTAGGCCCACAAATATGGAGAATTTTGAAAATAGACCAAAATAATTTATGGGCCTGGAAAAATAATGAGTGTATACAATTTTTGTATAAGAGAAAGGATTCCATAACAATCATCTTTATCATCATATGTTACACCAATTATAAAATCTAAGGGTGATGAAAATATAAAGGAATCATTGTCTTTGATGCTCTATAACAGTTGTTTCATAATTTTAAACTACTCTTTTTCAAGTTATGTTTAGGCCAGAATAGCATAAAATAGGATATTAGGGCAAGAAATTTGGATTGAGGATTTGAATCTATAATTTGGATCTTCTAGAGTTATTAAATTCATTCCATAAAGGTTTTGAACTTTTACCTTCCATTATAAAGGAGTGCCACCATTTTACTTTTTATCTTCTAATAAAGATGGAATACCTACATTAGGTACTTTAGTTAAAATATCATGAATACACCTAAGAAACAAAATTTGGAACAAAAAGAAAGATTTGATAGGGATTTCTTCTCATTTTCTAAAGGTTTAGAATTTTGTTTAAAGTAAATGTAATCATTTTCAACTAAAGGTTAGGCTTTATTACTTCATAAGTATAACCAAAATAATCCTACCATTGAAGAAACCAATTGGATAAGTTTGAAGTCTTGATGGAGTTATTAAAATAGAATTAAAGGAATGGCTAGCTTTATTATTCTAGAGGAAAAGGCACTAAACCATGTTTTTTTTATAATCCTGGTATGAATAAGAACAAACAATGGAATTATCAAGTTTGATATGGTAGTTTATTGGAAACTTCATTGTTTGGTGAAAGGGTTGTTTCCAATCAAACAGATGAAGGGTATTTTGGATAATGCATCTGGAGTAGGGTATTGAGAATGTTTTTGTTGTAGTTTAAATATGGTATAAATTCTTATTTCATGTATTTTTCATATAATAAAAATGGGGTTTGGATAACTCCCAAGGTAATATTTTATTAGGATAGAAAAATCCATTTTCTATAGTTAAAATATTGTGATAATTTATTTTTTCAATACAATTAAAAATAATGAAACTTTTTGAGATGGTTCAAACATAAAATTTGAATTAAAAAGAGGCGAGGATTTTTTTTATAGGAATGCTTCTATTTTTTGGAAATTAGTTTGAAGGCTTTACCTATCTAAGTAGATTTCTCTTCCTAAAAAGACTTTTGGTAATAACTTGTAAAGCCAAGAGTAATTATGGTGAATTGGATAAGGATTTTACCTAATTGTACTTGTGAAGAGCATTGCCTTTTCTATGGATTTGGATTTAGGAGGCATCAAGACTTATTTTAGAGGAATTATCTAGTTAGGAAATCATGAGTGGAATTTAGTTCTCCTTTTATATATGATATATCAAAATAAAAAATACTTTAGGTTTGAAGTTTTAAGGACTCAAGTTTTTGTCTTTCCTAATTGATTTTTTTCTTTTAATTTCATTCATCAACATTGGATTGATTGAAAATTAGACTTTATAATTTAATTTGGTTTGCTTTCTATAAGGTTATTCTCATCTCATGACCTAAGTCATGAGTTGGGATGCTAAACCAAGTTGATTAAACTTATTTTATTGTTTTTTTAATTGATTTATTTTCTTTAATTTTATCTTTCAACACTTGGTTGATTGAAAATTAGACTTCATAACTTGTCTTGAAATTTTATCTAGTTATCCTTGTCTAATGATCTCGATTTTGATTATTGTAGATTAACCCGAGTTCATTGTGGTCATTTATTTGTTTTTTTAATTTTTTTTCAATTTTATCATTCAATATTGAATTTATTAGAAATTAGGATTCATAATTTGTTTTATGTTGTTTCTCATAACTTAATCATATAGCATATGGAATGGTTTGTTAACCTAGCTTAACATGTATTAATCCAATATATTATCATTTCAGTACTTATAAAAAAAAAATCTTGTCTTGAATTGTTTGAGTTAAATTATATTTTTATTAATCATCTAAATTACTTAGGGATTATTAAAGAATCATCAATGTGAAAATTGCTTAAAATTTGTTAATGTTTATAGTGTGGTATAAATTAATATTTAGAGATGATTTTTAAATTAAAATTATATTAAGATATTTTTTTATTTTTGTTATTAACATAAAAAAAATATAAAAATAAATTTAAAATAATTTAATATATTTTAAATAAAAATAAAACTTTTAAAAATAATTGTAATGGAAAAACCATCATTAAAATTCATATAAAAATTGGTCTATATTATAATATATTAAAATCTTTTAGACATTTCTTTTTAGCAATGGGCAGAAAAAAGTATTATAAACTTTAGACCATAAAATAAGAATTTATGATAAAAAAAAATTAGTTTGTAATTTTTTTTTCAATTTTATCCTTTAACATTAGCTTTACTAGATATTAAACTTCATCATTTATTTTGATTTGTTTTCTATAGAGTTATTCAGACTCATTACCTAGGTTTGACAAATTAACTTGGGTTGACTAGGGTCATTGTTTTTGTTCTTTTTTATTTGATTTGATCTTTCAACATTGGATTGATTAAAAATTGAGTTTTATAGTTTGTTATTTTTTATCTATTTTCTATAGGGTTATCATTGTTTTATTACTCATGTTACAAGTTAAACTAGTTGACTTGAGTTTTTTTTTTTTTTGAATTAGAATTGGATTTTTCTAAAAAAAATTATTGTATGCTCTACAAAGTTTTTTTATCTTATAATTTTGGTCATGAGTTTATTTTGTTTAATTGGGTGGGGTTTTTAGTCCTTCTTAAAAAAAAAAAGTTATTTTCATCCATTAACATTGAGTGAATGATGAATTGAGCCTCATAATTTGTTTTGATGTATTTTTTATGAAGTTGTCTCAATCTCATAATCTAAGTTTAAAAAGTTAACATAGATCGAATAGGTTTATTTTTTTAGTTGAATTTAATTTTTTTATTTAATTTTTTAATATTTATCTGATTGAAAATTAAGTTTAGTTTAGAGAGAGAGAGAAAGAGGGGTTATTAAGATTCCATGATCTATATAGCAAATTTGTAGAGTTAATTCGAGTTCATAGAAGCTGATTTAATATATTATAGTTTGGTATTCTTATAAAATTTAATGTATCTCGGACAATTGATTTGATTTGATTCCCTTCCAAACAAGTACCTTCTCAGCCGTGAATATTACGGAAGGAATCAAAATTCTACCACTTGCATATTTAAATATGAGAATTACTAACTTAATATTATGTGTTTATAATAATAATAATAATAGTAGTAGTAGTAGTAGCAGTAGTAGTAGTGTTTATAATAATAATAATAATAATAATAATAATATGATTCAGCCAATACGTGATAGCCCTTTCAATCTGTCAAATTGCTCTTAAAAAAAATGCATTCAAGAGATTGATTTGCTCCGCTTAAGAGGCGTCTATTGTCCTCACCAAACGACATACAAGTTGCAAGCCAATCCCGGGCTCCATGGGGAGTTCTCAAACTTCAATCCCTCCAAGAACAATTTCTTTCTTCACTGTTTTGTTCCTGTTTCTTTCAATTTCAAGTGCCCAGAACATTTTGCTAAGAGGGTCATATCTATCGGTAGAAGATGATTCAGACATCCTTACCTCACCAGATAAAACATTCTCTTGTGGATTCTATGGGATGGGACAAAATGCTTATTGGTTCTCTATTTGGTTCACCAATTCCAAGGACAGGACTGTGGTTTGGATGGCCAACAGAGACAGACCTGCTAATGGCCGAGGTTCAAGAGTTTCTCTACGACGAGACGGTGCTATGGTCTTGACAGACGTTGATGGCTCCATCGTATGGGAGACTAACACCACCTCCGCTGATGTTGGAAGAGCAGAGCTTCTGGACACTGGTAACCTTGTTCTTATAGGCCCTGGAAGTAAAATTCTATGGCAAAGCTTTGATTTTCCTACTGATACACTTCTTCCAAACCAGTTATTTATAAAGAGGACAAAGCTGATTGCTAGATTGCATAGTGGGTCTTATGCTTCTGGATATTTTAGTTTCTTTTTTGATAATGATAATGTGCTGAGGTTGATATATGATGGTCCCGATATTTCAAGCATATACTGGCCTAGTCCTGATTTTGATGTGTTCGGAAATGGTAGAACAAATTATAATAGCAGCAGAACTGCTGTTTATGATGAAATGGGCCATTTTATATCTAGTGATCAGCTCCAGTTCAGTGCTTCTGACACGGGTTTATTAAGGATCAAGAGGAGGCTAACAATTGACCATGATGGGAATCTCAGGCTTTATAGCCTGAAAAATGATACTGGATTGTGGGTGATATCATGGCAAGCTCTTTCTCAGCTGTGTAATGTTCATGGAATTTGTGGCATAAATTCGATTTGTGCATATACACCAGACCCCGAGTGTTCATGCCCACCAGGATATGAGATCAATGAGCCTGGTAATTGGAATAAAGGCTGCAAGCCTATGTTCAACCAAACTCTTTCACAGTCTCAGCAAGTGAAGTTTGTGCAGTTGCCCCATGTAGATTACTGGGGATTTGATCTTAATTTCAGTGCATCCACTACATTGGACTCCTGCATGAAGCTCTGCTTGGGGGATTATCGGTGTAAAGCATTTAGCTATAGGCTAGATGGGGGAGGACGTTGCTACACAAAAGGCGTGCTTTTCAATGGTTACCAATCTCCAAGTTTTCCAGGAAATATATATCTGAGATTGCCAGTGAGTGTTGAGACATCTCAACCAGGTGTGAGTGTTGAGACATCTCAACTAGGTATTCTTAATGGAACTGACCCCATTTGCCAGTCTTCTGAATCAGAAACAACGACCGGTTCTCCTTCTATGTATAACATCAACACTAAGAGGACGAGATGGGTTTATTTCTACTCATTTGCTTCTGCCATTGGATTTATTGAACTTTTTTTTATAGTTTCAGGTTGGTGGTTTCTTTTCAGAAATCGTGGTTCGCCAAATTTGATGGAAGACGGATATCATGCGGTATTAGGTCCATTTAGGAGGTTTACTTACACTGAGCTCAAGAAAGCGACGAATAATTTCAAGGAAGAGCTGGGAAGAGGAGGTTCTGGAGCTGTATATAAGGGCATTTTGACAGATGAAAGGGTTGTAGCTGTGAAGAGGCTGGAAAACATATACCAAGGGGAAGATGTATTTTGGGCAGAAGTGAGCACAATTGGAAAAATCAATCACATGAACCTGGTGAGAATGTGGGGGTTCTGTTCAGAAGGAAAACACAGACTCCTTGTTTACGAGTACATGGAATATCAATCACTGGACAAGCATCTATTCTCCCCAACGTTTCTTGAATGGAAAGACAGGTTTAGAGTTGCCTTAGGGACAGCTAAGGGTTTGGCTTATCTTCACCACGAGTGTTTAGAATGGGTTATACACTGTGATGTGAAACCAGGAAATATTCTTTTAGACAGTGGATTTGAGCCCAAGATTGCAGATTTTGGGCTTGCCAAGTTGTCTGAAAGGGGTGGCAATAGCTCTGACTTCTCTCAGATTCGAGGAACCAAGGGTTACATGGCTCCGGAGTGGGCTACAAATCTTCCTGTCACTGCAAAAGTTGATGTTTATAGTTATGGGGTTGTGATTCTAGAGATAGTGAAAGGAATCCCACTCTCAAATTGGGTTATAGAGGGCAGGGAAGAGCATGAATCAGATCTAGCAAGGTTTGCCAGAGTGGTGAAAAGGAAAATTCAGTGCGGAGAGGTCTCTTGGATAGAAGAAATAGTGGATCCAAGATTGAATGGCAAGTTTAGCAGGAACCAAGCAACAACGATTGTTGATCTTGGCATATCTTGTGTGGAAGAAGATAGAAACAAGAGACCCACAATGGATGCAGTAGTCCAAGCTCTCTTAGAATGTCAAGAGGTGGACAGTCGGTGTTCCTAACTTGTGATGTTGTTTCCTTTTCTGAGTACTTTGTGCTGCTGTCATCGAATAACAGTCCTGATGTTAAAATTCTACGGTGTCATTAAAAAATTTTTAGTATTTTTATATTATTTTGATGTGCTAATGTTAAAAATAATTTTTAAAAAATTAAAAAAATATTATTTTGATATATTTTTAAACGAAAAGTATTTTGAAAAGCAATCGCAACTACACTCCCAAACACCCCCTTTATATATAAAAACAGACGCAAGTTTCATTTCATTCATAGTAAAAAAAAACATATATTTCTTAATGTAATTTTGCAATTCTTGTTTAATTGATATGATATATTTCGCAATGCTATGGTATTAATTATCTAATATATTATTCTTGTTATTTATATTCAACACTTGACATTTCAAAATTAGTTCTATACAACCCCTTTTTATAAGTATCATCTCTATAATAAACATTTTAATAATTATTATGAAAAAAACAATATTTATCGTCAATAATAAATTCAAATTCATTCAAAAATGGATGTGAGGTTTCTAGAAAATACTCTATCAAAATAACAACTATCAAGCTCTAATATTAATTCATTAAACAAAACTAATGCACCAACCTTTGCTTCATTGCCTATATATAGGTTTATTTTGCATGAAGTAAAAGCTTCCATAAACTAAGATAAGCTATTTAAAGAAGCCAAATTGATAAAATAACATTTTAAATGATATAAATATGATGTTTTTTCAATGTATATTTCAATAAAAAATCATTTAAGAAGTTAATTGTACTGAAGTAAAAAAGATAAACAGTTTTTTTTTGGAGTTTAATGTCATTTTTTCCACATGGTTGTATATAATTGGTTTATTTTTTTGTTGACCCTAATTTGTTGGTTTTCGCTTTCTTTAAAATATATGTATAAATAGCACTTTTAGAAGAGTAAAGACATTTTATTTAGCAATCCCCTTGGAACTTGTAAAACAAGCATTGAATAGTCAAAATAATTATATTATTTTTTATTTTTCATTTAGTTCACCTTTGGGTGTTTAGGAGTGTGATAAAAATTAATTTTCAAAAAAAAAATCACTTAGGAAATGTATCAAAATAGTATTTTTATTTTTATATTCTTAAATTATTTTGTATATCAGTTTATCAAAACAATCCAAAAACATGAAAAGAAATAGTTTTTTTTAAAAAATAGTTTTGTTATAAAAAAATAATTATGTATATTGAATGTCCATGATAATCCATAATTATGTGTATTGAATGTTTATTACTCTTGAGTATAATCTTTTGGATTTTCTTGACCCTTGAGTTCATTTTCTTCTTTTATAAATAGATTTATTTGTCTTGTGTTCTTGAAACTTGGAAAAATAGAAGAATTCATAAATAAAAAAAAAGGTATTTCTCTTTTTTCTTTTTTAATTATATTTTGAATATCTATGCTTTTATATCTAAATTGTTTTTTTTTTCTTTTACAACAAGTTATCAACATTTCAAAACAATTATTATGTAGCTTATATCAATTTTAATATATATTTTTTTTATTATTGTGATTGATTTTTCATAAATTTGCCTTCACTTTTATTCAAAGAAAGAGATTTATATTTTCTAAAGAATTAAATAAATTAAAAAAAAGTTCACAAAGAACTAGTATTACAAGTTCTCGTAGAATTAAATAAATTAAATATTCATGATTTTATTTATAAGATATTTCTTGTTCTTATAGATAAAAATAATGTCAAATATGACGAAACTTAAATTTACCACTCTTGGTATCTTTGGAATAATTATTTGTCATGGATCCTTGACATTGAGATTCATCTGAAAGCTATGAATCCTGAAGAGACCATCAAAGAAGGAAATAACACACCCTTGTATAATCATACAAAAGCAATGATTTTCATTGATCACCATCTCCATGAAGGATTGAAAAATGAATATCTCACAATAAAATACTCTCTTGTTATGTGGTGAATTCTAAAGGAAAGATATGACCATCAAAAGTTTACCATACTTTCTCAAATTTGTTATGATTTGTTGCACCTGAGGTTGCAAGATTTAAAATCAGATAATGAATATAACTTAACTCTTTTTAAAATTACCTCACATATGAAATTGTGTAGTAAAAATATCACAAAAGACTAAATATTAGAGAAAATATTCTATATTTTTCATGCCTTAAACATTATCCTACAGCAACAATATAGAAAGTGTAATTTCAAAAGGTACTCAAAACTAATTTTATGTCTTCTTGTGGCTTGACAAAATAATGAGTTGTTAATCAAATATCATCAATCTCATCCCATAGGTTCTAAAACATTTCTTGAAGTGAATGGAATATTTGTACAAAAGACAAGAAAGAACCAAGGACATAGGTATTGAAAAAATAAATAAAAGTGGAGAAGAGATGATCCTTCTATATAACAACTCATCATACCACCAGAATTTGAGACACATTGAACTTAGATAAGAAAAGATCAAGAATTTGTATAAACTAGAAGATGAGTGTCATAGGTATGGTATGCATGGTTATTAGTCGCATACTCGCACACCAAAACATCTAACATATTTATATCAAGTCTATTTGAAACAAAATACAGTTCAAAGTAATTTTATTCATAAAGTTGATCCTAAAAAGCATAATGCTTATCTTGATGTTAATACTTATCTTGATATGTATATCTCCTTAATATTGGCTAGTTAACGGATCACTATGTAGCTTACCCTAACCATCAAATAATCACAGTGTCCGTACTAGTAATTTAATATAATAGCAGCCTTGAGAACTAGATAATTTTATTAATCAAGAAATATAATTTTGTAATCTATGTTTGATTTGATTAAATGTTCTCTCTAAAATTAATAAAGTAGATCCACCAAAATTCTCAACTCAGTTGTTTCACAAGTTCATATACCACAACTTCAGTTTTGATATCAAATTTAGCATTGGATTGTCTACAATAATAACTTCGAGTTCACTCTAGCAATTAAATAAAAAATCATAGGATAAAATAAGCATAGGAGAACAAACATATTTATCCTATAAACTAAAAAAAAAGGTAAAATAGATCTCACAGTTCTTGAAATCTGAAGGTTTTTATGTCTCTGCAACCAAGAAAAAAAGTTTAGTCTTGCATGTTTGTTGAACAACTCATTAAAAAGAAAGGAGAAGACATGAATTTTTCGGTTTGTTAAGGATAAGGGGTGTTCTTTTCTCTCTTTTTTTGCTTGTTGGTCGAATGGGTCGTTTTGCTCTTTCTTTTTACACCACATAGCACTCTAGTCTTGAAAATACAAAATAGTCCTCCTTTAAGTTAACAATATATATTTAAGTGCTTCAATAACTATTTTTCTAAAAAAGAGAAAAATCATTGCATTAAATCTTCAAGTCTTGACTTAGAGAAGTTGAATTGCTAAAATAAAAACTTAGATGCTGATTTAGATGCTTCAGAAAGTAATTGGAACTCGAAACCTATTTGCTGGCATAATTCAGTTGTTATCTTGTAAAATTCATATACCCTTTATATGACATTGTTTTTGTTTGTAATTTGGAGCGTTGATATATGCTTAAGTTAAGAATAAAAAAAGATGAGTTTTCATTAATTGGATGTATGTAGCTTGAGCTATTTAAATCGGAATGGCCAAAGGTCAACACTAGTAGATTTTTAAATTTGACTTTAAAGGCTAAGAGTTCTATGATATTTCTTTTTTTTATTTTTTTCTTGCAATAGATTTCCAGAAAGGTATGGATATTATCTTTCTAATCCCACTTGAATCACTTCATTTTGATCTCTAGAGCTTCTATTTTGCACAAAACATCGATTGAAGGTCAAATTTGTTAATCACCTCTAATTATCTTCTTTTTGCATCTTTCATCCAAAAATATCCTCAAAATATAAAACAAAGAATATCAAATACCAAGTAAAATATTAAATCATATAGGTAAACATGGATGAAAATATCAAATAATATAGATGCATCAATACTCTTAAAGAATCCTAACCCACAAAGAAAACATTAAACCATATATCCAAAACATATTCTAATATTGATCCCTTTAAAGCAAAACCTCCTAAAAAGAACCAAATACCTTAAAATAATGAAGTCTCCATAAACTATGTTTATATAAGAGATTTTGGAACAAGATAAAATTATCATAAATAATGTATTTCATTAAGGTTGCTTTTGGTATCACTAGAAGTGATGATGAATTTGAACCACAAATTGATGAAAAATATTAACATAGAAATAATTGGTCAATATGAAAAGAAGCAATCTGAACTAAGTTAAACTCACTTGCAAAACATAAAGTATTTAGACTTGTAATTCATACATTTAAAGGTATTATAATTGTTGAATATAAGTGTGTTTTTGTTAAAAACAAACAAAATAAAAACAATGAAATCGTACGATACAAGAAAAGACTTGTTACACAAGGTTTCTCATAGTGACCTGACATTGATTATATTCTCTAGTTAAATATACAATCATTTTCATATTTGTAATTGGTCTAATAGCCTTATAAACTCTAGATATGTATTTAATTGATGTAGTTGTAACATATTTATATGGATCATTAGATAAAGACATCCATATAGAATTCCTGAAGGATTTACAATGTTCAAAGCCTTTTGTAATGAGCCTAAAAATGATTGTTCCATTAAGTTACAAAATTTGTATATGAGTTGAAACAATCTGATCGGATATAGTATAATCATCTTAATGAAAACTTCTTAAAAAAATGTTTGAAAATAATGAGATCTATTTCTGTATTTTTATTAAGAAAACAATAACTGAATTTGTTATTATTGCAGTGTATGTTGATTTAAATATTGTTAGTACTCTTGAAAAGCTCACCAAAATTGCAACATATTTGAAAAATAAATTTGAGATGAAAAATCTCAAAAAGATAAAATTTTATCTCAGTTTACAAATCGAATATTTTTCAAATAGAATATTTGTACATCAATCAATGTATACAAAACAAATCCTAAAGCATTTTTATATGAACAATGTTTATCCTTTGAATACACTTATGATTATTCAATCACTTGATGTTAAAAATGATCCTTTTCGACCTCTAGAAAAGGATGGAGAAATTTTTGGTCTTCAAGTATCATGTCTTAGTGCTATTGAAGTACTTATATATCTTGTAAATTGTACAAGACTAGATATAGCTTTTACAGTAAATTTATTAGCAAGATATAGTTTCACTTTTACAAAAAAACACTGGAATAGAGTCAAACATGTATTTCATTATATTTGCAAAACAACCAAAATGACATTACTTTATTGCAAGTCTATAACAAGGTTTTGATTAGACAATTTGACATTGTTTTAATGAATCTTAAAGTATTTCAAATATACATGTTTAAATATCTATATAAAGCCTTCTATTGAATTCTAAAATATTCAGAAATCACATAAGAAAATTGTCTTCTTTTTCCAATTGGATTTTTCTTCGCAAAGTTTATAATGAGATACTTTTAAACACATAATCATTCAAAGAAAAGTATTATAAATCTATAATTAAATATATTGAATGTTCATGACAATTCATAATCATGTTTATTAATGTCTGACTATTGAGTTTAGTAACTTGGATTTTAATGACCACTGAGTTCATTTTTTTTCTCCTATAAATAGATTCACTTGTCTTATATTCTTGGAACTAGAAAATATAGAAAAATTCATAAAAAAAACAAAAAAATAATCTCTTATTTTTTTGATTATATATTGAATATCCATGTTTTATATATTAATTGTTTCTTTTCCAACAAGTTTCCAAATAGGTTCTTAACCTTCACAATTCCAAGTTAATCTTTGTAGTTTTTTATATAGCAACTTTCCTTGCCATAATAATGACAAATACCCTAGTAATTCTTGATGCCCAAAGTAGGATTTCATGCTTAAACTTAAAAATCATAATCAATAATGAAACCTAATTTCTGAAAAACTTCATCATGCTCAACATATGGGTATTGATCAAGAAACCCACGAGAATAAGTTTTTTAGAAGTCTCAAACCTCTCAATTTTAATAGTTACATCAAATAACTATTTGAGATACATGTTTATTATATAAGCATTCATATTTGCATGCTGATGTTTGAAATTCAAGTGACGTGTTAGCTATCATGTGTGATGTATCCTGCTCATCGTCTTCAATACGATTATTAATTTGCACCATTTAGCTCTGCATCGAACCAGAAAGAAAGAAAAAACAGGGCAATTATGGCTACCATGGTAAAGGAAAATATTCGTATAGTTCTCACTTCCCACAAGATGAGTGAACAGACAAAATGATATTTATCGTCCTTGCCACGGTAACCTCTAATTCCGAGGCCAAAATGATCTGGCAAAGGTTTCTCCAATGAAAAGGAAGCAATTACAAACCTTCAAGGGTCAACGTTATCTGCAATGTTCTGATGTACTTTACTTTTTTCCATCCACAGCATCAGCAAGCGTATCTGAAGCAGATTCATGTTTTGGCTTCCCTGAATCATGTCAAAATCAAGAGTCAAAAGAATTTCAATTTTTCTATCATCTACATAAAAAGATCACTCATCGTAGCAGATGAATTTGCAGACATGAAAATCAACAGATTCGGTGTCCTGCCAAACATAGAGTTTAGGCTCAGTTCTAGATTTGAAACATGTACACACCAGGATATGCATTGCTTATCACATGAAACATGTAACATGCAGCTCATTTCTAAGAACATATGGACATGTACATGTAGATATATGTGTTTGGCAACTTCTGATATCGTGTCGTTAATAGCGCTTGGAACTTCAAGTGGGGCACAGTTTTTTTTTTATATTATCATCATAATCATGCTTTCGAAAGGAAAGATCAAACGCCACAAAAAAAAAATATCAAATGCTTCTCAGGTTCAATTAGAGAATGGGTTTTCCACAGTATTGTAAGTGGTAATAAGGATATGTTAGTACGAGAAAGCAAACTGCGGATACCTTAATAACCCATCTCTAATTAGAATTTGGAGGGTGTTACATGATACCAAATGACTTATATACATCTTATTATGGCATGTCTTCTCTTATTGGACCTATTTTAGTATTTTACATGCAATAATCCAATAAATGTTTTGAAAGTAAATAAATAATATATTTGCATCTGAGCGACCATGGAACCCAGTGACCTACCAGTTACTTAAACTAATGAACCTTGCAGGCCCTTGGCCAGGTGAAGGTTGAGCTGGGTTTGATAATCCAACCCACCCAAAGGACCAAAACAGGCAAAACCATATTTTCAGGCCTTGAAATATCAAACTCAATAGTCTATTTAGTCCCCATCCATTAATTAATGATCTTCAATTCAGTCCTCAAACTTTCAAAACATGCGATCACAAAATTTGAGGGATGGTCAATTGCAAAGATTTTGTCCATATTAGAACCATCAGTGTATTCAATTTTCCATGATTGGAAGTGAGTTATGAGGCTTGAAGAATGAATTGAAATATGTGCGTGCATGTGTATAGAAGCTAAATGATGCTATTTGCTCCAGCACCAGATGGCAAAGACATCAGTGATCATTTCAACTCTAATTGAAAAATAGACAATCACAAGCTAAAGAAATATTGTTTTCAGAACATTCATTTCAACAATTTATGTAGTTTATTTTTGCCTTTTAGTTAGTCATTGAACAAATTTACAGCAAATAATTCTGTTTCCATCAGAAAGTGACACTAATATACAAAGTGACTTAAAAGTGCTTTACCTGATTTCTTATTTTTCTTGGATGAGGCATTCCTATGCTTCTTGTTCTGTCCGTTCCCTGCCCCAATGAAGAGATGATTGTACTTCTCTAATACCCTTTCCTTTTCTTCAAGTAAACCTAGCATCTCATATGAATCTGCCACTTTTTGTACTGTAGATTTGTCTGGAGGTTGACGATCAAAAGCTTCCAGCCCTTTGAAAAGCTTTGCATCCATTTACAACAACAAAGTCAGGTTAATCCAACGATTATAAGAAGTGGTCAATTTAAACTATTTATGAAAAAAGAAAAATGTTAAATCCAACATCAACCTATAACCAACTAAAAAGACAGCACATGACAAATCTAAGGAATGAGTAAATATAGTGATTTAATAGCATTGAAAAGCAAGACTGATATTCCTTTCTCGAAGATAAACAACAAGATCAGGTGAATTTTATAAATTTGTTCCCCTCCTTCCACTTTCTTTTTAACCAATTCATTAAATCTTCCACATCCCCCAATTCATTAAATCTTTATGTCTAACAAACTCAGTTCAATTCATACAAATCAGTAAGGTTTTGCTAATTCTTGGGATAGAATAGAAGAAATATCATACTCTACACTGCCCTACTAAAATCAGAGCGAAATTCACATGCAATTATTACAAGAAAAAAGCCAATCCATGGGTTTATGGATACAGTTCCATTACCAGTGTCGTATCCTTCAGCAAAATTGAGAAGGACCTCTCACATCACTGACTTCAAAACAACATAATAGCATCTTCAAGTTGTGTTATATTTCCTTCCTCAAGTTTAGTTACACATACAAGGAGTTGGAAAGTAAAAACATAATGGTTTAGTGTATGAACAACTTTCTACTGTTTTCATTCATGTTCGAATGCAGCTACCTCTGCAATGATGGAGCTTTTCTGTTTCATTCGATGGAAAATAATGCTTACAGAGAATATTCAAATTGTTTTTCTTGCATTAGATTATGAATTTCTGGAACACTGCAATTTCCTACATAACAGTGACAGAAACATGGTCTGCAGATTGTGAAGGATAATTGCCCAGAAAACATAACAAGTTCATTACACAACTGATTTTCCATATCAAGAAGCATGTGACATGCTGCAAACCAAACCTTTATGAGATTCTCTAGCATGTTGTTTCTGTAGTATATAGATATCATGCGATTACATAGCTTCCATGGCACAGAATGAAGATCTCTACCAATTTTCTTCAACCAAAACTCGTGTGCTTCTTTTGCTCTGTGGTCCATATCTAATGCTTGTATTAACTGCGCATAAGTTCCCATTGTAGTACCCTGCCCCTTGCTTAGCATCCATTTGATAACCTTTTGAGATTATAAAATATGAACAGATCAAATAATACATATTGATAAAGAAATAACATTAATAGGTAGCATAACAAAGAATATTAAAAACATAGTAGAATAACAAAGGATATTTTAAAATATTTTAAAAAGAATATAAAAACATCACATAAGAATAATGTTAAAAGCCGAGTTGACAAAATTACTTTACACTTAGATGTCGTCAAGCTAAAAATATATAAGGTACGAAGTCACTATAACTCATGGTTCGCTAAGGCAAGTCCTGGCAGTGTGCTTAAGACTAAAATTAACAACATAAAAAAGAAAATAAACCAACTGTATCCAACATTCTCTAAGAACACTAAATGACAACTACTCAATAGGAGCTGAAAGCAGACTTTTGCAAAACTATATTAGGAGTTTCCCACAATGTATTCACAAAAGTAAGCACAAAGCAGCTGATTAATTAGCAAAAAAACAATTCAGCTGTCACCATGACTCTAAATGCAAGGAAAGTCTACAATATCTCATGATTATTCTTCTAATTCTTTGGCCTATTCCTCTTCTCAATGTCTCCTCATAAAACCTCTTCTTTGGCCTATTCCTCTTCTCAAAGTCTCCTCATAAAACCTCTACATTATCCCTTACAAACCCCAAATGTTTCCGTCACCTCAGTAATATATCCGTAAAGACAAGGTGGCCCAATGTCAAGACCTTTATCTATGAGTCGTAATGCTCAGAAAACAAAAACTCGTAATCCCAAGTTAATTTCTTAAACCAACAATCTATTAAATTTTATTCAAACAAGAAGCTAAACACCTTATAATTCATGTTGAAGGATAAAATTGTAAAAAAAAAAATCAATACAGAAAACTTTTTGAAGGTAAGAAGAACAGCAATGAAAAAACTAAGAATCAAAATGGAGGTAAAAAAAACACTCACAATGAGGATGAAATTGTAAAACGTATATAAATTAAAAAATAAAAACCAAATCTGACATGAAAAAGTTAATAAGGGATGAATTAAAAAAGAATATTCAAATTTCAAAATTATTCAAAATAAAACAAATAGTAATCAAAACAAAATTAACTAAATCTTTAAGGGGGGAAAAAAGAAAGAAAAGTGTAGGGTTGCTTTGAAAATTTGGAAGGCCATAAAAAAATCAAGAAGGGGAGGGGGGAAAGGTCCACATGCACCAAATTGGAGATAATTAGACTACACACACCACCTTAGTATGGAGAGGTCGTCAAGACTCTTTGATTGCTGCCCTGAAAGTACGCCTTTAACCACTAGACAGCACTGCATGCACTGTCAAACCCTTGTAGTAATCCAACTTTTTAAAATAATTTTTTTATTTAGCAAATGGCCCTATGGCCCTAATGAAACCCAAGAATTATAATATAGCCAAATTTAAAAGACTAAAGCAACCTTAAACAGAACAGCAAATTGTTTTAATTCAAAGGGCAATAAAGTAATTTAATTAAGTAAAAGAAAAGGCCCCTAAATGTTAATTCCTATTTTTTTGCAGCCAAGGTTAAATTAATTTTTACTATGAAAAAAATAGAGAGACCGATTTGCGCACTTAGGTAATGATTATTAGGTCCCATGGAAATGACTATGAATAATACTTCACAAAGAGGGGAGGCAAAAGGAAAGAAAAAGTCCACACGAGCCAAACTAGAGACAATTAGACTGCACGCATAACATAGGTGTGGAGGGGCCATTGAGACACTGTAGTTGCTTCCTCGAAATAGGCCTTCTATCACCAAACAGCACCGTATATGCCGTCAAAACTCTGCAGTCACTATTCACGCACATCCAGCTTTATTTTACAATTTCCTTATTTAGCAAATGACATTATGGCTCCTAATAAAACCCAAGAATTAAAAAATAATCAAATTTAAAAGACAAACATACCCCTAAACTAAAGGGTAAACTGTAGGGGTGAGCATTTTCGGTTCGGTTTTTATCAATAAAAACAACCAGACCGAAAAGAATTAAAAAGAAAGAAAAAAACGAACTGAATTGGACCCGGTTTAAACCTTTTTTGGTTTGGTTCGGACCAGTTCTTAACAAAAAACTGAAAAATAGTTTCAGTTTTTTGAGGTCTTTTTTTGTTTTACTTTAATCAAGTTTTTCCTTCTCCCATTTAACCAAAATGAAAGCAAACCAAAAAATTTAAACTGAATCAAAAGAATAAAATAATATATTGCATATTTTTTAATTTGAACCGGTTCGGTTCAGTTTCGATTTACCGGTCTTTTACTTCAAAAACCAAACCAGACAGGAAGTTTTAAAAAACAAATCTAATCATTTTAATCAAGTTATTTTCTCGGTTCAGTTTTTCTCAGTTAATGTTTCTTGTTTTCTCAGTTTAATTGGTTTTTCGGTGTTTTTGCTCACCACTAGCAAATTGTTTTAATGCGAAGGGAAAGGAAGTAATTTAACTAAGTTTAAATTAAGTACCCCTAAACTAAATGGTAATTTTTATTTTATTTTTAGCAGCCAAGGATAAATTAGTATTTTTATTGTGAAAAGAGTCAAATTGAGAGACTGATTTGCCCCAATAAATTAGGTAATGATTATTGTGTAGCATGGAAATGCCAATAATACCCCCACCAGCCAATCCATTGACTTTTGGAATTGGGGGCAAAGTATTAAAAATATTATCCCAATCCTATGTGTCTTGTACTTCACTAACCCCCTTTTAAGTAATTGATAAAGTGCATCATTTCTATCATTTGGTAATTTCTATGTGGTTGGAGTACAATTTTAAAAAAATTAACCAATCTTCACAACTCCTTCAGAATGCAGTAGTAGTCTTTCTCATCTCTCAACTTCTTATGAAGTTCTAATCCAGGACTTCTCAAGGACTTTCATTAGATGAATTGTGAAACCTACTTGTCTTTTTCGAGAGAGAAAAAATTATCTAGAAGCAACTGCAGCTGTCATTTTAGCCATGTTTATCTGACATTCCCTTGAATCCTTTTTTCTAGATAGCAGCCGAGAGAAATAGTAAGAGAGTGAAACAACAAGCTTCTCAAAATCTATCCAGGTTAATGCTTTTTAAATGACATTTTTCCTCAAGTCTAATTGCTCTAACTTACATTGCCTTATTACCTAACAACATGGGCTGGTTACAGGGAAACATATTCCACTAGATTAATTGATATGTTAGGGGGGGGAATGATCATTGATTCATGTGCATCACACTCCAAAATCTTCTATTTTGGATTTCCCATATGAAATAGGGAACTGTTTATACAACATTGAGGCATAAACGAACCAGTTTCACAATTAAAGATATGTACATTTTCAGAATTGTAGTGTATAAAAAGTTTTATATGTAGCAAGGTACCAATTATTAGTCATTTTTGGTCACATATTTCAGAGGAAACATGGTATCGATTGCACATTCAAATCTCACTAAACCATGATCTTATATCTCATTAAGGTAGCAAAAAGAACCAGGATACAGTCAATCTCACATCATACAACTGCCTTTACTAGTGGCCATCTTGAACAGCCAAAACCTCTTCAAATAGGAAAACCTCGTGTATCACATAACCTGGCCATCAGTCCTCACTCAAATGGGAAAACCTCTTGTATCACATATCCTAGTCATCAGTTCTTAAGAACTGACTTTGTTGATTTCAATTTTTATGGTTTCATTTTTACTACAATTTTACTGGTCATTTGTAGTAAGATTCAGATTTGTCTTTAATAGTTAACAGTTAATTTTAATTGGACATGCAATTTGTTTATTATTCTTTTTTTCTGCTTCAATGGGAGTGAATAGAAAACAAGACCATAGTTGGAAAAGCTTGTGGATCTCCAATATCGCCTTTAGGAGCAATATAAGTAGCCTAACAAATTTATATTGTTTAACATGAAAGATAAAAATTGCTCAGATAAAAATTGCTCCCGGAAACAAAAATTAGTTTATGAGATATAATAGAAAAGGTTTCCGATTATGTTACCCAATTGGTTGATATTAGAAAAGAAAAAAATTGATCAATATGAGGATCCTGTATTTAAAGCTTTACTAGATAATGTAGCTTTACTCTAGAATGGAAAACCTAAGTAATCAGAATTGATAAGTTGGAAATAGCATGACTATGATAGCAATTATCACAAGGTTTCTTAAAAGAGGAAAAAGAATACCAAAAGGCTTTGACCCCTTATTCTGGATAGGATAGCTTACTATAGAATGCAAGACACTAAGTAGTCAGATTTGATAAAACAGGACACTTGTCAGCAATTGTATCACTAAGTTTCTCAAAAAGAGGAAGAAAAGGGAGTGCTAAATCAAAAGGCTTTAACACTTTATTGGAAGAACATCAAGTTCATCCATCAGGAATAACTTAATCAGTTGCCAAATGAGTAATCAATCACTTGCAATAGATCACATAAGTTTTTCCGCTTAACTCATAATATCATATATATATGGCTTTTGAGAAACTTTTTAGTAAGTATTTGAGAAAAGAAAAATAGATATACAAGCTAGGAGAGGAGTGCTAAAAACATGAATTTTTACATAGATAAAATGACAGGTTTATCTTGCCATCCATATGGCGGATGTCTTGTGGTCTTTACATGATTTTCGTTTCTGTTCCACACTTAACCCTGGAGAGGAGTGCTAAAAACATGAATTTTTACATAGATAAAATGACAGGTTTATCTTGCCATCCATATGGCAGATATCTTGTGGTCTTTACATGATTTCCGTTTCTGTTCCACACTTAACCCTACAAAAGCCAATTGTTTTTCTTGATGTTCATGTAGAGCATTAACACCATCAAATTCAGAAATGCATGCGTGCAAGTTAAGGTTGCAAAGGGGAGAGAGGGAGGGAGGGAGTATCAAACCTGAACAATTCTATGCCACTGCTGTTCCTTCTCAAGAGCAATCAATACTTGTTTAATTGATGCAATAGGAAAGTTCTGCTCCCATGCAACCCAGGCATCAAGAGCACCATAAACAGAATCCTTGCTGTCATTTAGATCTAAAAGCTGCATATATAAGATTATGTCGTCATACTCAGAAATAAAATCTTGTGACAGTATTACAGACATTTTTTATTTATTCAGAAATGACTTGTCCAAATTCCCAAGGATTCAATAAATAGCAAATAGTAATTTGAGTTTTGTGTACTTACTGTGGTAATGAGAAATTTGATCTTATCCCTCTTGGAGACATTGTAACCAATTTGGTTTCTCCCTGGATTCTGCCTTGAATTCCCATCATCATGAACCGACTGAAATATTATTGCATATATTTCAGGAGATTAACATCAATCAAAATGAAACAAGAAGCAGGTAAACTAACAAGAATATAAATAATTTTGCACACCTGTAACAAAGGCGAACCTGCTATAGCAGCAGAGTGTGTGTTAGATATTAGAATTTGAGCTTCAAATGTCGCTTTGAAGCTAAAATTCAGCAAGGTATGCACCCTACCCACTCCTATTCTCCTTAAATGCCCAATCTGAATCATCAATAGCAGATCAAAATGAAGTTTAATTAAAATAATAGCAGCAGCAGCAGAGCAGTGGTTTCATGGACAACAAGTGAAACAGCAGCAAATTAAGTGGCCATAACAATAAAAGGGAGAGAAGACTGGACCTTGGTGAAAAGCGAAGGAAACATTGTGCAAGATTCAGAATGAAAATTGCCAATAAAATAAAATTGAGTGAAGACGAGCCCTAAGCTATCATGCTTCCTGTTTTCTCCAGCATTTTTTAGTGAAAAAGTGAATTAAATCTTGCCCCGTTTAGACAGAGTTCGGACATGAATTTTAAGTCATAAAAAGATTCACATGATAAGTACAAGTGCAAGTGGAGCCTCTGCCTTCAAAGAAAGAAAGAAAGAAAGAAAAGGGCTATACCATTGCGGGTTTTGGCTAATTTAAACCCTGAAACGAATCTTAATCACCTCCTGCAATTTTAACAGCTCTCCTGCCAGTCCTGGTTGTCGTGGACACGTCGTACTGAAGCTTGTAATTTGGTGGTAGAGGCGCGGCTCCTCTTGTTTTCATGTGGGTCGCGGTTGAGGATGGAGGAGCCCTGGCAGGCGCAGCTGTCCTCGAGGATTTGAATTTGTTTATTGTTATTTTTTTCTGTAATTACCTTACATTTTTATTCCTTTTTACATTTTATTTATATTTAATTTATATAACACTTTGATGAAGATAAGAAAACAAGAATTAATATATTTACAATATTATAATTATGTTTCCATTATTTATATTTAATTTACATAACACTTTGATGAAATAAGAAAAATTAATAAAAAAATAATATATTTACAAGATTATAATTATATTTCCATTAGACCCCTTGGAATGATAGAATTTTAAAAACAATAATAACTCTTAATTTTTTTTATATAATTTCATATTTTCCACTCATATTTCTCTTCACTTTGTTCTTATTTTCATTAGACCCCTTAAAATTTTATTTTAAATTAATTTTAAAAAAATAATATATATATATATATATATATATATATATATATATATATATTATCTTCTAACATTTGCAAACCATGTATTTTATAAAATAATCTTCATCATTGCAATGACTAATTAGTATATTATAGACATCATCATCTATTTTGGCCTAACTTGTTAATAAATCATAGTTTATGTGAATGTGGTTTACTTATTGCTATATTCTAATCCCTTCTATTATGATTGACTTATTTTGTGCAATCAATTTTACATTTTCATAATCAAAACTCGTTAACCCTAAAAACTTGAACTTAAGGTTTTTCATTCCCTTTTTAATTTACCAAGAAAAATATGATATCAATTGAAAATACATCTCTTACAACTTGCATTCAACTCAATTACATGGTTTTTTATGAGAAATCTCACCTTTCTTCTTTAAAAGTTAATTCTCTCTTAGTAACTTCCCACAGTTCCCATTTTCCATCTCTAACAACTTGAAATTTGTTACTTCTCACTAATTTTAAAAGCCTTTTTATTTGATTTTTGGTCTAAAAACGTACCCTTAACTTTCTCCTTGTAATTCTTTTTTGAAAGAACAAGAAACAAACAAAGAAAATGAAAACTTTTGTCCTCTCATTTCTCTCTAGTTGATGGTTTAAAGGTGTAGATTTTTTTATTAAATTACCATCTTACCCTTGCTCTCATGCAACTACAATTAATTATTTTTTTCAATAGATATGTTATTACTCATTTTGAGGCTCATGTAAAAACAAAAAAAAAATGAAATATATATATATATATATATATATATATATATATATAAGTGAGGAAAATATATTAGAATGACAAAAAAAAAAAGAAGCAAAAAGTCGGCTTAAAAAGATCAAAATATATAAAATTAGAAAACTTGGTAATATATTTTTTATTGTTAAAGGCCTTATTTTCAAGAAAAAATCAATTTAAAGAGGACTTAAAACTAGATGTTTAAGGAATTCATTATATTTTTTCAAGGTTTAGCTGAATTTAAAGGTTTAGTTGTAAAATATTTCTTGAAGTCAATTTAGTCATTAATTGGAAGAAATTAAAATTTAGAGATTAAATTGCAATTTTTAAGAGTTGATTAGATCAAATCAAAGGTTTAATTTCAACAATGAATTAGGAATGGGCATATTCTTTGAAAGTCCATGTTTAGCTCTTAAAGAAAAGATGTAAATAGTGTAAAACAACCTGCTCAAATCATTTGATAATGCTCAAATTAGTAAAGAAAAGTAATTCTAATATGTATGGTAAAAAACCCATGAGAGATTATGTGTGCATTGTAATACTAATAAGTAGTATAAAAAAAGATGTTGAGAATTTAGTCATATCTCTAAATGGATGGTTAAGCTAGAGCATTTTATTTTGAATATATAAAACGATTTCTTTGAGCGCTATCTAGATTAACCAGGAGCAATCTACTTTGAAGACCGTTGATGTAATGTACATTTCACCATTTGGATATAGGTGATAGAAATAATATTATTGTTAATGATAGTGCATTCCTTCCATAATCTAACTAGATGGATTGAGAGTAATTTTTCTACAAAGAGCATGAAACATACAATTATAAGCCTTTGTTGATGCATTCATAAAAATCATAATGCATATTTAAATGACTTGACAATTTCATAAAAGTTGATTATCATATATGCTTGAGAAGTATGGTTTAGCAAAAGACCACTTCATAACTGAATAACAATCTAATATGAGGCCAATACTAGAAGATCTTTTAATAATTATTAATAGGATAAACAAAACTAATTAGAGATTAATTTTTGAAACAATCCAATAAGTTGAATGATTTGTGTAAAGTCTTCCATTTTAAAACAAAAAAAAATACTACACTTAGAGGCATGATCAAGCTTAACAAGCAATAACCATCGTAGCCAACCTAAGATAGGCATCTCACTTGTATTTGAATGGAGGATTGGAATTTGGTTTGCTTGAATGAGACGATGACTTAGAAAACTATGAAGGATTTGGTTAGGAATAAAGACACTCTAAGATGATAGAGCATCGGAGATAGGGGACTATATTTCAAATTAATTAAGGATACATATATGCAATCTAACCTAAAAGAATTGCATAAATGTTTTTGAATTTTTCAAGAAAATATTTAATGAGATTCAATAAGATTATGATGAATCTGAGTTGAAAAGGAAACAATCATTAAGCTATTATAACAAAAAAATTATAATTTTAATCTTAGAATAAAAAAAGTTTTCAAATCAACCCTATAATCAAGAAGTAACAAATTTTCAAACTTTTATAGTTAGAAAGGATAAGTCAACCATGCAATTAGGAAGCCATAAGAAATTCAACCTTATCATCAAGAAACCAATTAAAGTAAGTAATCAGAAAAGATAAATGTCAACCATGCAAATAAAATTCACCTGGAAAGTCCAGGTAGAACTTGGTTAAACCATCATAAAGAAATAAGAAAAGAATGAACCTTGCCCTCATAAATCCTAATTTTTAAACCCTACTTAGGAAGAAAAGTGAGAACCCTGTTATTAGAAAATCCTTATAAAAAAGATCAACCTTGTAATTAAGAAGCACCAATAAATTTAATTTTGCAATCAGGAAGAAAAGTGAGAAGAACCCTACTAAAAGAAATAAAAAAAGAATGTGTATCGATCTCTCTCTTCTAAAAGAGTCTAGAAGATTTCTCATTAGTAGTTTATATGGATTACTATTAGAGATGGAACACTTAAATGAGTTCTGGTTTGCAAGAACTCAATCTTGAATTAATTATATAAAGCCAAAAAGAATATATGATATTCAAGTAATCTTCATATGATCTCTAAACAACTCTAGATCTATTTAACGGTATCCCTAGAACTTCTAAAAAAAATCTAAATTTATAGTTTTTGTTACATGTGTATGTTTCAAAAAACCCAACAAAATTATTATATAATAAGAAATTGGTGGATGTATTTTTTAGTAATAGTAGTAGAATGATAATCTATATAATGGTTTTGATGAGCAGGGTGATATCATATTCATATGGAGTGCTATGTTTTTTAATCTTCAATAATAGCCTCCTAAGGTTGATAATTTCTAGAATACATACGGAACAACTTCATTGACATTTACATGTGTACATAATTGAATCAAAGAACATCATGGCCTATGATCACGTGTTTGAATATCGAGTTGCTCTTTTAAACCGTAGCTTACTTGAAAACGATTAGCAAGAGCAGATTTTTGAAGTTACTTGAGCTATTCTTCAAATAAAAAAGAGTTTATTCAATTCTTGTCATGCTTTGATGTGAAATGATCTTTGACCGTACAAAAATATACTCAAAAAGAACTCTTTTTACATTCTTATTAAACCAAAAAACCAAAATTATTTTTATTAATATCTCTCTCTTTTTTATGATTTTTGACCAAATAATTGTTTCTATTAAAAAACTATTTTTTATGTTAGAAAATAAAAAGATAAGATGTTCATATTATATTTATGATTGAGAGTTAAAAAAAAATATAAATGGATAAAATTATATTCAAAATCTATTTAAAAATTCTAACAATTTGAATATGTTTTTTCATAAACGATTTATTATTGCTATTATTATTTTATATAAAATGCATAATAATTAAAAAATAAATTATTGAAATTCAAGAAGGCTTTTTATTGTCATTTGTATTTTTTTTGTAAGAAAAAAAACACAGGTCATTTGAATGAAAATATTGCTCATTCTTGCACTCAAAACCCGCAACCTCTCATCTCAAGTCCTATGCACTAACCAATCGACCTCCGACACATAAGTATTATGACTATAGAGATTAAACAAATATATTAGTATTTTTTAATATTCATTTGAATAGTGGATTGCAAAAAAACACTCTATTTGTTTTAGATTTACAGTATAATTCTCATTTTCTCGAGAAAAAAAATTCTATTGTGCTTTTGGAAGCACATATGAAATTGTTTTTTTTATTTTGCTTTAAAAATTCTTTGAAAAATTTAAATATTTTATTTTATCTTCCTTGTTTTAATTTCTTTTAATGTTTTTATATCGTTTTAAAAATATTGATTATTAATTTAATAAGTTTTGAAGCTAATCTATTCGTTACATATTATATTATTATATTCATATAAATAAATATTTATTATTAATAATGACTTGTTTTATCTTTAATATTCATATAATATTGGATTAATGAATCTAATATGGAAGTGTTTGCTATAAAACATGTATACTAAACTAGCCCATATGAGAATTTCAAATCAGGTTATCACTTGTGTTTATCGAAGGTTCACATGATGATTGTATAAATGATCTTTATAATTGAGATAATTAAATTATCTTATATAGATAGTGTTAATTTTTTTTTTTATCATGTTTCATGTTATCTTGGTTAAGGCAATATATAAGCAGATATTAGATATAATAGAAAATATATGAAAGTAATTGAATGATAAAAAAAAATTCAACACCCTGGATGAATAGGGACAATATTCCACATATTCTTAGATAGGATCGATTGTTAAATTCATTCATAAGGTAAAATCATATTTGAAAAGAGTTTGAAAATTATTAAAATAATCAATGACTATAATATTCCGAGTGAATATGATTTGACATGGAAAACACATTTCATACTAAAATATTTAAATCAGAATATTGTTAATGAATAAATAATAATTACATTACATAGAAAGATTAAATCAAACCACTTAGGATTTTTTAAAAATATTTAGAGAATTATAACACGTTGCTAGACTATGTACTTGATCTTCAAATTTAAATTAATCAATTTTTGAGTTGATAATAAATTAAATTATTTTATTTATCTAATTCTATTAAATTATAATATTTGGGCCAACATATTAGAACCTCATAGGTCACATACACCAAAAATTATTAGTTAGAGATTAAACTGAGATAATTAATTAAATATTACTTGACTAAAAAATAATTTTAGAAATCAAGCGCTAAAATGTGTTTAATTCAAAAATTACAATCTTGATTTTGGAATCATCAAGCAGGGATTTGATTGATTAAATTTTTAAAAGTATTATAAAATAATATATGAATATTATTTAATAAATAAATAAATATTGTCATTTATAGATGTTTTATGATTCAATATAAATACAAATTTACGCCACTTATTTTAAAAGAGAAAAACTATGTAAGGCATGACATAAAAAGTTGACATTCTAGGCATAAATCTCGGTCTCTCTCTCTCTCCCCTAAACAAGAATATATGAGATTTCTCATTTTTAATTCGTATGTATTACAGTTTGAGGTCAAACAGTTGAATGATTTATTGTTTGTTATAAACTATAATTTAAAAAAATTATTTAATAGTTAGAGAGAATCAGGTCTTCAGGTAATAAATATGTAAATAATTATAGATTTATCTAACATTATCATAGAGAGTCTAAATAGTTTTGTTTTAGGCTGTGTTTGTTTCTCGGAATTCATTTTTCGAGAAATCACTTTCCAAACTTTCCCGTGTTTGTTTATCTTCTAGAAAGTTGGTCAACGGAAAACACTTTCCAGTCAAAGAAAAATTTAGCTTGGTTTTCAGGAAAGTGTTTTCTGAAAAATTTAGACGGAAAACACTTTCCGGAAGTTGTGAAAAATTTAGAAATGTCATTATTTGCTGATTATATCAAATTTGATCCTCAAACTTTTGATTGCTATATATAATTTGTTTTGAATATTTATTTTTCAATTCCATCTCTTAAAATTTAATTTTTATATTAATTTTGGTCCTTATTTTTATAATTGCTATTTGCTTTTTTCTTATCATTTTTTTATTGAATTTTTTTATCTATCAAATTTGGTCCTCATTTTTTTTTATTGTTACTTATTTTATTTGAAATAATTTATGAAAAGTTAATTATTATTATTTTAATTTATTCACCTTTCATTTTTTTTTAAATTGTTAGATTTGATCTCTATTATTTTGATTATTATTTATTTTATTTGAGATAATTTATGAAATTATATATTTTTTTTCAATTTCATTCCTATTCAAATTTTTAATTTGTAAGATTTGTTCCTCATTATTTTCATGAACTTGAAAAAAAAAATTAATTTATTAATAAATTATTTTCCAGTTCATTTTCCATAACACAAAAAAACACTGGAAAATGTTTTCCAATTCATTTTCCATAATACTGTCAAACATCAGAATTCACTTTTCAGCAATTCACTTTCCCCGGAATTCACTTTCCAAAAGGAAACCACTTTCCAGCAAACAAACGGGGCCTCAATGTTTTTATGATATTCATGAACCTAATATTGCTATTAAAAATATTTTTTAAAAATAAAAATATATTATTTTAATAATTTTTCAAGTAAAAAAGACATTGAAAAACAACTAAATACAGTGCGGTCAAAACACCCTGCGTTGAAACTAGATTGAGTTATAGATTGAAGACATCGGAGTTCTTCCTAAACCATTCTAATTAATTTCGAAAAAGAAAAAGAAAAAGTTTATAATAGTGCTGTTGTAGTTAAGTTGTCAAGTAGAGGATGAGACACATTGAAAAAAACCCGTCAGAAAATGGTATTAGCAGTGAAAAAAGATTTTCTAAAGGCCGACTCTAATGGTTATTAGCAAGCAAAAAGTCATTTACTTTGAAATTTTATGTTGATTTCTCATAATTATATTCTTCAAAAAAATATATTATATTTTCATCCATATTTGTTCTACATTTAAACTTTAATTTAATATAAATACCATAAAGTCTCGACGCTCTGAGTATCAAAAGCCATAAAATCAAAATCAAAATAAAATTAACAGTGCGGTCATAAACTTTGACCGATTGGTTTGACAAACTTTTCGCGTGGTGAATTCTTGATCAAATGAATCACGCATCAGTCCTACATACTGTTTTAGCAATTCTTTTTAATTATAATTATTTTAATATTAAAAAAATAAGAAGAAACTTCTACCACAGAATCCATCCCTGTGCAAATAATACTAGCAAAACCCTAGAAAGCTATCACATCACCTGACGCCACACGCTCACAAAAACAAAAGAAAGAACCTCAAGAAAAAGCAAACCTCGCTTAAAAAAGCTCCCAGCTTTTAAAGGAAGGTTTAATTAGATCTCCAATTTACTTTATTTGCAATTAGGTCCTTAGCGCATGGATGAATTCTCTTTCAATCTTTTGTCTAAAAGAAAAACTTTTAGCAAACAAAAC
Source organism: Salix dunnii (assembly GCA_015731905.1). Taxonomy (NCBI): domain Eukaryota; kingdom Viridiplantae; phylum Streptophyta; class Magnoliopsida; order Malpighiales; family Salicaceae; genus Salix; species Salix dunnii. The sequence continues at coordinate 11,270,420 of CM027674.1, forward strand.
ATTAGATATTTACGAAACAAGATAACTTGCAAGGCTGTTGGTTTTTGATATTTTTATAGTTTTGAAGATGGAATGTGGTTATGACCACAAAAGAGGAGATGATTCGTCACTCTTTTTGTTTGAAATTGTAGTTGCTATGTTTTAAAAAGTATTTTTTTATTTAGAAATATATTAAAATGATTTTTTTTTTTATTTTTGAGATCAGCATATCAAAATGAACTAAAAATATATTTTTTAAAATTTAAAGTTAAAAAAACAGAAATTCAAAAATATTTTTGAAATGCAATACCAAACACTCTTAAAATATAACACAAACCGAATAGATGCTTAGTAGAAATATGGTCCATGGACTCGATACAATTTAATTTAGCATAGCAGTAAAGATTCTGCTGCATGTGAATTCACACAAAAAAACCAATGGTTTATATTGCTGTAAAGATATCACGACACAATACTTTTTCCAAGTCTTGGACGGGCTACAAAAGGTCCGGAGAACCCACACTTTCCTCTCTCTTATCTTTATTGAAAAAAACACTAAATAATCTATTTACATATTGTTTTTGAAAAAAATATGTAGTATTTTTATTATATACACTTTGAGGATTTATTACTTGGTCTATTTATACCATTTGTTCTTGTTCTTGTCCTCATTCTTTTGTAATTTATGTTTTATTTTATTTTTTGAAAAATTATTATATAAAGACGAATAAAATAATATTTCACTATAATAATAACAGCATTGTCCTATTTTTTACTATGTTAAAAACTAGCTAGCTTGATAATAAATGTTTTTATATCTTTACTATATTCTGTTATATATAAATATCAACTTTTCAATTCAATGTTCTATTTTTTACTTCATATTAAACAATATATTAATAACACATTCATATTAATTATTTTGTGTTATAAATTTTATTTTTAACTTGTAGCTAGGTGATTCGAATACACTTGTTAATATTTTATTATATATAAGTACTAACTTTTTAATTTATAGTTATATTTTTTACTTGATGTAAAAAAAATGATTGTAACATTTACATATTAATTATTTTTTGTTACAAAAAGAATTATTTCACAATAAGAATATATATATATATATATATATTAATACAAATAATTCTTAATTTACTCAATTAAATACATACATTCACTTTTTAATTTAAAATTATATTATTTTTAAAATATATATTGAAAAAACTTGTGTGTGTGTGTATATATATATTTAATAAAATTTTATCGATCCAAAAAAAAAAGTGCGGATAAAACAAGTACTATGAAAGCTAAAAAGAGATTGGATGCCTAATTGATATTTTACAATTCTTGAGAGGTTTGCCCTTGGAGAAACGTGGAAACTAACGTCCCTTTCTTCTTTCTTTATTTGTAAACCTCCATTTCTTCCTCCATTCACTTCGCCACCACCAGCAACAGCACCAGCACCTCCTCTTCATTTCCTGCCTTCACCTTCTGGTCTCCAGTACTATTTGCCGACTTTGCTATCTGGGTTTTATTAGCCGAGGGATTTTCGAGATCTTGAAATTAAAGGAAGGAAAATGGCGGCTTTTCCTTCGAGTTTTTCTTATTCAGATTTTTCAAGAACTGTCAGTTTGCAAAACAATGCATTTGTACGGGGGATTACCAACTACAAGTCTTTATCGGTAAAGGAGATGGTTCCTCACCATAGTTGGAGGAGGAGACATGTCGCCTCTAGCGGCAGTAAACAGAGTCTTCTTGTTATAGTCATGTCGCGGTCACATTCATGCTCTCAAGGTGAGTCGCCGCAATCAGGTGCGGTCACAACCACAGTAGTAGAAAACGAGGGTGGCAATCACAGTGTTGTTGCAGGAGGAGATGGGGAAGTTAGAGTTTTGAAGAGTGAGAGTGAGTTGAAAACTGATTTTGGTGGGACTAATGGTAATGGTGGGAATGGGAAGTTCCCAAGCGGCGGCGGCGGAAGTGGGGGCGGCGGCGGCGGCGGAGAAGGAGAGGATAAAGAAGAGGAAGAGTTTGGACCAATAATGAAGTTTGAAGAAGTGATGAAAGAGACTGGAGCGCGAGGGGCTAGTCTTCCTCCTGACATGTTAGAGGCTGCAAAGACTATTGGGATTCGCAAAGTGCTTCTGCTTAGATATTTGGATTTGCAGGTAACGTGATGATGGTCTTTTCAAGTGTTAAGAATTCTGTTTTTCCATGTAATTGGTTGCTTATGTTTGTTTTGTTAATTTAGGGGGCAGGAGGGCTATTGGGATTTGCTATCAAGTCGTGTGCTATGCTGCGAAACAGAATGCTGGCAGATCCATCTTTTCTTTTTAAAATTGGAACGGAGGTTCGATTGCTTCCTTGCTTTTGTTTATATGGAATGTTTGTCCAAGTTTTTGCATCTTTACAACCTAACAGAGATGAGGTTTTAAAATGGCCATCTTAAAAAGATATCTTACTCAAATTAAGGAAAGTAGTTGATAATGGGTTAGTTTATTCTCTGGGTCAGTGAGTTTTGCTTTGTACCTTTTGGAGAAAGCAATTAGTCAAAAGTTTTCCCAGCTTCCTTCATGAGCTATCTTATTTACATGCAGCGACGAGTTGTGTTTAATCATTTGAGGGCATCTTTGATTTGGTTTTGGAACTGAAATGCCCTTTTTGCTATGTGTATAATATCAACAGTAATGCCTTAAAACAATGCAGATAGTAATTGATTCTTGCTGTGCTACATTTGCGGAAGTTCAAAAGAGGGGCAAAGACTTCTGGGCAGAGTTTGAATTGTATGTTGCCGATCTTTTAGTGGGCGTAGTGGTTAACATTGCTTTGGTTGGCATGTTGGCACCCTATGTACGTATTGGGCAGCCATCTCTATCTAAAAGTTTCCTTGGACGACTGCAATATGCATATGGAGCTCTTCCTAGTAGGTTAGTATCCATTTGTTTCCTCCAAAGAAACTTTGCATCAATTTGCAATATCTTAGTCCACATTTATATTATTGTTGTTTATTATGTAGTTATAGCTTAGATCACATGAATATGATTGTTGTTTATCACTAAATAATATTGAGTTTTAACAATTCTTTTGAAAATCTCATTTGCGACTTTAGAATATGGTGAAATAGTTTATCTGAGTCTCCGAAGTTATCAACTAAATGCAGTGTGTTTGAAGCTGAAAGGCCAGGATGTAGATTTTCTGTTCAGCAGAGAATTGGTACATACTTCTATAAGGTAGGCTACATATGTGATAAAGGATTCACAATGGATTCTTTTGCAGATTGTTGCTAATAATCTACATCTTCTGTTTCCAGGGTGTCCTGTATGGATCGGTTGGATTTGCATGTGGTATTATTGGGCAAGGGATTGCAAATCTCATTATGACTGCAAAACGGTATAACTATACTCTGCATTTTTTTTTGTAATTGGCTAATTGGATAAGTGCATTAATGATCAGTTCAATCATATTGGGTATACTTAATATCTCAGGAGCATAAAGAAATCAGAAGAAGACATACCAGTGCCACCCCTTTTGAAGAGTGCAGCTCTTTGGGGTATGCTTTATTTTTCTGTAAAGATTGGTCATAGATGGTCAAGTTCATTTCTCTTGTATGATCCTGAGCATGTTTTCATGTTTTATGCTCCAACGATGATGTTTCCCTTTCCTTTTCTTATTCTTCTTTCTTAATAAAAACTTAAATCTTTCAAATTGTTGATTTTGCCCTTGTATTATTTAATTGCCTCCCAAGTACTAATTCTATGTGGCTGGGTCTCAAGCTCAAGTAACTTCTCATACTCTATGGCCTATGCACCTTCCAGCAATTTTTTTTTATCAAATCTGTCTTAAGGTTTTTGACTGTTTGTTGATTCAACAATTGCCCTGTTGAGAATAGCCTAGGAAATGAGGTTTCTTAACGCAAACAGCTTTAGTTTTTTTCCTGTCAATTCATGACTTATGCTTTGTGATTGACTGATTCTAAGTAGTTATTAGTTATTTGAAGTGAACCAAATTTAGTAGGGCAAGTTTTGAGCAGGCTACTATATGATATAAATAAATCTGTAACAATTCCTGTGTGCTTCATGGCCCTTCCATCTTGGGTTCAGTGTCAGACACATGATTGTTATCAACTTCATCCCCTCTGATATTGTTTGCCAATTGCTATTGCTTAATGATTGTCAAGCCCTCCCTTCATCTCGTGTCTGATAGATGTCTGTAATACTTGTAAGGATGTGTTTTAAATGTAGAGTGCCAGAAAGATTTAAAACTTCACACCGAAGTGTGACATGCTTCTACTAATTAACTTCCCTTGGTACCAATAAGTTGAGTCCAATAGTTGGGTTACACTCTGAGGGGTTACCCTGTCCCTTTCTTTATATCCGAATCCAAGAACGAGCAGAATTTATTTGAGGTCTATGAGGATGATGTCAATTGAGTTTGCTAATTGCTGTCATGGCCCATGCAAGAATCATCAAATATCATTTAGACAAATGGAGGATTCTGCTAGAAAACTTGTGATGGATTCCCTTCCTTTTAAATGGTAGTCTCTTTTATCAGAGGATTGAATGTGCTCTTCGATGGAACAATCACCTTGAATATTGAGTTCTCTGTTCTTTCTTCTCCCTGCAACTAAATATATCTGCTGTTAGGTGTTTTGCATTCCTAAAAATCATGGTATTTGTTTCTGTGCTGTCAGTTACATATCTGTTAAGTTTTGATAAATGTTAGTTTGACTTCTCTGTCGCCCAATGTGCAGGTGTTTTTCTTGCAGTTTCATCGAACACGCGCTACCAGATTATTAATGGACTAGAACGCTTGGTAGAAGCATCACCCTTGGCAAAGCGTGTTCCACCAGTTGCAATGTCTTTCACAGTTGGCGTACGATTTGCCAACAATATCTACGGTGGAATGCAGTTTGTGGACTGGGCTAGATGGAGTGGGGTGCAATAATGATCATGCCTCCCTTCCAATTGACGGAATGGAGATTATGCTTCCTAAATAGCTAGAGCAGAGTTGTATTGACCCAAAATAAGGAAAATATAGGACACATTCCCAATTTTCCTGGCTTGATAATGGCAAAACAACGATTCCATGGGCCAAAACTAGTCGAGTCGCCTTTTCTGAACTTTGGTTTCATGTATTCAAGTACTGCTGCAACTGACAAGTTGGGGTATAACATTAGTGCTCCCTCTCTTGTAATAATTCATCTAGTGGGATCCCCACCGACTCTCCTAAACGGGATCGGTTTCTGGGTTTCTCTCCAAAGGGATGTTGTGAATGAACCAGATGTGGGATTTAGACTTCCTTTTATATATTGGTGCTTACAAATTATTGACTATAAATAGCCGAGTTTTAGAGTAATATCGAAATAATTTGAGGTTTTAATTTTCTACTTTACCCGTACACATCATAAAACAACTAATGGATTGAATTTCCTAAGAAAACCCAACAAATAAATTGTGGTAACGTTTTCCCCTCAACTAGTGGAATTGAACTGAAACAAGGTTGATAACCTTCATCCACACACAAATGTATGATAATGAAATTAATATTCATATACCAACATTTGAAATTATCCACGCAATAGTATGATAAGCCAACCCACTTTATTAATATTAAGAAATGTAGAAAAAGAAGAAAAATAACATGTTTCTCTTGTTAACAACACCAATCTCCATCCATTTCTCAATCAATACAACTTGTTTGTTAAGGGTTGAGAAGATGTATCAGCAATGATTCTCATACTCATCTTCTTTTCCAAGTCATTATGTTGCACCGCCACTTTCACCATCTCCCTCGCCTTTATAACATGTTTATAGCAAATTCAACTTTGTCTCCATGGCAAGTCCACCAAGTAATTTGCTTACATTGAAGACCTTTTCCCAGGAGTCCTTCTAAGCCACTCCATATCCTCTTCTTCTCTTTCGTCTAGGTCCATCTACACTCCTTTTTAAGTTATGAAAGAAAAAAAATATTAATTTATATTCTATATAACTAGGGTAATTACATTGATACTTTATTTATAAAAAAACATATATTTTATTATTTATACAATAATATTTATACTTAACATTCATTGAAGTATGATTTATAATTATATATAAATTTATTGGGACCAATATTTTGTAAAGGAATTATAAAGAGAACATAATTATGAGAATTACTATTATCAAAGAATTGTTCCTAAATATTCATAATCAATGTTTTATTAAAACTGACATTAATTAAAATGGTTGAGACTAATTCATTTTGTGTTATTTTTTATATTAAAGAAAGGAATTATTTTTTATAAGCTCAGATAGGAGGAATATGTGAAACTATCATAAAGATACTTGTTAAATGACAAGTATTCTAAACTAATCGTATGAAAAATTCTAATTAAAGATATTACCAATGTATATGGAAAGAATCACATAATAGTTGTGTAACTCATTTTTATATTTGAGATCAATAAATTATTTTATATAAAAAATATTGTGTTTTGATTTTGACTACATATTCTCTTTATCAAAGGTAATAGATGGGAAAATACTGAGTATATCATAACTATACAAAGATATTTAAGTGATCAATAGATGTTTTATTACTCTAGAGTAATTAAGAAAAATATTTCATATGTTCTCAAATAGTATTGATTGAAAAATCCTTACTTAAAGTGTAATATAACTTGAAAAAAAAATCAAATTTTATTCAAATAATGAATGGCTATGGTATTGAAAACAAAAATAATTTGATAGAATAAACACATTTCATGTTCAAATATTTAATTGGGATATTCTTGATTAAAAAGATAATCATTACACTAAAAACTTATCACATAAAGGTTAAATAAAATCATATATAACTTTTCTGATACTTGAGAGATCATGACATGATGTTGGATCTTGATATTCAATTACAAATCAATCAATTTAATTGATAATAAGTATTTTTATTTTTCATAATATAAAGTTATTTAGGATTACAATTTATATTTAGGTTAATATATTAGGGATCTAATGTGTCAAACACACTAAGAATCATTGATGAGAAATTAAATTAAGATTAAAATCAAATATGACTTGATTATTAATAATAATTGTCCTTAAATAAAATTGTGATAGTTTTCTGGGAGTGGGGCAAAATTATATTTTTCTATTAAGAAGGATATTAATATTTCTCTATAAATAAAACATTTTGCCTAATAATGTTTTGTATAAATATAACAACAAATAATAGATTTGAGAGTTAAAAGAAAAAAAAACAGGAGCGACCATTTAAACCATAACAATTTATCTCCTAAAAAGGTTTATAAGATTTATAATATTATGGTTGTTGTGAATTATTATCAGAGATATAACAATTAAACGACTTTTTTGATAACCAAGACTTTAAAAGTTGATCATACACTAGAAGCAATAATTATCTTTAGGTAATCTTCATATAAATCCTAAAAAACAAAAACAAAAACTTATATTATCTAATAAGATAAGTCATAACCCATTTCTAGGTTATTCACCAAATCCATCTCTTCTTTTTAAAATAAGAATAATAGCAATAAAAAATAATGATAACAAAGGAGCTGACGTGGTGGAAAATAAAGTTGAAATTTCTAGAAAAAATTGAGTCTCATTGGAAAAACAATGCATATTTAAGGTCAGAATAAATAATTAATGGACAAATCCTCACAAAAAATACATCTAAGGGCATAATTAGATTTTTAATACTCTTATTTATATTTTTCTTAACCTCCCCATATCCATTTGCACGCATAATCCATTTTATATGCAAATTACAATATAAGAAAAGAGTACCTAGACCCATTTCAGCCTAATCCATATGACTAGGTCGGATCCATACTAAAATTAAAAAAAATCTAATCGGCCACCAATCTATCTATACTTGACTATGTTATGCTGAACTTGTTTAAACACAACCCGGATGAATGAGCTGGGTCTAACCTAAATATTTTTTAAAAGAAATAGTTTATTGGGTTGACAGTCAACAAGTCGAGATGGACCTCTTTCAGCCCAACCCAACTAAGTCAAGATGAACCTGTTTCAGCCCAACCTGTATTGTTAGAGTGCAGACTTTTTAGTTGATGTGTGGATGTATGAACAATATTTTTTAAAATATAAAAAATAATTAGAAATTAAATGAACACCTTAATTTTTTAAAATCAATGTTTTCGATCACAGTTTCAGCATGCCTTGCAATTGATGAAACAAGGATACTTTGCTTCATTGCTACTTCATTGTCAAGCATATTTTAAAAACTAGAAGAGAAGCTTTGTTCCTTTGGGCAAATAAATTGTTCGTTTGCTAGGCTAGTCATTGTAGAGAAGGAAGGGAAACTTTCATTAAGAATTACAATTACTCTTCACTCGATAATTAAAGTGTGACTTTTTTTAAATATAGATAAAAAAGATTACCTCACTCAAAATACAAGATTGTTTCAGTACGATTCCCTACAAATTTCATGTGAAATTGGAATAAATATGTTATGCCGCGGATACAAAGGTTGGGGCGCAAATTTAACTGGCCATAATCATTTTGTAAAGAGACCAATAATCTCTTTTTACTGCCTCTCTCTCTCTATATGTATATACAACGTTATAGTTTATTGGAGCAAGAAAACCAGTTTCACATGATATGCATGGATTCATGCGATACCTGAAAGAAAACCTGAAAAATCTTTAACCTAATTCACATTTAATTTAAGGTTGTTTCGGCATTCCTTCCCCCTTTTCTTAATGAGAAAATCCCTGTAATTGTGGAAGTTAAGAAATATAAGACAAAACTGTTGTCCAGTTGAAGGGACCCTCCTTGCAGAATGATGCATGGCAATGATAATTTGAAGAACTCAAAGCAGGAAAGCCTTCTTGAGCCTGTAAAGCTACTCGAACCAATGCCAATGGTTGGTCCCAGTAGACAGGAGACAATCTTTCTCACCCATCTTATTACCAGTTTATCAGGTCATTCATACGGTACAAACAAACTCATTAAGAGAAAGAGACAACATTTGATGTGCTATATGGTTTGTTTCCTCAGAATTGGATCACGTTTTCCCTTGTGCTATTTTCTTTCCTGGTCTAACATGTCAGCAATATTGTAGAGATAGATTTCTGATCCGCATTTCTAGTCTAGGAACAGAAACAGCTTCTACTGTGAACACGAATACAAGAAAGAGAAAAATAAAGGAAGGGAGAGTGAATTAAGCGAAAAACAAGGATTGTGAAATGCAGAATAAGGCTTTAATTAGAAAGGGTGCGGAGGAGGTGGAACAGAACTCAGAAAGGGAAGTGGGAGCGATGGACAATGTCACTACTAAGACTTCATCTTCTTCAGCTGACAGCGATATCACTCCAGCTCCTGCTACCTCTCTTCTCCCTCCTAAAAAGCCTGGAGGATGGAGATCTGTAAAATACATTCTTGGTAATTAATCAATCCTTTTAATTTTATTATAATTTCTTTTCCATCTTTTCTTCTTCTTCTTGTTTGTCACTTGCAATGGTGTTTTCCTTTTCCTTTCAAGGGAACGAGTCATTCGAGAAACTGGCTTCAATGGGTCTTATTGCCAACTTAACAGTGTATCTACAAACAAGATTCAACATGGATGGTATTCAGTTGGTTAATGTGTTCAATATTTGGTCTGGTTCCACCAATGTCACACCCCTGCTTGGTGCTTTCTTATCCGATACATATCTGGGAAGGTTCCGCACTCTTATCTTCGGTTCCACGGCGTCTTTCCTGGTGAAATCATCTATCTGTTCTTTTCCAATAACTCTTATAAATTAAGATGAAGATTTTAGATGTATATTCTGTAATTATCCTGGAAAATTCAATGAGGAACGTGAGCCACTGAATGTGCTCTTTTATATTTTAACAGGGTATGGTCGTCATGTCTGTGACTGCTGGCATTCCAAACTTAAGACCCCTCGACTGCAGTGGAGGATCCAGTTGCCAAAAACCAGAGTTTTGGCAGCTTGGAGTCCTCTATTTAGGTCTTGGATTGCTTGCAATTGGAGCTGGAGGTGTTAGGCCTTGCAATATTGCTTTTGGAGCCGATCAGTTTGACACCAGAACTGAAAAGGGAAGAGCCCAACTTGAGAGCTTCTTCAACTGGTGGTATTTCTCTTTCACAGTGGCCCTTGTGATAGCTCTTACTGTAGTGGTCTATGTTCAGACTAATATGAGCTGGGTTATAGGTTATGGCATACCAGCAGCCTGCTTGCTCTTCTCTATTGTCATTTTCTTGATTGGCAAACACACTTACATCATCACAAAGCCCCAAGGATCGGTTTTTGTTGATATGGCCAAAGTGATTATGGCTGCCTGTAAGAAGCGAGCAATGAGTCTTGAATCAATTCCTGAAAATTCCTTCTATGATCCTCCCTTGATTGAATCAGATCAGCGGGTAAAAAAGCTTGATCACACAAATATGTTCAAGCTCTTTGATAAAGCTGCCCTAATTGCTGATCCAAGCGAATTGGATGACAAAGGTTTGCCCAAGAATTCTTGGAGATTATGTAGTGTTCAACAAGTTGAGCAACTGAAACTAGTGATAGGACTTGTGCCAGTCTGGATTACTGGAATTGGATGCTTCATTACCATGGACCAAATGAATACTTTCGGCTTGATGCAAGCAATTCAGTCCGACAACAAAATCCACAATTTTAAAATCCCACCAGGATGGATGGGCCTGAGTTCAATGATTTGCCTTTCAGCATGGATATTCATTTACGAGCAAATTTACCTGCCTCATGCAAAGAAAAGGTCAAAAAAGAATGTTAGATTGACAATTAGACAAAGAATCAACACTGGTATTGTCATGGCAATCCTATGCATGGTGGTGGCTGGAATTGTTGAGAAGAACCGCCGGGAGACAGCTTTGAAACAGGGATCCTTACTATCACCTCAAAGTATTCTACTGCTGCTGCCACAGTTTTCATTATCGGGTCTGAACGAAGCATTTGCTGCTGTTGCTATTATGGAATACTATACCAACCATTTGCCAGAGAGCATGAGGACTCTTGCCGGTGCCATCTTCTTTCTCAGCTTCTCAGCATCCAGCTACCTCAACACGGTTATTGTCAATGTAGTCCATCATGTGACTGCAAAACATGGGAAAAAACCGTGGTTGGGTGGACACGACCTCAATGAAGTTAAACTCGACAACTTCTACTACCTTATTGCTGGTTTGGCATTACTCAATTTTCTGTATTTCAACCTCTTTTCATGCCGTTATTTGGAGAAGAATGCTGATAAAAGATCTGGATTTAGGCATGAGGACAAGGGGTTGGAGATGAATGAAAATGTTTAACGACACAACTCTGATTTTGCTGCAAAGTCTTGATTCCATTGTGGTATCATGCACTAATCGCCAGAGTCTTGAGTTGTATCTAAAGGGTCTTTCGTTTCCTTGCCTCTGCAAGGTCTTTCCTCCTCCTCCTCCTCCTCTTCTTATTCAGTAGGGTTAAGGTGTCATTTTCTTTTTCAGTTTGTAATGAAGGCTTGAATCTAGCTAGTAAGCTATCAAACTTTCAATGTTCTGCATTTCGGAGACTTTAGACTCAACTCTGATCTTCATGACCGAGTGGATTATTAGCCCCATTATACGATGGTTGGTATGAATTGTATTTGGGAGGAGAAAAATAACATATGATTACAAGAACAAATAAAGAGAAAAAAAAAAAAGAACAAAGAGAAAAAAAAATTACCAACATAAATTAAAATTTCAGAACTAAATCAAATAAAAATAAAACCCTAACAAAAAATAAAATTAAAAACTATAAGCATAAATGAATAAATACGGATAAAAAATAAACATTGTTAAAAAAAGACCGAAAAAACCAAAGGATTAGTACTAAATAAAAAAATAAATGACAAAATTGTAACAAATAAAAACCTTAGGACCAAAAATAATAAAGGGATTTTTAAAAACAAAATGCAATGTATCTAACATAAATTAAAATTTCAAAATGAAACTAAATAAAAATAAAACCCTAAAAATTAAACAATAAAAAATAAAAACTAAAAGAATAAACACATAAATATTGGGGGAAAACATTGTCCAAAAAGGAGCAAAGGAATTAATACTATATAAAAAATTAAAAGAATAAGTGACACAATGAAAAATAAAATATATAATTAATTCCAGTTGAAGGATAGAAATGCAATAAATCAAAACTTTGGAATGAAAAAAAATAAAGGGATTTAAAAAAAATAAGCAGTGTAATTGTTTTAAAAATTAAAAGAATAAGAACCGAAATAAAAAATAACATATATGACCAATTTCAATTGGAGGATAAAATTAGAAAAAATTAAAACCTCTACACCAAAAATATTAAAGGAACAAAAAACAAACTAAAAGTCAAAAGATTAAATACTGAAATGAAACATGTCATATATGATAATTTCAATTGAAATATATAATTGAAAATAATTAAAATTTTCTTTGAAGAAATCAGCAAGAAAAAAAATCAAAAGATAAAGGAACACAATAAACAAACCAGCAATATGAAGGACTGTATTGTACTTTACAGTTGTAGGAGAGAAAAAGGGGGAATGCAAAACCTTCCACCGGTGATTCCATGACCACCATCACACACTAAGCGCCATGCATGGAGAATAGGACACAGAGGTGCACCGTATGACATGAAGTTCAAACATTTTCCACCACCCACACACAACGAACGCGCTGCCTGATAGGAGCAGGCACATACAAAACTGCTGACGCATTCGTACGACGTGTTTGCAGTAAATTGAAAAAATATAAGTAGAATTACTTAAACACCCCTGCACCCAACGATAATCATGAAAAAACCAGGTGTTAAAGTACCACCATGCCCCCAGCTACAAAGCTTTCTATTTGTCTTTTTCGGAGGATATATAAGTAACTATACCATGCAAAAATATGTGAAAAATCCAAAATACCCTCTACTAGCCTTCTTCATTTTATCAGCCTCTAGGGTTAAATAGGTAGTTGCACTATGCAATAAATATTGAAAAGACTATAACATCGCGGTACTAGGGTCAATTTTTGGTGATTCTAGGGGCAAAATAGTAATTTTATTATTGAAATCCACAAGAACGATGTAAAATGAAACCTCAACATGTTTATATATATAAGCAAGAGGTAATTAATTTTTGGTTTGATTATAAGTCATTTACACCATACTCACATTTATCACAGGAGTACAAATCTACTATAAAGCCAAGATTTAATGCACATGGGAAATTAAAGGAGTTTTATGATATACAAAAATCCTTTGAAGATATATCTTATCATATAAGGCACCTAAAAGGATCTCTAGGAGTAAAGATCCATTCACTCTTTTAAACATTGATTGAGTACCCAAAATTTTATCAGGATTACAAACTTGTTGCTTACTTGAATCTTTAGCTTTGTCAATTACTACTTCCTCATAACAAGTATTTCATTCATGTTGACATATTTAATACTTCTTCAAGGATGGCGATATGTGTCACTTATAGTCTGATTCCTCCTATTTTGGCATCTATATATAAAGGTCTATCTTGGACTGTTAACTTGTCTAATAGTAAAACAAAATTTGGAATTGCGTGAACTTCATTATTAAGCATTTTCTTTATGCTTGGGTTTGATTAGACTTTTCTCCATGAGTATATGCTATTATTGATAATAATTCTTCTTAAAAGGTACCTTAAATGCATTCAAATGTTAGGAACCTAGTGTTGTGGGTTATTGTGAACTTTTACATGGTCCAATTCAAACTAAAAGAGATAAGTTTCTTGGCCTAATCATCTTAGACCTAAAGGAGACAATGGAAAAATAAGTAATGAAACTTTAGATTTTATAATGAGCAATCTTCCTTGTCACAACAATGTTCTTTCTTTGCATACAATCATTCCCAATGGGTTGAAAACCTATTTGTGAGAGAGTCTCTGCCTCAATGGGTTGAAAACCTAGCCATTCTAAGGTTTGAATTTTAGCACTGTATTAATTGTATTTTTAGTATATAAGGTTATACTTTATAATGTAATTTTACACCCTCGCAATTAAAGTTTACAACTAAAAGAAATAAACAAAATAGTTGTTGAAAGATTTTTAATATTTTGATCGAACTCTAATGGATAATCATAAATTGATTACAATATCATTTTTTTAGTTTTTTTTAACTAGAAAATTGAATCTTTTTGTTTTAGAAGTTACGTTAAAAATAAATGTTATAATTTCCTATAAAAGAGACAATTGTAACATAATTTTAATGATGGTGAAACTTCTATTCTTTCTAAAATCTTATCTTTTGCATTTTTTTGTTAAAATTCCTATAAAAAGTAACACACGAATTTTAGTTTGCCATTATTCTTGGGTGTGGTGCCAAGAATAAGAGATTAAAGAAGCTAGGGAAATAATATTACAATCACATTGCTAGATATAAAATGTTATAAGGCTAAAGAATTGATCATTGAGTTAATCTACTTCTTCAAGTCTATTTTTAATCAACAAGTATTGCAAATTAGTATGCACTTTTTATGTATTCTATAAAAAACACAATAATTAGAGAGTGAAGAGAAATAACAATCTTAGGAACTATTTAGAGTGTTACAACAAGATTTTTTCTTTTTGTCTTTATTAAGAAGAAGGGCGTGACTAAAAATCAAGGCATTTTCTTGATTGAGAAATTCTTAAATTATGTTATATAACAATCACCTGTGCTTGTAATGTTTTTTGCTAGTAGTTTTAGTCATCTATTACAGCTTGTCATGTATGAGTCAACATGGCTAATATTGGTAACACAACTTGAAAGTCACTCGATTTCAAGCTGAAATGTCTCAGAAGCCCTTCGACTGCTACAAAATTCTAGGTTAGATTAATATTAAGCAAGATATTTATCTTACAACTAGTTTGATTTTAATAGCTTTTTCAGTATAACAAGAACAATAAAGAACATTGTATTCCAGCAAGTAGGAGCAGAATCAAAGGGTGAGGTTACAACCATCCCTCTTCTTTTATTTATAGCAAAGTTGAAGTGTTACATTCAAATAAAAACTCTAGTTTGATTACAACTCCTTCTCCTTATCTTTGTTTTAGATAAACTTAGAGTTTGTAGTTGTAATTGAAATGAAATTGATCAAAACAATTCATCTTTATTTAGGAAAGAACTCTAGTCTAATCCTAACACTAATTGTAGACTTTGAATCAATCTTCAATCTTCAACACTTTCCCTTGGTTCCAAGGTTGCACATCCCAATCATCTTCCTTAAATTCTCAAACCTGTCTTTCACTAAGGGTTTAGTAAATAGATCAACAAATTGCTCTTTTGAGGGGCAGTACACCATTTTCAATTCCCCTTCTTGCTGATATTGCCTAATTGCATGATACTTGGTTTTCATGTGCTTTATTTTGTCATGAAATACTAAGTTCTTAGATATTGCAATTGATGATGTATTATCACACAACAAAACCGTGTACATGATATACATCACATAATATTTTCCTCAACCATATGAGTTGTTTTACTTCCACATAAGATGCAATGTATTCAACTTCAGTAGTGGAATGACCAATAACTAACTGCTTTTTTGAATTCCAGTAAAAAATGCCTCCTCCTATAGAAAAATAATATCCTGAGGTGTTGATCATGTCATCACTTCCACCCTAATCACTATCATAAAACCAATCAATTTCATTGAGCTAGACCTCATGAAATGTATACCAAATGTTAGAGTTCCCTTTAGGTATCTCAGAACTCTTTTTTGCAGCAGTGTAGTGAATTTGGCTAAGATCTTGTATAAACCTACAAAGGTAGTTTATAGTAAATACTATGTCAAGACGTGTGGTTATTAGATACATTAAACTACTAAATAGACTTATGTAGATTCTATCATTAGCTCTAAGTGCTCCATCTTCTTTAGACAACTCTTGTCCCAGTGCCATGAGGGTGCTTATTGGTTTACAATTCTCCATTGCAAATTTAGCCAGCAATCTTATAGCAAACCTTATTTGACACAAAAAATATCCTTGTTTGGATTAAGTCACTTCCATACCTAGGAAGTAGGATAATTTACCTAGCTCATTCATTTTGAACATGCTCTTTATATTGTTTTTGATATCTTTAACTAGCTACTCCTCATCACCTGCAATTAACAAATCATCTACATACAATGATATGATTAGTATATGTTTGTTACCATTCTTCACATATAAAGTTATTTCATTTAAGCTTCTCACAAATCCCAAACTTAGCAGGTGTTCACCCAACTTGCAGTATCAGGCTCTAAGAGCCTGTTTAAGGCTATACAAAGCCTTCTTCAACAAATATACCTTGTTTACATTAGTTTCAAAACTGACAGGCTGTTGAAAATAGATTTCTTCATTTAAAAGTCCATTTAGAAATGTAGATTTGACATCCAATTGGTAAATAAACCAACCATATTGTGCTGCTAGGGCTAACAGCATTTTGATGGTGTCAAGCTGGATATAGGAGCAAATGTGTTTGGAAATCATTACCTGGCTCCTAAGAATACCCTTTGGCCACAAGCCTTGCTTTGTGCTTGTTGATACTGCCATCTGTATTCAATTTCAGCTTAAAAATCCATTTTACACCAATTATCTTTTTATGAACAGGTCTTTCCACTAGCATCCATGTTTCATTCTTGTCTATCATCTTGAGTTCTTTTTTCATTGCAACTTTCCATACTTATGAATTCATGGCTTCCTTCCGGTTTGTTGGCTCTGCTTTAGCAAGGTGACATCTATTATAGATGTTTGTCAATAACCTTGTCCCTCTTACATGCATGTCATCAACATTTTCATCTTTCTCTTCAATTTCTCCTTGTTTGTTATGCTTTGTCTCTT
Organism: Salix dunnii; assembly: GCA_015731905.1. NCBI lineage: Eukaryota > Viridiplantae > Streptophyta > Magnoliopsida > Malpighiales > Salicaceae > Salix > Salix dunnii. The sequence continues at coordinate 11,287,211 of CM027674.1, forward strand.
TTACTGAGTCAGCCTCCCAGTTCCATATTGCATTCTTTGCAAATTTGACATCTCTAGCAATAACAACTCTGTTATGTTTAAGATCATAGATTTTATAGCCTTTTGATTTTGAACTATAACCTATGAAAATGCCTACTTCAGCTTTATGATCAATTTTCATTCTCTTGACCTCTAGTTGTAAAACATAACAGTGACTTCCAAAAATTATAAGATGATCATTATGAGGTTTAGCATCATACCAGAGTTTATAAGGATATTGTTCACTAGCACTTTGGTGATCATTCTGTTCAGGAGATATGTTACTATATTTACTGCTTCGGCCCAGAATTTTAGTGGTAGTTTCTTCTCATATAGTAGACACCTTGCCATCTTTATTAAAGTTCTATTTCTCCTCTCACTTACTCCATTTTGTTGTGGTGTGTAAGGGATTGTTAATTGATGTTTTATCCCTTCCTTTGACAAGAACTCTTCAAATTTCTGAGACATGAACACTCCTCTATTGTCTGATCTCAGTATTTTCATCTTTTATCATGTCTCTACTTCAATAATTTTCTTAAACTTCACAAATTCATTAAATACATCTATTTTTGACTTCAAAAACTACACCCAACAATATCTATTGTAGTCATCAATTAATAGAAAAAGTACTTTAAACCACTTAATAATTTATTATGCATTGGTCCATACACATCAGTGTATATCAGCTGTAGTTTAGATGATGACCTGCATGTGTTTATAGGGAAAACAACTCTAGCTTATTTCCCTAGTTGACATGCTTCACACACATCACTTTGAACTTGTATACTAGGTAGACCATATATTGTATGCAATTATGCCATTCTCTTTAGTGTTGCATAGTTAACATGCCCCATTCTTTTATGCCAAAGATCATAATTGCTCTCTTCACGTGTTTGAAGTCAAACATAATTTTTTCCAATCAACACATAAACTTTTATTCGTCATTTTTTCAAATAAAAGCAACATATCATGCTTATCTTTGATTTCACATATTCCATTATTAAAGAGTAATGAATAGCTTGATTCAAGTAGTTGTCCCACACTTACTAAATTCTGACTTAGTTTAGGCACATACAACACATTGCTCAGAATTTTCATACCTGACATTGTTTCCACTTGAATTGATCCTCTTTCTTCTACCTCCACAAAGTCCCCATTCCCAATTATGACTTTAGATAAATAAATTTTATCTAAATATTTGAACAAGCTTCGATGAGCAGACATATGATTTATGTAACCACTATCAATGAGCCATGTTGATTTGTCCACCTTTTCCTTTGCTATGTAGTTCATCTCCAGTATTGCTACCACAAACAAGGTTTCTTCTTTGTCTTCAGGATTGTCAGTTAGTTGTGCTTGTTTCACAGTCTCAATTTTGTTCTTACAAAATTTTTGAACATGGCCAAATTGTTTATAATTAAGACACTGTATATTTTTTAGCCAACACCAATCTTCATGATAGTTTGTCTTTTGACAATATTTGCATGTAGGGAAATACTCTCTCTTCTCATCCCTTATAAAGTTGTTATAGTTGTTACTGGAATGCTTATTGCTTGGTTGCCAATTGTTATTGAACTTCTATTTTCCCTTGTCTTTCCTGCCACCTTGATTGTTTCTGTAGGTAGTTCTAGTTTGATTTTTTTGCTTATAGACAACAACAAGAGCATCTTCATTTGACCATTTTAATCTGTATGCTTGTCTTTGTTTCACAACTTGTAATGCATTTACAAGTTCTTGAAAGCTTATCTCAGCAAAATCCTTTGAATCCTCTAAGGAGCATATTTTATGCTCAAACTTTTCAAGTAAGCTCACTAGAACATTCTCCACAATTCTTGATTCTGGAAATTCTTCTCCTAATAATCTCATTTGATTCACCAATTTTGAGATGTGTGATGAGAAATCTTTGATGGTTTCAAACTCCTTCATCTACAATCCTTCAAACTGCCATTTTTTATTCAGCACTTGTATCTTCCTTGATCTTTCATTTCCTTGGAACTCAACCTTTAGCTTGTCCCAAGCTTTTATAGTTATTTTGCAAGCCATGATTCTTGTAAAGATTTCTTCACTTACTGTATTATGAATGCAAATAAGTTCTTTAAATCCTTTTGCCCTTTCTTCATGGAAGAATTTCATTTGAACTATTATTGGATTGGTTCCAAAAGGTGTTGGTTGCTTATCCTTCTCCACAAACTCCCATAAATCAAAAGCCTTAAGATATATTTCTATTTAGACAACCCACACACCAAAATTCTCCAAAAAGTAATGGTGTTTTGGCTGGAAAGGATGTAGAATCCATTGCTCAATCAATTCTATTTTGATCTTTAATCTCTCGTGTTTCACTCACCAACCTTCAAAGAAAAACTTTGAAAAAACTCACTTAATTCTCTCATGTTTCACACAATCCTTTCAAATATCCTAATAGCTATGATACTAATTGTTGAAAAATTAAAAAAAAAAACTTTAATACCAATTGTAGGAAATCAAAGAACCAACAAAAATAAATATGGAAATTTCAATAGAACAAGAACAATAAAGAACACTGAATTCCATCAAGTAGGACCAGAATCAAAGGGTGAGGTTATTGCCATCCCTCTTCTCTTATTTATAGCAAAATTGAAGTGTTGCATTTAAATAAAAACTCTAGTTTGAGTACAACTTTCTGTCCTTATCTTTGTTATAGATAAACTTAGAGTTTGTAGTTGTAACTGAAATGAAATTGATCAAAACATTGATCTTCAATAGTTTTCAGTCCTGGAGAGAATAAAATCATCTTGCAACTTCGAAGCTGGGCAAGTTCATCCTATTTTGTTGTGGTGTAAAACTTCACGAAAAGCCCCCGATAGATGCAGAGCAGAAATTTATTACTGTTCAAGGCTGTACTCTTAGAGACAGACATGCCAGAGCAGATGCAGAGCCATGTCATCTTTTATTGCTCATTACATCAAACAAGTCTCTTTTATTCCTTAAAATCTTCTCTATATATGCAGTCAGTCTTTTCGAAATTCTATCTATATACTCAGACACTTCAATCAGAAAGAAATATACTTGTTTTAACTTCTGTGAAAAAAGAAAAAAATGTATTTTGATACTTATTCTTGGCAACTCGTCAGGCTCTTCAAGTGATAAGATACCGATTGGTGGAGATGGTGAAATTTTTTATTCTTCAGGGATTTCAGTCAAAGCAAAGAAGAAGCTATCGGGAGTGCTACAGAAATTCAAGAAAAGCAACATGTAGATTCATGTAATTCCATGCCATGTCTTCCAGAAAACCTCAATATGCTTCAGGAAGTTTAAAAATATTCTTGATGGGAACTTGGCGTATGACAACCAGGTTCGATTTTCCACGAACCAGAAATCTAGATTAGATAACTTGCTCTTATTTATGCTTCTTTCGTCAGGTCATCAGGAAAAAAAAAAACTAAACAATTTGAACATACCATGGTCCGTAGAAAGCTGCAATCAATAGGATTCGACTGACGCTATCTAATTAAGTATCAGGGTTGGATGTTTGAACTCATTACTTTCCAGTATGGCCATACCTGAACTATTTTATGAGAGTGGAACCACCAGTAAACTCTGTAGTTTGCCAACAGGATCAAAATCTAGAGCTAGAAATGGAGAAGAATTACTAGTGCTGTTGTGCCTCTAGCTCCCAGAAGTATCACATGCCCACCTAACAAAGAGACATCTGATGTTTTACTCTCTCGGAATAGCAACCAACTAAAGAAAATAAACTTTTTCAACAGATGTTTTTGGCCGCCAGCAAAGAAAAGGAGAGTTCAGAAAGAAATGATCCGAAGATCAAAAGAATGGTTATTTTTTCTTTTTCTTTTTCTACCTGTAGTGTAGCCACCTCAAGTAACTTTGACTCGTCCAGGTTCGAGAGAAAGCTCTCCGTTGTCAGTGAGGAAATGGTAATCTGCAACCCAAGGACTAGATCAAACTACATCATGATCCAAACCTCAGGGTGCAGATTACCGAATCCTGACCCAATATCAAGGATGAAATAATTTCAAGGGGAAACAAAGAAAAGGATAAGTTGAAGGTTGATTGCTGGCTGGTGCTCATTTGATTGATTGTATGAATTTATAATGGCTCTAAGGCTGAACGTGAATATTTCGTATCAAAGGGATGCATACTTTCTTTAAAGCAATGGTATGATGCTCTACCATGGAAATTCTTTTCTTCCTGAACCAATAATATAGAATAGGAAGGTTAATTTTCATAGACAATAAGGTTGATCTTGACTGCTTTCTTAAGAATGGAGGATCTTCTCTTGGTAATTATGAACGATTCTGTTCAGATAATGGCGAAGCTAAAAAACCAAGAAAAAGTTGCACATCACAAAGTCATCATCATGGTATGGCTATTCAGACAGTGTGCTTGAAGCTTGCTAGAGGCTGTAGTTGAAGAATCCATCGCAAGCTTTGTAAACGCATATGGTCATGATTCTGTAATCCTGTCAAATTTGAAGATAGTGAACTGAAAAGGAAAGGTGGTCTAGTCACACTGCCATGTTGAAGCATTCTTATCTACCTTGATTTTGATATTCACCATCTGCTTTCCTTTTTCTTACGTGGTGGCATATTCTCTCAATTGCCCTATTGAAACCGTGAAAGTTTCACAAGAACAAATATGCCAAACTAAACGGGGTCTGCTATATGGATCCTCTCGTGCTATTCTGGGTTGCATGATGGAGGAGAGATCAAGTAATTCTACTTGACATAACTAGACCTCTAAAAGCAAAGACAGAATGAAAGAAACTGGTAACAGTCCCATCATCCAAGCCTTGGGAGACTGAAAATTGATATTTAAAACATCTGCTGAACAAGATTCATTTCACCATGCAAGTTATCAGACATAAATGATGGTAAATGTTGGTTAGCAAGTTATTTCATTTCCAGGGAGAACAATGTCCTCTGTTCTGAATTTCCTTCACTTCAGATCAACTTCCGGAATCTCTGGTCTACCCGCATGGTCGCATTCTGAAAAAAATGGCACGACCTCAAAAAGAAAAGATCACAAATTAGGAAAAGAGACAAGAAAAATACCATCTAAAACGTTTAGTCCACACGGTGACGCGTGCCAGGACCTTCAAATTTGAATCAGTGCTTACTTGGGCAGGTTTATGTGGACACCTAAAAAGAGAGACCAGACCTCTAAAAGAGGGAGGGACCAGAAAGGCATAAAATCGCATGCCAGCATTCAAATTCAGAGGCAAATCTTATAGAGTTGTGGTAGCTATGAGTACAAATCTTCAACCCTAAATACCGTAAAGGAAAAGTATTCTTGAATTCAAATCTCCATCGCCAAACTTCAAAAACAGAAAAGAAAAAGGAAGCAAATAAACGATGCTGAATCGGAGAATTATTTACCACGGCCATTATCTTTAGCTATGCTGAACTCGAGGAGTTCATGTTTGACTTTGAGCGAAGATGGAGGCCAGCACGCCAAGTCTTAAGGGTTTGTGAGATATTGCTTTTATTTTTGTGGTTTAGGTTTTAAAAAAATAGTTTAAAGAAAAGTATATTTGTTGCGGTTCAAAATAAATTGTGAAGTATTTGGTTAAAACTGTGGTTGAGTTTGAGGTTTAAAAAAATTATTTTATGTGTTTAGTTATTATGCTTTTTATATTGCTTTTAATTAATTTTTAGATTATTTTAATATTAAAAATATATATTTTTATATGAATAAACATATATCATGTAATAATTATTTATATTTTAATTAATTTTTAGATTTTTTTAATATTAAAAATATATTTTTTATATTACTAAACATATATTATGTAAAAAGTATTTATATTTTAATTGATTTTTAGATTATTTTAATATTAAAAATATATATTTTTATATTAATAAACATATATTATGTAAAAATTATTTATATTTTAATTATTTTTTAGATTATTTTAATATTAAAAATATATTTTTTTATATTATATAAACATTAATAGCCCTAAACCTGCCCCTCTTCTCCCCATTAATTCCAACAACAGACGCAAGAAAAGTAATGTTTTACTGCTTTTCTTAAAACGCTGATTAGATGTATTTTTGAGTGAAAAAAAATAATTTTTCAGCTTATCATTCTTAGGGTGTGTTTGGTATTGCTGTTGCTGCTGTGAGTGAGGTTGAAAAAAAGCAGTTTCAAAAAAGCGCTTTTACTGCGGTTCAAAATAAGCAGTGAAGTGTTTGGTTAAAAATTATGGTTGAGCCTGAGGTTTAAAAAAAGCAGTTTTGTGTGTTTGGTTATGAGTGTGGTTGCGGTTGGTATTGAAAGTGCTTTTTGTGTCTATTTTTTAGAAATACATCAAAATGATATTTTTAAAATTTTTAAAAATCATTTGTGGCATCAGCACATGAAAATGATCTAAAAAAACCCAAAAAATTTCATGTGAAAATAAAAAAATTCTGATTTTTTGGCAAATGTCATTTGCACCAGAAAGCCAAACAGGCACCAAGCTTTGTATGTAGCTTTTTACTTGAGAAATTACTGCGAGGGGTAATACACACACACACACACGTGTGTGTGTGTGTGTGTATTGTATTAATAATCATATGTTCATAATGTAAAGAATAAGTGAAGTAAAATTGACATGTCTTTTTAATTGTTCATCAAATTATTTGCAATGCTATCACGAACAATATCCATACGTGAAGGCCTTTGCGATCCCTGACTATTGTCTCGAGCTACAATATCTGGTAAAAAGTCATCTGGTATATAATTAGGATTACAATCATATTGAAGAAAATCATCGTCATATTGCGATCGCCTTCGAATAAAGTTATGCAGTGCCATCGACGCAACAACAATTTGAACTTGTGTTTTGTATTGATAAGGTGGCATGCTCTGTAAAATTTTCCACCTTTGCTTCCATACTCCAAATGTCCGTTCTATCACATTACGTAGCGATGAATGTCCACGATTAAACACCTCTTCACATCCACTTGGTTGTCCACGACGTTGAAAATCTTGTAAATGATACCGCGACCCTCTATATAGACCTAAATACCCATACTCATTTGGATAACCAGCATCAACCAAATAGTATTTGCCTGAAAACACAAACGACATGCAATCGAGTTTAGTAATTCAGTCACAAAAGAAGAATATGAAGTGATTGCAATTAACATGCAATTGACATATAATAAATCACAACCTTCAGGAGGTTTTGGAAATTTGATAATCGTACTGTCAATAGCCTCAAGGAAAATACGTTTATCGTGCGCACTACCTTCCCATCCTGCCCAAACAAATGTAAATTGCATATCAAAACTACAAGCCGCCATGATGTTTTGTGTTGGGACACCTTTTCTACCAATAAAAAGAATTTGATCAGCGGCCATGATGGTGGCACGAACATGTGTCCCATCAATTGCACCGATACAGTTCTATATGCATAAAAAAACAGAGTTAGTATAAAAAATTAAAAAAAATACACAATTGCATTCCAAATATATGTAATATGAATTTACAAAATTACCTTGAAATGTGGCATAAATCTAGGATCCATCGCAATTTGTATTGGTATGTTGCTAAATTCTGAATCAGTTGGTTTTATCACATCTACAGCAAACAAGCATAAGGCTTAAAGGACTTCTTGCATACATCTACTTACAGTTTCGCCTGAATGCTGGAATCTTTCTTGCACATGTCGATTTGAAGCCCCAACTGCAAGAGTATATAGAAACATCCCTACCTTCTCAATTACACTCATCCTTCGTGAAGGTTTTAAACCATAATGCGTTTCCAAATCATGACATAGGCCAAGTAACGTGTCTTTGTCCATTCTAAACATGTTAACACAGCGTTTCCAATGACCTCGTAAAATCTCAATCAACCAACGCATCCCTGTATTGTATGAAACCATACAGGGTTCTTTATGGATATACTTAATATAATATTGCTTGACAGCGCCTGCTGTACATATAATAAGTTTTTTCTTATCACTTGGTGAACGTATGAAATTGCCGTTGTTTTCGTCGCTGTCGTCGTCATTGCTGTCATCGTTGTTGCTGTCGGCGCTGTCGTCGCTGTCGGCATCGTCACTGTTAGCGTCGTCGTCGTCGTCACAATTTTCATTATCAACGTATGCGTTACTGTTACCTTCGTATCCACCATAGTTAATGTGGTCACCAACACGACCCATAACATTGTCATTTTGATCTTCGAAAACCCCGCTATATAGAGCATTAAAATGTGGATCATCCATAGCTAGCAACACTAGACATAGATAACGTAAAATATAAGTGTGACATAAAAAGAATTTTGTGTTGAGTACTTTAACAAAAAACAAGTGCAAACCTGTCAGCAGCACAACAATACCAAACAACTGCAAACCTGTTGACATAAAATACTTTGAGTCAAGATCAACTTTTTGCTCTGTTTTTTTTAAGACAGCTTGCATAGTCAAACAATATCATGTTCTTAATTTTCATAACAATAATATTATTCACTAGTACAAACAAACATTCATTTATAACAATTAGCACAATAATATTTGATAAATAAAAATAAAAATTAATCATAGTATAAGATATTACGATAAACTAATATCTTTTATAACATCGAAATACCTCAATACGAAAGTCGTAATTGAAAAACATGCGCTCAACAAATTACGTTATACGTTACAATCCTAAGGAAGACAGATATAAAAAAACAACAGTCAAGCAAAGCAAGAACATTGCAGTTAAACATTTTTTTGGTAGGCTATGTGTTTTTTAAGCCAACTAATCTTTTTCTCAATACTATTGATGCTGGCCCACATTTCCCTATTTCTACGTACACGTAGACACTCAGTGGCGAGGTAAAAAAAATCATCGTTCTCTGTCGCACTAGGTACTGATTGGAACTCGGCCATAACTTCAGCAATACTACAGCCTGGCAAATCTCTACTCGCTGAAGTCGATCACTCTTACTGGACATGCTGTCGAGAAGCTATTGCTGTAGTGATACTAGTTGCGCACCAATGCTAGGTGACTTTTTTTTTTGACCTCTCGGCTCTGGCTGCTCTCGTTCTTTTCTTTTCCCACTACTCCTTGTATTAGAACTACTAGATATATTTACCCCTCCAACGCCTCGGCGATTACGATGCTCATCATCCTCATTGATATTCTCCTCTGAATCCCTGCTTCCTTCTTCCAAATCAGCACCATCGCCGCCGACATTAAATGTCTCCATATTGACTTCATTGCCACCAACTGGGCCAGACGATGGTGCCCATGCATATTGTCCAGTAGCGATTACGCCAGAGAACATTCTATCAAATTTGAACTTTAACGATGGCTCGATACCGGCATGTCTAAATTTTTTTGCTCCCCTAATTTCCTGCATGAAATAAGTATGGCTCTTGTAAATTATATTCACAAAACATAACAAAGGATATGAAATTCATAAGAGAAACGAATATTTACCTGAATTTTCGATTTCCACCAGTCATCGCTAGCGGCAATTGTCCCTAATTCGTTACTCCAGCCCAACCAGTTTCAGCAATCAATTTAATCCATATTCGCCAATCTTTTTTACATGCATCCCATTTATTTTTGAACTGCGTTTTCGTGAATGCATGACCCGTTTTTTCTTTAAATGATGTTGAAATATATTTTCACCCAGATTTATCGAAATGCGTATTTGGTCTCATTCCCATATCAATGGCGTTAATGCATAGATCACAAAAGATATGCAACATTTCTCTATTCCAACCAGCTTTATCCATAGATTCAAAATTGTCCATGTTACCGCGAACAACTTTGAAACCAAAAACACATCAAAACAACATTAGAATAACACTAAAAATTAGGAATATTCCAGTAATACTATTCTATAGGAATAAAATTTAGAGTTGAGGACAAAAACCAAGAAAATAACTGATAAAAAACAAACAATTAAAAAATCTGATTGGAATATTTTTAAAAAAAAATTATCCGATTTAATTTAGATTTTTTAATGCTAAAACTAGCAAGTCAAAACCAGACCAAACTAGTCTAAACTAAACAATTATACTTTTAAAAAAAATGCAAATTTTTTTAGGTTTGGTTTCATTTTTTGGTCTAATTCTATTTCAATAAAATAAAATAATGAAAAACTTTATTAAAGTCCAAAAATAACATTACAAAAATGCATTGTTTTTAATCTTTTTTACATAAAATACCAAATAAAAAATCCGTGAGTTTGAATTGGTTGTGATTTTTTTCCTTTTTTTATTTAATGTGATTGTTTTTATAAACAAAAAATTAATTGAACCAAAACTAATCTAGAATACAATTCCATTAAATAACTAGGTACCACAGACATAGCTTAATCATGATGCTTAGCTAACTACATACAAATCACCATTAATGATCCAGCTAGCTAATACTTAGCTTGGCAATTTCAAGATATGTTACTGGAGTACTGACAGTTTCTTGCCAACGATGGCCAGATTATTAATACACTAACCCTAAATCCATATCTATTAACCATAAAATATGATGAATTTATCTCACCTCAGTGAACCTTACAATTTGGAAATATCACGGGACATGTATAGGGCACTTGGAAATATCACAAGCCAAATATTATACAATTTTGAAATTTCAAAAAACAGTAAGCACTTGGATAACACATCTAACTTCTGTTTAGGAATTTCTTATCTAAATTCTAGTTAGGAATTTCTTATCGAAATCAAATTTGCGGAGCAGTTTAAAATGCTAAACTTCATTTTAAGAAGCGCAAATAAATTCATTTTAAATGGGTCTCCGACCGGATACATTTACGAATAAAATGAGGTTTTGCTTAATTCAATGTACTTATTTCAAAAATTACCACACATACAACATAGATACGCTCAGTCCAATATAACTTGGATGATCATTCAAATTATGTTTTCATATTAAACGCAACAATAAAACAATTATGTATATAAAATATTAAGAAGGGAATATATTAAATTGTATTCAATCAATTAAGTTATTTTCTTAACACTTATAATCTAGTTCACGGACTTCAAATTCAGTAAACAAATTTCTCTCGATACAATATTGATTACATTCATAAAACATAAAATTAAATACAATATCATCACTCCATTTACATCCAGTATGCTCTGCCGTGGTTGTTGCTCATCTTAAAGTGCCCAATTTACAGAAATAATGGCCAGGATTCATGGAGAACATGATTCATCACATGAATAACATTCTATCAAACATATGCATTTGTTTTACGTCAAAGCAACACAAACCATGTAACTCCACCTCCTATTTGCTATCAATTAACATGTGTAATATCATGCCGAATTCAAGCAACAAACCCATGCAACACGATATCATCTACACAATTGCACATTAATTCCTCTAATTCATCACAAACCCATAGCACATGCCACATAAAACACATCTACACAATTGCACATTAATTCCTCTCATTCATCACAAACCCATAACACATGACATTTCAACACATCTACACAATTGCACATCAATTCCACAATTGCACATTAATTCCTCTAATTCATCACAAACCCATAACACATACATTTCAACACATCTACACAATTGCACATCAATTCCACAATTGCACATTAATTCCTCTAATTCATCACAAACCCATAACACATACATTTCAACACATCTACACAATTGCACATCAATTCCACAATTGCACATTAATTCCTCTAATTCATCACAAACCCATAACACATACATTTCAACACATCTACACAATTGCACATTAATTCCACAATTGCACATTAATTCCTCTAATTCATCACAAACCCATAACACATACATTTCAACACAACATAAATTATCAATTAGTACTGATTAGGAATTAATGTGATACACGAATTCATAAAAATAAATCATAAATTATCCTAATCAGTACTGATTAGTATCTTCAATTACTGATCGTGGATAATTAAACAAGGCACATCTCGATTACTGATTAGTATCTTCAATTACTGATTAATCACCGAGCTCATGAAAATAAACAAGGCACATCTCGATCTTTTGAAGCAGTGATCAGTCGAGCTCACCTTATTTTTTAAGGTAAAATCTACCTTTTTCCTACCATTAATTCATCAACACATTTCATCAACACATACGACATCAGTGTTCAAATTTAAGCAATACAACAATCGGCCCTAACATCACAAACGCATCAATTAATGAGAGAATTGTTGACAGTGATTAACCTTACTTTGCTATTGCTGAACCAGCTGTGAGGGAGAAAGGAGCAGAGGGCGACGCTGACCAGCTGTGACGGTGACGGGGTGAGCAGCTCGATCGGGTCTGTAATTTTGGGAGCTTGGGTCTTGACAACAGTGAGAGGTGGTGAGCAGAGGGGAGCAGACGAGGGAGCTGGGAGATGGGTTTGCAAGGGAGAAGAGGGGACGCTGACGGATTGGGATCTGTCGTTTGCAAGGGAGATGGGTTTGTGCCTCGGCTTGTTGGTTGGTCTGTGATTTACAGATGGATGGGTCGCTGGTCGTGCACCGATCCGAAGATGGGTCGCTGGTCTGAGAAAGAAGATGACAGAGTGCTGAAATGATCGAGTTTTTTTGCAAGGGAGATGGGTTGTAATTTTCGAGTTTTTGCAGGGGAGATGGGTTGCAATTTGTGTTAAAAAATCTGAAGCAAAAGGATGGTGTTGGTGTTGGTTGGTGGAATGAAAAATAGGAGAGGGTCGCTGGTTTGAGAACACAGATTTTCACTTTGCAGGAGAGGGTTGCTCGTTGTGTTTTGCAAGGGAGATGGCAGATGTACTGGGCACTTTGAGATGGCAGATATGTTAAAATGTCGGTGGAAAAAAATTACTTCGATCAGCTGATTTAAAACACTGGTTTGAAACGTTTTTTTGGTGGGCCATAGCTACTGTTCACGTGGTGTAACCCGTGAATTTTCATTTACCAAACGCACAGCCCCTAACTTATTTTAAAACGCGGTTTGTTCAGCAATTCCAAACGGGCACTTAACCAAATACTATAACCACAACTTATTTTAAAACTCCAATGCAACCACAAAAACAAATACCTTCTTAGACTCACTGATTCTATGCATTTCACTACAATTTCATCCTTCGTGCTTTACCCCTCGAAAATCTTCGCCAACTGGTGTCATGATTTCAGTACTTTCTTGCATACTAGTGATACATCCTTTCTTGTCCTCATCACAACGATTGTTTGGTGTTCATTTGCAAAATTCAGTGTTTTTTAATTGAAAATTTAACAAATTAATATTTTTAAGAGATATATATATTTTTAATCAATACATCAAAGCATCTAAAAAAAATAATTTAATATTTTTTCAAACAGAAAGATAAAAACACTCGCAAAGTCATGCAAATGCCAGTTTGCATCTACAATGAGTTCTGTTGGCAACGCAACATTCAACCATGGCTGTTGGAGCAACTAAAAGTTCAAATGCTAACTTATATCAAACCGGATTAAACTTTAAGTTAATCTCGCAGTCTATCTAAAAGTGCAAATGTGTTCCATAAGACTGATACTTGAGGGCGGCTCAATCGCAAGTGATAAACAAGCTGGGATAACAAAACTTGTAGGCAAGTAAGAAACAAGCTGGGATAACAAAACTGTTTTGATGATGTGATATCATCAACTGCTAACTTATATCAAGCCGGATTAAACTTAGTTACTCTCGCAATCTATCTTCCCTAATATCACCAAGTTACAGTCCTCCATAAACAGAGACACCCTTCAACCTTGCACTAATTAGTCATTCTCCAAACATGCATCCTTACGTCTGGCCGCCAAATTCTTAAGACATTAAGGGCCCCTGTACATCAAATTAAGTAGCCTCACAACAGCAACGACAAAATTTGCCACCATGGAATTTCTAGACCTGTGCCTGACCTTCATGTGTATATAACCAATCAATTCTCTTTCCTCCATTTTCCTCATGTCATGGGGTCAAATACATGGTATCCATGAAAACTAATTAGGGAAGAAGGCCAAAACCTTCGATGAAACTATTAACTGGCAGGGATGAGAGATAGAAGCATCTTCAATGTCTCATATGTCATGAACACAATGCCAACACTAGGAACCACCTTGTAGTACTCGGGCAGAATCCCTCTATACATGCCTCGGAACCCTTCAGTCCGGATTATATTGGCAAATGTTCCAAACAAGCCAGATGTGTAGACACGTGCTCGACCACCAGCTCCTTCCAATTGCATTCGTCTCCTCACAAGATCCAAAGGAAATGTTGCTGTAATAAAAAAATAAAGTCATGCAGAGATCACCTATAATACATTACCACTTTATATGCTTTGAGGAAACTGGGTTCACTAATCAGGACCACAAAACATGATCTAATAGAATAGGATGTTGACCAGCAATAAACAAATTTTCACAAAATATTGCCTATCCCAGTTGATTACTACAACAGTTATGCTGGCAGGATCAACAAAAGAAAAAATAAACTAGACCCGGTTGCATGACAGGTTGCATGATATTCAAGTAAAAATCTGAAGCTATTACTACTAGATGAGACCTGATAACCAAAAGTCACAGCAAAGAAGTTCATGTGCAGATTGCTTTCCGAGGGTTTGAAAAAAGGGCTGAATTGAGCAGCTGGTTACTCACCTGTTGATGATGCAATGCCTGAAAGACTACCACATGCAAGACTGACCATGACAGTAGAATCATTGGGCCTAAAAACAACAGAAGAGCTTATAATACATAGTTCAGACTTAACCACAACAACCAAGGGATAATAGCATAAAAGTATAATGCAGTGCATGATATTGGTCAATTCAATCAATTAAGGGAGTCTTCACCTTTTAGAATGCCAAAAAGATCTGAAAGACTCGTAAGCAGAAAAGCTTATCGCTATACTAGGTCCAACACCCTGCAGCACAAAAGCATCCGTAATGGCCATTTAGAATTTACAAAATGGAGAAGAGAGGAAAGGGAAAGAAAAGGATTAGAGATGTGTAACAGAAGCTTACAAGTAATGTTGCTCCCAGTCCTTTATACAAGCCAAGGAAACCTTCTTCTCTGCATATGGTATGAAATGCATGCCAAATGCCTCTATAGTACATTGTGTTTCTCTGCAAGTTTCAGAAGCAACTGCGTCTAGACAAAATTTCAAACAGGGAAGTATTGCAATCAAGTAATAATGAACCTAACAAGCAACCCATTAATCATTATTCCACCCACCCTAGGACAGTTCTTACCCAACCAAGCATAATAGAGTTACCTGTGCTGCTATGCGCGTCCTCACAAGATCCAGTGGATATGTGGCAGATGCTGCTGTTATTCCTGCCATCCCACCACCTATAAAGTGCACAGCAACATCTGCAGTCCCATTCACCCTGTGATTTTCAACACCAAAAACTGGCTGCAAGAACTGCAAAAGAGCAGGACAACATGGAATTTAGAAAGCATTAAGATGACACATCAATTAATTGAATTTGTATAGGAGTTTTGAAGGGGAGGATTAAAGAAAGGTTAAATAATAAAGGTTGTATGCGCTTACACTCTTGTAACGTTCATAAGCATAGAAGCTAAGAGAAGAATAAGGAAGACGGTGAGCGATAGTCACTAGATTGCCTTTCCAAAATGCCCTAAACCCTTCTTCATTAATAACTCGAGAAGCCTCTTGCCATATGCTAGCCTTGCTTAGTGATGTCACATCTGAGTGCATACCTTGAACCTAGAAAAATGACGAAGTAAGCAGACATAAATATTTGGTCCATACATGGACAGCACATAAAAGCAATCAGTCCAATGAATTATTGTAATCAGCAAGGCAAAGAGAAATATTAGCCCTCTGCACGCATAGGCAGCTTGGAAAAGAAATGACTAGAAATATCAAAAAATAGTTTCAAGGTTGATACAGAAAAATTATGAACACAACTGGGAAACTTCAAGAAGTTAAGATTTCCGCTCCCATTGCTGTAAACTGGAAGTAAGCGAACTGCTTGAGCTCCTTTTGCTACAAGATACATAATACTTTATGTACAACTATCTAACAAAACCATCTTGCAAATCCCTAGAGTACTTTCTAACAAATGAACCCCACTCTAATAACTATCCAATGTGTATTCACACTCACAACCATTTTCCATCAATATTAACTTCTGGCTTCAAAATCCCATTGGATGAGTCAAATTTACTTTCACCAAAAGCTCTATATGTTTTTATTTAAAAAGGGCAAAAAAATTAAATTCAGGTGCATCAGGAGAAATTTAATCAACACCACTCCAACTGGAACGAAGATTTAACAAAATATTTCAACAGAACATGACCACGGCTTAGTAAATTCCAAACAGCAACATACTAACCACTTCCTATTAAATCCCAAAATTCATAACTCCAAATATTCCAAATCCTAACAATATTTTCGAAACCCAGTGTAGAAAATCCGAAGAGAAACAACAAAATTGATATTAGAAAAAAGTTTACAACCTGAAAGAGGATAGTAAGGCGAGCCATGGGAGCCGTACAAGTCTTACTAAAAGCACCTGCAATACCACCAGCAAGCAATTGTTGTACGGTTCCTGGTTGTGAATGTTGCTGACCCCGTTTATTGTTATGCTGCTGCAGGAACTTCCTTGCACCAGCATCCATAATGCCTCCATGGGTAGAAGCAGAATTAAGCGCTCTCTGCCCTCCCTCGAGAACCACACCAACTCTAGCTTCAATGTTCATATCCTATGTTCTATTTAAATTAGTTAAATAAAAGAAGTTATTTATTTCTAAGGTGGTGGTTTCAGAAACAAAAACCCTTGCAGAGTATGAAGTGCAAGACCCTAGTCAGAAGGGCATGTCGTTTGGGTGCACTACTCGTCGGCTATTTTTGGCACGGGGTTTGGTTTTGTCTGATTTTGTATTTTAAAAGTATTTTTAAATATAATATATTGTTTTCATATAATTTATTTATTTATAGTATTTTTAAATAATTTTGATGAGATATTATCAAAAAAAAAAATTTAAAATATATAGTTATGTCATAAAAATGAAGAGAGAAAAATAAGCATAAAATCAATAACTCGTCACCATCCTAGAAAAGACCTTATATTTTTACCGTATCTAGGTTTTTAAAGGAAATATCTTTTGTATTGATTTTAATCATGTCATGATCAATAGTTTTCCAAAGAACTAAACAAGTGCTTAGATGAAAGTATTATCAATATTAAAAGAATCATAAGCAATTTTACAATCCTTGCATAAAATGTAAATCTTATGTTCTTAATAGAAGCCAGATGTGTTCATACTTGAAAAATCTTATATTTTTAGGGCAAGTCCAATGGTAAGAGCCATTTTAGATAATTAAATTCTTAAATGGCTCTGTGAATAGTGTGTATATGATTTTTTTTGTTGATGTGTGATCCAATGATAAAAGTCATTTTGGAGAGCTATTTTTTTATATTATTTAAATATAATACAATTATTTTGTATATAGCTTAACTATGCAATTAATTAATAGGAGTAAGTTATATAATTAAATAATTATTTTTAAAAAACTCTCTATCAATAATTTTTTTAATTATATTTAAATTAAAAAAATAAATTTAAAATAATTGCATAATTGTGCAATATAATTATATTTTAATTATATTTTTTTACTTATATTTAACTCCCCTACCTGATTAACCCTACTCATTCCAATTCTCATCTCCTGCACCGTCCCCTGCCCCCCAAACCAAACACATCAGCCCCTAAACTAAGCCCCCTCTCTAACCCCAAGCTCCCCCAATCTAGCCATGCCCTCCTTCACCTATCAAACATATTTGTAGCTTCCTATGTTGATGTATTATATCAAGAACATTAGTCTTGTGGTTCTTTATACTCTTTGAAAAGCTTTTTGACACTTTCATATCTTAGCAGGCTTATGTGGTGGCTTTGAGATTTTGATGAGCGGGGTTTATATTTTCTTCATCTTCTTTTTAGTTTGTTTTTTTGTATTAAAGCTCCATGAAGATTTTAGGATTTTGCAGGCTCTCCTCATTTTATTTATTAATCATTATTTTATTTTTTTGGCTCTTTGGTTTAAACATGTAGAAATAGCTACTGAACATCAAAATAGTCATTTTAGCTACTCAAATGCCTCCTGCATTGGAGATGAAAAAAACCAAAAAGACAATTTTTTAGCTTTGGTTCTTCATATAACTCCAGCGTTGTACTTGCCCTTAGCATGTTATATAAATGAGTGATATATGGCCATAATCCAAGGCATATGAAAGGATTTAAATTATCTTAATAAAAGGCTAGAGTGGATAAGACTTGGGAAGCAAGTAAGAAAAGCATCATCTAAAAAAAAAAAAACTAATATAAATATAACAGCAATACAAATACACATATTAGGTCACTACTCCCTAAAATATACACTTATATCTCATTAAGACTAACTTGACCATCAAAATATTTGGTCAAGCCTCTAACCTAGGCTAGCCTTATGTTTTAGAAATTATGGGTTTGAATCAAAATTACATCATTCTAGCATGATAATATGTGATTTTGTGTATGACTTATAGCACCAAAACTAGTCAAGCAATAAAGCATGAATACAAATTAAATGATGAGGCCGAAGAAGCAATATAAAAAGAGAAGGTTCACGTGTGTTAAATGATCCAAAAATAGGAAAAAACCTAGCATACCTTAAGGAACAAGCATAATTGGTTTAAAATAAAAAGTGATCAACTTAATTAATTAAAGATGAGATACAAAAAAAAAAAAACTTATCTTGGTTTTGGACAAGCAATTATATTGCTATATTAATATAGATAGAACAACATTTTAATAAAGTATCAAAAATAATCATTTTATCTAGTAAGTGATTTTAAAAAAGTTTAATCATATGTTAAACATCCAAATCTCATTGGAAACATGTCAACCAGCTACTAGACACACTTTCATTTGCCATATATTAATATATAAAGTTGTAACTATTTTATTAATATATGAATAATAATTTTTTACTTTTTTCTCAACCAACTAGTTAATAGACATTTTAAGTATTGTTCATAAAATTTATCTACTTATGCTTCTTCTTATAGTTTTGGTTAAGATTTTTCTTCTAATATCTTGAAAATAAAGCCTCATTGAAATCTAAATATAAAGCACTCTAAAAAATAATATCATTTAACATTTTATTAGTAATAAAAAACAATATCATTCAACATTTCATCAGCAAAGCTTCTTAATCAAAGAACATATTATTTATCTTATTATCTGTCTTTTTTATCACAATCCTCATTATCTTTGTCCTTGAGAACTAGTTCAACCTCTAAGCTTAATTATTTGTCCTAAATACTTAATAATTCTTGTTAAAGACATTCATCTTATAAACCATTATAGAATTTTTAAGAAAAGTGATTACACACTCATAAAAATAAAACCTAAACTTTGGTAAAGCTTAAATCATCTCCTATAAATGAATTCATGAAGGCTCTATATTTGATTACAATTAATCTTATTATCAACCATAAAACACCTTATCACCCATATATTAGTCATTTGTCTAACTCTTACCTTCAATTGTAGAAAATGGTTTTTGTAGTAATTGGACTGGTATATTTTGATTCTCGTTTTATATGATACTAGTAAACGTGTCTGACCACTCTCCAAACAATGTTAAATGTAGGAATGATATTCATTAATACTTGAATATAAAACACATTAGGAGAATAATATCATTCATCATTTCATTCGTAAAGCTTCTTATCAAATAGCGTATTCTTTAATCATGGGTTAATTTGCTCATCTTTAGGATAAAATCAAACACGAATTCTTTTTACACCTCTCAAATTATATATCATCATAATTTATCATGATTAATTTTCTTAGTCTAACCCAACTATGCAATTTTAGAAAATATATTCTTTATCTTGAGAAAATGTTGAGAAATATCAATTTAAGTATGACCTCATTCTTCTTTATCATTAATTAATTAATTGTAGGTGTTAGACACCTATCTATTGTACATGATATCCCAGCTCTTGCTTCAGACTATGGTCTGATTGTTGAAGCATCCCTCATCAAAATATGATAATTTCATCATTACTACTTTGAATTTTTTTTTAAACCCGTCACTATATCTACAAAGTAAAGCTTTTTATTTTTATTTTTTTATTTCTCATCTTTCTATGTGTGTGTATACGTTTCTTTCTATGATTCAATATAAATTCAACAGAAATAGGTTCAAAAGCACATTCTCATGACAATTACATACACAATTTATATCAAGTATTTCCCCCCTTTTCATGGCCAAATTGAGAAAACCATGCCTAAAGTAAATCTTGAGTTTCCCTTAGTTTTCATACAATCAAATCATCAAGAAATTCATTAGCCAATCGAGGGTACAATTTTACACGTGAGAATGAAGAAAATCTCGTCACCCATCAAACACCCATTTGGGCGAATATAAGGTTGGAAAAGAAGATGAGATGTTCTTCAATTTTGCTTTATTTCTTAATTGACCAAAATGTGTATCTACGATTATTTACATGTTTCAAGGGTTAAATTATTGTTTTTCATCATCACAAAAATCTTAATTCACAATTTCAAATCGTCCACACAAGCTATAAAATTCAATGGTACTTAAATACTCAATTTAACCTTTCAATAAGATGTCTCCCCTCTAAATTAGAATTTTTAAAGAGAATATCAATCTCATCACTTCTCTCTTCATATATTTTATTTTTGTATTTTCTTTTTTTATAATTTTCTTATGATTGTTTCAAACCATATAAATATTAACAAAAATGATGAAAACAGTAAGATAATTAAAATGACCTAAATTTTACAAAAATACATTTTTTTGGATTTTCTTATTAAAAGATTACTAGAAAATTGTGGCTGTTTGAACACTTTTATAGTGGTGGTTAAATAAGTAATTAACGTTTGCTGGCGAGAGTAGTATAAAACTTGGCTCTCTTTTCCGATGATAACCTTTTTTATTATGGAAAAAACCATGCCTGAAGGGGGCTACTAGCTTTTCGTCTTGGCAAACGGTGCTCTTCTTTCGACTTTATAATATATATATTCTTCAACCTAAATAATATTAATTTATCCTCGAACAAGTTAAAGGCATGCCCACTCATGTCCAAATTTCATGCAGAATATGATTCGAGCAGAACATCTTTTTGACAAGTGATGAGAAGGCATCCTCTGTTTGTCTCGCAGTCTCTTTTAGTCACTGCTATTTAAATCCCCTGCACTATCTTGATTGCTGTCTACACAAATACTTTTTATAATTATTAAAATTAAAGTAATTAATAAAATTTATTAGTTTAAGAATAAAATAATATATTTATAAATATAAAGTTTGATATGATAAAATATATCAATACACCTTATTATAATAATAACAATTTTGAAGTCTTGATATCTAAATTTATCATTATTATTACTATTAAAATAATAAAATTATTAAATTATCACGAGAAAAAACTCAAAAAAAATAATTAAAGAGTAAGTAAGAAAAAAATAAAATTATTATTATTATTATTATTATTATTATTATTGTGTTAATAATGAAAAAACACAAAAGTAGATCAAATACTAAAAAAACCTAAAAAATTTAACAAAAGAGCAAATAAAAAAATAAAAAAATAAAAATAAAAATTATTCGCTAAAAATAAAAAACAAAAAAAAATAACAAGGAGAGAAAAAAACAGAAATGTCAATTTTTAAATGCTCATTTTTCTAAAAAATACCATCTAAATAAATAAAAAGAATTAAAAACCAAAACAAAGAGTAATACTTAGTGTTTTCACTCACAATAAATAGTGAAACAATGACCTCTTTTAGTTTATTTTATTATATAAAGTTGTATTTCAAAAAAAAAAAAAAACAATTATTTTTATTATTTATTTTAAATTAAAAAATAATATTTTTGGATCATTTTCACATGCTAATATCAAAAATAATTTTTAAAAAATAAAAAAAAATATTTTAATAAATTTATAAAAAAAAATATTTTAAAAAATAATCTTAATCAGCAAATACTAAACTTTAATCCCACGATACCAAAAAGGTCATCTACAATCGAGTATGCTGGCATTACATTTATAATGATAATAATGCTGGGAGTTGTAGTTAGACGTCCGGTAATTATTTCTCGCAAAAAATGAGCTAATTTCATGTACTGCCAATTCCAGCACACTATATTTATAGACCCACGGCTCATTACTTTGTTTTAGCTAGTAGTATATTTTACTTTGAAAAAGGTTAAATAGTAATAAAAACAATTCATATAAATGAAAATATGGCCAGGTCACTTTTCACAGACCATTAATATTTTATTGAAGCGTGATGACAGCATACTAATTATTTAAGAACAGGGGTATTCGTGTCTTTTAATACATTTCATTTAACAGAAAAAAGGAAAGATGAGATGGTCATCATTACCCCTACATTTTTTTTAGTAATTATTAAAGTCTACCTACCCAAAGAATACCAATCACAATGTCGTATTAGAAAAGAATGCTTTATTCATGAAAATATATTTATTATTAATAAAAAAATATTTTTAATATTTAATTAATTCATTCATTATTAAAATATAAAGTTGATAGGAGAAAAATGTTTTGCTAAAGTTATAAAGTTGCAATAAATATAAAAATTTTATTTCATTAAAATATTGTGTTCGAGTTTCCTAAATATTATATATGTAGTTAAAACGATAATATAAAATCATTTGGAAGTCCGTGCAATCCCTGTAGACAAATCTAAAATCATTTAGAAAATTTGTTATTTGAAAATTTAATCTTTTCTGACTTTGTATAATTCTTTAAATGTTAGGTTCTCGCAAACCACAAATCATTTAATTGTTTGGCCTCCAACAATAGTAATCCAAGTAAACCATCAATGAAAAATTTTATAAATCTATATTTATAAAAGAAAAATTCGCAAAACCTAAAGTGTTAGCTCTTTATTCTGAAAAAGAAAAAGCATAGCTTTATATTTATAGAAAATCCTAAAAATTATATAAATGACAAAAAAAATATATTTTTCCTCTTAAATAATATCTATATATTATTTAAGGATAATTTTAGAATTTTAATCGTTAAAATCTCTACTTGATTATTCTCATACAAGAATTATAATCCCTAAATTAAATACATTCTAGTGCTTAGTCTTTAAAATTATTTGCAATCAAGACACAATTGATTAATTATCCTAGTGTGATTTCTAAGTTATAATTTTAATGTGTGAACTATTAAGTTCCTAATATGTTATCTCAAATATAATTATAATTCTAAAATAAATAGAATTGAGTAAATTAAATAATTTAATTTATTATCAATTCAATAATTTATTAATTTATATTTGAAGAATAAATACATATTGTCTAGCAATGTATCATGATCCACTAAATACTAGAGAAATCATAAACAAACTTGATTAAGCCATTAAACAAACTTGTTAATTGATTTGATATCTTTATTCTTACATTAAACAAACTTGTTTTTAGCCATTATGATCAATTATTGTCATATTTAAAGCATGCACATAATACCTCACAGTTTGTCATGTCTTGTCCAAAATATGCACAGCTTGTTTTTTTCCTGATATTCTGTAATGTCCTCACATACTGTATATGAAGGAGATTTCTTCTAAAAAATTAATTGGATATAAAAAATATAAAAATAAATTATTAATTAAAATGCCTCTATTTATGTTTTTTTTTAACTCGAGAAAATTGTATTTTTTTTAAATATTTTTACGAATCAAGTTAAACAAGTAAAATTTCAAGCATCCTCCTCTATTTTTACAAGATAAATATATCTCAATTAAAACCTAAAATTTAAAAAATAAATCTTAAACTCTTGTCATGTTAACTCTATACCTGTAGGCACAAAACAGACACGAGGGACAAGGCAAAGGTGCACATTTTCGACTTGGAATGATGACATGTGGTAGCAGTGGATTTGAGTGTGAGGCAGCTAGGCCGAGGGCCAGTTAATTAAAAAAATAAATATTTGTGTATTGAAAGGCACACACAACTCAAAGCAAATAAACGGCTCTTTTGATAAGATTACGTAAAGAACACAACTCACGCACATCGATTGCTGACCTCTCTTTATTCTATCCGAATTTATATGACTCCCTTCTCTCTCTACCCTTTTATTTTGTATTGTCGATTAAAAGAATGACTTTTTTTTTAAAAAAAAAAAACAATAAAGTTTGAAGGTTTTTTTAGGAAAATGGTAGTGAGAAAAAAAGGAAAACAATAAAATTTAAATTTTAATGATTAAAACACTGATATTATTATAAAAATCTCAACGAGACAAAGTAAACAATGCCAAGCTCACTCTAATCGCCACGGTTGATTTTTTCGGGTCATGCGAATCAATCCATGACAAAACCTACAGCCTCAAAAGATTGATCAGAAATGTCAATTCGACCCATTACATGATTAGAGGGAAAGAAGATCACATATGCATTCAATAGGATTACGAATTGCTGTTTAGGGCGACCGAGATGATTCTTAAAAAAGGTATAACAAGTGATAACCAAACCTTATTCAATTGAAAACAAAGGGCAATCACAAGCTTATTTGGGAAAGTTTCCTGATCATTCAAAGACATTGAAGGTGGCCGGACTCCATAAACGTTGTACAATGAAGTTCAAAAACTACTCTGCAAAAAAGTTTACGATAAAATGGAAAATTAATACAATGCATAATAATCCATAGACTATAAAAATTAAGTGTGAAACTCTGTGATTTAGTTATCCCACGTTGGAAAAACAATTTGTATTCTATAATGGTGTTGGCAAGTGAAGAGATGAGAACCTCGCTTTCCCCTTACGCCACCCTCCTTCCTCTTCCCAAAAATATCCATTTTGCTCACGTGTCATCTCCACGCCTCTAAAACCGACACCCGTTCGTCACCTTTGCTATCTCGGGGAAATAACATATATATCCTCTATCAGTCATTCAATTCTCGATTGGACCTCCCGTCCACTGGATAACCATCACCGAATCAGAACTTTCCTTTGAAAATCAGACCTCTTTATATAAGAAACAAGCCTTTTTTTTGTTATTTGGGTGCTGCATGAGGGATCTAGTTAGAAATTTCCCTTACTTGAAGTACCTAGATGAGGAATAACAGGTAGTTGAGAGACAAATCTGTACTTTGCCATAATTTTTCTATTCTATTTAAAAACACAAATTCTTCTACTCCCTCTCCACTGCCATCCCCTCCCCTCTCTACTCTCTAATGGAGCTTCTAGTGCTCTCCATGTTCACCTTCTTTTTCCTCTCACGTGCTGAACTGCCCGGCACATGGGATCTCCTAGTCCCTAACGCTGGCATATCCTCCATGCACTCAGCAGTCACCCGCTTCAACACTGTAGTCCTTCTAGACCGGACCAACACCGGCCCATCTCGTAAAATGCTACGAAAAGGCCACTGCCGTCTCGACCCCCACGACGCCGTTCTCAAGCGCGATTGCTATGCCCACTCCGTTCTCTTCGATATCCAAACCAATCAAATCCGTCCACTCATGATCCTCACTGACACCTGGTGCTCATCAGGTCAGTTTCTCCATGATGGAACTCTCTTACAAACAGGTGGTGATCTGGACGGGTTCAAGAAGATCCGAAAACTAGACCCGTGTGACATTAACGGGTCTTGCGATTGGGTCGAGCTTGATGACGTGGAATTGAGCGAGGGGAGGTGGTATGCTAGTAATCAGATACTGCCCGACGGGTCGGTGATTATAATTGGTGGTAGAGGAGCTAATACTGTGGAGTACTATCCGCCTCGAAACGGTGCCGTGTTGTTTCCATTTCTTGCAGACGTGGAAGATAAGCAGATGGACAACTTATACCCGTATGTTCATCTCCTCCCCAACGATCAGCTTTTTGTGTTTGCTAATAATAAAGCAGTTTTATTTGATCACGAGACTAATAAAGTTGTGAGAGGATATCCACCGTTGGATGGGGGCCCAAGGAACTACCCGTCAGCTGGATCATCAGCCATGTTGGCATTGGAGGGTGATTATTCGACGGCTGTGATTGTTATTTGTGGGGGGGCCCAGTATGGTGCTTTCATTGAAAGGAGCACTGACACGCCGGCGCACGGTAGCTGTGGTCGTATTGTGGCTACATCACTCGACCCGATTTGGGAAATGGAAGACATGCCATTCGGGCGGATCATGGGTGATATGGTAATGCTACCGACCGGCGAGGTTCTAGTTATTAATGGAGCTCAAGCTGGGACCCAGGGGTTTGAGATGGCATCAAACCCGTGTTTGTATCCACTTCTATACAGACCGGACCAGCCCGTTGGGTTACGGTTTATGACATTGAATCCGGGAACTGTACCCAGATTGTACCATTCAATGGCAAACCTATTACCAGATGGGCGTGTGATGATAGCAGGAAGTAACCCACATCATATCTACAATTTCAAAGCTGAATTCCCAACCGAATTACGGATTGAAGCATTTTCACTCGAATATTTGTCACCGGATCGGGCTAACATTCGACCCGTTATAGAGGAAATACCCGATACAGTACGTTTTGGGGAGGCTTTTAATGTGTTGGTGTCGGTTACGTTGCCTGTGGTGGGGATTGTAGAAGTAAATTTTGCAAGTGCACCCTTTGCAACGCATTCCTTCTCACAGGGACAAAGATTGGTTAAACTAACGGTTACACCCTCAGTCCCGGCCAGTGGCAATCAGTATAAAGTAGAGTGCAAAGCGCCCCCTAATGGGGCGGTGGCTCCGCCAGGTTATTACATGGTTTTTGCAGTTAATCAGGGTGTGCCAAGTGTTGCACGTTGGGTGCATCTGGTGGCTTGATTGGCTGTGTGATTTTTATTTTTACTTCAATTTATTTCTGGGCCAAGTGGAATGCTGTAATTGTTGATACAATTAAAAAGGGTATAGCATGAAGAAAGGGAAGGCAAAAAAAAGAAATGCAACTGTGTAGTTGTCGTCACTTCAATCACTGAAGATTCCTTTTGGGACCCCCTTCAATTTCTATTATCCTCACCTATGTAAATCAAATTGGATGTTTATGACAAGCAGACAACGCCTTAATGGTCCTTTGAAATGGAGAGGTACCTAGCTATGAACAAACAGACGACTTGCTCTTTAGGACACCTCATAATACCCGCACATATATAATTAGATTCAATTATTTTATTGCCATCGAGACATTTGTAAAATATATATTTTTGACATGAGAAGAAAAGTACAATATAAATTTGAATTGTAAAAAAATAATATTAATTATCCAAAAGTATGTTTTTTTTTTTTAATGTTTATCAATTATGAAAAAAAAATTATCATTGGATGAGAGTAAGGGTTTTTTCATCTTTATGGTTTGTAAGAAATAAATATGACCTCAAGTTGATTTTGTTTTTGAAACAATTTCTTGATCTCATTTATAGGTTTGTCATGTTTTATAAAGTGTTTAGTGGGTGTTTAGGCTAAAAACAAATAGATTGAATTTTTTTTTTTAGGTAAAAAACTCTTAAATCACAATCTTCCAGCCACTATAGTGGCTGAAATCCAGACAAGATAAGGTGATGTTGTCGCATAATAATTTTTTTTTTTAAAGCAAGTAGGGTAGAAGATGTGGTTCTTAAACTTTTGTTTTTGTATAATCAAGTCTTTTTAAGCATCTATTTTTATGTTTTTTTTTATAGGGAGGACTGAATTAAAAGATAGATAACAAAAGTGAAAAAACTCGGGTAGCACATGTGGTTATTTATAATTTATTTGAAAATTTTTATTTTATACTTAAAGTTAAAATATGTGGGGAAAATAGTAATCCACTTCTCCTTTTGTTTTCTTTCATTTTGACCCTTTTTCTTTTTCTCTTCTTTTTCTTTTTTCTTTTTAATTTGGTTATTATATTATGTGTTTATTGGTATTTAAAGATGATAATTTATTTTCATTTTTCTTTTATATTGGTTGAGAAATAAACTACATGATTTTATTCTTCAATTTTCATTTATTTTTACTTGCCTTTTATATGAGTTTCTCTAATAGTTAATAATCTATTTTTGTTATCGTATAGTTAAATAACAATAGTTTAGAAAAGGAAAAAAAAAGTTATTGATCTCATTAGAGTCTATTATCTAGTTTGTAGGTTTGAAGTATTGACATAAGTTATCTAATTTACTAGTTTGACATATTTACTCATCAATCTTATCTTTGAACTTATTAAATTGATTGATTCATTTCAAGTCACCTCTCATATGGTTTAATTGAAAACTCTAGTAAGGCATAAAACCAGGTTAATAAGTTTCAAGATTGATCTGCTTGATTGAAATTAATGATACTGTTAAAACAATCTTTATACTCTTACTATTTTTTTAAGTTTTAAAAGAAATTTAATCTAACTTGCAATTGACCACGAAGGGATTTGTTATATAAAACTAAAATGTATGGGTTTGACATTGTTTACCAATTGCAGACAAATTTTTATTTTTTCAATTTAGTCCTCGATATTATATTTCTAACAATTTCATCCTAATTGAAGACAAATTGATTTTGTTTTCTCAAGAAAGGGTGAGATTGAAAAAGTAAGAACCATAATGAAAAAGACACTAAATATAGCGACATGCCATGAGTTTAAAATAAAACATATTTTGCTCCTTAAATTTTAGAAATCATGCATACTATACAAATTTAATGCCTTAATATTTTTTAAATTCATTTTTGGTAAAACAAAGTTCATTTTTGTTAGTTTTTAGTCAATGATGGAAAAGAGAGAAAGAGGAGTTGTCAGATTCTGGCGGTAGAGAGAGAAACACATCATTGACATTGATTTAGGCCACTAAAACGAATAAAAATTATGTTAAATTGTTCCATTTAATAACAAGAGCTCATATTATGTTTTTTTTATTATCTAAAAATACATATTTAAGCTTAGGTTGATTTTTGGTTTAGAAATGACTTTTTTAAGTGGAGTTTTGGGATTTTTGACGCCATTGATAGAATTATTATGATTAATAAAATTTTTTGTAGGTCTTTCGGGGTAAAAATAGGTTGAAAATAGGTTTTCAGTCTGAAAACTCTTAATCCTTAATTTTCCAGCCACTATTATAGACAAATTTTGGACAAAAGTAAGTGATGTATTGTCTTTTCCTTTTTTAAAAAATAGGGCGGATGATATGCCCTAAAAACAGTGAAAAAAAAGCTCAATTGTGCGAGCTGCCACGCAATATGCATGTTGACTCAACATAAATAGATGAGGCTTGTCAATGATTGACCCTTTTTTTTCTTCATGTTTATTATGATTTTTTAATGTAAAAAAAGTTGTATTTAGATTAATACCCTCAATTTTTTTTTAGTATTTTAAGTAGATAAACTATAATTTTGACAATAAATAATTTTTACTTTAAGACAATGTTTCTTATATGTATAACCATGCATCATATTATTTATTTATTTATTTAATTGAATGCGTTTCTCTTTTTTATTATCATTTGATTGAGTAAAAAAATAATGAACATAATGTAACAAATTGCCTATAATATAAATGACATGACTCTTATATTGTAAACTCTTCTACTATTCACCATTTAACAATTAACCATGGATTCTAATAACGTTTTTTGAAAATGTTTTATTATGGTCCTCAAATGTTTTATTTTTTAACCGTCAAGCCTTTTTAAACACCTAATTCTATGTTTTTTCAAGAGAGGGCTGAATAAAAAGATCGAGAATTGAACTAAAAAACTTAGATAGTATATGTGATTTTTTAAAATTTGTTTAAAAAATATATTTTATATTTAAAGTTAAAAGATGTTAGAGAAACATTGTTTTTCTACACCTATTTGCATTGAAGGCTACAATAGTAATTCACGTTGTTTTTTTTATATATAATTTGGTCCTTATATTATGTATTTATTTGTATTTATATTTTATAATTTATTTTAATTTTATTTTTATATTAATTTTAAAATAAATTCCATGATTTTATTACTCATTTTTCATTAATTTTAATTTGTCTTTTATATGTTTTTTTTTTTTTATGAACCCATTAAATTAATTGATTGACTTTGGATGAACTTTCATATAATTTAATTAAAAACTTGAGGTGAGCATTAATTCAAATTAATAAATTATAAGATTAAACTCAATGATACTTTTTTAAAAATCTTTATTCTATTAATGTTTTTTTAAATAAAAAAGAAAGTTTAGTCCGGTCCGCAGGCAATTACTAGTAAAAACTCTAAAACACGTGGGCTGTGTACTGTGGATCAGGACTGTATATACGGTGGGCTTGCATAATACATTTGGGGGCCTCTTCTTCTCCTGGGCTTTGAGGTGAGTCTTGGGTGTGTGTGGTTCAGGTTCGAGGATGTTCGGCTGGCCATGTGTTGTGGCTACTTTTTGTTCTCTCCGTGGCGCACCTTTTCAACCATTGCTTCCTGCTCTAATCGTGGTTTGGATTGCCAGCTCTTTCTCTGAGTGTTCTTCTAGGGTCCGGGAGAGCTAGGTTTTTTCAGCTTGGAATCTCAAGGTTGTATCTGTTGTTGGCTCAGAATCATGAAATGTCTACTTAGCTGGGTCCTTAGTCTTCGGATTGTCATTAGATTATTGATAATTATAGTCAGCCATGAGAGCAGGCATCTAAATTCAGTTTTTCTTTGTGTAAATCAGACGAAAAGCATCCTCATGAACGAAGCATTGAAATATGAAAAATACCCAACAAGCGCAAATTTCCACCGGTAATAATAAACCATAACACCAAATATAATTTCTTGATGATACACTATTACTATCAGATAGAATAATAGTATATACCACCTTAAGCTTCAGTGATTATTTATATTACTGGCATTAATAGTGTGTCAGGCCATTGAACCTTCAGAACCATCTTCACAGCAGTCAGCCACAGCCACGCTCCTCTGGACGCTTTTGTATGAATATCGCTTAGCCAAGAACACATATACAATCAAGTTTGCTGCGGTCATGCCGGCTAAAAGCCAGTAAAAATAGTCGAGGCGGCTACTGTTCAAGTCTTTTCCAAACCAACTCTTGCCAAATCTCCCGGTCACATGATCGATAGCTGTTATCAGAAGACTACTAATGAAGTTTGCAGCTCCAATCACACTGAGGTAAAAGGCAATGCCTAGGCTTCTCATAGAATCAGGAACCTGGTCATAGAAGTACTCCTGCAAGCCCACCAGAGTGAATGCATCTCCCACGCCAATAATGATGAATTGCGGAGCCAACCAGAAGACACTCATTGAAAGTGAACCCTTCACCGGATCCTTCTCTACCACACCCAGTCTCTTCCTCTCAACCAATGCTGAAACTACCATCGTGGAGATTGAGAAAAGCATTCCAAAGCCAATTCTCTGCAGGACTTTGATGCCTCGCTCATTTCCTGTAGCCCTTCGCAGTAGTGGGACAAGGATCTTATCATAAACCGCCACGGCTACCATCATTCCAAGAGCAGAAAGCGCGAAAATTGAGGCTGGAGGGATCTCCAAGCCATTACCAATATTTCGGTCCAACATGGTGCCTTGCTTGACGAAGAATGTGGCTGTTTGCGACACAGAAATCCCAAATGGTAACGTAGCTAGCCATATTGGGGCCAAATTGAGAATAAGCTTCATCTCTTCAACTTGGGTCACGGTTGCTAGTGTCCAAGGGTTTTGCTTTTCAGCACAATTTTCCCAATCCTCCACTATAGCGGCTTTGTCAAGAAACCTGCAATTCATTTGGGATCGTTAAACGAGCAGTTTGAGACATTTTGGATGATACATGCAAGCCTAGTTAATTACAAGGACGCGCACTCTCAATGGAAACTATTATATGAATCAGTTCACTTGCTTACTTGAGCCTTTCGGTATGGCAGAGAAGCCTCCCTTTACCCACTCGTGACTTGGGAACTTCATGCAATTCAGCAGGATCAGAAGGATATGGCAGCTTTCTCTTTCTAATGGCTGCTACTAGGACCTGCAGCATTGGGGTTAAGGGGCTCCCAGATGGCACATGATAACGGTAAAATGGCCTTCCTACAACGAAGATGGCTAGTGATAAAGCCATAACTGCTGTAAGAATGATATCTGCAGCTCCCCAACCAACATGATCTTGTACGTAAACAATTACAGTCACACCAAGTAGAAGGCCACAACAAAGGCCCAGGTTCCACCAGTTGAAATAGGACATCTTTTTCTTTCTTTCATCACTGTGATTCTCGTCAAATTGGTCAGCTCCAAAACTCTCCAGCGAGGGTTTGTGCCCTCCGGTTCCTATGGAGATCATGTAAATGGCTAGAAAGAAGACCCATTCATGAACCTTTCGAGGCTCCAGACACACAGCTGCGTCACAAGCCTTCAGACTTGGTACCAACGTGGACAGTGTTAAGAGAATCAAGCCCTGGTGAATAAGATAGATAAAATTACAACTTTCAGAACAAATTTGATAATAAAAAAACTGTTCGGAAGAAAGCACGGTGAGTGATTGCTGGCTTTCAGAACATTTATGTTAGATGAAGATGCTCAGGTCAATAAGAAAATCTATCTTCCATCGATGGACACAAAATTTTAGAATAGATTGAAAGATTTTTGTTCTTACTCTACTAAAATTTTGAATTTTAACTGATGGGATATTTAAAAATAAAACTTTAACAATTTGTTTTAAAAAAAAAGACATGGAAAAAGAATTTACCAGAAGATAGACCACAGATGAAATAAAAACAGTTGTGAATCGGCCCAAGCAAGCATCAGCAAGAAAGCCTCCAAATAAGGGCATCAATGTAGTCACACCAGCCCAGTAGTTTACATTCCTAGCCGCTGTCTTGAGATCTTGATGAATCACCCTGGTAAGGTAAATGACGAGGCTCGTTGCCACTCCGAAGTAACTCAATCTCTCACTGAATTCAATGACTGCCAAAAATAAAAATAAAAATACAAGCCCATTAATTTGAGAAAACAGTAATCATACCCTCGAATCTCATTCTGAACCCAAAACGAAAACTGTGCCATGGAGTTTCTGCGCATTGACCCATTTCTGTGACAGGTTTTTCTTGTTTTTGTCACGAGATTTCACAAGTAAACAAAAGACTTGTGCCGTTATTGTGGACCTTACCACGTATCTTTGTAGCCCATTAAGGGCCTCATATATTGGCCACCTAAAGCAGTAGGGACCCCATGCAAAGCATAAATTCTTCTTCAATGTGTGATTGAAAGCGAGGAATCAATTGAATGGAACTTTTACTGATGTTGACAAGAACATGTAAGAATAATTGCATTTCATTACTAAACAAAAACACAAGCACGTCCAAGTTGCTATATTTCTCCTATTGTTTGTTTGTTGGATGACTATTCGATCTTCGTATTGTTCTGACAATCTTAATAATTTTATGCCTTTTCAACATCTTGAGAAGATAAATGGTAAGGATTGTTTTTTTTGGGGTTATTTACAGTAAAAAAAAGCTGATCAGCAGAAATATAAGATAAATAATATATAATTACAGTACAAACCATGCAAGGCATGCAGCCAAGAGACTGTTTTTTTTTTTTTTTTTTTGCTTTTTTGAAAGAAAAAGAGATCGACGGAAGAGATTTAATTCAAGGATTGCCGGAATGCAAAATAGATCTCAATCAAGTAAACGAGAGCCTAGCTCATGCACAATATATTCTGGTTTTAAATATATTTATGAGTTTCAGTATGTGAAAACTTTACCCAGATTCCACAAGAATAGAACCAAAAAGAAAGTAGCAGTCCACCAGCTTGTGCTCTAACTCATGACTTCAGGTTTTATCAACATTACCATGGATAGTTTTTTTTTCAAAAAACATATTCTCATGACAGAAATTGTATTCCTGGCTAACTCATGGATAGACATTCCCGTTTTGGAATCATGAGAAGAAAAGTGACGAGTTCCATGAAGACTCTATTTCTGGGAGTAATATTCATGGCTAAATTAATTTTCTTAAGTAGAGTATATATATATATATATATATATATATATATATATATATATATACTTGATTGCATGAAAGTCTGCTTACCGATGATGAAGAGTGATGCTTTCCAAACACCAGTGGAGGCCCTGAGGGGAACCCTTCCTTTATGATCCACCGAGGAATCATAAACCCATTTCTCTTCATCAACACCTCTTGTCTCCACTCCCTTTTCAAGCTTCATCCCTTAGCAGATATATACTCCTGCCAATGCTTTTACAAGGCCCTAGTATTTTTGAAGAGTGCTGCTGGATACTATGGCTGTGGATTTATGGAAGAGAAGCTTGCTTTGGACGTCTTTATATAGAAGAGGGAGGATTTGGTTCGTTGACTCACCGAGCAAAATTCCTTCTTTCCAACTGACGACAAAGAAGTAAAAATTTATAGGGTGCAAGAGAAAATGGATATTTTATTCTTTTACTTCCCACTCAAGATGTCACTGTCAGCCTACAGATGGGAATGGCATCCAAATGTTTTTTGCTCTTAGTCCGGGACCATTTAGATCCTTTAAACTAGTAAAGAATCTCGTAACCTTGCAAAATGATAGTGAAAATCGAATGCCTTCATAGCTCATTCCACTGGATTTTCATCCTTTCAATTAAATACAACCTAAATTCAAAATGGAAAATATTTATGGACCTCGATGCACTAAACCCACCACGTGATAATCATATTACCAAAACCTTCAACTTGCGTCGGGGAGGACACTAGCCATTCACTAGCACTTTGAAAGCTTTGTGAGTGGACACACACCTTGATAGCCCTTCACTAGCCATTTCGTTTCAATCTAGTGGCCATCAAAGATAGTCATTTTTTTTTTTTTGCTGGAAATCATTCTTTCCCCCCCTTTTATTTTGATTTTTATTTCCTTAAAATGTTCTTTGATTTTTTAAATTGTTTAACTTTTGGTTGATTCTTCAGTAGTTGTTTGCTCTTAATAAGTTTTTAAGATGTATTTTTTTTATTGAATTATCAATTATTGGGGAGGTGAGGGTTTGAAGGATGTATTTCCTAAATTTGTTTATGAGAGTGAGTTTTGACTATTCTTGAATGAGAGTCTCTTCCATTCGGTTCTTTTTTTTTTTTTTTAACCGTCTGATGATTGATATGGTTTCTTGTTAATAATGTGGTATTTTAAATCAATGACTCTACATGGCAATCTATTTATTTGAATCTTGACCATACTATGTGCTTGGTTTACTATGGACAATAAGTAAAAAAAAGATGATCTTTGAACACACTCTACAGTGATCAAGATAATCAGTATTTACATAGGAAGCCAACTATTTTTCAAACTTACTAACAAAACAAGGAGTGATGGGGGTAATAGAAGTTCCTAACATTGATATAGAGTATCATGTTCTGTTATTGATTTGTTAAATCTCTTGATATATGTAATACATTGTTCGTACACCTTCAACATGTTTTTGGAATGTGACTTGGTTATTGCAACAAAAATAATTAGTATCTTTGATGTGAAATTCTTGAACACGTAATTGAGCAATCCACACACAAAGATACCACTTTCTGAAAAACTAGGTTTGATACAAGTGTAGCACAAAAATAATTTGTATCAAGACACTAACACTATTGGTTTTGAACCCCCTACCCAACGAATAACAATTTGCGAATGAGAAATATAGATCGATGTCATGAAGCTAGTTAAACCTCAATAAGTCATTTTCAGTTCTTTAAATAACTAAGAAAGATTTAATTTTCATCTTCACAAGCACATAAAATTATAGCAGAAATCTAAATATCATTAAGCAAAAATATAGACTTAGCTTACTCATGTGTTTTTAACCTAAGCTAAGCTTTAGGATACCCAAAGATTTGGATTTGTATAAAATTCATTTACAATCAAATCTAATCCTTAAGTACCTAAGCCCAACTAGTGTTTATTAACCCTGAACCCAAAATACAATTTTAAAATAAAAACTTTATGTTGTTGTCACTCAAAAATAAGATAAAAGAAGTCTGATTTGGTCTTCAATCTTGTTGACTTTTAGGTTTTCTCCCTAGTTTGGAGAATCATTACTTAATCCATATAGCTTAGAAAATAAATTTGATAGCTCATTAGTTTCTTTTGTAGACTAAGAAACTTCTTATTTTGAATGCTAAAAATCCCCTCTTCTTTAGGATGTAATTTGAAAGAATATCCTTATTTTCTTAAGAAAATAATATGTTGACTTGGACTCCATGTAATAATAGAAAAAAATAAGCCCAAATCAAGGTCGACTTGGGGCATAACACATCAACACTCTTTAGAACTTGGATGTGACCCTTTTTGGACTTGAACTAGATGAATTAGAGGTTGATCTTTAAGGTATATAGTCGTCTTTTTACATTATAGGTCCATCTTATTCCATGTGCAATAAACTAGCCCATTTAATGTCTCTTTAAGTCTCTTTACCCTAACTCTTGTAATAGGATCATTTGACACCATTAATGGGTCAATGACATGTATAGGAGTGGTGCTGGATTGATCCTCCTCATCTCCTCTCTCTTTAAAAGGATTCAATTTCTAAAAATTATCTACATCAAATAGAGAAAGATAAGAAATAAAGGTAATACTAACACTATACTCACATGTGAAATCAACTTTATATGCATTCTCATTTATCCTTTCCAAGATTTGAAATTGTTCATCACTTTGTGAATGTAACTTGGACTTCCTTTATGCTGAAAATCGCTCCTTGTGCATATGCACCCAAACCCAATCACTAAGCTTGAATACAACCCATCCATGCCTTTTATTGACTTTATTTGTATACATATGGCTTTTTCAATATACTGTCCTACACTCTCATAGAGTGTATTCACCATTTGTGCCGTATGACTTCTGTCAAAACTAACCATTTCATCAATAAGTAAAGGAATCAAATCCATGAGAGCTAAAGGGTTAAATCCATATACAATCTTAAATGGTGAAAATTAATAGTAGAATGCATATTATGATTATATGAAAACTCTATAAATAACAAACAATCTTCATAAGTCTTCAAGTTCTTTTGCATGACAACACAAAAGTTATGTTAAAATTCTATCAACTAATTTGGTTTGTCCATTTGTTTAGGGAAGACATGTAGATGAAAACAACAACCTGGTACCCAATTTTTCCCATTACACCTTCCAAAACTAACCAAGGAACTTAAAATCTCTATTATAAACAATGCTTCTAGGGACCCCATGAATCCATAGTATCTCTCCAAAAAATAAATCAACAATATTAGTTGCATCATCATTTTTATGACAAGGTATGAAATATGCCATCTTCAAAAATCTATCTACAACTATGAAAATTGAGTCCATACCCCATTTTGACCTATGTAAACCTAATACAAAGCCCATTCAAATGTGTACCCATGGTTCTTTAGGTACAAGCAAATGGGTATACAATCATGTAGTTGAATCCTAGACTTTGTTTTTCTACATGCTATGCATTTATTACATATACACTGCACATTCTTTTTATTTTTGGGGAAAAAAAATGCTCATATAACATAACTAAAGTCTTAAAACAACAAAATGCCTACTTAAATCCCCCCATATGCTTCACATACAAGCAATTCATGCATAGAACTCAATGAAACATACAAATAATTTTCTTTAAACAAGTATCCATCAAGCTTATAATACTTTCCAAAAATGAAACCTTACATGCATAACCAACAATAGAAAAATCATTATCATCCTTCTACAATTATTTTATGTGTTCAATCCTAGCAATCTAACATCTAAAGCGGATAAAAGAACAGACTTGTGTGAAAGTCCATCAACCATATTGTTTTATTTTCCTTGCTTATATTTGATCATATACTGAAAAGTTTTAATAAAGTTAACCCATTTAGCATGTCTCATATTCAGCTTACCTTGTCTTTTCAAGTGCTTCAATGATTCATGATCTAAATATATCATGAACTCCTAGGGTCACAAGGAATGCTACCATGTCTCTAAAGTTACAAAGGCATATAACTCCTAGTCATATATAGGATAATTTAAGGCTAACCCATTAAATTTCTCATTAAAATACACAATAGGTTTTATATCCTGCATTAACATAAATCCTATACCGGTTAAAATTTTGTGCAATAGAAAAAAGAATAGATGATGTTCAAACTTTATGATGCGAATCCTAGCAAAATTTAATGGTATTTGCGACCCCAAGATCAATCTAACCCAAGTTTGTTGAGAATTGAATGAGCTTATCATAATAGAAGACTTGCTCCAAGGTAACAAGACTATAAACCAACTCGATCACAACGCCTACACCTGGAGATGAGCAAAGGAAGTATAAATTCACAACAAAGAATGGTCAATTATTTGAAGAGTTGAAAGTTCAATCAAGAACCAAGATAAAGCAACCATAGACGGCTACAATGTTGAAAAATATTATTTAAGAAAAGTCCCTAACATTATTCCTAAGGAGTATTTATACTCCAAGCCAAAACCCTAGTTTTCCTAATAGGTCTCACATAGCCCAAATTAAATAATAATTAACCCAAGCTAAAACTAGCCCAACCTAATTAAAATAAACAAATAAACAGGTCTAAAAACCCAAACAAATTGTCACCTCTCAAAATAATTAAAATTTGATAGCCCAGCTAATTAAAGAAGACAAGTTCGTTGTTTTAGTATTTTGTCGGACAGCAGCAAGATCCAACTTAAAACAGATGGTTCTATCTCGTCTTAAAGAATTAAAAGGAGTGTCATATACTGTTGAAAAGGTATGGAAGTCTAGTTTTCATAAAAACTATAATCACATCAAAATTCAATTTGTAGCTCCAGTTATGACTAAAATAGTAACCAAAGGTCAAACTTTCCAAATCTATTCTTCTTCTCTCATTCCTTGTGTAATGGTCTTGGTTCCACCAACAAGCCCTTCTTAAATATAAATGAGATTAATCAAGGCTTGATCTTTATTATTACAAATCCTCTTGAAGTCCACCTTAACCCATGTATCTTGAAGAAGTCCATTGAAAACTTCTTTGAACTTCTTAGCCCTAAGCCTAGTAACTAGACCAACTGGAACCTCTAATGGATCATTTGATGGTTAGATCGCATCACTTCATTAATAATAATGAAATGTAAAAAACAAACGGGTTGACTATGTGGAACTCATTGATAATGTCAATGAATTTGGGTTAGCTACTATTAGAGAATAATATAAATCATATTATGGGACCTCACTTATAAGCTTAAGCTTTTAGGTGAGATGGTTCCTTAACATAGTATTAGAGTTTTGTTGATCCAACGGTCACAAGTTCGAATCTCACCACCTCCATTCTATTTGATAAAAATCAAGCACAAGGTAATGTAGGCTTGTGCAAGTTTCAAGTCCAAAGGGCTTTCACTTGAGGGGATGTGTTATAAAATAATATAAATCATATTCTGGGACCTCACTTATAAGTTTAAGCTTTTAGGTGAGATGTTTCCTTAACAACTACCAACTTTGAAAAATCTTGATCTAATTGTTTGCTTGAAATAAGCTTCAAACTTAACATGTGAGATTTTCTATGACGTGAAGCAATTAATTTAATAGGTACAAAGCTAACTTAAATGATTGATAAAATGTATGTCAACCTGCCCTTTTTTATTGTTTTGATAACAAGATTACAACATATTGAATTACACTCGATTAACTAGAGTAAACTTCAAATGTGCAACCCATGTTATAGACAAAATCATAAAGTGTTAACTTAGTTGCAACCATTTCTTTCCTTACCCTTTTCGTATTCTATTGTTGCTTGAACTAATTTGGGTTTGAAATTCGGAGTGCTAATGAGTCTATTGCAACAGTAGTTGCAATAATAATTTACCCTGTCAAATTAGTTTTTCTAATAGTTGGATGATGTTATAAATACATTAGTTTTTATTAAATTATGTTATATAACTTTATGAGATGAAAAAAGACTTTCAATAATTGAAATATTCATCATAAAATAGTTTATATCCGGAGACTCACCAAGTCAACCCCACATATCTTAGTGGCGTCATCAGAGTCAAACTCATTCCAAAATATATATATTGGTAGCACTTAAGCAGCATAGCTGGTGATTCAAATGCAATGGAGTTTTGGGAAGAGAGACTGTGTGTGTGTGTGTGTATATATAGTGAAAATCCGGATGTGAGTGTGTGTGAAAATCCGGATGACGTCGACAATCTTTTCTCAACATGATCATCACCAAACAAACAAAATAGTGGTAAAAATCAATATGATTTAGAAAAAAGATCAGATGAAGCAGTTAGTAGCCTTGAAACACTTCAAAACTTTGCTATAATGAGCTTATCCCATTAATCAAGAATGTGGTTTAGGTTTAAAGATAAACAGAAATAATTCAACTCAATGACAAGCTCAACTAGTCTGTGCTTCTGGTCAACCGTAAGTTCATAACAAGTACAATTCAGTGGCTGTGGTTGATGAATTAGTGCGTAACTTTTTTATTGGTGGTTAGAGCACTCTGGTTTTATATGATTAACCTTTCTAAAAGTTATAAATCGATGCAGGGATTCGCCAACTAATTATTTAAATATTTTTAGAGCTAAGTAAAGCTAGCAGTACAGTATCAAATGCGACATTTTTGGGCGCATAACATAGCAGGTTTGCAGTTGAAGCAAAAAATAGAGGTGTCTAATGATGGGAAACTCTTTTTTTCCATTGAACCATGTGTTTTTGGTTCTCATTTTAATCTTTCTTTTTGCCTGTATTCGCACCTCTCTGTAATTTCAATCAAATCGTAGAAAGCAATGCTCTCATGGCTTAGCTAGCACAAGTGATAGAGATAGACATCTATGCAACAGAATATAGGCCCAGTTTCAACTTGTCAGCTTATGTTTTGATGCGTGTCAGAATCCACTATTTCCCATCAAGGTCCTTTCATTCTCAGATCACAGGCTAAGCCTGAAGTTTTGGACAATCAACAGTATCTTGGAATTTTTCGGGGTGTACACATACATTCAACAACAGCGGCCTAAGAAAATAATTAGCCGTGATCTTGGGAACATATTCGAAGATCTTCAAGGAAAAAGAATGCAGCACATGCAATGTTATAAACTTAATGCGTGCCTCTCTAGTGTTTCATGTTTAGACGAATAAAGTTTAGGCACTGGTCAGTTTTCTGTTGGCTTTCTCTTACTATAAATTGCGTTTTGACACAGAAAAACTGGGTGCTTCATGTCATACCATGCAGCTCTTTTCACACACTCTCACTCGCATGAAATTTTGATTTCCAATGCCTGAAAGAGAAAAGTGAGATGGGCGAGACTAGATTGATAATATGCTTTCGAGATGCTGTTTGGACGGCAGGTTTTTCTTTTCTTTTTTATTCAACTAAAAATAACATCTAAGGCTACAGTGCCGACACGAGACCCATCAGCAAGTTAAGGTAGCAGATCTATTAATGTCGTTGTATTAAAATGCTGGTCGGTTTTGAATACACCCCATGATGATCACATGCAGTTCTTTAAATAATAAAAAAAATTAGAATGAAGAGAACAAAAGGTGAGGCTGAAAAGCGCGTTGTGTGACCCCCCCCACCCCGGGGCCCGGGGCAAGGGTTCTTCATCTATCAAGAGAGGGTTCCCAGTCCCTCCGCCCCCGCCCATTTTTTATGCTTATTTTTATAACTGGTTGAAACATGATGCGTTAAAGTTTTCTCTAGAATTGAGTATTTAGGTACTACAATCGGCATACATTTATGGTGTTGGCGATCTCACAAGACTGTTATGTTTTACTGAAACAATAGATATAATTTGCGATTTCGAGTTTTGACGACGAGACATATTTCATAGTAGTTATAACTAAAGAGGTAACTTGTGTTTTTTCCTTCTCAAATTCGCCAAGTAAATTGAATGATTGTATTGCTTTCATGATAATGGACTGCTTCGGAGGTGGTCCCATGTTTTCTTCTCTCTACAAAGCGAGGATTTTCCACATAAATTTGGCCTGTTATGATTGATCTATTTTGTGCTTGTGTGTATTTATTTGTAAAATATGATTTGCACGAGGTGAGATTAAATTTTTAACGGTGGTATAAGAGTCTTATATTATAATTAAATACTGTTAGATGATAGGTCGCAGGCGCTAATGCTTTTGAAGACTTTGGTATGTAGTTGAGAGACTTTCGTTGTAATACCAGCTGGTAATTATGCTCCAAATAGTGTTTTGTCATTAAAGATAGCTCGTTCAACGAAGTGAAGTGGTAGCAGATGATGCAAAGGCTCTTGTCATACAGAATAGGTGGAAGATTTTATTCAATGGACACTACCGATCCAGAGGCATATTGTAGTTTAGTGGAGGTTTCAAATGTTATCTCTGCGAGAGAGGTCACATCAACAAAAAATTACAAGACATGGAAAAAAAGAATTGTTGTTATTACTTGAGATTGAAATGTGGTGGTGCTTTCATTTGGAAAGAAAAGTGTAATGTTGCATGTCTTTGTTTTGAACCGGTTGCTCACTCATTAACTAATACATCATTCCATATTTGTATCCATATCAACAAATGATCAACAATTTGAATCATACCACCAATAGAAAACTATCAAATACAAATTGAAAAAAATATTATCAGTACATTATGATGGTATTTATCGATGGAAATGACACCACTATTTCCATTGGTATTGGTTAATACCGAAAGAATTAAAGTTGGAAAATAAGGAATGATAAAAAAACAAAAATATAATTTGCTGTATGAATGTATGATTAATACATGTTAGGCTTTGTTTGAGATTTTGGAACTTAATTGGTTTATGATAAAATAAATAACTAGTTATTTAATATGTATATCTCATATTTTCTCAATTTTATTGTTAAGTTGAAAATCTAGATAAATTTGAAGGAATTTGCTGTTTTTTTCCTTCAAAAAATTGATAATCATTAAAGAGTATTATTAAAATAGATTAAATAATCTTGAATTCAATCAATGATACCTAACTAGGTACCGATTATTTGTTTAATTAACATTATTAATTAAAATCATGCTGTCATCAATATTCTATATGGGTTTCATATAAGTGATGAATGGTTATTTTTGGATATATTGAGTTTCACTTGAAAAATTATAAACAATGGATTGTTATAATGGGGTTGAAGATTTTATTAATTATACACTATCTAATCCAAAAAATATTAGTGGATGCAATATTAGATGTTTGTGTAGGAGGTGTGAAAATAAAAAATTTCTCAATCCAAATGTTATGATCATCTACTATATGTGGTGGTTTGCATACAGAAACCATTATATGTTCCTTATAAGATTATAGTAGAAATGATGGTCAGGTCAACTTCTAGTTGTAGCAATGTCCATAAATATAGATGATAACAGTAAATATTATAGGAGTATGATTATGAATGTAATGATAATGAATCAAGGTTATGGATATGAGTGTTCAATTGTAGATGAAAAACTAAATACAAACACAATTAGGTATTTTGAAATTTATAAGATTTCAATTAAATATTATGAGATGGTGCATAAATCACAATAAATTAATAATTGTTACACAAATATTCACCATTAAGTCAGATAATAGGCTGAGTGAGGCAAATTACAACAAAATCATTGAATGAGAGAGAGACTTTTTACATTAAGGGAATAAGTTAAGAAATAAATTATATGTTTTTTCTGAGTTCAAAATGAAACCCCCTGGTATAGGATACCAAAAATCAACATGTATCCAGACTTTTGCATGTTGTATTACTTTGAAAATGTACATTTGACTGACTACAAAATATGTTTCCATGCTTTGTATAAACCCAAAAAATGACAAGAGAATGACTATTTTCACACATTGAAAATTTAGATATATCCCAATCACTCATAGAATATAAAGGTTATTAATGTTTCCAAGTCTATTGGGCATATAACATGACACCATTCATATGATGCAGTGGATGAAGTTATGATGCACCCTTTCAATAGTGAAGCATGAAAGTAGTTTAATAAAGTGCATCATTGATTTTTAATAGAACCATAAAATGGATGTTTTGGGTTATATACATAAGGATTCAACCTGTTATTGTTGGTCAGTGATACTCATGACTTACAACTTGCCATCAAGGATGTGTATGATGCTAGTGCTCATGTTTTTATCTATGATCATACCTTGTTCTAATATTTTAGGTAGGAATATAAATGTTTTATCTTTTACCATTAATTGATAAGTTGAATAAGTTATGGCCATTCAAAACTTTAACATATGATGTTTTGAGGAAAAATATTTTTGTGATATGAAAGCCATTTTGATGTAGATTATCAATGACTTTCCTACTTATGAGATCATTTATAGTTTGAGCATACATTGAAAATTAACATGTTCATATAATATGAAAAATTAATGTTTTCTACGTGATAAAAAATCTTATTTTGATTGTAACTAGAAGTTTTTGCTAATCGATCACAGGTACAAAGAGAATGGATTTTATATATTTATAGGCAGAGTTGAACAACATGTTTTATTGCCGATGCCGTCAAATGAAGAAAAAATGTATGACATTGTCTTGCAGTATGATGACCTTTGATTTTCAATGTGGTAAGTAAACGTTTCATGGTTATGGCGTGACCTATAATTGGATAAAACAAAGTATTTTTTCAAGAGCTTTTTTATTGGAAAACCAATGTTCTCCTTCATAATCTAGTTGTCATGCATTAAAAAAAATATATTTAAAAACATTTTTAACAAGGTGATGGATGTGAAATGAAAGACAAAGGACAACATAAAGACTAAATTGAATATATCTTTATTTTGTAACTGTAAGAATATGAAGTTAGTTTATGATGAGCCATAGGTTACAAATGACAAGACCAAGTTTACCTTAGACAAGAATGCACATGTACTTGTTTATCAATGACTTAAGAGTCAATGTTTTCCTATAGATATTCTTTAACAAATCTAGATTGGTGAATTTAGAGGATGACAATAATCTGTTGAGTTACCAATGTAATTTAAATTGAAATAGT
Organism: Salix dunnii; assembly: GCA_015731905.1. Taxonomy (NCBI): domain Eukaryota; kingdom Viridiplantae; phylum Streptophyta; class Magnoliopsida; order Malpighiales; family Salicaceae; genus Salix; species Salix dunnii. The sequence goes on from CM027674.1 coordinate 11,332,088, forward strand.
TATGTTGAGTTACAAATGTAATTTAAATAACAAATGGAATGACCACTGAACTAAATTCCTTCGAAAGTTCCAACGAGTTAAAAATATATTACATGACTTTGCCACTTACAACTACATAAAAAAATTATCAACAGACTTATTCCATCAAAAAATTCAAAAGAGTTGAAAAAAATACATAACTTGCAACTATTAGATGTAATTTTCTAATATTTTAATTTCATCAGCATTATGCATATGATTACCAATGCAATTATCAATAATTTTACCAACAAAATAGATGCTAATATTTTTTGTTTGTTTGTTTGTTGTGCTTTGTTTATTTGTAAATCCATCAACAATTATATTACTAATGAAATTACCAACAACCTATAAATCATCGATAATATATATTCTGATGATAATTTTCAATCAATAATTTCTTTCTTAATAGAATCAATGTTTAAAGATCAATGAATTATTTCTTTGATATTATGCGTATTCTGTTGGTGTTCTACCTCTTATTGTTTTCTATCTAGAAAGCAAAAAATTAAGCATAAGGTTAATCTATACATTTATCAAGTTCAAAGTTTTTTCAATTCAAATAGATATTAAAATTAATATAAGATATTGGAGTGTCATATGACCTTCACTAACATTTTAAATTTCAAATATTCTCTTATTATCATAACCATGTCATTAAGGTCCAGTAATTGAATAAAAATTATAATCTAAAAAACTTAATAATTTCAAGAGTAGGAGAGTAGGTTGCGAGTGTTAGTGAATGTATTATAGGAGACTAAATATATGATTACAAACAAACTTAAAGAGGTTGACAATGGACTATCTACAATGTTTTTTTTAAAGGACACTGCTAGAAAATTAACTTACTCATACGGAAATATCAACAAAATTTTTCATTGGGATTTTATTGATAATATTTCCAACAAGAATGATCTTCTTTATTTCTGTTGTATTTATCGAAGGGTATTTCTGATGGTATTTTACAAACCCCATTTTCGACAAAATTGTTTTGTTTGTAAATATCAGTGATAAACACCGAGAAAATTAAAGCGAGATTGAAAAACCAAAGATTTACAATGATGTGACATTGGTTCCAGTAGATATACCGATGAAGTTACCAACCAATACATAGATTTGTGCGCAAAATTACAATGAAATTAAAAAAAATCTATGAGGTATGATGACATGACATTGTTACCGACAAAGTTACCAATATATATATATATATATTCCATTGGTATATGTGTTGGTAGTTTTTTAATTTATGACTTGATCATTAACCCTCTTCCTCCTTTTTCTTTTTCTTTTTTCTCTACAAAGCTAGCCACCACTTGATTATCATTGGAATGTTCTTAAAATCAATTCCATTCATGCAAGCTTTATAGTTCTAGGTGGCTTTAGCCGAGAAAGTGGATGATGAGATAACCAATATCACGATGAGATGACAGTACTTCACAGTGTGATGACCTGTGGTTATGCATATGGAATTATATTGGGGTAATCCATATGCTTCTTCCGCGGTCATGACCACCCTCCTTCTCTTCCTACAGTTTTAAATATATTTTAATTTTTAATTTACATTTTATATTATGAAAATTATTTTTTCATTTATTTTTTTGAAAAAAAATTGAAATAGTGGTGATGGAATTACAAACAGAACATTTCGTTGGTATTTTGTAGAGAATTGTACAGTAATTACTTAAAATAACACCATTACCGAAAGTTATATCGACAAAATGTTATGTCTGTATTTTTTAGAGAGTTAGACAATATTTACTCAAAATTATAGATGACTATACTAACATAATGTTAAAGATGGAATTACCAACAAAATACATTGACAATAAATACAGATGAAATCATCAATGAAATGTTAATGATGGAATCAATGATGATATTTTATGACAGCTTCACCGAAAGAAGGTTTTTGCTTGTGCAGTTGTTGGAGAAAAATATCAATGGAAAATTCATTACCTTTCTGACATAAATTTTTGCTAGTAAAACAATTAATTTTCTATATACTACCTCTTACGTTGTCTAGCTCAAAAGCAAAGAATTAGGCAAAAGCTCAATCTATGCATATCTCAAGTTCAAAGTGTTTTCAATTCAAATAGATATTAAAATTAATATAAGATCTTGTAGTGTCATATGACTTTGTTTTAATTTCAAATATTTTCTTATTATTAGAATCATTGCATTAAGGTCCGATAATTGAATCACCAACAAAAATAAATGCTGACAAGAGTTTTACTGAAAGAAGGCTTCTGACCGTGCGGTTGTTAGAAAAAAAATTATCAATGGAAAATACATTACTTGACTGACATGAATTTCAACTAGTAAAATAATTAATTTTGGTAGTGAGAATTCATACTCAAGTTTTAATTTTAATTTTAATTTGGTATCAGATTTTTAACAACTAAGTTAAATCCTATGATCTCTAGTATCCTCTGATTAAAAATTCAAAAAACAATAGTGAAAATTTCAAACTTATATACATTTCACCAACAAAGTAGATTCAAATTGATTAAGATTTTTCATAGAAGTTTACCTTAAACTTTAAAATTTAAAATTGAGATAATTATTTTTTTCCAATGAGAAATCTAAAAGGTTTTAAGTAATACAACAAGAGGAAGTGATCCTTTGTTTTAAGTTTCTATTCATGAGTCTTAGGTTTAAATGAGTTGATTGACACGTATTCTACCATGGGTAGGACTAAATATTTTTTAAATATAAAAAAACAATTAATAGTGTATGAATTTTTTTAGCAATGTCATTAAACTTGGGTAAGTGACATTAATCTTGAAATCTTCCAACTATTTATCCACCTCGAGTTTTCAATTAGATATGAAGAAATTGATTTTACAACTCCAAAATCAACCTAGATAACTTTTTAAAACAAGGCTTAAAAGATTTAGGATGATATTTTCTTAAAAAAATATTAAAATACAAATATATTGGATTGATCTTGTCATCCTATGATTGAATCATGTATTTTACTAGGTTTGATAATTTTATTTTGGATATTTTCTTAATCATATGATAAATAATAGATGCTTGAAATATTGAGCGTAAACCCTAAAATATATATTTGTATGATACCATAATAATCATATAATAAATAAATAAAAATCAATCACGAAATTTATTTTTCAACCAGAATAAAAAAATATAACTATTATAATTTAAAGTATTTACAGGCATGGAAACAATGATTTCCCACAGTGTTTAGTCCCCCCCACCCCCCCTGTAATCGTAATTAATGTTAAAAGTTTGATGCTACTAGAATATATTGTCTTTAACAATACTAAAATTCTTGTTATTAGTAAGAAAAAAAAGAAGTGACTTGTTATTAGAATATATTATCATTCATTTGATTTCTTCTATCGAAATAAGAAATAAATTTAGAGCTAAGGGTATCTTGAACAGTGTCAATCCACTGCAGCTCAACGTTCAGAGTCATTCTGGATATGGCAAGGTTTTTTCTTGGGACCGTAAAAGGACAGAAATGACCTTGAAGAAAAGAAAAAATAGCTTTGTGTGCAGGGGCTGTTTTGGATTTTCACTTTTTCTTCTCACCTTCGCAGGCTCATCTTCTTCAAACAGGTTTCTTTCTCGCCATGCAGTTAAGGTTCTTAAATATTTATTTAATCTGCAGGGAGCTTTACCACGCCATAATTTTCACATGATGAATGCCCTGTCCTTGATAATTGATTTAGAGTAATTTGAGAGGCCAGAAAACAAGTTCCTGTTTTTTTCTTTCTTGGTCCAGAATCTGCCCTTGGATCGGTTCTATCTTTTTGCTGTCAAATCTGTAACAAGCTGCGTCTTAAAGTAAGCCCATGATTGCTTTAAAAGTATGAATGAGCCATAATTCTTTTGTTTGCTGAGTCAAGCAGGATTATATTTGACCTGAAAGTAGAGGGTATACAAGAATGAAGATTTATAATGTGGATGCCCATTTGCCACCAGGCGGTCCCTTCCGCCACTATAATCTGGCTAATGGTGCCGGCAACTGTTGCCAACGCAATAAGAAGCACGCATGTCATTTCATCTCTTTTAAGCAGGTCCAAAAGAACACTTAACAACAACAAAATAAGAATATTCACATGCATTTAGTTTCCCTCCGATAAGCATCGATATATATAATTCACAAATGGTTTGCATCCACTTACCCTACACATTCCCATCTCTACAAGGCACGTTAGTAGTTGTTGTGTGTGTGTGTGTGTGGGGGGGGGGGGGGGTGATAATAAGTGTAGTAGCCATTAAGGTAACAGCACTGAATAGTGTAAACGATATAAAGTTTCCCTGTTATTGCTAGTACCCATAATAATGATGCAAAACTTGGATTCAGCAGCAGCGCATGAGTAAGGTGTCCAATGTAATCTTTAATCACCGAATAACTGATAAATTCGAGACAATGACCCCATAAGTGTAATCAAAGAAAGAATGAAAGAAAGACTTGGTAAGTTGAGTTTCTAAATGGTCAAGTTAAATGGATCCTTCATGGCTTGATCATGTGAAGACCCCATCAATTCCATGATCATTGAATGAAAACAGAAATCCAAAAACAAGTATGAAGGTTCTTGATGGCCCAACATATAGAGAATCATGCCTGCGCTAAATCTAAAAACCAAGGAAAAGAAGCATACATACGATCACTCTCTGTATGGAAAATCAAAACGGTCTTCTTTAGGCACCGGATAACAAATGCAAGTGTGACAACCTACAAATCCTCATTATGAAGTCAAATTTTAAAGATGAATAATGACGGCAATTTTGAGGATAGAAAAAGGAACCCACTAGCGTGAACTATAGTGGGTTGGAGAAGATGAGTGCAACAGCCCACTAAATCACTCATGCTTTTGGAGAAAAAGAAGGTGGAGGTAGCAGAGCTGATATGTGTTGACTCTTTACGAACAGAAGTGTGATGAAGATATTATAATGAGATTTTGGATAAACTGAATGAACATGTATCAAATGAGATTCTTTGACAAAGACACAAAACCAACACCCTCTTAAAGAGGATATGGCCTAATATTATCCCCAGGAGATAAGGAGTGTTTTGGGTGGAGAAAGAGCCTATAATGTTTGGTGAGATCTCAAGGAAGGATACATGTTTTCTCATTCTACATTCCAAAGTATGAGACTATCTATGATTTTATCTTGCCAAGGAGGATACAACTCCAGTCCTAACAAAGAATACCCATTTCTTCAAATTCAGGAACCATCATCATCATTAAACAAGCTAAAAGAGGTGGAGGAGACACTGTAGCAAAGTTTATTTAGCCTTGCATTGAAAAACACTGTAAATTAAAATGTTTTTTTGTTCACGTTGCTTGAGATTCTTGAGATGCTAGAAAAAAAATCCAAAACTTGGTTGATGCTTGGTTTAAAATACTAATTTGATTTCATTGATTTGGAAGGATTAAAGACAACCAAAACAAAACTTGCTAAATCAGGGATTGATTTGAGTGAAAAATTGGGTAGTGCATGTTACGAGCGAGAGTAAGGTTGTCGTCTTTGGGTGAGATGGCGATGGCCTCGAGCGTCCATTACAGCCCTTCCTTAGTGTCAATTGAATCAACTCGCCATGGTTTTACCTCCATGTTCAGCAGGTGGCGCTTCAGCTTGGTTTCACAGAACCACTCTTCTTTTCTTCCCTTTTTTTATTCTCTCTTTCTTCTCATCTCGATTTCTATGCGCGACTTTACCCAAAAACAAAAGTGGTATTTTGACTTATATCTTTATCAATTATAATCCTCTAATATTTGTTTCTTAATATGACATTGTAATTTTTTTTCCAATTTATTTATAAGAATAATCTTTCCAATTTATTTATAAGAATAATCATGGTTTCATGACCCCTGAATTTTTTGAATTGACATGACTTTACTTGAGTCTCTTTTTTTCTTTAAATATTTTTTTTTTATTTTTCAAATTGGATTGATTGATAATTAAGTTATTTATTTTTATTTTTCATTTATAAAATAATACTGATCTTACAAAATGGGTTACAAACTTGTAAGTTTCGATTTGATTGACTTGTTTTTTTAATAATAATAATCCTGGTCAATTCAGTATGTCACTATCCTAATATTTAAATAAAAAATATATTGCCCAATATGTCACTATGTATTTATAAAAACACATCTAGTTTCCATAAGATTGTATCTCATAATATAATTTTTTTAGTACAAAACAACTTAACAATATATTAACCTTTTTTCTATATTTTTTCTTTTAATTTTATTCACATTATATCACGAGTCAAAAATCTTGTAAATATTCTAAAAAGAAATCCATTTTCACTAAGACAATTAATTGTAGAAATAGAAAATATATAATTTTCCCAATTTCTTAAGTTTAGCAATGATGAATTTGTACTTTTGTACAACTTTGTTTCTTGCAAAAATAATTCTTTTTTTTTTAAATTTATCACTATTCTTTTTGTTATTATCTTCATTCATTCTTTTGTAAATTCTTTCTAAATTTTTGCAACTCTTTTTTTTTTAAATAAAATTCTTTCTCCATACACTTGGCCTCTTGATCTCTAATATTTTCGTTCCTGTCCTTATTCATTAATTGTTTTGAATTATTTTGCTTGTAGTTAATTTATTTATTACTTTATGCTTGACCTATTTATCACCTTCACTTTTGTTAATATCCTATTTATTCATTGTTGGAATAACATTGTAAATATTTAAAAAAAAAACAATTATCTTTCCTTATTAGATTCAAGAGAAGCCACTCGACCTAAAGTCAAATATGTTTTTCCTCTATACATTCTTATTATTATAAAAGAAACTAACCTATATAGGATGTTTTATTTCTTAGAAAACAATTATTTTTATTATAATTCATCATCATCGTCATCATCAAATAAAATTAAATTAAATTGAAATGACACTTTTAAAATTTTGTTCATGTTAGGTTTTTTTTGGCAATTTTTACCGTTATACCTTGATATAACATTGTTGTAATTTTATAAGATTTTGGGGTTTGTGAATCCTTTTTAAGAGAATCTATATGTAATGTAGAGATGCAATTGTTGAAGTCTTTAATTATATTTTGGAAACATAATTTGTTTATGAAGAATCAATAAGGAAAACATACTTGTGATATTCTGTTTCCTTATTCCTGGATCAATTGCTTCAGGGCCACTTCGATTACTAGAATCAAAGCGATGTTTCACAGCAAGAACATCTTTACAGATCATAACAAGTTTAATGTAAAGTATTGAGAGAAAGAAGTATCTTTAAATATGGAAAAAACTTGTTACAACATGGAGAGAGAAATCCATATTTATACTATAGAGGAGAGGTTACTTAGCGGTTATCAATAAGTAACACCCCTAGATAAATAGACTAGGTTCATCCCTCATGGGCGAACCAAGTCAAACCACATCTCTGGATAAATAGACCGGGTTCATCCCTTATGGGCGAACCAAGCCAAACCCAATAACCAACATCTTCCACTTGCCTATGAAGGGCTAGATTTATCCAATATATTATTTTTTAAAATTGCAAAGAAATTTTATACTTGACGAATGGATCATGCGACCTGAAGCACACAGAGAAAGGAGCTCCAATCTATATAAGCCTAATATAGACCATATAGGAGACATCTACTTTATGATTAATTATTCCTTAGAGTGTACTCATATACCCAAGCACTTTTAGTTACACATGAATAAGTATGATTCAATCCCTCAAGAATTTCATAGTCAATCTATCATGACAATTACATGTATTCTAAATCATATCAAATTTATTCAAATGATATGATCCCGATCGGTGAATACAAGTAACATGTGTAAAACTAATTTTTTTCCATTCTCTATCACTTAATTCTGAATTAACTCGCTTTCTTAAGAGTAGTCCTTCAAGTCGAATCATTCCATGACCATGGGATATATTCCTAAAGTAGCGATCATTTATTCATCACCTTATGATATAGTCAAAAGTCACAAAGGGTAAGATTTTGAGATCTTAGGTATGATCTCCAAGACTCACATAATAAAGAAATAGGGATCCATTATTTATTCCTGTAATGGTCAACAACACATGTAGTATGAAGTACATGTTATAGTAGAGCCTACTCATTTTCTTTTCCAAAGACAAAGAGTGTATGTCTTTGTTCTCCTTGTTAGAGGAAATACACTATACGAGTTTTAGTCTTATCGCTAAAAAAAAGGACTTCAAATTAGAAATTCTCATTTGCTCATTATCATTAATGACAAATGAATTTTTCATACTCGTCTTCAATCATAATAGACACATGAATGGTGGGAATTCATTCATGTTGATTCTTTTATTTAAGAACCTCATCTTGGTTCCAAGTCTCTTTTTAAACATTAAAACTCAATTAGTCTCATCTCTATGCACCTTACAAATGCTAGAGGTGATTGCTCATGTGAATGAGTCAATCTTAGTCTATCGACATACTTTAACAAATTGTACTATACGACACTAAATATATCCATAAACAAATAATACATAAAATGATATTCAAATAACAATTACTCATTACTTAAGTACATTCTACACAAACTAATATATAATAATAATAATAATAATAATAATAATAATAATAATAATAAAACAATTAATATAAATTATTTAAATGATGTTAGTTTATTTATCATTAAGCTAAATTGCTTAATTTTGTTAGTAAGTTTTTTAATAATGATGAAACATACCTTCATTACATATTGATTGTAATATTTATGTGTTTCTGAATATTTTGTTGTAGTGGATAGACAAAAATAAATTGATAATTTATTGAGTTATGTGATTAATCCTATTCACAAAATCTGAGAGCACATTGATTATATGTATCACTGGATGCTTAGACTAGCCATGGGTGGTGTTTATGAATTCTACATTGAACATCAAATGTTGATTGTTCTCAATTCTCTGCCCGCGGAATGGTATCTGGTGCGACAATCTTTGGAATATAAGTTGAAATCCTTAGATTTCAATAATTTCGCTGATGAAATGGTGCTTGAGAGGGAGCGTCAGTATACTGAAAAAGGTATACGACGCACTGGAAGAAGCGCAAGTCATTTGGATGTTGTTGCTAAATTCATTCTATGGTTTGAGCAAACTGAACTTGGGGAAGATGACTTTGATGAAATAGATGATGTAATTGGAGACCCCATTTATGTTCCTACAAAATAAGATAATTCTAAAAAGTTTATTATTCTTAAGAATGTATTTTTTTAGACAACTGGTTGTTTATTTTCTATTGCATAAATTATGTAATTTAAGTTTTATTACATTATATGCATGTAAATGATAATATAATATCAACAATGAATTGATAATAATTCATTGATAATATCTGTAACCAGATCAGTGGGAGTTGTTAGTTGAAACTAATAACTATAATGATGCACTCATTTAAATTTTCAATAATAATTAGACCATACACATGAGAATTGATTAAGTGTTTAACATTTTTTTGTTCCAATAGTATGTGTTCAATTATTATTTGTTTAATTTAGAATGGAGTAACAATATATGTCATTTAAATTATACTATACTCTAATATTTGTTATTGGTGTCAATAGCACTTAATATGACTACATCTAAGAGCATTATTGCTAATTTGAACCATGGAGACAAACTAAATAAAAAGAATTATGATGTTTGACATCGTAAGATTAAGTATCTCCTGAAAAAGCAAGAAATGCTTGAAACAATCATATAACCAATGGTTGAACCTGAGCAAGGAGACACTACTCAGCATAAGCTTGATATGGAAGAATATCAAATTTATAAATGCAAGGATTTTGTAGATCTTATTTTGATGTTGAGTAGCATGCGAAATGATATAATCTTGCATTTTGAAAGGCATCGTTCAACTCAATCTATTTGGGACGCGGTAAGAATTCAGTATGGAGGAACCTCTACTACTAGACTTTGTCAGTTAACCCTGAAGTTCGATGGCTACAAGAAACGCCAAAATCAGACTATAAAGCAACATCTTATAGTCATGTCTAACATGATTAGTGAATTACACAAAAAATTTAAGAGCAGATCGAAGACATGAATACTTATCTAAACAATTCAAAAGTTTTTATGAAAAAAAAAGCATAGCTAGACAGCTAACTATTCATTATACTCTACAACGAAATGGTGTTGCAGAAAGAAGGAATAGAACCTTGTTTGACATGGTTAGGTCAATGATAGGGCAAGCTAACTTATCAATTTCTTTTTGAGGAGATGCATTGTTAATTGCTACTTACATACATGTGCCCTCTAAATATGTCTCATCCACCCCATATGAATTATGGAATGACATCAAACCTAATCTAGGTTATTTTCATCCATGAGGGTGTGCAGCTTATATTCACAATACTTCTCATGAATATGGAAAACTTGGTCCTAAGGGGAAGAAATGTATTTTTATATGTTATTTTGAACATTCCAAAGGATTTATATATATTGGTGAAAAAGTTGATGGAAGAGTGACAAAGATTGAGTCACGTGATGTTGTATTCTTAGAAGAGGTTTTTCTGAAAACAGGTGAGGTTAAAAAATAAGCCATTTAGTTGAGGATTTAAAAGAAACTAGTAATCCTCCTAGTGTTAGTGAGAGTGATATTTTGTCTATTCCTACTCTCATGGAGTAAGATCATGAGCAATTTCAACCTCGTAAAAGCATTCGTGAACCAATTCCTCATCGTCGATTTGAGATTGAAGGGGAAACGTTCATGATTGCTCCACAAGATGATGAAGAGCCATAAACATTAAGTGATGCTTTATTTGGTCACAAAGCGAAATAATGGGTTCAAGTTATGGAAGAAGAAATAGAGTCGACGAAAACTAATCAAGTCTGGGACTTGGTTGATTTACCGTCAAGATGAAGATCCATTGAAAATAAATGGGTTCTTAAAATTAAACATAAGGTGATTGGGTCAATAGAACGCTATAAGACTCGACTAGTAGTGAAGGCTATACTCAAGAAGAGAGAATTGATTATGAAGATATTCTCACTAGTTGTGAGAATTATTTCAGTTCATCTTATTTTAGTTATAGTCGCATATATGGACTTGGAGTTATACCAAATGGATGTTAGAACTGATTTTCCCAATGGAGAACTAGAAGAGGAGATCTATATGGATCAACCTTTAGGATTCGAGACAAAAGGATAAGAGCGCAAAGTTTGCAAACTTAATAGATCTATATATGGTATTAAACAAGCCTCTAGACAATGGAACATCAAGTTTCATCAAACTATCCTAAATGATGGTTTTGCAATGATGGAAGAAGATTATTGTGTATATTTAAAGCATTCTAACAATAATTTTGTAACATTATCCTTATATGTTGATGATATTTTAATAGCTAGAAACAATAAAGAGATGATTGATGCTACCAAAAGGTGGTTATCATCAAACTTCGACATGAAAGACATGGGTGAGGCTAGTTTTGTTCTTGGTGTGAAAATCATTAGAGATCGAGCTAAAAGGTTTTTGGGTTTAAGTCAAGAGACTTATATCAAAAAGATGTTAGAGCATTATCACATGCAAGACAATCAACCAATAGACACCCCTATTGATAAAAGTTTGAACCTAAGCAGTGATATGTGTCCCGAGACTTTAGATGAAAAGGAGAAAATGTCCAGAGTACCTTATGCTAGTGATGTCGATAATTTGATATATGCAATGATGTGCACACATCCCAGTATATGCTATGTTGTTGGATTGGTTTGCCGATATCAATCAAATCCTGGTAAAAAACATTGGATGACAGTCAAAAGGATTCCATGATATTTGAAAGGAACTTCAAATTACATGTTATGTTACCAAGGAAAGAAAGATTTACAATTGATTGGTTGCTCTGATACCAATATAGAATCGATAAGAAAAACATGTGATATTACGTTTCCTTGTTCCTGGATCAATTGTTTCAGTGCCATTTTGATTACTAGAACCAAAGCGATGTTTCACAGCATGAACGTCTTTACAGATCATAGCAAGTTTTAATGTAGAGTATTGAGAGAAAGAACTATCTTCAAATATGGAAAAAACTTGTTACAACATTGAGAGGGAAATCCATATTTATACTAGAGAGGAGAGGTTACTTAGCTGTTACCTTGTGGTTACTAATAAGTAACGCCCCTAGATAAATAGACTAGGTTCATCCCTCATGGGCGAACCAAGCCAAACCGCACCTCTAGATAAATAGACTGAGTTCATCTCTCATGGGAAAATCAAGCCAAACCCAATAACCAACAATTTCTATATCCCCTTTGACAACTTCTAGAAAAATTAAAAAAAAAACAATTTGTTGCGATGTCGTGGTATCACAAATTAATTACCTTAGCTTAAAACAAATCAAATAAGATAGTATAGAGCAAGCAATGGGTCGATCCTACGAGGATGATTTAATTATGATTTTTGTGCTATATGTCATGCAATTGGGGGGGTTGGAAATTGTGTAGGCTAGGCTAAAGCAAACTAAGCAAAAAATTATATAAAACTAAAATTTATCAATAAAACAAACCTTAGTTGCAAGTTAGCATCCACCTACAGAAATCAGAACTGATCATGGAAACGACATATCAATTTATATTCTGAATATTCATCTCTTCTTAAATTGATCCATCAAGTTAGCATCCACCTACAGAAATCAGAACTGATCATGGAAACGACATATCAATTTATATTCTGAATATTCATCTCTTCTTAAATTGATTCGTTAACGGATCCGCCTTATAACTTACCCTAACCATCAAACAACCACAGTGTCTGCACTAATAATTTGATTCAATAACATTAAAAACTAAATAAATTGATTAATTAAGAAACATAATTGTCTGCAATATATGTTTAGTTTGATTGAATGTTTTCTCTAAGATTAATAACGTACATCCACTATAATTATTAACTTAGTTGCTTCATAAGTTCATATATCACAACTCCGGTTTTGATATCAAATTTAGCAATAGATTGTCTACAATAATAACTTTGAGTCTACTCTTAGCAATTATGAACAATCATAGGAAAATAAGCATAGTAAAACAAACATATTCATCATATAAACTGAAAAATTGAGGTAAAAATAGATCTCATAGTTTTTGAAATCTGAAGGTTTTCGTGTCCTTGTAACCAAACAAAAGAGTCTAGCCTTGCATGTTTATTGAACAACTAAATAAAAAGATGGAAGAAAACATGATTTAGGGTTTGGATGAGGAAGATTTGTGTTTTCTTTGCTGTTGGCCGAAGTCCCTTACTGCCTCTTCTCCTTTATATATGCCTTAGAAACCCTAGTTTTTATTTTACAAAATAGTCATTCTTTAAGTTGACAGAATTTAGTTGTCCCTTGTAAAAATCATATCTTATTCAAAACACGTCGTTTTGAGCTGAAATTGGGATCCTGTATAGTTCTATGAGTCTTGAATCCAAAACAATTGGGTTTGAATCAATCAGACTTCTGTAGCTCTAGATGTGGAAGTTGTAATGGACAAAGGTCGACATCAACAGATTGCAAGATTTGACTTTGAAGGATGCAATTTCCATGTTATTCCTTATTTTATTTCTTTTTCCTTAGCTTTATAGAAAGTTATAGCTTTTGAATGCCACTGTAATCATTTCATTTCGATTTCTAGAGCTTCCGCTCTGCATAAAATATCGACTGAAGGTCAAATTTATCAATCACTTATAATTATTTTTGTTTTGCATCTTTCATCCAAAAATACCTGCAAAATATAAAACAAAGAATATCAAGGCATTTAATACACAAAACATATGCAAAAAACTAGGTAAATATGGATGAAACTATCAAATAATATGGTCGCATCACAATTTTCTCATCTACCTAATTTTTTCTTGATAACCCTATTAAATAATTGTTCTTTTATCTTTCAAGGTGTCTGTAAAAATCTAGATCAAACCGTTAATATTATGGAGGGAGATTGGTGAGAATTGAGCTAGATCAAGAAAATTCTACAAAGATAAAGATTTCCTTTTATCTTTCTCTCCTTCGAGTGCTAAATTGTGTGTATTGAAATATTACGGTATTAGTGAAATTATAAAAACATAACTTGATTTTAAACAAGAAATGATTAATAAAAATAATGTAAATTGAATGACTAAAGATGAAGATTTATGAATTTAAATAATGAGTTATGATAAGTTTTAAAAGTAGCTAGAGATGAGATACCTTGTAAAATGAAAATTAGTTGGATTAAAGAGCAATAACATGATCATAAATATGAGTTACGAGGAAAACATAAAAAATAAAACTTGGCTTCCTAAAAAAGCTAAGTTGCTAGCCATGTTATGGGAAAAAAGGGAAATAAAACTAAATCCATGTAAAATTCAAGTTATTAACACTTAAGAGAGATAAATTAAAGAACTAAAAAGAGTTTGGGAAGGGATTTAAAAAGAAATTGGAGAATATCAATGATTAATTTTGATGGAGGGCTAGTTTTGAAAGAGAAGAAAAGGAAAACACCTAGTAAAAATGGTACTCCCTTATTCATATTTCTTCAATTTATTATGCTTAAGAAGTAAAGAATCATGACTTAAACTAAGTTTGAATTAATTAATGATAATCTATGTGTTTTATATATAGAGTATGTAGATTTGTGTTTGAATAAATAAATAATTAAAGGAATATTTTTCTGTTAGAATTAGGGATATAAGCATTAAAAAGAATTAGGTTTTATTTGATAAGAATATAATGAGAGTAAATGGAACTTTGGAGTTGAAAATAGTTACGATACAACTTTAAAGGTGACAAGATTCAATTATCTAACAAGAATACAAAAAATTGTGAAATTCCTTAGACATAAAATAAGAACTGAAAGAAAATTGTGAAATTCCTTTAAAATAAGGATTTTAGATTTGAAATTATTATTTTTATTATGATACGAGGGAAATAACATAAGTTGAATAACCATCGACAATATACACGTTGATTTTGTGCTTAACACCTCAATTGTTAATAATCCTTCCATTAAAAGTCAATGATATTACATGATTCATAGTTTTTGATAATTTATATGTTGAAAAAGGAAATTATGATGGAAGAAATAGGAATAATTGGCATCCAAGTAAGGTTGCCAAAATTGTTAATATCCATTTAGGATTGTAAGAGTTATTGGCTTCTAAGTAGGAATGCTAAAATTATTGTTTTCAAAATAGGAATACCATAATAAGTGGCATCTAAGTAATTAATCAGATTGATCGATATCTATTCGAGATTACCGAAGTTATTGGCTTTCAAATAGAAATTTCAAAATAAAAAAAAGTAATAGTGAGGATTAAACGAGTTTATAACCAAATGAAGGTTTTCAAAACAATTAGTTCCCGTAATGAATAGCCAAATTAATCTATTACAAAATAGAGTGGTCAAGTTACTAATTCATTCAAGTAAAATGGGTAAATAGACAAAAAAAAAAAAACAAATGTAAAAAGTAATTTAAGTATGATTAGTACAAAAGCAATGAAGTATAATCGAGAATGAATTATTTTAAAATTAATTAAATTGTATGGAACATATTAAATATCGATTCATTGTTTTGTTAATTCTTATTTTTGGTCTTCCTAAGTGTTGTCATTAAAGAATTTTGTTGTTACTTTCTTGATATAGTTATTAGAAAACAATTGCACATAATTTTGTAATTATGGATAATGAGCTATTATATTTTAAGTACTTTCTTTTGGTATGTAAAATAAAGCATATGGACTTTAATGTTTTACTAGAAAATAACTTTTAAAGTATTTCCCTTGTTTTATTTTACATCATTTAAGTAGCATCCAAATTCTTATATTGCTTTATTAGTATACTAGATTGATTATATTAAAATTAAGTGATGGATGTAATGAAGTTATTGATGAGATGTGATTCTAAATGAATTGGATTAATGATTAAGATACATTTTAGTGAATTACATTCATATCAACATATGGGATTGATATATATTAGGGAAACTCTATCAAAATCTCGATAGAAATATACCTAAAAATGTTTTTTTTTTTAACAATCACTACTGGATATATTGTTAAATATTGATATATAAATTATGATCGTTATAGTTGGTATCAGAGATTTTACCTTGTTGAACATATTGAGAATAACTATTTGATGCTTAATGAATGCTTATTTGATTGTAGGATGTTCTGTAAAAAGACAAGGTGTGTAGGCCAATTCTTTTTCTGACAAGTTTGGGATTCAAATCATTGATAAAAATGTGGGATCTTTAGATGATTCAACTTCATATATGTCTACAACTTCTATATAGTCAGGAAAAGGAAGATTACTAGGACACCAAGATATAAATTCTTCATAAGAGATCGTGGAGGTATAACCTGTGGGATATAGAACAAGAGGTATAACCTTATATGATAGGCTAACAATTTGAGAGAGATAAGTTATGAGTTATATTTAGGACAATAGGATTCCAATATAGTTAGGAATTGGTTAAAGAAAGTTGAGAGCATAATGAATGAGTTAGTAATGCGTAATGACTTGAGGTTGGGTTGTGCCACTCAATTCCTTTCTGATAGCAGCTTGACATGATATAAGATAATGAAAGAAAGGAAGCCAACTAGAATACTAACTTGGGAGGAATTCAAGTGATAATTTAACAAATATTACTTGCAATATCTTTGAAACATTTAAGAACATGAGTTTATGTAAATATGACAGTCTTAAAATATGAGAAACAATATTAATTTTTTTTGTCAGTTTGCAAATATTTATTTGCCTAATGAGTGGGATAAAATTGAGAGATTCAAGGATGGTCTTAGACATGAACTACATATAGGGTTATGGAAAAGGAAAGAACTTGTTTCTTTTAAGAGACCTCCCCTTCTTAGGGAAAGAAAAGGATGACAATTTAATTAGCTTAAGAAAATAAAATTTAGGACTTGCGGATTAGGAAACAAAGGAGTGAATCTTATTAAGGCTCTTAAGAAGGGGTTGATTAGAGGTTAAGCATGCCATAAAGCGAGATCAATAGTAGGGTTAACGGAACAAGGTTAAAGGATTGTTACTTACCCTCGATGTATACCTGTAAGACTATTCAATTTTTTTTGGATAATGTTACATTTGTAGACACGAAGGACACCATTAGAGAAGTGCTTATATTTGCATTTCCCTCGTAAGAATATTGGACAGAGTTAAGACAAAAACAACTTACTTAGAGTCAGCAACAATTGGAGATAGTGAATAGAGCAAGTAGATAAGCTTAATAAGGGGTTAATGCAAACAGAGGAAAGCCTAAGGGAAAAAAAAGTCATGTGACCTAAGAGGAGGTCAAAGCTGCTCCTGTTATAATGATAGGCGGATATGAGACATGAGTAGATTTGTTGCCTTTAGAATTAGATATTCTCAATATGATTTTAGGAAAGGATTGATTGAGTGTTTATGGAGCATAAATGGACTGTTTTGACAAAACAATAACCTTAAATATATCAACCTAAAATTCTTATAGCACTTTTGAAAAATTAACATGTAATTTTTTTATAGGATATCACTACAAAGTCTTTATTTACTAGAGCATAGTATATTTATTGGTTGATTTATCAAATGAACTTAATATATCTCATGAATAACCCAAGAATTTGTTATACAAGGAATTTATCCTGTAAAATTTGTTATCTATGTTAGGTTTTAATTTTTAACTTATTAGGTATTTAAATAATATTTTTGAAATAAATCACCAACTAGTTTCATATATTATTTCATTAGGCTTAAAAGTATATTCATGTATAAGGTATATCTTTTAATCTCAACCTTTTTAATATCTCATCCTTTATATCCTTCACTCAAGTTCTTTTATTCATCATAAAATAAATAATTTAATCCTTTAAATTTGATCTCATTTTTATGGTTTAAAATGCTTGATTTTAGGATATGATCCCAACAATTTTATAATAGTTTAAGTCAAACAAATTAATATTGTTGCTCCATGATTACCTTATATAATTACAAAACTATTTAAACTTCAACAAGTTTACTTGTTACTAAATTTCTCATAGCTGGTATATATTTAATTTCTAACTTTGGTAGTTCCTTCACCATGGACTTTTCCCTTACACAACCATTATTCTAGTTGAACTTTCCTATCATGTTTACATTGAGTAAAGATTTGGCAACCACTAAGCATACATATTCCTCACCACTACTAATACAATGTCATTTCACTTTTATAATTGCCACCAAATTCTTAACATGTCAACACTTATGCAACCCATTTGTTGACATAATTACATTACACAATATGAGATTTTGCAATTATTATTAAATGGTTCTTATATTGTATTAATTGCATTTTGTTAGAATAATTTGAAATACAATATACATACATCATCTATACCCTCGTCTATATCATATCCTAATGATCAATGAATTTTTATTATTATAATTTCTAAGCCAACTTTGTAATTGTACCATTATTATCTTTATCTTGACTCCATTTCCTTCTCTTTTTTTTTCATTTGATTTGTTATTTTATGCACCATTATATGCATTCTTCCTTGCTAATACAAACATTGTCTTCATCTTTTACGAGAATTAGGTTTTCATTAATTCAATTTCATTGACACAATAATTAGTACCATTGATATGATTACACCATTATTTGTATATATTAACTATCGAATCTTATCAACATCTCATTAATAGTCCATTGAGTAAATGATTCAAGCATTAATAGTTTCTTCTGAGAGTACTAACTAATTCATAATCTTGGTCTTGAAGTTAATACATATCATTGCCAAAACCTCGTAATCAATCTTACAAAATATCATTTTATTTTTTTATAATATATCATTACCATAAATCAACTTTTTAATCAATCATATGGAACAATGGAACTAAATTACCAAATTGATTTTCCTAAACATCAATCAATTGAGGCCCTTATCTCATTCCTGGACACTAGCCTTATTATTTGTTCGCTAGTTCCAATAGCCCATCATTGAGTACTAGCCCCATTACCATATCACTAATTCCAACAACCTATCACAAGACATTAGCCCCGTTACTAGATCACTAGTTCTAATATCTTATTATCAGACAGTAGTTTCTCCACATATTTATTCCTATATTTACACAACAATTGCATATATAATAAAACCATTTTATTAATATAGAATTTGACACACTGTTCATAAAATAAATCTCACTTCAAGACAACAATTATCACATTTCATCTCAATTGTACTATCATTAACCTAGTAGTTAGTACACTGATGCCTGTAGCTATATTTAGAGCAACTAGTCAATCATATATTTTTCTTGTGATACATAATCCTATATATATAAAAGATAATTTACTTCCATTTCTCTAAACATGTTTGCATATATATATATATATATATATATATATATATATATACACGCAAACATGTTTACAGAAATGGAAGTAAATTACCTTATGCAAAATTTACAAAATAAAAGGATCAAGGTGCAAGGAACCTACCTTAAGTTCGTGTATGTACTATTACTCTTTACTACTGTCTCGTCCCTACAACCTCTCTTGTATCATAATAAGATTCAATTTCACAATTAATAACCATAGTTCATCCCAAAATTCCATCTAGAATATTCATTTATTTCAAAATTACACTAACAAAAAACTTATGTATATTCATTCATACCTTCATGTGCTTCTCATTTTCATCCTCACAATCTATTATTCAAATTTCTACATCAAGAATTTATTAAGAAAAATAATTGTTATTTACTCAAATTAATGTAATTTGCATATGTTAAACACTATTTAGTGTTTCTTTCATAACTCAACCTTTTTATAACTTAAATTTTGGTTCGGTTTAATCCCTTAAAAAGCTAAGACACACATCTTCAGTTTTTAAGAAATATAAATCAATTTAAGCAATTATCAAGTCAAAATTACTTATTTAACACACATAAATAATTTGTTTATTAGGTTATAACAAGATGGTAGAGTCTTATTATAAGAAAGAAGTTTAAAGAGTAGACACATATTTAATCTCTGGTATTATTTCAATTCTAAATCCCATTAACAATTTTGATTTTTCTAGGTTAATGGAAAAAAAAATCCTATTTATGGTTTAAGAGTTTAGATTATTAGGTAAAGTCTCAGAAATAATCTTATATTATTTTTTTAACATATGGTATCACATTAAAATTTAAATATTAAACTTTTGATGGCATATCAAATAATTATATCAAAAAAGTCAGATATAATTTTCTTAAAAAAACTTTTGTGGATCAACATTATTGCTAGCTACGAACATTATTGATGTGATCCAACCATCAAATGATTCATTGGAGGTTCTAGTTGGTCTAGTTACTAGGCTTAGGGTTAAGAAATTCAAAAAAGCTTTCAATGGACTTTTTCAATATACATAGGCTGAGGTGGACTTCAAGAGGATTTGTAATAATAAAGAGCAAGTTTTGATTAATCTGATTCAAGTTCAAGAGGAGCTTGTTGCTGGAACCAAGACCATTACACAAGGATTGAGTGAAGAAGACTAGTTTCAGATAGTTTGACATTTCATTACTCTTTTAGTCATAACTGGACAAATCGAATAATGATGTGATTCTAGTTGGGATGGAAACTAGACTTCCATACCTTTCCAATGATGTATGGCATGCCTTCTGATTCATTAAGACGAGAAAATCATTTGTTTTAAGTTAGGCCTTACTACTATCAGACATAATGCAGAAACAACAAATTTGTCCTTTTTAATTAGTTGGACTATCAAACTTTAATTATTTTGAGAGAAGATAATTTGTTTTGGTTTTAAACTTTTTTATTTTAATTAGTTTGATCTAGTTTTAGTGTGAGTTGATTATTATTTAAATTCAATTTATGTGAGGCCTATTAGGGTAACTAGGATTATGGATTGGAGTATAAATACTCTTTAGGAATAATTTTAGGGAGGCTTTTAATGATATTTTCAACATTGTAGCCAACTATGTCTTGCTCAATCTTGGTTCTTGATTGAATTTTCAACTCTTCAAAGAATTGACCATTCTTTATTATGAATTTATACTTCTTTTGCTCGTCTCTAGATATAGGCGTTGTGATCAAGTTGGTTTATGGTCTTGTTGCCTTGGAGCAAATACCATTAAATTTCCCAAGGTTTGCATCAATTGCAATCTCTCTTCTAAAATCAAAATAATTTGTTTATAACATGCTCTTGTAGATTGGTAGAGGAGATGGAAAATAAGTAATGACTCTTCACTGTTATATCAAACTGCATATATCTGTCTTCTAAACAAGCCATCGAAGTGTGTTATTCATGAACGCTTTCGTCATACAATGAAAAGACTTTTCTTACGACAACTTCACTTCGTCGAGCAAAGTAATTTTTAGTGTACATGCTTTGATCTTTTAGAAATCAGGTCAAATTCAACACAACCATGTTGTGTTTTTGGATTCGGGATCTTTTATCGTTGTTTAATGGCAACATTGAGCATAAAATAACACGATTTATTGTGCGCAGTGGCATAAAACTCTTTGGTTTGTCAATTCCGCAAAGACTCCATATGATCGGGGGAGAAATCAAATGATATTTCTAGATGTGGTTTCAAAGTGTCAATCGAAACAAGTGAGATCCAATTTTCATTTCTGATTATGCTTGGTATAAAGAACTGACAAACAATGTTGGTTCTTTAATTGATGTTTGCTTGAAAGTGGACTCATATATGGATTTGTTGCACTACTTAAAAAGAAAGCCTAAATTTCCCACAGTCTTCATTGATAAACAAAAACAAGAGAATAAACACCCTAATGGCTGGTTCAAATCTTGATGTAACAAAAGGTGAGTTTGCTACTAAAGTCTCTAAAAAAAGGATATCTTGTTATCCTAGTGATCACCCTCATGAAGACAATATGAGGGCTCAACAGATAATAAGTTGACGTGTGTACCAAACATTACTAGTCTAAGCACTCAGCGAAGATTTGGGATTTACACAAGCTTAAACCTTGACTAAAAGTTGTAAGGTAAGTTGTTAGTCATCCACTTAACTTAAAATCGCAAACCACAAGGATGTATCTCAAATAAATTAACAATACATGAACATATGTACATATGAGCTAGATAACAAAAAAATGAAAATAGGACTAAAAATAAAAAACATTTAAAAATTCAAACACATCAAAACAGATAAATAAAATCAAAATAATCAAAGTTTAGTCCAATATTTTTTTCAAAAAAAAAACCTTCGCTTT
This sequence comes from Salix dunnii, assembly GCA_015731905.1. Lineage (NCBI taxonomy): Eukaryota > Viridiplantae > Streptophyta > Magnoliopsida > Malpighiales > Salicaceae > Salix > Salix dunnii. Next base: position 11,354,275 of record CM027674.1, read on the forward strand.
TTTATCGTATGTCATCGCGCAGTTTCCCGGGAGGAGTCTTGTTTGGAAAGGAGTCGTCATCTAGTTATTGAGGATCGTTAGAAAAACCCGATTTGGTATTGGTATGATCAAATATTCAAAGGTAGAAGACTAGTTACGTAAAGAAAATATATTAGCATTCCTAGTACGCCTTACCTGAGGTAAGTTGCATTGTATATTTTAATGTGTTTTTAAATGTTTTGATGGGTAGTAATTATTCATGTGAATAAATCTAGCTTTTTAAATTTTTTTATGGGCTTGTGTATCCAAATAAAATATCAGAAATAAAAATTCATATAGATAACTTAAAAAAATCATCTATCTTAGAAAATGGATAAGTTTTCAGGCATCATAAAAAATAATTTAATTAAAAATCGATCATCGCTAAGAAAAAATCCATGTAGATACTTTTAAATGACCATGTATCTTCCAAAGCGGGTGAGTTCTTTTTAATGTTTATTGAGGCATATACCTATCAGGTGGTTTATTAAACACACGTCGTATTTTCAATTTACAATTCAAGTTTTTCTTCGTTTTAGGAAAAATATAAGAACAACTACATATTTTTTAGTCCTAAAATTACTATCTGACTCGCTTCACATCAGAACATGTAAGTTGACTAAGAATATGTATACCAAATGTTGCTTGCGCAGTGCAGATCATGGTATCACATCACAGTTTCTTTCTAACGAAGATGTATGAAGCTTTCCATAAAATCACACTCAAAGTTCCTTATGTCACTTCGAACCCGAGATATCAACACAACATAAAATCAATTTCTCATGCTGAACATTGGCGTAAGAATCCACGCCATCTAAAATCAGTTTCTTTTAAGTGCTTTTGTTTGATTTCATCTGTCAAAGTCAATTGTGTAATTCCAAATATTCATAGGATTATATTGTACTAACCTCTCACCTACATCCCAATCCAGTCACCCTAAAATCCTCCTTTAGCATAAACAATAAATCCTTTGTTTTTCATGTCCTAAACCACCATGCATTCTTGCTAAATTGACTTTTGGCAGTACTAAAAACAGTAGCAAACACGGATCATTGTAAAGGAAGATGTATTCTAGTAAAGGAAGATGTTCACAAAGGAGGAGGACAAGAGACACTGTCTCTCTCTGTTTTGTTTATGTTACATTTGTTGGAATATATATTTAAATGTATGGTTAGTTGGTACATTTAAGACAAAATTAAAAATAGGAGACTTGTTGAAGAAAATCATTCTGCACCAAGTAAAGAGCAATACAGCCTAAAAGACGAATGAGTAATCATTAGACAATAACAAACGTTGATCAATTTTGAAGTGCTTCAATAAGTATCCCTTCTAATTTTGTTTGATCTTCATAATAGTATGCATACTAGGATCGTGATTCAATCATTAATGCATGTTATATATTTGTTTAATAAGCATGTTGTGCTTTTTTCTTATGATTACAAGTTGTTATAAGCTTATTATATTGCATATTTATAAACTAAACTTATTTTTCTTACTTGTCTAATTTTATTTGTGTATTTTGGACAGCAATCTTAAAACTTCATCATATATTCTTTGTTATAACTAGAAGAATAGTTAAATAGGATATTAGTATATTTGTGTTAAAATTTTATCTAGTTGTTTATTTACATGTTTTTGAGATTGATACATATAATATGTCCTTATGAACTTAACAACAAAAAACTTGTTTCTGTCTACAAGATAATTTTGCTAGTTATTTGTTTAGTTGAAGTCAAGAATCAAATAAATCTGATTCTCGCCAATAATTTTAATATTTTCTGGAAATTTATGGATCTGGGTTCATATTTCACCAGTCTTCCGTGTTCATCCCCCATTTAATTCAAAAATCCTAGGACACTTTCTTCTTAAGCTAAACCCCATTAATCCCTCATTTTCCAAATCCTGAACCACACCACAATACAGGACAGTAATCTAAAACCTAAATTATGTCCACAGAGTATCCAAATTTAGCCAAATTTATTCTCCACACAATCTTCAAGTAATGGTGTTAGCTCCTAAACTGCTTGCCCTTTCTAATACATTCAATGTCCAAAATGCCAGAAAAGCTACTATATAAGGACTGTTCTTACGCTCTCTGATAACCTAGCGAATTTCACACATCAAAGGTTAATTGCTGATCTGATTTACACCTATCTTTTTCGACAAGGGAAAAACTACAGAAGTTATTCGGGTACATAGTGGTTCCATTGAATTCATGTTTATTTGGAAACATAAAAAGTGAAAAATACTAAACTAGTCTTAACTTCTGCTATATCAGCAAAAGAGAGAAAGACGCAGTATACAGGTCATTAAATCAGAGCATAGCGCATTAGACACATCTATACATCACTCAAATATTAAAAAGGTGACAATGAATACCTGATTGTCATAACAGCACACATATAGTGTCAAAACTCCAAACAGACCAATAATATAGCATGGCCTCCCAATTTAACAGCACGTAAAATTACGGCAACTGCAATTCACTATATCCAGTGCAATTTCTTGACAACCCAATGATGGCATATAAAGCTAGAACAAATCGAACTCAAATGCCTCCACATCCCAAGAATCAAAATCAAACTTCCCATTCTCGACTTGGATAACTCCCATCCCGTTGCAAACTCATATCATAAACTTCAGAAATGGAATCTTTCCGATTCTGCAAACCTCTAGTCTTACTAATCCTACTACCATTTTTACTCCTATTATTACCACCAGCATCGCAGTTGGAAGTACCCCCCACTCTTGCCTCAAAACCAACCAGCCCTGAGCCACATGCATTAAAACTACTCCCAAATCTCCTTCTATTCCCCTTCTTCCTGTTTTTACAACTAATACTCTTTGCATTCCTCTTATCCGTCCTCAATTTTCCATCAGGGTTCTCCCAATACGCCCTCTTCAAAACTGGCCCATCCTCATCATCCCTGCTTAATTCCCCATTAAGGGACATTCCATCATTCTCATATTCACTCTCCGCTTCAGTTTCAGTTTCAGTTTTAGTTTCAGTTTCGCTTTCTAATTCAGAATCCGGCATTTCAACACTCAATTCACCAAACCCATAAGCAGAAACCTTCCCATAAGGTTTCACACTATGAACAACACCTTTAGGAAAAAACCGCGCGGAGGGAACCCCATCAGGGGTCTCAAACAACTGGGATCCATCTCTTTCACTCCACAAATCAAACCCACCTGGTTTCTGAAAGCGGTCGGCCAAAACCTTAACTTGTTCATCAGCACCAACAGAAAACAACTTGGATGCCTTCTGAACAACTTCCCAAGGACGCTCTAATTCAGAAACAGAAGCTTTGAGCTCTGCCCTTTTTCTCATTTCGTAAATCTGTCTCTCCCGAGAAAGCCTGGCCCTTAGGAGTTGTTTAGCTTTGTTTTTTTGCATTCGTTTCCATTGCCACTTGGAGACTCCTCCTGGGTATGTTCTTGGGCCTCCACCCATTCGAATTATTGTGGCTTTGCGAGGGAGAGTGAGGCTCAAGGGTTTTGGAATGAAGAGAGGGTTTTGAGATGAGAAGGTTTTATAGAAGACGAGGTGCGTTGGGATTGAGAGAGAAGTTGACATTACTGAGGGCTTTAGGACACTAGATTCTTTTGGATGTTTAGCAGTCAAAGGAAATACAGTAGTAGGAGAGGAGAGGAGAGGAGAGCGTGGTTTTCGAATGGATGATACGAGCTCAGTTGAATTTTTTTTTATATAGAAAAATAATTGATTTTATATATATTTTATTTAGTTATTTTAATATCTAATTAGTAAAATTATAATAGATTAAATTTGTTAGAAATATTTTTTTTTTAAAATAAACAATTAAAAACTAAAATTAAGAGCGTATATATAAACATGGAAAAAAAAACTATTTAGAAATATCTCTAAAAAAAAAGAATTAAAAGTAAATGGGCCAAAATAAAAACAAAATATGTAAATAATTTAAATAGAAGGATTAAATTAAAAAAAAAGTGTAGTAAGGAAAAAATAAATAATTTTTTTATTTCTTGATTTAGTTTCGATCACTTTATTTTTTCAGTAATTTTGGTATAAATTTAAATAATTTATTTGTATTTATGTATCTATATTTTTAGTTTTGACTTTTAATTTTTATTATAATTTATCTTTATATTAAATATAACTTTGGTTAAAAAACAGAGGAAGTTCATCTTTGGCGGTGTGAAAAAAAAGTAAAACTTTCTCTTATGCATGTATAATTAATCTTCAATTGTTAATTACTATTATAATTTTTATAATTGTTGGATTTGAAGTAATTTATAAATTTTACTAATTTAAAAATAAAATATAATATCTACACATGCAAAGTTTAATATGATACAACACATCAATACACATTACCGCAACAACAATTTCGAAGCTTTAACATCAAAGAGATAGAAATAAGTAATTGCCTCAAAAGTTTTTCAACACAAAAATATGGGAAAACATAGTTTTTTCTCAAACATTTGCATCAATCTTTGTGATATTGTCAGTTTGCACTACATCGCGGGTTTAGTACACAATTTTTATAACTGTTGAGATTAAAATAGAATATTTATATATGTAAAGTTTGATATAATGAAATAGATGAGTATACCTTATTATAACAACAGTAACATCAAACTCCTAACATCGAAAATTATCATCACCATCACTGCCAAAATAATAAAAATTATTAAATTACCCCCGAGAAAAAAATTAAAATAAAAATTAACAGAAAAGCAAATAAGAACAAAAACTAAAATTATTATTATTAATAAAATTATTATTGTGCTAATAATGAAAAAAGAAAAATTAAATCAAAGACTAAAAAAAGCATAAAAACTTTAATAAAAGAGCAAATAAAAAAATATAATAGATGATAAAACCAAAATAAAAATTATTAGCTGAAAAAAATCATTTAACTTGAAAATTAAAAAAAAAATCTGCCCTACGTTGCGGGCTGAGCAAACAATTTTTATAAGATTTGTTGGATCAAAATTAAAATATAATATTTATATATGCAAACTTTAATATAATGAAATAGATCAACAAACCTTATTATAATAATAGCAACATCGAAGTCTTAACATTTAAAATTATCATTGTTATTATTATCAAAACAATAAAATTATCAAATTATCCGAAGAAAAAAAAACTGAAAAACATTAACAAAATAGTAAGTAAGAAAAAAAATTAAAAAATTATTATTCTTATTATAAAAGAAAAAATAAATAAATGAAATACTAAAAAAATCCTAAAGACTTTACCAAAAGATCAAATAAAAAATAAAATAAAAATAAAAATTATCATTGTTATTATTGTCAAAACAATAAAAATTATCAAATTATCATGAGAAAAAAAACCCTAAAAAAAATTAACAAAAGAGTAAGCAAGATAAACAATTAAATTATTATTATTATTATTATTATTATTATTATTAGTAGTAGTAGTAGTAGTAGTAGTAGTAGTAGTAGTAGTATTACTGTGTTAAAATGAAAGACTAAAAAAACCCTAAAATTTTCAACAAAAGATCAAAAAAAAAATAAAAAAAATTATCATTGTTATTACTGTCAAAACAATAAAAATTATTAAATAATCCTGAAAAAAAAACCTAAAAAAATTAACCAAAGAGTAAGCAAAAAAAACAATTAGATTATTATTATTGTTGTTGTTGTTGTTGTGTTAATAGTGGAAAAAATAATATAAATGAAAGACTAAAAAAATCTTAAAAACTTTAACAAAAGATCTAACAAAAAAATAAAATAAAAATTATTAGGTAAAAAAAATCATTTGACATGAAAATAAAAATAAAAAACTAAAAGAAAAAATAAAGGGAGAAAAAAACAGAAATATCAATTTTAAAATAATCATAGATACAAAATAAAATTTAAAAGCATATGTTTTTGAAAAAATATCACCTCAACAAATAAGAAAATAACAAAAATTAAAAATCAAAACTAAGAGCACACTTATATATATATGGACAAATATAAAGATTATTCCAGAAATATAAAGAAATAAAGGGATTAAAATAAAAAATTAAAAACACAAGGGCCGAATTGAAAATCAAATATATAGGGATTAAAATAAAAAATTCAAAGTATAAGAGCCGAAATGAAAATCAAATATATTATCAATTTAAATGAAAGGACAAAATTGAAAAAATTAAAACTTCTATACCGAATATATTAATTTTTTATAACTGAATTTGAAAATTAAAAGAAAAAGGACCGAAGTGAAACATTAACATTGAATTAATTTCAATTGAAGGACCAATCGAATTAAATCAAAACTTATATAAAAAAAATTAGGACTATACACAAAATTAAAAGTGCAGGGACTGAAGTGAAAAAGCACCAAAACTAGGGGCCTCTTCTGTACTTTTATGTGCAGGAGAGAGAGAAATGGGTCAAGCAGCTTTAACCGTCCACCGTCGCGTCCACGGCCACCTTTGACTAAAACACGTTGCAGCGGGAGAAAGAATACACGGCGGCGCATCAACAGACATGCTGGTAGCCCATCTCCAGCAACCCGAGCACCCCGCACGCGTTACCTTAAAAGGACGTGAGGTGGACTACTATCGGTCGCCTGTGACACACGCACCGACAATATAAAGAAAAAAAATAAAAAAACATATATGGTCAATTACGTATATACCCCCATGCTCAAGTAATCAATTTTATTTTATTAACAGCTATATCTGTATTTAGCTATTTTTTAAAAAATAAAAATAAAATAAAAAGATAGGCGGACCAAACCGGACAAGTCCGAACAAAAAATGTGCAATTATCACGGAGCCCCTCCACCCAGAAGCCTTTTTTTGTCTTTTTTTAGGGCTAAAAACGTTAATGTACTGTGCAAATAATGATAAAAAATTAAAAAACCAGCAAACCAATCGAACCGAACGAACCGAGAACCGAACCGATCCAAAAATACACCATTACAATCCACAGTGTTTTCACTTATATGCTACAGTGAATGTATGCTCTTTTTAAGTTAGTTTTATAATTTATTATATTTTAAGGTGTTAATATTAAACAAATATTAAAATATATAATTATTTTTAAGGGGAAAAACCTTTAAAATCATTTTTCTTATTATTTTAAATACATTATTTATAATAAAATGAATGTATTAAAAAAATAATTAAAAGTCTTGTAGATTGAGTGTTTTGCTCTAATGTATAGCATTATTAAAAAATCAATAACCATTAACATTGTTTGACATATTATCAAATTTGGTTTTGACTGCGGTGAAACAAAAGCAGGTGACTTATATATTTTGTATTTGTAGATAATTTGAAAAGATATTTTCATATATATATATATATATATATATATAATAAGGCACTAATATTTTATAAATATCAAAATATATAATTAGTCTAACATATTTAAAAGAAAAAAAACTTTCAAATAATTATTTTTTAAACAAAAAAGCAATTAAAAAACAAAATAAATGACAAAACAAAAATAAATATTATTATATTTATAAAAATTATTCAACTTGAAGAATAAAAATAAAAAAATAATAAATATCAATTTTACAAATGATCACCAACAAAAATTAAAATTTAAATATTTTTTTTTAATAACAGTGAAAATAATAAAAATCAGATACAAAAACTAAGGACATGTAAATATAAACATAGACAAAAAATAAGAACCATTTAAGAAATATATATAAAATAAAATAATTAAAATAAAATCCAAGATTAAAAGTATAAGGACTAAAATGAAAAATGTATATAATAAATGTTATTTAAAGAACAAAATTTAGCTCGCAATTCAATTCGTCTTTTACCATCCACCTCCACCACAATGCCATGTCTATTTGGGAGTGTAGTTGAGATTGTTTCTGAAAGTGTTTTTCATCAAGAAATGCATCAAAATAATTTTTTTTTTATTTTTTTAAATTATTTTTTACATCAACATATTAAAATTATCTACAAACACCACATTATTTTAATTTAAAATAAAAAATAAAAAAAAATATTTTCTTCAAAAACGCTTTCCAAACGCATTCCCAAGTACCCATGTCATCTCCCACAGTTCAATTCCACTTTTTAAATAATAATGAACATCATAAACCACAATTGAAATTAGTGTTCATTATTGTTTGGAATTGCGATCTCCTTTAGCTATTTTAGAATAATATTCGTGGTGCGTATAAGCTAACTCAGATATCCTAATTATAAAAAAACATTATCGGTGGGAAAAATGAGAAAAAAATAGATTCCGGGATTATTTGTGGCGCATGTAAATTGCCCCGGACACCTCTATTATAAAAAAAATGCATGCGTGGGAAAAAAAATCATGGTGCATTAAGCTAGCCTGGACTCCTCAATTATATAAAAAAATAAAAGCGAGAAAAACAAAACAAGAAAACAAATGTTAAAAAAAAGTGAATCTGGATATAAAAAAATAATATATATATACACGTGAGGAAAAATCGTGATGCATGTAAGCTGACCTGTACACTTTAGTTATAAAAAAAATAAAAAAAATGTCTAAATGAAAAAAAAAATGAATTTTATTTTTAAAAAATGGGTGTGGAGATTAATTATGGTGCGTATAAGCTAACTAGGACACCCTGGTCATTAAAAAAAAAACAAGTTAAAAAAGAAAAGAAAAGGAAATCACCTTTTTAAACGGTAATAAACAGTGAAAATTATTGTTCGTTAGCAAAATCAAGAAATCTTTTGTAGGCTGAGAGGCTCGAACTCTCGTTGTGGGGAATTAGGGGCACGACTTGACCACTCAGTCAAATGATTTCACTGTGCTGTTGTAGTATAGAAATAATAATTATATTAGTAAGTAATCTCACTATTCAAATCCATAGTGAACCTGAGTCTTGAGCTACAATGATTTGCAATAGTAAATGCATAAAAAATCCTCAAGTTGATTTAGCTTATAGATAATGAGTTATCTTGTTCGCGTGTTGTGTTCAGTTTTTTTATATATAGAAAACTGATTGATTTTGTGCATATTGTAATTTATTATTTTAATATTTAATTAGTAAAATTTTAATTGATAAAATCTATTAGAAATTTGTTTTATTCTGCCTAAAAATGATTAAATATTAGTACTATTAAAACTGTTTTGATAATTATGTAATAAGTAGATTTTATAATTTCAGTAAAAAAAAACATATGTTAAAATGAGCTACGTGTTCCGTGTAACATATTGATTGATTGTTGTATATGTGTTATTTGTTTCATGAATTATTCTATTAGTAAATAATAAAATTACAATCGATGAATTTCAGCACAGATGAGTAATTTGTTTTACGCAACAAACAATTTGATTGATGATTTTGTTTTAACTACTCTAATAATAATTTAATTGATAGATAGCAAAACCATAATTGATCAAATTAAATAAAAATATATTATTTATTGCCTGCAACATGCTAATTATTTGTTGGGCATGTTGTAACTATTTCACGAATAATTTATTTGATAGATAACAAAAATACAGTTGCTAACATTTATTAAAGATTATTTTTTCAAAAAATTTTATATTATTATATTAAAAGTATTTTACAACACCAAAATTAAATTAATGTGAGATTTATAAAGAAAAGTCAATTTATTTTTTTGTATATATTTTAAGACATTAATATCAAAAAAATATCATAGTATTTAATTAAGCTCTCATATTTTTTAAGGAAAAAGTCCAAAAAAATATCATAATATATATATATATATATATATATATATATATATATATATATATATATATATATATATAAGGCACTAATAATAAATAAATATCAAAATATATAATTATTCTCATATATTTATAAGAAAAAAAAACTAGCAAATAATCATTATCATTATTTTTAATGTCTTATCTATAATAATTAGAAATTTCAACACCCAGTAATATTAACAAAAAAACAATTAAAAAACAAAATAAATGACAAAATAAAAATAAATATTATTATATTTAAAAAAAGTATTTGACTTGAAGAATGTATACAAATATAAAAAGAATAAATAAATAAATATAAATATTAAAATGATCAGCAACACAAATTAAAATTTAAATATTCAATTAAAAACAAACCTTGATAACAGTGGAAATAAGAAAAATTAGACACAAAAACTAAGATCAAGTATATATAAACATGGACAAAAATAGGAACTATGTAAGAAATATATATAAAAAAATATAAAGGAATTAAAATAAATCCAAGATTAAAAGTATAAGGGATGAAATGAAAAAAACATATATAACAAATTTTATTTAAAGGACAAAATTGAAACAAATCAAAATATTGATAAAGAAAAAAATTCAAGAATTTAGAACAAAACTGGAAAATAAAAGAATGAGGACCGAAATGAAACTGTAATATATAATCTATTTTGATAGAAAGATAAAATTGAAACAAATCAAAACTTTGATACTTAAAATATTAAGGATTTTAAACCAATCTGAAAATTAAAAGACTGAGTACCTAAATGAAACTATAATATATATTCAATTTCAATTAAATAATCAAATTGAAGCAAATCAAAACCTATAAAACAGAAATATGAACTATACAAAACAATCGAAAGACGAGGGACTAAAATGAAATAACAATAAACAACGGAGCTAGCATGTACTTGCATAGGCAAGAGAGAGAAAAGTGAGGGAAAATTCAACTAATCACTGACAAGTATACGACACTAAGGAATCACACGCGCCGCACCAAGGGGAAGAAAAAATGGATGAGAATAATTCGAGATGCCAGATAAGTATTTTGGGATGTTATAATATGACGCACATGCCATCAGAAATCCAAGTGAGCGCGGAAATGGATGGCATGTTCGGTGATGTGCCAATCATAACTCGCTTATGGGATATATACGTATTTGGCCATTTTAAAAAAAGTGTACAATGACCCTATTAACCTCGTAGTTTACTGTTCTGCTTTATCTTATATGAAAGTAAATTTGTATTTAGCCATCTAAAAAAATATATGCAATAACCTTAACGCCCTGGTTGTTCCTGTGTATTTTTATCTTATTTATGATTATTATGGTTATTGTATTGTACACAGGAAGATAAACTGGATCAGGGATAGTTTAGAATTTTCCATGAAATATAGATGTTATTTTCTGAAGTTGTGCACTTTAAAACTACGAAAGAAGCCCCCCAAAATGACAAAATCTAACATATGGAATCCAGGGTATTTAAGGATTTTCGTGCCTGGTTTTTTTGTAGATATAACCGAGTCCAGGGATGTATGGGTAATTAATTAATTTTTTTAATTTTTTTTCCGAAACACTATAGGCACCCCATTCAATTGAAACTAATTATACATGTGATTTTCAATTTAGTCCTTAGTTTTTTTTTTTGGTTATGGTTATTTTAATTATATCGGTATGTAGCTTTTAATTGTTTTTAATTGGGTCCTCCAATTTAATTTGTCATATATTCTATCTTTCATTTTAGTCCTTCTTCTTTTAATTTTTTAAAAAACATTACACAAATTTTTTTTAAATAGTTTATTTATTTCAGTCCCAAGAGTTTATTTATTTTAATTTTGTCCTTCAATTAGAATTAATTATATAGTTTATTTGAAGTTGTTTTTATAGTGTCCTCCAATTGAAATTGGTCATGTATGCTACTCTTCATTTCAATCCTTATTATTTTAATTTTTTTAACAAAATTACACTATAATATTTTTTTAAAAATATCTTTATTTATTTCGGTCACCGGGTTTTTGTTTGTTTCAATTTTTTCCTTTCATTAGAATTAATAATTATTTTATTTTTCATTTTGATCCTTATTCTTTGAATTTTTTATTTGCTATTAATTTATTTGGTTTTTCCTGTCATTTTTAATAGTGTTTATTATTTTTATCTTTATTTATGCATCTATCCTTGTAGTTTTTGTTTTTATTTTTTATCTTTTTTATTGGGATTTTATTTCTTATCAGTTAAGTTCTGATATATTAATTTATGTTGGTAATCATTTTAAAATTAATATTGCTCTCTTTTTTCTTTTTTTGTATTTTCTGTTATTTTGATTTGCTCTTCAGATTTTATGATTTTATTGTTTGCATCATAATAATGATAATATCAGTGATTATTTTTTTATTGTGTTTTTTTTATAAGAATGTTTTGTTTTTTATTTTATTTTTCATGCAATTTAATGATTTTAATTTTTTGGGTAATAATGTTGTAAAACTTTTAACTGTTATAGTAATGATAATGATGGTAGTGTAGGGATGAATTTTTAATTTATATTTTTTGTCTTTTTGTATATAGAAAATTAATTACTTGTTTATGTTATTTGATTATTTTAGGTGTTTTTATAATTTATTTTTATATTGAATTTAAATTGAACTATAAAATGAACTAATCTTAATATATTGAATTCAACAATTTAGATATCACAATCTTTTTGCTTTTTTAATGATGATGATAATTTTATGTTGGTTATTTTGTTGAACCCTACTAAATAGATAAATTTATAGCGATTTAAAATTCATATATTTTATAGAAAACTTTACTTAACAGGAATTCTACACAAACTTATTATTTTACTTAAATTTAAATTATAATAAAAAATTCTCACATAATTAATTTTTCTTGCGTTGAAAAAAATATAGTATTGCCTGTGACGAGGTGCAGGTGCAGGGGCATTGACTAGTGTGTATGTGTGTGTGTGTGTGTGTGTGTGTGTGTATAAAACCTCAATATTTTTAGCATATCAAAACCATAAAAAAAAATCAATTTAATAAATTTCCCAAACAACATGCACCCATTTTATGGAACAATTGCTAGCAAGCACATGCATGAATTGCCTTGTAGAATATAATTGGTGAGAGAAAACCGTGGGATCCAAAATCATTTACGTTGCTAGAGAGATTTGAACTCTCGAGGGGCAAACCGGCAGTACATGCCTTAACCGCTCGACCAAGCGACGTCTTTGTTCAATTTTAGTATACAAATAATAATAATATTATAATATAATTTTACTATTCCAATTCACAATATTCTAAATCTAGATGAACAATTGAAAACACTGTTTGAAACCGCGACCTCTTTTAACTGTATATATAACTAGTTAAATTACCCACGTTACATTATAGATAGTGCGGGATGAACAAATAATTTTTATAATTATTAAGATTAAAGTAATTAATAAAATTTGTTAGTTTAAAAATAAAATATAAAATTTATATATGTAAAGTTTGATATAATAAAATAAATCAACATACTCTATTATAACAATAGCAACATTAAAGTCTTAATATCTAAAATTATCATTATTATTATTGTTAAAAAAATAAAAATTATTAAATTAACTTGAGAAAAAAAACTCAAATACATTACGTTACTACTACTATGTTAATAATTAAAAAAACAATAATTAAATAAATGATAAAACAAAAACAAACATTATTAGTTGAAAAAAATCATTTAACTTGAAAATAAACTAAAAAACTAAAAGAAAGAAGAAAGAAAAAAAAACCAGAAATATCAAGTTTCAAATGATCATAAACATAAACTAAACTTTAAAAAATAGTTTTTTTCAAAAAATATCACCTCAATAAATAAGAAAATAATAAAAATTAAAAACCAAAGCTAAGAGCACATATATATAAAATAAAAGAAAATAGGGACTATTTCAGAAATATAAAAAAAATTAAGGAATTAAAATAAAAAAATTAAAAGTATAAGGGATAAAATGAAAACCAAATATATTATCAACTTCAATTAAAATAAAAATTGAAAAAAATCAAAACTTTTGTATCACAAATATTAAGGAATTTAAAATCAATCCGAAAATTAAAAGAATAAGGACCGACTTGAAACCTAAATATATAATCAATTTTAATCGAATGATCCAACTGAAACAAATCTAAACTTATATAGCATAAATTAGGACCATACAAAACAATTAAAAGATTATGAACTGAAATGAAAACACCATAAATAGAGTGGTTTTCCCTGTAATTTAGCATGTAGGAGAGAGAAAAGTGCCAAACAAATTTTAATCCACCATCGCCTCGAATCCGGTCACAGTGTGCTGCGACGCACCACACCATAAGGAAGAGTACACAGTGGCGCATTGATTGAGATGCCGGATGAATATTTTTCTCCATCAGACAACACCCCATGCGGCGCCTAAAGTGGGTGTGAGGCCGAATACTGTCAACGTGTGTGTAAGATGCACACACAATATTCAGCAGAAAATATTAATAATAAAATGATAAATTACTTAAGTACCTTTATAACCAACTCTTCTATTTTGTCTTATTTAGGGTCAGATTAGTATTTAGATATTTTCAAAAAATATAAAATATTCAAAACATCCCCACAAGCAAGCCATGGTTTGTGTCATATAGAAGAGTAAAAGGGTTATTTTACTATGCAATGGAATGTGAAATTACCGCAACACCGCTCCCAGTTACGGGTGAGCGAAAAAACCGATCAACTGATTAAACCATAAGAAAAACCCTGAAAAAACCAAACTGATAAAAAAATCAATTATAAAACTCTAAAAAATATCCAGTTCGGTTCGATATCGATTTTGTAAGGTAAAAACCGAATAAACTGAACCAAACTAGTTCGATTAACAAACTTACTATAAATATAAACTTTCATCTTTTTTTTCATTTTAAAACAAACCCTAGTCACCCCCTCCCTCCCTCTCTCTCAGCACAGCCCCATTCTCGGCCTCTCCATCCCTCTACAACTTCTGCTAGGTCATTGACCTCCCCTCTTTTTATTGCCATTTCTTTATTTCGTTATTACCAGTAAATTTATAACCTTGCCTTGTAGTTGGACGTTTCTTTATTATAGTAACTTGGACATTCAAACTTTGGTTTACTTTCATTGCTTTTATTTAGAAAGGTATACAATTGCGCAAAATGCATGCTTACTATTGGTCTCTATACTTGTCAATATAGGCTTGGATGGTAGAAATGACTTCCTTTGTGAAGATAATTGATTGAGATCACTAGCTGGAAACTGATTTTGAAGGATTTTATGGACCGATATTCTCTTAGATACTATTAAAAAACAAATTCAGTTTTCCTAATTTTTTAATCATAAAAATCAAACAAAAAATGGCCTTTTTTTACTAGGTTCGATTCGATTAAGTTATTTTTTAAGAAAAAAATTATAATTTTTGGTTTGGTTTTTTTTTTATAAAAACCAAACCAAACTGAAAATGACCCTACTCCTAGCAACTATTGTTTTTTTTGTTTTTTTTTATCTTTTTTGAGGGATATAATAGATATTTTACTATGCAAAAATATAAAAAAACTAATAAATTGGTGACCGGACTGAATCGAACCAGTTAAGTAGCACTATTATAATCCACAATGATTTCACTCACATGCTACAGTAATTGAGTCATGATCTCTTTTAGTATATAATATAATTAGGGTAAATTTGATTTTTTGAATAATTAAATGATCTCATTAAAAAGTTTTAGACTATAGTAGTAGTCTTCAGGAAAAAATAATTCTATATATAAACTTACTTGAAATTCATTCATTACAGTATAATCCTTTGAATACAAAGAATTTATAATTAGAAAAATATAAACTTGTGACTTATAATTAGAAAAATATAAACTTGCGAGTAAAATCTTGGTTTTCCTAGGCTCTTACAAGGGGTGCATGTCTTGACTTGAAATCGAGACTTACTATATGTATTGCAAGCCTTCTGCAATCACGTCACATCCCTGAAAACTTTAACCATAATGATTCTAGGTCTTTTATACTATTGGTTTGTATTAAGCTTCTTCAATGCTAGATAATGAAACAATATTTTATTTCTTAGAACTAGATTACCTTCGATGAAAATGGAGTACCAGTCATTAAACTTTTTTTTTATTATTCTTATGCATCACAATCTAAATTGTAGTATCTAATAATATTTGCATGATTATGCTTAGAAAACATAAAACTCTTTCTAGGTATTGACTTGAAGTACCACAAGATTCTAAGACCAATATTTATGTGAACATCATTTGGATTAAATTGACTTGTCATACTAACAATATAAGCAATATCCAACTGAGTGTGTCAAAAGTAATCGATTAGCTTGCTAGTTTTTTATATTTTTCCTTATCAAAAAGCTCCTCGAGGCTGTCACTTTTCTCTATAGTTGTGTGGATATAATGACATCTAAGCATACAAATGCAATACTCCTAAAACCTCTAAATGGTAACGATAGGTTAGAGGGAATATTAACATAAGCAAGAAGTTTTTTCAAAGGTGTTTTGAAGTTAAGTACACTGCTTGGTACATATTTCATAAGATAATAATATATGAGATAACATATACTACAAAAATATATTGTATAGACAACAATTAGACATGCATGTGTAATCTCAAGTCATATGACTTTAATCATTAACTAAAATCACTAACCAATGATATCAAGATAAGGTAGAAGCTAGGGCAGAATCCACACATCATAATGAATCAAATTAAATTGTATAATCACCTTATTAAAACTCAATAAATTAGTACAATGAATGTTTTTTTTTTAAAAAAAAAAACATGATAATGAAAATTTAAAGGAAAAATATCTATAAACAAATAAGGAAATGAAAGTTTAATATAGCACAAAAAAGGCATGACCAAACTAATGATGTCATATCCAAATCCAATGTTTTTAACCTTGAAAAGTCAAGACATATTTAAAGCATACATCATCCACATAATAAATCCCCCTTTTTTAGTACCACATCTAATAATATTCTTGTTGTTGAGATCTTAAAGAAGATAGAAATAAGGATATATTAATACTATATAATTTCATTGTTTAGTTACATGAAGCATAAGCAAGCAACTATTACACAACAAAGGACTAAGTAATGTATGTTCCAAATATTATATAGTCCAAAGAATAAATCATTCAAATATGGATAGTTTGAATGGATAGTTAAAAAACATAATATTGATAAAAAGGAAATAATATGGATGAATGATAATTATGACCTGGTAATCATGATTTGCTATGTGAAACAACAAAAATACAAAAATAATTGGTAGGAAAAAATTCTAAAAAAACTATAAAAGTCTAATAATAACAATAACACAAACTAAAGAATCCAAATAGCATCAACAAATCAATGGATGTGAATATAGAGAAGAATCAAAACAACAACATCAAGAAAAAAACACTAGTAACATTGAAGGAAAATGATAAAAAAAACTAAATGGAAGTAATTTTTATAGAATAATTAATACTAGCACCAATATAATCAATTAAAGAGTGTCAATACTAAGCAGTAACACAGGTGGAGAAAGAGTGATCATTGTATAAGAAATATATAGTTGCAGTAATAACAATAGTAATTGGTGTGATCTAACCCACACCAAATGATCTATTAGTAGCTCAAGCATGCCCAATCACACAGGTTATATCAAAGAAGTTCGAGGAAGCCCTTAATGGGATTTTATTAAATATATGGATCAAGGAGGACTATTAAAAAATAACTCAAGAAAACATACCCTAATAAATTCAAGATGGGCTTGAGGATTATGAGTTCATTTGACTTGTTTTACCAAGTACCTTTTTGTTTTCTAATCTAACAAGAAAAATATGAATTATTTGGGGAATTTTTTTTTAATTTATCAAGGAGATTAATTTGAAAATAATTTTAATCTGTCGGGAAGATTAATTGGGAAGAGAATTCTAGTTTATCAAGGATATTTAATGGGAATGAGAGTTTTACTCTATCGTGAATACTAAAGGTGGAGGAAAACTAGGATTATTAGGAAAAAAAACATCTCTTAATCTATTTTAAAAAATTGATTTTAGCAAGGAGGGGCTTTTTTTAATCCAAACAATTATTTGTATTCTTTTATATGATAGTTATGGCATAAAAGGTTATAATTTTTTTTTTTATCAGTTTCTTTTCATTTAGTTAGTTTTGGGTTATTTTGTGCCTAACTATAAATTGGGTTAAGTGAGCCCATTAAGTAATCTTTAGGGTTTGTCTTGTCTTTAAAAGTATAAATATTCTTTATAATACTTAAGTTTTATATTTGAATAAATACTCATTGTTGCATATTGAAGTATAAAGAATATGTATTTTTCTTATTTGATTTTTAATTGAATTATACTTTTCAAAGAATTGATCAATTTTTATTGTGATTTTATAATTCTTATGTTTGTCTATAGTTCAAGACAACATGTGGGGATGGTAAGTATAGTCTTGGTGCTTTAAAAAATTGTTTACTGTGTTAAATTCAATTATCAATTTCAAAGCCTAAATTAGAATTATATTTGTTTGCAAAGTCAATATAACTCCACTAGGGTTCACATTAATAAAAGAAAAAACCAATTCCAAGCCCCCACATCCATTTGATCACAAAGAAAAACCACTAAGAAAATACTCTTTATCGAGTTTTATCACGAAAATTGATAGCTTTGTAACTAATGAGATCATAAGCTTTTCAAGTTTGCAAAGAAGGAAGGTGCAACAATAATAGCAATCAACAAAAACAATTCAATAACAATCAAGTAATTTATATTATTACCATATAAAAAGTAACTAGATGTATTTGGAAAGTAATTAAAATCTCTATAGTACATAATAAGAAGTTATAATTAGAAAGACATAAACTTGTTATTATGCCAACAAATTTATTATTTGTTGAAATGAAATTTATATTTTTAATACTTTGTTGGCCGAGGCACCCTTTTATAGCTTTGTTATTGTGTTTCAAAAGTTTTTTTAATTTTTTTTTATTTTTTATATTAAATTAAAAAATTAATGGTTTTAGATAATTTTCATGTATCGATATTAAAAATATTTTTTAAAAAATAAAAAATATTATTTTAATATATTTATAAAAAAAAATAATTTAAAAAATAATTTACATCGCTAAATGTTTTTTTTCCCCGTCTTTAGCTGGCTTCTGTCCATAGTTATCAATAACGTTCCGGTCGCCGTTCCGGTTTTTTTGGACCACGTATTTAATGAGATAGCTTCGTCAAGTGTATTTATCTTGTTCATATATATATATATATATATGGAAAAAAATAAAATATTAATTTAACAAGCATAATTAAAATTTGAATTTCTTTTTATTTAAAATATTTTGGTGTTTTTAAATTATTTTGATGTATAGATGTCAAAAATAATTTTTTTTTTTAAAAAAATAGATTTTGAACCCGGAACGGAACCGAAGCGTTCCGGCTGGAATTTGGCCGGAATTTCCGGATCGGACCGGAATTAAAACTGGGAAGAAAACAACGCCGTTTTGTCCCGATTTATTGAACGGAACGGAACATTCCGGACATTCCGGTCGAAACAGAACGGAATTAATAACTATGCTTCTCTCAGCATCTAGTGGTACTTATCCGGTTTCCATTCCCAGCTGGTGCCATATTTTTAGATGGCTCTATTTAAAAGTTGGAAAAGTGACTGTATAGTTTCAGCAATGTCCCTCTACTGTACTGTTAGCAAACCCATGATTTTACCCTGGAATTTTCAAATTTCGATTCATGAGTTTCTGCGTACGACGCCGCCACTTAGCCACCGGCTTCTGTCATGGGGGGCGGCCGGACTTAAGAGCCGGGGCTCCCTTTTTCCAGAGACATCTTCACGTGCAAATCACCAACATTAACATCTCACTGGGTTTGTCAATCACTAATTAATTAGCTGGCACAGGATCTCCAGCAAGCAATTCTAGTTTAGAATTTGCTGTGGAGACAGGAAACCGGCATCTACCTTCTTAATGATTTTCAACACCTGCCACTGTCTCCTGATTCCAAGGTGTCCAAAACGTCGATTGCCTCCTGTATAGCAGGCATCGACTTATTTATAAATTCTTCATACATTAATAGCAGATTGGTATTTAATAAATTATGAACTCCCCATCACCATGTCTCAAGTTCTCAAAGCACTCACCATGAGTATAGATTTCCAAGCTCCCATATTATGACATCAATGGTTATTGACTAAATATTTATGTACAAGAACCACAATGACACCAATCACTTGCTGACATGCATATATTCCTCCTCAATCACAGTATGTATCACTGCACGCACCAACCATTTTAATTCATTCAGAATCAGTGTTTCGTTTCAGTACACATTTATGCATCAGATTCCAAAGGCATGTAATAGCATTACTTTGAATTTGGCTTGACAGTACGAAAGAATTATAGATCCTGTAAAGATTTAATTTGCTAACCGATATTTCTTGCTGATAGAGTCAACAGCATGATGTTAATTTTGGCCTGCTCAACCCTTTTGTCTTAAATTTTCTATCGATAATTCACAAGAATGTGTTAATTAGAAGACAAAAAGACAATTTCTAGGCTCATGAAAAAGGAACTTTTCCCTTGTTTCCAATCGCTTTTTTTTTGAAAAAGATCAGCTTCCTAATGTTGCGTTTAATCAGTATTCTAATGCAATAGGAATTGGATTGGATTTATTAAACAATAAAAAATAACTATAAGAGAAAATAAAAAAAGAGAGGCTAGAGTTTCATTAATAAATAACATCAATGATTAATTAATTATTTAATTTTTTTCCTCATCTTGCTTTGTTCGCTCCTATTTTTGTTTTAGGATAATAGGCATTCATAAATTAAAATAAAGAGACTATTCTACTTTTAATAAATAATAAAAAAAGAAATCTCATTTTCTTAACATCTCATTTCAAACTCACGATGCAACAACCACAAGCATTGAGAGTTTGTCAAGTAGAAAATGAAATAAAAAAATAAAATGTGACTTGGTAAAAAAATCTGTAATTTGCAAAAAAAAAAAAAAAATGAAATAAAAGGCAAATGAGTAATGTCATCATATTTGGGATGATGTCAAGTAAAATGACATTCAATATCAATATTCTTAGTTCGTTCATGAAAAACCGAGCAATCTAAATAAAACTTCGGTTTTCACAATACATAAGAATGAGATAAGAAAGAGAGACTTCAGCATCTACAAGTAACCAACGTAATCAAACAATCTCTTTGGTAGTGGATATTATAGCCTGATACTATGTTTCAGTTGAACTTTAAAAATAACATAATGTTTGATGCTCTTCTAAGAAATAAAAGAAAAATATAAAAAGATATAGAAAATAGTAACAAACTTGTGATCCATGAGATTACTATCATGATCAACATTAGAGGATGCACGTTGCTTCAAGGAAGAGGTGAATAAAAGTAAGAGACTCGAAAGACTGTACCTTGAAGATACTGCAAAAATGAAGAGCAATTAACCGATGAACAAAAAAAGGAGAAGCAACAACCTAACAAACAACATGAAAAACTTATGCAATATCTGGATGAGTAATAGTGAGATATACCAAGATCCCAACAATAGTACAATATAGAGTAGGATCTGGACAAAATAAACCATAAGAAGAAGAATATTAAACGTTAACCTCAATTGAAGTATCTGTAGTTTTATTATCAATAAGTTTAGCCTTCTCAAAAATTTGTGCAATATATTTTGACTGAGAAAAAAAATTACCTTGAGCTAAGTAGACTACCTCAATACCTAAGAAGTAGTATAGAGAATTCAAATCATTCATTCCAAATTGACCACTTAACTGTGTCTTCATAACTCAAATATTATTAATGCAAACACCAATAATAATCATGTTATCAATATATAAAGATAGAATGGTGCAATCTGCATTCATGCTCTTAAACAGTGCTCTTAACAAAAAAAGCAAAATCATGACTACTAGAAACCAATACAAGAAAAGTGATCCACAATAGAGAATTTCTCAAACTAAGCATGAGGTACTTGTTTGAGACTATTTAATACTTTCTTGAGCTTGCAAACATAACCAAAATCATATGAAAACACTAAAAAAGTGAGCCATATAAACTTCTTCTTGAATATGTCCATTCAAGAAGACATTTTTAACAACGAGTTGAGAGATGCCACTAACAAATTGAAGCCATTACAATAAAAGTATAAATAGTAGTCATTTTAGTAACTGAAGCCAATATCTTCTTATAACTCATACCATATTGTTGAGAGAATTCTTTCGCAACCAACCTATCTTTATATTGCTCAATAGATCCATTAGTAACAATCTTATTCTTATACAATCAACGACAATCAACATCATTCATAAGCTAGAAGGTAGAAGAACCAAATCCCTAAATATTTGCTTTATACAAAGCAAAAAATTCCTCATCCATAACTTGCTACCAAAGAAGATTAAGAATTGCCTCTTTATAGGAAGAAGACTCAGAGAGACAATGAATAGAAGCTAAAAAAAGTAAATGACAAAGAATAACAGAATAAGAAAAATCTAGTAATTGTGTGGACTTACAAATATGTATGGATTGTTGTATAGGTGGATCCATAATCTTAGATGGAGTACAATGATCATAGAAGAAAATGGTGCTTTGGGTGTGCTAGAGAGTAAAGTGTCATTCATTACCTATAGAATGATTAGTCTGAATTAGTCTAACATGAGGAAAGGTATTTGAGTTATAAAGAACCTAAGATGATAAAATATCAAAATCCACATAAAAATAATCAGATAAACATGAGGAGTGTATGGAATAGAAAAGAAAGGTGTCATCCTTGTTTTATTCTTCTTCCTCATGTAAAATTACAAAAGGAGATAAACCAAAAATGTGTGAAAATAAAATTATATTAATCAAACTTATAACAGTAAGAGCAACTTCACCTAAAAACTCATTAGGAACTACAACTAACAACAACAGAGATTGAGTAGTTTCAGAATATGATTATATTTTCTTTCAGCAACATCATTTTGCTTAAGAGTGTCTGTACACGAAGTCTGATTAACAATTACATCTAAGGTAAACAACTTATAAATTTTATTAGAGGTGTATTCCTTGCCTAAATCTCACCTAAAACATTTGATAATAGCAGAATATTGAGTTTTGATAATAGCCCAAAAGGCTATGTATATAACAAGAATTTAGAATGATATTTCATTAAATAAACCTAGTTATAATGAGTATGATCATCAATAAAAGAAATATAATATTGAGACCCTCCTTTTATGACAATAGAGAAAGATCTTCATATATTAGGATGAATCATATCAAATAGAGAAGAAGAAACAAAATACTTTGATTAAAAGATAAAGCTGAAAATTTTATCATTTTACATTCATTATAATAAAAAATATGACAAGTTTGTAAATTTCTAAGGCTTCTATGGATGAAAAAAAATTCAAACAAGAAGACAAAACATTTGCTTGGGTAGGATGCCATAAAGAAAACTAGAAAAGGAAGGAATGAATCTAAAAAAAGATAAATCAACATTAGCAGCAGCAGCAGCAACAGCTAACGCTTTCAATTCATCCAAAATATATAGTTCCTTCTCCTTATGACTTATCCCAATAAGCTTTTAAGATTGTATTTCCTGCACATAATAAAAATAAAAAGAAAATATGACTAGACAATCACCAGAATCACATATATGACCAATAAAGGCAAGATTCAATGTGATGTTTAAAATGAGATAACATTAAGGAGAGACATGTGAGGTTCTATAATAGCATTAACAACTATTAAGAGCATATAAGTGTCATTAATAATTATGACATGAATAGAGGACAAAAGAGACAAACATAAAAGATGAAAAATTTGGAGACATATGATATGAAATGCCAGAATTTAAAACCCATTTAGAATGCAACATGCGTAAAGAACTATGAGACAACTGAACTATGGAAGAAAAAAATAAACAGAACTTGTGGTTGTAAAGAGAAACTTCTAAAATTGCTTAGCCAAATTACTAGGATCAATTGAAAAACATGATGAGATTGTTGTTGTATTATTATGGTGTGATGGTTTGTAACCTTAAAGTGGTCTATAAGCATTATATTGTGACTAGTTACCAGGTTTTCAAGCTTGATCCTATTGTCTTAGCTTAGGATACTAAGCCTTTCAATGAGCCTCTTGTTATAAAAACTACACTCTTCAAAGCAATCCCTGTGTAAGACTTATTATAACTACTAGAGAGCAATTTGGAAGGCCATTAAAACTATATGAATCATTGTTGCTCTCTACAATAAATTACACATACTTTTTATTCTATTAATTCTATAAGAGCCATTTTATCCCAAAGATATATATCATGGTCAAATAAAACTTCTGAATACTCATATTCTTTTAGTGAAGACCTCGTATGTTATTTTCCGATCGATACTACTTTGTAAAATTTTATTATGTGAATAATCTTTGTAGATGATCCTAAACTTCTTTTGTTGTCCCATACTTTAATGGTTGTGTAATCCAAGTAATATTTTTTGCATTGTTTGTTTCTCATGTATCTATCAAAGCAATATAATTCTTATCAGTATTTTTATGTTTTACAAGACTTCTACAATATATCCACACATCTTTTACCCTTAAGAAAATTTCTCATCATATAACTCCAATATGAATAATTCTTTTCATATAAACTCATAGTTACAGACTAAAATGAATCATCTCTTTTAGTAGCCATAATGAACAAATTGAAGAAAAATTAGAAAGCACACAAATAAAAAGGAAATGCTAGATTACATAAACCAAAGGAAAGACAAAATATTAGATTGCAAAATCTAAACAAATTATAGAATCACTCTTAAAAAAAAGGGTTCAAGATTGAATTATACTCTAATACCATGTTAAGTAATCAAAATAAACTAAAGAGAAAAAAAAAACAAGAAAGCAGGTGTCACTGTCCAGAGACAACCATATAAACAAGAGGTGAAGAAGGGAGACAAATCATAGAGGGGAACCAAATAGATCCTTCAACAAGACAACCTGCACAAGAAAAGAGAGATGGTTAGTGTGTAGGTGCAGGATGAGAGCAAGGACAACTTACATGGACGGCTAGGATGAATTGAATCTGACACCAACACCTTATCGACACCTGGCAGTAGGGGTAAAGAACAAAGGGTAGTGACGTCATTTAATCAATAAAGAGGGAGACAACTAGCGATCCAAGAAGAGTTTGCACAAAAAAAAATATACAACCAAAAGACAAAAAATACGTGTACTACCAGAAGACTAGTACTTTGAATATAGCTCTACAGAAAGGAAGGGGGTCTGATACAAAGGCCAGAGAAAAATTGTTTTAAAGCAAATCAATTGTTCTAAGGAGACCCGTGCTACCTCGAATCTACCTAAAACTTTAGCTATTTTATTTTATTTAATTTTTAACTTTTCCTTATTGTCTTTTTTGCTTTAATAAACCCTAAAAACTAAAAAAACATTGTTATTTTTTTTTATTTGAAAATTCCAATAAAATACTTCCAAGAGAGGGTTCTCTAACCAAAAAAAACTTATTTTTAATTGAAAAGTGTTATTGGTGGTATCAGTGCCATTCGATCCTTGATATGGCTTAATGAACTCGAGTTTCCCAGTTAATCAAAACAGTTACGGGGATGAAATAGTAGCAAGAAGCCCAACAATAAAACAAAAAAAGCTAACAACAATTGATGGAGGATATAATGCAACAACTCAGGAATATATCGGTCAGGATGGACCAGATGGCCAAAGTCCAAGGACAAAGACCTATAGGTTCACCCCCAATTCCCCCACATGATATGTTAATGGGAACCCTAGGCACGAGATGATACAACAAGGAAATCATCGGGTTCAAATCAAATCAATTAGATTGGAGTTTCCTCGTTTTAATGGTGATGACCCTATCGGATAGGTCTATAAGGCTAGTCAGTTTTTTAATGGTGATGACCTAGTCCAACACCGATTATTTATAGCAAGCTTCCATATGAAAGGGAAGGCCATAACCTGGTACCAGGAGTTAGAGGAAACAGGGATGATTACTAGTTGAGAGGCTTTTGTCATTGCCTTCCATATTCGTTTTGGGGTATCCTTTTATGATGACCCAATTGAAGCCCTAATAAACATCAAACAAACCTTTATGGTTGAAATTTACAAAACCCAGTTTGAATTACTATCCAATCGAGTTTCCTAGTTAATCAAAACAGTTACAAGGATGAAATAGCAGCAAGAAACCCAACAATAGAACAAATAAAGCCAACAACAATTGATGAAAGATATAGCACAACAACTTAGGAATATGTCGGTTAGGATGGACCAAATAGCCAAAGTCCAACGAAAAAGGCTCATAGGTTTACCCCTCAATTCCCCCACATGATCTGTTAATGGGAACTCTAGGTACGAGATGATACAACAAGGAAACCACTATGTTCAAATCAAATCAATCAGATTGGAGTTTCCTCGTTTTAATAGCGATGACCCTATCAGATAGGTCTATAAGGCTAATCAGTTTTTTAATGGTGATGACCCAATTCAGCACTGATTATTTATAGCAAGCTTCCATATGGAACGAAAGGTCATAACCTGGTACTAGGAGTTAGAGGAAACATGGATGATTACCAGTTAAGAGGCTTTTGTCATTGCCCTTCATATTTGTTTTGGGGTATCCTCTTATGATGACCCAATGGAAGCCCTAATAAATATCAAATAGACCTTTATGATTGAAGTTTACAAAACCCGGTTTGAATTACTGTCCAATCGAGTTTGGAGGCTATCTAACTCTCACAAACTCAACTTTTTCTTGGGAGGGTTGAAGGAAGAAATATGAATGAGTGTCCAGATGTTGAACCTCTAAAACCTAATATTTACTTATGGAATAGCAAGGATACAAGAGGAAAACCTTACTATCATGTGAAGGTCATGGAGGCCCAGCCCATTGGGGCTTTAGAGCCAAGGCCTACGCCTGCCCACTAGAAAACAAACAGCACAATAGGAAAAACAATTCCTATACAAAGGCTCACCCTAACCAAGATGAAGGACAAAAGGGATAAAGGTCTCTATTTTAAATGTGATGGCAAATAGGGTCCTGGCCATAAATATTGAGGACCTAAGTTATTTCTAATAGAGAAAATCGAGGATGGATAAGTAGAGGACTCAAGAGGGGATAGGGACCTAATTGATTTAAGTGATCCCTAAGAAGAAGCCACCGAAGGAGTAGGAATATCCCTCTATGCTATGATAAGAAATCCTAACCTAAAAATCAGAAGGGTCAAAATAAAGGTGAAGGGCCACTATTTTGTTGCCCTGATTGATATTGAGAGCAATTATAACTGCATACACCCAAAAGTGGTAAGGAGGAGTGGATTATGGGTTACTAGGCACCCACCAGTTAGGTTAGCATTGCAGATGGTTCAAGACTTTAAAGTGAAGGGAGCTATTAAGATATCCTAGTTATAATTCAAAGGGGTCATTTCACCACTCAAGCATACATCATCCAACTAGGAGGTTGTGACATGGTACTTGGTATTCAATGGCTCAATGAGTTGGGTCCTATATTGTGGGACTTCTTGTCCTTAAAAATGGAGTTTCACCAAGGAGACAAGAAGGTCTTAATTAAAAGAATAGGGGTAAAGAACTCTTTGGTAAATTGCAACACTTCATTCTTACAGGAACTGAGAAGGGCCGAAGAGGGCTTGTTATTGCAGATATGAAAAATTAAAGCAGCAGAAGAGGAAGTACCCAGATAGATTAAAGAATTACTACTAAAATTTAAAGAGATTTTCTAGGAACTAAAAGGGATGCCACCACGGAGATCCCATGACCACGCTATAATACTAAGGAAGGGTACATCCTTGATAAGTGTCTAACCCAACATGTACCCCTATTACCAAAAATCAAAAATAGGATGGTTAGTTAAAGAGTTATTAGGGATGGGGACCATAAGGGCCAACCAAAGCCCATTTTCATCACCAGTCTTACTAGTTAGAAAGATCAATGAGTCTTAGGGAATGTGTGTGGACTATTAAGCCATTTAAAAGGAAACAGTTAAAGACAAGTTCCCAATACCAGTGGTGGAAGAGCTGCTAGATAAGCTTAACGACTCCCAATTTTTTTGTAAACCGGACCTCCAATAAGGTTTCCACTAGATTGGAATGAGGGAAGAAGACATTCTAAAAACAGCCTTTAGAACTCACGAATGACATTATGAATTCCTGGTGATGCCTTTCAGCCTTACAAATGTTCCGTCCACATTCCAAGGGTTAATAAATAACATTTTCAGGCCTTATCTCAGAAAGTTTATATTAGTATTTTTTGATGACATCTTGATCTATAATCACACAAGGGAGGAACACAACAGACATCTAAGGTTGGTATTCAAGACTCTAATGAAACAAAAGTTATTTGTCAAACAGACTAAATGCAAATTCACATGTAACAAAATTGAATATCTAGGCCACATCGTCTCTAGTCAGGGGGTCCATGTGGACCCAAGCAAGATTGAGGCCATGGTTAGGCCAAGCACAAACTCTCAAATCACTCAAGGGTTTTTTGGGCCTAAATGGCTATTACTAGAGGTTCATCAAGGGATATGGGGGCATTGTTGGGCCCCTTACTCGTATGCTTAAGAAAAGGGCCTTTAACTAGGGTCTGAAGGCAGAAAAAGCCTTTGAACAACTAAAGGAAGCAATGATCACCCCACCAATCTTGGCATTACTCGATTTCAATAAGAGTTTTACCGTGGAATGTGATAGTTCAGGGGTGGGACATAGGGTGATATTAATGCAAGAGGGTAGGCCCAAATCCTAATTCAGCAAAAATCTCAAAGGAAGAGAATTAACCCTATCCACCTATGAAAAAGAGTTTTTAGCCCTAATATCGGGAGTTCAAAAATGGAGGCCCTACCTCTTGCGTCAGACCTTTAGGGTCAAAACAGATCAACAATCCCTAAAATATCTCCTCAAACAGAGGATTGGGACACACACCCAACAGAAAATGGCTATCCAAATTATTTGGCTAATTGGCTATGGCTTTGTAGTAGAATTCAGAGTAGGAAAAGAGAACCTAATAGAAGATGCACTCTCCAGACAGAGGGACACCATAGAGATAGGTGCCTTATGGGCAATTTCCACACCTTTTGTTAATTGAGTTGATAAGATGAAACACAGTTATGAAACTGATTCTGAGCTTCAAGACATCCTACAACAAATAAACAAGTAAACCATAGGATCCTTGAAATTTCAGTTCAAGAGAGGGGTGTTATTATACAAATAAAGAATATATGTCAACAAGTCTAGTCCCCTAAAGCGGGACATCCTAAATTATATTCACGACAGCCCTGCTTCAGGGCATACAGGTTTGGAAAAGACATTGTAGAGGGTGAGAAATGACTTCTTTTGGAAAAGGATGAAATTTGATATACAAGCTTACATAAAATAGTGTGAAGTGTGCCAAAGATCCAAAGGAGAGAACACAAAACCCTCCTGGCTCCTACAACCATTACATATCCCGACTAGGCCTTGGTCTTCCATATCTATGGACTTTATATAAGGATTATCTAAATCAAACCAATATTTGGTAGTTATGGTGATGGTAGATTGATTTATTAAATATGCACACTTCATTCCCTTATCACACCCTTAAAGTGCCCTTAAATTTGCCCAATTATTTTCACATAAAGTTGTAAGGCTCCACGACCTCCCCAACAATATAATCTCTTATAGGGACCCTATGTTTACTAGTCAATTTTAGGGGGAGTTATTCAGAGTCTAGTGAGTCAAACTGCTGATGTTTATAACTTATCACCCCTAAACCAACGGCCAGACATAAACCACCAACAAAACCCTAGAAGGGTACCGATGGTGTTACGTTAGAGATAACCCTAAGGGGTGGTCAAATTGGCTTACTATGGCCGAATACTGCTATAATACCAAGTACCATACATCTACTAAAACTACACCATTTGAAGCAACTTGTGGCTACCCCTCCAAGCATCATTGACTATATTCCTGTTCAACACAAATTCAAGCAACGGAACAACATTTACAAGATAAAACCAAATGGATAATAAAAATCAAAAAGCATCTATTGAAAGCTTAGGAGAGGCACAAAAAGCAAGCTAACAAAGGAAGAAAAAACATGGAGTTCCAAGAAGGTGAGTGGGTTTCCCTCAAGCTCCAGTTGTTCAGACAGACCAACATGCCAAGACACAAGAACAGGAAGTTAGTATATAAGTATTTTAGGCCATTTAAAATCTTAAGGAAGGTTTGATAGGTAGCTTACCAATTGGATCTGCCCAAGGAAGCTTAAATCCATAACACCTTCCATGTATCATTACTAAAGAAGTGGGTCGATAAGAACACCACCCCTGAACCATGGCTGCCAGAGCTTGAAACAAGCCAAACATCGTAGCTAGAGCTGGCAGAGATCTTACATAGAAGGACTAGCATAACAAGAAAAAAACAAAAGGAAGAAGTACTGCTCGGGTGGGAAAGACAATCGACTGAAGATGCCATTTAGGTAGAAGAAGAGTGGTTGTAGAGAGAATAGCCCCACCTTGAGGTTAGGGGTTTCAAAGAGGAAATGAGTTATGACCGTTATGAGACAACTATAGAAACGAGAGCTAGATAAAGGAGACAAATGACCAAGGGGAACCAAATGGCTTCTTCAACAAGACAACCTGCATAAGAAAAGAGAGATGGTCAATGTGTAGAGGCAAGATGAGAGCAAAGACAACATACATGGATGATTAGGATTAATTGAATCTGACACCAACACCTCATTGACACCTAGTAATAAGGGTAAAGAACAAAGGGAAATGACGTTGTTTAATGAATAAGGACGGAGACAGTTGGCGATCAAAGTAGAGTCTGCACAGAAAATACATATACTACCAAAAGACTAGTACTCCAAATATAGCTCTATAAAAAGGAAGGAGAGGGTCATTTACAAGGGCTATAGAGAAATTGTTTTGAAGCAAAACAATTGTTCCAAAGAAGCTCGAGCTACCTTGAATTTGCCCAAAACTTTAGTTGTTTAATTTTTAAGTTTTCCTTAGTGCCCGTTTGGCTGCTTTTGGCTTTTTTTGTTTTTTTTTTCATTTTAAATGAATATGTTTTGGTGTTTTTAGATCATTTTGATGTACTGATGTCAAAAATAATTTTTTAAAAAATAAAAAAAAATATCATTTTAATGTATTTCGGCATGAAAAGCACTTTGAAAAGCAACAACAACCACACTCCCAAACACCCCCTTAATGTCTTTTCTGCTTTGATAAACCCTAAAAACACAAAAACATTGTTATTTATTTTTATTTGAAAATTCCAATAAAATACTTCCGAGAGAGGTTCTCTCACTAAAAAGACTTACTATTAATTAAAAAGTGTCATAGAAGGTTAAGGTTTCATTAATGAATAGCATCAATGCTTAATTAATTACTTAATTTAAATACAAAAATAATATATATAGGCTAGAACAAAGAGATTAGTCTTCCCTTAATAAATAATAAAATAAAGTAGCCCTATTATCTTAACAAGATTAATACTCCCCTTTAAATAAGACATTTCAAACAATCCTTGAGTCAGCCTACCAAGTTGCTGCACAACTACGCTACATTAAGAGAGATAAACATGTTTAGAGCATAAGTTCTCTATATCTTGTTCTCCATTGGCAAAGACAATGGAATACTCGAATGTGATCCAAATTTACATAAAATGCTCCATTTAGTCAGCTAATTTACTCGTATGACAATCCAAGATGAATCAATGGTTGGCCCCGACCGCTTCCAAAGTTTTTTAAAGTTCCAAAATCAAATTTTAAAATTTTAAAACTAATCTTACAAAATAATCCTCTCAAAATGAAATCTATATATTCCTATCCTTCAAATATTATAACTTTATATTTGTTCCTAATTAGAAAACTAAGGGGCATGCGAGGTTTCTATATATCCATATTTTACATATTATATGTAAAATAATAAATTTATATTCTCTTCATCTGGTTTTGACTATTCATATGGATATCTATTATTTATAATTAAATATAAAAACAAAATAGTTAATGTTTAAATACATTATTTTTATAAATTAAAAAAATAGTGTTTTTTTTAATATATATTTTCACTACAATACTTCATCTCAAAAATATTCTTGATTTTTTTTCGCTCACTAGAAGAGAAATGAATTTGCAAACACTCACTCGTTGTTTAGTAAATATCAATAAACTTCAAATTAAATTATCATGCCTATTCCCGATGATGACACTTGTAATCAATTCAAAACATCCAGCACCACCTCATAAACTTAAGCAACTTCTCACCATCTTCTCCTCCTTAGGAGATAGATTCCTGGAAAGTACAACCTCTAATCACTTGTTAAACATTATTTATTTAATAATTCAAATAAAACCAGCAAGCAAATGCATTCCAGCTCTACAAATAAACATGTTAGAGATCATGTTCCCTCGATAGAATTCGTTGTTGAGTTTCCAATATCCTAATGCTTCCACGTGTATATCCCTTAAGTTTCTCCCGTTTAACAGACAACTTAATACTACCAGATAATCTAATTAAAATAATTAATAGGGGAATTATATAGCAAGGGAAATTTCCATCATACCGCACGCTTGGATCTCCTCTTCATACAATCTCCTCCTATATATAATAGCGAAGGCCTCTGCTTGGTCTCCACAGCCTCCAAAGATCAAGCATAGATCTAAAAACATTTATTGAATCCCTCAAAATGGCTCAACTTCTTCTTTGCCTTGCTTTAGCAGATGCCTTTCTAGGGCTAGCCATGGCCAGTACTGTTCAAACCATGGTCCAGTCTAGCACTGCACCCCCCTCCTCCTACCCACAAGCTCCCACTCAGAGTTTATACGAAGCCCAAGCGCCCATGATTAGGAAACTCGGAAAACATCACCGTAAAATGATCCAGTCCGTCGTGGCCCCAGGACTTAGCCCATCCATGGCTCCCCACCAAGCTCCAGAAAACGTTCATTATAAAAGAGAAACCAGTCCCTTGTACGAAGTCAAGTCGTCCTCTGAGGCCAACAGTACTGAAGAGAGCGTTAGCATCCAAGTGCAATCTACTCACCTTCCAAACCATCATCGCTCAGTGGATAAGTCAATAGCTGGGGGCGGTGTGATTCTTGGGGGTCTTGCCACCACGTTTCTGGTGGCTGTTTTCTGCTACATTAGAGCTACAGGCAGGAATAAAGCAGGAGCCACTTCTTGAGTCAAGAGTTGTCTTGTAGGTATGGTAGGAAGAAAACATCCTGTGATTCAACACTTTTAAGAAAATAAACGTTAATACTCTCAAGGATATAACTGTGAAAATGAACATATTTTGGCTTTAAATCTGCGTCAACATTCTTGTTCTTTAATTGAATCTCAAGTTGAAGTAATAAAATATCTCCATGTTGCCACTGCACTCTGGTTGTCGCTTGAAGTATATTTTAAGTTACCATTTAAAATATTGTTTTCTTGAACGTATATTAAAATAACACACTTTTTATTTATCGAAATTTATGTTTAATGTCGACATAATAAAAACATATAAGAAAATAATTATTTTCTATAAAAATGCTTTCTAAGTGCCAAAATAAACAAGGTTTAAATGTTTGTGCGGGACCCTTCAATATACTTTCTAACTATTCACATATATCATCCACCATGATATCAATTTTATCCCTAATAAATTCTTGTATCGGTAACATTGAGAGTTATAGGTTATTTTAAGGTTTAGTCATAATCTTTTTATTTTTTTAAAAAAAAATATGCTAGATCATTTTATTGACAAATGTGTATTGATTATGAGTTTTACTTAATTTGGTTTAAAATAGAATAAAATTAAAGTGTCTAGGGTTATGTATGATTTTAAAAAATCATTATTGATAATAAAGAAGAAATTGTTAATGTATATATCTTATAGTCAACCAGTTGGTTATATATGATGTTTATTTTGTTCATGTAAATAAATTTAATTTATCAATAAAGGTTTGCTCATTTTAAATATTAATCAAACATTTTATTAATTAATACAATATTTGATTAATAAATCTAAATTTAATATAAAGTTCTTAGGATAAATACCTTACAAAATGAATTATAAAGTTATAATTATGAGATTTATATTGTATTAAAGCATTAATCCTAGACATTTATGATCAATGCTCTATTAAGATTGAATAATAATTAAAGTTGTTGAGACTATTATATATTATGCTTTATTTCTTATGAAATGAAGTTGTTGTTCTCATAAACTAAGATATCATGGATATATACAACTATTATATAGGTGCATGTTAGATGACATGTATATTGAACTTACCAACATGAGAGTTTTATAGTATATATTATATATTTTTTTCTTATGAAATGAAGTAGTTGTTCTTATGAACTAAGGTATCATGGATATCTACAACTATTATATAGTTGTTTGTTATATGATATGTGCATTAAACTTACCCACATGAGAATTTTATATGGAGAAATCACATATTTTATGAAAAACTCATGTAATGGTTATGTAAGTGATCTTTAGACTTGAGATCACCAAATTTATTTTACATAAAAAATATTATATTTTGATTTTGTTACATGTCCTAATCAAATATTTGGGAAAATACTGGGTGTAACATAAATTATATAAAGGTGTTTATAATCAAAAGAGGACCCATCACCCTATGTAAATTAGAAAAACGATTTTATCTTTTTTCAAATAATATTGATTGTATATCCTTGTGTAAGATGAGATAAGATTTGAAAATAATTTCAAATATTATTCAAATAATAAATAGCTATGATATTGAGAACATAAATGATTTGACATAGTAGACACACCTCATGCTATAATTTCTAAATCAAAATATCACTGATGAAGGAATAATAATTAAACTTAGAAATTGATCACTAAAACTTCAAATCAAATCACTTATGATTTTTCTAATATCTAGGGGATCATGACAAGTTACTAGATATTATATTTTATCTTCAAATATAAATCAATTAATTGCTGAATTGATAATAAATTAAAATAGAATAGCTAATCAAGTGTGACTTAATTGTAAATAATTTTTAGAAATTAAGGACTATAATCTAATTAATACTAGAGATTACAATTTTATACCTATAAATAATCAAGTAAAGACTAGATTGAATAAATTTATAGAATTATCCTAAAATAATATATGCAATATCATTAAAAATAAAAATTGTTATTTTTCTATTTATAGGATTTTTAGGTT
Source organism: Salix dunnii (assembly GCA_015731905.1). Taxonomy (NCBI): domain Eukaryota; kingdom Viridiplantae; phylum Streptophyta; class Magnoliopsida; order Malpighiales; family Salicaceae; genus Salix; species Salix dunnii. Next base: position 11,389,234 of record CM027674.1, read on the forward strand.
TTCATTAATATAAAATGTTATGCATTTTATTTCTTGAGAAAAGGTGTAATGTGAAAGGTGAGTTAAATACATTATGTAAATATCTAAAACATAAAATAAAATAGATATGAATCTATAACAATCACTATCTTATAAAAGGGTTTATGAGGTTTTTTACTTGTAATTTATGTAAATTGCTGTTAGAGGTTAGATAATTGGATGACTTGTAATTTGTGAGAACTCATCCTTGAAATAATCACTATCTTAAAGTAATCTTCGTATAAATCCTAAACTACCGTAGATCTATCTAACAAGATTCTTGGGACTCCTGAAAAAAAAATATTAATTTATAGTTTCTATTGGAACTAAGTCAGATAATAATGTTTTTTGTTTGCATGTTTTAATTATTGTTGGTGTTAGTTTTGAATAAATATTATGATCAAATATCTTTCCAAAATTTGTTTTTTTATCTCATGAGTTTTTTTAAAATAAAAACTTTAGCTATTATTCTTGCCAAATTAATTGAATTTTGGCAGATTTTGGTGCGTTAAGAAAGAATAATTACAAACAAAAAACTAATGGTTGGTATAGGCACTGCTTGAAATATAGTCAACACGATGAGTAGTAGTCATGAGTTGTAGCCTCACCTATGCCTCCCTAACAATAACCCATGGGCTATTATTGAGGTATACTAGTAACGCTAGGCGCTCCTAGTTTTGTTGCCCTTCCAAATCGAGGTAGAAGCCTTGTGCTAGAGGTTGTGCAATACAAGGAGTTGTCTCTTGTCCTATTGGCTAGTGGTGGCAGCTATACCAATAGAGTATAAGAATATTTAGGGGTAGAATTACAATTCTAATCTTGATATCTTTTTAGGGTTTTTAAGGGTATAATTACTATTATACCCTAATGTCATTTTGATTAGAATGACATGTTAGAGGTGTACATTTATATATAATTGTTATGTATGAATATAATTAATGCCATAGAATGAAAGTTAACTGAAATAATAAATTTCTTATTAATATATTAAGTACATATAAAGAACATGATTTTTTTATATGTATAAAATTATAGTTCTATTCATAAATAACTTGTTGAGTTAGTCAAGATTATCACTAATCATATGTTTAATTTTATAAAATTATATCGTACGTAACTAACTTATATAATTTGAATGAGTTACTAGTAATCATCTAAGACTAAAGGTAGTAGTTAGGCAAAATATATATGATATGTTTAGATAAAAAATTATTACCTAACTGATCTAAGAGTCATATAAAGATATAATTGATAAGATTATCCATCTAATTTAGTTTATTTTGATTTATTGAGTTACTTAAGATCATATAAAATAAATGGGATCATATCCCACTAGAAAATCTAAACTAGATTTCTCAAATTATTAGTGGGGGCTATTAATTTGTAGAAAAGTAATGGAAGAACAAAATATTATTAAAGACCTTATCTAAATTTAGTTATAAGTATTTATGTATGAATCAATACTCATTATCTTTACGTGAACAAGTTGTATACTACCATAAGTAAAATAAATATATCCCTACATAACATATTTGATGATAATAAATTGATTGAACTAAACCTTTTGATTTGATACTGAAATTGAGAATGTTATATGTTCTTGAAAATCCAATTTCTTTTTCCTTCATGAGAATGTTAATAATGAAGTTAAGAGTAAATATGTGATGTTAGCCAGTATGTCATTTGAACTTTACACACAATATGAGAATATTGATACTTATATAATAATTATGTATTTCACATAGTTATTTGATGCAATTAGCATGGCTAAGAGGTATGAGATATCTAAAGAATTGTTTTGTTATAAGATGATAGAGTGTGTGAGATCTGTATGTTGAGAATAATTGGCTTTTATAAGAAATTAGGATGATATGGCTTTGTCATGGACAATGAGTAAAGTATTGATATAAACATTCATGTTAGAAGTTTTTAGTTGACATCGTTGACAAAGATAAATAATATTAATAGGGTGGATTAGTATTGACATTATTACCCTGTGGATAAATAAAGCTTTTATTTGTTACCCGATAAGGATATTTAATGATACCAATAATTTGACAATGGTTTTTTAAGACATTTTTCAATATTAATGTATGATTTCAGTTAAAAATTTAGAATGGGATGAAAGATGCTAGTGATTTCATGAAAAGGATATTTCAAAAGGGTTAAACATAGGTTATTTTTATAATTGAGTTTGAATATCTATTCAAATGCTAGTGAAGGATACTCTAATGAAAAACAATCATGCATTAATTTCTTGATTAGAATATCTACTCAAATTAATACATTATTGTTTTCCATTAGAATATCCTTCTAATGAAATATATATTTTTATAATTGAGTTTAATATTTATTCAAATGTAGTACTTTGATTAGATATTTTAATCACCAACATTGTTATTTTTATCTATAATTACAATGCTATATTATTTTCATGTCCTTCATATTCATGACAAGAGTGACTTAATTTAAAAATTTATCCTTTTGTTGTCTAGGTTAGGTGAATGTTTGTGAACTTGTATTTTGAAAAAAACATATGATTAATTGAACTGTAATGATATTGTCTAAATTGGATGAATGAACTTCAATTATATATATATATATATATATATATATATATATATATATATATATATATATATATATATTTTACCTGTATGCATGTTTATAAATTTATATATTTTCAAGAATTCATATTTTGCATGAATGTATATTTGTACATTTAATACCTTATTTCTATTCTATTTTATGTTCTTGGAGAAATTATTGATATTGACTGTTGAAATTCGACACCCAAGATGGTTGGGTTATGATTTAGTAAAGATTAATAGAAGTGTAATAAATTATTTTTCAATAACTTGGGACCTCTAAATATAGAGGAGACTCTAATAAAATTTCGAATGAGATCTCGACGTATTTCTATACAAACAAAATAAAATTTACCATGATTTTTTCTTAAGTTGCATTTAGTGTGTTGTCTCGATAATTGAAATGTTACAAAAATAAAACCAAACAATATTCATCCCTTATAATTTCATTATAAATAAAAAAAAATCATAAATAAGAACATTCAACAACTACCTACATCCCTAATAATCATTTTTTTTAAAATCATGAAACACATATAGTGTACATTACAACACTAAATTTTTTTTTTAAGATATCCATGGAAACACCTATTTCTTCTTCGTTTAAGTGCATGTTTAGCACTGTATTTTAAAAAAATTATTTTTTTTTATTTTTAACTTTAAATTAATTTGTTTGGAGCTTTCAAATTATTTTGATGTTTGGACCTAAAAAGCAATTTTTGAAAAAAAATATATCATTTTAATACAATTATAAAAAAAAAATTAAAAATAATTCTGACATACTCTCAAAGAAGCCATAAATACATGAATGTATCAAAGCAACTCCAATGCATAAGCTATTTTGGAAAGCTAAATTGATAAAATAGCTTGTTGAATAGTACAAATATTTTTTTTTTGTATATATTTATTTTTATGGTAAAAAGCATTTAGAATAATCAATTATATTTTCATATATATCAACAAATAATATAAAACAAATTTTACAAGAATAAACAATATTATAATTTTTTCATTGTTTTTTTGTATTATTTAAAATGCTACCTGACAATATTATATAATTCTTAATTATATTTTTATTTTAAATAGATTTTTAAAAATATATATCTTGTTAAAAAATCTCATGAATTCTTATATATAAATAAATAAATTATCTTAATAAATAAAAAAAAAATACAATATTATAGTTTATATAAGATTACATGTAAAAACAAACACTATTTAGTAAATCAAATAATGTTTTATATATAATTGAGAAAAAAATAAAAACTAACCCAATACTAAATATATTTTTTTATAATTTAAATACTATAAATCCATAAAAATAATTTTGTGGTGGTTTAGATAATATTTAATATTGTAATAATAATGATTTATCTAAAATATATATTAAAATAATATCTTACTTATGCATGAAAAACATATTTTTAAAATCATTTATGAAAAAATTTTAAAAAAATAATTATTATTGTCACAAATCATATACAACACAATATTAGGTATGACTTCTAAATTAAACCTCCATACTTTTCTCTACCAATATTTGCTTGTTAACTATTCCTCCTACCCTCAAACAATATAACATAATTTTATGTTTTTTTGACTTTTCTAACATGTGAAAATAACATCTCAAAAAATAAAATGTTATTTAACTATTGATAACTATTGGATTAGAAAAGTAAAAAGTGTATACAATAGTTAAAAATAACTTTACCTCCTCAAAGTGCTTTTTGTACTATGATATGATTTTAATGATAAATTAAAAATCTTTAACCATTAGATAGAATTTAGGTCATGATGTACATTTATTTTATTGTAACATAAAATAAATCCCGGCTATACTTAAACTAGGGGTGAGCAAAAAACCGAACAACCGATTATACCGAGAAAACCAGAAAAAAAATAACTGAGAAAACTGAACCGATAAAAAAATCGATTAAACTGATTATAAAATTTTAAAAAATTTCTGGTTCGGTTCGGTTTACAAGCTTGATATAAATTGAACCTTACAAAACCCTAATTCGTCTCTCGCCTCTAACGTCTCGCCTCCCTCAGTCCCTCAGTCCTTGTTGCTCTGCACTTACAAAACCCTGTCACCTCTTGTCTCCCTCAGTTCCTTAGTCCCTGCTGCTCTGCACTTACAAAACACTTTTGCCTCTCGCCTCTCTCAGTCCCTCAGTCCCTCTGCTGCTCTGCACTTACAAAACCCTCTCGCCTCCCTCAGTCCCTCTGCTGCTCTAGACTTTCTTTCTTTCTTTCTTTCTTTAATCAATTGATTTACATGCATATAAATTTGTTGCAATTGTGTAAAAGTAGAAATAATGTTTTAAGTGGAATGACGATGAAAATGATGTTGAAGTTTGAGAAATATTGGGGTTATGATGCAAATCAAAATTTTATATTGTATGTGGCTAATGTTTTAGATCCATGTTTTAAGTTGAAATATGTTAAATTCTGTTTTGGTGAGTTGTATGATTATCACAAAGCACAATCTTTAACAAAAAAGGTGAAAGATCATTTGGTAAGACTATACGAGTTTTATTTAAAAGCTGATAAAGTGGAGGATGTTAATAGACATATTCATGATGTTAATGATATGAATTACAATGACATGGAGATAGATATTAATACTTTTGCTCGATTCAAAAGATATTTACAAGAAGAAGATAGTGTAGAAAATAGAAATGAAGTGGAGAGGTATTTTAATGATGGTTGTGAGGATCCTGATGATGATAAATTAGATATTTTAGGCTGGTGGAAGGGTAATGGTTCAAAATATAAAATACTTTCAATGGTTGCACAACATGTTTTAGCTATTCCTATATCCATAGTAGCTTCTAAATCAGCTTTTAGCACTGGCGGTCGTAGTCTCGATCAATTCCAAAGTTCTTTATCTCCAGCTATTGTTCAATCACTTGTTTGTTGTCAAAATTAGTTGCATTATGTATCAATCCCGATCGACATTACAACCTTGATGAATGATTATGAAAAATATGAAAATCTTGAATCAGGTTATTTTTCTTATACACTTGTATTTTTATTTTATTATTTATTAATCAACTTATTTTCAATTTAACATTTCTGTTTTTTTTTTTTTGTAGAATTTGGTGGAAAGTTAAATCTAGCAACGGATGATAATTAGTTCAAAATAGGGTATATTTCTTGAAGTATTTTTTTGTTAATGTTGCTTGTTTAATTTGAAGCCCTTTGAAGGCATTTTCTGTATTTAAATTTAAATTTATTCACTTGTGTAGTTTTAATTATTTCACCTCATGCTAAATTAAATAAAACAAAAGTAAAGTATTATAAGAAAATTTAAAAAAAAAGCCCATAAGATTTATTACAAGCCCATCAGAAAATTCATTAGAAACCCATCAAAAAGCCCATAAGATGGCTCATCAGTGGGCCCAAAAACAAAAATTGGGTTTTTCAATTTTTTTATAATAAAAACCGAACCGAACTGAAAGTGGTCAGTTTTTAATAGGTCTGGTTTGGTTTTGGTTTTTTTTTTTAAAAAAATACAATTTTCAGTTTGATTGTTTTTTTGACTAAAAACCGAACCGAATCGAAAATGTTTACCCCTAACTTAAACAATCATATTATGTGAGTTAACTATATTTGGTCACATATGACAAATATTAAAGGAATGTTATGAAATGTAGTTGAGATTATTTTTGAAAATATTTCTATTTTAAAATATATTAAAATAATATATAATTTTTTTAAAAAATATTTTTGACACTGTAAAAAAATCTAATACCATAAAAAATATTTAATTTAAAATAATAATAATTGTTTTTTAATTTTATTTTTTTGAAAACACGTACTCTTAAAAAAGTTGACTTGTCCTCAAAGCAACTCTGGCTTGTCCTCAAAGCAGACTCGACACGCGCCCCCCGCTCACCGCCCGGTATATATCGCGATCTTTTCTCAATATCTTGAAAACTCCCTTCCTCCACAACAGAACCAATCCGTCGATCTTTTCGTCTTCCAGTCTCAAGGCAACAATGGCGAACGAGAAATCGGTGATGGCTGTGATTAGAGCAGCGAGGCCTTCCTTTAAAATCAAGCACGACAAGGTCGCTTTCGCTGTTCACGCCGCTTTCCTTGCAAGTGGCTACGCTCTCACTGCCACTGGTCCTGCCGCCTTCTCCGAATCTGCTGCCCTCTCCGCTCCGTCAACTAGTAAGCTCTCAATTATTTTTCCTCTACTTCGTTAATTGCTATTAATAAAACGAAAAATTAGCACATACACGCACGCTCTTCTTTATCAAGATTTTACATACATGAATGCATATTTTCCATCGACCTCATTCCATTTTTCAGCTCCTACCACATAACTCTCTGACTCTGTTATAGTTGAGGCAGGAACTGAAAACTGGAATGAGGCACATGGAGAATATGCATTCTTGTATGTTTATCCTGATATATCTATATCTATATCTATATATTCTGTGTAATTTTCGCTCTCTGCCTCTGTTATAGATGAAGTAGGAACTGAAAATTGGAATGAGGTAGATGGAGAATATGCATTTGTGTATGTAAATCCTGATAAAGAAGGAAAGAGGATGATAATGAAGTGTTTGGCTATGAACGAGAAATTGGCGGTTAGTGCCATGTCTGATGGGCTTTCAGAGCCAGTCAATCTCGAAATCGAGTAGGGTTTTCTTTTAGTTTTTATATATACATATTGATTTTGGTATTCTAGGGTTAGGGTTTTTAATTTGATTACCGTTGCAGTGTTGGGGATTATGTTGCGGAGAATGAAGGTACAAATTACTCGGAGCAATATAGGAACTTGGACAAGCTTGTTAAGAAACTAGATGAAGAGATTTTGTCTAAATTGGATGGCCCTTCTACTTCTTCTTTGAAAGCGAGTTCATCAGGCAACCATCAAGGGTAATTGATCTCTCTTATTCTGTTTAAGGATATTTGTGCAATTCATTGCATTTAACAAACTATGATGCTTGTGACTGCTTAGCCTTTTACCTTTTACATGCCATACTCTCCTTTTACTTTAGCTTTGTTTGGAATTTGAAATGTTCTGCTGCAGAATTTTTAATTTATTTTTCTCAATCTTAGCATTTAAGTTTGACTGCATTAATTCGATTTCTTAGTTGTTAACTCATTTTCTAAAACATCTCTATGATAAAATTCTTCATAAGGGTAGCCAAGCCATCCATTGACTTGGCTTTTCTGTGTTGATTTGCTGTGTTTTGTAGGGGAGAAGCAAGGCAGGGATCAAGGCAGAATAATGAACCTGGTGCTGGATTTTATGGACCTGCTAGCCCTCAAATTCCTCTTCCAGGGTATGTTTCTTTCCATCACTGTACCTTTCTCTTATTGGGTTACTTGTATCTGTGAAATTTTCATTCCCATAGGGAACTGTTGCTCATATGAACTTAAATTTCGTTTGCAACTTTCATTTGCTATGAATATTGCCAATGTCCACTCATTCAATTAATCTTCTAACTAGTATGAGAAACCATGAATAAATTTCTTGCTGAAGCCCATGGATCACTACTGTCCTTATGAACTTGGATTTTTCTTGTGGCTTACATTTGTTATGATATAATGCAAGTGCTTGGCTTATACAAGTAATCTCCTCATATGCATGGAAAACCTTGTCCTTAAAGTTGATGCGTTATGTCAATTAAGTAGTTGTATAAAGAGGAGGAAAGTTGCTGTTAACTTTCTATTCCATGTGCTGGATTATAGAAACCTGCTAATACTACTACAAATATCACTTGCCTGTTACCTCTGTGAGCTATGAAAAAACAAGACAGGTTTGTTGCAAGAAAAGTATCTTATTATTCTAGGAAGTGCTTAAGACATTACAAATGAAACAAACAAAAAAAAAGAATATTGTATATTGCCCAAAGGCTTGAGGTCAATTTCACCCATTTTAGCATTTGCTATTCTCTATTAACCATTTGAAGTTTCACTAATGTTATAATAGGAGATTTTTGAAGCCAATTTTTAAGAATTATGGTCATGTCAATGGAAAATAAGTGAGATCCATGTGGCTAGAATAGTAGAAACAACTATTATAATGGATCAAGTTAATTGTTTCACTTATGAAATTACAAAGAAGATAATATAGCTAAAAATACCATCTGAAAATGTTTTATCCTTTTGATAGCACCATCAGTCAGTGCATTGTTCTTGTTATCAAACACTATTTGGTGGTGTGGTGGGGACCAAATCCTGAACTCATTGCATTCTTGCTTAAAATTGCATTTTGAGGTCATCATAGGCAAGGCCCAACTTAAATGATTGCTTTGATTACCAATGTTACCAAGTTCACAACACCAGCCATGTTTATTTTTATTTTTATTTAGGAAAAAACAAGAAAGCTAACCATGCTTAATATTACATTATTTTCTAGAGCATCTAATGGAGTATCTATTATTAATTTCAAGGTTGACAATTCTATTTCAGCTTATGTTTTGTTTTTTCAATTGGAATGGAATATTTCAGTTTTGAAGCGTTTTGAGGTTGTATTGTTTTTTTTATACACGCGCGCACACACATATAATTAAAGATATTAATTCAAGAAACAAAATCATAGTTCACATCCAAAAAAAACTATTTGAAATTGTGCAATTTAAATTTCAAAAATAAGTAAAAAAAAATGAGAGTTGGACTGATATAACTTGATCAACATGATGAGTTTAAAGATAAAATGAAAAATTAATAAAAATATAGTTTAACTAAAAAAAAATCAAGTTGACTTCTTAAAAAAATATTGAAACTACAATATATTGATCAACCCGGGTCAACCTAGGTTAACCTATTAAAAGTGTGACCTGGGTTATAGGTTAACCTAGGTTACCATAATAACCTTAAATAAAACAAATTATAAAGTTCAATTCCTAATAAAATCATTGTTTAATAATGAAATTGAGAAAAAAGTAATATAAAAAAAAGACAATAAAATGATTTTTCTAAACAAAATTATGAACCTAGATAATATTACTAGAATACCATCATCAATCTTGCAAAGTAATTATATTATCTGATTGCTCTGAAATTTTAACCTAATATATATCATTTTGTCAAGAGACTCGTAAAATTTCATTTTAATGTAACGATCAAATTAAGAGATTGATTGATATTATAAAACTATATATTATTTAAAAAAAACACTATTTGGTTGGAACAAAACCGGCACGTTTCGGGTGGAATTCGAGCAGAATTTCGAAACACGCTGAAATTTTGAGCAGGATAAAATTTGTTCTGGTTTGTCCTGTTTATTGAACTGGAACGAGATATATTGACCATTTTGGACTGAATTGACAACCTTGATTAATTTGGGTACTATCTCTTCCCTGTTGTCATCTCTTATCTTAATATGACTTCTTAAAGAGGGAATTGAGTATAATTAGAAGGAACTTTATTCATTTTTTGTTTAGTAAATAGTCTTGCAGTTATTTGGTAAGCTGTATAGTATGGTTGTTATTGTTAAAAGAATATTTTTAATATAATTTTTGTTTACTATTTAGTTTAGATAACTACTAGATTATTGGCTTGCGCTATGTTATAGGTAAAATCAATTTTTTTAACAAAAAAGATCAAGGTGTTATTAATGTTTTTTTCTGATAAAATGTTTTTTAAAATCTTGTAAGGATTGATCTATTGTGATTTGGTTAGCTTAACATATACAAAGACAACTGATAATTCTTTGACTAATTCAAAATAAATATTCAAGGTGATATTTTTTTATACATATTAAAACAACGTATCAAATTGATTTGGATCAATATATGTTAATATGGTACTTTACATACCGAGTCATGAGAGCATGATTAAAAAAATTAAAATAAATTATGAAGTTTAATTTTCAATAAACCTAATATTAAATGATAAAATTGAAAAAAAATCAATTTTAAAATAATGATTTGAATCAACTTTCCATACCCATAACCCAGATCATGAAACCAAACTAACCCAATTAAAAGCAAATTGAAACAAATGATAAAGCTCAATCCCTCTAAATTTAATGTTAAAGGATGTAATTGAAATTGAAAAATTGATTAGAAAAATGACAATAATTTGAATTAACTTGGATTAATCTATTAAACTTGTGACCTGAGTAATGAGATGAGAAAGCAAATCAAAACAAATCATACACCTTAATTTTTAATTAACCTAATGTTTAATTATAAAATAAAAAACTCAATTAGATAAAAAAAAAACCCTTGAGTCATCTAGCCAAACTGGCATTTCGAGTCATGAGACTAGGAGACTAGGATAACTACATAAAAAGTAAATTAATTTTTTTTTATGAAGGTCAATCTCCAATAACTGTAATGTCTTAATGATGGAATTAATTGAATAAATAATAATTACTCTTTTTAGTTTTTTGTTAATGGTTTCTTGGTGTTTATGAGCATATTTTCTATGTATTGAATACATTCTATGATGAATTAAGATTGTCATTAAAAGTTGTTTATTTAACATTTCTCTAACCCGTTACCATTGGGTTGTCTTTCATAATTTCAATTTTCTCTACAGTAATTGGCCCTCTTCCATAGGTTTTTCTTCCCCCTATTCAGTTTATCCCCCTCCTTACTGGACTTTTCTTAATAAAATTTTAATTTTCTCATACAATGTTTGAATACAAGAATTATAATTTTGGGAGCAAAGTTAATGCCACAACATTTATTAAAAACTTTAATTGTTATTTGTATCGAAGATTGTTTGCTCTGTTGCTGCTGTTGTATCTGTATTCATGACATGACTGACTATTTTAAACTAATATTCATCGATGCTGTGTGATTCTTCAGCTTGTAATATGTCAAAGAAATAATGTTTATCTTTCAAGAATCCTAGATGAGGTTTTCATTTTTTAGCTGCTTGGTTTGCTCAAGTTTCCTGCTGGAGCGTAGGCATTTTCTTTCAGTCCCTGCTTTATGAGGATTCACTTTCTGTTTTCTGATTTGGTTTTCAGATATGTAGTACCTCCAGTTCCTGTTAATCCAATGAGCGACCTTTATCCTGGACTAGGAGCTGGAATGTATCCACCAGGGTATGCATCTTAAATTAGCTGTTTGTATTCACTAATTGGTATTGTCACACCATTTTAATTCTCAATTTTAATTATATATTCTGTTGAACTGCCTTACAGGGCTGGCAGAGGTGGGGGCATGCTTATAGGTTTGTACTTTTCAGTTGCTATTAATGAAGCAATAAACAGGCATGTTTCATTTATTTTGGCATTGCTTAATTATAACATGTGTTTGCAGGGCCTGATGATCCTAGCTGGTCTGGTTTATTTGGTGATGACCCTGGTTTCCCTGGGAGAAGACCGTGAGATCTCCCTCTCCCTCTCCCTCTCCCTCACTCTGCTATAATATTGTTTCAACAACAGAACTAATATTGTGTGAATATTTGAATGCAGGGACATTCCTCCAGGTGCTCGGTTTGATCCCTTTGGCCCTCCCGGGGTACCTGGTTTTGAGCCCAATCGATTTACCAGGTACATTGATTGTTTTACATCTGCCAAAGCCGATTTGGGATTTACTTTCTTAATCTTTGTTTAGAATAACAAAACATGCAGTAACATTATCTGATAAAAACTGAATTACTGCAGTAAATCAAGACCAATCAGTTAATTTGGATTTCTTTTAAGTTATTGGTTGGGTGTGGTAAAAGGAAACCCAGTTTTGGTTTTGTTCTGAACGGTAAGGACAGGGCTCACAATGTGTTTGCTACAGACCAAAGTATTGACTATGTCTTTTTGACTCATATTTTGCTATAGACCAAGTTTGCTCATATTTTGACTTGTATCTTTTCCATGTTTAAAAGAATTTGATCCATGGATCAAAGTTGTCTCCATGCTGTAGTTATGCATGAAGAGTCATATAAGCATTTTAAAATAGACACTATGTGATCCATCATCTCGTACAAAAAACCAGATGTTTGAGCCAGCCTTTGCCGTGGTATCAAGAATTAATGGACTTGCAAGGGTGGTTGTTCTGTAAGCACGGTCCCTGTTCATATGAATGAACATTTTTCTAAAAAACAGAATGAGGAGTTTATGAGTGGTGGAGGGGCATTCTGTCACATTTGCATGTGATTTGATGATAAATATAAATAGATAAAGGTAATAATGAATTGAATGAGATTACTTGCTTGGTTGTGTATGAAAACAAGTAGATAGTGCAACTTACACATCACATTGTAAGCAAACATGCAGAGAGAGAACATCAGAAGGTGCACATAATTATGTATGAACATATAACCATACCCAAATAATCTATTACGCTGTAGATTTGTCTGGTCTTGATTTTGGTGTCCTAAGTTTTTGGCTTCTTATGCCTACCAATAGAATTTTTTCAAGGTTTATGGTCAGACATGAGCTTCAAGCATCTAATTTTTCTCCCTTATCTGTCTTGCAGAGGTCCACGAAGGCCTGGGAGCAATATTCATCCAGACCTTTCACCGATGGGGAGGGATCCTGATTTTATCTAGGCATTTCCAGGCCGGTGTCTTATTATCTATCCTGCCCCATTTCTTTTTCGGTTTGTTTAAATGTGAGAAATGGTAAAAAAGAATAGGAAGCTATAAAGTGATGCTCCTTGTGGATAGGGTTTCCTTCCAGCTTTTCTGTTTCTATGCATGGAACAGTGGCATCGGCATGTAAAGGGTTTAATATATCGACTTTTGAAATGCTCTTTTGTTAGACTTTATTGGAAGTTTTTGTGTCAACATGCATGTGATTTTCTGCGTTGTATCCTGTTGTCCTGATTGTGAGGCGGAATCACTAATTAATACAGAATTTTATTAACTGGGTAAATGTTAAAGTAAGCTTTTTTATTTACATAAAGTGAGTTGACTAGGAGGTCAACTCCGATAAGATTGTCTATTCATGGCAATTCTTGAAAATAAGTTCAACTGTTTTGTTCTTCCAATCAAGTCTTACTAGGTGTTTGGTGCTCCACCGCCAAACGTGTATTAACCAAACACCATTTATATTTTATGTGGTGGGTCCCACAAACAAAACAGTGGTTACGCTGTATTTTGTGAAGCATTTGTGAGATGCTTCACAGAATATGTTTTGCGTTGCAAAACGAAATATCAGAAAAATAATATACCAAATAATTGACAAGCACACGGATAGGGAGAGCAACGATCAGCCACCCAATGTCTTCCCCAACTCCGGTGATAGAAACATCAGCCACCAAGGTAGACAGAACTAGCTCCTCTCTCCCCCAACAGCAGCTTTTCTCTCTCTCTTTTCCTTCGCCATAGCAGCAAGCAAGCTCTCTCTCTCCTCCAATTCTCTTTCCTCGCTAGCTCCTGCAACAGCTCCCGGCCAGTAGCAGCACCAGCTCCACCGTGAGCTCCAGCAGCAGCCAGCCACCACCTAAACCTTCTTCTCCAGCTCAGGGAAGACAACAATGAAGCAACAGAGGCGAGCAGAGGCTAAGCCCGACAACTTCCAACGCCCCATCCGGCCACCACAGACTTCCATTTTCGAAGCCACCACGACAGGGAGAACCACCTCGACCTCCTCTGCCCATCGGTACCGGTCGTTTACCCTATAGTCATAGTCGGCCAGGTTACTGTTCACGTGAACAGTAACGTGAACAGAATAATTCATGCAAAAAACGAAAGGACAAACGCACCGTTTTGTGCATGTTTTTTGAATAATTAGGCTGCGCTGGGCTGGGCCTGCCCATTTAGTTTGGGACAGGCCCATTCCAATTTTTTTTTTAAAAAAATAGAAATGATATTAAAAAAAATAAAAAAAAATTATGTAAATAGAGATTAACTCTGATGAAAGTGATGTAGAATATGTGGCAGAGGCGTATATGCTCAAGAGAGAGCATCCAAATTTCAAAGGCAACTGGATTTCTGCAATTCGGGAGCTGAAGTCGGAATGATGCAAAACTCACCCAGTTGATGCATCTCGGTATTTCCAGAGGAAATCAGGAGCTTTGCTGCTGATGCATGCTATTTTTTGGCCAAATTCCATTGTGTAGGCCACGAAATCGTCTTTTTTATCATTTTAGGAATGTTTTGTTTTAGCCGTGACTCTTAATTTTCAAGTCCAAATCAACTTTCATCAATTTCCAGCTTGCTTAGGATTTATTAGCCTTTTCAATTTCTGTTTTTATCTTAAATTTGCCATTGTTGGTAATTCTATTAATTAGCGTTGTTTTCTTATCTAACATGTTTAGGGCTAGGGTTTCTGCTTTAAATTGTAAGCCTCTGACCGAATCATCTTTGAATTATTGAACAAAGTTTGAACTTTTTTTAGTGTTCCTCTCATCCTATATTTATTTACGAAATATTCCTCTCATCTTGTTGCGTTTCGATTGAATATGGATAAGAAACTTGCATTTGGATTTTGCTATTATATCTCTACAACATGTAAATAGAAATATTGAAACAACACTATTTATGGATCGCAAATGTAGTTCCTGATGATTTTTTACCATATGTTGTTCATCAATCAAATAGCAAGGGATCGCAGAGGCCTTGACGTATGAATTTAATTCATAATGGAATTGCAAGTAATTTGATGGGAGAATAAAAATGAGTGTCTAATTTACTTTAATTATTAATTATATTTTATTATTATGATAATTAAATCTACAATATTTAAAAAAAATATTAATGTGTGTCTTTTAAGGTAATTTCACAAGTTGACAGTAATATAAAAAGCATGGTAACCAAATACTCAAAACTGCTTTTCATTCAACCTCAAACTCAACCACAGTTTTAACCAAACACTTCAATTTCAGTTTTGAACTGCAGCTAAAAGCGCTTTTCATGAAACTATTTTTTCTCAACCTCAACCACAACAACAACAGCTGTGCCAAACAGGCTCTTAGTCTTTTAATTTTAAACTGTTTTGTGTTATTTTATAAGCTTGAATAGCATTTCTATTCGCAAAACTTCCTTAACAATCATGAGTATCTCAAATTTCCGGTGCATAAAATGAGAGCAAAGCCAAGGGAGTTGTTTGCTTCTGAAGCAAGACATTTCTCTAATTATGTATGCTTTAAATTAAATATGATGAAAGTTGATCTAGATCTAGTTGACTCAACTCACTTCATTGTAACTCAATTTATTTTATATATAAAAAATATTATAATAGCGATTTATTGGATTTACCTAAATTAAACCGGGTTAGCCTGTTTAATCCATGTCTAATATAATGGTTCTACCTAGGTTTAATAACCATTTTGTTGGGATTTATTTTTATTTAATCAAATAATTATAAAGATAAATATTTGCAGAAAAGAGAATGAAAAAAATGTGGAGGAGAAATGTGTTTCTTCATCTTAAAGTTCATTTCCTTATTGATGCATTTTTTATTGTTTGGATGAAAACGTGTTTTTCTAATACTGTAAGCATTGTGTTTAGAATAAAAACCTCTCATAATTTAAAAAGCAAGTTCTTAAGAAAATCAAGACAATTTCTCAATATTTTATATGATTGAAGGAAAAAAAACTAAAAAATGTGATTCGACAATGTAAACATTTCATCAAAAAATAAAAAATTAAATGTAATTTTATTCTCCTAAAATATTCACGAGAAATCATTTATTTCTACTTATTATTAAGAACACAATAATAGAACAAAATTGTTAATTCTCCCATTAAAATCTGCAATATTATTGACAGGTCATGACAAAATTGAACAATAATTTTAATATCATATTAACCTTTTTTCCATAGCGCATAGAACATATCAACAACACTTATCTCGTTAAGAGGAGCATATTAACACTAAATTTAGCATTTTTGTTCATGAAATTTGGGCAAAGGATCACTTTCTCTCTTCTTGCAATTTTTTTGTGACTCCTCTTTTAATCTCATGAATTGAAATGTGAACAAAATAAATCTTTTGATCAAAACATTAAAGTACCAAACTAAAGGATCAAAAATGAAATTGGAAAAAATCCATAATCAATTCTCTTAAAAAAGCATTGGATGAAAAGTATAAAAAAAAACCTTTTTTACCCATCATCCATTTTAATCCTTGAATTTGATGTTTTTTATAAGCAATATAATTGTATTTTTTTCATAAAACATCGAGCATCAATCTAATATTGAGATATTATTTTAATACCATGACAATCCGACAGAAAAGAATTCAAAGTAAATTATCATGTTCAATCCTAATCAATGAATTTTGGAAGAAAAGAATTGAAAAAGAAGATTGATGATTAAAGAAGAAAAACAAATTAAAGGAAAAGAACACAAAAATTGAAATTTATAATATTTTGCAAAGTGGCGAATAATGTATTCACCACCTTACTAGGAGATCACTTGAATTTTCAAAATTCATTTGTTAAATACAAACATCAATTTGAATTTTGAATTTGTACTTGTAACCTTGATAAAAAAAAAAAAAAACTTTTGACCTTTTAGGAAAACACAAAAACAAGGTCTTTTTGAGCCTATGAGATCACATAGGGGTTTTTTTAGAGTTTATAAAATGGAAAAGGCACCAAATAATTCGTTTCCAAACTTTGATCTCTATTGATTTATCGATAGCACATATGCATAATAGTTCCTTACAACATCGGAGTTTACACACTTAGCTAGATTTTCTGTCCATTTTGACCAAGATTAAAGATCATTTGAAAAATGCTATATTTACCAGATATAGTCTCTTATAATCTGATGCTTATTTGTTATGATCATCTTTTGATATTGACAAGATCTTATTTAATAAAAGTTCTCATTCTTTGGATACCCTTTGTATGACCTTGTTTTTATATGCCTTATCTATTTTGCTTTGGTATAATTAGTGGTGAAGAATTGTTGTCATTCTCTTATCATTGATGAGATTTAGCTATTTAGATTTTAGCTTATCCCATTTTGATTCTTTAAGTTCTGCACTCATTAGAATCTTTACTTCTAAAGGATCACTACCTCTATCCTATATACAAAAATGTAAAAGGTTGCATACATGAAATGTGTATAAAAACATTTCGTGCTAATCTTTATACGTGACTATCATCTTCTAGATGATCTTATTGAGATTTTTGTTAATCGCTTTAATAACACCATTCATTTTGGGTTTATAAAAAGAAAACAAATCTTAATCTTTCACTTGGTGTATAGTTTAACAATCAATTTTCTATTGAAATTTTAAGCATTGTTACCTATCAGTTTTGTAGGCAAATTATAATGATAAATGATATCCTTTTTAATGCACCTATTAACCACTTGTGTGTATAGGAACTAGCTTCTACCTATTTAGTGAAGAATTTAATAATCATTAAGATGAATTTATGCTTATTGGTGGTCTTTATGCAATCATAGTCCTTTATCAATTCCACCCACCTCTTTTATCGCATGTTTAATTCTTTTTGCGACATTAAATACTTCAAACTTTTATGATCGGTGAAACTCTATGCGTGACCGGATTCTATACAAAACAAACATTTTTAGTTTTTTTTTTTTAAAAAAAACCCCTTATAAATAGTTTATATGGATGTGAATTATCAAGGGTTGTAATAAAATATGTACATTTATAAGACTGTTGAAAGATTGATGAGACTTTGCATATATATATATATATATATATATATATATATATATATATATATATATATATATATTACCTTAATTTTTATATGTATTATTAATGGTCTAAAGTGTTATCACATTAGAAAAGTGCAGGGTGTTACAAAAGTTTCTTGGAGTGGTGGGATTGTTAGCTTCTCTTATGTCGGCTGCTCTTTTCATTTGATTCTTGCCATTCTTGCTTTCTTCTTAATCATCACAATTTGCTCATAGTTATTCAGTTTTAGCTAAATCCAAGCTTGAAGATCTATTCAACAAATTTTATTTTCATCAAATTGACTCATTCTAACTTTCAAGAGATAGGATCAAGTTTAAAGAAAATCTCATGTTTCAGGAAGCAATATTGTCATCCTTGATGCTTCTAAAATTTTTGTCTCTCTTTATAAGGTATTCTCAGGAACTTGCTGAATATTCATGATTTTAAACACAATTAATTTTTTCCCTTAATCTTCTACTTCGATGAATGGTACAACCACATTTCTTATTATGGAAATTATTTCTTTAGTTTTGATCATTACTAACATAATTATTTCTTTAGTTTTGACCATTACTAACATCTTGTTTATGATATACTTCAAGCATTGATGCAATGATGAAGCTACTACCTAGTCACATGAATCCAAACCCTTAATAATATGCTATAAAAAATATGAATGTCTATCACTTTTAGTATTGCCAAGAACACTTGTAATCCTACATATAAATCTACTTCCAAACTCTTGATTAGCTATCTAGGTGAGCCATCATATACCCTTTCCATCATGATATTTAGCTTCATATGTGATTTATAGAGATGCATCACCTTCATTAATGTCTTAGTAATACATTTAACATCGAGTAATTACGAGTCATTACTTTGCCTATTAAGATGTTTTTACACCATATTGTGGTGTATAATGGTATATTAAGAACAATACAATTAGGTTCTAGCTTATCTCTAGTAAAATATAGATAATTTAAGGCTTGGATTCCACCTACCGAATTCTTTATGGTTTCTTGGTTGATATCTTGAGGCACATTTGAATGAGAGATACAATGTGTACTTTGGAAGGAATAGTCATAATTATAAGGTAAGGCTTTGTATCTCCCATTACTTGCCATATTGAATTTAGTTAGAATCAACTTGGGTAACCTATCAACAATTAATTGTACTCGCCAAACTTATTATTGATATGTTTGTCCATTACATACCTCTTTATTCATACCTCTTTGATTATAAGATTTTCTAAAGTTGGCATTTGTTCCCCTTCATTGTATAAATCTTCATGTTTGTTAATCATTTGGCTTTTTTATACTTATAGAAACTCCTATTCATAGACCTTTTCTTGCAATTACCTTTCTTGTACCGAGAATTTGGAAGCATTTTATAAATTCCAACTAAAGACACCTTTAAGCTCATTGGGCCTTCAATCTCCAATGCACTCACTTTCAAACTAACTATAACATGGTTAGGTGAAAGATTTGTATTCATATTCAGAGGCTCCTTAGAAGTTATTGATCTAACTTTATTTAACTATAAGAACTTGTTCTTAGAGGTATTATAAAATATTAATATAATCTCATGAGAGACCCACATGATATTCACAAGTGAGTTCTACTTTATACTAGCTATGATAGAGTGGTTGTTATGGTCCTAGTGGTATTGGAGCAATCTATCCCATGCATAGTAAGTTTTGGCACATTTTCCTCAAGGAAAGCAACGTAGAGGTATCTTTCATCATCAATTTAGGTTTGATAGCTTTTAATCTTCTTTCTTTTTCAATATTGAAATTGATTGACCTATTCTTTTTCTTTTCAGTTTTTAATATCCTTATATTATTCTCTTTATTTAGTTAGAAAAGCTATAAATTATTTGTTAGCACATAAAATCTTCATAATTAAAAATCCAAAATGACATCATTTTAAAGAAGAGAAAACAAAAAAGGTGGGGAGGAACACACATAGTCTAATCCACTAAATGAACCACATGACATGTTGTTTAGTTACTGTTCATCATCTTCCTTCTTTTTAGTCTTAAACGACTGCATAGAGGGCTACTTTTCAGATGCATTTAATGCTCATACAATAACCTAAGTTAAGTAATCTCTAACCTACATTGGTCATCTCAGCACTAAGTCGGGTTATTTAAGCATCAAATTGTTCTCATACAATCACTAATACAACCAATGATTAGAAGCTTGAACCCGATTGCAAGAAACCAATGGTCAATACATTATGACTAGTTTTCATATCCTTGGCTATAATGTTTAAGATATCATAAATCTTTTTTATATTGATTCCACCAAACAATAAAGTCTCCAACCACAAATCCAGATCGAGTTCTAGATGGGTCAAAAAATCATCCTTCTATCTATCTTATAATTGAGCGTTATATGTTTTTTGAAAAATGGTTAACGAATTTTAAGAAAAAACTTAAGATAGAAATTATTGAAATCCAACTCGCCATGAACTTTTTAGCTCAACTATCTATAAGTTGTTGCAATTTTTTTTATGGTTCTCATATCACATATGAGCTTTTTTATATATATAAAAAACAACTCTATTGATCTTGGGTCGCATCTAATAATCTCAAACTATAAAATAAAGTTATTTTATTTAAAATTTCATATAAAACAATATATATATATATATATATATATATATATATATATATATATATATATCTGTGTGTGTGTGATAAATTAGAATTTGACCATCCTCTTTGCAAGTGAAATAAATAGAATAGATCCATTAGTGTGTGTGATAATTGAACCATGAATCTTCTTGTTTTAGTTCTTTGCACCAAATCCTAACCACCGTATAAAAGACATCACATATTAAGTATAAGCTTTTTAGATAATCTTTGATATGTGAAGAGGTCTGTAATCCCTCTACATGGCCACATCTTCCCAGTTTCGAAGACTTGAATGGATTGGACCTATTTGCATATAACTCACCATAAATGTTTTGTAGTTTCATTAAAAAACAAGGATGCACTATATTAAACTGCTTTCAGACTTCATTATAAAAAATGTGCAACATGGCTCCATCTATAGAAATATATGAACAATATCATGTCAAGTGCTTAATAGTCTTTAAAGACAAGAATAATCTTTCTAGTAAAGGAATGGTTGGAAAATATCTTAGTTTTTTTATGTGCGATAAAAGTCCCATGCCAGTTCTAGGTTTGTACTAAGAATACCCATAGGCTTTGCACTTGGTCAAATCTATATTTTCTAAGTATTAGAATATGCAAAAGTTTAAACACATGTCAATTTTCTTCTATCATAGACCAATAGGTTTCATTATAGATTTAAAAGAATAAAAGTTTTCTTTTAGCCTATTCCTTTTAGGTAAAATATTTCTTGTTGTTTTGATAACTTTGTCATAATTGGCATCACTTAACCCATTATCGAACTTGATAGTGAGCACATGTGCAATAGTTTATAATTTAATGTGATTTGTGCACCCATCCTATAATGATACATCAAAATCTTTTAAAAGATGAAAAAAAACTAGTTGTGATAGCATTTGGTTTTTAATTTACATTTAACATTTACCTTTAACACCTTAATTCATTTCCATTACATCCTTAATCATACTCCTATAATGATTACTATTATCAGTTACAACTTCATACACGTTGTTAGAACTAGAAGTTTACCCAACATAAATGTTTTTCCACATGCAAATTATCATTGCAAATCAAAATGTATTATTTAATAATGTGAGCCAAGCAAATTATTATTACCCAACTAATTAGATATCATTAGTTTAACTCAAACTTAAATCTAATTTAATAGTACCCTTAAATCATTATCAATTTTCTCTAAAAAGACAAATTCATCCTAATTTAAAGAAACTTTCAACTTAACACTAAAATTGACAGAAATATGAAATGTACCCAATAAATAAGCCATTATTTATTTAATCATAAAACACTTCATTTACAAAATTAGACTTAATTTCATCAAATGAAAAACATATATAATTTTTAAAATATAAAACAAACCATAACATGTACAAATCATATATTCATATAATAAATTTCTTTAAAATAAAGTTATAAAATGGTTAAACACATAAATAAAATACATATATTGCATAAAAAAAATGCTAAAAAAAACTAGCATTTTAAAAATGGTTTACAACAAGAAAAAAACAGTTATGCTTACTTGATGTTGCAAATCTTTTCTTTAAAAAAAATAGGGATATGGACAAACTGAGTGTTGAGATGACTGAATTTGTGATGATAAGAGCTAAATTAATGCAATTTAGGGGTGATGTATGTTGTTTTCTAATGAATAAAAAAAAAATAAGGGGGAGGAGAGAGGAGTTGTGTGTCAAATTATAATATTAGCAACCGACATATTTCCTTTGTTATTTTGTCTATAATAATGAAATATCATTTTCTTTCATTCCTTTATTTTCAACTATAATTCTTTTGGTATTCACTGATAAATTTTACGTGATGAATACAAATAAAAATAATGAAGAAAAATTATGTCAGTAAATATCATTGTAATTTACCAATAAGTTTCGTGGTTTTTTTTATATAATATTTTGGTAGTGTACAATATACAAGTTGATGTATAATGTTTAAAAGGAAAAAATCAATATAAGACCTTGGGTTGCACTTGCTAGTAGGCTAAAAAATGGAGAAATGTCAGGTTTAGGTTTGGTAAAGAGAGTGAAGAGTTTAAAAGGAGTTAAAAGGGTGGTGTCTTTTCTGTCTTTTTTTGATATATTAATATTAACCATAAATTTTAATATATATATATATATATATATATATATATATATGTGTGTGTGTGTGTGTGTGTGTGTGTGTGTGTGTGTGTGTGTGTGTTTGTATGTGTGTGTGTGTGTGTGTTTTTAAATAAAAAAATAGTTTAAAAAGTAATCATTATAATAATATCAAATATTATACAAATAAAAAATCAGGACTCAATTAATAAATTAGATCATAAATTATATTAATGGTACACACCTTAAAGCGGATCCATTAAGAATTTAAAATAATAAAAAGTAATTACATTTATATAACAAAAAAAAGAAGAAGCTGGGAGATAACACTTGACCCATTTGGGGGGTTAAATGTTACTCTCAATTATTCTCCAGCTGCTATCATACCTGAAAGTAGCAGGAAATGATGTGAAAAATAACCCTTGCAATTTATTCTAGGAGTTATGCTTGGATTTTTGCCGTTTATTTGATTGTTGAGTTACTTGCAATCACTATATGATTACAAGGTCGGCGGCATTCCATAAATTGAGCCCCTCTATTTACTGGTCAGTAGAGGGTCTCAATTTTTGGAATGCCGCCGACCTTCACTTTTAATAAATCGAATAAAATTTGCCCTTTTATTGACCAGTAAATGTGCTGCCCAGTTGGGACTGGGTTCATGAAGGAAAGTTCAACAACAAACAAGAAGTTCATCACAAGGCTTGAACATCATGAATGAAGCACTCAACTCATTATCATTACAGATATCTCTTCACTACTAAGATTTAAATAACATCATCTATGGGGAGGGGGGGAAGACATGCACAAAAGAGCTAGCAGCAGCTGATTTTAACAGATTTCAGAAAATCTGTTCTCGGGTGTGCTGATTGTTTCTAATATAGACCCGAACGATTCAATTCCAGTTTGAGAAGCTGAGGTGGTTCGTATCACATTGTCTGTTCCCTCGATTGTATTGCCACCAACCCTGCCTTTTGTATCAATACTGAGATAATCTGTCAAGACCTTTTTTACGCCTAAACCACGCTGAGGAATTTTGCCACTGGTCATGAAGGGAGATCGGTCTCCCTTTACAGGGCTTACTCGTTGCCCGGGTGATAAGCTTGGTGTGGTGAAAGCTGTTTTATATGGAGTGTTTGAGACTGGGACTGAGTATGGAATTGTTACACTTTTGTGAGCAATGACACTGACTTTAGAGATTGAAGAGAAATGATCCGAATGTTTTGTCAAGTCATCCACGTAGAGCAGGTCATCAATTCGTGCCACAATATTAAATGCCAAGCTCTCTAGAACTCTTGAGTAGCTCTCCAAAATGGATTTCCCAACATCCTAAGAAAACAAGTGAACGGATTATGAAACTTGTATTAACAGACACATTCATGATGATAAAAAAACAAAAATATTGGGCTAAGAAATCAAAACCTTGTTGTATTGGATTTTGCTCATATCTAAAGTTGTCTGTGGAAGACCAGGGAATCGCTGCTTCAGGCAAAGCAGGAGGCTTTCTGCTCGATCAGCAAGCAAATCCCTCTTGTCTATATCAATCATCAGCTCCTTCATCAATTCCCAGGATGACTTTGAACTGGTGCGATTTGTACTATTGACAGGTTTCGAGTTGGTCTTTTTGCGCCATATGTACATTGAGGCTTCCACTCGGTTTGCAAGTTCTATAGCTTGAAGTTCGGAAGACAAATCTAGGCAATTAAGGAGACATTCTGGATAAAATTGATCTGAAGAGATATATCGATAGATGAGGTCCCCTAAACTGGCTTTTCCATTCTGAAACAAAGTTTGAGGTAGCAATTTTTAAGAAACATGTCTTTCTTATATCAAAAATTGATTCATTGATCTAAGGTGATTATACCTTTGGAAGAGCCTCCATATAAGATTCAGGGATTTCCATATCAGATATAGTGATGCTGTTGATAGCCATAGCAGCTTTCAATATTTGGTTTGTAGAATCACGTATGTGCTGCAACTGCTTTCTTGAATTTTCATGGAGGCCTCCAGGAGGAACCCTAGGCACAGGTAGCCACCACTTCTCTTCTTGGCGCTGCAGGGTCCTTTGGAAAGAAGTTGACCCATCAGCATCAGGGGCCAGGATCCCTTGGTCTATGTACCAGAACTCGGTATTGTCAAAACTATCCAATATCTCCTGCATAAGAAATTCACATTCAGAATGAACTTGTGACAAATATTAGCATTTATGAACTAATTAGTGCTGATGAATCTTACAAGAAGCATGTTATCCAATTTACGAAGAGCCGGAAGATTTATGTAAAGATCTGATCTAGGTCTGCATGTCATAACCTGGATCAAGTTCACAACATTAGAAGAAAAAAAACAGAGAACAAATGTCAGAATCACTTATCCATTTTAGCCTTAAAGAGACTTCCTCTCTCCAGCCTTTTTCCCTCAATAACAATAAAACAAAATCTTGTCACTCATTATATTGTCACAAGGAGTTGTCCACTTTTCCATGTTTGACAATAGGATTCAAGTTCCAAGTCCATTAATCACCAGGACAAACAAAATATGCATTACTGCAATTAGAGATATAGCCTTAATTACTCAAATCTATTCTATTGAAGTTTGCTTCTATTGGTTATAGTTTCCCGACAAACCATAATGAATTCCATTATGAAAATAACAACAAACAACGTTCATAACAATCATCAATCTGTTAAACCAACAGTCTAATTCAAAACAGATACTTAATATTCGAATTTGTCAGATCTGCAAAGACTTGTAGCATTCTAAAAAAAGAGAAAATTAAAAGAAATTCATGGCTGGCCACATTAACCAGGGCCCGTTACAAATGAAATGGACTAGGATATGTATCTATTCAGAAAAATAAAAATACAACCACGCACATGCACAGTTATACCTCGAGCTTGCTTCCATCTGGAAATGTCTGCCAAGAAGGCATCAACTCCACAATGTGATCACTCACACAAAGAAACCATTCCATCTCTCTTCGCCACATTGCTTTCTTCTCTGGTGCTAGAGGCTCCAACCTCCAAAGTTGCCCGAACAAGGTAGCTGCAAAATTGGACAGAGAAAGAGCAATAACCATCAGACTAAAAGCCAACGCGTACAGTGAGAAAGTAATCTGATCAATAATACCAAAATAATCACATACACGCTCACGTAACTTACCACAAAGATTAGTAATGGCATTTGATATAGCCAAAGCTGTGCAAACCCCATTTCCACAACCAGACATATCTTCTCCGAGCAGCAACTTCGAAAACCTTTCCTTCATCATCTCAGTCTCTATCACACCTTAAACCAGACTCATAACATTAAACACGTTATCACGAACTTCAAAGAGTAAAATAGAAGAGGAAGAAAAAACCCAATCAATACCTGAAATTGAAGACCCTTGTTTCTCCAACTTCCTATCATCCAAATTGGATTTTTCTCCATCATCAGTTGCACCATTGGTACTTGTGCAGTCAAATGCTTCATCTTTCTGCACAGGCCAATCCAATGTACGAGGAGAAGATGACTCCTCTTCAGAGCTACTATGACTATGCTCCTCATGCCCTGTGTTCTCAGAAGTTAAAAACTCAGAACTTGAACTGCTTTCTCTACCCTTGTTTTCAATCAAGTCGCCAAATGTCTGGACTTCACCTTTCTTTTCATCAAAGTTTGTATCTTTCTCTCTGTTACATTCATTACTCTTCTCAATCAAACCCTCCATTTCTCCTTTTTCCTCTTTCAAAACCATCCCAGGTGAATCACAAAAGGCAGAGTTGTTTACTAACATACCATTAAACTGTAGTCTTTTCAAGCAGAACCCATTTGAGAATCTAGCTTTGCAATATAAGTTTCTAAGAGATTTTGAGACCCAAAAGCCCAATAGAGAAAACGATTTCAGGTTATTAGAGCTTCTTATCTTCACCAGTACTGGCACACACAGCTTGAGCCGGTAATGACAATGTTGCTCTTCTTGTTGGTGAGCTGTTTCTCTTTCTTTCTGGTGGGTGAAGGCTCTATCCATAAGGTCTTAACCATTTCTTGTTAAGTGGGGCAGAAGTTGGAACACACAAAAATAAAAAACTTTGGTTATTAATTTGGGAATGTGAGGGAGCTTCTTATATAAACTTGTGTGTGGTGCGGGGGTGAAGCTAGTTATGATTACTGAAACTTGCTCCATCACATGACATGAAAGAGACAGGAAAAGGCTCATCCTTGTTGATGATGATTCCCGTCATTTTTAACTCATTTTTTTTGTTTTGAAGAACATAATAAAAAAAAAAACAAAAAAAAGAGGGTTTGCTTGGACAAGGTAAAAATAAAAGTGTATTAATGATTCCGAAAGCTGGGTTTGAGAAATATAATAAAGTAAGGCCATGGGAGCCGTGCAAGCAACGGATCGGTCAATGATGGTCTGCTAATTATCCTTCGTTACGGTGATTAAGGACTGGAATATCCTTAAGTTTTTACCATTTGCTTCGGAACACAGATTGAAGAGATGAGACTCGAATACTTTGTACAAGAAAGCAATACATTGTTCATCTAGGCACTGGTATAATTACCACACAGTCTCGTTAGGTAAATGCATTCCCATCATTAAGCTTCTGGTACACTTACTCTTGCTAATCTACCCATGCAAGTTGAGTTTTCTTTACATAACGTGAAAGGATCAATCACTTGTTTTTCGTGGGATGATTTACATTATAAACCACTTCTTACTTGGTTTTATATTCCTATCTTTTTGTTAATACATTTATGATTTATGATCTGCTTAAGATTCAATCAAATATAATCTCAGCACAAAAACTTGACTTCAGAGTGATATTAACATTGAGTGGCAAGGAAAGGGGAGAGGAAAACAGACTCATTGTTTGTTTCTAAATACGGAGCTGTCTTGTTGCCCAGTGAACACACTTATGTAACTGTTTGCAAATGCTGTTTTTTCTTTGCAAATCTCCATCGTTGGCACCAAAACGAACAAAAAGTAAATCTGTGGCCGAACAAAAAGTAAATCTGTGTCCGCTTTTGGCCACCACAGCTTGATGGTGTTAAGAAGATATCGGATGTGTTTTTTTCTCCCGGGAATAAATATTAAAATTCTTAAATTTACTATACAAAGCTGTAGAGAAATAAATTGAAATCACTGATGCTTTCTGATAATTCAAAAACCCATTCTGAAAAATCAGTCTACGAGATTATTTAAATAAATTTCACCAAGAACTACTGAGGAGCTTATTGTCTCAATCAGAAGTGATGGTCTTCGTCACCTTACGCAAGCAAACAAGTAATTGCTCGAGAGAAGACTCATGCGGGGTATAAAAATCATTATTTGCAAGGTGATAAAATACACCATCTTTAAGAGCTTATCAACTATAGAAATACAAAATTCACTCCCATTTGTGTACGAGGATAATCATGATGTTAAGTTTCTTAGGTTGGAAGGTATTGTAGGGGAAGTTACAAACTAAGGTGGTCAAGCTACAAACTAAGGTGGTCAAGCTTGAATTGGTTCTATTTTTTTATGGCTTAGGGGAATTTCTGTAACACAATATTTTCACTCTTTTAAGTTTTTTAAAAACATTTCCTTAATTGCAAATAGGTTTTTGTGTTAGAGAAATTTGAATAAATAGTCAATATATTTATAATTATAAGACCTTACATGGGTGACAATTTGAATTTAGGCTTGCTCGCGTTTTGGATCAACCTAAATTTTGATTTTTTTTAAAAAAATAACACCAAAACAACATCTTTCGTGTTTTAAAAATAATTTTTTTATTGAGTTAATCAAAGTCAGGTTGCAAGTTAAACAAGTTAGCGAGTTAACTTGTGATGTTGGTCTGCAAAATAAAGTTTATATTCTTCATGCTTTGAAGGTTTTGTCAGGAATGTATCAAAATCATAAAATAATAATAATAAAAAAAGAGAGTTAAAATTACATCTTTGTTTTCCTAGCGTAAATTCATTTTTCAGAAGAAAAAAAACTATATTTCAACACAAGAACTCACTTGAAGTACATGACCATAAAGGTGCAGAAGCAACAAACAAATCAGAAGATACATCTATTACAACCAACGCAGAGCTGTGGTTGAAATCTTTATGTGATAAAACAAAGACACCCTCTGCAATATCCCCCACTCTCTCTTTTCCGTGACTTTCCTCGCAAGACTTTTCATGGCCATACTGCTGGTTGTTCCAACTGAAATGTGTGAGGAAAGGCTCCTCCGAACAGCAGCCACCATGGAGAGTTGTTTGGTTGATGTTGACTGCTAATTTGAAAACAACCTTAGAGGGAAAGGGATGGCTTTATTATTCCAATACTTAATTACAGTAAAGCCATCAACTTTAAGTTAAATCTTGAACCATCCCTTTGAAAACCTTTTTTTACTATGACGCTGTATTTCGAAAATATTTTCTTAAATGGAATTATTTTAGGCTCCATCTGCTGGGACGAATCTATTTTTCTGACTTTTCCAATGCTGGAAGACTTGGTTAATTGAAAATGTATCCCTCTCAAAAGCAACACAAAGCTTAAACGGTGGAGATTTCGACCTGAATATTGCTTATAAATGCTTGCAGGTCGGTACACGCTTGTGTTTTCATTACTCAAGGTTCATTTACCCCAGTACGTGAAAGAAGTGAATGAGAGGCTCCACTAGATTTTGAATTTCAGTGCCTTAAATGTGGCTCGAGACTTGGGTTATTAGTTAGGCAAAAATCAAATTAAAATTAAATTTAATATTATATCATTTTAAAATAAAAAATGAAAATGAAATTTAATTTCCAGTCTTCTGCTAGTTGTCTTAAATGGATATATGGACAGTGCTATGACTACGGCATCTTGCTATTGCGTATCTAGCTCCTGGAGGTAGGCCTAACTTGGGCCAGCAGATTGGTCTCAGCCGGGGCCTACCACTTCTCCCGATTACATCATTAACTGTTTCAGGACCCGAGTGTAGAACCCCAACATAACGTTATTCTCAATTGGATCACTAAACAAAGAATCATCTCCATGGGCATCATTAAAAGTAAATGAAAAGGTGGTGTTATTTTAAGAAGAACAAATCCTCTTTTTTTCGGTTGATAATTGAGGAATAAATATGTCCATTTTCAATATTTACAAGTGTGGAAATTTACCCATAATAAATAAACAAAACAAATATATAAGAGGGAGAATTTAAGGTTAGTATTAGGATTGAGAGAGAGATTGCAGATAATTGAACAAATTAGGAGAAAGAACAATGGAGTTTTGAGAAGGGAAGAGAGAGAAGAGAGGGAGACTGAAATTTGAATAGTTGTTGTATTGATATTCTGTTTTGCATACATTTGTTATGTGTGCACTTCTCCATTTATACATATTTCTCATACATTCTTTCATACTCTAGATTACAAATACAATATTCTAGAATATATCCTCTATATTCTTACATCCCCTCTCAAACTCATGCTTCGATGAACCAAGCATGAGATTGCAGCAATAAAGAAGAAATACATTAGTACTTAACCCTGTTCAATAGAAATTAGTTTGGAAAATAGAAAGAAGAGAATAGAAAGATGAATTTGAATTCTGATTGAGAAGATTTTAAGAATTTGAGTAAGAAGAAAAAGAAAAATGCTCAAATGGAAAATAAGATAGAAGAGAGAGAGAGAAGACATTTCATATGTCTATTTCTTGATTGAAATTTCATTTGTCTACTTCAGTTTTTTTCTAAAGTTTTTCATTTGTTGATGATTTTGAGAAGAGAGGGATGAGAATAGAAATGGGAGGTAAGAGAGGTGATAGAATGGGTTTGAATTTCATTTGTCTACTTCAGTTTTTTTTTCCTGAAGTTTTCCCTTTATTGATGAATTTCTTAATCTATGTAAGAATTCATTTGTCTAATTCTCAATAATATTGATTTTTTTTTCTTTCTTCTTTCTTTCTTTCTTTCTTTTTCTTTTTTTTTTCACTTTCTTTTTTTTTTTTTTCATCTTTATCAAAACAGCAGTATGAGACACATAAAATAGCACCACAATACACAGCACACAAAACACAAAACCTCTTTTTCTTTTTTTTCACTTTTTTTTTTTAATTTTCATCTTTATCAAAACATCAGTATGAGACACATAAAACAGCACCACAATACACAACACATAAAACACAAAACCTACAAAACATTTCACAACCAATTCTTCTCAACAGCCTCAGCCACATCTCTCATCATTTTCTTCCTCTGCTCTGCTCTTCTGAAATCAGAAGAGAAACTACACCAACCTCTTCATTGCACCATTACGTTGATGTCTCAACATCTCATAACTTTGCAAAGTAAAAGTCCTGCTTCTTCTCAAATTGAGCCTCTTTGTGGCAAGAAAGATGAAGCCGAGCTTGCAGTTCTAGAAGCTGCTCTTGTAGCTCCTAAGCTTCTAGTTAAACCCTCTCCATTCGCTTCTACATCCTCTTCTCCGGGGAAAGTTTGTTGAATGCCTTGGTGCTGTTGCTCCTATCTACCTCTCCACTGTCCTTGAATACCTCGTTGCTGAGATTCTTAAGCTCGCCGGGAATGCTGCAAGAGATAACATGAAGAATCGGGGAATGAGGGAGAATCATGACTGCTTCTTCACAATGCGCTGTAATTCTCACTCTATTGCTGCTCTGTTTGAGTTTTTTTTTTCCAATAGTGGAGACTAGCAGGGATAAATCTTTTCTTGAATCAAATGGCAGAAATATTGAGATCAGAAAAGTAAAGAAGAATTCACACAGAGGAAAGATTGAGGTTGAAGGAAACGCAAGAGTTGTTGAGCTCAAATAACTCATCAATAGCGAACTGGTATGATGATGCATGGAGCGAGCATACCATGAAGTAATTCAGTTTGCTCCTTCTGCAGCTGAGGTTAAGAAAGAGAAGAAGGTTGAAGAGAGAGTGAAGAGTGATGATGCATGTCCTCTTGAAATTTGTGCAGAGCCTCCCCTCTCAGAAACCAAACAATCAGCTGTTGCTCTGTTTGAGTGTTTTTTTTTGGAGAATTTGAAATGTATTACTGAGACTGGAGAGGAGAAGAAACAAATGTTGAAGAAAATGCAAGATTTGTTGTTGAAAATTTCAGCGTTAAAAATTGAAAACAAAGACAATGTAGAGAGGTTACAAAGCAAAATACAGAGAAAAGAAGAAGAAACAGATGCTCTGCGAAAGGAAAATGAGAAACATGAGCAACATCTAGATTTATTGGAGAAGCAGGTTTGCCAGCTTCATAGACAAAAGAAGAAGAGGAGGAGTCAGACCAGTCGAATGAACAAGACAACAACTAAATGAGGAGCAGTAGCGGCATTGATGATCATCTTCATCGTCAGTTGCAGATTTTTTTTTTGAATGATCCATTGAAGGATCAGATTGCGGAAGTTTGGATCAATTCATGCGCTAGCATAATAGCTCTGATACCATGTTAGGATTGAGAGAGAGATTGCAGATAATTGAACAAATTAAGAGAAAGAACAATGGAGTTTTGAGAAGGGAAGAGAGAGAATAGAGAAAAGAGAGGGAGACTAAAATTTGAATAGTTACTGTATTGATATTCTGTTTCATATACATTTATTATGTGTGCACTTCTCTATTTATACATATTTCTAATACATTCTTTCATACTCTAGATTACAGATACAATATTCTAGAATATATCTTCTATACTCTTATAATTAGTAGTCTCAAGTTTGATAGATAATTAAACAAAAAAATTTATTTTAGAGAATACTCGGGAGAGAAAAGTAACATTGATGACCATTAAGATAAAAATATACACATTATTATGATGGGAAAACTTAAAGAGGGAAAGTGTTCAAGAAGGAATAAATCAAATTTGAATAGGGAAAATAGGAAAAATAAAGTCTCAATGATGTTTTTTTTCAAATGATTATAAACAAGATAAATATTTGAAGTTATATAGTTGTATATAAGATAAGCATTGCTAAGGAATACACTTATGAATTTGAGTATTTGATGTTGGAATATGTCATGATGGAGCTTGAAGAGTTGAAAAACAAAATGTTGTAACATTTTAAAACCAACTTAAAAAGAATATTTTGGATGTGACCCATCTTTAAATCTTTTGGTAAATTAATAATGTTCATCACCTTATAATGAATGGATAACAATAGAAAAGGATTAAAAAAAAATGATAACCCTTAAGACTTTCCAACTACATGAGTAAGAAATCAAGATCAAATATCCTGATGAAAGGGCTCTCCCCATTTAAACTCGAGGGTAAAAATTATAAACCAATAAATATTTTTAAATATAATAAAAAGTGTTTTAAGTGTTGAAATGTATGAATATATAGCTACTAATTTTCTAGACAAAAGAGTGATGGCTATTATTGAGAAAGTTGTTGAAAAAGAAGATAAGGAATCAAGAAGAGAAAAAACTTGAAGGAGGTGACCTAAATATATTGATAAAGAAGAAAAGTTAGAGATTCAAATAATTATTCATTTAGTCCATAATGAGAAAGAGGTATGATTAATGGATAACTTCTTTTAATGAATTTTAGAATGTTATCATTAATGGTGGAACTTGCACATATAGTTTATAAGGAGATGTTTAGAGAACTGAGCTTTAAAACTAAACCCTATTTTTGACCCTATAAGATTCAATGGTTTTAAAAAGATAATGGACCAAAGGTTACAAAATAGTGTTTGTTATCATTCTTCACTAGCAAGAACTATAAGGATGAAATCTAGTATGTAACTCCAATAAATGTTTGTTTTTTTTTTTTTTAATAAACCATGAAAATATGATAATAACACTATATATAATAAGCTTTTTCTAACACCTATGTTTATAAGGAAAGAGTCCATATCAAAATGGCATTTATACATATCACTAGAGCATTAACTGTGGTTAAAAGAAAAGGTAACTTATTCCTAAGCAGTTCTTAATTTGAAAGTATCAATATAGAAAGAAAAAAAGAATTCGTTACATTAATGATTATAGATGTAAATGAAACTATTTAAATAAATATAATAAACTTGTATAACCATTTTTAAAAGAATTTAAAGATGTTATTTTGCAAAATCCTTGAGTTTGTGATAAACTAAACATCATATAGACCTTATTGCTAGGGGTTTCATTGCCAAACAAGGATGCTTATAAATTGAATCCATCTAAATAAACTAAATTATATAAGTAAATAGAAAAGCTAATGGTTAGCGGGGTATTTAGGAAGAATATGAGCTTTTATGTTAACCTTGCTTATGCCAAAGAAACATGGAACATGGCAAATACACATAGATAATAGAGCAATCAATAAAATCATTAAGTATCAATTTTTTATTTCAAGGCTTGATGTTGTTCAAATATGCACTATTGATTCAAAGCAAGTCCACATCTTTAATTTTACTCATGTTTAAAAAAACTGTTAATTTTTTTCTTCTAGTTCATCTTCAAATGTCCCTTCTCCTCGTGTTCCATCTTTTGTTTTCTAAGCCTTGTGTTATAGATCTTAAGGATGCAGGATTCTAGAGGGACTTGTATATCTCCTACAAATTAGATTTGGCTTATATATAAAGAAAATAATTAAAACATGTAATGATGCATGCTAGACTTTCACTATGAAATGGTGATAATATGGGGAGATACTATGAGGCTTTAGCCATTATATGTGTAAAACGAGGTTTATTATCTAGTCAAAAGAGTCTTTTGTTAATTAGTGACCAACCTCCAAAGGCTAATATAAGGTATAAAAAATATATGAAAGAATAGGTTGTAATCATATCATATTTGCATACTAATTAAAGCCAAGTTAACAATCAAACAAGCAATGATGGTTTCATAAGTTTTACATAGATCAATGATAACTACAGTATCATTACTCCCTAACTAAT
Organism: Salix dunnii; assembly: GCA_015731905.1. Taxonomy (NCBI): domain Eukaryota; kingdom Viridiplantae; phylum Streptophyta; class Magnoliopsida; order Malpighiales; family Salicaceae; genus Salix; species Salix dunnii. Next base: position 11,423,943 of record CM027674.1, read on the forward strand.
CTAATCTAAAACAAATATGTGTTCTATCATATGATATTGCGTATATATGAAAGCATGAACTCATATCTAATATAAAGATAACATAGTAAAGTATGAATGTTAGGTTAAGAAAATAATATGCAAATTAAGTAAATTAAACAATAGTCATAACAAGCACATTAATGATAAAAGACAAGAAAGCAAATTTATTCCTAAAATCTCTAATAAAGTCCTCATTCTATCACTGTCAACATAGTAGAGACACCCTCTTTTCTAAAAGAGAGGCTTATTTATATTGTAAAGGGAATGAATCCGAACTTATAAAAAGCGTTAAGAAGTTATCACCTAGCATAAATATTGCTAAAAACCCTAATTTGTCAATTGCTTATACTAAATGAAAATACTATCACTTAAAGCATTTTATATAAGTTAGATTGCATTGTTAATTGTGTTCTCTTCATAAAAATTTGTTTTGCCTTGTATCAATAGTCTATATATATATATAAGAACAGACCAAATGCAATAGTTAAACCTTGAGTGAATATACATGTCTGAACCTATCCTTTCTTGATCGAAGTTATTTTTGTCATTGTCTTGTAGTGAATTCACATATCTATAGCCAACTGCTCTGGATCAAAACCTGTAACTAGTGATGGTCTATTAGGAGATGTCAACGAAGAATTAAATTGGCCCATATTAGGCTAACTAAACTTGGCTCAAATCTTAAAAATATGCAATAGTCTTGAAGGCCAAACTAACCGGCAGAAGAAGAATGCATGAATAGTTTCCAACATATAATCTTGAAAAACTTAAATTTAGACGATAGAAAGATCATTTTGGAAAGTATTCTCTGGAATTGAAGTTAGCATACCATGCAGCACATAATTTTAGTTGTCACAAGCATGGAAATTTTAATAACGAATATACGTCCATAGCCATCACCATTGATTAATTAACAAAACATTAAACATTGGATTAAAATACAAAGCACAATAAAATTGGACCACCACTCCATGGAAAATGTAAAAGCTCAGTCCACATTATTTCATACGTGTTTGACAATTCGAAGGACAGAAATGAAATGTGTTTGGATCGAAAAAGCTATTTAAGTACTATTTTTTTTTTGGGAAATAAAAAGATTTTTTTACATTATTATATTAAAACATTCAAAAACATTTAAACATACATTAATTTAATATTTAAACTGCTTTTCCTTGCCAATTGCCAAGCACAGTATTCCTCATCACTGCTTTTCCTTGACGATGGTCACAGGGCATGGAGCATTGATCATCACATAAGTGCTCACACTCCCCATCAGTATCCTGTTTTCACAACAATCACAAACAATACGAACTTTTTATTTTTATTTTTTTGCTATAAATGTGATTTTTTTTTTGGAAAATCAACTGATATTAATCTTTGTTTAATCAGTGTGAATTATTTGTTAAAAAAAAGTAAGTTAATTTTGAAATTATAGGGATACCTTTGGACCTGGCCTAGTCCCCTGCTTCCCATGACCAAAGAGTCCAGCTTCAGATCTTGGATTGCATCAAGAAGCTTCTCTCTGGCATCTCCTCCCCAATACAGTTTTGAAACAACTTGCACCTACGATCAAACATTTTATAGCAATTCAATAGCATCAAATTCTACCCATTAAGAACACAGATCAATCTGTAAAGTGGACTGCTCATATTACTAGGAATACCTCTTTCTGTCGTGAAATGGTGTCAAGCATATCAAGAACTTCAGCATCTACTTTAACACCATAATGTTTCAAAACATCGGGATCCCTAAACTCAGCCAGAGGAATAAGAGCTAATCATGAAATCAAAACACATATCAGATGTTTTTTAGGAAAAAGAAAACCCAGGAGGGTTATATCATGTACGAAGAAAGCGGGGATATAATCACTTACGAGAACCAGAATCGGCCCAAAGTTTGTTACGAGACTCGTCAAGGGAGTTGGAATTGACGCTGACGAGGTAAAGAGTGTCCCCATCATCGACCAAGTTATCGATGGCCCATTTGAGAGCGTTCTTGCTGCTAGGCGAGAAGTCCATAGCCACACCATAGTTTCTGTTTCCAGGCATTTTGACTCTCTTCTCTGTCTTGCGCGTTGGATATGTGTGATCTTATGAGGGAAGGAAGCGATCGAAGAACTACAGGTCGCGTCTGTGTGCCGAAGAAGATAACGTTGCAGTAGTTGCGTTTGGTTTTATGTTTTTACTTTTCAGAGTTGGGGGCGGGGTGGCGTCTATTTCCTGTGTGTCGACGAAAACAAATAAAAATAAAATAAAATAAAAGAAGGAAAGACATGATTGATAGATTCTGTTTGTATGGGGCCCGGAGATTTTATGTTTCCCATCTGAACCGTCCACCTGTACATTTGATCATGTCATGCCCTTTCATTTTAATCCGTGTTTGCTACGCTGCTACCTGCGCCAGCCCATTTTCAGTCAATGAGCGATGCTGCAAGTCGCTTCTAAACTCTATTTTTATTTAATTATATTATAAGAAAAATAGATTTTTTTTTAATAATTAAGAATCTAAGTAGAGATATATTTTTTAATCAAAATCATAGGAGATATTTTATTTATTTATTTTAATAGTAAAATATCTATTTTTATGAGTGGTACAGTTTATTAAATAAAAATTAATGTCAAATAAAAAAACTATTTAATACCCTGTTTTCTGAATAAAATACTACAAGAAGGTTATTGGACCAGTAGCGGATCTAGCACGACCAGATCAAGTGATAGCTTTACAATATGCATGGCATTACGTATATCTAAATCACAATAGATCGTTACTGTAGTGCTAGATTCATCGTCACTGATAATTGGCAATCTATTCCGGTGTTTCGTGTGTGTATATGTTTTTTTTTTTTTTTGCAAGTCTGTTGTTTATATTTTTTATGATGGCATTGATTAATAATTAGCCTTGGCCGAGCAGTTGTCCGCGCCCTGTCAATATAGACGCGCGCGATTTCGAACCACCCAGGCAGCAATTTGATTTGTTTGTGTTTTTTTTTTAAAAATAACTGATTAATAACTGGTTATTTATATATATATATATATATATATATATATATATATATACCAATCTGATTTCGTTTTTTTTTTTTTACAAAAAAACTATTTTTTTTGAAGAAAAAAAAGGGTTTTTTTTTAATAATTGATTGTTTTTTTTTACTGGTTAATTTTTTTTTTTACAAATCTAATTTTTTTTTTTTACAAAAAATTTTTGAAAAAAAAAGGATTTTTTTTAATAACTGATTGTTTTTTTTTTTTTTTTTTTTACAAAAAACAAGATTTTTTTTTAATAATTGAAATGTCCAGGCCAACTTACGCGCACCACGACTAATCTCCGGATCCACTTTTTTCTTTATATTTTTTCCCAATTTTTTTTGCCACTTATACATTTTTTTTTCTTAATTGAGGTGTCCGGATTAGCTTACGCACACCACAATTGTTTATTCCCAAATATATTTTTTTCCTGGCCAACTGAGCGCGCCGCGAATAATCCCTGGACTCATTTTTTTGTAATATTTTTTCCTATTTGTTTTTCCTACTTATATATTTTTTTTTTATAATCAGGGTGTCCGGATTAATTTACATGTACTATGACTATTATTATTTTATAGAATACCTAAAGGAGATCGCAATTCCAAAAAGTTATGAATATATATATATATTTTAAGATGCTGATATGAAATAAATAGCAAAATATATAATTAGTCTAACATATTTATCAGAGAAAAAATTACAATTGATTATTATCATTATTTTTAAGGCTCTAATATGAAATAAATAGCAAAATATATAATTAGTTTAACATATTTATAAGAAAAAAATGATGAATAATTATTATTATTATGAATGTCTTATCTATAATAATTAAAAATTTTAACACCTAATAATATTTTTTTTAAAAAAAGCAATTAAAAAATAAAATAAATGACAAAACAAAAAAAAACTATTATTAAATCTTAAAAAATTATTTGACTTGAAGAATAAATAAAAATAAAAAAGAGAATAATTCATGCACACACAAAGCAATGTGGACTGGATATTGGATCTGCTGTTTCGCGCCTACATGAGCTCGATTTTTTTTTTTTTACATAAAAACAGGGCTTTTTTGTTTTTATTTGTAGAGTAAAAATTACAAAAAAATGGTTGTAGCTGAGGTGGTTCCCTGTGCGCTGAGTGCGCCGGAGTTCGAACCACCCCGCCAACAAAACTGAATTTGGTTTTCTTCTTCTTCTTCTTCTAAAATTCGGGTTTATTTTTTTTCTTCTAAAATCCTAATTTTGGAAAATTACTGTCTGCAAAATTTTCTTTTTTTTTTTTTTAAATAGGATATCAGTGACAGTTTACGCGTCCCATGACCACTCTCTCGATCCATTTTTCTTCCCTTTTCTTGTTTCCACTTATATATTTTTTCTCTCTTTTTATTTCCACTTATACAATTTTTTTCCCATGACCGGGGTGTCCGGATTAATTTATGCGAACCACGATTTTTTTCTCATTATTGTTTAAAAAGATGCTTTCCCCTTGCACTTTTTATTTTTTTAAGCTTTGTTTTTTTTTTAACAGTCATTTTCATTGTTCAGTACTGCTTAAAAATGTGTTCTTTGTTTTTTATTTTAATCGGGGTTTTTTTTTAAAAAAACCAGAGTATCCGTTGCAACTTATGGGCACCAACTAATCTCTGGATCTATTTTTTATTATTATTTTCTTCCCTATTTTTTATTACCACTTATACATTTTTTCCATGACCGGGGTGTCTGGGTTAGTTTACGCGCACCATGATTTTTTTCTCATTACTATTTAAAAAAATGCTTTCCCCTTGCACTTTTTTTAGAACCAGAGTGTCCACGTCAGCTTTTTTTCTTTTAACCAGGCTTCTTTTGTTGTGTTTTTTTGAATCAGGATATCCGTGCAACTTACATGCATTACGACTAATTTCCGGATCCATTTTTTTTTTTATATTTTTTCCTTCTTTTCTCCATTTATACATTTTTCCCCATGACCAGGGTGTCCGTATCAATTTTCACGCACTACAATTTTTTTTCTCATTACTGTTTGAAAAGGTGATTTCTTTTTTTAAAATTTAATTTACTTAGTAAATTTAATATTACTGGAGAAAAGAAACAACTGAAAAAAAAAACTACAAATTTACTTAGGTTATTTACAATTAAAAAATATGTGAATCACTTCCCGTTTCGATTACACTGTTCCTTTTAGACAGCAAATAAATCATAATAGCACGTAAAAAATTTAAGGTTATTTCTTCAAAAATTTATAATATTTTTATTTATAAGGTGTCAAATCTAATATTACTGGGGAAAAAAACAACTAAAAAAAAAAGGTTGACAAATTTACCTAGGTTATCTACAGTTAAAAAATATATGAACCACTTCGCATTTCGATTGCACTATTCCTTTTAGGCGGGGGGGAAATATATTTGTTACATATTTTATCTATTTTAATGTTACTAATTAAATATTTAAACAACTAATTGCAGCATGTAAAAAATCAATTAGTTTTCTACATAGAAAAAACCCTAACGCAATGCGTGGGCAAGCATACTAATTATACAATGAATAAAACTCATTTCTAACATATTTTTTCTATTGCAATTTTACTAATTAAACATTAAAATAACTAATTATAGCACAGAAAAAAAATATTTTTGGAAAAAAAAATTACAATATTTTTATTTATAATGTGTCAGATCTAATATTACTAAGGAAAAAATACATCGCATAAAAAAAAAATACCTACGTTATCTGTAGTTACAAAATATACAAATCACTTTCTATTTTAATTATACAAAATTTATCAATTATAATTTTACTAATTAAATATTAAAATAAAAAAATACAATACATATGAAATCAATCAATTTTCTATATGGATAAAAAAACACCGGCGCATCGCGCGGGTATAAGGCTAGTGGTCACACTATAAAAGAATAATTCCCAATTAAATAATATCAATTTTTTTATATGTGAAACTTTTTATATTTACAATCTTAAAAAAAAAAAAAGATATATGTTCATCGCATCACTAAAAAAATATATTTTCATGAAACTTCACCGTTTTGTCTCCTTATTGTAAGAGACGAGTTTATAGCGGCGATTCTCAATAATAGTTAATAGTTAATTCATCCATATTACTGAATAGTTTTATCCATATTTATTTAGTTTTATATCTATATTTTATGTATAAAATATTTGAATATTTTTTATTCTATATTTTAAAAATATTTTTGAATAAAAGATTTCAAAAAGAGTAAAACGAAGAAAAATGAAAAATTTAATTATCAGTTGATATTTTATGCAGAGCTTAAGTTATAAAGGTTGAAATGAAATTATTCAAGTGACATTAGAAACCAATAAAAATCAAATAAAATAAATTATAAAACCCAATTAAAAAAATCAATTAAAGAGAGACCCATAATATATTTAAAATCCACCCGAGTGAACTGTCAAACTCATGACTTAAGTTTTGAAATCAGAATAATCTTATATAAAACAAGCAAAAAAATTTATAAAACTTAATTTTTAATTAGTTCAATGTAGAAAAATAAATAAAAAAGTAAATCAATTAAAAATATAAATTGAATCAACACTAGGTAACATATTAAACTAACAACATAATTTATGAAATTAAGATAAATTAATAAAGAAAACAAATAGAATAATCATGAAATCCCACTTCTAGCATATCTATTATAGAAAAAAAAAATCCAGTAACATAATAATTTAACCATATCCTTCGAGTTTTGTTAATAATGTGTTTTTGAAGGAAAGGACAAATAAACGTCTCTTTTTGAATGCAGTTCAGTTTTGTCTCCAGTTTTTTTGATGAACATTAATAAAACAAACACAATATATCAGTGACCAGCCTAGCCAAAGAGTTCCTCTGTAGAGCGCTTGAATGAGTAGATGACTTCCAGAGCAAGAGGGCGTCTCATCTCTAGCTTAGTTCAGACCAAAACACATCGTGATATGTTGCAATTGCATTAAGAAACACAGCGAACTATGACCATCTACAGTAGACAACGTATGCAACTAATATTGACAGCTCCGATCTTATTAACAATAGTTGCGATAAGTTAAATTACAGGATAAACTCAAGTTAACAACTCCAATACAGCACGAATCCCTTCTCCATGCACTTTTAAGGCAAAAATTGATTCACAAGTGTTTTGTATGATGTACACAAATCACCTAAAACACAGAAAATTGTACGAGACAATGGACGTATTCCAGACTCGAGCAAAATCCCATACCAACTGCTATTAGCCATATTTCATCCATATAGATGAATACAAAAGGATTAACTATCACTACAAACAGTGAGAAGGAGCTTCTCAGTGGACAAAAATAAGAGCCTGTAAAAGGGCATATCGTCAGCATTTTTCTGGTTTGACTAACTTCCCAAATCCTGGGGGAAATTGTTGATTTGTCCTTCCTCCAACATATCTTTGTTGTCAATCTTGTATGACATCCTCATGCGCATCAGGAGGGATTTCTGAAACAACATGATTTTCATGACGATCTAATATCATCAATAACTTGAGAATATGTAAATTACATTGAAACATGAGACATGATTCAGGCAAACAAAATGGAGCAGTTGTCCCTAATCCCAAGGTCATAAAATTTGGTTGAGAATTCAGAAACATCATTTCATATTGCAGTACATTCCGCTCACATATCAAGCTTCTAAATAAAGCATTATGCTATGTCTGCTTGAACCAACGTTTACTGGATAGGCTTGTTCCCAAGTTACAAATACAATAACTAGTTGGACATTTCAATTGCCATAGGACCAAAACTTGAACACTACTGGAGAAAGGGAAGAGAAAGTAAAAGCCTAGAACAAAAACCAAGCATTCTAATCAGCCAAACAAAGATAGAGATCTCCAATGTTGTCTCAAAGGTCAACATCATAAAATGCTGTCTCATTTGAGAAAGATTTTGTGTAGCATTAATTTAATTTCAGTGGTTGGAATGAACTTCACTGGAGTTTAATGGGGGCAGAAATGGTGTTCTCCTGCAACTCCAGCTACTCAAGTTGACAGCAGTTCAAAATGATACATTAAAGGAATTCAAGTATGGTCATTGAATCGTCGTTCATAAAATCACAATCCAAAAGGAGCTCCTGGTTCAATGAAAGCTGATTCCATTATAAGGCTGGACAATGGCTCGATATAAAACATTAGGTGGGCCAGGAAGTACTTTTTTTTAAGAGAATTTCACTAAACTCAAAACTAACCCAGATTTGAAGTAGTTAACCACATTGATAAAATTAAATTTCCGCACTACACAAACAAAATTTGTTGCTATTTATCTGAAAGTCATTTTCCCACTTATAAGTGACCGGATTTCTGTTTTAGTTTGTCCTGAAATACATTAGTCAGAAGTTTTATTTTATTTCGCATTTTTACCTGTTGAAACTAATTTTAAAAATAAATACTGGCTCAAATAACAGGGCAAAAAGGACACTCAGTGGGACAGAGAGGGTGTTTGAGAATATTACATAGCAATACTATAACTCAATCATATGATGCCATGAAATTCAGAAACTGAAGCGCATGCAATTTTAGATGGCAATGTAAGAGATATACCTTCCCATGTTGGCTGTTAGTTACCCTCAAATTTTGCGTGATGGATCCATTACCACTTGCAGGTAGAATATTGCTGCTAGCTGGGTCCAAGTGCAGTTGAAGAAACTGTAATTGGACAACAGAAGCAAAAGAGAAATATCATAACACCATGTTGACCAAGTAATAAATATTGTGGTAAAGCATGGTAAAGGAAAAGAAGAAAAATTAGCTGACTGAAATACATCAGGATTTACCTTTGGGACTGCTGCCTGAAAAATTAAATCTGTGAAGACATTAGGTGTCAAGTTTGTGAAAGTTGCCTGGATTAATGTTGTTTGCGGGTTTCCTGGTTGCTTTGAGAAGTTGAATGTTATTCTCAAAGAGCTGCTCTCAAATGCCACCAAAGATGGATAAACTGAACCATTATCCTCTGTTCATAAAAAGCAAGGCAAATCAACAATTGGGACAGCAACCAAGCAGCAAAAGAGATATTCAAGGTCGACAACTTTACCAGGCTTCAGTGGGCTGGGACCAAAGCCATCCAGCAAATCCATCATTGGAGCAGCTCTAGCAGAAGATGTTGCTTGTTCAGAAAGTGAAGAGGATGATGACCGAGCATCTAGTGTGGCAATTGGTGATTTGTCATTTTGACTGGGTAGTAAAATTTCAGTTGTAGGTGAGCTGCTTTGTATAGGGGTTCCACTTGACAAAAGATCCAGTAGAACATCTGTGTCAGCTTTCTGAATCTGGCCTAAGCCTAAGAAATGCAAACAGAACTTATAGTTAAGACCAGACAAGTGATTGACAGCAGACAAAATGCACAATCAGTGACAGAGCACTGAAACAGTTTAGCTTCGAATTAGCTCTTCACTCAATAAAGGAATGTCCAAACAGCTAGTCCAACGAAAAAATGTATTAGGCATGATAAAGAGTATTGAGTTTTTTCTGTTTGGGTAAAGAATGATGACCAAACTGATAGGATTGAAGTCTTGTACCATCAAATTTTGCTTAATGCTGTCATATTTTAGAAAAATTGAATAGATTAGGTGGTCATAGACCCCAAATAACACTTGCTAGGTAAAAGCTTGAAAAACTTTAGTCCATTCCCACAAAGTTGTCATGGCCTACGCTTTTAATGCCAAGCTCCACACTCGATAACTTGCTATTAAAAATAATAGAATCCCCATAAGATTTTACAGTCTAAAAGTAGGAGGTGCTTGCTCAATTATCACAGTTCTGGGACAACATAGATTCAGCCAACAGAGACTCAACTAAAATTAGCTAATGTCTGCAAAGGTTATCATAGATGGTTCAAAACTCCAACAACAATGGCAGCCAAATGACCATATGCAATGATAATGCATTAAGACTTTTCAGCTTGTGAGGATGATTTGTAAGAAGACATATTGCAAGTTCTTACACACTATAAATACTGTTCCAAAGATGTGCATAAACAAGTCATGCATCACAGCTACAAACTAACCTGACTGTGTTGGAGCTGGTGATAAATCAACACCTAGAAGATCCTGAAGAAAATCGCCACCAGAAGAGCTGGGTGCTGGAAGGTCATCTGAAAGATCAAGCAAATCCACAAGAGGAGCTGCAGAGGGCTTCGCAACCCCATTGGGAAGATCAAGGGAAGCCCCACTGGAAGTTGAAACAGCTGCTGGCAACGAACCAGCCCTCCTTGTACTGAAAGTAGCCTTGTCCAAAATTGGCATCCTTTCAACCAGTGCAGATCTGCACAAACTCATACGGTAGTAATTAGTTTCCCAATCAATGAAATTGATGCAGCTATAGGAAACCTTTACTAGTTAACAAGGTAAAATAACAAATTTTAACTTCATACCTTATATTCTGATGCTTCTCGATAATGGAATTAAATTCAAGAGATCTTTGCTGCAATTCAAGTACAAAGCTGCCTTTATGCTGAACAATTATATCTTTGATCCTCCTGGATATTATTCAAACAACATTTTTAAATAAATAAATTTGAGGTCTTCCCACAAATATTAACCATAATAACAATTACATTTTCTTGTTGTGTGAAGAAATAAAAAGGAATTGCCAAATTAGTTGTATAGATACACTGACTGACAATAATAACAGACTCAAACTGACAGCCAGAACCTCATTCTTTTCTGCTGCTTAAAAAAAGCAATGTCTCTAGGAGAGAAGCCTAGTAAAATTGCAGGGAAGGAAAGGAGCAACATTAAAATAGAAACTGAGAAAAACATACTCAGAACAAGATGGGAAACGGGAGGAAAGCTTTAAGAGAGCCACCAGAGCCATTGCTTTAGTAGTGAGGTCCAGAGCATGATGTTTTATAGCAATCTTGACAACATCCACAGTGTCAGACTCTGTAACCTGCTCAGAAAAAAGCTATTAAACAAGACAGGCAGAGACAACCAACAACAATAACTACCATCCACAAAATAACAGATTGGCAAACTAATAAGTCCAACAATTAACTTTTATTATCAAACATCATAGGGAACTGGATCAATTTACTTCTCACAAATTAGTAGTTGGGTTAGATAAATTGTTAATAAATATCCTTGTTCACATAAAGGAAATGGTATTATCAAGAGCTGATTCATTTCTATATTCCAACAAGGAACGTATGCATTCACTAAATGCAAGGGAAAGTACAGGAGAGAATTCTTGTGTGACTGCTTTCAGCCACTAAAACATATTTTACCAACACTGAAGTACAACAGCAGCAAATTTGTATTAGTTTCCTCCGGAAATTATACATCATATTTTGCCAAAATTTAGCATAATAGTAACATATTTGTTGATATGATCTGTGCACTGGAAGAACGATCAGATTTGGATTCTGCCATAATGTTTTGAACTTTCCAGTTTTACAGCAACAATCATAACTCTCAATCCGATAGTTGGATCGTGCTAACATTTGACCAGGAATTTACGGACATTATTTTATCTTGGGTTAAAATCTTAGGGTGATCAGTATTTACAATGGTAATGCAATACAGACCAGAAGCTGCAGTACAAGTTCTGGTATTCCTTTAGACTTGTAGACATTTTATTTGAAATGGATTCTCTTCTTAATGATACAAGGTATTCAGCAGCAATAGGGCAGCAAACACAAGATTTTCTTAAGCTGTATTTTGATGATTAATGGCACCAAACACAATTTTTTTCCTTGAGCTTTAGGGCCTAGGAAAAATCAAAGCAGAGTTGACGCCTCTTTAATTCCAAGACACTTCAGCGGCATGTTTTATTCAGCTTTAGGTTTTGATATTTTTAGACTTTTGTATTTTTAATTGGTCTATGTACATAACATTAGCTCTTTAGATTTAGGTTATTTTTGGTAAATTGTAAATGCCCTTTTAAAGGGAAAAAAAAACTCTTGATTCTAGACTTTGATGAATGAATTATGTGTTTGATAGGATTCTAGAATTTTTGTTCTAGGATGAACTGAAAATCAACTTATCAAAGAATAATTTTTTTCGTGGCATCATTCCTTATACTTCTCATTCACAATTCCTTTTAATCATTGAGTGAGGGTTTTATTTAGGTAATGGGAGTTACATGACCACGTGATCATGTGATTCACATCATTTTTATTACATTCCACTAGAGATTATACATCATACAAAAAGGACTCAAAAATGCAGATTAATTAAGTACCTCCATTGTGGCAAAGCCACAAAAGTTTGCTTCATCATAAACGCTTATCTTAATCTAACAAGTAATGTGGACATCGCAATACACGATACACCCGATACAGAAGATATTTATCATATATGATACACAAAAATAGAATTTTCTTTTTTTTAAAAGAAAAATATTTAAATTGTAGATTTTTTTATTTTCTACAATTTGGTCATCAGAATTTTTTTAAGAAATGAATTAAATTTCTTGTTTTGAGTAGCACACAAATATTGACTTATGGAGTGGTTTTTATTACAAGTTTCTGTTATTGTTACCCTGTGCTCTAATTAAGTAATAACAATACCCATCGAATTCAATAAGTGGCAGAACGAAGTAAAGTGTGTAACCAAATACATACCGTTATGGGATCCTCTATGTCAAGCATTCCAACATTATTGACCAACATGTCACCATATTCTCCAATGCACCAAACTGCAATGCGAACAAGGCTTTCCTGATGGGTTTTTTTTTTTGAAGTGGATTGAAATGACATCTCCTTTATGGGCCAAGTACAACATGCAAGATTAAATGCTGAAACTCATGGGCTGTCAAATAAAACATCCATTTTTATCAAAATAAACTCTGAATACCTGTTCAGAAGATGTTTGGAAAGCTTTGTATAATGCCCTGACTGTATATCCATGAAGGTCAGAAGCACTGCTGATCACAACAATAAGGGCATGCCATACTTCATCGCTTACAAAGCTTCCAGCCTGCTAAGCACAATATTAAGATCAGAAAACTGATATGTAAAAGATATTGTTACTTTATACCCAGAAGGCTCAAATTAACAATTAGCAATTCATGCGCATGGAATTGATCTTTCATATACCCGGTCATTTTTTTCAAGTCTCATACAGGAAAAACAAATCCATATATATATATATATATATATATATATATATATATATATATATATATATCAAAACAACTTCATTTTGCAGGCTTTAATAATCTAGATTTACTGGTAAACAATACACTGCATTTTCATTGCTGAAGGAAGCTCAACTCTGAATTCAATGGAACAGATCAACCAAGGGGAGTGGGTCAAGTATGTGAGATTATAAACAATGATCATAAAAGAGAAAGAAAAAGAAAAGTAATAAGATTGACCCCATCTTCCATTCAGATAGTATCATGAACATTAAAAAAGCAATGGTATAAGCAGCAGCAATGTACTACGATTATAGTACAATAAAGAAGAGAAGCAAAGACAATCAGCCAAGCTGAAATGTCTCAAGAGGATGGCTAGAAGACAGGAACATGGGAAAAGATGTGGCTTAAGCTGATAGAACATGTGCTTTCATGCTGTTATAATACCAAATAAGAAAATATTCATCTAGCCACCCCATATGGTGATAAAAGAAAGCTCTTAGAAAAATGATGACAATAACAATATTAAAATGTCCCAAACAAGGTTCAAACTAACAGCCAAAACTGCAATGATAGAACATTTTTACCTCATTAAGAACTCTGAGCATCTGATCAATGTACCAAATTTTTTCAGGGGAGAACCTAAAGCATAAAAAGGAAAAAGTATATTGATGAAACATAGCAGAAAAGGTAGTTCTCAATGATAATGATTTACGATCCCACTCTATACTACTGAATGTAACTATATGACTAACTCTACATCCTGCATTTGATGGGGAGGAGAAAACAAAACCTGTGAAGCATGACATGGTACAAGTAAACAAATCAAAAAATTTATCTGGGACAATTTCAGTACAGTTAAACATCAATACAATGCTGTTTAGATGAAAGATTCAGATCCAGCAATCCCATTATATGCTATATTCCCATGATAGTTTGAGTGTGACAGGCTAAGGTTTGAATCCCAGGAGGAAATATGCTGGCTTAAGGGGATGGTATCATAGAGTGTGTTGATTTTTTATGTTTCATTAGTTACATCTTTTTTTATTTACATAGACTGGACACCCGCAAATTACCTTTCAATGAAATTATTTTTCTTCTAAACAGATTAAAAAATTGCACCCAAAGCAATAGAGGTATATATAGCTTCAGAAAAATATTTTCGAGGAAGCACTGTTTCAAGTCACAAACCATCTCTAGAGGATACCACCTAGAAGCACTATCGATTCAAAGCAAGTCCAAATTCAAACCATTATAAATTTCTTCTTTTAATTAGACAAGTTATGACGGAACTAAGAGCTACATTAATTAAAAAAAAAAAAAACAAGCACATACAAGAAAAGAAGAATCTAATAAATCCAATAATCAGGGTAAACAACTGCATATCTTAGTTCAAGAACTGACCAACTTACTTTTCAACTATGGAACAAATTTTGGCTGTAAGATACCCCTTAAATTCTTGATCACTTACTTCCAGATAATCAATTAGCTCTTTTGTTAAAGGCTTTACATTGGTGTCATTCACCAGAACATAAACAAGTTCAAGGGCCCTTTTCTGGATTGAAGCATCTGAATCCTGAAAAATGAAGCCAAATCACAAGCTTCTGAATTTGCAATCCTTGTTCATTTTGTAAATAGCATTAAGAATGAAGCACAAAAGTAATGCATCTAGTTCAGCTTCAACAGATCAACTGAAATATTTTACTTAATATTTGCATATTACCATACACAAGTAACATGGACATGCAGAAAAAAAAAAAATAACAGTCATATAGTAGAAAAAAAGAGTTGATGTTAAAGAAAGGGATTTATCGATGTTGAAAAAGCAGAATAATAGTCTCCATTAGATCAGTTCTAGTCTCAGATGCAAAATCTTTTGTCTAGTCCTGAATGATAAAACTATCTTTATCTTTTCAAATCCCAAAACCATAGGTTCCCCATGTAAACAAACCTATTTTTTTAGATTGAGGCTTATTGAGTTGAATTACTTAGACATCCCACAGTAAGAAAAGAAACGATATCCAAACCTGGATCTGCAACAACCATTCAAGTTTGTTTGGAAAATTATACTCTGGCATTAATAATCCTCTTCTTAACCATAACCAGCTTACTCCATTCATGAACTATTCTAAGCCAGTATATGGTAGGAAGCCTAATCCCCTTTCAAGTTAACCTCTCTTCACTCTTTGCAGATCAATTCCATATATAAGAGCACATCATAACACTTACAATACCTTATAATAGAACATGCTATTGAAAAAAGAATTGGAGTGCAGAAGTTAAATATTTGTTGATGCAAAAAGATACACACCCAAGTTTTCTAATAAATTCAAATGAAAATGGTAGTTTTGGAATTTTATGAGCATATCGACTTATAATGGTTTTTAGACAAGGAAAATAATATTTAATGAGTTTAATGGATATGATTTATGTAGATCATAGAATTTGTAACCTTCTCTATAATTACCAGTTCAAACATAAAAAGAGATCAAGATGCAACCCCATACCTTTACACATTCCAAGATTGTTGCCCGATGCCTTTGTACAGCTTGAGCATCTACAGTAATAGCCTTCATCAGCATGTTTAAAGCAACATATCTGAAACAAGAGTGGAATTCGGTTTTATACCTAGTATAATAAGGAAAATAAAGCATATCAAGTTTATTGATTTTAAAATGACAATTAAATACAAGTGCAGAAACGACAGAGCATGTGTCTGGTTTTACATCCATAAATCAAAAGAAAAAATAACATTACGCATGTGTATTATAAAAAAAAAAAAAAAAAAAAAAAAAAGTTACAGGCTGCCTTTTCCTATTTTCATTTTTCCATGAAAGCATAAAAAATGTGTTGACTTCAATTTTTAGAAATACAAAATAAGAGACTGAATTCCTTCACTTATAAACAGCAAAATGATAAAAAAAAAAAATGTATGACACCAGTTGGCAGCATTTGTCTTGCAAAGAGAAACTTCTAGCAAAATAATTTTTATAAACAATTGTTTGGAAAGTTGGAAAGCTAGAGTTTTTTACAACATTCTATGTTCAGAACTTGTCTTCCAAATAGAAAACATTTAGAAAAATAATTTAAAAAGCAATACTAGAAAATAAAAAAAATAAAAAACTAAAGTTATGTATATTTATTAATTCACTTAAAAAAATAACATCGTAAATTTATATGAGAATATCAGGATAATGATTGTCCATCGTCCATAGGCTCAAGCAAGTGCATTAGCACCTAAAGTCACCCTTTAACAATCAGCTACCCTATATTTATTTAGTAAACAATGATGATAATCACAAAGCAAATAAACATGTCAAAGTACACCTCCCTGTCTATAAACCAAATCATCTTACATTTTGTAAATCATATGGATAATCATATAGGAACTTGCCAAAATCATTTCCTATAAATCATTAAATTCAACAGAACATCAGAGGAAAAAGAAATCACATGGCAATGCCAGATCAATTTTGATTGAATCAACAGAATATATCATAAAACATATGCCCGACAATATTTAATGCAATTAGTTTATTAAGAATGAACATGAAAAGGAATGAAACTATAGGCCATGAAATCATATCCACGTTATAGTCTTACAAAACAAAACCAAACCTGATGTTGTTGTCACGGTTAGACAAGAATCTTCCTAGGATATTAATAGCAAGCACTCGTAAGCCACCATTATCTTCAATGCTCATGATAGTTTCAACACATTCATATAGAATAGCATTTCCAGCATTTTTCTTTGACTCTGTTTTTGTTGCCACCTAAGGAGACATCAACCAAACAAGAAAGATTAAAATGTTGTCAATTTATGAGGCAAATTTCCCAAAGATAAACAATAGCAGGGAACTATTATCATTTATAACCATGTACAGGGTGATAACAAGTTGACAAGCTAATATGTATGGATCAGCAAGACAGGTTGAGAAGTCGTTCAGCATCACATGTTGGTCAGTTTACAATCAATCAATGACCAAATATTTTTACACAAACATAGGTTAGCCCAGTTAATAGAATTTTAGCCAATTAGATTACTCAAACTTTCAATCAAGACTACAAAAGGGTTTAGATGAAGCAGACAACTGGCCAGCACTTTACATAAACCTACTTCTAAATGGACAATAAATATCAAACCCAAACCCACTAGTAACAGGAATATTACTCGTATCTAAAATTGACTTGACTATCCCAAAGTGGCTGAGCTTAGCAACCTAGATCAACTTCATTAAGTTGTCATTGGCAATGAAAATTTAATTATTGGTTAGGCAAATTACATCCATCACCAAGGGAACAGTGAAAAAAGAAACTCATTACTCACTCATCAATAGCAAGATGGGGAAACAAGATGGACCTGACCTCCATTAGTAATAACTTCTTAAATTGCTCGCACTATGTTGCGAGTTGAGTAAATAATTTTTATAACTATTGGAATTGAAATAATTATTAGGTTTTGCTAGTTGAAAAAAAAATATAACATCTATACATGCAAGATTTGATATAATGAAAAACATCAACACACCCTATTATAACAACAATAACAGCATCAAAGCCTTAATATCTAAAAATATCATTACTATTCTTGCTAAATCAATAAAAATTATTAAACAAACCCGAGGAAAAAAAACTCAAAAACAATAACAAAAGAGGAAGCAAGAAAAAAATTTACAATTATGTTAATATTGTGTTAAGAATGAAAAAAATAAAATTAAATCAAAGAATAAAAAAAGCCTAAACACATGAACAAAAGAGCAAACAAAAAAATAAAATAAATAATAAAATAAAAATAAAAATTATTAGCTGAAAAAATATCATTTGACGTGAAAATAAAAATAAAAACTAATAAAAAAACTAAATGAAAGAGCAAGGGAAAAAAATATAAATTTTTAAATAATCATAAACACAAACTAAAATTTAAGAACAAAATTTTTCGAAAAAAACACAACCTCAACAAAAGAGTAATAAAAATTATTAAATTACCCTGAGAAAAAAACTCAACAACATTAACAAAAGAGTAAGCAAAAAACAACCAAAATTATTATTATTATTATTATTATTATTATTATTATTATTATTATTATTATTATTATTATTATTATTATTATGTTAATAATGAACAAACAAAATTAAATCAAAAACTAAAAAAAATCCTAAAAACATTAACAAAAGAGCAAACAAAAAAATAAAATAAATGTTAAAACAAAAATAAAAATTGTTAGTTGAGAAAAAATCACTTGACTTGAAAATAATTAAAAAAAAAAAAACTAAAAGAAAGAACAAAGAGAAAAAAATAGAAATATCAATTTTCAAACACAAACTAAAATTTAAGAACTAAATCTTTCAAAAAAATATCACCTTAATAAATAAAAAAATAATAAAAATTAAAAACTAAAGCTAAGAACACATATATAAGCATGGACAAAAATAGAGACTATTTCAGAAATATAAAAAAATTAAAGGAATTAAAATAAAAAATTAAAAGTATAAGGGCCGAAATGTAAACCAAATATAATATCAATTTCAATTAAAGGACAAAATTGAAAAAACTCAAAACTTTTGCACCAAATATATTAAATGATTTAAAACCAATCCGGAAATTAAGAGAATAAGGACCAAATTGAAACCTAAATATATAATTAATTTCAATAGAAGGAACCAAATGAAATAAATCAAAACATATATAACAGAAATCAGGACCATGCAAAACAATTAAAAGATATGGGGCTAAAATGAAAACACCATAAAACCATGGGCCTGTCCTGCACATTAGCATGCAAGAGAGAGAGAAGGGGTTTCAACCAACCACAAATCTAGCCACCGTGGGTCATGACGATGCATCAAGTGAGACACCAGATGGACATTTTCCAACGCTGTTTGAAGCCGCACGCGCCATCCAAAGCAAGCATGAGACCGAATATTGTCGGCCACATGTGGCACATGCACGAAAAGTATTTGGCAAAAAATCATTTAAAATTTTGGTACATTACCAAAATACCCCTACAACCAACTCATGAATTTTGTCTTATTGGGAGGGGGGGGATTAGTATTTAGCATTTTCAAAAAATGTGATTCCTATGGCACCCCTCCCAGCTAGTATTGTTTTGTCATATTGGGGGGCAAATTAGTATTTAGCCATTTTCAAAAAATATAAAATTCTCATGTCACCCTTCCTGGCTAGTGTTGTTTTTTTTCTTTTTTGAGTGATAGAATGGGTATTTTACTATGCAAATAAATATAAAAAAATCAATAAACTGGTGACCTGATCGAACTGACCCAACCCGAAAACACATTATTATAATCCACGGTGTTTTCACTAAATGAACTGTGAAACACTAACATCTTTTCGTTTATTTTATAATTATAATTCTACCCATACACTCTCTAAAGCAAGTCTCATTCTATTATCAATGCAAGAGGAACGATTTCTTCCATCTGTCAGTTAATTTCTTCATAATGTTAGAATTCATATATGCACGAGGAACCTTGCTGCATACAGCTTTGACTTGGTTTAATTCTTCTTAAATCCATATAATTTACCATAGAAAAAAAAAGCACTAAAAGAAACAAAACTTCATCACGTCGATGAGACTCCTACCATCTTTATCCTTCCCTAATCTTCAATTCAACTCAATAGAAGTGATCCGAGCCATCAACAATTGACACATTGCTTATGAACTAGCATTTCTTGAACACTAAGAGAACAAATACAACAAACTGATACAAAATGCAAATGGAAACTGACCTGCGCAAGTATGTCATTCATAGCATCACTAGCATCTGCGTCTCCTTGTCCTAACACACGCAAAAGCTTAAGCAATCTGATATGGAGGAAAGGGTCTGCAATGCCAGCAATGTCATATTCTGGTGTGTATGGACTATTCACGGCACCCTTTAATGTTTTGACCAACCCATCTGTATGTTTCTACATGAATGGTTTTATAACTTGTCATAGTTAAACAGTAAAGACCATATTGACCAAAAAATTACCGTCAGAATCAAATACTCTAGGAACATTATCTCAATACTATAAGCATTTATATAAAGAACTAAGATGATATATGCATATTGAGAGTTCATTTCATTCATGCCAAATAAAAAGCTCACAATACACCAATTTAGCATTAGTCAATATGTTTGTTTCCTAATGTACTCTACATATCATAAGGGCCATGATAAATACCTTTCTCAAAAACTCAAGGGCTTCTGGACTAACTTTACATAGATCTGTACAAAGTTGAATTCCCGTTATTAAGACTCCATGATGCTTCTCTTTAAGTAAGGCAGCAGCAGGATTTATGAAATTTTCTGACAGATCCGGGACTTTCTTTATAATTCGTATAGAGCATAATGCCGCCTATGTTTGAGCAAGAGTGCAGTAAAAATTAGAAGAAAGCCACAAATCAGTGAAACGTAATGAGAGATGAGCATCAAAGTTAGAACAATTTAGGAGAACAATGCCCAACCAACAACCTCCAAAATGCCATATGTCATTAAGCAATTAAAATGACGTGAGGAAATATCTTCAATATTAATATTTATTGCAATATTTCATAAATGGTTAAGTTTTTTAGGTTTTAAGAAGTTTAAGAAGTCCAAGATGAGGTTTGGTAAATCACGCATAATATATAATCCAACCATTGAATCAAGCTAAAAAATTTATTGAACATTTTGAAGACCCTGTTTCATATTGGGTTAAAATTTTACTCCAAAAACTCATTGTTGTGTACTAGCTCAAGAACCAAGAATGGATTGTCTGGAGCAAGACTTAACAATTATAAGTCGGCTAATAGGTATTGCAAATAGAGATCAGATCGTGAAAGGGAATGGACTTGGCCTAAAAACATACCTCATAGCAGGCCAAACCCCAGATCTATTCCTGAATTTGATGAGATTCCATTATATGATGGAAGATTTTCAAAGAAAATATTTATTAAGAGATTGACTGAGTTGGAAGCTTGCTTTTGTTGAAACTATCAAGGAACCATCTCACCTAAAAGCTTAAGGCATCAAGATATTATTTATATTATTCTCTAACACACACCCTCAAATTAAAGCCCTTTGGGATTGAAACTTACATGACCCACATTACCTTGTGCTTAATTTTTATCAAATACAATAAGGATGATGAGATTCGAACTCATGACCGTTTGGTCAACAAGACTTTGATACCATATTAAGAAACCATGTCACCTAAAAGCTTAAGCGTTTAGGTGAGGCCCAAGATATTATTTATATTATTCTGTAACAAAAACAAGGTAGTTTATGGTAGGACTTGTCACATAAACTTTTTTATAGTGTTAGAGAATGGTAGTTTGAATTTCTAAACTTTAGAACTTACATTGATATGTCTTTAATTAGTTCTTGGCAAGATTTGAGACAATCATTAATTTTAACGTTTATATAAGATGATTATGAAGAGATTTTATATGGGATAGATAAACAATTAAATTGTTATTATTTGCCTTTTTCTCAACCTTCTAAAATAGCAAGGAAGAAAAGTATTAAAGAGGTGTAATCTCTTCAAAGTAGACAGTTTCAATGTCACTTTAGTGATGACTACAACATTGCTACAAATAATACTTTATTTGTCAATGTTTCATCTACCGATGGTGAAGAAGAAATAAAAAAAGCTCTTTAGTATCAAGTAGTTATTCACATAGTCTTGAAGCACTAAAAGAAAAGCCAGAACAAGTTGACATTCTTAAGAGGCTAAAGTTGACATCAAAAAGGATGTAAGTGTGGATGTTTCACCCAAACCAACTTAACTATGTTGGATCAATATTTTGAAATTATCAAATCAACTGATAGTTGGGACATTGTTGTTAGGGATGACCAAACACGTCAATTAAAGTTGTCATCTCTCAAAAGATGGTTTTAAATGAGTTTGATTTTTTAAGTCATGATAAGTTTTGAATTAGATTAAAAAATTCTAAATCTATTTATCTTTGCTAAAATTGAGTTTTAGATATTTTGAACAAATTATCTCGTGAATATATTGTTGAAAATGTTGAATTCTAAGAATCTATTCCTTTGGAGTGGAAGAGTTCAATTTTTGACAAATAACTCAAGAGCAAGTTTTTCAAAAGTAAGGGAGGCTAGCTCGAGGAAATTTCTTCAATATTTCTAGCAATATTTATTGCATTATTTCATTAATAATTAAGTTTTGTAGGTTTAGAATACTTTATGAAAATCCACGACACAATTTGGTAAATTAGACATAACTTTTAATTCGACTGTTAGATCGAGATTTTTGACATAGGATTTTAAAGGCCTTACTTATTTCATATTGGATTAAAAATTTATGATGATTAGAGATTGGGAAGGTTTTCAGATAAGATACGGAAGTTACTGTGCAAGATTTTTTTTGTTTACATTGTTGTATTTTGATTTTTTTTTCCTATGTAGATGAGGACTTTCAATTTAATTAGTATTTTATTAGTTAGGAATCCTAATGCTAAATGGATTACATTAGTTAGGTAAGTTTTAATTAGGAATCATTTTCTATAAAGGATTTTAGTTTTAACTGAAAATCCTTATTGAATCTTAGGTCAAAACTAATATATATAGAAATTTCTAGTTTATTTTGAGAAAAATTCAGGTTTTTAATATAAAGTTTTCTATAAATTTCTCTACAACCTAGGTCCTGGTCTGTAAACTTATGAATTCGTAACCCTAGCTTTTTAATCACGTTATATGATCCAAATGCAGACATGAAACCACATTATTTCGCTACATATATATTTAATTTACTCGGTTATCATCTATTAAGGAGGATCGAAAGCTTTTATGGACTAAACCTTTGCAAATTTTCAATTTCCCACTCATTAACTATTGGAACCAAAACAAATAAACAATAATTTATGAGGAAAAAAATTACCAACCACGGAAACCACATTATTTCTGCTGCCAAGAAACTAAAATTGATTCAAAAAAGCTACTCACTTTTTTCCGAACATTGGGATCCCGAAATTGCAGCAATCTTTCCACTTCCGGTGCAAGATCACGAGCCATTTCTGCTGAACAAATATTTCCCAAAGCACAAAGTGCTAGTCCCACAATATACTGGTTCGAATGATTAAGATCTCTGCATATAAGTTAAGGAAACTAAAACAGACATTAACGTTTTGCCTTTCCTCATTCATTTAGCTCATCCAGTAATTCCCAAAATATCATAAACAGCAGAAACAGGTAAAATATAGGGTGCAAAATCGGATACTGTTTTAGCGAGTTGGTAACAAGCATTAGAACTTCTTGTCTTTCATCAAGAAGCAACATGAGGCCAAGATATCCAATTCTCTTCTCCGGAAATCCGGCGGACGCAATCAACTTTAAGCACTCCATTTGACCAAAATGCGTTGGATAGCCAAGCATATGAATAAACATAAGCTTTGCCAGATTCCGGTGCCTATAATCTTGATCGTTTTCATTCATCGACGTGCGAATTGCAGCACATTCTTTCCTTACAACAGCTCTTTCGTCCGCCGCCGTTTTGCATGCCCGTATTGCCCGAATCATGTCCCTTTAATTTAATAACCATCCAGTTCTTGCTTAAAATTAACCAGAATTGAGTAATTCCAGCTTCCAAACAGGTAGGAGCATTTCATGAAGCAAATGAGAGGAAGTATAGAAATTGTACTCACCTTAGACGCGTACCGGAGGAGAAGGGATTCATGATTGGGTACGGTTCCGAGAATTGTTTTTGAGCGCTTAATTAGATCCGAGAATGAGAGTTAGCTCTCGATCAAAAGACCCGGAGACTCGATCGAGAGAATCCGAATACTTTAATCAAGACCCGGATAGATAAATTAGAGATCTAAGAGAAGAGAAGAGATGAAGGAGAGGAGAGATTTGGACGTGAGAAAGAGCGAGTGTGCGCTTTTTTTTAATTATTTTGTTTTTTTTTTTCACTTACAAAAGAATGCTAGGAGTACTGCTGCTACTATTATTACATATACCGAAAGATATCATGAAAATGCTGTGAATTGTAAATGTTTTTACAGTAGATTCTAATAATGTATTTTTAAGTTAGTTTAGTTTTTGGTTCATTTGGTTCGGTTGATTTGATAGTTTTTTATTTTTTTTATTATTTATATAATAAAATAATATTTTTAGCCCTCAAAAAAGATAAAAAAATTGGTTATGGGTGAAGGAGCTCCATAGTAATTGTATATTTTCAGACCGGACCGGTCCGGTCCAGTTCGCCTATCTTTTTATTATTTTATAATTTTTTTAAAATGGCTAAATACAGAAATAGCCCCTAATAAGACAAAATTGATGACTTGGGCATATGGCTATACTGGTAATTGACCATATTTTTTTATTATTATTTTCTTTATACTGTCGACACATGTGTCACATGCAACCGATAGTATTCTGCCTCACGCCTTATTTAGGCAGCACGTGAGGGGTGATAGGGTAGCCGGAGATGGGCTACCAGCGTCTCTGTCGATGCGTCTCCGCCTGGTCTTCCTCCCGATACGGTGCGTTTTGTGGCCGTGAACGAGGCGGTGGCCGATTAAAGCTGGTCCACTCGTTTCTCTCTCTCCTGCACGTAAAAGTGTAGGAGAGGCCCCCAATTTTGTTACTTTTACACTTCATTCCCTGTACTTTTAATTTTGTGTATGGTCTTGATTTCTGTTATATAAGTTTTGATTGAGTTCGATTAAGTCCTTCGATTGAAATTAATTAAATATTAATGTTTCACTTTGGTCCTCCTTCTTTTAATTTCTGTATTGGGTTTAAATAGCTTAATATATTCGGTACAGAAGTTTCAATTTTTTCAATTTTGTACTTTGATTGAAATTGATAATATATTTGATTTTCATTTCAGCCCTTATACTTTTATTTTTTTATTTTAATCCCTTTATTTCTTTATATTTATAGAATAATCCCTATTTTTATCGATATATATATATATATATATATATATATATATATATACATATATATATATATATATATATATATATATACTCTTAGTTTTGATTTTTAATTTTTTTATTTGATTTTTTCATTTGATTTTTTGTTAAAGTTCTTAAGATTTTTTAGTCTTTCATTTATTTTATTTTTTTCATTATTAACCCAATAATAATAATAATAATAATAATAATAATTTAATTGTTTTTATTGCTTACTCTTTTGTTAATAGTTTTTAGGTTTTTTTCTCAAGATAATTTGGTAATTTTTATTATTTTGACAGTAATGATAATGATAATTTTTATTTTTATTTTATTTTTTTGTTTGAACTTTTGGTAAAGTTTTTAAGATTTTTTTTAGTCTTTCATTTTTTTTTCCTTCATTATTAACACAATAATAATAATAATAATAATAATAATAATAATAATAATTTAATTGTTTTTCTTTCTTATACTTTTGTTAATGTTTTTTAGGTTTTTTTTTTCGGGATAATTTGATAATTTTTATTGTTTTGACAGTAATAACAATGATATTTTTTTTTTGATCTTTTGTTAAAGTTTTTAGGATTTTTTTAGTCTTTCATTTATTTATTTTTTCTTTCATAATGATAATAATATTATTTTAATTGTTTTTCTTGCTTACTATTTTGTTAATGTTTTTTAGTTTTTTTCTCTCGATATAATTAGATAATTTTTATTGTTTTGATAGTAATAGTAATGATAATTTTAGATGTTACGACTCTGATGTTGCTATTGTTATAATAGGGTGTATTAATTTATTTCATTATATTAAAGTTTGCATATATAAATATTATATTTTAATTTTGATCCAGCAAATCTTATAAGAATTGTTTGTTCAGCCCGCAACGTTGGGCGGATAATTTTTTTAATTTTCAAGTTAAATGAATTTTTTCAACTAATAAATTTTATTTTTTTATCATCTATTATATTTTTTTTATTTGATCTTTTATTAAAGTTTTTATGTGTTTTTAGTCTTTGATTTAATTTTTCTTTTTTCATTATTAGCGCAATAATAATAATAATAATAATTATTATTATTATTATTTTAGTTTTTGTTCTTATTTTCTCTTCTATTAATTTTTTTGTATTTTTTTCAGGGTAATTTAATAATTTTTATTATTTTGGCAGTGATAATGATGAAAATTTTAGATGTTAAGACTTCGATATTGCTATTGTTATAATAAGGTATGCTCATCTGTTTCATCATATCAAATTTTACATGTATAAGTATTCTATTTTAATCTCAATAGTTATAAAATTTGTTTACTTGACCAACGATGTAGTGCAAACTGACAATATCACAAAGGTTGTTTTAAATGTTGGAAAAAAACTATGTTTTCCAATATTTTTGTGTTGAAAAACTTTCGAGACAATTACCTATTTTTGTCTCTTTGATGTTAAACTTTCGATATTGTTATTGCAATAGTGTATAATGATATGTTGTATCATATCAAACTTTGCATGTGTAGATATTATATTTTATTTTTAAATTAGTAAAATCTATAAATTATTTCAAATCCAACAATTATAAAAATTATCCCGCAACGTAGTGCTGGCAAGCCAACTAGTTTTGTATCTATGAAAGAAAGAAGAATAGAAAAAACTACTTCATTTGTAAGCAAAATAATTAAAAAATATATTTTAAAAAACATAAAATGCGTTGTTGTTTTATTGTGTCCTTGGACACAGATCACTATTGATCTCAGCAATAAAATTATTATTGTACTCTTGCTCTGAAAAATTTAGCCCTCAATAATGGGGATATTTTGGACATTTATAGGAGACATATGTGGTATTTGCAAGTTGTTTAGGGTCTTCTAATATTTTCTTTTTGTTTTAATTTGCACAGTAAAACTATCAATTTAGCCCTAGGAGCTGATAAAAACATGAGAGTCTGTTGAGGATTTTTTTTGTTTTTTTTCTAATATTAAACAGTGCAATATTGGTTTCACCCTCGGGTGAGATGTATGATAGGGAGGCATCAAGCACACGCGCCTGTCAGGCAGCGCGTGCGGTATCTATATGTGGTGAAAAATATCAGTTCGTTGTGTCACCCGGTGCAATTCCATGGCCTCTTCCTCTCGGTGCAGCGCTTGTTGTGTGAAGGTGGTTGAATAATCTCTAGTGGATGGTTTTTCATTTCTTCCCACATTTCTCTCTCTTCTCTAACTGAAAAATACATGGCGATCCTTCATGTTTTTTGTTGTTTTATTTCAATCCCTATGTTTTCGATTTCATTTTTCTTCATGATTTCTTCAATGGAAATTTTGATTGTTTTTAATTGTGCTCTTCAATTGAAATTGATTATGTATGTTGTTTTTCATTTAGTCCTTATTCTTTTAATTTTTTTCCTCCAATTGAAATTGGTCATATATGCTACTTTTGATTTGAATCCTTATTCTTTTATTTTTTTTTAAAATAACACTGCAATTTTTTTTGAAAAACTCTTTTATTTATTTCGGTCCTAAGGTTTTTATTTGTTGCAGTTTTTTCCTTCAATTGGAATTAATTATATATTTTGTTTTTCATTTAAGTCCTTATTCTTTTAAGTTTTGATTTAGTATTAATTCCTTTGGGTTTTTTTGTCTTTCTTGAACAGTGTTTAATTTTTGCCCATATTTATGCTTCTATGTTTTTAGTTTTTGTTTTTGTTTTTGTTTTTTATATTTTATTAGGGTTTTATTTTTATTTGGTTCAATTCTGAAATTTTAATTTATATTAGTGATCATTTTAAAAGTAATGTTTCTTTCTTTTTCCCTTTGTTTTTTTTATATTTTTTTTATTAATTGTATCTGTTCTTCAAATCAAATTATTTTTCCACCATCTTGTTGCTCATGTTGGTTTCTCACAGAGACCTAACATTGATTATAAGAAAACTTATTCTCCAGTTATAGATACGTTCACTTTTATATTTTTAATTGGTTTACCGATCATGAAAAATCTAGATATACATTTAATAGATGTAGTTTCAGAATATTTATACGGGTTATTAGATAAAGATATCCATATAAAAATTCCTAAAGAATTTATAATGTTCGAAGCCTTTTATAATAAACTTAGAAGTGTTTATTCCATTAAACTGCAAAAGTCTTTTTACGGTTTGAAACAAAATGGTCGAATGTGGTATAATTGTCTTAATGAATACCTTTTAAAAAGAGAGTTTGAGAATGATAAGATTTGTTCATGTATTTTTATTAAGAAAACAATATCCAAATTTTCTATTATTGTAGTATATATTGATAATTTAAATATTATTGGTACTCTTGAAGATCTCACAAAAACTATCTATTTGAAAAATGAATTTGAGATGAAAGATTTTGGGAAGAAAATTTTTTATCCTTGTTTATAAATCGTATATCTTTTAAATGGAATATTTGTTCATCAATCAATATATACAGAAAAAGTCATAAAGTGTTTTTATATGGATAATGTTCATCCTTTGAGTACATCTATGGTTGTTCAATCATTTGATGTGATAAGAGACCTTTTTTGACCTCTAGTAGAGGATGAATAAATTATTGGTCTTGAAGTATCATATCTTAGTGCCATCAGAGCACTTATATATCTTGCAAATTATACAAAACTAGAAATAGCTTTTGCAGCAAATTAATCATCTTCAACTTTCAAGAAACTTGTCTATATTATTAGAATGTGTCATCTTAAATATTTCTTACTACACATGTACTTTTAAGGGGAAATCATTGCAAATTTTACTTCTTTTCTTTCGTTAAGGTTTTTTTACACTGGATTTTCCTTTGCAAAGATTAATGAGACAATTTGACATTGTTTTAATGAATCCTGAAGTATTCAAATATGAATATTGAAGTATCTACATAAAGCCTTATATATTCTAAAGTATTCAGAATTCACACAAGAATTTTGTATTCTTTTCCCAATTGAGTTTTTTTTCTTCAATATTGGTCAATTGAGGGTTAAATCACACAAATCAGAAACCAAGGATCAAAATAAAAAGGTGTGCAAAGCTAAGGTTGCTTTTGAAATTCTGACAGGGATACAATTGCATAAATTTAAAAGTTTAAAACCAATTAGGAGTGAAATTAAAATAATTATAAATTCAAGGATTAAATTGCATTTTTACCTTCTCCTAAATACTCTGCAGTCGTAACTATACTTTTAAGACACCTAAACAGTGCATGCACACTACTGCAGCTATGCAGAGGCAACCCTTCGCTACACGCAATGGGCACCTGAAAGGTTGTCTCCTTCGCCTATAGATACCAATGATCAAACCATGCACCAGGAGGGAGGAAATATTTAGAGAATACTAAAGGAAAAAAAGGTTTACAGATGATGGGGGAAATTTTGGAGAGTGAACAGAAGGGAAAAATATTTATAGGGAGAACATAAAATAAAACTGATAAAACTAGGGTAGACAACACAAAAATAGTGACGGCTACAATCCTCCCTTGCCACCAATCACCATCCTGCTCCTTCCTCAACGTTGTCGACCATCCCTCTGACATAGACACAACAACTATGGTTTCCTTTAAGAACCATTAATAGAAAGCTCTCGTCTCCCTCAGCTACTCCAGTAGCTCAGTCCTTCAACACCCACAATGACAACTAACAGCATCGACAACTAACCTCCAGTCGTAGTAGCTCCCTCTCTCCTTCCCTGTGTTGTATCGCTCTCTCTCTAAAACTACTCATGTCGGTATTGCTCTCTGTCCTCCAACAGCGGCTCTTGGCAAGCACAGCGGACCACCTAGCACCACCTCGTCAATTTTAACATCTTCTCTTCCACACCAAAAGGTCCACCGTGACCTCTAGTAACAGTAGCTAGCTCTAGCAACGCAGCGTTAGCCTTACTTGCACAAACCAGCCTTCCTTCCAACGCTCATCTCGGCCACCATTTCTGATGCCACCACCACCACCAGAACCACCTCAGCATCCTCACCAGCAGGTGAGTCTCCCGTCTTTATCCATTTTTTTGCATTGTTCACTTGCGTGTGAATAACGGGAAGTGATTTAATTCACATCCTTTTATTCACATGGTGAATAGTGGACTGTGAAGAGTGTGCATACCAAGATGCCCATTTCCAAAAAGAGTTGAATACCTTGAAAGATAGTGTTGCTTGTCTTATTGCTTTACTCGAGCAAGCATTAAAAAATGTCTCTAGTGAGAGTCCTTCAATTGACTTACAGTAGCTACTTAACCACAAGCAATGAATCACCAAGAAGAGGTGATAGGAGAAGGGATTCAGGATCCGCAACAAAATCCAACTTTTATACAATCAGCAACACTAACACCTACCGCAACCTCAACAGTTATAGAAGCATCGGAGGGTATCAACCAAGATAAAATAGCGACACTAGAAGCCAGAATAAGGGTCATTGAAGGGGTAAACTTATAGGACCCAATATAAGCTGTAGAAATGTGTCTAGTCCTGAACATCATAATACCAAAGAAGTTTCATGTTTTTGAATTTATCTAATACACTAGGACACAATGCCTTGTCACTCACCTAAAATCATATTGTAATAAAATGATAGAAGTAGTGCATGATGAAAAATTGCATATGTATTTTTTTCAAGACAGTTTGAGTGTGAGCAACTTTGAATTGGCACATAAGACTAGACAACAACAGGATCCGTAGCTGGAAAAATCTAGTATATGCTTACATCAAGCAATATAAGTACAACATGGACATTGTTCCTAACAGAACAAGTTTGTCCACCTGAAGAAGAAAGACAAAGAAAACATAAGGGAATATGCTCAGAGATGGAGAGATCTCGTTGCACAGGTACATCCCTCACTTTTAGATAAGGAGATGGTGACATTATTCACCAACATGTTGAGAGTGACCTATTATCATTGGGCAAGTAGCTCCTGAACCCTAAGCACCTTTGCAGCCACCTTACCCCGATTGGTACAAACCTGACCTCACTTGCGAATACCATGTTAGTGTTATAGGGCATTGCATTCACACTTGTGGTGCATTAAAAAAAAAGCTCATGCAATTGATTAAAGTAGGGAGGATAATATTATAAGAAAATCTAGGTCCTACACCCAATTAAGCTTTATGAAAATGGGGTACCAAGTGTGCGTACCATTAAAGTCACCTAAAAAAAAACTTTTGGAAAAGGGAGTGTGCCGATATTGAGAGATGAAGTCTGCTTCCATGATTGCCTTTTGTTTTGGTAAAGTCTCCACATTATTTTCTCATTTGCCTTGTCAGCAACTTTGCTCACAATGCCATAAGACCTTTTGTTAAGCAAGCATTTCTTTTTAATGATCAAGTGTGTGTCCCATTAAAGTGACCTCGATAAAAACTTTTGGAAAAAGGAGTGCGCCGGTATTGGGAGATGAAGTCTGATACGATGATTGCCTTTTGTTTTGGTTATGTTCGCACATTATGTTCTCATTTGACTTGTCGATAATTTTGCTCATTGTCATAACCTAATTTTTGGGTTATTTTCTAAAATATACCAAAAAATAACAAAAATAAAATAAAAGGGGTTGGTGTCGGCAGAAAAATCAAGGTGAAAATTTTAGACATTTTCGAAAGCCTGGTCGTACCTCTTTTTCACCTAGAAATGAAGAAAAATACAGATTCAAGGTTAAAGTAAATTATTATGGGATAAATCTGCATAAAAGTTAAGTTAAAAGACATAATTATATTTTTATGGGCCAATTTGATTTAATCATCGGTCAATTTAAAATGTAATTATGCTTCGAAATTTAGTTTAAATTGAGAAGATCATAATTTTTGACGACAAAAATTTTTGGGTGAAATCGGAAGCTAAAATTGAAAATAAAAACATTATTCTTTTGGTCAAAAAATTATTTTGTAATAACCCATTTTTTCAATGTATTTTATATTTTAAAAAAAACTGAACTAAAATTGAATGGACAGTGGCGCTGCCAACAACCATGCCCTGGAAACTATCCACTGAAAACACCATGCTTTGGACATCAATCCTATACCTGCAAGTTGCAAGATGAGCATATAAATAGAGGGAAAATTGTAGAAGAAAACCATGAATAGACGGTGTGTGAAATGCTGAGCAAATCGGGGAAGACAACGACATAATAAAATTACAGTGCAACTACCCCAAACCTCCACTTTCCTCCTTCCTGGTCACTAGTGAGGCTACTCCAGTAGCACCATCTCCCTCCCTCCATTGCAGCTCATATCTCTCTCTCTCTCCTTTAGTTGGTGTCTCTCTCGCTCTCAAAAAACATATGTGAAGCAGTCACCACCCTCTCCTTCGACAGCAACCAGCCACCCTCCAATACCACCATTTTCTCCACCAATAACTCCTCCACCCCATAAGTCACCAAGACGTGGCCTCTAGCGAGACAGCAACAAAGCAGCAGTTGTAGAGACTACCCCGACAGCAAGCTTCCAACCCTCATTCCAGCCACCAAAGACCTCTGATTTTGATGCCATCATGACAGGAAAAACCAACTCGACCTTCTTCTCTACACTGCGACATCAACAAATAACCCTCCCGTCGAAGTTGAGTAGTTACTGTTTACAAACATGAACAGTGATAATTCTGCACAGTTCACATTCTTCTTCCTTTTTTATTTATTTTTATTAAATTATGGGCTGGGTTGACTCGACCCAACCCAGTTAGATGGGCTCAAAATGATGGGCCTCTTGGCCTATCAGGGCTAGAAGTCCAACTCATAATTTATTTTATCTTATTTTATTTATTTTTCTTAAAAATAAAAACATATAAAAATACAAAAATTCTAAAAATATAAAAATATATTATTTTTATACATACGGCCGCATTTCAAAGCTTTTCATCACTTCTTTTAAAAAAAAATATGTTGCATTTTCCTCATATTTTGAAACAAAATTGGATATAACTACTTTACGGTTATCAGAGCTGGACAGCCCAGCCCATCAAGGCTGGAAGTCCAACCCACAATTTATTTTATCTTATCTTATTTATTTTCCTTAAAAACAAAAACATATAAAAATAAAAAAATTCCAAAAATATAAAAATATGTTGTTTTTATGCATATGGGCGGATTTCAGAGTTTTTCATCACTTTTTTTTAAAAAAAATATGTTGCCTTTTCCCCATATTTTAAAACAAAATTGGATATCGTAACTAGTTTACAGTTATCCGTTGGAATTCAGCCAAAATATCAAAAATAATTTAATAATTATTTTATTTTATCTATCACGGTGTAAAATTATGCTGTAAAGTACACCCGCAAATAATTAAAAAAATGTTTTTTTTTTTAAAATGCAATGTAAAATTTGTTGGTTAGTCTTTCAAAATTCCAATGAGGTAAAGACTCTCTCACGAAGAGAGATCTACATTGAACTTTTAGAAAAGACAATGAAAAATCAAACTTAAGAAAAACAATCAAACAACAATGCAGCTTGCCTTAAGTAGGGTACACTGGGGGTGATGTGTATTTTCCTTGCACAACAAGTCCCCTTACCCAAGACTCTCGTAGACTAATAGGTTCCTAGTGACTATAATACTAAGTGACGACTCCTTATAATTATAGTTGTAATTTTTATGACTATAAAACACACCTTATTTTCACCGCACACTGTTGTCTCCTCAAATCCTGAGGATGGCGGGGCGCAAAGCATGAAAAATATCATCATGACACTCATAATGCCATAAAACATTTTGTTAAGCAAACATTTCTCTTTAGTGATCATATATTTTCTTAAGTTTATGATGTGCTCTGCTTTTTGTCAAAATAACACAAACACACCCTATACCCTTTCACTAAAATTATACATGATCTCATGATTTCATAAAGATCTTTGGCAAATCAAAATCTATTATGAAAAGAGATATCAATTTGATGTTTGTTTTAAAAATGAGTTTTGGAAATTCAAGAGATTTCATTGAAAGATAATCTTTATCATAAAAAAACCCACATAATAAAGCTAAGCTCTTAGCTAAATAAATAATCCAAAAAAATAAAAAATAATTTCTCATGGAAAAGTAAAGCTTAGTGATTCCGGATGAATGCTTTTGAAATGATATGCCTTCACAAGTCTCAAATATCCCTTGTAGTCCTTGTTTGAGCCTAATAAAATTTCCTTAATAATTAACCCTACTAAGGATCACACCCTACACTGGGAGGCAAGTGCAAGGATCAAGAAGCACTTTTAATCTACAAAACAATCTTCAATGACAAGTGATGTCTGAACAAAGTTAGGGGCATAAACATAAAAAAGATTTTAGTACACTATAACAAATCAAGTCAATCTGACGGTAGAGCTAAAAACTCAAGATAAAGAGCCCAAATAAAATACTAGGGGCATGTCAAGTCAACATGATGATAGTACCAAAAAAATCTTGGAAAAAGACCAAGCAAAATACTAGAGGGTATGTCAAGATAAAACCCCAAACAAAAATATTAGGGAACATGTCAAGTCACTATGCAAATCAATTATGAGGACTAAAATAAGTTTTAAGAGTAAGCACCGTGATCCTTATATTAAAAAACCTTTAAACACCTTCTGAACTTACAAATATATTTATTTTTCATAGCTAGCAACCTAAACCTACGTTACAAGCCTGATAATATTAATCAAATACAGGCAATCTGGATCAATAGGCAATGCTTTTCCATTTAAAACAAGCCTTATAAATGCTTCACAAGATTTCATCAAAGCATTTTGACATGCAAATATCTTTTCACACTCTCGTCAAAAGCAACATAAAACTTGATAATGAGATCACTTGAATTCTTTCAAGAACAAGTTTGTTTAAACAAATATCAAAATGATTTTTGTGCTTGGAATGACTTTGAAATTCCAAAAATCTTACATGAAAACAATGTTTGCAAATAACCAACCCCTTTCCTGCAAACACTTGAAGCCTAAGACACTTGTGGGGAATGATCAGGGGCAATCAAAAAATGCAACTGGAGTTGGCTTCATCATTACTTTTCAAAGAATGTTTATCAAAATTGAGGGTCTTTAAGCAAAGGAGGGCATAAGGATATGCTGAAGGTCCGTCATCTCCAATGGTCAAAATATAAGTTGAGGCTCAAGTAAGCAAAAGCGAGAAGCCGTTAAAGCTAAAGATCTAAAACCCAAAAGAAAAGACTGTGAAGAAGAAAAGGGACTTATATTTCTCAAGTAAGTATACATGCATCATTATGCATTATATCCCCATTGAGAATCTAGAAAATATTTTGGAGGGATGGTAGTTTATAAACCTTCATTCATCAGTTTGTGTATGCCTTTAAACTCTCACCTCTTTTATTTCCTTGAGTGCACTTTTCAGCTCTATCTGTTTTCTGATTTTGGATGTCATCATGCATTACATCTCCACTAAGAATCTAAGAAACAATTTAGAGGGATTGTAATTTACAAACCTCCATTCATCGTTTTCCTATGTGTGCCTACGAGCCCTCAATTAACTTAGATAGCTTGTTCTCAACCCTATCTCCCTCATCCTTATTCAAGAGCGCTTTAAGGCCTCAATCAATTAGGATAATGCACTTTTTAGTCGTATTTTTCCCTTTAAATTGGGTGTGTTTTCCAATCATTAACCATAAATAAAAAGAATATGTTTTACAACCCTATTTTCTTCCTCTTTTGATTATGGTTTTCCAATTCTAACCATCAATTAAGATAGTGTGTTCTTCACCCCTATTTTTCCTTTTTGGAGTTAAGTTTTTGAACCCTCAATCATCAATTAAGATAATGTATTCTCCATCTCTATCCTCCTTGTTTGAGTGGTTTTCCAACCCTTAACCATGAACAAAAATAGTGTGATTTCCAACTCAATTTTTCTTCTTTTTTTTATGAGTTTTCGAACTCTAATTTTCTTCTTCTTTTGAGTGAGTTTTCCAACACTCAATTATCAATTAAAATAGTGTGTTTTCCATCCCTATCCCCCTTGTTTGAGTGCATTTTCCAACACTTAACCATGAACAAATAATATGTTTTTCGACCCTATTTTTCTTTGAGTATGATTTTTCCAATTCTAAACCATAAATTAGGATAGTGTGCTTCTCAGTTACACCCTTTCCTCTTAATTAGGTGTGTTTTCCAACTCTTACACAAATCAAAATAGTGTGTTTTTCGACCCTATTTTTCTTTGAGCGTGTTTTCTAACCCTCGATCATCAATTAGGATAGTGTGCTTCTTAACCGTATCTTTCCTCTTAATTAGATGTGTTTTCCAACCATCAACCACAAGTTAAAATAATATGTTTTTCAACCTATTTTTCCTCCTCTTTCAATATGGTTTTTCTAATTCTAAACCATCAGTTAGGATAATGTGCTCTTTAGCCGTAACTTTCCTCTTATTTGGGTGTGTTTTTCAACCATTAACCACAAATTAAAATAGTATGTTTTCTAGCTTTATTTTCCTTTTTTTTTTCAATTTTAAACCATCAATTAGGATAAAAATGAGTTTTCCAACCCTTAACCATCAATTAAGTTAGTATGTTTTTCATCCCTATCATTTTCCTTCTCATTTGAGTACATCTTCAAGTCTTCAACCACCAACTCAAATAGTGTGTTTTCCAGCCTCAACCATAGATCATAGATAACATGTTTTCTAGCCTTTTCTTATTATTTCCTTTTGAGTGTGTTTCATTGCCTTTATTTTCACTTTCGAATGGATCAACCATTTTTTGATCTGGTAAATTCATTCTCTTTTTTTTTATAACACTTACTATTTAAAATCTTTTGCAAGACTTTAGTCATAAGCATTGTAAAGAGGGGGACAACTGTTATAACCCAATTTATAGGTTATTTCCCAAAATCTGCCTAAAAATAACAAAAATAAAATAAAAATTCAGTGTTGGTAAAAAAAATCAATGTGGAATTTTTTGTTATTTTCAAAAGTCCAATCGTATCTCTTTTGTCACTAAAAATAAAAGAAAGTACAAATTTAAGGCAAAAATAATTTATTATTGGATAAATCTGTGTACAAGTTAAGCCAAAAAGCATAATTATATTTTTTTTAAAGGTTAATTTGATTTAATCGTGGGTCAATTCAAAGTATAATTATGTTTAGAAATTAATTTAGATCCAATTGAAAGATTTAATTAAGTGCAAGGACTTAATTATACTTTAAATTGATCAAATTAATGTTATTAAAGGCCTAATCAATGAAAAATCAAGTTCTTGAACTTAATTTGGGTTTAATAGAGAAGATTAGAATTTTCAAAGATCGAATTTAATTTTTCTAAGCCAATTGTACAAAATCAGAGGTCAAATTGAAGATAATTGAGAGTTTATTGGTCAATTAGGGGTTAAATCGCACAAATTAGAAAACAAGGATCAAAATAAAAAAGACTCGCAAAACTAAGGTTGTTTTTGAAATTCTGATAGGGATACAATTGCACAAATTTAAAAGTTTAAGCCAATTGCGGGTGCAATTAAGATAATTATAAATTTAGGGATCAAATCACATTTTTACCTTCTCCCAAATCCTCTGAAGACGTGACTGCATTGTTCAGAGACCTCAACAATGCATGCACGCCACTGCAGCTATGCAGAGGCAACCCTTGGCTGCACGTAATGAGCAACTAAAAGATTGTCTTCTTCGCCTATAAATACCATTGATCAAACCACGCATGAGGGGGGAGGAAACATATAGAGAATAATAAAGGCAAAAAAAGGTTTCCAAACGACGGGGGAAATTTTGGAGAGTGAACAGAAGGGCAAAATATTTATGGGGAGAACATAAAATAATACTGATAAAACATGGGTAGACAACATAGAAACAGTGAGGGCTACGATCCTTCCCTGCCACCAATCACCACCTAACTCTTTCCTCAACTTCGGTGACCATCCCTCCAACACAGACGTAGCAGCCATGGTTTCCTTTAAGAACCAATAACAGGTGGCTCTCGTCTCCCTCCAGTCATAACAGCTCTCCCTCTTCTTCCCTGCGTTGCAGTGCTCTCTCTCTGTAAAACTAGTCATGCTAGTAGCTCTCTCTCTCCTCCAACAGTAACTTCCGGCAAGCACAGCGGACCACCAAGCACCACCCTGTTAGCTCTAGCGTCTTCTCCTCCACACCAAAAGGTCCATCATGACCTTTAGTAGCAGCGGCTAGCTCTTGCAACGCAACGTTGGCCTCTTTTGCAAAGACCAACCTCCCTTTTGGTGCTCCTTCCGGCCATCACATGACACCATTTTTGATGCCACCACCACTAGCAAAACCACCTCAGCATTCTCTACCCAATTATCCGATGGAACTTGGTCAAAATATATATAAAAAATTAATAATTATTTTATTTTATCTATTAGGGTGTAAAATTACATTGTAAAGTACATTCGTAGATAAGAAAAAAAATTAACTACGGTGTAAAATTATATTATAAAGTACACTAGTAAGAAAAAAAGTTTTTGAAAATACAATGTAAAATTCTTTTCGTTTAGTCTTTCAACTCCTAACGAGGTAAAGATTCTCTCACAATGAAAAATCTACATCGAGCCTTAGAAAAGACCAATAAAAAAAATTAAACTTAGAAAAACAATCAAACAACAATGCAATTTGTCTTACGTAGGGTGCACTAAGATGATGCGTCTTCCCCTTATGCAACAAGTCCCATTGCCCAAACTCTTGCAGATCAATAGGTTTTCTAATGACCTTAATACTAAGTGACAACTCCTGATAATATAGTTGTAATTTCTATGACTATATAACAAACCCTTTTTTCTCCGCACACTGTTACTCTCCCAATCCAAGGGATGGCAAGGTGTGAAACGCGAAGAAAAAACATCATCACGACAATTATTATTATAACTACTATTATAATTATAATTATTATCATTGCTTTAGCTATTGCAATCACTATTGTCATTATTATTACTATCCTTACCGCTATTATTATTATTATTAATATTACCATAATTATTGATATCATAACCACCACAAACTATCACTACTATCATTGTCAATATTATTATCTTACAAATAATATTATTATCATTATCACAACCCTAGTAACATTGTAACATTCTTGCATATTTTTATCATTCAATATTTATATACACAACCTACACATATTTCAAGGAAAAAAATTACAATGTAATGTATCATTTTAATTAATAAAAATTTCAGCAAAAAATCCTCTATAAATTAATACACCAACTTATTAGCCTTTTCAATTTGTATTCTCCATGTTAAATTTTTCATCCTTATCCTAATACAACCATCCTAGATCAAGTCCCATTTAACTTCTTCCATAATTATCCATTATTTTAGCAATTCAATGACACATTTCAAACATAAATTGACACATAGCTAAATATTTGATTCTAATATTACTACACATATTACAAATATCAAAATAATAGTAAACATTACATGTATCAAAGTATTGTGCTAATAATATATAATTGTATAAAGATTAGATATAATTTCCTAAAATGATGATATAACATTGCATGTTTTAAACTACTATACTACTAAATCTAATTATATAACTAGAGATTAGAACATGTACTTTACAATGATCATATAGTAGAAAGCTATCCTAAGTAAGGTCATTCTATTCAGAATTGACTGCGAGAAACCTATAATTAAACATTTCATTTATTAAATTAAATTACAATATTCAATGCGTATTAATATTATTATTTTCAATAATTCCCAATAATGTATCTAGCAATCTAATTAATGTCACTACTCTCATAACACCTCTTGATTACCCATCAAACCATCAATCCATGTGATTAACAATCTCATCCAAAACCTTTATGATTATCAATAATTCCAAAAATCCATCTTATTGCCATTAATTTAGCAACCCCTGAAAATAACCAATAAATCTTGTTATCCATCCAATTATCATTAATATGGTAACCCCTTACAGTAACTAATTGTCTTGACAATCCATTTGATTTCCATTAATTTGGTAGCCTTTCACGGTACCAATATTGTCATCAATCCATCCGATTGATGTTGATTTGGTAACTCCTTATGGTTACTAATGATTCCTACCCTCATCCCTTTTTTCTTTTTGAGGAAGCATACTGAAAGAAAGAAAAAAAAGTTGGAAAGTACACTATATGGGTTGATAATTGAGGACTAGGAAGCAAACTCAAAAGAGAATAGAGATAGGATCGAAAAACACATTGTCTGAGTCGTTAATTTAGGGCTAGAAAATGCTCTCAAATGAGAAAGAGAGATAGGACTGAAAAAGACACTATATTTTGATGGTTAAGGGTTAGGAAAACACAATTAAAATAAAAGAGAGATAAGACTAAAAACCACACTATTTAGAACAGTTGAGGGCTGAAAAACACACTCATAAGAAAAAGAGTTAGGGCTAAAAATGCACTATCTAAGTTGGTTATTAAGAGCTAAAAAGCGCATTTACAAGAGAAAAAAGATAGAGCTAAAAAATTACTATCTAAAATGAGGGCTCACTAACACATTCAAAGGAAAAAAAGAGATGAGCTCTTGAAGGAACATTAAAAAAGGATGAGAAAGGGCTTGTAAACTACAAGCTTAACAAATGTTCTTTCCTTAAATATTCAAGTGCAATGCATTATAATACATGTATACTTACCAAAAAAATATATGGTCTCTTTTTCTTTTTAAATTTTTTTACTCTAGTATATCTCTCTTTTAGAAAACTCTTGTAGTGGCCAATTATATGGTGTGGACATAAAAATGGAATGTCATTCTCTATTTTTTCAATTTCGATAATCCATCTACATTTGATATATTTTTTTAGTGCATACATTAGATGGCCTTTTTCATCACCTGACAAGTTGTATTCATAGGTATTTTTGAGCTTGATGGGTGCTCTACCTCTAATGCATTTATCATCCCACTTTTTGAAAGCATTAGGCACAAGGCTTGTACTCTCATTTAGAGTTTCTTCAATTGTTTTCCACTAATGTTTAATAAGCTATAAGAGCTTCTTCTTAAAGACATTGGATATATGAATGTTATGTCTTGCAACACTAAGATGATATTCATAATTAAGGTTTGACTTGTACCAGTTGGGGTTTAAGTGGTTATAGAGGCATCATAGGTTTTAGACCTACTTACACGATGCTTAGTAGCTTTTGATACATTTCATTTAAGAGCATTGGTAATGAGAGTAGTTATTCTTGGGTTTTCTAGTAAAAAATTATAGAAAACTTTTGGTTTAGTTTTTATTTGGATATTTTGGGTCTTAGTTCTCTAGATAGGAAATAAGGAGTTTAAATTGATGTTGAAAATTTAGGATGAAAGGGTGTGGTAGTTTTGGAATTGTTTTTTCCTACCTCTATAGTCAATGTCAACATGGTAGATATTTTCCTCTTCCTTTCGCACCTCTTTTTCTTATTGGGTATGAAAATTTTATCACTCCCAACTTCTTGATATATACACTCAGATACTACTATAAATTCAATGAAAAATTATCTTGAACTACCCATAGCATGCCTGTAGTATGACGCCCTGAGCGTGTTAACAAATAAAGTCACTATTTATTTATCCAAAAATAGAGGATGCATATAAGTAGCCATATGTAACAACCCGATTTTATATATATATATATATATATTTATGTATATATATATATTTATGTGTGTGTGTGTGTGCATAGTGTCTTACCCAATGATTCATATCCATTCACTTTGGTAAATATCATCCATACAATAAACGTTTCATTAAAGGAAATAAAGTTCTCATAAGCGAACAATACTACAAATTTTCACCACTAAATTTAGACTAGAAATACACATACATGGAGGTGAGTTTACGTTCTTAACCTACTAGTGGTATTTACAAATGTTCACAAAAGGGTCTGATAACAAAATTTAGCATTCAATACATTGCTTCAACTTAAACACATCTTAAATTAGAATGCAATCTACATGGTTCTTTACAAAAGTAGGTTCCACTTGGATTAGGTTCCCTAGCCCCCTCGTGGCTGTGACGTCCCTGCAGTAGTATAAGCATTTAATGAAATACAATTACTTAATGATGGTATTAAAATAGTTTTGACCAAATGAACTATCGATTAAAAGATACACTTGCAAGATGAAATTTCTGCATATACATAAAGAAATTCGATTGTAGAAATATAGGAATTCCATTTCTCTTTTTTGAGCAACAATAACCTTACTCTGAATATTCATATAAGGCACTCATATCTGAAGTCTACTATTTTTCCCCCCTCATGGTCCTTCTTTCTGAACGTCGTTAGACGGAGTTAACGTTCTTCTGTTCCGGCCATCCTTTCGGATGCCATTAGCCGAAGCTAATCAATCATTTATCCCGGCCATCCTTTCGGATGCCATTAGCCGAAGCTGCCATCCTTTCAGATGCCATTAGCCGAAGCTAATCAATCATTTTTTTTTTCACGTTTAAGCATTCAACAATTCTACTATCTACTCCCTTATATTCGTATAATATTCAATTTAAAATACCTATTACAAGTCATATAAAAGGAGAGGTGTAAATCACCTACCTGCTCTACTTTTGGGTTGTTCTTGTCTGGACAATGGTTCAATCCCCACTGCACCGCCTGCGACGTCAATATCAAAAAATCAGTATATTTCTATTTTCAATTTCACATTCGTCACTATACTTATTTCAATAATTTTAGCCGAAACATGCATAAAATTCTCAGTAAAATTACACCTATTTTCATTACAAATCCATCACAAAATCCCAACAGAAAACACACATTGAACCCATAAATTTTAACACATAATCCATCAACAACATTCCAACAAAATACACATTTAATCCCATAAATTTCAACACATAACCTATCAATAAAGTCCCAACAAAATCACATATTGCAACCATAATTTCAGCCCATAATTTATCATCAAAATTCCAACAAAATACACATTTAATCCCATAATTTCAGCACATAACCTATCAATAAAATTCCAACAAAATCACACATTGCAACCATAATTTCAGCCCATAATTCATCAACAAAAATTCCAACAAAATACACATTTAATTCCATAATTTCAGCACATAACCTATCAATAAAATCCCAACAAAATCACACATTGCAACCATAATTTCAGCCCATAATTCATAAACAAAAATTCCAACAAAATACACATTTAATTCCATAATTTCAGCACATAACCTACTTCTTCCTTTTCTTCTTCCTCTCGACAAAAACTCCCTTTTCTCTCTAAGTCACAACCCCTCACACACATTCACCAATTCCTCTCCCTTAATTTAGTCAAATGGAAATGGAGAGGATTCGGCTGGGCAGAGGGAAGAGAAGAGATGGTTTGGTTGAGAAGGAAAAAAAAC
This sequence comes from Salix dunnii, assembly GCA_015731905.1. Taxonomy (NCBI): domain Eukaryota; kingdom Viridiplantae; phylum Streptophyta; class Magnoliopsida; order Malpighiales; family Salicaceae; genus Salix; species Salix dunnii. The sequence goes on from CM027674.1 coordinate 11,467,248, forward strand.
AAAATTCGGCTGGAAAGGAAAATGAAAGGAGAAGGTTCGGTTGGCTGGGAAAAAGAGAGGAGAATTTGGCTGGAAAGGAAAAATAAAAGGAGAATCCGGCTGGAAAGGAAAAAGAAAGGAGAGGGTTTGGTTGGCTGGAAAAAAGAGAGGAGATGGAGATAATGGGAAAGAAAGAAAAATCCCTCACTCCTTATATTTATTTTCATGAACCGGTTTTGCTGTCACCTTTTTTTTTTATTATTTTCTTTTCTTTTCTTTTGGGTGTTTACATTCTCCCCCTCTAAAATATGAATTTCGTCCTCAAAATTTAAGGGATTTTACATTCCATACCTGGTTTTTTGAATAATTCTGGGTACTTTTTCCTCATCTCATCCTCCCTCTCCCAAGTTTCCTCTTCTATTTGAGCATTTCGCCATAAGATTCTGATGATAGGGATCTTTTTGTTTCGCAACTCCTTTTCACCCTTGTCTAATATTCTAGCGGGCCTCATTTCCAGTGTTAAGTCCTCATTGACCTCAACTGGGATCTGGGGTAGAATTCTGGCGGGATCCACATCAGCCTTTCTTAATAAGGAGACATGGAACACATCATGGACCTTAGCTAACTGTGGGGGCAAGTCCACTTTGTAGGCCACTGGTCCCACCCGCTGTAGGATTTTGAAGGGTCTGATGAACCGAGGGGTTAATTTTCCTCTCAATCCAAACCGCAATATGTTTTTCCACGGGGCTACCTTTAAGTACACTTTATCCTCCGTACTAAATTCAAGGGGTCTCCTCCTCATGTCAGCATACTTCTTTTGTCTATCCTGTGCGGCTTTGATGCGATCCCGGATAATTCTCACTTTTTCAGTGGTTACTTGGACCAGCTCTGCACCATATAACTTCCGATCTCCAATTTCTTCCCAGCACAAAGGCGTTCTGCACCTTCTTCCGTACAAGGCTTCATATGGGGCCATTCCTATTGTGGCTTGGTAACTATTGTTATATGTGAATTCTATCAAGGCCAGGTGTTCCTCCCAATTTCCTCCGAATTCTAGTACACAGGCCCATAATAGGTCTTCCAATACTTGGATGACCCTTTCTGATTGGCCGTCCGTTTGAGGGTGAAACGCAGTGCTCATATCCAATCTGGTCCCCAAGGCTTGTTGTATACTCGGCCAAAGTCGAGAGGTGAATCTAGGATCTCGATCTGATACAATGGACACCGGAATCCCATGGAGTCGTACCACCTCATTTATGTAGATCTTGGCAAGCTTGTCCACCGAGTCGGTCATCTTTATAGGCAAGAATAGTGCGGATTTCATCAACCGATCAACGACGACCCATATCGCGTCATTTCCTTTCCTCCCTTTAGGAAATCCTGACACAAAATCCATGGTTATCATCTCCCATTTCCACTCTGGAATTTGTAATGGTTTTGGTGTTCAACCTTGACTTGTTGACATATCCCACACTTTGACACATACTCCGCTAGTTCTCTTTTCATGTTCGGCCACCAATAGAAGTGTTTCAGGTCTCGATACATTTTAGTGCTGCCAGGATGTATGGCGAACTTCGATTCATGTGCTTCTTGTAGAACCATCCGTTTGACTGCTTCGTCATTAGGTACATACAACCTTTGTCCCATCATCAAGGATCCATCATTTGCTATCCGAAATTTCATTTCTACATCGGCCTCTACATTCCTCCTAATCTTGGACCCAACCTCGTCCTGGAACTGAGCTTGTAGTATTTGTTCCCGATACGTTGGTCGCACCAAAAGTTGGGCCACCAACCCACCACCGACATTAACGTCCAAATTTGCACCCATCTTTTTTAATTATGTCAATTGCCGCTCCTTCCCAACCGTTAACCCTTTTAGGGTGGTTTTATTTTTTTGACTGAGGGCATCTGCCACCACATTTGCTTTTCCTGGGTGGTATTCTATGGTGCAATCATAATCCTTAATGAGCTCTACCCACCTTCTCTGTCTCATGTTCAACTCTTTTTGTGACATCAGATACTTCAAGCTCTTATGATAAGTAAAAATTTGAGTTCGCGATCCATACAAATAATGTCTCCATATTCTTAACGCAAACACTACAGCAGCCAATTCCAAGTCGTGCACCGGGTAATTCACCTCATGAGTCTTTAACTGCCTTGATGCATAGGCAATCACCTTCCCATGTTGCATCAGGAGACACCCCAAACCTTTCTCCGAAGCATCACTATAAACCACGAAACCTTCTGTCCCTGAGGGAAGGGTTAACACTGGAGCGGTGATGAGCCTTCTTTTTAATTCTTGAAAGCTCCTTTCACACTCCTCCGACCACACCCATTCCTTATTCTTCCAGGTAAGCTGAGTCAAAGGTGTGGCAATTAAGGAAAAGTCTTCGATAAACCTCCGATAGTATCCTGCAAGTCCCAAGAAGCTACGTATTTCGGTGACTGAAGTCGGCCTCTCCCATTTCAAGACTGCTTCAACTTTTTGGGGGTCCACAAAAACACCTTCTTCCGAAATGACATGTCCTAGAAATGTCACTCTCTTCAGCCAAAACTCACATTTACTTAGTTTCGCATATAATTGGTGCTCTCTCAAGGTTTGTAAGATTTGCCTCAAGTGCACTTCGTGCTCCTCACAAGACTTTGAGTATACCATTATGTCATCAATGAATACCACTACAAACTTGTCAAGGCAAGGTCGGAAAACCCTATTCATCAAGTCCATGAAGAGGGCTCGAGCGTTCGTCAACCCGAACGGTAACACCAAAAACTCATAGTGTCCATAACGAGTTCTAAATGCAGTCTTCGCTACATCTTTCCCTTTTATCCTCATTTGATAATACCCTGATCTCAGATCTATTTTTGAAAATACCCTTGCTCCTTTTAGTTGATCGAACAAATCATCTATTCGAGGTAACGGATACTTGTTCTTCATTGTTATTCTGTTCAACTGTCGATAATCAATACAGAGTCTATGGGTTCCATCTTTCTTTCTCACGAATAGGACTGGCGCACCCCAAGGAGAATTACTAGGCCGTATGAACCCTTTGTCTAACAATTCTTGAAGTTGAGTCTTTAACTCGTTCAGTTCTGTTGGGGCCATCTGGTAAGGTTGTTGTGATATGGGTGAGACTCTAGGAAAAGTATCTATAGACACCTCTACCTCCCGCTCTGGGGGTAGTCCCGGTAATTCCTCAGGAAACACATCCGGGAATTCCCTTACCACAGCAATATCCTTCAATTGTGGGCCTTCATTATTGAGATTTAAGATGTATGCAAGGTATCCCACACACCCTTTTCTTAAAAGTTTTTGGGTTGTTACTACTGATATTAAGGCAGCCGGTTTGAACATTCTCTCTCCTTCAAAAATCTTTCTCTCTTCTTTTGGGGTTTGGAAGGTAACAGTTTTAGTATAACAATCTATTAGAGCCTTGTATTTATTCAACCAATTCATGCCTAGAATTAAGTCAAAATCATGCAACCCCAAGGGAATCAAGTCTACTTCTGTTTCGCACCCAGACAGGCTAATCCCCACATTCAAATATACAATATCAGTTGCGATCATGTTTCCCATTGGAGTTCCAATTAAAAATCCCCTCTCTACTATTTTTACTTCCTTTCCCAATTTAGTGACAATCTTTTCATCAATAAAAGAGTGTGTGGCACCAGGATCAAACAACACATGCACATTAAAATCATTCAATCGTAGAGTACCTGTCACCACATCCGATGCAGCCCTGACCTCCTCCTGTGTCAAATGAAAGACCCTTCGGTCCTATCATTATGTGCTCTTAGTCTTCCTCGACTAGGGTTTGCTCCGAATTGAGAAGATCTCACTGGTCTATTCATGGTGAATGACCGTTGGGAGCTCTGACCAGGCTGTCTATAGCTTTGTACTTGATCGGGGTTCCTTTTCGGGCAGTCCCTCTTGAAATGTCCTCTTTCACCACAGTAATGACACCCTTGACTCAAATACTGATAATTCCTCCATCTATGCCCTTCTCCTCTGCACACAAAGCATTGCCCGGGGGAAACTGAGCAGTCTCCAGGATGTTTTTGTCCACATTTTATGCAAAAAGGGTAATCCATCCCCTTGCGGTCACCCGCTCCTGTTGAAGTGTTTTCCTTTGGGTGCGACTGCCCGATCATCACCCTCCTACTTGACTGTTGGTGAGATGGAGACATCAAATTCTCTTTTTTCCTGTACTGATCATACCCTCCGCTTTTCCCTTTTTTCGGAATTTGTGGCCTATTGCTGAAAAAATCCCCATCTCTCTTTTTGTCTATACTCTGATGTCCCCCATGACTCTCTCCAATGCAAACTTCCAAAGCTTGAGCAGCTTCGATTAAGTCTCTAACTGTTTTAAACCGCAGTGCAATTAATCCCTGTCTCAAATCTTGTCATAACCCATCTCTCAACTTCTCAATCATATGCTCCTCTATCGACACATAATGTGGGGCGAACAATGATAGATCATGAAACCTCCGTTCATACTCTAACACCAACATATCTTCCAGCTTTAAAGCCAAGAACTCTTGCTCTTTTATCTTACGATGGTATCTGGAATAAAACTGATTTTCAAACTCTGTCTTGAAATCACTCCATTTAGCGTCTCAGTCGCACGTCTCATCTGAACCGTTTCCCACCATGTCATGGCCCTATCAGACAGTAGTTGAGTTGCACAGTTTACCTTCGAACCCTCAGGTATACTTATTTGAGTCATGGTCTTCTCTACCTTCCTAATCCATCTCCCGGCTATTTCTGCATCATGTTCCCCCAAAAACGGTTCACAACCCATTTCCCTCATACTCTTGACTAGACATACCAATGGCACTACGTTATCCATTGTAGTGCTAGGTATAGGGGCTACTTGTGGAATCTGCGTGGTGGAAATTGTTCGTGTTGTTGCATCTGCTATGCCTTCCATCACTGCTTTAACTATTTGCGCAAGAAGTCCCAGGTCTACAGATTGTGGGGGCAAACCAGTTGGAATAGCTGATGGTTGTGTTTCTGATCTTTCTTGTTGCTCTATCGTAACGGGAGGTATTTCCCTTGTCTCATTAGGTCTCTCGTCTTCCTCTGTAACCCCAGCTTCCCTTTGCAAAGTTTCGGGTAATATCATTGGAGCATGAGATGCCGTATCATCCAAAGGATCTTCGTTTTGCCAGCCTTGAGCACTTTGGTTCCCGCCTCTCCTTTCGAAAGAGGGCGGCTCAGTACGTGTTCCTTGCCGGGTGCGTACCATCCTGAAATTCACCAGAGTAATGTAATCATCATAAATCCTCAGGATCAAGACCAGGGGCTCTGATACCAACTGTAACAACCAGAATTTATATATATATATATATATATATATATATATATATATATGCATAGTGTCTTACCCAATGATTCATATCCATTCACTTCGGTAAATATCATCCATACAATAAACATTTCATTAAAGGAAATAAAGTTCTCATAAGCGAACAATACTACAAATTTTCACCACTAAATTTAGACTAGAAATACACATACATGGAGGTGAGTTTACGTTCTTAACCTACTAGTGGTATTTACAAATGTTCACAAAAGGGTCTGATAACAAAATTTAGCATTCAATACATTGCTTCAACTTAAACACATCTTAAATTAGAATGCAATCTACATGGTTCTTTACAAAAGTAGGTTCCACTTGGATTAGGTTCCCTAGCCCCCTCGTGGCTGTGACGTCCCTGCAGGTAGTATAAGCATTTAATGAAATACAATTACTTAATGATGGTATTAAAATAGTTTTGACCAAATGAACTATCGATTAAAAGATACACTGGCAAGATGAAATTTCTGCATATACATAAGGAAATTCGATTGTAGAAATATAGGAATTCCATTTCTCTTTTTCGAGCAACAATAACCTTACTCCGAATATTCATATAAGGCACTCATATCTGAAGTCTACTATTTTTTCCCCCCCATGGTCCTTCTTTCTGGACGTCGTTAGACGGAGTTAACGTTCTTCTGTTCCGGCCATCCTTTCGGATGCCATTAGCCGAAGCTAATCAATCGTTTATCCCGGCCATCCTTTCAGATGCCATTAGCCGAAGCTAATCAATCGTTTATTCCGGCCATCCTTTCGGATGCCATTAGCCGAAGCTAATCAATCATTTTTTTTTTCACGTTTAAGCATTCAACAAGTCTACTATCTACTCCCTTATATTCGTATAATATTCAATTTAAAATACCTATTACAAGTCATATAAAAGGAGAGGTGTAAATCACCTACCTGCTCTACTTTTGGGTTGTTCTTGTCTGGACAATGGTTCAATCCCCACTGCACCGCCTGCGACGTCAATATCAAAAAATCAGTATATTTCTATTTTCAATTTCACATTCGTCACTATACTTATTTCAATAATTTTAGCCGAAACATGCATAAAATTCTCAGTAAAATTACACCTATTTTCATTACAAATCCATCACAAAATCCCAACAGAAAACACACATTGAACCCATAAATTTTAACACATAATCCATCAACAACATTCCAACAAAATACACATTTAATCCCATAAATTTCAGCACATAACCTATCAATAAAATCCCAACAAAATCACATATTGCAACCATAATTTCAGCCCATAATTTATCATCAAAATTCCAACAAAATACACATTTAATCCCATAATTTCAGCACATAACCTATCAATAAAATTCCAACAAAATCACACATTGCAACCATAATTTCAGCCCATAATTCATCAACAAAAATTCCAATAAAATACACATTTAATTCCATAATTTCAGCACATAACCTATCAATAAAATTCCAACAAAATCACACATTGCAACCATAATTTCAGCCCATAATTCATAAACAAAAATTCCAACAAAATACACATTTAATTCCATAATTTCAGCACATAACCTACTTCTTCCCTTTCTTCTTCCTCTCGACAAAAACTCCCTTTTCTCTCTAAGTCACAACCCCTCACACACATTCACCAATTCCTCTCCCTTAATTTAGCCAAATGGTCGACTGTGAGGAATGGAAATGGAGAGGATTCGGCTGGGCAGAGGGAAGAGAAGAGATGATTCAGTTGAGAAGGAAAAAAAACAAAATTCGGCTGGAAAGGAAAATGAAAGGAGAAGGTTCAGTTGGCTGGGAAAAAGAGAGGAGAATTTGGCTGGAAAGGAAAAATAAAAGGAGAATCCGGCTGGAAAGGAAAAAGAAAGGAGAGGGTTTGGTTGGCTGGAAAAAAGAGAGGAGATGGAGATAATGGGAAAGAAAGAAAAATCCCTCACTCCTTATATTTATTTTCATGAACCAGTTTTGCTCTCACCTTTTTTTTTTTATTATTATTATTATTATTATTATTTTCTTTTCTTTTGGGTGTTTACACATATCTCTCCACCTTATGCTTTCTTTATCCCTTTTCTCTATATTAGACAAGCTAGTTATGTTAGGAGCAATTCTCATATTGTACTTATATTGTTCGATGAAAACATCTACAGGATCTTTTCACCTATTAATCTTGATATTGTTTAGTCTCATACACCAACTTAATACTGCCTCACTCAGACTATCCCAGGAAAAATGCATCTGTAGCTTCTCATCATATACCATTTCTACCATCTTATTGCAATATGATTTGATATGGGTGATGGGGTATTAAGCTCTAGTGTATTTGATAAATTCATGAACTCAGAAATTATTTGATGCCACTACATTTGGGACTAGATAGATATATATAGCTTGCATTAGGCCATATAAGTTTATCCTTTCAATAACCCTTCTACGTTTTTCTAGTGCCGCCATTTTATCTTTATCAATATCATTAGATAACTTTTTCTTTTGAGACTTTGCAAATGCATCTATAACTACAGGTATTGGTGTTGTTAATTGCGGGACACTAGATTGTGTTAGGGAATTCAAGCATGTTCTCCCATTTTATCTTCGGGTTAAGTTGTGCTAGGTTTGAACAAAAATGGTAGGTTGATTGGAAAGACCATCCCTAAAGACATTTATAAGTGTTTGTTTGAGTAAACTAGTGAGGTTAGCCATACTAGCCTTTAAAAAATCCAACTTTTTTTTTTCTAGAACTGAGCATCATAATGAGTACGTTCTGTGTCTTTCATATTGTTTTATTAGAGTCGAGTGTTGTAGACTTTACAAGTTTGAGCTCTTTAGAGACCTATATTTCAACCTGATGCATGTATGTATGTTATTTATAATAAGTGAATGCAAATGTATTTACCTTTATATTGGGTTTGGATAATAAGGGAATTCATTCCCTAGGAACAACAAGCTTATAGGTCATTATATGAGTGGTAAATTTTCCACCTGGTCTTGAAAGGTCCATGAATCGTCCAATGATCACCTTATATGAAGGTAGTATAGAGACTTATAAGGAATGGTTGGGGCATTGTGTGATCACAATTACTGGATAAACACTCAATTTATAGTTGAATATTTCAGGAATCTAAACCTTAACTAAAGGTCATAAAGCAAATCATTACTCCCTACCTAACTTAATGTTTATTTATAGAATTAAAATACATTAGGGCATCAATCTACACTCGATATGTTTATGTATGAAGTAAAAAATCCATGTTAAAGCAATAAAAATACATGTTGAAATTAAATAGACCTACAAAAGTAATCAGACAAATAATCAGTCAAACAAAGCTCAATCCATTCAAATAGAGTTCCTATTAGAGTTGTCATTCTATCATAAGGCATGTAATACCTTAGTGGTTGGCTAGTTTGCCTCTTGCATATATGTGTGGGAAATGGATTATAGGCAAAATCATAGAATTATAATTATAATTTTTAGCAATCTCTATCTAATATTAAAACCACTAAGAAATCTAATAGCTTGTGAGAATCTAGGTAAGAGAACTTGTGCAAGAGAAAACACACCATCCTCAGTGCACCATATATAAGATAAGTTGTATTATTCTTTAATTATTTGTTTTATAGAGCAATTTCTACTTGTTAGTCTTTTCTAGGGTTCAAGATAGATCTCTCTTCAAGAGAAAGTCTCTACTTTATTGTTTTAAAACCTAAACATTCTAAGGTATAAGTTTTAGCATTGCTTCTATTTATCTATATTTAATACCTAAGAGTGTACTCTACAATGTAGCTTTAATCTCTCAAATATTAAAGTCTATAACTAAGTCAAAAATATATAAAATGAACAAACTGATTGGTAAAGGTTTTTTGACATTTTGGCTTAACCATAATGGGATAATTATAAATTGGTTATAATATCCTTTTTTGCATTTTAAAATAGGAGAAAAGATACAATTTTTTTTTGTTTTTTATGTAAAATATTTTCAAACAATTTTTAGGATTTGATCGTGTACACAAAAATAAAATATTTTTTTGAAAAAAAAATATATTTTTTTTTTAAATTTCAGGAAAAATAATATATTTTCTACTGAGTTCGTACCTTACAATGTCAATCTACGACCTAATATTAAACAAATTTGGTAGAAAAACATGCTATAGAGCCAAAATTATCTTGGAGTAACCCTTATATTTATTTTAGAATTCTTTTGAAGTTTTGAAAAAAAAATATTTTTAATACCAGAGTCGTAACTTATAGTGTAAGTCTAAAGCCTGATATTGTGCAAAAATATTGGCAATATATGCAAGAAAATCATTAATTCTGAAACATTCATTTGATTTTTTTTATTTTTTTAAATATTATTATATTATTATAATATAATAATATTTGTGTTGGGCCTAGCCTATCATTATTATAAATATTATAGAAATAAAAATATATATTATAATAAGAAAAGCTAAATAGTGTGAAATATTCACTATTTAAAAATCATTATTCGTCGGCATATATATATATATATGGATTGAAGTACTCATGCTTTTCTAAGATTTTTAATTTGATTCGCAAATGTTTTAGCACGATTGAACCCTTTGAAGCCCAAATTAGCATCCAATTGCAATTTTTTTTTTTTTTAAATAAAGGGTTGAATTGAAAATCAATAAAGCAAAGTGAAAAACACAAGTAAAATAAATGGTGCTTTTCAATTTTATTTAAAAAGTACATTTAAATTCCCTATCATTTTTAATTATTAGATGACAAGTCCCACTACTTCTAGAAAAATTAATTTTGACACTAAACTTCATTTTCATCATTTTAAGTTCTTATTGGGTGTGAGAAGAGAGGGAGTCACTAGATTCTTAGATTGGAGAGGTAGATTTTTGTTCCAAATGACTCATGTTCTAAATTATTCATGTAATGAGGGGATTTTGGATTAGGTGTTATGTTTACCTTCAAAGTTCTTATAAAACATATTGAAGCTTGAGAAGAAATTAATATTCAAGTTTATTTTGAGTTTTGGAGCATTGTTTTATCATTTTGGAAGTTAAATATTGACTTAACAAGGTTATTAAAGTGTTTTGGATTGAAAATAACTTTTTAGAAGAACAATAAATAGTCACCCTAATTTTCTAGCCACTATAATGGCAAGAATCTATGGATTTCAAACTAGGCATTGTATGTGTTTTTTCAAATTGAATTGTCAGGAAAGAAAAATTAAGGCCTCCATAACTAGGCCTAACTTTGCAGACCTGTGCATATGCTTTTATTTAGGGTCAGATGCTTAGAGTAGCCTTATTCATTTCTTTTTTTGATCTTTTTATGTATATAGTTTTGATCTTTTTTTGGATTGTTTATTTATTTTATTAAATAATTTTTAAGTTTATATTTTATTTATTATTATTAAGTAGAGATTATATTTTAAATTATATTTCATATATTTAGTTTTCGAAGAGATTAGTAAGATTATTTTTTTTATTTTTTTAATATTAATATTATTTTTAAATATAAAAACTATTTATTTCTTATAATATTTTTAATATGTGCAATTTTTCATAATATGTGTTTTTTTTCTTTTTATTCCGTTTAATAAATCTTATATGTGCGTCAATTTCTATTTCAAATTGAATTTAATAGAAAATTAATAAACACAATCAACTTAATGACCTATATTATGATATAAAATAAATTGATCTGTCTTTATCTTAAAGTTTTTTCCAATTTTTTTTTTGTTTTAAAAAAAACAACAAACCCTTAATGAGTTTGCTAGGGTGTCTTTTTTTATATTTTTTTATTGAACTTGATTTTTTTTCATCTATTGTTTTTCTATATTGTAAAAAAAAAAAAAATTAGAGAAACACCATGTTATTAAAATTTATAAAGTCTATAGACATGTTCACAAGTTTGGTTAGTTGACCTCGATCATAAATCTAACAAGTTTAACTTTATTTTTCAACATCTTAATAATGGATTGGTGTTTTATTTTGTGATTATTTATTTTTGTGATCTTATAGTTAAATAAAAAGCACTTTTTCTTAAAAAAAAAAAAATCATCTTGAGTTCTTAACTTGATTCACAGGTTTGATGTATTAGCCTGAGTTTTTTTGGTTAATAGGTTTGTCAAGTTCATCCACTAGTTAGATATATTTTTTTATCCTTCAATTATTTTTATTTTTTTCTTGATCTTATCTTTTAATATTGAATTGGTTAGAAAATAAAATACATGATTTATTTTTATTTGCTTCTATAGAGTTTCATTGTTTCAAATAAATCTTTATTGTTAAGTTGGTGCAAATTTTATAATCATACATTTTTATCATATAAATAGAAGTTATTAAACTCATTGAAATCCATGACATAGGTTGTTGGAGGGATAAAGATATATCCATTCTATATGTCTTAACATTTTATTAAAAAAATTATCTTGAAGTTTTTTTAGAAATTAAATTATATTTTTATTAATTATCAAAATTACATCTGATCCATTAAATTAATTGATTTAATTCGTTAGCTCCCACGGGATTTAGTAGTAAGTTGTGGGATTTCAAGATTACCCCCCATTAAGTTTAATAATATAATAAAAAAATTATTCATGCTCTTAATATGTTTTTTTACATTTTTTAAAAGTCAGCCTGACCTATTATAGAACACGGGTTAATAAATTAGTTTTAACTAAAACTAGGGAAGGTATATATCACGTTAACCAATCAAATAAAATGTTATAATCTCTATATCGATACATAAGCAATTGAAATCAATGGTTAACAATGAGTAACATATTGAATGAATGGTTATGCTTTTAGTAAAATGTTAACGGTTAGTTTTAGCTTATGTTTTATATTATGATAGTTGCTGCGTCTTAAATTATTTTATATTTAGAAATACATTAGGTAAATATCTATTTAATTTTGTTATACCAACAAATTAAAACAATTAAAAATATTAAAGAAACTGAAGAGTACAAAACACCGGTCACAAGACTTACAATTATCAAGGTTATTAATACCGTTCTGGTTTTTCTATTGGTATGGAACATTTTAGTTTTGGAATATTTCAGCATGCCGTTTCGGGGTTATACTTTTTATATATATATATATAAATTAAAATATTAATTTAATAAGTATAATTAAAATTCAAGATAAATTAACTTTAAATTATACAATACAAACACAAAGTCAAACAAATATAATCTCAAAATTAGAAAAAAAAATCACAAGTTAATCAAAATAAGGAGGATTTTAAGGTCAGAATAGCATACCCTGAAAGGTACCGTTCTGTTCCGGCCGTAATTTCTGGAACAGACCGGAATTAAAACCAAGACAAAAACGATATTATTTTATCTCGGTTTTTTAATGGAACGAAACGTTCCCGCCATTCTGGCCGGAACGGAACGTCATTGAAAACCCTGATAACAATTATACCTCAAACAACAACCGGGATCAACCGCCGTCGTCCATATCAATACTAAGGTGCTGTTTGGGATTGCGTTTACACCGGTTGTATGAGAAAAACAGATGAAAATATTGTTTGGTCAAACCTCCGGCACAAGAAAAACACCAATTTGCTGCTTTTCTTGCTTTTTCATACTGGGGGTTGTTTGCCAAGAGATTAATAAGAAGATTTGATTTATTGTTAATTTTTGTTGTCTATGCCGAGAGAATTGATTCAAATATCTTTCTATATATATATATATATTTTAAAAGAAAGTTCTTATAAAAAATATTATGCAGTACAGTATAAACATGTTAATTTAAAAATAAATTCTAAATTGTATTTAAATATGTTTGATTTAAAAATATTAAATTATTATTTTTAATGTTTTTGCATTGTTAAAAAGACCACAAAAAGTTATTACAATAATATTTATTTTGTTAATCTCTAAAATTTATTTTTTATATATATTCAAAAATATTTAAAAAAAAAAGTAAAACATTTTAAAATTTTTATTGTGTTTTAAATTGTAGTTTTGTAGAAACTAAAATAACATGTTTTTTTTATTTATTCAGAAATGCATTAAAATAACATTTTTTTTTATGTTTTAAAAATCATTTCATTAACCTCAAACTCAACCCCAGTTTTAACCAAACACTTCATAACTTATTTTGAATTGCAGTAAAAACACTTTTTATTAAACTATTTTTTTTTCAACCTCAACCTCAACAATATCCGCAATACCAAATACACCCTAAAACTTCAAAATTTTGTTAATTGACTTTATTTGAATACAATCAATTGATACATGTTACCGGCTCCGTCAATCAGCCTAACGATAACGAAGAAAAACTATCATGGTTTTCCCAGGCATCAGGATCACACATCAGGAATAATGAAAATAAGAAAACTGCCGGTCTCTCTGTGCCCAGACTACATGTGGCAAAAGATAACACAAATGGCGGAAAAATAAGTGCACATTGCTTTCTTCTTTTCATTTTCTTTTCTTGGGTTGGCTAATCATTCTTTAAATAACATACAGGCAAGTTACAACATCCACAACCTCCTTCCCACACCCACCGTTATACACAGGGTTAACCTCTAACCGGTCCCAGTCATTTAAAGAATAACTGTACAAACAAATTATTTTACATGATAAAACAGGGTAGGACACCAGAAACAATGGAGAAAAACTGCATTACTTATTTTGAGACCGTGAATGGTCTTGCCTACTATTAAGGATGTCTATGTAACGGCGGAGCCTATACCGATCTGAGTTTGTGAGTGAAAATGGAGGGTTGAGGATAAGGGACGGTGCTTCCACTAGAAGGAATACTAACAAACGTACTGCTTTTGAATATAGCAATGCTGCCTTTTCCAAATCACCCATGAGTTCTTCAACCTGCCATGACATGAATGAAACAATTTTTCTTTAGCATTGTCCAGTTACTTGAAAGCAATATTTTGCATCAAATGCTTCATTTTGACAATTGCATGCATGCTTCTTTGAGTGAAGGAGATGAATTCAAGTATCAATGTTAATTAGACGACCGACACACAAGTTAAGACTCGAGTCCTAAGAACACTCAGTAGTTCTAAATGTTGCACAAACTCAACCATCTTGTAACTCTTTTCTCCCAGTTCACTGCATAAGCAGTTTCCCCATTCTTGACGCACATAGAGTGGTTATTAAAGGCTCTTGTTCGTCTGAACTAGTAGCCACCATTCCAGAAATTGCATTCCAGTTTTCCAAGCCTATCTGAAGTAGAGACCTCTACTCCAGAAGAATCTCTACAGACCTACATTTTGTTCAAATCCCAGTACAATATTAACGTGTTCAACAATTAGTGACAGCTAGGAAGCGTTAAGAAAAAGTTGTCAAAGAAAGGGTAATGGCAATGTCACTTCTTTTAAATGAAATGTCAAATTTATCCTTAAATTTCATAAAAATCTTTAAGTTGGTACAATTTGTGGAAGACATTTTTTACATCACTTCCAAAGCTTTGTGCCAGTAGCCAATAGACTGGCAAAGGCATTACCTAGAAAAGAAAAAAGATGTAAAGAGGAGGGAGCAATTCACGGTTCAAATGCAATCAAATAAAAAATTAAAACACCCTTACCCCTCCATGTCTTCCAAGAGAAAGGGCAGATTGAAATATTGTCTCCATCGCATCAGGCATCTCCGTACTTCCTGCAAACAATATGAATAGTTGAGAACTCTGTTTTGATTTTTGTAGCATCACAAGAAAAAAAATATGAAGTGCTATCATGTGGTACCAACAAGGTGCCGTTTCAAGACAAACAAAGATTACAATTGCCATTGATTGACTCAAAAGTAAATGAGTGTCAACTTGTAGCATGTTGAGACTCCATTACACTTCGCAACTATGGATAGGAAAAATGCCAGGACAGTCAGGTGCCATTCGCCTAGCTTTGGGATCACATATTCTCATGGTGGAAATAAAAAGTACAAGGAAGACAACAGACAGAAAACTCGTACAAATTTGCAGAGAGCACAGAATACCTAACACATACCAGGTTCAATAGCCTTGGAAAGCTCCTCTGCGCGCTCAACTTCCTGTAAAAACTCCCCCTCAATCTCAGTGGACATATTCTCTGGCCCAACATCAAGACAATCTTCTGTATCAGGAGTCCCATGCTTCTTGATGCTCCGTCTCTTCAGTCTTGAGCTCTCTTGGCTTGGACTTCCTTCAATAGCTGATGCAGCCTGAGTATGGCAGATATGCAGTGCTTGCTTCCATATTGCAAGAATGACAAGTTGGATCGAGAATGCTTCCAGTAGCCTATTTTCCTTCATCTATACCAAGGCCAATGACAGTTTTAATTTGAAAACACCAACAGTAAAAGTTAAGAGTAATGAAACTTGTAGAAGAAAAGAAAATTCATATCAATTTATTGCATGAAATGAAAGTCAACAGCAGTGGCACAGTAGCAGGCATCACACATGGAAGGCAAGACCTTGCAATTTGCATCAAAAACTTTAGTCTACCAATGCAATGACCCCCCCCCCCCCCCCCCCATTGTGCCATTAACATTTCTGTATTGGCCATGTGAGGCAGACGAAAATGTCTTATAACTTGAAAGTAACCCACACAAAAAGTTTCAAAATAATAACAAAATGTAGAGGTGCTATGCCTGTACAACTCTATTGTCTGCATGAGCTAATTAACCATTCATATGCAACTCTATTTTTTTTTAGCCAACAGAGACCTATAAAATATTCTTCTTTCATTTCTCGGGTTAAACTAAAAACATGATTTTCAAACTTCCACAGGGACTTTTAAAGAAAACAGAGAACTGTAGAAAAACTAGTTCAACAGGGAGTAAAGACTACCTTTTCGAGCACTAATTCAGTTATGGCAGATGCACACTGCTGCAATGACTTAATCCTAGTCATGCAGTGAGTTGATGGCTGCTCAAAAGCATCTCCCAGATCAACAGATCCTTCAGAAGTCCCAGGAGCAGAGCCTGGGATTTCCAAGCTTCCAACAAGATATAGATTTTTATTGGCGGTGCCAGTTATGGGCATTGGGACACTTGGAGTAGTGTTTATGTAGGCAGTTGCTCGAGGAGGACTCTCTGACTTGCATTGTGCATTGCATGGTTTGGAAACACTTGTTGTGGATGATGACACGTCCAAAGGGGGTCCAGAAACAAGAACATAATCTTGATCTATCAACTCCATTGAATCCACAACTGTATTACAATTGTAGAGTAAGTTAAAGACTTTCATACCATGATAATGGTATAATTAGAACCTCTATGTATATTATTATGATAAAAACAAAACATATGAAGTTCATGCTACCTCTTGATCTCAGGTTCGCTGATCTTTGGTTGATGGATTTTGGAGGTTCATTTAGACTTTCATTCAACCCTTTATTGATGCCAGGCCTAAAACTAGCATTATCAAAGTTCTGTTTGGCACTAACATATCTTGAGGTAAAATTCACATCATTGAGAGCATTAGATGTTGCATCCCTTCCCCCATCTCTTGAATTAACAGAAAATCCATAGGTGGACTTCATTGGCGACATCCTCTTGGAAACAAAAGGGCTACCCTCTTGACCACTAGAATCATCATCTAGAAGGAAAGGAAGACAATCCTCCTGAGAATTGTCATCAGCATTCTTTCCAGGATTGCTTTCAGAGAAAGGAAATCCATCTACTGACCTTGAAGATCTCCTGCGACTGCATAATACATATCATTTAAGGTCTGAAACAAACATGTATTAAGATCATGGAGATGTGAACCTTTTCTCATTGTACCTCAATGATTCGTCTTTTTTCCCTTGAGAAAAAAAAGGGTGATTGAAGAACTCCTCAAATGTAAGTCGTTCCACTGTATAGCATGAAGAGAATTTTCACAAAGAAATAAGATGCTAAGCAAATATTTGTAACATTGCTAATGAATTTTCAAGCACAGTTAGTTGTTTGAGTGCACATGGGTAGAGGGGAACAAATTTATGATACCAATCTCACTCACAAAAATTGCAATGTTGTTCTTTATGTTTAAGAGTAATATCAAACCATTTTTGGAAGTTCACACAACTTAAGCTTTTAGGTTGAAATGATTCTCTAACATGGTATCAAAGTTTTAATGATAATCTCACCACCTCCCATTCTCTCTAATTAAATTAATAAAATTAAACACACGGTACTGGTGAAATGATGCAAATTTCAAACTCAAAAAACTTTCATTTACGAGGATATGTTAGAGAGTAATATAAATTCATTCTTAAAGCCTCACCAATAACTTAAAACTTATGGGATGAGATAGTTCTCTAACACCGTATGCAACCATTCAACATAGTTGGGAACAAGGTTGAGGATTATGATGGTTCTCAGACACCATGCTCCAATTCCCTCTAATTAAATTTGGATTTTGCATGTAGTTGTTCATTAATTGGACTTTGAAATAAGAAAAATACTCTTAAGAATTAGAAATTTATGAGTTCAAATTGAACCGTGATATGCTAACCGAACTTTTCTCTTTTGAAAAAAAGAACAAGTGACTCATTTGGTCCATCTTGTGAACACCCAAAAGCCTTTCAGCTGTATGCAGATGAAGACATGCATCAAACTTTTATACATGCAATCATATGAAATTTGATACAGCACGGCATTCATAAAAAATATATCAATGATCCCATGTGTGTATGCACAAACTCCTTTTTTCCCCAACTTTTTGAAGCTTTCATTTTATAACCATGTAAATTCAAATTTCAAGCAACATTGCATGTTATACCTGGACTGCAACGCAACAATTTCTGGCATAAATCTTTACAATTGGAACTCAGATCCTTATTATCCAAAGGAAATTGCAATTGAGTTGATTTGACAATGTTCTGGAGCAACTGTGCACCACAAAATAGAGAATATATTGGTAGGGCAACAATAAACGCATGGAAATCACTAGGTTGACTGAGGTTAAGAGTTATTATCAAACCCATGGAATCTAGATGTTTATGTGCTTATCAATCCAAAAAAAATCATATGGTTTTGCACATAAACAAAGCTAATCCAACCTCCATTTGAGTGTTTCCAGTGTATGGAGTTTTTCCTGTCACAAGCTGAAATAAAATGGCACCAACACTCCAGAGATCTGCCTGTGTATTCAGTTCAAGGTTAATAGGAAATATTTCATAAACATATCATTAAGACTTCACATATTACAGTGTATTTCACCTTCGCATCATACTTTTGAAGTTGCATTATCTCTGGAGCCATGTAAAGGGGTGAGCCACACAAGGTTTCTGCAAGGCCTTGTGGTTGTAAAGATCTGAAAACAACGAACAACAATCTTTTAATTTCAGAATATATGTAAATATGAATTTTTGAAAAAGAAAAGATATTAAGCAATTTTCTATTGTTGATAGAAAAAAAAAGAAGTTTGATGTAAATAGAGTTCAAGATGTTGGAACTGAAAATGCAGAGAAAATCAGATTGGCAATTTTTAAAAAATTACAATCGGCTATTAATTATGAATATCTTCAACATGCCATAAATAAAGTCATTATAAACAAACAGTGTATTATCAAAAGTTTGTTTGTTACAACACCTCTTGCATAGACATACAATTTGGCATTTATAATAATCAGTTCAAGCTAGCACTTAATATATTTATTTGTTTGCGCGAGCACATGCACATTAATTTATATTAAAACTGGAGAACTTCAGTATCTAAAAAACTGAGGTGTGTTTCTACATTTGACAGGAAGTTAACACAAGTGGTTTTAGTTTAGGTCTGAGTTTGCAAAACACACAGGGTAAGGGGGGATGGCTCAGAGGACAATATTCCACCAATTCTCTATAAGGAAATAATAACACTAATCACTGATTGGACCAAGTTAAGAAAAAGGAACAGAAAAATAAGATTATGATCATTAGATACCTGGCAAATCCAAAGTCTGCAATTTTTAGAACTGCATTATTGTCACTTGTGGAGAGGAGGAGATTCTGTGCATATCACAAATGAAGTACATCACATATGAACTTTTCTTCAAGGACAAGATTAGCAGACAAGAAACTACATCCCCGTGCATCAGCAAACCACTAATCCTCATGAATGTGGTACTTTTCTTTCAAATTTCCAATTTTTATAATGCTTCACATTAAAGCTGACAAAAGAGAGCTACACACAATCACCTAAACTGTACTGTTCCCCTATATTCTGAATTGGCATATCATTATTATTATTGCTAATGCAATCAAATACAAAAAGTAAGCTATATGCAGATTAATGCAATCAATTACACTATTTCTACACAAAGTAAGCTACATGCAGATTAATGCAATCAATTACACTATTTCTACACAAAGTAACCTACAAGCAGATTAATGCAATGATTAAAATCGTCCATCAAAGGAAACAAAGGATTAACCAAACCTGGGGCTTAAGATCCCGATGTATCAGATTATTGTCCCGGAGAATTTGCAAACCAGCAGCTGCAAAATACAATAATATTAGACTCCGCCGGAAATACGAAACGCAAGAGAGTTAAAATATAATACCTAATTGTTGCATAAAATGGTTAGCAGTTGCTTCCGGAACTCTTCCATGGCGTTGGATATACATAGAAAGATCACCACCCTTGCAGTATTCCAATACTATATGTATTCTCCCCGGAGCCTAATTATTTATCATATTTAATATTAACAGAAAATAATTAAACTAACGGATAATTTAAATAATTTGATAGCAGAATAATAATTATCCAATAAATAAATACATAACTAGAAATGGTTAAATAAAAAAGAAAAAGAAAAAAAGACGAACCTACCTTGATGATATCGTGCAGGCGAATAATATTAGGATGATTAATACTCTTCAAGAAATAAATTTCAGACATGAGACTATCTTGTAATTTCTTATTAAGTCGATTCGTAACGATCTCTTTTATTGCCACTTCGGTTCCATGGACCCGGTGTCTCGCGTGCCAAACTACCGAGAAAGAACCCGAACCGATTTGCCTGCCCACCAAGTAGTCTCCAACTACCCTGCTGTTCGACCCTGAAGCCTGAGCCATAACTCAATTTCTCCTTTAAGAACCCTAGCTAGGATACAAACCCGATTTCAACTCCAGGAAATGAAGTTCAAGCTTGGCTTGCTGGAAAGACTGTTTTGATATGATTTGACCCAAGTTTAAAGGATCCGAAGAATTGGATTGGGTTAAGAGACGACGGAGAGGGTGGGGGGGAGGTTTTTAGCTTTGCTATTATTAATATTATTATTTTTAACATTAATATTATAACGATAAATTTTGGAGGAGACAGGAAAGGGCAGAGCAATAGGTCGAATAGTTGCAATTTTAGAAACTGTGGTAGTTGATTAAAAAAAATGAAATTTTTTTTTTAAAAAAATATTGAAATTTATTTTTATTTTTTATTTTAAATTGATATTTTCTGGTTTTGATGTACTAATATTATAAATAATTTTTATAAAATTAAAAAATATATTTAATATATTTTTAAATAAAAATAACTTTGAAAACCTAAACCATATCATCCCGCCTAATTTTAATTTTAATAAAGAATTTATTTGGATTTGTTCTCAATAATGAATCTAAATTATAAGTTGAAACAACCAAACTATATATCATAACAATTGAATTATGCAATGTTGTTTTATGAACTTGAATTGTGTGATGTTATTCAATAAGATGTGTTATATTGATGATGATTATGAGTTAGGTTGAGATCTATAATAACTGGATTGAGTTATGAATTGAAATTAAAAATGTAATATGATCTTGTTTATAACTCAGTATAGGCGAGACTTCACCAAAATTTTGATAGAAGATTTTGATGGACTTTTATATATATATAAAACAATTTTCTAAAATTTTATAACTGCATGTTTATGTGTTGACCTAAAAATTAGGATTGTTTTATTTGTAAAAACATGTGTATATCAATATATGATAAAATTTAGAATTGTTTCCATGATATATATATAAGGTTATAAATACATATATCTAATAACATTTTTGTAATATGATATAGATTGTTTTGACAATTAATATAGTATGAAAATAAATTGTGGTTGAATTAGTAGCAAAATGACGTCTTTTTTTTTTATCAAATGTAAATATATAAAAGATTAAAACAAACTATGTTAGAAAACTAGCAAGTTCAGGGAATATACAGAGACAGGAAAAAATCTATGAGAGAGCAAAAAGGAATAAAAATCCACATGATGAAGGGAACATGCTCCCTTTACACCAAACAAAAACTAAGAGGAAACAACCAAATGGGAAAAAAAATCAAGTCCATCCGGAGGATCACACCACCAGGCCCCAGCTCAAAAAGATCAACAAGCTCTACCTAAGCCCTAAGAGAAAGGCAACCAAACCCAAAACCAAAAAGAGAGAACTAGGACCGGCCCAAGCCTAATCTCACCACAGCAACCAAAAAAGAGAGCAGTCCACCACAATTACCCAAGAAGAGAATGGCCCAACAAGGAGCAGAACATGGGAGAGGGGCTGCGAATAAAAGAAAAGAGAGACTCGAGACCCCTCTCTATCTGCCACATGGACCGAGAGCAAGATACCTGGCAACTAGAAGAAAAAAGGCTCCTACAAAATGCCAACAGCTCTACACCCAAAATAACCAAAAAAGGAAAACCAGCTCATGAGCAAGACTTTGCATATTTAACTCCCCATACATGCTAGCCACCACAAGTAGAAAAGAAAAAAAGGAGAAGCCAAGATAGACAAGCTACACAATCAACCTAGCCTCCAGCTTAGCAGATTTTCACCCAAAAGGAACGACAAAAGCTACAAATCGAGACCAGTTACCAAGGCACCCTACCCAGCTTTCTAGCTGCAAAACCAGATCAGAGGAGACTTAAGACCAAAGCAAGGCCTGACAATCAGCAAAGAAATCCCAAGAATCTTCATAAACAAGCCACCCTAAATTGACTAGCCCACTCTACAAACCAATAGGCAACGCCCAAAACCCAAAGACAAACATGCAACCACCTGCTAACACACCACACAAAGCAGTCTACACCTAAAAGCTTGCACACCGCCAACCAAGAAACCCAACCAGCACCGAACAACACTGAACCGGGAACAAGGAGGAGGGAACCATAGGCTAGCTAAAAACTAGCCTAAACCAAAAACTAGGACCACAAAAACATCATCCAAAATTTAAGTTGAGGTGGTCTTTTTCCGGGAAATGAAATATGGTAAAAAACATTTCCTGGAATTTACAAAAGATACGATAAATTTATTTTTGCGCCGAAAAAAAATCCTTTGGTTACGCTCTTCCCAGATTAAGTACATTGCAATACCCAGAGAAATCTGCCTGAGTCTAGACTCCATACTATGATTACCCGTGTCAAGACCGTGGAGGGCACTACACAAGGTTGACATCCTGTGATGAATCCTCAGTCAGGATTTAATTAAGTTCCACAGTTGCACGGACCAGTAGCAAACAAAGAATAAATGCTGATGAGATTCATTTCCCTACGAACAAAGGGAACATGAACTAGAGGCGATCCTTCGTACGCAACTTGCCCACGGTAGCTAACTAGAGAATGAAATTGTATCGCAACAAAGATCAAGAATCCCAAATCACTCGTAACTAGTCTCTAAGAGTTGATTTTTTAGGCGTAATATGGCCTTCCAAAGCGCGGAAGATTTTTTACTAGCTTACGCTACCCAGATACTAGAAGAGTCGAGGTAAACATGATGCAACCATTGAACAAGATAGAATCAACTTTAAGATGGATATTCCAAATATGATGAGCTAGAACGGCTTTGCATCGAGCTTTCAAGTCCAATAATCCTAGATCCCCTTCATTCTTTGGAAGACAAACCGATTTCCAAGCCACCAAAACCGACTTCTTACCAATACAACCTAACCATAATAAACTCCTGCAAATGCTGATAATACAGGAGATAATAGCACTCGGGATAGAAAATATACCAACCTAAAATTCAACCATTCCATTCAACACATATCTCAGCAACTCCAACATACAAAAAGAACTTGCCTATCCAACCCTAGATCACTAGCTCTAACTTGTTAAGTAAGGGCTTCAACTGACTCGCTAAAAACCGATGAGGGCTAAACAGCACCCCCAAGTAAAAAATTTGAAAGTTTTCTTCGACAAAACCAGTAAGCTATAAAATATTACTCTTCACACACTCCTTCACCCCTCCAAAATAAATAGAGGACTTAAAGGGATAACTCGAAGTTGTTGAGAAAATATTTGCACCGAAGAAAGATCTCCCCGAGAAAGAAGGAGGACGTCATTGACAAAAGTAAGATGGGAAATGTCAAAAAAACAACATTTCGAATGAAACCGGAAACCTAATAAGCTAGAAGACTGCTTAAGCATCCTAAAAAAAATACTCCATACAGTAAATAAAGAGGTAAGGTTATAAAGGGTCACCCTGCCTTGTATCGTTCTAACCTTTGAAGAATCCATAAAGGTTTCCATTAACAACAATAGAGTAAGAGGCAGAAGAAACACAATGCATGATCAGATGCACAAACTTGGGAGGGAACCTAAGCATACCAAGAAGACTCTACAAGAAACCCCATTGAACTAAGTCAAAGGCTTTCCAGAAATCAATTTTCATAAGATATTTTTGAGAGGTCCTCTTGTAAACCATAATCCTGAAGCAACTTTTGAACCAAGAAGATATTATTTGCCATTTTTCAACCCCCTAAAAAGCATTATGAACTGGACTAATAATGTCTAGCAATACCAGAGCTAGCCTGTCCGAAAGCAACTTAGAGATCACTTTATAAATGACATTACAACAAGAGATCGGCCGGAAGTCACTAGGAGAAGAGGCATTAGCAAATTTAGGAATCAACAAAATGATGGAGTGGTTTATTTGCTTAAGAATCTTTCTGGTGCTGAAGAAGTCCTAAAATATCGAAACAAAGTTTGTCCCCAAAATATCCCAAGCTTTTTTGAAGAAAAAAACAGAATAGCCATCGGGCCCGAGGGCTTTCTCATTATCAATACCAAAAATGGCCGCTTTAATATCCTCACTCGAAAAGAAGGCAAGAAGGCCAACATGAGCGGAGGTATCAAGGCAAGGCCCACCCAAAATCACACCCATATCCAAAGGCAAAGTATCTTTCGGCATGCCCAACAGGTTCTGATAGTAGGCTACAAATTCTACCCCCACCTCCAATTTAGAAGTAGTAAGAATACCGTCCCTGCCCATAATCGAAGTTATGAACCGTTTTGGATGCTTCTGGCCCATAATAGCATGAAAGAAATTGAAGCCCCTATCACAGTCATTAAAATAATTACACTTAAGCCTTTGACTGAAAAACATCTTCTCTGTTGCTTTGAGATTAACCATATTCCTACGCAAGATCTTCTCACTATCAAGTAACTGAGAATTGTCCCTGTCATCCTGCAAAACAGTTTGAATATGCCGAAGACCATCTTCCATATTATTTACCCGCTGAGAGATAGTCATAAAATCATGACTATAATTTTTAAGAGTCACCACCTAGTATTAAGGTCAATAGAAAGCCTAATGGTCTACTAGAGTTTGGGTAAGGGGACTTTTTGTGCAATGGAAAGATGCATCACCCCCAATACACCCTATAGGTAAATTGCACTATTGTTTGATTGTTTTTGCCTAAGTCAAATTTTTTATTCTTTGATCTTTTCTAAGGCTTAGAGTAGATCTCTCTTTGTGAAATAGTCTCTACCTCATTGAGTCAAAAACCTAACCATTTTAAAGTTTGAAAAATTTTACATAACATTTATAAACTCTTTTTTACCATCTGCGGGTGTACTTTACAATGTAATTTTACACCCCAATGGTTACAACAAAATGATAATTATTTTTTGATATTTTCATCAAATTCCAACAAATAATCATAAATCAGTTATAATATCTAATTCGGAGAGAGAGCCACCTACTTCGGGTGGCCTATGAGCCAAACAACCCATCATTTTAAGGGTCGGGCCTACCATCTACTTCGGGTGGCGTATGGTAGTCGAGAGAGCTGCCGAAAAAACTATTGTTGGAGGGGAGAGAGAGAGAGTTGTCACTACGCCGCTGGAAACTTGTTGTCGCTATTGGAGTCATGGTGTGAGCAACCACAACTACCAAATGAATCGTTAGTGGTGCTTGTTGAGAACTACTATTAAAGGAGAGAGAGTTGTCGATTGTTACTATCTTCAAAAAAACCTATGGCTTGTTATCTATTAGGTTTAGTTGTGGTGGGGGTAGAGGCTGCCGATGATGAGGAAAATGATGCAAGGCCTGTATTAATGCTAGTACTAAGGAGAATTATGTAGTCACTGGTTGCTTCTTCTTCTTTGTTGGTTATTCTTTTCCATTAATCTCTCTGTCTATGTTGTTTTAGTGCCCTTGTCTATGATTTTATGATTGTGTGTCTGTTATTTTATGCTCCCCCATTACTGTTTGTTTTGCTAACTTTTATAGATGAAGGAAGGTAACCCTTCGGCTACTTACTGCATGCAACAATGGGTTACCTCCTCGACACCTGCAACATCATGCTTAAACTTTTTCAAGTGACTAAACAGTGTAGTTACGTTTGTAGGTTTGAGAGAAGGTGCAAATGCATTTTGGTCCCTCAATTTGTAATTGTTCTAATTGCACTTTTAGTTGGATTTAAACTTTTAAATTTGTGCAATTGTATCCCAGTTGAAATTTCAATAGCAGCCTTAACTTTATGTGTCTTTTTTACTTTGTCCCTTGATTTTGGATTCATGTAATTTCAGCCACGGATGACCATTAAACTCTTAATTTTATTCAAATTTGCTCGCATTTCAAACAATTGACTTAGAAAAAAATCAATTTAGTTTTTGAAAATTCTAATTTTCTCAATTGAATCCAAATTAAGCTTAAGAACATGATTTTTTTTTCTCAATTAAGCCTTTAATCAAATTAATTTGATCAATTTCAAGTATAATTAAGTATTTATACTTAATTAAATCCTTCAATTAGACCCTAAATTAATTCTTAAATATAATTATACTTTAAATTGACTGAGTATTAAATGAATTGACCTATAAAAAAATATAATTATGCCTTTTGACTTAATTTTTTAGCATATATATCCAATAATAAATTATTTTAGCATTGAATCTATATTTCCTTCATTTTTGAACACAAAAGAGGTACGATCGAGTTCTTAAAAACATTCAAATTTTCACATTGAGTTTTCTTCCAGAATTAGCCTTTTTTATTTTTATTTTTGTTATTTTTATTTTATTTCAAGTAGATTTTAGGGAATAACCTAGAAATGAGTTATGACATTTAAGAAGATATAAAAAATAATTATTTTTCATTTTAAAAATATACTAAATATGTTTTCTTTTTAATCCATTAGTGTACAAATGCTCCGTATCATCGGAGTACATAGAATCTTAATGTGAATAATATAGGCATTCCAAGTACGCCATTCAATATTGCTGATTAAGGTAAGACCATTATTGTTTTGCTCATGCTCTTGCAATATCATGGCATTTGACGGGACAAACTTCGGCCAGTCCACCCAATTTATTAGAGAAAATCCTTATAGAGTTTCTTATACCTACCACTAATTCCATGCCCTTTTCTTATAATAAATTTCTATTATATAGTTTTTTTTTTTAATGTTTTGAATAGTCCAAGCAAACAAAATCAATTGCTTCATTATGACAAAGCACCTAAGAAGGGAGAGTGTCGACCATAATCCTCGTCTTTGTTTAACTTCCGTATGCACAATCATAATTGAGGTATAAACTGCAGCTAGTCCAGAAAGTTTCAAGGCCTGCAAGTAATGAATTAATTGCTTAGCCCACTACTTCACTACTCATGGCAGGCCTGTCATTATCATGGGATTGGGTGCTAAGCCCACTATACTAATTTTTGATCTATAGGAAGCAGGAGAGTAAATTACAAATCTCTCCTTTTTTTGCAAATTACAAAATTCATAACTTTATAATATGAAATAATTAAGAAAATCTTATATAAGTTGGATTGTTTTCTTACATACATTCTCATGAGAATTAATAATAAAAATTTTAAAATAATCAAAAGATAAAATTATCCTGATATTAATATAAAATGGAACCAATATCATGTCATTTTTTTTCCAATCTTTTTTCCCTTTCCCTAGCAGCATTCTCTTTTCAATTAGAGTTTTATAACAAATGGAAATTAATTTGGGTTTTATAGGGTTTTCAAAAATACTAGCTGTGAGAATCAATTTAATTAGGTCCATGGATGCTGGCAAAATTAATATAGTAATTTTCCCCTTGAATTTAATGACACTGGATTCATAGTTTACTGCAAAAACATCATTTTATAAAACGCTAAAATGTCTTGAAATATTTCTGATTATGTATTAAGTATAGACGATTATATAGTAATTATGAATCATAGATGACAACTTTGTTATTTTTAGGTTATATGGATTTATTAGTCATTAAAATGAATATAATGATAGATCTATAACTAATTATATATTTTTTTATTTTATTTTCTAAAATTTTAAGTGTTAATGTGCGTAAAAGATATTGGATGTAAAATATAGTTCTCCAAACAGTGAAAAAATAAAATTGCAAACAAATCTTACTTATCATACTCAAATAATTATTTATAAGAAGTGTACATGGATCCATAACAAGTCACTGAGAGAATAAAGTTTGAATATAATTTAATGGAGAAAACTATATTTTTATTCTAACCTTCAATTATCTCTATGTTTTTTTCTAATGAAATAAAATATATAATTATAAAGTAATAGAAAACAATTTTTTTATATGTCACACTTGCATGAAGTTAAATTATAAATAAAAAAACTACTTTTTTATAATTTAATATAAAAATTTATTAATAACAGTTCGAAACATGTCTTCATCTTAAAGTATGACATGTGTCTATGTGTCAACTGAAAATGAATAAAATTATTATCTTATAAGCTAAATGGTGTCGTGAACGAGTTATTGTTCACAATAACACAAATAACTGTGGACAACAACAATAAAACTCAATATTCATTTCGGTTCTTTAGATTTACTGATTTTTTTCTTTTTTGCACAGTGAAATAACAAATTTATCCCTTGAAAAAAATAAAATAAGGTCACTGGACTGCTGGGTTCGAAGGTAATTGCACAGTTTCGGTCTGGTCTAGTCCGGTCCAGCTAATCGGTTTATGTTTTATATATATATTTCTTTGCATAGTAAATTAACCATTTGTCCTTAGAAAAAGACAAAACCAAGGTCTATTTGGGAGAGGTGTCTCGGTAATTTATCATTTTCTTATTCTTTTTTCCATTGATTTACTTTTGGCTCGTCGCCGAATGCGCCATTCATTTTCACGTTCACGCATGTTTTGAACGCCGTATGAGGCGTATTCCGGCATCCAAAAATACCCAATTGGCATCTAAAATGATTTTCATTCATGTTTTCTTCCCCCCGATGTGGCGCGTATGGGTACACGGTGGTCGGAAAAGTGTCAATGGTCCTTTGAAAATTTTCCCCCCATTTCTCTCTTCTGCTTGCGCAAACTGACGTCAGAGCAGCTGTTTTTTATGATGTTTCATTTCAACCCCTGAAATTTAGATTTTTTTTTATGGTCCTTATTGCTATTAATAGGTTTTAATTTGTTTTAATTTTGTCATTCAATTGAAATTGATTATTTATTGTAGTTTTGATTTATTTTAATTTTATCCTTCCATGCAAATTTATTATAAATCCTTCATATTTTCAGTATCAAAGTTTGATTTATTTCAATTTTATCCTTTCATTCAAATTAATTATAGATTTGAGTTTCATTTCTATCCTAATTTTTTTAATTTTTAATTTTGTTTTAAATTATTTAATTTCATTGGTATCAATGTTTGGATTTATTTCAATTTTATCCTCAAAATTAAATTTATTATATATGTATTTTTTTCATTTTATCCCTTACACTTTTAATTCCTTTATTTTTTTTATATATATTTCTGTCTATATTTATATATACATGTTTTTAGTTTCTATTTTCATTTTTTCTTCATTTAAATTGTTATTAAGTTTTTTTATTTAATGTTTAAATTTTAATATATGCTGATAATCATTTGAAAATTAATAAATTATTATTATTTATCTTTTTTTTTTCTTCAAGTCAAATAATTTCTTAAAATCTAATAATATTTATTTTTATTATGTCATTCATTTTGTTTTTTAATTGTTTTTTTTGTTAATATTGTTAGGTCTTAAATTTTCTAATTATTATTGATAAGACATTCAAAATAATGATAATGATTATTTATTAGTTTCGTTTTATTTTAAATATGTCATACTAATTATATTTTTTATATTTATTTAATATTAGCACCTTAATATATATATATATATATATATATATATATATATATATATATATATATATATATATATAACCTAGGTTTCTTTGGAAAACAAATTACTATATTGCTCTGAAATACTTTTAATATAATAATATGAATAATAAATCTTCTAAAATAAAAAAAAATGTGGATTTTTTTAACAATAATTATGGTCTCATCAATTTTTATTAGTTTCACTGTTATTAAGTTTTTTTTTATATTTTAATTTGTGTTGGTGATCATTTTAAAATTGATATTTATTATTTTTTCTCTTTATCATTTTTTAAATTCTTTTTATTCATCCTTCAAGTCAAATAAATTTTTAAAATCTATTTATATTTAGTTTTGTTTTGTCATTTATTTTGTTATTTTATTTTTTTTCGATAATATTCTTTGCTGCTAAATTTTTTAATTCTTATAGATAAGACATTCACAATAATGCTTATGACTATTTGTAATGTTTATTTTTATAGATATGTGAGACTAATTATATAATTTGATATTTATTTAATATTAATGTCTTAAAATATATATAAAAAATTGAGCTGATTTTTTTTTATAAATCTCACATTAATTTAATCTCGGTGCTCTAAAAAATTTTAAATATAATAATATGATGAAAAAAATCTAAAAAAAATAATCTTTTATAAATTTTAGTAGTTTCATTTTTGTTGCAAACAACAAATAATATATTTTTAGTCAATTTGATCAATTGCAGTTTTGCTATCTACCAATTAAATCATTACCAAAATAGTTATAACAAAACCACCAATCAAATTATTTAGTGCATAAAACAAAACACTAATCTGTACTAAAATTCAACGATTGTCATTTTACTATTTACGAATGAAATAATTCATAAAAGAAATAAAATATGCGTAACAATCAATCAGTATGTTATATGGAGTACATGACTCATTTTAATATAATATTTTCGATTCCAATTGTACAATCTTTCGATGAAATAATTATCAAAACAATTTTAACAGTAGAACATTCAATCACTTTTAGTCAAAATAAAAAAACTCATTTCTAACATATTCTATTAATTATAATTTTAGTAATTAAATATTAAAATAATAATTCACAACACGTATATAATCAATCATTTTTCTACATAAAAAAAACCCAAATAAGGCATTCAAAATAATGATAATAATTAATTTTAAGTTTTTCCTTATAAATATGTGAGACTAATTATATATTTAAATATTTATTTGATATTAGCGCCTGAATATATATATATATATATATATATATATATATATATATATATATATATATATAGACAAAAAAAGATGATCCAGGATTTTTTAAAGAAAAAATAATAATATTAGAGTTCTGAAATATTTTTAATATAATAATATGATAAATAAATCTTTTAAAATAATAAAAAAGGCTTTTAATTCTAGTTTTGTCATCTTTTGTTTAAATTTATTTATTAGAGAAAATAATTCTTGGATTTTAGGTTGTTTTTTAAAAGAAAAAAAAAAGTTATATTTTTATGTATAATATTTTAGATTTAATATTACTAGAAAAAAAACAATTTATAAACAAAATAGATAGACAAATTTACCCAAATTATCTACAAATAAAAAATATATGAACTACTTCTTATGTGTTTTGATTACAGTGCTTCGTTTAGAAAAAAAAATCATTTTTAACATAATATATCTATTATAATTTTATTAATTAAATATTAAATTAAATAATGACAACATGTAAAAAAACAATTAACTTTTTACATGTTAAAAAACTCAGCAATAACTCGTGATCCTTAAAATGCAATCAAACAACAGCCCTTGTTTTATCAAGAAGAAAAAACAAGGAGAAGGTCTTGCTTTCCACGCCATGTGGTGGAACTGTACCTCGTCCCTGTATTTTTCATCCAATCAAACCATGCAACGAATACTTTAATGGTGTCGTGCAATAAATAAAAACGTAATCCAAGCACAAGAAACCAAAAGTTTATTCTATTTCAATAAATCAAACATGAAGGGTCAGGTTTTCAAAAGTTAGACAAACCAATTTCTTGAACCTCCAAGAAGATAGAAACATTATCTGCCGAGTCAAATAACTCGCATCTGTCTTTATGCCCAGCCCCCACTGAAACCATTGCTTCTTTCATCAATACAATCGAAGTTAGATTTTGCCGAGTTTCCCAAAGGAAATCTAGAGGTATAACACACAATTGGAATAGCACAAAATTATGAATCATGGAAAAGAACTTTGATCTAGTACATGATAGAGCACTAAAATAATTTAAGAAGAAAAAAAAACCCCTTGTTAAAGCGCACCATGAAATCAAGAACCCATATCACAAAATAAGAAGCAAAAAAGAAAAGAAAAACTTTAACAACAAAACACTAAAAGAAAATATACTAAAAGCTAAACGAGGTACTGTTCCAATCCACAATGATGGAACAGAGTATTTCACGCCTCATTTGCTTTCTTCTGCCCTTGGATCGGTTGGTTAGTGGCTGAGGTGGGCTTGACACTTACCAGGAGTGTAGTTGTGATTTTTGTTAACTTGGGACAGGGTATTGGAGACCACCGGAGAGGAAAGTTGCGGAGAGCAGGGTGGCAGCCAGGCAGCGCCGCGAAAACAAAGAAAATTGAAAGACGAGCACGAGCACGCGCACGTGGATGGGCTTTTATTTTTCGAATGAGGGCTCTATTTAATTCGGTTTTCGGGTTACACCGATTTAAAATTTATAAAAACCAAACCTAATCTCAAAAAACTTAAATAATTAAAAACAGACCAAGTATTAGTATTTTATCTATAAGGTTTAAAGATATAGCGGTTTCAACCCGTAATGAATACTAATTTTCATTATTCATTACTACTTGAAAAGATATTTTTTTATATTTTTTTTAAATCAAGATATTTATGGCAACTTATGCGTACCACGATTAATCTTCAAATTTATTTTTTTTACTTTTTTTTCCTGTTTTTTTTCCACTTATATAATTTTTTAATTTTTTTTTATAACCAAAGTGTCCAAGTCAACTTCCATGAACCATGATTTTTTTCCACACACACACACACAGATATATATATATATATATATATATATATATATATATATATATATATATATATATATATATATATATTTTGTTCTGAGCTAGCTAGCTTACACATGCCAGGAATAATCCTATGACCCATTTTTTAACATTTTTTTTATTTTTTTCCTATTTATATATTTTTTTTAGATAACATGTGTGTTCGAGCTAGTTTACGCGCACCACGACTATTATTTGTAAAGCTAAAAGAGATTGCAGTTTCAAATAATAATGAACAGTGATTTTCACTATTCATTACCGTTTGAAAAATGTGTTTTCCCTTCTTTTTAACCTACTACTTCTTTTTATTGCCGAGGTGTCCAGGTCAGCTTAACCACAACTAATATCTGAATCCATTTTATTTTATTTTTTATATTTTTTTCCTGTTTTTTCTACTTATTATATATATTTTTTTATAACCACGGTGTCTAGGTCAGCTTACGCGCACCAAGATATTTTTTCCCACGTATACTTTTTTTTTATATTTCTGGCCAACTTATATGTGCAATGAATAATCCTCAGACCCATTTTTTTACATTATTTTTTATTTTTTTCTCACTTATACTTTTTTGATATAGTTGGGGTGTTCGAGCTACCTTACGATCACCACGACACGACTATTATTATTTTATTAAGAAAAAAGCTAAATCAGCTCGGCGTTTTACTTGATTTTCATTGTTCATTACTATTTGAAAAAGTGCTTTCCCTTTTATTAAACCTGGCTTCCTTTTTTTTTTTTTTTTTAACCAGGGTGTTAGGGGCAGCTTACGCGTCCAAAGACTAATCTCTAGACTCACTTTTTATTTATTTATATTTTTTCCTTTTTTTTCCACTTATACATTTTGTTTGTTCTTTTTTTTTTGATAAATAGAGTGTCTGAGTTAGCTTACGTGTACCATGATTTTTTTCCTAAGTATATAATTTTTTTTGTTCCAGACCAGCTTACACATGCCAAGAAATAATCCACGGAACCGCTTTGTTTAACATTTTTTTCCACTTATATATTTTTTTATAATCAGGATGTCTGGATTAGCTTACGAACGCCACAATTATTATTATTATTTTATTAAGAAAAAAGCTAAATCAACTTGGTGTTTTATTGTACCCATCGAATAAAATTATTGTGGATTGAAACAGTGAAATAACAGTTTTACCCCTTCATGCGCCTCAACTTTGACCTTGGAATCAAGGGTAATTTTTATTTTTTTCTATTTTCATGCACAGCAAAATAATTGATCTAGCCCCTAATATGACAAAAACAAAGTTATTCCTGTAGGGGTATAACAGCCCTTACACATTCTTCACGAACAGTGCAAGTATTATATAATTAATTATCTGCTACCAATAAATGACAAAAATGATGCATTGGTGACAGGGGTGAGATAGTAATTATCATATTCTTAAATACTATTTTATTCTGGGGTGAACAATACTGTAACGATGCTAATATTGATTTAGCCCTAGAAAAGACAAAATGCAAGGCTTAGATATAGGGGTGATTAGGTAATGGACCATTTTTAAATTAATATTTACTGCCAGCTATAGCAGGCGCGGTCGAAGGATGCGTTGATGGGTTTCGAGCTCACAACCCCTATGGGAGTTGCGTATTAGCTACTATAGCGGTGAAAAATTTTCATCCGGCGTTTCACTGGATACGCCTCTATGTCCTTCATTTTATGGTGGAGTGCGTTGCATCCAAAGGTGCCCAAAAAAGTTCCAGTTGGCCATCAAATGCTTGTTCCCTCTTTTCTATCTCCTATCGGCGAAAGTGCTCGATAGTCCCCAGTATTGTCTAAATTTACAGTTCAATCCCTTAGCTTTTGATTGTGTTTTATGGTCCTAATTTCTGCTATTGAAGTTTTGAATTGTTTCAATTTTTTCCTTCATTGAAAATTGATTAGATATTGTAGTTTGATTTCGGTCCTTAGGTTTTTTAATCTCTTGATTGGTTTGTAATTCTTAATGTATTAGGTATCAAAGTTTGGATTTGTTCTTCAATAGCAATTTGTTATATATTTGAGTTTCATTTCGGTCTTTTAATTTTTGGTTTTGTTTGAATTTTTAAAATTTTTTCATTATCAAAGTTTATATTTGTTTCAATTGTGTCCTTGAAATTCAAGATATATTTATTTTTTATTTCGGCCCTTATACTTTTAATCTTTAATTTTATCTTAATTCCTTGATATATATATATATATATATATATATATATATATATATATATATATATATATATATATATAATGGTTGCTATTTTTGTCCGTACTTATGTATACATGCTCTTAGTTTTTGTTCTAATTTTTTTTTAATTCCTCTGTTATTAAGTTTTTTTTTAATTTAATATTGAAATTTTAATCTGTGTTGATAATCATTTTAAAAATGATATTTAGTATTGTTTTCTTTTTAAATGTTTTTTTTATTCTTAAAGTCAAATAATATTTTTAAATTAAACTTGAATGTTTAAATTTTAATTTGTGTTGGTAGTCATTTGAAAAATGATATTTAGTCCTTTTTTTTTCCTTTTTACTTATTTATTTATTCTTTAGGTGAAATAATATTTTAAAATGTAATCATTTTTTTTTCTTTTTTTTTTTGTTATTTATTTTTTGTTAATATTTTTAATTGTGAAAATTTCTAATTATTACATGTGAGGCATTCAAATTATTGATAGTGATTATTTGTAAGTTTTTTCTTATAAATAGATGAGGCTAAATATATATTCTTATACTTGTTTAATATTAACACCTTGAGCCTTGATACACACACACACACACACACACACACACACACACATATATGACCTATTTATTTTCTTAAAAAAATAATAATTTACTTTCAGTGCTCTAAAATATTTTTATAATAATATGATAAATAAATCTTGTAAACTAAAAAAATAATTTATTTTTTGACAATAATTATGGTGTCATCGATATTATAACCAAAATATAATTAGAATATTAATTATGTATAAAATATGTATAATGACAACTATAAGAATTGTAACAGAAATTCATTGGTCAAAGCTATTTTTTTGAAAAATAACTTATGCGTCTTTCTCTTATATATTTCAGCTCTCATATTACGTAAAAAAAATTATATGTAACCACACACTGACAAGACAAGTGGAAAAATATGTCAAGATTTCTGCAATAATAAAATAAAAATTATCTTGCATTTCACAACAGCTAGCACCAAATTTTTGAATATGTAACAAAATTGTTAATAATCTTATTTTTTTAAAAAAAAATATGCATCTGAGTTAAATAATCTACTTAAAAAATTGAAGATTATGTAGTTTTTATATGTATTTATTTTGTTATAGATAGGACATTTAAAATAATAATAATAATTAATTTTATGACTTTTTATGTAAAAATAGGTGACGCTAATTATATATTATGATATTTTTTTTATTTTAATATCTTAATTGTATATAAAAAAATAAACTGACTTTTATTTATAAATCTCATATTAATTTAATCTTAGTTTTCTAAAATACTTTTAATATAATAATATG
This sequence comes from Salix dunnii, assembly GCA_015731905.1. Classification (NCBI taxonomy): domain Eukaryota; kingdom Viridiplantae; phylum Streptophyta; class Magnoliopsida; order Malpighiales; family Salicaceae; genus Salix; species Salix dunnii. The sequence continues at coordinate 11,503,420 of CM027674.1, forward strand.
AAAAACAAATATGAAAAAAATAAGTTTTGATAAATTTTAGCAGATGAATTTTAGACATGGAAAGATTATTTTATGTTTGTAGTCTTCTAAACATTTTCCTCGCAAGATGAGAAGATTCAAACTTCTCTCTTAACAAAATATCCCAAGTATATCTTCAATAGTCACCACAATAACCATGATATATTTCTTTCCACCCATACTCGTAGTTTGAGTTTGACCTATTAGGTCCATGTACAACAATTCAAGGGGTCTTGAGGTTAGAATGTTGGTAGCCTTCTTGTATTGAGCCTTAATTTGTTTTCTTTTCTGATATGCTTTACACAACATATTTCTTAATGCTTATAGATTTTGCACACTATGTGTTTTTCATGTTCAAAGATCTTTAATAAGTCTTTAAAGTTAATATGATCAAGATGTTTAAGTCAAATATCAATATCATCTAGTGTTACCTTAAGGCAAACCATGTTGTTAAGGTTGAAACTATATAGCAATTATCTAAAGTTTTGGTAACTTTCATGATATATTTTCTAGTGCGATTATAGATGTTGCTTTCATATTTAGAAAATTACTCAGTATAATTCTCATCACAAAATTAACTTATGATTAGTAGGTTAGCTTTAAGACCATTTACAAAGAACACATCACAAAAAGTAGATAAATATAAAATATCAATACTTCTCTTACCTTATACTGTATATTATCTTCCATCTCAAAAGGTCATTCATCCTCTTCACTCAAGGGTTTAAATATTTTAAACTAACCAAAACAATATAGTTTTGATGTATTTTTGTCTTTTTTGGCATTTTCAACATCTTTTTAAAAGAAATAAAAATTCAAAAAGCCTTTTAATGAGATCAAGCAAGTAGGAGAGAAATCACAAATTTATTTTGTCTGCAAAGAGGTGATTATACCACTTACAAAAAAAAAAAGACATTGGAGGGGATCATTAGCCCTGCACAAATCTTGGTTGAAAAGAGAGAAAGAAAAACCACATAGATCCTTACTCACAACCCCCTTTTGAGAAACAATTACACACACAATAAAAAGACCTTTTTCTCCCTTAAGCCAAAGAAATGCAAAGTAATTCACTCTCCTCCTCTGCACCATAGTAAGCTAGAATTTCTTCTTCTTATTTTCTCCTCCACCACGCGTAACTATCAACTATATTTGCACAGCCACAAACTTCTGTCGTGGTCTGAACAAATAACTTTAAATCATCAATAATTTTAGACTTAATGATAGTAATTATTGGAGGTTAAATTTGGTTGATAAGGGTGTGTCCTCAACATTATAATCTGGGGGGAATAAAAAAATAATTCTTTTTTATGAGTGCATGAATACGAATGTACATAAAGATTGTTTAAGACAAAATCAGAGAATAAAAAATAAAAAATTAATGATGTGAAATGAATCAAATCTATAAAACAATTTCAAATTTTCTCCCCCGAAATCTTCCATTATATGTTCTAAATATAATTATGCATACGGAAAAAGTATTAAATTTTATTTTATTTTCAAAAAATCTCAATCCACGTTTGGCATCATAAAAGGTACACGTGCAGTCAGATTTATCATATCAGATGGTCACATAGATAGAGGGATGGTATTGCGCAAAAAAGAAAGATTAGAGACCAGAATAAGATTAGGAGAAGATAAGGAGTAAAGTTTCTGCCAATCGAAACCTCAAGATATTCTTTTGACCAATTAGCACTCTATTTGTCATTATTTTTAATTATAATTTGGCGATTGGGTATAAAACAACAAAGGGGTGCTGAAATTTCCCATCTTCCACTACCTGTAGAGTGAGAGGGAAAAGGGGGATAAGAAGAGATCCAGTGGTTGTCCATTTGCCAACAAGGGAGCAAACAAGTGATTGGTCCACAAGGCACCACGGTCTGCCCAAGGTTGGATGAGCCATCGGATCACGTTGATTTAGATGTGAATGGTTACACGAACCACATTCTTTCTTTCTTTGGAGACTACTCGCAACATGAACCACAGTTGAAGGGAGGACAGGTCATATGCTACAAAATTGGACCACATCAATGATATTGATTTTCATATTTAATCCTATATGTTTCCCTAAATAAGATATGTGGACTTGTCAGTTTCCATATGCTGTGTCGGTGCGTGCATGAAATGCTGTGGGGCATCTAGGAGTCATTCAGGATTTAGGGAAATTGTTTGGAATATTTTCTCGTCATAATTTGTATTCTCTGCTTCGTTCCATGAACTTACAGTGATTCCGATCTGGCCATCTGCTTTAAAGAGAGACATGCTGCCCATATAGTATGGGCATGGCAAGTATATCTCCACCCAGCTATCCAACCGTGGCGTTCATCATTGATTTTAAATCTATAGAGAAATTGTTTAATGTTATCCTTATGGTTTAATATAATATAATAATAAAGTCGCACTTATTAGGTCTTCTGATGGCATGCACTAAAAGCCGGATCGCTGGTTGCTAAGAAGTGTTTTGCATGCCCCGACTAGTGGAAGGTTTGGATGGCATGCTAGCTTGCAATTTTCCAACAAATTGGAATTCACCCAGCTCGAAAAGGAGACTTCACATTATTCTTATCCAGTTTTCAGGCCCGGATGCGCCTTACTTTCTTAACAATTCTATTGCATTTTGATTACCTTGTTTACAAAGTGTCGATCTTATTCTAAGATGCAGCTTTTTATTATTAAAAAAGCACTTTTGGATTTCTATAAACATCATTTTAATATATATTTGAATAAAAAATATTTTAAAAAACATCCTTAATTACATTTCTAAACAGACACTAACCCTTCTGGCAATTTTCAAGTGAAAAAATACCAGATGAAAAACAGTATTCATTCACTGCGATCAATTAACTAACGTGGTTCAAGATCATTACAAGGATTTTGAAGCAGTGTGAACCTGCAGTCAAGATTTCTGTTCCTTAGGGTCAAATTTCTTTAAGATTAAAAAACTTGACAGTTGCTTGCGCTGGTCAAAAGGTAAACGAAAAATGACATTGTATGCACGCATCCTTTCGGCTGAAAAGTTGAAGAATGTTGACCAAGTTATTTTGATTATTTGTGCTTTTACACAAGGGAACAACAAAACACAGCGCTATGACGGGGGGAACAGTAAAAGAGTCTTTCATTTCCCCTCTTTTTTCCTCGCCAATTCCACTCCAGAATTGAGATCCACTTGGGAATCATGAGACCACGCACCACCAATGAATGAATGACACGCCAAGGTCCCTGAAATGAATAGACGGTCACAAAGAACGATTGGGATTCCTTCTCCATTGGAAGAACTATTTTAACTCTCATCAAAGTTTGTTTATATTTAGAATCAAATGAAAATCTCACCACTTTCCTTTTTTCCCATGTTTTTCTCCAAAATATATTGATGAAGTTAACATCAAATTGGATGGAGACTTTTCATTAGTAATGTGATGGGATTTGAAAGCACTTAAAACATCAAATTGGGCTCAGACTTTCCATTGTTGAAGTTGTACTGGCATGGTAAAATAAGTTTTTTTTTCAAGATGGAAGAGCATTTTATTCTTAATTTAGGCCCTGTTTGTTTGCTGGAAAGTGATTTCCTTTTGGAAAGTGAATTTCGGGGAAAATGAATTCCTGGAAAGTGAATTCCTAGAAAAAGAATTCCGATATTTGACAGTGTTATGGAAAATAAACTGGAAAACACTTTCCAGTGTTTGTTTATGTTATGGAAAATGATCTGGAAAATAATTTATTAATAAATTAATATTTTTTCAAGTTTATTAAAATAATGAGGAACAAATCTTACAAATTAAAAAGTTGAATGAGAATGAAATTGAAAAAAAATATAATTTCATAAATTATCTCAAATAAAATAAATAATAATCAAAATAATAGAGATCAAATCTAAAAAAATTTAAAAAAATAAAAGGTGAATAAATTAAAATAATAATAATTAACATTTCATAAATTATTTCAAATAAAATAAGTAACAATAAAAAAAATGAGGACCAAATTTGATAGATAAAAAATTTCAATAAAAAAATGATAAGAAAAAAGCAAATAGCAATTATAAAAATAAGAACCAAAATTAATATAAAAATTAAATTTTAAGAGATGGAATTGAAAAATAAATATTCAAAACAAATTATATATAGCAATCAAAAGTTTGAGGATCAAATTTGATATAATCAGCAAATAATGATATTTCAAAATTTTTCACAACTTCTGAAAAGTGTTTTCCGCCCAAATTTTCCGGAAAACACTTTCCTGAAAACCAAGCCAAATTCTTCTTTGACCGGAAAGTATTTTCCGTTGACCAACTTTCCGGAAGACAAACAAACACAGGAAAGTTTGGAAAGTGGTTTCCCGGAAAGTGAATTCCGGGAAACAAACGGGGCCTTAGTAAATCACTAGCTGTAAGTTCTAACAAATCAGTTTCCATCAAGGTTGTCAATATCATTACGGTCACCGTTCCGGTCGCCGTTTCGATTTTTCTATTGATACGGAACGTTCCGGTTTCAAAGCGTTTCGGCGTGCCGTTTAGGGATGTACTGTTCATGTATATATATATATAAAATTAAAATTTTAATTTATCAAGTATAATTAAAATTCAAGATAAACTAACTTTAAATTATACAATACAAACACAACATCAAACAAACTTAATCTCAAAATTAGAGTTCATATATATATATATATATATATATATATATATATATATATATATATATATATATATATATATATATAAAATTAAAATTTTAATTTATCAAATATAATTAAAATTCAAGATAAACTAATTTTAAATTATACAATACAAACACAAATTCAAACAAACTTAATCTCAAAATTAGAAACACAACAATAGGTTAATCAAAATAATTTTAAACATAATCTCTAAAAAAAAAAAGAGGATTTTGAGGCCGGAACGGCACACCCAGAACGGTACCGAGACGTTCCGGCAGGAATTTTCAGAACAGACCGGAATTTAAACCGAGACGAAAACGACGCCGTTTTATCTTGGTTTTCTTAATGGTATGGAACGTTCCGGCCTGAACGGAATAGAATTAATAACCTTGGTTTCCACCTCTACTACTATGTCCTGGTTCAGCTAACCAGAAAATATAGTTGTAGTTGCAATTAATTACCAGCGACTAACGTTAATCACCTTTCTTCCTTATGAATATACGAGCGGATTTGTGTTTGTTTTTTTTTTTATGTAAAAAATGAATTGATTTTTTACATGTTAAAATTAGTTATTTTAATATTTAATTAGTAAAATTATAATAGATAAAATATTATAAATGAGTTTTTTTTGCTTAAAAGGAACAATATGATCGAAATGGGAAGTGGTTCGTATATTTTTTAATTATAGATAATCAAGTTAAATTTGTTTATCTATTTTTTTTATCAATTGTCTTTTTTTCCAAATAATAATAGATCTAAAATATTATAAATAAAAATATTTTAATTTTTTTAAGAAATAAACTTAAATTCTTTGCGTGCTGTAATTAGTTATTTTAATATTTAATTAGTAAAATTATACTAGATAAAATATGTAAGAAATTATTTTTTTCATCTAAAAAGAACAGTGTAATAAAAACGGGAAGTGGTTCGTATATTTTTTAATTATAAATAATCTAGATAAATTTTTCTACCTATTTTTTTTTTCTTTTTTGAGTTGTGTTTTTTCCACGGTAATATTAGATCTAAAATATTATCAATAAAAATATTGTAATTTTTTTTTAAGAAATAAAACTAAACAAAAGAGCACAAAATTAGAATTAAAAGCCAAAATATTTTTTATTTTATAAGATTTATTCATCATATTATTATATTAAAAGTATTTCAGAATACTGATATTAATTTTTTTTCTTCCAAAAATCCAAGGTCATTTTTTTTCTCTCTCTATATATTTCCAAGTGATATTATTAAATAAATATTAAAACATATAATTAGTCTCACATATTTATAAGAAAAAAAAATCTAAAAATCATCATTATCATTATTTTGAATGCCTTATCTAGGCTTTTTTCTATGTAGAAAATTGAATGATTATATACTTGTTGTAACTGGTTATGTTAATATTTAATTAGTAAAATTGTAATTAATGGAATATGTTAGAAAAGGGTTTTTTTTCCACCCTAAAAGTGATTGAATGTTGCTACTATTAAAACTATTTTGATAATTATTGTATCGATAGATTGTACAGATAGAATCGAAAAAATTCTGTTTTATGAGTCATGTGCTCCGTGTAACATACTGATTAATTGTTATGTATGTTTTATTTGTTTCATGAATTCTTTAATTAGTAAATAGTAAAATTACAGTCATTCAATTTTAGCAGAGATAAGTTATTTGTTTTATACACCAAACAATTTGATTGATTTTTTTAACTAATTTGGCAATAATTTAATTGGTAGATAACAAAACTGCAATCGATGATATTGACTAAAGATTTTTTTTCCCAAAAAACTCTAAGTCACACACACACACACAAATATATATATATATATATATATATATATATATATATATATATATATATATATATATAAGGCTCTAATATTACATAAATGTACAAATATATAATTAGTTTGACATACTTAAAAGAAAACAAAAATAATAAATAATTATTATTTTGAATGTCTTATCTATAATAATTAGAAAATTCAAGACCTAACAATACTAACAAAAAAGAAATTAAAAAAAAAATAAATGATAAAATAGAAAAAATATTATTAGATTTTAATAAATTATTTGACTTGAAAGGAAAAAAAAAAGAGAAATCATAATAATTATTAAATTTCAAATGAAAACCAGCACATACTAAAATTTGAACAGTAAATAAAAAAATTCTTAATAACATTAGAAATAAATAAAAAAATTGAAAACAAAAACTAAGAGCATGTATATATAAACATTAATAGAAATAGAAACTATGTAAGATATATATATATATATATATATATATATCTGTGTGTGTGCGCGCGCGCGCGCGTGTAAAGGAATTAAAATAAAATCCAATATTAAAAGTATAAGACCCAAAATGAAAAAAAAACACATATATAATAAATGTAGAAGTTGTCATAGATATAACATGTGTTATACGATAGATATTATAAGGCAGACAACCATCAAAGAGAATAGTGGAGAAGAAATCAAAGAAGCTGATTTTCATCCCATTGCCATTGAATTTTTATAAAAAAAAATCTACATTAAAAATATATATATTAGTCCATACCCTGCACCCCATTGGAAGTGATATCATATTAAAAACCAAAAACAACACAAATTAATTATGTGAGATTTTTTTATTATAATATAAATTTAGATAAAATAATAAATTTGTGCAGAATTCCTGTTAAGAGCAAGTTTTTTTTTAATAAATATATGAATTTTAAATCGATATAAATTTATCTATTTAGTAAATTTCAATGAAATAATCAGCATAAAATTATCATCATCAATAAAAAAACAAGAAGATTGGGATGTTTGAATTATTGAATTTACTGTATTAAGATTAATTCATTTTATAATTCAACATAAATTCAAAATAATGATAATTAGTCTAACATATTTATAAGAAAAAAAACTTACAAATAATCGTTATCATTATTTTGAATGCCTTACTATAATAATTAGAAATTGTAACACCTAAAAATATTAACAAAAAAGCAATTAATAAACAAAATAAATCACAGAACCAAAAAAATATTATTAGATTTTAAAAAATTATATGACTTGAAGAATAAATAAAAATAAACAACGAAGAGAAAAAATAATAAATATCAATTTTGAAATGATCACCAACACAAATTAAAATTTATACATTAAATAAAAAAAACCTTCATAACAATGGAAATAATGAAAATAAAAAAACAAAAACTAAGAGCATTTTTTTTAACAAGAAAAACTAAGAGCATGTACATATAAACATAGACAAAATAAGAACCATTTAAGAAATATAAAAAATAAAGGAATTAAAATAAAATCTAAGATTAAAAGTATAAGGACCAAAATGAAAAATACATATATAATAAATGTCATTTTAAGGACAAAATTTCGTTAGCAGTTTAATTCGCCTTTTACCTTTCACCTCCACCACATGTCGTGTATGTTTGGGAGTGTGATTGATGTTTCTTTTGAAAGTGTTTTTCATTCAAAAATACATCAAAATAATATTTTTTTTAATTTTTAAAAAATTATTTTTGACATCAACACATCAAAATCATCTCAAAACACCAAATCTTTTCAATTTAAAATGAAAATGAAAATAAAAAAATGTCAAATTTGTTCAAAAACGATTTCCAAATGCATTCTCAAACACTCCTACCATCTCCTGCCAGAACCACAATTCAATTCATCTTTTCAAATAATAATGAACAATGAAAACCACAGTTCAAATCACTGTTGATTACTATTTGAAATTGCGATCTCCTTTGGCTATCTATAAAATAATAGTTATAGTGCACGTAAGCTAGCCCGAATACCCTAGTTATAAAAAAAATATAAGTGGGAAAATATATATATATATATATATATATATATATATATATATATATATATATATATATATATATAAAAGAAAGTGCATTCAAGGATTATCGTTGTGCGTGTAAACTAACCCGATTATAAAAAAAAATATACGTGCGAAAAAAATTATGGTGCGTGTAAACTGGCTTGGACATCGCGATTATAAAAAAAAAAGAAAAAAGAGGAAAGCACATTTTCAAACAATAATGAACAATGAAAATTGTAAAGACAAATAGTAAGTTCAGAGATATATCGTTATGCACGTAAGCTGACCCGAACATCCTGATTATAAAAAAAAAAAGGGAAGCCTGAAAAAAAACAAAGTATCTTTTCAAATAGTAATAAACAATGAAAATCATTGTTCATTAATCAAAAATCATTTTCGTTGCTGAGATTCGAACTCCCATGCCCCGCCCCGCTTCGAACGCCGCTGTAACCACTCGGCCAAGCGACTTCTTTATTCAATTCTAGGATACAAATAATAATAATAATATGATTAAATAATTTAACTGTCCCAAAAATTCATTGGTAGAGAGAGTCAAACTCCCACGCCCCGCTCCGCTTGGACGCACTCTAACACTCGACCAAGCGACTTGTTTGTTCAGTTTTAGTATACAAATAATAATAATAATAATAATAATATTAGTATGAGATTTAACTGTTCTGGTCTGCAATGTGCTGAGTCTAGATGAACAATGCAAAATATTGTTCAAAACCGTGAGCTCTTTTAGCTTTTAGATAATACCAAAAAAATAATGTATAACAAAAAAGATGAGAATGATAAGCGTGGAAAAGTGAATGTTGTGATTGCCATTTTATAACTTAATTTTGTATTTCCTTTAAAATTTTCCTTTTATTTAAAAATGAAAAAAAAAATAGCAACATGTCAGTAACAAACTCATAAGGGTTTTAAACACATGGAGGAACCAAACTGATATTTTTAACAAAATCAAGAACCCAATTGTATAAGATTGAAATACAATGCCGGTTCAAAGTTAAATTAGATTATTATCAGATAAATTTGCAAAAAAAATATAAGTTTGTTAAATTATTTAGATTCTTAATAGATCAATTTGATTTAATCATGAGACTAATTAAAGATCCAATTAAGTTTAAAAATTAATTTAGGCCACAGTTAATAAAATTAATTAAGTGTAAGGACTTAATTAAACTTTTAATAGATAAGTAAGTGACTTAAATTGTAAGAAAAAAAAATATAGAAGCCTAATTGAGGCTTAATTGAGAAGATTAGGATTTTACAATACCTAACTTAATCAAGTGAAGTCAAGAGTAAAATTGCTAGAAAATCAAAGTTTGAGGTTAAATTAAAGATTAAATTGAAAAGATTTAAGTTCATTGATCTTTTTTGCAAAAGACAATCGTATTCAGAGACCAAATCTGGTTGAATACAAGGGTGAAATTGAAGAATTAGAAGTTTGAAGGTCAATTAAGGATGAAATTGAAATTTTTAAGTCAATTAAGGATGCAATTAGAGCAATTAAACATTGGAGGAACAAATTGATCTTTATATAATGGCTATATTCTACCTTTATAGAAGTAGTAGTTAGGCATATCATAGTTCCATCATATAATGGCTAGAACCTACCCTTAGGATATGGACTACATGATAATTCATTTTGCATATAAAAATACCTAACCGAAAAATCATCAACTCTATAGGGTTTATTTGGGATAAGACCATAACTTTCATGACCTTTTTATAATATGAGAAAAAATCTTAATGATATAAAGATAAGCCAGAGTGTATCTGATGAGGTTAATTGGTTACATTAGTTATTCACCTTTATTGGTTGGCAACTAGTTTGAAGGGATTGAGCATGTTCCAAGGACTTGGTGTTTAGCCTAGTGTACCAACATTGTTCAAGAAATTTGACTTTGAATTAGAGGTTATCAGATATGATTGGTAGCATTTTTTTTCCTTATTTACAAGTATATGTAAAACAATATAAGTGAATTACAACGAGCATCTAGTGGTAGTTATAAGAAAGAATGGTCAAGTATGATGATCTCATAAACAGACATGTCATGTTACAGAAGTAACTGATATCTCTAAAAAGAACTTCCAACGAACATGTTGACAAAGAATTGATAACTTCTTTGAAGAATGAAAAGAATCATAATAGAATGATGGAGGAATAAGTTGGGTAATCTTATCTTTAAGAAAGAAAAAAGATTAAAAGACCAATATAAAGCTCAAGTTAATGATCAAAGAGAAGTTAGAAGGTTAGTTGATTTAGATTTGAAAGATTATCAAGATATAACAATTGCTGTGAAAATCCAGGTCTCCATATTATGGTAGGATCATATCAAAAAATTTAATGTACAATTGAACATATAGATAGTTAAGCTTGATATTAATAAAGAAGAACTTTATAGGGTTATAGGCCAAATCTAGAATCTTGAGAAGACAATTAAGGTTCTGAATAGGAACAAGTCACTTGACACAAGCAACGATGCATTGTTTCAAGACAATATTGTTTTCCACTATAAGATTGAACAGATAAATAGGTTTATTGCTAGGGTGGCTAAAGAAGAAAATAAATTGCGAGTGAAGGCCTCCATAATTTACAATAATGCTAGCAAATATGAGGAGTATTTAAATGAAGTTTAAGAATTTTTAGAAATGTAGCCAATAAAGGAGGTTGTTTTTTAGAATGAGTGGATATATGAAGGAGTCTTCTACATATATAAATACTCATTGTAATAAATATTTGTTTTTATTGAATGAAAATGGCTCAAAATCATTTTGTATTGTACTTTCCAATGCGTATGGAATTTAAATAAGAAAAAAGAAAAATTAGGAAGGGTCTCTTTGTAGTCATCAAATAATGGATTTTATTTGTATTTAATAAGTCATGTATTTAATACATTTTACTTAATGACACCTTTAGGCGTTTACATCTCTAAGCATACATATAATCATTCTTTAGGGTTTAAAAAGTTATTTGTGTATGTATATATAAGTTGAAATATAGGTCCCTAGAAAGCCTCAATCAATAAAGTTTACAACACTTAAATTTAACAAAAAAAAATGGAAGGTGAAAAATGTATTCACCATGCCCATTTTCAAGAGGAGTTAGACTCCTTGAAAATTAATATAACTTGCATCATTAGCTTTCTTAAGCAAATTTTTAATAACATCCCTGATAAAGGCGCATCTAATTAACCTATGACCATTGGCCAAACACAAGCAAATGCTTAAAAGTTTATAGTTGTTCCAATAAAAAATACTTGTAAACCTTACCGATTAAATCTCCAGTGAAAATAGATTTGAGTAGACTTTCCACATTGAGCATTTCATCATTAAATGTTTAGAGTTATGCTTTATACTTTTATATTCTAATTGTGTGATTGTGAAAAGTTGAGTTATGCTCTTTTTAACCAGTATATTTATATTAAAGTGAGAGATAAGTTTAGCATAGAGATTAGCAAAGTTAAGATTTAAGCGACGCTTTCATCTATAATACCATATCTAAGTATATCAATGAAATGTTATTGGAAAGGCTTTACATATATTCTTGTTGTTGTTGTTCTTATTATTATTATGTCCTAATAGTTTTAGGTTATTTCATATATTATATATGTGTTCCATTTGGCCTGCAAGTGCATTATTGTTGTTTTAGTTCATCTTCGTGGACATGTAATTTTTAGAAAGACATACATATAACAACCAATGGAAAATTGAATAATATCTCACATGGTATGAGAGGTGTTTGCTCTTACCATTTTAATCTTTTCTCTTGTTGGGGTTTTTTTTATGAAAAGTTCATGAGTGAGATTTCAAGGAGAGATCGGTGGTGGTAACCACTCCTAGGAACTACGACTTGTTAAGGCTCTAATTTTTTATATTTAGAGTTCATATTTGGAGCATCCAATTTGAGAACGCTCTTCCTAGTAAAAGTGATTTTGTCGAATAGTTGGAGTACATGTGTTCTAATACTTGTTTTTCTACAAATTATTCCGCCTTATTCCTTTATAGAATTAGAGTTATCTACAAGTACTTTGTGGTACATAGAGAGAAGTTGTTTGGAGTACAAGTTCCTTAAAAAAATATGTTTTAAAAAATAAGTAAGATGATAAGTTGTCTTCGGCAAAAAATGATGTCTAAAACCAAAAATAACATAAAAACAAAATAAAATGTTAGACCAAAACTTTTGATCTGTAAAACCAAAAAGGAACTTTGACAAAACCTCAAGGCAAATTTCAGCAAAACAAATGATATAGCATGTGTAAGCATTGTTTTGTGTGTCAACACCTATTCAAGCTTGTCAAGGCTCAAGGCTAGTGTTGGATTTATATGGTTGTTGTGAAGCAAGGATAACTTGTTTGGGTTGACATAACAAGACTATTAGGGATTGGACTCAAGGTCCAATCATATGAAGTTGTTCGGTGTTCCAACCATGTAATCGGATAATTTTGTCGTGTAATCTAAATGGTTGGGTTAGACCTAACCAAGTGACTATATAACAAAGTTACCATATATGTAATATTATAGTAAAAGTTATATAGACAACTTATTGTTTATTTTTTTAATAATATTATCATATGTCATGCTAATATATTGCATATAATTCTAAATAATCTAGGAAATAGTTGTCACAAAATAATTTAAGAAATGCGGGTGCGGTCATATATTGTTTTCTTTAAAAAATTAAGGGTAATTTGCAACATTTTATATTATAAAGGGTAATATTGAAAACCTCTAAACTACAAGGGTGAGACTGAAATAATGGCGAATCTAAAGGATAAAAATTGCACCTCGCCAACTTTCTGTGGTCATGTGTTGTCCACATCTATATCATTTGTCACGTCTTCATCTCTAAATAATTATTTTTCGAGGGGGAAAAATGGACTTTCATTTTCCATTAAATGGAATTTTATCATTGTGTTGAGTCCACCAGAGGATGGATAGAGGGATGAGAAGGAAGCGCTTGCAAGCGAAGGGATAGAAAATTTTATTAGACGACATGCCGTAATTGATGTCCACACTCTTTAGAAAGAAGTTAGATATAACAGACGTTAAAACAAACGACAAAGGAAACAAGTTTGACTAAAGATATACAAAACAAAATCAAGGCATATGAGAGATCTGCCATTACTTTGTCACCCAATTTGCTCTTCTTTTATTGCTTTATTTGGTAGATTCCTAAATAAATTTGACCATTAAGGAGTAAATATTTGACTTAAATGATTTCTTAACATATCATAGAATATTTTCATATGTTGAAACATGAACTCAAAATCTTTTACAAACGCTTAAACAAAATACATTAAGAATTATATATGTAAATAAATACTAATTTTTTCACTGCAAGTTCAATATTAAATTCTGAAGTTGACAGATAAAAATATTATAAAATAAACTAAAAAAGATCAGGAAAATACCGTGAATTGTAATAATGTGTTTTTGATTTGGTTTGGTTTTCAGGTCGATCGATTTACCGGTTTATTTATTTTTTTATATCTATTTGCACAATGAAATAACGTTTCCATCCCTCGAAAAAGACAAAAAACGGGTGTAAGTGGGAGAGGCTCTACGAGTATTTCATAGTTTATGAAAATAGATATATACTAATATGCCCCCAAATAAGACAAAAAACAATTCTGGGCGGGAGGGGTGCTTTGGAAATTTTTTATTTTTTGAAAATTGCTAAATACTGATCTACTCTCAAATAGACAAATTGAAGATTTGTCTATAGGGGTGTTAAGGTAGTTGACTATATTTTTTATTATTACCTTCCGAATAACGTGCGCGAGTGTGACACATGCATCCTACGGTAATCGGTCTCACGCCCACTTCGGGTTGCCAGTGTGGCGGCTTATGGTGTCTTAAAATGCTCATCTAGCGTCTCACACGATGTGTCGCCGTGAATTCTTCCTCATGGTGTAGCGTTTCGTGTCTCACGGTGGCTGATTTAGCATCGATGGTCGGTTGAAGGTTGTTTTTCCCTTTTCTCTATGTTGCATGCTAAAGTACAAGATAGACCCCTCGTTTTATAGTTATTTCATTTCCTTCCCTGAACTTTTAATTGTTTTGCATGGTCCTGATTTCTGTTATATAATTTTTGATTTATTTCAATTGGGTCATTCGATTGAAATTGATTATATATTTAGGTTTTAATTCAGTTCTCATTCTTTTAATTTTCAGATTAATTTTAAATCCCTTAATATAATCAGTACGAAGGTTTTGATTTTTTCAATTTTATCCTTTGATTGAAATTGATAATATATTTGGTTTTCATTTTGGCCCTTATACTTTTAATTTTTATTTTTTATTTTTTTCTATTTCTAAGATAGTCCTTTTTTTTTTTTCCATGTTTATATATGTGTGCTCTTAGCTTAAGTTTTTAATTTTTATTATTTTCTTATTTACTGAATTGGTATTTTTTAAAAATATTTAGTTCTTAAATTGAATTGGTATTAAATAATAATAATCATAATCATAATAATAATTGTAAGTTTTTTTCTTGCTTCCTCTTTTTTCTTGTTTTTAAGTTTCTTTTTCCTCGGGGTTGTTTAATAAATTTTATTGATTTAGCAGTGATAATAATGATATTTTTAAATATTAAGGCTTTGATATTGTTGTTATTATAATAGGATATGTTGATGTGTTTCATTATATCAAACTTTGCATGTATAGATGTTATATTTTATTTTTGAACTAACAAAAACTATTAATTATTTTAAACCTAATAATTATAAAAATTATTTACTTTGCCTGCAACGTAATGTAGACAATTTAACTAATATAATCTAAAAATAAGTTGAACAACTAGTCTAAACTCGATTTAACTTTAAAAAATATATTTCAAGATATCTCTTTTTTAATATTGAAACTATAAAATCTTAAAATTATTCAGGTTAACTTGTTAAACTCATGACTTAAATTATAGTCTTGCTTAAGTTTACTATTTTTTTATTTTATCATATAATAGCATAAATTAAAGCCCACAACAAAGAAATCAAATAAACTAAAGAAATTACTATGATGGGCTATACAAAAATAATAGTTTTTAATGTAGAAAGATTTTATTTGATTTAATTTGAAAGCACAATAAAATTAAGTTGGTATAAAATAAAATAATAATCAAATATGTTTCTAATTAGTTTAAGCGAATGAATAAAATAATATACAAGTTATTTTCTTAATAAATTAAAAATGATATAAACTTTAAGCAAAGAGAATTTTAAAATAAGGTTAGGCACATGGGCTTAGTAATTTAAACTCATTTGTGGTTTTAAATGTGAAAAATATTGGTTCCTAAAAAATAGCCTAAAAACTCCTAAAACTTAATATCCTTTTTCACCTTTATTTATTTGAAAAAGAAACATAATAAAAATAATTTTTGCCACAATATAATAATTGTTAAACTAAAATATTATGTGGAAAGCAAATCCACGAATCATTTCGTTGAGATAAAGTTTATTTTTCAAAAGCCCTTGGTGGATCTGCTGAGATAAATTTCGTTGTTGAATTATAATTATTATTATTGACCGTTTAATGATCGACAAAACATTTCCATCCCCAAGATCATTGGTGGTGTAACATTTTCGAACATTTGACTAGTGGTCTTCTCAAGTTTTGATTTTTGAAATATATAGTTGGATTTGAATGAACGTTCTCCCCCAAGAGTCGCCTACTGGACCAGGCGTGGGTTTCTTGTTTAAAAATATTTTTTAAAAAATAGTAAACATATTTATACGATGTTTGGTTTTTGAGATTCAAAAATATTTTTAAAAAGAATTATTTTTTTTATTATTTTTAGATCATTTTAATGTATTGATGATTTTTAAAAAATAAAAAATAATATTTGGATATATTATTGAGTGAAAAATACATTCAAAAGGAATCTTTATTAAATTTGTAAACAGATATTTATTTAATTGAAAATTCAAAACTCACAAATTGATTATTTATGCACGATGTATTAATTCATCCAATTTGTTTTAAGAAAATTACTGTATTTTGGATTTCATGTTAAATTAAAAGGGGAATTAAATATAAGGAGTTAGTTAATGTTTTTTTATATAAAAAAAATGATCAAATGTTAAGGAAAAAACGAAAAGGAGAGGGAAAATTAGTATAATTCAAGATATATTTGACCATAGTTGGAAAAGTAAAAATAATGAAATTGCTTTTAAATTAAAAACTTTAATCGAGTCATTATGGTCAGTATTTTTTTTCCATGACATAATTATTTTTTATAAATTATATAAGGTTGGATTAACTATTGCATAGTAAAATTACCATAGGATAAAAAATACAATGCCTACTTCGCAACGGTATTTTGAATTTCGTCCTTTTGACTACTATTTTTTAATTTTTGAATTGTTTATAAAATTACAAGTATTTTTCAATTTCATCTTTACCATTTTTCAACCCATGAATAATGTATTAAGTTCACTTTCACCCCCTGTGGTTTTTAAATTTTTTGAATTTGATCTACATTATTTTAATTGTTATTTGTTCTATTTGTGATCATTTTTTATTTTTTTTTTTATATAAATTCACCCCTTCTGGTTTTTTTTTTTTTCTATCAAGTTTATTCCGAATTCTTTTTGTTGCTATATTTTTTGTTTTTCCAAATATTTTTTATTAACATTTTTTCAAGGTTTTATTAAAAAAAAAAAAACTATATTGGCAGGGAATTAAGCTTTTAATTGAACCCAGGTTCAAGATTTTAAGGTTTTTGAGTATTAGAAATTAAACTGGATTTAAGAGTTCATCCAAGTTGATGTTTTCTTTGGTTCTTATCCTTTGTTTTTGAGTTTTGTTTTTACTTTTTATGGTTTAGCTCCTCGTTCATGAGGAGAATTGTCAGTCTCAATTTATTTTTAAATTTTTTACTATTCTTTATAAATTGATTTATTTCAATTTTATCATTATACTTTTATTTATGGGGTTTACAAGTTAATTTAATAGTTTTTTTTTTGTATAAATAAATATATTTTTACAGTTTTGCTCTTTAATATTGGATTGTTTTGATAATATGAATTAACTTAAAGACTTGTTCAAATATATTTTTATTTATTTATTGTTGTTGTAATTTTATTTATTTATATCATTTAAATCGCATAACTTGAATCTTGGATTATTCTACAGGAAGTATTTCTTTTTTTTAATGTAAAAACATTTGTTAGCCCCACTGTGAGCAACAAATTTAGTAGTGTTGTCTCTGTGAGCAATATAAAAACCGTTTATTCTTTTGTATTGTTTTTGTTTTTGTGGTTAAGATTTTAAAATATCAATTCCATGAAAAACATTTTAAATATGGTTCAAAATAATTTTTAAAGTGTTTGGTTAAAATTATTGTTGAATTTAAGGTAATGAAAAATATTTTCAAGTGTTCGGTTACAAAATTTTTTATATTGTTTTTAACTTGAGAAATTACTTATATACATATATAATAATAATAATAATAAAATGTCTTTGTTATCCCGAAATAATATATAATAAAATATCATTTGAAATAAAATTAGGATCGCAAAACAAAAATTTTATCGTGATCTTCTTTTAATATATTTATTTATATTTTAATTAATTTTTAGATTATATATATATAAACCCCATATTAATAAACTTCACCCCAACAGCAGCCCCACCCCAGGTCTCCCTGTCCCTCTCTCAGATCAAAAAGCAAGAGAAGCAGCTAATTTGATCAAACAGCTGCTTCACTTGCGCTGGAGATTGTATAAAATTTTATGTGGACCAATGACATATTTCAGCTTATTATAATTATTCAAACACTAGATTAAGATGTTTTTTATAATTTAGGTTGCACCACAATACCAAACCCCGTTAAGATCATGACCGTAAAAGTATGATCGGAACACCGTGAAACGATCGGAGCCAAGGTTGTCAAAATCGTGATTTTGACACGACACGGAAGGGCCTTTCAAAACTCGGATCGTAAGATCGGATCGTAAAATCGGAAGATCGTACCCGAATTTGTCCGTACAAAAATCGTAAAATCATAGCTAAAATCGTGTGAGTAGAAAAATCGTAAAATCGTAAGTAAAATATTTCTGAATACAATATAGCATAATTATGGACATAAAACTTAATTAGTTTAGGTTCATACATGATTTAAAATAACTTCAAAACACATTACAAAACAATTATGTCCCTAAAATTTTATATGTTAAAAACTAACAAATTTAACAAACTAGTCACTTACCAGTTAATCCAAACACTTACAGTAACCAAAAAACAACAACTATCATTTTGAGGACAATCATAAAACAATCCACCACTATAAATGTCATATCCATATTAACTAAAATACACCTGGGCGCACTCTAACAAAAACCCCTCCCTTGCTTCCTGCCTTCCTTTCCCTTTCTAGTTTGGTTTTGCGAACTTGATAAATGATAAGCAAACAACTAGATTGACGGTTAGGGCAAATCCAATGGTAAGAAATATTTTGAAGAGCTAAATCTCTAAAATAATTATTTGAATAGTGTATATATGGTTTTTTTTTTGATATATACTCCAATGGTAAAAACCATTTTAGAGAACTATTTTTTTATATTATTTTAAATATATTACAATTATTTTTTATATAGTTTAATTATACAATTAATTATATAATTAATAGAAATAAATTATAAAATTAAATAATTACTTTTAAAAAACATCCAACATTATTTTAAACAATATTTCTTTGTTTTTATATACCATTAAAATCTTTTTTTTGTGTATAAACTAAAAAAACTTATCTTTTTTTTATATATATTTTTATTCAAATACTTGAAACCAAAAGAAATAAAATAAAGAAAAAAAATAACCCACTCATTAACTCTACGATGAGTCACCATCTCTTGCAATTTGCAAAAGAAGAAAAAAACACATGAAACAAAACCACAACACAAAATCAATTTTTTTCCCTCTGTTGCTTTCAAGTTTGCTCCTTTTCTTCTCAATTAGTCTCTCCTTTCCCATCCTTTAGATGACTAGTGGCTTGGAGCGTGGGCAGTTGAAGATCGGTCAAGAAAGAAGAAGGAAGGAGTATTGTATGAGCACGAGATGGTCTTCTATTCCAGGCAACAAAAAGACAACACCGAAGCTCCAAAACGACATCTCTCTGATCACTAAACTTTCAAAAAGCCAGAGCATGAAAATACTGCTGCGTGAAGGAGAGGAAATGACAGACTCCGGTGACAGTACAGTGATAGCAGGAGTCAAGCTTGACTCGGTGAGTAGAGAGTTGTTGAAAATGAAAGCCCCAACCGAAGTCCGAAGTCCAACACCTTAAACTCGTAAAATCGGACCGATCCGGTCAGATTTTACGAGTCGAACCGATTTTAAACGGGTTTGACCGGATTTGACCGAGTTTGACCGGATTTGAGTTTTCTTTCCGAGTTAACCTGTTTTTATGAGTCAACTCGTGTTTTTGATTACCATGATCGGAGCGAAGTATGATCGGAACATTTTTTATGCATTAGATAATAACTTCCGTGTCCTGAATAGATGTTAACAGGCCATTCTCATTCGAGTTAATTTCCCTTTAGATTTTATTACAACATAGCTATTATTATTATTATTATTATTAACTCATGTAGATCTTATTTTATAATATGATATGAAACTGTATTTATTCTTGTTATAATTTTAGAAATACTTGGTTTTTAATAAATATCATATTTTACATGAATTCTACTTAATGGTCTCTTATAAATCTATAATTAATATTTTTTTAAATCTAAACTAAAAAATGAAAAATGACAAGGACTATTCTTTTATATTATGTTTGATACTGCATTTTAAAAGGATTTTTTTAAAAAATATTTTTATTTTTTATTTTAAATTATTTTTATTGATAATTTTATATTATTTTTCAAATATCAAAAATAATTTTTAAAAATAAAAAATATTATTCTAATATATTTTTAAATAAAAATAAAAAATAACCAAAACAAAAACTAGTAAATGAGCCTGTAATGGACAAAGTAAGAATTTATTTCTGGAATTTATTTCACCATTGTGGCGTGGAGTCACGTGGGAAACATCTCGTTATGCGCTCAGCCGACAGTTTCCAAAGCCAGAAAACACACACTGTATTTTCGTAAAAGAATGCTTCATGAAAAGAAGAAAAATGTGAGCTGATCAAACCGAAACAGCACCAAATCCAGCATAACTAGCAAAAACAGAAATCAACGGCAAAATTGCCAGTCTTTGTCGCCGGGGCGAAACGATCTTTCACCAGAATAGGATAAGGTAAAAACTTAACCATTCATCCCAATTTCAAGACTCATCATCCTCTACGGGGAAGATCTTTCTGTGCCCAGCTTGATCCTAACACAGGCCTTATCTGAAAAAGGATGTCTGTCGTCCTCCTTCTCGTCGCCGATTAGTGAGGCCCTTCGAATTTCAGATGCTAAACGAGGCTACTTTTGTAAATATGTGTAGAAACGAGGGGCAGCCACGTCCCAGGAATTTTGATGGCTTACTGGCAAAGCATCCTGGCCTGCCAAGTGGACTGCAAAGAAGGACAAATGTCTGTCACGCTGACAAGCGAATGAAAGTTTCATGAGGAGCCACTGCTTCCCACGTCGTGCAAAGCGGTTGGGATTTGTTATACCACCTCCCCACCTCTTTTTGACATTATAGTTCGTTATTGAATTTTTTTAAAAAAATTTAGGCTTCAATTAATTTTTAATGTTTTTAGATTATTTTTATAAATTTAAAATAACAAAATTAATTTCCAAATACACCCCTCCACCCGTCACAGCACACACCCTTCTAAAAAGAAATTAAGTGATTGTTTTTGGATTGACAATATTTTTCTCATTGTACATAAGGGATATAGACATGTTTTCATTTTATTCTTCGTACTTTCATCTCCTTACTTCTAGGATATAAACAGCTAAAAAATAAATAAAAGAATAAAAATAAAAATATTGAGAAAGTCGAAACTAAAGGAGTGGAAGTGAACGTTTGTGAATCTGCAAGGACAAAAATGAAGTTTGATACAAAAACTTCTAAGGAAAAACCCTGGCCTGTCACATGCATGCCAAATGCCTATCAACTATTACATGGACCCCACTCACTACCTCTGCCCTCTAGTACCTTACCTGGCTGCAACTCTGTACGGGCCCCACTTCTTTGACCCTTGTAAGTAGCAGTGCCAGAGAAGTGTAGAGCCCGCACGTGGTCCCCGCCCTACTACTTTGCGAAATGGATTTAATCATTTGTTCTCTCACAACATCTCTTTACTCTTCTCTTCTCGGTTCTGCGATAACCTCTCTTCTCCGCTTTCGCCATCTCCTTCAGTTCTTCCTAGGTTAGTTCTTCGCTAAAAAAAGACCAGATTTTTGCGTAAAATCAAGGGGCCCAGAGAGGCGGCGTTTGCATTTGATTAAGCATAAGCACAGGTCTCTTCTTCTCTTAAAGCCCCGTCCATATATTCTTCTTCTTTAGGTTTTCCCTGGGTCCCTGACCTTGCAAATCCAGCGAACTCCAACTGGGCTTGTTATCATTGAAAGCTTAAGCGAGCAGCAAAGAAAAAAGAACACCCAATACTTCAAAATCATCAACACTAACCAATTCCACTCGTGTATATATATATATATATATATATATATATATATATCGAGGTGCTTCTTTTTCTGTATCTTAAATATGGCTGAGAGTTTAGATAACGGTGAGTTTTGGCTGCCTCCTCAGTTTCTCTTAGACGACGATACAGTACACATGGAAAAGTATAGCGCTAATAACTTGAAGAACTGGAGTGCTAAGGACCTTTTTGGCTACCCAGAAACTGAGTATGGCAAGTCTTTGATACCATACGAGTTTCCTTATGGATTTGGTTCCTTGGGGTTTTCTTCGGATCTCAGTTCACCTGTCGAGTCTGTGGTTGGCTCTACTGAGACAGAGAGTGACGAAGAAGATTACCTGGCTGGGTTGTCTCGCCAAATGTCTCATTTCACCCTTGAAGATGATCTCAAGAGAAACGACCTCCCTTGCGGCACCGAAAAGACCAAGGTATTGCTTCCTTTATGCTTCTTTTGAAAGTAGGATAACCTACTCTGATTTATTTGAGATTATGTTTTTGGGGGTTGATGTTCGGGTCTTGGTTTTGCCTGATTTGCAGGGTTGGGTTTTGTCTGGATCGCCTCAATCAACGCTATGTGCAGTAGGAAGCAGGTGCGGTTGTGGACAAAGGTCTATTCGTGGAAGCCCGAATGGATCTTCACCTCCAGCTACTTGGGATCTGCTGTATAAGGCTGCAGGAGAAGTAGAGAGGATGAGAATGAACAACGAAAAAGGATGTTGCTTTAACAGCCAAAGTAGAGGGGTATCAGGTCCACCAAGAAAATCCAATCCAAACCCCAACTGCGGCGTGAGTCTCTACCAACAGCAGCAGTCCCTTGCATACCAGAAGTTGCAGGCATCTCAAGTAATTTGCCAAACACTGCCTTTTTGTACTTTCTTTTATTCCTTTTAAAGAGATGAGAGGCTCCTCCTTTTCCTGGCTACTTATTGAGGCTTGTGTTCTGTTTGTTTCTCATTAAAATTTCAGCAGCTGGGACGACAGGTGATGCAGCAGCAGCAGCAGCAGAGTGTTTGGGGAGGGCAAAGCAACATTAAGGGGACTGGAGTATTGTTTCCTCAAATGCCGCAACAGACCCATCCAGTGGTCCAGAACAGAGGGAGGAATATTACTAGTGTCTGTAGAGGACCATTGGGTCTGTCTGCATCTGCTTGGCCGCCTCTACAAAACGTCACACAACAGCAGCATCAGCTCCAACAGAAGAACAATCATGGTGTTTCGGGCATGCGGGCTGTTTTCCTCGGTAATCCTGGAGGGAAAAGAGAATGTGCTGGTACTGGGGTTTTCCTACCTCGTCAAATCGGTACCCGAACTGAATCTCGCAAGAAGCAAGGTCTGCTCTCCTCTCCTTTGCCTTCTGTTTCATTTGCTCTTTTATTAAAATTTGTGGCCCTGGTGTCGTTTGTTCATGTTTTCCTGTATCCCAATTTATTCTGGAGTATGTTTAGGTTAATACTAATTATAATGTTTGTGACTGATATCATGACAGGGTGTTCCACTGTTTTGCTTCCAGCGAAAGTGGTGCAGGCTCTCAACTTGAATTTGGAAGGGATGGGAGCTCAGGCCCAGTTCCAGCCTCGTTTTCATGGAAGTTTCACAACTGATAGTGGTAAGTATTTTGTATGCCTCAACATCTTGTTGTGGTCACCGGTATTTCTCTCTTAATACAGGATCAAACAGACTTAATTTTTTTGTCTTGTGTTTTATTTGGTGTGAAGATACTGCGGCTGCTAGGCCCCGTAACCGTGACACTCTTTCTCATCAGAAACATCGCAATGGCAGGCCGCAACCAGTAATGAACAACGAAGTCAGCTTACCCTCGGAATGGACTTACTGACGCACCATTTCTTCTGGGTTTTTCACAACTAGTGTTGGTTTTTAGTTGGTTAGGAAACCTAATTGATATTTGCAAGGTTAGAAGAACAAAAAGGAAAGAATCGGACGAAGATATTAGTAGGTCACTAGGAAAAGATTGCACAAACAATATAGTGAAAGGAGAAGGAAAAAAAATCAGATATGATGATGAAACAAAGATGTGAAGAAATGTTTTTTGGGGGTAGAATTAGGAGTAATAATTTTCTATTTTCAGGGAAGTCAGCAGCTGCTTTTTGTTCGAGCTGTATGGCTCATGGAACGAGAAAGTGGTGGACTGGGAGTGCAATTTTTTGTCGTGTTTGGGGAAAAAAGATGTTTTTGCAGTAGTCAAGGAGAAGATTCCTGAAGGGTAGAACCATGTTTTGCAGGGGAAAACACTACCCTCTTTTCTTTCAAATGAACATGGGTATATCACCCTATGTTTGTGCGAAAGTTTATTTCAGTCTGTCATGCTCGACCACTCCAAAGCCATGAAGTAATAAAAGAATATATTTTCTCAAGAAGTTCTCGCTTTCTCCATGCCTTCTTCTTCATCTTCTTCCAGTTAGTAATTGCCTTGTTTTTGGGGATGAAGTATTTAATTGTGTGCCTATGTCTCAGCTGTATAGTAATCGGAGCAGTGCTAGTTTATTATTTAATGTCCTTGACAATTGGAAACAGTCGAGCCTTTTGTTTTTATAGGAGGGAATGGCTGCCGCCGCCAATAAAAAATGGTTAAAAATAAATTCTATACTATTTTAATGTATTAATAAAAAGCATTTTAAAGTCTTTTATTAATCTTGGTGATGATTTCCCATTCTTGAAAATTATACATTAAGATAGGGATGAATCATTGAATTCTGTAAACGTAGAAAAAATATTAACGTAGCACTAGGAATGTTAACTCATTTCATGATAAAGACTAACCTAAATCTATTAGTTTTGTAGTAATATTTAAGAAATTCATTAATATCTGCAGAAGGTCTGATTTTCTTGATGGGTTACTATTGAGAAAAGTGGGAGTGAGACAAATAGTGCAGTCGTTGCTTAGAAATGAAGTTCCTTCTCCAAGTAGTAAACTAGGCTAGTTAGTGGTCACTGCAGCTAGCCGACTTGAGCTGTAAAATAGAAGTGGGCCATAGCGTGGATGTCTCGCTTTTACACGTGTCAAACGATAAGATGTGTTATCCCTTGATTTTTGCCCCTGGGAAGTACTATATACAGAGATTTTACCAGCCCGCACGATATGTTGCCGGCGAAGGTGGTGTGTGTGCTTGGCCTTAGCCAAGTCGTCGGACATGCACGTGGAGCGCACTGCTTTTGTCATGGCCATGTGAGGTTGGCGAGAGGGGCTTTACGCTCATTAATAGCGCTTGGGAAGTGTACGGGGTTTTATTTTTCTGGCTGCGCCGGTTGATGTGTCCTATGCGATGGTCGCGTCGTGTGCCGTGTGCTTTGATGAGGACATGGTTGTTTTTTCGTCTATCAGTGATTTTATTTTTTAGGTTTTTTAGATAATAATGAACTGATTTGACCGCGAAGTGCAATATATTTTTTTATATAGTAATCTGATTAATTGATATGTGTATTTCTATTAATTATATAAAAATTTAATTAGTTAAATTCTTAAAAATAAAATCCGTTTTAAATGAATTCTTTGATTTGTATAACGAAGTTATTGAAAATTATTATTATTTAAATATTTAGATAATTATTTAATTAGAAAATTATCTATTTGTATTGAAATGCTTTTAAATAATTTAATTTAATTTTTCTACCTGTTTTGTCTATATTTAATTTTATATATTTTTTTATTATATGATATTAAATCTGAAATATCATAATAAAAAAAATTATACAAGTCAATTTCAAACAAAAACATTGACTGATGAATTATTTTAATTATTATTATATTTTAATCATCATGATTTTTAAATTATCATAATTATTTTAGTTGTTATTATAATATTTTTGTAAATAATTAATATTATGATATTATTGACTATTGTTATAATCGTTGTAATTATCATGACAATAATTATCACGATAATCAATATTGTTATTTTTCTGAATATTATTTCAATTATAATTAATATTATTATCATTACTATAATTGTTTTTATCATTGTTGATATTTTTATATGATTTTATGAGTTATTATTATTATTGCCATTAAAGTCATCAGTAGTTACATCATAAATACCATAACTATCAAAATACATTATAATCATTATTAACATGATAATTTATAATATCACTATTACCATTAAGATTACACTACCTTAAATTATTATTATTAGTACTGTTAAAATAAAATAAAAATTAAAAAGTTTAATAGAAGAGTAAGCAAGAAAAAACACATCTCTAATTATTATTATTATTGCATATATATATATAAAACTACCTTGAAAAATAAAAAATATCAAAAATTATATCAAAAGAGTAAACCAAAAAATAAAATAAATGATAAAAGAAAAATAAACATTATTAGCCTCAACAAAATTATTTGAAAAAAATAAACATTTCAAATGATTATAATTATTACATAAATAATGAAAAACCAAGATTACCTTGAAGAATCAAGAAAAATAAAAATATAACAAAAGCGTATGCAAAAAAAAAATTAATGACAAAATAAAAATAAATATTATTAGTCTTAAAAAATATTTTGAAAAAAACATATTAAATAATTATTACTATTATTGCATAACTAATTAAAAACTTACCTCAAAGAGTAATAAAAAAAAAAAAAAACTCAACATTATAACAAAAGGAGAAGAAAACAATCAAATAAATGACAAAAATAAATATTATTAACTTTAAAAAAATATTTGACCTGAAGAAAAAAAAATAAATTCATTTTCAAATGATCACTAATACATATTAAAATTTAAGGATTAAAAAAAAGAGAGGTAACACCAACATAAGAGAAAAAAATAATTCTTACTATTAATGCATAAATAAATAAAAAAACATTAACCTAAAAGAATAAAGAACTCAAAATTATAACAAAAAAGTAAGCAAATAAATAAAATAAATAAGAAAAATAAATATTATTAGCCTTAAAAAACATTTGACTTTTAAAAAAAAAATATATAAATTTTCAAATGATCACTAACACAAATTAAAATTTAACAAAATAAAAAAATACAACCCCAATAAAAAAGAAGATAAAAAAGAATTCAAAACGAAAACAAAACGCATATACACATAAATATATATAATAATAGGGATTAATACATAACTTTATAAATAATAGTAAAGGAATTAAATTCCAAATGAACAATTAAAAGTATAAGGCCAGAAATAAAAATACAATATATTATTGATTTCAATTAAAGCATCAAATTAAAAACAATCAAAACTTCCATACCAAAACTATTTAGGGATTTAAAACCAAAATCAAAATTAAAAGAATAGAGACTGAGATAAAAATATAATATATAATTAATTTAAATTGAATGACAAAATTGAAACTAATACAAATTGTTATACCAAAAAGATTAAGGGATTTAATACAAAACTGAAATTTAAAAGCATAAGGACCAAAATGCAAAACAAATATATCATCAATTTCAATTAAAGGACTAAACTTCTATTATAGAAATGAGGACCATATAAACCAATCAAAAACCAAGGGACTGAAAAAAATCCACCATCAACCCAGGGGACTAAAATGTAAGATGACCTTCAAGAGAGAGTAAGGGTACAGAAACATTCAACTGACGATCTTAGCGTATTCGCTCATCATGGCCTAACACGCGCTACTCCATTAGGTAGAAGACATGGTGACACATCTTGGGAGACACGAGATCAATATTTTTAAACACCATATAACGCCACACGGGCCATCAGAATAGGATGTGAGGAAGAAACTCATCTGAACGACACACCAATAGTAACGCAAGAAAAAATATTAAAAAAAAAAAACAAATTATTTAAACAGTCCTGCAACCAATTTTTTGCTTTTCTCTTTTCAGGGGCATATTCATATTTACACATTTTCAAATTTTATGAAATGTCTGGAAGCCCCGCGCGGGTTGTTTTTCGTTATAGTCTTATATCACGGTTATCTAGTTATTTTATTGTACAAATACCTTTAAAAATTCAAAAAAAAAACTCGTCTTGGTTACTATTTTATTATTTGATGGAAGGGGTAAACTGGTATTTTTATTGTTCAAAAATACACAGAAAATATGAAAATACCCTCAAACATTCTGATAATGCCAACTGGTCCCGTGAAAAAATAAAAAATAACCCTGATACCAAGGCAAAGGTCAAGGCGTACTTAAAGGTAAAATAGTAATTTCAATGTTGCAATCCACAATGATCTGTGTGTATCTACAATGAATGACTGATATCTTTTAGGTTTTTGTTAATGTGTATCTACAGTGAACGACTGATCTGTTTTAGGTTTTTATTAATATTAAAAATAAATCTTATAAATAAAAAAATAATATAATTTTAATATATTTTTAAATAAAAAATAACTTACGATGCAGCCCCATTGTCTTCGCACCTCTCTTGTCTTCTCTCTAATTCTTTTCATTGGCTTCATCTATGTTGGTTTTGAGTATTAAAATTATTGCAAATTTTAGCTTGAGCGAGGTAATTTTAGTTTTGATGTAAGAAAACCGATTGTAATATTTTTATAATAAAATAGTAAAAAATAAATATTCAATTTTAAATCCACGTTCTAAAAATAAAAAAATTAGAGATAATTATTGAAGCTTCAAATTAACTAACAAAACTATGAAACACATTGGAAGATTATTATACACTGATTAAAAAAAATTAAAAAAACCTTGAGGGTTAGAGATTTTAGTTATGTTGTAAAATAAATATATGCATTTTTTTTCATTTTTTTAAAACACTATATAATAACTAAATTATGTCTAAATCTAAAATAATAAAATTGTTAACCAAGAGTGTTTCTATCTTTTTATTTTAAAAAAATAAAAGTTGTCTTTAAATTCAAGAAAAAAATATCATATGCTTAGGACTTTTTTATCCTTTCACGATGGTATTTTCATTAATTCCATATTAATGGATGGTATTTTGGTCTTTTTATTTTAAATAATCAATATCAATATTCAAAATATTATTGATGCATGTTCTCCCCACCTTCGTGCATGAGAAATATCGAGCATGTTAGATGGTGCATGTTGTAACTCATCGTGATCAAACTTGTATTTTTTTAACTTGTGTTGTGAAAAGCCTTTTTTATTCTAGTGTGATACGTGTCGGCAAATGGGTGGTTTGTTGTTAGTGAATCTTGATTATTTTTATATATAAAAATATGTAAAAAGAATATACTTTTGAAAGACTTCATCATATGCACACAAATAAAATACAAACTCTTTTGGTATGTATTTTTAAAAGATGTTTTGATTTTTTTTAGAATTTTTATGAAAAATATGTATTTTTAATAGTATATCAATATATTATAATATAAGTTTTTTGTCCTTACACTATATAAAGAATTCCTTAAAAAATATGAGGGACTAAAAGATAATTTGAATATGGTTCTTAGATTTGTTTTTTATTTTTTATTTTTTTTTATTGGGGTTTGTTTGACATGGGCCTATTTTAAAAGGAGAAATTGTAAAATATTCCTAAAAGCATGTTTGTCAAAAAAACTCTTTAAGCCAAAAAAACTTTAACAAAATAAAATTTACAACCAAACATGGCCTTGAAAAACTAACCTAAAATATGCCGAGTCAACCTAAGGTCTCAGTTCAACCACAAGTCAACTTGAGAATAAGATTTGACCTCGAAACAAATTAAAAAAGATTGTTTAAACCAAAACAAGATCAAAGTTAAAAAAAAAATACAAGTTTTTCAAGAAATTGATCAAATACAAATAAAACAAAGAATACTCTTCATTAACCCAAAAATGCGATAATCAAGATAGACCATATATTAAGCAAGGATCATATAGAGTTGTTCCCAATCATCCATAAAACAAATTGTCTATATACAATAATTAATATTCAATAAACACAATTTTATCAAGAATGAGTTATGGTTCAAGGCTAATGCATGAAATCCTAGATTATTTAATAATCATGACATACAAAATTGCAAAAACCATCATTGAATCAAAATGAATTCTAAAACTAGTACCTAATACATTGTTCATTTGATGAACACCAACCCAAAAAAACTAAAAACCCTAATAACATGCGTTCTCAATTTTAGCAAGACACATTATCAAACTAAACATATTTGAGTAAAAAATGATCATGAAATCAATTAACAAATCATTATTCATCATACATAAAGTCCAAGCTTCAAAATTGTCGAGACAAAACTACAAATTCATTATGCAATTTTGAACCCGAACCAAACATTTCAGCATTACACTAAACTCAAATAAAAACTAAGATACAAAACATGCTATAAAACCTAAAAATCAAGAAAGAGAGAGAGGAAAACGGGAGAGGCTAGGAAGAGAATAAGAAAATCTCACCCTTTTCTCCTATCCAAAATTATGTCCCCGTCTTTTCTCTTCCTTAATTTTTGTATAGTTAAGCAAGGCTAAGTTATTTTTCATGGTTAATATGATATATGAGATCTATTTAATATTTTCTTTTAAGTTTATATGATGAGTATAAATATTTTCATATGTTTATTTTCTATAATTTGTTAGTTTGATTATTAGAATGAGCTTTAGATTATTATTTTAATCAATTTATCAAAATTGGAATCGTGATATTTAGTTTGTGAAGCAACTAACTTTAATGATTATGACGGATCTATATTATTAATATGAAGGAAAACATTCAATTAAATTAAACATAGATTGTAGATAATTATGTTGTTTAGATTTATCAACTTATCTAGTTATTAAAGCTACTATTGAATTAAATTTGTGGAAATTGTGGTTGTTTAATGATTAAAGTTAGTTACATCACGAATCGGTTAACTAACTAATACGAAGAATATATAAATATTTATGATATAAATTGATATATCATTTAAATAATCAATTTTGATTTTCATAGTTATACGTTAACTTGAGACCAAGCGTTTTTTTTTTTCCTCTCTTAATAAGTTTCAGTCAATTTAATTTAGTTTGGCTATTGTTATTTTGTTTAACCTAGCATAACATAGATATTCTCAAAACCCTCAATTTTGAAATCATTTAACATAAAGACCTAGATTTTTTTTTATGGGATTGACCCCTATATATGAAAATATTTAGGTATTTTACAAGAAAAGGCATGGAGGGCTATATAATATTTTTTAATTTAGTTTTTATTATATTTTTAGTGTGATTAAAGGTTCTTTCAGGGTTGAACATTTGATCATTGAGATCTCTATAATGTTTGAGGTTTTTTCAAGTTAAAAAAATGAAAATTAGATTTTAAGAGTTCAAAGCTCAATCTCAATTTTTCAACCACTAGAGTTTCATGTAAATTTGTTGTAACAAATAATGCATTTTTTGTAATTATTTTAATATCAAAAGGATGACACTTCCTAAGTATTTAAAAATGTGTTTCAAAAATACTTTTAATTTAATTTAATTTTTTATTTTAAATTATTTTTTGATATTTTTAGATCATTTTAATATGTTAATATGAAAACTAATTTTTAAAAAATAAAAATATTATTTTAAATAAAAATATTTTAAAAAATAATCTCAACCATGCTACAAATCAAACATGTCATCTTCTCCTATTTATTTATTTATGCTACAAGGCAGTTAGGCTTGCTCTTCCAAGCACTTAGGCTTGCTCTCCCAGGCCAACGCGCGCGTGAGTTTTTCCTCCTAGACCCATAAGCATATTTAAATAAATTAAAATAGATTTTTCTCTTAATTAATAATTACAATGTTATTTTAAAAAAATTATCCAACTATATTTTTTTTGTAAATAAGATTAGAGCTTTTTATGGTTATATTTGCAATCATTTTGTTAATAATTATACAAAAAAATTTACAAAAAATTGCAATTGAATATTTAATGAGAATAATATAGAATCTATTTAATTTTTAATTTTTAATTTTTAATTTTTTATATAGTTTTTACAAATTCATTATTCTCTTATATTTTCATATAGCCACATTAATTTTATGAAGATATGACTGTATTTTATTTTTGTTCGAAACTTGTTTTTTAGATGATAGGTTTTTATTCTTGCAATTTAGCCTCTCGGTTCTATTGAGCGCAAAGAGTTTTCTATCGGAGCCTCCTTTTCATGTGCTGTGTTAAATTGGCAACAGCGGGAATCGGCCTGGTTTTGTTCGAGTCAAAAAGACCTGCACTCTAATCTCAAGCCTTAGGTTTGTTTTCTAGAGATTATCATTCAAGTTTCACAAATTTTATAGCCATTAAAAATGTACATAATTATTAATTTTAGAATATGAAACAAGTTCATAAAAACACACCTGCCCTCTGTGCGACGTGATGCTATAAAACCACAAGTTCACGCAAGTCTTCGCTAATTAGCCTAGAAAAGAATGGCATTGTGACTCCATCAAACCTCAAGCAATTAATTAATGTGGAATTGACAAATTGTTGCATGAACATGGTTACATGTGAACGGCAAAAGGGTCCTACTCCTTTCCTCGTATAGAAAACCAGCCTGAACCCAGTGGTTGCTCAACCAACCACCACCCACCCAACCAGCAGTTTGTCTTATTAGAACCATAAGATGACAGAAGCCAGGCAAATTGATGGTGACAGTAATTCTGATTTATTATTGCGATGGCTAAGATTAGACGTCGGTCAATGTCGACCTTACATGATGTTAGGTCTCCTTTTGAGTACAGCCTTGTTTCCTAGCATAGAACGTGCCAATTTGCGTGTGAACTTGATAACGTCGGTGGTACGCAAATGGCTTTCAGAGAGAAAATTCCTATATTAATTGAATTGGCTTATTTTTAATAACTAAAGGCTGGAGTTTGATTATTGTTGTTTTTTAAATTATTTTTCTTGTTGAAATATATTAAAATAATTTTTTAAATTTTTAAAAGTTATTTTTAATATCAGCACATCAAAATGATCTAAAAACACAAAATATATTCATTAAAAAAAAAAAAAGACAAAAGCAGCAAAAAAGGCACTAACTTGTTTGACATGCATTTAATTTTATTTTAAATTAATGTTTAGTACTTTTAAATTATTTTTCTGCAATGATTTAAAAAATATATTTTTTTAACAATAAAATCCATATTTTATTGTTAATATATTTTTTAACAATAAATACTTTAAAAAAACAATTTAAATCATAATCATAAACAGTCACTACTGCGTATAGTATTGGGCTAAAGGCTGATTTGTTAATTTCCTTCCAGTGATTGGTGTTCACTTGCTTTAGGAGCTTGAACTCTAATGAACAATCATTTGGACGAGCGTGTGATGACGAACTCTAAACCATGTAAACACGTTCTTTAGGTAAGGGTTAGCTGCTGAAACAGGCAAATGATTGATCATCTCCCCCTTGAAAATCCATATTTTATGTTCTAAAGTGCAGTTGAGTTGACACTTAAAGATGCTGTATCTACTTTGTTTGGTGAATACCGGATTGGATCAAAAATTTTGGAGCATATATATTATGATGTTAACATGATTTTTTAATATATAAATATTAGTTTACTTATGAATTTAAAACCAGATTCACACATGTTTTTTTTTAAAATAATTAAAATAATGATATATTATTCGATGATATTTTATAATAAAAAACATTTAGATAACAACATATTGAACTGATTTAAATTAATTTGTGAAACTCGCAATCTCAACTATGATAACACTAAAACAATTCAAATTGAAAAAAAACTATAAATTAAAAATCTTAATCAACTTAACATTGAAGAATAAAATAAAATAAAAATCAAAGAGCAAACAAAAAGTTTATTAGGGGAAATAAATAAAAAAGATATATTTTTTCAATTTTATCCTTTCACATTGCATTGATTATGAATTGAGTTTGATGATTTATTCCAAGTTTTGGGTGATTGTAATGTCAAGAAAAATCATAATATTATATTGGTTCTTATTTTGCAAGGAAAAAAAATAGTTTTATTGATTGTCCATATTCCAACAATAAAAAAGATTGATCTTGGTGTCAAAGTTATATTTATTGAAGGATTTTAATTTGATATTTTTCACCTATGATATTGCATAAAAAATAGATTGAGACTAAAAAAATGCAAAAAAAAAAAAAAAGGGTTAAAACAAAGAAGTCTTCAATTTTTTTTCTCATAGATATTTAATAAAAATTTAACTTGGTTGCATTTACTCATGCCAAGTTGATATGGTCATATGAGGTTAGCTCCCACCTGGATCAATTTAAAACTGATTTTTTTTAGTGCATTTAATTTTTATTAAATAAAAATATAAAAAAAGACTTGGATTTATTGCTAGAAAAAAAAAGGAATTATATTAGCAAAACAATTTGTTTCAATGGAGTTTATGATACCTCATCCTTTCTTTGTAAATACTCTCACTTTCGTTATTTAAGAATATTTTGGCTCTTTCGATAACTTCATAGTAAAAATAGATTTGGTATTCTGTACCAGCCAATTGGCTCGTGTTTCGATAACTTCATGGTAAAAATATATTAAAAAAATTTTAAAAGTGAGAGAATTTTTCTATAATGCTATAAATCTAGACAAAACAATAAATCTTGACATAATTTTTGTCAAGTGTGGGTTTCTAATCAAATATATAATTTTTAAATCGATATAAATTTATTTATTTAATAGTTTAAAACTAAAATTGAATGATTTTCTTAAAAAAAACTAATGTTAAGCAATATAATTTTTTTAAAAATAAGACAGAAAAAAAAGTAAAAAATAACAGTGAGCCACAAAATCTTTTCAAACCATTAATTTAGGATATTAAATCTGAAACATTATATATAAAAAAGGTGCAAAACCTAGTTCTTAATAAATACAACATCAAATGATAAATTATTTCAATTATTATTCTCATTGTCATTATCATGATTATTAAATTGTCATTATCATTCATTATAGTCACCATTATTGTCATTACTGCAAATAATTAATACTCTAATTGTTATTGACATTGCTATCATTGTCACTATCATTATTGTTATTATCATCATCAACATTAGCACAATAGTTATTATTGGTTAAACCATTGATACAATTATTATCATCACAACTATAACTAATACTTCTATTATTTTTTATTATTTTTATCATCACCATTATCATTACTATTAGTATAATTATTTGATTATTATTAGTAGTAGTATTATCGCCACCATTCTCATCACGATTACAACTACTATTATGATTACTAACACTACTCTTGTTATTAATATCATTAAAATTATCATTAGTATTATTATCATTATTAATTCATTATCATTATTTTTGCTATTATTAATATTACTTTATGAGTTATTTTTATTATTATCATCACAACCATACTTATTAATATCACAAGCACTATAACTATTACAATAAATTATTATTGTTATTATCATTATCATTAGTAATGTCACTATTATTATCATGATTCTAACTATTATTATTATTATTATTATTATTATTATTATTATTTCATAAACAATAAAAATTATTAAATTATCTTGAATAATAAAATAAAAAACCCAAAACTTTAAATAAAAGAGCAAGCAAGAAAATAATAATAAAAACAATGACTAGAATTATTTTTATTATTATTGCTTAAACGATGAAAATCATAAAATTATTTTGAAGAATAAAATAAAAAAAATCCCAAAAACTTTAACAAAACAACAAACAATTTTTTTTTTGACAAAACCAAAATAAATATTATCAGCATAAAAAAAATTGATTTGAAAAATAAATAAAAAATAAAGGGTAAAAAGAAGAAATATCAAGTTTAAAGTATTACCAGCACAAATTAAAATTCAAGGAATAAATTGAATAAAATCAAAAGCTTAACAAAAGAGAAAATGAAAAAAAATTAAAAACCAAAACTAAAAGCATAAACACATAAATATGAACAAAAAATAGGGATTGCTTCAGAAGGATTGAATAAATTAAAGGAATTAAAATCAAACAAAAAATCAAAAGAATAAGGGCCATAATAAAAAATAAAATATATGATCAAATAGGGATTGCTTCAGAAGGATTGAATAAATTAAAGGAATTAAAATCAAACAAAAAATCAAAAGAATAAGGCCATAATGAAAAATAAAATATATGATCAATTTCAATTAAAGGACAAAATTGAAACAAATCAGAATTTCTATAAAAAAATCAGGATGAAACAAAATATCAAAAGACCAAGAACTGAAATGCACAAATTATAAACAATGAGGACCTTCATGTATTTTCAATTCTAGGAGAGTGAAAAGGAAAAAATCAATCGAGCATCGGCAAGTCTCCGACCACCATGAGCCCACATGCGCACCACCATGGTGAAGAGGTCATGACGACGCATTTAGTAAGATGGGTGTTGAATATTTTTAGCCATCACATGACGTTTCATGTGTTGACTATATGGCATGGACGGAAGGAAATTGGCGGTGTGTTAGGCAGACACGCCTGTAATTTTTTCAAAAAAATATGAATTCACCAAAATACATCCGGAACTTTTCCTAATAACGAAAAAAGTGCATACACAAATATCAAAATACCCCTGGATAAACTCTTTGTTTTTGTCTTTTTCAAAGGCAAATTAGTGTTTTTACCCTTTCATAAAAATAGAAAAACTAACAATACCCTTGCGACAATCTTATTTTTTGTCTCATTTAAGGAAAAAACAGTTCTTTGAGTCTTCATTAAAAAATAAAATAAAATGTCTATAATATCCTTGTCAACAAACGGTTTTTTTTACTAAACACAGGAGAAAAATTATAGTTTAACTGTTTTAAAAATGAAAAAGATGCAAGCACTCTCGAACTGAAAAAATTAATTTTTATGAACTAAAAAGCAAAACAATAATTACACCGTTTATCTTCTTTTTTTTCCTCAATAGATTATCTTTTTAAGAACATCTCAAGAACTTCTTATGATATAGGACACATCCACGAGCAAACCTGCTTATGCTTAAATCACATATCCATGTGCTTTAGTACTTTTGCTAGGAAATCACCCCCTCTTTTGAAATGAAGATTACTTGAAAACGTGAAACGCATCTCTCGTGACACAACAAGAATAATTCTTTTGAAATGCTTTATGCCATTCAGTTTTGCTCACACCACAAGAATTCCATCTCTTTCTATTTGTCCATGGCTCAACACAATTCCCCCCCCCCCCCCTTTATTTAAAAATAGTGTTAATATTATCGTGGACAATCTAGGTATCCGACTTTTCAATTTGTTTACATTTTTGAGTTATTTCACAGTTTCTATTGTGAAATATCATAGTGCGAATGGATATATATATATATATATATATATATATATATATATATATATATATATATATATATATATATATAACTTGTCCGTGTTTTATTGTGCATGAATTTAATGTACATATAGACACAAATTATTATGGATTCGAACAGTAAAATTACCATTTTATCATAGGACCGCAAATTTTTAGCCCCCTACAACCGGGGGCATTTTTGTTTTTTTCATAGGGCATGGATTGTATTTCTGAATTCTCTGCACAGTAAAATAACAAAACTTAGCCCCCTATAAACAATAAAAATCGACATGTGGAGCCAGGGTATGGAAGTAATTTCACCTTCTTCTTTCGTAGAAATCTCTGGGTCCAGGGGTATATACATAATTGATCAATTTTTATTATTTCTTTTCTGGAACACTGTAGGCGCGTCATACGTACATACCAGTAGTGTTCCACCTGCACGCCTCTTTTGAACGATGCGTGCGGTGTACTTAGGCGATGGAAATTAGGCTTATGCTGTGGTATCTGGTGTGCCACCATGTCTTCTGCCTCATCAACCGACGTGTGGCATGCTAATGTGATCGTGTAATCGTTGGTGAATGATTTTTCTTTTCTCCCTTCTCTCTCTCTTGCTGCCAGTAAGTACAATTTGGTTCTTCATATTTGTGGTTGTTTCTTTTCAGTCCCTGATCTTTTGATTTCGTTTTACTTACTGATTTTTCAATGAAAATTTTGATTATTTTCAATTATTTTATTCAATTGAAATTCATTATATACGGTAAATTTCATTTTGGTCCTTAATCTTTTGATTTTTTGGTCTTTTTTTAGTTCATTTAATAATTTTAGTATGCATGTTTTAATTGGTTCTAATTTGTCCTCCAATTAAAATTGGTCATATATGCTACCTTTTATTTCGATCCTTATTCTTTTAATCTGCTCAAGAATTGCACTCTATTGATTGTTTGAAATCCCTTTATTGTTTTTCGGTCTCGGAGTTTTGATTTGTTTCATTTTTGTCATTCAATTGGAATTAATTATATATATATTTTTTCATTTGGCATGTATTATTTTAAATTTTAGTATTCATTTCTTTTTTTTTCCTGGTTCTTCTTGGACAATATTTGTTTTTTCTTCGTATTTATTCATTTATGCTTTTAGATTTTGTTCTTATTTTTTATCGTTTCATATTTTGTTGAGGTTTTATTTATATTAGGTTCTGTTCTGAAATTTTAATTTATGTTGGTGATAAATTTAAAATTATAGAATGAATTAATCTTAATACAATGAATTCAATAATCT
The DNA here is from genome assembly GCA_015731905.1 of Salix dunnii. NCBI lineage: Eukaryota > Viridiplantae > Streptophyta > Magnoliopsida > Malpighiales > Salicaceae > Salix > Salix dunnii. The sequence continues at coordinate 11,541,991 of CM027674.1, forward strand.
AGATATTTGAATTTTCTTGCTTTTTTAATGATGATGATAATTTTATACTGATTATTTTATTGAAATCTACTAAATAGATAAATTCATATTGATTTAAAATTCATTTATTTTATAGAAAACTTGCATTTCAGATGAATCATTTTTTTTTTTTGCGTTGAAAAAAATATGAAGCCGCTCGTGACAAGGTAAGAGGGCATTGGCTAGTGTGTATGTATATGTGTGTGTGTGTGTGTGTGTGTGTGTGTGTGTGTGTGTATCATTTAATATTAAATTTATTATAAAACAATTTTTTTATTGAATCTTACACATGATTTCATGGTTGCAAATTCAAAAAATTAAGCTAGATATAAATGGTTTACTTGGTTTTTATATTATTAGATGAGAGCTATCTTTTTTTCTCTCCATATTATTAAAATAACCAAGCTTATTAAACTTGTTAACTCAATAGCTCATGTCTAAAATATTTTATTTTTTTTATTTGATGCTCAAAATTACATTGTAGAGATTTAGACTCCTTTATTGAACCCAAATCTAAGATTTAACCAATTTTGAAATTGGGAGGTCAACTCATTTTAAAAGATTTGTCTGAATTTGCTTAGTTTTTTAGATTACGAGCTATAAACCCGTGTTTTGCCACTGGAATTTAAAATTTTTTTTTATCTAGTTTTAACATATATAATTTCTTGTTTTGTATTTTAGTTTTTATTTAGTTTTGATTCCTTGATTTTTTTGGTCCTTATGAGATAAACAAATAATAAAAATAAGTGGGTTAAGGGATTAGTCGTGGTACGCGTAAGCTGGTCCGGACAACTAGGTTATCATAAAAAAAACAAAGAAAAAATATATACGTGGGAAAATTTTTTATGGTGCTTGTAAGTTGGGCCGGACACCCAGAAAAAAATGTAAAAAACAAGAGGGTCCGGAGATTAGTCGTGGTGCGCGTAAGTTGACCCGGACACCCCCGATTATTAAAAAAAAAAAGGACAGTTCGGTCATATAACAAAAAAAATAATTGGTTTAGTTTTGATCCCTTGATTTTTTCGGTTCTTCTAAGATAAAAAGAAACAGAGAAGAAAATGTAAAAAAAAAGTGTGTCTAGGGATTAGTCATAGTGCGCGTAAGCTGGCTCGGACGCCTCTGTTATAAAAAAAATAAAAAAAATTTATATGTGTGGAGAAAAAATTTGTAGTGCATGTAAACTAGCCTAAACATCCCGTTTATCAAAAAAACCAAAACTTTTTTTTTATAAAAAAATGGATCGAAAAATTAGTTGTGCTGTGTAGAAGCTGGCTCTGACACTCCAACTATAAAGAAATAAAAAAAACAATCCTGTTAAAATAAAAGAAACAGTGCAACGGAAAACACTTTAACAATCCACAATGAAATGTGTGGGATGCTAACATATATAATTTCTTGTTTTGTATTTCGGTTTTTATTCTTTTATTTTTTATTTAGTTTTGATTACTTGATTTTTTGGGTCCTTATGAGATAAAAAATATAAAAAAAGTGGGTCAAGGGATTAGTCGTGGTACGTGTAAGCTGGTCTGGCTAACCCGGTTATTATAAAAAAAACAAAGAAAAAATATATACGTGGGAAAAAAATTTATGGCGCGTGTAATTTGGCCTAGATACCCGAAAAAATATAAAAAAAGGTGGATCCGGATATTAGTCGTAGTGCGTGTAAGTTAGCCCGGACACCCTTGGTTATTTAAAAACAAAAAAAGGACAATTCGATTATATAACAAAAAAATAATTGATTTAGTTTCGATCTCTTGATTTTTTCGGTTCTTCTAAGATAAAAAGAAACAGAGAAAAAAATATAAAAAAAAGCGTGTCCAAGGATTTGTCATAGTACATGTAAGCTGGGTTGGACACCTTTGTTATAAAAAAAATAAAAAAAATGTATATGTGTGGAGAAAAAAATTGTGGTACGTGTAAACTGGCCTAAAAATGTATATCCGAAAATTTTTTTTTGGATATTAGTCGTAGTGCGTGTAAGTTGGCCCGGACACTCTCAGTCATTTAAAAACAAAAAAAGGACAATTCGATTATATAACAAAAAAATAATTGATTTAGTTTCGATCCCTTGATTTTTTCGGTTCTTCTAAGATAAAAAGAAACAGAGAAAAAAAATATAAAAAAAAGCATGTCCAAGGATTTGCCATAGTACACGTAAGCTGGGTTGGACACCTTTGTTATAAAAAAAATAAAAAAAAATATATATGTGTGGAGAAAAAAATTGTGGTATGTGTAAACTGGCCTAAATAACACCCCGTTTATCAAAAAAACCAATTTTTTTTTTAAATGGATCAAAAAATTAGTCGTGATGCGTGTAAACTGGCCCAGACACTCTGGCTATAAAGAACAAAAAAAAAAGCAGTCCATTTAAAAAAACAATATAAGAAAAAACACTGTAGTAATCGACAATGAAATATATGGGAGCTACATTTCCTCTATGATTTAGGTTATTTTTTAATTAAATGAGAGTTATTTTTTTTTTTATATCGTAATAGTAAATTAAACAATATTATAAAACCCAGAAAACTCAGTCTTAATTTATTTATTTTTACTTCTCTAGAAACACCTGCATAGCTTAACTTTTTTTAATGAACATTTAAAACTTCCTTGGCTTGTAGTGTAATGCTAGACATCAATCAAGATTTACTTGTTTTTTTTTTTTATTAGATTTTTAGATTCAATATATTTTTGTTTCTATTTTTGTCCAATATACATCAAAATTTTGACTTCATAATGTCTATTTTTCCTTATGAAATCTAGAAATATTTTTATTTATCATCACATAAAATAACCGATTATATAATATTTATAACTTTGACATTCAAAATATTATATTAGTTGGATAGTGAATATATGAAATCCAACCGATTAAGCATGAGTATTCAATTTTTTTTTGCTGAGTAGGATGTAAATATTAGTTTTGAATATAACTAGATATTAGATTGATATCATATAAATTCAATCGGTTGAACACCCTTACGGTTCAAGAAATTATAGATGAATTTATAAAGATAAAAAACCTAAAAAACAATCTAACCAAATATTCGAATATCAAAACAATAAAAAAATTGATTTTAAAAAATAAAAAGTATAAAAGCACATTATGAAGTGTATAATAAAAATTGTTATTTAAAATAGTTTTTATTTAAAAAATTATTAAAATAATATATTTTTTATTTTTTAAAAATTAATTTTGATATTAGTATATTAAAACAATCTAAAAATATATAAAAAGTTTAATTTAAAAAGAAAATTTCAAATATTTTTAAAATGGCAATCCCGAACTGCCACTTCATCATGCAAAAGATGAACGCTGCCTAATTTCCAATTCCTCCATCGACCTTCACCTTCGAAAATAACGACCTGCAGTCAATTAGTCACAGCTTCTTCCAGAAATCAGGTAATACTGCATTTCGATTGTGCAATTCAGTTCATTTATCACTGTAAGTTCTGCTAGGGTTTAGTCAGTCTGCTTATTATTCCATTGCTTAACTTCGATTATTCGAATTCGGGGATCAGACATGGCTGCAGAAGGTGATACGGCGCAAGAATTTGTGCCAAAGAAGAAGAATAAAGAGCCTACCGAGGCCGAGAAGAGGTCAATTTATGCCCTCACTTTTTTAATGCTTAATCAATAGCTAATGAATTAGGTGAAGATTATGTTTTGTTCTGTTATTTTGGTACTCAGGAGAAAGAAAATTGTGCCTGGAAGTTTAATGAAAGCTGAAATAAGACCAGGAGGAGGTGATGCGAGACCATCTGATGGTGATCAGGTTACTTTCCTTCCTTCCTGTTTTAATCATGCCTCGTGTTTGTGTGTAATCGTGTAGTGGGTTGGTTGGTTTAATTGCTAAACTTCAGTCACTAGGTTTTTTTTTTCTTTTTTTATAACCATTTTGCAGGTCATATATCACTGCACTGTTAGAACATTAGCTGGAGTTGTTGTCGAGTCTACAAGATCAGAATATGGAGGTGGGGTTATGGATTGAGTGATATATGTGTTGAAGTTCTGGATGAGTTTTAATTGTCTTCATTTTTATTCAATGAATAACTTAATTTGACAATCAGGCCTCAAGTGAATGCCTTCGAGTCATTTAGTCATTGTATTAAAGTGAATGTTTTGTTTGATTTGCAGGCAAGGGCACTGCAATACGACAGGTTCTGGGAAAAAGCAAGATGTTATTAGGATTACTTGAAGGGCTTCCAACAATGTTGAAGGGTGAAGTTGCAATGGTATTTTGCTACTGCATTTTCCATACAACACTGCACACACACGCGCACTCGTTTTGCCATGCACATGTGTTTCCCCCCCTCACAAGCACATGCTTGATGAAAGAAAGAAGAAAAAAGAATTAAATGCACAACGGGAAGTAAAATGAAGTGTGAATCCTCCTATTAAATATATGAGAGATCATTTATTTAATTGTTTTATGTCATTCAGTTTGATTAATCTCTTTTGTTTTTACTTTCCTATAAAAGCATGGGATAGGGGAGTGCTGAAAAAGAGGATCCCATCATTTAACTATGCTGAATTTTCATGTTTTCTTTCTTCAAACCTCCTGTTTCAGTTCAAGATGAAACCTCAAATGCATTATTCTGAGGTGGACTGTCCAGTTTCACCTCCAAGTAGCTTTCCAAAGGATGATGAACTTCATTTTGAGATTGAGATGATAGACTTTTCGAAAGTCAAGGCAAGGCTTTTATTCTAAATGCTATCATTTTATTTTGTAACTTTTTGCCAATGCTGAATATATTTTTTCACATGATTATTTCTCAGATATAATAATCTATATGATATTTCATGATGCCTTGTTTTACTGTTAATTGAAATGAAATCCAAGATCTTTGGAATTCTTAAACTTAAGATTTTATGCATTTATATAGCAATATATCTTAAAGTTAACAATATTTGATTATAGATGCTGAAAGAAGGGAGCACACTAACATATCTTCTCTACAACTTTTTTGTAGTTTCTTTTACATTTTATTTTCTGATTTTTTTTTGAAGTTGTATTTCAAAGGAATAAGACTTGTTAAATTTTATCTCATTTGATTTATCCTTAATTTTAATCTTGAATTATGTTTGTGCTGATTACCAGGTTGTCAGTGATGATTTAGGAGTCATAAAGAAGGTACTGAAAATATACTCATATGTTGCACGGGATACATGTTGTGGATACCATGAGTGATTTATGGGGAAGCTTATAATTGTGCCATGTGCATCTATTGAAGTAGCTTTAGATAATTGAAATTCTGATCAATTCATTTTGATAAATTAATATGTATCATGCTAACTGTTTGCGAATACAAATTATGGTTTAGGACCTTATCTTTGGTTAGAGGAAATATTCTGAAGTCATGGCACTATCATTTGCTTTCATATTGAAAAGTCTCAGTTTCATAGGACTAAATTCATGGGAGATATACATTTGTTAAATGTATGAGAACATCGTGTGAATATTAAATATTGAATCTGGTCAAGTAGTTTCTCTTTAGTGTATTATGAGAATAGTTGTAAATGTCCATCACTCCCTACACCTTGACAAACCCCATAAATATAAGTGTAAAATTTTGATTTGCTATATAGCGAAACAACTTCTTAAAACTGCTGTCCTTATAGAGAAGGAAAACATAGGATATGGGAAGCAATGATGACATTGAAATATTTGGGTGGCTCAGATGCATGTAACTCTAAGAAGATGCTAATGGGATGGACATGTCACGGGATGTGATTATATATGAATTAGGAAATTAATTAGAGCTGTAAATAGTAGTGTTTTAGTAGAACACTTATACTTCCATGCTTAGCCTGAATTTGTAGCTAGGGCATGTAAATTTGTTTACTTTCTATTTAATGGACAAGACACTCAACAAGGGTGATCATTTGGTTTCTATTCATTACAATTTTGTCAGGACATTTGTTAAATGGAGTAATGTGACTTTTACAGTCAGTATTTATCTGTCATATTTTGCTTTCAGATTTAAATATATCTTGTAGTTAATTGACGACTTACATGGATAGGTAATAGATGAAGGGCAGGGTTGGGAGTCTCCAAGAGAACCATATGAAGTAAAAGCTTGGTAGAAACTTGTCCAAAAAAATCCCCTTTCTTATTCTTTTGGGCTTTTGTTGGACTGTTAGATGAAACACGTGAAGTTCTTACAAGAAATGTGATATACGTACAGGATTTCTGCAAAGACAGGAGATGACAAAGTAATTCTATCACCCAAACAAGGAGAACCTTATTTCTTTACTTTTGGAAAATCCGAGGTTGGCAATGCATTCTGCTCCACTTTATTATACCATTTCTTTTCTTTGATATTCTTGGTTTTCATGTGTAATAAAATACTTCTTAGTATTTTCATCTTTGTGGCAATATTTTTCATCATTTTCACATCTTTCTGTCCCAATTCTTATTCCCTAGCACATCATGTTGATTTCTTGAGCTCAATAATCTAAACTATTGAATGAAGAGAAGTTATTTGCATTTTCTTAAAATGTTTTGCATTTGGTACCTAAAGGTATTTATGATTACTTCTGACTATATTAGGTACCTAAAGGTCTTGAGATGGGAATTGGAACTATGACACGAGAAGAGAAGGCAGTAATATATGTTACCAATCAGTACTTGACTGAATCTCCACTCATGTCTGTGGTAGAAGGTTTTGAGGAAGTTCAATTCGAAGTAGAGCTTATCCATTTCACCCAGGTCAGAAAATTTTGTATTGATGGAGAGCAAAGCATTTCTTTGAGAGTCATTGTTTTGATTATTTGTAACTTTTAGTTATGCTTTATTTTGTAGGATTTGATGTATTTCCTACCAAAGTACTAGTGATTAGGAATTTACTTTATTTTCCATGTAGTGTTCAATTAATGTTTACTGTTTAGGAATTCCTATTGCCCATGATATTTTGTTTCTGGTGCCCATACTGGACCCCACATTATTTATCCATTGAGAGAGCCTTTTTGATTATTCAATTTTGAGCTTTGCAGTATTTCTTTGCCTTTTCTCCCTTTTCTATTTTTCTCTTTCTGTTGCTTTCTTATCCAGCATCTTTTCCTCGTTGCAAATCATTATTGATGTTCCATTTGTATGCTAACTTTTCTTGTGCCATCTTAAATGGTACTTTATGATTGGACAAATCCATGTAATATTAGAATAGAGGACACCGAGATTAAGGTGGGTAAACATTTTCCTAATCCACAAAACCGAGAGAATACTCGCATTTGTGGCATTTATCCTTTAAAAGAAAATCTCCAGGAAAATGCCCACTATCAATCACAAAATTTTATCACACCCATTCCTTCTATGAAAGCTCAAATTCTCACCATGTTATGTCTCTAGTTACCTAATTCTTTTTTGCACAAAAGCAACCTAGTTCTACTTTCTATTTGAAGAGATTAAATGTAATTCTTGTTGCATATGGAACATACTATCGAAAGCCTTTCATAAAGGAAAACTCTGAAATAGGAAATCCTAATCCAAAGATCAATCTGAGTAATAAAATTACTCTTAAAAAATATAGGTTTGTTTATTGATAACGGATTTTTGATGATTGCACCAGATAGTAATACTAATTTAGTCAACTAAAATCCCAATTCATGTGAAATATGCTATGTCATCACTTTGTCTGTATGAAATCTAGTCACAGGGTTTGATTTTCTTCCTTTAATTGTCATATATATGCTGCACTATATATTGTATATCATGTTCAATTTTCTTGTGTACATGCTTTCATTGTACTCAGGTTTGCATATGGCCATGAAATGAGCCACAATATGCGATTAGTTTGCCCTTTCCTGTATGGTTAGCTGGTTACTCTGTTAGGGGAGCCTTGATGGTACTAGAGGAGGGGCTTTGTTGATATATATGTGCTGATTAGTGTATCCTCATTCAGATTTGTCCACAATCTAGGTGATTAATGATGAATGGATATTGCACACACTTGAAATATACATTGAATCTTTGTTGAAGCAAACTGCTAGATGGGCATTGGCCTTTTCAAGTCAGGGTTGTATATTATTAAACTGTGTTTTTTATTCCTTTTCTTTTCAACAAAAAGTTCATTTTCTTCCTTGGTGAAGTTCCTGTTGTTTAACCCTCTTAACATAATGTTGACAGGTAAGGGACATGCTTGGAGATGGACGTTTGATAAAGCGTCGGCTTCGAGATGGAAAAGGTGTGGATTCAGAGTTTATTTAAAAAATGCCATTGATTTGATGGTGCATTCATCTGTATTTATGTGTTGCGTGATTCTATTATTTTCTTTGCTCTAATTTTCTGGTATCCTTCTGGGCTGTCCAAAAAAAAAATATGGATGTTGTGAGAGAATCATATAATTGGTATCTGTATCTGAGAAATCATTTTTGGAAACGTCTAAACCACTTTTTTCAGGGTATAATTGTTTAGTTCCTTTATTTATTAAATTTTCATTATGTAAAGGGGAACACTTTAAAGCTGTTTTGTTTTTTGGTTGTTGATTGCTATACAGGGTCTCTATTAGTGCTCTCTCCCTTGATGTGCATGCATGCTTTTTACTGGTATTCTTGTGCATCTTGTTGGTGTTCTAAATTCTTTCTCTATAAATCCATTACAAGTGCAATTTATGTTCTATCTTGCAGAATAAAAGTGTCAAAATTTGCACCAGCAGTTACCGGACAATGTCTAGGTTCTGCTGAGTCTCTCTCTCTCTCTCTCTCTTGTTTTTTCTGTACTCTTTTAGGGTTAGGTTAATTACTTGACTCCCCTCTATTGTGGATTTTGATTAATTAAGTTCTTCTATTAATATGATTAGTGGAGTCCCTCTAATATACATTCCATTAAAATTAACAACTCTCAATCCCTTGTGCTGTTAAGAATAATGTGCTGTGATGCTAGTGGTGTTGCATCTGTTCTCATAATGCTAAAATAGAAAGAATTGGTTCCTGGACAAGGACCTATCCTAGGTGTAGAGCTGAGCTAGACCCCTGACTGACTTTATAATGATTTAGAGAGAGCTCCAAATCAGGCTTTCAGGGCAAGCGGGTTCAAAAAGAGAGTCCAATCTGACCCTAAGCAGATACTTTTGATTTGTCATGCTGTAGGAGAAAGAACTTAAAAAATGAAATCTATATTTCTTATTTTTCTCTATATTTAAAATGTTTTTACAAACTGAAAATTAATAAAACCTTAAAACCTCAGATCACCCTTATTGAGACAAAATTCTGTAGAATTTAAACTAAATAATTCTTGACCAAAATTTAGAAAGATATTCTGCATATAATTGAAGGTCTTGATTTTGTGAATGTATAAAGGCTTGATGGATTCATTCATTCTTGGATTGTGAAATGTTGGTTTTTTATTGCGATGAATATTACGAAGAGGGAAATCAATGTTGGAGGAGACCACCTTTATCTCGAGAGATTTTGTTTTTTGGAACTGCAATGATAAATAGAAACTCTTTTTTAGGTTACAAAAATCTCAATGTTACATATATTCCACCTCACTGAATCTAACTTCCAATAAAAACCAGCTTTTCCTTACTTGTGTACACTCAACTCAGTGGTATTGAGATCATTATCTTAAAATGATTATGAAAAAATTACTTGTACCACTCAATTTTAAATCCGTATTGATTTTATCACTTACTTGACTCAAGCACTCTCTCCACAACTAGACTGGGACAAGTATATAAACAAGCACTCCTCTCCACAACTATATTGGGACAAGTATATAAAAATAGCTGTGTTTTTGATAATGAGACGAGAAGAAAGTTCTGGTGGCTAAATGTAGATCTGATAGTCTTTGTTTTCCCAACAGTTTTGCTTGTTAAAAGGAAAACTGAAGAAATTAAAAATAATCAAACCCTCAAGCTTTTGTAGTGATTAGGATAAAGAAATAAAGTTGTAATGGTTATACAAGAGAAGTCTACTGCATGTTCAGTGAATTGTCCGTAAAAATGGCCTTGCTTTTCATGAGGATTATCATCTCTTGTTTTTGTTTCTTTAGGGGGTTTTGTATTATCTCATGTTTCTTGGTAGATTGATAATTAAGAAAGAAAAAGGAAAAACACAAATGAAGAGAAGGGATGGAGAAAGGAAGGGTGCAGTTTTTTTCTGGCTTGTTTGATAGCTGGAGAAGTGGGAGAGGTTTTTTTTAGTGTAGTTATGTTTGCCTTTTATTTTTCAAGTGCCATTTTTTTTGGAAAAAGAAGATGATGTCAAACTTAGTAAAACTGACAGGTGTCAATATCTAAAGGTTTAGCCAGTACTTGCTAACTGCGGCTTGGATGGAGGATTCTAATTCAGGTGGACTACATTGCAGAGGGACTTAATTCATCAGATTAATAGTAGAGGGACTCAATTAATCAAATCACCATAATATAGGGATGCCACAAGTAATTAACCCCTTCAGGGGTCAAGGAGAGCTCTCATGCAAGCTCTACCTGGATTTCCATTGGCAAAGGCATTGGGTTTTTGTTGCAATCAGTTCAGATTGATGGAAACTATGCCATTTATGAAAAATATAATTGTAAAGTCCAACCCTTTAAGCTTGGGTTATTTGGAAAGCATAAAGGATAGTATGCAATTTTCCTTTTCGTTTATTTAATTGGGAAACATCTAAGATTATACTTGAAATTAAGATAATGATTCTTGTTATTTGCTTGAACAGCACAATGAAATCCAGAAATGCAGTATGTCTCCTCTCGTGTTTTGAGCTCTATATACTCAGGGCCCTTTCACCTCTTTCATTCCAGCTTCCTTTTTCTTATTTAGTCCTAGCTTCTTTTGCGAGTGTCTATCCATTTATTTAACTGCTTTTGGTTTTGCAATTATGAAATCACGCATGCTAAAATATGGATTTCTAATTGCTCTGAAAATTTAGGTGAGTTTCCTATGGATTGCCCACTTCAGGACAGCCTACTACATGTTCATTACAAGGGTATGCTGCTTAATGAAGAAAAGACAGTCTTCATTGATACAAGAATTGATAATGATGGTCAGCCTTTGGAGTTTAGCTCTGGAGAAGGGCGTGTGAGTTCTCTTGTGTAAAGTATGAAATAGGTTTATCTGAATTAGTTGTTTAGGGGAATAACAAATGACTAAATTTTGTTTGTAGGTTCCTGAAGGTTTTGAAATGTGTGTGCGCTTAATGCTTCCTGGAGAGGTAGCTCTTGTTACTTGCCCTCCTGACTACGCATATGACAAGTTCACCAGGTTACTTTTTGAGATCTAGTGTGCTGCAAATACTGCATAAATTAGAGGCAATTTTTGTATTACTATTGATATCATCATTACTCTAACTTCTTTCTGACCATGTTTTCCCTTCCTATATAATTAGACCAACAAATGTCCCTGAAGGTGCTCATATCGAATGGGAAATTGAGCTTCTTGGCTTTGAGATGCCAAAGGTAACTGCATGTTGTCTTGTGGAAGTTTAGTTGAAATGCTTCTTGATGAACTCTTTTAAACACCTATAGCTTGTGTTGTGTCTTATCAACTTTGCTAATTACTGTCTATGGCTTGTCACTTAAGTCTGCTTTTGGCTCTATAGTGTTTCCTGTATTCGAACTTGATTGAGGTGAACTTGGAATCACATAGGAAACTACTATGAGTGTATTTGTGTCAGTTGATTATGCTTTAAGTCACTGAAGATACTTATTTGGAATTCATGTCAATTTCTCCCCTATTTATATCATGGTCTCCTTTTTTCAGGATTGGACTGGTTTGGACTTTCAGAGTATAATGGATGAAGCAGAAAAGATCAGAACCACAGTATGTGTGCTGTCTTTTCTGGCAATTTTGACTTGTTCTAGTTATAGCAACTTGTTTCAATTATATCAATTGGTTGTTTGGGGTGTAAATTTGTATATTATGATCTTGAAACTGTGGTGATCTCCTTGATCTTCAGGGAAACAGGCTTTTCAAAGAAGGAAAGTTTGAGCTTGCTAAGGCAAAATATGAGAAGGTAATGTGTTCTTTCCTTACTACATTCCTCTCACTTCTTGAGCATTAGCTTGCCGTTCAAATTCTTGGGTTCCCATCTTTTATTACTCTGGATTTATTTCCACCACACCGCATGAAGCCATTTGCTGGCATTGTAATGTTTTAATCAGTTTTTTGAAATTCAGTATCTATATGTTTAGGCTAGCCAGCAATCTCATTTCCTAGTTGGTGACATATATGAAATCAAGTTTGTTTTTCAATTGGTCATCAAACTGAATTATAAATTAAGATATTGAACTGTTCTTATCTGGGAAATTGTTAATTTATGGAAGTGCCATGACCTGCTATTTAGTTTTGCTAAAATATCTCTCCTCATTGTCAAAATTAGATTCTCAAGATTCTCTCTTTTATTCTGATTTCCTGTTAAGTTTTTGTGCTCATAAATGTCCGAGTTGTATTTATGAACCTTTCAAGTCCTCATATAACACCATGAAAAACTGTTCAACAGGTGCTTCGAGAATTTAATCATGTTAATCCACAAGATGATGAGGAAGGGAAAGTTTTCCTGAATACAAGAGTAAGCTTTTTGCCCCTTGCAGTGTAGGAAAAGAATCACTATCAAATATATTTTTCCATCTCTCACTTGATGCTTTCATTTCTTTCTTGGATGTTTGAAGAATTTGTTAAATCTAAATGTTGCTGCATGCTACCTCAAATTAGGGGAATGCAGAAAGTCCATTGAGACATGCAATAAGGTATGTGTTTAATTCAAATAGTTTCTGTTCTCTTACATGGAAATCTTGTCTAGCAACAGCCTCTACTAGTGCAGGGAGTACAATGTTGTGAATAAGATGTCATTGATGTTCCTGCTGTAGTTTATTGGATTTGGCTGAAAAGACAGATTTTTTAGGGCAGCAATTATATATCTCGTAATCAGTTATTGGGATTCAGGATTTTGTAAATCTTTCTGATGAGGAATTTCATGTGAAGCACAACTGGCAGTACTCTAGGTATCCAGCTCTTGTATAACATGACATGGTCCAACCTCCGTATGGCAGCACACTTTGTGCAGAAAGCTGCTGGTCAGCTCCTAGCTCCACATTAATTGCTTATGTCTTGTTTTGGGGTCGAGCATTGAAGTGGCTATCAACTAGCAGTAAGAGAGCATGCCATAGGATGATATATGATGTTCTTGTCTGATATTATCCTGCATAGGTTCCTAGGACAAGTTGAAAGTTCACCTATCTGGAAAGTGGGAATCCAGTAAAACACAGCTTGCTTTTCAATGGATGCGTAGTAGTTAACTTATCTTGAAGTCCATTGCCATCCTTCAGATGATGTTCATTGCTGATAAATCCTGCAGGTTCTGGAAGCAAATCCTGCGCACGCCAAGGCCCTTTATCGCCGTGGAATGGCGTACATGGAAGTTGGAGATTTTGAGGAAGCAAGAAGTGATTTTGAAATGGTACCTGTAGTTTTTATTTAGTGCAAAACTTCTAATTCTTTGACGTCCTTTGTCTGAATGTGCTTCTGGATGTCAGATGTTGAAAGTCGACAAATCATCCGAACTTGATGCAACAGCAGCTCTTAAAAAGCTGAAGCAGAAGCAGCAGGTAGGTTAATGTGCTTCCAAATTCTATTCGCAATTTGAGATGGAGATGCACAATTCATATCTTATACATGTCCATTTGATGAGCAGGATGTAGAGAAAAAGGCACGGAGACAATTTAAAGGACTATTTGACAAGAAGCCAGGGGAAATCGCAGATGCTGGAACTGATGAAAGAGAAGTGCAGAGTACAACTGAAAATCAGAAGAATGGTGATGTGGAGGATTCAAATGGGACCGACACGGATGATGTCGCCGATGCACCTAGAGAAGGATTGTTCTCCCTCCTGTGGCCTACTGGTAGAAGATTGTTTTCAGCTCTTGGGCTTCAAAGATGTACGATATTGTGACACAGGTAGGGGGTTGGCCGAATCAGCATATTATTTTTGTCACAGGCGGGAAAAATCTGACTGAAAGGAAAAAACATATCAAAGAAGGCTCGTCTACCATTATCATTTTAGCTTCACAAAGAAATGTAGTTTTTGGGCTACCGTTTATGATGATATGAATCCATGGCCAGAAAGACAAAAACTTGCATCATGTTATTTCCATTCCTGACCTGTTCAGTCGGTATTTCGCGTTCCGCTTCCAAATATAAAATAAAGTGGAATCGATACCATATAGTTAAAATCTCAGATTTTTGTGATCAAATACCAATCCAGATTTACCAGTCCTCCTTGTATCATTCTGTTCTGCTTAAAAGCCGAGTCATCTTTAAGAAAATCTTCAGGTTAAAATTTTCTTATTTTCTCCGTCTCTCTTTCTATAATTTTTCTAACTATGTTTGTCATTGTATTGCAGCAGCGCTAAAAGGAATATCAGAAGGTAAAAGAATGAAGGCTACATTGTATTCAAATAAGATTTTCAATTTCAAGTTCTAAAGCAAGCGACATAAACTTAAACCTTGAAGATTCTATCTTGGTCTTTGTTTTACTAATTGATATTGTTGAGATTTGAATTTCAACCACTTAAACACGTTCATATATAAAGCAAATATAAGAGAATGTGGTTACAAAAAGAATTTAAGAGAAATTGTCATTTCTTTTAAAATGAATTCTGACATTAATTTATTTTCTCATATAAATATCTACTTCTTTTCTTTTTCCTTTGTTGTTGTTGTTTGATTTGACGAGCTTTCCGACTCAATCAAGCTAGGTTGATATATTAGGACTAGAGTAGAAAACTCCTTGCCTCAACATGTGGTAAAAAAAGAGAGAAGAAGCTCCTCTGTAGAGCTTGGGTTTTAGGGTACATTATGCAATCGGTCCAAACCTTGGCGGATCTGAATCCCGTTGGTAAGAATAAAACTTGTAAGCCAAGTCGCAAGCCGGCAAATTGGAAATCCACAAAATCATTCAGTAAATCTTTTTTTTTTTTTTTATGCGAAATGAGCTTTTACATTGAAGATGAAAAAAAAATAATAATAATCACAAAACACGTTCAGAATATGAGCAATGTCAACACATCAATCATAAACATCATTGTTAACAACGAAAATGAATATAGAATACATTTGGATTTCGCGTATAATTCTTCCGTTAATTTCGTTAATACTGTTTTTTAGTTTGGTTGTCTCATTGTATGTCATATATATAATATCTACAATGTGATTCCACAGCTAGAGTGGACTTTTAGTCAACAAACTTGAATAAATATATGATAGATACACGTACATTTGTAATGAAGAATAAGAAATAATTTTTAAATAATAAAATTATTTTCTTTGTATCTTAATAAAAGGAAAAAATAAATTAAAAACATAAAAAACAAATCTACAATGCAACTTTCCATTTCTATTTAAAAATAAGAATAAACAATAACTTTGATTGAGAAACCATATCTTAAATTGTGTTTGGTAATGTCATGCATGATACTTTATAAAAATTCACATTATACAAAAACATATTCAAACGAAAAATTAGTACACGGACTTAATCAAGGAAGGAGCCACTGAAGTTTATTTGATCCCTATAATTGTATAAATTATTCAATTGCATCCCTTAATAATAATAATAATAATAATAATAATAATAATAAGTGGCTTCTCATATGATATAATATATGGATTTAACCTTTTTTATTTAATATATATTGAAATTGTTTATACAAGAGAAATATCATAATACAAAAAATATATTTTTAACAATAATATGCAAAAAAAATAAAAACAAATATATGAACCAGTTAGAATAAAAGCTAAAAGCGATCAATAATTTATTATGCACGCATTCATAATTTACTGTTAATTTGCATAGTAAAATTATCATTTGTCCTACACAATTGAATCCATAGATTCAACAAAGTTTTTTAATCTTCATTAGTGGTATTGTCTATGAGAATTTGAATAAAACTCTTGTTTGTTTCTTGTTTTAATATTTCTCATTTATTTAATTCTAAAATTTTCATAGATAACATAAAAACCTAGGGGTGAGGGTCACTAACCTCCCACCTTCCTCATCAGCTTATATGGAACTCTATCAACTCATTTAACAGATGATAACATGTACCAGTATTATATTAGCTACCTAACGATAACCCAATTCCCTATAAAACTTATCAGTTACTATATAAATTCTTGTCGTGCTAGTTGTACCAATAGTCCTTATTAAACCTATTATGCAATGTCAATTCCAATATCCTGAAGAAAATGACTAGAACAAGGTAAAAAGTAAACATTATACCAACTTTTACAAGAAGTAGATCATGTCACCAAGAGAAGCAATCTCATGCATGATCATTTAGATATAATCTTTATAAGTCAAAAGGCAAAACTAAAAGTTACAATCATCCTTATTAACAAGCTCATTTTCCTTTAAAATCTCACTCAATCATTTCAAAACCAAAGAGGCAATATAAAGATGAAGATAAAATGAACTCAAGTTAGATACAAGGATCATTACTATATGATAGCGTGTTGAACGCACACCTCTCTACTTTGTAGCCAACAAAATGAGCTTAGATAACTATGGTGGATTGTTAGACCATAATAAACATGTTTAGAATATAGAAGCAACTTGGAATTGGTGGTGCAAGATTTAAAAGCTACAGGCAAGGTCTTTCCAACTACATCTTAGCAACTTGGAATTGGAATAAGGGCTTTTGCAAGATTTAAAAGATCCATGTAAGCCTAGTATCATAGCTTGAAATATGATCTAATATCTAGTTTTTAGACTTGTATGAGAAGTTGATTGCTCATTTCAACACATGAAGAGATTAATTGAAATTTTCTTTAGTATTCATTTAGAGAAAAAAAGAATCACTAGAGTTTATCTAAAGAAGTTTAATGAAGAGATACTAAAAGTAGAAAGTCTCTTAGAACATGTAGCAACAAAAGCCCTTATTAGTAGAATTCATAATTACTCTATTTGGAATGACCTTATGTTCTCCCCAAGAGAAATATACTTAATATGAAACAATTAATAGATAATTACATTCAAATGGAATAATCTAGTATATCATGACAAGATATCCTTGCTTTAACAAACTAAGGGAAGTATCTCCAAAGCTTTGGTGGCTAGGTAGGTGGTTAGCATAGTGGACATACTCTATCTTTTAATGGTTAGCATAGTGGACATACTTTATCTTTTAAATAATTGAATATCTCAAAGAAACTGAGCTATTCTAGCAATAATATATGTATTTTGTCTATTATTACTAATAATTGAAGGATTATATTCAAATATACAAGTCATGAAGTCCCTCTTATTATCAAAGTAAATCACCTCTATATGAGGTTAGAATCCTACCAAGAAAGGCATAGGACCACAACTATCAACAGTCATGTAGTTTACAAAACTTAAGGTGAGAGGATAATGAAACCAAAT
Source organism: Salix dunnii (assembly GCA_015731905.1). Classification (NCBI taxonomy): domain Eukaryota; kingdom Viridiplantae; phylum Streptophyta; class Magnoliopsida; order Malpighiales; family Salicaceae; genus Salix; species Salix dunnii. The sequence goes on from CM027674.1 coordinate 11,559,366, forward strand.
AAGAGAGTGAGAAGAAGTGTCAACAACAATACTACTATTTAAATTTATATCATCAAAGATAATGAGATTTATTGTAGTATGCATAGGACTTGGAGAAACAGGATTTGGGTTAATATCATATGCAAGGCTTAGTAATGGACTAGGTGAGGGTGTCATTATCATAGGGGAGCGAGGAACTACATGCCGAGAACTATGCCTTTTCTTAGTCATTTGGCATAAACATTCCTACTTCCAACTATTTCTATATCAATATTGATGTCTATTTCATCACTTTTCTATTTAGTTTTTTCTATTACCTTTACTTCAAGTTTTTTACTCCTCCTAAGCTTCTTCCTCTTAAGATTCATCATCTTGATATTTTTCATTCCGAGACTTTTTTTTTTGCATTTTTAGAGGATAATGATGATGGATTCAAAGATTTTATATATATATATATATACATGGCTCAAGGAGTGGGGCCTTCCTAAAAGGAAAAATATTGGTATAATAGTTATGTTGTCCAAAATGCAAGGAAGATGACAAAATATCTCTTGTACCATAAATCTATTATCTAAAGAATACCTTTTGACCAATCAAATAAGATAGTATTAACAATTATCAGCAAGATATCTAAATACATTCTCTTTATTTGAACTTAAATGAGCAACATTATTTACAACAAACACTCTCCAAATTATAGAACATACCCCACACTTTTTTAAGAGAGATTACATAGTCACTTTTCCAGTTATTTATTTACAATGATTTTTCTTGAAAAATATCTTTGAAGGGATTTTGTGTTCTTTTCTTTGAAAATTATAAAATCATGCCACACCTTTATTAGCTTTAAGATAACTAGCCAAGCCACATAATATTTAAACAATTCAATAGTGGGAACTTGACCTTTAAATCTTGAATACTTGTTAAAAGTTGTTGCAATCATTCACCCATATGGGTGTAGTTGGCTCACAAACATGGTATAGTAGGAGAGTATATATATTGAAAAACCATATAAAAGAAACATATACTCAAGACTAAATATGCACTTAAAAGGCGTGATCTTAAAAATCTTGGTTGCTACCTCTAGTGTTGTACTTATTCTTTCAAAAGAAAGTAGAGTCCTAACATTATACCCTACCCTCAGGTTAAACGTTCACTAATTGATAATATTATCATTTATAGTGCTCTTATATGAATCACAGGATTGAGGTGGGTTAAATATAGACATGATGGATTGATATACTCTATGAGAAAATTCAGTGTCTATACTCCTCCTAACATGATGAGAAGAATAAACTCCTTCACTCTCACTAGTAGAAATACTAACCCTAAGATCTCATCTACAAAAGTTTTTTTTTATATCGAGCTATACTTAAGAGCAAGTTCAAAAATCAAGAAAAAAAAGTTTCCTTGCCCTATCTCTGCACACTAAAGATTCGCCAAATATAATTCAAAAGAAAAAAGAATGTGATGTTGAAATATAGGAGAAATAATGGTTATTTATAGTGGTGATTCTATCGTAACCATTAGAGTCATGTTGGCACACCCATATGAAATGATAAAAAGATGCACCAAGAATCCTGATGTAATTGAGATTCTATAGTATTATCATGAACACAACTATACTTAAGGTGTCTTATGATTCATAATATAGCTACAAGCTTTAATTCTCACAAATGTTGGTCATGATATCACTAGGATTTATTATAAGTTCATACTTTCTTTATATATATATATATACACATAATTCATTATTCTTTTTTTACTGCATATGGATTTTAGTAAAGTAAATTCTTAACAATGCAGTTGTTAAAAATTTACATGGGAGGAAAATGATGAAGATATTAAATTTTTTTAACTAAGTTAGGCTAATGCCTAACATAGTTTCTCTCTCATCTCCCAATCTTTTTTCATTTATGAAGAGCTACAATCCTACGATAACTTCATGTGAAAAAAGTAATAAGAAAATAAGGTTACCATCTAAGCAAATGAATTTTTTCCCTAGATTTTTCATGTTATTTGGGATAAATTCCATGTTTTAGTAATAGAGGGGAGGCTTATCTCAACACAACACATAACAAGAAAAATGTATAACTCCTTTTATCTAATATTTTACATAGTATTTAGCTAAAAACCTAAACAACAAACTTTGGCATCAAAGCATTTATCTGTAGATAAAGCCCTCATCCAATTGAAATATTATTCATGAAGAAAAACCAAATTCAATGAAGCACTTTAAAGCTTTATGAATATGGGAAACAAACAAAACAAAGGGATATACTGCTCAACATTGGTAAGAACTATGAGCATAGGAAAAACTCTTATCACAGAGACTTGTTTTGCTCATGAATCAATCATATATATCACTAACAACAACTAGGAAAGATAATTTAATTTGAGCTCCATAAATGTCGACCTGAATTAGATAGATGGATATTATTTAATAATTACTTTATTCGATGAGTGATTAATTTGGTATGGATATTATCAAATTTAATCTAACACCTCAAACCTAACACAAAATATATATTTATGTCATATAGATATATTTGTAAGAAAAATAGATCTTTTTTAATATATATATATATATTACTTTTCATCAAATAATAAATAAATATGGATACCTATATGAACACCTAAAATCTCATGGATAATTTATAAATACATTATTTTCAACCTGACAAGTAACAAATAAGATTTAAATATTAAGAAATATATTTCACAAATACCCATTACCACCCTAGCAATTAATCCATATTGACAACCTCACAAATAAAATTCAATAAGTGAACATTTTGCTCATTATCATTACTATTAGTAGACATATTAGTATTTTGGTGCTAGTACCATAGACCCTCCATGTTGTCCTATTATTTATCACCATATGCAATATGATAAGAATCACATAAATTTGGTGAGTTCATGATACATGTAAGCAAAACATTATAACCAGAAACAATACTTTATTTTTCTTGGTTATTTTTTTTAGTTTAATCGTTTTATATTGTGTTAGTTGAGGATTGAACTTGACAATTTAATTTCATATGCTTTTTATCAGGTTTTTAAGGTGTCAATGGTATCAAAAAACTATCCTGCCATTTGCTTGATGCTTGATTTTTTAGAAAAAAAAATATCATTTTTTTTATTTTAACAAAATTAAAATTAGGGAATAAAAATCAAGAATATGTGAAAAAGTAAGGCTTTTTTAGGTCTACTACTATTTGTTATGTTTTTTTATGGGAGGATTAGCTTTGAGACTTGTTTTTTTGTATTTTAGTCCCTTTAATGTCACAATTATATATTTTGATCCAAAACTTCAATGTATTTATATTTAGATCTCTAAGTTTGACAAGCTAGAGAGAATTGCTCAAAAAATACAGAGGAAAGAAAATCAATAGTTGTTTATATTCTAGCAACGAAAAATATATTTTTGGTGTCAATGAATTTCATTTAATAAAAGGAGTTTCATTGAGGTATCTCTGTTATGAAAAAAATCAATGACAACAACATAAATAGCAAACATGCACACGCACACAGACTCAAGGATTTTACGTGGTTCAGCAAATTTTGCTTACGTCCACGGGAGCTATAGAGGATTTTATTTTGTTTTAGAGAAACAATACAAGGCTGAATTCTTAACAGCCACAACCCTACACACATTCTCCATTACACTGTCATGATATATATATATATATATATATGTGTGTGTGTGTGTGTGTGTGTGTGTGTTATACGGCATAAACCCTTGTAGTTTATTACTAGAACTCTAGTTGTTCATGCAGATTAGACAATGAGCTGGCAAACTTGATCTTTATCAAGATAGTGATGATCCAGTTATCATAAAATGCTTAACAATTCTCCCACTTGAGGATTGGAACATCCATTATGTTGTTTATCTTCTTCAGTAGTTATCCTCCACCTCTATAGCTCACTGCCCCTGTTTTATGTTGAGAGGCCAACTGAAGTTGAGCACAACTTCAGTTTCTCAAGTGTAACACCCTTTGTCAACATATCAGCAGGATTTTTACTTTCACAAATTTTTTCGAGTAATAATTGCCCATCATCCAGTAGTGATCGTATAAAGTGATACTTAATTTGGATATGCTTTGTCCTGGAATGAAATACTGGGTTCTTGGCAAGAAATATGGCACTTTGACTGTCACTATAGAGAGTGCCCTTCTGGTCCTTTTTACCCAATTCTTTCAAGAGACTTTGTAGCAAAATAATCACTTTTGCAGCTTCTGAAAATGCAATGTATTCGGATTCTGTTGTTGACAAAGAAACTGTCTTTTGTAGATTAGACCCCCATGAGACTGTAGTGCCACCAAAAGTGTAAATAAATCCCGTGGTGCTCTTTTTGTTGTCAATATCTCCAGTTAGATCAGCATCAACATAGCCTTGCACTTATGAGTTTTCTCCTGAAAAACATAAGCACGATTCTGTGGAGCCTTTTAAGTACCTTAAAATCCATTTTACTGCCTCCCAATGTTGTTTTCCTGGGTTACTCATGTATCTACTCACAACTCCCACTGCATGGGAAATATCTGGTCTAGTACAGACCATAGCATACATAAGGGAACCAATGGCTGAGGCATAGGGAACCTTGTTCATGTAGTCTTGTTCCTCTTCTGATTTAGGTTATTGATCTTTGCTGAGTTTGAAGTGAGTGCCCAAAGGTGTGTCAACTGGTTTAGCATCTTCCATGTTGAACCTACTAAGTACCCTTTTTACATACTGAGCTTGAGATAGTGTCAACGTGCCTCTGTCTCTGTTTCTAACAATTCTCATGCCAAGGATTTGTTTTGCATCTCCCAAATCCTTCATTGCAAAGTGCTTTGACATCTGTTTCTTCAAATTATTGATTTCATCAATATTAGCCCCTGCAATAAGCATGTCATCTACATACAATAACAAGAAAATATAAGAATTGTTAAAGTGCTTGATATAGCAGTAGTGATCTGCCTGACATCTAATGTATCCTACATTAAGCATAAAGTTATCGAACTTCTTGTGCCACTGTCTAGGAGCTTGCTTCAGACCATACAAGCTCTTCTTCAATCTGCAAACTGAATCTTCATGCCACTGTACGACAAACCCCTCAGGCTGGTGCATGTAGATGTCTTCGTCAAGGTCTCCATGAAGAAAAGCTGTTTTCACATCTAGCTGCTCAAAAAACAAATCTTCAATAGTAACCATAGCCAGTACTAACCTGATGGTTGTGATCTTTACCACAGGGGAGAAAATTTCAGAGTAGTCAATACCCTGTTTTTGTTGGAAACCTTTCATGACAAGTCTAGCCTTGTACCTCTTGTAGCCATCATGCTCAGTTTTTACTCGGTACACCCACTTGTTGTGTAAAGCTTTCTTTTCTGGTGGTAGTTTCGTCAGCTCCCATGTTTGATTTTCTAGCAAAGAGTTCATCTCTTCCTTCATTGCCAACTCTCACTTGCTAGAGTGTTCATCTTGCAAGGTTTCATGGTAGCTCTGTGGTTCTCCACCATCTGTCAACAAAATGTAATTTAAGGTAGGTGAAAAATGTTGTGATGGTCGTGTGATCCTAGTTGTCCTGCGAATTGCAGCCTGAGGAGTGTTTAGTCCTGGATTGAACAATGGAATAACAGGAGTGGATGTACTGGATCCACTCTCCTCATCACTCACTTCTCTTTTATGCATTACGTCCTCTGGTAAATCATCCAATTTAACAAAATCAGATTCCTGAAGGGCTTTTTCTTCATTTGGACTGGTCTTGTTTTTTAACATAATTTTCTCATTGAAAATCACGTTTCTGCTTCTTATGATTTTATGTTCCTGGTCATCCCAGAGACGATAGCCAAATGCATAATCTCTATAGCCAATGAAATAACATTTCCTTGACTAGCTTCAAGTTTATTACGTGTATTAGAATCAATCAGAACATAGACAAGACAACCAAAGATTTTAAGATGAGATAACTTAATTTCTTTCCCTCTCCAAACCTCCTCAGGCAGCTCATAATCCAACGGGACTGATGACCCTCTGTTTATCAGATAGACAGCAGTGCTGACTGCATCGCCCAGAACATAGGTGGTAATCCAGCGTGTAATCTCATACTTCTAGCACGCTCATTAGTGGTTCTATTCATTCGTTCAGCAACTCCATTTTACTGTGGTGTCCCAGGAATAGTTTTCTCCATCCTAATGCCGTGGTTTGCATAACATTCTTTAAACCTGTCGTCGATGTATTCACCACCATTATCGGACCTTAAGCATTTCAGCTTTAGGTCTATTTCTGTCTCAACCATGGCCTTCCAATTTTTGAACACATGAAATACGTCAGATTTATATTTCAAAAAATAGATCCATACCTTTCTACTATGATCATCAATAAACATGACATAGTAACGAGATCCTCCAAGAGAAGTCACTAGAGAAGGTCCCCACACGTCTGTGTGCACAAGGTCCAGTTTCCTTGTTTTGGGTGTTCTTCCTCCTTTCAAGAAGCTGACCTTCCTCTGTTTCCCCATGATACAACTTTCACACATACTGAGGTCAACTGATTTTAGTTCTGCCAGCTTGCCTTTAGACAGGAGTTCTTTCATGCCTTTCAGACTCATGTGCCCGAGCCTATAATGCTATAGGTCTGCAACGTTGTCTCAACAATGGTAGCGATGGTGTTGCTAGGATCAGTAGTAGTATAGAGCGTGTTGTTTTTCTTTCCCTTAGCTAATACTAGTGCCCCCTTTTTTACCATCCAGGTGCCATTTGAAAACGCTACTGAAAACCCACACTCATCAAGTTGTCCAACAGAGATGAGATTCTTTTTCAGTTCAGGAATGTGTCTAACCTTCTGTAAGGTCCAATTTCTCTTGTTAGGAAGTGCAACATCGACATCTCCCATTCCTACTATGTCCAGAGCCTCCGCATCAGCTAGATACACCTTCCCAAAATCACCTGCAACATAGTTTTGCATTAATTCCCGATGGGAAGATGTGTGAAAAGAAGCTCCTGAATCCAGTACCTAGTCTTCTACTAAGCTATGTACTGCAAGTAATAGAGCATCTTGTACTTCTTCAGTTATCAAATTAGCACTGTCAATCTCAGTCTTCCTAGGATTTTTACAATTCCTTTTTACATGGCCAGTCTTCCCACAATTCCAGCAAGTTGCTTGATGACCAATCCTTGATTTGCTCATGCCCCTGGATTTTGATATGCCTCTATTTGTGTTCCTGTATTGTGCTCTTCCCCGAGAGTCAACATTCAAAGCTGAGCTTAATCCTGAGATTTCGTTTGAATCTCTCCTTTGCACCTCCTCGGCCAAAATCAAATCACGAATATCATCATATTTTAATTTTGATTTTCCAGCAGAATTACTGACAGCCATTCGCATGGCTTCCCAACCATTAGGTAGTGATGCCAAAAGTATCAAAGCACGTATCTCATCATCAAATTCAATTTCAACAGACGACAATTGATTTGTGATGGTATTAAAATCATTCAGATGTTGTGCAACGGATGTATCATCTGACATCCTCAAATTGAATAAATTTTTCATTAGATGTACCTTGTTATTTGCTGATGGCTTTTCATACATTCCTGACAAGGCCTTCATGAGTTCTGTAGTCGTTTTCTCCTTGATGACGTTATGAGCAACGGATCTCGATAGAGTTAGTCGAATAACCCCCAGAACCTGTCGATCCAACAGACTCCAATCAGTAGCTGTTATGTTGTCTGGTTTTGTCCCTAACAATGGAAGATGGAGTTTCTTCCCATAGAGGTAGTCCTCTATCTGCATCCTCCAATATCCATAGTCTGTGCCATCGAATTTCTCGATCCCTAATGCTTTCACATCTGCCCCAGCCATTGTTTTTCTCAGATCTTGAGCCAAGCTCTGATACCAATTGTTATGAAAAAATCAATGACAAAAACGTAAATAGCAAACATGCACACACACACAGACTCAAGGATTTTACGTGGTTCAGCAAATTTTGCTTACGTCCATGGGAGCTATAGAGGATTTTATTTTGTTTTAGAGAAACAATACAAGGCTGAATTCTTAACAGCCACAACCCTACACACATATTCTCTATTACACTGTCATGATATATATATATATATATATATATATATATATATATATATATATATGTGTGTGTGTGTGTGTGTGTGTGTGTGTGTGTTATACGGCATAAACCCTAGTAGTTTATTACTAGAACTCTAGTTGTTCATGCAGATTAGACAATGAGCTGGCAGACTTGATCTTTATCAAGATAGTGATGATCCAGTTATCACAAAATGCTTAACAATCTCTACCTTTATCCTTCCTAGATATAGTAGATTGGAGTTGAGATTTTTTTAGCTTGATTTTGTGTTTTTGAAGCAATTTAGGGCTGTTTTAGTTGAAAGATTGGTTTATTAAGGTTTTAAGCATGTTTTTAGGTGGTTTTAGCTAAAAATAGATTGAAAATAACTTTTTAGGTACAAAACACCCTTGTTATGACTTTCTAGCAACTCTTTGATCATTAAAATTTGGAAAAGCAAATGGTGTATTGTCTTCAACTACAACACACTTGGCCTGTTTTACCCCCCCTAAATTTCTACTACTACTAATAATAATAATCCATTCATGAGGTTTTTTTTATTAAATTTTATTTGGTGGTCTCCTTTGCTTGTCAATTTTATTTTTATATAGTTAAATAAATAAATTCCAAAAAAGAGTTATTAAACCCACTTGGATTTATAACCCAAGTCTATCCAAAACATTGTTGTCTTAGTATACAAAAAGAATACAAAAAGAAATGGTTACATTGACAATGTCTTGAATTATAATTAACTGGGTCTCATTAGGTTTGCTCTCACCTGATTCAATTTGAAACACAATTAGAAAAAGAGCCCTAGTCAGGAGGTCACCAACTTTGTTTATTAGAGCTGATTAATTTTGGATTTAGAGATGATTTTGATTTTATTTGTTCTAATGTATAATTTTACTTGTGATCTTCCTTGGTGGGGATCACAGGGATAATTGCATCTGCATATCCAATTATTTGTTAATTTGATCCACAATAAAATAACCCCATTTTAGTTGTTCAACGGAAATAGCAAAATATATATTTGACTCAATTTTAATGTTTTTTTATGGGATTGGAACTATATTTTGCCAATAAATTTATTGCAAAAGCTATATTTGACTTGCACAATTTACAAGATATATAAGTGCTCTAATAGCATTAAGATATGATACTTCTAGACAAAAAAATCTCTCCAACCTCTTCTGTAGTAAAAAAAGATCTTTTTTCGCATCAAGTGATTGAACAACCATAGGTGTATTCAAGTGATTGAATAACCATAGGCGTATTCAAAGGTTGAACACTATCCATATAAAAAAAAAATGCTGTAGGACCTTTTGTATATACATTTATTGATGTAAAAATATTTCATTTGAAAAATATTTGATTTGTAAACCAAGACAAAATTTTATCTTTTTAAGATCTTTCATCTCAAATTATTTTTCAAATAGGTTGTAGTTTTTATGAGCTCATCAGGAGTACCAATAATATTTAAATCATCAACATATGCTGTAATAATAACAAATTATTTTCTTAATAAAAATATAAGGACAAATCTCATTATTCTTAAACCCTCTTTTTAAGAGATATTCATTAAGACGATTATACCATATCTGACCAAATTGCTTCAATCCATACCAAGAGTTTTGCTGTTTAATGGAATAAAAACTTCTAGAATCATTACAAAAGGCTTCATACATTATAAATCCTTTAAGGATTTTCATTTGAATGTCTTTATCTAATGATTTATACAGATATGTTGCAACTACATACATTATATGCATATCTAAAGTTTTAAAGACCGCTAAACCAATTAAAAATCTGAGAGTGATTGTATCCATAACTGGAGAATAAGTTTTCTCATAATCAATATCGAGTCTCTATGAGAAACCTTGTGTAATAAATCGCGCCTTATATCGCACAATTTCATTATTCTCATTTTATTTTCTAACAAAAACCCATTTATATCCAATGGCTGTAACACCTTTAGGTGTATGAACGAGAGGTCCAGATACTTCATGTTTTGCAAGTGAGTTTAACTCTATTTGGTTTGCATGTATGAACTACAAATCCAAATACTTTACATTTCACAAGTGAGTTTAACTATATTTGGATTGCTTCTTTCTATATTGATCAATCATTTAGATGTCGATATTATTCAACAGTTTGTGGTTCAAATTCATCATCATTTCTAGTGATGCCAAAAGCAACCTTAAATGTAAATACATCATTTATGATAATTTTATCTTGTTCTAAAATCTCTCATATATGAATATAGTTTATGAAGATTTCATTATTTTCAAGTTCTTGGTTCTCTACAGAAGGTCTTTCTTGAGGAGGATCAATATTAAAAGATAATTTGAATACAAGATTTGATGTTTGTTTTGTGAGTGAGGACTCTCCAAGAGTACCATCGTCTATTCGTTGGAGTTTTTGTTTCTAGGATTTTTGTCTTTAGCGTTGATAGGTTTTCCGTGCTTCAAGCGTGATATAGATTCTTTTCCTACTATGTTGATTTTTTTGTGCATCAGGAATTTCAATTCAATATAGAGAATTTACAGCAGGAATATCGGGTAATTGATTTGCAATAATTTGTCCTTAGATCAAAATGAGATAACTTTGGGTTATTCCAAGTAATTTCTTGTTGTGCTTCGTGCACTAATTTTTCTTTCCCTAATGGTGAGAAAATATTCCCATTAAAATGGTTGTCTTCGAAATGTGCATTAAGAACATCACAAATCAAAGGTTAAAGAAATCTAATAATAGATAAAAAATCAAAACCAACATAAATTCCTCTTCTTCGTCATGGATCCATTTTAGTCATTTGTAGAGGTGTTACAGGTACATATACTGCATAACCAAGAGTTCATAGATAAAATATATTTAGTGATATACCATAAACAAGTTGTAAACAAGAATAACTATAGTAAATACTTGCTCTAATTCTAACTAATGATACAACATGTAATATAGTATGTCCCCAGACAGATGTAAGCAATTTTGATTTCATAAGTAATAGTTTTGCAATTAATTGGTCATTTTATAAATGATTATACTAGACTTTTTATTCCAATAATCTCCATCATAAAAATCCATGCCACTTTTTTATTATGAGTTCATTATGTCTCCACTTCTAGTGGTATGGTAGGTTGCTTTTAGAAGAATTATTTCTTCTTCTTTTTTATTTATTTTTTCTATACCTATATCCTTGATGCTTTCTTGTTTTTTGGAGAAAGATTGCATTTATTTCAGGAAATGGTTTATAACCTGTGGGATGATATTGATGATATTTCATAAAAAAAAACTCATTATTCTTTTTAGCCACAAGAAGACATGAAATTAGTTTCGAGTACCTTTTAAAATTACTCTCTATATTGTTGTTGCAGGACAATGTTTAAGGCATAAAAAGTGGAGAATTTCTTTCTCTAACATTCAGCATTCTATGATATCTTCATCACACAATTTCAGTTGTGAGGTAATTTATTAAAAAATATAATTATATTCACTAACTGATTTAAAGTCTTGCAACCTCAGGTGCAACTAATCATAATAAGCTTGAGGAAATATGATATACTTTTAGTGGTCATATCTTTCCTTTAAATTTTCCACTTAACAAGAGAGTCTTTTATTGTCAGATCTTTTTTTTCAATCCTTCGTGGAGATGATGACAAATTAAAATCATTGTTTTTGCATGATTCTACAATGATGTGTTATTTCCTTCTTTTATGGTCTCTCCAAGTTTCATAGTTTATAAATGAATCTTGGCGTCATGGATCCATGACAAATAATTAATTATAGAGATATCAAAAGCGGTAAATTCAAGTCTTGTCATATTTGACTTTATTTTTATTTATAAAAATAAGAATTAACTTATTAAATAAAATCATGAATATAAAAGAAAAGAAAAGAAATCAGTTTCTTAAGATTGCTATTTATTTAACTTTAGAAATGCTAGTTTTTCATAGATTATATTTAATTTATCTAATTCTTCAGGTGTGTAATACTAGTTTTTTATGAACTGTTTTTAATTTATTTTATTCTTTAGGAACTATATATCTCTTTTTATGAATAAAAAGGAAAGAAAAATTGCCAAAAATAAATTAAAATAATTAAAAAAAAATATTAGAATTAATATAATCCACATAATAATTGTACTGATAACATGTTATAAAAAGAAAAAAATAATTACATATAAAAGCAAAATTTTTCAAAGTATGATTAAGAGAGACAAGAGAAAAACACATTTCTTACATGAATTGTTCTATTTTTTTCAAGTTCTAAGAATACATGATGAGTTGATCTACTTATAGGAGAAGAAAATGAATTGAAGGGTCATCGAAATTCAAAAGACTAAACTCGAGTTATAAACATTCAATACACATAATAATGAATTTATAACCTATACTAAGAATTATTTTATTTTGATGGTATTTAAATTATTAAGAAATATTTTCATATAATTAATAATCATATAAAAGTAGTTTCATTATCTCGTAATTAATATTTTTTGTATATTGAAGATACGATTACAAAAACGAGTGTCAGAATTGTCTCCAGGTAATTATATCTTTAAAACTCAGCATTTTCTTTGTTAACAAACATCGAAGCACGCAAGTTCTCCATCTACATACCAATTAGAAGCTCTTAATGAACTACATTGATAAAGACACCTTCCCGGCTAAGCTCATAGATTTAATATCCTCAATTAACTTCTGCAAGTTGGAGTAAGAAGATCCACCTTCCTTCACGCTATCACGAGCCATTCTTGCATATTCAACTGTCGATTTGACAATCTCATCACTTTCCATCAAATTCCTTACCAATTTCTCAATTAGGTCCCTGCTACACTTGTCTTTCATATCAAATCCAATCTTCCATAACTCGCTAACGCATCTACTATTCACTGGTTGGTCAGCAATCATGGGCCAGCAAATCATTGGAACTCCAGCAAAAATACTCTCCAATGTCGAGTTCCATCCACTGTGAGTTAGAAACCCTCCAATGGCTGGATGGGCGAGGACCTCTTCTTGTGGAGCCCAATCCACAATGCATCCCCTCTCCTTAGTTGCAACTTGAAGTTCCAGTGGAACCTCACTAACATCATCTTCTCCCATGATTGAGTCAGATCTTATGACCCACAGGAATGGTTTCCCACAATTCACTAAACCATGCCAAAACTCCAATAGTTGATCACGAAATAGACCAACCAAACTACCAAAACTGACAAATATTACCGATCTTGACGGATGAGAATCAAGCCACGCAATGCAGCCTCTGTCTTCCTTCCACAAGAGACCCTTGGAGGAAGTTGTTGCACAGGGGCTCTTGGCGAAGGTATCGAAGAGACCTTGGAGAGGACCAAGAGTGTAGATTTTGGAAAACAAGGAGCCGAGTTTAGAGACCACTGAGGCTTCGAGTCTATCAAAGGTATGAAGTATGAGACCAGATGCTCGTGGCATAGCTACAATTTCCTTGATGAAGAACTGCAAAAGCGGATCATTAGCTTCTTTGAGTCTGCAAATGCTTGGGAGGTCTCGACACCGGAAGGCGCCTTCCAATCCAGGAATACATGTAATGGTCTTGTCCATGTCTACATCTGCTGGAATACCATTACCAGCATTGACATGTTTTTTCGTAAAAGAATTTCATGCATGAGCTACATATCAATTGGGATTAACTTTTCTTTTCCTAACAAGAGCATAAACAGAAAAAAGAAGAGGGTGATAATTTGTTTATATTTGATAGATTGATATTACTCTTAATTAAATAATATAAAGATTTAAATGTTGTGAACTCATGGTCAAATCTTTTATTTTTTAATTTATTATGCTATGATAAATACAAACAATTGCTAATAATGAATGTTAGAGGACAATTCAACCAGTTCATCATAACTTATAAAAAATGACTTTCTACTTTATGCTATAATTCAAAAACTGTTTTGTAAATAATTTATGATAAAAAAGAAGTTAAAAATGACTACAGTTAGAAGTCTGTTGGATAAATATTATCTAATTTAAATGCTTCAAGTTTAAAGTAGTTTTTATTTTATTTTGTTATTAAATCAAAATCTTAACTCAATTTTCTATCAAATTAAAGCTTATTTCTAACTAAAGATGTTTACCTTGCTTACGAGTTAAAAATTAAAAAGAAATTCAGAAGTCGTTCGAACAAAATCTAAATTATTTTAAAATTCATGAATCAACAAAACATTTTCATGTTCTCTTATAATAATAATAATAATAATAATAATAATAATAATAATACCTCAAGACATTCTTATCGAAGTAAAAAAGAAAACAATTCTCTATGAAAATTATATTCTTATAGCTACCTACCCTGTGATTTGTTTTCCTCACTTTCATGAACATCTTGAGTCATCATCACATGTACAAGATTTTTTTTTTAATTATGTGAGGTTCACGAATCAATTATTAATTCCACTAGATAATATTTGAGATTAATGAAATCCAAACAATAATTACGAGTAAACAAGTTTGACAAACCTTGGAATGGAACTTCCCCTTCTTCAATGAGTTTTGTGAGATGGAAGTAAGTCCATGTGCTACAAGCACTTTGTGTTCTAAAAGTGATGATTGGTATTTTGAGCTCCTCGGCAACATCGATAGCAAAAGACATGATCCCATCAGCGATGATACACGTCGGAGGCTCCCACCGGCCATTCCTTTGGCCAAGATTAACTAACAAGTCGCGAAATTCTGTCCTGGTCTCATCTCTAGAAGAGATTAAGAGTTCATGGATGGTTGAGGCCGAGCGAGGATGATCGGATGCGAGACCATCAGGGATGGACCTGAATTGAAACCTGGGGAAGCGACAGTACGTGGTGACTATGTTTGTGGAATGTTCAAGACGATCCTGAATGTGATTGGAGTTGATGAAAGTGGCTTCAAAACCAGCATGGCTAAGAAGCTCTGCTAGCATGAGCATTGGTTTGACATGACCTAGAGCAGGGAAGGGAAGGAAGGCTACGTGAGGGACAACAGGCTGGTCCATGGTGGAGCTTCGATTTGGTTAGGACACGGTATTGAATTGCAATGGATATATGAGGTCTACGAGCCATGATCCATCATCAATCAGTTACATCTGCCCAAATAAAATTACTTGACGGAAGATGACAAAGCTATGCACTGCTATGACTTTTGACCTCAAAATGGGTAGCTAGTGGGTGGCCAGTATTTGATTGTCCTAAAACCATAACAAAAGGAGACTCGGATTAAATTAATTATTTGTTTCAGATAGAAAGAGACACACCATCCATCCCTGATTGCAGCGGGCCAGTGTTGTCAAGACCTCGCCAGCAGCAAGAAAAAATTTATGGTCTTGTTTTAGAAAAGAAAAGGCATAGTAAACATAAAACTTCAAGGGAAACCAGCTGGTCCAGCCCAGAAACATTATCTTTGATATTTCTTTTTGCCCAGTCTTCAGAGTGGATTCGGTCAAATATCCATTGTTTTCTACTTTTCTTCCTTCTCAAGGAAAATTTTGGATTCCTCTTAACTAAGCCACAAAAGACAATGCGATTCCTGTAAACCGAAGACTTTGATTCAAACAAGTTACCGCAGGTCCATAATATAATATTAGAATTAGAAAGAAACTAAAGTAGTTCGGTATGCACTCACTGTTCATACACATTCATATATACTATGGATATTTGATCTGCTGCTTAAACGTGTATTCAATTTTAATTGTAAATGACACTTGGTTCATGCTCAGCTTATTTTTCCCCATCGAGAATATAAAACCTATTCGAGACAAGAAGGGGAGCTATTCCCTTTTTGACAGCAGCATCTTTCTTCCTGGTAAAGGTTTTTTTTTCCCCTAACATGCTTCTTCTTTGTGTTTTTTAAACTGGGATATTTATAATAATTTATATGAATCATGACTAATATTCAGATATATTTTTTTTAATATTTTATCTTTATTTTTTTCTTATTTTTATTTAAAAAGGTGTTTTCCCCTTATATTTTTTTCTTCCAACCAACTTCCTTTTTTTTGTCTGTTTTTTTAATAAACGGGGATCTTTTTTTAACATTTTTTTTTCATTTTTTATAACCGAGGTGTCCAAGTCAGTTTTTTTTTAACCAGGTTTGTTTTTGTGTTTTTTTTAACCGGGGTATCCGTGGCAACTTACATGCATTGCGACTAATCTCCATATCCATTTTTTTTTAATATTTTTTCTCTATTTTGTTTTTCATGACCGGAGTGTCCGGATCAATTTACCCGCACCATAATTTTTTCACATTATTGTTTGAAAAAGTGATTTAAAAAAAAAAAAACAAACTGACTCAGATACCCAAGTTAATAAAAAAATATTAAGATATAAATTTATGAAATCTCTTAGTATAGTTGAATAAAGTAATATTATACACACACACACACACACAATTGGACGTTGGCTTATAATCTCAAATGATGAATTAGTTAAGAACCAAATAATATTCGGGGTTAGAATATTAATTTTAACTGTTGTTTTCGTAGCTGGGAATAAAATAAAAATCCTCCAACTCTACTCATATATTTGCTCATCATCTTCTAAATATAAACCCAACACCAATTTATCTGTCCTTGAACAACTGTTGTCAGCATGTTTGATACTATTTTTTTAATTATATTTTTTATAAAATAAATATTTGATATTTGATATTAATAGATTAAAAATAGTTAAAATTACATCAATTTCTTTAATAGAATGTCTAATAACATATTTTGTTATGTCATTATGTAACACTATTATTCCTGATATGAATAGTAATGTCATATATAATGCAAGGAGAAAGTTGTTGTTCACCAGTAATTTAGGCATGCTATATGTAGAAATAAAACTAACCATTTATCATGGACTTGCGTTGAATTACAATGATATTGATGCTGAAATAACTTGAAGGTATTAGATTGGTGAACATTAGTATTATCTTGCACATACTGTGTGTGATGGTAGTTTTAAAACAATAATTGATTATTTTATCAATAATGGTTAGAACATGATAATATTGTATGTGAGTGGTCGATAAAAATGTGTCAATTTTTATTGGTCCTTCAAATTCAATTAGTAAAGGTAAAAATAATTTATTATCGAATGATTTGCTGCAAAGGATAGATGATACAATGTTTGACAATTCATTTGTTGATCAATATAGATTTGGCTATTCTTAGCCTAGTGACAATGAAGATGATATTTATGATGTTAAAGATGAGATTTTTTTCCTCTTATACCTGTATTTAAAGATGCTTATGGGTCTAGTTTTGTTATTTCATATTATTAGCCACTTAGCCATAAATGTATGCCACTTCACCATACATGTATATCAAGAGTGTTTGGAATAGAGATTGGTCAAGTATTTAGTTGTAAAAATGAATTGGTTAATGTCATAAAATGATGACACATTGCACACTTGCTTGAACACTAAGTCCAATGATCAAACTCTACATTTGCTCATTTACAATATGTGGAAGTACCAAAATGTAAGTGATATTTGCATATAGGATATCATATAATGTTGGATTCATTTAAAGTTAAAATGATCAAACATATGTGTTTCGATTTTTATCCAAAAAGATTACCATTAACTTGATGTAAATTTTAATGTTAATGTTATATCAACCCTTGTATTGAATGATTTTTCAATGATTGTTTGAAGCTACGAGATGAGACAAAATTGCATTGCAAGTATAACATATCATATTGATGTTTTAGGATTAAGGTAATACTAACACCTAAAGGGATGAATAAGATGTTCAACTAATAATGCAAATAATCACACTAAGCACATATAATATAATAACCAACAATATAATCAAATTCCTTACTGTAACGAGATAAAAGGAAAAGAGAGTTCAAAGTAGGTTATTAAAATGGTTCAATAAGCCTACATTCATACCTCAAATACCAACTATACTTGAGTATCGTATGTTTTTACTAATCTAAGTGAAATATATAATGCCCTTAATGAATCCACACCAAGAAATTACACCAATTAAAGATGTCATTTCTTCAAGAATTTTCCCTTGGTGACAATACCTCACCAATTCCAAGAGTATGTCCAAACTCTTAAGTGTTTACAATTATATTTTTTTTATAACAACATGTACTCTCTTAAAAAATAGATCACACAATTTTCAAATTATAATCTCTGTAGTTCACTTAATAGCACTTATGATGATTAAAGGTGTGTAAATGTAATGAATGTGAAATTTTACTCTTGTGCTTGAATATAAAGATTTAATAACTTAGAGTATGTTAGGATTAATGATTTCTAGTTTGTTTTTCTTTTGGAATAGTTTTTATATCATGTATTTTCAAAACATCTCATTAGTTTTGCATAAAAGAGAGTTGTGTGTGTGTGTTTGCAAAATAAACTAGCTATTTATAGTCATTGGAATGCCTTTGATGGATAAATTAATCGATAGTTTAAATGAATATAACATTTAATTAACCAGTTCCTATAAAATTTTCAAGTTTTCATTACAATATGCCTAAACAGTTGATTGGTTCAGCTTAATATTAGTTTTAACAATTTCAAACCTAGTAAATCTCGAATTGATTCAATGTATATCAATCCTATTTATGCATGCAATATGAAGTGTATGATTTTATTTTAGTTTTATATTAAATAATATATAAAGATTTAACAATAAGCTCTAAAATGAATAAATCTTCACTTGCTTTTTGTCTTGGACTCGATGAATTTCTTCATTCAATTTCGTATGCTTGTTAATATATCTTCATCTAAAACCTTTTTAAATTTAATTTCATCCAAGCACATCATTAATCTATTATATTTAATTGTTATCATCAAAATACATGATAATATAAATATTAATACGTGACTCATAGGTCAACACATATGATGAAGCACAAGTTGCAAAATAAAAAGTGATTGAGTATTTTCTTACTCATATTATGAGTATTTTGAGAAATTTTCTAGGTTATTTTTGATAATATATGTTACAAAATACTTGAGCTCCTTTCATCAAATAAATCATAGATATGATGTAATTGATATCTATTTTTCATGGCTACCCTATTTAGTTATTGGTAATCAACATACTAATCAAAGTACCATTATTATTTTTATGAATAGCACTGGGATTCCACGAGGTAAATCACTTGGACAAATAAATTATGTCTAGTATTTTTTATAATTATACATTTAACTTTGTTAACTCCGTAGGGGCCATCTTATAAGGTGTTTGAGTTATCAATGTTATTCTTTATATAACTTTTAATGTTACCTCAATTTCCTTTTTAAGAGGAAACCATGGTAGTTCATCAAGAAAAATATATGAAAATTATAACAACCCCAAAATTTTGTTAATTTTTTTCTCTCGCTGAAATTTCTAACGAAATTTCGGCAAAGTCTCCCCCATATCGGGAAATCCCAAGTTATCGACAATATAACCTGCATGCATTTTGAATCATATCTCATCACAATCCCATCCATATTTAATATAATCAATCGTAAAATTCATTCCAAGATATGCTCAAGACCATATTCGTTCCCAAACTCCATCATACATCACACGCATAAGGTAATAAATTTAAAAGAGTCAATTCACACACGAAGATTTCATACACACACACACACATACACACACACACATAACATAACACAATTTAATAATTCAGAACAAAAATTCACAAATATTTTATTCTATACAGTTTATATATTTTTCTGCATAACCAAAATTACATCACAACTTTCTAAGTTCCTAACTTGTACAAAAAGGATTAAGGGCCTAAAATCTATTCTTGACGAGAATGGGAGGATCCTGCAAAATATAGATTTTCTATATGAGTAAAACAATTAAGTAAAAACTAGCAATTTACAGAAAAATTTAAACAACATATCCCTAAATCTACTTAAATCATATGAGATTCTAACACAACCATATACACCCTTTTAAGGTTATATAAAAGATAATTTATTTCTTTT
This sequence comes from Salix dunnii, assembly GCA_015731905.1. Taxonomy (NCBI): domain Eukaryota; kingdom Viridiplantae; phylum Streptophyta; class Magnoliopsida; order Malpighiales; family Salicaceae; genus Salix; species Salix dunnii. The sequence goes on from CM027674.1 coordinate 11,579,340, forward strand.
GACTGCTTCTTTCCTCTTTTTCACATCGAAGACACTATAGCCGACACTAATGACCTCCAATAGTGTCTCTAGTTGCTCAACTTGAAATCAACTAATCAGTTTCATGAAAATACTGACACGAACGTAATCGTTGATGTCATTAACTATTTTTAAAACCAAAATAGTTAATCTTTGTTCTGTTATTACCTTAGAAGATTTTAGAGTATGCCGATGTCAAGGATTCTTGACATCATTAGCTTTCATCTCCGAAAGCTAATCAAATCTATAAATTTTGCTGATATCGACGTCACCCATCGATATCATTAACTATTCCAAAACCGAATAGCTAGTCAAGTTTATAAATTATACCGATATCGACGTCACCCGCCGATATCATTAACTATTCTGAAACCGAATAGCTACTCAAGTTTATAGATTTTTCCGATATTGACGTCACTCGCCAATATCATTAACTATTCTGAAACCAAATAGCTAATCAAGTTTATAAATTATGCCGATATCAACGTCACCCGCCGATATCATTAACTATTCTGAAACCGAATAGCTAATCAAGGTATATATCTCACCACCAACATATCGATAATGCCGATATCAACGAGCTTGTTTCTTCCTACACACACACACACACACACACACACACACACACACACACACACATATATATATATATATATATATATATATCCATTTTTCCATCCCCTAACCTTTCTTTTACCCCTTTCTTTCCCTCATCACTAAGCACCAATTTGTATCTTATAGTTCAATAATTAGTAACAAAAATAATTATCAGATAAAGGAGATATAGGTACCAAGTACTTACCTACTGTGAACGTTCGACTTGCGTTTCTCTGTTATTGTTGCCCTCCACCCGGGGTTCCTCCTGAAACCACAAACACCCACCATTTTTTTTCATATTAATCCATATATCACACACAACAACAATAAAAATGGTAATAATATTCATTTCTCTTTACCAAATTTTTTCTTTCTCACTTATATTCCTCATTATCATCCTTTAACTTTTCGGCTCATTTATAGTCCAAGTGGATATCATGAATTTAATTTTTATCACCATTTATTCTCTTCTTTTATTTCATGAGGATCAAGACACATTTTTTGAAGGGAAAAGAACAATTTTCTACCCTTAACGTGGTTAAATCTTTGTTGTTTTCTCAACTTGGCCGAAATTATCAACACAGGTGACAGCTTGACCTCTCCTCCGATTTTTACCCATATCTGGAGTTCCATAGCTCCAAATTAGACGGGGTTAGGCTCGTTGGAAAGATAACACTCCTAGATACAACTTCTATGAAGGAACCCTCCATGAATTATGTATTTTTCAGGTTCAAATTCTCCTAAGAAATAAGGCAACAAATCTGCCCTGTTTTGCAAAAATGGAGGAAACATAACAAATTCATCTTCAATCCTTACTCCCTTATCAATCATAGCCATGTTTTTCCCTTTATTTATGAAAACCCTACTCATTTATGCATTTCCCTGATATTTGTATTAAAACCCTAATTCCCAATTCAAGAAGAATTATGAACTTCTAATCAAATTGAGGTTAATTTAATAGAAATTGAAATTAGAACTCTTTACTTGGATGAAATCTTGACTTTAGTTCACAATTTTGGAAGAATCTTAGCCTTCTTCTCCTTGTTAAGAACCAACCACTCTTTTCTTCCCCAAATTCTTCACTTTTTTCTTGTTAATCCTCCCCCAAATTGTGTTCCTCTACTTTAGAATTTTAAGACTTTTATGGGTTTACAAGCTTTTGGGTGTTAAATCCTAGTTTTTGTGAGGAAAAATTTAGGTTATCTCTCCCCTCTTTCTTCTCATTTCAGCTAGATATGGCTGAGAGAAGAAATGGGTACTTATAGTCTCATTTCTTCTTAATTAAATTTTGACCCCGATTTTTTTTTCTTTTTTTTTCATAAATTTTATATTATAACAATATTTTAATTTATTATAAACTTCCTACCTCTTTGTATTTTTTTTATTCTCGGGTTTCACAAAAATTCTCTCATTATATAAATGTTGCTCAAATGTGGTCTCTCCTTCTTAGTCTCTACTATATATGTTAAAATAGGCTATACATCCTTTTCTCAAACATTTTCTTGCCTCTAAGATTGAAATCAAATGATTAGAAAGTATTATCCTATCACCTCTAAAAACTACTTCCTTAGAGTCATTATTTTTTTAAAAGCTATTCATTCTTACTCTATTAAAACTCAATCAATCCATTCCTAATATTAAGTCAAAATCCTTCATTTCTGGAGAAATTAAATTTACCCTTATCCCTCACACACAGATAGGTACTTTGTACTTATTATATACAGTGTCTAGATTTATATTTCATCCTAAAGGTGTACTAATAATTATTCCCTCATTTAATCAACTTCTTTCTAAGTTCAACAATTTCACATTCTACAAATGAGTGTGTAACACCTGAATCAAATAATAAATATACAAAGATTAGATTCAATTATAACATACCTACCACTATATTCATTGCATTGCTGACATCCTTCTTATTCATATTATATACTTTACCTTATTTCCTCTCATATTGTGTTATAAGCTAACCCCTACAAGCACTTATACTAAATGGTGCAAGTCTTATAGTCTTGTGGATGCTTCTAATTGCATTTCTTGCATGGAAACAAATTAGACATCCCTTATCCCATAGATTTTGTAGACAAATTGACTTTTAGTCATACATGCCCTCCTAATAAACATACATGTTATTTTCCCCCAGTCAAATCCTTATTTCACTCACTTTGGTCGGTCCACCATGAACGAGCCTCATCAGACAATAATTGAGCCACATAAGCTAATACACACATTTATTATAACTGATCTATGTAATAGTTTGCATGTTCCATTTTTATGACCAATATCCATCCCATTCAGCATCCTCATTTTCTAGAAAAGGTACATAACATCTATCTTTTATATTGTTCATTATAGGAGTTTGTTTGTTGATGGCATATAGTTGCTAAAGTTTTTCAAATGGAAAAGGAGAGATCAGTGTTGACTAATCACTATTGACTTAGGCAACAAAGTTGGTGGAAGATCTCCTACATGGTTTCCTGAAATAATATATCATGATCTCTTCAATTTAAACACTACTATTTAAGGAAAAAAATAGAACGATGTTATTTGAAAATAAATGCCAAATAATTTGTTGGTTTTGTTACTTTTTTTCTAATTAATGTATTTTTCTCAACATCAAAATTATGTTACATGCTTTATTTCATAAAAATCAAAAGCATTTAGAATATATATAAGGATAAAAAGATATTTTTTTAATTAAAACACATTTGACTTTTTAATGTGTTTCCTTATTTGGAGTTTTTTTCACCATGATATTTTTTTTAATAAAAGCTTATCATAATCATAAAAATAAAGTTTTTATGGTTAAAATATTGTAATAATTAAAACACAAATGTATTTAAAACTATATATATATATAAGAATACTAAATTATTTATCAAATGGCGTAGAGAACTTTCTAGAGTCTTTTTTTTTTTATCTAATTACATAATAATAAAAACAATCATCAAAGTCTATACAAAAAGAGCATTAGCTATTATTATATAAAACATTATAATCTTATTCAAAAAATAAGTAAAAATAAAATGATATCTACTAGCATAGTATTATTAATATAATTTTAATTTTATTTATTTTAATAAACTTTTATAAAAAAATAAAACAAAAACATACAGATCTTGAGAAAAAATAAATTAAGCCTTTAGATTGCACGGGCCAACACACCAGCCCGTAACAATAAGGCTAGGAGTGCATGGATCAACAATGTTGAGCCCACATTCTTAGCCAACACCTAGTGTTTTTATATAAAATAAATAAATAAAATAGATATTATCTTGTCTATTTGTTCAGATTCTAGCCGGAGAGTCAATTGAAAAATCAAGTTGTTATTATTATTATATTTTCTAAGAAATTGAAATTAATAAAGTATATGACTAGAATATTGAAACCTCAAGGATAAAAAAATAAATAAAAACTTTGGGGACAGAATTTCAAAATAGGTGGCATGAACCGTAATAATAAAAAAGAAAAAACAAGAAAAAGAGACTAGGAACTCGCTTTGTAGCAAAAGGTGGATCCATGCAGATCAAATGGAGACATAGGATAAGGTTGTTTAGCCTCTGTTAAGGCCATTTTGAAAAGGATGATATATTTGGGCTCAGCTTTCAAACGGGCTTGGCCTTGAAAACCATATAGGTGGGCTGGTCTGTTTTATATTTTTATTTAGGCTAAAAAGGTTAACCAAACAAATCATCATGGGCTGTGGATTTTTGTAAGGCATTTATTTATTTTGTTTGTTAAAATTAACATATATGAGTGGCCAGTGCTCATGTCGTTGCTCCCTCCGAGCCAGACCAAAATTTAATTTAATGGAAAAAAAATAGAAAATTTATGTGAGTTGGGAATAATATTGTAGAAAATAAGATACTTTTAATTGTATTTTTGTTTTCATCCCCATTTCCTTTTATTTTTGTAAACAATGAACAACATCCCACCACCCATTTCATTGTCGATTCCAATGACCCCAAATGCCTTGTGAGATTTCCATTGTACAATAACTGTGAAACTTTAGCTGCAAGATACCTACAACTTGATGCCTTTGTTGAGAAGATATATATATACCCTTCTACACACACACACACACACCCTTCTACATAAATATTCGTGGTGTTGGACCGACTTTGAAGTCAAGCCAAAACTTTTGTAATATTTGACCGAATAATGCACACCAACTGGTTAGAATATATTTTTTCCATGTGCGTGGCGATCCTCTTTCAACGTTTATTATTTATGGACGGCAACAGGAGACATAAAGCGATTTTCTTAAGAGACTGAATTTATTTATTTATTCTTGATAATGGTAATTATGAGTTAACAGGTAGATATATCAAGAGTATATATAATAGACGAATGAAATACGCTATCAGAAATCCATTGACCATCACATCATGCACGTTCAAAACTTGCATTTCCATCACTTGTTTTCATTCAAGATTAGCTGGGGCCCTTGTTACTTTCATGGAAATGATCCCTCTGTCAAAGCATGGATTAGGAGCATTATTCTAAGAAATTTAAATGAAGAATCCGAATGAAGCCAGTCATGGCTCCAAGCTGGCCGCAGTTGTAAATGCAACAGCCACTCATGGCTTCAAGCTCTACGTTAGGCACAGAATGTCTTGTTGCAGGAGCATCTAGCAAAGCTATAATCAACAACTTTGTTCAAGAATCCAACACTTTCCTCGGAAGGGGTGCTGCCATTTTCGCTGGGCTGTCTTCAATGAACCACAGCTGTGGGGACCTACCAATCTGGAGAATTTTTGTAAGCAGCAGAACTGGTAGATTTTCTTTTTGCTGTCATTGGGATTTTAAAGTCCCAAGTCAACTTGTTTCCGTATTTTGATGGCATCATCATGTGGTTCTAATCCGGTAAAAGGAAGAAAGTACATTTATAAGGTGCTGGCTGGATCATAGTCTATCATCTTTGCCGCTGTAGAAAGGGAGCTGAAGCGATAAACAAATAGCCAGCAAAGAAAGTCAGTGACCTGAGCTGTGAATTGGGACCCTAAGAACCAGATGTCGCTGGCCTTTTCGGTCTGTCTGGCCAGTTTGGGACCTGGCTTGCATCAGACCTTGGTGTGTTTTCTATTTAAATGGTGTCAACTTGCTGAACACGCTAGATCTAATCTTTGAGGCCAATAGGCCTAAAGTGTGTGAGCTCATTTAGGCCTGGGGATGCCCTAGTGGGTTTAATGACCCATTATGGGTTTGGGCATGTGTTTCCCGTGAGCCTATCTTGAGCTTTGGATACAGCCACATGATAAAGGTAGGCTTGAGCCCATTGTTTCCCCAAGTCTCTATGGCATTGATGACACAGACTTTACCGATTACTTAGTGCCCGTTTGGAAACGTTATTTATTATAATGAGATCATCTTTCTATATATTTCAATTCCTCACAAACATTATCTTTTTCTTTATAATTTATCTTCTTCTCATTTAAGTGTGTTGTTTAGCCCTCAATTCATAGAATAACACATTTTAGCCTTATCCCATTTTTTTCCTTCTTAGTTCATTTCCTAACCCTCATTTCTAATACTTTCAGACGGATTTGAATGCCAAACATGACATATCACCACCACTACCTATTACAATTAACACCTTTTTATGATATTTAAATGTACCTCTACTCTTAGAAATCATCTTAAAGAGCAATGCTGTCCTGCTGGGACATCATTTTTCAATAAGAATTAGTTAGGGTTCATGCCTTTATTTATATTATTATTAACAAATAAAAGAGTCATGTTTATTCATAATTGTCGCGACAGTGTTTTTTCGCGCTTCATATCCCACCATCCCTAGAGAGGAGACAACGTGCAGTGAAAGGAGGGTGTTTTATAGTCATAAATCTACTACTATAATTCTTAAAAATCATCATTTAGTATTAAGATCACTAGAAAATCTAATGATCTACAAAAGTCGAGATAAGGAGACTAGTTATGGAAAGGAAAGATGCATCATCACTAGTGCATCCTACCTAAAACAAGCTGCATTGTTGTTTGATTGTTTTTTTTTTAAATCAATTTTTATTTGTTAGTCTTTCCTAAGGTTCAAAATATATCTTTCTTCGTTAGAGAGTCTCTTCTTCATTGAGAGTTGAAAACCTAATCATTAAAGTTTGAAAAATTTTACACCGTATTTTTTTTAAAAAACCTTTTTTGATATCTGTAAGTGTATCTTACAATACCACAACTAATTTTTTTTTTTACTATCTGCAGGTGTACTTTAGAATATAATTTTATACCGCAATACCTAAAACAAAATAATTGTTAATTTTTTTATATTTTAGCCAAATTTCAACGGATAATCATAAATTGGTTACGATATTCAATTTTCATTTCAAAACATGAAAAATATGCTTGGAAAACTTTGGAATCTAACTTTATGCACGAAAACAACATATTTTTTATTGGTTTTTATTTAAAAACAATTATTTTCTATTATTTAAAAAAAAATCAGTCTAGGCTTGGCCCAACTAAATGGGCCGACATAGCTGTTGAACTTGGGCTGGACCCAACAAAGCCAACTAGGCTAGGTTAAGAACAAGTCTAACCCAACAACACAAGAAAGGGGGAAAAAAGAAAAGTTGTTGCACTGTTCATGTATTGCATGAACAGTAACAACGTGGTCGGCTAAGGATGATGAAAGGCTCAACTTCCATTGCCTCTAGGTAAAGGAGGCTAAGGCGATTTTTTTAGTGATGGTGATATCGAAAATGGTGGTCTGTGGTGGTCGGGAGAAACATTGGAAGGTGGTTGTTTTGTGTTGTTACTGCTGTTACTTGATGTCAATGTTGGAAAAGAAGAGTTGAGCCTAGCGCAGAGCTGTTAGTGTAGGCAAGAAGTAGCCAGTGTCGAGGAAAAAGTTTTGCTTGTTGGAAGGGGGTGTTGCTGAAGGAGAGAGAAGGGATGATAGGTGTTGTAGGGAGGGGGAGAGCATTGCATAATAAAAACAAAATAATTGTTATTTTTTATATTTTAGCCAAATTACAACAGATAATCATAAATTGGTTACGATATCCAATTTTCATCTCAAAACATGAAAAATATGCTATATTTTTTTTACGAGAAATATGTTTGGAAAATTCTGGAATCTAGTTGTATGCACAAAAACAACTCATTTTTTATTTGTTTTTTTTTATTTAAATACGATTCTTTTCTATTTTTTTTAAAAGATAAAAAAAATTAGTATGGGCTTGGCCTAACTAAATAGGTCGACCTAGTTGTTGAACTCAATGTTGTCAATATCATTTCGATTAGCGTTTTGTTTTTTTATTGGTACAGAATGTTTAAGTTTTAAAGCATTTCAGCATGTCGTTTCAGGAATGTACTGCTCATATATAATTAAAAAATTATATATATGAAAAATTGAAAAGCAAAAAAATTAAATATAATTTTTATTTTTTATGAAATCAAAATTAACACAACAATTTTATTTTCTTATACACACACACACACACACACACACACACATATATATATATAGAGAGAGAGAGAGAGAGAATTTGCCAGTCAAATTTCAAAAGTAGCGACGGAAGATAAATTTATTTATTGTAGCCGAAACAACACAGTCGATATACTACCGGCATGTTTTGTTCGGTATTCGACTGAAATATCTGGTACGAATCTAAATTTAAACTGAGATAAAAAGTATATTATTTTGTCTTGTTTTTTTACTAGTACAAAATATTTCGACCGTTTTAGCCAAAACAAAACGGAATTTTACAACCATGGTTGAACTGGGGCTAAGCCAAGAACAAGTCCAGCCCAACAACACAACAAAGAGAATAAAAAGAGAAGTTGTTACATTATTCAAGTATTGCGTGTGAACAATGTCAAGTGAATTAATTCACTTTTCTACTATTCACTTGTTACGCGAATAGTAACAAGGTGGTCAACTGAGGGTGACGAACAACTTAGCTTCCATTGCCTCCTGGTAGAGGAGATCAGGGTGATTCTTTTTGTGATGGTGTTGTTAGAGGGGAGAGAGAGGATGATGGATGTTGTAAGCGAGAGAGAGAGAGCATTGCATAATGAAAACAAAATAATTGTTATTTTTATATATTTTAGCCAAATTCCAACAGATAATTATAAATTAGTTATGATATCCAATTTTCATCTCAAAACATAAAAAATATGTTATATCTGTTTTTTATGAGAAATATGCTTGGGAGACTTTGGAATTTAGCCATATGCACAAAAATAACACATTTTTTTATTTGTTTTTAATTAAATGCCATTCTTTTATATTGTTTTTTTATTAAAAATAAATAAATTGGACCTGACCCAACTAAATGAGTCGACCAAGCTACTGAACTTGGGCTAGGTCAAGAACAAGTCCAGCCCAACAACACAAGAAAGGGGAAAAAAAGAGAAGTTGTTACAATGTTCATGTATTGCATATGAACAATGTGAGTGAATTAATTCACTCTTGCACTCTTCACATGTTACTTGAACAATAACAAGGTGATTGGCTAAGGGTGACTAGAGGCTCACCTTTCATTGCCTCTAGGTAGAAGAGGTTGGGGTGATTTTTCTATTATGGTGGCGTAAAAAATGGTAACCTGTGGCAGCCAAAAGGAGCACTAGAAGGCAGTTGTTTAGTGTTGTTGTTGTTGTTACTTGACGTCGGCATTGAAAAAGAAGAATTGAGCTTGCCGGGGAGCTACTAGCATGGGGGAGAAGTTGACAGTGTCGAGAGAAAAGCTTGTGCTTGCCGGATGGGGTGCTACTTTTGGAGGGGAGAGAGAGATGATGATCAGCACTATAGGAGGGGGGGAGAGAGAGAGAGAGAGAGATGATGATCAGCACTATAGGAGGGGGGAGAGAGAGAGAGAGAGATGATGATCAGCACTATAGGAGGGGGGGAGAGAGAGAGAGAGCAGTGTATAGTGAAGGTTGCCAATAATATCTCCATCGGCACCGAGGAAGATGAAGGGTGACTGGTGTAGTTTTTTTCATTTGGTGCCTTTGTCTTCCTCATGTGTTTCTCCCTATTTTGTTCAGCAATTTTTTCTGTTTTTTCCCTCCCCCCCCCCTTTGCCATTCATTTTTCTTTGTATTTGTAGGCATATGAGGTAATCATTACGTGTAGCGGTGGGTTACTTCCTTCATTCGCACGCCTATAGAATCATGCCTATGGCAGTGTGCATTGCAACCAGAATGCAATTTTGGGAAATGGTGTAAGTGTATTTTGATTCCTCAATTTCTAATTGTTCTAACTGCACCTCCAATTAGAGTTAAACTTTTAAATTTTTGCAATTGTATCCCTACTAAAATATCAACAACAACCTTAGTTTTGCACGCCTTTTTATTTTGTCATTGGTTTCGAATTTATACAATTCGACCCTCAATTGACCATTAATTTTTTTTTTAATTTTGCCTCCGACTTCGCACAGTTAGTTTGGAAAAGTTCAATTCGGTCTACAAAAATTGTAATCTTCACTCTTAAACCCAAATTAAACTTAAGAACCTGATTTTTTTTATCAATTAAGAAACTAATAAAATTAATTTGACAAATTTAAAGTATAATTAAGTTCTTGTATTTAATTAAATCCTTTAATTGGACCCTAAATTAATTCCTAAACACAATTATATTTTAAATTGGCCCATCATAAAATCAAATTGAACTATAAAAAATATCATTATGCCTTTTGACTTAATTTTTATATTGATTTATCCAATAATAAATTATATTAGCCTTAAATCTGTATTTTTCTTCATTTTTTAGCACAAAAGAGATACGATCGGACTCTCGAAAATGTTTAAATTTTCCAACTTGATTTTTCTATTGATGCCTGCCCCTTTTATTTTATTTTTATTATTTTTTGTTTGATTTTGGATAAATCTAGGGTCATAACCTAAAAATGGGTTATGACAATCCTTATTTTAGAAGAATCATCATTTTATCAATGACTATAAATAATAATATTTAAGTATTTGTAAACCTCTTTTAGTTTCTGGAGGATATATATGGTTGGATGTAGAATAACCTTGAAAATGAGTTTGCCTTTAATTTTTTATAAGTTGTTTTTCTTATATTGCTTTTTTTTTTTTGTCTTATTTGACTATATTGGCTTTACTATAAATTGATAATGTTTAGTGTTAATAGATCAAGCATAAAAAGATATCTTGAGTGATAAGAAAGGTTGGGAAGAATGGCTAAACATTGAAGGTTTTAATATAAAAAGTGCATATCATTGAAGAATCCTTAATAGGCTTAGAAACCAATTAAAGTTTACTAAGAAGATTCACATTAAATCCTTTAAAGAGAAATATATAAAAGAATAAAACAACACTCTATAAGGCCGAATAGGACTTGTTGGAGCATTAAAAAAGGTTAAGGAACTAGAGTTATCTTGATAATGGCTAGAACAAAAATCAAATAGGATTAAGTTGAGCCATCTAGTCTTTATGTTGTAAGAAAAAATTCGAACAAGTTCCTGAATATATTCTATGAGGCTCGTGCAATGAAAAAAAATAGAGAAGGATAAATTAGTTGAGGTGATGAGAAATAATCATTTCTAAAATTATTTCAAATGGCTTGGCAATACTTCTATTAAGTCTTCACCATGCTCTCATGCCTAACTTTGGAGTAATTTTTCCAAGCTTGTTTTTCTTGCTACTCATTAAAATTATTTGGCTGAGAAGCTAAAAAAAGATTATAAAAAAGTTTTTAAGGATACAAGGATTTACCAAACATGGAGGTGAAATGATACAAACCATTAATAAATGTAGAGCCCATTTAAGTTATAGAGATGGAGGAGGTTGACAATTTAGAGGTGGAGATTGTCGATGAGAACCTTATTAAAATCTTTAAAAATGACTATTTTTTTCTTTAAAATAAAATATATTTTATGACACTGGATCTAAAGGTCTTACCAATTAGTGTAATAAATATTTATTTGATTATATAGTTTTTTTTAATTTATGTTTTTCTAAATATTGTTGGTTTGTCATATTTTTATTTGTCGAAGGTCTATTGTCCCAACACTTAGGAAATTTTAGGTTTAAATTTTTGGGTTTGGATATGGAGTGGAACTCAACATCCCAATAATTAAGATTTTTTATGTTTAACGTACCTTATATCTTTATGGGTGAACTAAAAGATCCAATGTCGTATTCTTATACATGATGACAACACCATAAAATCAAATCAGTAAATAAATCATGTTATATTATAAATGTTTGAGTGATCCTTTATAACCTCATGGTCTAGGATGGTTTTGAGTGATATATAGACTAAAATGTATATACCTTTATACCTAGGCAAGATTATCTTTTTATATATAAGACGAATTAAGTCTTTTATATTGGGTAAGGTGAGTTTTCTTGAACATGAAGTGAATGCCTTTCTATACGGGTAAGGTGATTACTTTTACTTAAAGGGGATTAAGCATTCTCACCTAGGTAAAGTGTTATTTTTCATCGAAAAGTGAATACCTTTATACTTTGACAATGTGACCCTTTGTAACTAGAAGGAGCTAAGCCTTTATCCTTGTGCAAGATAGCTCATCTTATCAAAGAAAAAACTTATTTATATTTAGGTAAGGTAGCTGATTTGTATAATATAAATCAGACATATATAATATATTGATTCCTTGTTAAAATATTAAAGTACTAGCACAATATTGAAATCAACAATGTTATTGTGAAATGATAATAAGTATCTAAATAAAAAAAAGTTATAAAAAGATAAATAAATATATTTGGGATAATGAAATGGTTTCACATATTTAGAAAAATAATCAATATGACCTATACAAGAAGTGAATATATTTTTTTTAGATTTTTTATGAAAAGACATAAATTGACCTATTTCATGCTAATATGCAAATTTCTTGATTTAACTATCCAATTAGACTAAAAAATTGCAGGGAATATATTGACATGATTTTCTACCGTAGGTTAAAATTTATGTCAATTGTAATTCAAAAATGACTTTTTATTTAGGCTGCAACTAGGTAAGTTATGTGAAACAAAATTTAATAGGTATTAAATGAAGGAAAAAACTATAAATAAGTATAAAATAGCCTATAAAAGGTTTTTTCCAGCAACTTTAAATGTTGTTAAATAGATAAAGCTTCTTTCCTTCATTACCTTCATTAAGAGATTATATGAGATAATTGAAGAAAATAGTTAAAGAAAGATTTTTGAGCTCGAGATTGTGAGAAATAGAGAAACAAAGTAATATTAATTGAGAGAAAATGGACTAACTTGAAGAAAAAGGGAGAAAAAGGTTGGAAACCTTATAATTTCTTCTTAAATTGATATGGGTAAGTGATAAAAACCTTTTCCTTTGAGCTGTATCAAACTTTCATAAGATTTCTTAAATGATTAGTTTAGGGATAAATGTTTAAAACCTAGGGTTTGATGAGTTAATGCTTTATTGTTGTTAAAATTATGTTGACATTGGATATCTAATGTGTTAAATGATTGGGTGAAGCAAAGTTGTTAAGAATACTTGAAGAAAAATTCATAAAATCCTTTAATGGGTGTTTGGTTTAAATGGGTTCAATGATGGGGAAAGATTTGATTTGATTAGTGCATGTGAGCTGCTAAATTGATGTTTGAGCATGAGTAGTTGAGTGAAATCATATAGAAAAGGAAAAAAAAAAAAGGAATTTAGGACGATGATGGGATAAGTTCAACCATGCATGAATTGTAAGGGTGTCTAGGCCAAATAAAAGTGGCAGAGAATTTAGTTGTGATGTGATGATGAGTTTGCATGTTGTTAAAGTGTAGGGGTTTCTTGGCCAAGTTTTTATTTTCATTGTTTGACTCTAAGTTCATTGTAGACTTGTCGAGAGCAATAACTTGAGGCTGTATTGTTATTGTTTAGCTTTAAGTAATGGACTTTGAATATTGTATGATATGTTACATCAAGTAATTTTTATTATATATACATAATTGATAAAAAAAAAAAACACTTATAATTTATATTGTCATGTGTAACATCTTTATAACTTTATATGATATTATTATGGATAACTTGAAGGATTGATTGTGATGAGTTGATGACGATGATGACAACCATGTGGCTTTCATGTTATGGTGGAAAAAAAGACCTAAGATGATTGGATCAAGAAATGATAAATTATTTTAGAAATTGTACAAGACTTGGGATGTCATAGATATAAAGGAAACTCTATCAAGATTCTGATAGGAATTTTGTAGAGGTCTAGTTGATTTTAAAACACTATTATTATTTGAAAAGAAATGTGAATATGTGTAAATGTTTGTGCCTATGTGTATAGTATTATCCTGATTTTTAATAAACCATAATTTGTTAGGAAGTATTAACTTTATTAAAAAATAAAAGATGTTACAGATCCACATCAAGGTTTTTACACCACTTGAAGGTATTCCTTCTCCAATACTTTTCTCCCATTAGAAGATCTGTGCTCTTAAAGTTTTTTTCTCGCTGACAATACCTCACCAAAGCCGAGAGTTTTTCTCAAACTCTTAAAAATTTATATTGTCAATTGTTTACACAATTTTTTAGGTGTTAAAATTGTATGTTATTAGGTAAAATAAATAAATTATATTTTAGTTTTACCTTTCATAACTAATTACCCCCCTCCTATGTTCTTATAGGTTATCCCTTTAAGCTCCAACAATGTGTTCTTTATTTTAAACATGTTTAAAGCTTATTCTCAATTAGATATATTAGTAGTGTAATTTTCATATTATTGTTATCATCAAATATATATATAAAACACAAATTATATAATCTAAAGGTCAATATTTATCCTTAACTTTTTCCTTATGACACCTTGAGCACCTACATGAAGAATGCTCTTCATAACATAAGAACAACTTTTATATTTATTGTTTGAGCAATGATGATTCCTCGTATTTATCTTCCATATCATTTTATCTTATCTCTTTTTAAAATTAAAGTTATGTACAGATATTTTGAAAAAAATAGAAAAAACAATAATAATAAAGATATCATGTATTGTGGAAAAGGTAAGAGCTTTAACAACTTTGGCATATTCATGCAGGCCTATACGAGAATCTTAACTTATTGAGCTAATTATTGAAGATCTTATAATGTTAGCAAAACACCAATGACAGGAAGGTATATGACTATCTCAAGACTAGGGTTTCTTGGTTATTAGGCATAGAAAGAATAGGAAACATATGAAATAAAAGAATAAAACCATTTGGTTTGCTCAAATTTCTCCATGTATAGATTTTCTATTAAGGTTTATAGAAAATCCCACAAAAATTAGTTTCTTTCAAGAGAGGTTGAGAACGTTAGATTTAGGTATATGAAACTCTTGCAAAACAAGTACTTTGTGAGGGACTCTTGAATGCTTGAGCAACACTTGTAATAAAGAAAAATAGAGCATCGAGCCACCAAGCCCGAATCAGTGTGAGTTGATTTGAGCTGTGGGATGGTGTTAAGGCTTCACTTCGGACTCTGGAACATGGGTCACGTGATTGGAGATGATGAGCCCATCCCATAATTATATTATATAATTTAATCCTAACATAAAATAAACTGAATTTATTCAGCTTATTTTTTCGAATCCATCCGCGGCAAGGGGACGTGAGGACAAAATACACGGGTCGCTTGCAAGGCTGCGGGACACGTCTAATCACGTTCACCAGGCCGCCCTTCCATCCGTTCACTTGACCTTTTCCATGTCACGACAAACTCAAACTTGGCTCAATGGCTAGCCCCGCTGGCAACAACGACCATTGACCATTGACTGCTGAAGTCCAAATTGCAATGCTTACTTTAGAATTTTATAATCCGGATTGTTTTCTAATCGCAACAAAAATAATTTTATTTAAGAATTATTATGGTGGTGGTGGTGCTAACATCTTAGATCAATGCACTTTTTCTTGTTTAGATAAAAAATAAAAATAAAATAGCATCCATCATCCCCGAGCCATTTCATTGGCGAGGCCTGCTCCAAGACCGGTAGCTGACCCAAAATCAAACTTGTGCTCGCCCTTCGTGCATTTAATGCCAAGCCATAACTCAGAAGAACAACTTGATTTTTTGTCATTTAGTCAAAATTCTAGATGAATAGCAGCGCGATGGTTATGGTTGACAGTTGAGTACTCCACGTCGTCATGAGGGTGGTAACTCAACAGCTAGCTACCACGACAAGACTTAGGGCTGCGTAATCAACAGCAAAAAAACAAATATACGTGTTGAAGGTTAAGTAGGAAAAAAAAAAATCATTACCATAAAATTATCATCCTCATTAAAAATCAAAAAAATTTAGATACGTGAATTATTGAATTCACTATATTAGAAATAATTTATTTTATAATTTAATTTAAATTAAATATAATAAATAAAATATAAATTCTAAAAACACCTACAATAATCAAATAACAAAAAGAACATGAAAAAGAAACAAGGGGAAAAAGAAAAAAAATATTAATTCTAAAATAATCACCAACATAAATTAAAATTTCAGAATTGAACCGAATAAAAATAAAATCTCAATAAAAAAATAAAACAATAAAAAAAAACTTTAATATAAATGCGGACAAAAAATAAATATTGTCTAACAAGGATAAAAAAAAAACCAAAAGAATTAATACTAAATAAAAAACTAAAATAATAATGGCCAAAATAAAAAAATAAAATATATAATTAATTCTACTTGAATGACAAAACTGCAATAAATCAAAATCTTGGGATCGAAAAAAATAAAGGGGTTTTTTAATAAAAAATTGCATTCTAATTTTTTTAAGAAAATAAAAGAATAAGAACTAAATTTAAAAGTAATATATGATCGATTTCAATTAGAGAATAAAATTGAAACAAATTAAACCCTGCAGGCCAAAAAAATTAAAGGAACAAAAAATCGTAAAAAATAAGGACTGAAATGAATAACAATATATATGATCAATTTCAATTGAAGGGTACAATTGAAGACAATCAAAATTTCCATTAAAGAAGCTAGGAAGAAAAACAAAATCAAAATATTAGGGATTGAAATAAAAAAACCCAAAAACATAAGGATCACCAAGTATTTTGCCGCTGCAAGAGAGAAAAGGAGGGAAAGAAAAATCATCCATTAGCGATTATCTGACCACCATCAAATGACGCATGCCTTACCAGAAGAAAAATGATATGACAGCGTACTCGGTAACACGATGACTAGATATTTTCCATCACCGATAGACATTGCACATGCTCTCTGAAAGGCCCATACGAGTGAAAATTAACGACGTGTCCGGATGATGCGTAACCTGGAGAAAGAAAAAAGACTACCTAATCATCCCTAGACCCCATGATAATCTAAAAAAATAGAATAAAGTACCATGATGCCCCAACATCAAACCTTTGTTTTTGTCATTTGAGGGTATTAAAGTGGTTTCATTGTGTAAAAAACATAAAAAAAAACCCTAAAAATCTCTCACCTCTAGCCCCTGCTTGTGTCCCACCTGAGGGCAAAGTCATTATTTAACCGTTCACAATCAATCAAAAAATCAAAAATACCCTAAACAACCTTTGTTTTCTAGTCAACACCTAGGGATAAAATCATTAATTTCATTGTGCAAATAAAAACAGACTAGACCAAATTACCCCCAAACAATCTTTAAATGTCACACAAAGTCCCCTAGAAATGTACAAAATACCTTTGATACTGAGGGTTAAATTTCTCGGTCCGAGAGAAAAATAATAATTTCACTGTTAAAATCCAAAACTATGAACACAGTAAAACCACGATGCCTTTTACATTTTTTTTATATTGACTCCCTAGCTTTTGAGCCCGGTGGTTGATGGAAGCATGTGTTGTAAGTCATTGTTAGAGACATATTTTAAAAGTGTTTTTCATTTAAAAATATATTAAATTGATATTTTATATTTTTAAAAATTATTTTTGACATCATCATATTAAAATAATATAAAAACAAAAAAAATTAATTTAAAAAAATTATTTAAAAACAGTGTCAAACAGGCACTTAGTGCTGCTTGAGAGTGTGATTGAAATTGTTTTTTATGGTGTTTTTTTTATTGAAAAAGTATGAGAATGTTTTTTTTTAAAATATGATTTTTTACATTAACACATTAAAATGTTATGAAAATACCAAAAATTTTATTTAACGTAAAAAACAAAAATTAAAAAAATTCTAATTTTTTTTAAAAAGCATTTTGAAATGTTTTTCTTTTGCAATGATATTGGTGGCTCAAGGAGATCTCAACCATGAGATTACTTCTTTTAAATTAACTCTTCTCCTCTCTTTTATGTGGAGATAAAAAAAGTGAACATACTTGTACACGATATTGGAGATTTGAGGTCTGATTAAGAGTATGATTGAAGTGTTGATGTCAAATATAATTTTTAGCAATAAAAATATTATTTTGAAATAAAAAAATAATTTTTTAAAAAATTACAATCAAAACACCAATCAGTCTTGTAAGAGGGTATTTGAGATTGTAATGCAAGGTGCTTTTCAAAATAATTTTTTATTTAAAATTATATTAAAATATTATTTTTCCAAACCTTTTCTATATATTTTTACATCAACACATCTCAAAAATATTAGAAAATATTTTAAAAAATTAATACTATTTCAAACTAAATGTCTTGTAAAAGAAACATTTAAAAATAACGGTGCCAAACACCAAGCTGTGACATGCACATGAAATCAATCATTCAAGAGGGGGTAATTTGCAAAATAACCGCCTAAACACGTGGGATTAGCTGGTGATCAGGGGATTACAAATAGTGGGTACGGCGTGTATCCTCGTTGATTACGAGAGAGAGATGATGTCGTGCATGAACATGATTGTACCAGTTCAAGGAATTTTTTCAAATTTAAAAACGGGACGAGGGAGAAGGAGTCCGTTATCCTCGTCGGCCGAGCCATGAATGGTCCCATTTCACCTTCTTCTTTTTTTAACCGTTTTGTTGATCCATCCGTCCATCTCGATCTCCGTACAGCTAATAACTAGTTTCTAATTTCTTTTTTTTTAAAAAAAAAAATTATAGTTATTAATGTTGCAGGCAGGCCATGGCCGGAGAGAACCAAGATTTTTAACTGCCGTCCACCTCCACCTCCACCTCCACCTCCACCCAGCACGTAAAACTAAAATATGTAGTCTTCCGAGGAGGAGAATATCTGTCGTTTTTTATTTCATATATTTTTTTTTTAATTTCTTATAGCCATAGGCTCTTAGCATGTTTTGTGATCGGTACGTTATTTTTTAAAATGTTTTTTTTTTATTTAGAAATATATTAAAATAATATTATATTTAAAAAATAATTTAAATAAAATAAATTTAAAATTTTATAAGAATAATTTTGAAATGCAATATCAAAACTAATTTATAACTTAACGGGTGATATTACTTTCCTGATTTTTTTTTTTTAATAGTAAAGGAGAGTTATGGGATAGCAAATAATAGTGAACTAAAATCAAGTCTATATTTTAAGTGCATTTCAATATTTTTTTAAATCCTAAGAAATATAAAAAATAAATTATTTTTTTTCAAAATAAATTATTTTTAAATGAATTACCAAAAAGTCCCTAGACTTATAATAAAATAAAAAAACACATCTTTCGATCATAATTCTAGGGTTAAATAAATCTAAGCGGAGTGTTTTTAATGAATCTTTGATTTTGGTTAAAGTTATTTAAAAAAAAATAGTTAAAATAATTTTTTATTTTAAAAAATATTTTATATTAATATAAAACAACAATCTAAAACCATCAAAATAAAAAAATAAAAAATTCACAATTTTTTTCAAAATCAATTTTAAAAACAGACATTCTTCTTCGTCTTCTTCTTCTTATGTGACTCTAATATCAGTCTGTCTAGACAAAGTCTCTCTCAGTTTCCTGGTAATATCGCACGCAAGAAGGGCCCTTCTGTCTCTCTCTCGTTAGGAAAAACAGTAGCTTCCAATTTTTCTCAACCTTGAAAACACCACTCTTTATACAATATAAACCCCTCCTCTCCTTTTCTTCTCCCTGTCTCTCCGTGTCCAACTCGCGTTTTCTTGCTTCTATATTGCTCGGAACCATTAACAAGAAGAGCATCCAGCGATCAATCACGCTAACTCATACTCTTTTGTTTTCTTATCTCTTCTTGTATAAGTCTCGTCGTCTTCTTTTCGTCCGTTTTGTGGAGATCTCGATTGGCTACTCGATCGCTCTCGAACGGAAGCGGTTTTCTTTTTCTTTTTCCGTTTCGAAGTCGGAAGTTGAAAAGCTCTTAAGAGTTTCATCTTCTTCTTATAATTCTTATTACATGTTTGAATTTTGAGGAGAATAATGATGTCGACCTTAACAGTTGGGTTTTGAAGTGCTATGGGACTGGTGCTTATAACCCAACAGCATACCCAGCAGCAGCAACTACTGAAACAACACCACCATCACCAACAAGATGACTCTTTACATTGGTCGCGAGGCTTCCAAGGTTTTTAATAATCCTTTTCTTTTCTTTCTCCCTCCCTCTCTCTTTTTTCTTAAAAGAAAAACTTGTTTATGTTTTTAATTTTCCCAAGATTTTTTAATCTGATCTCTGATGAAATGGTTTGGTTTTGGTTTGTGAAGTTATGGAAGAGAATGTGTGCAGAGACGACAACAGAGATCAATTTACTTGCAGATAATTGGAAATACATTCTTACTGGTTTAATTTTGCAGGTGTTAATTCAATTCAATTGCTATTATTATCTTACCCAACTCTCTTCTTCTCCTCCTTCTTCAATGAATTTAATGCTGCATTTCTTTGGTCGGGTTGTTTGTTTGATTTTGAGAACTGTGAAAAAGGGTAATGATCTGGTAAAACTTTGTAGTCGTCGCTTGCCTCGCCCCACCTTGAGAGAAGACTTGTACTCTTAGCTTAAGCGTATGTTGAGTTCGATTAAGAACAATAAACAGCATCACTTAAAAAGTCCTTATTAATGTTTCCCATTTTAACAGTTTTTTAGGGATTACAGTAATATACATAGAGTCCTGTTTTGAGTACCTGAATTGCAGCATATTCTGGGGATGAACGCTTAGTCAACTAATATAATGTGGGTTTTCTTATGGGGATGAAACGCATGCATTTGTATGGTACCGTCAGATTTTTAGGTTGCGTTTTTGTGTTCTTGCACTTCCCCTTATTGTTTTTTTCCCTTCTGATCATAGCTTGATGCCTATGCCCTAACATCTGTATCGTATGTTTCTTGCCCACAGTACATACATGGTTTAGCAGCCCGGGGAGTTCATTATCTACACCGCCCCGGGCCAACATTGCAGGATGTTGGGTTCTTTCTTCTTCCGGTTAGTGCTTGTTTATTTCTCTTCTCTCCCGTTTCTTGTATGCTATGTTCTGTTTTCTAACTCTGTTAGATAATTCAGGAGTTGGGGGAAGATAAAGCCTACATTAGCGAGACGGTGTTCACCTTCGCCTTTCTATCCTTTGTCATGGTAAGATTAAGTTATGGTTGCCATTGCGGTTTTGCTCCCGTTTGCCTCTTCTTGTTTAATTTTTCCAACCACCTTTGCCCTCTCCAGTTTTCGTGGTTGATAAGTTGTTCATAGGTTAATTTCTGCCTCCTCTGACGTCAGGATTTCAGAACATTAATTTATTACCAATATCATAAAATCAAATGCACATGAATCTCAGATGTGCTACGTGCTATATCTGGAATCACACTGTCATCTGGATAGTAACATTGTTTGCGACAGGTGAAGCTTGAAACAGTTTATCATATTGGCAATTGGACTAGTGCTTAACTCTACATAAGCATAGAATGCTGTTACAGGGCTGTCATTATTGTGATGTTGAAAATTGTTCTGCAGTGATTGACGGGGAAGTAGTTCTTAACCCTGAAGTACCTATCTTACACGGTTACATTCATCATCAGAGTGCCTTTGGTGTTTCTCATCTGATGATTTTATGGATAGGATGAATGATTCTAAAATCTCAACTGGTTCTGAGAATCTCCTTTTTCACAAGCAATGTGGGGTTGTTTCCAACTAAGTTGAATTAAATTGAACCAGTTCGCAGCCTTATCTTATTCAATGCCATGCACATAGCTTTTATTAGATGGTTGCTGCTTGCTAGGAACCTTGACAAACTTTTTGGTTATTTCGGTGAAAAGATGCATGAGCAGAAGCAGTTGTGAAGTTCTCTATTGTTTTGTTTTTCTTTTATTATGTATATTTTGTATTTTTTCCCTTTTTTGTGATGCATGTTCTTTTAGTTTCCAGCTTTTCCCACAAACACAACACAATACAACTGTAGGGAAAAAGCTCATAGAAGTTTGAAATTCTGAATAATCGATAATTGGTGGTCAAAGGCCTAAAAAACTATAAAAGTAGTCTGCCATAGTTGATCTGGAGCTAAATAGGGGACCAAAATCAAGATTTGTTTTTTATAGAAATAGATAAAACATGTACAGAAAAGGAAAAATCGAAAGCTAAATTTTCAAAACAGGCGTAATCTTGACCTGATATGTGGGTCAGAGCACAAAAATAGCCTAGAAGTGGACCTTTAAGTGGATTTTGACGCTGAACATGTTTCGTATTCTCTTATACTTAATTGGGATTATGTTTTATTGCAGTGGACTTTCCATCCTTTCATCTTCAAGAGCAAAAAGATCTACACAGTTTTAGTGTGGTGCAGGGTTTTAGCATTTCTAGTTGTAAGTGCCTCTCTATCTCTATCTCTCTATGTTTCTTTTTCTTGTGTTTAGTGAATTGTATGCCCTGAAATGATGTGCAACAGAATCATGCTAGGATAATTAATGAGATAGTTTTAGAAACTTGTACGCTAGCACAAAAAGCACACACCGAATTTACTGCAACGACTTTAGTTTGTATATCTCTTTGGAAGTACGCAATTTGTCAGTGCTTTCTGACACTTTATCGGACTTATTTTTCTTCACTAGGCTTCTCAATTTCTGCGGATCATCACGTTCTATTCCACCCAGCTTCCAGGTCCAAATTATCATTGTCGTGAGGTAGAATGTCTAATGTCTATTTCCTACTTTTATTTTTTGTTTAAAAAAGAAGCAGCAATGGTTGGTTTTTGCAATACAGATAAATTTACTATCTATCTAGTAGTTCCTTTAGTTTGAACCTTTCCTTTTCATGTATTTTAATTAAAAATTGGAACCTAAAAATCGACATATATAATTGGCTAGCTTTTCTGCACTGCAGGGATCAAAACTTGCCAGGTTGCCACATCCAGAGAGTGTATTTGAAGTACTCTTAATTAATTGTCAGTAACTGTTGCTTTAACTTGATCATTTTTTTGTTATTTTCCATGGATTTTTTAGCTAAATTTGTTTCTTCACAATGCAGTTCCTCGGGGCATCACACATGGTTGTGGTGATTTGATTTTTTCATCTCACATGATATTTACTCTTGTCTTTGTCCGCACATATCAGAAGTATGGAACGAAAAGGTACAATATGGCTTGTAAAAATGTTGTTTTTCCTCCCATAAAGAAATTAGTTAAGATTAGTGATATCAATATAGTTGGAGATAGTGCAGTATTTGGTCTGGTTTCCTTATGTTTGAATCTGCACTCACTTTCTATTGTTTGTCTAAACAATTGTACTGAACTAAATGCCCTTACGAGGTTAACTACTTTCAAATTGTTGTGGTGTCTTTGTTTAGGTGTATAAAGCAGTTAGGTTGGCTGATTGCTGTAGTTCAGAGCTTTCTAATTATAGCATCACGCAAGCATTATACTGTTGATGTTACTGTAGCGTGGTACGTAACATCTATTAGATTGTGTAGTCATTATTTCCATTAAAAAAAATGTTATTTCGTTCTGATTTTTTGTTTTGGTTCTGCAATTGTTGCTTTCCAGGTATACTGTGAATTTAGTGGTATTCTTCTTGGACAAGAAGTTACCAGGTGAGGGTGTCCTGCAATAATTTGTTCCAATTTTTCTGTACACCTTTTCCTTCGGTTCAATGAAGGATCATACTGATTTTGAGTTGTTGAATACAGAACTACCTGATCGGACTGGTGGTGCTTCTTTCTTGTTGCCATTGAGCACCAAAGACAAGGATAGCAAGACTAAAGAAGAGAACCACAAGCTCTTGAATGGGAACTCAGTGGACCCTGCAGATTGGGTATAGACAATAGTGATTCTATAAATTCTCTCTTTTCTTTTCCCCTCATGAAATGGCTTTGCACGGATGTTCTATGGATTGTTATTTATACTGATGTCTGTTATCTTTTTCTAGAGGCAGAGAACCCAAGTCAATGGCAAGACTCTGGATGATGCCAATTTAGTCCATGCTGATGCCACTGCAATGAATGGTGCATAGATGATGGGGGCGGTCATCTCTTTCGTAACTGCTTCCGGGAACTGAAGTTCACATCATTATGACCTTGGATAGAAGGACTTAGAAGCTGTTGCGGCAGCTTGTATTCCCAAGTCTGCTAGCACAGTTGATTTGTATTCTAAAGAAATATGGGTTTTGCATTGCTTCAGTATGCAGTCTTGTTCCTTTGTCATAAGTAAAACAGTCCCCCACGAGCAGCAGCAGTATGTAACGCGGTTTCACCATTAAAACAAATTCCCTATTTGGAGATGATCTCAAGTTCTAAGAAAAGATTGATGATAATTAGTGGTTTTTAGAGGTGGGTTTGCAGCCCATTCCTTTGTTGATGGCCATAGAAATTAGTAAAAACCTTGACCAGCGAATCAATGGTGGAACAATGATTCTTTTAATTGAAGGTTGCGTGTGATGTTTGATTCCGGGGGAAGATGCTCTCTTTCGACATGCCGGGGCACACCCTCCTTGTCTTTATGTATTTCAAGACATCTAAGATCACAGTTACGAGGCAAGCACAGCACCTCATCACATCACATGTCTCTTTATTATCAGGACACAAGGCATGCCAGACCTTTATCCCTGCAAGTTTGTACGAGACAATAGAATCTTACTGCTCAAACCAGTGACCTGTTTCTTTCAATCAGTGAACTTTGTGCAACCGCATGCCATGATGAAAAACAAGGAGATATGACAGGATGATATGAAGACAAATATTCTGATACATGACCGAGTAAATGTTTTTGTATTCTAATTGATGAAAAAAAACTTATTTTATTTTTAATGTATAATACCATTAAACTTGCAATATTTGGAACAATAAATACGAATTATTATTATAACTTCAAGTTATAATGAACGTTAATTTTTCTTTAACTATCTTAACATAATAATTTCTTTAATCTTCAGTTCCATATTAAAAATATGATTTGTGATCATTATAAAATACAACTAAAATATAATTTATTCCGTTATTAAATTATTTCTTTATATATAAAATCATAAAATAAATAATCAAACTAATCTTATAATAAAATAAAAGTACTTATCCTAACAGAAGTTAAATCTAAAATAGTCATAAATGCAAGATACTAACTTAATTGCAAATTTTATTTTTTGTTATCATTTAATCATCACACCTTGATAATTAAAGCCAATTTCTTTTAAAATATGATCAATTTATATTTCTTTATATTATTATTTTTTCCAATAATAATATTAATTTTTATTTATGATGTGAACATCTAGGGTAGGAATCCTTGAACCCACATTCAAGAAAAAAAACAATTCAAAAAAAAAGTTGTAACCATATTTAAAAATAACAAAATGTTGACTCAAAAATTACGTGAGCCAAGACACTAGAGTTATTGGAATGATTTCTCCACCATAATGTATAAGGAATTGTGAATTGGAAGTATAAGAAATAATGCCATAAAAAACAATTGATTTTTGAAAAGTTCAAGTTAGTTCAATGAATAACCAAAAGTATTGACAAAACCTCACATAAATAATAATAATTTTGAAATCAATGTCTATAAGAGAAAAACAAAATACAAGTTGAACGATCTTATTTATACTAGGTAAAAATATCCTTGACAAGAATGAAAAGAAAATAATAAAATAGTAATGATCCAAATAGAAAAAAAATCTCAAATTAACTAAAGAACTAATGTAAATCTCGCATGATAGTTTATAAGTCTTGCAGCAATGTCTTTTAAATATGATTGTCATATAATTTTAAATCTATAGAAAAGGTCCGAATAATCTTATGGAGAAATATAAGCTCAACCTAATTTTCCCACTTCAATCAAGCCTTGAGATTGTTCCTCCCTTTAAATGCTCGAATTTTTTATCTTAATACTTCCCAAGTTTCTATCCAAATTATCACAATAACCACGATCTCTTCTACATGCTTGTTGTGGAATTAAACATCTTGCCACAAACCCTTACCTCATTGATTTCTAGAATCTATCCCCTTCACTAATTGAAACTTGGTTAAAATCTTTTTCTTTTTCCTATTTATTTTTGTCAACAAACTTTTTTTTTTTTATATGATGTAACTTGTTGTTCTAGCCTTTTAACATCGGGACATCTTTGAACTAACACTTCTTATAAACTAGCAATTGCATCATCTTATCTCTCCATATGAGTTGCACCTCACAAAACCTTACTTTCATTCTTTTAAATTGTTGTTCCATAACTAATTACAAAAAGAATATGCTCTTTCTTATTTGATACCCTGTGACTTTGTTGAAATTTGAAAATCATGTAAGTAATAAGAAAATATACTCTTAGACACTCATATATGTATACACTCAAATAGAAATTATTGTACTCATGTTTTAAATAAATATAACTTTTCATTGTATTATGCTTATCTTTCACCACTCACGCTCTTTTTGTCGGTTATATAAGAAACTAATCTCAAACAAATAAAAAGAATAATTTATAATTTAAGACTTATATTCCTCGACTCAAACAATCAAGAAAAAAACAACAAAGCAAGGTACAAATATGAAAATGATAACTAGATTGAAGCAAAAACTATATGAACATAAAAATCAAAGTAAAAACACACTCAATGCAATCAAAGGCTCTAAAAAACCTAGAGCTAATAATTATAATACTAATAGACCCAAAAATGACAATAGTAATCAAAGAATATTTGATGAAGAAAGCTAACCATATAAGACAATAGCTACACCAATCACAATCACTCAAACCTTAAAGCATGTTCAAATAACTCTAAAATTAAAAATTAAAACTAAGAAACCTAATGGTCCCAAGAAATTTCATATTGTGGTGTCTCACCCATAAGTTCTGATCTCTAATTGTTGTAACTTTCACTTTCCACTAAAATTTTAACTTCTTTTATTATATATATATGTGCTAATAAATTTAACATTAACAAAATTCACATAAACTTTTATTTATTTATTTGACAATGTCATCGTAAGTTTTAAATTGAAAAAAATAATTAAAATAAACATAGATACTTAAAGAAAAAGGGACATAATATAATTTTAGAGTCCAAATTTGATAACAACTTATGGACCCATAGTGTAAGAACCTTTGAATCCACAATGATGAAAACCTAAAATCAAATTGGAAGATACACATAAACTTGACACAATGAATATTTGAACCAATGCACCAAAGTTATTGAAATGTAGACCTAAACCCAATTACTATAAGAAATCACTAAGTAGAAGTATAATGATATTGATCGTTGATAAGTTACCAAAAGTATAAGAAAAACCATACATATAAAAAAATAATTATTGAAGTCAAAGTCTATAAAAGAAATTCTAAATATAAGCTAAATAACCCTATTTATACTAGGTAAAAAAATATTAATAAGACTAGAGAAATAATAAAAAAGTAAATATCTAAATAGAACCAAATCCTAAACCAACTAAGAAAATAATGTAAATCCTGTAAAATAGCTTTCAAACCTTATCGTAAGGCCTTCATGATGTATGATCATCATAGAATTTTAACCGTATCAAAAAACTAGATATTTAGAATTTTATGGAAAACTTCAAAATAATCCAATGGCTTATCAAAAGTTATGTTTGTTAGTATAAAACTATACATTAGAAGAAAAAAAAAGCCCAAAATCAACTTTATATTGCTCAAGTTTGTATGGATCACATTAATTAAAACCTTATCATTCTTTATTGAATTCTAAAAGTTTGACTCGGCTAAAATATCCTAAATAAGCCCATTAAGTGCCTTATAAATCTTCTTGTATTTTGACCTAATAATTTAACCAATTATTAGTTCTAATGAGTCTTTTGATATTATAGGTTAAATTGCATTATTCGTTTTCTTCATAAAAGAACTCAATCTTGAATCATCACCTATGTCAAATAAAAAAATAAAAAAATTAAAAGTAGCACTAACATCATATTCATACAAATAATTCACTTTGTAGGCATTGCTATTGATTTTATCTAGAATTTGGAATGAATCATCTTTTCTTGGTTGCGACTTAGATCTTTTATAGGCTAGAAATCTCTCTTTGCACATATGAATCCAAGCCCGTAGTTACTAAAGACTACCTTATAAATCTCTCTTTGTTTAGAAGGATAAAAAATGAGTTAAAAATGATCTATGAGACAGATAAAACAAAACATATTTTTTTTATCATACTTTTTTTTAGTTTTTTCTATCTATAATTGTGTCTAAAGGCTACCTTATAAATGTGAAAAAAAACTACAACGATAATAAATATTGATACGAACTCTATCAACAATTGTGATGAAACCTGATAACAATGATGGTTTAAAATCTCAAGATTATGTAGATAAGATTGATTAAGCCTTGACCCAACATATAAAGAGAGTTTGAAATTTTAAGGTAGAGAATTGGAAGGAGAGAAAAAGGGAAGGAGAGAAAAAGTATAAGAAATAAGTTGTTAAGGTAATATTTATGTTTTGATATGTATAAATGTTTTTATTAGTTAATATTTTGATTTTATTGAAAATTAGGGTTTGAAGATTTTGTTTTGGGTTTGGTTGATGAATTGATTGAGAGGTAAAAGATTAAATGTGTTGGGTAAAGGTTTAATTGATTGGATTATAGATGATTTTGAGATTAATTGATGTGTTAGGTGTAAAAAAATACTGAAAAAAATATGAAAAACCTTTTTTGGAAATTTGGATAGTAGTATAAAGGTTGAAGATGATGAAATTCCAATATGGTCTCTCAATTTGTGAAAATTATAGTTTAGTCCCTGAACTTTGAAAAAAATACAATTTGATTCCCATTGTAGAATTCAAGATTTTGGATAGAATTAAGGATGAATCATGGACAAAATTTTAGTATAGTTATGAATTTATGAGGTGTTCAATTTAGTCCTTTCATTTTATAAAATCATACCCTTAAAAATCTAAGGAGATTTCAAAATGGTTCCTAGATGAAATATTAGTTTTTTAGATTTTTTTGGTGAATAATTAAGGCTTATTTGATGGATTATTATCAATTTTATAATTTTTTTTTGAATTAAATTTGAGGAGAAACCGTTAAATTTGTAGGTTTTGAGAAAAATAGATAGTTCAATTCCAAAACACATAGTATTATGAGTTAAACTCTTGGATAATTTTATTAAATATATTTTACTTCTTTTGAGTTTTTTTTAGTATGTCTTCTTTTATATATTTAGATAATTCCAATATTTTATCCGTAGACGTTAGAAGGATTTTTTTTTATAACTACTTTTGAATCATGATCACTTTTGTGATAGGCGAGTGAATAATTTTTAATATGCATGAGAAATATTGTAAATATTTGAATTGATAATATAAATTGGATTATGCTTATTGATAATATATACATTAATTATCATTTTTGCTATGATAAAGCATAATCAATTATTGAATCTACATTTTTTATATGAGCCAATATATACTTGTGAATTGATAACTCATCTTTTGATTGATTTCATGAGTTGAACATTGAAATATGAATATATTTGTTTTATTATGATATAACATACGGTATGTCAGTCAGATACTCATGCTAATGTGATAGTGTTAGTTTTTGTGCACATCGTATATGAAACTCTAGTTGGTCGGGGAAATCATCAACCTATATAAATTGATCATCGCACAATACGAAGCTTTATGCTCATTATATTTTGATTTTTTTGATGAGTTTTACCTTATAATATTCTTGTTATGACCTATTTGAAAAATCTTCTTATAAGAACTTAAAGCCGTATTCGTAAATATATTTTTTATTGTTGTATTATCTCATATATGTATAATGATGTTATATACTCATTGAGTTGTTGAACTCACACTGTATTATTTATCATTTTTAGACTTGTAGCTTGTTAACAGTTCGTTTCTGTTGTTGTAGGGTTTTGAAAACTTTGAATAGGGAAAGGCATTAATGCCCTTGATGACTTTGAATTATATGTAAATGAATTAAGAGTATTGTAGTAATTGTATAAACTTGTAAATACAAATAGAAAAACAAAAGAAGAGAAGAGAAGCTAAATCTAAAAAACAAGAAGGGAGAAAGAAAGAGGAAAAAGAAGAGAAAGGAGGAAAACATAAAGGAGGGAAGAGAAATAAGTTTTTAAGGTAATGTGTATGCATTATTATGTAAAAAATATTGTTTATTGGTTAAGCTTTTTGCTTGTATTGATGGTTAGGATTTGAAGATTTTATTTGGGTTTGATTGATGAATGGATTAAGATGTTAAGGGCTTAATGTTTTGGGTAATGGTTCAATTGATTTGATTGTAGATGATTTTGAAGTTAATTGATATGTTTGGTGAAAATACTGTTGAGAAATGGTGAAAAACCCTTGTTGGAATTCTGGGATAGAGTTTGAAGATGATGAAATTATAGCTTGGTCATTTTGTAAAAATTACAGTTTAATCCCTGAACTTTGAAAAATTATATTTTGGTCCCTGGAGTAAAATGTCATTCATTTAATAAAATTAAAATTTGACCCTAAAAATATTAGAAAATTACATAATGGTCCCTAGGTAAAATATTAGTTTTTCATATTGGATTGGTGGATAATTGAGGCTTATTTTATGAATTATTATCAATTTTATGAATTGTGTATTTTGAATTAGATTTCAGAAGAAACCATTATTTTCAGGTTTTGAGAAAAATAGATATTTTGATTCAAAACACATAGGTTTATGAATTAAACTCTTAGATACATTTATTAAAGAGATTTTAATTCTTTTGAGTCATTTTTTAGTATGTCTTTTTTTATATATTCAGATAATCTTAATATTTTACCTGCAGTACATTAATAGGATTTCGTCATCATTTTACTTTAGAATTCTATTCGCTTTTGAGTCAGGTGAGTGAATAATTAATATGCATGAGAAATATTAATTGGTAGTACGAATTGGATTTGTTTCTTGATAATATATATATGTTGAATATTATTTTGATATGATAAAGTATAATCAATTGTTGAATATATGTTCTTGATATGAGCCAATATCTACTTATGAATTGATAGCTTTTCATTTGATTGATGTCATGAGTTGAGCTTTGAGATATAAATATGCCTATTTGATTATAATATACACCTACAGTATGCCAGTCATAATACTCACACTAAAAGAGTAGTGTTAGCCTTCACATCATATCTGAAACCCTAGTTGGTCGAGGGAGTCATCAACCTGTATGGACTGATCATCCCACAATGCAGAGTCTCATGTTCATTGCATTCTAATTTTCTAACGAGCTTTACCTTATACATTCTTGTTATGATCTATTTGAGAAACCTTCTTGTAAGAATTTCAAGCCGTATTCGTAACATATTTCTCATTGCTATATTATCTCATATCTGTATATTAATTGTTATCTACTCACTGAGTTGTTGAACTCACCCTCATTATTTATTATTTTCAAGCTCGTAGCTTGTTAGCAGGTCATTTTTGTTGCATTCTCAGAACTTGTTATTTTGGTTGTAATCAACACTTTTGTTCTTATGTCTAGTTAATTTTATAACAAGATGTATTCAACTCTTGTATTAAGACAATCAAATTATATTATAAAATTAATTTTGTTATTTATGTTGCGTTGAACTCTGACATGGAATGATAAGTTTGTGAGCAAGTTTGGGTTCGTATAGGTGTGGAACCTTGGAGAGGGACCATGTCTATGTGCCGGTCATAGATCCGGGAATCGGGTCGTGACAGTTGTATTCTCAGAACTTGTTATTTTGATTTTAATCGATACTTTTTTCTTATGTCTAGTTACTACTCCATAATTATAGTAGTATATATTTAATTTTTATATTAAAACAATCAAATTATATTATGAAATTAATTTTATTATTAATATTGTTGTGAACTCTGATTAATTATTTTAAAGAAAAGTTTGTATGCATAGTTATATAACATTGAAGGAAAATTATATCTATGTAATGTTCATGGATTGGGAATCAGGTACAGTCTTTGTACTTGTCGGTATCTCTTATAATTTTGTATTTTTTTACTTAAGAGAACTAAAAAACGGTTAAAATTATATCGAAGACAGATAAAAAAAACTCTATTTCTATATAACAAAACACGTTTTGATGCGAAACTATGATGACACATGCAAAAAAGATAAATCTCAAAAAGCCAAAGATCTAGGTTTGCTGTCAATGACATGGACTAGCCGGCTGTATAACATCTGGATCTTTCTTGCCCATGCGGGCTCTTTCAAGAGCGTTTTTGTTGACACTCGATTGCAAATAAGCAAGGTCTTGTACTGGGGCAAATCAAGCTACAGAGAGTCGGTCAGCAATGAGTATGTGCATGTAAAAGTACTCTTCCCTTCAATGTTATAACTTAACATATACTCCTAAGGTTTTCCGGGCGCCTTCGTTTTGTTTTTGGGAGGAAGCCTTTTGGTTTCGTCAATTTGTGTGTGGTTCTAAGGCTGTTCTGCTTGTGGGATTGTTAAGCGTTTTGCTTTTGTTACGTTTTCTCAACAATGGCAGACGGAGGAGAAGAGAAAAGGAAAAACAATGACTTTTATCAGGTTCTGGGGTTGAATAAGGAATGCATTGCCACAGAGCTCAGGAGTGCTTATAAGAAACTTGCACTGGTTAGACCTTAACCACAAACCTCTTCTCTTTTAATGGATCTTCAACATTTCCATCTCAAGATTTTTATTTCAAGCTACAGAGAGTTGGTCAGCAATGAGGGGGACAGACCATCTAGCTAGCTAGCATAGGATAAGGTGAGTGAGTGAGCGGCTAGCATATGATAAGGTGAGTGAGTGAGCGAGCGAGCGAGCGACGCATCATCGTCATCATTGAGGCATGTATCTGTCAGGGCCACTTTCTCTCTCTAAGCGGCCGATACAAATAATAACTCCACCAACTGTCAGACAAAAGGATTGCTTTTCTCCATTCTTTTGTTTTTGCTATCCTTAGTGAATGATGACCAGGATCAAGCATGCTTGTGATCCGGCAGAGAATGCAAGTGCAAGGGGAGAGAGAACATGGCCCCAGTTCAAAAAAACTCGAGAGGTTGTGTCTTCTTTTTCTACAGCCGAAATAGGCAATAAGGAAACACATCATATGCTCGTTTCTCGTCCTGTTATGGATTTTGCTAGAATCTTTCTAGCATGCAAGAAAAATAAAGGAAAAGGCAATGATTATCACAGGTTTCTGCTGATCTACGAAGCCATGCATTATTACTCTGGAAGGTTATACTCTCTCTCTGTATATATCATCCTTTCAACAATTTAATTACATTTCATTTAAAGTAATGAAAATAAAAATAATCTAATTTATTTTTAAAAAAATTACTATACATGATAATACCATATACGAGTATTTTAAAAGTGAAAATACTATACATAAAAATACTAGATACAAGTATTTTAAAAGTGTTTGCTTTTGCTGTCTAAAAACAGCCCCAGCAACAGTACTATAAACAAAGAAACACTTTAAACAAAGACTTAATATCTATATATATTTTTTTATAAAAAAGGTGACCACCTTTTTCTTTCCATTGATCAAGATTTTCCTTGCATAATGGAGCCTCAATCCTGCCCTATTGCGGTAATCAATAACGTTAAAATAAATACTTTTTTATTTTTATTTTTATGGGGTGATCACATGAACCACATGATTCCTTTTGGTCGTCTCCCTTTAAAAGAAACTTGTCATTAATTCGTGTTTTGTCACGGCTATAACCATGTTTTTTAATACAAAAATATATTAATTATGTGATATTTTTTATTATAATATAAATTTAAAGAAAATAGTAAATTTATGTAGAATTCCTGTGAAACACAAGTTTTTTTTTTTTTATAAAATATATAAATTTGAAATCGATATAAATTTATCAATATAGTAGGTTTCAATAAAATCACCAGTATAAAAATATCATCATTATTAAAAAATCAAGAAAATTTGGATAACAAAATTACTGAATTCACTATATTAAGATTAATTTATTTTAAAATCCAATTTAAATCAAACACAACAAAGAAAATATAAATTGTGAAATTCCTGCAATAGCCAAATAACAAAAATAAATAGTTCATTTTCTATCTACAAAAAGAAGATCCATCATTACATTACCATTATTAGTAAGACTATAACATTTAAAATTATTATTAACATTACTGTCCAAATAATTTATAAAAAATAATCACTAAAAGCAAATTAACTGTAAAATCTTTATTAAAATCAAAACTTTTTTTACAAAAAAATAATCACTAAAATTATCATTATTATTGCGTAAAAATAAAACCATAAAGTTATATGATTGAAGAACATATAAAAATAATAGAAAACACAAAAACAAAGAGAGAAAAATAGAGAAATATTATTTTTTAAATTATCACTATCACAAATTAAATTTTAGAACTCAACCTAATAAAAATAAAAATCCAACAAAAAATAAAAATGATAAAAATTAAAAGCAAAAACTAAAAGCATAGATATATAAATACGAGTAAAAAATAAATATTGTCCAAGAAGAACTAAAAAAACTAAAGGAATTAATATCAAATAAAAAATACAAAGAATAAAAGCCAAAACAAAAAATAAAATATATAATTAATTTAAATTAAAAGACAAAATTGAAACAAATAAAAATATTGGGACTGAAACAAATAAAGAGATTTATAAAAAAAAATTGCAATGTAATTTTGTTAAAAAAAATTAAAAGATTAGTGACTGAAATGAAAAATAATATATATAATCAATTTTAATTGGATGTAAAAATTAAAATCTGCAGATCAAAAATTTAATGGAACAAAAAACAAACTAAAAATTAAAAGAATAAGGGTTGAAATAACAACCAATATATATAATTAGTTTCAATTGAAGCATGAGTCATTTGCCATGTGTTTCACTGCAATTAGAATCAACATTTTTCAAATGTAAAAAAATATTAAGAGTGAGTTTTTTTATAATGATATATATTTGAACAAAATAATCAACATGGACATAATTTTTTAAGTAATGTTAAAAAAACTAATAATAAGATATTTATTTGGGTGTAATACTAATGTTATGTAATATAATTTTAAAGACAAAAATAAAAAATAAAGACAACATTGAGTTACAATTTTTTTTAAAATTTATTTTTTTTAATAAATACAACACCAAATAATAAAGTAATTGAATTATTATTCTCATTGTTATTATTATTATTTAAGGCGAAACCCAAAAAATATCATTAGTATAAAAAAATATTATTTAATTTGAAAACAAAAATGAAAATGATTAAAGTACAAAAGCAAAATCAGTATTATTATCATTATGATTATATTATTATAATAATTTGAATTATAATAAAATTTGTTATTATTGATATTGTTAATATTATTTTATGAGTTAATGTTACTATTAGGACCATAATCATAATTATTAATACCATAAGCACTACAATCATTATAATAAATTATCATTGTTATAATCATTATCATCATCATTATTATTTAAACAATAAAAATTATTAAATTATTGTCAAAAGTTAAAAAAAATTATAACAGAAAAGTAAGCAAGATAACAATTATAGAAAAATTATTAAAATTATTATTGTTGTTGTTGTGTAACCCATGAAAATAAAAAATAATTATTTTTGAAGAATAAGATGTTTTTTTTTTAACAGAATAGGAAATACTTCATAACATTGTAAACACACGTTTCGGGCCTGTTTGGGAGAACTGTTACGGTAGCTTTTCAAAGTGTTTTTCGTGTCGAATTATATTAAAATGATATTTTTTTTATTTTTTAAAAATTATTTTTGATATGAGCACATCAAAATGATCTAAAACAATAAAAAAAATATTTTTATAAAAAAAAAAAAAATACACCGCAACAAACCTATGGTGCAGAAACTGCCCAAACAGCTTCTTCGTGACATTGTAAACACACGTTTGGACCATAAGAAAAAACACAAACAATTTCTAATTTCAAACACGCTTCTTTCTTACCCAACCGTCAACACCTTTGTCACTCTATCATCTTCACCTTTTCATCTCTTGAGCTTCTCTCCCTTTCTCTATACCTCTTTGCCAAAGAAATACTCCGACTTTTAAATCCAGATCGGGAAAAAGGTTACTGATTCAAGAAGATGTCTCACCTGCAGTCGCTACTTGTTTTTTCAATCGATCACGGGAATGAAATTCATGAAGTCCAATCAAACAACACATTCTGGCTGAACTGAGATTGAGTTTGGATACCTTGCACTCGCATGTCCACACGATGGAGAGAAGATGTGGGTTGTCGGTTGCTTAAAGAAAACACGATTAATTAATTGCAGACGAGTCTTGATCAACAGTATTTTAAACACAGCTTACATATGGCACGCACGCAGTTTTGAAAGATGTCGAAACACCAAAAACACCCCTGCAAACGATGAACAGCACCGGGGTGATTAAGGGCGAAAGCGTCTGCACACTGTTGAAATCTACAATAAATCTACTCACATGCTACAATGCACTATATAGAAAACACCCCCCCTTTTTATGTTGCCACTAGTATATACATTGTAAGAAAGTCTTTTTTTACTTTATATTATTTTTTTATACAATATACTAACCAATGTCCTAGTGCCTAGTGGCCGACACCATATTTTTTTTTATTATAATAAAATTTAGATAAAATAATAAATCTGTGAAGAATTCATGTTAAAATAAAAAAGCAAAATATTTTTACAAAAAACAATAAAAATAATCACTAAAATTATCATTATTAGGGTGCAAACAATAAAATCATGAAATCATCTGATCCGAAAGAGATAAAAATAACTCAAAACATAAAGAATAAACAAAGAGAAAAAGGGAGCAATATTAATTTGAAAATGATCACCAATATACATTAAAATTTCAGGATTGAATCAAATAAAAATAAATCCCTAATAAAAAATAAAAATAAAAAAAATAAAAATAAAGAATAAAAAATAAATGTTGTCCAAGAATGACACAATAAAAACCAAAGAAATTAATGGCAAATAAAAAATTCAAACTACAAGGAACAAAATGGAAAATAAAATATATAATTAATTTCAGTCGAACAAAAAAAATGAAACAAATAAAACATTAGGACCGAAACAAATAAATATATTTTAAAAAAAAATTGCAGTGTAATTTTGTTAAAAAAATTTAAAAAATAATGATAAAAATGAAAAGTAGCATACATGACTAATTTTAACTAGATGACACAATCAAAACAAATTATATAATTAATTTCAATTAAATGACAAAATTGAAATAAATAAAACCTTAGGACCAAAATAAATTAACACATTTAAAACAAATTTTCTGTGTAATGTTATTGCAAATTTAAAAGAATAAGGACCGAAATGAAATATAGAATATATGACAAATTTCAATTGGAGGACCCAATCAGAAGCAATTAAAATCTGCATACCAAAATAATTAAAATAACCAAAAGCAAATTGAAAATCAAAAGAATAAGGATAAATTACAACCCAACATATATAATCAATTTCAATTGAAGGATACAATTACAACAAATCAAAAACTATTTTGAAAAAAAAAACAGTATTAAAATAGAAATCTAAAGACTAAGGACCAAAATAAATTTTTCACAAACTTTAAGGACCAAAGCATAGTTCCAAGTAACAGGAGAGAGAAAAGGTAGAAAAAACTTAAAATCATCTACTAGAATTTCACCGAACACCGTAAGCAGATACGCGCCGCCCTAAGAGATAAAGGACATGTCAACACACCATGTGACATGGTGGTAGGATTTTTTTTTTCACTGCCTTAATGAGACACACGCGCCTTTCGAATGGTGCTTGCGTCAAAAACACTGCAGAAATATCCGTACGACACACCTGTAGTGTCTTCGATAAATAATAGTAAAATAATGCACAATTATTTATACACCTTTGTACCCATCAATAACTATGAAAAAACCACCGTGAAAATTTCAGAACTATCTCTGGATTCGACGTGCTATTTTTTTGTCTTTTTCTGGTGTTAATTTCGTGTTTTTACCGTGCATAAATTTGGAAATACCATCCATGTCCCTTGAAAATTACTAAATTACCCCCGGTTGAGGTTGCCTTATTTTATCATTTTCGGGGGCTATTTTTATCGTTTTACTGTGTAACAAATCCAAAGATATTATACATGTCCCCTGAAAAATTAAAAAAAAAACCCAATCCCAAAGGTAAAAATTTTCGATACTGGTATAAAATGATAATTTTACTGTCATAATAAATAGTAATGTGACTCGGTGTGAATATTCAAACAATGAAAAATAAATGTGCCTCATGTATTATATTATAGGTAATTAATGTGAACTTTGACCTCACTCATCAAATCAAAATTCATAGTTTAATAATAATAAAAATTAAAGGGGATTGGATTTTGAAGAATATATACACGAAGAATGGTCTAAGATTTTATTTAAAAACAAATTTATAATACTACCAGACATCCCGGAGATAATTCCGCACAACGCAGCATTGCTGTGTGCCAGGATGTTTCCCCACGTCTCTCTTGACATTTGATCTAATGTTGTTAATACCGATGTGGTTGGTGATTTATTTTTTAATTATAATAGAATAGAATATTTTAATTTTAAGGTGATTTGATATGTTATTTGAAGATAGTACTGTTTATATTATTTATATAAATATATTAATTAAAAAACCCTCAAATCTACAAATAAAATTATTTTGAATTATATAATTTAATATAAAAAAACACAATAAAATGATTTTTTTGAATAAATTATGAGCATGTATAATATTACGAGAATATCACAATTAATCTTATAAGTTCATTATATTCTCTGATTATTCTGAAATTTTAACCTAATATATAAATATGTCAAGAGATTCCTCGTAAAATTTCATCTTAATCTAATGATCGGATTAAGAGATATGATTGATTTTGTAAAATTATTCATTATTTGAAAAAAAATATTATTTGGTCAAAACAGAATGAATAAAACAAAACCAATATATTTTAGCATGTGTTTGACCAAAAAATCTAAAACAGGTTAGAATGAGATAAAAAAATATTTATTTTATTTTTTCAATTGATACAAAATATTTATTATATTTTAACTTAAACAAATAGAAATTTACAACTATGCATTTGACATCAAAATTCAATTTGATTTGGCTGCCACCTGATTTAAAAAATTGAGTAGACTTCAATTTTATCTCTATTCATTTATCGCATTTTTCATATTGTATTTTAAAAATATTTAAAAAAAATAAATTAATTTTTATTTTTATTTAAAATTAAAAAATTAATATTCATATAAAAAAATAAATTTTAAAAAATAAAAAATATTATTTTAATATATTTTTAAATAAAAAAAAATTCAAAAAATAACCTACCCCTTCAAACGTCACTCAAAATCTCCAACGTTACCCTTTGAGTGTTTTTTTTTAACGTTGCCCTTTGAATATTTTTTTCGGGAGGAAACATTCATCTCAAGGAGCTTGCATGCTTCAAGAAAGCTAATTACGAAAGAAGGATCGTCCACTGTCCACGACCCACTCCTTCTCTTTCCTTTCCAAACCCTTCTTCTTGTCTCCTCACTGTCTGATCATTTTGATTTTTTTTTAATCCAATCAATGGGAGCCCGCTGCTCCAAATTCTCTCTCTGCTGGTTCCAGTCTCACCTTAAACCTTCAGTCCTCGAATCCTCCGATCTCGGTAAACTCATCAAGCTCCTCTCTTTTTGGCAGTCTCTCTCTGTCTTTTTCTTTCTTTCTTTCTTTTCTGGGTGTAAAATGAGTGGTAATAGTTGGCGTCATGTTGTCATTTCGGTGCAGAAAATGGGGGCAAAAGTGACAGAAACGCATTTCCGAGTTTCACCGAGTTCAGCTTCGAACAACTGAAAGCAGCCACGTCTGGGTTCTCTTCGGACAACATAGTATCGGAACACGGTGAAAAAGCTCCCAACGTTGTTTACAAAGGGAAACTAGACAATGACCGTTGGATCGCCGTTAAACGATTTAACCGTCTCGCCTGGCCTGATTCTCGCCAATTCCTCGTACAGCCTTCTAATCATTTTCGTCCTTTTTTTTAAAAAAAATAAAAGCTTTGTTAAAATGATGAGAAATTACTAGTATATTTAAGAAATTTAAAAAAAACGAATATGGCAAAACTGTAATTAGGAGGAAGCGAGAACGGTGGGGAGCTTGAGGAGTGAGAGATTGGCGAATTTGATTGGATGTTGCTGTGAAGCAGAGGAGAGATTGCTTGTTGCAGAGTTTATGCCCTATGAAACTCTTGCTAAGCATCTTTTCCACTGTGAGTCTTTTTTATCTTCTCTTTAGTTTTTATTTTTTTTCATTATTATTATTAATTGTTAATCTTCTTCCTTTTTGTTGTCTGGTTCGTGCAAGGGTGCCCCTTTTTCCGTTCGAGCATTTTTCTTCAGAAAATAATCCTCTTTTTTCGTTTTTTGTTGGCCAAAAATGATTAACGTTGAAAATAAGTTGACCAGATTTGATTAGGGGATATGATGGAATGTAGAGTAGAGTTGATGAACTTCAAATTTTGAATAATTTTTGTGTGAATTCCTTGTATTTTGGTCATAAAGGGGAGAGCCAGCCCATGAAATGGGCAATGAGGTTGAGGGTAGCTCTGTACTTGGCACAAGCTCTGGAATACTGTGGCAGCAAAGGAAGGGCGTTGTATCATGATCTCAATGCCTACAGGATCTTATTTGATAAGGTAAATGTGGTTGTCTGCGCTGTAGAATTTACTGTGGCGCCAATAGTGTCGGACCTGATTTTGGTTTGGTGATTGACAGGATGGTAATCCCAGGCTATCTTGCTTCGGGCTCATGAAGAATAGCCGAGATGGAAAAAGTTATAGTACAAATTTGGCTTTCACCCCTCCAGAGTACTTGAGAACTGGTAAAGGACTGTTTGTGTCGGCATCAGAACTTCTGATTGCTATAAAATGATATGATCTTTGCGTGCATAATTGGATCAGTTACATCTTAATGTGATTTGTTTTGGGTATCAAACACTAGGGAAAAGGTTGAAAATGGTTAAATCATTAGAAATAGTCGATGGTTGAAATTATTCTGTAATCCTTGCAGGTAGAGTTACACCAGAAAGTGTAGTTTACAGCTTTGGAACCTTGTTGTTGGACCTTCTGAGTGGCAAACATATTCCCCCAAGTCATGTAAGCAATTTGCTTTTCCAAAGCTCTAGTAATCTATCTTGTTGGTTCTTTGTCCCTGGTAGTGCAAACGAACTACTGTTATTCCCATTTTGATTGAATATCCATTTAACCTGTATTTGTCTTGTTTTTAGGCACTTGACCTGATTCGTGGCAAAAATTTCCTGATGTTGATGGATTCTGCTCTAGAAGGTCATTTTTCAAAAGATGACGGAACAGAGTTGGTTAGATTAGCTTCCCGTTGTTTGCAGTATGAAGCTCGTGAAAGGCCAAATGCTAAATCCCTTGTCGCTGCACTTATTTCACTTCAAAAGGAAACAGAGGTATATAAAATAGCTGATTGAGCTGCACGTCTTTGTAGAGTACAGGCAACATAGTTTTGTCAAAAAAGGCCTGCTTCTGCAAGGTTGAATGGTTTTTGCAAATATGCTTGCTCTTATCTAATATAGTTTTAGCAGGTCCCATCTTATGTTTTGATGGGCATCCATGACGAAACTGCATCATCAACTCTGCCCTTGTCATTGACTCCTTTTGGTGAGGCATGCTTGAGAATGGATCTCACTGCTATCCATGAAATACTGGAAAAGATTGGATACAAGGATGATGAGGGGATTGCTAATGAGGTTCGCCATCTCTTATCTGTGATTTGAATGATTTCCTACATTTCTTTGCTATGAAAATAAACAAATAGATAAATGAGCTGTTTTTTTACTTGTCATATCACTATGCTTTATACTGGTCATAACCATGCGCCTTAAGCAGGGCAAGGTCCTAGCGAGTTATCGAATAATCAAGTTGTATGTTTCTATTGTCTTTTGGGGTAACAGTCTTTTTGTCCATTCTCAAAAACATCATTAAGAAAAAGAACAGAAAAGAAATGGTAGTTTGTCCACTAGCAATTACAAATCATGTCAAATCATGTCAACAGTTCTGAATCCTTTTTTCTTAGGATTTTGTGCTGGCATCAAAAAATTAAATCCTAGGAACTAGATGCCAGGGCTTTGGGGGAAGTCTTATTATGCTGCTCTGGCTTTAATGTGTAACCTGTTCATGAACTCTGTCCTTAGCTCGGATTTCTTTTTTTTTTTCCTGTAGCTTTCTTTTCAAATGTGGACCAATCAAATGCAAGAGACCTTGAATTCTAAGAAGCATGGAGATGCTGCTTTTCGAGCTAAGGACTTTACAACTTCCATTGATTGCTATACGCAAGTGAG
Organism: Salix dunnii; assembly: GCA_015731905.1. Taxonomy (NCBI): domain Eukaryota; kingdom Viridiplantae; phylum Streptophyta; class Magnoliopsida; order Malpighiales; family Salicaceae; genus Salix; species Salix dunnii. The sequence continues at coordinate 11,621,555 of CM027674.1, forward strand.
TATCTCATGTTATTGTCAAATATGAAACTTGAATTTTTGGATGGTTTATTTTCTTATTTAGTTACAACAGAGCAATGTTATAAATTAGTTCATGGACTAATTTTCTGCTGGATGATAGATTAGCGGTGTCATTTTGTCTTTGTTAGAGATGAATATTCAGTAAGGAGAGAAATTGGCACTATAAGAACAATTATAAATCAATGGTATCATTTTATCTTGTTAGAGTTGAAAGTTTTCTAATGGATTGCGTAGCCGACATGAAGGATCATATTCTACCACCAAAAAACAAAAAAATCAGTTTGTTCTGGCCAAAGTTCTTGTTATCTTGCATAGTTTGCTGCTGGCATAATAGTAAAACATAATTGAGCCTCTTAATAAAATATGGGTTAGTTTTTCCTTCTGCATCCTGATGGCAGTAAAGCTCTATGTTGGCATGTGAAAGGAGACTAAGTTTTTCCTGTCTTCTGCAGTTCATTGATGGCGGAACCATGGTGTCACCCACTGTGTACGCTAGGCGCTGCTTATCTTACTTGATGAGTGACATGCCGCAAGAAGCTCTTGGGGATGCTATGCAAGCCCAAGTGGTGTCTCCTGATTGGTCCACTGCCTCGTACCTTCAAGCAGCTTGCCTCTTTAGCCTTGGAATGGAGACTGACGCGCAAGAAACACTCAAAGATGGCACAAACTTGGAAGCCAAAAGAAACAAAAACTGAAAGTGTATAGGTCCTTTTTTATGATTTTCGTTTATTAATTACTGTTCGTTTTTTTTTTTTTTTTTTTTGAAATTTTGTGTAGGCTCTTGTATGTAATCTTGCTTCTCATTTCTCCATCCTCATGTTGACATTACATGATTCTTCAATTATTTTTGTTTGTGGATAAAGTATGCTTCTGCAGTTTAGTCGTTTCTTAATCTTCTGAGTGCAGTAATTGATGCATGCAAATGCAATACAATGAGAGAATAGAAGAGTGTTGATATTGCAGTATTATGAGCCTGGACTATTTTAGAGGCAGTTTGTTATTTGATCATGCTTCCCACCAAGAACCAGGTTGCTGGTTAACTATTCGTGCTGGTTAACTATTCGTGCTTGTTTAGTTAAGCAGCTTGATCATTGTTTAGTTTTTTTTTTTTTTCATTTTAAATAATTTTTTTATATATTTTTAAATTATTTTGATGTGCTAATATTAAAAATAATTTTTAAAAAATAAAAAAATATATTATTTTAAAATATTTCTAAATAAAAAACACTTTAAAAAATAACCGTAATCATATTCCCAAACAGACTTTTTAGTCTGGGAATCCGATACTCATGAACCTTTGTCGTGACAATTATGTGGGAGCATAAAAGCATTAACATTGGCCTAGACTGGAGTTAAATTAAAGTAGCAACGGACAGTTTTAATGGTTTGAAAATGCTTTATGACAGTGAGGGAAATCTGGTAAAAATTTATCTTACAAATAGAGAGGTATTTGAGAATATTTCTGTCATGGATGCATCTCCAATCTACGAGGTAAAGAAAAAGTTCAATAACAGCATAAATATCTTTCAAGGCAGGTAAAGCTCTGATAAATGTAAGCGTACGCATGTAGATCAACAACACCTATGCATGCTAAAGGAAAATGTGGACGTATAAAACCCCACGAGGCACGCTGAACTCTTCCTCATTCATCAGACAGCTATCTTTGCAAGCTCTTCTAGAATCAGTCTGCTTTCTCTATAATTATTTCTTTTTTCCCTTCCATTTTCCCCCTCAAGCCTCTCCTACAGAAGTTTACGAGGACGGCACATTGAAGTGAAAGAGCCAAGATAATACAAATGCAAATAGCACACAAGCAAGCAAGAAATTCAGGAAGCGATGGCCTTGCCAAAAGCTTCGAGTTTCTGTGGTAGGAATTGATGTTGAGACTGCTGCCATTGCGGTATTTACCATGACATTGCTCGATTCATTTGAATGCTCAATTGACTCGATGTCACTTGCTAAAACAACATTGCGGGCAATAGAACGACAAATCTCACAGGTCCTGGTACATATCACATGAACCAAAGAAACACCAAAACATATATGAGACTAATTTTCATGAAAGAAACTAATTAGAGAGGCCATGATTGCTGCTACAGGATTAGGAATTTGAAACTAAAGTTAAATGCAAATAAATACTGCTCATTGATCATGTAATATAGCTCATTCATCTGTTCAAGCGAGTACAACAGCAAATAGCTTAGAGCAAAACATTCCCCAGAAAATGGAAAAGAACAGATCCCTGGTCCAGAGATAAGGCTAGCAGGCATATTGTGAACTAGAAGATCAGGTAAAAGACTCACCAGAAATGAGAGAGAGATATTTGAACATCATATAGCGATAAAACATCGATTTTAGAAATTTTACCCAAAGATACATTGTATGTTAAAGCTTCAAATACAGCATAAAGAGTACTTATTCTGACTGACAGACATAGAATGGGGTGATAGCTTAAGAGCCAGAGATACTGCTTTATTACCACATCTAGTAGATGATGAATATATCATCAGATAATAGATAATTTACATTAAACCTCCACAATAGCTACCATCATTTGTTCCAGCACTTTTCTTTTCCCTCTTTTTTAATATTATCTTTTTACATCATATAACAATATTCTAGCAACGAGAAGTAAGATCCACAGTAGATCCTTGCAACCACTAAAAGTATGCATCAATAAGCACGTGCTGGTGCTTGAATAAAAAGTTTAGAATGTTCAGTTTTCTGATCCAAAACATCAAGCAGATATTTTTTTTTCCAGGCTGTACCAGCTCTAACTAGAAATTAAAGCAATGTTGAATACAAGAGCAGACCAATCAATTATCCACGTTAATAAGTAAACAGCAAAGTGCATTCTAACTGATATCAAGATATTCCACCATTGTTTTAAGTATGGTATCAACCAATATGACACTGATAGTCTGACATAGACATGCATGACAGAGAAATACTGATTCTGAAACGCATGGACCACAAGTTTTAAGATTTACAACTATCAGGCAATTTCAACCCATCATCCAGAGCTTAAATCTCGTGCACAATATCAATGTCAACTATTTTTTGCAACGCTCATCAGATAAACAGGAAGTAAGGAATCTGCATTAGCAATTATACAAATACAATTATTAAGTAGTGCATCCTCAAGCAATTAATTTTTACTCTGCGTATCAACAAGGAGTCAGAACTCCATTGTGATAAAGAGAAGAGGAGCATTATTTGGATTCCTAAACTTCTAAGAAGTACAGATACAGACTGGCAATAAATTGTCGGTGTAGTTAGACATATCATTGGGACTGGTATCTCAAAGCTGTACTCTTTTGCTTTACTTTTTTATTTTTTTTTCTGTAAACCTGTTTTCTAAACAGAATCTCCTTCCACTTTCCCTTTTATTCATCACAATTCTTAACTTCTTCTACTTTGTGCTTCATTTTCCATAAAATAATCAATGCTTCATATCCCATAAACTAATCAGACCCTAATCCAATATTCGAAAGCCTTAACTAATGAACCCTTTGTCTTCTTTGGTGAAAAAAACGTTGTTATTAATCCTTCAAGAAATCCCACTCTAGGGCTAACATTTATACCTTAAAGAAACACATCAACCAACTTAGATAATACTAGGAAGCACGAAGTGGATATTTACCATTTCTCACAAACAAACAAAGTTAACATAATAAAAAATAATAATCATCATGCCAACACTTTCAAAAAATAATTTTTGTAATCAGAAGTGCAAAATATAATTTACCAAAGAAAACAAAAACTTGAATCCAATCTTGTACTTACTTGTTTCCCTTAATCTTGAACCAAGCCTCTGCACACTGTTTATGGGCAGCAGCCAAATCATCCTTGCAAGAACAACCCAACTCAACAGGAACTCCTGATTCATGGCTATTACTCTCCAAACCCAGATGGCAAATCCTACAATCTCTCTCCACTTTACTCAAATGCACCTTTATTTCAGGCACCCCATTCTCAATCCCCACCTCCACTGAACAATCAGACACTGAAGACACCCTCCTAGAATCCAAAACCACATTGTTTATACCCTCAGCATCAGAGACACAAGCGAAACTGTAATCATCATAAGACCCACCAGTGGTTGAATAGAACTGGGAGTAGCAAGACCCATCTTCTGCATCAGAAAAACAACTGACATCACTTCCAGCAACGGAGTGGCGGTGTGTTCCTTTCTCTAAATCGATGTGGGACATTTCATGAACTGACATTTTGAAGATTTAGACACGGGACGAATCAAAAGCTGAAGTATAACTTTGGAAACAAAGGATGTTTTTTTAAAGAGTTTGACATCACCTCAAAGGACTTGATGAAGTGGGTGTTCTTGGACTAGGTGACAACAACAGCTGCAACTCCATTAACGTTACTATAATCAATACTTAGCGAAGAAGAAAATACAATCACCGAAGTAGGGAATTTATTTAAATTGATTATTATCAGAGAATGTAATAAATAAAGAGGAACAAGAAAAGATTAAGGTTGCCTTTTTTCTCAAAGAGACAAAACATGGTTGTGGTTTTAAAAAGACTTTTGCTTTGGACTGCAGACTACTGTAAAGCAGCTACAGAGTACAGAGACGTGAAGTAGGTATGTTGATGTCGAATTGGAAGGAGATTTCATTTTGTTCGAAGGGCTTGTTGGAAAAATATATTTTAACATCATTAAATTAAAATAATATAATTACTTTTTAATTTTACAGAAACTTCATAGTTATCAATTTTATTTTGTTTAGAAAAAAAAAACCACTTAAATAATTAGATAAAATAATATTATTTTTATCTTGATTTAAATTCTAGTTTATTTTAGATTTTTAAGCTAAATACCATTCAAATAGTTTCATTCCATCCATTATATCTCAGTCAAATAATGTTTTTTAAATAATAAATAATTTTACAATATCAATCATATTTTTTAATTTGACTGTCTGTTTCGTATTTTTCAGCCAAATACCGTCTAAAAGATACCAGTTTCATTTCGTACATTTTTTTTTAGCCAAATAGTATTTTTTTTAAATAATAAATAATTTTATAATATCAATCACATCTCTTAATCTGATTGTTAGACTAAGATTAAATTTTACAAAGAATCTCTTGACATATATATATATATATATATATATATATATGTATATGTATATGTATATATATATATATATGTATATGTATATATATATGTATATGTATGTGTGTGTGTGTGTGTGTGTGTGTGTTAAAATTTCAGAGCAATTAGAGGATATAATGACTTTGAGAGATTAATAATGGTATTCTCATAAAATTATACATGTTCATAATTTGATTTAGAAAAATCATTTTACTATTTCTTTTTAGATTAAACGAGGTAACTTTCTCAAACACTGCGCTGAACTCTTTTTTTATATAAAAACTGATTGATTTTTTACATGCTGTAATTAATTATTTTAATATTTAATTAGTAAAATTGAGATTAAATCTGTTAAAAATGAGTTTTTTTCCTGTCTAAAAAGAACATTGTAATCAAAATGCAAGGGAAGTGGTTCATATATTTTTTAATTGTAGATAACTTGAGTATATTTATCTACCTATTTTGTTTATGAGTTTTCTTTTTTCCCCAGTTATATTAGAACTGAAATATTATACATAAAAATATTGTATAGGTAATTGTTTTTACAAAAACAACCTAAAATCCAAGAATTAAATTTTTCTAAGAAATAAAACCTAAATAAAAGAGGACAACATTATAATTAAAAGCCAAAATTAAGTGCGTATATATAAACATAAACAAAAATAGAAACTATATATATATATATATATATATATATATATATATATATATATATATATATATATATCAAATAAATGAATTAAAATAAAAAAAAATAAAAATATATGGATTGAAATGAAAAATAAAATATGTAAATAATTTTAACAGAATGATTAAATTAAAAAAATTAAAAGCGTTCCAAGGAAAAAATATTTAATTTTTTTATTTCTTGATTTACTTTCAATCCATTTATTTTCTTAGTAAGTTTGGTATAACTCTAAATAATCTGTTTGTATTTATATATCTATACTCTTAATTTTTACTTTTCATTTTTAGTAGAATTTATCTTTGTACTAAATATAATTTTGGTTAAAAAACATAGTAAATTTACTTTTGGTGATGTGAAATGAAAGTAAAATCTTCTCTTATGCATGTATAATTAATTTTTAGTTGTTAGTTATTTATTATATTTTGAAGGTGTCAATATTGAACTAATATAAGAATATATAATTATTTTTAAGAGAAAAAACCTATAAAATAATTATTCTAACTATTTTACATACATTATCTATAATAAAATGAATATATTAAAAAACTAAATAATTGAGAGTCTTGTAGATTCATTATTTCGGTTTAATTTATAGTGTTATTAAAAAAGTTACGAACCATTAATATTTTTTGATATGTTATAAAATTTGGTTTTGTCTGCGGCGAAACGCAAAGCAACTAACTTATATATTTTTAATTTATAGATAATTTGAATAATTTTTTTCACTTGTTTTGTATATGTCTAGCTTTGTATATTTTTTATTAATGTAATATTTGATATGAAATACCATACATAAAAAAGTTGTGGGAGTTTATTTTTCACAGAAACAACATCAATTAATGAATTATTTTGATTATTATTATTATTGTCGTGTTGTTAAATTGTCACAATTATTATAGCTGCTATTAGAATAATTATTGTAAATAATTAAAATTCTAATCATTACTGACAATATTATCGTTGCCACTATTATTATCGTTATAAAAAGAAATTCATTTTTTTCTCAAGATTTGTTCGTCATATTATTATATTTGAAGTATTTCAAAATACTAAGATTAAATTAATTTGAGAATTTTAAAAAACAAAAATTATATATATATATATATATATATATATATATATATATATATATATATATTAAGGTGTTTATATTAAGAAATATAAAAATATATAATTATTTTTAAGAGAAGAATCCTTAAAAATAATCGTTATCATTATTTTAAATGTATTTTTCATAATAAAATGAATATATAAAAACCTCATATTCAATAATAAATATTATTATTATTATTGTAAATATTTTTGCTATAGTAAGAACCAGAAGTTTTATAGGTTGATTATTTTGCTTAGATATATAACATTATGAGAAAAAAAAAATCTAATACTATTAATATTTTTTTACATTTTAAAAAAAGTTGTTTATGGCTACGGTTAAGTGGAGAACAATTGGCTTGTATATTTATTTTTTGACTTGTTTCATCTATGTATGACTTCGTATATTTTTCTGTTAATGTGATATTAGATATGAAATATCATACATAAAAAAACCATAAAAGTCAATCTCTAAGAAAAATAACATCAATTAATGAATGATTGTGATTATTATTATCATTGTTATTATTATGATTGTTAAATTATTACAATTATTGTAACTGTTATTATAAATATATCATATCGATGACACCATAATTATTGTTAACAAAAGAAATTAAACTATTTTTTATTTTATAATACTTATTCTTCATATTATTATATTAAAAATATTTCAGAATACTGATATAAATTTTTTTCTTCAAAAAAAATCCTAGGTTATATATATATATATATTCAGAAGCTAATATTAAAATATATAATTAGTCTCACATATTTATAAAAAATTTAAAAATAATCATTATCATTATTTTGAATGCCTTATCTATAATAATTAGAAATTTTAACACCTAATAATATTAAAAAAAATAATAAAAAATAAATAAATAACAAAACATAAATAAATATTATTAGATTTTAAAAATATTATTTGACCTAAAGAATAAATAAAAAATAAAAATAAAACAAAAAAGAGAAAAAACAATAAATATCAATTTTCAAATGATCACTAGCACAAATTAAAATTCAAACATCACATAGAGAATACTAAAAACTTAATAACAGTGGAAATAATAAAAATTATAAACAAAAACTAAGAGCATATATATATAAACATGGAAAAAAATAAAAACCATTTACGAAAATTATATAAAAAATAAAAGAATTAAAATAAAATTCAAATTAAAAATATAAGGACCGAAATGAAAAACACATATATAATAAATTAAATTTAATTGAAAAAATTAAAATAAATCAAAACTTTGATATAAAAAAATTACGGAATTTAAAACAAAATCAGAAATTAAAAGAATATGGAACGAAATGAAGCTTAAATATATAATCAATTTGAATTGAAGGAAAAAATAAAAAAAAATCAAAACTCTTATATCAAAAATCTTAAGGATTTCAATCCAATCTAGAAATTAAAAGCATGAGTACTGAAATGAAACTACAATACATAATGAATTTCAATTGAAGGGCAACATTGAAACAAATCAAAACATATATAGTACAGAAATAAGAACTATACAAAACAATTGAAAGATGAGGGACTATAATGAAAAATAAACAAATAGCGGGGCTGACGTGTACTTACGCAAGTAGGAGAGAGAAACGAGGGGAGTTCAATCGATCACCGACACATCTCTGGGCATGTTAGACAATCACACGACACTCTATGAGGAAGAGAACACGTTGGAAAACAATTCTAGATACCAATCAGGTATTTTTTTGACATCGAAAAACTCTTCACGCGTCATCCGAAACTCGCATGAGCTCGGAAAAGAACGACGCGTCTGACAAGGTGCCTCCGATGAGCTGCCGACAATACCACGTCAAAATATATATATAAAGGGTAAATTACCGGGACACCTCTGCAACCAACTCTTTAATTTTGTCTTATTAGGAGACATAGTAGTATTTAGCCATTTTTAAACAAATATAAAATTTTCGTGATACTCCTCCCGACCAAAGCTGATTTTTATCTTTTTCTAGGGATATAATAATTATTTTACTATGCTAAAAATATAAAAAAAATCAATAAACCAGTGACTAGAACCAGACAAAAAATATGCAATTACTGTAGAACCCCTCCAGCCAAGAGCTATTTTTTTTTGTCTTTTTCAAGGGATAAAATCGTTATTTTACTGAGCAAAACAAAAAAAATCAATAAACTAGCGAACCGAATCGGCCCGAAAATTGAGCAACACTATTATCGTCCACAGTGATTTATCTCACTGAGAACAGTAACCAAACCATGTTATCTTTTGGTTTTTAGATAATTGCATAATTCTAAATAATTTTATTTTTGATTTTAAACGATATATATTTTAGTTTTAAAAATATTTTGACGTGTCATTTCGAGGTGTTATATATATATATATAGCCTCGAAATGACACGTCAAAATATTTTTAAAACTAAAATATTTTATATTGGGGGTGATGTGTTTTTTCCTTGCGTAACAAGCCATTTGACCCAAACTTTCACATACTATTAGGTTTTCTAGTAACTTTAATACTAGATGGCGACTCTTAAAAATTATAATCATACTTTTATGATTATACAAAATCCCCTTTACACACTTCCATCTTATGGAGGCCTAAGAATGTCATCATGATAGTAGGGAATCCATTGGGATGTGATTTAGAGTTCTTGATCACACGATCAAGCAATCCACATGTAAACAATTCAACTCTTAAAAAGTAAAAAAATAAAAACAGATTTGATAGCAATGTGATACAAAGATAGTTTGTATCTAGACACTGATACTATTGGAATTGAAACCCCCACTAAACGAAAAACAGTTCACGAATGAGAAGAATGGATTGACATCATGAAGTAAATTGAACTTTAATAAGTTTTTTCCAGTCATTTAGAGAATCAAGAAAGAGAGAATTATCATCCTCACAAGCATACAAAGTTACAACATGTAATCTGAATATCATAAAGCAACAATATGATCTAAAACTTAAGTTACTTGTGTATTTTTAACCTAATCTAAACCCTAGAATTGCCAATGATATGGACTTGTATAAAGATCCCTTATAATCATATCCAAATCCCTAAATATCTAAACTCAATTGATGTTTATTAATTCTAAAACACAAAATATAAATTTAAAATAAAAACTTTAATTTCCTACTAAATATAAATAATATAAAAGAAGTCTTATTTTGTCTTTAATGTTGCTGCCCTTTTTTTTCTTAATTAGCTTGGGTTTTCTTGTAAGTCTTGGATAAATAATATTGTAAAAAGTCTCTTTTAGTTTTTGACTCTTAGGTTTGCTTCCTAAACTGAGATAATAATTAAATAATACCTTTTAACTATAAGAACAGATATGATATCTTATTAGTTTTCTTTGTAGAGTAGGAAAGTTCTTCTTTTCAATGTAAAAAATCCTTAATCTTTAAGAATTAATCTTACCTAATTCCTTGCTTCCTTAAGAGAATAATATAATGACTTGGACTCCATGTAATGCTAGTAAAAATAAGCCTAAATCAAGGTTGACATAGGGATGAACACATTAACCCTTTTTAGAGCTTTGATGAGACCCTTATTGGACTTGGATTAAATGAATTAAAAGTTTCTTTTTTAAGCTCTATAGTTTTTCTTTGTTCTTCTATGTCCATACTCCATGTATGATGAATCATCGCATTCAATGCCTCTTTAAGTCTCTTTATCTTAGTTCTTGTAATAGGCTCATTTGACACCACCAATGGGTCAACGACATGTCTAACAGTGGTGTTGGGCTAATCTTTATCATCCTCTCTCTCTTAAGAAGATTATGACCTTGAATCTTCATATTTTATATCAAACAAAGTTAGATAAAAAATTTTAAAGGTAACAGTAACAATATACCCACCTTGCAAATCAACTTTATATGCATTATCATATCCTTTCTAAGATCTAGAATTACTCATCTTCTCACAGATGTAACTTAAACTTTCTTTGGGACAACAAAAATTACTTCATTTGTATATACACCTAAACTTAATCACAAGATTGAAATATAACCTGTTAGCACCCCTTATTGGCCTTATTTGTATACACAATTTTGTTTTTTCAATTCATTATCGTATACGCTTATGGAGTGTTTTCACCACTTGTACTTTATGATTTCAATTTAAGTTAACCTTTCAATAGTAGGTACAGGAATCAAATCCATAAGAGTTAAAGGTTTAAATCCATGCACACTTTTAAAAGGTGAAAAAATAGTTGTAGAATGCACGTTATGATTATATGCAAACTTTAAGAATGACAAACAATCTTCCTGAGGCTTTAAGTTCTTTTGAACAAGATCATGAAAAAGTTGTGTTAAAATCTTATTACCAACATTAATTTGTCTATTTGTTTGGCGATGAAATGTAGTTAAAAATAACAACTTAGTAACTGATTTTCCCCACAACACCTACCAAAAGTAACCAAGGAACTTAATATCTTTATGAAAAATAATGCTTCTAGGTCCCCATGAAGTTGTGTCATTTCTCAAAAGAATAAATCAATAATATTAATTGCATCATCAATTTTATCACAAGGTATGAAATGTGTCATCTTTTAAAACGTATCTATAACTATGAAAATTGAGTTTCTACCTCGTTTCAACCTCATACAAAGTCCATTAAAATATCTTCTCATAGTTCTTTAGGTACAAGTATAGGGATAAATGTGTCATTTATCGCATATGTATTGCACATTGTTTTTCATTTTGACCAATAAAAATGCTCATGCAACCTAACTAAGGGCTTAGTAACACTAAAATGCCCTATTAACCCGGCCCCATATGTTTCATGTATAAGCAATTCATGCATAAAACTCAATCAAACTTGAAAAATCATCATCATTTTATTTACAATTCTATAATGTGCTCTAATCCTTGTAATCTAACATCTAAAATAGATAAAAGAACATATCTATGTGAAAGTGCATCAACCACAATATTTTCTTTTCCTTTTTCATACTTGATCACATACAAGAAGGTTTCAATAAATTCAACTCATTTGGCACATCTCGTACTCAACCTACCTTTCCCTTTAAAATGCTTCAAGGATTCAAGATCTAAATGTATTGCAAACTCCTTGGGGGCAGAGGTAATGTTTTTATGTTTCTCACATTCTCTTGAGGTATAAATCTTCTGATATACGTATTGTAGTTCGTTATCACCCCCATTGAGTTTTTCACTAAAATATGCAATGACTCTTCTATCTTGCACTAACACAACCCTTTTACACATGTTTGATGTATCACATTAAACTTCAAAATCTTTTGTAAATATTGGAGAAGCTAAAACAAATGCACAACATAATTTATTTTTCAATAAATGAAAAGTTTATCTTGTGTAACATATTTAAATCTAACTTTTTTAAAAATAATTTTTGTTAAAAGTGCTGCAATAATACTAAAATCCTTTATAAACCATCTATAAAAACTAGCAAGTCCATGAAAACTCGTTACCTTCATCACAAAGTTAGGTGTAGGGAAATCTCGAATGACCTTAATCTTCTCAGCATCCTTATCGATACCTTGTGTAGTTACTACATATTCAAGAAATCCAATCTTCTTCATGTAAAAAGTGAATTTATTAATATTAACATACAATTTATCATTACACAATGCACTAAATACACTGTGCAAATAATCGAGATGCTCATTTAAGTTCTTACTATAAATTAAGATATCATCAAAGTACATAACCATATATTTTCCTACAAATACATGCAAAATATAATTCATTAATCTCGTAAACATATTAGGTGCATTTGTAAGTCCAAATGACATGACTAACCATTTATACAAAGCAAGTTTTGTCTTAAACATTGTTTTTCATTTATCATCTTCTCTCATTCTAATATGATGGTACTCACTTTTTAAATTAATTTTTTAGAAAATAAATTATCCATATAACTCATATAGTTGTCATCAAGCCTAGAAATAAGAAGTTTATACTTTATAGCTATATTATTAATAGTGCCATAATCAATGCGTATCCTCCAAGTTTCATCCTTTTTAGGCACAAGTAACATAGGCATGACACAAGGGCTCATACCCTCATAAATATACCCCTGCATCATCTTCTGATCTATTTGCCTTTAAAGCTCCTTAGTCATCTCGGGGTTGCTTCTATATATTGGTCGATTAAGAATCAAAGTTTTAGGTACAAGGTTGATTTAATGTTCCATTCTCCTTAAAAGAGGTAATATGTTAGGCATGTCTTCAAGGAAGGCATCCTCAAAATCTTGTAACAAAGGAACAACCATACTAGGAACACAAAATTCAAGATCCTTAGCATTAAAGTAAGCCTTTTTATACACAAGTAAAATCATAAGCTTGTTAGTGAAAAATACAAATATAATTTTAGCTTGTTTTGCATAAAAAAATAAATTGTTTTCTTAATTTTATCACACTATTATCTTCACTCATGCTTACCTTTTTCACCCCTCGATTTTCACCTCCACTCTCATTTTGTTTACTTAATTATTTAATTTTAGCCGAATCTGACCCATCATAAATTGCTTTCCGATCAAATTGTCATGGACGCCTAAAAAGTAAGTGACTAGCATATTTTGGAACCACATCACATATAATCTCATCAAAATACTTTCCAATAGCAAATGAACAAAAGGCTTTGGTTGGGAAACCTTTTCTCTCTTCGGGTTCAACTTCTATATAGATAAGGAACTTGAATAGGATGTTAGCCACGCATTACCCTTCCTTTTAAGTTGTTGTTTCACCTTTGTTGCCATATGAATTATGTCCTCTAGCTCTACATAATGTTGCAACTCCATAACATTAGTTATCTCTCTATACAACCCATTAAGAAACCTAGCCATGATAACTTCTCTATCTTGAATCAATTTATTCGTAATCATTATAATCTTTCACACTTTTCAAAGCTTGATGTAAGGTCCATAATTTCTTAAAGAGCTCTCTATGGTACTAGTTAGGAACAAATCATTTCCTTATGATGATTTCATATCATCCTATGATTTAATAGGTCTTTCACCATTCCTTTACCTATTCAAAACAAGTTGATCCCACCATATTAGTGTATGTATAATATGTAAATTCAAAGACATTGAGTTTTATGTTTTTATGTTTGGTGTAGTGACTATAGACAAAGATCCATTCAACCTTTTTTTCCTACTCTACATATACTTTCAAATCATTCTTTTATTAAGAAATAAGTTTTTTTAACTTAATAGTACCTTACTCTCCATCCGAGTCATTACAATACCTAAAATCTCCACCCTAGTTGAATTGCCTAGGTCTAATCCTAAAATCCTTTCAATTTCTAGGTTGCCGAAAACCACCCTTATAGCCTATAGTCTCATCCTTAAAATCACCATCTCCCTAGTCATCATCCTATCTTGGCCTCACAACCTTATTGTTATTTTTTTTCCTTCTCTCCCTACCCTTCATACATCTTGACTACTAATACTAGCTTTGTTACCGTATTTTATAACCTTTTCAAATTTATCACTCATATCCTCAATCACCAAATTCACCATCTCCCTCATCTTTGCTAAGGCTTATAGTTGAAACTTTACATCACCCTTTGGATGGGGTGGTCTGTTGGTATGATTTGACATGATTATATTTGAAAAATATTGGTTAGTGGTGTAAAACAAATAGCCTCACATTGCTCATGTTTTGTTAAAAAAAAAGGTTTTTCACTCTATAATGCTCTCTACACCTTTGGCTACTCATCCCACTTTATTCAACTCTTGCAAAACTAAAACCAACACCATAGAAGACCAGTTAGTTGCATAATCCAATTAAGTGTTTGTGAGTCTAGAAGCAATAAAAACATGAAAGTAAGCAAAATGAAACTATGATGATAGTTTTGTGAGTAGGAATCGAATCTATTTGAAAATATGGAAAAAACTGAAGACTCGAATAAAAAAGATGTGAAGGAAGTAAAAATATTGCATATGACACCCAATTATTATATATATATATATATATATATATATATATATATATATATATATATATTGAAAATATACTGCAAGAAACAAATATAAATTTCAAAAGCTGATGCAAAATAGACACGTTATAGTAATTTGAATCCAAATCTGGATCCTAAGGTAAATGATGTCCGATTGAGTTGAAATTCAATATATAGTGCGATATCAACTCATGTAGATAGAATATTAAATTTAAATAATTTACAATAAAATTTGTTATGTGGACACAAAACTAACACGGAGCAACCCCATTAACATCCAAATTTGAAACCCAAAACAAGCGATGTCTAATTGACCCTAAAACTAATATATAGTGCAATTAGAACTCTAATGTATCCAATATCAAGTTTGAGATAATTTCGAATTAATTTAATCAAGTTTCTTGTTATTTAGTTTCTTGTAGTAGAATTTGTAACGTCTTCTCTTGAACAATTTTTCATTTCTTTTCTTTTCTTCCACTTTTTTATGCCACTAATGTTTAGAGAGACAATAGAAAATTGAAATAACAACTCTTTTTCCTTTTTTATACTAATAAGATCGGAAACAAACACTTTTAAAGCAAAGCAAGAAAGAAACAAAATTAATTAGAGGATATAACCTGATATTAAATTATACGAACATCTTAGTCGCAATATCAAGTAACCCACACGCAAATGAATGAGCTCCTGGAAAGATAGCAACAAACACATACACGCAAGTACTTGATGAGCGAGAGGGGTTGCAAATATGAACTCTTAAATCATAGTTGAATTCTTTTTAAAAAATTAAATACTGATAAAGTATGCCTCCTTTGAAGGTTTACAAAGCCTTAAATTGACCAAAAACCAGCCTAAACTAGGATTCAAAATAAAAAATAATAAGGAAATAACCATAAAATCCAAAACAATGCAGGAAATTCAAAGGTACGCATAGCACCATGGGAGTTAATACAAGAAAAAGAACCCCTGGAAATTCCTGCATGAATTTAAGTCCAATCTTGTGGTTGGATCAAAAGTTATGATCCTTGCGCGACACTTGGATTTAGACCTGTCTTAATGGTCCAAGAATGCATATAATAAGTCATCCGATGAGTTTATGTGGGTCAGATTATCATCTAGCTGTGGCAGATCCAGACCAGATTGCTCATTACCACTTGTTATCTCATGCTGGACTATCAACCTCGGGTTGCAGAAGCTTTTGACAAACAATTTGATGAATGGAATGAAGCTGGCTTTATTCCGATTGAGTTAAAACAAACACAGTAAGGACATAGAAAGCCTGGGATTGTGAAGAAGTAACCACACTCATTTGTGCAGAATGGATTATAATCCAACCCTTGAGAACCCAAACACGTCACGTAAAGATAAATCTAAACCCTTACAGTTTATAAATGGCCTTCGGCCCTGCTTCTACTTGAAATGCCTTCTCTAAATATATGCTATCCTTCAGATGCTGAGGCCTGCCTTTGATTGTTTTTTTGAAAAATTACAATTAAGTTTAATTTTATAAAAATATTTATATACTAATGTTTTAGAACCAATAAATTGATTTTATAGTTTATTTCCTGAAAACAGTTTATATTTAATTGTGCTACTTAAATTACTCTCTTCATACACTTCATAAAAAATACCAATTAATTTATTTCTTCTTTTCTTGATTTCAATTTATATTTTTTATTGAACTTTAAAAATATATAATTCTTTTTAGAAAAAATATTTTTTTAATAATAATAATACTAGCATAATGAGGTTATCTAAATATTTTACTAGGATCTATACCATTTAACAAGATAAAAATTCCATGATAATGAATATTTAATTAAGAAATCTAAAAATATAAATGAAGAAATTATAATAATAAAACTTGTCGTATAGTATTCTCCAATAAAATAAAAAAACATTCTTAGAGAATTTGTAGAAGAGTATGAAAAGGCAGAAACTTGTGTGGAAAAAAAAACTTTTAAGTGGATTTATTGGTCTTGCAATGATAACATAGTTTATTGGTTATTTATCTTTTAAAAATAAACTCATCTAGACTTCTTTTTTTTTTTTAATATTAGATTTTAAACATAAGTGTGGAGCAAGTTAATCAGATCATACATCTCCCAATATTTTAATTACTTAGCATTTATTTATATAAGTTCATCTGTGTAATTAATGTATGTCATTAAGAATAACAAGGCAATTTCTCATGAACGACAAGAATAATAATAAGAATTAAACATAAAATAATAGAGCTATTCTTCCAATAATTTAGAATCCAGAGCCATGATTATGAATTGCTTTTTTCTATGTGATATGTATTTTTCTCTATACTACATGTTGGATTATCATAACAAATTAGAGAAAACCAGATTAAGAAAATGTCAAAAATAGAGAGAATAAGGCCATGTTTTAAAAGTATTTTTGAAATAAAATTAATTATATTTATTTTTTATTTTAAATTTAAATTTTTTTTGATGTTTTTAATTTATTTTCATGAAATGATATCAAAAATAATTTTTAAATAATAAAAAAATATCACTTTAATATATTTTTTAATAAAAAATATTTTTAAAAACACCTTCAGTCATACTTTTTAAGAGGCACTAACTATATTGAAGACATAAACTTGTGTAAAAGATATAGGACTTAGTGATCTTATAAAAATAATGTGAAACTTGTTGG
Source organism: Salix dunnii (assembly GCA_015731905.1). Taxonomy (NCBI): domain Eukaryota; kingdom Viridiplantae; phylum Streptophyta; class Magnoliopsida; order Malpighiales; family Salicaceae; genus Salix; species Salix dunnii. The sequence goes on from CM027674.1 coordinate 11,639,078, forward strand.
TAATTAATTCATTTTTGAAAATAAACTGACGATACTCTTGGCTTTTTCTTAATAAAGTTGATGAAGTGTTAATTAAGATAGATGTCATCTGTGTATTGTAGAATTACTTTCCCAGACAATAACGATATATATATATATATATATAAGAGCAGGTTGAGTAGAGGGACTAAATATATGTAGAAAATCGAAATCAGTCCTTTTCTCCTTCTTATTACCCTGTGATCAAGTGGACATTTAATTTGTGATTTGACTCTCTCGGTCCTTGTGAAATTTTCTAGCAATATATATCTATATATATATATATAGATATATATATATATATATATGTAGGGAAGCCTGGCGTGCCCATGCTGATCTCCTAATTCCTACCCCAACCTGGCTTTACATTAATTAATAAGCCATTAGCGTGTGTAGATTTTGCCCCAGTCTTCTGATCCACGTCTCTGCTCATTGGCCTTCACCCACATAGAACTGGATTCCTTAAATTCAAATATAATTTAATTCCATTCGAATAGAATGGTGCCAAGGATGGGTTTTCATTCTTCTCGCACGTGTAACTGCCCTGTGCATGGCTTCATATTTTCCAAGTTTCTTGCCTCTAAATTTGATTGCCATTGCCAGAAGCCTAGTTTAGGGTTTCTGGCACTTTTTTTTGTGTGTGTGTCTCTTGAGATGTCCAACAGGACAATTTGTCTATTTAAAGGTAGGATCAACGCCTGGACTTGTTCAATATCTCCATGAATATGAATAGGATTAATCAAACATAAATATTATATCATGCGATTTATTTAAATAACTCATGTTACAGCTTAAATTGACTAAATATACTCTTGAACCACTTATATACATAAACTCACTTGCTCCAACTAAGCTATTTGATGCCACGGATAGCAATAATCAAGAAATAATTATATATCAAGATATTTAATCTTATATTTACCCGATTATTTTTGCTAAATTCATTTATTAAAATAATTCTTCTATTCAATCAAACAATAAGTAGAAATATACTCACACATTATATTAATTGAATAAAAGAAAAGAAAAGAAAAATTGATTATGCAATGTTGCAAATGTTAGAAATATTTTCTGAAGCTAAAAACAGATTATAGATGAATTATAAAAATTAAAAAACATTTCACAAACGAGTGATGTTAATTGGAACATAATTTCTAAAAAACAAAATTAAAAAGACATTAAAAAATAGAATTTTTCTATATATATATATATATATATATAATTTCTATGGCTTGGTATACGTAGGTCATTGCAAGGAAAAGCCGAGGAGCAGAGGTGGTCCTTCAAGCCTAGAAGCAGAGGGGGTGAGGGAGTAGCTTTTTGTAACCATTATGGTGGTCGAGAAAAATGCTATAATATCGTTTTACTCTAAGAATTTATTTTTTTAAGTAATTCAAACAGAAAAAAATTGTAATAAAAACTTTAATCTTTATATACACCTGCTATTTTTCTAGTTTATTATAATGAAAAGTACGAGGATTTTGGTGGTATTTAGTGCCTGTTTGATATTGCGGTCAAACCAGTGTTTGGTTATAATTGTTTTTTTTTATTTTAAATGAATATGTTTTGGTATTTTTAAATCATTTTGATGTGCTGATATCAAAAATAATTTTTAAAAAATAAAAAAAATATCATTTTGATGTATTTCAGCACGAAAAGCACTTTGAAAAACAACCACAACCACACTCCCAAACACCCCCTTAGCTTCTTTGGTAATATGTTTTAAAAATATTTTTAAAAATTTTATTATTATTTTAAATTAAAAAAATATTATTTTTAAATATTTTTATACAATGATATCAAAAATACTTTTTAAAATAGCCACAAACAAACTTCCATCCAAATAAATAATAAATCATATATTCTTAACTTGAACAAGACTTTAATAAAAAGTGGCCGGAGTGGATTTGACCCTTCCAAGTTTATTAACACCATTGTTTCAACCATTCTTTATATACACCAGTTCCAATGTTTCAGTGCACTGAAGTTGGTTGAAAATAATTCTATATTTGTAAATTTATTATGGATTGTTTTTTAAAATATTGTTTATTTAAAAATATATTAAAAAAATATTTTTTTATTGTTTAAAAATTATTCTTGACCGGTACATAAAAATAATTTAAAAATATTTAATTTAAATTAAAAATAAAAATAATTTTTTATTTAAAAAAATGACTTTTAAAATAAAATATTAAACAGACTAAAAGAAGAAGAGTTGACCCACTATTCACTCATGTATAGCTAGAGTTTAAAATTATCTCACTTTGGAAGAATTTTTTTTTTAATTATTTTGATATTTTAATATGAAAAATAATTTTTTTTAAATTATTATTTTAATATAATAACAAACAAAAAAGCAATTTTGACTCAAAATATCAGTAATTTCACGACAAATTATATGCTTACCCGTTGCAGTAGGTATCGGTTAAAATCAAACCAGATCATCATTCGATGTTGGGTAGCAACATGAGCCCCATTGCTGACACAGAAAAGGAACAGTTGTAGCTGAAATCACAGACAGAGTCTTAGTTTTACAAAGATCACGGTGGTCATCATCGGCCAATCGTCGTTCCTCCCCCCGAAAAAGGATGTCACTGTTTGCGACTTCAACGATCTGGGTTAAATTTCAGGTGTACCTGTAATTGGATAAGCTCAGGGCAGAGGTTTTTTTAAGGGAAAAAAACTACGAAGAGTCGATTTATTCAACTTTAAAGGTCATATCGAGACACGTTTTAGTAAAGTTTGATTCAGGCAACCTCGGTTAATAATAAAAGCTCTATTATTAACGAGAGTAGACATACGGATCTCAATGTCTCATTCTTTTTTTTATTGATTTGGGTTTCTTAATTACACAGATGAACTTAATTAATAAATAAATGATAAATAACTAAAATATTGGGAGATGTCTACTTTGATTAACTTGTTCCATACTTATCTTTAAAATCTAATGATTTAATAAATAAAAGTCTAGGTAGACTTATTTTTAAAAGATAAATTTAACCAGAAACAAAAGTCATCTATATTTCACTATGTTTCTAGACATAGATTTAACGGGAAATTATCTTTATGTACCTTGGGCTGCAAAATTTAACTCTCGGTAATGGGGTATTTGGTATATTTTTAAGGGACACGTGTGTCATTTGTAAATTGCTTAGGGTTGTTTGGATCTTTTATATTTTTATTTGTATAGTGAAACTACCTATTTACTCATAAATGTTGACAAAAAAACAAAGATTTATTGGGAGTATTTTCTGTTTTTGTTTTATCTTGAATAATGAAATGTTGACTTTCTCCTCGGGTGGGACACACATACGATGCTAGAGGTGAAGGTAGATCTTTTTTTTTTCTTTATATTTGATGCACGGTAAAACTCTTAAATACCCAAAAATAACAATAAAATAGAAAGCTTGGTACTGAGGACATGATAATACTTTCATTCCCTGTTTTTTCATAGTTATCGCTAGGTTTAGAGGTGTTTAGATAATTTTATATTTTTATTATTTTTTTCTTGAGTTTACTGCAGGCATGTCTTTCAAACATGCCTTCAGTTTTCTCTTGCACACACTTTCAGTAAGTGTCTGACGACGGTTGAAAATGCCCCGTCATTGTGTATTTAGGTGCATTGCTATGACCTCTTTCTCTTTGTGGTGTGCGTGTCGTTGTCCGGTGAATGGAGGTTCATCAATTTTTGTTTTTTCTTTATTTCTCTAGTTTCTCTCTCTTACAACGACAAAATAAATATCAATCCTCTACGTTTATGATATTTCATTTCAATCTCTAGTTTTTTTATTTCATTTTTCTTCCCGATTTCTTCAATTTAAGATTTGATTTTTTTTCAATTGTATTCTTTAATTGAAATTGATCATATATATTGTTTTCGTTTTAACCCTTATTTTTTTTTATTTGTTTTTAGTTCCGTTACTTTTTTCTGTTTGCAGATTTTGATTTGTTTCAATTTTGTCTACCAATTAAAATTGATCATATACATGCTACTTTTCATTTTGGTTTTTATTCTTTTTATTTTTTTAAATCTCTTTAATTTTTTTAGTCTCAAGGTTTTGATTTGTTGTAGTTTTGTCCCTCAATTGGAATTAATTATATGTTTTATTTTTTATTTCGGTTTTTATTCTTTATTTTTTTATTTTGTATTAATTCCTTTAGTTTTTTCAATCCTTTATGGACAATATTTATTTTTTACCAGTATTTATACATGTATGCTTTTAGTTTTAGTTTTTAATTTTTTAATTTTTATTTTTTATTGGGGTTTTATTTTTATTTTGTTCAGTCTTGAAATTTTAATCTATGTTGGTAATTATTTTAAAATTGACATTTCTTCCATTGTCCCTTTTTTCTTTTTATAGTATTTTCTGTTATTTTTATTTGTTCTTCGAATTATATAATTTTTTTGCTTATAATATTTGTTTTGGTTTTGTCTTTTTGGTTATTGTTTTTATTTGCTTTTTTGATAAAGTTTTTTTTTATTCTTTGAGATAATTTTATGGTTTTCGTTGTTTACACAATAATAATGATAATTTTAGTGATTTTTTTTTGTTTTCTTGCTTTCTTTTTTTGTAAAAGTGTTTGCTTTTTTTTTTTTTAATTTTTCTGTACAATTTAATTATTTTCATTATTTGAGCGGTAATGATGATGATAATTCTAATTTTTATGGTCATGATAATGATGGTAGCGTAGCAGTGGATTTTCAATGATGTTCTATATATATATATATATATATATATATAAATCAACTATTATTATTTTTGTTATTTAGTTATTGTAGGTGTTTTCACAATTTATATTTTATTATTGTATTTAATTTAAATTAAACTATAAAATAAACTAATCATAACACAGTGAATTAGACATAAAAATATTATTTTAATATATTTACAAATAAAAAAACATTTAAAAACACAGAATCAGTCGAAAATATTAGTATTTTTACTAAGGTTCGCCGTTGTAGCAGTTACCTAGTTAAATCAAACCAGATCATCATTCGATGTTGGATAGCAACATGAGCCCAATTGCTGACACAGAAAAGGAACAGTTGTAGCTGAAATCATAGACAGAGTCTTAGTTTTACAAAGATCATGGTGGTCATCATCGGCCGGCCAATCGTCGTTCCTCCCCCCAAAAAAGATGTCACTGTTTGTGACTTCAACGATCTGGGTTAAATTTCAGGTGTACCTGTAATTGGATATGCTCAGGGCAGAGGTTTTTTTAAGGGAAAAAAACTACGAAGAGTCGATTTATTCAACTTTAAAGGTCATATCGAGACACGTTTTAGTAAAGTTTGATTCAGGCAAAATTTTAGAGAGGAGTGGATTTAGTCAATTCTAGAGAAGGGTAGACTTAGTCAATTTGGAGGCATTACATTGAGTCTCTCAATGATTGGTAGATTGGTGCTCACAGGATCTCCATTGACCGAGTCCTCACCCTTTACGATAGATCCTGCCCCGTGGGATTGGTAGACATTCCTTCTGTTCTCGGCGAATAACAGTTTGTTTCGCGATAGCCTGACGGGTCTTCCCGCCTAATGACGTGTCACATAACAGTGAATGCAATAAATGCTCTTAAGAGTTCTTGAAATTAGTTCTGAGGACGAGTGCCCGCTGCCCGCCTTGAACTGTTTGCCGGATTAAAAATTGATTTTAACGTAAAATAACAAAATTACCTTAAGAGCAGTTATAGAAATTGAGTTCGTCGTCGTGTCTCTGGCTGCGCCGGCATGATTTTTTCCTCATGGCGGTGTGGGCGTCGTTGTCTGATGAGCAGAGGATCGCCCATGACCGGTTTTTCTTTCTCTCTCTCTCTCTTAGAGTGGCAAGATACATATCGATTTTTCATGTTTATGAGTATTTCATTTCAATTTTTAGTTTTTTAATTTTGTATTTTTTTGTAATTTCTTCAATATAAGTTTTTATTTTTTTTAATTGTATCCCTTAATTAAAAATAATCATATATTTTATTTTCATTTCAGCCCTTATTGATTTTTTGATTTTTATTCTTTTGATTTATTGTTTGTTTTTGGTTAATTTATTTTTTCTATATGCAGATTTTAATTTATTTTAATTTTATCCTCCAATTGAAATTAGTCATATATGTTATTTTTTATTTTTATCTTTATTATTTTAATTTTTTGGTCTCAAGGTTTTGATTTGTTGCAGTTTTTCCCTCAATTAAAATTAATTATATCCTTTGTTTTTCATTTCAGTACTTATTATTTTAATTTATTTGATATTAATTCTTTTAGTCTTTTCAATCCTTTTTGCACAATGTTTACTTTTTGTTCATAGTTATACATCTATACTTTTAGTTTTATTTTTATTTTTTATAATTTAATTTGTTGTTGGGGTTTTATTTTTATTCAGTTTAGTTTTGGAATTTTAATTTATATTAGTGATTATTTTAAAATCGATATTTCCTCCTTTTTCCCTTTGTTCTATTTTTAATGTTTACTATTATTTTTATTTGTTTATCGGATCAAATAATTTATTTTTATCACAATATTTATTTTAGCTTTGTTGTTTTTGTTTGCTCTTTTATTAAATGTTTTTTTTATTATTATTCGAGATAATTTTATAGTTTTCTTTGTTTATGTAATGATAATTATAATTTTAGTAATTGTTTTTTTTTTATTATTTTCTTTCTTGTTTTTTTAAGAAATATTTTGCTTTTTTTATTCTTCAAGAAAATTTAATGATTTTTATTATTTGAGTAGTAATGATGATGATAATTTTAGTTGTTATAGTCAAGATGATGACGATAACATAGCAATATATTTTCAATAATATTTTCTTCTTTTTGGTAGCAGTAATGTGATGTAATATCCACTTTTATGTTGAATTAAGATGTAATAAAAACAAAGTTGTCGGAGACTTTTTACTTCTTTTTTTTTATATATATATTTAGAGTAAATATGACTCTCTTTTTTAACTTTTTTTTTTATCCTTTATCATAAGTAAACAAAGTTTGTTTAAAAACCACACAAAAACTTAATTTTGTTGCCATTTTTCAAATAAAAAGAAAATACTCTTTTTATTTCTCTATTTATAAGAAAATACTAATTAAACTAACTTATAAATTAATCTCTTACATGTTTGATCACCTCTTCAAGGTTGGGTTATAGTAAACATAGGTCTATTCAATTTTATGACCTCTAACTATACTTTATATGAATTACCAGATTGGGAATCTCTTAAACTCTCTTAGAGGATACAAATTTTTATGTCTTAAGTGCTCTTTTTTTTTTCTATGCATGTTTATTTGTTTCTAGGTGAAATGTGAAATAATATGAGACATGAAATTCTATTTATAGAAAAATATAACCTTGCTTCTTGAAATATATCACATGCTTTATTTCAAGATAGTTTTTAGAAATTCATGCAATCAAATCTCTTCCTGACTTTTCTAAATCCAAATTGTAATCTTCTATATTATTTATATGCTAAACCTCAATTTTAAAAAAAATCATATCCAATCGAGTCATACTGGATTTATTAGTTATGTGAATTTAATGTTTAATGATCCACAATATGGGTAACCCATTCGATAGGTTGAATCATAAATTATAATTTTAAATAAAATAAAATAAAATATTTATTTTATTAAAAAATTCAACAAACTAATTGATTTATATTTAAATATTATACTGTTAACATGTTATGATTCTTCAAATATCATGAAAGTCATGACCTAACCTTTTAATTATTATTTTTTCATTATAATTTTCATTTAAGCACAAGTATACATGCTCTATCAAATTATATTTATTCTAAACATTACAATAATTGATTATTTAGTTTACCAAGTCATCAAAGGTCATTTGCGATTTCTTCGCAAACAAGATTTACTTTACTTATCGGCAGCTTCATTTTCCAGGGGCAGCCAGTAGCCGGCAGGATAGCAGAACTGATGCATAGCCATAAGAGTTATCTTCACTCTACGAGGGTATTCATTTATCTGGAAATTTTAAGAGATCATTATCAACGGGCTACCTAATACAAGAACAAGGACTGCTCCAAAACGTTCCCTTTTTCGTATTATTTTTTTTCAAAATTATAATTAATGAAATAGATTACAAGCCTTTGAAGAAAAAGATAACGGCTAGATATGACCTGGTACTTTAGCTAATCTATGCAATCATTAGAAGAACTCGTTGACTTTTTTTTTATCTCCGGCCATAAAATATACCTTTCCTATATATTATGTTAGTTTCTAATAGCCTTTGGTGAGGTCTCTAAGCACCAAGCTCACACGTTCATATATGGTATTCTCCACTTTTGAAATGAAGATTTTGAGATAATATTGCTGGATTTGGAGGGAGATTCGATGAGTCATGAAGATTGGATGGCAAGAAAAACGTATAGGTTTGTCGATGAATAAGAAGATGTAAAGTAAAATTAATAAAAAAATATCAATAGAAAGTATTCAGTAATGTTTTTTTTTATTAATAATAAAAAAACATGTTCACACTAGCTTGTTCATCTCGACTAATTCTATAGGCCCTAAAATTAATGACCATCTAAACTTTTAGGTATCAGGGCTTGAATTTGAGACAATTAGAAGAGTAAACTTTTTAGTATTAAATTCTTATCAATGATCACCCACTAGATGGTTTATTAAATGATGTTTTTGTATGTATTTATTAATTTTCTACGAGTGTAATTTCATATAAAAAATATCGAATAATCATATAGGAGCTTGAAAGTTGAGTAAAAATTATAGAGTAATGGACAATTGGCATTATTGGGATTTCTTATTTTTTTTCTTTTTTTTTTCTTTGAAAAGAAATGGTGAAATGTTTTATTATGTAGAATAACTTCCAACACTTTATTAAGCATTAATTAAATTCAAAAAATTGGCTAACCAAATAACTTGATAGCTTCTATATTATTTAATTTAAAACTAGAGTAAATAAAAAAATCATATAAAAAACATTCGAGTTTAAATCATTATATAAATCTTATTGACAATATTGTAAGGTTTTCTAATATCTAAATATCATGTTTTTTATATTCCAATTTGTTTTTTAATACAATTCACAAAAACATTTAATTAAATCCACCATAATAATGGAGAAAATCAAGTTCTATTCATGAATGGCGGTCAGGCTTATCCTGACTATGGTAGTGAAGTTTAAAAAATTGTTAAGAAAAATAAAATAAGGAAATAAAAGAATATAAGTTCATAATAATATAACATTATTTGATTTGAACTTACATAGTTGTTTTTGGTTTTCCTTTATTCTTCAAACAACCACCTTGTTGCTATTGCCTCACTAGTGTTTTTCCTTAATTTATTTAAAACATTAATTATATAGATTACATAAATAATACCTAATTAGTACTCAAAATTAATTAAAAAAAATAGTAACTTTAATAATCTAACCTTAAATTTCTCCACCAATATTCATTCATTAAGGACGATCATGAATTTGACTCCATTCAAATAATGGTTCTCTTAATGATGTTATCAAACAAGTATCTTCAATATTGGTAAACCTTAAAATCAATTCATTAAAGCCATTTTAATTTAAGGTAAAACTTAAAAATAACCTATTACAAATACATAACATCATGGGAAAAAATATTAATTACTGTAGAGCTCTATTAAGGTTGCGTTTCTCACAAGATAAACTCATAAACATCATTTTCCAGACCCACATATCACTTTAAAATAAATCACCAGCCAATTCTAATTATCTCGAGCACAAAAAGTCCCAGATGCTACCACCCACCAAAATCATAAGAACTTGTGATTTTCAATGAGGAAAATAAAATCTAAAACCCTTAAGAGATTAAACTCAATCCAAATCACCCAAAACCAACACCGATACATTCAACCACATATTAAATAAAAAACCTAATTTATAATCACTATACTGAAATAACCTTTATTAAGCTAGTAGCTATTAGTTTAAAGTGCTTGAAGCTACGATGATTAATTTCCAATTATATTAGTAGCCTTACATGGAAGGAAGCAGATCTATATTAAATATTTTGATTTATCGTGTTACATGCTTATTGTAATTATCAATTGTCATATATTTCTTTCACTAGAAAATACAAAAGAAAAGCATTTACTTTGATTATTGTAGCTTTAACCCATTTGTTAATCCCAATCAATACGGGCTTGGAGTTTGAAAATTAATTATAATGTAAAATAATTTAAATAATTAGTAATGAATTTAAATATCTAATTAGGAGTGTTTAATTTTATAAATAATAATAATAATAATAATAATAATAATAATAATAATAATAATAATAATCTATAAACTATTTTATAAGTTGCATAATTAATTGCAGCATCCAAATGTGGATCCAGAAGATGTTCTTATTATGATTTAAGTATTGGAATTCATGAATTGTTTTCCCCCTCATTTTTCTCGATTCAACAATTGATTTCATTGTTTATTACCGGAGACACTCACGTGATTGCCCTCCGAGAAAGTAAAAGTCCAGCTCTCTCATTCGCTATGTGCAGTTGGCATCTCTTTTTCTTTGATTCATTATTTTCCTTACCGTCGTCACGCCTGCAATTTTTTATTCAATTTCTTTTATATATAAAAAACAGAGATATAAGTGGAAATGGAAGCAGTCTCACTTTACAAGCTAGCGTTTGTTTGACACTCGTTTGTCAAGTGCAGATGTTATGTTATTATATGTATATATATGGCCGAGGTTTTTTTGTATTTGAGCTCGTATACCTATTTATATTATTAGTCTATAGGGTTTTTTTTTTTTTTTTTTTTTTGGTAATAAGTAATCTATAGTTCTTAACCAGTCATGAAAGGGTAAATCTTTAATCTATACTCGTTTTGTTTTTTCTATGATATATATTTATATATATAAATGAGGGAATTAATTTAAAAAGAATATTTGGTATAGCTACACAAATACCCTAGTAGCTATTCGAAAATATTGTTTGATTGCTTGAGCAACGATCAAGATTCCAGCTCTATATGTATATCCTGACGGCCTAACTTAAGCTGCAAGCTGTTAGATAACGAAGTTCTTACTACCACATTGAATTTTTCCAATTCAAATTTAATTATTATAAAAAGCTCCACAAGAATTTAATTAACTACCTAAACACGCAATCATGTGGAGAGGCTATGGACGCCTGAGCTTACGTAATTCTTCTATCTATATGTATATATATATATTAGTTGAGATATTGAAATTTCAACAGCAAACATTTTCTAAAGTAGAGATTCTCTTCTCTTTCCCTCTTCATTCGTCGTCTCATCAAACTCTTCTCTCTGAAAACATGTCGCGTCTTTTGTTTTCGCTAACATGTGCTCTGGCTCTTCTAGCTTCTTCAGTGGCTTCTGCTGCAATTGTGGAACACTCATTCCATGTAATTCTTCTACTTTCTTATATTAGTTCTAAAGAAGCTTGTCGACCTTGAGGAAGTTCAATCACGGTCCTTATATACATAGTTTCCCGTTTTGGTAAATTATCCCATGCATGCAAAGGTTTGCATAATTAAGGGTTAATTGTTGTCGTTAATTATACGATATACGAGGGGCGAGTATATATAGGATGGTAGCCCAGTTATACGTACCTTGAAGTTTTTGACATAGGAAAAAAATTCATCGAATAAGCCATTCCCTTCTGTTTCATCTTGAGCTCCTAATTGAGATCGAAGTCAGGTTGATGCTTGAATGGAAGGGATCGAGGGAAAATATACTACCTTTGATCCTGCAAAGTCCCAAGATTGCATATCCTATGATCATATTAGTCTGTTGCAGTGTGTGTGTGTGTGTGTGTGTGGAGGCATGCAAAAATATTTTCTGCCTGCTTAAACCTTTGTAGATTGACGGGCTTAATTTATTGTAAATGTTTTAGGTGCAAAACCTTACAGTTCGTCGGCTGTGCTCGGAGCAAGTGATAACTGCAGTGGATGGAAGCTTACCAGGCCCAACGCTTCACGTTCGAGAGGGAGACACCCTTGTAGTCCATGTTTTTAACAAGTCACCCTACGACCTGTCTATTCACTGGTAAATCCTAGGTTATTTATTTACGAAGCTAGACAACTTACAGTTGTCTAGCTTCTGAAATAATTATTGCTGTCTCTTTTTCGGTTTCCAATGACAGTCGGTTCTTTTTGTTTTAACTCAACGAAGAGGCCATACTTTTCCTTAGTCAACGATAAAATTAGAGCATGATATCAAGTCTATCTTCAAGTTGTCAAAAAACAAATACTATAATTGAATACCAGAGGATGTCATTCTGCAACAACTCTAGGTTAATATAAGCAAATTTACTAAATACTTGGCTCTTTAACTGTCATCATCGTAGTCGTCGTCATCACAATTATCCCTCTTACTTTTAAATCTATCATTATTCAATTAATTACTGATTATGTACTCTCTTTTTTATCCAGGCATGGAGTGTTTCAGCTACTTAGTGCGTGGGCCGATGGACCAAATATGGTAACTCAATGTCCTATACGTCCTGGAGGTACATACACCTACAAATTTAAACTCCTCCAGCAAGAGGGCACGCTGTGGTGGCACGCTCATGCCAGTTTTCTCCGAGCAACAGTTTATGGGGCACTCGTTATCCGTCCCAGATCTGGTCACCCATACCCTTTCCCTAAACCAAACAAAGAAGTTCTGATTCTATTAGGTGGGTAGCTAGCCATTGATTTTTAATATAGAGCCAGCTCATTAATGCTGAAACTGATATTAATTTGCTGAGATCATATCATGCATGGTGATGCTTATATGATTATATTATTGCAGGAGAGTGGTGGAACGCTAATGTTGTTAATGTCGAAAGCCAGGCAGCTGCCACTGGTGCACCGCCTAACATTTCGAATGCCTTCACCATAAATGGACTCCCTGGGGATCTCTACAATTGCTCTAACAAAAGTAAGTAGTAATATTATGCCATCATCATCATCAATCATCAATGGTCCATCGGAGATGGAACAGTAAAAGCTGAATTTATCCACAGGCATATTAATACTGACACATTTTTTGTTTTATTTTGCTCCTGAAATTCCAGGAATGTACAAGCTTAAGGTGCAAAAAGGGAAGACTTATCTCCTCCGAATAATCAACGCTGCCATGGATAACCAGCTCTTTTTCAAGATAGCAAATCACAACATGACAGTCGTCGCTGTCGATGCAGGGTACACGGCACCGTATGTCACAGATGTTGTTGTCACAGGCCCCGGCCAGACCGTGGACGTTCTTCTCGCAGCCGACCAAGAAGTGGGGTCTTATTTCATGGCTGCGAGCCCATATGCTAGTGCCGCTCGCGCCGGTCCTAGCGCTCCTGCTCCAATCTTTGATAAAACAACCACAAGAGGAATCGTTGTCTACGAAGGCGCACCCGCATCAGTAACTCCCATAATGCCACCAATGCCTGCGTTCAATGACACCCCCACTGCACACAAGTTCTTCACCAGCCTTACTGGCCTTCTTGGTGGGCCTCATTGGGTCCCAGTCCCATGTCAAATTGATGAGCACATGTTCGTGACAGCAGGCTTAGGGCTCTCAATCTGTCCAACATGTTTAAATGGGACTCGACTTGCTGCTAGCATGAACAATTTATCTTTTGTGCGCCCCTCAAGCTTGTCAATGTTGCAAGCCTTCTTTTTCAATGTGAGTGGAATCTACACTCCCGACTTCCCTGATACTCCTCCAATCAAATTTGACTACACAAATCCCATCAACGCCCTAAATCTATCCCTGTTATTCACACAAAAATCAACAAGTGTGAAGGTGTTGAAGTATAACGCTACGGTGGAGGTGGTGCTACAGAACACGGCCTTACTTGGTGTCGAGAATCATCCCATTCATTTACACGGTTTCAATTTCCACGTGCTGGCTCAAGGGTTTGGAAATTATGATCCTGTCAAGGACCCTAAGAAGTTTAATCTTATCAATCCACTAATACGCAACACTATTAACGTGCCAGTGGGAGGATGGGCAGTCATAAGATTTATAGCCAATAATCCAGGTGTATGGTTCATTCACTGTCATTTGGACACGCACTTGACCTTAGGATTAGCCTCCGCTTTCGTGGTTGAGAATGGACCGACGCCGGAATCTACTTTGCCACCACCTCCAATTGACCTTTCTCAGTGTTCGCACGTAGCTGTTCAGAATTCCGACGACGACTCGATCTTCTTTGTTGTTTCCATATAATACGATTCTCTCCCTTTCGTTTCTTTCCCTGTGACAATGAAAGTTGTGGATCAATTATTACATGCATTCGTGTGATGACACCGACTTCAAATTCTTTGATTTGATGTAATAATTATAACTTCAGTTTTCAAACTTCGTTCGAGCAAGATATATTTACGAGGAGTAATAAATACTATTTCTAGTGTTTTATCCTTTTGTCTTTATTCATGCATTGATACCTTGAAAAAGTGTATGATTGTTATCTCTATTGTTGATTAAAGGGTTAATCTACCCTCGTCGTCATCGTCGGTGTCTGTTAAGGGACATTCATCTGAGAGTTTTTAGGCAATCGGATTCCGAGTAAAAGAACTCGTAGAATTGTAAATTAATTTCTACAATAACCTACCAATAATGATTTGTAATTAATTTAAATTTGTGGGAACATTTATACTAAAATTTAGCAACTAATAATTTATTTATTTACTTTTAAAAAGCCCTTGGCGCAATCTTCTGATTATATCCCATGAAGGATTCTCCTGTGAATGAAAAACATATGGATGATACTGGAGTTGAAGAGGCAAATATCAATAGTATTATTGTAAAGGAGAAAGTCAAAGAGGTCCAGCTACCGTGAAGGTTTTGAGTCGGGGCGTGTGGTAGATTGCATACCTCTTCGCACCAGATTGTAGACAACGTACTGGAATTTTGGATTTATTGATATGGACAATAGGGTTTATATTTCCTACTCAATTCATTAACATGTTGCTTAGAATTAAATTCAATTTTAATAGTTAAATTAATTTAGAGCCTTTCGAGATATTGATTTGAAATTTTGGGTCCTGTTAACAACATGTTTTGATATAATCAAAGCTATTTTCTTTTAATTGCAAGCAACGGTAAAATGGAAAAACATTTCCATTCTTTTAAAGCAGCAAGGACTCTTCAATCATTAAATTAAATTAATAGCAATCCTGTAAACATTTAAAATTTTAAAACTTTTTTCAAAAGATAATAATTGTTATTAACATATAAGTTCAATAATAATAATAATAATAATAAAGAGTTTCAAGTCGTTATAGTTAAAAAAAACTTGGGATGCTACACATACCCTCGTGAATCTTGGTGGTTTAATCACCGCAAACTATATTTTAATTGTTTTTTTTTTTTTAAAAAAAAAAGTAGTTACCAAAATGTTCTACATTAAAGTGTGACTTATGGTTAAGGCTTACCATAGAGCCAAATGCAATTTAACCAAATGGGATCCCAGATTTTTTTTTTTTATGGATCCCACCTAAAAACTTGCAGTTGCACTGTATTTTGAAAAATATTTGTGAGATGCTTTTCACAACACGTCACACATACACAAACACGCGCCCAGTTACATGTAACAAACACACACAGTCTGTGAGAGGAAGAAGATGATGACATTTACAAAAACAAATAGCATATGTATAGAGAGGAAGAAGATGATGGGACAACATAAAAAATTATACCATAGTCACCGACCACCCTGCCACCCTTGGCACTAGTAGACCACCAACAATGTCCTCTCTCTCTTAGTTGCAGGCTTGCAGCTTTCTCTCCCAAAAATAGCCATGGACGCGATCCTTTCTCTCCTCAACAGTCATCGACGAGCGATCCTCTCTCTCCTCAACAATCACCAACGAGCACTAACAGCTGTTCCTTCGACACCGACAGCCTCTTCTCATCATCGGCACCACTTACACCATCCAGTCTTCCTCCACAGCTTCGGTGTCAAGTGAAAAGCAACAACAATACAGTGTAGCAACTTTTCGACGCTCTTCCCGGCTACCACAAGTTACCATTTATGACATTATCAACATAGAAAAAACCACTTCGGTCTCCTCTATCTGTAGGTGTCGGCAGGTGAGCCTCTCATCACCGCTGGGCATGTTACTGTTCACGTGAACAGTAACATGCATGAATTAATTCACAATAAACAATGTCGTGCACCATTTTGTGTTTTTTTTGTTTTAAAACTCTTGGGGTTGGGCTGGACCTACTATTAGCCCTGCCCAAGCCTAGCAGAGTTAGGCTCTTTAGCTCAACTTGGCTGGGTAGACCCATTTAGTTTGGGATAGGCCTAATCCAATTTTTTTAAAAAATATAAAAATTATATTTAAAAAAAATAAAATTGTGTAGATAGAGATCAACCCTAATAAAAGGGAAAGGCGTGTAACTTCATTTCACTCCACAACCTCGTTGCTTTTTGATTGATTATGGATCAGACAATTATTTATTTCTGATAATATTTTACTAGATGTTATTCATTGATGAAATAGCAAGGGATTATAGAAGCCTTAACTTGTGAATTTAGTTCGTGATGGAATTGCAATTAGTTTGACGGGAGAATAAAAATGAGTGTCTAATTTACTTGAATTATTAATTATATTTTATTATTATGATAATTAAATCTATAATATTTTAAAAAATATATATGTGTGTGTCTTTTAAAGTAATTTCACAAGTTGATAGCAATATGAAAAGTATGGTAACCAAACACACTAAACTACTTTTCATTAAACTCAAACTCAATTATAGTTTTAATCAAACACTTAAATTTCAGTTACAAATCGCAGCTAAAAACTCTTAACATGAAACTATTTTTTTCAACCTCAACCACAAGCTCTAAAAGACAAGAAGGTATGATCCACATATTTAATAATGAAATGAGTAATATTATTTTAAAATAAAATTGCAACCTTTTTTAATAAAGGTTTACATCCATATTTAATAATGAAAATGTGTATGATCTGATGCATTTGATTGTTCATTTGACCTAGCATTTGTTTTAGTGATTGTTTGAAAGTATGGCTAAGGTTGTTTTTGAACATATTTTTCGTTCATAAATATATTAAAATAATATATTTTTAAAAAATTATTTTTGATATTAGCACGCATGAATGATCTAAAAATAAAAAAAATTATTTTTATTCAAAAACATTGTTGAAACGCAGTACTAAATAGGGCTTTAAAGTAAATATGCATATGAAAAAAAAAAAAGAGAAGATGATTATTATTATGTTTTGGAGTGTGATTGAAGTTGTTTTTGAAAATATTTTTTTGTTGAGAAATGCATTAAAATGATATATTTTTTTAATTTTTTAAACTATTTTTGAAAATGATACATGATTTTTTTTTAAGCTCCAAAAAAAATTAATTTAAAATATTTTTTTTTTCAAAAATATTTTTGGAATGTAGTATCTAAATGAAATATCATGGTTTGTATTTAAATAAATATATTTAAATTTGAAATCAATCTCCAGCGCAAAGGAGCAAATAATTCCCGCTCTTCTGTTTTTATCACACGTGTCATCTTCACATTAGCTTAGATCGTGGAACACGCAATATATATGTTTGTTGCTGTTCATTTTCTCTCGAAAGCAGCCAGCAAACTCCGGTGAATTTGTTTTCTCTCTCTTCAGGAGGTGAGTTTTTTAGCCTCTGTTTGGTTGCTAGGAAAATCCAAATAAGAAGATAAAAACCAAAGACCTAACTATAAGAAGAATTCATAATCTATTGTACGTAGTATACATGCGAAAAGTTTTGGAGTTCAATACACGTTATTGTTTGTTTTCCCAGTAGCCAAACAAACAAACTGGCATGAAAAAATAAGCTACATAGTTCATTCTATCGAGCTAAGTTTTGGTTTTTGAATCTAGTATGTTTTAGATAAGAATTATTTGATCATTTGTGTGAATGACTTGCTAAATTTTGAAAATGACAATGAAATTTTTCTCAGTAGCCAAACAAACAAGCAGGCGTGAAAAGATGAGCTACAGAATTCATTCTATTAGGCTTAGATTTTGATTCGAGAACTTAGTGTGTTTTAGTTAATAATTATTTGACAATTCTTGTGATTGACTTTCTAAATTTGAGAATGATACTGAAATTTTCATTGGCGCAGGGCATTTGAAATGGAGAATTACGAAATTGAAGTGGACGGCTATCCACTAGGAGGAGGAGCCTATGGAATTGTTTATTCAGCTACTGACAGAGCTACTAATCAAACGGTAGCTGTGAAAATGATTCCTCTTTTGCAGGCTGAAATTACCAAGAGGTTGGCTGGAGAGATCTATCTGTTGTATGAAATAGTACATCCCAACATTGTCAGGTGTGCTTTTTCCTCTAATCAGATAAGATATTTTGCCCTCCGAAGACCCTTAATATATAAACGAAGTGTGATTCACAGGTTACATGGCTCCTTCTTTCATGATGGCAAGCTGTGCTTGGTGTTTGAGTTTTTCGGTTCCAGTATGAGAGAGTTTTTGGAGGCAGGATCACAGAAATTCAAAGATCCAGGGACAGTAAAGGTAAAAAGATTATTTAGCTTACTTCGTGTTCTTAATTGAGAAAAATCTTGGGTTCTGCAGGAGCTTATGCGACAGATTCTCAGTGGTACCTCGTACTGTCACAGCCATGGAATTTTACATCGTGATTTGAAACCAGAGAATATGCTCATCTCTGGTGAAAAGCTGAAACTCATTGACTTTGGATCAGCTCGGGGTTACATTCAATCTAACACCAAACTTAGTCCTCAGGTGTGAGAAAATAATGCTTTTAATTTCTGATCTAAATGCATCCGCTCTTTGCTAAATTCAAAATATAAACCTCGAAGATTGGGTATATTTTGATAAAAGATGATTAACATTGGAAGCTATTGCAAGAGATTTGGATCCTGTAACCAACAAGCTACTGCCTCAGGTAAAAAATAAAGCATTACACCTAGCAGCAATAGTATTAGCTCACATATCAGCCAAGGTACAAACAAAAGTATAACTGAAATAACAAAAAATTGAAGAGGCGCGGCACAGCCAGTTAGTGACTGTAGTAGTCGTCGGTTTTGCACTCCTGTACGACTTGATCTTCTTAGTTGTTTCCATACAATTCGATTCTCTCCCTTTTGTTTCTTTCCCTGTGACAATGAAAGTTGTGGAACAATTATTTCATGCATTCGTGTGATCACACTGACCTCAAAATTGAAAATGAAAGGCATAGGCATGATATATTTACGAGGAATAAATACTATCTCTAGTGTTTTATCCCTTTATTCATGCATTGATACCTTGAAATGTACTGCATGATTGTTATCTCTATTGTTGATGAAAGGGTTAATCTATCCTCGTCGTCATCGTCGTTGTTGATATTTGTTTTAGATACGAGAAAACTCTATTATCAAAAAGCTCTGTGAAGGATGCATTAAAATAGCATTAACTATATTTATTTGATAGTTTTTAGGCAAACGGGTTTCGAGTTCAACTAAAAGAATTGGTAAAATGTGTAATTGTAAATTAATTTCTACAAAAACCTACCAATAATGATTTGTGATTTTAAATGCTTCCAATGAATTTATATTTCTGGGAAAATTTATCTAGCCTGCTCTACTACAACTTAGTAACTAATAATTTATTTAGTTTAAAAAAGCCCTTGGCACAATCTCCTGACTATATCCCATGAATGATTTATAAGACAAGCTATACGGAGGCAGCCATGCATGCAAGATTCTCCTGTGAATGATAATTATGATTTTGAATGAAAACATATGGATGATACTAATGTTGACGAGGCAAATATTCAATATTATTGTAAAGGAGAAAGTCAAAGAAGTCCTTCTACTGTGAAGGTTTTGAGTCGGGCCGAGTGGTAGATTGCATAACTCTTGGCACCAGATTGTAGACAACGCACTGGAATGTTTTGGATTTATTGATATGGGCAACAGGGTTTATATTTCTTACTCAATTCATTAACGTGTTGCTTAGAATTAAATTCAATTTTAATCATCAACTTAATTTAGGACCTTTCGAGATGTTGAGTTGAAACGATGGGTCTTGTTAAAAACATGTTTTGATGGCATTATTATTATTATAAAAATATAATCAATAACTATTTTCTTTTTTATTGCAAGCAACGGTAAAATGGGAAAACATTTTCATTATTTTAAAGCAGCAAGGACTCTTTAATTATTCCAATAATATTAATAATTGTCATTAAAATATAAACTCAATAATAATAATAATTATTATTATTATAAAGAGTTTCAAATCGTTACAATTGATATCAGTTCAAAAAAACTTGGGATGCTACTCAAACCCTCATGAATCTTGGTGGTTTAAAGAAAATCACCACAGACTATATTTTCATTCTTATTTTTTAAAATTTTCATTAATTATAATGTAGCTTGCTTTTTAAATAGTTACCAAAAGGTTCCGCACTAAAAGACAAGAAGGTACGATCTGCATAATTAATAATGAAAACGGGTACTATTATTAATTTAAAATTGCAAATCTTTTTATTTTAAGTTTTCATCCATATTTAATAATGAAAATGGGTATGATATGCATCCATTTGATTGATCATTTCAACTAGCATTCGATTTAGTGTAAAGCAAACATGCATATGATAAAAATAAAAAGAAGATGGCGATTATTAAGCGCTTGTTTTGGGGTTTAATTGTGGTGTTTTTGAAAATAATTTTTATTTAGGAATGTATTAAAATAATTTTTTTTTATTTTTTAAATAATATTTTTGACACCAACACATGAAAATTATCTTAAAACTAGAAAAAAAATATTTAAAATAAAAAATATAAAAAAATTAAATAAAAAAAGTATTTTTTTACAAAAATATTTTTGAAATCCAATGTATAAATAAAATATCATGCTTTATATTTAAATAAATATATTTAAATTTGAAATCAATTTCCAGCGCAAAGGAGCAAATAATTCCCGCGCTTCTCTATTTAGCACACGTGTCATCTCTACATTAGCTTAGATCGTGGAACACGCGATATATATGTTTGTTGCTGTTCATTTTCGCTCAAAAGCAGCCAGCAAACTCCGGTGAATTTGTTCTCTCTCTCTCTTCAGGAGGTGAGTTTTCTAGCCTCTGTTTGGTTGGTAGGAAAATCCATCTGAAGAGAAAATCAAAACCAAAGACCTATATAAGAAGAGTTCATAATCTATTGCACGTTGTATACATGCGAAAAGTTTTGGAGTTCAACACACGTTATTGTTTATTTTCCCAGCAGCCAAACAAAGAAACGGGCATGAAAAAAAAAAGCTATAAAATTCATTCTATCGTGCTAAATTTTGATTTGTGAATCTAGTATGTTTTAGATAAGAATTGGTTGATCATTTGTGTGACTGACTTGCTAAATTTTGAAAATGACACTGAATTTTTCTCAGTAGCCAAACAAACAAGCAAGCATGAAAAGATGAGCTACAGAATTCATTTTATTAGGCTTAGATTTTGATTCGAGAACTTAGTGTGTTTTAGTTAATAATTGTTTGACAATTCTTGTGACTGACTTTCTAAATTTGAAAATGATACTGAAATTTTCATTGGCGCAGGGCATTTGAAATGGAGAATTACGAAGTTGAAATGGACGATCCACTAGGAGGAGGAGCCTATGGAATTGTTTATTCAGCTACTGACAGAGCTACTGATCAAACGGTAGCTGTGAAAATGATTCCTCTTTTGCAGGGTGAAATTACCAAGAGGTTGGCTGGGGAGATCTATCTGTTGTATGAAATGGAACATCCCAACGTTGTCAGGTGTGCTGTTTCCTCTGATCAGATAAGATGTTTTATCCTCCGATGACCCTTAATATATAAACGAAGTTTGATTCACAGGTTACAGCGCTCCTTCTTTCATGATGGCAAGCTGTGCTTGGTGTTTGAGTTTTTCGGTTCCAGTATGAGAGAGTTTTTGGAGGCAGGATCACAGAAATTCAAAGATCCAGGGACAGTAAAGGTAAAAAGATTATATAGCTTACTTCGTGTTCTTAATTGAGAAAAATCTTGGGTTCTGCAGGAGCTTATGCGACAGATTCTCAGTGGTACCTCGTACTGCCACAGCCTTGGGATTTTACATCGTGATTTGAAACCAGAGAACATGATCATCTCTGGCCAAAAGCTGAAACTCGTTGACTTTGGATCAGCTCGGGGTTTCATTCAATCTAACACCAAACTTAGTCCTCAGGTGTGAGAAAATAATGCTTTTAATTTCTGATCTGAATGCATCCGGTTTTTGCTCAAATTCAAAGTAAGACCTTCGAAGATTGGGTATATTTTGATGAAAGATGATTTGATTGAGATTGAAAGCTGTTGCAAGAGATTTGGATCCTGTAACCAACAAGCAACTGCCTCAGGTAAAAAACAAAGCATCACACCTAGCAGAAATAGTACTGGCTCGCGTATCAGCCAGGGTACAGACAAAAGTCTATAACTGAAATAACAAAAAATTGAAGAGGCGCAGCACAGCCAGTTAGTGACTGTAGCAGTCGTCGGTTTTGCACTCCAGTACGACAGAACTATACACTAATGACATTGCAGAGTAGTGTTTCAGTAGCAGCATCCTTTATTTATTTTTTCCTCTTACTGTCTGAATTCGCATACAAATACTTCGGGTGCGTGGTTAAACTTGTGCTTCTCAGGTCACAACTATCGACTATAGGGCGCCAGAGATGCTCTTAGGTGCTCCAGCCTACACAAGTGCTGTTGATGTTTGGTCTATAGGATGCATATTTGCTGAGATGGCGAGGGGAAAGGCTTTATTTGATGGGGGTTCAGAGATTGAGGTGTTAAAAAAGATATTCAGGTTCCGCAAATTTTGTGAAGTTTAACTTTGTTGCTCATCTTGTTTATATCCTATTCAAACTTGCTCACTTGCTCGAGATATCTTATGAAGCATAATTGGAACTCCCGAGGAGGACGAGCCGTGTTCACTACCATCATTCGCTTTCGCCATTCCCAATAATAAACCTAAGGTAGTGTGGCTATTAGACACCATATCTGTTCAAGTGCTTTAAATGCATTTTTATTTTCTAGTCATAAAAATTATGTTGCTGCTCCTAGGATTTAGCTGAAGTGGTGCCGCAGTTGAAGGATGATGGAATTGATCTCCTTGGAGTTAAGTACCGGGTTGAACTTGTTTATATAAAATATAACTATATGAAAGAGAGGGTGACTTCGAGACTGGACACTCATGGCTGCGTATGCTCAAATTTTCCAATTTAGTTTCCTTTTATGCTTTGAATTTATCCGCTTTCTTAGGCTGTGATTTGTTGGTGTTTGGGAGTTTCATCTCTGCGTGATCCAGCTTCCAGGTTCCCCTGTTTTCTGTGTTTTAGTGGGTGTAGCACCAGCAAGAGATAGCTCTGTGAATTTTGTGCCTTTTCAGTTAATCAATTTCGAAAAAGGTTCCATTGATAGACCTCTCTTGATCTGTGGTAATGCACTCATGCGCTTACTGTTTCTGCAGGGAGAAAAACAAAGAGAAACAAGTAGCTTTTAGTCACAATGAGATGTTATCCCGTGTCTAAAAGAAAAATGAAGACAAAACATACATTGCTGCCACTATATAGCTTAGCTGACCCAGAAATATGGTCACTGCCAAACAACAAACAGGCATTCAGGATTAGGGCAGCTAATATGTGAAATTTGAATGCCTCTCCAGGATGCCATGTTCCCCTCCATGTCCACCTCAAACTATCATCCTTAAACCACGCAAACTCTTCACTTATTTTGTGCTCAGACTCCTTCGGTATTTATGATGAAATTTGTTATTGCCATTGTTATTCTTACCTGCTAATGTGTACATTTTGCAGAAAATGCTGGTTTTAGATCCTCACGCTAGAATCACCGCAGAAGCTGCTCTGGCACATCCCTACTTCACAAAGAAAGTGGAGGAGGAAACTTAAATGAAACTGCTGGATTTGTCATGGTTCATCAATATCGATCCTTCATGTCCTGTATTTTCATCCGGCATGGCAAGGCAAGCTTTAGGTCTCTTTTGGATGCACTATCATGATTTTTTTTTTTTTAATTTTTGTACAGTGCCTCTGTTCATTTGAGAATGTTTGTCGTAAGGTTTTTGGATCAGAAGGGCTTTATAGGCTCCTCCTAAACTGACAAATTTACGTGTTAAGAGATCAAATATTCGATGCTGGTGTTTTTAAAATGCTTAGGCTTCTTTTATAACGTGTGCGCATATATATATATATATATATACATAGTGTATATATATATATATAAATGTATGTACACACTTTAAATATATTATTATTCTGTTTTTATTAATAAGTAAATAATTGTTGAACAGGGAATATCTATACAATATTTGAATCTAATGGATATAATATAAGTATCTATTTTTTTCAATAAATAATAAATAAAATATAAATATAGATAAACTTGATCATTGGCTAATCATTGTCATCCTTAAAAATATTACTCTAATTTTATTCCATGAGGCCAGGCCCCATTTTCTAGATTTAATTTGACTTTCACTTACTCCATGATTTATTTTTCACAGTTATCTTTCTGACTCAAATGAGAGGTTCTTCAATCCAAATATCTTATAACCCAAGTTTTTAAGCATCGAAAATAGTCAAGGACAGCTTCATAAGAAACAAATAAAATGAAAAGCATCTCAAAATTTCTCTTCTTGTTTGTTCCGCATCAGCAGTAGACAAGAGTGTATAAAATTCTTCAAAGAGAATATGGCAATCAGAGGATGATGAGTTCCGTCGTTGAATTACTCTTTTCTTTTTGCAACAAATTGTTGACCCTCTGCCGCTCGGTGCCGCCTGAGACTACAACCACCATTCTCTCAAGTGCACTGGTGTTTTTAAGCAAATATACTGCGAGCTCCATCTCATTCCACCTGTCACGAAATCCCTCCATTCTAACCTCTCGCAAATGTAAATAGGTATGCCTCGAGTGTTCTCTTCTTCCTCTGTTCCCTCTTCCTTCACATCCAAAACCCAACTGCCACAAATGCAAAGTTCACAGTATTATTAAGTCATCAAACACTAAAACTAATACAAGCAAGCAGCACATTGTTTGAACGCAAAAAAGAAAGAAAGAAAGATGGAGAGTCATCACAAACAGCATCACACTTGAATCTTTTCAGTAATTTCACATTTAGCCTGAGCATAAAACGTCAAAGACCAACCTTCAGTCGTAGGATCTCCAGGAAAGGAGAAGCATTCAACAGGTAGGTAACTGTGACGAGGTCAGAATCAATGAACGGCAGTATCAACAGATCCAGTTGTTTAAGAGAGTTGAATTTAGGAGTGGTTGCAGGCAGGGGCGGCACCTAAAGATAAGATAAGAAACACAGGTTACACAAAAGATGCAGGAATTACAACTTGTGATTGCTCTGACACACCTCACCCTTTACCAACAGGGACAAAAACTGAAGCTGAGGGAGATCCTTTGCAAGTCCATTGCATACTGGCGATGTCCCCTGATAAATAAAAAGCGACCACACGACTGCCTTTTTCAGGTGTGGAACGTCAGCAAAAGTGAGTTTTCGTGGCAGGCCATGGAACTCAAAGATTTCAAGATTAATAGACTTGAGCACAACACTGATAAAAACATCTCGAATGATCAGTGTCTTCAGACAGAGGAGTTGGCCGTGTATGCACACGATCTTAGGCAGTCCACAATCAATTAGTCTCAGCAGCGTAAGTTTCGGACAGGCGGAGATGATCGTATCGAGGTCACTTTGATCCAAGGGTACACTATCCAAATCCAGGGTTCTTAAAGGATTGAGTTGGCTCGTGAGATTAGGAGAAAGCCTCAGCTTGCAAGCAGCAAGGCACAGATGCTTCAAATGAGATCCTTTACCAACGGGAAGAATGTGGCATGGAAAATTATATCTCTCACGACTTTCAGGAAAACATGACAAGTCAAAAGCAATTTTCTCAACCTGCATTGCAGAGGACAATGAAACCCACCTATCAACATGAAAAGCATGGTCATTGCCTAGGGGAAACCGGACCTTGAGAGTGCCTATCTTTGGACCTCTGCACGCTAGCAAAACTTGATCAACCGCTGCCGTAAACTCAGAGCTCCTTCCCCCGTGGGTTCCAAATAGAGTAAAAGCATCAAACTGGAGATGGGAGAGCGGTGGAGAGAGATATCTCCATCTGCGTGAAAGCAGCCTTGTTTTAACTGCATCCCGCATTGTCAAAAAAGAGAGAGCGAAAGACAGAATGTCATCTGGCAGTTCGCTGATACGATCTTCCATCAAAACAAAACAAATTCTTTTTTCTGTGACCTGAATAGTTATGATGTGAGATCAGTCCCGGATAACAAAAACAGCAACCGCAGTGATATTGGGATCAAAGCAGAAACACTAATTCACATTGATATTTAACTAAGACAAATCGTTCTTTCGACAGATACATCAGATTTTAATCCAAAGAAAATCAACATAACAACAACAACAGTGGAGCAGCAGTAAGTATTCGTTCATACCTTAAAATAACAGAGTTGGCTTGAAAGACGTATGTATCAGTGTATGCTTCTGGAGAAAACGCTTCCCTTTATATAGGGTGGGAATTATACGTATATTGTAGTTAGGGTTTTTTATACCACTTTCACATGACGTGAATACGGCGTAAAATCCAGTTACACGCTACGAGACTCCTTGTGATTTCCCTTGCCCTCTCAGTTTTTTATTTTTTTAACAGCACTCTTTTGATTATAAAAGTACACTTTAAATCCTGAAATTTCATTATTTTAATAATTATAATCTATAAATTATTGACATATTATTATATTTTCGTTATTAATATAAAACGATTTAATCGGATTGCAGCTGTATTTATTTGTCGGTCTATGTGAAGAAGCTAGGGTTTTTAATGCCACTCTTTTAATTATCAAATTACACTTCAAATCCTGATTTTTTTTCACTTCATTTTTATCATTTTAAAAATTATAATTTACATATAAAATTTATAAATGCTAAACATTTCATTATATTTTAATTATTAATATAAAATTGCATTCCTCATATCTTCCCTTTACATTTCATTATATTTGTCGGTCTATGTGAAGAAGATATTTAATAGCTATCTTCCCATTGCATTCCTCGTATCTTCCCATAACCTTGTGCTTTGTTGTTGAGATATTTTTATTTATTTAATTTTAAAATATATAATTTTTTATTTTAGATTTATTTTTTAATTTAATTTTAATCCCTTGATCTTTTTTATCCTTCTAAAATAATTCTTAATTTTTTTTATACGAGGTTTTTGTGCTCTAATACCAAATTTTCAAGGGAGCTAGACGACGAAGGTGTTTAATAGAATGAAAAAGATCAAGAGATAGAAAAAAATCATTATAATTTTACTGGAAAAAGATTCTTTTTCATTCTCGGTAAACATGTATTTATACCACGTGTCAATTATTACATATGTGTCAATTATTATTTATCCATATTATAAATGCTTGAAAACTATTGTTGTTGCCATTGTTGTTGCTGTTGCTAAGCTACCATTCCTGTTTTCTTCCTACTCACATAATATTTATTGAATCAAAATCCTATTTATTCAATATAATCTTAGTCTTTTAAGATTAACCTTAGTCAAACTGAGTCTAACAATTATAGTCAATGTAGTAAGTTTTTCAAACAAAGTCAAAAGAATTTGAATTCATAATATGTGATTGTTTGGCTTTCATGAAAAGATGGGAGAGAAAATAGGGTATTATTTTATATTATTTTTTTGTTTCTATTTTCTTTAATGTGAATTGATTATCTTATTAATTTCTTGTTTTACTACTTGAATATTCCCTCTAATTTATAAAATTAAAATGATTGATTATATGTAAGGAAATAGGATTTAATATTTAATATTTTAATTATTTTATTTTTACTTTTAAAGTGTTTTTAAAAAAAAAACATTATCCATTTTTTATTTGTTATAACTTTTTTCAAATATAAAACACAGATTTTTTTAGAGTTAACAGCCAAATATCATATTTAAGTCCTACATAAAGTTAATGTTTTAAATAAGATTTAGAAAGTAAGATTAGTGCTCTTTATTACAAGGTATTTGTGATGTGGTAATGAAATTGAAAGGAGAATGTTCTTTTTTACAGTAAATTGTGTCAAGTTTATGATGAGGGACTTTTGATCAAATGCAAATTGGATGCATTGGATAGAATTAAAACTACTGAATCTCTGTGTTTTAATTCCATAAGACAAAGTTTTAAATTAAGTAGAAATAAAAAAAATCATAGTGAGAGGACCAAAATGGAAAACATGAAAAAATGTGTGGTCATTCTTAAAGTTTTTTAGATTTTTTATTTTAACCCAAAAGTTTATTTTAATTATTTTCTAGTTCTTGATTTTGGTAGAGAAGAGAGAAACTTGTTAAAAAGGATGAAGGTGACAAAAAAATATCTAATGGAGTTCTTGAATTTATTTTATATTTGATATTGGTATCAAATGTTCAATTTCAAGATATAAGGTTTCTAAGTAATTTATGAAGATTTTATGGTGTTTTTAGATGAAAATTGATAGTAAAATAGATTTTTAGGCCAAACTCCCTCAAATTTTCAACCACTGACTGGATTTTGATAAGCAATAAATAATAATAATAATAATAATAATAATAATAATAATAATAATAATAATAAAAGGATTTCAAGCCAAGGCCATGGGTGTTTCTTGAAAAAATAAAATAAAAAATATTACTCCTTTTCATTAATTGTTTATGTTTACATATTGACCTATTTCATTTTTAATGAAGATTGTATAAAAAATAAAAACAAAACTGTTATTAGCAACAATATTAAGTTGTTAAGATAAAATGAATAAAAATATTAAAATAAAAATGATAGTCGGTCCAAAATATTTGTATTAATTAATGTTTTATTTATACCATGAGGATTAACTCCCTACTCTAATGGTCAATTAGTATTGATAACTTTTTATTTATTTATTTATAAGTTTATGCATGTCTTAGTTACTTTTATAAAGTATAAACAATATTTTTTTCATTTCTGAATTAAAAAATGATACATGAAAAGATATCCGTAACATAATAATAATAATTATTTTCATGTTAGAAATTCAATTGGAATTGTACTTGCAGGGTATCGCAGACTAGTTGATTGCTGGGTTAAGATATAATTAATCCAACACAATCTCAGATTATTAATTTTTTATCTTTCAATAAAAAAACACATAAAAAATATTATTTTTTTATATTATTTCATAAAAACATAAATAAAAAAGGAACATAAATTCTCCATTCACGATACTCAACAATGGTATAGTCTCGTAAAACAGTCCTCGACAAACCGAGTACAGCAAAGTGTAGCCCCGGGGACAGATTTCTCTTGGTCATTCTAATTTACTAGATATAAAATAATTATTTACTAGTCATTCAATGTATAGTATTTTTCATAAGAAAATCTTATTGAAAGCCGCCATATATATATATATATATATATATATATATTCAGCTACATGGGAGCAGAAGCAGGGGCGGAGCTTAAAGATGCTGATTCGGAAGCAGCAGGTCCAGGGGCTGCACCAGAGCTCATGAGCTGAATCATGGACCGGTGAGGGTTGTAGCGTGCAGCATCACAGAGGTCTGGTAGGAATGCACCTGCATGAGTCAAGAGACATTGTTTTGAGCCAAAAAAGTCATTTGTGGGAGCATTGACCAATAAAGTTAAAAGTCACTCCAAGATTTTCAGCCATGATTGCCTGTATAACTTTTACACAAGGGCGTATGATTCTTTGATCACTAGCTAGGAAAGGTAATTCTTTGATTGAAGGTGAAGCAAGCAACCAAGCTGCCGAAATGCTTTAGCAGTTGAAAAGGGAAGTTCAAAGGAGAGCTTGAACAAGAATACCAATATCAGATATGCATGAGAGGGAAAGGAAATTATATAGAATTTCGAGTGTTAGAGAGGTGAGGGGAGACGTTGCAGTAATTTTAAGTGAGCCCAATATAATAATTCATTTGTTTGTCCTTTGGATCTGGTCTTGTATGAAATGAAGGATATTGGAAGCATTCCAACAGGTGCGTCGTCATGAAATTGGAAGGCAAGAAATCATCAAACAAGACGGATTTACGAAGAAACCAGGATTAAAATTTTTAGAGCAGACCCCCGACTAGAATCTTTGCACTATTCCCTTCATTTAATCTTGAGCCAAAAAAATTCCTTGTGAAAAACCAAAATCGTCTAATGAAACACATGCATAGATTGTAAAATCTTACCTTCTCCAGCAGCCAAATTGAAGTAAAGGTCAACAATGTTGGGGCAATTCTGGTAACAAGCAGGAGAGCAAAGCTTGGCGGTGAATTGAGGCTCAAGGAGTGCATCAGAAGAAATACCAACCGAGTTCCTGTCAACCCCACAAGCCTTGACACAAGCATCCGTCTCAATGTAGTCTGCCATTTTCTCAACAACCACCTCGGATGTCCTGCACTGGTACTCAACTCCACCATTCTTTATTGCACATGTCTCCAGCAAGCACCTCTTGCCGGATGATGAGATGGTGAAGGCACAAATGTCATTTGGCAATTCCTCGCATACAATCTCAGCTGCCAATCAAAAACAAAATCACCCATTTTTAAGAAAACTCATCCGAACAAATCCTTGACAAATATATAATATTTGTGCACATTTACGTCTAGGTATATATATATATATATATATATTATACGTGCTGTATGATGTAATATGATTACCTGAAGCTGCATGGAGGAAGAGAGAAGAGAGAAAGAGAACAAATGAGAATTTGATTGAAGCCATTGATAAGACCAAAACGGAGATCTTTCTTGGGATGATGATGATGATCGTTTACCTGACAAGACAACCAAGATGGTTTTGTGAGGAGAGGAGGATAGATTGTATATTGCGTTAGGAATGGGTGGGTTATATACAGAACGCGAACCGGCGTTGAGGTGCCTTCCTTGCTTGAAATATTTGTCACCAAATGACGCGTATATTCTTAGAACGCGTTATCTTGGCAGCTTACCACTGCTCGCTTTTACTTTATTAATTTTCTTGCTGTCTTTTCTTAATTTATTAGTCGATGACCCTCTCAACTCTTGCTGGTCTGCGTCCAGATTCGTATGTGGGAACTTAGCAACAACGTGTTTCGGTGTATGTCTGATTAATCAATGCTCTTCTAACCATGCACAAATCTTCTTATAGTTTACCATGTCAAATTTCTCAATTTTCCTCGACCATCAATTCCATAGGCTCAATGAACGACTGGGGTTACACTAATTTTATATAATGAACTAACTGATCAAGGGTTACTAAACTAATGTTTTACAAAAAACTAATGAAGGGTTTGCAACAAAAAAAGGAAAATTAATAGCAATTATTGATTAACGTGATCTTTTGAAGAAGATGTAACGTCATGGCATGCACATTGACATCACAGATAGATTTAGGTAGGTTCACGCTAGAAGTCCAGGGGGTTTATCAAACTTTTTGTCCATATTGTAACTCGTGAACAATAACTATTCTCCTTTATTCATCTCTTATCTCGTAAACTCATAACTGCTAGATTTGATCACTACTCGATGATTTTCGAAAATTTAATATGTTCAGGAATCAATTTTTTTGGAGTATTTAGAAAGAGGATGGTCACACATTCACATTAATATTTGTTTTCTTCATAATTCACAAAATTTATGGTCAATGAACTTACACTCGCAAAACAATCTATTTTTGTTGGATTTAAGGACCCCGATGATCAAGTTAGTGATTTTTTATAAGAAGCAATAAATAAGATAACAAGCTTTAAATTCTAAGAACAAGAGTGTTCATTCTTACTTGTCTATGATAAATGATATAAAAATCAGTATATTAATGCTTAGAAAATATAAAAAATATGAACCCTTTACCTTGATGATTTAGAGGGTATATAAAGCTTCTTTAACTTTATCATAT
Organism: Salix dunnii; assembly: GCA_015731905.1. NCBI lineage: Eukaryota > Viridiplantae > Streptophyta > Magnoliopsida > Malpighiales > Salicaceae > Salix > Salix dunnii. The sequence goes on from CM027674.1 coordinate 11,670,980, forward strand.
TACTTGAATAGAGAAGTTGGAATGTCATTTCCTAATGATAACATTAATAAGAGATAAATATCTATTACACAACATTATTAAGAGATAGATATCCCCGACACAATATTAATGTTGATCAAAATATAATAATCCTTTAAGATAATTTTATATACCTAAGGATGAAGGATGAAGAGAGATTATTATTATTGACTCTCTCTCTCTATATATAAAGCTATAATGATTCCAAGCCCAAGAGCATTGAGCCTGTCATCTCTCCAAACTCATATGCATGTGGGGTCAATATGTAAACCCAAAGATGTCAAGGATAACATGTAAACATTAAAAAAAAAAAAAAAAAACCCGGTTCATGAATACAAATACACGGAGGAGAGAGGGAGTGGGGATTTTTTTTCTTCTTTCTCGTCATCTTCATCTCCTCTCTTCACAGCCAGCCGAACCCTCTCCTCTCTTCCCAACCAAACCATCTCTTCTCTTCCCAATCAAACCATCTCCTCTCTTCCCAACCAAACCATCTCTTCTCTTCCCAACCGAACTATCTCCATCTCCACTCTTCACAGCCGAACCTTAGGCTAAATTAAGGGAGAGGACTTGGTGAATGTGTGTGTGAAGTTGAGACTTAGAGAGGAAAGTGGACCCTTGTCAAGAGGTAAGAGTCATGAAACTCTTTTCCTTGTTCTTCTTAATATATGAAACAAAATGAAGAAGGGAACAAAGAAATAAAAACGAAATGAAGCTAATTTTGGGAACATCTAACAAAGAAAATATATGGGAAAAAAAAAAACGAAATTAACAAAGCATGTGAGGGGGCTGATTTTGTTAAGGGGATGGCCGACATTCAATGTGTATTTTATGAGAATTTTATTGATGGATTATGTGCTGGAATTTATGGTTACAATGTGTGATTTTGTTAGGATTTTATGGAAGAATTACGTGCTGAAATTTATGGGTTCAATATGTATTTTGTGGGAATTTTATTGATGGATTATATGTTGGAATTTATGGTTACAATGTGTGATTTTGTTGGGATTTTATGGGTGGATTACGTGCTGAAATTTATGGGTTCAATGTGTGTTTTCTGTTGAGATATTGTTGATGGATTTGTGAGGAAAATTGATGGGTAATTTCGCTGAAATTTCAAGTGTGTTTGTGTTGAAAAAAATTGTGGTGTTCCGCTGGAAAATTTGTGGGTTTGTAATGAAAATAGATGTGAAATTTGCTGAGAATTTTATGCATGTTTCGGCTAACATTTGTTGAAATAAGTATGGTGACGAATGTGAAATTGAAAATAGAAATTTACTGATTTTTGGACATTTATATCGTAGGCGGTGCAGTCAAGATTGAACCATCGTCCAGACAAGAACTGCCCAGAAGTAGAGCAGGTAGGTGAATTACACCTATCTTTTTTTCATACGACACGTAAGAAGTATTTTAAGTCGAATATTATTCGAATGCGATAGTATTTTATATTAGATTGTTGAATGCTTAAATGTGAATAAATGATTGATTAGCTTCGGCTAATGGCATCCGAAGGGATGGCTGCAACAAATGATTGATTAGCTTCGGCTAATGGCATCCGAAGGGATGGCCGGAACAAATGATTGATTAGCTTCCGCTAATGGCATCCGAAGGGATGGCCGGAACAAATGATTGATTAGCTTCCGCTAATGGCATCCGAAGGGATGGCCGGAACAAATGATTGATTAGCTACGGTCAATGGCATCCGCAGGGATGGCCGGAACAAATAAATGCTAAATTTCATGTAATGGCGTTCAAAAAGAAAAACCATGGGGGAGGAACAGTTGACCTCAGATATGTGTACCTTATAAGAATATCGGAGTAAAGATATTGTTACTCGAAGCAGGAAAAAAAAATGGAGATCCTATAAATTTTACAATTGAATTGCTATGTATAGGCAGAAATTACAACTTGTCAGTGTTTCTTTTAACTGATAGGTCATTTGGTCAAAATTATTAATACTATCATTAAGTAATTGTATTTCCTTAAATGTTGTACTATTACAGGGACGTCACAGCCACGAGAAGTCTAGGGAACCTGATATAAGGGAACCTACTTTTGCAAAGAACCACGTAGATGCATTCTAAATTAAAATGTGTTTAGGATGAATCAGTGTATTGAATGCATAATTTTTATCTTACCCTTTTGTGAAGATCTGTAAATTCCACCAGTAGGTTAAGAACGTAAACTCATATCTATATATGTATATCTTAATATAAACTTTTAATTGCAAAACTGCAATATTGTACATTTATGCGAATTTTATCTCTTAAATGGAATGCTTAATGTATGGATGATAATTTATTGATGCGAACCGATATGGATCATAGAGTATCGGCACAAAAAAAAATCAGGTCTTTACAGTTGGTATCAGAGCCCCTAGTCTTGATCCTGAGGATTTATGATGATTACATTGCTCTGGTGAATTTCAGGATGGTACGCACCCGGCAAGGATCACGAACTGAGCCGCCCTCCTTCGAAAAGAGGGGCGGGAACCAAAGTAACCAAGGCTGGCAAAATGAAGATCCTTTGGATGATACGGCATCTCATGCTCCAATGATATTACCCGAACTTTTGCAAAGGGAAGCTGGGATTGCAGAGGAAGACGAGAGACCTAATGAGACAAGGGAAGTAACTCCAGTTGCAACAGAGCAACAAGAAAGATCAGAAATACAACCATTTGCTATTCCAACTGGTGTACCCCCACAATATGTAGACCCGGGACTTCTGGCGCAAATAGTTAAAGCAGTGATGGAGGGCATGGCAGGTGCAACAACACGAACAGCTTCCACCACGCAAATTCCACAGGTGGCTCCTATGACTAGTACTACCACGGATAACGTGGTGCCATTGGTACGTCTAGTTAAAAGTATGAGAGAAATGGGCTGTGAACCATTTTTGGGGGAACATGATGCAGAGATAGCCGGGAGATGGATTAGGAAGGTGGAAAAGACCATGACCCAAATAAGCATACTTGAGGGTTTGAAAGTAAACTGTGCAACTCAACTACTGTCTGATAGGGCCATGACATGGTGGGAAACGGTTCAGATGAGGCATGCGACTGAGACACTAGTATGGAGTGACTTCAAGACAGAGTTTGAAAATCAGTTTTATTCCAGATACCATCGTAAGGTGAAAGAACAAGAGTTCTTGGCTTTAAAGCAGGGGGATATGTCGGTGTTGGAGTATGAATGGAGGATTCATGATCTGTCATTGTTCGCTCCATATTATGTGCCGACAGAGGAGTATATGATTGAGAAGTTGAGAGATGGGTTGCGACAGGATTTGAGACAATGATTAATTATGCTACGGTTTAAAACAGTGAGAGGATTAATTGAAGCTGCTCAAGCTTTGGAGGCTTGCATTGGAGAAAGCTATGGGGGCTATCAGAGTATAGGTAGAAAGAGAGAAGGGGATTTTTCCAGCAGTAAACCACCATTTCTGAGAAAAGGGAAAAGCGGAGGGTATGAACAGTACAGGAAAAAGAGGAGTTTGATGTTTCCGTCTCACCAACAGTCAAGTGGGAGAGTAATGATCGGACAGTCGCATTCAAAGGAAAACACTTCAACAGGAACGGGTGACCGTAAGGGGGTGGATTACCCTTTTTGTGTGAAGTGTGGACAAAAACATCTTGGGTACTGCTCAGTTTCCCCCGGACGATGCTTTATGTGCAGAGGAGAAGGGCATAGGTGGAGAAATTGTCAGTATTTGAGTCAAGGGTGTTATTACTATGGTGAAATATGACATTTCAAGAGGGACTGCCCGAAAAGGAACACAGAACAAGTACAAAACTATAGACAGCCTGGTCAGAGCTCCCAACAGTCAGTCACCGTGAATAGGCCAATGAGATCTTCTCAATCAGGAGCAAACCCCAGTCAAGGAAGACTGAGAGCACAGAACGATAGGACCCTGAGAAGGGTCTTTCATCTGACACAGGAGGAGGTCAGGGTTGCATCAGATGTGGTGGCAGGTACACTACGATTGAATGATTTTAATGTGCATGTGTTGTTTGATCCTGGTGCCACACACTCTTTCATTGATAAAAAGATTGTTACTAAATTGGGGAAGGAAGTAGAAATAGAAGAGAGGGGATTTTTAATTGGAACTCCAATGAAAACATGGTTGAAACTAATATTGTGTATGTGAATGTGAGGATTTGCCTGTCTAGGTGCGAAACAGAAGTAGACTTGATTCCTTTGGGGTTGCATGATTTTGACTTAATTCTAGGCATGAATTGGTTGAATAAATACAAAGCTCTAATAGATTGTTATGCAAAAACTGTTACCTTTCAAACCCCAAAAGAAGAGAGAAAGATTTTTGAAGGAGAGAGAATGTTCAAACCGGCTGTCTTAATATCGGTGGTAACAGCCCAAAAGCTTTTAAGAAAGGGGTGTGTGGGATACCTCGCATACATCTTAAACTCTCATGATGAAGTCCCACGATTGAAGGATATTGCTGTGGTGAGAGAATTCCCGGATGTGTTTCCCGAGGAATTACCGGGATTACCCCCAGAACGGGAGGTAGAGGTGTCCATAGACACTTTTCCTGGAGTCTCACCCATATCACAACAACCTTACCGGATGGCCCCAACAGAACTGAACGAGTTAAAGGCCCAACTACAAGAATTGTTAGACAAAGGGTTCATACGGCCCAGTAATTCTCCTTGGGGAGCGCCGGTCCTATTTGTGAGAAAGAAAGATGGAACTCATAGACTCTGTATTGATTATCGACAATTGAACAAAATAACAATGAGGAACAAGTATCTGTTACCTCGAATAGATGATTTGTTCGATCAATTAAAAGGAGCAAGGGTATTTTCAAAAATAGATCTGAGATTAGGGTAATATCAGATGAAGATAAAAGGGGCAGATGTAGCAAAGACTATATTTAGAACTCGTTATGGACACTATGAGTTTTTGGTGTTACCGTTCGGGTTGACGAACGCTACAGCCCTCTTCATGGACTTGATGAATCGGGTTTTCCAACCCTGCCTTGATAAGTTTGTGGTAGTATTCATTGATGACGTACTGGTATACTTGAAGTCTTTTGAGGAGCACGAGGTGCACTTGAGGCAAGTCTTGCAAACCTTGAGAGAGTACCAATTATATGCAAAACTGAGTAAATGCGAGTTTTGGCTGAAGAGAGTGACGTTTCTGGGACATGTCATTTCGGTAGAAGGTGTTTTTATAGACCCCCAAAAAGTTGAAGCAGTCTTGAAATGGGAGAGGCCGACTTCGGTCACCGAAATACGTAGCTTCTTGGGACTTGCAGGATACTATCGAAGGTTTATCGAAGGCTTTTCCTTGATTGCAACACCTTTGACTCAGCTTACTCGAAAGAATAAGAAATGAGTGTGGTCGGAGGAGTGTGAAAGGAGCTTCCAAGAATTGAAAAGAAGGCTCACCACCGCTCCAGTGTTAGCCTTCCCCTCAGGGACAAAAGGTTTCGTGGTTTATAGTGATGCTTCGGGGAGAGGTTTGGGGTGTGTCCTGATGCAACATGGGAAGGTGATCGCCTATGCATCAAGACAGTTAAAGACTCATGAGGTGAATTACCTGGTGCACGACCTGGAGTTGGCTGCTGTAGTGTTCGCTTTAAGAATATGGACACATTATTTGTATGGATCTCGAACTCAAACTTTTACTGATCATAAGAGCCTGAAGTATCTGATGTCACAAAAAGAGTTGAACATGCGAGAGAGAAGATGGGCAGAGCTCATTAAGGACTATGATTGCACCATAGAATATCACCCGAGAAAAGCAAACGTGGTGGTAGATGCCCTCAATCGAAAAAATAAAGCCACCCTAGAAGGGTTAACGGTTGGGAAGGAGCGGCAATTGGCAGAATTGGAAAAGATGGGTGCAAATTTGGACGTTAACGTCGAAGGTGGGTTGGTAGCCCAATTTTTGGTGCGACCAATGTATCAGGAACAAATACTACAAGCTCAGTTCCAGGATGAGGTTGGATCCAAGATTAGGAGGAATGTGAAGGCCGGGGTAGAAACGAAATTTCGGATAGCAAATGATGGATCCTTGGTGATGGGTCAAAGGTTGTATATACCTAAAGACGAAGCAATCAAACGGATGGTTCTACAAGAAGCGCATGAGTTCAAGTTCTCCATACATCCTGGCAGTACTAAGATGTATCGAGACCTGAAACTCTTCTATTGGTGGCCGAACATGAAAAGAGAAATAGCGGAGTATGTGTCAAAGTGTGGGATATGTCAACAAGTCAAGGTTGAACACCAAAGGCCAGCGGGACCCCTACAACCATTACAAATTCCAGAGTGGAAATGGGAGATGATAACCATGGATTTTGTGTCGGGATTTCCTAAGGGGAAAAAGGGAAATAACGCGATATGGGTCGTCGTTGATCTATTAACGAAATCCGCACTATTCTTGCCTATAAAGATGACTGACTCTGTGGACAAGCTTGCCAAGATCTACATAAATGAGGTGGTACAACTCCATGGGATTCTGGTGTCCATTGTATCGGATCGAGATCCTAGATTCACCTCTCGACTTTGGCCGAATATACAAAAAGCCCTGGGGACCAGATTGGATATGAGCACTGCGTTTCACCCTCAATCGGATGGCCAATCAGAAAGGGTCATCCAAGTCTTGGAAGACCTATTACGGGCCTGTGTGCTAGAATTTGGAGGAAACTGGGAGGAACACCTGGCATTGATAGAATTTACATATAATAATAGTTACCAAGCCACAATAAGAATGGCCCCATATGAAGCCTTGTACGGTAGAAGGTGCAGAACACCTATATGCTGGGAAGAAATTGGAGATCGGAAGTTATATGGTGCAGAGTTGGTCCAAGTAACCACTGAAAAAGTGAGAATTATCCGGGATCGCATCAAAGCTGTACAAGATAGACAAAAGAAGTATGTTGATGTGAGGAGGAGACCCCTTGAATTCAGTACGGAGGATCAAGTGTACTTGAAGGTAGCCCCATGGAAAAACATGTTACGGTTTGGATTGAGAGGAAAATTAACCCCTCGGTTCATCGGACCCTTCAAAATCCTACAGCGGGTGGGACCAGTAGCCTACAAAGTGGACTTGCCCCCACAGTTAGCTAAGGTACATGATGTGTTCCATGTCTCCTTATTAAGAAAGGCTGATGTGGATCCCGCTAGAATTCTACCCCAGATCCTAGTTAAAGTCAATGAAGACTTAACACTGGAAATGAGGCCCGCAAGGATACTAGATAAGGGTGAAAAGGAGTTGCGAAACAAAAAGATACCCATCGTCAGAATCTTATGGCAAAATGCTCAAATACAAGAGGAAACTTAGGAGAGGGAGGATGAGATGAGGAAAAAGTACCCAGAATTATTCAAAATACCTGGTATGGAATGTTAAATCCCTTAAATTTCGAGGACAAAATTCATATTTTAGAAGGCGAGAATGTAAACATTAATTAAAAAAAAAAACCCGGTTCATGAATACAAATACACGGAGGAGAGAGGGAGTTGGGATTTTTTTTCTTCTTTCCCGTCATCTTCATCTCCTCTCTTCACAGCCAGCCGAACCCTCTCCTCAACCAAACCATCTCTTCTCTTCCCAACCGAACTATCTCCATCTCCACTCTTCACAGCCAAACCTTAGGCTAAATTAAGGGAGAGGACTTGGTGAATGTGTGTGTGAAGTTGAGACTTAGAGAGAAAAGTGGACCCTTGTCAAGAGGTAAGAGTCATGAAACTCTTTTCCTTGTTCTTCTTAATATATGAAACAAAATGAAGAAGGGAACAAAGAAATAAAAACGAAATGAAGCTAATTTTGGGAACATCTAACAAAGAAAATATATGGGAAAAAAATGAAATTAACAAAGCATGTGAGGGGGCTGATTTTGTTAAGGGGATGGCCGGCATTCAATGTGTATTTTATGGGAATTTTATTGATGGATTATGTGCTGGAATTTATGGTTACAATGTGTGATTTTGTTGGGATTTTATGGAAGAATTACGTGCTGAAATTTATGGGTTCAATGTGTATTTTGTGGGAATTTTATTGATGGATTATGTGTTGGAATTTATGGTTACAATGTGTGATTTTGTTGGGATTTTATGGAAGAATTACGTGCTGAAATTTATGGGTTCAATGTGTATTTTGTGGGAATTTTATTGATGGATTATGTGCTGGAATTTATGGTTACAATGTGTGATTTTGTTGGGATTTTATGGATGGATTACGTGCTGAAATTTATGGGTTCAATGTGTGTTTTCTGTTGAGATATTGTTGATGGATTTGTGAGGAAAATTGATGGGTAATTTCGCTGAAATTTCAAGTGTGTTTGTGTTGAAAAAAATTGTGGTGTTCCGCTGGAAAATTTGTGGGTTTGTAATGAAAATAGATGTGAAATTTGTTGAGAATTTTATGCATGTTTCGACTAACATTTGTTGAAATAAGTATGGTGACAAATGTTAAATTGAAAATAGAAATTTACTGATTTTTGGACATTTATGTCGCAGGCGGTGCAGTCGAGATTGAACCATTGTCCAGACAAGAACAGCCTAGAAGTAGAGCAGGTAGGTGAATTACACCTCTCTTTTTTTCATACAACACGTAAGAAGTATTTTAAGTCGAATATTATTTGAATGCGATAGTATTTTATATTAGATTGTTGAATGCTTAAATGTGAATAAATGATTGATTAGCTTCGGCTAATGGCATCTGAAAGGATGGCCGCAACAAATGATTGATTAGCTTCGGCTAATGGCATCCGAAGGGATGGCCGGAACAAATGATTGATTAGCTTCGGCTTCATTAGCTTCGGCTAATGGCATCCGAAGGGATGGCCGGAACAAATGATTGATTAGCTTCGGCTAAGGGTATCCGAAGGGATGACCGAAACAAATGATTGATTAGCTTCCGCTAATGGCATCCGAAGGGATGGCCGGAATAAATAATTGATTAGCTTTGGCTAATGGTATCCGTAAGGATGGCCGGAACAGATAATTGATTAGCTACGGTCAATGGCATCCGCAGGGATGGCCGGAACAAATAAATGCTAAATTTCGTGTAATGGCGTTCAGAAAGAGAAACCATAGGGGAGGAACAGTTGACCTCAGATATGTGTACCTTATAAGAATATCGGAGTAAAGATATTGTTACTCGAAGCAGGAAAAAAAATGGAGATCCTATAAATTTTACAATTGAATTGCTATGTATAGGCAGAAATTACAACTTGTCAGTGTTTCTTTTAACTGATAGGTCATTTGGTCAAAATTATTAATACTATCATTAAGTAATTGTATTCCTTAAATGTTGTACTATTACAGGGACGTCACAGCCACGAGAAGTCTAGGGAACCTAATATAAGGGAACCTACTTTTGCAAAGAACCACGTAGATGCATTCTAAATTAAAATGTATTTAAGATGAATTAGTGTATTGAATGCATAATTTTTATCTTACCCTTTTGTGAAGATTTGTAAATTCCACCAGTAGGTTAAGAACGTAAACTCATATCTATGTATGTATATCTTAATATAAACTTTTAATTGCGAAACTGCAATATTGTACATTTATGCGAATTTTATCTCTTAAATGGAATGCTTAATGTATGGATGATAATTGATTCATGCGAACCGATATGGAACATGGAGTATCGGCACAAAAAAAAAAAAATTCGGGTCGTTACATAACATCTCTCTAGACCCCCATATAATTAGGCATAACACACAGATTAATCCAAGAGTATTAGGTTGGGCATCTCTCCAAATCCACATGTATTTAGACTCGACACGTAGCTAAACCCTGGAGATTTGGGTTTGGAATCAAGTTATACCAAATTGTATGGGTTTGGCATTCTAGCAAAGCCTAGGTACATTAGGTTATTACCTTTTTTGACCCATTTAATCATACGATTTTAAGCAAAAATATCATATCCATAAGTAGCCCCCATGTATTTATAAATTAAATATACAAAGATTTTAAAGGTTATCAACTTTAATAAAATATTTTTTTACCTTTACCATGAAATTCATTTGTCCCATATAAATTTGTTAGGATTATTGTGGCCGAATGGTTTTTTTTTTTTTGAAAGAAATGTTAGATGACCTATCTTCATATAAAAAAGGTTTTGCATTAGGAAATAAAACAACAATGTGCATTTAATATAATAATTTAGTATATTTCTATAGATCTAGGATGAAATGAAAGTTCATTCATTAAGTAGAGAGGCTGAAAAGTTACTTTTTTATAATCTTAGTCAGTCTTGCTTTCATGTTTTTTTTTTTTTATTACCTTCATTCTTTATAAATTATATATAAATGTTTTTACTAAATAATCTTTGATCTAGTTACACTTTATTTTGAGAAGAAATCTTCATCTTAAGGATCTTCAACCAAGGATATTTTTTCTAATTTTTTAATAAAAAATAGACCCTAAAAGAGTTAGATATATCCCTAAGAATAAAGATATTGTTGCCTTCGATGAGGAGTTCAAGTTCCAACTTGAAATTAAAAGGAAGTAATAAAGGATGGGGGTTCATCACGCTAAGCCCTACCGTCCACCTCAAGTAGGGGGAAATTATTTCATCGCGCCAAATTGTTTTTCTTAATATTGATATGAAACCTTAGGGAAGAAGAAGGTTGTCTTAAGCCCTGAAAGACAATGCCCATAGCATTTAAGGAGGATTTATCGGGGTTTGGTTAATTATTCTTAATTTTATAGGTTTATAAATTGGTGGAAGATTTACTTTTATAATTCTTGAAAGTATAATGTGTGTTAGTGTAAGTGTCTATTTGTATGAAAATAGGAAAAAAAATAGAAACCTATTTGATCATAAGAAAATGGATGATTTATTAAAATTAATAGGCTCATTGACAAAGAAAACCTTGTGGCATCATGAGTCGAATTGCCTTTAAGACTAGAAACAGACAGAAACAACAAGAAATAATAAAACAAATATAAAAAGATAAAATAACATGACAAAATAAAACACCTCATCAATCATGGTAAAATTAGAAGAATTATTTAAAAAAAATAAGAATAAGCTTTATTCTTGAATTCTAATATGTTTTTTCATCAACCATGTTTTTCGCAAAAGCTTTTGCAGGGATCTCATCGACAATATTAATAGATAGTTGTGGAAATATCAGGTCTTCAACTTTGACTTTTGCCTTCCCAATTTATTCCTTGTATTTAAATTCTAAATAACTAATATAAAGGTTTGTTATATTTAACACTTCATTATTAAACTTGATCATCCAAGCAGGTCTTAGAAAGGTTTCTTAAAGTGACATGATAATAAATTCTTCTTTTTCTAGCTCTCTTTCTTTAATTTTCACCATTTTATGCTCTCTTTTTTTATCCTAGTGACCTAATTGTAGTAATTTTTATTGGGTTCATATACAAGTTTGAATCTTTGGTCAACACATTTCAATTTCATCAAATAGACTCACTCTAGTATCCTGATATAAGGATTAAAAATGAAGGAAACTTTATATTTTAGGAAGCAATTACCAATCATCCTTATTGCTTTAATAAGTTTTGCTTTAATAAGTTTTAGCCTTCTCAATATCGTGCCTTCAAAAACCCATTTAACATTCATTATTATAAAAGCATGAATATCCTTGTCCTTTTAGTCTTTCACCTTGATGAATAGTACAACCACATTTCTTATCATGGAAATTGTTTTTTCAACGTTGATAATTATCAGCATCCCATTCATGATGCATTTTAGGTATTAGTATAATTATCAGCATCCTTACCAGGTGTTTCATGGTTTTATAGAGAACTAAACAAGAAGCCTTATTAGGTAAGCTATTCTCCTATATTTTCTCTTAGAGCATCGTTCACATGACCAAAATTTGATGAAAGTTTTTTTTTTTTGTTCACATAATAATGCACTTTGGTTATGCATGATAATTCCATAAGCATAATATTCAGGCATCCCCTCTCAACTAATTGCATCATTTAGGATTTTTGCCCATACTCAAAGAAAGTCATGGTCTTAGCTCGAATAAATCTTGAAGAATTCAAAATTATTTCACCAGGTCTACCTTCATAAAAAATGAATTACTAGGGAATTTATTTTTCTGAAGGTAGGTTCTAAGCCACTACATGAGAGGTGAGTTTATTACATAGTCTTAAAAGGATTTATGATCTTCTAATGACCACTTTTTATAAAGATAATATTAAGGTTTACAATGAATGGTTAAGGCATAGTCTGACCACCATTAATGAGTAAAATCTTAACTCATAGTTGGATATTTCACAACTTGAACCCTAATTGAATGTCATGAGAAAGATTAATACTCCCTTACTTAACCTAAAATTGAGTTTACTCTTAAAAATAAAATGCATAAAGATATTAATTCATACTCAATATACTTATGCATGAGTAATATAAAAAATATGAATGTTAAAATTAGATCACATGTACCAATAAAATAATATAAAAAATATGAATGTTAAAATTAGATCACATGTAGTAATAAAATAAACAAGTAAACAATCATAAAAATCAATAAATTTAAGTCTAACTAGACACGTTGTTATCCTATCATGGCATACATGGCATGAAATGCATAGTTGCCTCTTGGATTGAGATGGTTTTGAGTTTAATCATACAATTATAATTTGAGAGAATATATTTGTCATTTATAGAGTTTGCATAGAATAGAAGTGTGCTAGTACACTACTAATTATTCACCATTTTAGATTGTTTATAGTTTTAATATGTTAACCTTTTGGATTTGATTCCTATACTAGTTGATAAAATAGTTAATGTTGATGACAATAGAAAAGCAAAAATGGTTTTGACACTTCATGGGAGTGTCTGATAACTTATAGAGAAAAATAATGAACAATATACATCTAAAGTTAGCAAAGGTTGTAAATATTGATGTGTTATCATTGAATGAGGCGATTGAGTTTAGATGCATATGAGGAAGAAAAATATTTATAGTCTATAAGAGATTTAAGTTGTTTCCTAGAGGAGAGGACTTATTCCAAGTTTTTTTTAATTAATCAACAACAATCATATAAAATGGATATTTTAGGTGAGTATAATACTAGTGTTACTTTTAATATTTCTAATATTTATCTATTTGGTATAGGTGATAATTTAAGGTTAAACACTTATGAGAAGATGAGGATTGATGATAATCACCAAGCATCACCAAAGCATCTATTAAAGGTGTTAATTAGGTCAATTACAATGTGAAGATATAAGATAACTAAAGAGGAATTCAATGGATTAATTCAAGATACTTAGGTCAAGTCAAGCATCAAGATTACAAAAAGAGATGATCAAGATTTAACTAATATAATCCAAGCAAATAAGAGCTAATTTCTGGGCTTGAGACATGTGAATCTGACTTATTTTTCTAATATATAGGGGGTGTTTAGGATTGCTGTTGCGGTTGCTTTTCAAAACTTTTCAAAAAGTTTTTCGTGCCGAAATATATCAAAATGATATTTTTTTTATTTTTTAAAAATTATTTTTGACATCAGCACATCAAAATGATTTAAAACACAAAAAAAAAATTTATTGAAAAAAAAAAAAAAGTTGCACCGCAGCAAACCTGCGGTGCAAAAGCTTACCCAAACATGCTTATAGTATTATGTTAATGAATATAACTTTTAATGTAATCGTTGGATCAAGTTGATATTTTTTTTCAGATTGTTCTTTTAGGGTTAAAATTTAGTGGTAAAGTAGATATTGGGAAGGCTTTGTAATAAAACCTAGAAATTACTATTCAAGATTTGCAATATTTTTCTAGTTGATTTGAGATTCTTTTTACTATTCTATTTAGATTTTTTTTGTTATTTTTTCAGCCTTACTTTGAATGGTTTGCTTAGTATAAATAGAGTTATTTAGCTTATATTTAAATTTTAGGTATTTAGATTTTTGGAATAGCATTGGGTGTGTATTTTTAGTTTTTCTTTAAATTCTTTAGAACTTATCAAATATTACTCTCTCTTTTCTTGTATTCATCCTTATAATTTCAATTCTTAATTATTCGTAATCAATGGGCTAAGGTTTTCATGCAATAACTAGAGTGTTTTAGTTCAAGTAAAAAAAACTGTGGGTAACATTGCTTTGTAAATGAGAACTAAAGCAGTAAAAACAAATATGCAAAAGACTTCCACTAGTTAGTGTTGATTTTGAACCCAGTTGAACATGGAAACAAACCCACTTGCAATTTGCCATCCCCATCCTCTTCCCTGAACCAAGAAAAAGAATATCCGTATGCTCATCGATCGAACAATGATCACAGAACGGATGCAAAACACGATGATAAGTGTGGGTCCCAAAAGTTAACAGAAATCTTTTCCCACCTCACAATCCTACCGTCAATGACCAACACAATCCATGTAGAAGAGCGATAGAAGACACTACCCCCCACCCCTGTAAGCGGAAAAAACCAATAATAATAATAAAAATATCCGTAAAGAAGAGGAGAAGCAAAACCACGAGCCAAGAAAAGAAGTAGCCATGGTTGTTCAAGCAGCAGCAATAATATCTTCATCGTCACATCTTCTCTTCTCAACCTCACGTTCTCTGTCTAGGCCATCTCCTTCCCAGTTATGTGTCTTCGACTCAAAAGCCCTCGTGCCGTGCCCCAACAGCACCAATACTTTCAAGAAAAAACAAGGTGGTGGTGGGCTTAAGTGCATGGCTGTGAGCACAGCCTCAGAGGCTAAAACAAAGAAAAGTAAGTTTGAGATTCAAACACTGACTGGTTGGCTGTTGAAGCAAGAACAAACTGGTGTTATTGATGCTGAGCTCACTATTGTTATTTCAAGCATTTCAATGGCATGTAAGCAGATTTCTTCTTTGGTGCAAAGAGCTAGCATTTCTAACTTAACTGGAGTTCAAGGTGCTGTTAACATTCAAGGAGAAGACCAGAAGAAGCTTGACGTGGTCTCTAATGAGGTCTGTACCTAACAACTGCTTAACTTGCATCAAACTAACATAACAATCACATGAGTCACCGAATTTATTGCAAATTCATTGTGGGAATAAACTTAAACCTTAGTGGAAGATTACTGGGTTTTGCTTATAAACGTAGGAAAACTAGCACAGTATATTTTCCTGTTTTGGGGTCCAATTGAGGCTACTTCTCTAGTCTTATATAATTCTTTTCTTCATGAATTAGTTGAGTACTTCTAGCTTGAACCATACAGCGAAATGCTTTTTTAGAATTAGTCAGTTTGCAACTACAGGTGTTCTCTAGCTGCTTGAGATCAAGTGGGAGGACAGGAATCATAGCATCAGAGGAAGAGGACGTGCCAGTGGCAGTGGAGGAGAGTTACTCTGGAAACTACATAGTGGTTTTTGACCCACTCGATGGATCATCCAACATTGATGCTGCAGTGTCTACAGGTTCCATCTTTGGAATATACAGCCCCAATGACGAATGCCTGGCCGATATTGGAGATGACTCCACTGTGAGTCCATAATTGATGCAATTACAAGCAGATGAGTTTACCAAACACTAAAAGAAGATGGTCTATGGTTAAAATCTTGATTGTTTGAAAAATTGGTAATTGCAGCTTGACCAAACGGAACAGAGGTGCATTGTGAACGTGTGCCAGCCAGGAAATAACCTCCTTGCTGCTGGCTACTGCATGTATTCAAGCTCAGTGATTTTTGTGCTAACTATTGGAAAAGGCGTGTTCTCTTTCAGCTTGGATCCAATGTATGGAGAGTTTGTTTTAACTCAAGAAAACATCCAGATACCAAAAGCTGGAAAGATTTATTCATTTAATGAAGGAAACTACCAATTGTGGGATGACAAGTTGAAGAAGTACATTGATGACCTTAAAGACCCTGGCTCAAGTGGCAAGCCCTACTCTGCTAGATACATTGGAAGCTTGGTTGGTGACTTCCATCGGACGCTGCTGTATGGTGGCATTTACGGGTACCCCAGAGACAAGAAGAGCAAGAATGGGAAGCTGAGGCTTCTGTACGAGTGTGCACCAATGAGCTTTATAGCGGAGCAAGCTGGTGGGAAAGGATCAGATGGGCATCACAGAGTATTGGATATCACACCTACTGAGGTCAGTCTAATAATATGCTTCCTTCAACTCATGAAATTCTCCTTTCTTTTTTTTTGAGCTAAGAACTAAGACATTGTTTTTTACAACAGATACACCAGCGTGTTCCGCTTTACATAGGGAGCGTGGAGGAAGTGGAGAAATTGGAGAAGTATCTGGCTTGATTAAAATGTAAAAGGAAAGAGTCATTTTGTTTTAAGAAGCTAAATGTTTACATGGGCCATGACAATTTCTCATAAAATACACTACTGGAATTAAGAGCACATAATATCGTTTCTGTATCACTGTCAAATCATCTTTCTTTTTTTCGCTTGGAGCGATGGAAGATTGAAACCTGATGTTAAGAATCTATCATTGGAGCAGGACTTCCAGGAAGAACAGTAATTTTTTGTTATTATTATTGTGAATTGAGTTTCAAATTTTGAAGAGCTGTTGCTGCTATAGCCCAACAGAGTACGTCAATGATGCCGGCAGCTAAACAAAGCCATACAGCAGGCAATTTCACCTTCAAATATTAAAAGCAATGATATGTTTTAAGAAAAACAATAGTGGATTTCATCCCAACAAGAACTCCAAGTCAATCAATAAAAGAAAAGGAGAGATTGTGATTCGTGAAAATGATTTGGGATCTTATAAGAAGAAAAAGAGACTCTCAAACACCAAACGAGATCAGATTGTTGAAAGGCTTATCGTAAGGTCTGAGGAAATTCAAGATGAGACTGATCGTCAAGGCATTCGCGGTGAGCCAAGGGTGCACGTTTTAGCAATCAAGTTAAGAAGAGAAAGAAAGAAAACACCAACGGGTTTATACCATATGACTGGACATAATCTTGATTAGAAGATTTACTACCATAAAATATTTGCTGTAAAATAACTTCATCTCATGCGGGAGCAGGGCCAGTTATGTCGTAGCCTGCAGACAGCTCCCATACCAAGTGGGCTCATAAGTCAAACAAAGTTATAGTTTCACCTAGAATGAATCACAGTCACACAATAGTCGTAGGAAGGAAGATAAGTGAGAACCCTGTAACACACAGACACCCAACAATCACAACAATGTTTGAGGCAATTCTGACTTCCTCTTCACAAATCACCTTCTCAACCTCTCGCTCTTCCATTATTTCTCACCTGTTTCCTATAAAGAACCGCTCTCGTCATATTAGACAATCATTTGGTAGGCGTTTTGCCTCCACAATTCGATGCAAAGCTGTGGAAATTGCAGCAGCAGAATCAGGCATTAAAGAAGAGAAGAGAAAGAAGGGTCGGTATGCGCTCGAAAACTTGACAACTTGGCTATTGAAGCAAGAACAAGCAGGGAACATTGATGCAGAGCTCACAGTGGTTTTATCCGGTATCTCAATGGCATGTAAGCAGATCGCTTCCCTTCTTCAACGATCGAGCATAATCAATCTCACTGGCGTTCAAGGAACCATCAACATCCAAGGTGAAGATCAGAAGAAGCTGGATGTAATCTCCAATGAGGTTGGTTCTACCTTGATTTCATCGGTAATTTTGTTACTTGTAAGTTAACATTTTGTTAGTGAAAATTACCATAGCTTACATTTTACCATGTATAGCTGTTTTGCAATTGTTTAAGGTCAAGTGGCCGCACAGGGATTATAGTATCAGAGGAAGAAGATGCACCTGTTGCAGTCGAGGAAACGTACTCAGGGAACTATATTGTGGTGTTTGATCCAATTGATGGGTCTGCCAACATTGATACAGCATTGACTACTGGATCTATCTTTGGAATTTATGGCCCTGACGAGCAATGCCTCTTCGATATGGATGATGACTCCACAGTAAGTCATCTGGTTTCTCACTTTCTCACCAAGAAAAACAAGCGGCGGTTCTCAAAATGCAGGCCCTTTTTTATTTTTGTTCTTAGGAGCCAATTCAAGCATTTGCAATTTTACATGAGTTTTAGCTCTCTTCACATCGTTCATCTCTTACACGACAGCTTGACGAAGCAAAACAAAGATGCATCATCAACGTTTGCCAGCCCGGCAGAAACTTGCTGGCTGCTGGTTATTGCCTCTATTCAAGCTCGGTAGTCTTCACAGTATCGATAGGGAAAGGAGTGTTTGCTTTTACTTTGGATCCCACGTTCGGCGAATTTGTACTGACACATGAAGATATCAAGATCCCGAAAACTGGTAAGATTTACTCATTCAATGAAGGAAATTATGAGCTGTGGGATGGTAAACTGCAGAGCTACCTTGGCTACCTCAGGCAGCCAGGGCCACCCAACGGGAAGCCTTACTCCGGGCGTTATATAGGCTGCTTTGTTGGGGAAATACATAGGATGCTTCTTTATGGAGGTATCTATGGAAACCCAAAGAACAAGAACAGCAAAAATGGCAACTTGAGGTTACTGTATGAATGCGCACCAATGAGTTATCTTGTGGAACAAGCTGGTGGGAAAGCAACAGATGGTCACCAGAGAATCCTTGACATCAAGCCAGAACAGGTATTGATTTCGATGCAGCTTCACCACTTAATCATAGTTTGGAATTTTTCTTACCTTAAGTCTAAAAAAAATTGTGTAAAGACAGAACCATGGCGCTGCCAATCACAAAATATCATGAGCGCTAGGATGGGAAACTGCGGATTAAATCACATATTTCCTAATGGTTCACTGCCATACTAGCAGAATGAACCTTGAGCATCAAACAACTCTGACACTTTGGTTTGACTTTGTAATTTAATGGCAGATACACCAGCGCGCACCTATTTTCATTGGCAGCCCAGATGAAGTGGACAAGCTTCAACAGTACCTGGCTTGAGCTTAGATATCTTTTTTCTGTCATTCATCCCCCTTCTTTATGATTAATTACTCATGGCATTTGAATTGACTCTTGCGGAAATCCAATTGTTCATAAAGTTGATAAGATGAATCCCATCTAAAAACAATTTAAAGAAGAATTCGTCCCTTCTTTTTATTTGAAATAAATCTATTATTGATACAACTAAATTGTGTAGCATAGAAATGCTTGTAACCATGAGTCTTGGATAAATGACCAATAATTTTGTGGGTGTATTTGTAGGTAGAACATCAAACTAAAGACTACATGTGAGCTTTCAGGGTTGGTCAAATGATAGACAAAAGCCATAGAGGATCTAGAAATTATAAATCCAGATAACTGGTGGAGATGGATATGAATCTTCTGCAGTAAGTGCTGTACTGGTACCAGGTCAGTCTGAGTCTTTTGCATATTCATGTCAGTCAGTTACCTGCCAAACAATTCTCCTGATCCAAAGAACTCCTTTGATTTTTATCTGCAATTCAAGATACAGCCAAATAATTCAAGGATCCTAGAAATAGGAAAGGTGAAATAAAAATGAAATTTGTGAGGTCAAGTGATAAATTTACCAGGGCTTACAATTCTTATACATTTTGTTATGGACTTCACAACTGTTATGTCAGGACCTGGAAAAAAAATCACTCAATATATGCACGGTGTTGGTTAGGTTGGGAACAATTTTGTTGAGGAGTTTCATTCACAGTAACCTGCGTATGCATAACTTTTCCAGAAATCACCTCAGTCATGGTACTGGAAAACTCTGACATGACTCGATCAGTCCCAAAATTACCATCCCTAGAATCATGTGATGGCGTGTATATAATATGGAGCCAAATTATCAGAGGAAAGAAACCAGGAAAGGAATCAATGAACTGAAGAAAACAGAGAAATGAGGTTATTAGAATACGGCCAAAGAAAACCAATACCAGGAAATGGTGTCTGTAGAAGCTGCCAAGGCTGGCTGGCACGGAGAGGCCTTTCTTTCCTTCACAATCAAGGTCCAGATCAACCAACAGTTCAGAGGAGAAATTAGCCCCAAACATGTCTACGTTAGGCAGGTCTGGGTCAAAAATGTCTCCTTCCTAATCCGACTCAGATGTAGAGAACTCATTGTCAACTGATTCATCCAAGTTCACTGCTGCAATAGAACCATCGAAGTCTAGCCTTCCCGTCACATAATCCCTCTTGCAAATCCTCTTCAAATTTGTCTTAACTGGAGAGGAATAAGAGATACAATGATTTCTCTCCATGGTGTAGAGCGTCATGTTTTTGAACGGGCTCATTGTAACCCTCCCTGATGTAATCACCGTGCAGTAGTTGGTAGGAGTGACTTGTTGAGAACTATTGTTATTACTGCAGCGAGCGTTGGCAGAAATGCCCCTTGGAGATGCTGATTTGTCATTATGAGAGGAAAATTCTTGTGGTGGCGTGCTGGGATTAGATGAACTATTCGACCAGTGGGTGTGCTGATGATTCAATCACGGCAGAGGGCTGAACATTTGCTTGAGCAGCGGCAGCATTATCACATTGTTTGGATGTACCTGAAGATCAAATGAGTTAAAAAAAACACTTACCAATTTCTTAGAATAAAAAATGTGCAATAAAATAAATTAGGCACATGAATTTATTTTTACCTTGGTATTTTCCTTGAAGCCAACTTGCTGCGAGACTTTTTAGCATCTGGAACAGATTCTGCAACAACATTTGACCCCATTCGCTTTCTTGCTGATGGGTGGTTAGTGATGGTGGTATTCAAGGGTATCGAGACTGGAAAGCCAGGTGATCTGTACGTGGGACAGCCTAGAAAGAGAACATTGATGAAGTACATTGAATAAATAAATTCCATTTTTTTCGGAATGTTTGCTTAAAGATGGTCTTCATATGTGGGAAGAAGATGCAAGGAAATCCCTGAGATGGAAAGTCCTGGAACTATCAGAGTAAGTTTTTCCCTTTACTTGCATTGTTTTGGTTAAGGGAACTTCTATTGAATATTTATCGTAATACTACTGAGAACAGACAGCCTACAAAGAAATCCTTCTAAAGCACGCCCTTCACAAATGCAAGGAAAGAGAACGATCCACTAATCCAAATTCAGAACTCACTCATAAATACTAAACACCATGGTCTGGGGAGATGGTTTCATGGGAGACAATGGTGAGATTATATAACATTGAAAGTAATGTTATTATAATGATTGATGATTATTCAAGAATTATTAATTTATTAGCAAGCTTCAAGTTAAGTAGCCTGTTCCCAATATTATAATAACAACAAAAAAGGAATCCATCAATGCATTAGCCCCTGATATGTGGTTCGTTTTCTTCTGAGAATCCCAAATTCATGCACTGATTCCTCCAAAATATCACAGGATCCTAGCAAGCCCTTTTATAATCCACGTTAGATTGTGCAATTAAACATGCAATTCACAACCGGATAAAATCAAAAACCAAATTAGGTTATAATTGTATCACCTAACCATGTCAAAGAAAAGGTTTGATTAGCCTCGCCTACAGCTGCAGGAGATCCATGAAATGGATCTGCTTGAGGAACCATAACCGCAGGTCTTGTAATAAAAGGCTCAACTACAGCTGCAGGATGGATCTGCTTGAGGAACCATAAACGCAGGTCCTGTAATAAAACCCTGAATCATAGGTGTAGTAGCTGGTGGTGTTGCTACATTTGCACTAGTATTGCAAGCATTCATGACATCTTGCATACCATGCAGAAAATTCTGAACCCTGAATTTTTGTTGCTCGAAACGCACCCTCTCTCGTTCCGAAATCACCTTCTGCTCCTTGAGACATATAGAGTCGTTCAACATCGACCCCAAACTCAACAAGCTTTTCGGTGCCTAAAAACACCCCATAAAAAAAATTAAAACCCGTACAGATGGATTTTGGAAGCAATTCAGAAAAGAAAAGATACAGTAAATGGACACCTCTCGAAGTGAGGATTTGGAGATGAGAGAAGAGGCTTCAGTCCGAAAAACGGAGCGAGTTTGGGTTAAACTGTTATCAGCGATCCACAATGAAAGCGATTTGGACCGGACTTACTTCTCCTCCTTTGCAAAGAGAATCGGTTTTCTTGGACTTGTTTTTCTTCCCCCATTTTCTTCTTATTTAAGGAGAAACTGGGGAATTTTATTATTTATCCATGATACCAAGATTTTGAGATTAAAAAAAAAAAACAGAGAAATGGGGAGAAAAAGTAGGGTCGATTGGACAAAATGTGGTGGAGCAAACATGGAAACTTATTTTGGACTTTCTATTTTTCATGGAAATCAAAGAAAATCACAGCCATATTATGTGTATGAAAATTTATGGGAAGAAATGATATGCAATCATTCATGTATGAACCAATTTTGATTTTATTGGGTGGAAATTTAGGAATAGCTACAACAATTTTGAGTTGTAATGGATGTCGACATAAAAAATTTAAAATACCTTCAACATTGAAGCTAATTAAACTTGTGTCAGATATGTTGATTTTATTTTAATTAAATGATAAAACAGATGATAACAATGGATTAAATAAGAAGAAAAATTGAGTTCAGTTCATCAGAAGTGTAATTTCTCAAAAACGCGAAGAAAAAACAATGAACTCCTATATTTTTTTATGTAATTTTCCTAAAACTTGAACAACCCAGATCGTTTTCATTAAAACTTGGGAGAACTCTGAAGTGCCTGTTTGACACTGCGATGTAATTGGTTTATTGCTGAAATTTAATTTTTTTTTTGTATTTTAAATAAAAAAAATTAGTGTTTTTAGATCATTTTGATGTGCTGATGTTAAAAATAATTTTTAAAAAATAAAAAAAATATCATTTTGATATATTTATAAACAAAAAGAACTTTGAAAAGCAAAAATAACCATACTCCCAAACACTCCCGAAACTGAAGACCCATGGGTACCAACTGAAGCCTATATCATCCAATATTAGCCCCTCGTAACCAGTCTCACAAGGACAAAGGGTCAAATTGCGATTTAACTCGTAAAATTAATAAAATCAGTCCAATTTTATAAGTATATTAGATTTTTAATATGAAACAAGTCAAAATTAAATTTAATTTTAAAATATTTATTGACTAGTTTTATAAAATTGGTCATATCTTTCAAACTATATATTGTATCTTGCTGAAATTTTATAGGACAATAATAAACACATGAAAATATATTAAGGTAAATTTTCAAGACAAACAAAGCCCATAAACATATTATTTTATAAAGCAAAGTTATTAGATAAATCTTGTCAAAATAGACCTCAATGTATTGTTTTAAACATATTTAGAGTTTCAAGTGGAACTTTGTTGCAATTCTAGCGTGGAACTTTGTTGCAATTCTAGCGTAGAACATATATATTTTAATATTTGCAAATGTATATGGTAAGTTCAGTAATTCATTCATTGAAGAGAGAACGATGTGTTTGAAATCATTACTGAAATCTACCTTTAATTTATGAAAAATGATTATAATATTGTTTACTTTTGCTATGAGATTTTAATACACTTTGATTAATCAATCAAAAACATTTATCTGTGATTTTATTCATTGTATTTTTAATATTGTGTCAAAAAATAAATCAACAAACTTGTTCACATGTCTCAACTGTAGCGTCCATTCATAGCCACGTCTTGTGGCTCGAACTTTGGCAGGTCGTTGATGAAAGCACCAGTAGAGAATGAGATGTAAGCATGACAGCTCGGCCTCGTTTTGGACCCCATTACTTGTCTCGTAGCCATGACAAGCTTTGTAATAAGCAATAAGCAACGAGCCTATAATCTTTGTCGAAACCAGACTCTTAGCGCTACAATAATTTACTAGAAGGTTTTTTGGTAATAATTAGAGCACGTCAATTTAAAACCATGATTTAAATCATGAAATTAATAACAATTTGAATATAGTTTTATATTTTCTAGAGAATCATCATGGTGTTACTAATATTCTCGATATTTGACCATCAATATAATTGTAATCACATTTCCATTCAAATCTAACGACTTTAATTATACCCATTGACATGCTACGATGCTTTAAGTAAAATCATTATAAACTTGCCTTGCATCGCCTTAATATCATTATAATGGAAAGTGTCATCTTTTTTCAAAGCCAATTATTTGCATTTTTACTGCCATTATCCACCTCAACATATTCTTTTTTTTTATTATTATTATTATAAATATAAATGGTACGAGGAAAGCATTATAGCTTTCCTCACATAACATTACGGTTTATTATAGTATTTGTTCATTATATTTTTTTGTTTATATTTTTTGTATTTTGTTAGTTATATTTTTTTTTATAACCGAGATCTCCAAACCAGTTTAAACTTGCCACGACTAATTCTTGAACAATTTTTTTTTTTGTAAGCACTGTGAATTGCTACGTTGCTTTCCCCCGTATATATATTTTTTTTGCTTATGCATTTTTTTTACTTATATATTTTTTTATAACTGGGATCTACGGATAGCTTAAACGCACTACGACTAATCCCCAGGCCTTTTTTTTTAAACATTGTGGATTGCTGCAGTGCTTTCTCACATATACTTTTTTTTTTGTTCTTTTTTGTTTCATTCATATATTTTTTTTGTTATTGTGTTTTCCCCCTTATATTTTTTTTTGCTTCTGCTTCTTTTTTTTTTTTTTTAACTTATATATTTTTTTTATAATCGAGGTTTTCAAGATATCTTAAGCGCACCGCGGCTAATATCCAGGCTGATTTTTTTATATATATATATAAACATTGTGGATTGTTGCAGTGCTTTATCGCTTATACTTTTTTTCATTTTTTTTTTCTTATATATTTTTTTATAACCGGATCTCTCTGCCAAGTTAAACACCCCACGACTAATCCCTTGATGAAATTTATTTTTTGATAATCAGGATGTCCAAGTCAGCTTGTGCGCTCTACGACTAGTCTCCGGATCTATTTTTTTGAATAATTGAAATGTTTGGGTCAGCTGATGCACACTACAAGTTGTATAAGTACGTATATACCCCTATAAGATAAAATCTAAGAGTTGGCTATAAGGATGTGTTGATATTTTTTCCCACTGAAACACACCACGACTAATCCCCGGACTGAATGTTTTTTTATAACCAAAGTATCCAGGCCAACTTGCACGCACCTCGAGTTGTATAAGAGAGAGTTTCACTCTTATTTTACACTACCAAATCTAAATTTATTATGTTTTTTTTAACACAAACTGCATTTAATATAAAAAAATAGCAATAAAAATTAAAAATCTAAACTAAAAGTAGAGTTGTATAGATACAAATAAAAAAATAAAAACTATGTCAAGATGATCGAAAAAATTAAATGATCAAAACTAAACCAAAAAAATCAAAATTAAAATCAAAATACAAAACAAAAAATTATACATATTAAAACTAGACAAAAAAAAATTTAATCCGAACAGAGTGTGAGTTTATGTATCGTCATATCTAAATTTTGTATTATTAATCAAAATTGAATTAATTAACTTTTATTATAAGCGAAAAATTGAAAAGTAGCACCCACTAGAAGAAGGACCCCACTAACATTAAAGTCACGATAAGTGGCATCTCAGCATTAATTTTATTCTGACAGACAAACAAGTCTGGCCTGCGCCAAACGACAGTGCATTCACAACACAAGGGCAAGGCCAAACCTCTCTCTGTTCACAGTAAAAAAGTCAATGCATTATCCAAAGCCACTGAGAAAACAAACACTATCTTCTAAAATAACCCTCTGAAAAGATAGACAGGCATTGGCCGAAGTCGAAGCTTCTTTAAGCATATCACGGGCCCTGATTAGGATTTTTGAAAAAAATAAAATAAATATTATTTTTATTTATATTTTAAATTAAATTTTTTAATATTTTTAGATATTTTTATATACAGATGTAAATATATAATTTTTTCAAAATAAAAAAAATATTATTTTTATATATTTTAAAACAAAAAATATTTTTAAAAACAATATGTTAAAAAACGCAATTAATTTTGTATGGAATCATGTGGTTTTTTTTAAATAAATAAATATTAGTGATATTTTTGTAATATATCTTTTATAGTTTTATTAAAACTAAAATAATTCATGTTTCATTATTAAATATGAATTTTCTTACAAAACAATATATCTTATCAAAGCATATATTTTTTAATTCTTTTTTTTTTTTCAAAACCTCAACTAAAAATATTTCATAAAATTTATTTTCTTGAACACCCACGGCGCAAGCTAGTGGTGCCGTGAGGGCTATATTTTTTACCGCACTACCGAATAAAAAGTGATATATAATTCAAAAAGGGCAAGGGAAAGGATAATAAATAAAGAGAATAGAGTGGAGGCATACACAACTCGCTAGGTTCAAGTGTCCTTTTCGAACTCAGTTCAAGACAAGACAAAAGTGCGTGGATGCACTTGAGAGTGGAGTTGAAGTCTCTCTTTGAATTTATTAGGCTGTCTGACAACTGGATTCCTTGCTTTGGTTATTTCCTATCTTTTGTATTATTTCGAGCATGTTTTCTTTTCGTTTCTGAGATCCCAAAAAAACTGGCTTTTTGTTTTTTTTTTTAAATTAAAAATATTTTTTCATGTTTTATTATATTTTTAAATAATATTAATTTTTTTGAAGTTCTTCTATAATACAATCAACAATTTTTATTTCACAATTTAGCGTAGCTAATGTAATTCTAAAAGATTGACTTGTTGCTTAGGGAGTTGAGTTATTTTCCCTTTTTCTTCAGATTAATTTTTTTAACAAATTCAGAAGATTTTATTATATCTAAATTTAAATCAGTTCAAGAATACTGCTACTCTTGTCTTGTGGTGAAAATAATAATAATTGTAACTATAATTATTGTTAGTATATGCGTTTATGCTTCTATTTTCAATTGCTGCAACCATGGTTGAAACTAAGTAATAAAATATTAAAACTTTTATGGAATCATCTTAAAATTGTTTTAGATAGTAAAGTCTATCGCATTATAATTATAGTAGGTTCTATACAGCCAATTATGAACTTAAAGAATCTTATGCAACTATATCATTAATTTGTAGATTAATGCTTCTGACAAACTTTGAAAGGAAGGAATTATGCTCCTAGAGAAAAAGTGATGGTAATTATGAGACGGTTGGCTTGGCTGTATTTGGAGTTGAATCCATGAGACTTTGGATTGCTCAACAGACGTGAAAAATGCGAATAACCTTAAAGAATGTGGAGTTTATCTGCAAGATCAATAAGTCGTAGGGGTATGGTTGCAAAATAAGCTATTCCCTCACACAGCAGCAACCCAGAGAAAGGGAGTCAGAAGAGAGTAAACGTATTTAATTTCCACAACCTTCCCAATATTCTTTGCTTTCATTCTTGGTTTCTACATTCTACGAGCCCCGAAAAAAGTAGACTTCACCTCACAAACCCTAGAGATCTCACTACGCCAAGCAAACCCAGATTCCGCTGAGGGAACCCAGTTCAGCCATGGCCAAGTTCAACATTCCCACCTGCTTAACAGTGCTAACTTTCATGATTTCTCACTTGAAAATGATAAATGCCGGCTCAAGCTACTCCTTTTCCTTTCAAAGTTTTGACAAAAACCCAAACTTTCAGTCCAACATTGCTCTTTATGGTGATGCGAAGGTTGTTGGTAATGGCTCTTCTCTTCAACTCACTCGCTCAGTGAGTTCAAGTGCTGGACGAGTCATGTACAAGCAACCCATCAAGCTCGTTGAAGGTATTTCTGGAAATATGGTTTCTTTTTCCACTAATTTCTCATTCTTGATGTCACCTGATGATGGAGATGGTTTGGCTTTTGTTTTGGTTCCTGGTGGTTTTTATGCGAGGATGTTTAATAACAGTCCATTTGGGCTAAATTTAGGATCAGAGAAGAGCAGTCCTAAATTTGTTGCTGTTGAATTTGATACGAAGAGGGATGCTGAATATGGTGATTTGAATGATAACCATGTTGGAATTGACGTGGGTGCTTTTGTGTCAGTTAAAGTGAGAAATGTTTCGTCCAATGATATGGTTTTGAATAGTGGAAAAAGATTGCATTCTTGGATTGATTATGAAGCGGGTTCGAAAAGATTAGAGGTTAGGCTGAGTCAATCTGGTGACATGAAGCCAATTGATCCACTGCTCTCTTACCCACTTGACTTGTCAAATATGTGGAATGATGAGAGCGTGTTGATAGGCTTGAGCTCATCAAATGGAAATTCGTCTCAGACCTGCTTCCTCTATTCATGGAGCTTCAAGCTAAGGCATGTCCCACAATGGATGCATTCTGAGCCACTGGACCCTCAGGCTTTTGCTAAACGTGCGAAACCAGTGCAAGTTCAGAAGAAGAGTGATTGTATTTTAAAAATGCTTGCTGCGATGATTTTTGGATCTGCTTGTGGAGCACTGGGGGCATTCATGGTGTTATATCTTTGGACCATATTTGGCAATAGGCGCCCGATTGTGCCAGAAGAGTGTTCTGTACATCCTGGTGATTTTGAATACAAGAAAGTCAAAGTAGTTGTAGATAAAGCCGTCCAAGATGGAAAGCATTAGGTACTGGAGCTTGGATCTGCTGGAGGCTTGTATTGTAAATTCCTCCTTTTATTTTCTTCTTTTGATACTTGTTTTAGCAGGTTTTGCTGTGTTGCTGTAACTGATGGTTCCAATTGTAGCTTTTGCATATTGTCTAATTATGGGATCACTGAAATTTAACATTGAATTGAAGAAATATTGTGTAGATTAATTCATTTTGAGAAGGTTTCACTTGCTTAATATAGCCTGTATTGTATTAACAACCCTGTTTCTCTTTGGTTTATCCTGCATGTCTAATGATCAAAAACTAGATTCATTCTGTAGTCAACTTTCATATTTTTAGTTGTTTTAACTCGCTGATTCATTTGGTTTTGCACATTTGATTTGCTTTGTTTCTAAACTTTCAAATTGTGACGAAAGATCCGACCGTTGTAGCATAACAAAGCAAGCTATCAAATTCTTTAGCCACTTGCTGCTGTAGACATTCCATAACTGTGATCTTTCTGGCAGTTGGTGCTAGACTATATTTATATACAAGGTGAAAAATTGGCATCCAAATACTTCTTTTCTATTGATCATTTTTAATGAGTCATAAGTGAAAATTGTGAATGCAAACTGATCTACAACCGTGGAGTGTTGTCGAGTTAAGATTTTCTCAAGGTAGCATTTTTATCTATAGTTACTGTATGAACCATTGCAGATCTGTCTAGATTGAACGTAGTCATGTCAAGATCCTATATACCATCAGAGATTAAGGATTTGATTTGAACTCACAGTTCATTGCATCTTTGCAAACAAACCTTCGATGCTTAGGTCTAATGAGATGGTTCAATAATAAAGCCTACCTCATCAAAGAGAGATTTGGGAGTACGGTATTTTATGACACCAGCAAATAGAATCTTAGGTTTCAAGAAGTTTGTTTATGGTCTGGTTCAACATGCATCGTGGTGGAGAAGAAAGCTCTGAAAAAGGTTGATTATAGTTTTTAACTATCTCAGAGATAAACAAATTGTCTTTTAGTCAAAGCAACAGGAAGATTAGTACATTTTATAACATGATTAATAGTACTAAGGAGGCTTGTCCTAGAAGATGATGCCAAATGAAAAACGAAATGTGAACATAAATAAAATTAGAGAAAAAAAGCACCTGAAGAGGTTTTGAGAAGCAGTAGAGTCCATCTTTACTGTGACTTTATACAAGATGCTCCCTAGATAATCCTTAATTAAAAAAGGTGTTATGAAACTCGATGCAAACAAAAATATCCTAAGTAAATTCTTAGGCAAAGATAAGATTTTGGGTGATTTGAGGAGATCTGGAATTGGAGGTAAAATAGTCACATGCAAACTTGAACCATCACCAACTTGGATTTGATCATTACCCACATACTCTTTCCCACGAACATTCAAATTGTTAAAATTATTGGTCAAGTGATGAGTTGCTCCAGTGTCGTCAGCATGATTACTAGAAGACTGGTTATGAGTAGTGGAGAGATTGGCTTAATGAATCTGGTGGTAAGAAATTTGGATCAAAATGCTTGAAATATCTAGATGTAACATGTCCTAGTTTCCTACACAATCAGCACCAAATATTGTGGGGTTGTGAGAAGAATACATGAAAAGTGTTACTAGAGAAGTAATATACTATGAGCGTGCCTTGTGGATTCCCACGCCATTATTACTAGACGTCCACTATTACTAGAAAGAGTTTGATGCAACTTATCTATGAGGAACAAACTTGAGACTAAATAATTTTTTTTTTTTATGGTTTCAAGTTCGAGATATAATGACCATTAAAATTTTATATAGTCATTAATTTTAAAACTTGTAAAATTAGCATAGATATCCATGTTAATAAAAAAAACTAATATGAGAGCAACTCAAAGTTCATTGGAGGTAATATAATGAGCGATTTGCACAAGAACTTCATGAGTGAGCGAGGAATTGAGGTAGCTAAGGATTAAATAATCTTGATTTTCCCGGTTATCAAATAAAGGACCTGTAGAAATAGTGTCATCTACTAGATTCTTTTAGTTGGAGGTGTGAGAGTACCATAAACACAACCAAAAACTTTTTGTCATTTCAAATATGAAAGAATAGTTGCTACTAAACTTGGAAATATTAAGAGATGAGTAGTGATTGAACGTTTAGGGTTTGTTTGACATTATGGTTGTTGTTGTGGTTGCGGTTGAAAAATATAGTTTCATGAAAAACGCTTTTAGCTACGGTTCGTAATTGAAATTTAAGTGTTTGGTTAAAACTATGATTGAGTTTGAGTTTAATGAAAAGTAGTTTCGTATGTTTTGTTACTATGCTTTTCATATTACCGTCAACTTGTGAAATTACTTTAAAGTACATACATACATACATATAAATATTTTGTTGGAATAATTTCATACATTTATTAATAATTATAATAACAAAATGTTTGAAATAATTAAAGTAAATTAAAAATTTATTCTCCCATCAAACTACTTACAATTTCATCATGAA
The DNA here is from genome assembly GCA_015731905.1 of Salix dunnii. Classification (NCBI taxonomy): domain Eukaryota; kingdom Viridiplantae; phylum Streptophyta; class Magnoliopsida; order Malpighiales; family Salicaceae; genus Salix; species Salix dunnii. Next base: position 11,701,812 of record CM027674.1, read on the forward strand.
CTAAATTCATACATGAACGTGTCTGTGATCCTTGACTATTTGATCTAGGAACAATATCTGATAAAATATCTTTAGGAATAAAATTAGGATTGCGATCATGTTCAGTAGAAGTAATATCACCTTATGATCTTCTAATATAGAAATCATAATTATTCAACAAGAGACAGTTATGGTAACTAGCTTTATTTAGGACCTTTTCTAGTTTATATTCATTAGCCTTCTTAATTTATGTCAGTACATAGAAAGGGGAAAAAAAAACTAATCTGCTTTGTTTAGGGTCTTTTCTAGTTTATATCCATTAGCCTTCATAATTTAAACCAATAGGAAACAAAAGGTACATATTGTGTGGAATTGAATTTGTTTACCAGATTAACATTCTTATATCACTGAAACTTCACTTGTAACAAGACGTTAACAACATTATATACAAGTTGATTAAAGGAAAAGGTGCCCAGGTTTTCCAAATGTAAGTCAATTAATTAATGCATGTTTGTCATTTATTTTGCTCCTCATATGTTTCTTAGTTGCTGAATGCTTTGACTGCGACGTGTTATGTTTTTGATCATTGTTTTTTCCGTTTATATTTACCCTCAATTCCCCTGGAAAAGAAGAAGAAGAAAAAAGGTCCTCAATTGCACAAACATCCGACTCCAACATTCTTCACATGTGGTTTTGTGAGGGAGAGAGGGGGTGAGGTAGAAGACAAAGATGGGGTAAAGGAGGTCTGTAAGGGAGGGAGAAGACGAGTGAGGGACGGAGAAGATAGGGATGGCATAAGGGAGGGAGAAGACCGGGGTGAGGGAGGGGAAGACAGAGATGGGGGTGAGGGAGGGAGAAGAAAGAGGTCCCGTGTCAAAGATGCCAGAAAGAAATTGCAGAGCGTGTGTGGTCAATTAGGTTGCAGGTACAAAAGCATCTCTTAGTTGCTTTTGCACCTGTGGTCGAGCCATTATTTTTGGCATAGGATCCATAGTTAAAAATTGGGGTCCTATTTGGTCAACTTTTTATTTGGCTAAGTGGTTCAACACAATTGTAGGTTGAACTGCGAAGCCAAACACCTACTAAGAGTTGGACAACTTAAAGGTTGAAAGTAGAGGAACTGAGTGGGTAAAAAGCTCTTTAAAAAAATTAATTATTTTATTTTATTTTATTTTTTTAAAATAAAAAATTTGGTGTTTTTAGATTATTTTAATGTGTTGATATCAAAAATAATTTTAAAAATAAAAAAATATCATTTTGATACATTTCTGAACAGAAAAACACTTTAAAAAACAACCTCAACTACAATCAAGCATAATACAATTCAGATAATATATATTTTTAAGATTTGAAGAACTAAAAAATTGAAAAGTTCCTCCGGATCACATTGCTCCTTTCACGTTGTTTGATATATAATTAACAACTTGATGTTCATAAATATCTGCAACATTACCAATAGAGAATTAAGATGTTGATATGATAAAAGCAACAAAAACAAAGATTGAAACAGAAATTAATTAACCTCAATAACAATACAAATCAGTAGTGTGCACGACAACTAACGTAATGCAAAATATGGTTGAAACGCAATATTCAGAAGCAAAGACACTGCATGATATAATATTTTGTTAAAGACACATTAAAGAACACACACACAAAAAAAAAGCTAGCAAGGAAAGAAAAGATATTCAACATTAGGTAAAAAAAACATGCACACATAGAAAATGCAAATTACTTCTATGTGGTTGCTCTCTATTGTTTGGTTTCCAATAGATGAGAATCCAAAGAAAAAATCTAATCACGATGAAGTTTGCAAAATATTTGATTGCTAGAGGCATTTGTTTTAATAATAAATTCAATATAAAAGGATGACGCAATATGTGACCATTGCTAAGCTTGTTCTAAATATTTTATTATTTATTCAATTGGCATATAGTGAAAATATCATTGATAAAATTTAGAAAAAATAAGTTATTTAATTCATGAAGCAAATTGATTAATTATTAGACATATTTCTAGCCGTCTGGGCTTATGATTTTCTAGCCAGGTGAATTATCATATAGTAGATTATGTTATATCAAGGTCCTTTTTTCATTAATGCAATTCCAATTCTTAGTTTACAAGGAAAAAGTGGAAAAAAATCTAGCAAGCAAACAACAATGCAGGAAGATTACATGAGAATCATTGTGTTTTTTTCCCAACGAACTATTTGACTATGGGCCTATTTTGACAACTTGGTTAATTATTTAATTACATCATGTCCAAATGCTTAGTTTTCAACATTAGCTAATCAAGCTAATTTTTAATAGCCTTTACATCATGTTTTAATTGTCAGAATAGTCAATTCAGATTTTATATGAGTATGCCACCAAGTGTTCATTAATAACTTCATCAAATTTAATACAAAAAATTGTCGCAATGTGCGGCCCATGCATCTCATCTTTTGCCTTGAAAACCTAGTTTAGAAGCAAACTCTTGGAATATAGTTTTCTATAACTGGTGAAATACTATAGCAGAGAAAAAGCAAGCCCAACAACAAATTTATGGGCAAATAAGGGGAAATACCGGGCAATTGTTTTTTTTACATAAAACAACTCCCCTAACATTTTTTTTTGTTTAGATAATGCATAATTAAGAGTTTTGCATGCTCATTTTTTTATGTTTATTCATAGCTTCAACAAATGCAAGGCCAAAGGTAACTGAAGTGTGCAAGCAATATTTATCATCTCTTGTTTTAGAGAGCCTAGTCCAAAACGCAACTCTTAATAAAACTATTTTAAAACAAATTTATAGGCATTTGGTGTAAATTTTTGGCAAATAAACAACAATTAGCACAATAAAAAAGCTTTATTTGAGATTTTTTTTACCCAAGTTATATAGAGCTTTATCTATGACTTGAACGATTTTAACATAAAAGTCTACCACAGTAAATAGATAATGCATCTAAACCTAGTGCAAAATGTTCAGTTTTTTACAACGATAATAGGTTATAAAAATCAACATAACAATAGATAAATAACAAGAACAAATATTAAATTGAGGTGAAATAATTTCATTCTTGTTCTTACTATTTAATCAAAGGTAGATTCTATCAACAACATCGTTTTTGCATCAACTCATTTTCTGAGCAAAGTCCAAGCAAGATTATCCTTTTTTTTTTTAAATTACATATATCATTGAAAATCAAATCCTAAAATCATCATAAATAATTTGAAATTTATAAGAGAAAATTGAACTGTATTGTTTCATCATAACACTGTGTTTGTCCATCTTTGCTATGTTGTTACTCTGCCATAATTGCACAATTCAACTCATTCATCTCCCTACACACACACACACACACACACATTATAACCCATATTATACGGGTATTTCCCACACTTTTTCCAAAGAATCTCAGCAAAACTTTAGTTTTGTTGGTCATTGATAATTCAATTTTTGTTGGTGCTTTTGTTCAGCCCTTAGAAGACCCCAGTTTAGGCAACCTTAACAACAAACTTCCATCGAGAGCTCCCAATCATCACCCTCCTGTTATTTGATGAAATGGTTTGTTTGTCTAATCAGTTGAGTTTAACATTGATCGAGTTAATATTTTATACATGGTAATGAAGGTGTAATAGGATCACTCAAAAATTGAACAAACTCTAGTGAATTTGGCCTAGGGTCACCTTTGAGTCCATTCTCTGCTACAAATATTGTTTCCTTACTCCTCTCTTTCCCTCTCTCTATACCTCTCCTTCTTCCCTGTTTTCTTTAATTATCATCCACTCAAATGGAATGGTTAATATATAAGCACCAGAACACCTCAAAGAATTATGGCTTCTCTTCCCTGCCATCCCTACATGTGTGTAATGGAATTTTGCTAACCAAATTGGAATTCTTCACATTCCCCCCTCCTAAACTAAGCCAAATATCAAATCCTTTTCATAACAATGCAAACCAAGAGAGCAAAAGATAATCAGTGTGCATTAAACACTAACTACTTTGTTTATTTATGCCAGGTAAACCCGATGCATTATTTGTGCAAGGTTTGAAAATGTTATAAAGCAAACATGAATTCTTGTGTAAAAGAGCTAATAATGAAAAGAAAAATCAATAGAAGAAACTGAGACCATAACACTAATCAACCAAACAATAAAATTTAGCAGACAACAAAACACAGGGATAAGAATTAATTAGCAACAACACTCGAAAATAGCTAACCTTAGCAATAACAACAATCTGGTAGTATAAAAGATGAACCAACAGAACCCATAAAATCCAAAGTCTAAGAACACCTGCACATAAGAACAAACCAAGGAATCCATGTAAAAATCAACGAAAATGAATATAAAATAAGAAATCCATGTAAAAATAAATCAAAATTAACATTAACATTAAATAAGAGAAAATAGAGTAAACACGGCAAACCAAACCTTAAAGTTAACATCAAATTGAAACAAAGAGTAAACACCAAAGCTAGTGGGAAAATAAACTAAAAAGGTGAGGATTGCCGATTATGAAAGGAGGAAACCTGCACAAAACAACAAACCAAAGAATTGAGATTAAAAAAAGCAACAACAAATATAGAAGAAGAGGCAATAAAACAAAGATAAAAAAGAAAAAACATCAAAGCTTACACCGAAGCAAAATAAAAAACGAACACCAAAATCTAGGAAAATAGGCAAATAAGATGGGCATCACCTATTTAAATAAAATGAAGAGTTGATATACTAAAGCATGCGTTCACTGCAGTCATCCAGAGTTGAGGTGAAGCATTAATCCCTTGTCAAAAGACAGAGCGCTGTCTATTTCATCATCAAACGACATAGAAGGGTTGGACAATTTTCCAATGGTTTCTCTTGATAAACAGTTGCAGAGGGAAAAATTGATGCACATGCACTAATTAATAATTATTATCAACTATAGTTATTGACACAACAAATGACATGGCCGCAGAGCATTAATTATTGGCTGCGCATTAATTAGGCAACAAGAAACGACTAAACATGCATTAATCAATGGATATATTTATAATGGTTATACATTTATAAATATTGTCAAACAACAAAGAGCATTAACTGCAATGAATATGGCAAAAAAGGTTGCTCAAATTTTCTATGGTTTATCTTGATAAACGCGTGCAGAGGGAATATATCAAAATAATACCATTTATTTTTAATTCACATGTATATATTTATTGTGGTGGTGGGCTCTTAATTATGGTACACGCAAGAGAGCCACAGTCGAGAGAATATTTAAAAAATAGGAAAATATTTTTCGAGAGAAAGATCTTTTTATCATTGAATCTCCTTCAAATAAAGCAATGAAAAGATGGTAATGGACGCAACAAATGACATGGCCACAAAGCATTAATTATTAGTTGCACATCAATGAAGCAGTGACAAACCACTGAAGATGCATTAATTAATGGATACATTTATAATGGATATATAAAACAAATAAAATAAATATTGACAAACGATAAAGAGCAACAATTAATAAGGGAAAACGGCTGCAAGAAACAATTATCATAACTGAAAAATTGACGCTAATTAATTGCAACCTCCTGCCATAACGTCATAAGAAACTGCATGAAACAATTGAAAAAAACTGTTCAAATCTACAGGAGAATGAGTGTGGATGAATAGTTATTCTTCAACATGATTTAGTTGTTTTTGTAATATTTTTTGTCAACAACTTGATTTAGTGACGGTTTAGAAGTGTAATTGTGGTTGTTTTTTAAAGTATTTTTTTGTTAAAAAATACATCAAAATGATATAATTTTTATTTTTTAAAAAATTATTGTTGACATCAACATATAAAATTATTTAAAAATATCAATTTTTTTAATTTAAAATACAAAAAAAAATTCATTTTTTTTTAAAACACTTTTAAAACAAAATTTCAAACCTCCTGCATTATTTTCATGAGATTCAAATCCTTGAATAATCAACAGTTGCATAAATGCTGTTTCATTAGATGTATACTAGCTTCGTTGCATGGATGCATTTAGGTTTTTATCTCTGTACAAAACATATATTTATTTAATTTAATTCCAGGTGGAGTAAAATCCATGGCATCTCGGTAATAAGAATTTGTTATGAACTCTTGAGCCTTGAATGACAAATCCGAAAATTGTTCTCTCATTCCAAACATATAATCTTTAAAAATCGAGCTTGAATTAGATGGTGGTTTTGTTTTTGCTCTCTCCAAACACCTTGAGATGCACTCTCCAATTTATTGCATGTTCTCGTCTACTGATTCAAGATTGATAATGTCAATGGTATGGATTTTGATTGAGTACTTTCCTTTAAAGCTTAATATACCCTTCGAAGTTCAGGTGTCAATGACCCATCAGAATCATACACAATCCCTTATCCATGACTCGAATCACCGTGATCATGTTGTTCATTGTCCAGAGATTCATATCTTGAGAGTTCAACGGCAACTCTAGCGGCTTGGGCTGCATAAACTGCCGATTCAAAAGCCTCCAGAGCTGCAGAAGCTACGTCTTTGTATTTCCTTCCTCTCGATTATCCGGACAGCTCCTCAGGCAAAACGTGGGTTCTGGCTTGGTACTCGGTAACGTCTAACTTGACTGGTTTAGATTCATTCTGTTGCTGCTGCTGCTTTGGCTGGTCGACATGGAAATTTTCCTGGAATCAACAATGAATGTTAAAACTCAATATTCCATAGAAAATTATTTTCATTTTGTAATGTAGAAATTTCGTACTTGTGCAACCACAGAGTATCTTCCACCAAATTCAGGATGATTCCATTCTCATTTGCAATGCCCTTTAGCAGTTTCTTTCTGCTTTTCAGGCTTGGTTGTCTTTCTGAAAGATTTTGTATAATCTAAAACAACAAAAGAAAAACACAATAAGATAAGATCTGAGAAGAAAATCTGAATTTAATCTACAAATATTCAACTATTTACATAAGAATTCACTCCGCAGTTGCTGCCCAACTCAACAGCACGAGCAGCGAATTCTTTTCCGAATCTTGATGTGAAGATTCCATGAATCTCTTGTAGCTCTGGAAACTCACCACATCTGGAAGATGCAAAGATCAAGCTCGATATTGCCTCCTTGAGCTCATTAGGACACTCTCTGTGTAAACAGCGGTAACCCATAGAAATTAATAATATTTCATCTAAGAACAAAGGAAACAAAATTTTCAAACCCCGTGTCACCACCACAAAAAATGAGCATAATTAATGAAATTCAAGAAACTAACTTATTTTTCTGAAGTTGAACAACTCTATCAACCAGGAAATGTATGTAGTCCTCCATCATATCAAAAGCATCCGCCATGCTCTGATCCTTGCTGAGCTACTCAATCTGCCGAGCAAACTCCATCACATATCAAATTTATAAAGACAGAAAGATCAAAGAGGAAAAAAGTAAAGGGAGTGTCAAGAATGTACGCGAAGTAGAGCTCTTTCTTGATATCCGAGGTTGAGGAGCTGAATGACATCAGACTTTGCAAAGGAAACCCTGACTTGTTTCCGGTTCTTGAGGATGGCGATCCTGGATATTGCTAGTTTTGCTAGAGAATTGAATTTAGAGGTGTTGAATTTCCTCCGGAAAAGAGCATCCAGTTTCTTTCCCATGTTTTGCACTCTATAATTTGCTGCTGTTGATCTCAAACACCCCATGAAAACCCTGAAGAAGCAAAACCTTATTCAGACAAGTTTAAGGACCTCAGAGAGTAACGAAGACCATGAAAACTGCTTGAGACAGGTTCTATTTCATGTTTGATGTGTCTGATCTGTAATGAGTTTCCATCACAGTCAACTTCCCAGCTCACAGGGTGTCATATGTAGTGATCTATGATGTGTCGCAAACCTGATTGGATGTCATCAAATACGTCAAAATTGGCAAAGGAGATTTTAGCCATTCTCTACAATGATTAGTTTGAATTGGACAAAGATTTGCTGGGTGGTTCCCGGCGGCTTACGCTTCTTTGTTTCCAGAAGAAGAAATATTATATTTTATTTTAACGATATTTTATTTTAATGATATTTTATTTTTATAATATTATTTTTAAACTATTTTTTTTGTGCTGGCCATGACCTCCTAGGGTGTAAAGGCCAGGGCAAGGAAAGCTACAATACAAAACTACCACACGATATACTCTTTTTTTTGGCACATTGTAAGTTCCTAAATTTTGCAAGTTCTTATGAAACTTGTCAATCAATTTTATTTTGGACTTAACATTTGGCAAGATAACGATTATATAGGTAATGTTTGTTTGTTTTTTCAACCGTGCTTTTTTTTAAAAAAAATAATATTGTTTTATATATTTTTAATTAATTTTATGAGTTAATGTTAAAAATAAAAAAAATAATATTATTTTGATACATTTTTAAGCAAAAATACTTTTAAAAAACAAATTTTCCTACCATCTCAAGCAATATCTAAATAATAAACAATGATTATTTTTATTTGGGAAAGTGAGTTTATTTTCCTTTTTTTTATTATTGCAATTTGGTGTTTCAATAAATGATTATTGATTAAGGAAATGGGACCAATATTCTGTCAATTTTCATATCAATCAACTAAGCTTGAAACACAAATGGAAAAATGAGTAAGTGAGGTATTGGCCTAATAATTGAAGGGATTTATTTCCTTACTTTGCATCAGGGTTCAAGTCATTCCATGAACACCTATCACTCTTGCGGTATCTTACTTGTTTACTAAGCTTGCTGAATGTTCAGTGTATCCATAGATTAGTTGTGGTGCATGTAAATTGATCCGGAAACCCTAGTTATCAAAAAAAAAAAAGAATGGAAAAATGAATAACTTGCATAAAGAGGAAAGTGTTGATTTCTTTAACTATATCCATCTCATAATGAGAAACCTATATGTAAGGGGATGTTTGTGAGTATGTTAATGTTTTTTTTAATAAAATTATTCGCAAAATACATTAAATATAAATGAAAATTATTTTTGATATTAACACGTCAAAATGAACCAAAAACACAAAAACAAAATCAAATTTTCATGAAAAGCATGTTCAAACTTATGACTAACATCCCCTAGGAATCCTAAGGAATACCTTAATATTACCCTAAAAAAAACCAAACTTTTTCCCACAAAAATCAAAGAAGAAAGTCTTTTTGTTGTGCTATTTTCTCTTCTTACTATCCCAAGAAAACAACCTAAGAACACCAACACACTTTCTTTCTATAAAATCTTAACACATGTCAGCCACAGATAAAAATAAATGCCTGTTTGGCACTGTGGTCAAACCGGTGTTTGGCCAAATTTTTTTTTTTTTTTTTGCATTTTAAATTAGATCATTTTGATATGCTGATGTCAAAAATAATTTTTTAAAAATAAAGAATATCATTTTGATGTATTTCTAAACGAAAATCACTTTGAAAAATAACCACAACCACACTCTCAAACATCCCCTAAAATAGAAATAACGAGTTGACTTGCCCGCGCATTGTGCTAGGCTTTTTTCTACGTGAAAAACTAATTGATTTTTTACGTAATATAATTAGTTAATTTAATATTCAATTAGTAAAATTGTAATCGATAAAATATGTTAGAAATGATTTTTTTCCGACTAAAAGAAACAGTGTGATCAAAACGGGAAGTGATTCATATATGTTTTAATTGTAAATAACTTAGATAAATTTGTCGACCTTTTATTTTTTTGAGTTTTTTCCCTAGTAATATTAGATATGAAATATTTTAAATAAAAATATAGTTAATTTTTTTTAAGAAATAAACTTAAACAAAAGAGCACAAAATTCGAATTAAAAGCCAAAATAATTTTTTATTTTATAAGATTTATTCAACATATTATTATATTAAAAGTACTTTAGAATACTAATATTTTTTTTCTTGAAAAAATCCTAGATCATATTTTTCTCTCTCTATATATATTTTAAGGCGATAATATTAAATAAATATTAAAACATATAATTAGTCTCACATATTTATAAGAAAAACACCTAAAAATAATCATTATCATTATTTTGAATGCTTTATGTAGGGTTTTTTTTTATGTAGAAAATTGAATGATTTTATATATGTTGTAACTGGTTATTTTGATATTTAATTTGTAAAATTGTAATTAATGGAATATGTTAGAAAGGTTTTTTTTTTCCATCTAAAAGTGATGAATGTTGCTACTGTTAAAACTATTTTGATAAATATTGTATCAGTAGATTGTACAGTTGGAATCGAAATTTTTTTGTTGAAATGAGTCATGTGCTTCGTGTAACATATTGATTGATTGTTATGAATGTTTTATTTGTTTTATGAATTTTTTAATTAGCAAATAGTAAAATTAAAGTAATTGAATTTTAACACAAATGAATGATTTGTTCTGTGCACCAAATAATTTGATTGTTTTTTTTTAACTAATTTAGTCATAATTTAATTGGTAGATAGCAAAATCGCAATCGATGATATTGAGTAAAGTTTTTTTTTTTTTTAAATATATGTCACACACACACACACATATATATATATTAAGACGCTAATATTACATAAATATACAAATATATAATTAGTTTGATATACTTAAAAGAAAACTAAACCAACAAATAATCATTATTTTGAATGTTTTATCTATGATAATTAGAAAATTCAAGACCTAAAAATACTAACAAAAATGCAATTTAAAAAAAAATAAATGAAAAAATATAAATAAATATTATTAGATTTTAAGAAATTATCTGACTTGAAGGAAAAAAGAAAGAGAAATCATAATAATTATTAAATTTCAAATGACCACCAACACATATTAAAATCTGAATAGTAAATAAAAAAAATCTTAATAACATTGAAAAAAAAAACTAAGAGTATCTATATATAAACATGGACAGAAATAGAAACTATAGAAGAGACCATAGGGCCCAAGATGAAAAAAAAAAGAATTAAAATAAAATTTAAGATTAAAAGTATAAGGCTCAAAATGAAAAAAAACATATATAATAAATCTAAAAGTTGCAATAAATATATCACGTTTAACATGATAGATATCATATGGCAGGCAGCCGTCAAAGAGCGTAGTGGAGAAGAAATCAAAGAAGTCAGTTTTATTCTTGTTGCCGTTGAATTTTTTGGAAAAAACTCTACATTCAATATATATATATATATTAGTCCATACCTTACACCCCATTGCAAGTGATATCATTTTTTTTAAAGGAAAAAATTAATTATGGGATTTTTTTTATATTTTAATATCAATTTAGACAAAATAATAAATTTGTGCAAAATTCCTGTTAAGTGCAAGTTTTTTATACAATATATGAATTTTAAATCGAAATAAATTTATCTATTTAGTAAATTTTAATGAAATAATCAACATAAAATTATCATCATCATTAAAAAAGTAAGAAAACTGGGATGTCTGAATTATTGAATTCATTGTATTAAGATTAGTTTATTTTATAATTCAACTTAAATTCAACATAAATTCAAAATAATGATAATTAGTCTAACATATTTATAAGAAAAAAAACTTACAAATAATTGTTATCATTATTTTGAATGTCTTATCTATAATAATTACAAATTTTAAAACCTAAAAATATAAACAAAAAAGAAATTAAAAAAAAATAAAAGACAAAACAAAAAAAAACTATTATGAAATTTCTGCATATGAAATTTTTAATATTATTAATAACATATATATATATATATATATATAAACAAAACCAAACTGGTTTCCAAAAAAAAAAAAAGGTGAACAATGCGGGGAAATTTATATACATAAAAAAAACCGGTTTTTTTTTCTTAAAAAAAAAAACAACACAACAACAAAGCCAAAATCAGTTTCGCTGTGTAAGGTTCGAACTCTCGCGCACCGAGTCCACCAACGCGCAGACAACCACTCGGCACAGTCATTTCTTTGTTATTTCCACCATACAAATTACAAAAAGAAGTCCTGTGAAAAAAAAAAAGAAAGAAAAAAAAGAGCACAGGCACGCGCGAAGCATTAGAGCAAATTGCCAGTCCACAATACACATGAGCGTGCGTGAACAGTGGCGAACCGAGCATTTTGTTTTAGCTTATAGCGGGCGAATTTGCCCGCGCGATGTGCTGGACTTTTTTATCTATGTTAAAAACTGATTGATTATATGCGCGCTACATTTTTTTATTTTAATATTTAATTAGTAAAATTATAATTGATAAAATCTGCTAAAAACGGGTTTTTTCCTACCAAAAAGTGATAATATATATTGAAGCTCTAATATTAAATAAATATGAAAAGATATAATTATTATGATATATTTAAAAGAAAATAAAACTTAAAAATAATGAAAATTCAATACCTAACAATATTAATAAAAAATAAATATTATTAAATTTAAAGAAATTATTTAACTTGAAAAACTAAAAAAAGAGAAATAATAACAAATATTATTTTTTCAATGATAACCAACACAAATTAAAATTTAAATATTAAATTTTTTTTAATAATAGTGGAATAAAAAAATAGAAACAAAAACTAAGAGCATGTACATATAAACATGGATAAAAATAAGAATTATGTAAACAATATATAAAAAAAAAGAATATTTTTTTCAAATAGTAATGAAAAGTGAAAACCACAGTTGAAATAACTGTTTATTACTGTTTGAAATTGTGATATCCTATAGTCATTCTATAAAATAATAGTCGTGGTGCCCGTAAGTTGACTCGTATACCCCAGTTATAAAAAAAAATTATAAGTGGGAAAAAAACAAAAAAAAATGTTAAAGAAAAAGTGGTTCTGGGGATTATCCAAGAATCAAATTTTTCTAACAAATAAGCTTAAACAAAAGAGGACAAAATTATAATTAAAAGGCAAAATTATTTTTTTTATTTTATCAGATTTCTTTTTTATATTATTATATTAAAACTATTTAAGAGCATTGATATTATTTTTTTTTTTGTAAAAAATCCTAGATAATTTTTTTCTATATATATATATATATATATTTTCAGGTGCTAACATTAAATAAATATTAAAATATATAATTAGTCTCATATATTTATAAGAAGAAAAACCTAAATAAATGACAAAAAAATAAATAGGTAGATCCAAAAAAAAATCTAACTTGGACACCCTAGTCCTATAATTATTTTTTAAAAAATAAGGTCACCGTTTATTAAAATAAAATGTCCGATTATAAAAAAAATATAAGGGAAAAGCATCTTTTTAAACAGTGATGAGAAAAAAATAAAAAAATAGATCCAGAGATTAGTCGATGCTCATAAGCTACAACGGATACTCTGGTTTAAAAAAAACAAATAAAAACCCGGTTAAAATAAAAAAACAGAAAAAACTTTTTCAAGCAGTATTGAATAGTGAAAATTACTATTTAAAAAAAAAAGAAAGCACGGTTATAAAAAAAAAAAAAAACAGAAAGCAAATTTTCCATACAGTAATTTTCCAAAATTAGGATTTTAGAAGAAAAAAAAAACCTGATTTTGGAAGAAAAAAAAGAAAGCAAATTTCCCAAAGTAATTTTTCAAAATTAGGATTTTTGAATTTAAAAAAATAGATTTTAGAAGAAAAAAAAATTCAGTTTTGTGGGCAGAAAGGTTCGAACTCCTGCGCACTGAGTTTTCAGCACGTAGGAGAACCACTCGGCCACAATTAATTTTATGTTTATTTTCACCATATAAATTAAAAAAAAACAGCCTGTGCAAAAATAAAAAAAAACACATGCACGCACGAAGCACTAAAACAAATGACCAGTCCATTGTGTTTTATGTGCGTGAACAATATCATGCTACAGTGAATCGAGCATTTTGTTTTAGCTATTAGGTAAATATGGCAACGGGGTTTTAGCTTTCAACCACTTGTGGGACATACATTCTGTAGTTAATTTTGGGAGGTTTTAGCTTTCAACCACTTGTGGGACATACATTCTGTAGTTAATTTTGGGAGGAAAGCAGTGATAATAAATAATTATAAAGCAACAGTATGTTGAACAGAAGAAATTCGTCTCTAATAAATTTGAATTCACATATAAGAGTACTTACTTGACAATCTTTCTTCCGTAATCCAAAAGAAAGAACCAAAAATTACAAACATTTATATGTGTGTGAATGTCAGAGACATCTCAATAATAAGGCCTACTTCTACCTGGTTCTGTTGGCAGAGACTGACAGAAGAACGTTGGCTTGCATTTCTTTCAACACCCACTACCTCATTCACAACCCAATTCCAAGCATTCAACACAGTAACATAGAAAATGATCACATGTCATGGAGTTCCTCCTCTTCATCCTCATAGTCCTCGCAAGTCGTGGCATCTTGGTACTGCTGATACTCGGACACCAAATCATTCATGTTACTCTCTGCCTCTGTGAACTCCATCTCATCCATTCCTTCCCCAGTGTACCAATGCAAGAAAGCCTTCCTCCTAAACATGGCAGTAAACTGCTCGCCGACGCGACGGAACATTTCCTGAATTGATGTGGAGTTTCCGATGAATGTCGATGCCATTTTCAGGCCTGTGGGAGGACTATCACAAACAGTTGATTTTACATTGTTTGGGATCCATTCAACAAAGTATGATGAGTGTTTGTTTTGAACATTGATCATCTGCTCATCCACTTCCTTGGTACTCATCTTGCCCCTGAACATGGCCGAGGCTGTCAAATACCTACCGTGGCTTGGGTCTGCTGCGCACATCATGTTCTTGGCATCCCACATTTGCTGGGTGAGCTCTGGGACGGACAAGGTGGTGTACTGCTGTGAATCACGTGAGGTCAGAGGAGCAAAACCCACCATGAAGAAATGTAGCCGAGGGAAAGGGATCAGATTCACTGCAAGCTTTCTAAGGTCAGAGTTAAGCTGTCCTGGAAATCTCAAGCAACATGTGACCCCAGACATAGTAGCAGAGATCAAATGATTTAGATCACCAACTGAACCTCAAAGAAGCATTAAGTCAAACATAAAGAAATAAAAAAAAAATCCAGGACTAAGAATATATGAAAATTAAAACTCTTACAGCTTGGCGAGGTGAGTTTGAGGGTACGGGAGCAGATGTTGTGGAGAGCTTCATTATCAAGGACCATGCATTCATCTGCATTTTCAACAAGTTGATGCACAGAAAAGGTTGCATTATAAGGCTCAACAACTGTATCAGAAACCTTAGGGGATGGAAAGACAGAGAACGTAAGCATCATCCGATCCGGGTATTCCTCTCTGATCTTCGATATCAATAGAGTGCCCATACCAGATCCGGTTCCTCCTCCTAATGAATGGCACACCTGAAATCCTGCATGCAGATCCACATTGACAACAAAACCAAACCAAAATTTACATTTTGAAAAAGAATAAAAAAAAAATACAAACCCTGTAAGCAATCACAATTCTCTGCTTCTTTTCGGACAACATCGAGGACAGAATCAATCAACTCAGCACCCTCGGTGTAATGGCCTTTAGCCCAGTTGTTTCCAGCACCAGATTGTCCGAAAACAAAATTATCAGGTCTGAAAATCTGACCATAAGGACCTGACCTGACACTGTCCATGGTACCAGGTTCAAGGTCCATTAGGACAGCCCTAGGGACAAACCTGCCACCACTTGCCTCATTGTAATAAACATTGATCCTTTCAAGCTGCAGCTCAGAATCTCCGTTGTATTTTCCTGTTGCATCAATCCCATGTTCTGCACATACCACCTCCCAGAACTTTGCACCGATTTGATTACCACATTGGCCTCCTTGGATGTGAAGAATTTCACGCATTTTGAAGAAACTGAAACAAAAATCAGGAACAAAAAAAGCAAAAGGAAAAGAGAGAATTTGAGAAAGCAGGGACGGGGTGGGATTTTTATAGGGAAGATTGATCAAGCCGTGGGGAATAATGGGTCTGGTCTTGAATTAGTGAAAATGATCTGTAATTTTTGTAACGTTATTTGAGCTGGATCATGCCATTGCTATGTATGGTACAATGGCTTTTTTTTTTCTTTCTTTTTTTTGTGACAACAAGCAAAACAATTGATATATATATATATATATATATATATATATATAAGAACTCAATTCATCATTGAGTTAACCCTATAATTATATTACATTTGAGTTGTTTACTTTCATTATTTGTTTTTAATATTTATTCTTTATTTTTGTAATTATTTCTAGGATGTTATTCTAACCAAGATTTACATAACTATATCATGATCTTTTCTAAATGAAAGAGTGTATGTATAATACACTTGTTGGTATTGTTTTGCAAAAATAAAAACATCATTAATGTTGAAAAGTCTACCCTTTTTAATTTGTTTGGACCAAACCATAATGAAGATCTATTCTAATTTCTCTATTAATATCAAAAATAATATTTGAATAAAAACATTGTATCTTCCAACCTATAATATTGTAATTCAATAACCTTTTATATCTTGTCATGATAATTAGTTTCAAACTCATTGGATGATGAACTCTTTACAAAAACTCAATAATTTTTTCAATCATCACCATATTGTTTATTATGAAAGACATATTCCTTAATGAAGTACTAATTATAATAGTTTATCTTTTTTAAAAAAACTAAAAATAGAAATTTTAATCTACCAATAATAGCACTTATGTTGAATATCTTATTAGAGTTAACAACAATTAAAAGTTAGAGAAAAAACATAGCTAAATATAAACTCAGGAGTTTTGAATTGTTAACTTGTGAATTGTTAGCTAATTACAAGTGTCTTAAACTCATGGTAAATAATTCATCTTGTAATTGCTAATTTTAGCTGCATCATCTCTTCTGTTTTTATAACTCTTTCCCCTTTATTTACTCATTTTTTGTTGTGGTTATTCTACTTTAGCCTAGTTTTTTTGTTTGTTGCTTCTATGTGGTACCACTTTTATTTAGAGGTTTTCTTTTCTTTGCAAGGTGCTTTATTTTATTTTATGTGTTTTTGCTTTCCTTTTAGGGTTTTGTTTTTTGCATTTAAAAGATGAATCTTTGTTTTGTTGTGCATCCTAGGTTGCTAAGTGAGGTTAAATTTGCTTCTTTTTTTCTCTATTGGGTTGGTTTTTTCATCCATTATTTTTAGTTGGGAATCACTTTTAACTTTTTGTATTACTGGTTGTTGTGTTTGTGGATGAAATTATTTTAGTAGACTAGATGCAATTACAAGTATCTTAAACTCATAGTAAATTATTCATCTTGTAATTGCTGAATTTGAGATTCATTAACATTTCAATTTTAAGATAGAAATAATTGATAATGTTGCCTGCAAAGAAAATATTTTATTTTATTTTATAATATAATATAAGAGAAAATTATTTAAAATATATTTAATTGTATAATTTACTTATTGAACAAAAAGTGTATATTCATCACAATTAAATAACATACTATAATATACTTGTCTAAATTTATTGTTTTTCAAATATCCACTCCTTTCTCTAGTATTTAATAATGATAATTAATGATAGAAAAATATTAACAATTTCTCACGCATTTCACCATCATTATCTTTTCTTGGAATGATGATAATTCTAGTTTTCAAGTGAGATTTAAGATAATATGAGTTAGAGGTTAGAAATTTATTCAATAATATAAATCTTGTATATCAAAGCATTAATATATATTTTATTTTTAATGTTTTTTAAGATTAAACAAGTATCTATAGATAAATAAGTATAGATGAATAATTGGATGTTTAAGAAAAAATAATGGAACATCACCAGGTATATATTATCCATAACATCTCAAATAAATACATTTATTTGTTTTGTACACTTTTTTTCTCATACAATATGCTCCGTTGAGTCTCAAAATAAAGGAGAGAACATTATTTCAATTTTTTGAATTACCTTAAATATTAAAGAGATTCATCAAGATTAAGAAGTAATATTTTGTGTTTTAAATATAAAAAAAGGCGCAAAAGGGATTTTTTACCAAAAAAAATATTTTTCTCTTGGATATATATTATTTTATTTTTCACAAACACACATTTTTATCTTTAAATGATTAAATAAAAGAGATAAAAAGTTAGTCACGCCTTCTAGTTTGTAACTAAAGATCTTCATAATTCCGAAAAAGGAAATGCAAAAAGTCAACGCCTTTTTATTTTTTAAGTGTTAGAAAATAATGTGGGAATCTAGGTGAAGTGTACCGCGAGAATAAAATAACTAGTTCGTAGCTACGTGGAAGCTCGGCCTCCAACTTACATAAGTAGAATAGTTGAAGTGTGAAATGGTAAGCTCCCCTTCCCTTCTGTAATGGTGGACAAATACAGTCCACAAATGCATCCTCAAATTCTCTCCACTAAATCATCCCAAACAGCTCTGACCCCCTTCCCCAAGCAACCATCATCCAATCCCAATCATGGGCACCACTACTTTATATGGGAAGGAAAGGAAACGTAATTTGCTAAACCCTACAAAAACTGCCACACCCTCCCCTGATCTTTATTTCCAATAGTTCAAGCTTAGCTCCTTAAAATGGGAATGGTTCTTGGAAGGATTACTGTAGAAACTCCAAAATATGAAGTGATTCAATCCTCTAATGATTACGAAATCCGCAAGTATGCTTCATCAGTCCTTGCAGAAGTCACGTATGATCCATCTCAATTCGATGGCAACAAAGATGGTGGGTTCATGGTCCTGGCTAATTATATTGGTGCCTTGGGCAATCCACAGAACACCAAGCCTGAAAAGATAGCCATGACAGCTCCAGTTATAACTAAAACTGGCGGTGGAAGTGAAAAGATTGCCATGACAGCTCCTGTTGTGACTAAAGAGGGTAGTGGAGAGGGGAAGAAGATGGTGACAATGCAATTTGTGTTGCCTGCTAAGTATAACAAAGCAGAGGAGGCACCGACGCCTGTGGATGAGAGGGTTGTGATAAAGGAAGAAGGGGAGAGGAAATATGGGGTGGTAAAGTTTGGAGGTGTGGCAACCGAGCAGGCTGTGGCAGATAGAGTGGAGAAGCTGAAGAAGAGCTTGGAGAGAGATGGGCATAAGGTGATTGGAGAATTTTTGCTGGCAAGGTATAATCCACCTTGGACTTTGCCTCCTTTGAGGACTAATGAGGTTATGATCCCAATTGAGTGAGTCCTAAGTTATGGTGGTTGTAAGGGTTCTAATGTCAAATGATTCCAAGTCCTACTGTTCGTGTTTTATAGGAAAAAGTTTTTCAGATTAGTAATGAATGTTGTTATCCATAAAACAAGTTAGATTACTTAAATCTATTTGGATGTTTGTATCTGTGTTTTCTACCGCTATGTCTAGCAATAATCATTTGTCTGGCCAATTTCACTTTCTTCCTTTCTTTTCCTGATGAATACATGTTATTCCTCAAACGATGCAGTCCTTTAAAGGGATGGACGATTCAAACTTACAGGTTCCAGGCAAAACCGATCCTACTTGTCAGTGTCCATATTGCAGCCAATCTGCTTCACATTTTATACTTCATTGGCACTTGAACGCGGTGGTAATAATTTACTTGTTTCTTGTATCTATTGCAATTGGATTGTAAGATAATGACTACTGCTAAGACTATCATCATCCCCAGACAATGTTGACTCCTGATACAAAAGAACTTTTATTTCATGCTGTCTCCTTCAAGTGATCTTAAATGTAACACATTAGTTTAGCAATTTCACCGAGGTTAATGAATAGATGGACAACAACAGCCACAGATGAAGGATATAAAAGAGGTGAGAGGTAATTTACTAGATAAACAGCTACTGTTCTGATGTACAGAAGAAAAAACTCAGGGACTTCGGTGTGCACAGCACAACCCTTGAGTGGAAACGAACGAGACTGTCATACTTCGCTGTACAAACATAAGACACTTGCCAATCCATGAACTGGTTCTTCCTCAACCTCAACCAGAGAACAGCTTCACTATGATAACGATGATGTTTAGAAGTATAAGCGGTAGTCTCATAAATTGGCAAGCATGTACGAGCCCAATAATCTGCCCCTTGAGTGAATTTCTTGTGCTTCCTTGGAGTTCTGCCAGTGTCCATCCCCTTGGAGCAAGGAACCTATCTTCATTCAGTATGGCCAATGAATTTACGAAAAGCAGAATACCTTCCAGAAAAGCCCATAAACCCATTATCTGCAAGATACCAAGGTTCATTTTCTAATTTCCAGGACAAACACATATTTAACTGCTATGATTACACAGGTTTATCCTGAATACACTTTTCGGGCACGAGAGAAACATAAATTTGATTCCCAGCAATAGCATCGAACAAGTAAAGCACACAAAACAGGTATGATGAGTTTTATATCATTTGCTTGTTTGCCGATGACATTCATGTGGTCAATTCACAGCGTCTAATATTATGCAAATAGTACAATCATATAAAGGCATCTTTTCTTTGCATCCCTGAACGAGAGCAATCTAAATTCACAGTTGACACTATTAGCAACTTCCTTCCCAAAAATCACACACACACAAATTCCACTCAAGATCATGTAAAATTTCAATCATCAACTTCAGAATAATACTAATTTACAACAAGATGGAACTAAAAGAAAAGAAAAACCATCTTAATCAGAATTTCTGATAAATATCCCAACTTGATCAAACTACTAGAAGCTAGTATCTCATGGAGCTGATCTCATCGAAGCTAAAACAAGAAAACAAAAGGGGGGGAGAGAGAGAGATTGTCAGCTTTTAACCCAAACGGTTCTTTCTTCCAGTAGTATCAACAAGATGATGAACACAGAGCAGTAGCCAAAAAAATGTTACCTTTTTTTCCTTCCTCTTCTTCGACACACAAACCCCCCAAGGAAATGACCACGAATCTCAACTTTCATTGGTCACCACGCCAAAAAGGCCAAACCTCAGAAATAAATAAATAAATAAAATCCCCAACCTATTTTTTTTATCAATTAAGTCCCTAATAAATTAACGAGTTCTTAATTAGATTCCTCTATTAGTTTTTTTAGTTAATAATATTATATTGGAAATTATTCGCATGACTTCTCTTCCCGCGAATAAGAGGCAATAAATTTAATAAAGTTTATCCTCAAGGCAACCTTGTTTTAGATTATTTGAGGATGCATTTATACATTGAAAATGATGGAAGGGTCTATTGAGATATTATTTTTACATTAGAGACCCAGCCAAGACCAGAAAAACAAGACAAAAAACTTTGAGATCCTGATCTATCTTACCTCTAAAGGCTGGGGACTTAAAGAAAAAAACAAAAACTTTTTTGATCGTACGGTCTCCGATGCTCATGATTGGATATCTGGTAGCTTAACGAGCCGTTGGATAACGATCCGGAGAAATCAGTATGCCCGACCCGGATTAGTTCATTTACGACCCTATAGAATTTCGGAGACAAAAATGGATAAACCCCGAAAAAATATAAAAACAAAAGCATTGAGCCGCTAAACCCACCACCATGGCTTGTTTTCTTCTACTTCCACACTACAATCCCTCAACCCCGCAATTTCTAAAACCCAGACCACCATCTTTTTTCCATAATAGTGCTAAGTACCCTCCAGTAATCAAGCTAAACCCACCAAAAGCCTCTGCCACAAATGGGGCTGTTGACGCCCCAACTCCTTCTCGCCGTGGCCGGAAAAAGAAACCCCCTACAGCTCCGTCTTCAGCATCCACTACCGATACAGCGACTAAGAGGACCACCACCAAACGTCCAAAGAAAACTGAAGCTGAAAATGGGAGTGTTAGTGATACGGAACTGTTGGACGGTGAAGATTATGATGATGGGATTGATTTTCCTTACGAGTATCCACCGTTGGTTTGCTGTTTTGGTGCCGTGCAGAAGGAATTTGTACCTACGGTGAGGGTGCACGATAATCCGATGCACCAGGATATTTATTCGCAGTGGAAAATGTTGCAATGGGACCCGCCTGAGTTTGCGAGGGCTCCGGGTGGGCCAGTGTCCAATGTTGCAATAGCTCATGCGAGGCTTGGTGGGAGGGCGGCGGTTATGGGGAAAGTTGGGGATGACGAGTTGGGAGAGGAGTTGGTGTTGATGATGAATAAGGAGAGAGTGCAGACGCGGGCGGTGAAGTTTGATGATAGCGTGAAAACGGCGTGTAGTCTTATGAAGGTTAAGTTTGGTGATGATGGGAAAATGAGGATGGAGATGGTTAAGGAGGCTGCTGAGGATTCATTGCTTAGCTCTGAATTGAACCTCTCTGTACTTAAAGAGGTAAAACTGATGCTAAAATTTTCTCTTCTTTGTTTCGTTTTGCTCTGTTTTGCTGAGGTTTAGCCAGCTAAATGGGTTCTTGATTGCCATTGCCACTTCTTTGATATAATCGGAAAAATTTTCAACTTTTTGTATCGGAAGCAGTTGTGCACAAGTGTGTGAATTGAATTAGATATGATTGTGTGTTTTTATAATCATTTGATTTGCTCTGCGGCTGTGTTAGTTAGTGTATGTACAAAGATGTTACTAGCTTCCCTGTCCTGATAACTAGATGAATAAAGGGATATTAGAAATGGATTGTGCAATGCTACCTTCTCATATAAGGTCTCCCTTTGTTCATGGGAAAAAAAAAGAGAGAGAGGAAAAGGTATTTGAATATGCCTGGTGGGAACTGAATTTGTGACTCGTCAACAAGTAATTTATTTTCTGATGTATCCAATGCAGGCGAGGATGTTCCATTTCAATTCAGAAGCCCTAACATCTCCTTCCCTGCAATCAACACTTTTTAAAGCAATTAGACTTTCTAAGAAGTTTGGAGGGCTTATATTTTATGATTTGAATTTGCCGCTGCCTTTGTGGAAATCACGCGATGAGACAATGGGAGTTATCAAGAAAGCAATGAAGGAAGCAGATTTTATTGAGGTTTCACGAACAGAGCTGGAATTTCTCTTGGATGAAGAGTATTACGAGAGGAAACGGAATTACAGACCACAATACTATGCTGAAAGTTATGAGCAAACCAAGAATTGGCGAGACTGTTATCATTACACTCATGAGGAAATTGCACCGTTGTGGCATGATGGACTTAAGTTCTTGTTTGTGACTGATGGAACACTTGAGATTCATTACTATGGCCCTAAGTTTGATGGTAAAGTGACTGGAACTGAAGATGTGCTAATAACCCCATTCACTTGTGATAGGACTGGATCCGGTGATGCTGTTGTGGCTGCTCTTATGAGAAAGCTTACCACTTGCCCTGAGATGTTTGAAGATCAAGATGTTTTGGAAAGGCAGCTTCGTTTTGCAGTTGCAGCAGGAATTATATCGCAATGGACAATAGGTGCGGTCAGAGGTTTTCCAACTGAAAGTGCAACACAAAACCTGAAAGAACAGGTTTATGTACCTTCAATGTGGTAGGTTGTACGTCAAAGTATCTGTGGTTTGGCTTCACTTCAGGATTGTATTCTCAAGCTACAGGATTTGCTCCAAATAGAGCGACTGAGACTTTGGAAAGAATTCTGTGGTTAGAATCTGCTTCTTCTTCGTTACATACCTGAGGAGTACTGTGACAAGTGGATGTTTGAGAATGTGCCGACTGTAGCAGAGGAATGCATTGTACAATATTGTTCTGGTAAAGATCCCTCTTACTCTGTGTTATTAAAACAATCATTCTCTTCTGAAAGTCAAGAATTTTTGCAGTGACATTGATGATATTCTGTTCATCGCATGGAAAGTTACAATTGTTGCAGCCACTTGACAAATTAATATCATATTATGAGTTTGCTGAAAATTACCATGTCCATCCAGTTGTTAGGTAGGCTCATTTTAGTGTTATGGAGCTGATGCGTTTTTAAACTATTCTTGCTTATTGAACTATTTGCAGGGTATTTAGGATATGATTATATGAATATGATTATTAGTTAATATTGTCTTATAAAGAACTCTTCAGAGATTAAGGGTTTCTTATTACCTCCCAAGCTTAGCATGGAATGTGAACCTTGATGTTTGTTCTTTTTAGGGCATATAACTTCTAATGAAGGTTCCAAATTTTCCTACAGGTTTTAAAACGTTTTGAGTATTTTATGAGAGGCTCAAGCCAGCACTCTGAAAAATGTAGCTTAACAATGTTGATTGATATGGAGAACAAAAGTTTGAAGAATATGAATTCACAACCCTCGTGTGAACAATATGATGGCATAGTTGAATATGAAGAATATGTTTGATAAAAAAATTGATTTTTTTTTTTTATGTTTTTGTTTTTGTTTCAATTTTTTTTTAAATTTATATTGTGTTGATGTTTGGATTAAATTTAAAAAAACATTATTTTTATAAATTTTCAAGAAAGAAATATCTTGAAAAACAAGCTCTAAAATATAGATGCGCTATGGTGACATTTTGTTTTCAATCAGTTTTTTTCATTGCTTTGTCATTTGCTGTATTTGGGACTGTTTTTTGAAAGTGTTTTTGAAAAAAATTGAATTTTATTTTATTTTTTATTTTAAATTAATTTTTTTTTGGTATTTTTAAATTATTTTGATATGTTAATATCAAAAATAATTTTTTAAAAATAAAAAATATATATTTTGATGCATTTCTAAACAAAAAACACTTTTAAAAGTAGTCGTAATCAAACTCCCAGACAGGTAAGAATTTTAATATTTTTCATTTTGATACCATTGATGAAAAGAATTTACATTTTAATTTTTAAAATGCATTTTGTAATTTATTAAAAATAGATTCAATAGGTACTTTTATTGAAAAAGATCCATGTTAAAAAATAAAAATAAAAATCCAATAAAGTACTTGATAAGATGATATCATCATATAATAATAATAATAATAATAATAATAATAATAATAATAAATTGATGGATGATGGATAAAAGTACTTCATGGTGAGTTTGAAAAAAATTGGTATACTCGAACAAAAATAAATTAAAATTTATATACTAAAATTGATATACTATAGAATATTTCACTGATTTTTGAAAGTTTATAATGCTTGATTTATATGATTATTCTCTTATTAAAGGAGACAGATGAAAGAGTTTGTCTTTCATTACAAGTGATTTTTTTATTTACTTCAAATTAATTTTTTTTTCCAGATAGTTTTGATGTACTAGTATTAAAAATAAATTTAAAAAATAAAAAATATATTATTTAATGTATCTCCATATAAAAGTACTGTTGAAAACAATCACTACTACAATATCTAACAAATTTAAAAATCAACATTCAAATTCAAAATTGAAGTACAATTTAGTACTCCATAATATAATGTTTCTATTTGCAATCCTAATTCTAGTGCCCTTGACCAATACCATTTTTACCATAATCTGAAAGGTCAAAAATAGAGATATAATAATAAAAAATTACAAGATGGCAATTTTGAATTTGAAAAATGAAAGGGGTTAAATTTCAAATAATAATACTAGTAATAATAATTCAACCTAACTTATTTTTATACAATTCAATTGTGGTAGATACTCCTACAACATATAAGTAATAACTAGACATCAAACCTTTTATTGATTTAATATTGTATTGTGTGTGTGTGTGTTGCCTGCAATGATTAATATTACCTTTGTCTTCCATGATTGTTATGATATTTATAAGCGAAGGAGATGAAAAGACTTGAAAAGCTAGGAACATCAACTTGCATGCCCACTGGAAACCTAACTCATAGAAGGAAAAATGTCTCCTCATGCTTCTCTACCCCACCACACCTCAAAAAAAGAAAACAATGAAAAACCAAGGCAACCCTCACTCAACAACGCCCAGTTCTAAATCCATTACGGGCAAAATTGGTAGCATATTGCCATAATCCACAGTAAAAATATCTTTGAAGCTATAGTGAAGCAAATAGTAAAATACACACACTAGCTTTGTTGCTTATGCTATTATGTAAGGTTAAATATGGTAGCTTATGCTATTATGTAAGGTTGAATATGGTATGTGCTACAAATTGGCCTCATAATGGTTTATATAATAAGAATAAAGCAAAGTCAGAGCAAGTATTGACATTTCTATAAGTTATGGTCTAACTTGCATAGTTTTTATTTTAAAAAAAGCATGAAGCATGACATAAACAAATTTCTAAGTTCATGGATGTAGCATGCATCTACTTGGATAGATGAGGAAATGTAGAAATTGTTTCTAAGTAGGTCACATGCTCTCAACATGCATAGGAAACTGTCTTTAACAATCGAGACTATTCTAAAGAGCTACTGGACCTATAACGAATAAATTAGAATCCTCTACATGTTTCCAATATTTGATTTGCAAACACAAGATTATATAAAATAGGATGCATTTAAACATAATAATAGACCAAAAACCCATCTAGCAATAATGATACACCTATTTTTACCAAATGTGAGAGTAAAATCAAAGTTGATTTAGAGCTACTATAATTTTAAATAAAGAAAAAGGAGGATGTGATTTTCTTTTATATTTTAGATTTGGAAATTATTTTCCTTTTCAATTCCTTTACTTAGGTTATGCTAAAAACTCAAATCAATTCCTTTACTTGTCAAAAATAACATGTTCTAACCAAATGCAATATCTTAAATAATCTATATCATATTTCTATATATATAATTTTTCAAATTTTTTTATAAAAAAACCCATGAACACTTTTTAAGTTGAGACTTAACTCATGAGATTAAATGGTTTATATAGTAGTGAGGCCATGAATATTTTTTAAGTTAAGACTTAGCTTATGAGATTAAATTATATAGTTAATATTGAGAGTTCTAATTTTTATTCTACAAATATACAAAGAAAAAAAATGCAATAACCAAATGATTCAATCTCAATAACCAAATAATTCAAATGACAAATTGAGCATAGAACACGAAACAAATAAATCATATGAAAAAAATAGTTGCATTACTTGATCTTAAATAATCATAATTCTTTAACGAAATAAAGCATTCGAGAATGGGAAAATCTTCAAGATTGCAATAAAATAAAAAAAGAATAGGGTTGAGAGAGAAACGCTAAAATTACTTTTGTTCATGCATTGTAAAATATGAAGAGAAGTAATTTTTTCTTCCTCACCCTTTTTATCAACCAAAACTTTCCTAAAATTCTATGATATTAAAATAACTAATGTCTTTGTATAAGACGACATCAATACACACAAACATGTAAACAACATCATTAATTTATTTTAATTATTTAATAAATATATATAGTTTTGCTAAGCATTTTATCAAATAGATTATTGTCATATAGATAGGTCCATTATAGCCATAAACTTAATTGAAGTAAGGATAAGCACTAACATGATCCAAATAATTGAATTCATAACAAAAACAACTAATTGAAAAGATAAATTTTTAGATAGAGACTAGAGTATCTAAGAAGAGATGGAAACATAATTACTTCCATGACCATATTCTTCTGCCATAGGGCACCAAGTGAATCTCCATTTGGTATAGCCTTCTTCTTCAATCACTTTCAAAACCAAGTATCACAACATTCATCATTAACCCTCACCAAGAAAAAAAAAGAAGAGTAAAAACAACACCAAAACATTAGGTTTTACTAAAGACCAAAAACAAACTAACAAATCTTTTATAAAAGACAATAAACCAATAAAAATATAAATATATTGTGCAACTAGTATACAAACCATATAAATCATAAACACAAAAACAAAAACAAAAACATTGTTAAAGAAGGCAACCAAATGATAAAAAATAAATAAACAAACTCTACTTGAACTAATTAGTTTGAAAAGAAGCATTTCAAAACCTAAAAAGGTCAATAATCAAAGCTCATATAAAATTAGATAAGATGTCAATGATATATAATTCAAGTTGACACTTTTCTTATAGCAAAAGGGAACTCCCAAATAAAGATAGACTTGCAAACAAAACAAACCAGTAAACAGAAAGAGCTGGTTTAAAAACATAAATAACAATTGTAAAGGAATATAAACACTCAATCTTTAATGCAAACATAAAGGGTAACAACTTTAAGACCTACAAATAAAAAAGAACTTGATCCAATGATTACCTTGAACCAAATAACCAAAGTTATTATATGAAAAACCCAACCTTTTTATTTTAAAAAATCACGAACTAAAAATACATAAAGAACACCATAAAGATAATTATCTTTTTGATAAGTTCTAAAGAGTTCGATGAACAATAAAGAGTATGAAAAACCTTGCCACACACAAAATATTATTCTAAAATAATCCATCTCTTTTAAAATAAAAGCTAAATAATTGTGTTTATATTAGGTAAAACATCCAAAATAAAGCAAGAAAAATAATAAAAGAGTTCTAAAATAAATAAATAAATAATCATAAACCAATTAGAAAAATAATGCAATTCCTACAAAAATAATTTTTTGGGCTTTATATAACTCCAATTGCTAGAAATTTTAATCCTATATGAATCAAATCCTTTAAAATCTTTTAGAAATACTCTAGTCTAATCCAATGGCTAAATCAAAGGTTATACTTATTTACATAAAATTACACATTAGGAAAAATAAGCTTAAAGCCATCTCTAATTTCCTAGAATAATAAAAGTTGTATAAGGAATCCTTGCAAAATTAGTTTTTTTTTTCTTACTCAATCTTGTTAGAAAGTGGGGAATACTTGAAAAACAAAGATTCCACATGTGATCAAATCATTAACTTATAAGAATTCATAAACTATAAGAAGATTTAATATGAAATATTTGTAACTTCTTAACCCAAACATCTTGATTTATCCTATAAAATCCGTTACTATAAAACAAAACATTCATAAAAACACTCTATCTTACATAAAAGCTCTAATACTTCTATGTTTCTCTCTTTTTTTCTTCACAAATGACTTTTCTTTTCTTTTTCTCATATCAACCAACTCAGCAGATACAAGACCATAATGAACAATATCAATGTCACCATTATCATTCATATAATTATCCATCACCATAAATATAGTGTTAAATAACTCCAAGAAGTAATTGAATAGCAACTCATAATCTAATTCATCAACTCATTACCCTTGACTTTCTCCAATATGTCATATAAAATTTAGAATTTGACATCTTTGAATATCTAATAGGTTTATTTATAATTAATTTTTGCTTCTTAATAGGAGGCACTGACAGACTACATTCAACAACATTGTTGAGATCAGAATCAATGATGTCATCTTCCTCAAGATATGAATTAAGTGGACTTTCATTCATTGAAGTATCCATCTCAGGTGAATTGATGTTTGATTTTGTTAAAGATTCAAAGACATCTACGTGTATTGTATCTTTTTGGCATTAGATTGTAGATCTTGAGTTAAAAGGTTATTTGTTTGTTTCTTTAATAAACATTGTAAGTCATTCATCTTTATTTTCTTTTACTAATCTCATACAAGTTTTTTTTATTATCAAACTTTAAGGTTTGGAGCCTTAGTTTCTCTTGCCTCCTAGTATTAAAAACCTTTTAGGAATTGTCTCTCGTGTAATTAGCAAACATAATACTAATATCCTCCAATTGAGCTCTTATACACCAAACACCATAATTATACGTTCAAACTCTTTTTACATTGCTTGGAGCGAAAACAAATGATTTTCTGCTCCGTAAGTGATGACTGCTCATTCTGTTAAGAGACATCATAAAATCTAAAACTTTATGTTAGTAACAAAAAATACCATCACTCATGATAATAATGTCACCTTTATGTGCCTCTTATGTTTTCCCTTTCGGTTCTTTATAAAACTAATCAAAAGCAACCAGAAATCTTAGTTTCGTAATATTTAACCAATATAATTCAAGATATATAATAAAACATTATGAAATTAATATAAAAATAAAAGAGAAATGAATATAAAAAATGTAAATAAAAATGAATACAAAAACAAAGTTAAAACAATAACAACAATGAAATTCACGAATTAACTTTATGAAACTTAAAAAAATTAATTTATGTTTAAATAATTTGAATTAAATTACAAACAAACAAGTACACATTAGTGAGACATGAATCTATGAAACTAGAAAATCAAGATTTTAGCAAACAACCCCCATTAATAAAACTAGCCCATTCAACAAAATCTATATTATAGTTTTCTTGAGTACCATATTCAAGAACTATAAATCTCCCTTACTCTCATTTGAGTGCACTTTTTAGACCTTAACGATCAACTCAAATAGTGTGCTTTCCAACCCTGTCTCTCTTTTTTTTGTTTAAGTGCGTTGTTCAGTCCTCAATCATCAACTCAAATAGTGTTTTTTCTAGCTATATTTCTCTCTTTCTTATTTGAATGCGTTTTTAGCCCTCAACCATATATCTTAGATAATGTATTTTCTAGCCCTATCTTTGATTTCATGAAATCTTCATCACCATATTTTGTTTTATGAGTAGGTCACCTATTACAATGAGACCATCTTTCTAATGCACTTTCAACTGGATAGGTCACCCATTACAATAAGATCACCTCTGTATTTTTTATTTGGGATGGTCTCTCATTATAATGAGATCAATTTTTATATGTCTTTTCAACTCTTTGCAAATATTACATTTCTCTTCATAAATTCATCTTTTTATCTTTTGAGCGTGATATTTAGTCCTTAGTTCTTAGGCAGTGCACTTTCTAATCCTATTTAATTGTTCCCTTCTAAGTGCATTTTATAGCCTCCATTTCTAATACCTTTATATGGACAAACCATCTCTTGATCTGGTAAGTCTTTTTTCTCATTCTATTTTTTCTTTACAACACTTACTATTTAGCATCTCTCACGAGACTTTTAGTCGTAACCATTGTAAAAGGGGGTTTATGTCACCACCTATTTCTGTGTTATTTCTAAGATTTACTGTAAAAAAAAAGGTGACGTGGTGGAAAAATCAAGTTGAAAATTTTGGATGGATTTGAGAGCTCAATCATGCATCTATTATGACCTAAATAAGAGGAAAATACATATTCAAGGCTAAATGAAATATTATTGAACAAATCTGCATAAGAATTAAGTTCAAAAGCATTATTATATTTTTAATAGGTTAGGTTGATTTAATTATTGGCCAAATTAAAGTTTAATTATGTTTAGGAATTAATTTGAGTAATAAATGGATTTAACTAAGTGCAAGGACTTAATTATACTTTAATAGTTCAAATTGATTTTATTAAGAGCTTCATTAGCAAAGAATTAAGTTCAAAAGCCTAATTATGGCATAATTAAGAAAATTGGGATTTTTGAAGACCGAATTAAATTTTTATCAAGTCAACTGGTTGAAATTATGTGCAAATTTTCAAGAAATTCAAAGTTTTAGGGTCAATTTGGAGCAAAATCAAAGAAATTCGAGTTTGGGGGACCAAAGTGAATAGGTAGGTAATTTTATGGGCCCTGTTGAAGTTTGAAAGGAGGTCAATTGCACAAAATAATAGTTTGGAGGTAATTAGAAATAAAATCAGAGCAATCAAAAGACAAAGGATCAAATTGAATTTTGGGAGAGAAAAAATAAAGAACTAGACGACACATCATATGGTCCATCAGTGTGTTCAGACGACGTGTTATATGGTCACTATTCATTTCTCCCTCCTAAAATGTCACTGAAAACTCTACTTTAGTACAAACTTTGTAGGTGCATTTAATGCATTTATAGTTTATCAAATTTGATAAAAACATTCATGAAAATGATTCCCTAATTATTTATTATACGTGGGTATGGTTAGTGTTAATTGACACCATACAAGCAGCAGTTCAACCCCAAAATTGATAACTCAAGCAGTCTACTGTAGTTGTCAAATTTTACAACTCAAGATAACTACTTAAAGTCAATGATTATGATGTTTCTGCATTGAACAAATGACTAAAATTTTATATTAGTAAAGACAAGATTACCTTCTTTCATCGGTTATAGATAAAGGCAAAATTTATGGACTGAGATGGGAGAAGTTGAAAGACAAAGCACCTTTTTTCCAAGTTTTTTTGTATCACTGGTGTTTCCTTTGCTCTTTCCTCCACCTGTTTCCAGTGACAACAAAAAGTCGTCCTTGACAACAACAATTTTTCATCTCTTCACCATTGGTAGCTCCAACCATTTTCTTCTCCAAGTAGCAATAACATCAACAACTGTTTCCTTTTATTCTTATAACCATCATCGGCCACCTTTCTCTCTGTTAGTACCTCTTGTGCCACTAGTCAGGTGTCCTCTTCACGACAGCAATGTCAAGTAACCTCCTTCATCTCATTCCATAATTATTATTTACTTGCATGTAAATAGTAGGTGGATTGGGCTAGACGTTGCATACAACCCAACCAAAGAAGATTGTTGGGGCATTTTGACCTAAAATGGCTATGTCACCTATTTAGTTGGGTCACATCCAATTTGAATATATTTTTAAAAAAATATATAAAATTATATTTCAAAAAATATATTTTATTTTCATGCATAAATCACAATTATAAAAAAGCATTTGAGCATATTTTCACAAAAAAAATATTTTTTTCGTATGTTTTAAATTGCAAAATGGGATATTGTAATGAGTTTATGATTATCCGTTAGAGTTCAACCAAAATATCATAAAAAAAATTCACTGATTATTTTTTTCATTTTATTTAGTTGTTAACTTTAGTATTTGGGAGTGTAAAACTACATTGTTAAGTATACTCATAGATATTAAAAGTATAACAAATGAAGTGCTAAAATTCAAACCTTATAACAATTAGAATTTTTACCCATTAAGGTAGATTCTATCACGAAGAGAGATCCACTTCAAATCTTAAAAAAGACCAACGAATTGAAATCTAATCTAGAAAAACAATCAAACAACAATGTAACTTATTTTAGGTAGGTTGCACCAGGAATGATATGTCTTCTCCTTGCAAAATAAATTCCCTTGCTCTGACTCTCACATATCATTAGATTTTCTAGTAATCTTAATACTAGGTGGAGGCTCCTTAAAAATATAATTATAATTTCACGGTCATCAAAATAATATTTTTCATGCACCTTCTGTGTCTGTGGATGGCCACTTGCAAAAACACTGTTGTGACAAGTAAAAACCCTAAAAACCAACCCAAAAACAATTTGAGAAAGCGAAAATTATATTGATAGAAACTTGTCTCAGTGATTATCTTAAACCAAAAAACAATAAGTAATGAATACGCCAACTCTATTATTATGAAAGTATAAGAACTAAAAGTATGAGGAAGATCATCACAAAGACAATTAATCTTTGATAAATCTTGAAGAGTTTGATGAGGAGCCAAGAGTATAAGCTACTTCATCCACAAAAAAATATTATTCTAAATAATCAAAGTCTTTTAAAAAAACCTAAGTGCAAGATAATAATCTTATTTATAGTAGGTAAAACATTTTAAACAAGACTAGAAAAATAACATAATACTTCTAAATGAAATAGAAAGAAATCGTAAACAAACTAGGAAAATAATATAATAGCTTTTAGGTTTTATCACAAGGTCTTTTCAAACATCGATTACTATGAAGATTTAACCTTACATCACACAACACCTTTAGAATTTTCCTAAAAACTTTTAATCTGCCTAATAATTTGATCAAAATTTATTATTATTGGTGTAAAGATGTTCATTAGGAAATAAATTAAAATTGCTTTTAATGTACTTGAATAATAAGGATTTTTGTTGCATAAGAAATACTTGTAAAATAATTTTTTTTGCCTAATTGATCTATTTGAGAAGTGAGGATTCCTTTCAAAATAAAGGTTCCACATGATATTAAAATTGTCATGTAAGGGTCCATAAATTATATGGAAAATAATTTGTTTTTACATTTCTTGTTTGTTAGCAAATTTCAACCCTAATTTCAAACATATTATTCTCTCTCATCTAAATGATTTACCAAGTTCATATATGAATGAAAATGTTAAGATATTTAATTTTTGTTCTTATTAGTACCACAACAAAATTCTACAAGAAGCTTCAAGTATATTCTAAGAGATACAAGACTGTTCGGTTTAGTAGTTTGCAACTTTTTAATCCAAATATCTTGACTTTAAATTTCTCTTTGATCTTTCTAGTTTTAGACCTTGTAATAGATTTAATTGATACCTCTAATGAATCATTGGTGATGCTTGTTGGTTCTCATCAACTAAAAAACACAAGCTAAGTTATAGCAATAATCAAAGCCCAGAAAGAAAAATTATAAAAAAAAAAACTCACAAAAAACTTGGTGGTGGAGAAGCTCTCATCTAAAATAAAGAGAAAATCTTGAGGCGGAATCTATAATACCCATCTAAAACTACTTGGTTATCCAACAAAATAATTACCGAAAGCATGATTATACCAATAGAAACCACAGTACCCTTCTATATAGTTTACATCACAAGTTAGATGTGCCCTTATATATATATATATATATATATATATATATATAGTACTTATCCTATCCTATTTTTCTTTTAATTCATGACCTTAAATTAAGCTTCTTTTTTTCTCTATGTAACAGAGGTAAATGTGCCCATAGATTGTGTTGTCCTATCTTATTATTATTATTATATATGAATGATTGTAGGCGAGACAATAAAGATTGCTTAAGGTTTTTTTGAAGAATTGTTGCATGAATACGGAGTTTTACCATCCTAAATGTGTTTGTAAACCGGAAAAATTATTATCAAATACATTAAAAGAGATTTGTGTTCACTGTTCATTGTGATTTCATTATGACTGAAAATCCAGTAGATTGTAATATTACATTTTTGGGTTGGTTTAGTTTTCGAGTCAGTTCGGTCTAGTCACTAATTTATTAATTTTTTTATATTTATTTACACAGTAAAATAACCATTTTATCCCTTGAAAAAAAGCATTGTTATTGGGAGGGGTTCCACGAGGATTTCATATTTTTAGAAAATAGCTAAATACTAATTTGTCTTCTTATCAAACGAAAAATAATTTTGACCAGGAGGGGTGCCGCAGGAATTTCCCACTTTTTTGAAAATAACTAACTATTAATATGCCCCTAATAAGACAAAATTAAAGATTTGGATGTAGGAATGTTCCGGTAATTAACCATTTTTTTATTATTATCTTCTATTGTGCACGCGTAGGTCACATGCGACCAACGATATTCGGCCTCACGCCTACTTCTTGCGACGCGTGCAGTCGGGCATAGTGTAGAAAAATACCCATTTGGCATCTCAGTCGATGCGCCGTCGTGTCCTCTTCCTAACGATGTGGTGCGTCATGGTACATCGTGACTAATTTAGTGATGGTGGTTGTTTAAAGGTTTTTTTTCTCTTTTTCTCTCTCCTGAAAACTAAAGTACAAGGCAGGCCCCTAGTTTATAGTGTTTCATTTCATTCTCTTAATATTTAATTGTTTTGCATTTCCTGATTTCTGCT
The DNA here is from genome assembly GCA_015731905.1 of Salix dunnii. Lineage (NCBI taxonomy): Eukaryota > Viridiplantae > Streptophyta > Magnoliopsida > Malpighiales > Salicaceae > Salix > Salix dunnii. The sequence continues at coordinate 11,736,931 of CM027674.1, forward strand.
ATATAATTTTTGATTTGTTTCAATTGGATCCTTCGAGTGAAATTGATTATATATTTAGGTTTCAATTCGGTTCTCATTCTTTTAATTTTCATATTGGTTTAAATCCCTTAATATAATCTGTATAGAGATTTTGATTATTTTAATTTTATCATTTGATTGAAATTTATAATATATTTGGTTTTTATTTTGGCCCTTATACTTTTAATTTTTTTTATTTTAATTCCTTTCTTTTTTTATATATTTATGAAATAGTCTCTTTTTTTGTTCATGTTTATATATATATGCTATTAGCTTTAATTTTTAATTTTTATTATTTTTATATTTATTGAGGTGATATTTTTTTGAAATATTTTGTTCTTAAATTTTAGTTTGTGTTTGTAATAATTTGGAAATCGACATTTCAGTTTTTTTTCTTTTGTTCTTTCTTTTAGTTTTTTTATTAGTTCTTTTTATTATTTTCAAGTATAGTGATTTTTTTCTAAGCTAATAATTTTTATTTTTATTTTATTTTTTTGTTAAAGTTTTTAAGTTTTTTTTAGTCTTTGATTTAATTTTGTTTTCTTCATTATTAACACAATAATAATAATAATAATAATAGTAATAGTTTTTGTTCTTACTATTTTGTTAATTTTTTTGAGTTTTTTTTTCTTAGGGTAATTTAATAAGTTTTATTGTTTTGGGAGTAATATTAGTGATAATTTTAGATGTTAAGACTTCAATATTGCTATTGTTATAATAGAGTTTGTTGATTTATTTTATTATATCAAACTTTGCATGTATATATATATATATATATATATATATATATATTATATATATATATATATATATATATATATATATATAATCTAGGTTATAAAATAAAATTAATCTCATATATAAAAATTATATATATATATATATATATATATATATATATATATATATATATATTATATTATTTTGAGCTAGCAAATTGTATTAATTGTTTTAATCTCAATAGTTATAAAAATTATAACGTTGTAGGCAATTTAACCAATACTATATACCAAAAAAGGTGGTAGTTTAGTTATTGTGCATTGTGAGATAAATCATTATGGATTACAATGGTGTTATTCAATTTTTGGGTTAGTTTGGTTTGCCAATTTATGGATTTTTTTTTTATATTTTTGCATAGTAAAATAATCATTTTATCCATCAAAAAAGACAAAAAAAAAAAAAGCAGACCCTACCGGGAGGGGTGCAACGATAATTGCACATTTTGTATCCAGTTCGGTTTGGTCGGGGTAACTAGTTTATTAATTATTTATATTTCTTTGGAAATTAAAATAACAATTGTCCCTAAAAAAAGAAAAAAATAGTTTTGGCCAGGAGAGGTGCCACAAGGATTTCTCATTTTTTGAAAATGGTTAAATACTAATATACCCCCCCTAATAAGATAAAATTGAAGAGTTGGCTAGATGGGTATCCTGGTAATTTACTTTTTTTATATTTTATTTTACTCTAAATATTGTGGGCGCATGTAGCACACATAGCTGACGATATTCTACCTTATGCACTATTAGGGCGGCACGTGCGATGTCTCCTGGTGTCCGAAAATGTACCTCCAAAGTCTCTGCGGATGCGTAGTCATGTCCTTTTCCTCATGGTATGACGCATGTCTTCACACAAAATGGCTAGAGATGTGACAGTGACCGGTTGAACTTTTTTTCTCTTTTTCTCTCTCCATCACTCTAAACTTCATGTTAACCCCCTGATTTTATGATGTTTTCATTTTAGTCCTTTATCTTTTAATTGTTTTGTATGGTCCTGATTGTTGTTATATAAGTTTGGATTTGTTTCAATTAGGTCTTTCGATTGAAATAGATTATATATTTAGTTGTCAAATTAGTCCTCATTCTTTTAATTTCCGGATTAATTTAGAATCCCTTAACATATTCGGTATAGAAGATTTGAACTTTTCACTTTTTTCCTTTGATTGAATTGATAATATATTTAGTTTTAATTTCGGTTCTTATACTTTTAATTTTTTTATTTTAATTCTTTATTTTTTTATATTTTTTATATAATCCCTATTTTTTTCATGTTTATACATGTGTGCTCTTAGCTTTGATTTATAATTTTTATTATTTTCTGTTTTGTTGAGATAACATTTTTGTGAAAAAATATTCTGAAATTTTAGTTTGTATTTGTAATGTTTGTATTTGTAATGATTTGAAAATTGATATTTCTATTTTTTTTCATTTTTTATTAGTTTTTTTCATTTCAAATGATTTTTTTTAGCTAATATTTTTTATCACTTTTTTTATTTTTGTTTGCTATTTTATTAAAGTTTTTGGATTTTTTTATTATTTATTGAATTTATTGTCCCATTATTCACGCAGTCATAATAATAATAATAATAATAATAATAATAATTTTAGTGTTTTATTCTTTTATTGAATTTATTTTCCCTTATTCATGCAATATTATTGTTGTTGTTATTATTATTAGTAGTAGTAGTAGTAGTAGTTGTGGTTTAGTTTTCTCTTACTTTCTCTTTTGTTAATTTTTTCGAGTTTTTTTTCCCGGAATAATTTATTATTTTTATTGTTTTATCAGTAATAGTAATAATATTTTTATATTTAAGCTTTCGATGTTGTTGTTATGATAGGATGTATTAATATATTTTATTATATCAAACCTTACATGTATAAAAATTATATTTTATTTTAAAACTAGTAAAATATATTAATTATTTCAATCCTAATAGTTATAAAAATTATTAACTCGACTCGCAGGGCAATTTAACTAGTTAACACTATTTACAATGTTTTATTTGGAACTAGATTTATTTATCCTATACACACACACGCACTATATATATTTATAAACATAAAAAATAGCTAATAAAATATCATTATTACTTTTCACATGCCTCAACATTGTCAATTAACAGAACGAATAATTTTATTTCATGAGTTATATTTATCATATCCAATTTACAAAGATGCCTGATTTGACAACTGAATTTTATCGCCAAGGATAAATAAAAATCTAATTTTGTATAAAGGAATGAAGAAATCAATAAATGAAAAAAAATATAACATGTAACTGGCAAAATTATCTCTCTGCATGTGTGTGTGTGTGTAACTGCGATGATTCACCTAAGAATAATGCTCGACTTTATCTGCTTCCCTTAATTGCTCGTTCGATCCTCTGCCTAATGAAAAAGAAAAACTTCTTAACACCTGCCGGCAGCTCCTACAATCCCCTGTCCGGGCAAAAGCTGCTCAATGCAGACATCCACGCTGCCACGTTTCAAGTAGTGATGAATATGAAATAGTCCACTGCACGAGCTACAAATTCATACTTGAACTCTATTCATTGCAGCCCCTTCACCTAGTTTAACTTTTTAGACAAGCTTCGGGCTCACAAATTCAATGCAGCCCCGTCACCTAGTTTTACTTTTTGGACAAGCTTAGGGCTCACAAATTTATCCTGGGAACTGTTGCATACACATCCAGGAAGAGGATTTGCATAAAAGTTCTCTTCCTCCTTAGGAAATGAGCCTGCCTGCCGCCGGTATGGTGCTCCAACCCTGTCTGAATGTAAGCTTTGCACCTGTGAAGAGAATTCTTCCCAGGATAAGGTACCCTTGTCCAGCTGATCAATTAGCGCAACAAAATTTTGTCTGAAATCATATGCATTCTATCATTAGATTGATTTAAAAAGACCAACTTCCTACAAAGATGAAAATTCAACGGAAATGTAAGAGTGAGTTCGTTATCTTACTTGTCTGGATTTATAGTTTTTCGAAATCCTTCAAACCTCCTATGCCCCTGCACAGCTTTGGCCATATTTCCATCATAAGTATATATAAAGACATCACTTTCAAGAGCCACAATGTAATCCAAGGCAGCAAGACGATTTTGATACGGCGTGAAAGGTTCTAACTCATCTGCAGTTGCTAGATTAGAATGAGAAAACACATTTGGGAAATCCGCAAGGAATGGTGCCATGCTATCACTTCCATATATCGGCCCTGCAACTATATAGATAGTTGTAGAGGATGGATATCCCATTGCCTTGAGAAAGGTAGCTGCTTCTCTTGGAGTCATCGGGCATCCACCTTGGAGCCGTCGTGCTTTACTATCAATCTCCTTCTCCTTCCAATGCAGAGTTTTATACCTCATATCCCTTAGCTCACCAGCCTCTTCCTCAGTCAGGTTGTGGCTGCAGCCAGTGAATGCAAGCATGTCTTTCTCATATCTGTTAGTCAACATTTGAGCTGGTAAATTTGCTAATTTTTTTCCTTGTGAAATGAGATAGAGCATTTACAGTAAAGAGAAAGCTAATAGAACCAGTAGATAAGTACCTTAAATGCAAAGCAACATATGGCTCGCTGTTATTTCTTAGTCTATCAACCAATTTCTTCCCAAGATCCACAATCTCCTTCGAATACCGGAGTGCTTCATAATTGGCACGGCATCTTAGCCTCTGGATGTGAGCTGCAAGGCCATTATTAGCCAGCCGTGAATCACTATGGGTAAACCTTATAACTTTGTACTTCTTCAACAATGCAGCCATATCCTCTCTGTAGTATTTAGCCTGAAAATGAAGCAGTAGCTATGATTCCAATAGCAGGGGAGGTTTTATGGTAATACAAGGAAAAATACATATTTAGTTTTCATACCTTTGACCATGAAACAGGTGCCCTTTCAAGGGGCTTCTTGCCTGCATAACGGGGTGGCAAATACTCAACTATATCAATATCACCTTTTAATGATTCCATAAAGTGCCTCCAGTCAAAAATGTCTTTAAAAGTGCTGAAAGGGATTGCAAAATTGCTTAGTTTCAACATTGTAACCGGTTGAAATTTTGACCACTACACCAGTTAGAATTTACATAGAATGATACCTTGGATCCGTCCAAAACGATTCACGGTCAAGAGAAGGAAGAACAAGAGTTGCGTTCATTAACTTTGCAGCAGCAACCATATCACAAATCTGCACATCAATAAAATTTAACAAATCAGCATCAACTGGAATTGCTTTCTGTGATATCGAACTCAGTTAGGGCGTCGTCGACACTGAAACTTACTCCTGTTCTCATTTGATTCAATCCACCATTCGCATGGACAAGAAGGTAACCATTTGTTTTCCTGGGTCCTAAACCAATTTAAAATTTTCAGAAAAAAAGTTAGTCTAGAATCCATCAAGTGCCAAGGTACTGACTAATAATAAGTTTTTGATAGAGGAGCTAAAAACATACTTATTCGACTTCTTGCCGGAGCTATACACTTATAAAAGTTGTCGCTGTTGGGTTTCATCCAAATGTTTGGAATCTGCTGCAAACAAGAATAAACAAACATTCATGATGATTGAAAAGATAGGGTGCTTCTTCATGCAGTAGTACTTTGAAACAAAAATTCACGAGCACGCATATGTCACAACGGCCATGGAAAGACCAAAACAGGCCGGGGAAAAAAACTTATAACTGACTGATCATTCTAAAGCAGCCCATTTACACGCAGTATACATATTTATCGGTCATAAGCCACTACTAGAAAATTCAATGCTTCTCTAGTTGCCACCCATTTTCTTGAGTCGAAAAGAATACCAAAAGACTCATCCCGTTTACACGCAGTATACATATTTATTGGTCAAAGCCACCTCTACTAGAAAATTCAATGCTTCTCTGGTCGCCACCCATTTTCTTGAGTCGAAAAGAATACCAAAAGATGCAACTCAACCCTTGACAGAAAAATAAATAAATATACAAAGATTCATACTCTGATTGTTAGATATAAATTTAAAGAATTGATAGGTTCCAAAAAAAAAAACTTGGCACGATTAAAGATTCATAAAATACATTCAAGTTTAGAATAATATCCATGAATAAATAAATAAATAAAACACCATGGATGCAAATTTTCCTTCTTCTTTTTTTATCAGGAAACAAACAAACGGAAAGTGATAAAAAAAAATAAAAAAAAAAGACTTACAGGAGGAAACTTGTCGAAAAGGGGTGTGGAAATGGAAGGGTGGTTGTCGATGATGGAACGTTGAGCCCTGACCCAATCATCTTTAAAATGTCTGAAAAGAACTATTTTACTATCTTCATGACTATTTTTCTCCATTCGACTCCAAAACAGAACCTTAAGAAAAACCGACAAAACCGCCATTAGCAATAAAACACCGAATATCTTACGACCCATGTTCTTGCCGGATCTCAAACCATGTGAAATCGTAGCCGTCAAATCCTCCAACCCAAGCAACCACGCCTCCGGCACAAAAAAGAACAACTTCCTGCGAAGCAAAAGATACTTTATAACGGGGTGGTGGTGGCTATGGTTGTGATAATGGTAATAAAGGTGGGGGCCCCCGGAAGTGGAAGAGCCGTTAAGATTGTCTTCTTCGTCAGAGAACTCGTGATTATAATCAGAGAAGATAGAGGTTCTGTCAGAGGGGACGACATCAACGCGTCGTCTAGTTGTAGTGGGACCCGAGTGGTTCCTTGGGCTGGCATTGGTGGAAGAGTTACCGGTGGGACCACCGGACGACAGGGTGGTCATGAAATGTTTGAGAGATCGGAGAGTTGCTTTTTTTGTCGTTGTTTGTTTCTGGTGGTGTGGGACGCCTGCGTGCCTGGTTTCTGGCTGGGATGGAAGGGAGGGAGGGAGGGAGGGAGGGAGATAGGCCGTAATGCAAGGGACAGTAGAGGTGTGGAATGGTTTTTCTGGTTTTCGATTTATATTATTCCTCTCTCTCTCTCGCACTCCCTCTCGCTCTCTCTCTGTCTCTCGCTCTCACACACACAAAAACACGCTCTCTGCTCTGATTCATTGACTTATAATGTTCTGGTTTTTTCATGTTATTGGATTAAATGTGAGCTTACCAAACTGACCTTTTAGATTTATTTTTTTCCCCCAGCAAATTCATATTAATAACCAACTTGACCGGCAGCAGTATCTTCTTGAAATTAGTTTAAATTTCAAAGGCTTAAAATTTGAATGTCTTTTTGTTAAAATAATTGGATGATTATCATTTATAAAACATTTTATATAATTTTATGAGCAAAAAAATATATTTTCAGCAAATAAATTAAATCTAAAGATGGACTATAAAATATTTTACACGGGTAAAATATTTTATTTAAAATAATATTTGTGAGAAACAATAACAAAGTTTAGTTTCCTATCATGCAATTAACTAAAAATGGCAACCCTTATACCATATGGCATGCTAGTGACTAGTGAGAGCAATCTTTAGGTGAGGAGCACTATCTCAAATAATCTTGCCTAATTTTTTAAGCAATTAATATTTGAACCATATATATATATATATATTAAAATATGGTTCATTTAAGATCTAATAATCTTTGACTAATTGTTGAAGCAATTAGTAATGGAACCACATGCACACACATGAGGTTCATGTATTAATTGCTTCAGGAATTAGCCAAGATTATTTGATATTAAGTCTATGTTTGATAATGTAGTTGTGTTTGTTTTTTAAAATGATTTTCGTTCAAAAAATATATAAATTAATATTTTTTTATTTTTTAAAAATAATCTTTAATATCAACACGTGAAAATAATATTTTTAAAAATTTAAAGTAAAAAATAAAAATAATTTTTTTCGAATTTTTTTTAAATATAGTGTAAAACATAATTTATCTATATATATATATATATAGGCCTTTGATTCCAAGCGAGGTAAAAGAGAGGAAGTTACATTCACTCCCAGTTGAAATGACACGTTACCAGATCAATACCGAATTGACCGTCACGTTCTTACATAAATTTATAATAAAAAGAAGGTATATAAGGAAAACTGACGTAAAATATAATGACTAAGTCCATTTTAGTTAACGAAATATCAATAATTTCTATTTTTAATTTTCTAATAAACAATTGATAATGATATTCTTCTGCACCTCCATAATTTATATCCGTTATATTTCAACTTTAATTGTCAAGTCGACGAGACATTTACTCATCGCTGCCGCCATGGTGGGACCCTGATACATCATACCCGTTAATTCAACGAAAATCTAATTGAGTCCACATTCAATTAATTTTCTTAAATATATATAAAACCCAATAATATTTTTAATATATATATATATATATATATATATTGAAATGGTTTATTTAACCAAAGTAATTGACCCGAATCCACTCGATTTACTATGTCAATTTTTAAAGTCTAATAATTACGATGATGACAGGGTTTTTTAATAACTAAAAAAAGGAGTGTTTAGCTGTATTTTAAATATATTTTTTAAAAAATAAATAAAATATTTTATTTTTTATTTTAAATTAAAAAATTAATATTTTTATATTATTTTCATATGATTATATTATGAAATCTTAGTATAAGGTTTGAGTGTAGGCAAATTATACTAGTGCTCTCTTGTGGTTGTTATTATGGTGCATAATGTTTTTTAAAGAGTTTTTATTCTTTTAATTTTTATTTTATTCATATTATTTTTCAATTTAGTCTTTTAATTATAATTTCTCATATGATTTGTTTTTTATTTTGATTCTTATTTTGAGATTAATTTTTTCCCTAACTCTTTTGTTAAAAAAAAATTGCTTTTTATTTCATCATTTAATTAAATTTCTCTTTATTTTATTTTCAATATAACACTCATTGTTTCTAATTATTATTGTTTTGTTAAAGTTTCTTTCAATTCAAATTAACCCTCTTCCCTTATATTATTTTTCACCCTTATTTTTTTCTAGTTTCATATTTTGACATTTTATTTGTTAGAAATTCAATTTCATGAGATCTTATCACCCCGTACTGGTGTCTTTTTTTTAAAAAAAAACTATTAGTTTTGTGATTTTTTTAATTTTATTTTTATGAGTGATTTAACCATGAGTTATGTATATCGTTTTATAATATATGTCTTTCTAAACAAATAATTTTTTATTTTTTAAGATATTATTCTGATTCATATATTTTTGTTTTTTTTACACAAATAAATTTTATTTAAAAAAAGAAAAACATTAAAACCCTTTCTGATGCGTTTAGCCTTGCATAATATTATTTTTAAGGTGTGAGTTTATTTGGTAAGTTTCAATTATCACAATATAGTTGAAAATTATGGATTTATTTAATTAAATATTTGCATAAACTTTTCAATAAAAAAGAAAAGAAAAGAAGAAATCATAGGCACAGACAAAGACAATCATTGAAGCCATCACGTTGAGCGGGTGATTCCCGCGTTGGAATGCATTATAATAATAAGGTCGGGATTTACCTAATTTTCGTCTGTGAAAACTGACCAATAAATATCCGGCCTGAAAATCAACGCGGAAATTTGCAAGCTTGCACGTCGTGTCCTTCCTTCCAAGTTCTTGGTTTTGGAGTTTAGCGTCATCTACAAATAAAAGTACATGTCGGAGTTTGCTTCTCTTCAATTTCGGACCAAAATTCAGATTAGACACTTTGAATTTGATTCATGTTTTCTCTTCTCAATAATTTTAATTTTTTATTTATTCTTTTAAAATTATTTCTATATCCAGGCATTATGTTTATATATTCAAATAAATCTTATTTTTTTTCCAGAGAATAAGAAAATCAAATCTTATTTTTTAGTGGTGTTTGGTAAGCATAAGGAATTTGCTCGTGGTGGTGCGAGCTCAACCGAGTCGTCAAAATTGGAAGAAATGGGTGAAGAGCAGAAGGACACGTGCCCTAGCTCTCGTGCATGACTTAGTCACAATACACCTGATGTATTTGAATATTAGACATTGCTGCAACTTTAACGGCCACGCGAAAATGCTTATTATATATAAATATGGGTAATTACTAATTAAATATATTTTTTTATTCAGCACCCAAGCAGTTAAATATCTTTTTCGATTTTACTTTTTCTTTACAAGTACTTTTGTCAAAGCTTTCTTTACTTCTTCTAAACCTTAGTCGCTGCACACCTAACTCTTTTGATTTGTTTTTAAAAAAACCTCTAAATAATAAAAAATCTATTTAAGAGGGTTGGTGAGGTTATTTTTTATTTCAAAATATATTAAATATTTTTTTATATATATATCATAACATCAAAATAACCTCGAAACATAAAAAAAAAAAAAAAATAGCTTACAAATATTTTTAAAATGTAATTTGGCCCATCTAGACCAGAGCTTTGTTCGATACAAAAGGATTTAAAATGGTATAAAAATAATTTATACAAAACTATGATGGGTATTTGACTCTAATGGTCATGGCTCGAGACGAGATATCATGGAAGTGGAGGGTGCATTTTCTACACCCATCTTTTCTATTTTTCAAGCCTCCATAATATAGTGGGAATTAAAAAATAAACTCGTCAAATAATTAAGGAAAAATCCCATCTTTTTATTATTTTTTTTGTCTAAAATAACTAAAAATTTAATAAATCGATGCAAAACTATGAATAAGTTCATATATAGCTATTTAAACTTTCGATAATTATTGGACAATAAATGTTTAGAAATAATGAAAACAAAGAAGAAGAAAAGATGTATAGACGACGTCCTCAGCGTGCTTGTCCCATCTACAATTCATGGAACCGCCGCCAGACCCTCGTTTCTGATCAGCTTCGACTTGTCGGCAACAGATTAAGATTTATTGGAAGGAAGCACCGTATGCCACACATTTCCCAGCAGAAATTATAAGGGTTCTTTAGAGCTGGAATTCCAGGTTTTCTTTCTCTGGACACTGATGCCACTGCTTTAACGTTAGCCTGAGGCTTTGGACAGATGGGTTTGAAACCGCGTGGAACACCACCTTTTGTTCTCATGTTTCCCGTACACGCTCCCATGCATATACATACATATGTATATGCATGTATGTATAAGAAGAAAGAAAAAAGATGAGAATACGGAAAACACACGTACTGGATCTTTTATTTTAAAATGATAAAAAATCATTCTGATAATATCTTACAGAATACATTTATTATTTTATATCCCGGTAACCAGCCGCGATCGATCTGTATACCTCCTTGCAGTGTCGGGCACATGAAATATTCAACAAATAAAATCTTCGAGAGCCGCTGCTACTTGTTCTCTCTCACCCATAGAAGGAAACAAAGTCATGTCACTGCCACGACAGCTATGGCATGCCTGACCCTTGCAGTGGTGTCCTTTCCATCAATATGCCGACTGGGTTTCCTCGACGCCGACTTCAGTTCCGGCGTTCTATACTACTCATTAAATACTGTGGTTTGGAACCATGGAACCAATTTAATTGATATAGAATACTCATTTACATATACAATATCTTTAATGGTAAGTAAATTAAAGATATATTTACATTGAATGTTCCCGCAAAGACATTCTTCGATTGATACCCAATGTATCCAGTAGACATGTATTGTGACTCAAAATCTCCATGATCATAGTCATGGCTTTCGGAAATATCACTGCTGTAATGTGGCCACTCAACATGAATATACGACCTTACACTTCGCGTGCCCAATATCCTATGCAACATTACTTGTATTTAATGTGAAATTTGATAAATGCTTTACAAAAATCTAATAATATATCATAACAAATGTTTGTTTTGTCATACAAGGTTGTCAATACTGTTCCATTCGAAATGGCCAGAACATTCCATGCCATTAAAAAAATCAAGACGAAACGGCGTCGTTTTCGTCTCGGTTTTAATTCCGGCCCGTTTCTAAAATTCCGGCCATAACGTCTCGGTACCATTCCGGGTGTACCGTTCCGGCCTTAAAATCCTCTTTATTTTAATTAATTTATGATTGTGTTTCTAATTTTGAGATTATGTTTGTTTGACTTTGTATTTGTATTGTATAATTTAAAGTTAATTTATCTTGAATTTTAATTATGCTTGTTAAATTAATATTTTAATTTTTTTCATATATAATTAATTATATATGAGCAGTACAACCCCAAAACGGCACGCTGAAATGCTTTAAAACCGAAATGTTCCGTACCAATAGAAAAATCAAAACGATGACCAAAACGGTATTGACAACCTTGATACATACGCTGTCAATGAGGACAATATCTATAAAGCTAAAGCTAAAAGAGCTCACAGTTTTGAACAGTGTTTTTACATTATTCATCTATACTCAAAAACATTATGTACTTGAATAGTTAAATTATATTATAATATAAGTATTATTTATCGACTTGTACAGCACAACAAGGTTGCTTGGTCGAGTGGTTAAGGCGTATGGTGCCTAACGAAGGTGAGAGTTCGAATCTCGGCAAAATTGATTTTGAATAGTAACATGTACTTTCCCCTTGCATTTTTTTTCTAATAACCGGGCTATCTAGAATAGTTCACTCGCACCACGATTAATCTCCACACCCATTTTTTTTCCAATAATGAACAGTGATTTTTTTCACTGTTCATTACTGTTACAAAAGGGGCTTCATGTTTTTTTTTTTTAACTAGGCTTCTTTTTTTTATAACCGAGGTATCTGTCGCAGCTTACACGCACCACAACTAATCAACAGACCCATTTTTCCTTAATATTTTTTTTGCCACTTATACATTTTTCTTGGATTTTTTATGACAGGGATATCCAAATTAGTTTATACGCACCATGAATTTTTTAATGAACAGTGATTTCAACTGTTCATTACTGTTTGAAAATGGGCTTTCTGTTTTTTTTAACAAGGCTTTTATATATATATATATATATATATATATATATATATAACTGAGGTATTTGTTTCAACTTACACGTATTACGACTAATCTTTAGACCCATTTTTTAATTAGTGCTTTCCTGTTTTTTTTTTTTTTGGCCACTTATATGTTTTTTTTAATGACCGACGTGCCCAGGTCAATTTACGCACACTGTAATTTTTTTTCCTCCTTACTATTTGTAAAGGTGCTTTCCGCTTATACTTTTTTTATAACCATGCTCCCTTTTTTTTTGTTTTTTTATAATCGAGGTGTCTGGGCCAGCTTACGCGCACTACGACTAATCTCTTAACCCATTTTTTAAAAATATTTTTTTCCTGTTTTTTTCTACTTATAATTTTTTTTAATAATCGGGTGTCCAAGTCAACTTAGGCTAACTTTCAAACATGAATGAACACGAAAATCACGGTAATGAACAGTAAAAGATACATTCCCCTTGCACTTTTTTTTAATAATCGGGTTGTCCAATGCAGTTTACGCGCATCACGACTAATCTCGAACCCACTTTTGTTTTTTCCACTTATATATATTTTTTATTTTTTTATAACTGGGGTATCCGAGTCAGCTTACTCGCACCATGATTTTTTTCCCCCCATATATATTTTTTTATAACCAGGGTGTCCGGGCCAGCTTACGCGCGCCATGAATAATCCCAGGACCATTATTTTGTACATTTTTTTTTCTGTTTTTTCACTTATAAATCCATTAACAGTCATGAAAAGAAGATAAGTATTATAGAGCTCATTCAAGACTTATTTATAGCATTTCATCCAACCCCTTATTCTTATAAACAAAAGGAAAAGGTAGTCACCCATGTTGTTTCGAAGTTGTAGTTGGATTTTTTGTCTCCTTTGTTGTCCTCACTTCATGACCCAAATAAGGTTGTATTGGACCCCTCCTGCACTTGAATAAGATGTACTAGGGTCTTCTCTTGATACTCCAATGGTCATTGCAATTCTGATTTGGTTGAAACCTTCAAAACTAATGTATTCAACGCTTCTTTCAATGTCTTCGTCTTAGATCGAGTCATTAGACTATTTGAGACATGTAATGGGTCCTTGCTGGTGTTTCTAGGCTAGTCTGCATCATCCCCTCTCTCCTCAAAAGGATTCAATCTCGAATCAAAATTTATGTCAAACAATATAAGATCAACAATATTAAAGGTAGTACTAACACCATACTCATTTAGAAGGTCAATTTTGTATGCGTTGTCATTGATTCTCTCTAAAACTTGAAATGGACCATCACTACAAGGCTGTAATTTTGATTTTCTTTGGTTAGAAAATTGTTCCTTTCGTATGTGTACCCAAACCCAATCACTAGGTTGGAAAACAACCATTTTACATCCCTTATTTGCTTTAAAAATGTAAAGTTTGTTTTTTTTTCTCTATTTGCTATTGAACTCCCTCATGGAGTTGTCTCATCTTATTTGTCTTCTCTTCACCATCGAAACTTATCATTTCTTCATAAGGTAAATTATTTAAGTCCATGGGAGTTAGTGGATTAAAACCATAAACAATTTTAAAAAGAGAAAAACTAGTGGTCAAATGCACAATTCTATTATAAGCAAACTCAACAAAAGGCAAATATTTTTCCCAACTTTTTAAATTCTCTTGAATTACAACACACAAAAGTTGAGATAATGTTTTATTCACTACCTCTATTTGTCCATCTGTTTGGGGATGACATGTTGTTGAAATAAAAATTTGGTTCCCAACTATTCTCATAAGGTCTTCCAACAGTAGCTAAGGAACATAACATCATGATCTGACACTATACTCTTAGGAATGCCATGCAAATATATAATCTCCCTAAAGAACAAGTCTAAGATATAAGATGCATCATCTATTTCATGGCATGTAATGAAATACGTCATTTTAGAGAACCTATCAACCACAATTAAAATAAAGTCTCTGCCTTTCTTTGACCTAAGTAAACCTAAAACAAAGTTCATAGAGATATCTATCTAAGGTCAGTAGGCACATGTAATGGTGTATAGAGTCCATGTGATTGCACTTTATATTTTGCCTTTCGACAAGCAATGCATTGTTCACAAATTTGTTACACATCTCTTTTCATCTTTGGGCAATAGAAATTCTCATGCAATACATCCAAGGTTTTCGCAACCCCAAAGTGACCCATTAAACCACCCCCATGTGCTTCACAAACAAGCAATTCACGCAAAAAACTAGCAGGAACACACAATTTATTCTCTTTGAACAAATAACCATCCATAAATGTAAACTTATCAAAAGCCGAACGTCCATATGCATTATGAATCTCGGCAAAGTCAAAATCATTACCATGCAATTCCTTCACATATTCAAAGGCTAGCAATCTAGCATTCATGGTGTGTGTTGCTACCCAAATTTTGACCTTTTATTTTTTATGTTTCGGAAAAAAGACAAAAAAATATAAAAAAAGACAAAAAATATATAAAAGGCAAAAAATATAAAAAAGAACAAAATCCAAAAAATATCGTGGTACGGGTGCAAAATTGAACAAATTGAGAATTTAACAGTCAATGCAGGGTCAAATCGCACAAATTAAAAATCAAGGACCAAATTAAAAAGACGCGCAAGCTGAGGGCTGATTGTGAATTTTTGACTTTGGAAAACTCTATAAATAGAGTATTAAGCCACCACAAAAAAGGACCCAAAAAAAAAATATACACTCTCAAAAACCCTAAACCTACAAAAAAACCCTACCCCAAAATTTTCTTTCAATTTTTTTAAGGGGCTGCGCCGCCACCCTCATCTTGGCAGCCGCAG
This sequence comes from Salix dunnii, assembly GCA_015731905.1. Lineage (NCBI taxonomy): Eukaryota > Viridiplantae > Streptophyta > Magnoliopsida > Malpighiales > Salicaceae > Salix > Salix dunnii. The sequence goes on from CM027674.1 coordinate 11,752,340, forward strand.
CCCCACCCCACTTCTTCCTTCAGCCCCTGCTCCGGCAACTAGCCACCAGCCTCATTTTTCTTTTTCACTTTCCCTCTCTTTCTCCCCGGCCAGCTGCCCACTCTCCCTGGTCCACGCTCTCACTCGCCATTTCCCTTCCTTTCTCTCCGACCAGACACCCCCAACCTTTTCCCCTCACTTCCCCTTTGATTTTTCCCATCTCTCTTCCTTTTCCCTCGGTCTACTCCAAGCCACAGTTGCAGCCCATCACTCTCCTCCTTGTTCCTCCGTCCCAGCCTCTCTTAGTCACCGATTCCACCCACGATCTCACTCCTCTGCTCCCCATGGTCTCCTCCCTTCATCGACAACCTCTTCCACAACAACACAACCCCTTCCACGGCAGAGCAACCCATCAGCCTTATAGAAGAAGAACATGAGTCGAGATTTGAAGAAGAAGAAACCGAGAACAGATCGGAGTGAGAAGAAGAAGATTGGTCCGATCTGAAAGAAGAATGACCCAGCTGCCTTGGTATGTTGTTTCTGTGTTGTCTGCATTTTTTTGTTTTGTGTTTTTGCAGGTCTCTGTTGAAGCCCTCACCGGCGAGAAGAAGAAGAGGGAAATGGAAGAAGAGAAAAACGGGCTGAGAGGAGAACAACCCAGATGGCCTTGCTTGCGTTTGTGTTTGCTTTGTCTGTGTTTGCAGGTCACGTGGAGGCCATTGCCGGCAGGACGAAGAAGAGAAGGAGCAGATCTAATTTGCTGCCCCCCTGTTTTTTTACTGTTCACCGGCGGCGCGTGAAACCACGCGCCTCCAGTGGCGGTGGCGCGTGAACAGACGCGCCACCAATGTCCCATGCTGCCACTATTCGAGAACTGCCTCCTGAGGCCATTTATGTAATTTTCTTTATATTTGTGTATTTATTTAAATTGTTATTGTATTTTAATTATTATTTGTAAAATATAAATGAAAAATACAATGTGTGTGTGAGTTGTATTTTTCAGTTATAAAAAAGTGATGAAAAGAAATGAAGAAAAAGAGAATGTGTGTGTGTGTGTGTGTTTTGTTTTATTTGTTCAATTATTTATGTTGTTTTGTTAAGGAAAAAGAATATAAAATAAAAAATATGTACTTTTTTGTTACGGAAAAAGAATATAAAACTAAAAAATATGTGTTTTCTTTGCAAATGGCCAAAATGTTTATTTCCCAAAAATTAAATTTAGATTTAATATCAATTTTATTAAATCTTTCAAATTGGCCTAATATTAAATAAATCGTCAAATTAATTCATGGCAATATGTTATTAATTTTAGGTAATAATTGTCGGATTTACGCGTAGGCTAACATTTACATATTCGGGAATAACCACCAAAATCATCAGTATTATTCTGAGCGGTGATCGATTTCTTTATGAATCGATCAATCGTGAAATTAATGCATGGGGATTAATGGTTAATTTCAGGTGGTAAATGAAGAAACTACAAGTAGCCTAGCATTTGCATATCTGGAAATAATCAATAAAATTCACTGGATTATTTTGAGCGACAACCGATTTCTTTCGCAAATCGGAAAATTTTTTCATTTGAATAATTATGACCCGTCGAAATATTTAAAATCACGTCAAAAATAGTCAATGCAGCTTACCTCAGGTAAGGCGTACTAAGGGTGCTAATACCTTCCCTATATGCAACTAGTCCCTTACCCTCGAATCTCTGACCAGACCAGCGCAAATTGGGTGATCCTAGCGACCCTCAACAGCAAGGTGGCAACTCCTCAACAACTCCATTGCAAGACCCCAAAAAGACCCCTCTCGACGGGGGACGCCGCGCGGCAACGTGCGACAGGATGGCGACTCCACTGGGGACAGGTATTTTTTCTGAAAAATATTGGAATGAGCTTTGAATAATTTTGATGTGATTATTTGTTTTGATGTGTTTGAATTATATGTGTGTTTATTTTTGGGTCAAGTTTTTCGTATTTTTTATTTTGTGTATATATACATATGGCCATGCATTTTTAGTGGGTTTGTTTTCCTGAAATATAAAAATAAATCCTAACTGGCTATTATTCACTATCAGTGTTTGGATAAATAAATCCCAAGGGATCAATATCCAAAATATTCGACGGGAATAACTTGCTATTATTCACTATCGGTGTTTGGATAAATAAATCCTAAGGGGTCAATATCCAAAATATTCGACGGGAATAATTTGCTATTATTCACTATCGGTGTTTGGATAAATAAATCCTAAGCGGTCAATATCCAAAATACTCGACGGGAATAATTTGCTATTTAGGGCTATCGGTGTTTGAATAAATAAATTCTAGAGGAGTCTATATCTTGTCATTTGTAGTTTGCAACTTTAAGTTACGTGGGGGACTAGCAGCTTACCTATGACTTGAGTCAAGGTTGAAGTTTGTGTAAACCCCAACTCTTCGCTGAGTGCTTAGACTGCTAGTGATTGGTATACGTACCATCCCATTATCTGCTAAGCCCCCATATGGCCTTCACGAAAGGTGATCACTGGGACGGCAAGAGACCCTGTTTAGAGACCAAAGTAGCAAACTCACCATTTGTTATGCAAAGATTAGAACCAAGCATTAGGGTGTATGCTCTTTTCATTTTGTTGTGCATTAAGGCAAACCTTTCTTGAAACATCTTCAATTCAAGATTTTCGGGTGACACAGTCGTTATCATTCGGTAAATTTTCAGCGTAGGGTTTAAGCAAAAAAAAAAAAAACAAAACAAAAATATGCATGTACATTTCAATATTCATTCCCACAGTTTTTTGTTTATCATGCAATTGTTACAATCACATATCACCTCAAAAGGCGAGTCCGTCAAAAAAAAAAACAAAAAAAACAAAAAATATGCATTTACATTTCAACATGCATTTTCACAGTTTGTTTATATCATGCAATTATTACAATCACATATCACCTCAAAAGGCGAGTCCGTCAAAAAAAAAAATGCATTTACATTTCAACATGCATTTTCACAATTTGTTTATATAATGTAATTGTTATGATCACGTCACTCCTCAAAAGGCGAATCCGTCAAAAAAAAACCAAAAAAGCATATATTTTTCAACATGCATTCTCATAGTTTTTGTTTAGCATGCAATTGTTAAAATCACGTGTCACTCCTCGAAGAGCGAGTCTCTAAAAAAAAAAAAACCAAACATGCATACATCTCAACATGCATTCTCATAGTTTGAAATAGGGGTCCCTCAATCTGTCATCCTCCGAAGGGTCAAGAGTCATGGACATATGACACTACTGAGAAGAACTCACACTGATACAGAGACATCATTCGATTTTTTTCTGCAAGCCAACAATAGAATTCTCTGCTCTCTAGTTAAATCAGTCGAGGCACATGCTCAGATATCATCTGCAAAGTGTTAATGCATTCGTCAATGAAGATTTCGGAAAATTCAGGTTCCCGTTGAAGGGATGCAGTTAGTCCATATATGAGTCCAATTTCAGAAAGCAAGCATCAGTCAAAGAAGTTGTCAGTCTATCAATTGCTTTCTCTCTAAATCATGTGGAGTTTTGTGGCACTGTCAGATCAAGGAATTATATGCCGACACACACAATATACCATGTTATTTTGCGAGCAAAGATAAAGTATCCCGAGTGTGCAAACATAATATGGGATTGTTGAATCTATTCTGGTGTCTGAAAGGTTAAAGCATGTGCACTGCAAGATTACATTGCTCGACGAAGTGAAAATTGCCGCAAGAGAGTCTTGTCGTCGTCTAACGAAATTGTTCATGATTGGCATACTTTTGTGATTTGTTTAGAGTGCTTTCTAACTTGATTCATTTTTTGTCCAATAAGAAGCGCGGTGGAGCGCAAAAAAAAATGCCTTCTTTTTGCGACATAATCCAGATGAGGGAGATGACTAGTTGCAAGAATTTCAGTATTCAAGTGTGAAAATTAATCAGCAAAAGGCAAGTCAAGTTTTGTAGAGAATATTATCATCGGCAGTGTCAGTAATGAATTATCGCGATCATGAGCAAGATCAATGAGCAGCGACAATACAGAAATGATTGATTGAAAAGTCTGAGAAAGGTGTCGTAGTCAATAATTTTCTTATGGAATCTCATCGGCCATCACTTTGTTTTGGGGTTAAATCATCATTTCAGTGAAACATGTGTTTTTCTTGTCTTTTTGTTGTTTTGAAATCAAGAGATGTTTGACATTTTTATTTTTGACAATATTTTGATCAAACTCCAACATGCAAAATTGAAAGTTTATCATTCTTGAAAATTAAAAAAAATTGATTGTAGAATTGACTCAACTTTGTTTAAATGACATGATGACCAATACCAGGTGACGAAACAAATTTTTGAGCCATACACCGAGTTTTGAACCACATCATAGAACCAAGCTTTATTAGTATGCATATTGACATGTAATGGATTCGGTAGTTATGGACCCGTGAATCATGACTCTTGCACGTCCAAATCATTACACTGGACGAGGTCAAAATTTATCAATTAAAATCAATTTTGCTTGAAACGATAAAAGGCCATCTTTGTTTATTCCTTCACTATTCTTGAAATGTGTATCCCTTGTTAACCCCAATTTGAGCCTGATATTATTTGTTTGAAAAAAACCCGACATGGATCACACCCTCATACTGGGGGCAAATAAGAGATTTGCAGTTTGATGATACAATGATAACGTTAGAATTAACAAAAAGGGGGATGTTTAAGAATGAAAAGCCAACATTGGAGAACAAGCAAATTGAGGTAGGACATGACAAAAATCAAGAGTCAATGTTAAGGACAAGTTCAAATATTGAAAAAAAGAAGAAGAAAAAAAAGCAAGAAAAAAAAGAGAGAAAAAAGAAAAAAGAAAAAAGAAAAGAAGAGAATATTGAACTATACCATGTCCATTGGTATCTTCAGTCAAACCTCATGTGAGAAGAATGTTATAAAGATTATCGAGTCTTCAAGATAGGTTATCCATCAAATAAAGATCTTGCAGAATTGTTTTGTTAGACTATATTGAGTGCAACAAAAGATGGAATAACGTTAGACGACAAATGTTGGTTCGGGTTTTAGCATTTCCCTTTTAAGTTTGAAATTGTTAATGAAAGGAATGATATGGTTGTAGAGATTCTTAGAGCATTGGTTGATTGATAAAGAAGATCACGTTAAGATAATTAACATATTTTTATGAAATCTCTTCTACAAGGATAACAAGAGAAAAGGGTTGACGACTAGCAAATGGTGATCCTTGGTCTTCGAAACCCTTAAACACTTTTTTGAGCCTATAAATATCCTTTTTCTTTTATAGCCATCAACCATAGCCTCATTATATGCTTTTAAAAGTCCTTCTTGATCAAGCAAATAATTTTAACTGATAAGTGGCGTTCTCAAAATTGTTAAAGTTTTTCCATGAGGGTTATAATTTCATGAAGTAAATTACAAGTTGTTATGCATATTGATAAGGTAAAGTACTGAAAAATGAGACAATTTTTTCAACTGAACCTCAGATCTTTACTTGACACTCAAATTGTTGTGGAAACCCCAAATTATTACTTCATCGTGTACCATCATATTTCATACCCCAAAATCAGAGATTTGAATTGGAACAAAAAAAAACCGTAAAAAGGCAATTTCAATCTCACAATGAGTCAATTACTGTTTGGAAAATACAAAATATTTACAGGTCTGCATTTATTAAATATCGTGTGTTGGGTATTTGACCAAATGAATTTGATTTTCAACAAATGACATCTCTTTGATTTTAATGCAATGATTAGACTTTGGATGCACATGATCATTGAAATCGATGACTTAATTTCAGAACAAGAAAGATGTACAAACAGAGGAAATATTGACTGGATTTGCAGAATCTTTGACATTGACAATTCTTGATTATCATCGGAAAGCTCAGCAGTTAGAGGCCACAGTGTGGATCTTGATAAGAATGCAGAAATTTCACATCAGCTTGGGGGCAAAGAAATACAAGTAAATAATGATCCAGTGAAATTCATCAATGAGCACCAACAAATTCAACTCAGGGCGGCATTGCTTAGTAAAATATGATGATTTAACAAGCTCTAGCAACGGTTGAGACTAGCATCGCAGTTGAAGGGCATCTTCAGATTTTGAAATATCAGCTGACTCGCGGATTTGGTTGTCTCCAAAAAGATTTTATCGCATAAGTGCATCTTGATAAATGTTGAAGAGTATGCAAGATACCAGGGTTGACTGGGGAATAATTTGTTTTGAAGCCAGTCGACTCAAGGTTCAGTTCACCGCATGAATATGGGAGACAAAAAGAACCTCGTAAATGAAAGCATTATAATTCTTTGCATGGACTAAGAAGAATTTGTTCAAAAAAAATTGAGTCTATAATGAAGAGTTTTGGATTGTAAGACCACAATTGCATCAATTCAAGGCATATTTCATCGCATGAATGTGGGTGGCGATATCATTACATCTCTTCTCACGGGCCGAGAGAAATTTATTGATGATAGCATGGATCATGCGACGAGGAGTTTTAGGTGCATTTATGGATGACCTGACAATTCCATGAAGATTGATGATGATATATGCAGAAGTAATATGATTCAATTAACGAAAAAACTCCATGACTGATTGGCAACCGAAGATGAGATCAGCATTAGCAAGCCTTGCAATGAGTGTTGGCAGAACACACGCAAACCAAAGAGCTATTATTGAGAGAATTCAAGAAAGCTGATGACTTGTTACACTCTTTCACAATGAATCAAGTGACACTACACTTAGGGGCAAGGTCAGACTTGATAAACAATGAGAGTAGAGATTATCGTAGATAGCCCAGAATAAGCAATGCGTTTAAGTTGGGTGAATGAATGATAACAAAGCTTTGGGGACTAGGCAAAGACATCCTATGACATTGGAGCATCAGAGAAAGAGGGACCTATATTTCTCAGGTAAGTACATGCATCATCATGCATTGCATCCCCATCTTCATCAACTACAACCGGGATGGTCACCCGTTATAATGAGACTTTCACCTTCATCTTCCACTGGGTCGGTCACCCGTTAGAATGAGACCTTCACCTTTATTTTTCATTCGGGCAGGTCACCCGTCATAACCAGACCCGGGTAAGTCACCCGTCACTATCGAGACTCCACTAACTAGGGCAGGTCACCCGTCATAACCAGACCCGGGTAAGTCATCCGTCACTATCGAGACTCCACTAACTCGGGCAGGTCACCCGTCATAACCGGACCCGGGTAAGTAATCTGTCACTATCGAGACTCCACTAACTCGGGCAGGTCACCCGTCATAACCGGACCCGGGTAAGTCATCCGTCACTATCGAGACTCCACTAACTCGGGCAGGTCACCCGTCATAACCGCACCCGGGTAAGTCATCCGTCACTATCGAGACTCCACTAACTCGGGCAGGTCACCCGTCATAACCGGACCCGGGTAAGTCATCCGTCACTATCGAGACTCCACTAACTCGGGTAGGTCACCCGTCATAATGAGACCCGGGTAGGTCACCCGTCATAATGAGACCCGGGTAGGTCACCCGTCACCATTGAGACCCTCCTTCACTATCTTCCATTCGGGTAGGTCACCCTTTATAATGAGACCATTTCCACCATTCTATTTTTCTTTACAACACTTACCATTTAAAGTCTGTTACAAGACTTTAGTCGTAAGCATTGTAAAGAGGGGGCATCTGTTGCTACCCAAATTTTGACCTTTTATTTTTTATGTTTCGGAAAAAAGACAAAAAAATATAAAAAAAGACAAAAAATATATAAAAGGCAAAAAATATAAAAAAGAACAAAATCCAAAAAATATCGTGGTACGGGTGCAAAATTGAACAAATTAAGAATTTAACAGTCAATGCAGGGTCAAATCACACAAATTGAAAATCAAGGACCAAATTAAAAAGACGCGCAAGCTGAGGGCTGATTGTGAATTTTTGACTTTGGAAAACTCTATAAATAGAGTATTAAGCCACCACAAAAAAGGACCAAAAAAAAAATATACACTCTCAAAAACCCTAAACCTACAAAAAAACCCTACCCCAAAATTTTCTTTCAAATTTTTTAAGGGGCTGCACCGCCACCCTCATCTTGGCAGCCGCAGCCCCACCCCACTTCTTCCTTCAGCCCCTGCTCCGGCAACTAGCCACCAGCCCCATTTTTCTTTTTCACTTTCCCTCTCTTTCTCCCCGGCCAGCTGCCCACTCTCCCTAGTCCACGCTCTCACTCGCCATTTCCCTTCCTTTCTCTCCGACCAGACACCCCCAACCTTTTCCCCTCACTTCCCCTTTGATTTTTCCCATCTCTCTTCCTTTTCCCTCGGTCTACTCCAAGCCACAGTTGCAGCCCATCACTCTCCTCCTTGTTCCTCTGTCCCAGCCTCTCTTAGTCACCGATTCCACCCACGATCTCACTCCTCTGCTCCCCACGGTCTCCTCCCTTCGTCGACAATCTCTTCCACAACAACACAACCCCTTCCACGGCAGAGCAACCCATCAGCTTAGAGAAGAAGAACACGAGTCGAGATTTGAAGAAGAAGAACCCGAGAACAGATCGGAGTGAGAAGAAGAAGATTGGTCCGATCTGAAAGAAGAATGACCCAGCTGCCTTGGTATGTTGTTTCTGTGTTGTCTGTATATTTTTGTTTTGTGTTTTTGCAGGTCTCTGTTGAAGCCCTCACCGGTAAAAAGAAGAAGGGGGAAATGGAAGAAGAGAAAAACGGGCTGAGAGGAGAACAACCCAGCTGGCCTTGCTTGCGTTTGTGTTTGTTTTGTCTGTGTTTGCAGGTCACGTGGAGGCCATTGCCGGCAGGACGAAGAAGAGAAGGAGCAGATCTGATCTGCTGCCCCCCTGTTTTTTTACTGTTCACCGGCGGCGCGTGAAACCACGCGCCGCCAGTGGCGGTGGCGCGTGAACAGACGCGCCACCAATGTCCCATGCTGCCACTGTTCGAGAACTGCCTCCTGAGGCCATTTATGTAATTTTCTTTATATTTGTGTATTTATTTAAATTGTTATTGTATTTTAATTATTATTTGTAAAATATAAATGAAAAATACAATGTGTGTGTGAGTTGTATTTTTCAGTTATAAAAAAGTGATGAAAAAGAAATGAAGAAAAAGAGAATGTGTGTGTGTGTGTGTGTGTTTTGTTTTATTTGTTCAATTATTTATGTTGTTTTGTTAAGGAAAAAGAATATAAAATAAAAAATATGTACTTTTTTGTTACGGAAAAAGAATATAAAACTAAAAAATATGTGTTTTCTTTGCAAATGGCCAAAATGTTTATTTCCCAAAAATTAAATTTAGATTTAATATCAATTTTATTAAATCTTTCAAATTGGCCTAATATTAAATAAATCGTCAAATTAATTCATGGGAATATGTGATTAATTTTAGGTAATAATTGTCGGATTTACGCGTAGGCTAACATTTACATATTCGGGAATAACCACCAAAATCATCAGTATTATTCTGAGCGGTGATCGATTTCTTTATTAATCGATCAATCATGAAATTAATGCATGGGGATTAATGGTTAATTTCAGGTGGTAAATGAAGAAACTACAAGTAGCCTAGCATTTGCATATCTGGAAATAATCAATAAAATTCACTGGATTATTTTGAGCGACAACCGATTTCTTTCGCAAATCGGAAAATTTTTTAATTTGAATAATTATGAACCGTCGAAACATTTAAAATCACGTCAAAAATAGTCAATGCAGCTTACCTCAGGTAAGGCGTACTAGGGGTGCTAATACCTTCCCTATACGCAACTAGTCCCTTACCCTTGAATCTCTGACCAGACCAGCGCAAATTGGGTGATCCTAGCGACCCTCAACAGCAAGGTGGCGACTTCTCAACAACTCCATTGCAAGACCCCAAAAAGACCCCTCTTGACGGGGGACGCCGCGCGGCGACGTGCGACAGTGTGTAAAAGAATATACCTACATGAAAGTGCGTCAGCTACAGTGTTCATTGTCATAACCCAATTTTTAGGTTATTCCCCAAAATTTATCCAAAATTAAAAATAAAATAAAATAAAAGGGGCTGGTATTGGTAGAAAAATCAATGTGTAAATTTTGTTTGTTTTCAGGAGCCCAATCATATCTCTTTCATGCCAAAAAATAAAGAAAAATACAGATTCAAAGCTAAAGTGACTTATTATTGAATAAATCTATGTAAAAGTTAAGTCGAAAGACATAATTATATTTTGTGGGGCTATTTGATTTAATCTTCAGCCAATTTAAAGTGTAATTATGTTTAATAATTAATTTATTGAAGGATTTAATTAAGTGCGAAGACTTAATTGTACTTTAAATTGGTCACATTAGTTTTATTGAAGACTTAATTGATGAAAAATCAAGTTCTTAAATTTAATTCGGGCTCAATCGAGAATGTTGGAATTTTCAAAGACTAAATTGAATTTTCCAAGCCAATTATGCGACGTCAGGGGTTAAATTGAAGACAATGAGAATTTAATGGTCAATTAAGGATCAAATCACATAAATCGAAAGCCAAGGAACAAAATAAGAATTACGCACAAAGCTAAGATTGTTGTTGAAATTCTGACGGGGATACAATTGTATAGAATTAAAAGTTCAAAGCCAATTACAGTGCAATTAAAACAATTACAAATTAAAAGACCAAATTGCACTTCTACCTTATCCCAAAATTGTAGTCCCATCGTATGCCTTTTGTTGCATTGTTGTTGCCGATCTACCACTACAGGAACCCCACTACTGACACGCCACCACTACAAGTATGCCAATGTTGACAGGCCATCACCCACCGCCGACAGCCGCAAGAGTTGAGCCACCGATGCATGCAAGTTATGCCTATAAATAGCGAGAAAAAAACCATGCAGGGGGGAGAAAAATTTATGAAGACAGATAGAGAGGGAAAAAATAACAGAGAGGAACAACATAACACAAAGGAAAAATCACATGGAGAGAGGAGAATTTACAGTAGAATTTTGTAGAAAAAACATGCAAAACTCACGAGGAAGAAGAAGACATCACACAAAAATCATACCATCATCCTTCATCTTTCTCGGCACCGGTCGTAGCTCTCTCTCTCTCTCTAAAACCAGTTAGTTGACAGGTCTCTTTCTCTTTCCTTCGATAGCAACTCTAGCTAGCTCCCCACATCAGTAGCTACTCCTACCTCAGCCCAGGTAACCTCAACGTAGCAACTGGTCTCCAACGACACCACAATAACGAAGTAACAGAGGCGAACAATAGTAACATACCAGTCCTTCCGTTGCTCCTCCTGGACACCATATGCCACCATTTTCAACGCCATCATCACAGAGAGAACCATCATGATCTCCTCTACCTGGCGGCAGTGGCAGGTGAACCTCTCATCACCACAGGTCACCCTCTATTTTACTATTCACATAACACGTGAACAGTGCAAGTGAATTAATTCACTACATTGTTCATGTGTTCTCTTTCTTTCTTTCTTTTCTTTTCTATTTTTTCTTTAGGCCGGCCTCTCTCGGCCCAGCCTAGTTGACTGGGTTGGGCCCAAGTCTACTAGACTTGGGCCCTTAGCCAACCTTGGCGGGGCTAGGCCTATTCCAAATATTTTTTTTAAAAACAAAAAATATATTAAAAAAACAAAAAATATGTTGTTTTCTTACATATGGTCGAATTCCAAAATTTTTCAAGTATATTTTTCGTAAAAAATATATGTTGCATCTTTCTCATATTTTGAATGAAAATTGGATATATATAATGATGTCTTTAGACATTGAAAATTGTGAATAATGTTTTTATTAGTATGTAGTATTAAACTTCCTTATCTTTATGGATATAATCAAACATCAAATGATATATGGTGAAACTAATCGGGGTGTTACAACATATATGTAAATGGAGAAACTTGTTCGAGATCTAAAATAAATACCTATCATGTGACACTGATGTGCTAAATTAAATACTCATGTTTAATCATAAAATGTATCTATATAAATACATCATTTATCTATGCAACTCAATATCATATATAAGCCTCACGATGATTTAACTAGTCATAATCATCATTTTACTATGTCAAAAAATCTAATGACTTGATTAAAGAAAAATATTTTATTTATGCATGATATTTAAAATTTAAATTAAATAGAATATAATAAAAAGAATATCAATCAAAATATTATATAATTTGAGGTTTGGAATAAAATTATTTCTAATTCCATAGGTGTCAGTCACTCAAAACTTTTATACTTAAGGGATGGTAGTACAATTTAGCAGTTAAAAATGGAATAAATATTTCTACACACACAGATATATATATATATATATATATATATATATATATATATATATATATATATATATATATATAAGTAATAGTATATTAAACCATACTGTAATAAGTTATTATTATTATTATTATTATTGTACTAACTTGAACCCAGCTCTAAGGTTACTCAATCATCAAATTAATCCACAAAAGAAGGTCCTTGCTTGGCAGATGATTTATAAGTAGGGCTGACGAGATTTTGAAGCTCGCAAATTTATTTCCAAAGGACACCGCCAGCATCATTGCTCGATAAGAACTATGGCATGTAGACAAGGCAGCACTTGGTTTGAAGAAGATTATCCCGTGTGTGAATGCGAGGTGGGTGGTGGCACTACGCCACATTTGGGCTCCATAAAGCAGTTGAAATTAAACAATAAGGACTCGTCTCCTCTGTGAGCTTCACCAACCCCAACATTACAAATTAAACAGCTAGCTCCGACACATGTTTCTTGAAAAAATAAAATAAAAAATCAAAAGCTAGCCAGCAAATGACAGGTTCACATTTACAAGAATAAGCAAAGCATTCCTTCTTCTCGATGGCACACTCAACAAAGGTTATTAATTCCATTCTGTTCTGGTTAGAATGGCCGGAATATTTTGTATTATTAAGAAAATCGAGATAAAACGATATTGTTTTCGTCTCGGTTTAAATGCCGGCCCATTTTGGAAATTCTGGTTAAATTCCGGCCGGAACGTTCCGGTACCGTTCCGGCCTCAAAATCCTTTTTTTTTTAAGATTATGTTTAAAATTATTTTGATTAACCTATTGTTCGGTTTCTAATTTTAAGATTAAGTTTGTTTGATTTTATATTTGTATTGTATAATTTAAAGTTAGTTTATCTTGAATAAAATTATACTTGATATATTAAAATTTTAATTTTATATATATATATATATATATATATATATATATATGAACAGTATAATCCCAAAACGGTATGCCGAAACACTCCAAAACTGAAACATTTCATTTCAATAGAAAAATCAGAACGACAATCGGAACGATATTGACGAGATTGCTAGTGTAACCCAATCTTCATTGCAATCATGAACAGTACGAAGATTGGTGATGGCCAAGTGCATTGGCATGCCCAAAAAGCTAAAAGCGGTGGCAACAGCAAATAGAAGTATCTAGAATGGATCGTAGTCGGGACATGCTTGGAAGTATCTTGTGACTTAAGATTAATGTTCATATTGTCTTATATATAGCTTGTTTGTATATGGTGGAAAACACTTTTAATATACTAACTGACCAAAACACTCTCCAAACCAAGGTTCCCATTTGTAGTTTCTTCCTTCCGGCCCCACAAGGGAGAAAATTGGGTGTTCGTCAGGCTCTCTCTCTCTCTCGCTCTGCTGCACATGGACAGACACACATATATGTGTATCGATGCTGCTATCTTTCTGCTTTAACCACAGCAGAACTGAAGAGTTATAAAAATCCCTCTCTCGGTAATCCAAACTTTTCTCATATTTTAAACAACTCTTTCTTGAATTATCTTCATTTTTTTTTTTTTACTATAATAAGGTCCTCTACTTGCTGCTCTATATTATTATGCAATGAAGTTATCCTGCAACTTAATTATTTTATTTAATAATGCCATGGATCTTCGTTTTGAATAATATTCACAGTTGTTTTCACTAACCACTTTTTTTTTTTGGGGTGAAGGATGCAAATTGAGTGAAGGCAATGGACATTTTTTCGAGAGGGTATTGTGGGATATGGCTGCAAATTGCATCCATTTGGTTCGTAATTGTGTTAATGCAGAATTTTAGAGGGAGTTTATCAACTTCCAATTACTTGATTGGACTCGGAAGCTATGACATAACAGGGCCTGCAGCCGATGTCAACATGATGGGGTATGCAAATACGGAACAGATTGCCTCTGGTGTTCACTTCAGGTTACGAGCTCGTGCATTCATCGTGGCTGAACCTCGGGGGAGCCGTGTTGTGTATGTGAACCTTGATGCTTGTATGGCATCGCAGATTGTTACTATTAAAGTTCTTGAGAGACTGAAAGCAAGGTAGATTCTTGATAATGCCTTTTTATCTACTTTTTTTTTTTTTTTGAATTACTAATATGCATGTAAAATAGACAACACCAATGCATATTCATTGTCTTTTTTTTGGTAAGAAATGGTAGTTAGGGAAGAGGTTTTTGGTTTCTTTGATTAGAGTTTTGATGTGAGTGGAGGTGGGCACTAGCCCTCTCGTTGGGTCATCTTTGAGGTTGCTCCTAATGTTAGAGCTGTGTGGACAGATATCATATCATCTCTTTTTTCTTTTTAGGTATGGAGGGCTTTATACAGAGCAGAATGTTGCCATTAGTGGTATTCACACCCATGCCGGGCCTGGAGGCTATCTGCAATATGTTGTATATATTGTGACTTCGCTTGGGTTCGTTCGCCAGTCTTTTGATGTTATTGTTGATGGTATTGAGAAAAGCATCATACAAGCTCATGAAAATCTTCGGCCAGGGTCAATTTTTGTAAATAAAGGTTAGTAAGATAGATGGCTTAAATACTCTTTGTTGCATTGCTGGTTGACCAGAGCTGCTTCTAGTCTTTGTTGATTTTCTTGCCATCCAAATCTATATTTAGTAGCTCAATGTCATGTCTAGCAGAAAGGAAGAAATTGAAATACCAGAAGATGATAAATTTAAGAAAATCTGTTTTTTAATTTTTTCGGAAAGCAGACACTGAAATATTGTACTGAAGTTTGTGTCACTTTCTTTTTCCAGAGACCTATAGTTCTTTCATCTCATTTTTGTTTTACCAACCTTCCACTAAGGATTGTCTCAAAATGTTGTTCACTTCCATAAAGTATCTATGGATTTGCCAAGTTTTTCTTAAATAGAGTAGTTAGAAGAAGCAAACATGAGATTTTGGAAAGGCACTTGTGGAATGGACATATTTTCCAAACAGGGAGAACATAATTAGCGGTTACTCCCTTGAAAAGCTGGATCACCAAAGAGTAGCCACGAGATGTAGAATGGAGGGACTATATTTTTATTTACATATGTAAGGGATAGCATATTGTCTATTTTCTACAGTTTGAACATCCCACCAGATTAACCTCTGTGTCAGCTTAAGTAAGAGTTGCAGGGTTAAAAGTTGCCGGGCCAATCTTGTCACATTTCCATTCCTGCTCTTTGTTGTTGTTTGATATCTTTGTGCTGGTTTCCAATAATATAGTATATAATATTTTAATGGATGTTTTGCAGGAGAGCTGTTAGATGCTGGTGTAAATCGAAGTCCTAGTGCTTATCTTAACAATCCTGCAGAAGAACGGAATAAATATAAGTATGATGTAGATAAAGAAATGACCCTAATAAAGTTTGTGGATGATGAGTGGGGTCCAATAGGTAGTTTTAACTGGTTTGCAACTCATGGAACTTCAATGAGCCGTACAAACTCACTAGTAAGTGGTGATAACAAAGGAGCTGCTGCACGATTCATGGAGGACTGGTTTGAGAAAAAAGTCCATGCTGAAAATTTGGATAGCCAACACGCTAATAAATCTGGAACTACTAAAATCCCTCGAAGAGTCTCAAGCATAGCTCCTAACATCAATGAGAACCGTAAGTGGACATCTTCTGTCAAATTGTATTAAATGTATACTGTTAAATTCGTGCATGAGGCAGCTACATTTTATCTCACAGTTCCTTTGTTTTTATGTCTTGGTAGCATTACATCTCAAGGATGATAAACTGGAACTAATTCTATTTAGCTAGTGGTCTTAATTAATCTGAAAATGGGAAAAAACTTAAGGGCATGTAACTAGGCCAACTGTCAAATCACTTTGCAAATTTTATACCAACATTATACTGGCCAAGTGTGTTGTGCTTTGACTTCAAAAATGTAGACTATTCTGCTCCACATCTGCAATGCAGGTCAACAAAATGGTAGTTTGAGTAAACTGTCACATAGATTAATAGTTGCAGACATTGCACATGATTTTATATTTTTGCAGGAAATGGAAATTCACATGTATATGGTAAATAATATTTTCGCAACAGGTAAGGAATGGATGGAAGTTGCCGCCTCCTTCAAATCTTCTCAGGGGGAACCTGCAACGAGGTTTTCGAGTGTTGCAAAACGGGTCAGAAACTCTTTGAGGCTGGCTAACAGGCCCCAATTTGTATCTGCGTTCTGTCAAACTAATTGCGGTGATGTAAGTCCCAATGTTCTTGGTGCATTCTGCATTGACACTGGACTGCCTTGCGATTTCAATCATAGTACCTGCAACGGCAAGAATGAACTGTGCTATGGCAGGGGCCCAGGGTATGTACTATAGAGGCCTCTGTCTCTCTTCTTTATCATTTTTTGAACAATATTTTGAAGTTTGTTACCATTGTGGATTTAGCCATTCTCCATATTTATTTTGCAGTTATCCAGATGAATTTGAGAGTACAAGAATCATTGGAGAAAGACAATTCAAAAAAGCTATCGAATTGTTCAACAAAGCAGCTGAGCAGCTGAAAGGGAAGGTTGGGTACCGACATGCCTATGTGAATTTCTCAAATATTGATGTTGCACAAGGCAATGACGTGGTGAAGACATGTCCTGCAGCCTTGGGCTTTGCTTTTGCTGCTGGAACCACCGATGGACCTGGAGCTTTTGATTTCAAGCAAGGAGATGACAAGGCCAGTATAAAGAATATTCTGTTTTATCCAGTATCTATATTCTTTGAAAAGGGAATTCCTTAATGGAAATTGTGTCTTGTGTTTTACTCGGGACTCTTTCAGGGCAATGCCTTCTGGAGGTTGGTGAGGGACTTTCTGAAAACACCAAATCAGGAACAAGTCAATTGTCAGCATCCAAAGCCTATTCTTCTTGACACTGGTGAAATGGAAAAACCGTATGCCTGGGCAGTGAGTATATAATTTGATTAGCAATTATTATATATTGGAAGGAAGCCAATTTAGCATTACCGTATGAGAGTTTCACTAGTTACCTTTGAAGTGTTACATACACTTTGCAGAATGAATGGAAACACGTACCATTTAAAGAAAACTGAAACATTGAGTGTGTTTTTCTTGAGAGAAAAAGTGCTATCTTGTGTGTGGATTACTCCTTCGTGCTTAGTTTTTTTACGGTGCTGGGATGTGCTTCATGGTAATCTTTTGGAGCATTGACATCCTGATTGATGGAGATAGATTCATAACCATGGTGCTGTGTTGCATACCCACAACTCAAGCTTGTAGCGGGCTGAGTTTAGCATATTTCCTGGAAATCCCACGCATCAAATCATTATTTGGCTGCATGTAAATAAGGCATGCTAGATTTCTTCTGCATATATCTAGGAGGTTCTTTGGAGAACAAGTACCTGGTGTGATATTTGGCCTTCTTATTCCTTGTCATGGTTTCATACATTATGTGATTAAAAATGTTGAGGTTTTATTTTATGCTTTTAGGTGATTATAAAGCATTTTGATTACTTCTGAAGGAGTTTTATTCCATAGCATTTATGTACAGAAAATGGACTAATTGTTGTTCCCATGGTTCTATTTTTATGCAGCCCTCAATACTTCCAGTTCAAATCTTGCAGATAGGACAACTTGTCATTCTCAGTGTACCTGGAGGTAGAAACGTCGTCTTCTTCCTCCTTTTTTTCCAAGAGCAAAGCGTTAGATACTAATAAATCATATATACCGAGATGGCATTTTGTACAGTAACATGATGGAGTGATACCATGCACTTACATAGCACCATGCATCACTATACTCATCTGTTTGTTAGGCTTGTTTTGCATGTAAAACCTTTTCTTCTTATCTTTTATCCTCTAGCAAGGTACTCTTCCTTAACTGCATCTAATATCCTTTTAGTAAGTAGCATGTGGAGCTAGAGATAAATTTGGGAGATGAATATTTTATTGACACTAGGTGCATTGGTAAATGGCTAGTCATCTATGGAAAGCTGCAAAGACTGGAGGAGTATTTTGCATCATCATATCAAGAATCCACATCAACAACTCATATTTTCTATTTCGTTTTCATCTCAATCTCAGTGTCTTGTATTTCTAATGCTATTTTTCCATGCAGAGTTCACTACCATGGCTGGCCGGCGCCTTCGTGATGCTGTGAAGATGGTTCTCACTTCAGGAGCTAGCAAAGAGTTTGGTAGCAATGTTCATATTGTCATTTCTGGTCTGACAAATACATATTCACAGTATGTGACTACCTTTGAGGAGTATGAAGTGCAAAGATATGAGGTCTGTCATTCATCTCCTGTTTTTCATAATCTCATTCCAAGCTGTGCTAATCACTGAATGGGGTTAGATCTTGTCAGTAAAAGTTGCTTCATACTTGGGACTTGATCTAATAAAATGGTATGATGTTTCCATTATCAGAAATGTGGGTGGTTTTGATATGAAGAACTTAGTTGCCAAAATTTATTCATCCTCTTATCCGAGTCATTGCTTTAAAAATTCGATGCAAGAAATTATGAAAATCAGTTCGATGGATTTTTTTGACGATTTTATCTGTGCTACTTTGTTTGTCAGGGGGCCTCCACTCTTTACGGCCCACACACACTCAGTGCCTACATCCAGGAGTTCAGGAAACTAGCTGCAGCTCTCATCAGTGGCCGACCTGTGGAACCAGGTCCACAACCCCCAGATCTCCTTGACAAGCAAATTAGTTTATTAACTCCAGTTGTCTTAGATTCAACCCCTTCTGGTGCAAAGTTTGGAAAAGTTAAAAGTGACGTCCCTTTAAACTCCACCTTCAAAAGGGGTGACATGGTTGCAGTCACATTCTGGTCTGCTTGCCCAAGGAATGACCTCCTGACCGAGGGCACATTTGCTCTAGTTGAGTTTCTCCAGGACCAGAAGACATGGGTTCCAGCATATGATGACGATGACTTCTGCCTGCGGTTTATCTGGTCACGGCCTTCAAAACTCAGTCCTCAGAGTTACGCAACCATAGAATGGAGAATTCCGCAGTCAGCAGTCTCTGGTGTTTACAGGATAAGGCATTTTGGTGCTGCAAAGGCACTCTTGGGTTCAATCAGCCATTTCACAGGCTCTTCGAGTGCGTTTGTAGTAGCATCATAGGAGGGCAGTTTAGTTAATGTTTGTGATCTTTGCCGTTCATTTTATAACAAGAAGCGTATAATACGACATCCAACACAGCCACTGTCGTAGAACTTAAAGAATGAAAATCCATGCCAAGAAATGGAAATGAAAAAAAGAATAACATTCAAATGATATGGTTGTGTATGGCGATAGCAGTCCGTAGAGCAGAACAGAGATCTCTGCTGGTTTTTTCCCACTCTTTCGGAAATCAACATGGCAAAGCCTTTTCTGCTTTTCAATGCTCAGGTTCAGGGTGAGTTATTACATTATATTTCAAATGAGTATAGAAATTAGTGTGCATGGTCATTCTAGTGCCTGGAAAAATAAAACTAACACAAGGGCAATTTTAATAGAATTATACAATCTCTAATATGCAATGTAAGCCCCTGGTTTGATCTTTCCTGAGTTTGTGATGTATTAAAATTTGACAAATAAATAAATAATGAGAATATATCAACTCAAAATAGACAACTGGGTTAATAGAAAGCACTAACCACCGCTAGCTACGTTATTAACTTTCTCCTAATGTAAAAAAGTTAATAGGATAATTATGACTTGAACTTAATTTAACTAATTCAATATCTTCTACTATTGAAACTTCCAAGAGTTTTTCTTTCCTTTCTCTCATATAAGATTAAAATAATCTTATATAAAAAAAAAAAAAAAACACAAAGCTCAAGGCTCAAAGGTCGATAACTTAGGTGGTATATCATATTATAATAATAATTATTTTTTTAAAGTGTTTTTCTTTTTGATATACTCTAAAATAATATATTTTTTATTTCTTAAAATTTACTTTTGACATTAATAAATCAAAACAATAAAAATAAATAAATAAATAAATAGTTTGGGGTGGGGGGGGGGGGGAGATAATTTATTTGAAAGGTGTTGTTGTGTCACAATAACAAACGGTACCTTAATATCAAAAGATAAAATAAACCAATTCTAAAAAAAAAAAAAAAAACTCAAGTCAACCTGAGTTTATTTGGCTAACATGTGATATGTGTCATGAGATCATTATAAAATTAAATTATTTTAAAAAACCTATAAAAAGGACTAAAATTATATCAATTTTTTTAAAGAAATGAAAAGAAACCTCAACTGAATTCAGATTAGCCAGAAAAACCCACAAATCATGATAACCACACATAAAAGATATTAATAAAAAATAACCACAAAACTCAAGATCTAATAACTTAATATCAAAGAATAAAATTTAAAAAAAAATCAAGTCAACCAGAGACGACTTAAAAAACCTATGACCTGTTCCATAAGATTAAAATATTTTTTTTTAAAAAAAAGTCAAACCTAAAATAAAATATCAAAGTTAAATAAGTAAAAGGCTCATAAAAAATCAGAGGTAATTCGACCTAACTTCATTATTTTAAGAACCAAGATAATCCAATAGAAATGAAAGCAAAAAACACAACAAAGCTTAGAGCACTGATCAAATCGCCCCTATAGTCATTATGATGTGTATTTGAAATTTAAAAAACATTAATCCCAATCAATCATGTAATAATTAATATAATTTTTAAAAAGGATCATTTTACGCTCATGCCCTTGATTTGTTTTGAAAGGAAATATAAACAATAAGCTAAATTATATGAAAAAATCATTATTGCTTTCCACACATCTCATTATGGATTGTAAAAATGCTTTCCCTTCTTTTCTTTTCTTTTTCATTTCTTCCCTCTTCTTTTTTTCTTTTTTTGTTTTTTTATTATGTTTTTTTCTAATTTTATTTTTTTTTACATTTCTTGCTTTTTTTTGTTTTTCTATTACATATTTTTTTCTTTTTTTTCTTTTTCTTCCATAAAATGGTTATACTTTTTTCTTTTTAAACTTTAATATATATATATATATATATATATATATATATATAAAATCAAGGTGTCTGAGCTAACTTAAGTGCGCCACGATTAATCATTGGATCCAATTTTTTTTTATATATATTTTTTTGCCATGAAGTATTTTTTTTGTTGGTTATATATTTTTTTAATTTTCTCCATTTCCACTTATATATATATATATATATATATATATATATATATATATATATATAATGATCGGGGTGTCCAAACTAGTTTAGACGCACATAATTTTTTTATTATATTTTTTTCCATGAAACATTTATTTGATGGTTATACTTTTTTAATTTTTTTCCACTTATGTATTTTTTTTATGATCGGGGTGTCTGTGCTATTTTAAGCATACCATAATTAATCTTCAAATCTAATTTTTTTGATAATCAAGGTGTTTAAACCAACTTATGCGTACCATGATTGATCCTTGGACCCATTTTATTTTTTTTGGTAGTGTTTTTTTTTATATTTTTTTTTTTGTTCACTTATATTTTTTTTTTATAACTGGGGACTATGGATCAGCTTAAGTACACCACGACTAATTCATGAACCGAATTTGTTTTTAAAATAATATGGATTACTACAGTGTTTTTACACTTATATTTTTTTTCTTTTAACTTATATTTTTTTTTTGTAACCATGATCTCTGGTCAACTTAAGCTTTTTTTTTTCTTTTTACTTATATATTTTTTTATAACCAGAATCTTTGTGTCACCTTAAGCGCACCATGACTAATCTCTGGACCAAATTTGTTTTTGATAACCATGATGTCCAAGCCAACTTGCGCGTCCATGACTAATCTCCGGACCAATTTATTATTTTTTTTATTTTTTTTCCTTATATTTTTTTTGTTCACTTATGCATTTTTTCCCCTTATCTTTGGACCAATTTGTTTTTTTGTTAACTAGGTTCTCCAGGACAAGTTAAGAACACCATGACTAATTCCCGAATCAAATTTATTTTTTTAAACAATATGGATTGTAAATGGTGTGGGGAAAACATTGTAGCTCTCCACACATAACATTGTTGATTTCAACAGTGCTTTTCCGCTACAATATTTTTTTCCCTATTTTTAGCTTCTTCTTCTTTTTCCTTCTTCTTGTTTTTTTCCTTAGTGTTTTTTCTTGTTTTTTTCTTATTATTTTTTTGTTTTTTTACCTAATTTTTTTTTTTACCTATAATACCTTTTTTATATATTTTTTTTCTTTTTCCACTTATATATTTGTTTTTTATTTTTTATAATTGGGGTGTCCAAGTTAGCTTAAGTGCACCATGATTAATTCCCATATCCAATTTTTTTTAATAACTAGAGTATCCAGGTCAACTTATGCATACCACAACAATCACTGGACCCATATTTTTTTTTCTAAAGTGTTTTCCCGCTGGTATATTTTTTTCTTATAGTTTTGTTTCATTTGCTTATATTTTTTTTATAACTGAGATCTTCGGATCAACTTAAACACACCAAGACTAATTCCTAAACTAAATTTATTTTAAAATAATATGGATTCCTACAGTACGTTCACGCTTATATTTTTTTTATATAATTTCTTTCACTTATATATTTTTTTATAACCATGGTCTCTCAACTAGTTCAAGCTTTTATTTATTTATTTATTTTTTTCACTTATATATTTTTTTATAACTAGGATCCCGAGTCAGCTTAAGCATACCACCACTACTCCCTGGACCATATTTGTTTTTTTATAACTCGGGTGTCCAGGCCAACTTGGGTGCACCACGACTAATCCCTGTACTCGTTTATTATTTTTTTTTCTTATACTCTTTTTTGTTCACATATATATTTTTTTTATGACCGAGATCTTCGGTCCAGCTTAAGCACACCACGACTAATTCCTGGACTGATTTTTTTAAACAATATGGATTGTTATAGTGCTTTCATGCTTATACTTTCTTTTGTTTTTTTTTTTTCACTTATATATTTTTTTTATAACCAGTGTCTGCAGGCCAATTTAAACTTTTATTTTTTTGTTTTCTTTTCCACTCATATTTTTTTTTTATTATAATTAGGGTCTCTATGTTAGTTTAAGTGCACCATGATTAATCATCGAACCTTTTTTTTATAATCTAGGTGTCTAGGTCAGCTGATATACACCACGAGTTGTGTAAAGTACGTATATATCCCTATAAGATAAAATTCAAAAGTTGACTATAAGGGTATATTGATAATTTATTAATTTTTAATTATATTTTCTGTAGCGGTGTTGTGGACACGTCTTCGGGCACGACATCCATTTCAAAGCTCATGCATATTTTGGATGGTGTGTGCGGCATCGTAGAACTTCTAAAAATATATATTAGTTTTTTTATATATTCATTTTATTATGTAAAATGTGTTTAAAATAATATCATGGTATAATAGGTATTTTCAATTTTTTTTCATTTATGTGCATAGTAAAATAATCATAATATCCTCAAATAAGACAAAAACAAAAATTGTATCCCAATAATTTTACTTTTTTATAGCACAATAAAATAATTTTTGTAGCCTCAAATAAGACAAGACGGAACAGTTATTTGCGGTGGTGTTTCAAACATTTCACGTTTAACTATATATACATAAGAAAGAGTTTCACTCTCATTTTACACCACCAAAACTAAATTTATTATGTTTTTTAACGTGAGTTGCATTTAATACAAATAAAAATAACAATAAAAATTAAAAATCTAAACTAAGAGAAAGATGTATAGATACAAATAAAAAATTTAAAACTATCTTAAAAGGATCGGAAAAAATCAAGAGATCAAAACTAAACTAAAAACCAAAATAAAAAAATAAAAAATTATGTGTTAAAATTAGATAAAAAAATTTAATCTCTACGGCAAAACACGGGTTTATATCTCGTGGTAATTATTTTGTGTGCACAATGGATTTTCCATGCATTTTAAGTCAATTGGTGGATTAGATTTGAGAGATATTATCCATATATTGGGGACTTAATCAAGATAAAAAAATGATTCGTGACCCAATTGATATATCTCTTGTAGATTGGTGACTTCTTTAAATTGTTCTAAAAAAATATTAAGAAACCCAGTAATAATTGAACGAAAAAGCAAAAAAGAAAACTATACATATATCTCGTATAACTAAAGATATCGCTCATTACTCATTGCTGAGTTGGTTTGCCAATTTAAAAAGCCATGAAATTCATCGAGGATAAATGCCGATTATTATTTTATTTTAATAATTAAATCACCGTGTGTTCCTTTCTTCAGATTCGGGATAATCTCCTACTCTATCCACTCAAACTCATAAAATATTATGCAATCATTTGAGAATTAAATATTGGCTAGGGTTTGTTTGATCAATGCTTGAAAATTAAATATTCTTTTTGAATTTGAATAATATCTTCAAACAGTAATTCACATAAAGCATCCCATAATATTCTTTTTAATTGGCTATAAATCATGAAATTGAACTATGATTTCTTACTGTCTATTTAATAAACAATATTTTAGTGTTCATCAAACACTAAAATAACTTGTTATTTTGTTTTCTCCCCTGTAATTGTAGTTGGAAAACCTTCATGGGAGGACGTCAAACGAGTGTTGTTGTTTATTTATTTTCTGGAAAATAACAAAAGGAGTTTAAACAGAACAGAATTTCCATAGTGGGAAGGCTGAGGGCAGGTAGCCGGATGAGGGATGACGAGGAAGAGCAGACAGGAGGCGCAAAGATAAAAAAGTCCCAGTCCAATTGCACAATCTCTGGTATTCTCTGCTCCCTTTCCCCAAAATTCCATTTCTCCTTCCATATATATATATATATAGCCAGTTAGTCCTTTTCTTTTTTCCTTCCACGGTCCTCGTTATCATCTGTCTCTTGCTCCATCCTGCTAAACCATAACCAAGATGGTGGCCGATTCAAAAGGAAAATCCGATATCTCCTTCGCCGGGACTTTTGCTGGCAGTGCTTTCGCCGCATGTTTTGCTGAGGTAACTATACTGTTCCAATGAATCAGTTCCCGTTTCTTTGTATGATTGTTTTCTTGATTTGATCATGTTTTATTCCTTGACATAATTTGATGTATGGCCTAATCTAATCTTTTTGAGGAGGTAGTCGGTCCCGAATAAAACTTTTGATGATGTTTGTAGTGAAAGCCACATCTTTGTCCTTTTGACACCCTTATTTTAGTTACTGTTATGAAACAGGAAAAAACACGAATACAACCCAACATACACACATTTACTTATAGAGACGGAGAATCATGAAAAATAAGATAAATATAAACAAGAGAGAGAGGAGTAAGAAAATGTCAATCGAACAATTATCCGGCCAAATTACCGAACAAGATCACCATCAAATAGAAATTTTCTTTAACACCTAATTCGGACAATTTTATCACCGACATGAATTTGAAGATTTATATCTAAAAAAATAATAATTGTGTTGGTTAAAAGTTTTTTTTTAATGTTAAGTTTGTGTTTATAATGTTCAGTAGAGTGTTTAAAAGTGGTTTTTAATATTGAAAACTTTTATTTTTTAAATTTACATTTTTTTTTTCATTTATTTAATCTAGTTTTATATTATCATTCCCAGTAATTAATTTAATTTGTTAGCTGAAAATTAAATGGTATTGGGAAGTCATTCTCATGCAGATTGTATCTTGAACTATGCTGTTTCTATGCTTTATCTGTTAAATTAATCTGTTGGAATTGCCGTTTTTTTATTTATTATTCCACACAAGTAATTACTAAGTGCTAAGATTCAGAAAAGAGAATTGATCAAGGCCAACTATCCATTAATGTAGATATGCACAATTCCATTGGACACTGCAAAAGTTAGGCTGCAGTTACAAAAGTCAGCTGTTGCGGGAGATGGAATGGCCTTGCCAAAATACAAGGGCATGTTGGGCACAGTTGCTACCATTGCAAGGGAAGAAGGTTTGGCAGCGCTTTGGAAAGGAATTGTGCCCGGATTGCACCGACAGTGCGTGTATGGAGGGTTACGAATTGGGTTATATGAACCTGTGGGTTTCTAAATGGTCTTTCATTGTGAAGTAGTTGGTTAATTAATTGATTATATGTTACTGTTTGGTTTCTGATTACTGTGACATTTGAAAATGCATGGTTGTCAGGTTAAGAACTTATATGTGGGCAGTGACTTTGTTGGAGATGTTCCTTTGACCAAGAAGATTCTTGCTGCACTTACTACCGGTGTGCTTGATTTGCCATTGTTTTGGAATAACTAGAAAGAAAATTTATTCACCAATATGTTCATTCTTGATTCTGATACAATTGCCAGAGGCCTGCTTTGTTTCTGTGTTGTTGATGTAATTGTCTCATCAATCAGGTGCCATTGGAATCACTGTGGCAAATCCAACTGATCTTGTGAAAGTTAGACTTCAGGCTGAAGGGAAACTACCAGCTGGTGTACCAAGGCGCTATTCTGGAGCTTTGAATGCGTACTCCACGATTGTGAGACAGGTTGTGTATCTAATTGAGGATAGAGAGAATCTTAAAATATAACCTTTTTATTAGTCAGTCCGTTTTGATTTGGTTTCCTAATATCCAGGAAGGAGTTGGGGCACTCTGGACTGGGATTGGACCCAATATAGCAAGAAATGCTATTATAAATGCTGCTGAGCTGGCCAGCTATGATCAAGTGAAGGAGGTGAGCTCAGACATGCAACAGTTCGATGCCTTTCTCTCACTCTAAATTGCATAGAATATGTGGTGCCGTATCTAATTTTACAATTCAATGCAGACAATTTTGAAAATTCCTGGATTCACAGACAATGTTGTCACTCATCTTTTTGCTGGTCTGGGGGCGGGTTTTTTTGCTGTTTGTATCGGTTCCCCAGTTGATGTGGTAAACCATCTATATCCGTATAAATTTTCTTGTGTTTCATAAGATAGCCTATGCAATTTGTGCTCATATTATATCTCATTCAAAATTAACCAGAATCTATGATGCAATTAGTAACTTGTGCTGATAAACTGGTCTGTTCATTTATGTTCTCACTGCTCTTGGCCTCTTGTATCAATAATATATTAACTGATTTCCTGTCAAGTATTTCATCTGGATAGCTCCTTGTAATGCCTATTGTTTTTTAAATTTATTTTTGCAGGTGAAGTCAAGAATGATGGGGGATTCTACTTACAAAAACACACTTGACTGTTTCATCAAGACCTTGAAGAATGATGTATGCTTACCTTTCAACTTTTTATTTCTCTCTTAGAAAGAAAAACTATTTCTCTAGCCATTGACATAATAATAACTTGACTATAGTTATAGCATAAAGTAAGTGCTAGTACTTTTTGTTTGATATTATTGCAGTTTAGATTCCATTAAATCGAAAACTATGACATTTATGTTTTTAGTAATGCAAGGACACTAAAAGCTTGGTAATAATCATTAACTATTTGTCAGCAGCACATAGGAAAGTTGTTATAATCATGATGACATGGCCATAACATATCTGTTCTATAGATACCTTAATCAAAATCAATTGTTAATTGATCATCTGTCGGATGTCCATGTATTATTTAATGAAAGAAATTTGGCCAACTAAGCATTATTCTGCCTTTAACTTCAAGGAGAAGTATTATCTTGTATGGATATTCGAAGCTATTTATTTTATGTTTTCAGCATTTCCACATGATAAATCGGCAAAGTATATCTTATCATGGAGAGCTTATAGAATCTGATGTTATTTTCAGGGCCCACTTGCCTTCTACAAGGGCTTTATTCCAAATTTTGGAAGGCTGGGATCTTGGAATGTGATAATGTTTCTAACTTTAGAGCAGGTACAAATTGTTTACATTCTTCTACAAGGGCTTTATTCAGTTTTTTTTTCCCGTGTCTTCAAGCATTCTAGTCAATTGTTTATCTAATTTCAGAAGGAACACGTTTGGTCATTTGCTTACTAATTACTTTTCGTGGCCCAAACTTTACTTTTTTTAATACTTGTCAGGCTAAGAAATTTGTCAGAAGCTTAGAATCATCTCGAGCCTGAACATGATGGGAAAGGATAAAATGCGTGGAGATGATGGAAGTAGTCCCGAGAACAATAAGTTCCTTGTCAGTCCTTGTCATTTCTCTCATTTAGATGAGGAGTCCTGCAAGGGAAATTATAGAAACTCAAAATGTTTTGAAATAATTTGATTGATGATTTATTTGGGTACTCAATTATTTTTACTTATTCATTTACCCTCATGGACACTAATCGTTTTGCTTAGTGGATTGAACTTGGGTTGCTCACAGACTGAACTTGTTACCGTTATTTTCTAGCGTTGGAGATAGAACCTTCCATGGTCTTTCCTGGCTCCCTTTCTCCATATTTTTTCGTAGTCCCCTTCCATGGTCTTCAACTTGGTAGTATCCTTTCCTGTGATAAATAGGGTTTGATCGCAATCTTCTCCAAAGCAATCTCTCTTCTGTACAAGCAGAGAGAACTTATTTGCCTTGGATTCAGAATAAAAGCGTAAACATATCCTTTACCTGCAAGCTCTTTACAAATTTATGTTTGCCTATTTTTCTTTTATAAAGATTACATTCGTCCCTGAAGTTTCACAGTTATGTCATATTAAATCTTTTGGTACTCGAATAGCTCCTTGAACTTTACACTTTGTGTGCCCTATGGTATTTCCATCCAGACACTGCTGACTTCTTTCGTTATTTGAATTAAGGGAAAATTAGTGCTCAAGTGTTGCAAATATAAGAGGGTGATCGAAGGATGTTTATATATATATATATATATATATATATATAGTAAAAGGGGATTTAGCCTTTATATACCTCTGAAAGTAATAGGACTTTAGTGTAAAATTTTAGCCACTGTAAAGAATGAGAAAAGTTAGAATTATAAAAAAGGTGGACAAAAAAGGTGGACAAAAGTGCCAGACGTGGCTATGATGTATATATGTGGTGAGGCAAAAGTTATACCTTGGCATTTGACTGCGAGGGCAAGTCTAACGCGAGTGGTATCCAAGAGTCAAAGTTAAATATTTGAAAATATAATTGTTTTTGTTTAATTTTTATTCTCCAATGGAAAAGCTATCATGAGAGGTATTTTGCTTTTTCTTCTTAGCTGAAGGTATTCCCATATGATATTGAAGACAAAAAGTAAAAATAACTGTTGGAATTGTTAAAATTAAAAAAAAAAAAAACAGAAAACAATTCATGTTGGTTTCAAATTCTAGAACATGGTATCCCACCTGAACTCTTCAACACCAGTTGTCTAATACCTTTCACCATCATCCTCTAACTTCTCATCTTTGTTGAAATCATAAATCACAGAGCTTGAAAAACTATCAGTATAAATCATAGGAGTGTTTAAAAAATTACTATTTGTAAGCAACAACCTACTTTGTTTAGCCATCATCAACTTCTTGTTACTCTTCAACATGGCTCCTCTTCATCTGGTACAAGAGCTAACTTCTTGCGGTGAACCTATGTCCTCATGTACATGGATGGTGGGTGGGTGAGGCAGCAGTTGGAGCTGGGTGGGGGGGTGGGGTTTTGCGATGGCTGGAGATTGAAGAGAGATGGGGTAGGGATTTTTTAACTTTGTGATTGAATTGAAATGAAGGGGAACACGGGGTGGGGTGGGTTTTATATTAAATATTATTATATAATAATAATTAATAATTATAATAATTAATAATTAATATTAACAGGTGGGGTGGGTTATATACTAAATATTATTATATTATAATTATAATTATTATATAATAATTATTATTAATTATAATTATTATTAATTATTATAATAATAGTTAACATAAAAAAAATAGGGGTATCAATTTGTAATTAATTTGATTGAATTATTTGTAATGGAATATATTTTAATTAATTATATTTGAATTTATTGATTATTTGTTAATGTGTTCATTTTGTTTTTTTAAGTTTTTCTAACACTCGAAGATAATAAGTAACATTAATTAATTTTAAATACAATAACCATAAAAAAAATACAATTACTTGAAAAACATACAATAAGTAGCTTTCAAATTTCAAATATTTTGGGTCTTTATATTATATTTAAATTTATTTTTTTAATTTAAATATAATTAAAAAGAATAATTTTATTATTAGAGGGTTTTTCAAAAGCAATTATTTATTTATATAATTTACTTAATTATATAATTAATTGCAGAATTAAACTATACACAAAATAATTGAATTTTATTTGAAATAATATAAAAAAAATAGTTCTCCAAAATGATTTTTACCATTGGAATACGCATCAACAAAAAAAACCATATATACACTATTCAAATAGCTATTTTACAGATTTAACTCTCTAAAATGGCTCTTCCCATTGGATTTGTCCTTAAACACTTAAATGACAAGGCATTTTTTAGTGTGGTTCTTAAAATCTCAATTTTCTTAGGATCTTTTTATTCTTTTAGTTTAAACATTTGATTTGCTGGATATTGGATTTCATAATTTATTTTCTATAAAATTATTACAATTTCATAATATATATCATAAATTTTACAAGTTAGCCATGTTAACAAGAATTATGGTGCCATTAAGAAAGAAAAAATGGTGTGACAACGGCACCACCCTATTAGATTTCCCTTAATTCATTTCGTAATTGAAGAAGCTAACAAAGTTTTCATGGAGGGATATTAGGTAACACAATATACAAAGAAATGCATGTAAATTAACAAATGCATATGTTCCCAGCATGAAATTTATGCTACGCGACCGTAATTTGAAGAGTGCCTTACCAAGTTTTTCTTTGAATTCTCATTTAAAATCCAACCAATCTATATGATGGTTAACCAAGTTGCCGATTACATCAAATTTACTTGGACAATTGTCTGTTACCCAACGATCCACTTCTTATTCATAATTCTTGACTTTCCTTATTTACTTAGGATCTGTACAGAGATTTGTTGACACAATTATAGAGATTGTTTTCTATAATTGATGATAGAAATTGATGACAGAATTCTTTCTTAGTTTACACAATTATTTCCTATATAAATTTAAGGTGTAATACGAGATGAATAACAACAATAAATCTTCAAGTTTTTGCACCATCACTACTTGTTCTTGTTCATATTATGATTTGGTATTAGAGCTAGTGGTTGAAAATATGACCTCTGCTACACCCATTGTTGTTTAGTTTGAGACCTTCTACTTCAATATTGGAATGGTGCTAGATGAAAACAACTATGACGTTTGGGCATTGTTGAGATGCATGTTGCAGGTAGGAGGAAAATTGTCACTTACGTGGATCTGTGAAGGCTCCTGAGAAAGATGACCCAAAGCATGATAATTGGTTCTCTGAAGACCAACGAGTCAAAAGCTGGTTACTCTTAACCATTAAGCCAGAGTTGATGAAGCATCACATTCGGTTGCCGATTGCAACAATAATATGGCGTAAACTAAAATCTGCATTTATGGATGAGAAGAATGGAGTGAAGATTTATACTCTAAACCAGAAGGCATTTCATCTCTACTAGAATGGACGACCTATATCTATCTTCTTTGGAGAATTGTATGGGATCTTTCGAGAATTGGATCACTACAATACAATAGCCATGATTTGTGAAAAGATGTCAAGATATACCAGGAACTTCAAGAATAACAATGTGTATACATTTTCCTTGGTGGTCTTAATGATGAGTTTGAATAAATTCGTGGTGGGATTCTTCGCAAGGATCCTCTTCCTAGTCTCCAACTTTTTATGCTTATGTCTGTCGAGAGTATGACAGAAAGATTGCCATGAAAAATGAAGTAAACCATGTTGAAGCCTTGGTTGAGCCCATACCTAGAGTCCTTTTAGGCTTTGGTAACATGCCCTAGCTCATGTGTTGTGTGTATGTTAGTGCCTTTAGGCTTAGGCAATTTGCCCAAGCCTTGGTGTTGGGTGTGTGCCCAACACCTCATAGGCTCGGGCAACATGCCCTAATAAAGGTGTTGAGCAGAGCACATTACAAATAACTTAAAAGAAAATGGATTGTTATTGTTCATTATGACTCATTGTCACTATAGACTCGAAATTTGATCCGGTATTGCGCGCGCGGACATCTGTCTTTTTTTTTTTGCCCGTTTTGAACAGTGATTTAACAAATCTACCCCCCGATAATGAAAAAACAGGCCGCCGCCCTGAGGGGCTTCGTGGTCATTGCATATTCCGGACCGGACCGGTCCAGTCCAGTTCGACCGGTTTTAACTTTTTAATTATTTTCTGAAATTGGCTAAATACAAATTTAACCCCTAATAAGACAAAATTGATGACTTGGCAACAGGGGCATACCGGTAATTGACCTTTCTTTTTTAATATTATTTTTGATTTACGGTCTGCACGTGCAGAGCACGTGTCCCACGATGTTCAGCCTCACGCCCTATTCAAGTGGTGTGTGAGGTATCATCCAGTCACTGGAGATGGCCTACCGTCGTCTCATCCGATGTGCCTCCGCGTGGTTTTCCTCTCAGTGCGGCGCATTTCCTCAAAGGATGGCGATGGACACGGCGGTGGTCGGTTAAACATGTTGGCCCCCTTTCTCTCTCTCATGCACGTACAAGTGCAGAAGAGGCCCCCGAGTTGTTGCCTTTTTCACTTCAGTCCCTCAACTTTAAAGTTTGTATTTAATCCTGAATTCTGTTAAATAAGTTTTGATTTAATTCGATTAGGTCCATTGATTGAAATCAATTAAATGTGAATGTTTCACTTCGGTCCTCCTTCTTTTAATTTCCGAATTAGATTGAAATAAATCAAGAAATTCGGTACACAAGTTTCAATTTTTTCAATTTTATCCTTAGATTGAAATTGATAATATATTTGATTTTCATTTTAGCGCTTATACTTTGAATTTTTTATTTTAATCCTTTGACATTTGATTTTCATGTCAGCCCTTATACTTTTAATTTTTTATTTTAATCCTTTTATTTTTTTAATTTATGGAATAATCCTCACTTTTGTCCATGTATATATGTGTGCCTTATCTTTTATTTTTAATTTTTGTTATTTTTTTTATTTGTTGAGGTGATATTTTTTCTTTTAAATTAATTCTTAAATTTTATGTTTATCATTTGAAAATTAATATTTCTTTTTTTTCCTCCCTATGTTTTTTGTTTTAGTTTTTTATTGGGTTTTTCCTATCTTCAAGTTAGGTCAAATTTTTTTACCTAATGTTTTTTTTTTATATGTTGTTAAAGCTTTGAAGATTTTTTTAGCTTTTTATTTATTTATTTATTTCATCATTAACACAGTAGTAGTAATAGTAGTAGAAGTAGTGGTAGTAGTAGTAATTTTAGTTATTTTTCTTGCTTACGCTTTTTTTTATGTTATTGATTTTTTTTTCTCTAAGGATAATTGGAGAAATTATATTGTTTTGACAGTGATAGCAATAATAATTTTAGATGTTAAGACTTCGATGTGTTGTTTTTATAATAGGTTGTGATGATATGTTTTCTTATATTAAATCTTGCATATAGAAATATTATATTTTAATTTGGAACCAACGAATCCTATTAATTTCTGTAATCCCAATAATTATAGAAATTGTTTGTTTAGCCCGCAACATAATGTGGTCAATTTTTTTAATTTTCAAGTCAAATAATTTTTTTTACAGCTAATAATTTTTTAATTTTCAAGTCAATTTTTTTAATTTTCAATTTTGATTTTATTTTTTAATTTTCTCTTGCTGTTATTTTTTTATTGGTTGTTTTTTCCCAGACAAATGAATTTTTTTTACCTTATAATTTTTTTTCTTTTTTTGTTAAAGTTATTTAGATTTTTTTTAATCTTTCATTTTTTTTTCTTTTCATTATTAACACACTAATAATAATAATAATAATAAGAAGAAGAAGAAGAAGAAGAAGAAGAGGAAGAACATGAAGAAGAAGGAGGAACTATTTTAATTATTTTTCTTTCTTACTTTTTTTTAATTGTTTTTCAGCTTTTGTCCTCGAGATAATTTGATAATTTTTATTATTTTAACAGTAATAGTAATTATAGTTTTAGATGTTAAGGTTTCGATGGTGCTATTTTTATAATAAGGTGTGGTGATATGTTTTATTATATTTAATTTTGCATATATAAATATTATATTTTAATTTTTCATTGGCAAATCCTATTGATTTCTTTAATCCAAATAATTATAAAAATTATTTACTCAGCCCGCAGCATAGTGTGATATATTTTTTAAATTTTCAAGTCAAATAATTTTTTAAAAGAAATGCTTTCCCCTTGCACTTTTTTTTATGATTGACTTTCTATTTTTTTTCTTTTAATGAACGAGAACCTTTTTTTATATATTTTTAAAAAAATTTATCAACTAGGGTGTCCAAGTTAGCTTTTTTTTTTTTTACTGGATTTCTTTTTTTGTGTTTTTATCATTTGAAAATTAATATTTTTTTTCCTCCTTATGTTTTTTATTTTAGTTTTTTATTGGGTTTTTTTTTTCTAT
This sequence comes from Salix dunnii, assembly GCA_015731905.1. Taxonomy (NCBI): domain Eukaryota; kingdom Viridiplantae; phylum Streptophyta; class Magnoliopsida; order Malpighiales; family Salicaceae; genus Salix; species Salix dunnii. The sequence goes on from CM027674.1 coordinate 11,786,970, forward strand.
CTTCAAGTTAGGTTAAATTTTTTCACCTAATATTTTTTTTTTTATCTTTTGTTAAAGTTTTGAAGATTTTTTTAGCCTTTAATTTATTTTTGTTTTTTTCATCATTAACACATTAGTAGTAGTAGTAGTAGTAGTAGTAGTAGTAGTAATTTTAGTTATTTTTCTTGCTTAAGCTTTTTTTTATGTTTTTTATTTTTTTCTCTAAGGATAATTGGATAAATTATATTGTTTTGACAATGATAGTAATAATAATTTTAGATGTTAAGACTTCGATGTGTTGTTTTTATAATAGGTTGTGATGATCTGTTTTATTATATTAAATCTTGTATATAAAAATATTATATTTTAATTTGCAACCAATGAATCCTATTAATTTTTGTAATCCCAACAATTATAGAAATTATTTGCTTAGCCTGCAACGTAATGTGGTCAATTTTTTTTAATTTTCAAGTCAAATAATTTTTTTTACAGCTAATAATTTTTTTTTAATGTTCATGTCAATTTTTTTAATTTTCAATTTTGATTTTATTTTTTAATTTTCTCTTTCTGTTATTTTTTTTTGTTTTTTCCCAGTCAAATGAATTTTTTTTACCTTATAATTTTTAAATTTTTTTTGTTTGATCTTTTGTTAAAGTTAGTTAGATTTTTTTAATCTTTCATTTTATTTTTCTTTTCATTATTAACACACTAATAATAATAATAATAAGAAGAAGAAGAAGAAGAAGAAGAAGAAGAAGAAAAGGAATTATTTTAATTATTTTTCTTTCTTACTTTTTTTAATTTTTTTTCAGCTTTTGTCCTTGAGATAATTTGATAATTTTTATTATTTTAACTGTAATAACAATTATATTCTTAGATGTTAAGGTTTCGATGTTGCTATTTTTATAATAGGGTATGGTGATATGTTTTATTATATTTAATTTTGCATATATAAATATTATATTTTAATTTTGAATTGGAAAATCCTATCGATTTCTTTGATCCAAACAATTATAAAAATTATTAACTCAGCCTGCAGCATAGGGCGATATATTTTTTAAATTTTCAAGTCAAATAATTTTTTTAAATAAATGTTTTCCCCTTGCATTTTTTTTATAACTGGCTTCCTTTTTTTTCTTTTAATGAACGAGAACCTTTTTTTCATATTTTTAAAAAGATTTATTAACCAAGATGTCCAAGTCAGTTTTTTTTTTTATTGGATTTTTTTTTGTGTTTTTTTTAACTAGGGTATCCATAGTAATAAATTTGTAATAAATCATTACATCTTCTTAGCAAATTTTCTAACAAATTTTATCAAAAATATTTTAATGGTAGCAACATTCAATCATTTTTTGGTGGAAAAAAAACAATATTTAATAGATTTTAACAATTATAATTTTACTATTTAAATATTAAAATAATTAAATACAATATATATAAAATCAATCAATTTTTTATATAAATAAAAAAACTCAACACATCATGGCAATATCTCTCGTCTTAAGCTATCGCACCACACTTGATCCTGAAGGTTGACTCAACGTCTAATGTCCCCATGGATGCAAGCACCACATCCAAGACCACACGCTAAGCAAACACCCAGCACAGCGTAGACCCTAGCTTTATGTTTAATCCAAAGAACTTAGGCAAATGTTCTTGGGCTCAACTTTAGGAACGCAAGCCCTACTCCTTATTAGGCCTAACTTTATGGTTTATGCTTAACCACTTTTATTCTTCTTTAATTGTTATGCTAAAGACATTAATCTCTCATCAATACAATACATGTGCAAGAGATATTTGTTTCTCCTTAATATTTCTCATTAATGCTTGTGTAAGAAATATTTATTTTATATTAATATTATTAGGGCAAAATAACTCTTCAACTTTGTTCATGGGCTGTGCATACTCCTTTAATTATCCAAGTAAAATGTTCACAATATACATATATTTTATTGAAAGGATATATATACATGCCATAATAGATATATTTTTTTAATAAATAATTGAAATTATGTGAAAATAATTGAAATCAATATGCATGTTTGAATGGAAAGTTACAAGCATTAAAAATAAAAAATATTATATTCATACATATCTAAGAAAAAAACGTTTTAAAAAGTTGGAGCTCCTATTGTACCAAACAAACCTATAACATATCTTTTTGCCCTTCCAATAATAATTTTCTTGCTTTGGATTTGAACTCTGAATTGCTATAATCAATGCTTGGCACACAGGACAGCAACGATAAATATTGTTGCAAAATATAGAAAACCAGATTTGATATAATCAATAAGAGAACATAATTCAACAACATCTTTGCATCGCTCCAATCAAGCACAATAGACTCAAGCAATTGCAGCAATCTACTAGTTTCCAGTTTGTTTCCCTGTTCCTGCCAAGGCATTCAAACACACAAAAATTAAGAGATATATGATATTTGATCCATCATGATGTCCCATAAACTTATTTGAGTTTAATAACTTTATTTTTTTAAATCCATTCTTTATTTTGTTAAATGATAATAAAAAACAATAAATAAAATTCAAGAAAATAAAAATATTAGATAGGGTTGCACAAAAGAAAGGTTTGCTAATATCATAAACACTATTATAATCTCATATGAAAACCAAGTATAATTAATGGATTTTTACGTAATGATTTTTATGTTATTAATGATTTTTTTGTGTTAATTCACATTATTATTATTATTTTAATTTACTTTTATATTATTGATGGATCATTCAATTATAATTTTTATGTTATTGTTTGTGGTGGTATTATTTGAATTTAATTAATTTAAAATATATTTTTATTTTAAATTTATTTTCCAATTTATTATTTTAAACAAAATTAAATTACTAGTGACAAAATTACAGACGGGAATGTATATCGGTATTTCCAGAGAGTTCAGCAATAATTACTCAAATTATCACTATCACTGATGGAATAACCGATATAATATACCAAGAAAATCATTAATGGAATATATCGACAGAATCACCAACAAGAAACATCAACGAAATAACCAACCAAAAAATTGACAAAATATTGTGTTAGTAATTATGTCAGTATATATGATTCAAAGGGAATAACCAATGCCTAAGAGGTTATTTCCAGTGAAAGATTTATGTCTGTGTAATTAATTGACGGGAAAAACTTGCCAATGGAAACTGCATGAAATTTGATCAAGCGTTTATAATATCATATAAAATATTACAATCTTAGACGATATTTTATTAGAAAACATTTATAATTAATTTATTTTAACTAATTAAGTTAAAATTGAACACCACGAGGTTGAGAACATATACTTGACATTTCTATTTTAATTAATTTATGTTTAAACCAATGGATAAAAAAAAGAAAAGAAAAAAAAGAGAGAAAAAAGCTTGGCATAACAAAAGAACGTGTAGTCCATATGCCTTGTTTTCAACCATATGGTGTCTATAAAACCAAATCGAGACCTTTATTTTCCTCAAAAAGCCCGACTTTATAATGATTAAGGCTGTAAAGCACGAGTACTAAACTCAGCTCCTCTTCTCTTTTAATATTAATAACTATCCACCAAAATATGTCTTAATGGATAATATTCTGCTCGAGTAATAAAGGATTTTGCTAATTGAAAAGAAACCACTATATGCTCATTGAATAAGTTGCTTCAATTGAAAGGTTCTTAAGTCCGCCACACGCCGGAACATATTTTGGGTAAGTTAATGCACTACTCGTGGAGCTTCTCTGTATATGCTTTTAGAAACATCCTTTTGTGGATTGACGCAGCACAGAAAATGATTTGAAACTGCATCTTTCTTTCGCGAAAAGTTAGTCAAAAGAACAAAAAAAATACAATGTGAAGCCGATTATACATGAAAATAGTATAAGAGCGTCGAGTTATGTTCTTCCAAATCATGTCTTTTCAATAGAAACATGAAATTTTTTGTTTAACTAGAAAGGGTTGCAATGAATATGGCCTTGTCTTATATTAATGGCTGAAATTGAAGCTTGTCATGCAAACCCGAGCTGGAGGGAAAGAGAGGTGGTTTTTCAACAAGCCATGCACAGAAGAACCAAAGAGTACTTTTTGCCATCAAATTTTGGGTCTAATAAGTAATGAAATTATTGCGATAGGGATTTTTCATGTTAGAAGATAACTGGAGTAGGTTTTTGTTACTTGACAATGCTGGATTCGTCATGTCTTACATGAAGGCTAAGTATGGTTTTCATAATTTAATTCTGCTTTCTACTCAAACAAAGAACAAGAGTGAACCCTAGAGAACACGGCCTGAAGAAATGTTTTTTCTTTGTGAAGCCGATAGAGGTTGGTAAAGTTAGTGCTACCACAAAAAATAAAGATTAAAAAAAAGGGAGAATATATTAAAGTATTGTAGACTGGGTGCAAAAACGCATATTGCCTTCTGGGATATACAGGGTCTCTTTTGCTCCTATTGATGCCGAAAAACTCCGGCTAGGAATGAAAGCACAAAGAGGAAATAAATTGTTTCAAAAGATGACCAAAACAAAAAAGAGCAATCTCCCACAACCAAAGCTCATAGATCATGGTGCCCACCCCAAAGCACTCCTCGGCACCTTACCTCACAAAACATAACAAATCCCCTAAGAAAAATGATAATCAACTTAGTTTCTGCCTCTCCAAAATCCATTTCTGGACTCTGCCAGTACACTCAACATCAAATTTCAGATACAATTGGTGTGATTTCTTGAACACCATCTCTACATATCTGTCAAGATAATCTTCATATCTCTCATAGAGTGCTGGAATAGTCAGAACGATCAGAAGGCCTGTCATAAAAACGTGTTGATTTAGAGATAACGAGAACATGAAGAATGCATACTTTTCAAATTGTCCAAGTCATTTATTTTTAACTTACAATTTGATTCAGAAATTAGCAACATATTTGAAGAAGGGATGAGAACTTACTGGCGTATCCCAGAGTAAGAAAATCAGTTAAGACACCGACAACAGATATCAGCAACAGGTATGCAGCTACCTTCAAGAACAACTTTGTATCCTTACCCAAGGCAATGTCCTGGGAAATTGAGAGCAAAGCATTCACACGAGTGCGGATCAAAGAAGCAACTTCAGCAACTGTTTCTTCAGACAGATGCAACCGTGGTAAAGGTGGAGGAGGTCTGGTCAATGGGAAAAAATCCAATTAAAGCATCAACTTTTTTAAACCTGGAAAATTAAATCCAGGAAACTCACTGTTACTCAGTTGAAAAACTGATAGTCCTCATTCTCCTTTTATTAAAAAATAAACGGGATGATTTAGGAGAACTTCACCTGTAGATGTTAAGAGGGATCCGGATGCAGAATTATCATGATTTTGTTAGTTGTATAGAAAAAAATGGCAAGTGTCATTATTTCATTTTGGTGGTGAATTTATTATAGATGTGTTAATTTGCTGGAATGAATGGCAGAACTAACTGCAGCTTCTAAAGAGAATCACACTCAAAGGCCAGCATTAATCCAGGAACAGCAAAGGCATTCCCTCGAAAGTATTTCTGCAAGATCATACAAATGCCATTTTCTTAGGAGAAAAACAACTCCTAATCGGTTTCTTCCGACATGCTTCCTGCTATTTACAAAGAGAAAATGTACACGGGCGACTAATTCTGGAGTCAATTCATGAGTTAACATCCGACATAAAAAGATTTATAGCCATCCATCCACTAGACTGATGCCAACCATGGCAATGACTGAAAATCACCTACTAAGCCTAGTTCTTTCATCGCTTAGAGTGAATCCTAAGATCTCTTGTCACTTAACTGGACATCAGAAAAAACGACATTGTAAAAGAGCTCAAGGAAAAAGTCTGAAAAAAAATGTTTTAATGCATACTAAATACCACATTATTTGCAATTGATCTTCTTGAATTGTTGAATATTAAAATCGGTCAGAATTAACTGGACCATATAACCTCTAATCATGCTTAAGAATCAAGATTTGATTGGAAGGTACCGATTGAGAATAGCAGCAGATTTGGCCCAGAGAAAGAGAATGACAGCAAGGAGGAGGAGAACACTAGAAACAAGTGATAGAAGAGTGTAACCGGATCTCTCAAACACCACCCAAGAAGATAGAGCAACTAAAAGTAACCCAATTGTAATATTCATTTGCCTCCACAGTATCACATCTGCCACTGTTAAACAAAAGAGAATCCAAGTAAAACTGCTGACAAAAATTAGAGCACCCATTAAAGCAAAGAAGTATATCTATAATCCTTCATTATAAAGATAAGAGAACAACACAAGAAATGGGCTTCACAAAATTAAATAGCTGAAAACAAATACAAAGTCTATCCACTTCTCCAGTGGAATCAAGTCCAGCTAATGCTATGAATTGATGATGCAGATATGAATCATCATCATCGACAAAGGATCAAATGGTCACTTACCAAAACCTCCTCCAAAGATCTCATGAACAGTTCTTTGTCTGTTAAACAATCGACTGGATGAACCCATTTGATAGAATCCGGTTTCAGATCTCTAAACGCCAAAAGAAAGAAAGAAAACAAAAACAGGTTTCTTTGAGATGATCCTCGAAGAAGAGAAAAATAGAAGGTCCTCTTAGCCTTTTTATATATTGTTAAAACAATTTCTTTTGTATTGTATTGTAATGCTCATTCAGGTGACCAGGGAGGTACCATCTAATGGAGGACCAGTATGTCTGATGTATCATCAAAGTCTGTCAAAAGATGCGGGTGGTGGCCTCAGCATCCAGCCTAAAAGCGTCAGACCGCCCCTAGCTTTCTATCTTGTCAGCTCTTTCGTTTTTTCTCTTCCACGTTTCTACGGGTAATTTAATAAGAAACAACACATACAAAGAAAAGTATTCGAAAAATAATATATTTTCAACTCGATCCTTGTAATGGCTCTAGCATTTGTGTCAAGATATCAACCAAGCCTAAAATTTTATATAAAACAAAGTTTAAACCACCATCCAACAAAACCATAAAGTCTAAACCTTTATGATTAAAGTAATGCAAACCTTTTTATTATATAAACAAGCAACTCATACACAAACAATTTAATTTCTGAAAAATCAAGTCAATCAAGTTTGATAAAAATATAATATAAATATAAATTGTATCTAAGTTTAATTAATATTTATTAACCCTAAAACATAAAATATGAATTAAAAATAAAAACTATAAGTTATTGTCATATATAAATAAGACAAAAAAAAAAATTGATTTGGTCTTTAATGTTGTTGACTTTTTGATCTCCTTTCTAGACTATAAGAATCATTAAATGATCTTTTTGACTTAGAAAACAATGTTACAACTCATTAGTTATCTTTGTAGACTATATTAAAAAATTTCTTCTGAATGATAAAAATTCTCTCTTATTTAGAAAGAAATGTAAGAGAATTTTCTATCTTACATGGGAGATTAATATATTAACTTGGATTTTATGTAATACTAGAAAAAATAAACTCAAATCAAGGCTAATTTGGGGTCTAGCATATCAACCCTCTTTAGAATTTGGATAAGACCATTCTTGACTTGGATTAGATGAATTAAAGGCTACCATTTAAGTTTCATAGTCATCAGCTATCTCTTACGTTTATCTCACTCCATGTATGTTGAACTAGCTTATTCAATATCTATTTAAGTTTGTTTTCCTAACTCTTGTAATAGACTCACTTAGCACCACCAATGGATCAATGGCATGTCTAGGAGTGGTGTTTGGTTGGTCCTCACCATCCCCTCTCTCTTTTAAAAAAAAAAATTGACCTCTAATTTTCATCACTTACATCAACACAAAGTAAGATCATAAACATTAAAGGTAGAACTTATATTATACTCACTTGAAAAATTAACTTCATATGCATTGTCATTTATCCTTTCCAAGATTTGAAATGGACCTTCTCCTGACGGATTTAACTTGGATTTTTTTAGATGAAATCGTTCTTTACGCCTATACACATAAACTCAATCACTAGGTTGAAATACAACTTTTTTTGTGTCCCTTATTGGCTTTATTTACATACATATGGTTTCTCTTTTCATCTTATACACTCATGGAGTGTGTTCACAATCTATTTTTTTATTATTTCAATTCAAAGTAACTCTTTCATCAAAGGAAACAAATTTATAGGAGTTGAAGGTTTAAATCCACACACAATCTCAAATGGTGAAAAATCAATAGTATAATGCATGTTACGATTATATGCAAACTCTATAAATGACAAATAGTTTTCTCAATTTTTTAAGTTCTTTTGAATGACAACTTGTAAAAGTTGTGTTAAAATCCTAATAACTACTTCTGTTTTTCTATTTGCTTGGAAATGATATGTAGTTGAACATAATAACTTAGTACTTAATTTCCCCACAACAACTTTTAAAGGTAACTAAAGCACTTAACATCTAAATACTTCTAAGGACCCAACAAAGTCGTACTCTTTCTCTTGCTAAAGAACAAATTAGCAACATTAGTTGCATGATCGATTTTAAGACAAGATATAAAATGTGTCATCTTTAAAAACCTATATACAACTACGAGAATTGAGTCCCTGCCCCATTTTGACCTAGGTAAACCTAATACAAAATCCATTGAAATGTCTACTTATGGTTCCTTAGGTACAGGTAAAAGGGTATACAAGTCATGTGGTTAAATCTTAGACTTTGTTTTTCTATATGTTAAGTATTTACCACATGTGTGTACATATCATTTTACATTTTTTTTTTCCAATCAAAATGCACAACTAAAATCTTAGTAACACCAAAATGTCTCATCAACTCACCCTCATATGTTTTATGTTCTAGCAATTCATGCATAGAACTCAATGGAACACATAAGCAATTTTAAAAGAAAAATATCATCAAGCTTGTAATACTGTATAAAGGTCAAAACCTTAAATGTATCTAAAACAATAGCAAAATCATTATCATCCTTGCACAATTCTTTTATATGTTCAAATGTTGTCAATTTAGCATTTAAAGTGGACAAAAGAATATACATACATGAAAGTGCATTAGCTACAATGTTTTTTCCCCTTACTTATACATGATCACATATGAAAATGTTTTAATAATTATACTCAATTGGCATGTCTCTTACTCAACTTACCATGCCCTTTCAAATGCTTCAAGGATTCATGATCTAAATATATTACAAACTTCTTAGATCAAAGGTAATATTGTCATGTTTTCAACATTCTCATCAAGGCATAAAGCTCCTTGTCATACATCGGGTAATTCAATGTCACCCCATTAAGTTTTTCACTGAAATATGCAATGGTTCTTTTATCTTACTTTAACAAAGTCTTTATACTTATACCTCAAGCATCACATTCAACTTTAAAAACTTTTGTAAAGTCTAACAAAACTAAACAAGCACACAACATAGTTCATATTTTAGCAAATTAAAAGTTTTATCATGTAAATAAAATTTAAATCCAAATGTCTATTTTATAATTTTAGTTGAAAGTGTTGTAATAATACTAAAATCCCTTACAAACTATCCATAAAAACTAGCAAGTCTATGAAAATTCCTTACCTCCATCATAAACTTAGGTGTAAGCCAATCCCAGATGGCACTAACCTTTTCTTTATCAATATTGATACCTTGTGTAGTTACTACATATCCAAAAAAAAACACAATCTTCTTCATGCAAAAGGTGCATTTATTAAGATTAACATACAATTTCTCACAATACAATTTATTAAGTATATTATCCAAATAATCAAAATGCTCATTCAGGGTTATACTATTAGGATGTTATCAAAGTACACAACAACGAATTTTTCCTATGAATACACGTAAAATATGATCCATTAACCATATAAACATACTAAGTATGTTTATAAGTCCAAACAGTATGACTAATCATTCATACAAATCATGTTTAGTATTAAATGTTATTTTATATTCATCACCTTCTCTCATCCTAATCTAATGATACCTATTTTTTAAATCAATTTTAAAAAATATAGATGATCCATACAACTCATTTAGCATGCCATCAAGCCTAGGAATGAGATGCCCATACTTTACTATTATGTTATTGATGGCATGACATTCAACACATATCCTTCAAATTTCATTTTTCATATGAACAAGTAAAACAGACATGCACAAGGGCTCATACTCTCGTGAATATAGCTCTTCATCATTAACTCATCTTCTTGCTTTTAAAGCTCCTTCATCTCCTTAGGGTTGTTTTTATAGGTTGGTCAATTAGGAATCGAAGCTTAAGGTACAAGGTCAATTTGATGTTTAATTTCTCTTGAAAAAGGTAATTTGTTAGGTGTGTCTATATGGAAAATATCATCAAACTACTGTAATAAAAAACATTCATACTAGGAACAATATATTCAAACTTAAACTAAATAACAATATATATATATATATAACAAATTTATTACATTTATTTTACCTGTAAAAGCAATAAACATCCTCCAACTTGCTTTGATTTTACCAACATAGCTTGACATAGCTATCTATACAAACATGCAAGGACACTTAAACCCCAATTATATAGTGTAATGGATTGGAAGTCCTCCAATAATGGTAGGTAGAACAAGCACACGTGCATCCCAATGAGATCAATGAAAAGTATATTATCAAACATGTGAAGTATGAAATTGAACTATTATTATACATTAAAATACTACTGTAGGATCTTGTCATCATGATTATATAGTAATTCATAAAAGGTTTTCCATTTATGGATAAAGTATTCCTCTTGAACATTTTAGGAGAGGAAACTTGTATAAATGCATGCTTGCATGATGTGATCTTATTTTGAAGACACATGTTAGTAATTGTTCACTCATCTATAAGCAAGCCAAGCATAATAGAAATGTGCTAAAATATAGGTGTCATATCCTTGACATGAAAGTGAAATGTAAAAGTCACTCGTCTACATCTTTTAATGAATGTTATGAGAAAGTCATCATCCATATTTATGTGTTAAAGTATGTAATGAAATATAAAAAAACTTGTTTATATGATGTGTAGGACCATAGGATCTTAAAGCGACACCAACTTATAAAGTCTGCAATATATCTTTCCCAAATCCTTCATAATAAAAGAAAAAGGTTTGATGTGTTAACATGAATTATAGGGTAATCAACTCAGCAATTAATCATATTTTCAAATGAAAAATAAACTTACATTCCATTCCATAAGTGATGTGAACCTTGTGGTCACACAATCCATAACCAAGAATGAGATTTAATCCTTGAAAGTCAAAATAGGTTTGATAGGAGTGTGACATAATAAAAACCTACCCAAGGCACCAACACTATTAAAAGGAGTAGAATGACGCCACAAAGCCAACTAATATTTGATAAGTCAGATTTAGTTCGTTCAAGAACTAAAGAATACAAGAATCACTCTCACACATAAAACTGAAAATTTCATAATTAGTATTCATCAATGGCTGCTGAAATTCAACTTACATGAGTTTAAATAGCTTTTGAAAAACTAACACTAACGGACCTCTTATATGGACTTAAATGAGGTCCACTTAAAACTGACCCAAAATCCTGAATTAGAAAGCCTATAACTTAATCCAAACAAGCTTTGGAACTTAGCTTAAAATAAAATCTTAATTAAGCCCAAACAAGTCTTGGGCTATAGCTAATAAAATTAAATAAAGCTTATAATATTAAATCCATTAATTGTCATGAGAAGAAGAGAAGCATTATAGATCTTATTCAAGGCTTATTTATAGTCTTCCATCCAGTCGCTTAATCCTATAAAAAAAAAAGGGAAAGGTAGTCACCTATATTGTTTACAAGTTCTAGTGGGATTCTTTGGTCTCCTTTGTTGTCCTCACTCCATGGCCCAAATAAGGTTGTATTGGACCCCTCTTACACATGAATAAGATATACTAGGGTCTCCTCTTGATACTTTAATGGTTCTTGTAATTTTGACTTGGTTTAAACCTTTAAAATCAATGCATTAAATGTCTTTTTCCATGTCTTTGTCTTAGATCGGGTCATTGGACCGTTTGGAACATGTAATGGGTCCTTGTTGGTGTTTCTAGGCTAGTCCGCATCAATAAAGGCTCTTATTTATGTAACTCTTACAACCATAGAATAGAAAGACCATAATCATATATTGAGAGACTTTATGTATAGATGAAGATGATGTGTCTTGTGTATGTGGAATCCTAACCAAGTATACTTGTAAAATGCAAAATATAATTAAAAATTAGAAAATAAATATTATAAATAAACTATCAAAATTAAATGACAAACAATAATAAATAGACATGTCATTGTTGAACTTAATATATTTGTTGTTTATATTCACAAGTTTTTTTTTTATTATGTCTTGTCTAACCATATATGTCACATCTATATTGTGAATGCCTCTATCTTGCATCCATCTTATATGAAATCAAGTTGACTTATATTAACCCCAACCAGTTTTCCATCTTGAAAGGTCACGTATAATTAAGGACTAGTATCTCATTCCACTCTAATTTATCAAGTAAGGCATTGAATATAGTCCTCTATGTGTTCTTATACATTTGAATACTATAATGATAATAATAATAATCATTATCAACATATTAGATAGTATCAAGACTTCTTTATACATAACATGCAAGTCATGAAAACTAGGTCAATGATAGCTTATCACAACTAATTAAGTTTGTTGTTGTAGGGGAGAGGAGAGAGAAAGTAGAGAGAGATGCTTTCCCCTATAATGGGTTTCTCCTCTTGCCGTCGGCCAGTAATGGGATTCTTCTACCCATGTTGATTGCTCAACCACCTCATCCCTTTCTTTCCTTGTGTCTTCTTCTCATGCTTGCCCCTGTCCCGTTCTTTTCCCTCTTTTCTTCCCCCATCTTGCCCTATTTGCAGTTCCCGTTTCCAGCCCCCCGTCTGTCTTTGTTCTCTTCGCTCAGCCCTAAATTTTCCCTCTTCCTCTCCCTTCATCTCTTTTTCTCTTGCATCCATGGCCAAACGAAAAGCAAAAAAGAAACCTCACACCCCTTCCTCTCAGTCCCCTCATCAACCTCTATCAATTGACAACCCTCTCCCGCGCCAGTTTCTCTTCCCCCCCTCCTGCCATTAACTTGCAACCTATCCTTATTATTGTCAAACCTATCCCTTCCAAAATTAGTATTTTGGGTAATATACTTGTGGCCCCTGTTGGTGTTGGTCCTTCCAATCAACATCTTAAGGGTGCCCCTGCAACCATGATTGTTGAAGATGTCCCTCTAGATTATTGTTCCAGTGAAGAGGATTCGGAATATGAAGTGTCTTCCTCATGTGCCTCTGACTCTAACTCTTGTGATGTTTCAAATTTGGGTCTAGAGGATGTTTCTAATGGCCCCCATCATGCAGCCACCGATGTTCCTCCTCCTCCCTCTCCTTGTGCTCCTACTGAAGCCTTAGGTGAAGCTGTACAATCGTCTACCCTAATAGGTCAATAGAGGAATCTCTTTGCCTCCAATAACAGCTCTTCCAATTGTTCTAAACTTAAGCATTTTTCTGATATTACTGCTGCTAAAACTTTCAATCAAGTTGATGATGATCTTGATGTTGCTTGTGATTTCTAGAAACATTATCTTGTTAAGTATGTCTCGGGTAAATTTCTAAGTTACAAAGCTTTGAGTAGCATCATCTCTAATTCATGGCATTATGAGGCTAAATTGCATATTCATGAATCTAGATAGTTGGTATACAAATTTCAGAATGAATCGGAAAAAATGGAAGTATTACGGGGTGGTCCTTATCTCATTTATGGTAGACCTCTAATGTTACAAGAAATGCCAGAGTATTTTGACTTTAACTTTGCTAATATGTATATTGTCCCCGTTTGGATAAAGTTATCGAATTTGCCTCTGAAATGTTAGTCCTCTACTTGTTTCTCTAAAATTGCTAATGCTCTTAGTAAACCAATACAATGTGACATGTTGACATCCTCCATGTCTCGCCTCTCGTATGCTAGAATTTTAGTGGAGATTAATCTTATGAAGGACCTCCCTCAGTCCATTACTTTCTGTTTACCGAATGATGTTCCTCTTGTTCAACAAATTATTTATGAGACTTTGCCAAAATTTTGCAAGTATTGTAGGGTTCTTGGTCACTTGGCTACATCTTGCTCTAAGACTTCTCAGGATGGGGGAGTGAATCAAATTACTTTTGTTGAACCTCTTGTCACAGCTATTGTATATAAAAGTAAAAATAACAAGAGGGGCCTATATGTGGCAAGGAAGGAGTAGGTTGTCAAGGGTATTGCTCTTAGTTCTCAGCCATCTTCAGATGCTGCAACTGAGAATGCTAATAGGGTTGATTTTACTTCATCTTCTAGTGATCCCATGATTGCAGAAGTGGCAGTTACTGTTGGGAAGTGGAAAATTGTCAAACAAAAGAAACATAGCAGCAGAAATGTGCAGCAGGTAACAGCTAAGGGTGTTGGGTCTGTGGGGGTTGGCTCGACTGTTCCTCTTGATTCTGGTATGGTTTCAAGATAGAAAAGTGGCATAATGACCAGAAGTAAAGGGCAAGATAATGAAGGGATATCTCCGGGTGTCACCACTAGAAAAGGAGCTAAGCTTTTGAATGCATCTAGCGGCAATGGTAGGACTCCTCCTACCTATCCTACCCTCCGATGATTATCCATTACTGGAATGTTAGAGGGCTCAATAGCCCTCTAAAATAGCATGAGATTGTTAGCCTTATGAAGAAAAATAAAGTAGATGTTTATGGTTTGCTAGAAACTAAATTGTGTTATTCTAAGAATTAGGCTTTGCAGAAGTTTCGGCTCAAGCGTTAGAAATTCTTGATGAATATTGTTGCGTCTTCCACTACTAAAATTATCATCTTCTGGAATCCTTTCACGGTTAAGGTGGATTTTGTTGACAGCTCGGCTCAAGGTGTTCATGTTGTTATTAGTAGCCTTGTGAGTCAAGTTAGCTTTCATGCTACTTCTGTTTATGGTTTGCATACCATTGTTGATAGGCGAGATTTATGGGATAGTCTTCGTATGTGGTGTCCTTCAGGTCCTTGGTTGGTGCTGGGGGATTTTAATTCCATTTGGTCTCAATATGATAAACTGAATGACAATGCTATCTCTATGTATAAAATTAATGATTTTTATAATTGTTGTCATGATTTGGGATTGTTTGATCTTAATTACTCTGGTTGTAATTTTACTTGGTCTAATGGGCATGTTTAGAGTAAAATTGATAGGGTTCTTGTCAATCCTATTTGGGCTTCTCTTCATCACACAGCCCATGTTCATTTTGGTAATCAAGGCGCTTTCTCCTGCCATGGTTCGACTTGATCACAAGGACAGGAGGCATTGTAGTTTCAAGTTCTTCAATATATGGACCTCTCATGTTGATTTTCTCAATACTGTTTCTGAGAGTTGGCACTTGGATGTTGTTGGCTCTCTCATGTTTACATTATGTAGGAAACTTAAGATGCTAAAAAACCCCTTGAAACATCTCAACCAACTATATTTTAGTCATATTTATGAGAGAGTGTCAAGAGCTGAATTAGGCCTCGACTCCCTGTAATCCACCCTGTATGGGGATCCTAACAATCCACAGCTTGTTCTTGAAGATAAAAAGCTTCGGCTCTAGCTCTTGAATCTCAAGCTTGTCAAGAAAATGTTCTTCAATCAGAAGCTTAATTGTCCCTTTCTTCAAGATAATGATAGAGGTTCTTGGTTCTTCCATGCGATGATGAGACAAAAGCATGGCCGAAATTATATCCCTGCAATTCAGAAGTCCGATGGTCTTCTTACTATTTTGGAGGAGTAAGTTGGAGCTGAATTTGTGTTCTTCTAGAACCTCTATAGGACCTCCAAATCCACCTTGTCGTTGGATGTTGATGTTCATAGTTATGGTCCTTGTATCTCTGATAGCTCTAATGCTCTTCTCTCTACTTCAGCCTCTAATGATGATATCAAGTCAACTTTGTTTGGTATTGGGAATGATAAGGCTCCGAGGTCAAATAGTTATACTTCTCTTTTCTTCAAATCTACCTGGTCAGTTATTGGTGATAATTTATGTATATAGGTTCACGATTTCTTTAGATTGAGGAGGATGCTTAAGTAGATTAATCACTCGGTTATCTCTCTGATTCCCAAATCTACTCATGCTTCTACTTCTAATGATTTTCGGCCCATCTCTTGGTGCAATGTGATCTACAAAGTTATTTCAAAGCTTCTTGCTGATTGTTTGTCTATTACTCTGGGGAATATTATCAATCCTATACAAAATGCCTTCCTAGGAGATCGATCTATGGTGGATAATATAAATTTGGTTCAAGAGCTGCTTTGGCAATATGGTAAAAAACGAACCTCTCCTAAATCTCTCATGAAGATTGATTTCAACAAAGCCTTTGACTCGGTTCAATGGTCTTTTATCATAGAGCTTTTGGGATTGCTGGGCTTTCCTTATAAGTTCATTCACTTGGTTAAGCACTGTGTTAAAACCACCTCCTCCATTGCAATCAATGGGAATCTATACGGTTTCTTCCTGAGTAAAAGTGGTATTCAGCAGGGGGATCCTCTTCGCCGTATCTTTTCATCACTTGTATAGAGCATTTCTCTCACATGTTAAAGGGAGTGTCTCGACAGCAAGCTTTCTGCTTCCATCCGCAATGTAAGCCTCATAATATCACCCATCTTACTTTTGTCAATGATGTTTTGCTACTTGCTATAGGTGATAAGTATTTTGTCTTAGCTCTTCTCCATCAGTTAGAGATTTTTGGGCAAATTTTTGGTTTAGATGTTAATCCTTCCAAATCCTCCATTTCTTTTGGGGGAGTGGGTGACGATTTGAGATAAGATATCATTCATGCAACGGGGGTTGTCATAGGGTCCTTCCCTTTCAAATATCTTGGCATGTCTTTAAGCCCTTATCGGTTGCTTGTGAGCCAGGTTTCTTCTCTCCTTCATAAGCTTCAGGCTTCTATTCATAGTTGGGTGGGCAAGCATCTCTCTTATGCAGGAAGGCTTGTGCTTCTGCGCTCCATTCTCTATGGCATGGTTCAATTCTGAATTAGTATATTCACTCTTCCAGACACTATCATTACCAATATTATCCGTCTTTGCAGGAGCTTCTTATAGACATGTAATGTTAAAAAATCCCATTCGGTTTTGGTTGCTTGGAAAAATATGTCTACCTAAGCAGGAAGGTGGGGTGGGTCTTTTTGACATCAAAGCTCGTAATTAAATCTTTCTGGTGAAGCATCCTTAGAATATCCATCTGAAGACTGATTCTCTTGGATCAAATGGATTCATCACTTCTACCTTTTGACTCTCTTAATCTGGGATGCCCAAGCTAAGAAAATTTCATCTCCGTTATGGAAAACCCTTGTCTCCTTGAAAGATCAACTTGTCCAGGATTGTGGGAATGGCTCATCTGTTATTGCTACTATAACCTCTTGGTATGCTGGTACAAGTCGCTTCTCGACTAATGTTTATGAGCATTTTCAAGTGAAGGGCTACATGATCCACTGGGATAAGATGGTGTGGGAGCCATGGTCATTGCCTAAACACTGTTTTATGCTGTTGATTGTGGTGTTAGCCAGGACCAGGAGTCGCATAGTCATTTATTCTTCAGATGTCCCTGGACTTCAAACTTGTAGGGAAACATTATTCGGTGGCTGCATATTCATCATCGGATGATCTCCCTTCTTAGCGTTATTCAAGGCCTTTTCCCAAAACAGGTAAAGATGGTTTCTAGAATGCAAAAAGCCTCTCTTGCCATCTCGGTTTATCTCATCTAGGAAAAGCATAATAAAAGGTTGTTTGATTCTTTTTCATCCTCGGTGGAGAGAGTTTTTTGGAGATTCCAGGTTTTGTTCTTCAGTTTTCCACTCCCATGAAAGGGATCACTTCTCCATTGATGTTGGCTAATGTATGGTCCAGTCTTAATGGGGTGGTGTTAGATGTCGGCTGCTTCTCTGCTTGCTTCGCTGGGTTGCTTTACAAGTTGGTGTGTGGTTGTTTCTTTGTTTTCTTTGATGGAATGATGTGAAAGATCTCCTCTCCATTATTCTTGGTTGCTTTACTGCTTGTTGTGGCTAGTTCTGTTTTAAGCTGTCTTGGTTTTTTATTGTCCTTCTTTGAGTTGTCTATTGGCAGTTGTCATTTGCCTAGGTTATGAGATTTGTAGTTTCTTCATATAAATATTGTATTTCTTTTAGTTCTTGTTTTTTGCTTGTATCTTGGCCTGCCAACTTCTTAGTTGGATTGTGGGCAGATACTATGCTTCTTGTTTTGACTTTTTCTTAGCTTGCTCCCCTTGTTTGGCCTCGGGAGTGTGTTCTCTTGAGGTGTTTGCTTTTTTTTAGGTTATTTAACTTTGTTATTCGCAGCTTGTTTTATTCTTTGATCCTTTATTCATACTTACATTTGATAAAAAAAAAAAATCAATGATAGCTTTGTCAATTAACATATTTGCATGTTCCATTAGTGAATATAACTATTCATCCAACTTTTTTTTGATATCTTGTTTATAAAGGGTATGAACTTGAAAAGTATCATCATCAACATTAAAAAGTATTATAGTATGATCATCTGATCTCAATATTTTGGCATCCAATTCCAATTAAAAATAAGAGGCCGTTAATTTTTTTATGCAATGTTGTCATGTACATCATCTTTTCTTTTAACAAAATAAGCATTAGTCCTACAAATTATCACTTAGAATAAAGAAGAAATAGGCAAAGAATCACCTTTCAAAACATGATTATAATATCAAAAAAATTGTTTGTTATTATATTGTTATATTAGTAAATCCTTACATAATAAAATGTCCATTATTCTTTCGATTCCTACTCAAGTCATTATTTCCATTCTAGATTATTATTATATATATCACCAAACCTTTCATATAGATAGGTGTCATCCATACTAATAATTGTCCATGAGAGTCGAAACCCTCAATTCCAAGAAGAAACTACCAAACACAATTATTTCACAATTAAGTTGTCCATTATGTTTCCACTCAACTATTGTTTCATAATTTGATTCTTATAATGCCATACAAAATTCAAATGAATCTTCAAATGTTCCAAAAGTTTCCTTTAAGTATCTTTTGTTTTGTAACTTATGCTTTATATTAAGAAATTTTGAACTTATAATGTAATTTAATTTCTTTTTATATTTTGGAAACAATATAAGCAAGGTAATTCTTGAACAAGAGTTGCAACTGTTAATGGAATAAATTTAGTGTCATGTTGATGATGATTTTTTTATTTATGTATTAGTACATATATGATTATTTTTTAACTTCACTATCTCAAAAAAATAGCCTTTATGATATTTGATGAGGATTAGCCTGACACCAAGTGTAATCACATCAATGATCCATTGATGGTGCCAAGGTGGCCTATTATAAGAGGTAAGGTAAAGAGAATTAAAGAGGCATTGAATGGATCAATTCAGCACACATAGATTTGGGCTTATGTCAACCTTGATTTGGGCTTATTTTTTCTAACATTACATGGAGTCCCAATCAGCATATTATTCTTCTAAAAAAGCAAGTAAATTCTTTTAGAATACTTCCTATAGAAAAAAGGAGTATTAGCATTCAAAAGACGAAGTTTCATATTCTACAAAGAAAACTAATGAGTTGTCAAATTTTTTCCCTAAGCTAGAAGGATTATTTACTAATTCTCATATTCTAGAAAGAAAACCTAAAAGTCAATGACATTAAAGACCAAATCAGTTTTTTTATATTATTTTATGTGGCTGTATTATAAAGTTTTTATTTTAAATTTGTGTTTTGATGTTTTAGGGCTAATAAACATCAATTAACCTTAGATACTAAAAGATTAAGGTCTAATTATAATTAGACTCTATACAAGTTCATATATTAAGGTATTCTAGGGTTTAGGTTAGGTTAAAAACATATATGTAACCTAAGTTTCCTATTATTATTATTTTACATAATGATATTCATATTATAGCTGCAACTTTATATGCTTGTAAGGGTGAGAATTTTCTTTCATTTCATTTTCTAAAGGATTGAAAATGATTTATCGAGGTTCAACTAACTCTGTGGCATCAATCCATACTTCTAGTTCATGAATTGCTATTTATTGGGTGAGATTTGAGCCTAATAGTGTTAGTGCGTAGATACACGTTAGCTTTATATCACACTCCTATCAAACCTAATTTACTTGACTTTTCAGATATTAATGTCTTTACATGTGAGTTGTTTGACCGCATGTTTAAGATATTTGCATTAATATCTCCATATAAATACCATTGGTATTCAAGTACATGAACACATGGTAAATAAACAAATATTTGGCTTAAAACATTAATCATGATATTCAAGTAAATGTACAATATGCCATTATTTAACAGCATTCATCAAATCATTTTTAGTTCTAAATTTTTTTCCAACAACCAAATCACCGTTACTAACTAATTTTATATGATGAACAAAATTTGTCATTGACTCCAGTATCATGACTAAATTCTAAATAAATATATTTTTTATTATACAAAAGGATTTAACAGAACATAACAATTAAAAAAATAAGGATTGGGATTAAAATAAAAAATAAATTTTATATTTAATTGAATGTGAAATTTAAAAACAAGATCAATATAGTAAGAGCATAAAAAAAGGATTAAAATTGACATTAAAAAATAATATAATTAAAGGACACAATAATGTTTGGCTAAATGATGTTTTTTGGATGTCAAAAGGCATCCACGGGCCACCTAAAAAGCATCAATGCCTCTTTATTTCATTTGGGTGCCCTACACACACCAACCTTTTTTGTTTTTTTATTCAGCCAAATAGTTAATATACCTTGAGCTAACTTTTTTAATTACAAAACATCATTGCGAAAAGACAAGCATTCATTGACCTTAAGCTCAAATATTTTTATTGTAAAGGTATTTTTATTTTCTCTATTTATTTTAATTGTTTTTTATCTGTGCAAATACCAAAGTGCCAAAAAAATCCAATTATAATATCCAACACAAAAAAATATTGTGAAAATAAAAACATATCTTTTAATGTTAGGTTTAAGTTTTTTGCTTTCAAAGGTACTTGGGCTGTTTTTCTGTGCAATCAAAATAGGAAAATATTTATTCAACCCCCGCTCTTTTAAGTAATGATAAATGGGTCACATGAAAATATATCAATGTCCTTATAACAATATTTTAAGTTTTTTAGGTGGAGGAAAAAATATGTATTCCGGTAAATAATAACAATGTGTTTAGAGCTACAATATGTTTGCAAAATGTTTTAGTTCTTGGTAATTTGTATACAATATAAACTTAGATTTTAACCTCAAGGTATCATTTTCAAAACTAATTTTTATTTAATTATATTATGATTTTCTCTCCTCTTCATTTTTATGACTTTCACTCTCATTTATCATAATTCAATGACTAAAATTCGATGAAAGTGAAATTTAAGGATCAAGATATAAAAGTACACAAATCAAAAAATCAAAAAATCAAGGAGTAATGTGTATTTCACATGCTACATTGTTCTTTAACAACGACAAAGCTTTTTGAAAATAGTGGAATAAAAACATGATAAAAA
The DNA here is from genome assembly GCA_015731905.1 of Salix dunnii. Lineage (NCBI taxonomy): Eukaryota > Viridiplantae > Streptophyta > Magnoliopsida > Malpighiales > Salicaceae > Salix > Salix dunnii. The sequence goes on from CM027674.1 coordinate 11,808,466, forward strand.
TAAAATTTGAGGGTTGAAATACAAAAACATAAAACCACAAACTAAATGTGAAAAAATAAAAATTGCATCCACTAAAGTGTGTTTTGACATGTCGCATTATTCTCTTAAAGTAGCAATGCTTTTATGAGTGATAAATAAAGTTTAAGGATCATAACACAAAATTATAAGGATAGAATATGAAAAAATAAAAAGTTCAAGGACTAATGTGTACTTATGTCCTACATTATTCCTCTACAATAACAATGCTTTTGTGAGTGCAGGAATCATGGAATAAAAAATGATGAAAATAAAGTTTGGGAATTGAAACATAAAAACATAAAACTACATGGATTAAATATGACTAAAATGTATTTTAATGCATTGTGTTATTCCCCTACATTAACAATGCTTTTTTTAATGAGAGAATATTACCCATAGAATAAAATTGTCTCTCTAATAGCCTATACAATAAGACAACCTCCTTCCGTAGTATATAACACCTGTTAATTATATGTGAAATGTTGTGAGGAATTTTTTAGCAGTACTATTATTAAACTTAGCTTTTAGTGCAAGATAGGTTTTAAATTAAATAGAGTAAGAGTTGATCAATTGTGACCCAATCAACTCAATCAATCTAATAAAAAACTTGCTTGACTTTAAAAAAAAAAAATTCTTAAATCGACATCGTATTAATTAGCTCTTGATATTGAAATATTGAAATGATATTTTTTTAGATTGCCCTAACTTAATTCACTCAGTCCATGACTCGAGTCATGCGATTGACTACACATAATAACTTTTCTTTATTAAATGTATTTTTTATATAATTATACAATAATAGAAATATGCTTTCACATAAAAGACAATGAATGAAATTATGAAGGAGAAATATTTTTTTCATTACATTTATCTTCTCTAGTTCATGTAGATTTTATATACCAAAATGATATTTTTTTTATTAGTAGTATAATTCATTAAATTAAAATCAACAATAATCATTTAAAAAATAGAAAAACTATGATGATGTGAAATAATAAGAAAAACAAACTTATGTTTAAATATAAAAAATGTAGTTGTCTTATTTATGTGTTTTGTTTTAAGAGAAACAATATTGTTTAAGTAAAATCTTATTATGATCATGAAAAAAAATTCAATTAAAAAAAAAAGCAAGAATTATGAATTGATGATTCTATTCACCTATATAAAAAAAACTTTAAGAGAAATACATTTTAGAGACCTATATAAAATTTATACATACAATATTTTAAAAAATAAATATTTTATTCTCATTTTAGAGGAAATTATTTCATACATTATGCGTCTCATGCTAACATATAATTATTCATAAATAAATCAATAATATCATTATAAAAAAGGCAGTATCTTCTTAAGAGTAATAAAATAAAAAATATATATATGCTTAAATTTATTTTTAAAAATTTATTCAAAAAGATTTTTGTCAAAAAAAAAAATAAAAGGTATTAAAATAAAGGTGTGGCGTGCATGGGCTTAAAAGGTCAAACCTAAATGCATGTTCTTTCTTTCTTTTTTTTAAAAATGATGGAGAACGAGTCATCTAGCCCAATTTATTTCATATTTAACAAATGATGTGTTATCCTCTAGTTGCCTTTATAACCACCCTTAGTGATCAGAAGATCTTATTCTAAGTTTTTGGACCCTAAAAAAATAATTTTTCAACTTGTTCTTGACAAATTTCAAACCATGAAAAAAGTCTATAATCACTCTAAACAATAGAATTAAATTGAATAAAAAAAATTAAATGAGTTTGATCTATTTTTTATGATATGTTCAAAGGGAAACTCTATCTTGATTGAACTTCTCTTTTCAAAAAGAACTCTGTCACTAAGATTGACTTTTATTATAGATAAAACTACTTAATTGCCTGCAATACGTTGCGGGTCGAGCAAATAATTTTTATAACTGTTGAGATTAAAATATAATATTTATACATATAAAATTTGATATAATGAAACAAATCAACATATTTTATTATAACAACAGTAACATTGAAATCTTAACATCTAAAATTATCATCATTATCACTGTCAAAATAATAAAAATTATTAAATTACCCCGAGAAAAAAAAACACAAAAAAATTAACAAAAAAAAAAGTAAGCACAAAAACTAAAATTATTATTATTATCATTGCGTTAATAATAAAAAAAATTAAATCAAAGACTAAAAAAAACATAAAAAAATTTAATAAAAGAGCAAAAAAATTTAATAAAAGAGCAAATAAAAAAATTAAATAGATGATAAAACAAAAATAAAAATTATTAGCTAAAAAAAATTATTTGACTTGAAAAATAAAAAAAATTATCCACCCTACATTGCAGGCTGAGCAAATAATTTTTATAGGATTTACTGGATTAAAATTAAAATAATATATATATAGATAAACTTTAATATAATAAAATCGATCAACACATCCTAATATAACAATAGTAACATTGAAATCTTAACATCTAAAATTATCATTGTTATTACTGTCAAAATAATAAAAGTTATCAAATTATCCAGAGAAAAAAACTAAAAAATATTAACAAAATAGTAAGTACAAAAGATAATTAAATTATTATTATTATTATTATTATTATTATTACGAAAGAAACAAAAATAAATGAAAGACTGAAAAAATCCTAAAAACTTTAACAAAAGATCAAATCAAAAATAAAATAAAAATTATCATTGTCATCACTATGAAAAGAATAAAAATTATCAAATTATCCTGAAAAAAAAAGCTAAAAAACATTAACAAAAGAGAAAGTAAGAAAATCAATTAAATTATTATTATTAATAATAATATGTTAATAATAAAAGAAAATAAAAATAAATGAAAGACTAAAAAAGTCCTAAGAACTTCAAAAAAAGATCAAAAAAAAAAAATTATGATTGTTATTATTATCAAAACAATAAAATTATCAAATTATCCTTAGATAAAAAAACTAAAAAAATTAACAAAAGAGTAATCAAGAAAAATAATTAAATTATTATTATTATTATTATTATTATTTTGTTAATAATGAAAGAAGCAAAAATAAATGAAACACTAAAAAAGTCCTAAAAACTTTAACAAAAGATCAAAAAAAAATTATTAGGTGAAAAAGATTCAAGAGCAAAGGTAGGAAAAAAAACAAAAATATCAATTTTCAAATTATCATAGACATAAAATAAAATTTAAAAGCGAATATTTTTAAAAAAAATATCACCGCAACAAATAAGAAAATAATAAAAACTAAAAATCAAAGCTAAGGGCACACTTATATATACATGGACAAAAATAGAGACTATTCTAGAAATATAAAAAAAAATATAAGGATTAAAATCAAAAAGTTAAAAGTATAAGGGCCAAAATAAAAATCAAATATATTATCAATTTTAATCAAAGGACAAAATTAGAAAAATCACAACTTTTGTACTGAATATATTAAGGTATTGAAACCCAATCCGGAAATTAAAACGAGGACCGAAGTGAAACCTAAATATATAATTAATTTCAATTGAAGGACTCAATTGAACTAAATCAAAACTTATATAACAGAATTCAAGACCATACACAAAATTAAAAGTAAAGAGACTGAAGTGAAAAAGCATAAACTCAGGGGTCTCTCCTGCACGTTAACGTGCAGGAGAGAGAAAACAAAAATAAAACGTGTAACCGGCCACCGTCACTCCTACGACTATGATCTGTGAACACGTGCCGTACCGAGAGAAATACCACATGAAGGCGCATCGTCTGAGATTTTGGAAGCGCATTTTACACTGTCAGAGTACATCTTGCACGCCGCCAGAAGAGGGCGTGAGACTAAAAACCGTCGTGCACGTGAGTCTCACGCGAGCCCAAATTTCAGAAGATAATAATGAAAAAATATGGTCAATTACCGGAACACCTCTACATACAATTCTTCAATTTTATCTTATTAGGGGTATAGTAGTATTTAGCTATTTTTGAAAAATGGGAAATCCCAGAGATACCACTCCCCTACCAAATATTTTTTTTGTCTTATACAGGGGCAGAATAGTATTTAGCCATTTTTAAAAATTATGAAATACTCGTGAAGCCCCTCCCGGAAACAATGGTTTTTTTGTCTTTTTCAAGGGCTAAAAACATTAATTTACTGTGCAAATAATAATAAAAAATCAATAAACCCGTAAACCAACCGAACCGGCCCAAAAATACACTATTATAATCCACAATGTTTTCACTCACATATTACAATGAAACACTGATCTCTTTTAATTTATTTTATATTATGTTCAACTAACTATTTTCTTTCTGCTTTCTTATTTTTCAACAACTCTCTCTCCATGGACTAAAATGTAAAACAAAAGAAGTTTAAAACTTAAAAAGGAAACACTAAAAAGCATAAATAAAAATAAAAATGTAAAAAATTCAGGGATGAAACTATATATTTTTGTGCTCCATGAAAAAGAGGATGTTATTTGTTTATGTGTTAAATTTTATCCTAGTTGTTTTATTTTTTTAATTAATAAAATTAAATTTTATTTTACAAAACTAATCATCAAATTTAATGAAAATATATTTTTGACGGTACAAATACAACAGAAAGTAAATCCAAACCAAAAACAAGGCCTAAAGCCATGTGATATAACATAAGATGCTAAATTTTAAAAAAAAATGGTGACCAAAAACAAATAATTAAATAATTGTTCATGAAGGGGGAGGAGACCAAAATCAACTTAGGAAACAGCAGTGCACTTAAGTGTGAAAAGAAAAATAAAAGAGTAATTTAATGTGTGCTTCTTTTAGTTTATTGTTAAATAATATAATATGCAATTTGGTCGCCAATACGTGGGGAGAAGGAAAGCAAAGACATCCCATGCGTCGTGCGCGTGCAGGTTTTTTTAGCTTTCCTCTCCTAGATTCGTATCCACTTTCATTCTTCAGCGATGATGAGCATTACAAACTGTTTTTGTCAAAGGTACGACGGGGGGAAATTCTTGCCCCTTGAATCAGAGTACCTCCATCCCTCCTGAATTATGGCAGATTTTTGGAGAAAAATGGCGATTAACAAGTGCCACTGGGCAGAGTAACTGGCCCAAAAATCATCACACCAACTGATCAACGGGGTAGCCATAACTGACGAGGCATTTGACATTTCCATGTTTCTTCCATAAAAAAAAAACCCTTGATTCACATATTCTCATAGCGGCACTATCCAACCACAAAATTAGACGTGCCAACCACCCAAGAATCATACCAGTTTTGGAAAAAGAAAACAATAACCACAACAAGAGCCTGTTAGAAAACAAAGGTGAAACCTGAAATATGCAACCATAAAGCTGCTAGGAGGTTTTCTTATCGATAGATAGTTTTAACAGTAGAAGTTAAAAGTGAGAAAAGGTAAAGTGGGAGTATGTGCTGCACAAATACGATGACCTGCCAAGGATGTGTTCTAGCCACCCTCCCTGGCATTGTTTGTTGCTCAACTAACAGAAAATAAATGCAAAAGAATATTTCTTATTGAACTTTTTTTGTCTTCGCTATCTTTGTTTTCATCTTTGGTATCTTCTTTGTCTATTTGAGGACTGCCAGTTTCCCCCCTACTCATGGATTGGGAAGGTTACATCAAGCTGGCAGCTATTGCAGCGTTCAAGTCCTGGTCTTCCTGTTGAGTGGAATTGATTCTCTGAGGAGACTGTGTGTTGTTGCAGGATTTTATAATCCTCTCAGCATCTTCAGGAGACAGCCACTGCCCATAACCATTGGAAGCTTCTGAGGAAGCAATGGGAAACTCTTTCGGGAAGTTTCCTCTCACCAGGAAAATGCTCCAGCCAGAGTTTTTAAGAGAATCCAGATAGGCTGCAAGGTAAAACTTGGATAAGTGTTGTGGAGCTGCATAGAGGCTGTCAAAGTTATACCATTCCCCATTCACTTTCCTAATGCAGAACCAATGATCATGCAAATGACAAATAAATGCATTTTCTAGATCAGGGTCAATCTGTGCATGCTCAGCAACTGGACTGTCAGACGCAATGACCTGCAAGTCCCACACCTCTAAAGCCTTTTGTAAAACCTGCAAACAAGAATTCTCACGGTAAGTTGATTTTCCATAGACATACCAAGAAATAGTCTCCAGAAAAAAAAACATCTTTATATGCATTTAAGATGACCTGATTGCACTATAATTAAACAAGAGACTGGTCGTGGTTCAAAGGTTATGATTAAATAAAATTGATGCATGGTTAATATTAAAAAAAAAATCACTGGTAAAATAGAAATAAATAAAAAGAGTGAAATTTACAACCAGAGCATGCCAGTTCTATAATTTCCAGAGGAATCTCATGTAAAGAATAAAAATTGAATGTTAACTGCACCTGATGTACAGATGCATACGCACAAAGATGAAACCAAAGATGGCATGGTCGGAAAATAAGAATTAGTGCTTAGTGCTTGACAGAATGACAAAGCCTACAGCGAAACTATGCATGCTCATGTTCCCAATTAATCTCCACTCTATAATTGGTATCCATCCTCATCTAAACCTACAATAAACCTCCATCACAGAACCAGTGGTCAAGTGTCTTTCATCTATTTGTACTGTTAAGAACTCAAAGACAAACTTTGAGAGGAAATGTTCCCACAAAATTTATCCATTAAAATGCCCTCCAGGCGCCACTTCATACTATTCACTGATCCAGAGGTACCAGAAATATGTTCTTGGTACAAGGTTCAAGGACGGGATATGCACTTTGATTAATTTACAGTGTGTAGTGGGTAGGCTTAGATGGTATGTTAGTTTGAATCATGGTATACTTGGAACATCTTTTCTGTTTTTTGACAGCACAAACATTATGGTCTAATAGTTTAAAGGAAGAAAACATCAAACACAAATGCAGTTCTCATTTCTAATAAATGATAGAATAGAAAGAGCATTAGCTTAGAAAAAATCAGACCAATAATACAATATAAATTAGTTGAGCAGATTAAATTAAAAACCAGACCTGTGTGGAGAAAAATATTGGCCAAAGTACAACTGATGAAACAGACTTATCCTTTTCTCGAAGGCCCAGACTTCTTGTGTTATTAAGTTTATTTTACAACATCACATGTCTTACAAACTTTCTTCCACAGAATTCAAGCATGTTTCTTTGTTTGTGGCTGCTGGCCAAAAAAAATTCCCTATTTTCTCTTCTTTCTTTGTGGTCTGTCCCTTTCAGTTATTTGAGAAAAATCAGTCAAGCTCCGAGTTTTGTTCTCATTTTTTTCCCATTTATACAGATTTCAGTTACCAAAAATGGGTCCCCACCTTCACAATCTACATCACGAAACACCTCAGTCTAGTGCATAAATGTGCTGCAATCTGAAAGGTGTGATCCAGATTGCCAAATGTGGGGGTTGCCACAGTTATGGTAGCTATGAGCTGGTCTCATATCTTTTACACGCACCATGACATGCATTGCATAGAAGTCTATTACAGCTTTTATCCACAAAGAGTAACTATAATCATGTTTATTATTACAGATTTAAAAAACATCACATGCTAAACCATATATCTATGCCAAAAACTATACCATCTCTCCATCCCCCACCCCAAGCCACACATGCTCTATAAAAGCATTCAACCACCTCCATAAATCAAACACCTACATTTAAAGGTTTTCCCTTCCAAGATGAGTAGCCTACCCACCCCATGCATCCCAATATTTCACCATTACTAGCTAAATGTTCAAAGCATCAGCCTAAATCCTGACTTTCATAATCCCAAGAAACATACTTTGCTAACTAATAAACTAAATGATTCATTATCCCCACAAACATCTCTCAAAATGTCTCGAGCTTTCAATCACATAGAAAGTAACACAAACTTAGCAATACCTCCTTTCTCCCTTACCACGAGTTCTGGTAACCCCATTTAACACAAAGTCACTGCTAGAATTTTAAGAATCTCCACAGTTACAACCCAGTACTAATCACGTGTTTTCCTTGACTCTAAGCCGATAATAACAATCCTGCCTCAACTTTCACTAACTTTAACTCCAAAACAAAACAACATAGAAAAACATTTCCATTTAACCTTAAAATTAATTTATTAATTCTTGCATCAGTTCATTAGCTAATCAGAACTGCTAATTAATTCGTTCTTGGAAAATAAAACACTTGAAACAATTAATAATAAGGCTTAAAGACACAACAAACAAAATGAAAAGGATGCTGGAAGGACTAGCGACGAACCTGGATACTAAAATCACCGCCTAAGGAGACATTATGAGACTCGGCGGAGAGAAAATCACCGGAGGCAGCGGCGGAGACGGTGCCCTCTAGCATCACCTGGCGCTCTATGGTATCGAGATCGGAAGCAAGCGCCGCCAAATCGAATTCTGAAAAGAAAGGTCCCTGTAACACCGTGTTAACACAATGCACGGCGCATAGCTTTGCCTCTTGTACCTCGTGGTACAGCATCCCTCCATTGCTCATTCCTTCCATGTGATTGATCCAATTTCGTCAAATTTAAACCCTAGATTTCTCCTTTGTTTCTTATTTATATTTTTTTCGATTGTCAATTGCGGTTATATTAACTTTTTTTGCGGTTTTTCGGTGGGGGGGAATCATATCTACTTGCCTTGGAAATCAAATAAGTGTTACTGACACGTGCAAAAGGACTGCCTTACACGTGTAACAATATGGCTGCTTGGAAACTTGTAATTGCTGAGAGCTGACTTCCTTTGAGAATTTACGGTAAATGAACTGGTGAGGCCAAGCAATTATTATATTATTAGGGCAAGTCTAACGACGATATCTATCATTTCATTCAAAGCTATATTTTTAAATAAATAGTTGTTTGTGTTATTTTTTGATTTCCAATGGGAGAGCCAAATGAGGATCCATTTTAGCTATTGTACATTGCTGGAGCCATTCCTACATCAATTGTGCCGAGAGCTAAAATAAATATTACCGTTGCAATATTACCGTTATTCTCAACATTAAAACATAACACACACAACACAGCACTGGCAAATTGAATCAACTCCAAAAAACACATCAAATACCAATATTTTCCAGCCAACAGCGTATAACAACTCAAACAACACAACAAATAAGGGAATCAAATTCATCAAGCCCACTGCATTTTCGTTCCTGTCAACTGTGCAAACCTGCTGCCCACTTCAAATTCGGTTTGTTTTCTAAACTTAATCTAATTTTTACTGTCAATTGAACCCATGTAATAGAAACTTGAGAAAGAAAATAAAAGCAGAAGCTTTCATATATAGAACCCAAATACATCAGACAACAGTATTATCAACAGCGTACCAGAGGTGCCTCGGGTTGATTCGAGTCGGACTGGTTCACTTCAACTTGGGGATGGGTGGTTTGGGGTTTTGAGTGAGTCAAGAAGGACTTGGGTTTGGGAGAGCGAGAGAGCAGTTGAGAGAGAGAGAGAGCTTGTACACTTATTTTAGATGGGGCTTTGCACTGTGAGAGGAGAGTGAGATCGTCGGCGTGAGAGGAGTGAGGTGAGGAGTGAGGTCGGAGGTCGTCGGTCGTCGACGTGAGAGGAGAGGAGAGCAGAGGGTGAGAGTGAGAGTAGAGGGTGAATTACGTGAAAAATGAAAGTGAGTTGAGAGTGAGAGGGGACGGCGTAAATTGAAAGGTGAATTATGAAGTAGGGTTTCGGGTTTTTGTGTGGGGGGGGGGGGTGCAATATTATTTAGGAAAAAAAAATTAAAGGGTAATTAATAATATATTTAGGGAAAAAATGTAATGTTTTAATAATATTTTGTAAAAAAATAATTATGTGAAATTGAAAATTTACGATTTATTTGATCAATTAGATTAATTACATGTTTTAAATTCACAGTTAGATTTAAGAATTGTGTAAATGTAGCTTTTAGAACTGTTGTGGAGGTAATTAATAATATATTTAGGAAAAAAAGCGTAATGTTTTAATAATATTTAGTAAAAAAAATAATTATGTGAAATTGAAAATTTATGATTTATTTGATCAATTAGATTAATTACATGTTTTAAATTTACAGTTAGATTTAAGAACTGTGTAAATTTACAATTATAATGATGTTATTTTCCTTGTATTAAATATATTTTTTTATAAGTTTATTAATACTGTAATTTTATTAGAATATGTGTTAAGATAGATGTTACATGTGGCAATCACACAATTTATTTTTTATGTAGATGGACTCAAATTTGTCAAACTCATTCACCGACTTTCTTACAAATGAGTCTGAACAGTTTGTTTCGCAACAAAATAATCCCGATCAACTTTCTTATGACTCCATAGACTCCAATCTAATTGTTCGTATAACTAAAAAAGCACAAAGAAGTAAAAACTTCTCACTGGAGGAAGATTGTTTACTTGTATCTGCATGGTTAAATACCAGCAAAGATCCAATCACAGGAGTTGATCAACAAACAAGACAATTTTGGACTCGAGTACATGCGTACTTTGTCGAGAATGGATGAAACTTAAACAATCGTTCTCAAATAAGCATCTCAAATAGATGGCAATAAATAAATAGAGAAGTTGGAAAATTTGTTGGTTTTGTTACCCAAATTGAAAACCGTCAACAAAGTGGAACAACTGAAGAATCAAGGGTACTGTTTTTTTAATTATTTTCATATTAAATTATTTGTTTAACATATTTATCAGATAACATAGTTTTATTTATTGAATTTGATTTACCAGATTAATGATGCTCGGCAAATGTATGCTTCAGTCGTTGGCAAACGATTTCAACTGGAACATTGTTAGGTTATCTTAAAAAAAGAACCCAAGTGGCAATTTAAACGTGCAAGTCTTCATCAGAAGTCAAACAAGAAACAAAAAAATCATGGAAATGCAAGTCCAGCTTCTTCTACTCCATCAACCTCTGATTCTGTTAGTTTAGGAGAAGACAGCGACACATTTGTTTACCAAAATAAATCAATTGGTCAAAAAACTGCAAAAGAACGACTTAAACGCAGACAAGGAAAAGAGAAAGTTGGGGAGACAAGTGTAGCAATTATCTTACAACAATTGAAGGATAGCTTTAATGAAATTGAGGTAGAAAAAAAACATGACAGAAAAATTATGTTAGAGCAACAAGCTTTATTAATTAAACAAAAGCAAGAGAAACAAGAGATGGAGATTATGAAGATGGATACTTCTACAATGGATCCAATTTCTACAGCGTATTTTGAAGGCAAAAAGTTAGAAATTATGGCAAAAAAGAGTACTAATTTGTAATTAATTTGATTGAATTATCTGTAATGGAATTTATGTTAATTAATTATGTAAGAACTTATTGATTATTTTTTAATGTATTAAATTTATTTTTAACTTTTTCTAACACTCAAAAATTCAAATTTCAAATATTCCAGATCTTTTAATTATAATTAAATTCATTTTTTTTAATATTTTAAATATATATATATATATATATATATATATATAATATTTTTAATGGTGGCGGGTTTCTCAAAAATATTTATTTAATTATATAACTTATTCCTATTAATTGTATAATTAATTGTATAATTAAACTATATACAAAATCATTAAACTTTATTTAAAATAAGATTAAAAAAATGGCTCTCCAAAATAACTCTTTACCATTGGACTGTATATCACCTCAAAAGTCATTTACACACTATTCAAAGAACCATTTTTATGATTTGGCTCTCCAAAATGGCTCTTGCCTTAGGGCAAGTACAATGGCAAGAGCCATTTTGGATAGCCAAATCATAAAAATGGTTCTTTGAATAGTGTACAAATAGCTTTTGAGTTGATGTGCAGTCCAATGGTAAAGAGCTATTTTGGAGAGCTATTTTTTTTAATCTTATTTTAAATAAAATTTAATGATTTTGTATATAGTTTAATTATACAATTAATAGGAATAAGTTATATAATTAAATAATTACTTTTGAGAAAACCGCCAACAATAAAAATATTATTTAAATTTAAATTAAAAAAAATAATTATAATTAAAAGAACAGAAATATTTAAAATTTTTAGCGTTAGAAAAAGTTAAAAATATAGTATGTAATTAATTTAACGGACAAAAAAATCCTAATTAACAAATTTTGCATAATTATTTTTTTGTGTTAACTATTTTTTTATGCTAACTATTTTAACCAACAAAAAAAATCCTAATTAACAAATTTCATATAATTATTTTTCTATATTAATTATTTTTTAATGCTAACTATTTTAACCGACAAAACAATCCCAATTAACGAATTTCACATTTTTTTTCTAACTATTATTTTTTGCTAACTATTATAATTATTATAATTATTATAATTAATAATAATAATAATATATAAAACCCTCCCCCCGGTTACCCCCCCAAAACAAAATCTGCCCTAATTTCCCTTTCCTTTTCCCTCTTACCAACACCCTCTCTCCGTCCAGCCACCCCCTCCATCTCAGCCTCAAGCCAGCCCCCCTCCATCTCTCCGTCCAGCCCCTCCCTTTGCATCTCCAGCCACCCCCTCTCCCTCGACTCCCTCTCCCTCCGTGATTTTTCTTTGAATAGTTTTTGTGATTTTTCTTCTTCTGGATGCAAAATATTTTGTGTTTTTTTAATTTTTGAAATCGAACTGATTGCTATGTTGATTGTTGAATTTGGTTGGTTGATGTGTTGATTGTTGAATTCGGTGGGTTGATTGTTGAATTGTTCAATTCGGTGGGATGAGTAATTTTATGGTTGCTTTGTTGGGTGTTCTGTGTTGGGCTCCCTGGATTGCTGTGTTTCAATACTAGGTGTTTTAATTGGCAATAACGGTAACTTCCAACGGTATTATTTTTTTTTGCCTCTGCAGGATTGCACATGTAGGAATAGCTCCCGAAGATGAAGAAGTCACTTTGGCTCTTCATTTAGCTGTTCGCGTTGGAGACAAACATTTAACAACAAAAAACCAAAATTTCAAAATTTTAGCTTTGGCTTCGCAGATAGCGTGTCCCGTTGGACTTGCCCTTGGAACATTAACTTTAGATTTTCTCAATTGAGTATTAGGATGTTTTTTTCCCCTTTTAGTACGCTAACTTTATTAAAACTTTCAATCAAGTACTTTCAATCCATTAATCGCTCCATTTTCTACTTGGATACCCTTTGACATTTGCTAAGAATTGCAATGTTGGTGTATCAACTTTTTATTTTTCTCAATCAAGTATTTGAACTTTGTTTTTCATTTTGATACCAGTTTTTTCGTTCGTTCCAATAGAGTACAAAATTGTTACTTTACACATGATTTCCATTTCTTTTTTAATAATTTTGATTAATCATAGAATAGAACTTAACATCATGCAGAAAATTGTAACGTTACAATTAATTAAAATGATTTTTTTTTAAATTTTTTATTTTAATTTAAACTATGTTTATTTATTGAGCATGATATTATTTTATAGGATACTTTTACTGAAACAAACCACGCATTGAGAAGACGATTTTCAATTTCTTTTGTAATATTAAAAAAAAATGTTTCAAAGTATGGAAAAAATCACAACAGTAACAAAGAGCTCTGCATCCTCCGTCAATACTAACGGTACAAAATAGCATCAGCATCACTTTCTTTGGCAAATAATTATCAATGCTGGTTATCCTCCGCCCATGATGAAGCCTCAGACAAGCAAGTCGTAATGATTCTTACCGCTGTACAGTAGCCTCACAGCTTTCCTTGGCTTTCCCTTCCAAGAGCCCTTCTGGAACTCAGCTCCGTACTCTGCTATGGGAATAAAGCCAGAGCCCCACCCACTGTTGGCGTGCTGCATAGCATGCAAAATCTTGAATTTCATTCTAACTGGATGTAAAATCTTATCACTTTCTCATAACTAAAAAAGGTGCAACTTTTTCACCGAATGAATTCTGGCAGAAATGCTGCAACATAACAAGATGAGCACATTCATAGATTCAATGACTGCAATATCATTGTCAAATGATCATAAAATCGACCTAATTTAGCATATGCCAAACACAGCACCTACTAAGCAAAGCCATTCTTGTCAGATAATGACGGTCTCACTCATCCTCTGCTGCTATAAGCCCCAAAATGCCAGAGGCACCATGACTATATCCCTCATTTGCATGCACCAAAAAACAAAACCAATTCATTTTTTTGTGAATTTTATATATTTCTTGGCTGCAATACATAACTATGTTATTATAATTGTGGATAAGCATAAGGTTAAGAACCTATATAGCATAACTTACAAGAATATATTGCATGGCATGATCGCGGAAAGAAAAAACTCACCTCATGCTCTGGTATGTAAACAATGATTGGCTGATTACACAATCTTGACAGCACCTAATTCAGTAGTGATGATCATTCATTGGTAAAATATCAAAACTTGAATACAAAACAATCACACAGGTAAAGGCAGAAAACTCATACATACAACACCCAGAGCAAAATCAGTAACAATTATACTTCATAACAGCTAAAACGAGTGCGGTATTCTAATTTCTAAAGCTGTTAACTAAAGCTTGAAATGGCAGTTCTTCTCTGCCTCTAACCCAAAATAAAATGCAAATGCAGTATATAAAAGAAAAAAACAGAGGGTAGGCATGTGTTCATATTAATTTCATAAAAAGAAAAACAAGCATTCAAACATATCCATTACAATTCATAAATTTGGCATCACCTAGAATCTAGTAGCAGCATATCAATTTCTCAAGTTCATTCCATTACACGGATGGTGATCAGTAATTTTACTGATGTAAAGGCACTATTTTTTATGCTCCAAATAGATATCCTTAGGAATTCTATGAAAACAACTCAATCTCCATCGCTATGAAAACTCGACAGAGCCATGTCAGCTAAAAATGCATATCAACTCTATATGTTCTTGAGCAGATCTCTGGACAACTGCAAACACAATCAGCAACAACACAACTGGTGCCATGAGAATAAAGGTGTAAAGAATGCATCAAAAGGATCACTAACCAGTAGCTCTGACTCGCCACCCCAAAAATCAGGTCGCTGAATGCGTTGGCAGTAACTATAGAAAGGCATCGACAGATGTGCATTGAATTCCCATTCACAAATGTACGTTAAAGCATCCATCAGAAAATCAATGATAACTGTACCGCTTCAACACTCACCGTTTCAAAGACTCATCAACCGTGATCGCAATAACTGCTTCTTCGTACTGTTTGCGTTCTTCATTACTATCACATATAACCTCTTTCACAGCCATTCGTAGTTCATCTGCAGTTTTTATAGAGGGAAAATATAAGCTTCTGTCACTATTTAAAGCGTTATAATCTTATCAATATCTACAATAAAACACAAGATAAGAAAATCCCATAATAAAACCAAGGCAAGATAGCTTGCCAGGAAAGAAAAACGAATTCACAGCTCTTCCTTATCCTATTGAGATCAAGAAAATAAAATATCACATCGACTATACCTGCATTATTTCTCTCTTCACGTGGATTAAGAGAGATGCCCTTGTTGAAAGCCATTCCTTTGACCTGATTCCCATCAGACAGAGTTAGTTTAAAGGCTAAAAAACGAGAAGCAGCGTTGTGTCACCTCATCAGTTAGTACCAGAGAACGAAATAGACAACGCCCATCTCCGGTAACTTTCTGAACTGAATAATGCTCTACTTTTTTCATCGAATGCGAACCCCTGCCTCGAAAGAAAGAAAAAAAAAAGGGGGTTAGTCTTCAAGGACTATAAATGCAATAAAAAAAGAAAGAACGAGGAAGAAGTCTTACAGTGAAGGCCCGATTCTAGCGAAGAAGCGATGGGTGGTGGCAGGGAAGAAAGACGGTTGAAATGAGTGAGGTTTGCAGGTGGAAATTGAAGGAAATGGGGAAGAGACGAGCTCAAAATGGGCAAACCCATGTCTCAGCTGCTCTAAAATATGCTCTGCAAATCAATCATTTGTTCATACAGAGTTAGGAATGGAATTTATGTTTCTATCTATCTGTTTGGTTGTTGAGTTGAGAGAGTGAAAATGAAAATGAAACTAAAAAAAAATCTTTATAAATTCTTGAGAGTGAAAACGAGATGATGATGATGGAATGAATACCGTTTGTGGACCTCTCCGCCATGAAATTGAAAGCTACGAAAACAAAGCTGGGGAAAAAGATAGAGGGCAGACAGAAATTCTTAAGCAAACGAAGCAGGCACACAGCGCAAGACGACGAGGCGAGCACGCGGGCGAGTTTTTAACACGACGTCGTTTGTAAATTTAATTAGTTTACTATATCATTAACGTACCCTAGCATTTCAACATTCCGTTGTAGTCTAGTTGGTCAGGATACTCGGCTCTCACCCGAGAGACCCGGGTTCAAGTCCCGGCAACGGAACCTTTTTATGGCACCAGAGAACTTCCATCTGCTGATTTCGTTGCTTTTATAAATTAAGGAATGAAAACAATAATTTTGTTATATATCGCAGCAAAAATTATTATTTTTTTCAACTTAAAGAAATATATATAATTTACTACATTATAATCTAATTTAAATTAAACATGTGTATATATATATACACACACATATATACACACATGTTTAATTTAAATTATATATATATAAATTGTGAAAACAACTATAATAAATAAATAATAAAAATAAGTAATTGATTTTCTATCTATAAAAAGAATAAAATATCATTGAAAATCTATTATTATATTACCATCATTATCAAAATAATAACAGTTAAAATTATTATCATTGTTATTGCTCAAAATATTAAAATCATTACATTATCCAAAAGAATTGGAAGAAAAAAAAAACTTTTTTCGAAAAAGTAATCAGGAAGACAATAAAAAATCAATCACTAAAATTATTTTTGGGCAAACAATGAAACCATTAAATTATCTTAATGAATTAAAAAAAATATTTTAACAAAAGATGAAACAATAACAATATAAAAAGACAGAACTAAAATAAATATTATAAGCATAAAAAACATTTGATCTAAAACACCAAGGTTATTAAAATCGCTTTTTTGATATGACATAAAAATATAATATCAACTCCAATTGTAAAATTGGATCATAAAATTATAAATAAAATATTTTCTTAGAAAAATTATAAAATCATAAGAAAAATATTTAAAAATACAATACAATTTTGTCTATAAAACTTCATTGGTTAAAATTCATACATGATATAAATAATTTCAAAATACAATAAAAACCAATTATGTTTATAGAATTTTATTGGATAAAAACTAACAAATTTAAAATAAATATTCTACTAGCATGCCACGGAAACTAAAACCAACTTCATTGTCTTCATCTTCCTCATTATTTATAGAACATTGATCAATATCATTCTTATCAAAAAATATTATTACTATTACTTGTAACAACATCGATATTGTTACTACTAGCTCCAATATTAGTATTGTCAACAATAATTAATTCCAAACTCCTTGAATTATCTGGATTAACATCATTCTCAATCTCAAAATCATTTTTAATACCATGAGTACCTTTTTCAATATTATTAAAAGTTTCTACATTACTTTCATCTTTTTTTCTATTCATCTCTTCATGTTGCATTATCAATAACACCATATAAATCAATGTTCCATGAACCACCATGTTATTCTCTTTTAGTGATCCAATCATATCATTAGATAAAAAGATTATATAAACCTTAATCAAAATCATTAACTTACTTTTTTTATTTGGTTATAATTCAATTTCAAATTACACATCATAAATACTTTGTATAAACCTAATTTTTCAAAAGAAAAGGAAAAATAAAAAAAAATAGTTTTTTTCAAAAGTATTTTTAAAATACAATGTTAAACATGGAGTTAATTATGATTAACAATTAAATTAACCAAATGGGGATAACAAGTGTTAATTGGTAAAAAGAGTTGGAATTGAGTTAATAAGTCATTGGTCTGCGTTTTTTTTTTTACCTCATTTTAATATATATAATTTTTTGTTTTGTATTTTGGTTTTTATTATTATTATTATTTAGTTTTGATCCCTTAATTGTTTTTCATTTTTTTGGCATAGTTCTTAATTTGTTTGTATTTATATATTTATACTTTTGGTTTTAATTTTTATTGTAATTTATCTTTATATTAAATGCAACTCGTGTTAAATAACAATGTTAGTTCAATTTTGGTGGCATTAAATGAGAGTGAAATTGTGTCTTATATATGTATATTGAATCTCTATTTTGTTAGTGATTTGTTATTTTTATGTTTTTTTTCATTTGTTTTGTCTATGCGTGATATGATATATTTTTAGTTTAAAGTAATTTTTATTTATAAGGAAATTAAATTTTGTTTTTAATTTTTAAGATTTATTATTCATATTATTATATTAAAAGTAATTTAGAGCACTGAGATTAAATGAATGTGAGATATTTTCAAAACAAATTAGTTCATTTGTTTATATATATATTTTAAGGCATTAATATTAAAAAAAATATTGAAATATATAATTTTTTGTAAGAGAAAAAATCTTAAAAATAATTATTTTTATTATTTTAAAAGACTTATCCATAATAAAATGAATATATAAAAAAACTAAATAATCAAAAGGTTTGTAGGCTAGTTATTTCTCTCTGATGTATAGCATCATGAAAAAAATCGAGGACCATTAACATTTTCTTATATGTTAAAAAATTTTGTTTTGATTACAGCGAAGAGCAAGGTAAGTCGCTCGTTTATTTTTTCACTGTAGGTTATTTTACCCTATTTTTCACCTGTTTTGTTTATGTGTAACTTCATATATTTTTTATTTACGTAATATTAGATTTAAAATATCAAATTTTAAAAGGCGCAAAAGTTATATTTTAACAAAAATAACATCGATTGATGAATTATTTTGATCATTATTCTCATTGTTATTATCATGATTATTAAATTGTCACAATTATTATAGTTGTCTTTATAACCATTATTGTAAACCATTAATATTCTAATTATTATTGACAATACCATCGTTGTCACCATCATTATTGTTATAAAAAGATTTTTATTTTTTTATTTTTTAAGATTTATTCTTCATATTATTATATTAAAGGGGTACTTGATAATTGATATTGTGTTTAGAAGGGCTTTTGGAAAAAATAAATTTTTATTTTATTTTTTACTTCAAATTAAAAAAATATTATTTTTAAATTATTTTCATGTGTCGATATCAAAAATATCTTTAAAAAAAATATCATTTTGATGCATTTCTAAATAAAATCACTTTAAAAATAATTGCAATTACTCTTCCAAACAAGCATTAAAGTATCTCACATCACTGAAATTAAATTAATCTGAGATTTTTTTTAAATGATATATATATATATATATATATATATATATATATATATATATATATATATATATATATATATTCAGGCATAAATATTAAACAAATATCAAAATATATAAATTAGCCTCACATATATTTTTTCATTGTAGATAATTTAGCCTAATATTTGTACTTGTTTTATTCATGCGCGGCAAATTTTTTGTTTACTTGATATTAGATATGAAATAATATAAATAAAAAAGCCATAAAAGTCAATTTTTAACAAGAAGAACATCAAAAACATCAAGAAATAAAATAAATGATAAAATAAAATAAATATTATTAGCTTAAAAACATCATTTGACTTAAAGAATAAATAAAAATAATTATAAAACAAAAGAAAGAACAAAACAAATAAGATCAATTTTCAAATAATCACAAATTAAAATTTAAGAACTAAATTAAAATAAACCATACAACCTCAACAAAATAGAAAATATAAAAAAATAAAAAACTAAAACTAAGAGCATATATACATATAAAAATAGATAAAAATAAAGACTATTTCAAAAATATATATTAAAAAAATAAAGGAATTAAAATGAAATAAAAAAATTAAAGTATAAAGACTAAAATAAAAATAAAATATATGATTAATTTCAATCGAATAACAAAAATGAAAAAAAAATCCAAACTTCCATACTGAAAATTAAGAGATTTAAAACCAATCTCAAAACTAAAAGAATAAGTATTGAATTGAAACTGAAATATATAATCAATTTCAGTTGAAGAAGACAATTGAAACAAATCAAAACTTATATACTAGAAATCAGTAGCATACCAAACAATTAAAAGATTAGGGATTAACATGAACAAAATATAAATAACGAGGACTGTCGTGTAGTTAAGCATGCATAAGATAGAATGGGAGAAAAAAATTCAACCTACCATCATCACGGACCATTTTGGAAAGCCACACACCACATTACGAGGAAAAGAACATGATGATGTATTCGGGAAGATGCTGAATGACATTTTTAATCACCATACGACTCCTCACATGCCGATCAAAGTGGATATGAGATTGGAAACCGATGGTGCTTTTGGCGACATGCAAACAATACCACTGACAAAAAATATAATAAAAAAATAATAAATTATCACAAGACTCTTATAACTAACTCTTGAATTTTATCTTATATGAGAGTATATTTGTATTTATATATTTCTGGAAAAAAATGAAATGCTTGAAACACCTCTGTATACAGCTCCTCTGTTTTGTTTTGTTTAAGGATAAAATAGTTATTTTACTGTGTAATGGAAATGTGAATTTACAGTGACACCCCCGACGAAGACTCTTGAATTTTATTTTATTGTATAAAAAAATATAAAAATAAAAAATACTCTTGAATCCAAGGTTAAAATTATTATGCAATGAGAGATGAAATAGTAATTTTACTATTATAATATATAAGATGAAATAGTAATTTTACTATTATAATACATAATATTTTATATGTATTTCTACAATAATTTGTCAATACTAAAAAAACGATATACTTAGTTATTAGTTAATAATAATAATAAAAATAAAAATAAATCAGAAGCTAGACCTGCGTTTCCCTAAAATTATATATTTCAGATGGACTTCTGGTTATCACATGAAACGAGGCTCAAAACCAAATCGTAGTTGGAGTCGAGTCTTGACATGGATCATCATCGAAGTCATCGCGATCCAGGACCAATCACACGTGCAATCAAGCATCGCACGTACCAGGCAGGAACTCAAAGGCCGAAGCCCTTTTTAACGGCCAAACCGAAAAAAGCTGGCTCATTATAAACACAGCAGCAATAAGGGTTAAGCTTAACTTAGCCCCTGTAGTTTAGAGAGCTAATAGAATTGTCCGTCTAGTTTCAGAAAATATAAATTAAATCCATTTATTTTCATTCAATTATAGTTTATTAACTTTATCATTTTTATTCTCACTTCCAATTCACTTAAACAAAAAAATGAGAAGAAAAATATATAAGGTGGGAAAATTTGATAATAAAAAGGGATTAAACCCCATGAAATTGCTAGCAAACATGATTTATTATGCTGATAAAATTTAAATTATAGTTTTGGATTTCAACCAATACTACAATATAACTCTGATAAATTAATAACTTCAATTAAATAATATTTTTTTTTATTAATACTAGCTTGAAATAAATAATTCATTGAATTTATAAGATAATGTATTTTAAAAGAATACATATGTCCCACTACAGATTAATAATTTTTTCATAGATTATGTTGTTTTAATTACGAGATCTTTGTTAAATATAACTCCAGTGTTACCTGTTTTTCTTCTTCTTGAAATTGATGTCCCTTTAAATAAGTGATGATGATGGAAAATCAATTCTTCTAGGGACTATATTGAACTCTTGAGGATACAGGGGACTGAGATGTACGTGTCCCACTCTTAACATAAGAAGTATCGAACAGAAAACAAATACCCTTCCTCGCTTCCCTACCCTTCTCTCTTGACGATCTCTACGATGTTTCCCTCATTTTCCTTCGCTTTAAATAAATATTAATCCCTTCCCTCGCTTTAGTTTGCTAGACAATCCTCCCCCTTCCTTCTCCTTAGATCATCCTCCCTCCCCTCTCCACCGAGATCTCACTGGTAACTTCACCTTTTGATCCTCTTTTTTTTGGGTTAAAAATGGAGAATTAATGCATTTTTTGTTTCCTTTACTTTTATTTTTGTGTTTTTATTCCAAAACTAATACCACTACTGTTGCTTAATTACTTGTCCATAAAGGAGGGAAAAATTGACGACGGACTGGCATTTATTTTTTTATTTTTTCCCGCAATATTTCACAGATAAAATCGAGTTTGCGTCAGGGATAAATTTGGAAATTTGAAGATCTACTGGGTGTGAGGGTTTTGTTATGGCTTCTTCTCTATCGAATTCGGCAGTTGCATTTACTGGAGCGACAGCTTCGGATCTTCTGCGTAGCTCGAGGAGCTGTGGTGCTAGTGGCATTCCGTTAAGAACCCTAGGAAAGGCGCGATTCAGTGTGAGAACGGGGGATTTATCAGTGGTTGCGAAGGTCAGGAAAGTTAAGAAGCATGAATATCCATGGCCTGAGGATCCGGATCCGAATGTGAAGGGCGGGGTTTTAACTCATTTATCACATTTTAAGCCTCATAAAGAGAAGCCTAAACCGGTTACTTTGGATTTCGAGAAACCACTTGTTGCTCTCGAAAAGAAGATCATCGATGTAATCACCCTTTTCCCTTTCGTGTTAGTTTGACTTTCAAGTCGAGTGTATTTTTTTTAAAAAAAAAAAAAAACTGGTTAGTTGAAATGTTGGTGCATTTTTTGTTCTGTTGCAGGTGCGGAAGATGGCGAATGAAACTGGTTTGGACTTCAGCGATCAGATTGCATTGTTAGAGAGTAAATACCAACAGGTTTGCGAATGCGGATTAGTTGAATTTGATACGATTGTTTGCATTCTTCTTTTACGCTGTAGTGCAGTGATTGTGAAAATTGCTGCATTAAAACCTCGAGTTTGAAGTTTTGTATAACCTGTCTAGTCATACTACCCTGTTAAACATCACAGCTGTTGATGACTGGTAATAGTTTTGGATTTTATCAATGTGATTTGAACGTTTCTGATATGCATTTTTTCTGTCTAAATATTTTTGTTCGTGTGTTCTGCTACTCTCTAAGTAGAAAAGGTTGCAAGACAAGCGGATTTGGAAAATTGACCTGAAACTGAAAGTGATAAACTGTCAAAATTCATTTGGATGAGCCAATCCATTTGAAACCAGACAATTTCCCAAGAAAGATATGATTCTATTATTAGGGAAAGGCATGAGAAATAGTGATAGGGGTGTGTATATCTAATGTATCTCTTCCATTTTTAGAACCTTTTTCCAAAGCAGGAAAAATGCACAATTTATATGTCTTGAACTGTTTAGGGTCTAAGGCTTTAGGCCTGGGCTCCATCATTGATGGATTCTGTTGCTTGGAGCATTTTTCATGTTTTTCTACTATTGATTTCAGGCTCTAAAGGATTTGTATACGCATCTGACTCCTATACAACGTGTGAATATTGCACGCCATCCGAACAGGCCAACATTCCTCGATCACATATTTGACATTACTGAAAAGGTCTGCTACTCATAAGCTCATCTAACTTTCGATTCTCCTAATTGCACATGTTCGTTTTGATATTTTGTGCTCATTTGGTGGATGCTATGGAACTATCTTAGTGAATATTTGTGTATCATTAAATGTCCAGTTTGTAGAGCTTCATGGAGATCGAGCAGGATATGATGATCCTGCTATTGTTACTGGTATAGGCACAATAGATGGTAGAAGATACATGTTTATGGGTCACCAAAAGGGAAGAAACACTAAAGAGAACATTATGCGTAACTTTGGGATGCCTACTCCTCATGGGTATGTTCAGTTATATATAAACATATACTTTGAAACGAGATATTGATTCCTCCCCCCCACCACATTATGCAATCCACTTGCAGAGTTGGGTATTTAGTTTATCATGGACTGATAAATGTCTTTTTTAACAGCTATCGGAAGGCTTTACGCATGATGTATTATGCGGATCACCATGGCTTCCCCATTGTTACTTTTATCGATACACCAGGAGCATTTGCAGATCTTAAATCTGAAGAACTAGGCCAAGTACGTTGATAATTGTACTGCAAAGCTTTCAAGCCTTTCTTTAAATGCAGTTCAACGAATTCGTTTGCTATTCATGTGCACAGGGAGAAGCCATTGCTCATAATTTGAGGACCATGTTTGGCCTAAAGGTTCCCATTGTTTCTATTGTTATTGGAGAAGGTGGCTCTGGTGGTGCCCTGGCCATTGGCTGTGCTAATAAATTGTTAATGCTTGAAAATGCAGTTTTCTATGTGGCCAGGTACTTCAATGTTTTATTTATTTATTTATTCTCTCTCCATTTTTCCAGAATCCTAATGTTTGTGCACATTTACTTTTGGACATTTGCTTGGCTTGGCTTGTCTTGTTGAAAAGACGGGACTCATATTATCAGCTGTAGAAGTTATCACTCCTGTACCCAATAAACTTGTATAGAGGAAAAGGATTTAGGACAATATGTTTGGATAACTCCCATTGGCTCTGAGTGCTATTTTAGGTATATGGTGGTACCGAGGTCTGGTTGATCATGAGGTTTGGTGGTCTTTTCTGACTGAATTACTTAGCTCTGTTGCTAATTTCGAATAGTCAATTTGGAGGATATAAAAATTTGTTGTGGCAATGAGCACATACAGCCATCTATGAGATGGCTGTCTATTTTAGTGCAGTTCTTACATGTCATGATTCTCCTGTTGACTGGGATTAGAAATTGTCTGGTTACACAAACTTGTATTTTTGGCCGAGGTATGCAAATGTGTTCATCAACAATGTTGTTTTCTTTCAAGGGTCAAACTTTGCGAAGCATCAACTGGTCTCCATATTATATGATGTTTTTTGCTCCATGTTTTTCTTTTTCACACAAATATGCTGATTGATTTTACATTGCCTAACATTTTTTGAACTTATTTTTTTGTGTTAAAGTCCTGAAGCATGTGCAGCAATTTTATGGAAGACCGCCAAAGCTGCTCCAAAGGTTTATATTCTCTCCTCACTTTTGGACTTTTCCTGCGTTTGGATATTTTATTGATTATTGATTATGGAACTCATTTTTCCCTTTCTCCTGCAGGCAGCTGAGAAGCTTAGAATCACTGGTCCTGAGTTGTGTAAGCTGCAAATTGCAGATGGAATCATACCTGTAATGATCTTCTTTCTAAACTTTTCCTTTAGAAACCATGATAAAATGCATGTTCTACAAACAACAAAGGTTGCCTCGGGAAGGGAGTGGTTGTGTGGGTGGATCTGGGCTGCTATGCTTGTATTTATAAAGGAGTTCTTATTGAAATTTAGTTCAGATTCATGATACTGACAAGTGCTATTGATAAATTACAAATATCACTGCCTTTCTCTTCATCTCCTTTCTAGACATTGTTGCCTTGATGAATAACAGCTGCTCAACTCTTTTTTTCTTGTAAAAAAAAAAAAAAAAAACAGGAGCCACTAGGTGGAGCACATGCAGATCCATCGTGGACCTCCCAGCAGATAAAGAAAGCAATTAACGAATCTATGGATGTGAGTGCCACTTACAATGCTTCCTTACGAACCAAATTCTAATATCTTATCCTAAAATTAATCTTGTCCTTAACAGGAGCTCAATAAAATGGACACAGAAGCTTTGCTAAAACATCGAATGCTTAAGTTTCGAAAAATTGGTGGGTTTCAAGAAGGAGTCCCAGTCGATCCTATAAGAAAAGTCAACATGAAGAAGAAAGAAGAACCCATTCCGAGAAAGACTTCGGTTCTGGAATTAGAGGATCAGGTTGAAAAACTGAAAGAGGAAATTTCAAAGGTCAAGGAGTCATCTAGCAAGCCTACAGAGCTGGCTTTAAATGAGATGATAGAGAAACTAAAAAAGGAGATTGATCTTGAATATTCTGAAGCTGTTGAAGCAATTGGCTTAAAGGATAGGCTATCAAATTTGCGGGAAGAATGTGCAAAAGTAAATTCACAGGACCAACTCATGCATCCAGTTCTGATGGACAAGATCGAAAAGCTTAATGATGAATTTAACAAGGGCCTGCCAACTGCTCCTAATTATGCGAGACTGAAGTACAAGCTTGACATGTTGAAGGAGTTTTCTAAAGCCAAATGCACCTTGGAGAAGAAGAGCAAGGGTGAGGAGCTGAAACTGGATATCAATAAGAAAATTAAAGAGGTCATGGATCGGCCTGAAATTAAGGAGAAGATGCAAGCACTTAAGGCTGAAATTCAAAAGTCAGGGGCTTCTACTGCTGCAGATTTAGATGAAGGCACAAAGGAGAGCATATCAAAGATGAAAAAAGAGATACAGTTGGAATTGGTGAATGTCCTCAAGTCAATGGATTTGGATGTTGAGATTGTAACAGCAAAGAAACTCATTGACGATGACTTGAAGGGAAAGGTAGAAAGCTTGAGGGAGGAAACTAACAAGAAAATTGAAAATCTGATGAACTCATCAGATCTTAAAAAAACTATCCAATTACTGAAGTTGGAGGTAGCCAAGGCAGGGAAAACACCCAATGTCGCATCAAAAAATAAAATTGAGGCTTTAGAACAACAAATAAGGCAGAAGCTTGCCACTGCTATTAACTCCTCAGAAATAAAAGAGAAGCATGAAAAGCTGCTGGCAGAGATCACCCTGGAATCCAATGGAGGATCAAATGGAAGTTTGAAAAATGATGATCTAAAGGAAGGGACTCCAAAAAATGATGAATCCAGGGTAGAAATAAATTTGGGTGCAAATCGCAGCTTTACCTAGAGTGAGTTCTTTGATTCTTATTTCTCCTTCTCTGATGGATAAAGTAGACATACATCTAGCGTTCTATTCTATTCTGAGTTTTTGTATGAGGGTACATCCTATTTACTAAGATTCATAATTTTTAAGCCAGCCTGTATTCATCCTCTCTTTGATGAAGAATACAGGTGGTCTTTTGCGACGTGGGCTTAGTTCCATTTGCATTAGGCAGCCTGCCTCCCCACTAAGACTACGGGATTGCAATGTTTACTTGAATTCCAACGAGTTCATGTAGTGAATAAGCGTGCTATGTATTGCTTGCGCTGAAGGCAGTAAATTTATTAATTTAATTTGAACAAAACTGATAAGTGTTTTTCATGATTAGTT
Source organism: Salix dunnii (assembly GCA_015731905.1). Taxonomy (NCBI): domain Eukaryota; kingdom Viridiplantae; phylum Streptophyta; class Magnoliopsida; order Malpighiales; family Salicaceae; genus Salix; species Salix dunnii. The sequence continues at coordinate 11,835,428 of CM027674.1, forward strand.
ATCGAGTCATTCCATTCATTTCATAACAATCTGTGTTTCCAGGATTGCAAATGGTGAAGATGGCATTGAAAGAAGTTTTTCATTAAAGCAGGCAGAAATGCATCGTGCTCTTCTTATCCGAAGATATTCAAACTCGGGCCTTTCGACCTCACGGAGACTGCATCTGCGCTGGCAACAGTGCACCAGGTTTTTGTTCCATGTGAAAACGAGAGTCCACAACACTATCGTTATTAGCTGAAACATTTTCCATTCCAATTAGGTTTATATTAATTTGTCCTTCACTGCCTTTTCAATTTTATTGTCTCAAAGTTTGAGTAGAATGTGTCTTAAGACAATTTTTGTATAAAGTATGTGAGTGCCAGAGGAAGCTGCATGCTCCCAGGTAGCAGTAATAACACAAGTCTGTTGACTCAAAATGAACGTTCTGCTTTCAACTCAAGAAGCTTGTGGTATTTAACACTTGTATGTTTTTATTGAATTGCAAGATCATCATTTTCAGAAGACATCATGTTAATGGAGGATTACAGTATTAGCTTATGGAGATTGCGATGCAGTGATTCCTTTAGGTATATGCCTAGAAGGTCCTGCATTGCTTCTACTGCATTTCGAGCCCTTTTCTGATAACATGGACATGTGGTAGAACCTTCAGTGCTATCACGTGCCGTTGACGTTTGGAAATATTTGAATTTAAAAAAAAAAAAAAATATATATATATATATATATATATATATATATATAATGTTTTTAGATATTTTTACTGATTAAAAATAAAAAAAATATTATTTTTAATATATTTTTAAATAAAAAATAATTTTAAAAATATCCTGGAACACGAAATGACTTCTAATCAAGAAAGATATTAATGAGGTTTTTGAGGTGTCTTAAAAATATTTTTTTAAAAATTAATGTTTTTTTTTATTTTTTATTATTAGAATAAAAATTGATATTTTAATATTAGAAATAATTTTAAAAAAATCAAAAACAAAATCAATTCATAAACACTCCCACAGCAAGCAATAAGAAGAAAAGCAATGAAAATTGTTTTGCAAAAACCTGTATTGATTGGAAAGGGAGTAAGCAAACAGGATAAGACGCAATTCAATGTCATGATCAGAAGAATAACCAGCCGTTACAATTCCATCGTTTCAAACTAAAAACAAAAGAGGGGGGGTAGCTTCAGTACAGAAAAGGGATCACTGCTTTCCTGCTCCTGGGATAATCGTCTTTAAACTTCTCCAGGTACCATCTGTGATTGGCATGTGCCCTGGGCACCAGGTTTGCACATGTAAATAGTAAGAAACCTAGCCCGGACCAAGACCAGGTCATCAATGCCCATCCAAGCCACTCCACAATCTCCCCGAAGTAGTTGGGGCAGCTCACTAACTCAAACCAACCTCCTCTTGGCACCTTATACCCACCACCTTCCTTCTTCAAACCTAACAAAACCCTATCAGCCCACATGTTGATCCTCATGCCCCACACAAACACCACTAACCCACCAAAAAACTTCCACCAAAACAGCCCCCCGTCATAATCACTCTTGTAATGAGACACCCATCTCGCCTGCATGTACGCATTCATCATATTAATCCCAAATGCCATAAAGGCCACACTCACCGGGAAACCACTGGTGGTTTTGGAATTCCGGTAGATCCGAAGTGGGTAGATGCAAGTGCGGTGGAAGTAGTGGAGGAGGTAGGGGGACATGAGAATGAGAGCTTTGGGATTGGTGGAGTGCTGGCCAAAGGGGAAGAGGAGGAGTGTGAGCCAAAGAGTGGGGCTTTCCATGAGGAACCACGCCCAGGGTGGAGAGATTGTAGGACCCCACCCTGGACGGTGGTGCTTCCCATATGGGGCTTGAAGGAATTTGAGGGAAATGAAAGTAGGGGGTCCTATGAGGTAAAAGGATAGGAGACTGTAGTGAAAGAGGTTCTGATCTAATAGCGCCATTGTTGGTTGTGTGGTGGTATGGTGAGGTGATGACAGACTGGGAGTGATGATGCGTTCAAGCTAGGGCATTTTTATAGAATATTTTTTTGTATTAAAAGTTAAAAAGTTATCATATTTAAAGTAATATATACTAATAAGATTGCCCGAGATGTAATTTTTTTAATTATTGAATTTGAAATAATTTATAGATTTTATTAATTTAAAAATAAAATATATTATTTATACAAGTAAAGTTTGATATGATATAATATATCAATATATATTACTGTAACAATAATATTGAAACTTTAACATCAAAGAGATAGAAATAGGTAATTATTTTGAAAGTTTTTTAACATAAAAATATGGGAAAATATAGTTTTTTTTCCAATATTTAAATCAACATTTGTGATGTTATCAGTTTGCACTACATCGCAGGTCGAATAAATAATTTTTATAACTATTGAGATTAAAATAAAATATTTATATATGTAAAATTTGATATGATAAAACATATGAGCATACCTTATTATAACAATAATAACATCGAAGTCTTAACATTTCAAATTATCATTATTATCACTGTCAAAATAATAAAAATTATTAAATTACTCCAAGAAAAAAATACAAAAAAATTAACAGAAAAACAAATAAGAACAAAAACTAAAATTATTATAATTGTTATTATTAATTCGCTAATAATGAAAAAAGCAAAATTAAATCAAAGAATAAAAACACATAAAAACTTTAATAAAAGAGCAAGTAAAAAACTATAATAGATGATAAAACAAAAATAAAAATTATTAATTGAAAAAAATCATTTAACTTGAAAATTAAAAAAAATATCTGCCTTACGTTACGGGCTGAGCAAATAATTCTTATAAGATTTGCTGGATCAAAATTAAAATATAATATTTATATATGTAAACTTTAATATAATGAAATAGATCAAGACACCCTATTATAATAATAGCAAAATCAGATTCATAACATCTAAAATTATCATTATTATTACTATAAAAATAATAAAAATTATCAAATTATATCTAAAAAAAAACTAAAAAATATTAACAAAATAGTAAGCAAGAAAAATAATTAAATTATTATTATTATTATTATTATTATTATTATGAAAGAAAAAATAAATAAATGAAAGACTAAAAATATCTTAAAAACTTTAATAAAATATCAAACAAAAAAATCAAATAAAAATAAAAATTATCATTGTTATTACTGTCAAAACAATAAAAATTATCAAATTATCCCGAAAAAAAAAACCTAAAAAACATTAACAAAAGAGTAAGTAAGAAAAACAATTAAATTATTATTATTATTATTATTATTATTATTATTATTATTGTGTTAATAATGAAAAAATAATGAAAGACTAAAAAAATCCTAAGAACTTTAACAAAAGTTCAAAAAAAAAATTATCATTATTATTATTGTCAAAACAATAAAAATTATCAAATTATCCCAAGAAAAAAAAAACCTAAAAAATATTAACAAAAGATCAAGCAAAAAAATAATTAAATTATTATTATTATTATTATTATTATTATTATTATTATTATTATTATTATTGTGTTAATAATGAAAAAAATAAAATAAATAAAATACTAAAAAAAATCTTAAGAACTTTAACAAAAGATCAAATAAAATAATAAAATAAAATTTATCAGGTAAGAAAAAGTCTTTTGACTTGAAAATAAAAATAAAGAAATAAATAAAAAACTAAAAAAAAGAACAAATGGAGGAAAAAAAATATCAATTTTTTAAATCATAGATACAAAATAAAATTTAAGAGCTATTTTTTTTTAAAAAAAAATATCACCTCAAAAAATATGAAAATAACAAAAGTTAAAAATCAAAGCTAAGAACATATTTATATATACATGGACAAAAATAAGGATTATTCCAGAAATATAAAGAAATAAAGGGATTAAAATAAAAAAAATTAAAAGTATAAGGGCCGAAATGAAAATCAAATATAAAGGGATTAAAATAAAAAATTAAAAGTCTAAGAGCTGAAATGAAAATCAAATATATTATCAATTTCCATCAAATGATAAAATTGAAAAAATTGAAATTTCTGTACCGAATAAATTAATCTTTTTAAACTCCATTCGAAAATTAAAATAAGGAGGACCGAAGTGAAATATTAACATTGAATTAATTTCAATCGAATGACCTAATCGAATTAAATCAAAACTTATATAACAGAAATCAAGACCATAAATGAAATTAAAAGTACAGGGACCGAAGTGTAAAAGCAAGAAAATCGGGGGACTCTCCTGCACTTTTACGTGCAGGAGAGAGAGAAACGTGTAAACCGACTTTAACCGGCCACCGCCGAGTCCAAGACCACCGTTCCACAAAACACGCCGCACCAGAAGGAAGACCAGGCGGAGGCGTATCTACAGAGACGCTGGTAGCTCATCTCCAACCACCCTATCAACCCGCACGCGCCGCCTAAACAGGACGTGAGGTGGAATATTGTTGGTTGCGTGTGACACACATGCCGACAGTATAAAGAAAATAAAAAAATATATATGATCAATTACCGTTATAGCCCTGTGCCCAAGTCATCAATTTTCTTTTATTAGGGGCTATTTCCATATTTAGCCATTTAAAAAAATATATAAAATAATAAAAAAATAGGCGGACCGGACATATAGTGATTAAAAATATTTTAATTAGTTTTGATTAAAAAAACAGACTCAAAACAAGTTTTTGGAGAAAAAAATATTATATCATAAGTCAAAATGTTAAACAATTTAACATTTAATTAAGAAAACAAATTGTAACAAAATTATTATTAGGTAACATCAAGCACCACACGTATAGTGTATTTAGATATCTTGTGCGTTGAAATATTAGAGAGCATTTCAAACAGTCTCACCCCATTATGAAAAATTAAATAAAATAAAATAAAAAGGATATCTCAATCTTTTTACTCTTACTAAATATTAGCTATTATTTAGTTAGAATAATTGTTAGTTTTTTTTCTTCTAAATTTAAAACATACCCTTTTGAGATTTTAACTTTTGAGAGAGAAATTTAGAAAAAGACCAAGAATTATTCAATAACAGCAAGAGTTGTACGACTAATAAGTTATTTTTTTATATAAAAGAATAACTTAAATTCAAATTGCATTATAAATACAAAGAATATATTTGTTATTCTCCGACACAAAAAAAAGATAATTATAGAATTGTGTTTTATGGTGTTTTCTAATATACTAGCCAATGCCCCCATACCTCATTCTAGGTCGTACCATATTTTTTTTTAATACAAACAATATTAAATATGTGATATTTGTGTTATTATGATAAATCTGTGTAGAATTCTTGTTAAGATAAAAAAGTAAAATATTTTCACAAAAAAATAATACTAAAATAATCATTAAAATTATCATTATTATAGCATAAACAATAAAATCATAAAATCATTTGATCTGAATAATAGATAAAATTAACAAAAAACACAACAAAAGAATAAAGGGAAAAGGAGAGCAACATTAATTTGAAAATAATCACCAACATAAATTAAAATTTCATGACTGAACCAAATAAAAATATATCCCTAATAAAAAATAAAACAACAAAAATTAAAAACAAAAACTAAAAGCATATATGCATAAATACGGATAAAAAATAAACGTTGTCCAAGAATGGTAAAAAAAACCAAAAATATTAATAGCAAATAAAAAATTCAAACAATAAGGACTGAAATGAAAAATAAAATATATAACTAATTCCACTGGAACAACAAAATTGAAACAAATAAAAACATTAGGACCGAAACAAATAAATATATTTTAAAAAAATTACAGTGTAATTTTGTTAAAAAAAAAAGGGTAAAAGAATGGAGATTGAAATGAAAAATAACATACATGACTAATTTCAATTGAAGGATACAACCAAAATAAATAAAAAAAACTATATAATTAATTTTATTTAAAGAAAAAAATTGAAATAAATAAAATCTTGGGACCAAAATAAATAAAGACATTTTAAAAATATTGTAATGTTTTAACAAAATTAAAAGAATAAGGACCGAAATGAAAGATAGAATATATAACAAATTTCAATTGACGACCCAATCCGAAGCAATTAAAACCTTCATACTAAAATAATTAAAAAAAAGCCGAAAGTATACCGAAAATCAAAAGAATAAGAACTAAATTGAAATCTAACATGTATTATTAGTTTCAATTAAATAGCATAATTGCAACAAATCAAAAACTATATTAAAAAAAAAAAAGCGAAATCATAAGACTAGGGACCAAAATAAACATTTCACAAACATCAAGGATCGACTTGTATTTCCAGGTGGTAGGAGAGAGAAAAGTAAAAAAAAACTTAAACCCGTCCACCGAAACTTCATTGACCACTGTAACCCCACACACGCCGCACTGAGAGAAAAAGAACATGTTGATACACCATGGGAGACAACATAAGCTGATTTTTTACCACCTTAAGGAGGCAAATGCACCGCTTAAATGGCGTGTATCAACATTGCAGGCACCTTCGTATGACGTGTGTACAGTATTTTTGAAAAAATAATAATAAAATAATAAACAATTACTTATACACGCCGGACCTAATCGATAACCACTAAAAAACCACCATGGAAAATACATAAATACCCCTGGGTTTGACCGAAATTTTTTGTCATTTTATAGGGATAATTGCATAGTTATATTGTGCAACAAATTTGAAAATACCATCCATGTATCTTAGAAAATCGCTAAACTATCCCGAGTTATGGTTTTCTTATTTTGTCATTAGGGAGGCTATTTGTGTCATTTTACAGTGCAAACAATCCTGAAATCCAACAAGTAATCTGAGTTTGTGTGAACAATACCAAAACGCATAGTAAAAGTGGGATGACTTTTATTTTTTAGTTAATTGAGGAATTATTTCTATATTATATTTGGTTAATAATGAATAAAAAAAATTATTTTACCTTTAATATTTATTTTTATTAACTTAAATATTTTTTATAAAATAATGAGTTTTTGTTGCTATTATTATTATTATAATTTACCTTCATTTACATCAAGTATTGAAATTAATAATAGTATAATAATTCAAGATATAAAGTTGTCATTCATATGACGGTTGAAATCTAAATCAATCCAATTTGTTTTAAAATAAAGGAAGGATGACTTGACTTAACAAGGTCAAAAATCCAAGTTGACTTGTTACATATTCAATCAAGGGTAAAAACAAAGTCATTTGAATCCTTATATGTTTTATAAAACATATTGGTCAAACCAAGTTGACTCTTTCGATAAATGACTTAAGCCTTATTTCAGGTTAAGTTTTATAACTATGATAGTAATTATTTTTATCCTTATATATTTTAATTGTATAAGTTTTAGATTAAGATATTTTACATTGATATTTTAAGAATAAAAAATAATAAATTTATACATTAAAACATCTTCTTGCTATACTTTTGTTTTAAAAGTAAAAAATTCACTTAAAAGTTATCTCAAATACACACACACTAGCCACTTTCTCGAGCCTTGTTGTGGTCGGAATCATATTTTTTTCAATGTAAAAATATTAATCATGTGAGATATTTTTTATTATAATATAAATTTAGACAAGATAATAAATCTATACAGAATTCCTATGGAGTGCGAGTTTCTATAAAATATATATATAAATATATATATATATATATATTAAATCAATATAAATTTATGTGTTTAGTAGGTTTGAATGAAATTATCAGTATAAAATTATCACCATTATTAAAAAAAATAAGAATATTTAGATACTTGAATTACTGAATTCACTATATTAGGATTAGTTTATTTTCTAATCCAATTTAAATTAAACACAATTAATAAAATATAAATTTTTAAAACACTTTCAATAACCAAATAACAAAAATAAATGGTTCATTTTCTAATTACAAAAAAAAAATATATCATTAAAAATTCATCTGTATATTATCATCATTATCATGACTATAACATTTAAAAGTATTATCCACATTATTGTCCAAAGAATTAAATTAAATTGCACCATAGAATAAAAAAAATATTTTTACAAAAAAAATCACTAAAATTATCATTATTACTATACAAACAATAAAACTATAAAATTATTGGATCTGAATAACAAAAAAAAAAACAGAAAACACCAGAAAAAAGAAAAAAATGGAAAAAAGAGAAATATTATTTTTAAAATTTCAAGACTAAAAGGAAAAAAAATACAACCTCAATAAAAAAATAAAACAACAAAAAAAATAAAAACTAAAAACATAAATACGGGTAAATAAATAAATAAATAAATATTATCCAAGAAAGACAAAAAAACAAAAAAAAATTAATATCAAATAATTTTTTTTTAAATAATACTCAAAGTAAAAAATAAAATATATAATTAATTTTAATCAAGAGATAAAAATTAAAACAAATAAATGATTTTTTTATTTAAAATTGCAGTGTATGTGCGCATGGGAGAGAAATCCAACTATTAGAACCATATTCATTCTTTAAAAGCTGAAACCACAATAAATAAATAAAAATTTCATCAATAACAATTTATTTTTAATTATAAATAATGTTATGTCATCATCAGGACCTGCCGATGTAGGCATGATCTGTCCACATATAAAAATAAGAAAGATTATTGATAGGATGTTAGTCGACATATGGGATGAGAATATATATATATATATATATATATATTGACAAATTGAGGGGTAGTTGATGTAATGGGTATGGTATTACTTCAACAATTTCAAAATAACATGAAAAATAAAAAATGTCCTCAGCAAACAACAAATACAATCGGGGTCATTAAGGGTAAAATAGTATGTGCACTGTTAAAATCTACAATTAACCACTCCACATGCTACAGTGCGCTACACAGTAAAACACGTACACCTTATATATATATATATATATATATATATATATATATATATATATATATATATATATATATATATATACTAGTCATTTTCCCGCGCTTCACCGCGATCGAAACCATATTTTTTTCATCATAAAAAATATTAATTATGTAAGATTTTTTTTTATAATATAAATTTAAAAAAAATAATAAATATATACAAAATTCGTATGGAGTGCGAGTTTCTTATAAAACCAAGAAGATTCAGATACCTGAATTACGAATTCATTGTATTAGAATTAGTTCATTTTATAATCTAATTTAAATTAAACACAACAAACAAAATATAAATTGGGCAAACACCTACAATAATCAAATAATAAAAATAAATAGTTAATTTTCTGTCTTCAAAAATAAGAAATCATCATTGAAATTCATTCCTGCATTACCATCATTATCATGACTATAATAATTAAAATTATTATCAACATTACTACCCAAATAATTAAAATCATAATATTGCCCTCAAAGAATAAAAAAAGATATTTTTGTTATAAAAAAACAATAAAAATAATCACTAAAAATATTATTATTACTGTGCAAACAATGAAACCATAAAATCATCTGATTCGATAAAAAGATAAAAATAACAGAAAACACAAAAAAGGAACAAAGGAAAAAATGTATCAATATTAATTTTAAAATAATCAACAACATAAATTGAAATTTCAGGATTGAACTGAATAAAAATAAAATCCCAATAAAAACATAAAATTAAAAAAATTAGAAACAAAAACTAAAAGTATAGATACATAAATACGAATAAAAAATAAATATTGTCCAAGAAGGACTGAAAAGACCAAAGGAATTGATATAAAATAAAAAAATTTAAGAATAAGGACCGAAATGAAAAACAAAATATATATTTAATTTCAATGAAAGGACAAAATTAAAATAAATAAAAATCTTAGGACCGAATAAATAAAGATATTTTAAAAACAAATTATTGTGTAATTGTTTTTTAAAATAAAATAATAAGAACCAAAATAAAGGTAGAATATATGATAAATTTCAATTGGAAGACCCAATTGGAATAAATTAAAACATGTATACTGAAATAAAAGAATCAAGAGCAAACCAAAAATCAAAAGAATAAGTACTATATTGAAAACCAACATATATATTCATTTTGAATTGAAGGACACAATTGTAACAAATCAAAATTCCCATTGAAGAAGTCAGAACACTAAGATTAAATTAATTTAAGATTTTAAAAAAACTTAAGTTCTTTTTTTTACATTTATATTTTCAAGCGTTAATATTAAATAAACATCAAAAAATATAATTAGTCTTACATATTTTTAAGAAAAATGGCTTTAAAATATTTTTTATCATTATTTTAAATGTCTTATTTATAATAAAATGAATATATAAAAATACTAAATAATCAAAAGTTTTGTAGGTTAATTATTTACTCAAATGCATAACATAAAAAAAATCTAGGACTATTAACATTTTTTTTACATGTTAAAAAATTTGGTTCTGGTTGCGGCGAAGCGCGGAGCAAATTACTCATATATTTTTTTATTATAGATAATATGGCCTAAATTTTTCACCTATTTTGTCTAAGTGTGACTTCTTACTTTTTTCTGTTTATGTGAAATTAGATCTGAAATAACATACATAAAAAAACCACAAAAGTTATTTTTTAAGAAAAACAACACCGATTGATGAATTATTTCAAGTATTATTCTAATTGTTATTATTATGATTGTTAAATTACCATATTTATTATAGCTACTATTATAATTATTGTTGTTAATAATTAATATTTTAATTTTAATTATTATTGATAATATTATCACTCCCACCACCATTATTGTTATTAAAAGAAATTTAATATTTTTTTAATATTTATTCCTCATATTATTACATTAAAAGTATTTCAGAACATTGAGATTAAATTAATTTGAGATTTAAAAGAAAACTTCCTTCATTTTTTATATATATTTTAAGGCATTAATATTAAATAAATATAAAAATATATAATTAGCTTCATATATTTTAAAGAGTAAATACCTTTAAAATAATCATTATCATTATTTTATATGCTTTATCCATAATAAATTAAATATATATAAAAAACTAAATAATTGAAAGGTTTATAGGTTAATTATTTCTTTCAGATATATAATATCATAAAAAATTCTAGGATCATCAATATTTTTTTAAAATGTTAAAAAATTTGGTTTTGAATATAGCGGAGTGCAGGACAAGTCGCATGTATATTTTTTCACTGTAGATAATTTAACATAATTTTTAAAATAAAAGTAAAATATTGACAAATGACAGCCAATTAGGAAGACAATCATAATAAAATTTTTTTAAAAAAAACTTCCTTGCTCTAACCCTTTTACTTTACCTAATGAAATCATTGTTTCTTATAATAACAATTTTTTTTGCAGCAATTAACACATAGACTCACCAAAAGCAAATAATTATGTATGATCTAAATGATATAGGAAAAATATTATGAATTGCTATAGTATTTTTCCACGCAATTTATATTACAGGTAATATCCCATATACTACTTAATTAGCATATGCTATAGTGCTGCTACACTGCTTTCTTTTCTTTTCTTTTCGTTTTTAACATGAAATTATTATTATTATCTTAAAAAGGTTTCCAAAGAGTATTTTTTGGTTTCGTGATGACATTAAAATGAATTGGGCACTTAACTTTTTATTTTCTAGGTACTGGATAATCAAATTGATTTTGCTGTTGATTGGCTTAGAATATTTTCCAGCCATGAATTAATTCTCAAGGCTATAAAGTAATTTACATCACCTATAATCTAAATGGCGTAGTAAAAATATTATGGATTACTAAAATATTTTTTCCACTTCATTTACATTATAGATAATGTATCAAATATTTCAGTGCCTCCTTTTTCAGGTGTACCATGATCAGTTGTCGATGGTTCAAGAGTTATTATTTGGTATACATGGCCTAAAGCTTCTTTTTTTTCACGTTAAAAGCCTTCATAACTAAAGAAAAACACCTAAATTATTATTTTCATGAACCTAAATCTAACTATCGAATACATCTGATACGGCTAAAAAAGCTACTGAATAAAAAAAATCAAAGCGAATCCTTTCATAATCTCTAATTTCTCTTACCTAATCAAAATGAAATAAAGTTCACAAGTCAATTAAAATATTGACAGTTAAATATATATCACAACACAAAAATCAAACAATAAAATTATGTCCATCCATCCTCAATATCGCAAGGATATTTCATTTATAATTGTGTTCAAAACGCGATAGATATAAATTTAAATATTTTCGTGGAGTTAGAGATAATTACTGGCCTCAATTATCTCTATAAATCCATTTAAACGATGGCTTCCGCGACCTACAAAATAGACAACTCCAATTTATTGGAAAAAATAGGGATGGAAAGAGAGAGAGAAGAGGAGAGCTGTGATAAAAGTCCAAAGAACATGTAAATTGAATAAAGATGGGCAGACTTATCAAGTGAGAAAGCCAAAACGACACCTTATAATGGCGTAGAAAAAACATTGTGGATTGCGACAATGTGTGTGTGTGTGTGTGTGTGTGTGTGTGTGTGTGTGTTTAGTTTTTTTAATTAAACACATTTATATCTCTATTGTCTTGAAAAAAATAAGCATGTGCTATCCTCAAAGTATATTGAATTTGTGCTCTAGAAAATCATTTATAATGTTATGTGTTAGAACAAATACTTTATTGATTAACAGATCTTAGTATTATTTTACCCTAATTCAAATAATATTTTTACAAAAATATCTTTTTATTAGAATTTTATGAGAAATGGAGAAAAAACCAATAAAACTAATTGATTATTTATGATGGAAAATCAAGGATTTTTTTAGTCAAAAGTATTGATGTTGGCCTAAATTAAACGGATTTTTTAGTATTTTATTTGTGGTTGTATTGTGATTGTAATTATGATTATGATTGTAGATGAGTTCTTAATCAAATAAAAAAACATTTGATTGGAATAAAGATTGAAATAAAGATTGTTGATAGGATAAGGAAAAAGATATTAATAATGAAAATGAGTAGAAAAGCTAGATATCTTGATTGAAAAAACTATTTTCCTTATCCATTTTTATTTTTATTTGTAATGAAAAATTAGAAAACGTGCTCATTTGTTGGTAACAAAGACTTATTTTCTCAATAAAAAGAAATAAATATATCAATATTACAATTCTTTTTCATCGTAATCTAATTGTAAAATATATTTTTTAGTTTGTTCAATCTAAAAATTATCATGAAAAGAATTATATTATTAAGTAAGTTTTATATAATCTATTTACAATAAAAATTAAATTTATAAAACTAAATAAATATGAAAATATATAAAAATAATTTTAATGTTTAACATTGATAAAATGTATTTGTATGTAAAAGAAGTTGTATTTTTTTATTTTTTAGAAGACAATGGAAAACTTGTCAATAAATCCTAATGAAAACCTCAATTTGATATAAATGTTTTTCTTTGATGAAAAAGCATTCAACTGATTCAACTTAAATTCTAGATTATGATATTTTAAACTTGATGAGTCTTGGATCAATTAATCAATCCTATATGAATGTAGACTTAAGTGTATGAGTTTATTTTAATTATGGTATTAGGATAATAAATAAAAAAATTCATACATTGTACTAAAAATGAATATTGAATTCTAAGTCTTCACTTACTTTCTATTTTGATTGTTGATATGTTCCTGAAATAAAGCTGTTTAAAATTATTCTTAACAAGTCAATTTTTTTTCTATTTAATTGTCATTATAAAAATATATAAGAATAAGAATAAAAATAAGAATATGCAGCCAAAGGATCAACTCTATTAGGATCGAGTTTGTGAGTTTGAGTACTTTATAAGGACTATTATTCCTAAATTGAAACCTATATAGGGTGTTAAGGTTGTTTAAATATTTTATTCACTAATTTTTTTTATAACCAACTCGGAATCTTGAACTAAGATATAAACTTGGTTAATAGTGGAAACACATTGAAAGACAATCTCTTTTCTAAAATTATCATTCAAGGCCATACGATGTTATCTTTATATAATATGGATAAATACTTATAGTTATGAACTAATTATCTCTCATGAGACTTCTCATCTTAGTATCATTGAATTATTCCATATACTTGCTCATAAACTCATTTCATTGTCTACGGTTATTCTATTAGGCTAAAATGTTATCTTTAAATAATTTGGATAAATATTTCTTTTATAGTTTGAAAAATAAAGTCAATCCTGATTTTTTTTTTTATAGATCAAGATCATAATAAATTAGAAATATTTATAAATTAACAATTCAAATATTAAACTTTTGAGTGTAAATTGTTAATCAAACAAAAAAGTAATAACTTTTCAAAAGTATAGGCAAACTCCATAATAAGTAAAAAAAACCAGGGACTTGAAAATGAAAAAAATAAAGTGTCATACCAAAATGGTGAATTGTTAAAGTAAAAGGATCAAAACAAATTTTCCAACTTCTTATTTCAAATTGTAACCATAAAAGAAAATCCTTGTATTCATTATTTTGTTTGTCAAAGTGACCCCTTTATTTGTTTTTGCAAAATAAAAAATTAATCCGAAACTAAAATTATTTTGTTAACACTGTAATAAAGCCATAAAATATAAATCAAAACAAATCATTAAAGCCAAATTATAAGCCAACATAATGTCAAGAGATGAATTTGAAGGAAAAAATTGACACCATGATAGAAAAATATTAAAAGAATAAAAAAATTAGGTTCATTGTTAAATTATAAGCCACTAAAGTGAGAACCTCTAATGTCTTATTTTGGTCAAATTGGTCACTCAATTCTATTTTTTTACAAGTAATAAAATAAATCTTTTTATAAGACTATAAAATTAAATTCTAGGCCAACACAATATCAAATATTGGATTTGAAAAAACTATTGAATGATGAATATTAAAAAAAATAAAAATAAAAAAGTGAAATATTGTCATCTAAAATTCACTAAGAGTTGATGCATATATAATTGATTGCACAATAAAATCAACACACCTTTTATAATTATTGTTTAAGTTTAATAGATACATAAATTTGATTTTGATGTTGTTTTAAAAATGTTTTTTCTATTAAAATTAAATATTTTTAAGACCAATCTAATTACTTTTTTTAATAAAAATAATGCAATGTCTAAAAAACCTGCCAAAATGATCTTAAATAAAAATTTATTTATCTAAATAACGTATTTTTTATGAGATGCATGATTTGTACACAACAAGAACATTATTGTATTAATAATATTTTCATAACCTTCCAATTTTATGTCCAAAAAACCCAGCAAATCCAAGAAGTTATATTGAACACAAATTTATAATCAATTCAACACAAATTACACAACCTATAATTCAATTTTATTTCAAGTCAATTCTCAATTAAATAAATTAATTTATTATATTAATAAAATAAATTAAGTGTCTGTTTGAGAGTGTGACTAAGATTATTTTTAAAGTGCTTTTCGTTTAGAAATGCATCAAAATAATTTTTTTATTTTTTAAAAATTATTTTAACATTAGCACATATAAATAATTTAAAAACATCAAATTTTTTAATTTAAAATAAAAATAATAATAGTATATTTTTTTATTTTTAATTTTTTTCAACATAAACCTTAATGTTGGGAAGAGAGTAAGTACCCATTTGGTAGTGCGATCCCACCCGCGTTTCAAACCATAAGCAAAAATAAGCAGAAATATATCGTTTGGTAGAAAAAAAAAAGTAGCTTAAATTAGCATGGGCCCACCATAAAATATCGATGAAACTACTTATTTTCAGAAGCATAAATGTTATTATGCTTTTACTGCGATACAAACCTGCGATCTGGGAACTTGCTTTTTGGAAGAAGCAGAATATTGATGCATGCAGGAGACATCGAGCTCTACATTGTTTATCTCCTTCGAAACACGCTGTAAGTACCATTGATGCATGCATGAGATGTCGAGCTTGTGGCAACTCCCTCCCTCTCTCCACGACGACGACCACGAGATGACGACGACACCAAACTCTCTATCCACAATGACAACTCTCTCTCTCTCTCTCTCCCCCTTCATAAAGCTCTTTCTCTCTCCACAGCGTGCTCTCTCTCCACATAGGCAGCTTTCAACGCTCTTACCAGCCACCACAGGCCACCATCTTTGACGCCGCCACCACAGGAAGAATCACATCGGTCTCTTCTACCCATCGGCATTGCTCATGGAAGCTCTCGTCATAGTCGGCGTTAATGTGAACAGTAGCGCTCCACTGTTCATGTGAAGAAGACGTGAACAGTGCAGCGCATCGTTTCACGCTTCTTCGTGTAAAATGGACTTTGGGCTGGGGTGTTCTCGGCCCAGCCCAAGTTCAGCTGAGTTTGGCAATTTGGCCCAACTTGACTGGGCCGATCCATTTAGTTGGGTGAGGCCCAATCCGAATTAAAAAAAAATAATTTTTTTTATAAAATATATGTTTTTTTTCATGAATTATTAATTATATTTTATTGTTATGATTATTAATCTAAATTTTTTAAAAAACAATATGTATATGTGTGTATTCTTTAAAATAATTTCACAAATTGACAGCTATATGAAAACCATGATAACCAAACACACAAAAACTATTTTTTTTTTAATCTCAAATTCAACTATAATTTTAACCAAATACTTTACTATTTATTTTAAACTATAGCTAAAAATAATTTTCATAAAACTAATTTTTTAAAATTTCAAAAACAAAAACAATACTGAATAAACCCTAAAACAATACGGTAGGGGCAGCCGGAGGAGGGTAGAGGAAGTAAGAAGAAAAAGGGAAAATGATTCCTGCGGTGACACGAGCATGACAATCGACACGTGTCATAAAAATTTATTATTTGAAAAATAAAGTTCACCTATGATAGTTTGTGACAGGTTTTAGCCGCTACCCTATTTTTGTTAAAAAAAAAAAAACTCCAATCAAGGTGCTGTTCAGCTAGTTTCTTAAAACTTTAAAATAAATTAAAAAAGTAACCTGATTTTTTATTTTAACTACTAAAGAAGAAAATAATGTCGCTATTTTCCCATTTATTTATTCCCTTGCATATTTGAACTCCAACCTCTCTCTCTCTCTCTCTGCTGTCTAGGGTTTCGAACCCCCAGAAAAAATTCAAGCAGAACCGTTCTCTAACAACTCCCGCTTCATAATTCTAGGGTTGTAATCGGCTGAGAGTCAAAATCTCTCTGCAACAGCCACTTAACCTACACCTGCTGTCCTTTCGACCGGGATTTTTCTTCGATTTCTTGATAATGGTGAGGTTTTGAACTCGTCTTCATTTCTCGCTTTCTGTGATTCCTTTTTCACTCTCTAATCTCGGTATTGATGGTTCGATCAATTGATTTTGAAAACACAAAATTTTAATCGGTTGGGAGGAATTAGGTATCTTATTTTCTTTTTAGGTATGAGGTCGATCTCAACTTTTGATTGTTAGTTTAATTTTATAATGTCAATTAATTGAACCAAATGGTGATTCATTATGTTAATTCGGCTATGCAGCAGTAGGTGCTGTTGCTCCAAGAAGGGGATTTGAGATTTTTCATGTTGCTTAATGTTGGTTGGTGGATGTTGAATGGTTGTTACCATGGATTTAAATGTTTCGCCGGGGCCTGAAGATAACGAAGATAATTTTGAAGGGAGCACAGAAGAATACAGTGCTCCCCAAGAACGGTTTGAGTCTGCTGCTGAAATTGCCCGCCGGGTAATTCTAAATTCTAGTCCTGCACTTTGTTCTGAGTGTATCTTGAGTTAGAAGAACCTTTTTTTGTTCCAAATTATATAATGCTCTGGTGAATGAGAATAATCAGGAAAACTTTACTTGTTTTGTTAGTGTGGAAGAATGAAATATTACTGTGATGTTTGTGTTGGTAGTTTTGCACGAGGGCACTTTTTGTGATTGCCGGTTTGGTAATTGTGCTACTTGCAAAGTACCATCCAATTATTTGAAAAGTCATTCAAACCAGGTGATTATTGTTGTTTTTCAAGAAATAGGAATTGAAGCAACTGTAGCTGCATGGAGCTTTGGCATTGGACCCGAATTTATCATATTGTAGCAGTTGGACTAAGTATTTTGATTGATCAGAATTCAAAAAATATATTTTTGCTCTCTTCTATTGGGTGCCACTTTAGGAGTGTTAAATGAATTTGTGCCTTAGAACATATCACTTTTCAACTTCAGTAGATGGAAGTCTTAACATTTGCAGATGACATTCATTTTATATAATCAATTCATTATTTTTTGGGGGGCTAATATACAAATGTGATTGTGCAAGCACGTTGTAAAAAAGGCTGGAGAATTTTATTTCCTTATGGATCCCATGTGTTTTTAGAATGTGGATCTGTGTTCTTGGAGCTTGGTTGATGGGAGCAGAAGAATGTAAAACCTGTAAATTTATTAATTAAAGACTTATTTGTGATCATCAAGTCCCAAAGGAAAATTATAACTTTTCTCTAGTTATAAAGTGTGAGCAGCACATTCCCTTATAACTAAGTTAGATAAGCACTCAATTGACGTGTTATCATTTCTATTTCAATGCTGTGGGATGGAGCACCTAGAAGGTTTTTAGTACTGTGGCAGAGGTCTCCATTTGATTGGGGCTAAGTATTTGAGTGCTAACATCTTTTGTGGGACTCTGAATAGAATGAAGGAGAGATTTGGCTGTCTGTTCTATTGATTGATTTCTAGATTAATTTTCTTAGGGGTTAAGTTGACAGTCTGTTTTGCTTCCCTTGCTTGATCCCATGTCTAGGTTTTCGTTTTTCCTTTTCATTTTTTATGATTAATATGCCAATATGTTGCTTATTTGTGCTCTGTATTCATGCATGACTGTTGATCTTATGTTCATCCTGATTAGGAGCGTGAAGAAAGACGCAAACGTTTGAGAAATGAAAACTTCGAAGACAGACCTGCGCATGTGTCTCGGCAACCAGTGCACGATCATTTTTTTCCATCTAAACACCATAAATCTTATGACAACAGTAAACTTCCTGCTGGTAAGTTTCTTGTCTAATTACTCTATGCAAAAATGGATTCTGTGGTTTGCTGTACAGATGGTTTTTAATGGTGTTCACTGATTCCATTGCCATATGTTGAGTTATCCATTAGAGGTTTAATTTGCTGCCTTACTATGTTCCTGAGTATCAATCCATCATTGATTGTTTGCTGGTTAAATTTGCACTTCTTGGTGGATCTTGCTTGCTTCTGAAAAAATGTAAAAAATATTTTATGACACCAAATTGTGTGCTTCTTTTGATACTTATAAGCAGCAGGATATTTGTGAGGTCCTTAGGGCCAATACACTAGTCCTCTATTGTCTGGGATTTTGCCAAATGAAAGTGCAATTATTTTGTCTTGTTATGTTGTACCATGGCTGTGAGTCCTAGTCACTAGTTCTTCATCAATCGGATAACTAAAATGTCTAGCAAGAAGCTGGAGGAGCATTCAACACTTCTAAGATAGCTCATCAATTACATGATTGTTTAGAATTTTAGATGTTATTCGATATTTATTACTTTGTAGCTTATTTTTATTTCCTATCACAGTAGTATTGTTTCAGGAATTCATTTTTTCATATTTAGTATTGATTGCTTTTGTTTATTCTTCAAGAATTTCTATTTCTATTCGGTCTAGTTTTGGCATCAATATAAGAGCACCTCGTATGTATAAAGGTCTCATACATGTTGATTGACAATTAACTGTAGTACTGTACTATGGAATATCTTCGCATTTTCTTCTTGCTCTTCTGTTTTCTGCTTCCATTTCTTTCCATATCTCCTCCCTTACCTTCTTTTCCATCCTACCACACCATGTTAATAACAGGACCGTGTTGCATTTGTATATTATTAGTGCTACCGAAATAGACTTCTTAGCATCAGAGGTTGATGAATTAAATGTACTGGAGATAATTATGCTGATGAAAATTTAAAGGTTATTCCCAAGAAGTCGAACATAATTGTTTCTTGTTGTATCATGGTGATTCCCTTGGTTGATGACTTTCGTCGATAAAGTCTATTTTTGGCACAAGTATTAGAAAACCAGTTGTTATCTTGTTTTGTTGATATTAATGAACAGTTCTGCTGATGTACATTTGGCCATTAGTGTTTCTCACTGCAGTGACAGAGTAGGGGGTGGATTTGGATTGTCTATATTAGCTTAAGATCTTAGAGAAGGGGGAAAAAGGAAAATACAAAGATATCAATAAATGGTTAGCTGAGTTGTGGGCTTCTGGCTTTCTCCTTTCAGCCATTCACTAGATTTCTAAGCTTTTGATTGGTCAATGTTGGTGAAATCTTGTTCTACACTTTCCTTAGTTTGAGGGTGTGACTGTGTCATCTCAATATCATTTCTTTCACTCAGTAATTTGCTATCCATAATTGCAGGCTGGTTGGACTGTCCTGCATTTGGCCAGGAGATAAATTGTATCGTTCCTTCCAAGGTTCCACTTGGTGAAGCCTACAATGACTGTATTCCTCCTGGTAAAAGATACTCTTTTAAACAAGTCATTCATCAACAAAGAGTTTTAGGAAGGAAAGTAAGTATCTTGAACTTGATAGTCATTTTTACTTCCCTTGATTCCTAGTAAATCTCATCTATTATGAGAGGGAGCAATACTGTTATGTGCACTCAATTAAGTTTATAAAACCCAGACCTTTTCTGAATCAGCTATATTATCAAATCTAAAAGAACCAGATTAGAGTAAAAAAGTTCCACAATTTAGCAGGGTCGCATTGCCATTCAATTTAAAATTGCAAATAATATTTATCATTGGTCATGCACGGGTTTCTAACAGTGTAGATTTACCTCAAGGAGTTTTGAAGAATATATTTTTCTCTCAAAGGCAGGAAATATTATCTTGAACAATTCTAAGTCCCATCCACTGATTTTTCAGCTCGGTTTGGTGATTGATCTGACAAATACTACCCGCTACTATTCAACAAATGATCTGAAGAAAGAAGGTATTAAGCATGTCAAGGTGAGTTGACAATGACAATATTTTCTCCAGTCTATAGTTTTTTACTGTAGAGCAGCTTACTGAAAATAGCTTCTTTCCTTTCATTGTCTAGATATATTGCAAGGGGCGTGATGCTGTACCGGAGAATGCTGCTGTAAATACCTTTGTTTATGAGGTATGCTTCCTTTGCAACACCTTCTCAGGTTTTCTAGGTCATTTCCTCCATTGGATCTTCATGTAGCATGTCTTTTTCCACATTTGGTATTCTGCACAGACCACAGTTTTGCTTCACGGTAGTTTGCAGTGTTATGTTTTTTGTATGCTATTAATCTATCACTGTCATGAATCTCAAGCTGAATACAGCAATGCTAAGATAGAGCATCATATAGGAACCACAAAGCTCAAATGTGACATTAATTTGATTGTGAACATGACATGTGAAGATGTTTACTCTGTCTAAGTCTTCATTTGTGCGTTTGTTACAAGCAATGGTTGATCATGATTCTTCCTTTTTAACCAAATCAAACCGTCACTCTCTCCCCTGTTCCAAGCAACCATGCCCTACTTAATTGGGGTATTTATCGATCCACATAGAGGCAGCATATCCTTCTCTCATGAATCATTTATACCTCAACATGCTCTATTAAATGAGTGTAATACTATACTTATCAGTCATGTGTTTATTTAATCATTTCAGGTCATGCAATTTCTCTTGCGTCAGAAACATTCAAAGAAGTATATTGTTGTCCATTGTACACATGGACATAATCGCACAGGATATATGATAGTTCATTATCTAATGCGTTCTCAACCAATGTCTGTTACTCAAGTAAGTTTCCAATGTTTCCTTTTATGAGTATCTCAGTTGGTCTTATTCCACAAGCTATTTGTTTTGAAACCTGCTTTGCTAATTTTGCAGGCAATAAAAATGTTTGCTGAAGCACGTCCTCCAGGAATATATAAACCAGATTATATTGATGCTCTGTACTCATTTTATCATGAAAGAAAGCCGGAAATGGTTGTTTGCCCACCAACTCCAGAATGGAAGAGGTCTTCTGAATTTGATCTCAATGGAGAGGCAGTGCCTGATGATGATGATGATGGAGGTTCAGCTAAGAACCTGCATGTATGTAAATTCTTTGATGTGACATCTTGTTGTCATATATATATATATATATATTGGGTGGTATAATATAAACAGTTGTAGTGGAGTTTTTTGTTTTTTTGCATATAACTGCCAGTTTCTGCGCAAGAACTAATTTTTGAAATGCTGGCTTTAGTGGAAAGTCTTATAAAATCTAATTATTATTCAAGTCAACAAATAAAAATGTGGCAGCAGACATAGTGACATGTATTGTTGGTAATGATGCTCAGCTGTGCTCAACTACATCTCAGTTTTTGATCTTTCATTTGGATTTGTTAACTAGTTAGGACAAGAATGCCTAGTTCTAGTGACTCTGAGCAGCACAATATGTAAAATCGAATTTAAAGTGTAGTGCTTCTTGAATTTGTGGTCAAATATTTTTCTTTGCTTTGCATGAGTTTTACCGACATTTTAGAGTTAAGAGACATGTCTTAGGTTTCAAGTTGCATGAGGATCTTTTTCTTTCCTTTAATGGTGTGAAGGATGGACTGCTGTTATGCCTGTCTGATCGTTTGAAGAACTCCCAAGGCTATTGAGTGTTTAAAATATGGTGCTCTGTAGCAAGTGATATAAGAAGGTTCTAGTTTGATGGGTTTTTATATATCAATAGCATAGTGGCTGCCTGATGATAGGCTAGCATCCCTGTTAACTTTTGATTGCATGCTTAAAATTCAGACGAGTTATATTTCACTGGATTTTTCCTATAATTTTTCCAAGTGGATTCAAATGCAGTTTTATATATCCTTCTCTTATAGAAGTTACTCTTTTTTCAATTGAAATTAAAAAAGAAGAAGATGGCTTGGTTATTCCATTAAGGAAGTTCTAAACTGGATGTCTGAGATCTGCATTAACCTTTATACTAGCAAGAAGGAGATCGGTGGTTGCATGCATTAGCGACTGATGCTGAGTTTAGACGGAAAGCTTTTTTGTTAATCACTTTAAAATTCTGGTGTTATTCTTCCTTCATAGGTCAAACATATATGTTGCACATTAAAATGTAGTGTAGAAATTTTTTGAAATGAAAGTTATGGTGATGTATCGCCATAACAAATCGATGACGGGATTCAGGTCTTTTGGTTTTCCCTCATCCTATGCTCTATGAATTCTTATGTATTGCCTCTCATTTAACTTAAATATCCTCATGAAATTGTAGCATCCTGTTTGTTTAGATTTTGTGCATGCCATTTACCATTTCAGGACAATCATGAGATGGATGTTGTAATGACAAATAATGATGTTCTGGGGGATGAAATACCTAATGACCAGCTCGATGCACTGCGGCAGTTCTGCTACCAAACGCTGAAGCTGAATGTTCCTGTAGTACTTCTTTGCCTTTCTTTTAACTTTCTTTTATGCTGCTCAATCATTGTTATATTTTAAGTTATCTTAGATATGGTTTAGCACCCATGTCTCTTTGCTGCTCCCAAAGTTACCTTATACCCATATGCATTGTCTTGGTCATTTTGTTCTAGTGTGAATTCAATTTTATCCCTGTAATATGTTTCTTACGCATCCTACACCGCCTAGGTTTCAAGTAAAAATGCCATTAGTTGTTTTTTATGGATACATAAAAAAAATGATTGAAATTTGATTGTGGAATGCATCCTCATGATGGGTGAAAAAATGTTGTTCATGACTTGTTAATTTTTGAAATTTTGCACTTGAAATGTCTCCATCCAGACTTCATTTTGTACTGACTTTTTTTCTTAAATTTCAGGGAAGAGGAAAACTGATATTTCCTGGGTCACACCCTGTTTCTCTCAGCAGGTCCGAACTGAATTTTCTTTGATTATTGTTATTTTGTGTTTTTTGTTTTGCTTTGATATACATATTAGGTGGAGGAGCTGTCTTTTGTGTTAGGATTTCTATAACTTAGAACAGAGGTGCCTCTAATCACCACCTTTTAAGCTTATGATTTAGACATGCAAGGATATGAAAGAAAACCTAATATTTATGCTCTCTGGATGGAAAATTGCCATGATCCAGGTTAAAAATTCAAAACCATTGAATATGACAATCTTCTATGATAATTATTAAAAATGATATAGCAATGGAGAAGGGAAGCTGAGATTTTATCGAGCAAATGAAGTCCTGGCATTATGATTGATAACTGAATATATTGCTGCCCAGTTGTATTTCCTACATCCTGAATATTATTGAGGGGAAATAGACAATGAACTGTCATTTGAGTTTGTATTGTTGCATTTATTATAACATAGAACACATCATATATATTAAATACAGGCCACTTACCCGCATCTTGTCGCTGTCAGAACTATTTTTTATTCAACGCAAAAAAATAGTAATCGTGTGAGATTGTTTTTATTATAATATAATTTTGGACAAAATAATAAATATGTGTAGAATTCCTGTGAAGTGCAAGTTTTTTATAAAATATATGAATTTTAAATCGATATAAATTTATCTGTTTAGTAGGTTTCAATGAAATCATCAACATAAAATTATTATCATCATTAAAAAATCAAGAAGATTTGGATATCTGAATTATTGAATTCACTGTATTATGATTAATTCATTTTATAATTCAATTTAAATTAAACACAATAAATAAAATATAAATTGTGAAAGCACCTGCAATAATCAAATACAAGTAATAAATAGTTAATTTTTTATCTAAAAAAAAAGAACAATCATTGAAAATCCATCTCAATGTTACCATTATTATCATGACTATAATAGTTAAAATTATTATTAATATTTTTGCCAAAACAATTAAAATCATTAAATTGTCCTCAAGAATAAAACAAAAAACAATATTTTTACAAAAAAAAAAAAAATAATCACTAAAATTATCATTATTATTGCGCAGACAATGAAATCATAAAATCATTTGACCCGGAAGAAAAAATAAAAATAACAAAAAACACAAAAAAAATAAAGGAAAAAAAAAGAAGAAATATTAATTTTAAAATGATCACTAATATAAATTAAAATTTAAGGATTGAACCAAATAAAAATAAAACATCAATTAAAATTAAATGACAGATTAAAAACAAAAAACAAAAAGCATAGCTGCATAAATACGAGTAAAAAATAAATAAAGATTGCAAAACCAAAAGGAATTAATAGCAAATAAAAAATTCAAAGAATAAAGGTCGAAACAAAAAATTAAATATATTATTAATTCCTATTGAAGGACAAAATTGAAACAAATAAAAACCTTGAGATTGAAACAAATGAAGGTATTTTTAAAGGAAATTGCAGTGTAATTTTGTTAAAAAATTAAAAAAATAAGGACCAAAATAAAAAGTAGCATATATGGTCAATTTCATTTGGAGGACAAAATTAAAACAAATTATTAAAACTTGCATACCGAAAAAATTAAAGGAACCAAAAACAATTCAAAAGAATAAGGACTGAAATGAAAACCAACATATATAATCAGTTTCAGTTGAAGGGTACACTTAAAAAAAATCAAAATTTCATTGAAAAAATCAAGAATAAAACCGAAATCAAAACAACATGGACTAAACTAAAACCAACAGAAACATTAAAGACTTATAATTTTCGGAGGCAAGAGAGAGAAGGGAGAAAAAATAAAAAACTGTTCACTTGAAACCGACACGCGCTGCACCAGAAGGCAGAGGACATGGCGGCACACTAGGTGAAACAGCGGATGATCAGTTTCAATCGCCAAGAAACGACACGTGCCGCTTGAAGCATTGATGGTGCAACCGTAGGATGCGGCTACAGTGTTTTTGAAAAGAAAATTTGAAAAATAGTAAATTACCCATACACTCCTAGACCTAGTGATAACCACTAAAAAATCGGGGGTGAAAGTACCACAATATTCTGGGCTCCAGAGCTTTTTTTTCTTGTCTTTTGAGGGGGTTATTGTAGTAGTTTTACTGTGTACAAATTTGTGAAAAAACATAAACACTCCCCGCTTCTTCACGCCTTTTTGTCAGCATTGAGGGGTAAAATGGTAGTCTCACTGTGCAAAGAATTTGGAAATACCATATATGTCCCTTGGAATTGTTCAGAATGCCCCCGGTTCTGGGAGTTAAAATGTTCGGTTGTGGGGAAAAAATAGTAATTTTACTTTCGCAATCCACAATAATCTGTCTATGTATACAATGAAAAATGCACAGTGAAACCGGGACTTTGGTTTGCGTCCACTTTGGAGTGGCTTGAATCTCTATCTCTCATGTTAGGAAATGTTTGAAGACATTGGCCCCATTTAGACAGCAATACTTGATATTTGACCTCCATGTTTGCGATCTGGGGCAGTGGGAACTGCAAAAGTGAACTACTTAGACTTCTCCATTTGCTTAATTCAAAATTGTTTGTTTATTTATTTGTGGCTATGAGAAGGAAAATTGTGTTTTCTATTCTTTTGTTTGCTCTATTATGAATGCAGTGAAGCCTGATTTTTACAGTAGACGGATACTGACTCTTATTTTTATTATTTTCTTTTGCCCATTTTCAAATGAAGAATTGATGAACATGGTATTTGTTTGTGGGTTATGATAGTGCATACCAATTTGGCTTACAGTGACCATGGAGCTTATGAGCCTAGTTTTACTTGATTTTTTTCTTGGTGTCACTTAATAAGAAAAGGATTTGATTTTGTGGCCTGCAGGGACAACTTACTGCTGTTGAGAACGCGTTATTATTATGCAACATGGAAGGCTGATGGAACAAGATACATGATGTTAATTACGGTGGATGGGTGTTTTTTGATAGATAGGGATTTTAAATTTCGAAGGGTACAGATGAGGTTTCCTTGCAGATACACCAACGAAGTATGCATCTACTCATTTCTTCTTCTAGGATGGTTTATAAGTTTTAGGATTCTCATTTGTATAGTTCTTGACATCTTGCTCGGATGATCTTCAATATGACTGCTTTGGTCTTTTTTTGATAAGGGACCAGCTGATAAGACACACCACTTTACATTACTGGATGGGGAGATGATTATTGATACTCTGCCGGACTCGCAGAAGCAGGAGAGAAGATACCTTATCTATGATATGATGGCGATCAACCAAGTGTCTGTCACAGAGGTTAGATTTACAATGAAATTTATGGACATTGACATTATTTTTACAGATCAAAGCAACTTATTATTTTGTTTTTGAATATCTCCCCTAAAGGAAAGAACCGACAAATGCTTTTTGTGAGAGCTATATATTTATTTGTCTATTTTAAATGAAGTTACTGGGGCAATATTTAGTCACTTAATGAGGACAAACCTTATGGGCAATGCTGGGGTAATTTTGTAGGGTGTAAGGGGCAATGAAGACTTTCAATTTTGTTTTGGGTAGGGGAGGGGAAAATGTTACTTCATCAATTTAATTATGTAATCGGGAGACTTTATCTGGCGGGGACAAAAAACCTAGAAGTCTATGTACTACATGGTGCATGGTGTTATTTCATGGGGCAGGGCGGGCCATTTTCCCCTCTTTGGATCTGTTCATGGTGGTGTAGCATTGATTAAAATTGTGCAATCATGTGCCATTTGTTGAAACTTTTAACAATTTATCCCATTCTGTTTAAGCCTTTGGCAGTATATTCTTGAACATCACCCCCATATTTGGTTGCAATTTTGGGGATTTATAACCAATGTCATAGAGATGTAGGTTTATGTGCCTGATAGTTAGGGATGCTTTGAAAGGGGGATGACTTTTCTGCTCATGTGCTTTTAACTAACCAGCAATATGAGACTTTTCTCTGAAGCTGTCTGATAAAGATGGTTTTCACCCGGCTGTAGCTTTGTGATAAGAGTGGTTTATGGAATAAATGGAAAGCACTGGACAAGTTGGATTGGATCTCTTAAATGCTGGTATAAGTGTAAACAACAGTAGATCTGTTTGAGAATTCTTTCAGATTTCTTCAGTGATTGGAAGCAGGTTAAAGAGCTGTGTGGGCACCAATGTCAATCAGCTCATAAAGAATAACTGGGAACGTGGAGAAGCCTGTTGTATGCTATTCAATCATTTGATAACCTTTTTTTCATTGATCAGCAGTTGCTCTACAATTGATTTTGTTTGCCAGGTGTACGAGGAGACAAACATGCTCATATGACATTTTCTATTTAATTATTTTGTTTGTTTGTATTTGCAATGATCTCTTCCTAACCATCTCAACAGATTTTCTGGGATTTATTTTGAAGATTTTATTGGGTAATTAGAATCATGCATTTAGATGAATATGCTGTGCTTGTTTCAGGATCACATGCCAGATTATACTGTGTACCTCCAATCTAATTGAATGCTTTTCCTTCATTCCATCAACTAGCTAAAGGCTTTGATGATCAAATGTTTGTTTGTGCAGCGGCCCTTTCATGAACGATGGAAGATGCTTGAAAAAGAAGTGATTGAGCCCCGGAATTATGAACGCCATAACATTTACCAGAGTCGAAATCCATATTATAGATATGATCTGGAACCCTTCAGGGTATGAGAAGATTTTCTATTGAGTTTGCAATATATGATACTTGTCCCCTCTTATTTTATTACCAAATTATGTTTTTTCTTAAAAAATTGTTTACCAGGTGAGAAGAAAGGATTTCTGGCTGCTCTCAACTGTTACCAAGCTCCTAAAGGAATTTATTCCAAAGCTTTCACATGATGCAGATGGTCTTATTTTTCAGGTGATAAGGAAGCTTTTTGAACCTCTTGCACCAGTCATCCATTGGAGATTTTTTTCTCTAAATACTTCTAGCATTTGTGTCCAATATTGTGGTCCTATGTCAATGATCTAATAAATATCATTTACACACAACACCTCAAAATTCTGTATGCATTGCACCTCGCACATATCATACAGTAAAAG
Organism: Salix dunnii; assembly: GCA_015731905.1. Lineage (NCBI taxonomy): Eukaryota > Viridiplantae > Streptophyta > Magnoliopsida > Malpighiales > Salicaceae > Salix > Salix dunnii. The sequence continues at coordinate 11,864,230 of CM027674.1, forward strand.
ACTTGTCATGTGATAGATACTTTTTATAGTGTTATTCCATTGTGAACAAGAGATTACTTGCGATCTTATGTGCCAGGGGTGGGATGATCCTTATGTTCCCCGCACTCATGAAGGCCTTTTGAAGTGGAAATATCCTGAAATGAACTCAGTTGACTTTCGATTTGAGGTGTGTCTGTCAACATCACCAAAACTTGGCTGCTAACTTGATGTTTTTGTGTTTTCCATCTTCATACCTTTGATGTATCAGCTTGAAATTCTCAGTTCATGTTTACATCCTGATACATTTTTGCATGTATTGACAGGTTGATGATGATGGTCGTCAGTTACTTTATCTGAATGAAAGAGGGTCAAAGAAACTGATGGAAGGCCACAGAGTTACATTCAAAGGTTGATGTGATTTTTCATGCATCCAATTCCCTGTTGATTTCAGAAGTTTCGTACTGCTATTGAAAATCCTGAATTAACACTTTATGCAACCCTTGTATCGATTTGGAAAACACTGGGATTTTAATTGATAACCTTAGCTGCTTTTGATTATCAATTCCAGCTGTTGCTAACCATATGCTCAGTGAATGTGATGGTAGAGAGTGTGAGCTTTTTATTTATTTATTTTAGCAGTGGGTATTTTGCCACTCAGATTAGCAAATGATATCCCCTGTTTAACTCAAGCAATTGTATGCAGCGGGGGTCCATTGCCTTGAGCTGAATCCCATTTTCACATACTTATATCTGTCTGGGCATGTCCTTGGCTTGCTATAAATTCAGTTCATTTCCTTTGTTTCTTTTACCTAGATTTTTTTTGGCTCTAAATTTATTGTTTTGATTCTTACTCCAATACCTAAAAATATGCAGATGATTTAGATCCCTCTTCATACTCAGGGAAGATAATTGAGTGTTCTTGGTCTTCTGAGGACCATGTATGGGTCTGTATGCGAGTGCGGACTGATAAATCAACACCCAATGAGTTCAATACCTACATGAAGGTCTGTTCCATCACCTTTATATGCATACATATCTGTATTTTATATGTGAATTCTGATGCATGTATGATGTATGTATTTGTCATGCTTTAATTAATATGCTACTATAGTATCTATTTGACATCCTTCCTCTTCCTCTTTTATGTTTTGATGGATTACTCTTAACTGAACTAATGAATCATCCTGCTGATTCCTTACAGGTGATGCGAAGCATCAAGGATAATATCACAGAGGATGTGTTGTTGAATGATATTTATGAGATCATTTGCCTGCCCATGTATGCTGATAGGATCAGGATTGAGAGTAAAGCTCAGCAGCATGCAAATGCATCCCGGCGTAGGTGATGAAGAAAATGGTGCGTAGCCACTATGTTTAAATTGCTAGCAGAACTAGAAGAATCCAATACTGATCTTTGATGCTTGCATGCTCTGGGTCTTCGCTGGGTTTACCGGGTTGAAGTTGGGTATGCACCGGAGCTTACCATCTGGAAGTCACCGTGATGTTATGTAATTAGCTATAGCTCTATCGATATCCCACCCAATGGGTGCTGTGCCTGGTGAGCTGTGTGATCCAGTTAGTGCACTAAAATAATTTTCTGCATCAGACCCAAATTATGTCTTTATAATAGTTGCTCAGAGCAGGAAAATTAGGATTAGGGTCATGGTGTATATTCTTATAAATTCTCTTTTTATGTAGTTTATTAAAAGGTAGCCATTTTTTCGGTAGTAGAACCAAGTCCCGAACATGGTGTTCACTTTTTCTCTTGATGTGAATATGTTTTGGAAATCGGCGACCTGCATATGCTTAATCTTTGCTCTACCTCATGTCCAATTTTACGTAGTTTTTTTTGTTCTCTCTCTCTGGATCTGAAGTAGTTGTCGAGTCTGTTGCTTGTGACGCATGTATTGCTGTGCTATTTTAGGACGTGGCAAGCTGCCACTTGACTTTCACAGTCCGCAGCGAGGAAGAGAGTTGTGTTCCCCTTCCCCTGCGTCTGCCTTTACTCGAACCACAACTTTGACAGGGGTGTTTATGCAGTTAAAATTCCCAGATTTTAGAATTAACAAGTCACAGAAGGATTAATGGGGAATAGAGGCATGAAGAGTAAGGAACAGAAGGTTGGGGAAGGTGAGGGAGAGAGATGATTCACCAATTCCATGGAGTAATATTGATTTTTCAATCTTTTTCTTTTTCTCTGTCACAGCAAAAGGTAACGATTATAAGAAGAGAAGCTAGAATGCAGCACCTCAACAATTCTTTTTTCTAGGGCACGAGGCAACTACGAACATTAATTGAAATGCACAGCATCACTGGCACGACATGTCTTTGTTTATTTATACACATTATTTGAACATGGTTATTTCAATAGATAGTCCTTTCTTTACTGCATAATCTTTTATGTATTTTTCTCCTAATTTTTGTCAAGGAACCAATTCACCTAAAAGCTTAAGCTTGTAAGTGAGGTCTTAAAATATGATTTATATTATTCTCTAACACACCCTTTCAAGTGAAAGCCCTTTAGGCTTGAAACTTGCACAGGTCCACATTATCTTGTGCTTGATTTTTTATCAAATAGAATGGGGGTGGTGAGATTTGAACTCATGACCACTGGGTCATAAAGGTCTGATACCATATAAACAAAATTAAACACTGAATAGAGATGAAGAAAGCAGAGTATTATATTGTCTTGACGAATCCAATGAGAGCAAGCTGGATTTAATCTTTCAGAGATGGCAGAATTTTCAGAATCAGTGAGAGATGATTTTAGGGGGTTTAGGGATGCTACCATCAATGCATCCAAAAAGGTCTTGGCCTTTGAAATATGGCACTAATTATGCTTTCCAAAGGAGAAAATTATCATGGTTTAGTTTTACTGCGGTAACAGTTGGCATAGAGATGACAGAGGAGTGGGCTGCTGCTGTGTTGGTATTTGATGAAGACATTAGGTTAGACGTTTGTCTTTTGAAAGCTCTGATACCATGTCAATGAACCAACTCACCTAAAAGCTTAAGTTTATAGGTGAGGTTCTAGAATATGATTTATATTATTCTCTAACAATTTTCCACGTGAAATGGTTATCCTTCCTCAAAATGGACCTTGTCCTCAAGGTCGAATCCTAATTTCCCACTTGCAACGGTTGTCCCTCCTTAAAATAGACCTTACTACAATCGATCTCTCATTTCTGTGCTTGTTTGTTGTTTTATTTGACTAAAAAATAATTCATTGCCTCTGCTTTTGAGTTTTTTGGAAAATATATAATATGTATAGGTGGATGAAATCCATAAAGATTTCATAAGGAGTAATCTTTGTTGTTGTATGCTAATTGGTGTTGTATTACTATTCTGCCAATACAAGTTATTTAACCTTATAAGTCGGGGATACAACTTGTATAATTCTCTGAACACTTATATATCATCTTATTTTGCTCGTCAGATTGAAGATGATATATAGCTAACTAATATAGTTCTATCCCTTAACAAGCAAATAAATCCTCCTAAATTAAGCTTAAGAAAATAACATTTTTATCACCAACAATGGTAACAGGTAGGTCTTGTAACTTGTAAACATTATCTAAGAAAACTCTAGCCATGGAACTTGCATTGTATGGATGACTATTTAGTATGAAATATGCATACTTATTAAACATGTCAACTATTACAAATATAAACCCCCTTCTTTAAGACCTTGACAATTCCTTCACAAAATTCATATTAATGTCAATGAATAAAGTTTTAGGAATGAGTAGTTGTAGTAGGCAGGTAGTGATTATGTTTTCTGATTTGTTTTGTCAACAAATAGAGCACTATGATATACTACATGACATGTCTCTATTACCCTTTCAAGTAATATGCTGGATGATTCTAGAATCCAACATTTCCATAACCATCATCTCTATAACATCTTTTTGTACACTTGAGTACCTATAAGACTTAGTGGCCGTTTGGTAATGCGGTAGAACTTGCATTTAGAAGAAAAGTTGTTTCATTAGCGTTTGGTAAATGGTACACCATAATTTTTTAAACGGTGGGATCCACCCAAAATTGAGGCCGAACCTCAATTTTGAATAAGCAGTTGTAAGATGCTTCTCATGAAACGCAGGTCACTGACATCCATGGCACGTCTCTCTCACTAACACCTCTTTCTTGCATCCTCACGGATAGATGAGGATCATCGATAGCTGTGCTCGCATTGGTAGAAGTATCACAATTCCCTCTCTCTCCTCCATAAGCAATCTTGGAGAGTACCACCACCATCCCCCTCAGCACTAACAGCTTTTTCTCCGCGTCATAAGCTTCATCGTGACCTCTAGCAGCAGCAATAACAGCCTTCCAACGCTTCTCCCGGCCAACACAGACCACTATTTTTGACGCCACCATCACAGGAAGAAACACCTCGACCTCCTCTACCTGTTGGTATCGACAGATAAGTCTCGTCACTGTTGGTTGACCACCATACTACTATTCACGTGTTGCGTGAATAGTGTCAACATTAATTAATTCATGTTGCACTATTCATGTAATACATGAATAGTGCAACACACCGTTTTCTCCATCTTTATTTATATCTTGGGCTAGGCTGGGCCTGCTCTCGGCCCAACCCAAGTCTAGCATAGTTGGGCCTTTTTAGCCCAACTGTGTTTGTCCAACCCATTTAGTTAATGAGGCCTAGTCTGATTTTTTTAAAATATATATATTTAAAGAAAATATAGATAAAGATTAGTCCTGATGAAAGGAAAAGGCACGTGATTTCATTTCATTTCATAACCTTGATGTTTTTCAATTGATTATGAATCAGAAACATGCAACTAGATTTGACATTGGAATTATATTTCTATAATTGGATCACGATCAAATTTGACCTTGGAATTATATTTCTACAATCAGATTAGTCCTGATGAAAGGAAAAGGCACGTGATTTCATTTCATTTCATAACCTTGATGTTTTTCAATTGATTATGAATCAGAAACATACAACTAGATTTGACCTTGGAATTATATTTCTACAATTGGATCACGAATGTTGTTACTATTGATATTTTATCAAATGTTGTTTCTCGATCAGATAGCAATGAACCGTAGAGGCATTCACGTATCGATTTAGTTCATGATGAAATTACAAATAGTTTGATGAGAGAATAAAAACAAATGTCTATTTTACTTGAATTATTAACTACATTTTATTGTTATTATTATTAATCTACAATATTTAAAAAATAATGTGTGTGTGTGTGTGTCTTTTAAAGTCATTTCACAGGTTGACAATAATAAGAAAAACATGATAACCAAACACACAAAATTGCTTTCACTAAACCTTAAATTCAATCACAATTTTAACTAAACACTTCAATTTCATTTATGAGCCATAGTTAAAAGTCTTTTCATGAAAGTGTTTTTTTTAAACTTCAACCACAACAACAACCGCAATTCCAAACACACCCTTAAGGTTCATTGGATTAGATTTTTTTTAGTTGTATATTACGGTCATGGCTCTTTATTAGTGGTAAATTTAATGGTTTCACAAACACTCTTTTGTAACCCACCTTCAAAGCTTTAAATACAACATTCTTATTAGTATGAGATTGTAACACATTAGATGTTAGATGCATTTTTTGTCCCATCCTTTAATGAATCTTAGATGTCGGCTCCGCGGTTCACGCTGTAGTTACTAAACGAGACCCTAGTTTTTTACTATGGATCCTACCAAAAAGATAGTCGTTGTGTCATAGCTTGCCGCAGCTGTAAAAGCACCTAAGAGCTACTTTTGCAGCTGTGGTATCTTGCAAAAAAAGAGAGGAAAAAACACAATAATCAAGAGTGTTGGAGTGGGTGTGCTCGCTGAATCGAGAGTGGTGGTTGAGGCTGTCTCTCTGTGTGTGTGGGTGTGCTCGCTGGCGTTGGGGCTGGGGTTATGGTGGGGGGGGGTTGGGAACTATAAGAGCTAAGGGGGAAGGGGTGGGTTTGCTCGCTGGGGCTATCTCTATATGTGGGTGTGGGGGATGGGGGGATGGTATCGGGCTGTCTGTGGGTGAGTTAAGAGGAGGGGGGTGGGGCATCTTTGTGTGTGTCTGTGTGTTGAGGGGGGGTTGGGAACGGGAGGGAGATATGGCCCCCTCTTATATATATATATATATATATATATATTGAAAATGATATAATTATATCAAAAATATTTATTTTTGTTTTTATTAAAAAATACCTCAACAAGTAAATTTTTTTATACAAAATTAATAATTATATATTGATGGAGGGTTTTTTAAAAGCACTTATTTAATTATATAACTTACTCCTATTAATTGTATAATTAATTGCATAATTAAATTATATATAAAATAATTGTACTATATTTAAAATGATATATAAAATGAAGATATTTTACCAAATGTTGTTCATCGAGCACATAGTCAGGAATCATAGACGCGTTCATGTATGAATGTAGTTCGTGATGAAATTGTAAGTAGTTTGATGAGTAAAAACAAGTGTCTGATTTACTTGAATTATTAATTATATTTTACTTTTATGATTTTTAATCTATAATATTTTAAAAAACTATATGTGTGTGTGTGTGTTCTTTAAAGTAATTTCAAAAGTTGATAACAATATGAAAAACATGGTAACCAAACACATGAAAATGCTTTTCATTAAATTCAAACTCAACAACAGTTTTAACCAAACACTAAAATTTCAGTTATGAACCACAACTAAAAGTGCTTTTCATAGTTTTTTTTTTGAACCTCAACTACAATAACAACAGTTGTGCTAAACACACTCTTAAGCTTCAAATATTGAATCATCTCCCTTAAAGATCACTTATTGACTTTTCCATATAAAACTTGTCCACATCTCTTTATAATTGCAAATAATAGTTTTTAATCTAGCTAACCATTGAACTCCTTAGATTATATCATGATTTTTTATTATAGAATTAAAACATTAGTTACAAATTCTACTCCTTGTATTGACTATTAAAAGTTTCTACATATTGAAATGCATGTCATTGTTTTACTATTTGTTAATTACACAATAAGGGGCTTAATAATAGTGAGCTTACAATGTAACCTATCATTAACTTAGGATGCTAATGAAATTATATGTACTCCTAGAATCAATAAAGATAAATAATGAATGTTTGTCAACTCTTTTAGTGACTATAAGAGTGTTTAGGTCAATATCTCTTTCTAAAGCATTAAGGAATATATGTGGATTGTGAGTTTAGCTTTAAATTTAAAGATACTATTTTCCTTTGCTACCCTTGTTTTCCTGCTCACCTTTGCTACCCTTGTTTTCCTGCTCAATAACAATGAATAAAGTTTCTTGTGTTTTTATACTCGTGTCTAAGTACAAACTTATCATCACACTACAAACAAAGGCCTTTAACTCTTTTTTCATCCAAGTTCTTTTTTTTTTTTTTATATAGTCTAGTGGTTTTTATGGTAATGGTGAGGTTATGAGTTATGTTGGAAAAATACTTGTATAAATTTGTTTAGAGGTGTATTAGGTTGTGTCCGTAAGTTTTTGTAGTGGCTAGGTGGTGGTGACTCATGTTTTAGTATGTGTTGGTGGTTGAATGATAAATTTATTGGTTAAGATTGGAGTTAAAATGTCTATAGGTAAGGGTGTTATCGTATAACATGAATGATGTGTAAGCTTGTTTCAAAAACTTTGGTTCAAATATCTTAACCTCTACTTTCAGCCTTTTAATGAAAAACAGTAAGGCATTCTTCTTACAAATTTAAGCCCTATTCTAAAGGATATCAAAATCCTTAATGTTAGTTTCTAAACCACTCTTTTCAAATCAATAAGCTCATCTAAAGGATTATTTTCCTTTTTAATCTATAACATGAGGACTTTATATATTCCTTCCAGGATATTTCTTGTCCCCCCAAACTTCTCATAAAATTATGATGGCAATATAAAGTCATCTTATCTAAATAATGATAGGTCAACTTAAGTTTTTCATGCTCAACTTTTCAACATCAAAATACTAATTATATTTATAAATCCATTAATGAACATCTTCCTCTTCAAAAAAAGAAACTCACGTTTTGGTTCATGCATTTTATAAAGAGGTGCACCTTCATTTACCTCATTGAACTTAGAAAAAGACTCCCTCGTAGTTGGGTATTGTGGTGTCTTGATGGTATAGGATTCATCAATATAGCGTTAAGGTTTCTACAATGTTTTCACACGATAAACAAGAACATCTATAATTTCTGTCAGATATTTGAATCTTTCATTGGTATTAACCATTGTATCATGAAGTTGCTGTTGAAGATGGTCATAATTCTAAGTGTGCTCATGGTTGACAACTTCTTCCATTTTCCTAGCATCTAGGGGTCTCGTCTCAGATGACATATTGAGAATCCAAAGATGCTAGCTTTGATACCATTTAAAACAATTTTAATTCTCATATTTTACAATTATAAATCACAAAAAGATTAATAGAGAATAAAGACATGAAGAGTAAATGATAAAATGCTAGAGAAGGAAAGAGAAAGAGAGTATAGAGGTAGATAGAAGAGTTTAAAAATTCCCTGGAATAATATTAATTCATCGATATTTTTTTTCTCAATTTATTACAACAAAAGGTAATTATAAGCAAAGAATCCATCTATAATTCAACACCCTAACCATTATTTTCTAAGCTACATAAGACAACTATAAAAGTTAATTAAAACACACATCATCACTTAAACAACATATCTTTATTTATTTATACACATCATTTGAACATGGTAGTTACTTTAATAATTAGTTCTTCCTTTACTAGCTAACTCTTTCTATATTTCTTCTCATAATCTCCTATTTTGCAACAGATTAGTCGATCAATGCGATTGAATCATGAACATCTATTACTTGTTTAAAGGAGACTATATGTGGACTTTTTGTTTGTATGTATAGAAAATGGTGTTTAAATGCTATAAATGTGTTTTAGAGAAGGAATAAAAATTTGTGACTAGGATAATGCATATGACTGAATCAAAAGTTGACTTCTTTTTTTCTAAAAAATAAAGAATTTCAAATACATAAAAAAATTCAAAATAAAAAATAACAATTAAAAGAATAAGAATCAAAATTGAAATATAAAATAATTTTTTTAATGAAAAAGGGAAATTGAAAAGAAAAATCAATTTAATTAAATGATAAAAAAACGAGGATTAAAATAAAAATAAAATCTAGATTTTTTTTTTTGATTGAAGAGTGATTGAAAATAAAAATCAATTCATAATTGTTTTTAAAAAATAAGGATCAAATTGAAAAAAAAAACAAATCACAAACTAGAATAAAAAGATGCAATTGTGAACAAATCAAAATTTTACTAAAGAGTCCAGAACAAAAAAACTTACATTAAAAATCTTATATGTTGATTATGAATTTTAAGGGGAGGAAATAGAAAAAAAAAATACAAAAAAACTCTATACTTTATTTTAAATTTTTTTCTTTGTTTCAACATTTTAGTTTTTTTTAATGTGTTTTTAAAATGAAAAAACTCTTATTTATTTATAATAAACAACTTTATCATAGTTCAAGAGCAACTACCATTGATCAATAAATAAAGAAACTAGCATTGATCAATAAATAAAGAAACAAAGAGCATTCAATATATATATATATATATATATATATATATATATATATATATATATATATATATATATATATATATAGACTCTAGATGGATAATGGTTTATTCTTTTATATTCTGTTTTTTGTATTTTAATTTTGCAGTATTATAAAATCTCTTGTTTATGGGAGAGCTAAGATTTGATAAATAGAGAGTAGGAAAATAAAACTTATATATATACTAGACATTGACCTGCGTCTCGTCGTAGCCTGAATCATATTTTTTTCAATGTAAGAAATATTAATTTTATAAGATTTTATTTACTATAATATAAATTCAGGCAAAATAATAAATCCGTGCAAATTTTTTGTGGAATGCAAGTTTTCTATAAAATATAAGAGTTTTAAATCGATATAAATTTATTTGTTTAGCAGATTTTAACAAAATCACGAGTATAAAATTATTATTTTTTTCATTAAAAAATCTAAAAGATTCGGATACCATCTTTATTTTTTTGGTTAATGTATATATTATATTTTAATTTTTTTAATAGACTTTTGAGATTTATTATTTTTCTTGTATAAGTACGTGTTTTTTTAATTATTATTTGATTAAAAAATCAAATTAATATTATTATTAATCAAAGCTTCTAATATTAAAAAAAATTATTTTATGCTTATTATATCTAATTAATAAAATCAGTTTTAATATATATATATATATATATATATATATATATATATATATATATATAATAACATAAAATAGGAGTTGATTTTAAAATTAATCCTTATTGTTTTCCAAAATTATTTAAATAATTCCTTTAGTTTTAAAAATAAGTTATATTTTTAACTCTATTTATAACATGATCCTTTGACCTGCTTTGTTTTACTTTTCATTTTTGTTTTTTTTTAAATAAAGAAAGGATTAAAACAAATGACAATAAAAATGATTACAAAAAAGGATATTTTTTAAATAATATTAAATTACATATGGTCATCAAGATCAATTAATTATTTTTAAAAACAAAGAAGTTAATTAATTCATTTTACAAAACCAGAGAAAACGATTTATAATTTATTTCAAATTGAGATGATCTAATTTAGGTAGAGGGGACCCTCATTTTGACTCTCATACTCTCTTAAATACAAAATAAGACCTAGACAGAAAATAAAATTACCATATAACATAACTTTAAAAGTTCTAGATTGGTTGACCATCATATAGAGCAAAAAAAAAAAAACCACCTTTGCCAAAAAACCACATTCCTCATGGAAGACAAAGGAAAGAAGAAACACCATAAGAAGCAAAAACACCAACACTCAAATGATCAGACCACCAAACCACCGTCAGATTTTTCTTTCAAGCCTAGCCTAGAAGTGAAAGGTTTTCGTTTTAAGAGCAATTAATTGTAAAATCTTTCACAATCTGATGAGCAATGCTACTTGAACTTCTAAAAATACTCTCATATCTACCAATAAATAAGAACAACAACTACAATAAGATCCTTTCCCTTAAACAACTTTTCTACCCACAAACTTTACTACTTTAGCAAAACCATGCTTGACATACCTTAACACTTGGTTTTGATACCAAAAAATCCAAAGTACTTTTATTTGTCTTCAATTCTGAATCCATGAAGTTGGTTGTTGATAAAATATGGCCGCCAAAAATACCACTTGGAGAAGTAAGAGGCCTCAATGGTTGTGAAATGACAAGATTTAAGTTCACAAAAGGATGAGTTACTTTTATGTTTGCGGCTCTCTCATTTTGTTTCTTGAGAAGTCATAAACAAAAGAAAATGAAAAATAAAAAATGCTCCTGACCAACAATTCCCAACCCGAGATCATTAAGAATAAAATTATTAGTACACTGTTGAAATCCACAATAATTTACTTTACATGTTTCAGTGTAATACATAATAAAACACCCATACCTTTCATATTTTAGTTCATATATATATATATATATATATATATCTTAAATGTTAAAAAAATCATTGTCAGAATGCCAAATAAAATAAAAATAAAAATAAAGATAGCATTCATTTAAAAATGCAATCCTTCCATTTATTTTGTACAAAGTTGGAATTCTTCGTAGCTAAACGGCGTCACTTGATGCATTTTAGACACGGTAAATTGGTAACTGCAGTGTAGCCGACCCGAACCGAAAACTATTAAATTATAAATCTACCCATCAAATCAAATCATTCATAATTAGATTCTACCTGCATGTAATTATAATTTAACAAAAACCAAGGGTCATTTTGAAATGTCCTCGTCTCTCTTCTGTTTGCCAATCCTCTTCATCGAAAAAATTAGATAGAGCGATCGATCGATCTCCATGGTACCCTAATTAGGGTTTATAGAAATTCCAGAGATCCCATTCTATTTTATTAAGTAGTCAGATATCCACTAGCCAATCAGTTTGTAAACTGAAAATTAGTCAATTCTACCGCTGAAGTGGAAAATCAAAAACCATTACATGAAACCTCCAGCGATTAGGGTTTTCTTGATCTGTTTCTTGTTATTCACCTCTTCCATTCATGGAGAAGATTCTAACAAGAGTAAATTTCGAGACCGAGAAGCCACGGATGATGCCCTTGGTTACCCTGACATGTGAGCTCTATTTATATATATATTTTTATTTTTACAACTAGATCAATCATCTTATGAATTTTGCTAGATTGATTGGTCTAATTCTGGTTAATTTGAATTCCTACGCATGTAGAGATGAGGACGCGTTGTTGAATACACAGTGCCCTAGAAATCTAGAGCTTAGATGGCAAACTGAAGTGAGTTCTAGCGTTTACGCTACTCCATTGATTGCCGATATCAATAGGTAATTAAATAACTAATCTCTTAGTTTGCTTAATCATCATTTGGGATTTTAATGATAATTTATATGCATTTGTTTTAGTGATGGAAAACTTGATGTAGTGGTTCCATCTTTTGTTCATTATCTTGAAGCTCTTGAAGGTTCCGATGGAGAAAAAATCCCAGGTAAAGTATTAATTTCGATTTTCATCCTGGGTCATGAATCAGACTTAATAAGATCAACCACAACCTTTTATCAGGTTGGCCTGCATTCCACCAATCAACGGTGCATGCAAGTCCTCTCTTATATGATATTGACAAGGATGGTGTGAGGGAGATTGCTTTGGCTACTTACAATGGTGAAGTTCTCTTCTTCAGGTATTTTTTTTTTTGTTGGTGTTATGTGGCTGTCTTATGTTACCGGTTTTAGGTAGTGTAGGATTAGGTGCCCAAGCTAATAGATTATCCATGTTTTCTATTTTAGGGTTTCAGGATACATGATGACTGATAAACTGGAAGTGCCTCGTAGGAGAGTTAAAAAGAATTGGTATGTGGGTCTGGATACAGATCCAGTGGATCGTTCTCATCCAGATGTTGATGATGACCAACTTGTCTTGGAGGCTACTGAGAAGAAATTAGAGTCTCGTAAGTTAATGTTGCATTCATAACTGTTTGTACCTTTGGTACTGCTTATTTAATTTGCTTCAGTGTTGATCTCTTACTGGTCAACTGAGGAAGCTGCCCGTGGTTCCTGTTTCCCTTTTTTTTTTCAAGGATGACAGAAGCTGGTTTGATCTTTATGTTTATTATTTTATATGTGACGGAGAGTCCCTAAAGGATGCCAACGGTTCTAGCTCAGGTTTTGAACTTGGCAGTCCTGAGTTAAAATCGTTTTCAGGGTTTGAGTGTGAGGGTTTATGGATGTAGAAAAGGCTACACTCTATCGTGTGTCTCAAAACCCCATTGACTTCTTGAAATATACCTATTGAAATGAGACACTGTAGAATTCTTTTTAAAGATTAGTTAAACTAAATCATAGGAAATTCCATATATATGCGGGCACATCTGGTAACCAAGAATGATAAATAGGGAATCTGTTTGGGAACTGGAATGGGAATGAATGGGTTTAATGTGCATGGTGTGAAGAATTAGAAGGAGATTAAACATCCATAATAAATATAACTTTATGATGGTGGTAGCGTCTGTAGGGATAGTGACCTTGGGATGTGGGTGGGGGAATGATATAAATGCAGTGTAATTGCATGGATGTTTTTGTATAATATGGAGGGATCTCTTTTCATTTCTTCTCTAGTTCTCATACCCGTTGCTTACCTCTAGCACCATTGATGGAAGGAAATGAATGAACTTCTTTCCTTGTCTATTCCCAATGCTAGTCTTTATTCCAAGTTGGCAACAGACCCCCCTAGGGATTCCAGTACTGAAGACGTTGAAATCTTAATGCTATCTGATATTTTCTTGGTAATGCTGAATGCAAAGAAAAACTTGTTGGTGGTAATATGAATTGTATCGTACATTCCAGGAATAATCTAAGTGGAGGAACTAGAAAGTGCCAAAACATGGTGTTAATCCCCATTGTCTTCTATAATTTCCTGAGACTTTGATTGACTCCTTATACACATTTAGACCTAGATGCATACTTTTGACTGTATGGATTTTTATTTGAGCTTTGTTCTACAACACAAGATAATTTTTCTTTTCCATTTAAATTCTTATGTCTTTATGATATCATGAATCCTGTCCAGGTCTATTTTGAACTTGGTCTGGAATTTTATGATAGTAAAAATCAAGAAACATAGACAAACTGACCTTGTTGGTAAACGTTCATTAATTTGTAGACACAGCTGGAGATACACATCAACATACACCTGAAACAAATTCTTCGATTTCTACATCAACAAAAAATAGTCATCCAGCAAATGCATCCATTGAGACTGAAAAGAAAATTAGCGAGAATCAAACAGAAACAATTATCAAACTGTCCTCGCAAGTGTATAATTCTTCTGTAGGTGCTGGGTCAAATGGAACAGATAATGCTCAGAATGGAACCAATAATGCTCAAAATGGAACCAGTAATACACAGAATGGAACCATTACAGTAGAGAAGGAAACCAATAGTGCAGAGAATGGAACAAACACAGGAAGAAGGCTTCTTGAAGATGAGAATTCAAAGGGTTCACATGATGGTCGCTCGGAATCTAAAGAGAATGACCATGAAAATGTTAATGTAGCAACTGTTGAAAATGATGAAGGGTTAGAAGCGGATGCAGATTCATCTTTTGAGATATTCCGTGAAAGTGATGAATTAGCTGACGAGTACAATTATGACTATGATGATTATGTGAATGAATCCATGTGGGGAGATGAACAGTGGTCAGAAAGGAAACATGAGATGTTGGAGGATTATGTGAATATTGACTCACATATCTTGTGCACTCCTGTGAGTCTAAAACTCAATGCCAGTTATGCATTTGCAGTAGATGAATTTTTTTCACAGATGCAAGTAAGATGCAGTTATGACATGTGGCTGACATTGTTTTTTTTTTCTTCCTCTTAAATTCATCAGGTGATTGCTGACATTGATAGTGATGGAGTAGCTGAAATGATTGTTGCAGTTTCATATTTCTTTGATCATGAGTGAGTTCTCTTTTTGGTGTCACAACTTTTTATATTTTCCCTGTTCTTATATACTGAAAGTAAAATATTAATTGTATGCTGTTTTTAAAATGAACCTCTCCAACGTCATTGCATATACTTTCAGTAATTTTCTGTCGGTCAAGTCCATGCTAATGCTGTCACCTGATTGACAGGTATTATGACAATCCTGAGCATCTGAAAGAGCTTGGTGATATAGATGTTGGGAAATATGTTGCCAGTTCTGTTGTTGTATTCAACCTTGATACAAAGCAAGTTAAGTGGAGTCGAGAACTAGATTTAAGTACAAGTACTGCAAAATTTCGTGCATATATATACTCTTCACCTTCGGTGGTTGATTTGGATGGTGATGGGAACTTGGACATTCTTGTTGGGACTTCATTTGGCTTGTTCTATGTCCTGGATCATCATGGTAAATTTGAGTTTGTGTCCTGCATTTCTTTAACATTCCCTTTTTGTAATATGTCATCCATTCATCTACCAATGAGCTTTCATTGATTATTTTTATCTCAGTTTTATTAACTATGTTATTTTTCATACAAGATCACTGAAACAATTTTTCATGTGATTTTTTCTGTTCTAAATGCAACATGGTGATTGGCATCCAAACTAGTCATGCTGATTTTTCTCTAAAATTGATTGTGCAGCTCTCTTATCTTCATAGGCATTTTATCATCATATTTGCTCTTTTTTTTCCTTTTCTGGTTGCTGAGTTGAGTTCGAGTTTGATTGTTGGAGTGATACTCTCTTTGACCTATCACCACATGAAACAATTTATCTTCATTTCCCTATTTTATAGTATCTGAGAGAATTCAAAGTGGTTGGAAAGATGAACAAGATAAAACTTTCTTATAAACACAGTATTTACTTTTGAATTTAAATGCATAGTCTATAGATTAATCTGTGTGCAATATCTACATTTAGAGAAATATCCAAACTTATCCGACAAGGATTTTATTTTGAGTGATATGAAAAAAGGAAATTTCTGATTCATTTACTAGTGATTTTCATGCCTTGAAATCTTTACAAAACCAAAATCTTGTTTATGCAGAAATCTCTTAGTATTTTTGACATGGCATATAGTGTGGATTAAACTAGGGTTCTCAAGCTCTAATGTTATAGATCTAAGCCTTGGAATAGTTTAGAGAAAGTCTCTGATTTTATAAGTCTTCATGATAAACTAAATGGGCAAAAAATAAACAAGAAACCCTTATCTATACTAGTCCTAGATTAAAACTTACCTAATCAATAGAATCCATATTTGATTAAAACTTACCTAGCATTAGGATTTCTAAATGATAAAATAATAATTAAATTAAAAGTCTTAATCCAAATAGAAAAAAGAATCCAAATACAATAGGGTAAATAAAGACAATCCTGCACATTCTTCTAAGCCTTATTTGAAGGCCATCATCATGAAACTTCAGAATCTTCTATAAAAGTTGTTGCTTGATCCAATGGTTGGGTTAAATGTAATGATTGATTTGCTAAATTGCAACTTGGACTCTTTTTAAACTCGAAACCTAAAAATCTTAGCCATTAATGAAATAATGCAATAAACGTTACTAGGCCAAAAATATTGAAGAAAGTTTCCCATGCCAATTTTCTTCTATTTTAACTGCATTTCAAGTTTGGTGTTCCAATACTCCAAACGAAGCTGGAGGCTGAATTTTATCTTTTTATTCAGGAAATATTAGGGAAAATTTCCCTCTGGAAATGGCTGAAATTCAAGGTGCTGTAGTTGCAGCTGATATCAATGATGATGGGAAAATTGAACTAGTGACCACTGATGTTCATGGAAATGTTGCTGCATGGACATCACAAGGAAAAATAATTTGGGAAAAGCACCTTAAGAGTCTTGTTTCCCAGGTCAGTTGGATCTCAGTTTCTTACTTTCTTCTTCATATGATGGCTTCTATATGAATTATGATCGCCTTCAATATCTGGTGTCCGCTAACTGCATCTCATAGTTAGTATTGGTCTACTGGTGGTTAAATTTTAAGAATGAGCAATTGGTGCTTCATTGCATGATCCAGAATTGGCTTGTCAGGTTCCAGATTTAGATTCTTGAGAAATCAGATTACACTAGGCACTTTGTTTCCGCATAGTACATGTACAGAAAAGCACCAATGCAGATGCTTTTGTACGAAAAGAAATCTTTATTGTGCTATGGGTGCAACTGTACAAATACATCTTGTCATGGTCCTTTTTTACTTTGAGGTAGGGGGTGTCAAGTTTAAGGCAATAAAAACTTCATTCCTTGTGTAGATTCAAGTCATGGTCGTACTGGAATTTGTAGCTCTTATGTCAAATATTCAACAAAATCTTGAGTGCAAAAAATTATGATTCTAAATCATTTGCATGAAGGATATGCTTGTTGTCTGGCCTTTGTTTGTTTTGTAGATGCAAGTCATGGTCATACTGGAATTTGTAGCTCCTAAATTCAATATTCAACAAAATCTTCAGCGCAAAAATTATGATTCTAAATCATTTGCTTGAAGGATACGGTTGTTGTTTGGCCCTTCTATGGGTGGGGGAAAACGCTTTATCCTTGGAAAAAATTAAAATAAATAGTCTTTACTTTTTTTATGTGGATGGCATGGACATGTATTCTTGATCCTTTGATGATGGAAGTAGGTCTTGAAGCCAACAACTTCGGGAGATCACCACTGGGTGTAACAGCCATTAGTATAATTGGATGTCTACTTATCCATTTATACTTCTTGTTTTTATAATACTTTGAATGTAAACCTACAATCCAAAGCTCAACGTGTGTTACCATCTTCATTTAAATTGAATTTTAGTGAAAAAGGCTGTAAGTGTTTGATGACAGAATGATCTGACGGGACTGTTTGTTTCCTGAATGTATGCAACCTGTGCATGACCTTCATTTAAATGAGGTTTTAGTTAAAAAGTGCTGAATTGTTTCTTGATAGATTGATCTGACATAGACTGCAACATGCCTCAGGGTCCGACTTTAGGTGATGTTGATGGGGATGGCCATACTGATGTTGTAGTCCCTACTCTATCAGGGAACATATATGTTCTTAGTGGCAAGGATGGTTCTTTTGTTCGGCCTTACCCATACAGAACTCATGGGAGAGTGATGAATCAAGTTCTTCTTCTTGACTTAAGTAAACGTGGGGAGAAAAACAAGGGTCTCACACTTGTTACAACATCATTCGATGGTTATCTTTACCTTATAGACGGACCAACTTCATGTGCTGATGTTGTTGATATTGGTGAAACTTCGTAAGATATTCTTAAATCCATAAATTTTGAACCTTGAACTTATTTATTGTGCTGTGTGATTTATCCAAATCATTATATTTCTGCGTCAGATATAGCATGGTCTTGGCAGACAATGTTGATGGTGGAGATGATCTTGATCTCATAGTTTCGACAATGAATGGAAATGTCTTTTGCTTTTCAACTCCTGTTCCACATCATCCCCTGAAGGCAGGATAGTTGTGAACCATATTTGTTGCGATTTCTTGTATGTTCTTGTATGTTTCAAGTGTTAAACATATTGTGCAATTCTCAGGCTTGGAGATCTACTAATCAAGGAAGAAACAATGTAGCAAACCGCTACAACCGTGAAGGGTTGTATATTACACCTTCATCAAGAAGTTTCCGTGATGAGGAGGGGAAGAACTTCTGGGTGGAATTTGAGATTGTGGACAAGTATAGAATCCCATCCGGGTCCCAAGCACCTTATAATGTCACTGTAAGTTGTTCCTCGAACAATCAAGTTATGGTTTTCAACAACAATCCAAAGAATACTTCATAATTCTAATTTTCATTTGCAACAACACAGACAACCTTGTTAGTTCCTGGCAATTATCAAGGTGAACGACAGATAAAGCAAAATCAAATCTTTGACCGTCCAGGAAAATATCGGATAAAACTTCCAACGGTTGGAGTGAGGACTACTGGAACTGTTTTGGTGGAGATGGTTGATAAGAATGGACTCTATTTCTCAGATAACTTCTCCCTTACATTCCACATGCATTACTATAAACTACTGAAGTGGCTCCTTGTCCTCCCAATGCTTGGAATGTTTGGTGTGCTTGTCATCCTTCGTCCACAAGAGGCTGTGCCTTTACCATCATTTTCAAGGAATACTGACTTGTGATAATCATATTCCACCCAATACCCAAGATGTGCCAGGTTGACCAAAGGGAAATGGTAGTTTCAGCTGAACAAAGGTTGGATCCTAACAGTGGCCAAGATAAAAATTCAAGGACCATGAGAAGTTTTTAGCAGTTGATATCTCGCAGATATTTGGTTATATTGGATTTCAAGGGAAGGTGAGTTTTTGCTCTGTACAATGTGGAACTTGAAATATATACTTGAAATGGGTAGGTGGATTGAGTTCTTATACCAAACCCTGGAGGACGTACACAAATGTCTCCAAAATCAGATGCATGTTCTGAAGAGTCTAGTTAAATTCCTTGAGGCAATAGATTAATTAACATTTGAAGAATGCATTATTATATTCCCTTTTCTGGCATTGTGTTTCTTAATAGGTAATTGCGTTGACATTCTTAGAGGGTCAGAACATGCTTCTTACTATCGTGTCTGAGGTCTGTTTATGGTGGCGTGAAGTGCTTGTTTTTCTGCATCGTGTGATCGGTTGCACCTAAAGCTTAACGATAGACACACACGCGCACACACGAGGGTTAAGAAAATAGCCACTAAGCTGGATTGTCTTCTAAGAGGATTGATTTTTTACTACCATCGAAACAACGTGTTTGATATAAGATGACCTCCGAGTTTGGCAAACAGGATCCGAATCCAAGACATTTATATCTTATAGATTCCTGTTGCTGAAATTTGAAGGAGACTTTATGATGATGTTTGAGTAATCTTCATTGGTTTTGCCTCTTCACAACTGGTGACGGTTGAAAGGTTCAAGATGAAACACTCTACTGGGTGGTTACGAACAATGCAAAATAAGCTTTTCATTGGGGTTTAAGAGACCCTCCCTAAAATGTTTAAGCCATAAGGATTGTAGTCTTAAAGTTGGTGTTATTTATATAACGTAGTTTATTTACTGATGAAAATTATTAGTGCAGCTGCGAAGAGAGAGAAGTATTTGTGGGAATTTTTTTATTATCATCATCATCTGGATGGGTTGATATATATTCATGAACCACGTCAACTTGCATAGAGAAAGTGACATATTATTGTGTGGTCTATTTTTTATATTTATTTGAGATAATCGTCTCTAATAATTGATGTTACATTGATCAGTGAATTGTTGTGTCACGTCGTTCATACTCAATCTATATGCTCATGCTTTATAGGGTATGCTCGGACGAAGAAGAGTTTGATTGCGAGAATTTTTTTTAAATATTTCTTTTTTTGTTTACAAATACATTAAAATAATATTAATTTAATATTTTAAAAATAATTTTAACAGTACATCAAAATATCTAAAATTATTAAAAATTAAAAATACTTTAAAAAACACGCACGAGTTGACCTTAGCATTTAGTGTTGATCACCTCACGTACAAAGAGTAGATGAATAAAATGAGTTTGTCTCAGCATTGAGCCCTCAAGCTAGCATGACAATCTCACGGACATTCTGAACACAAATGAAGATGTTCATGTGATACGCTCATGCTGGAGATCATGCAAGTTAGATCATAAAACAAACGGGATAAAAAAAGAAGTGAACTGATAATATATGAACAAAAATACTCTTTTTTTGTGTGTGAATTTGAGAAAATCCCTGCTGTTTTTCTCTCGTTCTTAGTTTGGTTACTTGCCATCCCTCTGTCCTTAGTAATGCTCGGAGAAAAAATTGATTTACTCATAAAACATATTAAAAAACCACAAGCAGATGTACAACAACAAAAAAAAATGGATGACTAAAACGGAAAATATCTTCAATATTGAAATTCACATAGATTTATAGCCCTTAGTTTATTTTGCAATGTTTCCAGGAAACAAGAAACAGTAAATCTCAAAAAAGTCACCACGAGTGAATGAGATTTTCCATGCGTGATTATTTGATTGGTGAAACAGAAAAGTGCTCACAACGCGATCAAAATCCCTGTAAAGCAGGCCTCTTCTCGAGCCTCTTGATCTCTCTATCCATTTGACCAGTAAGCATCAATCCAAACATCTTGAAATCACATAAAAAAGACCAAACTGGATGACCAAAAGTTGCGGGAACGTTCCCTTCCACAAAGAAATGGCTGTACCAAGCGCACCCATACCCAACGAATGGCACCAGGAACAAAAACCACAGATTGAAAACCAGAGAGTGCAGCACTAAGAGCATACTTGTAAGTGTGCCCACAAAATGCCAACGTCTTGTTGATGGTTTTGAATGTTGAGTCACATAGAATGACCAGAACTCTTCCAAGCTCCTGAAATTCATCATCTTCAACAAGCAGGAAAAAGAAGAGAGCCCAAAGAAATTCCACCAGGGCTCGGTGTGCCAGCGAAAAAGGGAGAGGATGTGAACCTTGTGAGTTGGTGGTGAGGGTTATATGATTCAAAGTTGAGATTATAATTGGAAGCGGAAAGAAAGAGATTTATGGGGCTGGAGTTGACTGAAAATTTGAGCAAGAATGTATTCAACTTCTCACCTAGAGCAATGAAGTGATGTGATTAAGCAGAAAGCAAGAAGGTCGCTATTTTTTTTTTCTTTTAATGCAATCGAGTAGATCCAACCACCAATAAACATGGGGTGAGTGGTTTTGAGTTTAAAGGGTGAATCGTTGCTGTCTGTCTGTCTCTCTTTTATTAGGTTCTGTGTTCACTTTGGAAAATAATCAAATATGTGACGGCGAAAATTATGGGCCCCGTCACAAAGTAGGTTTTGTGTTCAACTTGTTTTTGTTTTTTATTTTGATATATATATATATATATATATATATATATATATATATATATTAAACTAAATTAAAAAAACAATTTATATAGAAAATTAGGAACCTAGTAATAAAAAAATTAATTCTAAATTTCTATACAATAAATAAAGAAATATTTCAATACTTTTTCTTAAATGAAAGCATAAATATCATACATGCTCAACTTGTATATATATTTTTTTTTAATTGAAGTTGCTTTAGTAACAATGTGGACTATTGAATCTCATATTTGATCTTATACAATTTCATAAACTTATTGTTATATCCTCTCTTTAAGATCATTTCTTTTAACTACACACAAAAGTGCAATAATCTTATTATGCTATTTTTTAAAATAATATATGATATGAATTGCTCTAATCATAGTCAAAGGCTAATAAACATGTTCTTAGAGATTGTTTCAATCCATATAATGATTTTTTCAACCTAAACACTTGTTGACCATGTAAAATGTTTATTTTCTTCATATCAAGTTATTTTAATGGTAAATCTATGATTGCAAATAAAGATAATAATACTTGAAATTTGTTTATCTTGGCTACATGTGCTAATTTCTTAGTGTAATCGATCTCATAGGTTTAAGTATAATCTTTTACCAACATTCTTACCTTAAATCACTTAATTATGCCATCAACCTTGTACTTAAATCTACTGACATCCAAATGGTTTCTTTCATGGTGGAGGACCAAGAAGTTCTAACCTTTCATTTTCTTTTGCAAAGCTTTCATCTATTTGTTCATAATTGTTTTCCACCTTGGGCCTATTAAGGCTTTCTACATCATAATTTGTAAGGTATAATAGATAATGTATTTACAAATGATATATATGATTTTAAAAAATAGGCTGGAAACATAATAACTCATTAGATATTTGAATTTAATACAAAATTTTGGTTCATATATGAGTTTAATAATAACTTTGGTGTCATGATATGATAAGTTTTTAATGACCTCGTAAACTCGTAAACAAACTTAACAATCAATTGATTTGGTATATTAGTTGCAAGGGATATAAAATTATATCATCCAAATAATTCAGTTTTGTTTTATCGATTGCCTAGTTTCACTTATAAATCACCATTATTAGGATCTAAATTTATATCTTGAAAAATCATAATCAAGAGTTTGGATTTCTTTTTTTATACTTATTTGAAGTTCATGCATAAAAGAAAAATATAGTGTTTTCATAAAAATATAACATCTATTATGATAAATATTTGTCAAGTTGAAGGATGACAACACTGATTCTTATTTTTATGATTGACATACCTATATAAAATACATCACAATGTGAAAAAAGTCAACTTGTTGCATTAATATTTATGAAGGTATATGAATTTGACACCATTAAAAAATAGGTGATAAATTTAGGACTATTAGGGGTACAAACTACATCAATAAGAAAATGAAATAGTGTTCATAAGTCAATAAAGCTAATGGTTACCTATTGATTAAATATAGAGCAAATATTTTTCCTCGATAAGAGAATGACTTACGAGCTTTTATCAATGAAATGGAAATAATCTCTAACAAATATTAATTTTATGCTCAACAACCTTATTCTATTGAGTTTTATAAAAATAAGTAGTTTAATAAATAGATTTACATGCTTTCAAACATTGATAAAGTTAAGAACGATGATTTTCTCTCTTATTATCACGACTAAAAAACTTGAACTTGTGCCTTGTACTACAACTCAACTATTTTATAAAACATTTAAAATAATAATTTCAATTCATCTTTGTAGTTCATGAAGTGCATATGGTTCATCCTACTATAATATTCAATAAATGTAACAAACCAATTTGATCTACCTAAAGTAGGAACTTTGAATGCCTCTTTATGTAAGAATATATAGTTAGAAAAAGATGTCAAATTTTATTTTAAACTTAATGGGTTAAAAAAATGGCTTTGTTCTGGTTCACAAATATCACATGAGAAACTAAAGACATTATTTATTTTAAAAAATTTAATAATGAAATAAAAAATACATCAAATATCGATGCAACAACTATATTTCAACCTTAGTAATATATTACTAAAGCTTTCTATAACTTCTTAAAATTTCTTGATACTAATGCCAAAAAATACTACCTCTCTTGCTTAATACAAGATTGTTTGTTTGGCTTCGATGTCCTTAAATACATAAAAGTCATGCTAGAAAATTATTATACAAGATAAAAATAATGTTAATAGATACACTAACCAATATGATGTGGATTAGCCCAGAAATATTAGCAAAGACCCCTTACATGTTCCAAATGGTCCAAGATTCAGTCTAAGACAAAGATATTGAAAGAGACATTGACTATGTTGGTTTCGAAGATTTCAACCAAGTCATTATTGAAAGGTCCATTGGAGTATCAAGAGGAGATTCTAGTACATCTTATTCATGTGCAAGAGGGGTCTGATACAATCTTATTTGGGCCATGAAGTGAGGACAATAAAGGAAACAAAAGAATCCTACTACAATTTGGAAACAACATGGGTGACTACCTT
Organism: Salix dunnii; assembly: GCA_015731905.1. Lineage (NCBI taxonomy): Eukaryota > Viridiplantae > Streptophyta > Magnoliopsida > Malpighiales > Salicaceae > Salix > Salix dunnii. Next base: position 11,888,648 of record CM027674.1, read on the forward strand.
TTTTTTTATTTTTTATTTCTAGGTTTAAAAGGGCTGCATGAAAGGTTATAAATAAGCCTTGAATTAGCTCTGTAATATTTTACCTCCTTATCTTCTTCTTATGATAGAACATGAATTTAATATTAGAGGTTTTATTTTATTTTGTTAGATATAACTCAAGGCTTGTTTGGGCTTAATTAATAATTTGTTTTTAGTTAGGATCCGAAACTTATTTGAATTAAATTATGAGTTTTTCAGTTTAGGGTTTTGCTTTAGTGGACCTCGTATAAGTCCATATAAAGGGTCCATTAAGATTACTTTTTCAAGAACTATTTCAACTCATGTAACCAAAATTTTGATAGCCTTTGATGATCATTATTTTTTATTTTTTCAGTTTTAACGTGTCAGCATAATTCTTGCATTCTTCAATTCTTGAACGAATTGAATCTGACTTATCAAATATTGACTGATTTTGTGGTGTCATTCTATCCACTCCAATAGTATTGGTGCCTTGGGATATGTTTCCATTGTGTAACACTCCTATCAGATTTATTTTGGCTTTCCAAGATCAAATCTCAATCTTGATTGTAGATTGCGTGATCATGTAATCAAGAGGTTCGCATCACAATACGTTATAATCTAATAATGAAACAATAAGAATATAATCTAATTTTAAAGTATCAATAAGGGTCAAATATGTCACTATATATGACCTATAACGAATTGGGTGGTTACATATATCACTAACTTTATTCATACAAAATATATAATTATTATTCATAATAAAAAAACATTATTTACCTTTAATATTCATTTAATTTTAATTATAAGTCTATAGTAATGATAAAGCTCTTAGATAAAAAGTTTATGCAAGAAAAATTATAAAGTGATTATAATTATGAGAGTTCTTATTAAATCAAAACATTGTTCCTAAATATTTTTGGTCAATAGTCAATCCTATATTAATATTATATATCGATTAGAGTTATTGAGATTGATACTATTATAAGATTTTTTTTTTTGAAAGAAACAATTGTTTTCATATGCTGAAGTATGAAGAAAACCTAAAACTAATATGTAAATGCTTGTTAAATGATAATTACACTAAATTAAACCACATAAAAATTTCATATGAAGAAATTTCTCATGTCTATGGAAAGACTCACACGATAATTGTGTAAGTGATCTTTAGATTTAAGATTACAAAGTTATCTTAAATAGAAAATGTTATGTTTTTATTCTAACTACACATTGCTTTAATCAAATGTAATAAATAAGCCAATATTAGGTATAATATAACTATATTGAGGTATTTAAGTAGCCAAGATAAAAACCATTACCCTAGATGAATTAAAAAATATATCTTACATATTCTCAAATAATATTAAATGAGAAATCTTTATGCAATGTGGAATAAAATTAGAAAAGAGCTTCATTTATTATCAAGAGAATAAATGATTATGGTGTTCAAAATAAACATGATTTGATAGAGTAGACATAATCTATGCTTAAATCTCTAAACTAAAACATACTTGATGAAGGAATAGTAGTTACAATGAATAACTAGCACTAAAAAGTTAAGTCTTGCTATATATTCTTTTTTAATAGCTAGAAGTTGCAATATGTTTCACTTGATTTTCAAATATAAACTAATTAAATTAATAATATATTAAATTTTTTAATCTTGTTGTATTTAAATTTATGATTTATATTTATGCTAACAAAATAGGAACCTAATAAAATTAAGAATCATTGGTAGAAAATTAAACTAAGATGATTCATCAGTAATGACTTAATTGTAAATAAATTTTTCGAAATTAAAAACTAAAATATAATTAATGTAAGGGATTATAATTTTAGAGCTAGAAAAAACAGGTAGTAACTTGATTATATGAATATATAACAACGAACCTGATAAAATATGTGATAATATTTAGAAGGAAAAATAATATCTTACTATTAATATCATTAGGTTTTATTTATGAATAAAATATTATGCCTCTATGTTTTCTATGATAAAAAAAGAGTTCTATAGAGAGAAAAAAGAAAAAAAGAAAAAAGCTAGAATTAAAGGTATAATAATCTTGCTGTTTTAGAAGGGTTAAGAAGATTTTTGATATGGTGACCATTTGAATTAATGTCAGAGGCTAGAGAACTAAAGAACTTTTTATTTATGATAACCTAAATTTTAATTTTTGATCAAATCCTAGAACAAAAAACTAATCCCTTTCTTATTTTTGCACAAACCTTAAATAATTTTATATTGCATATAGGTTAATAAAACTCTTGAAAAATTCTAAATTACCATTTCCAATATGTTTATATGTTTTTAGAAACCCAACAATATATCTTTCACCAATAATTAGGGTTGAAGTATCATTTGTAGTAAAAACTATTTTTTATAAAGATGAATTGAGTTATGAGAAATATCATATGATTTGTAGCACTATAATCAATTCATACATTATTAGAAATACATGAAGAAATAGTTCTTGGGTTTTTTCAACATCATCTTCTCCTTTTGTTTTAACAATTGATGCAATGATAGTTTTTCAAAAATCTTCGTTTGTGGATTATAACTTTTAGTATGATCGGACTAATTGTACTGATTGTATTAGCAAGTAAACTTGTTGACACCATTACTGTTTCAAGGCTAGTTAAGCCTAGTTTTGTGCTAATATTTTAAGCCACCAAGATTAAAACATCAAATTTTTAGAGTCCCCTTCAAAAGTTGTATAACACATTACCTCATATCGAACCAAAACATAATTTTCTTCCATGTTTGATACTAACTCTTTATATAAAATCTTTATATAAAATTGTTCAAAGTCATCATCCAATCCAACAACAAATATATATACCTTTAGTTGTTTGATGACTTCTAGTATGCGACAATGTCATCAAGATCTTTCATAAAAAAAAAAAAAAAAATTCCACAGTGATTTAACTTTATAAAAATCTTGGTTAACTCTCTATACTATTCAGATATCAACTTTTCATGTTGTTGGTCTATGAAGACCTCTAGATTTTAAGAGAAAACTTGTAATGACCATCCTTACAGAATCAAAGTTATATGTAATGGTCACCCCTTATCTTATGCCTATAAAGAGATGTGAACAAGTAATATAAAATCATAACCAAATTGATCAATATTTTAAAGAGTTTATAAGTTCAATCAAGAACTTAATATATAAATTATTAGACCACATAAAAGTAGTAAGAATGCCTATTTTTTTATTCAAAATATTATCTTTTTTTTTCAAACCTCCCCAATATAAAATACTAGAAAGAATTCTAAGGCTAATAAGATATCCCTTATGAATATGGATAAACCTAATAAAAAATAATGATTTCATGAACCCAAATATAAGTAAAATTCCTAATATATTTAAAAGTCCTAATAATAACTAAAATATAAATAAAATAAATTTCTCAATTAACTTATAAAGTTGTTTTTGTGATTTGTTGGCAAAATCAAAGCCCAACTTCAAACCTATGGTTCTCTATCATCTTAATGAGTTAGAAGTCATGTCATAAATAAATGTAAAGAATTGAATGTTGACTTTTCAATTCAATTAGAATTGAGTAAAATGCCTTTTGTAGCTTTATTTATGATCAAAGTGGTAGAGAAAAGTCAAATTAGTATATCCAAATTTTCTTATTCCAATCTTTTGTAATGTTTGAATACCCACTCATAAACCTTTCTTGAATGTGAATTAAATTAATCAAGGTTTGCACTTCATTATTTAACTTTATCTTGAAATCCAACTTAGTCCATATGTTTTGCAAAGATCCATTGAAATTCTTTACGAACCTATTAGCTTTAATCCTTCTTGCTGGATCAACTAAAACCTTAAATAGATCACTTGTTCTTTCTTGAATTGCATGAATTAGTTCGAATTATAACAAGAATTGAGTTTTTGCCATATAAATCATATTTTATGTACTTTTTTTTTCCAGCTCAATTCAACTCTTTTTTTTTTAATCTTTGTTAGGATAGTATAATTATTAAGGTGTCTTTGAAAGCAAAAAAACAATATTGCATATGTCAAGAGGCTTTTGGTATCTTTGTTATGGTTTCTTTTTTGTTAATATTGTGTGAGGTTAGGAGCACTTAGTCTTTTTATAAATTAAATAATAAAAAATAAAAGTTTCTAGTACATGCAGAGCATATGTTATTGGGAGCAATTCATACAATGTCTTTTAGCTACCAAAAAGACCAACCAACTTCTTAGGTGATGCTTTACATAGAGGTGCATCTAATTTGGTGGCATGAGTGAGGCTTTTGATGGTGGTTATTGAGTTTTTTTCTCTATCACTTCTTCTAAAAGCTATGTTAACCCAAATAAAATTGAAGTTAGCCTCAATCTTCTTTTTATTTGAATTGTGGTCCTCATTTTTTCGATTATTTTTTATTTTTATTTTTATTTTTATTTTTATCTCATAATAGTTTGTTCAATTTGATTTTATATTAGATTTGATATTTATTCTTTTGATTGTTATTTTTTTTAGTAATCTCATCTCATTTGATTTAATTTTTATGTCTGATTTGACCTTAGTTCTTTTAATTTTTTTGCCTTGGTTTTTTTTAAATTATTATTTTTTTGTTAATTTCATCATTCAATATTTTATTTATTTAGAATTGGAATCATTAATTGTTTTAGTGCAATTATCCTAGTCCCATGATTTGGGTCACATGTAAAATTTTAACTTAGATTGATATAGTTTTTTGGTATTGATTTAATTTATTGATTTTATCATTTAACATTGAGTGTATTAAAAATTATTTTTATTATTTTTTTTGTTTTGCTATCTATTATTGACGTGAACCTCGTGATAATACAATCCACAACCAAGAATGAGATCTGATCTTGGAAAGCTGAAATAGGTCTGATAGGAGTGTGACACAATGAAAACTTTTCCTAAGACACCAACACTATTGGAATGAGTAGAATGATACCACAAGCCAGTTAATCTTTGATATATATGATTCAGTTCGTTTAAGAAATAAAGAATACAAGAATCACTCCCACACATAAAAATGAAAATTTCAGAAGTAATATTCATCAATGATTGTTGAAATTTAGGTTATATAAGTTTAAATAGTTCTTGAAAAAATAACCCTAATGCATTTCTTATGTGGACTTAAATGAGGTTTACTCAAAACTGACATAAAACCCTAAACTGGAAAGCCTATGACTTAATCCAAAGAAGCCTTGGATCCTAGCTGAAAATAAAGTATTAATTAAGCCTAAACAAACCTTGGGTTATGGCTAACAAAATTAAATAAAGACCACAAGGCTTATTTATAAACTTCCATCCAGCCCATTAATCCTAAAAACAAAAGAAAAAGGTAGTCACCTATGTTGATGTCAAGCTGTACTAGGATTCTTTTGTTTCCTTTGTTGTCCTCAATTCATGGTCCAAAGAAGGTTGTATTGGACCCCTCCTGCATATGGATAAGATGTATTAGGATGTCCTCTTGATATTCCAACGGTCCTTGTAATTCTGATTTAGTTGAAACCTTTAAAACCACGAATAAAGTCCCTAAACATGTAATTAGTCATTGTTGGTGTTTCTAGGCTGATCCACATCAATTATAATAACTTGCCTTAAGGTTTGATTCACATATTTGTCATGCTATCAGAGTTCTTACATCATTTTATTTTATTTTATTTTATGTAAAACATATTCCTTATTATTTTAATTAAATTTTTTTTATATCAGTTTTAGAATTCATATTCATTTTTTTTCCAGTATTTAACATTAAATTATTTAGAATTGAGCTTCAATTTTTTTAATATTTTCACACCTATTTTCATTCTTGATTTCTTCATTCTATATTTGATTTATCAAATGTTAATTAATACTTTCTTCTATATGCTTTCTATTTAGATATATAAGCCATATCATGTTAGCTATGATTGGATCAAAACTTTTTATCTTAATTTTTTTTTATCTTTGTCCTCAAACATTAAGGTCTAAAACTCTAGTCATGATATTTTCTTTTGCCTTGAAACATGATAACAATGTTTTAACGTTGTTATTTTAGGTTGCAAAATAATCAACTTGGCCAACGTATGCCACCTATCTAATTAGCACTATACTAATAATTACCTGTGCTACTTTATAGACATGATTTTAAATTAATTTAGTATAAAAAACACACAAATATCATGAATATATTTATTAAATTTGGCTTCCTTGGCCTTCAACGCACACCTAAAAAACTCAAGACGGAAAGCAGAGTTTGTAATCAAAATTGAAGATTCACTCTTTAGAGCTGGGACGTTACACAAACTTGAACAAGAATAACAAGCTAGAAAAATTATGGTTTATGTTTCTGTGACACCATCAAATGTTTCCTTTACAGGTTCATCCTGATGAATATATATCGAGGCAAGAATCCACAAAAGAATAATAGAGATGACCGCTGCACGCACGCACGTAGCAAACAAACTATGCACCGTCAATTCCCTCCATTCTAAGCATTTCATGCCTGGAGTATTTGACTTTGAAATTTCAACCTACGTGAATTCATATTCGTCACCCTTTTTGTAATTTAGTTTACCTTCATTGATATAACTCCTGGTTCTAGACCTGTGCTGCTGTTTCCAGAGTAGCGTATACTTCATTTACACTTGTTTTCAGTCTAGAAAACTCGCTCTCCTGTAGCATACAAGTTCCAAAAGATGGCTGTAACGAAATAGAGCCCTGCTGTGACTGTGAGGAATGCCTGAAAAGATCCTAACCACTGAACAAAATAACCTGTTCCAATCGTGCTGATTATTGCTGCTATTGTCCCGGCTGAATTTGCAATTCCTGTATGGCATATCATCCAATTGGAGAGCGGCATTATAATTGGTTGCAAGAGTTGCAAGCATAGGTATCTAAAAGAATATCGATTATCCAGCTGAAAACAACGGCAAGATGCCTAGAACTTACCATGGAGAAATCCTGCATACCGAGGTGCGATATCCTGATTAAAAAAGAAAATAAAGAATGAAAATGTGCGCAACTTGGAGGAGATCCAAGCTAATCAATTCGTAGTTGAGACTTACTTGCATGTTGAGAAGAAAGCCTGCTTGGCTGAAAGAGCTCAAGCTCAGCGCTATAGTCATAAGTGCCGCTGCAGTCACTGGTGTCTTGGCATAATTTAAGCAGAGCAATGCGACACCAGGTCCAATGAAACCAATAGACTGCCATTTAACAAGCAGTCAGTCTAGTATAAAAAAGGAATGATGTGTTCCTATCAATTAAATTAAAATTTTACTTCAAAACCATTGTATCATGTATGAGTTCTGAGCTTCCACAGTTATAGGCTACATCTATGATAAAGGGAGCTCAACTAAAACTGTAATTAATACAATCCATTCAGCTTCCTATAGTTACTCCTTCCTCCGTTTTTCTTTTGTTCCTGGTTATATTGCTGTTAACAGATGACACAAGCATCGCAAGCCAAGTATCGTGATCTGACTGAAATTACCTGCATGATCTTTCTGACAAGTGTCAAAGAGTAGCCGGCCTTAATCAACGAGTCAGACAATGCTCCTGCAACATAGCCAGAGATTGCCATTGTTCCCCATGGAACAGCGCTAAACCAAGCCGCTTGCTTCAAGTTTACCTTAAACACCTGCATTCACAAGGAAAAGCGGAAACTGGGATGAGTTTGGTGATTCATTAGCATATGGTCCATCGAAACTGATTTGCGCACAAACTGGCAGGCGCGCACCTTTTAACCATGGTCCTTCAAAGACATTGCTGACATAAAAGAGTTAAGGGGAAGTAGTAACTTACAGAGTTGAAATATACAGGCATCCAAGAGAGAAGAACAAAATATCCCTGTGATTTTGAGCATGTAAAAGAACATTAAATAAAAAGCTTAAGAGCATTCAACAAAGTGAAGAATTATTAAACTAATGTAATAAAACTCACCCAGTTGTTCGTTATATTAGCAAAAATAATAGCCCAAGATGGTGCTTTCGATAAGAGGAGACGTAGCGGTGGAAACTGGCCATCATTCGCTGGAGAATCAGTTTTACCAGCTTGGATTAATCTCAACTCCGATTTGCTAACAAAAGGACTGTCTCTTGGATCACTCGTGACCCCATTTGCCCATCTTGTTAGCCATAGTAGACCAAGAGAAGAGAAGAGAATAAAAGGGCCAGAAATTCCAATTGTTGATAGCATAATTGGAGTTAACAATAAGCCTATGACATTGCCAAGATGAAATCCAGCCATGGATATTCCGACTGCACTCGCTCGCTCGTGGCTTGGAAACCACCTAATCAGAGATTTACAAAAACATAGTTAAGCAACAAATATCTCACAATCGTATATGCTAGCAATATGCGTTACCTTGATGAGAGGGTGCTCATGGAAGGCAGAGCAACACCCTCGGCAAGTCCAAAGAAGGCACGAACGGCCAAAAGGGCTACGGTGGAGTGGTTGGCAGCCCATGGAGTGAGTAGAGTGGCCAGAGACCACAAGGCCACGCCCCATGCCATCACGCTTTTCCCTCCATACCTGTCCACCAAGGCTCCTCCTATGACCGACGAGAATATGTATCCCCATAGAAAGGATGACTTCAAGAAATAATTAACAAAAAAAAGATTCAGTTTAACTATCCACCCCCTCAAAAAAATCTCAAGCTAATCAAAACTTAATCACCATCAGAAACTTTTTTGGTCACGTAATCAGAAAATTTAATTATAACACCCAACCACACTGTTACGAGAAAATAAAAATTCACACGCCATGAACAGTTCAAATTCCATGTGTGAACTATTTTGGTCCCTTTTAGTTTTAATGGTCATAGCATGTTTTCGTTTCACATTTATAATAATTATTTTTTAAAATTGTTTTCAAATATATTACTGTTCCACCGGTATTTTCTTTATCTATTCAACAACCCTTTAATTGTCACCGGCGAGTCATGAATCGTGAGCAGAATATTTTATTCATGTGCCGTATTTGACGTCTCTCGCGCTTGCCACTTGTCTCATCAGCGGTCCGCACAATTTCGCAGGAACTGCTGGTTAGGTAGGTAACCTTCCCGGATCTCCGTGTCCTTCTTCTGGTCCTTGGCGCGAAGTTGTAGGGCCCCCAGTCCGCACCAGCACTAGTTAAACCTTACCCAGGATGTCCGACCCGAGGGTTTGGCTCGGAATTTGCTCACTGTTCAATGCTTCCAGCCCGAGATCACATGCTGTCGGCATGCCATCGTATAATAATGAAGTGGAAATTAGGTGACTTGTGGTATACTATATGTTTTAATCAAATGTATAAAATAAAATAGTTTAGTGTGAAATCTTCTTCTTACTTAAAAATATTATTTTATTATTATTAAAAAAATCAATCATTTTCATTTTAATGATTGGAAAGATATTTTTTTTTTTACTTTTCTTTTAAATAATATTTTTATTTGTCATATAGGTTATTTAATATATAAAAATAAAAAATTATTTTAATATATTTCTAATAAAAAACAACCCAATAAATTAAAAATAATTAGTGTAGTCGGATGTGCTCACCTCTTCTTATATACTTGTATTCTTGGAAGAAGAAAAATATGTTATCAAATTGGGAAAGAAAGGGAGGAAAAATAAAGATTGTAATCAAGGTGGGAGAATAAGAACAAGACGTGAATTAACTTGTGGGCTGACTCAAATTGTAATATATATATTATTTTAATAAAAATAATATAAAATAAACTTGACCCAGACTGATCCAAGTTTTATAAAATCATACCCACCGTGTTGCAGGTAGGACGGTTTAGCTATAATTTCAAGCGGCGGCGAGCCATCGGAGCCATCACTTTCTCAACTACCACACACATTATTCTGTCATTTTCCCTCGCCTTTGTTTTTTTAAGCTTTCGCCGCCCCTTGCTTCAAATGAAATCCTATTATAATGGATTTGAGTTTTATAAATTTTTTTATCTATTTGATTTTCAACTTATGATGCCTGTTTATTTCCATGTTCTAAAATTACTTTGTTTTTTTTTAAATTAATTTTTCTAGATATGTTTCGGGCGATGCTGACATTTATAATATAATGATAAATATTAATTTAAAAAAAAAAAATATTACACCGTGAAAACTTAGCTAGACTATGAACCTAAAATAATAAAATAAAGTGTAATTACTGGATTATAAGACTACTAGCTGGAGCTTCAACTCTCGAACTAATGTCGAGAATAGGTGGAGGAGGGAGCTAGGAAACAGAAATTCCAGAAAATAGATGTACCTGTACTATGCCCAAGAAAGAAGTGGACCAGCCATATTTGGAAGCAAGGGGAACAACAGTAACAGACATGACGACACGATCTGCATTACACAAGCACATCACACATGCCATTAAAGCCACCACCTTGAACCTCTCTGGAATATCCAACGTTTTAGCAGTCGCCGCCTCCTCTATTCCTCCTCTCCCACCTCCCATCAGCATTCCTCTCTCTATGCCCTCCGCCGTGCACCTCACCGTAAACAGCTGCCCCCTCAGCCTGACCTTCTCCTGTGACTGTTCTCTCATCACTGAGCAGCTTTCCCATCTGATAGGCTTCGATAGGATTCTAGGCGCAAACCCCAATCGGGTTTTTCTAAGATGAACCAAATTTGACTTGCAGTTCAAGAACGACGAGGTGATAGGCGAGGAAGAATGCAGAGTGGATTTAGCCGCCATGAGAGAGAGAAAGATAGGTTGATATAGCACAGCACAGATATTGCATTTGTGTCTCCTTCTAAGAGAGATCACGTTAATATATTCATGTATTTCTTGGAAGGTACTCGCCAAATATTGGAAAGTTGTTGAGTTCAGGGGGTTGTTGAGAAAGCTTGGGCTAAAAAATTGCTCTTCTGACTCTCTAATCTCTCCATTAGTCACCAAATTGAATGCTGTTTTGGGAGTGTGTCTGTTTATTTTCCTTAGAGATATATTAAAATTATTTTTTTTATTTTTTTAAATTATTTTTAATAAAAATATTAATTGTTTTTAATTCAAAAAAAAAATAATTCTCATGTCTCGATCCATGGCACAAGATACTCTACGTGGCAACGCGTGCTGCCTCGACCACCTACCCCTCCTCGAGGTGGATTTGTTGAGATTTGGCTCTCATCATACATCCTTTTAGAAAATAGTTTACTTTCTGACAAAGGATCTAATGGTTTAGACTTTAGCCAAGGAGGGGAGGGGTCAGCTTTAGAAAATAGAGGGGCGAGCTCATTGTTTACCCTAAAACTTTTAATCTAGTTGGTCAATAATTAAGATAATTTCTTAGTAAGTCTTCATTTTTGTGACTCAACATGTTCTTAATCCTTTTTATTTTAAAAGCCATAAAGTTTTTTTTTTTTAAAAAGAGAATTCGATAGATTTGACGGGTTAAAAATAAAAATAAAAATATCATTTTTAATTAAAAATACTTTTGCAGAACTAATCTATATTAACACAATCCATTTCTTCATTTTCGATCTAACCAAACATTCAGTTTAGAAACTTAGTCCTCGTGCTCCTGCCATTTCTTTATATTACCCCTCTAATCACTTTTAATTTAGTTGGTTTTTTATTACCTTAAAGCCTAATTGACCTTTATTCTTGACAAGTGACGTGATGTGCTACACATTTGATCATTTTGACTGATAGTAAAAATTCGAGATTAAATTTTTTTTTTATATATAGTTTTAGGTTTAAATTCTTTAATTTAATATAATAATTATTATAAATTTATATAATCATAACTTTAAATTTTATGAAATTAATTAAAAAAAAATAGAAATTGTGAATGTCACTGGCAACACGTGTGCAGCCTACGAGCACCTACTACCTTCAAGACGATGGAGCCAACAACTCCAAGGATTATCAGTTGCCCTCGTTCAGCACACGTAATTACACTTTTATCGTACCTCAATCAATCGTGTTGTTGTCGTCGAGGTTATAATCTTCATAGACAAATAAATAAAAATATTTATATAATTATTGAGAAAGACTCCTATAAATCCTCTAAAATTTCTCACAGACGTGCATGGAGATATTCCAAGCTTTGTTTCCACTTTTACAAGCTACTTTGGAATGAAAATAAATATTCTAATCCCGTGTGTAAAAGATGGTAAATATCATCGTACATATACTTGTAAGGCTTTTATTATATTTAGTGAATACTAGTTTTTTTAACAACTTTACGAATTTTTTAATCGTTAAAAAATTTCTATGTTAAGAAATAAAGAATTTGATGTATAATGAACGAAATACTTTTAAACTAATGCGGTGATAATATACTTAATAACATATTTTTTAATTGAATCGAACACATAATAAATTGAATAGGATAAATCATTTTTAATTCGGAAAAAAATTCGAAAAATATCGTGAGCAAACCTAGATCGGTGGCTCGTGTTGTGCCACATCCCAAACCCAATTGTTTCTAATAAAAAAAAAAAATCTCATGCAATGCTAGTGTTTTAAAAGGGTAAAGAAAACTTAAAGGCTTCAAGTTGAGTTAATTTAATACCATAATTAAAAAAATAGCAAGGAACAAAAAATAAATTCACTTGAAATAACTAGGTCATTTCAAAATAAGCAAAAAATCATATAGAAATCTATAAAAAATTATGAAGCTCAATCTTCAAATAAATTAAATGTTAAATAATAAAACTAAAAAAATATTGGTTTAAAAAAATAATAAAAACAAATGAATTCTTACCTCGCGTTGTAATGTGGCCCTAATATTTTTATCCAACCTTTAAAATTTTGTATAAAAAATGAAGATAGTGACATGGTAGATGATATATCTTAAAAAAACATTATTAAGCAATTAATTTGATTTGATTTGTTTTTTGAAAAAGCTAAATCTAACATAGAGCGATAAATAAAAAGATCCAAGATAACTCGTGTAATTTTTAAAATTAGTGAAAAATCTTCTCTATGATAAAAATAATAATAATGATATAGAGCTCAATATCTAATCAAATCAAATGCTAAATGATAAAGACTAAAAAACATGAATTTAAAAAAGGATAGAATAAATAAATAAACATGTGTGGAACTCTTAATCAATGGTTAAGCTATGAAATTCACAATCTCTTATCATTTACTGGAGGTAAATTAGGAAGCTTAATTTAATATTAAATAATATAATAAAAAAATATTAATTTAAAAAACTTGTCAAGGTAAACAATTGTGAAAGTAAAACATGATATTTAAATATAATAAAGGATGATAAAATTATAAGAAAAAAAATATAATTTTAAAATTATCCTGAATAAAAAAAAATGGTTAAATTTAAAATAAAAAATGATGAATGAAAAAAAGAAAGAAAAGAGAGCATAAATGAATGGTTGAGATTGCTTTTAGTTTAGGATCTATGAGCTAATTTGCCCGAGCACTGTGTTGTGTATTTTATATGGAAAACTGATTGATTTTATATGTGTTGTAATATTATTTTAATATTTAATTTGTAAAAATTATAACTGATAAAATCTGTTAGAAACATGGTTTTTTTGCCTAAATTTGATTGAATATTGTTACAGTTAAAATTATTTTGATAATTATTAAATCAGTAGATTATACAATTGAAATCGAAAAAATTCTGTTTCAATGAGCCACGTGCTCAGTGTTACATAATGATTGATTGTTATGTATGTTTTATTTGTTTCATGAATTATTTTATTAGCAAATAGTAAAATTATAATAATTGAATTTTAGTACATATTAGTAATTTATTTTACGTAACAAATAATTTGATTGATGATTCTATTTTAAGTGCTTTGGTAATAATTTAACTAACAGAAAGCAAAATCACAATTAATGAAATTGACTAAAGATATATTATTTGTTCCTTGCAATATACTAATTATTTGTTAGGCATGTTTTAACTATTTGATGAATAATTAATTTAACATATAGCAAAAATACAACTGCTAAAATTTATCAAAGATTATTTTTTTCAAATTTTTTCTTTATATTATTATATTAAAAGTTTTTTAGAACACTAAGATTAAAATAATATAAAATTTATAAAGAAAAGTCAGTTCATCTATATATATATATATATATATATATATATAAGACATTACTACCAAGAACAATATCACAATATATAATTAGTCTCTTTTATTTTTTAAGAAAAAAGTCCAAAAAATAACTAATATTATTATTCTAAATGTCTTATCAATAGTAAAATAAATGCATATAAAAATAATATAATCTTAAACTTCTTAAGTTGATTATTTAGCTCAGATGCATAGTATTTTTAAAAAATTAGGACCATTAACAATTTTGTTACATCTAAAAAAAATTTGGCTTTGGATGTGACGAAACTCAGGGTAATTTGTTATTTTATTATTATCATAATTTGACATAATTTTTCTCCTTATCTTATCTACGTGTGGTTTCGTATATATTTTTTTGTGATATGAGATCTAAAATATCATAAATAAATAAAATACACAGAAGTTATTTTTTCATAAAAATAACATTGACCAATGAATTTTTATCATAATTATTACAGTTGTCATTATAAATATAATTATACATAATTAATATTTAATTATTATTAGTCATACTATTGATGATACCTTCATTATCTTTAATAAAAAAAATTATTTTTTAAGATTTATTCCTCATATTATTATACTTAATATATTTTAGAACACTAATAGTAAATGTAGTAAATTATTTTATATATATATATATATATATATATATATATATATATATATATATATATATTATTTTTGGTACTCTTTTATTAAAAAATAGGAGAGAGTAATTATATATTATGATATTAAGGTCTTAAAATATATAAAAAATTGAACTGATTTTTATTTATAAATCTCACATTAATTTAATATCATTGCTCTAAAAAAAATAATATAATAATATGAAGAAAAAATCTAAAAAAATAATGTTTGATAAATTTTAGCAAATGTATTTTTACTATATGTCAAATAAATTATTCGTCAAATAGTTAAAAAAAAGTCTAACAAATAATTAGTATGTTGCAGACAACAAATAATATATCTTTAATCAATTTGCAATTTTGCTATCTATTAATTAAATTATTATCAAAGTAGTTAAAAAAAAACCACAAATCAAATTGTTTGCTGCATGTAACAAATCACTTACCTATGTTCAAATTCAAAGATTGTAATTTTATTATTTGTTAATGATAGAATTCATGAAACAAATAAAATATGCACAACAATCAATCAGCATGTTACACGGAGCACGTAGTCATTTTAAATGAATTTATTTGATTCTAATTGTACAATCTAACGATGAAATAATTATCAAAATCATTTTAACATTGGCAACATTCAATCACTTTTAGGTAGAAAAAAACTCGTTTTTAACAAATTCTATCAATTATAATTTTACTAATTAAATATTAAAATAACCAATTACAACACATATAAACTCAATCAGATTTTTATAAAGAAACTAGTTAGCTAGTTCTCTCTGAAAGAGCTTGTGACTTTTGAGTGCAGAACTCTCCTTACCAACAACAACCGTATTTCCTCTTTCTAGTTACCATAGCTGCCATCACCTCCCTTTCCTCTAGTTTATAGTAATGACACCCACCCTTGACACCTCCTCTGGTCAACAACTTTAATGCAACATCTCATCAACAACAATGTAACAATCCACTAGCAACAAAGTCCTTTCTCTACTTTATAGTTTTTTAGGGCTCTAGCATTCCCAACAGCAGCATAGCATTTACCCAGGCACCTGGGAGTAGTCAAGGCAAGAGAAACAATTACAAGCAAGAAGTCTTAGGCTTCACAGTGATAACAGGCATGGGTTTCTCTCATTAATTCCTTCATACCAACCATAAGTGGTCAAAATTACAAGCCTCTACTCGGACAACTTTGCCTCTATAAAAGGAAAGAACGGAAAGTGATACTCTGATAATTGCATAATATATTGTAATTGCTATCATTGAAAAACTTGCCTGTAATATGTCCTAGAATAATGGATCTACATTATTGTATACCGTTTATATCTATGTTACCAGTTCTTACACAAATGAATAAGACAGAAATATATTTCCACTATATAACTCTTTATGGTAGCAGAGCAGGTTTCATAGCCAAGAAATTCATATAAACACATACCCCATGGATGGTGACGAAGAACAGAGGTTTAATAAGATCGAAAGGAGCCCAAACTCTTCTAGAACTACAGAGCCATGGGAGAATTCCAATCACCCATTTTTATCCATCATTCAAACCAACCAGGAGCCCAAACTCTTCTAGAACTACAGAGCCATGGGAGAATTCCAATCACCCATTTTTATCCATCATTCAAACCAACCAGGAGCTATTTTTGTGTCATTACCATTGATGGAAGACAACTACACAATATGGGTACAGTCAATGAACATGCACTCACCATAAAAAACAAAAGGGGTTTTATTGATGAAATCCTAAAAAGACCAACTCACATCTTGATGAACAATTACAGTGGGATTGATCCAATATCCTTGTCAAAACCTGGTTGCTCGGAGCGATATCAAAGGACATTGTTAGTAGTGTCATTCATTGCAAAGATACTAGAGGTATGTGGATGGAATTACAAGAGAGATTCTCTCACACTAATATTATTTCATTGTTATTAAGAATGCTATACACGAATGTAAACAAGAAACATACTTAATTACTTCATTTTTTACAAAGCTTAAAATACTTTGGGATGAAAAGGATGCTCTCTACCTCCTTCATATATGTGTTTGTGAAGCAACAACAAAAGTTATGATATTCATGGAAACACAGAAGACCATGAAGTTTTTTATGGGACTTAATTAGAACTTTGTAGGTACCCAAAGTAACAAAATAGGTTTGGATCCATTACTAAACTTGAACAAAGCCTATGCAATGGTACTAAGTCAAGAAAAACAAGTAAAGACTTCGATTGGAAAGTCTTTAGCACCACCAAAATCTTTTGCTTTTTCAATAAAAAAAGTACCCCGTGATTTCAAGCTTCCAGAAGGAGATGCAAAATTATGTGAAAAATGCAACATAACAAATCACAACACAAGGAACTGCAGAGCCTATCTCAAATGCACATATTGTAATGGGAAGGGGCACACCCATGACTATTTTCATAAGAGAAAAAATGCCACTTCAGGTGGCCAAGAAAGATCAAAGGCAAATTATATAGCTCCTCAAGATGATCAACAGGATACTGTGAAGAATTTCCCATTCTCTCAGGAAAAGTGTCATTAACTTCTCCAGCAACTCCTAGGAAAAACAAAGGTTTTTTCAACCAATATGGTTGGTAACATCCCCAACCTTCAAAAGCTTTCAATGAAACTCATCTCCTTTTCACTGAATAGTAACAAGACAATATGGATATTGGATAATGGAGCAGGCGATCATATTGTCTGCAATCCCATCTTGCTTACCTCACTCAAATCTATCTTTAATCAATGGGTTAAACTTCCCAATGGTACCACAACACATGTTAGTCATGTTGGCACTGTAGCCTTCTCTCCATACTTTACCCTTCATAATGTCCTATGTGTTCTCTTGTTATATCTAAACTTGATTTTTGTGAGCAAATAAGCATTTGACTCCTTTTACATCACCTTCTTTCTAAGACAAATTTATATCATATAGGAACTACAATCAGGGAAGATGATTATGATGGGAACTGAGAGGGAAGGGCTCTATCAAAAGGATCTGCCAAGGGGAGGAACATGCAATACTATCCACACCAACTCAGACAGTTTATGGCATCAGTGACTTGGCCATCCCTCAAATAAAACATCTTCATTATTTTTATTTTTTTCCAATAAAGCATGTGATATAACCACTGCTTGTCTAGTCTGTCCTATAGCTAAACTTACTAAACAACCATTTTCATTAAGTGTTACTCACAGTTCAGCTTGCTTTGATTTGATTCACATTCACATATTGTAGTTCACAATATTTTTTTTACTATTATCGATGATCATTCACGAAACACTTGGATATATTTGATGAAACACAAATCTAAAGCACATACTCTATTTATTCAATTTATTCGCTTCATTACAACCCAATTTGATAAAACTATTAAGAATGTTAGGAGTGACAACGACCTAGAATTCAACATTCCTCAATTTTATTCTTCTAAGGGCATCCTCCACCAGACTAGCTGAGTCAACACGTCACAACAGAATGACGTTATTGAATGAAAACACGAACATTTGTTAAACATGGCAAGGGTGCTCTTTTTCCAAGCCAATTTGCTAAAACCTTTTTTGAGGGATGCCATACTCACAATAACTTATTTAATTAATTGAACACCAGCCATAATTCTTTAAGGACAAATCCCTTATGAAAAATTCTTTGATAAGGTCCCTAGTTACTCTCACTTAAAAGTTTTTGGTTGCTAGCATTTTGTCTCTACACATCCTGTTTGTCCTAGTGAATTAGATCCTAGGTCAACAAAATGTATTTTTATTGGCTATCCATTTGGCAAAAAAAGGTACAAGGTTTATCACTTACCAACTGAGAAAACCCTTTAGGGACGTGGTTTTCTTTGAACACATATTTCCCTTCAAGAATAATTATGGGCATCCTCCACCTCATGATACAGTTGTGTTTTCTTCTATGAATTGATTTGTTTATTATGATAATTTATCAAAAACAAATCCTACAGTACCTCTCATTGGCCACACATCCAACAATCTTCCACATCCCTAGTCTTCCACTGAGCAACCTTTCAGTTCTTTAGACATTTCTCCTTCCCCATCCCTTCCATCTCCAAAACCTACACTTTCATAAACATCTGTTTCTCTCACAGACCCAAATTTGTTTGTTCTCATACAACCCCATTCATATTCAGACCAATCTCCACCACGACCACATCAGTCTTCTCGTGCTACAAAACTCCCTACTACATTACAAGACTTTCAAATTGATACTGCCCTACCTTCTCGTCTTGTGCCATCATCTTCTTCAAACAAGGTCACAACTTTTGGTATGCCTTATGATCTCTCTCATGTTTTTTCTTAAGCTAATCTGTCATCTCCCCATAGAACCTACACTACTAATATTACCATGCAAAGAGAGCCTATATCTTTTTCCCAGGCTACTAAGGACCCAAAGTGGAGGGAAGCCATGCAACTAAAGATACAAGTACTATAGACCAACAAAACATGGAGCCTAGTCCCACCACCAGCTCACAAGTGACCAATTAGCTGTAAATAGGTGTAAAAAATCAATTGCAATCCTGATGGCACCGTTGAAAACTAAAGGCTAAATTGGTGGCCAAAGGTTACAACTAAGTGGAAGGCCTTGACTACCGGGAGACATTCATGCCAGTTGCCAAGTGAAAGGCACCTCCACCAACTGGACGTGAATAATGTGTTCCTCAATGGTGATCTCTATGAAGATGTGTACATGCAGCTTCCTCCTAGCTTCCAGCCATAGGGGGAGAATAAGGTCTACAAATTATAGAAATCCTTATACGGTTTGAAGCAGGCTTCCAGGAAATGGTTCTTAAAGCTCTCCTCAGCACTTATATCAGCTGGTTTTAAGCATTCTTGGTTGGATTATTCCATGTTTGTTCGACATCAATAAGGTGTTTTCACGGTTTTATTAGTTTATATGAATGATGTTATCCTCGCAGGTAATAACTTAGAGGACATTAAGAAGACCAAACATTTTCTATCAACTCAGTTCAAACAAAAGGACCTGGGACAATTGAAATATTTCCTTGGATTAGAAATAGCCAGATCCAAACACGTCATTGCTTTAAGCCAAATACAATATGCATTAGAAATTCTTGAAGACACAGGATTTCTTGGAGCAAAACCTTCCTGCTTTCCAGTTTAAATGCATCTCTCATACAAGACGATGGCAAATTATTAGTGGACAAATCATATTATCGAAGGCTTGTTGGATGCCTCATTTATCTGACAATCACCAAGCCAAATCTCATGTATATCATTCATGTACTTAGCCGATTCATGGATAAACCACGACAATCTCACTTGGATACAACTCATCAGGTGTTAAGATACCTCAAGCAAATGCCAGGTTAAGTCATCCTCTTGCCTTCCACTGGACCATTGGAATTAATGGCATATTGTGATGCAGATTGGGCACGATGCAAAGACACTACAAGATCAACAACGAGTTATTGTATCTTCCTTGGAAATGCTCCCATTTCATGGAAAACAAAGAAGCAAAACATGATCTCACGTTCAAGGGCAGAAGTTGAGTATCGTTCAATGTCTACTTCCTATTGCAAAATAACATGGTTGCAATACATATTGAAAGATTTACATGTTCATTGTTTACAACTAGCCAAGTTATTTTGTGATAATAATGTTGCAATCCATATACTATTTAATCCCTTGTTCCATAAAAGAACCAAGCACATAGAGATCAACTATCATGTTATGAGGGAGAGCTTGCAAAGAGGGTTGATTAAAAAAGAAAACATACGACCAAGAAGCAGCCAACATACATCTTCACAAAGCCTTTGCAGTCAAATCATTTTTCGTTGTTGTTGAACAAGTTAGGAGTGATTAATATCCACTCTAATGGATTATTTCTATTTGTATCAAATATCAAACAATAACTCATTTATGATCATCTACTTGATTGTTTTTGTCTTGTCTTTTCTCTCCATGAATATCTTATAATTAAAAGCATAATGAGACATTAAAGTCTTGTAAATATTCTTTGATTTTCATATGGTTTTTAACGAAGGCTAAGAAGCAAGCACTTGCATATCACGTAGATGCAGAATGAAAATGTGTTCATGCCTAGGAGAGCTTATAAGATGCTTGTAGATCAGGTAAAGCAATTATTGACACAAATAGACAGAACCCGAGATAACTTAGATTTGTCCCTCTTAATTCACTTGGATTTTACTCGCAAACCTCTGTGATTGTTCCAGTAGAAGCTGTCTGCCTAACTTCTCATGAGAGTCATGAAGGTTCCAATACAAAAGGATCTCTTGCTTGGAGGGAAGAAAAGGATGTTGACCATGGAGTTGAAAACAACTTTGATCTAGGGTGGGTTTCGAGCTCTACAATCGCCATTAACATCCTTTTGTTGGGTTTTGACCCAACCAAGTCCTAACTCTTATGACAAGTCCAATGGTAAAAGCCATTTTGGAGAGTTAAATCTCTAAAATGACTTTTTGAATAGTATAAATTTAACTTTTTTGTCTATGTCTTCTTCAATGGTAAAAATCACTTGGAAGAGCCATTTTTTATATATCATTTTAAATATAGTGTAATTATTTTGTATATAACTTAATTATACAATTAATAAGAGTAAGTTATATAATTAAATAATTATTTTTAAAAAATCCTCCAACAATATAATTATTAATTTTTTTTAATTTAATTTAAATAAAAAAAATTAAAATAAAAAACCATGCAACATTTTAAATTTTAAAATATTAAAAAAATCCATCAAAATTTCAATTTTATTATCGTTGAGTGTTAGAAGAACTTTAAAAAACAAATTGAATTGAAATTAGTTTTATAATACGATAAAATATATTTAAAGCTGATTAAAAATAATTAATTTTTTTTTACAATTAATATAAGTAATTTATATAGTTAAATAACTAATTTTAAAAAATCTACATTATAATTATTAATTTTTTTAATTATATTTAAATAAAAAAATCAAAGTTAAAATAAAAACACTAATCTAAAGAGCCGCCCCTTGCCTCTCTCTCTCTATCATATGAAATAAAAAACTAATTTAGAATTTATTGCTTTTGATCAAGAGGATGTTAGAAATAGCTCCTGAGACACGAAGAAACCATTTTAAAAGTTAAAATGGATGCTCCGTTGGTGTAAAAAAAATTTAATTAAAGGAGCTAAAAGGATATTTTTTAGCTTTTGTCTCTTCAAATCACTTACTGGTTGGACTTGCTTTTAGTGCGACTTCAACCCAACAAATTCTTCCACTAAGATGGGCTTTGGCCCAACTAAATCTTGCCCTTGACTTGATAGGTACTAGGCCTAATTGAGTTCTCTTTGTCTCTCTTTCTCATTTGAATCACTTTTTGTTATTACAAGGTACAATCCTACTAAAGCTCTACATGGAGAGGAATCAGGCAACTACCTTGAGAAACAAAAGGAGTTTTTTCTATATATCATGCAAATATTTTCATATGTTTTTCAGCAATAAATATTAAGTTTTAGTGAGAAAGAAAGATGATCTCTCAACACAATACAAAAGAAAATTATCTTATTCTGTTTTTACCAACTATTCTTACAAAAAAAACCCTAAACTAACTTTGTCATCAAAAGATTATTTAGAGGCAACACTCTTCACCAACCATCATTTTCTCACTGAATTAGTAAAGATTTTTCAAGCTTCATGATGTTGATTGGATAACATAGCAAGAGGAAAGGAAGGAACTACTTAGACTTTTCTAACTTTTCTCAATACATTGTAGGCTTGTTTTAAAAAATAATTTTTTTAGTATTTTATATTATTTTAATATATTAATATTAAAAGTAATATTTATAAAATATTTTTTTTTATTTTTTTAAAAAAATTACTTAAAAAAAAATCCAATACCGTATATATATATATAAGTAGAGATTACGGGCGTATAGGAAGAGTCTGTGCATCTTGATACAACAAGATTGGCAGTCTTGTCGCATGTGATTCAGCAGCCTAAGACCATTTTGACAGCTCCAAGCACCTACCCCTTCAGATTAACTGAATTTATTTTCCAATTAGTAAAAATGGTATTTTTTTTAAAAAGAAAATAACGTGGGTATTTCATAGCCATTCCTTTCTCGCATGATGGATGCATTCCTGTCTCTGTTGCTAAGGCGGGGCTAAAGTTTTTTTTTTTTTTTTTTTTTTTTTTTTTCTGATTTTTTTATTGAATAATATATTTTGATTCCAGAATAATTTTAACTATTTCTAGATTTTTGAATAAATATATAACTTAATAATTTCAATTCAAATCTAAAAATAAATTAACTTTAAATTGTATAATTCACATCTAAATATAATTTTCAAATTTAAAACATTCTTAAATAGTCAAGAGCCAAGTAATTTAAAAAGAAATTCAAACTTGAAATAATCCAGTTGAATCACCGGTATTTCTTGGTCAAAGAAAACAAGATAGCTTGTCATGTGATTTAGCATGTAAGAAATCCTAATAGCACAGATTTTGTAATTTGGGCTGCAAGTAAAGCCTTCCCCTCCCCCTAAAATAAACTATTGTTTCTTTAATTAATATATATTATCAATTCTATCTTTTTATACTTTTTAAAATTTTCTATTTTCTAATTATTAATTTTTAATTATGAGAAATAATTTATTTGTGAAAGAAACATTTTGAAAGTCAATAATATATATCTGCACTGGCCATAAAACAAGTTAAAAAAACACCCTTTCATCTAACATTTTAGTCTAAGCTGAGTCTATATAATTGGGTTAGGTAAAAAAAAACTAGCATATTAGACCATAAGTCAACCCAATAAAATAGACTGGACTCAACCTGGATCCAATCTGTATGCATGAGCTTGGGTATTTAACTAATAAGTCCAACCTAGGTGACTAGGCCAATCCCTATGCATATCTAAGGGAACATTTGAATGTCAGCCTTAATTTTGCTTAAAAAAAGATATATTTTTGTCTTTAAGGTATGTTTGCTAAACACTTCCTTAAAGATATTTCAATGCCTCTGATTTTAGATTAAATTATTATTTTTTTCTTTGTTTTTTATTTTATTTATTCTTTAAGTCAAATAATTTTTTAAAATCTAATAACTTTTTTTTTGTTTTGTCATTTATTTTGTTTTTTTAAATGCTTTTTTTTTAATATGTATAGGTGTTAAAATTTCTAGTTATTATAGATAAGACATTCAAAATAATGATAATGATTATTTGTAAGCTTTTTTCTTATAAATATGTTAGACTAATTATGTATTTTGATATTTATTTAATATGAGCATCTTAAAATATATATAAATAAATAAATTCCCTAGTTTTTTTTAATATAATTAATATCAGTATTCTGAAATTCATGTCATTGTAGTATGAACAATAATAATTATAATATGAATTATTTATAATTATATTTATAACGACAGCTATAATAAGTGTGATAATTTAACAATTATAATAATAATGATGATGACAATTGTCACGACGATGATTTTTTCACGCTTCACGCTCCGCCATCCCCCGGGATTTGGGGAGATAACGGCACGCGGTAAAAAATAAGGGGTTGTTATAGCCGTAAAAATTACGACTATAATTATAGGGAGTCGCCACCTAATATTAAGGTTGCTAGGAACCTATTGGTCTGCGTGAGTCCAGATAAGGGGACTTGTTGTGCAAGGGCATCACCCCAGTGCACCCTACCTAAGGTAAGCTGCATTGTCATTTGATTGTTTTTTCTATGTTAAATTATTTTTTACACTGCATAAAAATAATATTTATTTTTTATCTACGGGTGTAATTTATAATGTAATTTTACACCGCAGTTAGAAAATCTTTTTTTTTTTTAGTTTTTATCTACGAATGTAATTTATGCTTTAAATTTACACCGTAGTTAAAATATTTTTTTTTTTATCCATGGATGTATTTTACAATGTAAATTTACACCCTAATAGATAAAACAAAAATGGTTTTGATTATTTTTGATATTTTGACCAAATTCTAATGGATAATCATAAACCGGTTATGATATCCAAATTTTATTTTAAAATATGAGAAAGATGCAATATTTTTTTTGAAAAATATGCTTGGAAAATCTTGGAATTCGGCCGTATGCACGAAAACAACACATTTTATATTTTCGAAAATTTTTTGTAGTAACAATGGTAATAAAGAGAAAAAAAATATAAAATTATTTTTGTGTCAATTTGTTTTTTTTTCCTGGGCTGGGCTGTCAGTCCAGTGGGCTGACAGGCCAGCTTGAGTTGACTGGGCTTCCAGCCCTCATGGGCTGGAAGCCTAAAGGGTCTTGGGGCTGGGCTTCCAGCCCTCGTGGGCTAGAAGCCCATTTATTTTGGTTTGGGCTTCTAGTCCTCACGGGTTGGAAGCCCAGAAGGTTGTTGGCTGGTCTTCTGGGCTGGGTCGGTCAACCTAGCCCAAAAAAAAAACAAAAAAAGAAGAAAATTTTAAACGAAGAAGAACGTGAACAGTGTAATGTTAGCACTGTTCACGTTCATGAACAGTAATAATCGACTTTGATGAGAGGATTACTTGATGATGCAGCTGTGTAGAGGAGATCGAGGTGGTCCTTCTCGTCGTGGTGGCGTTGTCAATGGTGGCCTGTGGTGGCCGGAGAGAGCTTCCAAAGTTGTCGAGGCTGTGTTGCCGTTGCTGCAACCGTCGTTGTTTCTTCGCCTGAAAGTGTTGGTGAGTTTCTGGCGTCGAGGGGAAGCTTACCGTGGTGAAGAAAGTGGTTTTGGGTGGTCAAGCCACCGTCACTGTGGAGAGAGAGAAGGCGGCGACGAGCTGGCTTTTAGAGAGAGAAAGCTTGCAAACCGAGGGAAAGAGAGGAGAGGAAGATAGCTGATGGGCGAGAGGTTACTGGGTTATTGTCTGTTTTCGTGATAGCTCTTTGTTTTGGCTTGTTTTTTTTTTAAATTCTCTGCAAACTCTCGTCTTCTTCCTCTTGTTTTTCTCTGCGTTTTTTTTCTTCCTAGTTTTCTTCTTCTCCCCCCCCCCTCTCAGGCCATTGTGCATGGCTGTTATTTATAGGAAATTTGGCCTGACATGGTGGCTGACCGGTCGGCGGTATGGTAGTTGGCGTGCCTGCAACGGTGGCTGGTCAACGGGCGCTTAGACGGCTATCGGCAGGCATGCAAATAAAGGCAGTGGCGAGGGGTTGCAGTGGCAGCTTTGGGGAGGCCAAGTTTCAGTTTGGTCCCTCAATTTATAATTATTCTAATTGCACCCTCAATTGAATTTAAATTTACAATTTTGTGCAATTGTGCCCTTGTCCGAATTTCAACATTACCCTTAGCTTTGCGCACCTTTTTTATTTTGGTCCCTCACTTCTGATTCACGTAATTTGGCCATCAATTGATAATTAAACTCTCAATTATATTCAATTTAATCCCTAATTATGCCAAATTAGCTTGGAAAAATTCAATTGGGTCTCCAAAAATTTTGATTTTCTCAATTAGGCTCGAAGTAAATTCAAGAATTAAATTTTTCATCAATTAATCCCTTAATAAAATTAATTTAACCAATTTAAAGCATAATTAAGTCCTTGCACTTAATTAAATTCTTCAATTGGACCCTAAACTAGTTCTCAAACATAATAATATTTTGAATTAGCCCATGATTAAATCAAATTGGCTTATAAAAAATATAATTATGATTTTTGACTTAATTTTCACTTTGAATTTGTATTTCCTCTCATTTTTTGGCACAAAAGTGATACGATTCAGCTCAGAAAATATCTATAATTTCCACCGTGATTTTTCTACCGACGCCAAACCCCTTTTATTTTATTTTTGTTATTTTTATTTTATTTTGGGAAGTAACCCAAAAATTGAGTTACGACAACAATTATAATCAAAATAATTCATCAGTTGATGTTATTTTTCTTTAAGGTTGATTTCTGCAGTTTTTTTTTTTTTTTTTTATGTATGATCATATCTAATATCATATAAACAAAAAATATACGAAGTGATATATAGACGAAGCGGGTAGAAAATTAGGGTAGTTTATCTATAGCGAAAAAATATACAAGCCAATTGCCATCCACTTCGTCATACCCATAAACAAATTTTTTAATATGCAAAAAAATATTAACGGTCTTAGATTTTTTTTATAATGGTATATATCTGTGCAAAACAATCAACTTACTAATATAAATAAAAATTCTAATAGAAATTAAAAGTCAAAACTAAGAGTATAGATACATAAATACAAATAAATTATTTAAAATTATATGAAAATTACTGAAAAAATAAAGGCATTGAAACTAAATCAAGAAATAAAATAATTATTTATTTTTTCCTTATTGCACTTTTAAATTTTTTAAATTTAATCCTTCCATTTAAATTATTAACATATTTTTTTCATTTCGACCCATATACTTTTAATTGTTTATTTTAATTCTTTTATTTTTTTAAATATATTTCTAACTAGTCTCTAGTTTTATCCATGCTTACCGTGATATAAAATCACTATGGGTGGCAATAGTAATGCTCAATTTTTGTGCCGGTTTAGATCGATTAGATTCATTTAGTTTGCTTGGTTCACTGGTCACGTAAGTGCAACTCTTTATTGTGATATTTCTGTTTAGTCCTTAAACTTTCAATTGTGTTTTCTGGTCCTTATTGTCATTATATAGGTTTTGATTTATTTTAATTGGGTCCTTCAATTGAAATTGATTGTATATTGTAGTTTCATTTAGATCCTCATTCTTTGAATTTTCGATTTGATTTGAAATCCTTAATATTTTCGGTATCAAAGTTTTCAATTATGTCAATTTTATCCTTCCATGCAAATTTATTAAAAATCATTAATATTTTTGGTATTAAAGTTTACTAATTTAATTTAAAATATTAAAATAATCAGTTACAACAAGTATGAAATAATTCAACATCCTACATTAAAAAAAGCCTAGATAAAGCATTCAAAATAATAATAATAATAATAATTTTTTAGGTTTTTTTCTTATAAATATGTGAGACTAATTATATGTTTTAATTTTTATTTAATATTATTTCCTCTCTCTCTCTCTCTCTCTCTCTCTCTCGCTGTGTATATATATATATATATATATATATATATATATATATATATATATATATATATATATATACACAGCGAGAGAGAGAGAGAGAGAGAGAGAGACTCATGTCTAACATATTTTATCTATTATAATTTTACTAATTGAATATTAAAATATCTAATTACAGCACGCAAAAAATTTAAGTTTATTTTGTTAAAAAATATATTTTTATTTATAATATTTCAAATCTGTTATTATTGGGGAAAAAGGCAACTCGTAAAAAAAAAATACGAACCATTTTCTATTTCGATCACATTGTTCCTTTTAGCTGGAAAAAAAAACTCATTTCTAATATATTTTATCTATTACAATTTTATTAAATGTTAAAATAACTAATTATAATATGTAGAAAATCAATTAGTTTTTTACATAGAAAAAAGCTCAGTGTAGCGTGTGAGCAAGTCAGCTCATATATATTATTTTGAGTTTTGTTTTTAATTTAATCCATTAAAATTTGATTTGATTTGACTTTTATATCATATTTATCTATTTATTTTGTTATTTGTTTTTTTATACTTTACTTAATTTTTTTATTTATCAAATTTGGGCCTCATCCTTTTTATTGCGATATATTCTACTTGAAATAATTTTTATGTATCCTTTTTATCTATGAAATTGTAATTTGTGTTTTAATTTAATTTTTCAATTTGTTAGATTTGGTCTTTATTATTTGGTTGTTATTTATTTTACTTGAAATAATACATGAAATTAGATTTTTTTTAATTTCGTCACCTTTCAATTCTCTATAATATAGTCAAACATTTGGAAAATGTTTCCCAACTTATTTCTCAAAACACATTGAAAAATAATACATTTTCTAAAAGTCCAATTTCCATTAAAAACTTCTTTAAAAATAAAATTATTTTCGAGCAAATAAGTGGGCCTAAATGGGCTCCCGTAGAAGATGAATTAAACATGAAATTAACAAAGGCCAGGGACCAAAAGGAACACATCCCTGCAGCTACATGCTGGAAAGCATTAATCCATTTATTTTCAGAATAAAGAACTACAAAAGAGATATGAAATTGCGAGAAAGCTCAATGCAGGAGCCATATTTCATGGGCTGGAATCTTTATTAGGGACATTTGCTGAGAGTCTATCCGGAAGAGTAGGGTTATACGCGCCACAGCTTGAAGAGAGCCCAAGGTTATATCCTCACAGCCCAGTTTCAATATGTTAAAGAAACAAACAAAGGGCTCAAGTCAATGATATCTATTTATCTATCTATATATATAATTCAAAAACTCTATCAATAGTCTGATCAATTAGATATATTAGTTTTTTTATCTGAATCATATTGAAAAATAGAGCGACAATGATAGCCAATAAGAAAATATGTATATAAGAAAAGATTGCTATAATATATGACAAAAACTTTTAACCAAAAGCAAAAAATAAAATTCATATATTTGGGATTGTTTAATGATAATGTTTATTTGTATTAGAAATCAATACACATACAAAATTGACTGAATAAAATAAAATAAAAGATGAAATCAACTTACACGTACAATAAAGATGAAATTGAAAACACCAACATATGATAAAATTAAACATGTGGAATTTTTCAATGTATTTTTTACATAAAACAAATTATAAATGTAAATAGAAGAACTTATGCTCCCATCTTATTAAATTAATCACAATCCATTGTGTAAATAAATGACAAAAAACATTAATGATAAATAAAAATATAATTGAAAAACAATTAAGAGACAAATACAGATAAAAATATTTAATATCACAACACGAGTTATTTACTTGGTTGAGTTCAATGAATTTGTTTATTAAATCAATTTATGATAGAAATCAACATACATATAAAAACCTATTGAATAAAATACAATAAAAGTATTGTGCAAGGCTACACATACTAAAAAATTACAAACAATAAATATTTAATCTATATAAAAAATAAAAAAACTACAGATAAATCATGTCATAACCCATTTCTGGGTTATTCTCTAAAATTTATCTAAAATAAAATAAAAATGGTTTGTGTTAGTAGAAAAATCAAGGAGGAAATCTTTAATGTTTTCGAGAGTCTAATTGTACCTCTTTTGAGCCCAATTGAAAGATTTAATTAAGCGCAATGACTTAATTACACTTTAAATGGGTCAAAATAATGTTATTAAAGGCTTAATAAATGAAGAATTAAATTTAGAAGCCTAATCTAGGTTAAATTGAGAAGATCGGGATTTTCAAAGATAAATATTTTTGGGTGAAATCAGAAGCCAAAATTTAAGATAAAAACATCGTTTTTCTTGTCGAAAAACTCTTTTTGTAACCTATTTTTATCAGTCTATTTTATATTAAAAAAACTGGACAGGGGCGTTGCTGGCAACCATGCTGATGACATGTTAGCAACCATGCCCTACAACCTACCACTGAATACACCATGCATTGGACATCACTCCCATACCATAAGTTGAATGAATTGGGTCTATAAAAAGGTGGGACAAAACAAGGGGAGAAAAAAACAACAGATGGGAAAAGACCAAAAAATATAACAACTAGCAGAATAGGGAAGATGATAGTACAATAAATTTAGAGTGTAACCATAAGCAACCTCTACTTTCTTTCTCCCTTGACATCGATGGGGCCACTCCGGCAGCACTGTCTCTCTTTCATGGTCTCATTGAAGTGCTCTCCCTCCCTCTCTCTCCTAGATGAAGGTTCTCTCTCTAGAAAACCAACAACATGAAACAGGCCCTCCTTTCCTGAGGCAGCAACTACCCACTCACCTAACACCACCACTCACATTGTCGACTGCTCCTCCACAATAGAAGTGATCCAGACGTGGCCTCTGGCAAGGCAGCAGCAACAACTGTTATAGCGATGTGAAGTAGCCAAATTCTGATGTCTCTATCAGCCACCATAGGCCTTCTTTTCTTACACCACCACCACAAAAAGAGCCACATTGGCCTCTGTTACATGGCGGTAGTGATAGGTATGCTAAACGTCACCTTTCACCAACCATGATTTATTGTTCACCGTTATGGTGAATAGTGAATTAATTCACTCTTTTGTCACCCACTATGCATATTAAGTTTCATCATCCAATTTCTGGGTGATTCTCTAAAATATATCAAAAAATAACAAAAATAAATTAAAAGGGGCTGGTGTTGGCAGAAAAATCAATGTGGAAATTTTGAGCATTTTCGGAAGCCCGGTCGTACCTCTTTTGTGCCCAAATACGAAGGAAAATGCAGATTCGAGGTTAAGATAATTTATTATTGGATAAATCTGCATAAAAGTTAGGTCGTAAGACATAATTATATTTTTATGGGTCAATTTGATTTAATCGTCGGCCAATGTAAAGTGTAATTATGCTTTGAAATTAATTGAGAGCCCAATTGAAGGATTTAATTTAGCACAAGAGCTTAATTATACTTTAAATGGGTTAAATTAATTTTATTAAGGGTCTAATTAGTGAGAAATTAAGTTTCGAAGCCGAATCTGAGTTCAATTGAGAAAATCGGAATTTTCGGTGACGAAAATCTTCGGAATTAATTGAGAGCCCAATTGAAGGATTTAATTAAGCGCAAGGGCTTAATTATACTTAAAATGGGTTGAATTAATTTTATCAAGGGCTTGATTGCTGAGAAATTAAATTTGAAAGCCTAATTTGGGTTAACTTGAGATGATCATAATTTTCGGCGACGAAACTTTATGAGTGAAATCGAAAGCCAAAATTGAAGATAAAAACATCATTTTTCCCATCGAAAATTTATTTTCATAAGAACCCCATTTTTTCCAGCCTACTTTATTTTATTTTTTTATTTTTAAAAAAAAAAAGTTGCAGCAGCCCATGCCTCCCAGCCATACCAGCCCATGCCTCTCCCATGCCTGCACCATGCCATTTTCATCTATAAATAAACGGGAGCAAAACAAAGAAAAGGGGGGAAGAAAAAAAGGCTGAAAAATTAGAGAACACGGGAGTGGGGACTCGAAAAAAAAAGAAAAAAAAGAAAAAATAAACCTTGCATAAAAAACCCTAAAACCCTAGGAAATCATCTCTTTCTCTGGCCATGGGGCTGCAGCCGCCAGCCCTTTGGGGCAGCTGCAGCCCCCCCTTTTTATATTTTTTCTTTACTTCCAATCTCTTCATCTTTCCCTTCTCCGGCTGACCTCTCACTATCTCCGGCCACCCATCCCGTTTTCACTCTCCGTCCAACCCTTCTTCGGCCAGCCTTCGTCTTTCTTTCTCTCCGTTTGGCTTTCCTTGTCGCCTTGCCTCTCCGGCCAACCCGTTCTTTGTCCCCTCTAGCGCACTAACCAGCCAGCCACTACTCCTTTTTCTCCTTCTCCGGTGAACCGACCCACGCAGCCTTCATCAACGGCCACCGTTTGTTGCACAGCCCTGCCCTCTTCACAGATCAGCCAACATCCACGGTGTGGCCCTCTCTCTTGGCCTGACTTCGTTCCCTGTCGGTGGCCAACTCCTCTGCACCGACGGGCTCTTTATCTTCCTTCCAGCCACCATTTGAAGAAGAAAACAAGAAGAAGCCGAGAGCTGAAAAAGGAAAAAGGAGAAACCGAAACATTGATGCTTTGTGTGATTGCTTGTGTTTGTGTGGTGTGCCTGTTTTGCAGGTCACCGGCGCCGTTACCGGCGAGAGAAGTAAGGGGAAAGGCCGATCCGCACTCCCCTGCCTTGGATCTTCATCGGCGGCGGCACGTGGAACCACGCGCCGCTAGTGATGGAGGCGCGTGATTCCACGCGCCACCACTGCCATACGGGCCCCACTGCCAACACTGTTCTGAAGGATGTTTATTTTGTAATTTTCAGATGTTTATGTGTTTATTTTAGATTGTTATTATTTTTATTTCTTGTAATTGTAAAATGTACCAAAAAAAAATATAATGAAAAAGAGAATGGGTGTGTGAGTTGCATAAAAAAAAACAATAAAAAGAACATAAAAATGGCATTTCAAAAAAAAAAAAACAAAGAAACAAAAAAAAAATGTGTTTTCGTGCATACGACCGGATCCCAAATTTTTCTCACTGTTTTTCGTCGAAAAAATTTGTTGCATCTTTTTCCATGTTTTAAAAGCAAAAATTGGATATCGTAACCAGTTTACAATTATTCGTTGGTATTCGGCCAAAATATCAAAAATAATTTAACAATTATTTTGTTTTATCTATCGCGATGTAAAATTACAATGTAAAGTACACTCGTAGATGGGTAAAATCGTGATTTTCAAAATGCAATGTGAAATTTATTTTTGTGGTTAGTCTTTCAACCCGCAATGAGCCTGTAATGAGGTAGATATTTTCTCTCGGAGAAAAATCTACGTCAAACTTTAGGAAGAGACTAGTAAAAATGATTTAGGAAAAAACAGCAAACAACAATGCAGCTTACCTTAGGTAGGGTGCACTGGGGGTGACGCGTCTTCCCCTTGCACAACAAGTCTCCTTACCCAAGACTCTCGCAGACCATTAGGTTCCTAGTGACCGTAATACTAGGTGGCGACTCCTAATAATTATAGTCGTAAATTTTACGGCTATAAAACGAACCCTCTCATTTTCACCGCGCGCTGTTGTCTCCCAAACCACGGGGGACGACGTGGCGCGAAGCGCGAAAAATCGCCATCGCGACATTAAGAATAGTGGGTTGGCCGAGTTAGGCCTTATTCTTGGCCTAGCCACTAAGAATAGTTGGGCCTATAGGCCCACCGGTTTAGCTTCTAGCCCACCGAAGGATGGGCTTTTTGGCCCATCAAGGCTGGATAGCCCAGCCCACCAAAGGATGGGCATATTAGCCTGTTAGGTTTGGACAACCAACCCATAGAATGTATTTTATTATTATTATTATTATTATTATTATTACTATTTTCTTTAAAAAATAGCAAAAACATATAAAAATACAAAATTTTCAAAAAAGAAGAATTTATTGCATTGTTTTTTCATATTTTGAAGTGAAAATTTGATATCATAACCGATTTATGATTATCCGTTGGAATTCAGTTAAAATACAAAAAAATTAATAATTATTTTGTTTTAGCTATTAGGGTGTAAAATTATATTATAAAGTACACTTATAGATAAAAAAATAAGTTTTTTTTTGCAGTGTGAAAATTTCCAAACCGTAGAAAGGTTAGGTTTTTAGCCTCTAATGAGGTAGAGACTATTTCACGAAGAGAGATCCACCTCGAGCCTTAGAAAAGGCCAAGGAATAAAAAAATAACTGAGGAAAAGCAATCAAACAATAATGCAGCTTACCTAAGGTAGGGTGCACAGGGGGTGATGCGTCTTCCTCTTGCACAACAAGTCCTCTTATTCAGACTCTCGCAGACTAATAGGTTTCCAAGTGACCGTAATACTAGACTGTGACACTTGATAATAATAGTTGTAATTTTTACGATTATAACATGCATCTCATTTCACCACGCACTGTTGTCTCCTCAATAGGCGATGGCAGGGCGCAAAACATTAAAAAAAAATATCATCACGACAAATCCTTACCATAGAGGAGTATACTCAAATCTTGAGTTTCCCCATAGCCCTCATAAGTTTATTTTAGATAGAAAATTGACAATACAGTCCAAGAGGTTGCTAAGCAGCTATGCCTGGATCAAGCAGGCTAATAAATTATGTCTTCTAAAGGTTTCAAGTGGAGGCAATTGAGAATAAGTTGAAAACAAGTAAAAATAAAGGGAGGCTAGGAGAAAAAGTACATCGGTTGGTGGTTTTTGCTATTTTTGGTTTAGTATTGTTCTTTTTGGAAGCCGCTGGAATTATTAGCATGGAAGCAACCAACGCTTTTGTTGAATATAAGTAGGGAAAGAATAATCTCACTTCAACTATACTGGCTGAAACTTTCCTATCCTTAAACCATTTTAGGTTGCATGGGAAAGGAGAAATGCAATGCTGTATCCTTTTATTGTTCATGTGGATTGTTAGTCACTGGAAACCCCAAGAGAAGTTTTCAATAATTTTTGATGGTTTAATACGAGGCTCTCAATTTGGTTATAAGTGAATAATGGAAAGACTTAAATGAAAAGGCCTGGGTGGAGAAATACCGTGCACTTCTCATAAGTAATTTTAGATGGAAAGCCCATTGGGTAAATAATTCAGTTTATCTAATGTGTGGTAGTAAGGCGTGGGTTCTGCTAACTGGCTAAACAGGGTACGTCAGTTATTCTCCCTCTCTAGTAACCAGACAGTTTGGAGGGACACAATATGTACCAAGAACTAAAGGTTTGACTAGGTACACCAATTCTTTCAGAGAACTTAATTCATTGATTGAGCTCAAAGTTATTAAAAGTGACTGGGGGAAACCTATTTTAGTTGGCAGAGAGCCCCATTTAAAAAGGTCTTCTATTAGCTCCAGTTATTTAGCATGGAGGAGCTACGAGGCACCTCAAAATGCTATAAGACAAAGCCTGGTGCGAGATAAGGCACCCGTTTTTATTGGAACTAAAAGAAAGAGGGTTGACAGAGAGGACCTATAAGAGGAGTTGGATAAGTTAAGGATTAAGCTCAACAACAATAAAAGCAATAAAAAATTCCTTAATAAGCAACTACTAGAGAAAGACCAAATGATGGTTTCTTTGGATCGTCAATTGCAAGGAAAAGAAAAGCATATTAACAAGTTGATATAAGGAAAGAGTCAGCTAAAAGAAATGAGTTCTCGATATGATGACCTGATGAGTAAGCATTAAATGATGGAAAAGGAACTGATCACTTTGTAGAAAGCATCTGAAGGTAGAGAGCATGCAAACCAAGAATTGGTAGCCTCGATAAAAAAAAAAAAGACCACTATAAGATGAAATGAGAAGCTGAGAAGGAGAAAGGAAGGGTGGCTAATCTTGTCCTTGAAGAAGAAAAAAAAATTGAAAGCCCGGTACAAAGTTAAAGAGGAAAATGAGTTGGAGGTAAGAAGGGTAGCAATCTAATATGAAAAGATACTTAGCCCAAACCAACAACCTAAGAGATCGTATTTCCACTCTATAAGCTGAATTAGAAACTCAAGGAGAGGGACTAAAGATAGTGCAGAAGCAACACTATGAATGGAAAAAAGGCACCGCTAAAATCGAAGCTTAGTTGAACTTCGAGATAACAGGTTTGGATGCAGGGCTACAAAAGGCTAAGGATCAAACACAACAGTTTGATAAAATGGTTCACATATTAGAGAAAAATAATAAATCATTGGTTGCCAGTAATGAAACATTATGTTAGGATATTTTTTATTCCATCATAAGATAGAGCAAACCGATAAACTGATCAATATAGTGGGTATAAAGGGACAAACTACGTGTAAAAGCTACTAGAATTAATGGTAGTGCCCACAAATATGAAATGTACTTGGATAAACTCTCCTCTTTTGTTAGGTTTGTAGCTAACAGAGGAGTAACATATGAGTAAATATTTTATATGTCTCTATTTTGATGAATGAAATGGACAAGGTCCACCTTTTGCTTTTTGTCAAGTGTGTGCGATTCAATTGATTCAATTATTCAAGTAAAGCTTCCAAAAGATATCTATGGATTTTACCTAACACAGAAGTCATGGATTGGTTCTTTAAAAATAAAAATCATCATACATACATTCATTCATCATAAATAACATGCATATCATCAATAGGTCTAAATATAGGTCCCCGAAGAACTTCAACTCCAAGAATTTAGAATACTCTACTGTGATAGAGAAACATGGAGAATGAAGAGTGTGCACGCTAAGATGCTCATTTCCAAGAAGAGCTGAATGCTTGGAAATAAAGTGTAACTCGTCATACTAGCCTACTCGAGCAAGCTTTAAGAAATGCTTTAGGTGAAAGTCCTTCCACTAAGCCTGCACAAGCAATAAACCACGTTAGCGAGGTGATAAGAGAGAATTCAAGATCCTCCATAACATCCTGTTTTTGTACAATCAACAACCTCAACACCCGTTTTGATACTGTTAGTTGAAATATTTGCAAATGAATCCTATAAGGCACAATTGTCTGATAATGCAGATGAATACAAAATGACCGTGTTGGAAGCCAGAAGAACAACTATTGAAGAAGCTGATTTATATGATCCAGTGAAAGCAGTAGAGATGTGTTTGGTTCCAAATGTTGTTGTACTGAGAAAGTTTCACAGTCCAGATTTCATCAAGTATACGAGGACGCAATGCCCTGTTACTCATTTGAAGTTATATTGTAACAAAATGACAGAGGGAGTGCATGATGATAAGCTACTAATGCATTTTTTCCAGGATAGTCTGAGTGGGGCGGTTTTAAGTTGGTATATGGGGCTTGACAACACTAGGATTTGCAGTTGGAAAGATATAATGAATGCTTTTGTTAAGCAATACAAGTATAATATGGACATCACCCCTGACAGGACTAGCCTATCCAACATGGAAAAAACGAAGAAGGAAAGTATAAGAGAATATGCCCAAAGCTAGAGAGACCTAGCAGCCAAGGTGCACCCTCCCCTTTTGGATAGGGAAATGATTACTATATTCTCCAACACGCTAAAAGAATCTTATTACAAACATATGATGAACAGTTCATCTCAATAATTCATTGATGTTGTAGCTATGATATAACGAATAGAGTAGGCTGCACCAATGCGGAAAAGAGGTTTTATTAGGAAAATGAGGGAGATTGATCATATTGAGGCTGGTTATAAGGGGAGGAATACCCAATTTCATAAATATTGTGCCTTATCATCCCCGATTGTTAATGTCAATTTCAAATCCACATTCCTTGACAAAAGGCTTGAAAATCAAACTGAATTTTTTTCTAAAAACCAATTGAAGGTTAATCGAAAAGAAATCGCCCAAGAACTTAAGAACAATTACCCCCATTACCCTTACTTTTGAACGAGATGTATCAAAAGTTATTGAGCATTGGACAAGCAGTCCCTATACCTTTGGTACCTCTACAACCACCTTACCTTGGCATAGGCCAGATCTCACTTATGAATACCACGCAGGAATCGCTGGACACAACATCTATAACTGTAATGCATTGAAGAACAAACTTCTTTCATTGATAAAAGGATGACTGGATAACATTCAAAAAATCCCCCAATGTAAGTACTAATCCTTTACCTAGTCATGCTCCAGGCAACGGATCAGCTAACATGTTAGAGGTCAAATGTCCAAAAAGCCTGGAGGTGTCTATTGGAAGAGTTTATCAAATGGTGATGAGGGCTGGATATGTGACATAGAATGTCGTAAGCATCATAATCAAGAAGGTCATTGTGTTAGTCAATGTAGGGGTTTCCATGATAAGGTAAGGAAAATTATAAACAAAGGGTTGTTTAGAGTGGAGATAATTATAGAGGATGAGGTTTTCATGATAGACTTGTCGGGCAGAGATATATGTTGAGTCAGTTCACTTCGAAAGAGGTACCCACACTAGTTTTGTCTAAACACAAAGTTACTCGTAAGGAAAATTATAATGACATACCATACAACTATGTTCACTCCTTTCAAGAAATAGGACAACCACTGGTGCCACCAAAGATTGGAGGCCTAACCCGAAATGGCAGATGTTTTTCCTCGAAGGAGCTGAGAAAGCTAAAAGGAAAGGAAGTAATTGATGTGACAGATGAAACAAATAAAGTTGCTATGGAGGAAGAAGCTAATGAATTTTTAAAGTTGATGAAGCATATTGAATATATTGTTGTGGAACAACTAAAAAGAATTCCTGCAAAGATATTAATTTTATCCTTAATAATGAGTTCTGAACCTCATATAAAGGCTTTGTAAAAGGTGTTTAATGAGGTTTATGTTCCCCATGACCTCAACCGGGAAGCTATGGAACATTTGGTAGGAAGGATACATGCTTTGAATTATGTGTATTTTATCGAAGATGAGTTAGGCCCTGATTGGACTGGGCATAACAAACCTTTATACATCACTATACGATGCAAATATGTCTTGATTGGGAAGGTGTTGGTTGACAATGGATCTGCATTGAATGTGCAACCTAAGCATATGTTGAAAGAAAGGCCCATTGATGAATCACATATGAAACCAAGTACCATGATGGCAAGATCATCTGATGGGTACCCAAGACAAATTGTAAGGACTATTGAGGTTGAATTATATGTAGGGTTGCAAGTATTCCTAGTAACTCTGCAAGTGATGGATATCATCCATCCTATAGGATATTATTGGGAAGGCCATGGATTCATGCAGCTGGATCAGTGGCTTCTTCGTTACACCAATGTTTGAAGTATATTACAAATGGGATGTTGATCACTATAAAGGTTGAAGAAACTATATCAATGATAAAAATATTATTGTACCTTTCATAGAAGCAGGGTATTGTAGAGATAGAAACATTCATGCATTCAAAGTAGTGAATGCAAATTGGATCCTTGAGGGTGCAACATTGAAGAGACCAAAGATCCCATAAGCTACAAAAATAACCACCAAATGCTTCTTATGGAATGAAATCCCTTTTCAATTTGACCCTGTTAGTGGAATGCTAAAAATAGTCAACATAATGAAGTTGAAATATGCAGATCAAAGGCTTAGGCTTAGATATAAGCGGAAGAAAGAGGATTACAAACGGGTTGCTTAGATTAAAAGGGAGGTAAGGATGGCAAAAATCAAAGGAAGGTAATCAAAAGATAAAGACCTTGTCATCCCGCCTCTTTAACAATCCTTTCGCATTTCAACAGAGATAATCAAAGTCGGCATAAGAGATCTGCATGTCAGCACTCTCGAATAATAGAAAGACAAATTTCCCGCAACTCTCTATCCATAACATTGATTCCCCCTCTTCAAAGATCTTCGTGTGGAAATTAACTGAAGGAGAAGTTTTCTAGAATTGAAAGATGGAGCCTGTTCATATTATGCTTAAAAAATAATTGCTTTTTGTTTGGTCATGAACATGTGTTTTATTTTGATTTTTATATTAATCTAGCTCATGATGCTGCAAGATTTTGCCTTGTCAAATGAGCACTTTTTGTAATAAGATTATGCAGTTTTATCAATAACATGTCATCATTTACTTGCAAATACGCACTCTTACATAAACACTCCTTATACTTTCGGTAGTTTTGAAAGTTCCAATCACTCACAAAACTACCATACTATGAATAATTATCCAAATTTTAATAATATCATTGCACTTGATGTCGAGGAATGGGTAGAGGAAGATATAAAAGAGTTTACTAAATTGGTGGAAAATTCTGAAAAGGTTTGGAAACCTTTTAGTGAGGAGCTTGAGACCATCAATTTAGGAACCAAGCAAGAGAAAAAGGATTTAAAAATCGATACCCTCATTACGATTGAAGAAAGAAGGAAATTAATTTCTCTTTTGCATGAATATACATATATTTTTGCATGGACTTATGCAAAAATGCCTGGTATAGATACTAATATAGTTGTTCATAAAATCCTGTTAATAGAAGGAAGTATGCCAGTCAAATAAAAAAAAAGAATGTGGCCAGATATGCTCTAAAGGTGAAAGCAGAGATACAAAACTAATGGGACACGGGTTTCCTAGAGGTCGTTCACTATCCTCAGTGGGTAACCAATATGGTTGTGGTCCCCAAAAAAGATGGAAAGATTTGAGTGTGTGTGGATTATAGAGATTTGAATAAGGCAAACTTGAAAGATGATTTTCCATTGCCTCACATAGATATCTTGGTGGATAACGCTTCTAAAAACGCCATATTCATTCATGGATGGGTTTTTTGGTTACAACCAAATTATAATGACTGAGGAGGATAAAGAGAAAACCACCTTTTTCATACCTTGGAGGATATTTTGTTATAAAATGATGCCATTCGATTTGAAGAATATCGGGACTACATATGAACGAGTGACGGTCGCTTTGTTCCATGATATGATGTATCGAGAAGTTGAGGTCAATCTAGATGACATATTGGCTAAATCCAAGATTGAGGAAGACCATGTGCAGATATTGAGAAAACTATTTGAGAGGTTGTGAAAGTACCAGTTAAAATTAAAACCTACCAAGTGCTCATTTGGAGTTATTGTGAACGGGAAAATTATTGGGTTTTATTGTGAACAACCGAGGAATAGAAATTGATTCGGATGAAGCCAAGGCCATACAAGAAATGTCAGCACCTAAAACTAAAAAGGAAGTAAGAAGTTTTCTTGGTCGCTTGAATTACA
This sequence comes from Salix dunnii, assembly GCA_015731905.1. Lineage (NCBI taxonomy): Eukaryota > Viridiplantae > Streptophyta > Magnoliopsida > Malpighiales > Salicaceae > Salix > Salix dunnii. The sequence goes on from CM027674.1 coordinate 11,929,459, forward strand.
TAGCCTGTTTCATATCTCAACTAACATTAATGTGCAAACCGATTTTTTGCTTAGTTAGAAAGAAAAATCTTGGAGTATGGGATGCTGATTGTTAAGAGGCCTTTAATAAGATAAAGAGGTACTTACAAAATCCTTCATTGTTAGTGCCCTCAGTACCAGGAAAACCACTGATTTTGTACTTAACGGTCATAAAAACAACCATAGGTTGTGTGTTGGGACAACATGATGAATTTAGAAGAAAGGATCAAGTTATATACTACTTGAGTAAAAAGTTTAATGATTGTGAGTCTAGATACACCATGATTAAGAAGTTATGTTGTGCTTTGGTTAGGAGTACGAGAAGAATCAGGCAGTATATGCTGTACTACACAATGTGTCTAATTTCCAAGTTAGATCCACTAAAATACATTCTGTGAGAAACCCTATCTATCAAATAGCATAGCATGGTGGCAAGTGTTATTAATGGAGTACGATATCATTTTTATGACAAGGAAAGACATAAAAAACAACATAATTGCCAACCATCTTACAAATTATGCAGTGGAAGATTATGAGCCTCTGGATTTTGATCTCTCTGATGAGGACGTGTTGGTTATCAGGGATGATGTTGGGGCAAGTGAGTGGTGGACACTTTATTTTGATGGAGCAGTAAATGTATCAGGAAATGAGGTTGAAGCAATAATAATTTCCCCAGATAGGAAGCAATATCTTTTTTCACTAAGGTTATAATTTGAGTGCACTAATAACACAACCGGATATGAATCTTGTACCATTGGTTTAGAGGTTACTTTAGGGCTCAGAGTTAAGAAGTTTGAAGTCTTTGGGATTCGATGTTGATTATTTGCCAAGTGAAAGGAGAATGGCAAACTATAGATGAAAAGTTGAAACTTTACCAAAACTACCTTTTAAAGTTGGCCATTGAGTTCGAGGAGGTCAAATTCACTCATATGAGTAGGGATAAAAATCAGTTTACCGATGCTTTGGTAACTTTGGTTTCAATGGTACAAATTATTATTAGAGAAAAGATCCACCCGATCGACATCAAGGTTCGAAATCATCAAGCTCATTGTTGCACACTCGAAGAGTCACTGGATGGAAAACCATGATATTATGATATTAAAAGATTCATCCAACACCAAGAATACCCTCAAGAAGCTTTTAAGGTAGATAAAGAGACCTTAAGAAGGATAACAACAAATTTATACTTGGATGGAGAAATCCTATATAGGAGGTTGTTTGGTGGGACCTTACTCAGATGTTTGGATGAGAAAAAATTAGGCAGACTTTGAAAGAAGTTCACAAAATAATTTGTGTCACCAATGCCAATGGTCACACGATGGCAAGGCAAATGCAAAGATCTGGATAATTTTTGTTGACCATGAAAAGGGACTGCGTGACATATGTTAGAAAATGTTATAAGTGCTAAATTTATGGTGATAAAATAAATTCACCTCCAAAACATTTATTCAATATGACCTTACCGTGGCCATTTAACATGTGGGGATTAGATATCATAGGGCAAATTAACCCGAAGGCAAGTAATGAACATGGGTTCATTCTAGTGGCAATTAATTACTTTACTAAATAGGTGAAAGCTAATTCCTACACCCATGTAACGTAAAAGGTTGTCAAGAAGTTCATTGAAAAGGACTTAATCTATTGCTATGGTCTACCCTCAAGACTAGTAACTAATAATGTTTAGAATTTTAAATGAAAGTTGATTGCCAAACTTTGCACCAAGTGAAAGATTAAACATCTCAACTCCTTTCCTTATAGATCAAAAATGAATGGGGCTGTTGAAGCATCTAATAAGAATCTTAAGAAAATCATTCAAAAGATGGTTGTCACTTACATATATTGGCATGAAATGCTCCCATGTGCTTTATACGCATATTGCACTACTGTCTGAACTTCTATAGGGGTAACCCTATATGCTTTAGTGTATGGAATGGAAACAATCACACCTTTAGAAATGAATATTCAATCACTAAGGATCTTGAAAGATGCAGAGTTAAAGGAATTAGTATGGGCAAGAATTAGGTTCAAACAATTAAACTTAGTCGATGAAAAGAGACTAACAACTATTTGTCACCATCAGTTATATCAAGGCAGGATAGCAAGAGCTTACAAAAAAAAGGTTAGGCCAAGGGTATTCAAAAAGGGAGATCTAGTATTGAAAAGATATCATTAGGAGAAGACCAAAGTAAATGGGCGTCAAACTATAAGGGACCATATGTGGTGAAGAAGGCTTTTTCGGGAGGAGCCTTAATTCTAACTAGCAAGTATGAAGAAAATCTACTTAGGCTAGTAAACTCTGATGTTGTGAAGAAATATTATGCCTAATGTTTTACTCATGACATCCAATGAAATTGAAATTTGGCCATGAATTCTTGATGTATCCTCTCTTTTCTATTTCTGCATGATCTTACACTTTCATTAAGATTTTTGGCAAATCAAAGTTTAGAATAAAAAGAAAGTCAAATTGATGTTTATTTAACACGTGAGTTCTTAGAATTCATATGATTTCATTGAAAGGTATCTCATACCTACAAAAACTCACATAAGAAATTTAAGCTTTTTAGCTAGACGAAAGAAATCATTTCGCAAGAAAAAACAAAGTTTATCAATCTCGAATGCATGTTTTGAAATGATGAGAGGCCCTCTTTGACATGCCTTCACATATCTCAAATATCTCCATGAAAGAAAGCCCAAGCAAAAGAATAAAGGGCATGTCACAATAAAAGCCCAAATAAATATTGTGGGGCATGTCAAGATATTATGAAAATCAATAATGAGGATGAAAAAGAGCTCTAAGAGTAAGCACTAACGATCCTTAGTCTAGAGAATCCTCAAACACCTTTTGAGCCTTCAAATATCTTTTTTATAACCCAACAATCTAAGCCTATGTTACAAGCCTGATAAAACCTTTTCCGATCAAATACATGCAATCTGGATCTATAGAAGATGTTTTTCCATTTGAAGCAAACCTTACAAATGCTTCACAAGATCTAATTGAACCTAATGACATGCAAGAAATGAAACAAACATCATTTCATATTCCTATCGAAATCAACATGAAATCTAACAATGAGATCAATTGAATTCTTTTGAGAAAAGGTTTGTTTAACCAAACATCAAAAGGGTTTTTGTATTTGGAATGACTTTGAAATTCAAAAATCTTATATAAAAACAATCTTTGCAAATAACCAACCTTTTCCAGCAAACACTTAAAGCCTAAAACACTTGTGGGGCATGAATGGATTGGGAGCAATTTAAAAATGCATTTTAAGCTAGCTCTATCATTCACTTTAAAGGAATTTTGAACAAAAATAGGGTCCTTAAGCAAAGGGGCATGTGGATGTGCTAAAAATCTATCACCTCTAGAGGTTAAAATTATAAGTTACGGCTTGAGTAAATAAAAGCGAAAGGCCGTTAAAGCCAGAGATCCAAACTCCAGAAAGAGAAGGCCACTAGAAAGAAAGGGACCTATATTTTTCTTAGGTAAGTATGCACACACCATCATGCATCATATCTCTAATGAAGATCTGATGAATGTTTGGAAAGGATTATAGCTTATGAACTTTCAATCATCATGTTATGTGCGCATTTGAGACCCCACCTCTTTCATTCCTTGGAATATGTTCATAATTCCTCCATTAATTAGGATAGTGCACTTCTTAGCGATACCTTCCTCTTAATTGTGTGCGTTTTCCATCCTTTGACTACAAATTAAAATGGTGTGTTTTTCAACCTTATTTTTCTCTTTGAGTATGTTTTTTTTCAAATTCTAAACCATCAATTAGGATAGTGTGTTTTTTAGTCATATTTTTTCTCTTAATTGGATGTGTCTTTCCAACGCCATCCAACCTAGAATAGTACACTTCCTAGCCCAAACAAATCGTTCCTTGCTGAGCGCGTTTTAAAATTCTTCCCGAGAAATCAACCATTTCTCTATTTGAAAATCCTCTTACAAGATTTCTCTCCTTTTCTTTTTCTTTACAGTACTCATTATCAAAAATCCCCTCACGAGACTTTAGTCGCAAGCATTGTAAAGAGGGAGCAACTATCATAACCTATTTTTGGGTTATTCCTTGAAATTTACCCAAAATAAAATGAAAATATAAAATAAAGGGGCTGGTGTTAATAAAAAAATCAAGGTGGAAATCTTTGATGTTTTTGAGAGTTCAATTTTACCTCTTTTGAGCCAAATTGAAGGATTTAATTAAGCGCAAAGACTTAGTTATACTTTAAATGGGTCAAATTAATGTTATTAAAGGCTTAATTGATGAAGAATTAAGTTTGGAAGCCTAATTTGGGTTAAATTGAAAAGATTAGAATTTTTAGAGACAAAACATTTTTGGGTGAAATCGTAAGCCAAAATTGAAGATAAAAACATCGTTCTTCCCGTCGAAAAACTCTTTTTATAATAATCTATTTTTGCTAGTCTATTTTATATTAAAAAAACTGAACAAAGAAATTATCAGCAGCCATGCTGGTGACATGCTAGCAACCATGCTTGTGACATGCCATTGAACACACAGTGCACCGGACATCACTGCCATACTACAAGTTGCATGAATTGGGTCTATAAGAAGGGGGAAACACAAAATAAGGGGAGAAAAAAAGACAAATGGGAAAAGGCTAAAAAAATATAACAACGAGCATAATGAGGAAGATGATAGTACAATAAATTTAGAGTGTAGCCATAAGTAACCTCCACTTCCCTTGACACCGATGGGGCCACTCCGGCAACAGTGTCTCTCTCTCACGGTCTCATTGTAGTGCTCTCTTTCTCTCCCCCCAGACAGCGATTCTCTTTCTCTAAAAAACCAGCAACGTGAAACAACCCCTCCGTCAATAACTAGCCACCCACCTAACACCACCACTCTCACCGCTTGCAGCTCCTCCACCACAAAAGCAACCCAAACATGACCTCTAGCAAGGCAGCAACAGCCGTTACAATGACATGAAGCAACCAACTTCTAACGCCTCCACCGGCCACCATAGTCATCTGTTTCTGGCAACACCATCACAGGAAAAACCACCTTGGCTTCCTCTACATGACGATAGTGACAGATACACCGGACACCACCTTCCACCAACCACGATTTACTATTCACCATATGGTAAACAGTGAGAGAGTTAATTAATTCACTCCCCCATTTCCCACTGTTCACATAAGGAATAGTAAGTCAGCTGGGTCAGGCCTTGTTCCTGGCCCAACCACTAAGAAGGGGTAGGCCTATAGGCCTACCGGTTTATCTTCCAGCCCATCAGGGTGGACAACCCAACACCAAAGAATGAGTTTGTCAGCTCAATCTCAAATGATCGGCCTCTCGGCCTATTAGGGTTGGGCAACCACCCATAAAATGTATTTAATTATTAATTTTATTTTCTTTAAAAAATAGCAAAAACATATAAAATATAAAATTTTCAAAAATATAAAAATGTGTTGTTTCCATGCATATGACCGGATTTAAAGGTTTTCCCATCATATTTTTTGTAAAAAAATATGTTGCATGTTTCTCATATATTTGAAATGAAAATTGGATATCATAATCGGTTTACAATTATCTGTTGGAATTCATCCAAAATACCAAAAAAAATAATTATTATTAAAATTATATTGTATGTCATCACCCAATTTTTGGGTGACTCCCCAAAATATACCAAAAAAAATAAAAATAAAAGGGGATGGTGTCGGCAGAAAAATTAATGTGGAAATTTTGAATGTTTTCGAAAGCCCGGTCGTACCTCTTTTTTACCCAAAAATGAAGGAAAATGCAGATTCGAGGTGAAGATAATTTATTATTAGATAAATCTGCATAAAAATTAAGTCGAAAGACATAATTATATTTTTATGGGTCAATTTGATTTAATCGTTGGCCGATGTAAAGTGTAATTATGCTTCGGAATTAATTAAGAGCCCAATTGAAGGATTTAATTTAGCGCAAGAGCTTAATTATACTTTAAATGGGTCAAATTAATTTTATTAAGGTCTTAATTAGTGAGAAATTAAGTTTGGAAGCCGAATCTGGGTTCAATTGAGAAAATCAGGATTTTCGGTGACGAAACTCTTCGGAATTAATTGAAAGCCCAATTGAAGGATTTAATTTAGCGCAAGAGCTTAATTATAATTTAAATGGGTCAAATTAATTTTATTAAGGTCTTAATTAGTGATAAATTAAGTTTGGAAGCCGAATTTGGGTTCAATTGAGAAAATCAGAATTTTCGGTGACGAAACTCTTCGAAATTAATTGAAAGCCCAATTGAAGGATTTAATTTAGCGCAAGAGCTTAATTATACTTTAAATGGGTCAAATTAATTTTATTAAGGTCTTAATTAGTGAGAAATTAAGTTTGGAAGCCGAATCTGGGTTCAATTGAGAAAATCAGGATTTTCGGTGACGAAACTCTTCGGAATTAATTGAGAGCCCAATTGAAGGATTTAATTAAGCGCAAGGGCTTAATTATACTTAAAATGGGTTGAATTAACCTAATTAAGGGCTTGATTGCTGAAAAATTAAGTTTGAAAGCTTAATTTGGGTTAAAATTGAGACGATCGGAATTTTCGGCGACGAAACTTTTTGGGTGAATTCGGAAGCCAAAATTAAAGATAAAAATATCTTTCTTCCTGGTTTTTTCCATCAAAAAATCTTTTTTGTCACAACTTATTTATTTCAAAATTAAAAAAAAAAAAAAAACTCACCAAACTTCTGCCGACAGCCATGGCTGCCCATTCCAGCAGATGCTGCAACCATTCCTTCAGCCCACTCCCTCTGCAACACCATTCCTCAGCCATGCCCTAGACATCAACTCCATATCGTGCCCCATGCTTTCTTTGTCTATAAATTGAGGCTGAGAACAGAAGAAAAAAGGAGGAGAAGAAACACAAACATAACACTGTCACGGGGGGTTTAAAACTGGAAGATACGGGGGGAAATTTTGAAATGGAGTGATAAAATCTGGGTTGAAAACAGAGGGGGGATTTTGAAAACGGAGGAAAAACGCATAGAAGAAAGATGAAATAATACGTGGGAAACACTGAAAAAAACACGCCTGTAACAGCCCCTCATCCTCTTCCACTTCCACGGCAGCCCTCTTCATCGCCGTTTGCAGCCCCTTCTCTCTCCAGTCAGCCCCAACCAACGGCAGCCATTTTCTTCTCCATCTCCGGGGACCTCTGCAACCGACAGCAGGCCGTTGCAACTCTCTCTCTCTAAAACCAGACGGCAGCAACTCTTTCTCGTCACCCTCGTTCGTGTGCATCCCACACAGTTGCAGCCACCACCTCCATTTTCACTGTCCAACACTGAACAGAAAGCCCACCGTGATCTCCAGCAGGCCCAGCCACCATCCTTCTTCTCCGACGACCGAAGCAGTAGCCATCAGCAACGAACACGCACAAACCGACAGCTTTGGAAGCTTCTTCCGGCCACCACGGGTCACCGTTTTCGACGCCACAATGACAGGGAGAACCACCTCGACGTCCTCTATCCAATGGCAGTAGCAGCTGACCCTCTCGTCGTGGTCGGCCGATAAGTACTGTTCACGTCATTGTTCACGTAAATTTCAGTTTACGGTTTTGCGCTTCTTTTTTTCTAAAAAAGAAAATGAAATAAAGAAAATCTATGGGCTGGGCTGTTATCGGCCCAGCCCAGTAGTGGTGGGCCTTTAGCCCACCATGGCTGGCCCATTTAGCTAGGCCGGCTCGGCCCGAATTTTTTTTATTTAATTTTTTTTATTTTAAAAAAAAAACAAAAAATACATTTAAAAAAAAAACAAAACAAAAAATGTGTTTGTTTTCGTGCATACGGCCGGATCCCAAAAATTTTCCCATTGTATTTTTCGCAAAAAAATATGTTGCATCTTTTTTCATATTTTATATGAAAATTGGATATCGTAACCAGTTTACGATTATCCATTGGTGTTCGGCCAAAATATCAAAAATAATTTAATAATTATTTTGTTTTATTCTTCGCGGTGTAAATTTATATTGTAAAGTGCACCCGCAAATAAAAGGATTTTTTTTTATTGCGGTGTAAAATTACATTGTAAAGTATATCCGTAGATATATAAAAGAGTTTTTAATTGCAATATAAAATTACATTGTAAAGTACACTCGCGGACAAAAAAATATATATTTCCTTTTTAAATGCAGTGTAAAAAAATAAACTTAAGAAAAACAATCAAACAACAATGCAGCTTACCTTAGGTAGGGTGCACTGGGGGTGACGCGTCTTCCCCTTGCACAACAAGTCCCCTTACCCAAGACTCTCGCAGACCACTAGGTTCCTAGTAACCTTAATACTAGGTGGCGACTCCTAATAATTATAGTTGTAATTTTTACGACTATAAACAACCTTCATTTTTCACCGCGCGCCGTTGTCTCTCCAAAACCGCGGGGGACGGCGGGGCGCGAAGCGCGAAAAAATCACCGTCGCGACATTATAAAGTACACTCATGGATAAAAAAAAGTTTTTTTTGCAGTGTGAAAATTTCCAAACTATAGAAAGGGTGGGTTTTTAACTTCCAATGAGGTAGAGACTCTCTCATGAAGAGAGATCTACCTCGACCTTAGAAAAGATCAAGTAATAAAAAAATAACCGAGGAAAAGTAATCAAACAACAATGCAGCTTACCTCAGGTAGGGTGTACTACGGTTAATACGTTTTTCCCTTGCACAATAAGTCCCTTTATCCAGACTCTCGCAGACCAATAAGTTTTCTAGTGACCATAATATTAGGTGATAATTCTTGATAATTATATTTGTACTTTTTACGACTATAAAACATATTCCATTTCATCGCGCGTCGTTGCCTCCTCATAGGAGATGGCGGGGCACGAAGCGTGAAAAAATCATCATTGCGACAAATCATATCAACTTTCTAAAAAAGTTATTAATGCATGAAAGACATGCATGAGGGTTCAAAAACAATAAAAAGACACAAATGAGTAGTCTCAAACGCCTAGAATCCAGCCACTTGTATTATTGGAAAAACAAGGTTCATGGTTTTTTTCACTAAAAAATCCATTGAGCTATTTGTTTTACCCAAACACCTAGGAAACATTCGAGGAGCCTTGTTAAACCAGTTCATTACCTCCAAAAGCGTATAAACTCACCCCAAAACCCGAAATCAACTAAATATCTTTCAAGGCTTAGATTTGTTTTGTAAAAAAACACATAATCTTAAACCCTTATCATATAAAATCATTTGACATAAAAATAAACTATTTTGATAGCCAAAATAATCATCAACAATAGTTTTCTTTCTCTAAACTGAAATCAAGTGGCTTTCTCTTTGTATTCCATAAAAAAAAAAAACTAAAAAATGAGGGAAATGAAGTTTGGTATCAAGATATATTTTTAAAAATTATAAAGACAATCACCTAATGACTAAAAAAATAAGGGATGAAATTAACTTTTCAAAAAAATCTCGAAGTCATCACCTATGTTAACCATGTTGTATGTTATTTATGTTTATTTATTTATTTCAGTAGTCGTTTTAATTCAACCATCACTTCCATAATAACATGCTATTGAGTTCAAATTTGGACTTAAAATGACTTAATTATGCAAAAACAATCAATGAAAATATTTTTTTTAGAAAAATATATAAATTATAAGGGGATATAGTAAAAATTGCTACAAAGCTTTAGTTTTTTTTTCAATTATCTTGTTGCATTGGAATCAGCAGGCCGAGATAAATCTATAACAAGGAAGGGCGAAGAATTTTGGATTTTTCTTGCTTGCAACCTCATTATTTCATGCACATCCTTTTCGTGCTACTTCATGGGTCTCTCTACTTTAAAATGCAAAAAGAAAAAGGGGAAAAGCAAAGATCATCTTTACCTTTATCCACTCTCTCAGCTTTGAGAATTAGTTATCCTTGTGTTTTTTCGTGCTGTTTTAATATAAAACTATAAGCATTAGCCCCTTTTTCATGTAAATTTCAAGGCATGTCAGTCAATAATTCAGCTCTCTTGGCACTAGCAATAACACTACCAGAGACATGTTGGAATTTCTGTAAATCCCTAAGAAGGAATGCTCCTGTAAGTTTATATGACTTTGTCTTGCTTTCGTAACATGCCAAACTCTCAATTCTTTCTTGGGATTCCTTCACTCCACATGAATAATCACCGTAGGTTTTTGTTGCAGCTATGATGGCTTGAGCAACATGGAATTTTAAGGATTAGAAATTATGTTCATGTGCGCGTAATTGATAAGGATTAGACTAATCATGGCCATTTTAGACTCTATGATAGGAACCTCTTGAAATATATAGCTCCTGTGCAAGCCCAGAAGGAAATTTCTGTATTGATGATTCAATTGTATTAACTAGAAGACATCCCTATATTTCCATGGAATTTGAAGGAACTGTGTCACTAGGAGGGATCATGACCCAGTTATCGAAATTTTCCGTTGATAATTCAGATAAAAACTCTGCTAATGGGGTAGAATGTGATCAATGGAGTACTGCACAGGCATGCTGGGTCCAAAATGGAGGCAGAATATCATTTGATACATTGTTTTTAAATTGAAAAAATAAAAGGCCTCTGAATAGTATGTCTATGTGGGGCATGGACTCTCAATTAGATTGTCCTTTTGCTTTCATATTTCTCTTGCAATGATGTGCTTATTACCTTTTCCCTTTTACTCACTGTTGAATGTGGTATTTGCACACTCATTTTCTTTTCAATCTTATTCCTCCTAAAGACGAAGAAGAATCGGTTTGAGTAATTATGGACTATAATGTTCAGGGCTTACAATAAGACACCATTATTGGATATCAGGTGCGCGTGTTTATCTTTGCATTATTTGCCAAACACAAGAGATGTGCCAAGCTAAAGCTACTCCTCATGCCCATGATTTTAAAGGATACTGCTGCAATTCAGTTGTGGTTAGTGATTTCTGCGTAAAAAAACATCGAGTTCGAATATATTTTATCTTTTAACAAGAAAAAAAGGGAACCCCACAGCTCCGAAACCTGTCACCTATTCTATATTTACTACAATTCTAAAAGCAAAAGCTGATGCGAAAGGAACCTGTAAAATTAGTGAAATCATGTGTATAACATTCCCTTATAAAGAGCAACGATTGTACATAAAAGAGGGATGATGCATTAATCAATGGTGTCACAGTAGAATCGCTATACAGCTAAATAATGTCATAATACATTCCAGTAATGTAGCATTGCCCCACAACGATTGTACTAACATGGGTGATATTATGGCTGATTGGTTGTCATCTGTGTGTTTATGATCATAAATGAGGTTCTGTGTACAAGAGGGATAATGAATTAATGATGCAAGTGAAGATCCATAGTAATTTCCAGTAAGGTAGCAATGCCCCCACCAGCCTAGCATTGATCATGAGTGTTTGTTTATCATTTTTAAGGTTCTGAGGGGCTGGATTTCTCTGTAGGGTTTGGTTTTAAATGCCGGGGGGCTGGATTTCTCTTTGTTCCTTTTCATTTAGAAAAATGACAAAAGAGAAATAAAGCTCATTGTCACTGCAAAGCTTTGGGAGAGACAAAACTATATACTAGTCTGACTACCGTATCGTAACTTCTCACAAAAGAACAGAAAAGAAGCTTATAAAATTATCTTCCTAAATCCAAAAAAGCATGTTACGATCCTCCTAATCTTTTGTTTGCATGCTTCAGCAGCACTAATCAGCTCCTTTTCCATGTCATCTCAAGGGAAAAAGTGCCCTAACAGATGGTTTGGTCTGCTCTTTGCATGCGCCACACACCCATCTTAGTATCTCCATCGCTGAGGGTGTCCTGCTTTGTAATGTACACTGTGGAGTAAGTACAAATTGAAGGAAGATAGAAAATATTGTAGCGATGGCAATAATACACTAGCATAGGTCCATGTTAAGCGACAACAAGAATATCAAGGAATAAATGCAATAATACAAACAATATTTCCAGCGACTATATCATGTAACACAATGATTGATTGGAGAGAGACGGGCTGGTTGGCAAGTTGTCTAATACATAACTTTGGTGGGGACTGCGTTGGACTACCACAGTATAAACATGAACTTAGTACGCAAATCAGAGAGCACATAAACATCATACGTGGATAAAGTTATTTGAAAAATAGCTAAAACTTTCGTTGTTTTGTGTATAAAGTTTGAAATATGGCTGATGGGATCAAAGGCATGGGGCCACACAGCACTCGGGAGAGAATTTTTGTCCCAAATCTTTATAAACCCTCTTCAACTTTGGTGGCACGTGTCCACTTTGGATATAGAAAATTATATGAACAAACAAGATCCTAGAAAGACAAACCCTAAAGAGAATTATAAAGGATGGCAAACTCTTAAACCTTGTTGCTCCTTGGATCAATAATTCGGCTGTATTGAAAAAACAAGAGGGTAAAGGTAGAGAGACAGGGTTTCATAACAAATTAATACACTTCTTATCCGTTTGGACTATATCCACCACCACCACCAATGACGAAGCAAATTGCATGAACCTTTCCCGCTTGCATGCACCCACTTGCTCACTTCATATTTATATTCAAAATCATTCCCGTTAGATAGGCTAAACACATTTGTCTATGTATTGTTATCAATTAAATTTCTACTTAGGATTATTATTTTTACATTAAGATGGACGTAAGTTCCAATCACCTAAATAAAATAGAGGGATAAGTCATTTTCTTTCCTTTTAAAAAATATAAGAAAAATAATGAAGATTGTGAGACTAGTATAGCAAGTGTGTGTATCATGGAATGTCATGCGTGTGCGTGTGTGTGTGAGAGGTTATTTTTTTATTCAAAATATTTTTATGGTTTTAAAAAGCTCAAAATAATATGAGTCTAGCAAAATATTATACCTAATATATTTGGATTCAATTATTAGCTAAACCCAAAATAATATGGGTCTAACAACTTGTTAGAACCAATAAATTTAGGTTTAATCATCAACTAAACTCATGAGAACATGGGTATAACAAGTTGTCAGACTCAACACATTAACTGAACCCAAAAAAATATAGAATTAATAAGATGTCAAACCTAACACATTGGAGTTTAGTCATCACTTAAACCTAAGGTAACATGAATCTTGATGGATTTCAAAAACAAAGAACTTGGGTTCATATGTTAGCTAAACCTAAAGGTACTATAAACTCAATGAGAAACCATGCCTTTTCATATAAGTATGGCCATATAGCAAGTCTTGAAACCAAGGGCTAATGAGCTTTACTAATGATTTATATTAGAGGTTATGATCTCCTTATATCTATAGATGTACGAAAGGTCTTTTAGAGAGCTAACCATAAATATCATCTTATTAATAATATGTAAGAAATATTTGTCTCATATTAATGATTTGTAAGTGATATTTATCTCTTATTAATGCTATAAAAAAATAAAGGACTTTCCAATCTTTCTCTTCCCTAAAAACAACAAAGTTTAGGGTTATAAATACTCATTGAACTATTTAGGTAAGGGTTTCAAAAGTTTTTCTACTCGGAATAGCTTGCATATATTTCATAGTACTAGTCATCCTTAAATACAAGAACAAACACCCTTGTTCTTGGAATTTAAAGCTCTCTTAAGTCACTTATTTTTTTCCATAATGTTTCTGATTTTATCATTGGAAGGTTCTAAAGTCCCTTTCATTGGGGTTGTTTTTATAAGTAATAAGGTTTTTATCATTAGTTTAATATTTCTTGAGCTAAAAAGAAGAAAATTGTTTTCTTGAGCACCTTTATTAACCATTATCAAAGAACTAAATAACATATTACTTGAATATATTAAATTTAGGACCTAATTGGTGGCATTATCTATGAAGAACTTCTAAAAATGTCATATATAATTATATTTGTTAATTTTTTAAAATACTTATAATCATTAATGATAGATAATCGGGATATTCTAGGAATAAGACAAATTACTAATCTTTATGCCTTAAAAAATACTTTTATGCAACCAATCCTTTAACAACTTACTGATTAAATGTGGCTCCTCGCCATGCAATATTTGGAAATCATAAAATAAAAAAAATCACCACCAATAAAGTCTTTTATTGTTTTATAAAAATATCATATGTCATTTCAAGAATCTTAGAGTCTTGATTACAAATATTGGAACACAACTTAACAATAACTAGTCCAGTTGAAATAACCTTGTCAAAGATATCATATTGATCATTTGTTTTTCAATACCGTAACCTCAAACTAATAGTCCAGTTAAACTAGCTAATAAAATTTCATTTAGAGGACTTAAGAAAAAGATAAAATAAACAAAGTTATGGGCAAAAATGCTAAATGAAATCCTATAGACCTATAAGACCTCTACAAGTGAAACCCTTTTTATTCTCATATATGTAATTAAAGTCATGATACGAGGTAAGATTAGATGTTTTGGTCACTAAGTAATCCATTATGCCTTATAAGACAATGAAGATAATCTTAAATTTAACTTGGATTTTTTAATGTTGCCACTAGAAGTAAAACATATTATCTTTAAACCAACAAGTATCATAATGCCATGGTCAAATGTAAAAGATTCAAGTTTAGGGATTTGATTATTAGAAAGTTGTAAACCATAGACAACAAAGGAAGTAAGGCTAATTTGGCTTTAAAATGAGATTTTAGGATACTTAAGGCAAATACCTATCATTTACAAGTTATAATAAGGAAAAAGTCTTCCTAACACCTAACATTCAAATCACTTAAAACTATAATACAATGAGTAGAAAGATAAATGTACATTTCCATTTATAAATGTTCATCAATGAACATCCATCCAAGAATATATTAGTCATTTGTTTTTTGTATATTTCTACTTAACTCTCAAATAAATTGGTATATGATCTTCCTAAAGGTAGGAATCACTACCAAATTATACATTTTTATTGGGGGAAATATCCATTCGTAATTTCATGTAATTTATGCTGGTATTTTTTTTCCCTTATGACCATACATATGAAAATTTTTTGTTGGTAATACCCTTGTTGATAATTTTTTTTCCATCAGTAATTCTCTCAAAATCATATATATTGATGGAATCACCAATGGATATTCTGTTGATCTTTTCCGTTGGTGATTCCGTTAATATTTCATGTTGGAGATTTCATTGGTATATTTTATCGATGATTCTGTTGGTTATTTTCGGTATATACTGTCAGTGATAATGATAATTTGAGTCATTGCTATTGAACTTTCTAGAAAATATCGACAAATATTTTCTTTTGTAATTTCATCATGAATAATTCAATTTCTTAAAAAATAAATTTAAAATCAAATTAAATTGAAATTAAACAAAAAAACCCATTAATAAAATAAAATCATTAGTTAATAATAAATTAAAACAAGAAAATATAATTAAAAATAACAAAAACAATTATGTAAATCAATACAACAACCTCAATACCATTAAGAACAAAAAGAAGTCTAAATTTAAAAAAAAAACTATTCGAAAAACTTAGCATTTCATATTATTAGCAAAAATAAAGGTTGAAATTATACCATAACAAACAATAACATAAAAATTATAATTGAATAATCCACCAATAATTTAAAAGCAAATTAAAAACTAAAGCAATTAACACAAAAAAAAACCCATTAATATCATAAAAATAATTATTTAATAATGAATTAACACAAGAAAAATATAATTAAAAATAATTTGATAATCTCACACCAAACCTATTAATAGCAAAATATATATATATATATAAATTGATGCAATAACCTCAATACAATTAAGAACAAAACTAAGATAAAAAAAAAAAAAAAAAAAGCCCTTAACAAATAAGAAGAAAAAGGAGGAACTTTACCTTAAATTTGTTGTGGTGAAGCTAAAAGGATTAAAAAAAACCAATAGCAAGTAAAAATTAGCTAAAAAATAATATTTATTACTAAAAAAAATTAAAAAAATATTAATCACTAAAAACAATTTTAAAAAATAAGATGAGAATAGGAAGGTTGACATACCTATGATTATTGGAAAAACATTAAAGAATAATTGTGCGCATGTAAAAGATAGAATGAGAAAAATAGAGAAGATGATGGTGAAATGGTTGTATGTGTTATAAACTTTATTTACTGATGGAATCACTGATGAATAATAAAATATTAATATTTTTAATTATTTCATATGTGATTTAAATTAAAATTTTATAATTTAGCGAAAAATTCAAAACCCTCCAAATATTACTGATGATATATAATTCAATAGGTAGAAACTACGATGAAATATTCTATCTGTACATTTGTGTGTAATGTTTTAGCTAATCCGTTATGTTGGGAGTGAAATAGTTCTAGTGCATATTTAAAAATACCGACGGAATGATGCTTTAGAAATCCATGTGCAATGTTGATTGGTCTAATATCAATTTACTTGTATTCTCCATCTATCAATCATGCAAATACTTAACATAGTTGTACACACTACACAATACCATCAATATATTTCTTTGTAATCGAACAATAATTTTACATCATTATCATTCATTGAAATAATCAATTGGGATTGTATTATTCCTCGTCTATTGATTTGTCCTTATTACATTCTTCGATGTTGATTTCATCGTTATCATCTTTGTCGAATTGTGAATGCTACTTAGATTCGATACATTATTCAACTTCTCAGCATCAACATCAATAAAAATATTCTTAGCAATGCATAGATTTGAATTTTCTTATAGCTCATTAGACAAAGCAATTCGATATGGCAACTACTCATCATCATTGTCTTGAATAGCCTTTACATGATACCTGAGTTTTGTTTTCACTATAGATAACCGTCTAGCTCTTGAATGATTTTTTCTAAAGAAAAGATTGTGTGTGCAATAAACTTGTTTACATTGCTCGGCGAAAACAAACACATCATCAACGTTGTGAAGTCTAGCCTTTGAATTAATTTTGACCCAACAGTGATGGGAATCTACATTGACTTCTTTGCTAGTGATGTCATATCAATAACATTTGATTAAAAATATTATATTCTACTTGGTATGATATTATAACTCACAATCTCTTCTAACTTTCTATAATAGTCAAATTCAAACTTATTGGGAGTAGATCCCTTAACGCAAACTTTACTATTATATATCCTTTTATCTAGTCCATATTATTCATTATGAAACACATGTTCGTTGATAAAATACAAGCACTTAACCTTTAATTCAGGACCTAGTTTTAGTAAAGACAAGGTATCACTAACATTTCTTCTAGTTTATAAACTTGGTACATGAAGTGCACCCATGAATAATTAAGAAAAATTATTTTAAATTATTTTTTATATATTGACATATTATTTTAATGTATTAATATAAAAAATAATTTTAAAAAATATTATTTTAATATATTTTTAAATGCAAAACTTCAACAACACATATATTATAATTAAGAAATTGAAAAAAGTAAATAGTAAAATCCAACATTCGCAGACAAAAAGTACATAATTTAAGACCAAACAAACAGTAATTAACGAAAATCGAAATGGTAAAAGAAAATTACGACATCGAAGCACAGGAATGGCTAGTCCTAGTGGTCTTTGCCACACGTGGGAATACTAGATACAGCTTTGAAATCACATGCATCTGCTTAGGTTTCAATTAGGATGCCCCTATCATCAAGTAGCTGAGTATATAAATGTGGGGCCATGTTTTCTGCTGTTTGGATACGGAGACGTGACTACCCCACGCTCTGTATAAAGACCCCCTGACTCGTGACTGGTCGATCATCTATCTCAATCTGGAGCGACAAGAATGACGTGTCCTATACGAAATAATATAGCAATTTTTAAAACACTATAGTCCTCCCGTATGCGTATGACACGTTTACCCACTCATTTACTCATTATTCTCTCTACGTACCGTTTCGTTTTGTGCATGTGAAACAGCAATCTGCTAGTATTTTAGCTTCTACACGAGGTTATATTTTAAAAAATGCATATATATACACACACACATATAGCAATATATATATATATATATATATATATATATATATATACACACACACACACACTAGATAATGCCCCCGCACGTTACCGCGGGGCATACAATATTTTTTTAAATATAAAAAATATTAATTATATGTATTTTTAAATTGTATTATAAATTTAGTTAAAATAAATTTGTCCAGAAATTCATCCTCACATTATTGTCATTATTATTGTTATAAGAGTTAAAATTATTATCAACATTACTGTCAAAATAATAATAAAAATTAAATTGACTTGAAAAATCATTAGAAAAAACAAAATATTTTAATAAGTAAACAATAAAAAATTAATAATTAAAATTATCATTATTATTGTGTAAATGGTAAAATCATAAAAATTATCTAATCCAAAGAGCAAATTAAAATAATAAAAAATAAAAAAGAAATAAAGGAAAAAAGCGAATAATATTTATTATTCATATTATTATTAAGACAGTAAAAATAAGTAAATTACATTGAAAGAAAGAAATATAAAAAAAATAGGAAGCACGAAAAAGCATTAAAATATTGTTATAATAATAATAATAATAATAATAATAATAATAATAAGATGAAAGAGTAAATAAACAATAAAAGATTGGAAAAAAAATTTAAAAAACATTAACAAAAAAGTAAGCAAGAGAAACAATTAAATTATTATTATTATTAAATAATAATTAATTAAATTACTACTACTATATTATTATTATTATTATTATTATTATTATTATTATTATTATTATTCTAGAATCAAAGAATTCATTGAATAATAATAGGGATCATTATAGAAATAATAAGAAATCAAGGGATGAAAAAAAAATTAAAAGTATAAGGGTCAAATATTAATTATGTTAGATTTTTTTTATTATAACATAATGTTAAACAAAATAATAAATTTGTATAGAATTTTTTAATTATAAATCTGTATAAAATAATAAATAGTTTTATCCATAAAAAGATGAATATATAAATTGAAAATATATCCTTATGTTATTATCATTATCATTATTATAACAGTTAAAATTATTATCAATATTACTGTCAAAATAATCTCAATAATTAAATTATCTTGGAAAATAATAAAAAAAAGCAAAAGATTTATGTATAAATAAGAAAAAAAAACATAAACACTAAAATTATCATGATCATTGTATAAATAGTCAAATAATAAAAATCATCTAAAAGTAATAAAAAACCAATAACTAAAATTATTATTACTATTGCGTAAATAGTAAAATTATAAAAATCATTTAATCCAAAAAACAAATAAAAATAACAGGGAAAAAAATAAATAAAGGAAAAATAGAAACAATATTAATTTTAAAATGACTATCAATTTAAATTCAAATTTAAGGATTTAAGCGATTTAAATAAAATCAAAAGAAAAAAAAACTATAAAAATACTAAAAGTATAGATGTATAAATATGAATAAAAAAATAAACATTGTCTAAGAGTTTATAAAAAAAAATTAAATGAATTAATATAAAAAAAAACCATTCAATAATCAAATAAAAAAATAGTTCTATCCACAAAAAGATGAATACATAAATTGAAAATCTATCCTCATGTTATTATCATAATCACTACTATAACAGTTAAAATTATTGTCCATATTATTATCAAAACAATTTAAATAATTAAATTGTGTTGAAAAATCATTAAAAAAAGGAAAAGATTTTTGTATGAAAAAAAAAAACTACTAAAATTATCATGATTACTGCATAAATAGTCAAATCATAAAAATCATCTAATCCAAAGAAGAAAAAAAAAAGCAAAAAAAAAAAAAGAGAGAGAGAAAAAAAGAGTAATATTAATAGTAAAATGATTATTATAATAGTTAAAATTATTATTAATATTATTGTCAGAACAATTCAAATAATTAAATTGATTTGGAAAATCATTAAAAAAAATGAAAAAAATTTGTATAAAAAACAATTAAAAAATAACAAATGAATTAATATCAAATATTAATAAAAAAATAACAATAAAAAATAAATTAAAATGAAAAATAATATATATAAAATTAATTCTAATTAAAGGATAAAATTAAAACAAAAAAGAATTGGAGGACCAAAAATAAATAATGGTGATTGGTTTCATTTTATAAAAATCAGAAGAAAAGGGACTGAAATCAAACTTTGTATATATTACCAATTTCAATTGGAGGGCTAAATTGAAGAAATTAAAACATCCATACCGGAAAAATTGAAGGAATAAAAAATCAATCAAAAATCAAAAGTATAAGGACTGAAATAAAACTTTCTTATATAATCAGTTTTAATTGAAGGGCACAATTGAAAATAAAAAAAACTTTAATTTCAATAAATCAGTAAGAAAAACGAAATCAAAACACCAGGGACCAAAATAAACTTCAGGCCAACATCGGGGACCGGAGCATAATTTGCGGCGGCAGGAGAGAGAAAAGAGACCGCCGACCAAAACACGTCCACCGTCGCTCACCCGGAGATATGTGACCGGAACTCGCCGCGACGGAGAGGAGAGGGCGTCCCGGCACATCTTCTGGTGTGGCGGAAGAGAATTTTTGACGGCGGGAATAAGCCACACGCGTCGCCTAAAAGGAGCGTCTATGCCGGACGCTGCTGGCGCGTTTGTACGACGCGCCAGCAGTTAAAACGAAAAAAATAATAAAATAATAGGTAAGAACTGGCTTGCCCCTGGACCCACCGATATTTACGAAAAAACTGGGGAGGAAAAGACGGCGGTAGCCCTGGTTACTGTGTGCTATTTTGTCTTTATCGGGGCCCTTTTTCGTCTGCGCACTGTGCCAAAAAAGATGGAAAAACCGAGAGAGCCCCTGACTACTGTTAACTATTTTTTCTTTTTAGGGGGCTATAAACGACAATACACTGTTCACAGGCGGAAAAAACAAAAAAAAAAGGTAGACATACACTCGCGATGCACCGGGACAAATTGCGAGTCCACAGTGCTTTGTGTCTTGTGCTACAGTAAAAAAAGCCACAGTAAAACAACAACAACGTTTATATTATAGTTAATATATATATATTGCTATATGTATCTTGTGATGGTAGAGAATTATGAAAAAATTTCATCCATTTTATAAATATTTTTTTGGTTAATTAATTTAAAATAATTTTTGGAATAAAATTAAATTCATATCTAAAATATAACTTTAACAATTATAATGTACCACATAGCGAGATAAAAAAAAATGTTGTAATTGTTTTTTTTTTTCCAAAAATGATATAGTATTTATTCAAAAAAATCTATATTTTCTTAAAACTCTTGTTTATTGTTCTCATTTCATGCACAAACCCTTAAAAAGTTTATTTTTATTAGATTATTTGAATATCATCATTTTAGTTTATGAGGCTTTTATCCGATAATTTGGTGAAATTAATCAAAGACAATTAATTTTTTTTTGACTTGAAATAACGGGAAAAAATGTTCCAAACATCCCTAAACATAAAATCACACAAATCATTAATTGTGCTAAAGATCTAAAACAGTAATTAACTAATAGTATTACAACCTTGACATTACATTTTAAAAATAATTTTGAAATTTTTTAATTTTTTAATTTTTAATTTTACTTTAAATTAATTTTTTGTTATTTTTAGATAATTTTTTTTCATGTGCTGGTGTCAAAAATAATTTTTTTTTTTTAAAATATTTGATATATTTTTAAATAACTACACTTCCAAAAAATCACGTGGCTTAAACAAATCTTGTATTAATCCTTGACATTGACATGATAAATAATATTCAAAGCTTGTTTAATTAGAAGCTTACTCATGAAATAACATGTATTTGATACTATAGTGGCATATTTTTTCTCTTGAAAATTTTTTAATTTTATTTTAAAAAAAAATAATATATTAAAATCATTGAACATGCAAAAAATAAATTAATATTTTTTTAAATTAAAAATATATTTAAACATAAAAAACTCTTTTGCTGGATAATATAATCACATTCAATTCTCAAGCTACTGAACTGGATATATATAGGCAGAGTGATTTTAAATTAAGCCCCAAATAGTCTTTTCACATGCGAGTGACCCAAGACAAGAGAATTAAGCACAAAAAAAAAAGAGACCGTCTAAGTGGGCCATTCTAAATTCTACTCAGAGATATTCTTTTTCTTTAATTTTCCCGTTGGTTCATCATTTTTTCTCTCATTTTCTCTAAGCTCTCTCTCTCTCGCTCTGTTTTTTTTTTTTTTTTTTCCGCTTGCTTTCGCTCACTCTTTCTTTCGTTCTCTCTAATATGAGAAGAGGGTGCATTTCACACCACCACCGGTTATGAATCCCACCACTGAACCACCACAACTTCAGCCACCTCAACCACCTCAACCCCACCGTCACTCAACTTCTTGTGACCGTCATCCAGAAGAACATTTCACTGGTTTTTGCCCTTCATGCCTCTGCGAGCGTCTTGCCGTGCTCGATCCCAACACCTCCGCCGCCGCTTCTTCTTCCTCTTCCCGCAAACCCACTGCCACCGCCGCCCTTAAAGCCATCTTCAAGCCTCCCCAACCGTCGAGCTCTAACAATAATAATAACAGCAGCAAGTCTTCGTTTTTTCCCGAGCTCCGCCGTACTAAATCCTTTTCTGCCTCTAAAAACGAAGGTTTTTCTGGGGTTTTTGAGCCTCAAAGAAAATCTTGTGACGTTCGAGTGAGAAATACTCTTTGTTCTCTCTTTAATCAAGACAACGAAAGAAATCCATCTATTAAAAAAGAGCCCTTTAAAGGAGGACTTGAAATCGAGGCTGTTGAGCCCAGAATCTCTTGTTCTAGTGTTCGAGGTCCAGTTTTTGAGTCTAAGGAAGAGGGCGAAATCGAGAACGAAACCGACACTGAAAATGAGAATGTGAATGCCAATCTTGGTGGAGATGTCTTGGCAAATGGGGTTTTAGAGGAGTCTAATTTGACAGCGAGAAACTCGAATGCAAACCCAATTGATGAGATAATAGAGGAAGAGGAAGACTACTTCGAAGACGACGAAGAAGGGATTGTTATAGAGCCAGAGCCAGTTCAACAAGCAGTTTTGGAGGAGCTTAAGACCATGAAGGACCATATAGATCTTGATTCGCAGTCTAAGAAGACTTCAGGGAGGGATTTTAAAGAGATTGCTGGTAGTTTCTGGTCTGCTGCCTCTGTTTTTAGCAAGAAATTGCAGAAATGGAGGCAAAAGCAGAAGCTTAAGAGGCAGAGAAATGACGGTCCGTGTTCGGCTACATTGCCTGTGGAGAAGCCAATTGGGAGGCAGTATAGGGAGACTCAGTCAGAAATTGCTGATTATGGGTTTGGTAGAAGGTCTTGTGACACGGATCCGAGGTTCTCTCTTGATGCCGGGAGGATTTCTTTTGATGATCCTAGGTATTCTTTCGATGAGCCTCGTGCTTCTTGGGATGGATATCTGACTGGAAGGACATTCCCAAGAATGCCTACAATGGTTTCTGTTGTTGAGGATGCTCCTGTTAATGTTGTTTTAAGGTCTGATACTCAAATCCCGGTCGAGGAACCACCACGAATATCTATGAATTCCATCAATGAAGATGAGGCTGTCCCTGGTGGGTCTGCTCAAACTAGGGATTATTATTCTGATTCTTCCTCGAGGAGGAGGAAGAGTCTTGACAGGTCTAATTCTATTAGGAAGACTGCCGCAGCTGTGGTAGCGGAGATTGATGAGTTGAAGGCTGCTTCCAATGCCAAGGTGACACCAGCTACTGTGGATTATATCCATGGACCTAAGTTGGCGGTTCCTGATAGGGACTTTAGGGATTCAAACTCGAATTCCTTGAGAGATGACTGTTCTGAGACTTTTGACATGGGTTTTAGGGACAATGCATCTTTGGTGGGGAATGGTGAAAGGAAAGGGGCCAAGAAGTCGCGGAGATGGAGCAAGGCATGGAGTATTTGGGGATTTATACACCGGCGAAGTGTCAACAAAGACGATGATGAAGATAGGTATAGCAGAGCAAATGGGGTTGAGAGGTCTTTTTCAGAGTCTTGGCCAGAGTTGAGAGGGGAACGTAATGGAGATGTAAGAGGGGGGTTCAATCCGAAGATTTTGAGGAGCAACAGCAGTGTTAGTTGGAGGAACTCTCATAATTTTGCAGGTGGTGGGTCTTTTAGCAGTGCAAGGAAGGGCAGTGCTGAGACTAATGGTAATGGGAGAAAGAAAAGGGATGAGTTCGTGTTGGAGAGGAACAGGAGTGCAAGGTATTCACCAAACATCGTGGAAAATGGACTCCTGAGGTTCCGCTTGACGCCACTGAGGAACAGTCGTCGAAATGGGTGGGGGAAGAGTAAGTCTAGTCATGCACAATCCTTTGCAAGGAGCGTGTTGCGATTATACTGAATTGGCAAGTCCATAAGGTGTTTCTTCGGTTTAATGTTAATTTTGATGCATTTGTTGTGTAAGCACATATGCCTAATGTATTCTTCATCAGTTGGTTGATGGGTTGGATAAAAACACCCCTAAATTTGTTGCCTTTACTGTGAGTTGCATTGCTTCTTCTCAATTATTCTAATAACAAGAAATTTCTAGTGTTCTTTTCTCAGTGTTTCCAGTTGTTAATTGCTGAATTGATTTTTCCGGTCCTCATTTTGTTATGCTCCTTTGTCTTTTGTACCAAAACTGGCTAGGGCATAAAGAATGTGTCCCTATTCGTGCGGATGTGCTTGCCCTTGAATTTAATTGGGTTTTCCCTTTTCATCCTTGTCCTACATAGCATAGATTTTGCTGATGGACTGTGCGAAGGCTGCAAGGTTGTTTCAGACATCTTACTTCAAATTTTTGGCATATTACATATTCTTTGGGACAAAAATTGCATTGATGTGGGCTCGTGCACTCTTGCTTTTATCATTGGTTCCATATCACCATGTAATGCCAATTCGTTCAATATTGACAGATCAGGCAACTTTTTAATTTTTTAATTTGAGTAATGTTTCTCTGAGCTAATTGTTTCGATCCTGGAGCTTCAATGGCTCTACGTGCTGGTAATACATTTGCATGCTTGGATACAAGATCATGTGAACATTTATTTCAAATTTTGTTCTTTTCTTAAATTTCCTAGTGATTTAGAACTGGATACTCCAAGCAGGAAGCCTTGCAAGATCTCCACTTCATGCGTACAGCAATAACATGCAGCTCTGGTACTTGATTGAAAACAGTGGTAGTTGAGTTGATTGATGCAATATCCGGATTCTTTTGTCTCCAGTCTGCATGTAGTTAGTTTTGTTCTTCTCTTTTGCTCTCTGCCACGAACTTGTGAAGTCATTACAGTGTTTTTATCACGGATTTGGGGCTTGTGGTATTTGCTGTCTTCCATGCTGGATAAATTTCAAACAGTGTAGATTGCACATGCGTAGGAGTTTATCAAGTTATACTGCTCGGTGTTCATTTCATGCTTTTCTGGTGGAGTTTTTTCAGAGCTCGGAGCTGTGCCTTCACAAAGCCACGCAAGAGAGTTTTTAGTGTCCGGTATTCCCTAGCTCCAAGTCTAACGATTTTTTTCCCCAACAATGAGCTTATGGCTTTACAATCTGCATTTTATGAGAGTTACGCCTAAATATGCAAACTCAATACAAGGGCTCAGCTTTAAGGCTCAGTGATGCGTTGCCAATTACAACCACAATGTTTGATTGACCAATAGCAGGCGACTCAAAATGCTCCTTGAACATCTATGTAGGGCTCCAATCCCATTTTACCTGAACAGAAATCAAGCTAAGCAATGATTATTTCATGTGATTTTTTTTTTATTTTTGTTCTCATATTTGGACATCAAAGGGATCTAGCTGATCAATTTTTTCAATCAAATGAACTTGAGATCATGCTTTCTGCTTTTTCTCTATATCTGAAAAGGCTCCATGATCAACAAATTTGCCTCTAAAGTCAAAAGGTGACTAAGAAAACATCCCAACATGCTCTCCTTCATGGTGGATATAAAGAAAGAAAGGGGAAAGAAAAAGAGAAAAAGGAAAGAAGACGGGGCGGGGAACCCAATGAAAGTCTTGTTTACCCCATCAAGGCTCAGTGTGAACTTTGAAGAGGGCTGTAATAGTTTTCTTCCTTTCTTCTTCTTCATTACCTGCAATATAAAATGCGTCCTAGTCCTAGTTTTACTATTTGAATTCATAATAATTCTTACTATTTATATACAGTCATGAACAACGATTATGGTAGACAGCCATGTTGGTAAAAGGTGTAAGATTAAGCAGTCTTGCGAAAGGATCTGGGTTCGAATCTCATTCTCCGCATATTATGTTTTGAAATTGGGCGAATCTACAATAATAGTTACTATTTATAAACATTAGCGTTAACCATATTAGTCAATTTGGGGTAGTCGCATTGGTAAGGCGTGAAATTAAAGCAGATTTTTGATAAGGGCTGGGTTCGAGTCCCACTCTTCACAGTTTTTAATTTTGTTTGAAAATATGATGGATTTTTTTTAAAAAATATTTTTTATTTAGAAATATATTTAAATAATATTTTTTTTTAACATCATCACATAAAAATAATATAAAAATATTAAAAAAACATAAAAAAATATAATATTTGGACAATGTTTATTTTCTGCCTGTATTTATTTGAAAATGTGATTTATTTTTTTAAAAAAATAATTTTTTGTTTAGAAATATATTAAAATGATGATTATTTTTTAAAATTATTTTTAACATTAGCATATAAAAATGATCTAAAAACATTAGAAAATATCTTTAATTGATGTCATCTAAGATCTTAATAGTTTTTTTAAAATTTTTCATTGGTGATATGCATGAATTTTCAAGACAAAGTATTATATTATTATAAGTCTTGGTAAAAAAGGAATAACCAAGATCAAGACAAAGTATTATATTATTATAAGCCTTGGTAGAAAAGGAATAACCAAGAAAAATACCAACATTAAATTTTGAATCAAACTTATCTGAATTATCTTTAGTATTAAAAATAAAATATTTTTAACAAACAACTTTAAAATATATGACGTGAGTTTACTACCTCTCTAAAGCTCAATCTAGAGCTTTTTTTACTTATGGCTAACACACACACACATATATGTATTTAAATATCAAATTTATTTAACATAATTTTTTGTCATTTCTTTGAGCATAGTAATTTTTCATTTTCACAACCCCATTAGGACTAGACCTGAGCCCACATAACTTGATTCTTAGCCCTGCGACCAACTTTGCAACAACTTGTAAACATGAATTATATAATTCACTAGCCATATTGCTCACGTGCTGCCATAGGCATTCCTGTGTATATAATTTCACATAATTAAATCCTAACGATAAGTTTACATTATATAATTAAAAAAAAAATTATAGATCATGAAATAAAATGTGTAAATTTTTAAGTGGAGTTTTTTGCGCAAGCGCAAATTATATCTTTTGGAATGTAGCCACTGTGTTACAAAAGATAACAAAAGAGTGCAAACTATATAACTTGAGGATCAGTGCAAAAACGAGGGATATCAAGGTGAAGAACGAAGCTAAGTCCCCTCTTCAAAATCAAATAATTCTTCTCCTTCCTAATTCTCTTGTTAAAAAAAAAACATCAAAAGCAATTAAATAAAATGAAAAAAATTTGATGTCAATCAATTGAAAATTGTAGTAAATATCTCAAAAAGGATTAGTGTAAACGATCTATGGTGAAAATTAAAAATGAAACAATTTTTTTTTTAGCTGGCACCTCATCATTTTCATCAAGAGTCACTGCTTTTCATCCAACCATAGCCAGGTAGCACACACAAATATATTTGCAGTTGAAAAATCATTAGATCTAGTGGGGGAAAAACACAAATATAACCAGCCTGAACAACAAGTTATCAAAAGAGAAAATGCAAAACAAAGGCTACATTTTGCATGAAAAACAACAAAAAACCAATCTTATATTTTAAATACAAATGCAAAACAAAAGATAAAAAATTGTGTCATATTTCTTTAAAAAAATGTATGGAAAAACCAGTTATTAACAGAGAAAATTCAAAACAAATGTAGCAAATTAGCAAAAGAAAATCGAAGAACTAACACAATATGTTGCAAAAACCATTGCAGCCATTAAGGAAAAAAAACAAAAAAAAATGAAAAAGATTACAACAAAACTGGAGCCTTAGAAAACCATCATGCCAAACTATAGCAAGATAGCACATGAATATATAGTTCCAACTGAAAAACTCAATATTTCAAACAATTAAAAAAGTCAGCATACCATGACCAAAGAACCAGTAATTGACAGGGATGAAATGCAAGATAGGTAGTTAAAAAACATGAAACACAGAAAAGAAAGTGTCATAACAAAACATAAATATATAAACAAAAACAGTAGCAAAATCACCCCAAAACAACAATACAATGTTCCAAACATAACTGTAAAATAAAATAACTTCAAATACCTTACTTCAACTATAAAAAAACAACCACTATTCTAATTGAAACAATAGACATGGAGAACTATCTTTGGTAGTTTATTTCCAAACAACAAAACCATAGCAAAACAACATGAAAAATAGTAAAGGCTTTTACAGGGCAAACACAATATAAAGACAATAAAAAAGCATGAAAACAATAAAAAAAAAATGTTGAACCAAAACATAAACAAAAAAGGAAAAAATAACAACATAATGTAACAA
Organism: Salix dunnii; assembly: GCA_015731905.1. NCBI lineage: Eukaryota > Viridiplantae > Streptophyta > Magnoliopsida > Malpighiales > Salicaceae > Salix > Salix dunnii. Next base: position 11,958,034 of record CM027674.1, read on the forward strand.
AGTGTCTTGAACAAAATATTGTAAAACAACCAGCACGTAACCTCAACAACAATACAGACAATCTCGACAACAATAGCAACAACAGAAGAAAAAATACAACCAGTAAGTAACTATAAAAAAACATAAGCATTAACCTTAACAACAACAATAAGCATTAACCTTAACAACAACAATAACCACCTTAAAAACAACAACAACAACACTTAAAACCAACTGAATGCATAACCTAGTTACATGGCTAATTATGTGTGTGTGTGTGTGTGTGTGTGTGTGTGTTGATTGCACTATGCCTCTCCAAATATTTTATTGCATGAGCATTCACCTTACTATCAAAAACTGAGAATATATATGTTTTTTAAGCAGCTTGTTGAACTTGTCCAATAAAAGAACAAACAAAGCCATGATCATCAAACTTAGGTTTGATCCAAACATATCCACAAAGCAATATCAAAAGAATCTAAACCTTATAATGAAGACTGAAATGTGGATGTTGAGCAACAAACTTTATCATTTTTTGAAAAATCAAAGCCAATTTTATTATGTACAACATAATAACATATCCTGTTGTTGTCTTTTGACTCTATATTAACAAAAGATGAATTCATTGCTACTTGACTATTGATCTAATTCTAGGGCAGAAAATCAAAAAGCAAGATAAAAAATAAAGAGCGAGGTGGTAATTTTATACAGTAAGGACAAAATCCTTGAGAATCATGGTCATTTTCATTAAAGCATAAGCTTTCTTAAATGCAATTTCTAATCCTTATTTTAGCAAATTCTAAAAGAACTAAAAAAAAAAAAATCCCAACCTCGATAAAAGATGATAAAAAGAAACTCTTAAATTGTACAAACAATATGTAGAAATGAAAAGGCAAAAATAAATATCACGAAAGAAAATATTATTTTATAATCTGCGAGTTTTCTTTTAGCTAGTGACTCATCTTTTTCATCAATAATGATTGGTTTTTGCTTGAGATGACTGTAAAATTAAGGAAAAGAAAATATTATTGTATAAGGAAGCTTATTCTAAGATAATGCAGGTGATGCAAGGAAATAAATATCATGAAAGTGTTTTGCATTGACTAAAAGCATTAAATTTGAATTAATAATTATATTTGTGATATAAGAAAACTGACAGATTTTCTGAACGGGTATTGCTACAAGTCAAAGCCTTCTTAGCTTTTGGATGCTGGCTGTCTTTGTCAGTGTCGGCCAAAATAATGCTTTGTTGATGTTGAAATGGTAAGGTGCTGGTGTTAATGGAACAAGTATGTATGCTTAAACCATTCATGAGTCTTCTACAGCCATGGTTGTGGGAGTGGTCGAAAATTCTATTCTAAATTGTTCTAACTGAGTTATTGAAGATTGTTTTATGTCTTCATTAAATACATTTATAACTTATATGTCACATCTGCTGAGGGCTGATTTATAGGCCCAACAATGTAGCTGAAAGATTTTCATTTTGTTTAATATTTCAGTCATTTATGATGGTACCACATAAGGATTAGTAATTTTTTTGTCATAAATGAAATGATGTTTTGAGGCGTTGAAAAAGTTCTCCAAGTTTTTTTCCAGATAGCAAGAAGTTTGTAACATCGTTGCAATCAGTGACAATGCAGTTCACCTTAAATCTGCATCAATATGTCGATAGTTATTTATAATTGAGTAAAAATATAATTGTATGTTTTTTTTTTAAATCTATTTGAAATAATAGATTGTGTGTTGAATCTTTTTCACTATGGAATTGGTGCAGAGTCTGGAGGCCCATGTTCAATGCATCTAAGGTTGTTCGAGGGGCCAGAGAGTATTTTAGTGCATTTTAGGCATGTTTTGCACCACCACCCATTATAGAGATCATAATCAGTAATGGATGCTTTGCAAGTAAAACACATGTTCTGCATTGATCAAGGAAAAAGTTATCATAAAAGTTGAAAACTAATGTTAAAAGAGCATGCATAAACATTAATAATAAAACCTTATACTGATATGGGTCCATGCATAAGATCTCTTTAATTGTCTTTTGGTTTTCATTGATTTGTCGATCCAATGACACGATGACATTCGAAGATGGAGGAAATGTATGGACATCAAGTGGCATCTGACCATAATTGAATTTAATAAAGTTCGATATAGTTAGCAATACATATATATTGCTTAAGTAAAAACCAAATGCTAAATATTTTGAGAATATTAGGGATTTACAATTACTTATATGGCAAAACTTCTAGAATATTTGGATTGAAATACCAGAGTAAAGCAGCAATCCTAGTCAAATTTGCTACACCTAAATGCAAGCAACAAAAATAGAAGAAATAACAAACATTAATTAGAAAAAAAATAGTATCTATAAAATAAAGAAAAAAACTATATAATGCTATTGTGTTAAAAACAAGCAACAAACCTTGAAATTTTATAACTCGAAACCCTGCAGAAACAACAATAACAAAAGATTCTTGTGCATTAATGATATTATCATTAAAGCTTCAAGCAATGTCGCCCCATAAAGTAACACGCAGCTCTTCCCCCTTGTTTCAATTTTGAAATCTTTACATAAAACATTGAAAAATATAATCTAGAAATGTAAATTTGACAGTAGAAAAACCTTATATTCTCAATGATGAAATCTCTTTTATCTTCAAGCCTATGACCTTGAACTAATATCTTTTTAATTGGTTGGATTGCTTTAAGCCTGCATAGAACATTTAAAATAATTGCTATATTAATTAAATAGTATATTAGGTATTTTTTTCCCATAATTTGAAATAATTTTTTTGTGCACATCTGTAAGAATCATTGATCTCTTGCCTTTGGTTAAAACATGCGTAAAATCAATAAGGTGAAAATGTTATCATGGTGCATCATGTTTAACATAATCAATATATGTTATCTTAGTATCAGACTTTAAGTTGATAATTTTCTTTTGATCAACCACAATATTAACAAATTGATTTTCATAGGTGTAGAAGTCTTTAATCTCAACATTACAACCCTCAGTTATGTTAAGATTAAAATATGTTACATCTCTTGCTTTTGACGATCCTTTTATGGCTCCACCCTACCATGTAAAAATTGAAGCAAATTAATATGAAAATTATGAAGACGCAGTTGAAATCCTTAAATGCTAATAAAATAAAGAATGGACAACCAAGATATCCACCCTTATTTTTCTAATTAAATACCATTTATATTGATGAAAAAATGATTACAACCACATGAAAACAAAGGAAGAACATCAAAATATGGATGGTAGAGTATTTCATCTAATTCCAACGTGAAAAGAAATGAAAAGGATTTTTAAAGTATCTTGGAAAACCGTAACAAAAGAAACGAATACACACACACACAAACATATAACTATAAACCACAAAGGATACCAAGACAAAACTAAATAAGATATTGAATTCCATATAGGACATCTAAGTATAAAAATTGCATAAGTTATCGAAAAAACATTATGTTAAGTATAAGAACCTAATGGTCAACCAAAAGATAATTGAAACTACTTGTTTGCTCATTTTTTATTGGCATCCAAACGCAGCTAACCTTGGCTTGTATCAATGAATAAAAAAGATACTTCTTGATATTTTTCAAAGGAACCACCATCAATCCGCATCACCAAACCAAAAATAAGTTGATGTGGATGGTGAAAGTAATATAAAAGTATGCACACGAATCTCTAAAAAATAATAAATAGCTTGAAATAAAAATAAAAACATGCATATAAAAGAATAAAGCTAGAATATAAGACAAAATAATAATTTTAAATGAAAAAAAACCTTTTGGCAATGCATTGAGGACATTTTTGTAAACAATATTTTTAGCATGATCAAGTTGTTTCCTTTCCTAGTCACATGAAATTATTTTTAAACCTTTTTTGGATGTAACTCTTGAGAGTGCAATATATAGCTGACCATATGTAAAAACTTGTTCCTTTAAGAAAACACCAACAAATTTCAGTGATCGCCCTTGGCTTTTATTGATTTTCATCGCCTAGCATAATCTTATTGGAAATTATCTTCATTTAATTGTGAATGGGCATTTGCCATCATTAATTGGGAAGATAATTCTTGAAATAAAAACTCGATCACCAATGTTAGAGCCTGTAATTATTTGAGCTTCGATAATCGATCAACAAGTTGTGTGATGATAAGTCTTGTCCCATTATATAAGCCTATCATTGGGCTAAGATTTCTAGGCAACAAAATTGGCGCTCCCAATTTCAGAGCAAGAATGTGCAAAGAAACACCATTGAACTCAAACTGGTTTATAAACTCCAATGGATATAATAAGTCTATATTGTCATCAACATTGCAAGATGTGTCAATAGAATCAGTGCTAAGATAAATGCGTTAAGGACCATGTGTAACACTAAGTATGAAATTATTGATTTCAGTAATAGTGATGTTTTTAGGTGTGACGATAGCCCTTTCTCTAAAGTAAGATGGTTCAAGAGCAGACAACTCAATGCCTGGATAAATGGTTGAACTATAGCTATAATTAGATCATCAGAAGTATCAAGCTGCAAACCATTTGGAATTTTTACTAAGGATTCATCCAGGTCATCGAAAAAGGCACATTACAAAGTTCCCCGTTACCTATGTTAAGAATCCATTCAGCAAAACCTCTAATTTCTTCAACTTCATCAGGACCTTGGGCATCAACTAAGAATCTCATATTTTGTTTCAGCAACATAACTGTAAATTTTGGTCAGAGTGGGGAACTGCTTAAAGAAGTATTAATAATATCTTTTTTTGTTCCTCTAGGGATAACAGGGAGAATCTGACAAAAATCTCTACCAAGTAAAACTGATTTTCCACCAAAAGATTAATCATGGTTGGAACCACTAGCTTGTCCCAATATATCACTCAATGATCTATCCAATGTTTCAAAACAGTACCGATTATTCATTGGAGCTTCGTCCCACACAATAAGCATTATCATCTCAATCAACCTTGAAAGATGAGTATTTTTCTTAATCTCACATGTTGAGTTCTCATTTATAGCAAGAAGGATCTTAAACCTTGAGTGAGTCGTACGCCCACTCGATATTAAAATAGATGCAGTCCTTAACAATGCAGTAGCAAGAATAATCAATTCTTCAGATCTAATATGATTAATAATTGAATGCCACAAAAAAAATATTCCTGTGCCATTATGCCCATAGATAAAAATAAGAGATTATTGATTTTTAGAAATTGATTCCATAACCTAATCATGGACCTTCTTCTGGCATGTGTTAAGCAGTGAAACTGATGCCAAATTATTGTTTTGAAGCTCAGAAACATCATAATTGAACTCTTCTCTAAGGTGCTTGTTTTTAATTTCAACCATCAAACGATCACTTGGAAATGGAAAATTATAGTCCTTAAGGGATGTTGCCGAGGCATTAAAAATTTTCTCAAGCTCATAAAGAATATAATTCTGAAGCTCATCATTAGTGAAATGAAGATCATGTAAAGAGAAAGAAGAAAAGTGGATCTTGATGTTGTCATGCATTGAACGCCAAAACTGATCGAGCAAATTTATTGGGCTAGCGATCTCACTGAATAGAGTAACACTCACAAAAAGTTGCCGAAGCTACGAGGATGAAGCAATTAAAATAGTTTCTAAAAAAGCTTCAGCCCATTCTTTGCCATCCCCTAAGAGACCCAATGCTTTGCAGGCGAGTTGAAAAGTCGGATAAACAACACTAGAGATACAACATAGATATTCAAAGTTTGTTGCTCCTTTAACATGATTCAATAGCATCCTTAAGAAATACAATTCTTCAGCAGCAAGATGCACATATGTTATACGTCCAAGAGAAAAACCTCTTGTTTCGCAAATCCATTCTTTCTGCCCAGCATCCCAAACATATTTGTTTGGAAATTGTGAGTATTATAATTGACTTGCCTTAATATCTTCCTTGTTTTGATCAATTAAGATAAGCTTGAATCTCATCGTTTCTTTCGCCTTGAACATCAACTCGACACCTATCAGACCCCTTGCTAACATACTTGAAAAGATATTTTATAAGTATTGATTGACAACAAATCTCAATATTAACATGAGCATTATAGCAGATTAAAAGTTCTTTATTGTATGAGACAACATAACAATTAAAGAGAGCAATGTCATTTTTCAAAACAAATGAGTTAGGAAAATTTCGATGCTTGTAAATATAAAAATCCATTTTCACCAAATACTATTGATTCTTTAAATTTTTTAGGGAAAAGTTGAGAGCATCTATTTCCCTTCATACACTGGGCTTTTGGCTAACAATCCCACATGGTCTTTATAGCATAAATTTTTAAACAATTCTATAACAATGATGATCATTTGCTTTGTCTGGCAGTTCTGCTAAAATAACTGAATCAACATTCTCAGGTGATCAAAATTTGTATTCCAAAGAAAGGCCAAATCAATAACTGAGTATGGGGCAAGCCTTTTTTCTTTTTAGAATTCAATAGCACAAACATTTACAAAATGACTAAAAAAAATTAAAAAATATTGTATTGAATGAATGCTAAAAAGAAAAAACAATAAGCATAAAAAAATACCAGCCACTGTTTTTCCAAAGGGCTTTCTTGATTTAATGAATGAAATCATATCATTAAGTTTGTATCAAAAAAATTCTTGCAATTATGTCATGTTTGTCTTCAGCTTTATAATTTCAGCATTTTTTTTTAATTTTCCTTTGAATTTCTAACCAATTGACAATGCAAGTGAATGTTATAAAAAGGTCAAGGTTACTATAATAACGACATATAGCCATTGCATCCTAATAATTGTTTATCATGTATCGAGGGCTTCCGGTTAAAGAAGATGGGAGGATGATTTTTCCAGCACTTGAACCATTAACATCCCCTCTTAGAATAGCCTCTTGTATGGCTTTATAAGATTCAGTTCTAAAATTCTCTTGGTGTGAGCTAATGAAGTCTAAACACTTTTGCTCTACATTCATAAATGTATTAACCAAAAATTGTTGATAAAGTCTTATGCCTTTGGTAAGAGTACTACTATCTCCTAACCTTTCTTGAATGATATAAGCATAGTATGCTCTCATCATTACTTTTTGACATTTTGTAGGAGCATAGTGCTCTTGATTTGTGAACAGAATTTGAGTATGGTAGCCATCCTTACCATAAGTAAATAAGAGTGGATACTGAGGAGACATAAATTTGGGATGCAATTTAGAGATCCTACGAAGATTTCTAAAATAAATTTCAATAATAATATCTCTTTTAGTATGTGATTCAATAATATCCCCTATAATTAAAATGCAAACATCATTAGAGGAAGGATCATCATACTGCCTTGATTCACAATCTCTCTTCCCAATCAAATGAAGTTTGAAACCCAGGAAATCATTTTCGTCAAGCCTATGTCTAATCTGACGAAACAACTTGACTAATTCATTGGAAGAATCAAGCATTGCAATAAGTTCTTGACAATATCTTAATCCAAAGATGATTGACAACAATCATGATTAAATGGTTGTAGTCGATTAACAATTTCATTGTTTGTGTCAAAGATGTAAAGTTATGCGAATCTTGGTGATTACCATCAATCGGTAGTAGTGACCCCATAAGATGATACATTGTCCATTTATTTTAAAGATATATGACCCTGACTGGGAATTAACAGTATTCTCATTCTTTGCTCCCATTGAAATGAAAGCAAACATTGAATTATAAGCACAAATGTTATTTTGAAATCTGACAGACAATGAACCATTGTCATGATTTAAAAGCTCACCAAGAAAATGAGGTGTGCTAGGAGCAGGAGACAATTTGATTTTGCCATTAGCACAACATAATGTAAAAGATAAGTTTTTTTTTTAATGAACACACCAAACACTTTGCATGCCAAAAAAAAGCATTGCAGTGCTGACATTTCCATGATTTATCACCGAAATCAAAGGGCTCAACCAAGGTTCCTGAGATAATTGAAACCCAAAAAAAAAGAGAATTAAAATCTTAGAATTTTACTAACAAAATCAAGCTGAAAGAAATGGTAAAAGATGTTTTAATAGCTCACGTTTTCTTTCTTTCTTTTGATAAAAAGATTGACCATTGTTATTATATTGGTCATGAATAATTGAGGGAACATTAATTTGATGACTTCCAACTTGATATCAGAGAAGAGAAAATGTTTAAGGATGAAGGACCAATCATGTTTGCATTTTCAGTTTGATTCATTTCTGATCACAAATTTGGACCAGAAGACGAAGAGGAAATTATGGAGAGATCTCTACAATGAGAGCCAATATGTCCATCACATTCAAAAATACTTTGGTGAGCATCCTCAACGTTCAAAGATCTAACAACGCCAACAAAACTTTCATCCATAATAGGATAGAAATCATTATAAAAAACACATGTATGATAAGCATAAGATTTTATGTGATGATCTGGTTATAGACGTTGGCGATGATTTCTCATAATAAAGCCTTTCGATGAAAAATGATTTTGAATGCAAATGTTAGTAAACAAATTTTTTTTTATAGAAGGAATGAACTTAAGCCGAGATAACTTTGACATGTTGCGTCAAGATGTAATAAATAAATAAAAACATATAAATTTGAAGGAAAAAAACCAGGCAAATAGGGAAAAAAGTGTCTTATAAATTAGAATGGTCACAAAGCTAAAAAAACATAGACGAATAAAGCATCCTTCAATAAATTATCCTAGCCTATAAATTTTTTTTTGGAGACTTTATTTCCAATCCAAGGTGATTTAATGTTGGTTTGTTTGCTTATGTAAACCTAAGTTGGATAATTATAATACATCCATTGTAGAAAATATATTATTAATGATTTCCAAAGTAAGACAATTTAATGCTAATTTGATTGCATCTAAAAACTAAGCTGGTGTTTAAAGTCATCTAAAATTGGCACAACAAGCAAAATTCACAGCTAACAACTATCTATCCATATTAGGAAACATTTGATCAATGTATTTCTAAAGCAAAACAATTTAATGTTGACTCAATTACATATGACAATCTGAGGCGTCACTTGAATAAGAAGTGATTAAAATTTGTCAAACCAACCTAAAAATTGTTGCTAATTAGCATGAATTTAGCCTACAAAATATTGTTAATGAAGTATGCATTTTTAATAAATAAGCATCATCATTGAAGTTTAACTATAGGTCCCTAAACTTAAACGAAGAAAATCAGATGTTGGTGAAATTGTCAATAAAAGAGCATATCTCGATGGATCGTTGACACATTACTATTGCGAGCCAGTGAAAAATCATAAAGCAATCAAGACACATAACATATGAATTGTGATTAAATATAGTATGAGAACCCGCTAAAAATCAAACACAAAAGCATAAAACAATAGGGATATCGCAAAAACAATAAAGAAAATGGTCCTTAATTGCTAAAGCTTCATTTTGAACAAACCAAAACCGATGTCACATATACATTAAACATCTCTTAATAATTGCTCTGAACAACTTTTTTTTTTTTTTTTGTAGAGATATCATGCCCATGCTACCTAAGTCATTTAATCTTGCTGTATGAAGATCAAACAAAAGGCCAAAAAAAAAGACTCGTTCAATCTAAACCACGGGAAAAACAGTTCAAAAAAATCCTTCTCCTGAACCTCTCATTGTTGGCTCACAAAATGAGGCTTGGAATTAACAAAATAAGCATTAACACCAGAAGAGCGGTAACCACAAAAAGTACAAAATAAGCCAAAGTAAAAAACAATGGAATTGGAATTCAAAGAGCAATGTGAAAAACTAATTCCAAGTACCTCAGTATGCCTCTAATCTAATTTGGAAAATATATCAGCCTATGACACAAAATACATTGACACACATTTGTTAATCGATTGCCTCTAATCTAATTTATAGGCTTTATTTTTTATTTGAATGTATTAACATTCACAGGGATCCATCATCTATGATAAAATGCATAGGAAAAATATGCTATTTGAATTCAAACATTTTTTTGAAATTTTAAAAATCACATGAAAGTATGCAAAAGTTTTCCATCCAAAGGGAAAATGTATAGTCATTGCAAAAAACAGGCTTAATTCTCAATCAAGTAAATCAACCGAAAGAACTAAAACAACTAAGCATGAAAAAAAAAAAGTCAAAAGAGCAACGAAACCAAAGAAGCACATGGTAGAAACAAACCTGACCAATAGTTCAGCAAAGTTTGTAGAGAAAGAGTTGAGGAAGCAAAAGAAAAATGTCTCACCTAACAAATGAACCCTTAGAGCAGCTTTGGAATAACAATTTTACCTGAAACATCTGAACACATGTATTAAGAAAAAAAACACCAAAAGTCATTTCTAATGAAGGTAAAAAAATTAACACCCTATATTTAAAGACAAATAACAACATCAGACCCGCTACATTAGCCTTGAAGAATTATGGCCATCGTTAAATTTCTAAACAACAAAACCACATCAAGACAAAGTAGACATATATACACATTACTGGAGAAAGCGAACGCTGCTAAGAACAAAACGATCAAAGTATATCCAACATAAATACTTAGATGTCAACAGCGAATAATTCAAAAATAAAGTCAATCAAGCAATAAAAACAAACAAAGAAATCAATACAATGGTTCAAGGGAAAACAACAAAATAAAAAGACTAAGTATTGCACCCAAAAGGAAAAAGTGCTAGTATTTGAATTAAAACATAAGCTCTGTGGAACTAACACTTAGACACCAACAAAGGAAATTACTAATCAAAGGCAATTAAATAGTCTCAATAAAATAGAACAAAAACAATACAACAACACTATCAAATCAAAATAGATTAAATATTGTGTAACATCCCTAAAAAAAACAACAAATATTTTAGCTAAAGCATAAGCATTGGAGCACAACCATGAGTGATTTATTTCAAGATAGCCAAAAAAATGAAGACAACACACACGCATATTCCCAGCAACATGAGAAACCCAAATAAATCAAATTTTATGCCATATCCCAAAAGAAAACACCAACATTTAAACTAAAGCATAAACATTAGAGAACAACAACAAATGATTTATCTCAAAACAACAAAATTAAAGCAAGTTAGCACATGCGCATATTTGCGAAGTTGAAGGAATCAATAGTTCCAAAGAGCAAAAAATAAATTGCAAGCCCAAATACAATTGCAAAGTCAAAATAGGCCAAAATATTGCGTCAAATTAAGAAAAATCTAGCATTTCAAGAAAAACACCAGCGTTAGAGAATCATTGCATATGATTTATTTCGAAATAACAAAAATAAATGAAAACTGCATATGTATATATTTTCATGGTTTCATGGTCTAAGAAACCAATAAATCAAAAGACCAAAAAGAAATGCAAACCTAAATAAATATACGAAGCAAAAACAAATCAACAGACCATGTCAAAACAACCAAGCATCAAACAGAAACACGTAAGAGAAAGACAACAAAGAAACACGAAAAACAACAACGGTATGGTAGAAGAGACGCATAACGAAGGCATAAACAAAACATGGAAAATAACAAGGAAAGAAGCCAAACCAAAACATCAATAAAACAATAAAAACACAAAATAAAAATTAGCTTAATATCCAACACAAAAAAACACCAAAACAACCATTACACATCCTTAACATCAGTAAGGAAAAAAATAGAAAAATAAAATAGCTAAGCATATTTATGGGTGAATAGAGATTAGAGAATGAAGAGAAAGCTTGAGTAACACAAAGAGACCATGAAGAAATGACAGTTGGATGTTTCCTGGAAAATGACTGTTTATTATGCCATACGTTACATTAAAGAAAAGCAAAAGGCATCTCTTTTTTTAATCTTCTTCTTGTTCTCCCTCTCTCACACATTTATATTTTCTACCCATTTCCCTCTTGGGGACTCCCCTTTAACTGACATATCACATGGATCAGAGCTTAAGAAATCAAAGTTTGATGCTTAAAAACACCAACTTTTGCCACCTTTTTTTGGCCTCTAGGTTTTGTTTAATTGCATTTGCATTATCTTCTTCTTATCAAGCAAGACAAATTTAATTATAGTGGAAGGAAAAGGAATGGGGAAAATGCACAACATCTTTAGCCAATCAATACTGTCATTTTCCTGTGTGTGTTTTTTTTGTCACTATCGACTGCCATTAACTAATGGTGAAAAAGTAATGGCATTTGTGATCGATGATAATAAGTGGCAAGAACATGAACACAAACAATAAACCAATAGCCAACCACCAAAAACATAAAAAAACATACCTTAAAAGCAGTACGAACAACATAAAGCACGCACTGAAGCCTTGGCAGCAACAGTTCACAATAAGCAGGCCAGAACCTTAAAAAACAACATCCAAAGAATCAGAACAAACCACTTAATAGATTACAAAAAAAAATCAGAAAAGAAAAGAAGTCAGAAAAAGAAAGCAGCAAACCAAACCAGAAGAAACAAAACCATGCAGCAAAACAAAAGACAAAAAAACAAAACGTCAAATATATAACACGTAGCTTAACCCATGAAGAATGATAGCATAAACTACTCCACCAACCACCATAAGAGAAGAAGTCAAAATAGGAGCATGTCACCCTGCCAAAAACACAGAAAAATACATGTGAAATAACATCACGAAATCCTATCAACTAAAGAAACCAAACCAGAATGCAACAGTAACAACAAAATGAACTAATAGAACCAAAGCAAAATAGTATCACCCAAACAAAACATAACAATAATTAATTTCACCTCTAAACTGAGAGCAATAAAAAAAGAACTAATCAACTCAAGTGCAAAGAAACCACACCCAATCAAACCTAATCGAGAGCAACAAAGAAAGAACTAATCAACTCGAATGCAAATAAACCAAAGCAAAACAAACTCAAAGTTCACAAGAGAAACCAAACCAATATAAAACCGAACACACCATCCAATCACAACCCAATTAAACCAATTATCCAACACCTAGCACACAACTACAAAACCCAAGCAATCCCCACCCAATTAGACCAAATGCCCAGCACCAACCACACAAAAAGCACAAAACCCAACCAATATCAACCTAACCAATAACCCAGCACCCAACGCGCAAAAATCATAAACCAAGAGAAAAGAAGCAAATGAAAAAGAAAATAAACTGAACTTCAAGCCGATCAACCCAAAAAAAACCACACCGAACAAACCAAAAACCCACACAAAATAGAGGCCAAAAACATACCTCACTGAGCCACCAACCGAACTAGCGAAACTAGCGCACAATGGTTCAAAATGAACTGAAATCAGACCATAAACCCCCTTTACCCAACCTAGTCTGAGTAGCAAATAACCCCTTGCCTTCTCTGCCCGAATAGAAATGACCCAAGACATAACACAAATAGCCTAAACATAAGGCCAAAAACCAAATACACCCCCAGAAGAAAATAAAAACACGCAGGCTCATTAAGGGCATAACGGTCTTCACACTATTGCAATCCACAATTATTCACCTCATAGTCCATAGTAGCCAAAATAGTAAAATAGCCACAACAATTATCTTTTAAGTAATGAATGCTGGTACATGATAGGAGTAAATAAAAAGAAGATGGGAGTAGAAAGATTACCCAGGTTGGGAAGATGTTTGTTGTCATCTCTGATATGCCATGAAAATGGTGGCCCACGGTGAAGATTTTGGTGGGTGTTGGAGCTGTTATCATGTATAGTTATTGGAGTTGCTACCATTGTTGTGTTCAGTTGAAACAGGAGAAGACGAGGTGCTGAGCTAAATAGGAGAAGAACTGGAGAAAAATACCATTGGACTGCTAGCTAGATATTACTGGTGTAGAATGGTTAGTTGTTGCTGGAGCATGTTGTTGAGTTAAAGATTTTCTATCTAAGCATTGTGCCTCTACTGGCGATGGGAACCTCTATTGGACACTTAGTAATGGCATGGTTTTACTAAAGGTGCAAAGAAGGGGAAACAACTTGAAAGAGGAGCTATTGTGATTGTTGTGGGAAGGTCATTTTTTGCTGCTATAACAGTTGAAAATCAAAGAGAAATTGAAAAAACTAGAGATGAGAAATATCATAAACACCAGCTAAAGAAGAATTTTTATTTCTTTGATTTCAAAGACATACTGGAATTCAATTGCTTTAAGGAATACGACCTCTATTAAAATACATAGACAAGATTGATGTTCAAAAACTAAAATAAAAAAAGATACAATTATTTTTGTATAACTAGTAACTTAAAGTTTGAGATGTGATTTGTCCTTTAGATTTTTCCAAGATATGAAAACAAGAATTGCTATGCCATAATACTTCAAGATATGTTCTGTTAAGGATCTTATTTGTGCTTATTTAATTTGTTGAGATTTCCTTAACTATTCAAACTATCATTTTGAGTTGAAGTTGTTGATAACTCTTCATCCTCTAACATCTCTCCAATATTATAACATGAATTGTGGGAGTTTTCAATCTTATCACCTTGATCGTTATGCTCAACCTTGTCACTCCCTTGACTGCCACAATTCACTTCGAGATGTTGGGTTATGCCAATTCCTTTCCTCAAACTATGCCGGGGTTAGAGGCAGGGTTTGGTTTGAAAGTTTTTAAATGCAACTTTTGACATTGATTTGGTGAGGAGGTCTACTACTTGCTCTGTAGAGAAGAAATGTAGAGTATGAGAAGTCCAAATGCAATTCGTTCATGCATAAAATGGTAATTCAACTCGATGTGTTTACTTTGAGTATGAAACACCAAATTTATTGTCATAAGAAGAACACTTATATTATTGCAGTGGAGATGTGGTATAGATGCCAAAGGAATAAAAAGATTTGTAAGGATAAAGGACAACATGTGAGTTTAGCAGCTTGTCATGGCGTGATATTCCGCTTCTGTGCTCGATCAAGAGATGATATGTTTTTTTTTTTTGCACACTAGAAGATGAGATTTCTTCTAAGAAATGTACAATATCCAGTGGTTGATCGCCTTGTGGTGGGACACCTCACCCAATCTCCATTAGAAAAAAGCACAAAGATAAAGTGTTGTATTAGACGTAAAATGCAAACCTATATCAATTATGCCTTAGACATATCCTCCAAACTATTTTTAAATGCACAATGGTAGGAGCATGCATGAACTATAATGCATAATTGACACTGTGTGAAATATTTGATCTTGTGAGTGTTAAGTATTGTAAAGCACCAACAAGTCCTCTAAACTAACTCATAACTTCAAATAAGACATTATCAGATGAGATCTTGGCTTTGGCTTCAAGAGATGTGCTCATAGCTTTGCAATCAACCATATTATCATTCTCAAGGATGAAAAGAGAACAATAAGATTGAGACAAGTAAAGTCCATCATGTGTTTGAGAGATCTTAATGCCAAGAAAATGATGGATTTGTCCAAAGTCCTTCAAAGATCAAGAGTTGAATAAAAGTGGATACAAGAGTTGTGGAGGAACCTGTGACGAGTATATCATCTACATAAAAAAAGAGAATTAGTGTTCAAAGATTAGAGTGAAAAATAAACAAGAATAAATCAGCTAGGCTACAAAAAAAATCCTTATTTAAGAAGAAAAGCACTAAACCGATCAAACCAAGCATAAAATGCTTATTTGAGAGCTTTTTGAAGCTTGCACACATGTTTGGGATGTTCAGGATCAACTGTTTCTACTGGTTGTTCCATGTATATGTCTTTTGAAATTAAAGCATGAAGGGATGTATTTTTTATGTCAAGTTGACATATAGGTCATTCTTAACAAGAGCTGTAGTTTTGACCATTCAAATAGTTCTAGGTTTGATGACTGGAGAGAAGGTTTTAGTATAGTCTAGACCATCCACATGACGATACCATTTTGCCACAAAACATGCCTTGAGAAGATTTAAGGAACCATCAGTTTTGTGTTTTGGTTTGAGAACCTATTTTGACCAAATAACATGCATGCTTGAGGTGCGTTGAACAAGCTGCTAGGTTTTATTTTCATTTAGGGCTTAAAGTTCTTCATCCATTTCTATTTTCCACCCTAGATGAGCTAGAACAACTAATATAGTATGAGGTTTATGAGGAATAATGGCTAAGAATATGGAGGAAGTCAAGGCATATTTTAGATTGGGTTTAATAATTTCTTTTTTGAGATCAAGTGACCATTGATTGTGAGAGTTGTGTTCATAGTGCTTGATTTTGGTGAGGTTGGGATTGTGAGCTAGGTAGACTAGGTTCAATGTTAATATGAGGTGTTTAAGGACTGCTCAGGCATTCCAGCTTGCAAATGGGATGATTCTTGATCAGAATATTATGGAAGCTCCATTTGTGAGCTTTTATTGGTGAAGGATTGCGACACATTGAAGGCCAGTGTAATCCTAAGTTGCTGACTTTTCATATAAGTTCGAGGAGGAACCTATAACAATATTAGAGATCAATGTGAGTAATGGTATAATAGGTAGTGGACTTGAGCAATGTGGATTTAATGTTTGAGACTCAATTTTGATAGTATGAGTAGTGTTAGTATAAGGCAACAAAAAGTAAAAAATGTTTATGACATGTGATGTGGGTGGTACAACGTTTTGTTTCTGAGTGTTTTTATCATAAAAAAATTGCTCATCATAAACCATATATAAAAAAATTATGCTAGAAGAATGAAAGCACTTGTATCCTTTATGTTTATCAACCATATCCCATAGATATGCAAAGAACAATTTTTTGGATTAAACAAGTGTTGTCGTGTATCCCAAGTGTAAGGAAAACATTTGGAACCAAAGACACAAAGTGAAGTGTAATTAGGGTGAGCACCAATAAGTGTAAAATATGGAGTTCATAGTTAAGAGCAAATAAAGACAAACAATTTAATAGGTAGACAACAATTGAAAAGGCTTTTACCCATAAAAATAAAGAGGCACCGTTATGAAACAACATGGTCATTCTGAGTTCATGTATTACCCCATGTTGCCTTTCAACCATACTTGTTTTCTCTGGAGTATATGGACAGGATACTTGATGTATAATTCCAGTGGAGAGCAAGTGAGATGATAACTTGGAGTTTATGAACTCTCTTCCTTCATTAGAGTGAAAAACCTTATTCTTTTTATTAAATTGTCTACTAAATATTATTAAAAGGCTAATTAGACATTTACAAAATCAGATTTATTTTGTAAAGGAATGATCCAAGTATACTTAGAAATTTTATCAACTAAGCATGCATAATATCTAAATTTTCAAATAGATAAAACAGGAGTAGGTCCCTATAATCATCATAATGATTTTTTTTAAAAAAAATGTTAGAACTTAAATATATAGAACAAGAGAAAGGTAATCTACTAAGTTTTCTTAGTTGGCGACTATCACAGATATGTTCAAGTTTTACATTGCTAATAACATTAATTATCCTTTCATTTTAAAAAAACTATAAAAGAGAGGACTGTGGATGTCATAAGCGTTGATGGAAAATGTTCATGGAGCCAAACTTGAAATGATGAGAGAAATAGAGCTCCACAAGGTGGGAAGAACATAGAGATCACCCTTGCTCTTCTCTGTGATCATTACTTGTCTTGTTTGTCATTACTTTGCACAAAAATCAACATTAGTGAATTCACAATTAACAAGGGGCTGATTTGTCAGTTAACTTATTAAGAACATATTTTTTTTCAAGTGAGAGACAAGTAAGACGTCATAAAGAGGTAGTTTTTGCTTGAAATCCTCTTCCTATTGAAATGAATTTTTGTTTGTTGCCTTGATATCCTGATTGTTGATATCTTTGTTGATGTTATCTATAGAAAGCCATTTGAGGAATGGGTGCATGGGTGACATTTGTATGGTTTGAGAACCAATTTCTTCTTTGATCAAGGATTTGAAGTTGTGAGACAAGCTTAGAGTATGATGGTCTTGGTGGTTTGAGCATGGTAGAAGTAAAAGTTTTATATTGAGGACCAAGACTAGTGAGATGACAAAATACCTTTATCTCTATCTAGGACTAGTTTCCCAATTACAGCATGATCATCGTATAGGCCTTTGAAAATTTGTTTTGTCATCTTTTTTCCAAACTTATGTTACTTATTATTTGAGTGTGAATTCTCATTCCTGAGAATCTTCAGTTTAGGTATTTTTCAGTGCATCTCAAATAAACGACATTTGTTGTATCTAAGCCTATGAAGAGACCAAACATTTCTTTAGAAAGTGTTCTAATTATCTCCCTCGAAGAAGACGATCCAACTTTCTCCATGCGATGTATGCTTTAGTTATTCTTAGTTCAAAAGTTTATGCATTTGGCATATTATCAGAATCTAGCATTTAGGTGGGGCAGTATCTTCTTCAGTTAGGTGACCGAGTAGTTCTTAGTTTTCTACAAGGGCTAAAGCTTGGTTTTATGCACAATCGATAATTTGTGGGGGCGAGTTTGGAGTAATAAAATTGTCAGCATTGAGTGAGAGTGAAATCATGGTTATTTGAAGGCTATTTGATGTGTTTGAGATGCTGGGTTGTGTTGTGCTTGTAATGGCTCTGATACCACGAAAAGTAATAAAAAAATTAGAGATGAGAAATATCATAAACACAAGCTGAAGAACAATTTTTATTTATTTATTGTATTTCAAAAACATATTAGAATTTAATTGCTTTGAGGAATATATCCTCTATTTAAATACACAGACAAGATTGATATTTAAAAACTAAAATAAAAAAGGATACAATTATTTTCGTATAACTGGTAGCATAAAATCCGAGATGTGATTTGTCTTTGAGATATGCAATTCCATGATATGATTCGAGAATTGCTATGCGAGAATACTCCAAGTCATGCTCTGTTGAGAATCAAAGATGAGCTCAATCAATTTGCTGAGATTTCCTTAACTACTCAAACTATGATTTTGGGTTGAAGGTTTTGTCATTGATACCTTTTCATCCAAGCATCTCTCCAATATTATTATAGCATAAATTGTGGGAGTTTTCAATCTTATAATATAGAATACATCAAAATAATTTTAAAATAAAAATAATAAAATAAAAATAAAAATAACTCTTATATATTTTTAAAATACTCTTAAAAAATCTTATCATTTGAGTCTGTTTGGTATTGCAATTGTTGTTGTGATTGAAGTTAAAAAAATAGTTTTATAAAAAATATTTTTAGTTAAGGTTCATAATTGAAATTGAAGTGTTTGGTTAAAATTATAGTTGAATTTGAAGTTTAATAAAAATCAATTTCATGTGTTTGGTTACTATATTTTTTATATTATCGTCAACTTGTGAAATTACTCAGTTACAAGAATAATTGTATTTTATTACTATTTTTACCAAGCTGATTTCCTTAACTCTCCTTTATTGTCATGATAATACTAAAAATTTCATGGTGCTTAAAATATTTAATAATTCTTTTCCCTTGTTTTGTTTTTTTTTAACTATTCTATTTTATAAATATTCATACTTTATCTATACATCTTGTGATGCTCACCTAAGGATTTGCTTCGTTTATTGTGTCAATCAATACTCAAGGCCCTTGCGGAGGGACAAAAACCTAAAGAGAACAACACACCAATATGATCTGTTTGGAGTGTGATCGGTTTGTTAAAATTTAATGGTTTTTTAAAAATTAAATTTTTATATTTCTAAATTATTTTAATATATTAATATTAATATTGTAAATATAAATGATTATTTTTATATTATTTCAAAATTTTTTTAAAAGTAATCCTCGGTCCTTGCAATATTCCTGCTGTTTAATACTGTATTTTAAAAATAATTATTATTTTTATTTTAAATTAAATATTTTGATGTTTTTAAATATTTTTTAATATAAAAACTAATTTTAAAATATTAAAAATATTATTTTAATCTATTTTTAAATAATAATTTATTTTTAAAAATAACACTAATCAAACTCCACAGACTTTCGTTGTGGACTTGTGGTTAAGGGGGTGTTTGGGATTGCTGTTGCGGTTGCTTTTCAAAACTTTTCAAAAAGTTTTTCGTGCCAAAATATATCAAAATGATGTTTTTTTGTTTTTTAAAAATTATTTTTGACATCAACACATCAAAATAATCTAACATACAAAAAAAAATTAATTTTTATTCAAAAAAAAAAAAATTTTTTACACCGCAGGTTTAAAGCTAAGCCAAACATGCTTTAAGCCGAAGTCTCAAACAGCCTCAACCTAGATATCTTTATTTCACCCCCAAGATCCCCCAACCACAGCAACATGTCAAAATGACACAGGAACCCCAAAAATCACCTTCACCACCACTGCCATGGTCGTGCTCCCCAAACCTCTCTCAGCAAGACAACTCTTCAAGCTCCTCAAAGCCGAAAAAAACCCACAATCAGCACTCGCCTTGTTCGACTCAGCGAGTCGCCAACCAGGTTATACTCAATCGCCACACATTTTGCTCCTCATTCTCCGTCGACTCTCTGATCCAAAACTCGTGGTCCACGTGACTCGAATAGTTGAGCTCATCAAAACCCATAAATGTAAGTGCACAGAAGATGTTGTTTTAACAGTATTAAAAGCATATGCGAAAAGCAGGATGCCAAACGAAGCCTTTAATTGCTTCCAAAAAATGGAAGAGATTTTTGGGTGCAAGCCTGGAATAAGATCTTACAATGCTTTGTTAAATGCTTTTATTGAAGCAAATCTGTTAGACAAAGCAGAAACTTTTCTTGCGTATTTCGGTACAGTAGGCATCTTGCCTAATTTGCAAACATATAATATTTTGATTAAGATTTCTGTTAAGAAGAGACAATTTGTCAAGGCGAAAGGATTGTTGGATTGGATGTGGAGTAAAGATTTAAAGCCTGATGTGTATAGCTATGGTACTCTGATCAATGGGATGATGAAAAATGGGGATTTGGTAAGTGCTCTTGAGTTGTTTGATGAAATGTTGGAAAGAGGTTTAGTTCCTGATGTGATGTGTTATAATATAATGATTGACGGTTTTTTTAAGAGAGGGGATTATGTGCAGGGGAAAGAGATTTGGGAAAGGTTAGTTAAGGGGTCTTGTGTCTTTCCAAATGTGGTTACTTATAATGTTATGATTAATGGGTTGTGTAAAATGGGGAGGTTTGATGAGGGTTTAGAAATGTGGGAGAGAATGAAAAAGAACGAGTGTGAAATGGATTTGTTTACGTATAGCAGTTTGATATGTGGGTTATGCAATGTGGGAAATGTTGATGGAGCTGTGGAGGTTTATAAAGAAATGGTCAAGAGAAGAGTGGTGGTTGATGTTGTTACTTATAATGCATTGCTTCATGGGTTTTGTTGTGCAGGGAAGATTAAGGAGAGTTTTGAATTGTGGGTTATGATGGGGAAGGAGAATTGTCATAATATTGTTAGTTATAACATATTTATCCGAGGATTGTTTGAAAATAGGAAGGTTGAAGAAGCTATTTCTGTTTGGGAACTCTTGCGTAGGAGGGGGAGTGGAGCTGATTCTACTACTTATGGAGTTTTGATTCACGGGTTATGTAAGAATGGGCATTTGAACAAGGCTTTGAACATATTGAAAGAGGCTAAAGATGGAGGAGATAAGCTGGACGCTTTTGCATATTCTTCGATAGTTGATGGCTTAAGCAAACAAGGGAGAGTAGATGAAGCATTGGGCATAGTGCTTCAGATGGATAAGTATGGCTGTAAGTTGAGTCCTCATGTTTGCAATCCACTGATTAATGGTTTTGTCCGAGCTTCCAAACTTGAGGAGGCAATTTGTTTTTTAAGAGAAATGGAATCCAAAGGCTGTTCTCCTACTGTTGTCTCCTATAACACTCTTATAAATGGTCTGTGCAAGGCTGAGAGATTTAGCGATGCATATTCTTTTGTAAAGGAAATGCTAGAAAAAGATTGGAAGCCAGACATGATCACCTA
This sequence comes from Salix dunnii, assembly GCA_015731905.1. Taxonomy (NCBI): domain Eukaryota; kingdom Viridiplantae; phylum Streptophyta; class Magnoliopsida; order Malpighiales; family Salicaceae; genus Salix; species Salix dunnii. The sequence continues at coordinate 11,979,799 of CM027674.1, forward strand.
TAGCTTATTGATGGATGGTCTCTGTCAAGGCAAGAAGATTGATGTGGCCCTCAACCTGTGGAGTCAAGCTCTTCTTAAGGGTTTGGAGCCAGATGTAACCATGCACAACATTTTGATGCATGGACTTTGCTCTGCAGGCAAAATTGAAGATGCTTTGCTGCTCTATTCAAATATGAAGCAGTCAAACTGTCTTCCCAATCTTGTTACGCACAACACACTTATGGATGGGCTTTATAAAGCCAGAGAGTGTGCGAAGGCATCGGTGATTTGGGCTTGCATGTTCAAGTATGGGTTTCAACCGGATATAATATCCTACAATATTACACTCAAGGGGCTTTGTTCTTTTGGTAGAATATCAGATGGCATTGCACTCTTCGATGATGCCTTAAAACACGGAATACTCCCAACTTCCATTACATGGTATATTCTTGTCAGAGCCGTTTTAATGTTCGGACCTCTTGATTCATTGTCCTGAAAGTAAGAATTATTTTCTGGGTTTTTATTAACGTAGTAGTTCTTATGCTCATGGATATGATCAATAAGACAGGAAAAGGGTTATCATATCTACACTTTTCCTGCTTCTACTAGAGATCTAATGATTGGCCATTGTGAATTGACAAGATTTTCCGGCAGTCTTTCAGCTACCAGTCTCATGGTTAGTTAGGGATACTAAGATTCGTACAGATTCCTGGATTTGGGAGCTAACGTTATCCTGCATCCATTTCAAAGGAATTGCTATCTGTGCGCTGGGAATTTTTATGGATAAAAGCAAGCAATGCTGTCCAAACTGGTATGAGGTTTTCAAGAAGGTCACAAGCAACTACACTTTGCTTACTGTCCATACTGGTATGAGGTTTTCAAGAAGGTCACAAGCAACTACACTTTGCTTACTTTATTTCAGGTGCAATTCCTTATTTCAAACATTTTTTTCTTAATTTTATGGAAAAACTTGCAATGTGATGGTATATTGCTTATGACAGAACCTAGTCACAACCCGCAAGGCAAACAGTGAGTGTCCACAGCCCATATGGCCAATTTTGCCCTACAACCAGTTGTTGCTTATTCAGGGCCCATAATCTTCACTTCCATTATTTGGCACACCTTTTCGAAACTTCTTTTGAAAACTCTTGTGGAGGAGCAATGTTCGGTATCAAGCTTTGTGACAATAAAAGTCCCAAGTATGTGATCTTTTTCCTCGACCTTTGAATTCTTGGGCTTTTTTCCTCTGTTTTGATCTGCTGTGCAGTGGCAAACCATCCCGCTTCTTATTGTATATATGTGAACAGTTCAAGCAATGTCACGGAAGTGCATGGCCAGAAAAAAAATCTTTGCACCAAATATGTATTAAAAATGATGATAAACAATTCTCAGAAACTAGTCATAACAACGTGAGAACTATGGTCAGATAACAGTTATAGGATAGTTGGTAAAGCATCAGGCATGGTAACCCAGTTACCTCGATCTTGGTGATGTAGTAATATCAGCAAGATCAGATGCAGATGATGCAAAAGAAAGTAGCTTGATGTATCAAATCCAAGTTGTAAGTTTTCACTTGGGGTTATTGTATCATGCTATATTCATTCAAAATGGCATGTCTAAGATTTTATACTATAAATTCATTATAATGAGGAAAAAGGCGAACTTCATTTTTCTGTCTCTGTTCCTTTTCTACTCTTTCTATTTCTGATGTTACTCTCTGCTCATTGATCAAACCTCCAAAAATTGTTCCAAGAGCTACGACTTTTCGCCAATCAGGTGAAGAAGAGATGAAGGAATTGGCAATCCCGATGCCTAGACAGACCCTAGCATCCTCTCCAATTTTGTCAGCAGTGGCTTCTTCAGCAAATTGAGTCATATAAGCTGGTTCTCATCCAAGCAGTCAGTGAGACCGATCTTTTGAGCTTGAAGCATGGAAAGCCTGTCAAGCAGCTCTTGTTTTAGTGTCCCCTTCAGGTGGGGAAGCCTCGGAGTTTGACGCATTGGAATTGCAAATGCATGGAGTTCTTTGTATTGGATGGCTTTCTAGTGTTGAAAAGACCACGCTTTGCGGGAGCAAATGTGGTGTGAATGGCTTCGAGGTTATATATATATTTTGAGGGAGAGAGCGAGGAGCGGAGTGCGAAGTTAATCACATTTGTTCATTTTGGGCCTTTCGTTGGGTGGGATATTACCCAACATATTTTCGTGTGATTGTATTTAACTAATTGAGCTATATGTGTATAATCTAAGCTAATTTTTAACAGAGTAAATTAAAAAAATGTTGATTTTATGGATCTGATTTTGGTTATTATGATTTTTTAATTAAGAAAAAGAAATATAATATTTAAATAATATAATAAATTAAAAAAAATATGAACTTATAAATATAAAGAGTGTTAATATCAATGAAATATTATTCGAAGTGTTGCAATAATATTAAAAAGTTTATAAGTCATATCTATTTTTTTTAATTGGGAATAAGTGATGAAAAGAATAAATTGGGAAAGGAGGTTAAAAAACTAATGTAGGATTCATAGTGAAAAATTAGGTGAACTGTAAATTGACTAGGAGTTGAATAAATTGTAGATTTTGTCAAGTATGATATTAGATAGAAATAATAAAGAAAGAAACTCATGAGATCTTTATGGGCTTAATAGCTGACCAATGAGGGATTACATTATATGAGATGGAAGTGCATGTGATCAAGTGAAATTGTGGTGAACTAAGGTATATTTGCTGAAGGAATGTGATTTTGAGAAAACTTAGTTACCACTTGAATTATGATTGAAAACTATGATGCTGAGAAATTGGAATTTTAGGTAGGATTCGGTATATGAAACATAGTAAAATTAAAAATGTTGGAAGTGTGTGTGCCTGAAAAAAAAAACAATTAAATTGTATTAAATAAAACAAAATAAGGTTGATGAACTTGAGAAGGTTGACATTGAGATAATGTGATTATAAAAAAAGAAAATTGCATTGTGTATACATGGGGGGAGTTATAAAAATTGCCTTTGTTGAGGAATCTAAGGAAATTGAATAGAATGAGAAGTAGGAATGAGTAAAATGAGGATTTAAATGAAAATAAAGGTTAAATTGATGAAAATAAAACTAGAAATAATTATTATATATAAACTTGGTTATATTTCTTGTATTTTTAATGGTTTCATCTATGATCGGAAAATATCTTGGGTTACAAATATTTTCTAGCATTAAATCAATGCAATGGGCAGCACAAAATAAAAAAAAAAAAAGATGTCATACCTTTGCTGCAAAGCTTTCTCAGCAGCCTTAAATGCAGCCTCATTATCACTAATAAATTGGACAATATTTTCTTGTCCAACTTCTTTGACAACTTCATCAAACATCTCAAGTAATGTCTCTTTATCTTTTCAAAAACCTGAAGTGTTAACAGATGTCAAGAATATGGTGCCTCTAGGATAATAAGCAAGAAGATTCATAATTGGTATATTCCTCCTATTTGACTATCCATCTGCCATAATAGAGCATCCATATAGTTTTCAATCAACCTTTTTTTTCTAAAAGATATTCACGGACATCATGAACTATATCTTTCACAAGTGATCCCCTTAAATCATGATATGATGATCTTTTAAAATCAGATCCTATTAATGTTATGACATCTATCATTGGTTGATAATAGTATGATTTAGCACCATTAAACGGTACATTAGCACCAAACCACCATATTGCTATGGGTTTTCTTGCATTGTGTTCCTTCTCTTTAGAAGCCATTGCACTTCTAATACTAGGTTGCAAACCTCGGGTAGGGACAAAATGAATAACACAATATACAATTAATTTCAATCAAAGGATAAAATTGAAATAATTAAAACCTTAACATCGAAAAAATAACAGGAATGACAAAAAAGAAAAATAAGGGGCAAAATGAAACATAACAACTAATTTTTTTTATTAGTTGTGGTGTTTGTGGAGTTTTCAATAGAGTTTATAAGGATTTTTTTATTATTTTTGATATAATTTTAATGTGTTAATATTAAACAAATATCAAAATATATAATTAGCCTAACATATTCTTCAAGAAACAATACTGTAAAAATAAACGCAATCATTATTTTCAACAATTTATACATAATAAAAACTAAATCATTTAAAAAATTAAAAAAAATAAAAGAATAAGGGATAAAATGAATAACACCATATATGATCAATTTCAATCAAAGGATAAAATTGAGACAATTAAAGCCTCAATACTGAAAAGAATAAGAGAAATGAAAAAAAATTAAAAGAATAAGGGCCAAAATGAAAATTAGCATTTTTGATTAATTTCAATTATAGAACGAAATTATAACAAAACAAAACTTTTATAACAGAAATTAGGACAAAAAAATCAATAAAAAGATAAAGGACCAAAAGGAAACAACCATAAACAAAGAAGACCAACCTGTATTAAATCCTTTAAAGAAGATCAATTTAAAGTGTAATTAAGTCCTTGCACTTAATTAAATCCTTTAATTGGATCCTAAATTAATTCCTAAATATAATTGTACTTTAAATTGGCTCATGATTAAATCAAATTGGCCTATAAAAAATATAATTATGCTTTTTAACTTAATTTTCCATAGATTTATCTAATGATAAATTATTTTTGCCCTTAAGTCTTTACTTTCCTTTATTTTGGGTACAAAAGAAATACGATTGGACTCTTGAAAACAACAAAAATGTCCATATTAATTTTTCTACCAACACTAGCCTTATTTATTTTATTTTTGCTATTTTTGGGAGTAACCCAAAAATTGGGTTATGACAATCATGTGGAAGAGGACATGACAAAGCATCTGGTGAGATTCCAGATGAAAATTTTTAACCACCAAACGATGTTGTGTGCATCGCTTGAAGGGAGTATAAGGGAAAAACTATTGGTATAACCAGGAGACGCACCTACTGTCATCTGCAAAAAAAACTTAACATTATCTAAACACCCCCACAATTAATGCCTAGATTTTATCTTCTTTAAGGGCATATTCATAGTTTTATTATTTAGAAAAAAATGAATTGCTAGAAACACTCTCATCGACAACTCTTGATTTTTGTCTTATTGGAGGGTAATATAATTACTTTACTATTCACTAATGTGTAAAAACTCAAAAATATCATGGAAAGTCAATTGTTTGTTATCTGCTGAAAGAGATAAAACTGAAGTTTTACTGTGCAAAAACCTTGGAAAAAACGCATATACCCCCAAAGACCCAAATAATGCCAATTGGTCCCATGGAAAAGTAAAAAATACCCTTATGCCAACAATTATTTTTTTACGCATTGAGGGGTAAAATGATAATTAGACTATTACATTCCATAACAATCTATGTCTAGTGCTACAATATTTTTCCCACACATTATAGCTTTTTCTTTAATTCCAACCGTTTGTATGCTAAAAAAATGAATAATTAAGACCTAAAATCTAAATTTCAACCTTTTCTTTTCCTTAAAACATTGAAAAGAATTTTTAGGAATCTCATTAATTTCATTCCTAAACCCCAAACATCTTGTGACCAACTTAAACTCAAAATTAAACCAAATATAAACAAACTATACAAATTCTTATCTATTTTTCTTGGCATGCTAAAAGCTTAAATCCCCTTTATTAAATTCTTAATTTCAAGATGTATCCATTAGAACCGAAAATGATCTTTTAGTGAACAGATTATGGTGGATCATTTTTTTTTTGGATAATTTTCTCTCTCCTCTCCTAATATATGGGGACTAGAAACATGAGGGAAATAAAATTTATGATTGAAATACCAATACAAAAAACTATAGGGACTAGAAAAGGAAAAAATAAAAATCTAAGAGACTAAACTATTTTTTTCTCATAATGCTTAAGTCATTATAACAATTCAAGGGATATGCTATCAATGGCTTAACATTAAGGGTCTTTAAGTGTGTGGTTGATAATGTTTTTTAAAATAATTTTTATTTAGAAATATATTAAAATATTATTTTTTATTATTATTTTAAAAAATTATTTTTGATATCAACACATTAAAATAATCTAAGAACACCAAAAAATATTAATTTAAAATAAAAAAATATTTTTTTCAAAAAAAAAATTAAAACTCGATACCAAATAGACACTAAAACACCTAGGCTTTTTTAATCATCATCATCATGTATTTTTTTTTTTAATTTGTTCAATTTGTTCAAAAGTGCTCTCTTTTTTGGAAAACCTTATATTAGTCCCTAATCTATACACCAGTCTTATGTCTCTCACCTTTGCTTTTATCCATTGGATTCCTGATGTTTGAAAAATTCTCAATTGGGTTCCTCCTCTAAAAATGTTAATATTGTCCACTTGAAGTGCATAGTTTATAATATAAAACATCTTTTCTTTTTAAGAGGACAACATTTTCAATAAAATGTTTACCAAGAATTTAGAAGGGCTTGATCTCGAAGCAAAGAGGGGAATGTGAGAAAATGGAAGCACCAAAACACCACTTCCATAAGAACAAATGAAGCCTAGGTCAAGGACCATAAGCCCGACCATATAATAATTTCATCTCAAGATATTGCTGCCAAAATTAGTGTTTTTTTTTGTTTGTTGTCGTTGTTGTTGGCTTGGCCTGGCCAGAAACAACAATATTATTTAGAAACTAGTCACGATGAAACCATAAAATATAACAAAACAAACATATCAGCTGTGCTACATTGACAATCCACAACATGTCCAACAGTATTTATCAAACACTTTTTGTAAGCAAAAAGAACTTGAAAGAGAGCAAATGTGATTTCTGCATTGTCCACTAACCATTCAGTCTCATTTAGGATGCCCTGTAGCTTTCTTGTAGGTAAACCATTTTGAAATCCATAGATAGACAATGAAGTTCAGGAAGCTGAGTATTGCCAAGAGCCAGTAGAAGTAATCAAGATGGCCCCTGTTCATATTATCAGGAATCCAACCGAGCTTCCCACCTCTAGTTGTGGTCTTAGTAACAATGGTAACAAGCATAGTGCTCAAGTAATTTCCTAATGCAACAGTGGTAAGCGAAAGAGCTGAGCACAAACTTCTCATAGCATCAGGTGCCTGGTCGTAGAAAAACTCCAACTGTCCAATGAAGGTAAAAACTTCTGCACATCCAATGAGAAAGTACTGCGGTACTTGCCAGAAAATGGACATTGGGATGTTCTTGAGATCATAGTAATTGTTCTTTTGGACAAAGTTGAGCCGAACAACCTCCAATATTCCAGCAGTGATCATGGACACAATTGATATGAAGAGGCCAATGCCCATACGTTGGAGTTGAGTAAAGCCCCGTTCATGACCAGTAAATTTCCTTGCATATGGGACAATGATACGATCATATACAGGAGCCCAGAAGATGACACTAAGGGTATCAAAGAGGGAGAGCGATGCTGATGGAATCTGGAAATGTGGACCCATGTGTTGGTCCATAGTATTTCCTTGCAAAACGAACATGGTGCTCATTTGACTGTACACAGTTGAGAAGACTATACCTGATGCCCATACTGGGAGCAACCTGATTATGGACTTAAGCTCTTCAACTTGAGTTACTGTGCAGAGTCTCCATGGGCTTGTTAAGCCTTTTATATTGTCATCTTGGGTTTTCACAGCAGCCTTATCGAAGAACCTGAAAGTTAACATAAGTTGATTGGAACAAGGCTAGACAATGATAATTCAAAGAATTTGTTAACAAAATTTTGAGAGCAAGGTTTGCATTTAAGAAATTGAAGTGTGATAGATGGAAAAGATGCTCTGTTTGCAAGTAAACTAAACAGCACAGGTGTAACATGAATCTGGGTGAACATTCACGTTCGTTAATTTCTGCGCAAAGTACTTCCCTCTCCATGCAAGGTGAAAAGTATGAAACGACCTTGCTTGGTTTCTTGTTCGTTTTCAGAAATACACTTCTTAAGTACCCCAAAGAACCATTTCTTGGATATATGAATAGCAACATAAGATACATTGACATGTTTATTCGCACCAAGAACTTGCATGACCCCATTGATCAAGAATTTTCGGAGCTACCAAGTAATTGAACATAGATAGGAGAGGTAATGAAATCAACATGTAGAATTTTGTGGACTTGAAAAAATATAATATCAGAAAACAACCGGGATAAGGACTAAAACTTAACCAACTGGATTCAATAAACTTACATCGTGAGTCTGAAATTTATTGGCCTGGGGAACTTACTTGAATTTGTTAGTGTATTCAAGCTTGCGGCTTCCTTGGATTTGACTTTCCTCCTCTACAGTCTCATAAAGAAGAGATATATCATCAGGAACTTGAACATTACTCTTTCTGATAGATGCAACTATAACCTGGACAATCCTTGTAATGGGACTCCCACCAGGTTTTTGAAGTCGGTATAGCTTGCTTCCTAAGAAAAAAAACACAACTGCTATAGCCATTGCAACTGCTGGGACTCCAAACCCCCATCCCCAACCAACATTCATTTGTATCCAGACCAAAACAGAAGATGCAACAAGCGCACCGATATTGATTGACAGGTAGAACCAATTAAAAAAGGAGCTTTTCCTTTCCCTCTCAATCTCATCAGTTTCATCAAATTGATCTGCGCCAAAGGATGAAACACATGGCTTGATTCCTCCAGTTCCAAGAGCGATCAGGTAAAGTGCTGCAAAGCATGCTGCAGTTTGCCCTGTGGTAGGGTGGCAAGAATCCTCATCACATGATGGCTTCAGACCAGTAACCGAAGCAGACAGTGTTAGGAGTGTCATTCCCTACCAGAAGACTAAGATGTCATCATTTCCACAAATACATATATCGCAAGAATGTTCATGATATATGAAAACAAATTGGGTCGGTGTAAGACCATCAATTACAAAATAAAATCTCATGAAAATTAAAACCAAGCCTGACTTTTTTCTTTTAAAATTCCAAAAAGAAACAAAAGCAGAAAGTGCTGATGCTCGAATGTGTAAGAAAAATAAAGAAGACCACTTCCTTATTTTTCCTTGACACAAAGGTGTCATAATTCGTTGAAGTGGCGTTAGAAAATCAATTTTGTGGCCGCATGTTCTGATAAATATACAAAAATATGTATTTGGTCGACTATAAATGTCTTGAAAATGCGAAAACCAGGATAAACTTTTTGCTGGGAGGAAATTCTAGAATGGTTAAAAATAAACGGACATGCATAAACTGAAACCAAACTCTTGGTGCAAACTGATAACCAAAGACACTGATCAAGTGTACTGGCAATTTGGCTCACTTTTATATAATTTAATTGTCAGGCTGAATTTTAAAGCAAACTTACAATGATATATATGATAACAAAACTCGCAATTGTCCAATATCTTCCCAAATATGAATCTGCGAGAAAGGCTCCAATCAGTGGTGTGACATAGCAAGTTCCAGACCAATTGGTGACATTGTTTGATGCAGCAACATTTCCCTGGTTGAGACGGTCCCCAAGATAGTTCACTAGATTCGTACTCATCCCGTAGTATGCCAACCTTTCACAGCATTCATTCCCTTCAAGGAAGTTAGTAAAATTTTGATGATAAGCAATTTTAGTGTATGGATATTACAAGGAAAGCATTAGTCAGATATGATGCAATGAGCTTGACCAAGAAACGACAGACAAAATATCATACCAAGAATAAAGCGGCAAGACTTCCAGTTTCCAGTTTTTTTCTTATTAGCTGGATTTCCTTTGATATCCACCGTCCCATTGTTTGTGTAATCAGCTTCTGCCATAGTTTCTTTCCAGACCTGCAACACGCTTTCTCTGTTGAGACTTCATATTTGATTTTTATAGTTCATCCCTAGAACCAACATTAGACTCGGATCAATAAGACAAAATTCACTAAGTTGTAGTTGTTTCTAACTCTGAAATAGGGAATGCTAACCCAACCATTTTAATAAAATGCACTCATTCATAAATCAAACCTGATATAACTTTCCCCTTTCACTTCCTACTTAAATCGATGCAGAATTATATAAATTCATGCATAACACATAATAAGTCAAAATTTCCTTTTCTTTTCTTTTTAATGTGTGTTTGTGTGTGCCAACAGATCAAAAGAAAAGAAAAGAAAAACAAAAGGGGGGGGGGGGTCATTTTTATGCGGTACGAAGCACTAGAATACAACAAACAGATAACCACAAATCACCAGGACTCCAAGCACAATTACCTTCATATAAAATAAAAATCAAGAGGGATACGCACATACAAAAAGCTGCTATAAGCCAAGCCATAAGCATTAGAGACTATTTATTTCAGTGTAAAGGTCAAAACCCATCTGGGAAATGGAAAAATTATAAAAGAAGATTACTCTTGAAAGCCAACATTAACACAAATACAATAACAATACTTGGAGACATCACACACAAAAGAAATAAGTTATAATATTCTTAACAAAAAAAAGAAAGAAGTAAAAAATCTTCAATTTTACTACACAAACTCTCAATAGAACAGGAAAAAGTATAGCATCACCAGAAAAAACAGAAGCCACTGAATAAGATTCTATCAAGACTACGCTAAAACAGAATAATAATAAATAAAAAACATCATGCATTGAATGCATGCAGAAAAAATTTACCAAGAAAGAGATTTCTCAAGAGGAACCCTTCTCTTTTCTTTTGGTTCTGGTTGTTGCAGGTAAGGTGATGGGGGTGGTAATGCTAATGGAACTGGTATTGGTATTTAAACATTCACGTTAATAAAAAAATATATATTTATCAATATATGCAAAGTTAACTCACCTTACCTTTAAATGGAACCAAATTGCTAGTTAAAAAGTAATTGTTTTTTTTTACTCAATTAAACCTAATTCGAGATGGGTAGTCCTTAAAAGATCTTTGGCAATTGGTACATTTCTTATTTTATATTTCAAAAATTATCCATGACGAAAATAAGAGTTAAGTGGTAAAAAAGGAGTTAAAAGAAAAGAAAAAACAAATTGAGACTACATAAATTATAAGTGAAATAGAAAAGGGTAGCGAAATAAGACAACATAAACTACTTTTACTCTATCTAATTAGAGTTAAAACTTGAAATTCATTAGCTGGCCAAATTCCTTTTTATGGTAATTTAATGGAATTAACCAAAAATAACTTTTAATTAAATGCTATAATGAATTATGGCCACCGTTACTTTTTATGACACCATTAGCACTATCATTTTATAATCAATGCTATAATGAGCACTATCACAACAACTATAATCCTACTACTATAAATATTTTCATCATAATCACCACTAATATTACCATTATATTTATCGATATTATATCTATCACAAATATTATTCTTTTCGTCTTATTACTATTATTGAAAGGCTATCAATGAAAATTATTTAATTATACATGAATTTTTTTTTTCCTTAATACATACCAACAATGAAAAGTTATTTATGTTTTAAAAACGACATTTTCAATTGATTTTTTTTTAAGAAAAATATTTTATGCAAAATAAACCATTGATAATTTATTTTATATGTTACATAGATTAGAGAGTGAAAAGACCAATTCTTTCACTTAATTTTTCTCAACAACCCCATAACTCATTAACTTTACCATATTTTCTAGAAATAGTTAAGCTTTACACAAATATATTTATGCCTTTTGGAAGGAGCTTTATATGTGTGTGTGCCTGCACGTAAATCCTTGACAATGTATTACCATATCAAAATTTCTCTCTTAATATATAAGGGTTTTACTTTTCCTCTCCTAACACCTTTACTTTTCCTGAACTCGAAATCCAATTCGACTCATTTGAGCCTAGAATACTATCAAAGCTATCAAATGTGAAAGGTGTTAAATAGAAAGAAATCAATAAAAGGAGAAGGTGAAGCAAAAAAGTCAGTCATTTAATTATGAAAATCAATAAGAAACACCAAAAAATTCATTGCATGTGTCAATTGGATCTATTTCAAAAGCAAGAACCAATAGGATAAAAAAGCATTTAATGGATTAATGCATGATATATACAACAAACAAGTTTTTGATAATTCCTTCTAAGATGACATCGGACATAAAATTGAGTTCAAAGAAGAATCAAGCCTTGATCAATATGATCCAAAAAAGATACGAGTTTCTTATCATGTATTAGAACTTCATGGTAATGGTCATAACTTTTTAATTGACCATTAGATCTAGCTACTTTATGGTAATAGTTATAAATTTTAATTTGACCATTAGATCTAGTTAAAGATTTTTTTTAAAAAGGTTTTATTTCCTACAAGATTAAAATTTCACAGTAAATCAGACATTGATAAGACTTTTAATAAGGTCCATAAGTTATTGTTCAAGAATATATAGATTAGGCCTCATTAAATAAAAAGATGGACTTTACACTTTATTCTTGTTTAGTTATGGATTTAAGTTATTTAGTTAGGTAGGATTAGCATAGACTCTTTATCAAGTTATTTTGCAAGAAATATAATATAAGCAATTGGAATAACATTAAAATATAGATTTCCAATGTCATTAAGAATTAAACAATGTCAGTGCCTTTTTTTGGATTTTCATTGAGCTTCCAAGTATTATCAAAGATATTATCTTTGTGGTGTTATAACAATATACTTTTGTTATTGGTTTAACAAATCATTGGGTTAGGGTTTTCTAGTATGATTTTAACTTTTTGAATGGGTATTTTTATTCTTGATTATGGTTTCTAAGGCTTAGACTTCTTGCTTTATATCAATTCGATATCAAGGTTTGGCTTCAAACTCAAGTTCACTATCTTTAAGGCAAGTAAAAAAAACTCAATTTGTAATTTTTTTTCTTAAGTTATTCCTTAAGAATGTTTTTCTTTTTGATCTTTGGTGTTTCATTCAAAATAGTACATGGTGCTAAAGTCTTATACTCGTATATTCCATTTAACTTAGTGTTGCGACAATGATTTTTACATGCTTCGCGCCCCGCCATCCCCGGAAAGGGGGGACAGCAGCGCGCGGTGCAAATAAGGTATGTTTTATAGTGGTAAAAATTAAAACTATAATTATCAAGAGTCGGCACCTAATATTAAGGTTACTAGGGAACCTATTGGTCTGCGAAAGTCTAGGTAAGGAGAAGACGCATCACCCCCAGTGCACCCTATCTAAAATAAACTGCATTGTTATTTGATTGTGCTTCTAAATTAAAATTTTAACGCTGGATTTAAAAAAAAAAAAAATTCTGCGAGTGTAATTTACAATGTAATTTTACACCATAGTTAAAATCTTTTTTTTTATGGATATACTTTACAATGTAAATTTACACCGTAGTCAAAACCCTCTTTTTTTTTATTTTTTTTATCTATGGATGTATTTTACAATGTATATTTACATCCTAATAGATAAAACAAAAATAGTTATAATTATTTTTGATATTTTGGCCAAATTCCAACAGATAATCCTAAACTGGTTACGATATCCAATTTTTGTTTTAACATTAGAAAGATGCAACATATTTTTTTTATGAAAAATATGATGGGAAAAATCTTGGAATTTGGTTGTATACATGAAAACAATACGTTTTTATGTTTTTGAAAATTTTGTATTTTTATATGTTTTTGCAATTTTTTAAAATAAAATAAGCCAACAAGAGCACCATCATGTGAAAGAGGACATGACGACGCATCCGGTGAGATAACTATTGAATATTTTCAACTGCCACATGAGTCTGAGCGTGTTGCTTATATGACACAGACGATTGCGCCAACATTTATTATGAAAAAATACAATTACTTAAACACTCTCTGGAGCTTGCAATAATAACGGAAAAACCACATATGAAAATACTAACACTCCTCAACACCAACCCTCTGTTTTTGTTTTTTTCGAGTGCTTATTAGTGTTTTTACTATTCATCAAACTTGAAAACCAACAATACTCTTACTGACAACTCATTTTTTTTTATCTAATCCAAGGGTAAAGTAGTTATTTCACTTCCATGATCAAACAAAAATATCTAAAATATCCTTGCCTAACCATCGTTTTTTTGTATGTTGCCAAGATTAAAACTGTAGTTTTACTGTTATAATAAAATTGAAAAGACGCATACACCCCAAAATAATTACTTATTGACAGCATGTGCAGTGGAAAAGTCAAAATTACCCCCAAGTTTAATGGTGGATTTTTATGGACTGAAGCACACAACGGTAATTACACTATTAAAATCCATGGTAATCTTTGTCCAGAGCTACATTGAAAGAGCAACGCATTTTATTTGTTTTTTAAAATATGTTTTCTGGAATAATTTAATGGAATATTAGAAGTCTAATGTTGATTTGCTACATTTTATTAATAATCGAATGTTTTTTATTTAATTTGTAGCCATGAATTTACTTCATATCCTTTTCAGTATGATAATATTTTTAAAAGCAATTTTAAAATGTTTTTTATTCAACATCCACTTTAACAACCATTTCAATTTAACACATTCAAAAATTATAATAATAATAAAAAAGAAGCTATCACATCAATTATTGTTGAGATGAAAAATTTATATACGCATAAAGCTCATCACAACAGTTGGTTGGGAAAGTAGGTGGAAAGAGCAGGGAAAAAGAATATGGAGTTCTTGTTTTTATAGATGCCAGTCCAGAATGGGGGTTGCTTATATATTATGCATTTTACACTTAGTGGGATATTGGGTTCTTTATTAATCATAATTAGCAGACAGCAGCGAAAAGGAAATAATAAAGTGTTTAACATACAAATTCTTGATTTGGATTTGCAATAGTAGAAAGCAACGAGATGGTTGCAATGATATTGCCAGCTCTAGATCAATGAATTCTCAGGAAAAAAGACCCTGAACGTATCATCGAGGCACTTCACTGGCTAAAACATACTGGAGTGGTAAAATAATTGCTGATTTTGTGAAATATTTAGGAATACATTGTTGGGACAACTCAAACAAGTGCAGCATAGAGAAAGGAAGTGACTATGAAACTTTGGTATCTCCTATGATCCTGCAATAAATATCAATCACTGGACACCAGAGCTTTCTTGTAAGTATACCCTCTGGCAACCAAAAGATAGACCCCCAAGTTGAGCACACTCAACACTGCCAAAAGCCAGAAAAAATAATGAAGACGGCCATGATATAAATTGTCCGGTATCCAACCAGGGTTACCATGCCTGGTGCTCATATATGTGACAATATCAACTAGGAATATACTCAAGTAGTTCCCAAGTGCAGCATTTGTGAGTGAGAGAGCTGAGCAAAGGCTCCTCATGGAATCAGGCGCCTGCTCATAAAAGAAATCCAATTGCCCAATATATGTGAAAACTTATGCACATCCTATAATGAAATACTGAGGCACCTGCCAAAAGATGGACATTGGTATGTGCTTTCGATCATAGAAGTTATGTTTTCTAGCCTCACTGAGTCTCACAAGCTCTGAAGTTCCAGCAACCAACATGGCAAAGATAGAAATTACAAGCCAATTGCAATTCTTTGAAGCTGTGTGAATCCATTCTTATGTCCTGTAAATCTTCTTGCAAATGGCACAATGACGCGGTCGTAAAATGGTACCCGGAAGATTACACTGACTGTGTCAAAGAGGGAGGGTGAAGCAGAAGGGATTTCGAAGGATTTGCCCATGCGAAGGTCCATTGTATTTCCCTGCAGGACAAATAAGGTTCCCATTTGACTGTATACAGCAGCAAATATTATGCCAGTTGCCCATACAGGAAGCAACCGAATGATGGACTTGAGCTCTTCAGCCTGAGTCACCATGCACAGTTTCCACTAATTCGCGGACCCTTTTAGACGGTCTGATGGCGTCTCCACAGCTGCCTTGTCAAAGAAACTAAATCGAGAAGGAAAATACATCAGCGGGGTGCAAATTACAATACAACTGTTTGGTGAACTAGTTGTAGTCTATTCAATACCTTAACTGATCTGTGCGGTCAAGCTTGCGGCTGCTTCCTATGACAGCAGATTCACGGTCCGCTATCTCAAACAGAAGAGACCTGTCATCAGGCACTTTAACAGGGAGTTTCCGGAGGGATGCAACCAGCACTTGGCACATGCGTGTGAAGGGACTCCCTTCAAGTCTCTGTTTCCTGTATAACCGGGTACCAAAAAAGAAACTCACAACAGCAATTGCCAGTGCCACTGCTGGGCTGCCAAAGCCCCAGCTCAACCTACATGTAAGAATTCGAACTTCGATTAATTTCATAATATTCGGTGTAAACTTCTCTTACAATTTTGGATTTAACTTATAGACAAAGTTCTACGCTAAATTAGCAATAATAAAGGTTACTTTATTATTACTTTAAACAATGTCTAAAACAAGAAATTGACAACTATATTCAACACTCCCCCTCAAGTTGGAGCGTAGATATTTGTAATGCCCAACTTATTAATTGTGTTATAGAAAACTCTTCTGAATATTGCCTTTATGAGGATATCGACTAGCTGGTCTTCAGACCGTATAAATGAAAATTGTATGATTTTCCGATCATGATTTTCCTTAATAAAGTATCCATCGACTTCAATGTGTTTGGTACGATCATGTTAAACCGGATTATGAACAATCTCGATAGTTGCCTTATTGTCACAGTGTAGACCCATAGATGTCTCATACTCAATTCTTAGGTCTTGTAATACCTGTTTAATCCATAGCAATTCACACACACCATGAGCCATACCCCGGTATTCTACTTCTACACTTGACCTCACGACTACTTTTTGCTTCTTACTTCTTCAAGTCACAAGTTTACCTTCTACGAATATAAAATATCCTGATGTCGATCTCTTATCAGTTTGATTTCTTACCCAATCTAAGTCTGTATATCCTTTAATATTTTGGACCTCTTTCTTAGAAAATAGAAGTCCTCTTCCTAGGACACTTTTTAGATACCTTAAGATCTGATATACAGCTTCCATGAGTTCTTCTTCCGGTAAATGCATGAACTGACTTACCATATTTACTACATAGGCGATATCTGGCCGAGTATGTGATAAGTATATTAGTTTTCCCACTAGCTGTTCATAACATCCTTTGTCTGCTGGCGTCTGATCTTCTACTTGTCCCAGTTTGTGATTCATTTCCATAGGTGTATCCACCGGTTTATATGTAAGCATTCCAGTTTCTATCAATAAATCTAACACATATTTTCACTGTGAAAGACATATCTCCATTTTTTACCTCGAAACCTCAATACCCAAAAAGTACTTCAATTGTCCGAGATCTTTCATTTCGAACTTCGATGTCAGAAACTGTTGTAGTGCCTTTCTCTCTTCTAGATCATCCCCCGTTATGACCATATCATCCATATATACTATTAGTGCTGTTATCTTCCCTCCTTTGTAATTTATAAATAAAGTATGATTTGAATTCCTTTGCTTATAGCCAAACTCTTTTATTGTGGATGAGAATCTTCTGAACCATGCCCGAGGTGACTGCTTTAGACCATATAAAGCCTTTTTTAATTACATACTTCAGTTTCACATGAGGACCTAATTTTCAATCCAGGTAATAATTCCATATACATTTCTTCTTCAAGATCTCCATTAAGGAAAGCATTCTTAATATCGAATTGCTGTAAGGCCTAGTTTCGATTCACTGCTATAGATATGAAAATCTAGATAGTGTTCATTTTTGCAACCGGAGCAAATGTTTCTTGGTAATCCACTCTATAATTCTGAGTGTATTCCTTTACAACTAACCTTGCTTTGTATCTATAAATACTCTCATTTGCTTTCAACTTCACTATGAACACCCATTTACACCCAACTTTCTTCTTTCCTATTGATAGTTGACATAGCTTCCACGTGTTATTCTTCTGCAGTGTCTCCATTTCCTCATTCATCGCATTGGCCCACTTTGGGTCTACTAATGCATCCTGTACATTACTAGGAATAGACACATTGGATAATTGATTAATAGTAAATGCATATGATCTCGATAATCTATGGGTAGAGATATAGTAATTAATGAAGTATTTAGTTTTGTGTTTTGGATCAGGTTCATACTATTTCTTTGGGACTCCTCGGTTTAGTCTTTGTGGGTATCTATTGGTCACATTATTTTCTAAGACAGGAATTTCATTTATCTCATTAGGGATAAGATTTAGGGTTACTTGAGGGGATTGAGAAGAGACATTCTCGGTTGATTCTTCAGTTAATGATGTAGGCGTTGGTAATTCCAGAGACATACGGGGGTCATTACTGAGATCATCTGGTCTGTGTAGACTTCCAGGTTATCATCCCGGCTTGGTCTCATTTCTTCTAATTCGAATATATCTTCATTGTTACCCTCCCTCTGAAGAGAAGAACCAGGATCTCCCTCTAAATAGTAGGGTTCAGATTCTCGAAATGATACATCCAAGGTCACATAGAGCTTTCGATGATGAGGATCATAGCATCGATATCCTTCTGAAACTCTAAGTAACCTACAAACACGCACCGTTTTGCACACGGATCTAGTTTGCTTCACAAAACTTTAGGGATGTGGACATATACTGTACAACCAAATACCCGAAGCTCTAAATTCAGAAGGTGAGGAACCAAGAGAAGAGATTCCATTTTCTGTTGAGGAGATTGAAAATCAATTGCACTGGATGGTGTTCGATTCATTAAGTACGCAATGAATTTGACTGCCTCACCCCAATAGTATTTTGGTATATTCATGCCAAATAGCGAAGCACGAACTATTTCCATAATTTACGTGTTCTTCCTTTCGGCTAATTCATTCTATTGTAGAGTATATGTACAGGATGTCTGATGTCAAATTTCATGATGCTGTAAAAAATTACCTAGTACCTGATCCATAAATTCCGTACCATTATCTAATTGAAGTGTACGAATATGCCATTAGTATTGGGTCAGCATTATTTTTTGAAATACCAGAAATGTTGTTTTTACTTTTATTTCAGATGAGAGAAATCTAGATCATCCGAGTACATTCATCAATAAATGTAACAAAATACTATGCATTAGAAAAAGATGAGATTTTTGCCGGACCCTAAACATCAGAATGACAAATGGTTCTACACTTTTATGCAAACTTGGCAGATAGGAAATACGGTGGCTTTTTGTCACTTAACAAATTTCACACTGAAAATCCGAAATACTTAAACTTGAAAATAACTGCGGTTGTAACCTCTTAAGGTACCCAAATGAAAAATGTTCGAGTTGTTGATGCCACAACCAATAATAAAGGTTATTTTACTGTTACTTTATACAATATCTAAAACAAGAAATTGACATCTATATTCAACACTAGATTGGTTTGTATCCAAACAAATACCGAAGCAGCAATAAGAGCCCCGATATTGATTGACAAATAGAACCAATTGAAGAAAGAACTCTTCTTTTTCTTCTCATCCTCGTCAGAGTAGTAGAATTGATTCGCACCAAATGATGACACAAGGCTTGATCCCTATAGTCCCCAGAGCTACAAGGTATAGGCCTAGAAAGAAAGTGAAGTTCACGACCCTGCTGTATGACATACATTCGTTCGGTCACAAGATGGTTTTAGTCCATGGATCGATGCTGACAATGTCATCAATGTCATTCCCTAAAACAAAATTAAAAGTTTTGGACTAGTTAGAAAATAAAGATTAAAAACAAGAAAATGATTGGTTAAGCACACTAACATGGTCTTAAAAATAGCTGATGAAAGAGTTTGCAAAGACAGATTATAGAGAAACCAGCGATTGTCCAGTATCTTCCCAAGTAGGCATCCGCAAGAAAAGCTCCAAGCAATGGCATGACATAGCATGTTCCTGACCAATTTGCGACATTATTGACCGCCACAACATTGCTCTGGTTTAGTTGAAATTTGAGGTAATTAACTAGATTTGTGTTGATTCCATAGTAGGCCAACCTCTCGCAGCATTCATTTCCTGCGGGCAGGTTAAGACGGGAACGTTAGCCAATCACATATAAAAAAAACTCATGCAGGAACTAGAAAGGTATAAAAGAGTTGCCTAGAATATAAGGGGAAGGCTTTCCAAGTTCCTGTTTCCTTCTTGATTGCAGGCTTTCCACGGCAATCTGTTGTTCCATCTTTGGTAAAGCCATCTTCTGCCATGGATGTAAATGAACCATGGAGTGGTCAATATGTCGGCTCACCGCTATCGTCACTTTGCCTCTATTTC
Organism: Salix dunnii; assembly: GCA_015731905.1. Taxonomy (NCBI): domain Eukaryota; kingdom Viridiplantae; phylum Streptophyta; class Magnoliopsida; order Malpighiales; family Salicaceae; genus Salix; species Salix dunnii. The sequence goes on from CM027674.1 coordinate 11,999,844, forward strand.
ATTTTATTTCATGCCCGGAATGGCCAAATTAGATCATACTCAAGTATAGAACTAATTTGAGTTGGCTAATGGCTATCAAATGCAAAGCTGGAGATTATTATTTATCACTCTCGAAATTTCAATTAACTTTGCACGGCTTCGAAACACTTGAATTTCTAAGTTAACGTGCTAGGAATCCAAGCTCAAACTGCCTTAAAATACTGAAATTCTTGAGTTTCAAGCTGACAAACATTTTTCCATCTTTCAATTTTTGCACACAACTCGATCCAAACCATAATTACATTGGTGAAGCGTTGTCATTTTCTCCTCTGGGCAATGATGAAGCTTTGTTATATAGATATTATAGACTTGAAGTGTGTTAAATGACTGAAACTTGAGGAATCATGTCAAGTGGACTTTCTTTCGATGTATAGTTTTAATGCTTCTGCAGGCACACTTTCTTAGGAGAAGGAGATATAATTTTTCTGTTTTTTTTTTTTTTAATTTATAAAGACAGGTTTGCAAATTAGAGATAATAATTTAATCAGTACCAATAGTTAATAATCCAAACATATGAGTTTTCTTAGAGATAATTACTCTATTCAATGAGTAATGAATCGATACATCAATTATTAAAGCCGACATGAATTCTAACTTAAATCTAATCCAGGATATATACATCCATACATATATATATATATATATATATACATCCATACATATATATATATGTATATATATATATATATATGTGTGTGTGTGTGTGTGTGTGTGTGTGAGAACATTTATATTTTTTGAATCATATCTTAATATTGATATAATACACATAAATACATGTAATAATATTTATCATTTAATATCTATCTACACACACACACATACATATTACTATTTTTTGATAATAAATAATAGCTGTAAAATAAGTTTCATATTGATACTCAAAATTCAATGAATATACTATGAATATTTAAATTTTATCTAATTAATAAAAAATAGTGTAGGGTAAAATAATATCTAGATCATGAATATCAATTATAATATTATCATTGAATTTACACACTTCAAATGTATTACTATTTTTCTTAATAATAGATAATAATTTTAAAATAAACATTTATATAGGTACACAAAACTCAATGAATACCATAAATATTTAATTTTTTTTAACCAATAAATAATATATATATATATATATATATATATATATATATATATATAACAATTCATAAATACTTATTATTTGAGATAGATTGGGCTAGTAGGTGGTATTGAATGGTTGTCGCATGAATGTCTATTGGCAACCTATAAATTAATGTGCTTTTACTAAATATGACCGAGTGGGCTACGAAAAAAGGTATTTGTGAGTTTTGAGGAACAATATATTTTCTTTTCTTTAAGAAAAGACCAATAAATTCTTGACTGCATTTTTCTATAGCTTAAACAAGGAAGAAGACATTTCTCATAATGCTAGGAAAGATTTGTTTTATCAAGAACAACTCTAGTGCTTGTTTAGCATTTATGGTGAAAGAACAAAACTGGGACTCTTTTTTTCTTCTTAAAGAAATTGGAATTATTTTTAACTCTAGGTTAAATGCTATTCACATTTTAAATTTTACCATATCACCTTGTGAGTTTTATGTTTGTCTTAATTTTTCTAATTTCATCTTGTACTTTTAACTTATTCTAATGTTTTATGGTTAGTTTAGCATGACTTGTAAAAGCAACTCCAATGCATAAGCCATCAAAAAAGACAAAGTTAAAAAATTATGCTTTTAGCTTTTGTTTTTACTTTTAATTTCTTCAACAAAAAAAACTATTTCAATAACTAATTAGTTCTTATGCTCTTGAGTTACTATTTCTATACATTTAAGAAGAAAACCCAAAGCATAAAAAAAGTTATATATACCCATTGGAATAATATTCAAGCTAATTAAAACACAAAAGAAGAGAACAATAGAAATAGAATTGTTGCTTCTCTTGAAAACCAAACATAACAAGAAAAAAAGGCTCCAAATACCCAACCAAATATCAAAATTGCATGCCCACTGCCATATTCTTTATGTATAGAAGAAGAATTGTTTCTTCTCTTCATTAAAAAACAAAACAAGATCATGAATGAAAGTTCTTTTCAATATTCTACCCATTGTTTTTGTTAATTACCAAAAGATTTGTTTTCTAAAGTTTTTCTATTTTCTTTTCTAGATCTGATTTATGTTACATATCAAAGTTGATTTCTAGTTCAAGTTAAATAAATGTAATTGAAAAAAACCCTCTCCCTTTTGTAGGTTAAAAACCACACCACCCTCCCGTTGTTGCTTTGATAACACAGTCCAAATCTCCTCTGAACCCATTGTTGTTAGTCCTTAAAACCACTACAAACACCAAATTACAAGCTCATTGTTCTCCATTAAATATGTCATAAGAGAAAACCCCTCCTTTTATCCTTCTTCATTTAATCTCTCCCTATCTATATTGCGCATACTTGGTCGCCTTCCACCTCTCAAATCCTCCTACTCTCTCACACACATTGGTTGATGAAGCATAATGATTGTCAACACTTGGTATGCATCCATCTCTTCTTCCTCTCTATCTTTTTTCATTTCTTTTCTCAATGTTTAATTGCTAAAGATTGCAACATGCGTTTCATTTACAAGTTTTTATGCTTGGTTGTATATTATAGTAATTTTAGTGAGAGACATACCAAGTCATTTTTCTTGATACTCTTCTAATTGTGTCTTAATTATTATTACCTTTTTACTAATACTATATAGTAAATATCAGTATTATATATTTTTGGAGTGAGAGTCAGTTACCTCTATTTTATATGTCAGTTTTTTATGAGATGCTTTCAAAAGAGAGGTGTGGGAACTAGGAATTGTGGAATTCTACAAATTTATGGTATATGAGCCTTGCTTTTAAATACACATTGAATTCTTTTATGGGAGAATACTTGGCCAATTTTTATGGAGTGTGGATGATAATTTTTTGCTTGTGTTGATATCCAAAACTAGGTGTTATTTTGAATAATTCATTTTTGATCGCATGTTTAAAAAACATGTGGAACTTTATTGTTTTGGGCATATTATTTTTTGTTGATAACCATGTGCATGTTAATGGGAATTAGAGGAGGCTAAAAGTTTAGCAAAGATGATGTATAGAGGTGGTGAAGGTATTAATGGAAATGGATATTCATAAAGTTTCACAAAATGTGGAAACTTTTAATGTGTTGATTAGTAATTTGTGTAAGCTAAAGAGAACTGAGGATGCAATGAAGTTGTTTCTAGGATTCGGGAATGAGGTTGTTGTCTAGATGAAACTACATTTCTTGTTTTGATTGGGAGCTTGTACTAAGGAGCAATAGTTGGAGAGGAGGATGAGATGATTGATAAAATGAAGAGTGCAGGGTATGGCTTTCATTTATATGTGACTGGTTGATGGTTTCCTCAATTTGTGAAAGATTTATTTAAGAGTTATGACTGGTGGTGCTGGTTTCCAGCTACGATTTCCTCAATGTGCTAGCTTTGTGATGGTGTGACATATTCATATGATATCATAGAGTAATTGACATTTTGGTGTGATTGAATGTTCTATAACAAGCAATGAAATATTATAGATGTATAATGACTTCATGGACAAGTGTATGATTGGTTCTTCTAGTATTTTCTTTAATTATAACTTATATAACAAAACTAAGTAATAAAAAGTTTTGCAAACCTATTTAGTAAGCATTGGATTTACTATTAGATCTATAGAGTGATATTAAACTATTTACATTATGTGTTGGACTTGTTATGCATTTGTTCTTAATTTGTATGATGATAATGATGTTATCTTCCTTGTACTAGATAAATGTTTTTATAAATTTATTAATAACATGAGTTTGATAAAATTTAAGTTAGATAGAACATACCACCTAACATAATTCTTTAATTTATGTTAAATTCATTCACCAACTTTCTTAAAAATGAGTATAAAAATATTGTTTCTTAACCAATTGATCATAATCAACTTTTTTATGACTTAAGAGACTGTAGTTTAATTGTCCATACAATTACAATTCTTAAAGAAGTAAAAACTTCTCACAAGAGGAAGATTGTTTACTTGTATTTATATGGTTGAATACAAGCAAAGATCCAATTATAGGAGTTAAACAACAAATAAGACAATTATGGATTCAAGTGTATGCATACTTTGTACAGAACAAAGGAAACTTGAATAGTCATTCCTAAATAAGTATCTCAAGTAGATGACAAGAAATAAATAGAGTTGGTGAATTTGGTGGATTTGTTACCCAAATTGAAAATCGTCTACAAAGTGAAATGATTGAAAAATCAATAGTAATTTTAATTTTTTATATTTCATTTCCATATTAAATTGTTTGTTTCACAGATTTTTAACATAGTTTAATTTATTTAATTTGTTTTTCCATATTAATGATTTTTGTCAAATGTATACTTTATGTGTTGACAAACAATTTCAACTAAAACATTGTTGGGTTATCTTTAAAAAAAAGCTCAAGTGACAATTAAAGCGTGCAAGTCAACATCAAAGATCAAACAAGAAATAAAAAAAGTCATGGAAATGCAAGTCCAGCTTCTTCCACTCCATTTACCTTTGAGCATGTTAGTTTAGGAGAAGAAAGTGAAATATTTATTTATCAAGATAGACCAATTAACTAGAAGGCTGCAACGAAACAAGTTAAATGTAGACAAGGAAAAAAGAAAGTTGGGGAGATAACTGTAACAAATCTTTTACAATAATTCAATGATACTTTACTTGAAATTGAGGATAAAAAACAAGATAGAAAAATTATATTACAGCAACAAGCTATAATGATTAAATAAAATCAAGAGAAACAAGAATTGGACAAGATTAAGAAAGAAGAGCAAATGATGAAAATGAATATTTCTAATTTGAATCCAATTTATATAGCGTATTTTTAAAATAGAAAGTTAGAAATTATGAAAAATAGGGGTTTTAATTGTTAATTAATTTGAGTGAATTATTTATAAGGGAATGTATTTTTTTTATGTTTAAACTTATTCGTTACTTTAAATATATTGGTTAGTGTGTTAATTTTATCATTTTGTAATATTTTATCATGTTATAAATAGATATCAATTCAATTTATTTTTTTAAGTTTTTATAACACTCAACAACAATAAGTAGGATTGATTAACTTGAAATACAATAACCATAAAAAATATATGAATACTTGAAAATTATGATAACATAAGAAGCTTAAATCTAATGATCATTTACTCATTAATGTATTGTTCCCATAAATGTTCAATTAAATCTTCTTGGAGTTGGGGGTTCGTTGTTTTATCCCTGATTCAATTATAAGTTTGAAGAAAATTACGTGGTTCTTGTGTTTCACCATATGACACTGATATAAGAGAACTAATTTCACGTTCATGGTCAGAATTCAAAGTTCATTACTCTTTCATCCTCAATAATCGTATCATGCAACCTTTCATAATATTTGCAAGGTTTTCTTCATCCAAATATCACAGAGGTCTATGTATTATTATGAAATGAGATTGTAACAGCCTAAATACCCTCTTCACATCCTTTCTTGCAAACTTGTATTTACTTGTATAATATTTTCTCTTTGCTCCTAAAGACCTTGGGATTGTCTTAACAAAAGTTGATCAATTCTGATAAATCCATTTTGCTAAATAGTATCCCATTGCCTATTCATGTTTATTGATTGTGTAATTGATGGGAGTAGGACTGTAACAACCCTGAAATTTTGTTAATCTTTCCCCTATAAAGGGTAATTGGAGCATTTTTTTTTTCTCTCGCTGAAATTTCTAACAAAATTTCAACAGAGTCTCCCCTATATCAGGAGATCCCAAGTTATCGACAATGTTATCTGCATGCAGTTTGAATCATATCTCATCACAATCCTATCCATGTTTAATACAATTCAACCGCAATTATGCTCCAATTACCCATTATAGGGGAAGGATTAACAAAATTTTAGGGTTGTTACAGTTGGTATTAGAGCATTTGGTTGCATTTTCAAGGGTTGAAATACTAATGTGATTCTAGAAAAAAAAATTCAGGATGGTTCGTACACGGCAAACTGCAGTCCAGCTTCAGGATTTATTGGACAAAGGATTCATACGGCCAAGCAACTCACCCTGGGGAGCCCCAATGTTATTTGTAAAAAAGAAGGATGGTACATTTAGGCTATGTATCGATTATCATCAACTGAACAAAGTGACGGTAAAGAACAAGTATCCGCTACCACGGATAGATGACCTGTTTGATCAGTTGAAAGGTGCGAGAGTATTCTCGAAGATAGATTTGAGATCGGGGTATCATCAGTTAAGAATCGGAGAACAGGACATATAGAAGACTGCCTTTAGAACTCGTTATGGTCATTAAGAATTCTTAGTAATGCCATTTGGGTTAACAAATGCCCCTGTAGTATTCATGGATCTAATGAATCGAGTGTTTCGATTTTATTTGGATAAATATGTGGTAGTGTTTATTGATGATATACTGGTATATTCGAGCTCTTATTTGGAACATGAGCAGCACTTGAGGAAGGTATTAGAAGTATTGAGAGAAAATAAATTGTATGCAAAATTGGATAAATGTGAGTTCTGACTCAAGGAAGTGATATTTTTGGGACATGTTATCTCAGCTGGGTGAATATGTGTGGACCCAAGAAAAGAGGAGGCAGTTCTAAAGTGGGAAAAGCCCATAAATGTGACCGAAATTTGAAGTTTCTTGGGCCTTGCAGGGTATTATAGAAGGTTTATTGAAGGATTTTCCATAATAGCATCGCCTCTGACCAAGTTGACTCGTAAAGAAGTGAGATTTAATTGGTCAAAGGAATGTGAGGAGATTTTTCAGAAGCTGAAAAGAAGACTTACATCAACCCCTGTCTTGGCCCTTCCTTCTAAAACAGAAGGTTTCGTTGTTTATAGTGATGCCTCAAGCAGGGGTTTGGAATGCATATTAATGCAGCATGGAAAGGTGATTGCATATGCTTCCAGACAGTTAAAGCCGCATGAAGTGAATTATCCGGTCCATGACTTGGAACTTACAGCAGTGGTATTTTCCTTGCGAGTATGGAGACATTACTTGTATGGAACACAAGTACAGATTTTCACCGACCATAAAAGTTTAAAGTATTTAATGTCACAAAAGAATTGAACATGCAGGAGAGGAGGTAGGTGGAATTGATAAAGGACTATGATTGCGTAATTGATTACCATCCGGGCAAAGCCAATGTAGTGGTGGATGTATTAAGCCGAAAAGGGAAAGCAGTGATGGGTGATACAGAAACTTCAGAACAAACAAATGTGATGGAATTGAAAAGGATAGGAGTGCAATTAAATGTAGGTCCTGAAGGGTCACTATTAGCTCATATGAAGATTAGATCAGTGTTACGAGATAAAGTTCTAAAAGCACAGTTGGTAGATGAAGGTGTAGAGAAAATTAAGGAAAAGATAAAGCAAGGATCCCTTCAAATGTTGCCTGGAGGGTTGGTTGTGATGGGCAAACGGGTTTATGTGCCTGAGAATAAGACCCTAAAGGGTGAGATATTAAAGGAAGCTCATGAATCTCGGTTTACAACTCATCCTGGGAGCACCAAGATGTATAGAGATCTCAAGGAATATTACTGGTGGCCGAATATGAAGAAGGAGATAGTAGAATATGTGTCAAGATATGGGATATATCTGCAGGTGAAGATAGAACATCAAAGGTCGGTAGGAGAATTACAGCCACTACCAATTCCAGAATGGAAATGGGAAAATATGGCCATGGATTTTGTAACCGGATTGCCAAAGGGAAAAAAGGGCAATGATGTTATATGGGTAGTGGTAGATCGACTGACAAAGTCGGTTTTGTTTTTACCCGTCAAAATGACAGACCCCATTGACAAGTTGGCCAAATTATACGTGAACGAAGTGATTAGACTACATGGAGTTCCCATATCAATGGTGTCAGATCGAGACCCGAGATTTACCTCAAGGCTATGGCTGAGCCTACAACGAGCTTTGGGAACTGAGGTGAATTTGAGCACGGCATTCCACCCCCAAACAGATGGCCAATCTGGAAGAACCATCCAAACACTTGAAGACCTTCTATGGTCATGTGTGTTAGAGTTTGGGGGAAACTAGGAAGACTTGCTACCGTTGGTAGAGTTCAAGTATAATAATAGCTACCAAGCTTCTATTGGGATGGCTCCATATAAAGCTCTTTGTGGGAGAAAATGTCGCACTCCGATATGTTGGGATGAAGTTGGAGAAAGGAAACTCCTGGGTCCTGAATTGGTACAAATAACAATTGATAAAGTAAGGGTAATCAGGCAAAGAATAAAGGAAGCCCAAGATAGACAGAAGAGTTATTCAGACAAGCGGAGGAGACCTTTAGAATTCCAAATAGGGGACAGAGTATTCTTAAAAGTGGCACCATGGAAGGGCATCATTCGGTTCAGAATGAAAGGAAAGCTTACTCTAAGGTACATTGGCCCATTTAAGGTGATCGCTAAGATAGGGTCAGTCGCTTATCGCTTGAAGCTACCAGAACACCTAGAGAAGATTCACAATGTATTCCATGTATCATTATTACAGAAGACGGAAGTGGATCCTTCCCGAGTGTTACCTCCAGTTCCTATTGAAGTAAATGAAGACATGACACTCGAGACTAAACCAGTCAAGATCACGGATCATAGTGAAAAAAACATTGAGAAATAAGAGAGTATCACTAGTTAGAGTGTTGTGGAGAAACTCACAAATTGAGGAAGAAACTTGGGAGAGAGAATCAGAGATTAAGGAAAAATACCCCCACCTATTCCTTGAGCCAAGTATGTGGTTTAAATTTCGAGGACGAAATTTTCTATTAGGAGGGGAGAATATGAAACCCGAGAATAAAAAAAATACAAAATTTATGAAAAAAAAGAAAAGAAAAGCAAAAAAAAAGGTCAAAAATTTAATTAAGAAGAAATGGGACTATAAATGCCCATTTCTTCCCTCAACCATGTCCAGCAGAATTGAGAAGAAAGAGGGGAGAGATAACCCAAATTTTTCTTCATAAAAACTAGGATTTAACACCCAAAAGCTTGTAAACCCATAAAAGTCTTGAAATTCTAAAGTGGAGGAACACAATTTGGGGGAGGATTAACAAGAAGAAAGTGAAGAATTTGGGGAAGAAAAGAGTGGCTGATTCTTAACAAGGAGAAGAAGGCTAAGATTCTTTCAAAATTATGAACTAAAGTCAAGATTTCATCCAAGTATGGAGTTCTAATTCCAATTTCTATTAAGTTAACCTCAATTTGATTAGAAGTTCATAATTCTTCTTGAATTGGGAATTAGGGTTTTAATCAAGGTTGTCAATACCGTTTCGGTTGACGTTTTGTTTTTTCTATTGGTACGGAATGTTTCAATTTCGAAGCGTTTCGATGTGCCGTTTCGGGATTGTACTATTCATATATATTAATTAATTATATATATGAAAAAAATTAAAATATTAATTTAACAAATATAATAAAAATTGAAGATAAATTAATTTGAAATCATACTGTACTAATTTTTTTTACAACAAAACTATGCTATTTTTATTTTTAACTATAATAATTTACTTAGAAATTTTTTTTTATCTGCTGCCGAGTGGCAAGGAACAATATTATTTAATTGAGAATATGCCTTGAGAATATTCCTCTTTTACATATCTCTTGCAAGATTCAACTATCAACTCTATACCCGAGTGGAGAATCCTTTTTTACATCTTTATTTCAAGTTTCAAATTTTGACTTTTAACTTTCAAGTTTCAACTCTCTCCATTCTTCGCCTCCCTCCCCCTTCCATCTCTGTGTCTTTCATTTCTCTCCTGCCAGTGACAAAGACAATGATGAAGACTGTAGTTGTTGAAGTTGGTGATGGCAACGAAGAAAACCCATCAAGCTAAAACACAAAATATTGATCGATTGAGAGAGAGGACTGAGGAAGAGAAGAGTTAGGGATTTGATTTGAGATATTGATTTTTGAGTTGAATTGATTTGGGAAAAGGGGGTGTTGGGGTGTTATTGTGTTAAGCTGTAAGGCTTAACTCAATTTCTCTTTTTTTTTCATGGCCGAAACGGCACACCCGACAAGATTTCGGCGCGATTCGGCCGGTATTTGACCGGAATTTCTGGTACAGACCGGAATGTAAACCGAGACAAAAACAATTCTGTTTTATCTCGTTTTGTTGACTGATACGGATCGTTTCGACCATTCCAGCCGAAACAAAAAGAGATTAACAAGCATGGTTTTAATACAAAATATTGGGGAAATGCATAAATGAGTAGGGTTTTTATGAATAAAGGGGAAAACATGGCTGTGATTTATAAGGGAGCAAGGATTGAAGATGATTTGGTTATGTTTCCTCCATTTTTGCAAAACAGGGTAGATTCGTTGCCCTATTTTGTAGGAGAATTTGGACCTAAAACATGCATAATTAAGGGAGGGTTCCTCATATAAGCTGTATCTGGGAGTGTTAGCTTTCCAAAGAGTCCAACCCCATCTAATTTGGAGCTCTGGAACTCCAAATATGGGTAAAAATCTGAGGAGAGGTCAAGCTATCATCTATGTTGACAGTTTCGGCCAAGTTGAGAAAATAGCAAAGATTTAACCATGCTAAGGGTAGAAAATTATTCCTTTCCCTTCATAAAATGTGTCTTGATCCTCAAAAAATAAAAGAAGAGAATAAATGGTGATTAAAAAAAAATTAAATTCATGATGTCCACTTGGACTATAAATGAGCCGAAAAGTTAAAGGATGACAATGAGGAATAAAAGTGAGAAAGAAAAGATTTGGTAAAGAGAAATTAATATTATTATCATTTTTTTTGTTTTTGTGTGTAATATGTGGATTAACATGAAAAACAAATAGTGGGTGTTTGTGGTTTCAGGAGGAACCCCGAGTGGAGGGCAACAACAACAGGGAAACGCAAGCCGGACGTTCACAGCAAGTAGGTACTTGGTACCTATATCCCATTTATCTAATAATTATTTTTGTTACTAATTATTTAACTATAAATACAAATTGGTGCTTAGTGATGAGAAAAAAAAAAAGGGGTAAAAGAAAGGTTAAGGGATGGAAAAATGGATATTTATGTGTATAGGAAGAAACAAGCTCGTTGATATCGGCATTACCGATACGTTCATGGTGAGATATAGACCTTGATTAACTATTCGGTTTCAGAATAGTTAATGATATCAGCAGGTGACGTCGATATCGGTAAAATTTATAAACTTGATTAACTATTCGGTTTCAGAATAGTTAATGATATCGGCGAGTGACGTCAATATCGGCAAAATTTATAAACTTGATTAACTATTCGGTTTCAAAATAGTTAATGATATCGGCGAGTGACAATGATATCAGCAAAATTTATAAATTTGATTAGCTATTCAATTTTGGAATAGATAATGATATCGGCGGGTGACGTCGATATCGGCAAAATTTATAGACTTGATTAGCTTCAGAGATGAAGCTAATGATGTCAAGAATTCTTGACATTGGCATACTCTAAAACCTTCTAAGTTAATGACGGAATAAATATTAACTATTTGATTTTAAAAAAAATAGTTAATGACACCAACGATTATGTTCGTGTTAGTATTTTTCATGAAACTGATTAGTTGATTTCAAGTCGAGCAATTAGAGACACTATTGGAAGTCATTAGTGTCGGCTATAGTGTCTTCGAGGTGAAAAGAAAAAAAAAAGAAGAAGGAGAAAGAAGTAGTCAAAAGAAATAAATTTTCTTTTATATAACCTTAAAAGGGTGTATATGGTTGTGTTAGAATCTCATACGATTTAAGTAGATTGAGGGATATGTTGTTTAAATTTTTCTGTAAATTGCTAATATTTACTTAATTATTTTACTCATATGGAAAATCTATATTTTGCAGGATCCTCTCATTCTCATCAAGAATAGATTTTAGGCCCTTAATCCTTTTTGTATAAGTTAGGAACTTAGAAAATTATGCTATAATTTTAGTTATGCAAAAAAATATGTAAACTGTATAGAATAGTATATTTGTGAATTTTGGTTATGAAATATGAAATTATGTTATGTTATATATATATATATGTGTGTGTGTGTGTGTGTGTGTGTGTGTGTGTGTGTGTGTGTGTGTGTATGAAATCTTTATGTGTGAATTGACTCTTTTAATTCTTACCTTATGCGTGTGATGTATGATGGAGTTTGGAAACAAATACGGTCCTGAACATATCCTGGAATGAGTTTTGCGGTTGAATTGTATTAAACATGGATGAAATTGTGATGAGAAATGATTCAAACTACATGCAGGTGACATTGTCGATAACTTGGGATCTCCTGATATAGGGGAGACTCTGCCGAAATTTCATTTTCGGCGATAGAAAAACAAAATTATGCTCCAATTACCCTTTACAAGGGAAGAATTAACAAAATTTTTAGGGTTGTTACAAGGACGACCTTCAGTAAGTGCAGCAAAAACAAGTGACCGATCAAGAACATTAATATCATTTAATGATCCAAGCATTCCAAAAAAAAACATGTCATATTCAAAAATCTTGTACATTTCTCCCATCTCCAATGCATGCAACCAATGCTCCCTAACATCTTTGAAAATCCACGTTGTTCACCAATTGATAATAACCAACTAAAATCGGTCTCATTTAGTGCCCTTAGATATCATTTCCCAAAAACTTCAGCAATTAATTTGACAAAAGTTTTAAGACTTTCTATCTTAATGTTTTCCTCAATCCAAAGATATTTATCAGTAAGTTCTACAAGAATATTGTATGCTAATATCCTATGAACTACAGTTACCTTTTGAAGACAAGATAAGACAAAAACACCAAGTACATCTGTGTTTTGTTTGAAAAATGGATTAAAGCATCCACTACATTTGTGATCCGAAAAAAAAGACGACGACTAATCCTAAACACCTTCTTTTTTAGTGAATTTAGAATTTTTTGTAAAATAATCATTATATAGCATTAATTCACCTTCTTTTTTCTATTATGATTGATGATATTCTATCCCAAAATAGAGTCGCAAACTCTGCTCTCAACCTTGATTTATCAAATTTTCTTCAGCATCCACTACAGTAGCAATTTGAAAGCCAAACATAGGAGTGTCATCATTAAAATCAAAAGTACCATAAACATTAACTTTCAAATGATTTATGATGAACTTTAATGAAATAAAATAAAGATTGGAAAGAAGGAAATGATGAAGAAAAATGTTCAGGTTTATGAGAATATTTATAAAAGAAATTTTTCCATAAAATTTGAAATTTTAAAATTTAAAATGTTAGGTTTTTTCATTATTTGAAATCTTAAAAATTATAAAGTTTATGGTTATTTTTTTCAATATTTGAAATTTTAAAATTTTAAAAGTTGGTGGCTATTTTATTCATTTTTTGAAATTTTGGTGATTTTTTTTCAATATTTTAAAATTAAAAAATTAAAATTCAAAATGTTAGGGTGGGGTTAAAAGTATTTATTTAATTATATAAACTACTGATAATAATTGTATAATTAATTACATAATTATATTATATATAAAATAATTGCACAATATTTAAAATGATATACAAAATATATTAAAATATATTTGGTATTTTTGAAATACGCATAAATAAAAAAGTTATATTTATACTATTCAAAAAATTATTTTATCAATATAGCTTTCTAAAATAGCAATTTTTTTCCTGGAGTTGCTCTAAATAATAACTTTAAGTCTCAATTAAATATTATTTTTATAAATTGATTATTATAAAAAAAAAATTGAATTATTAATATTCGTAAAACATTACTCAAAACAAAATTTGAAAGAAGAAGGTAGTATAAATTAAAATACATATAAAAAAAGTTTTAAGAAAATGATTTGATTAAAGGACACTTTTAACTAAATTTTATAAGATCATTTTAATTTAAGTGAAAACTTATTTCAAAATAAATATAACTTCAACTTATCTTTAAGTAAAAATTTAAATCACAACTTAAAGCAGTTTTCTTAAATGATACCAAACATAATCATATCAATTCAACCAAATCCAAAATGACATAGTAAGTAGCATGATTATTATTTTTCAACTAATTTCCAAAATTAAAAATATGGATTATCATAAATTAAAGATAAAAATAAAATAAAATATAGCTAACTTTAGTATAATAAAATGGAACTATCGAATATTATGAACCACAGATAATTTGGCTTGCAGTTAGCTGAATCTAAATAAATATATGTCTAATAAGCACATCAAATTTAAAGAAATTAAACTTGACAATAAGTCAAGTCTAAGAAAACATTGGTTTGGTGATCAAGCTAGACTTAAATATTGCTAAATTCTAAGGCTTAATGCTTGATGTTGAACAATTTTCTACAACATGAGCATTAAAGACATGATAAACTATCATGTTTCTCTATCTAGAATAATTACTTGTATCAAGATAATGATTCCCTTATATTTATAGGTGTATACAAGATTTCTTAAGGGATTTATTATATTATTATTTCATTAAAGATATATACGAGATATTTACCTTCAATTAATATCGTTAAAAATAAAAGACTTGTCAACCCTTTTTTTTAAAAAAAAAAAAAAAAATTCTAGGAGCATAGATGCTATATGAACCATCCAGGTAAGGGGTTTATAATTTTTCCATGTCTTAGGATAAAAACACATGAATTTTAGAGCATTCATCAACTTCAAACTCATGAACAAATATTTTTGTTCCTTGAATTTAAAGTTGTTTTAAGTTATTTATTATATTAAGTCATTTAAAACTTTTCTTATAAAAATACTAACTTTATAATCATATAAATTTTAAGTTTTTTCGATTGAGATTGTTTTTATAGATACTTAAACTTATATGGTAAGCTTGGAGTTTCTTAGATTAAAAAGAAAATAAATCTAAATATTTGAACGTAGTAATTAATCACCATCTTAAACACTAAATTATTTATTTTTATATATATATTTGATTTTGAAAAATCATAAAAACAAAACACTAACGCAAAAAGTAAGTATATAATACAGCATTCTTCATTTCTTCATAAGCACATAAATGTATACAGCAATTTCAACTTAATTGAATCAAAAGAAGAGAAATAAATGACATAAATTATAGATGTATGTTTTTGCCTTATCTTTTCCTCCAACACTTCACATCCGTAGTGTACTCGAAAAATAATTAAATATCCAGTTATTATTATTATTATTATTATTATTTAGTATTAAAGCGTTGGTACGATGGCTATGAAGTTTTGTTTCTTCATTAACTTCATGGATTGTAATATTTAACATATGATTTCCTGAATTCAAATTTTGAAGACTGTACGAAAGGAAAAATTAATAATAATCAGAAAATAAATTTTAATCTTGAGTTATTCTACAAATTAGGGTAGTCAATTTTTCATTCTAGTTGATGTTCTATTTTTTTAATTAAAATAATATGCTTTGGTTTCATAGTATTTTAGCATGTCATTTTAAGATTGTATTGTTTATTATATATATATATAAACCCCAAAACAGTAAACTATAAAATATTAATTTAATAAATATAATTTCAATTCAAATTCCAATATTTACTATCTTGAAATTGTAGAATATTTATTTCAAATACAAGTAAAAAAAAAGTTGAACAAATATGACCCATCAACTCGATGAATCAAAAGACTGTTAAAGAATCATCTCACCTAAAAACTTAAATTTGTAGGTGAGGCGTCAAAATATAATTTATATTATTCTCTAATACCCTCATCAAGTGAAAGTCTTTTGAACTTGAAACTTGCACAGACTCATACCACCTTGTGCTTGATTTTTATAAAATAAAATGGGGGTGGTGAAATTCAAACTCATGGCCGCTGAGTCAACAAGCCTCCGATATCATGCTAAAGAACTATCTCACCTCAAAGTTTAAACATGAAGATGAGACCCCAGAATATAATTTATATTATTCTCTAACAAAGACAACCTAAATAATTGGTAAAAATATAGTTTGACTTAAATTTATAATGATATATTTAAAAAATATATATTGAGACGATAAAATATTGAATTGACCTGATTTAACATGAGCTAACCTTCTATAATTGTGATCCAAATCATGAGACCTTAATAACCCCAACTAAAAACAAATGAAACACATTATGAACCTCATCTGTCAATAAATTTATTGATAACTATTAAAATTTTAAAAAAAATCAATCTACAAAAATACAAAAAATGAGACAAAATTATAAATTTGAATAAAATTACAAAAATACTATTAACTGTTTCGTAAAGGCTTTTTAATTTCTAATTGTCATAGAATTTTAAATATATGAGGAGACTTCTTATAGAATTTTAATCTAATCTAATTGTCAAATTAAAAAATATAAATTATATCATAAAAATATATTTGCTAAAAAATATTATTAAACCTCAACAAAAAGACCAAAATAAAACCAGAATGTTTTGGCAAGATTTTAAATTAAATTTATAAAATGAGCTAAGATTATAAATAAGATAAAATTTATTCTATTTTTTAGTAGAACAAAATATACAAACCATTATTATGAATGTAATATAAATAAAAAATAAGCAACCATTACAAACACCTTTACGGTATAAAAAAAAAAAAAATCATATCAATTCCTTTTTAGCCAACTTAAACTGTTCCGAGCCATGACATGTACGGACAGAGTTTTAAATTAAATTGCACAGATGCTTTTCATCGACCGACTTAAAACGAAAGTGAAGTGGGCAGTCTATTTATTTATTTATCTTAATTTTTTCTGTTTAAAAATACTTTCTGCAGGCTTTTAAATTACTGTAACATGCTTAATGTCAAAAATAAAAAATAATATTTTAATGATATTTCAAGTAAAAAACAACACAGTTCGAAAAACAAAGAATAATTTTTAAAATATTTTTTTTGAATATTTTTAAATTATTTTAATAAACTAATGCTAAAAATAAATATTAAAAAAACATAAATTCAAATAAAAAACATAGGATTGAGAATGAGTTAGGCTAATGAAAGACATATGATTGAGTGTGACTTGGGATGATTACCAAACAAAGTGGAGGTAACTAGTTAGGTTCTGTTTTGAAAAGGAAACCAAATATTTGGAACCCATCCAGCCACGATGAACACATTTTTGAAGGCGATGATCCATCACGAAGTAGTTGATGAACTGTCAGCAGCAGAACATAAAATGGATAAATTTGGGGTGCCAAGTTGTTGCTCACCCACCGTTGGTTTAAATTTTGCTTTCAAAAAAGCCACGATATCTTTCTTATTGGGTTTGCTAGCTAATCTGATGAATGAAAGGCATTTCTCAACCATGATTTGAATTCTCTTTATCTGCAAGCATCCCAAAATTCTTCTGGGAATTTCTTCCTTTAATTTATTATTAATATAAATATCTGAATAAATTTAAGTGCACCTGAATTAATCTTATAAATAATAAAATCAATAATTATATAAATTTTTAATAATAATCATATTAAACATGGCCCTGGAAGGCCAAGCCTATGCCGCACCTCAGAGAAGTTCAGGGGCACGAGGGCTTGACAACGCATTCTCACGTGCCTGGATTTTAATTGTTTTAAGGAAGCAAGTGACACGTTATGCTTGGATAGTTTCGGAACAATAATAAACGAAAGATGTTTAAAACATCATTAACCCTGTTTTTAAAACCAAAACACATTAATTGGCTAAAAAACATAAAATCAAATCAACTCAATTTTTTGAAGTTTGATATACTTTTTACAAGACTCAAACTATCCCAATTGAATTCTCCTTGTATAGATGATCTCATTGATATTTGGATTGATTTTTCTTCTAGTTAGAATGTGGCCAATCAAAAACATTTCTATCTTTTTTTTTTTATATTCTTACAACTTTGTCTCTCATCTTTCAATTGTGAGTAACTAAAATGTAAGAAAAATAAAATTTTACGAATAAAATATGTGCAGCATCAATTATAGGGCACGCTAAGGGTTTTAGACAGTTTTTGAAATTATCTCGGAAGCCCTTCTATTTTCTTAGGGGGTATTTGAGAATATAGTTGCGATTATTTTTTAAAGTGTTTTTTGTTTAAAAATATATCAAAAAAAAATTATTTTATTTTTTAAAAAAAATTTTTGACATCAGCACATCAAAATTATCTAAAAATACCAAAAAATTCATTTAAAATAAAAAAATTAAATTTTAGCCAAACAACGATACAACCACTTAGCCAAGCAGGCATTTCTTGGTGTGTGCGGTCAACAAATCTTCAATTTGTCATCAATGATTTTTTTTTTTCCTTTCCTATTTAATTTCTACACCTCACCCTCTAAATTTTCAAATTAGTGTTTCAATTGTTCTTTTTTTTTTTTTTTTGCTATGAAATGGATCAATGTTTTTTTTATTACTATTTATTATATATAAAACAATTTATCAAATCAGGAAAAAAAATTCAATTTCATCCTCTGATTTTTTTTTATGTGGTAGATTTGATCCCTGGTTTTTTATTGCTATTTTTTTATTTGATATAATTTTTAAAATTGATTTTCTTATGATTTCATTGTTTTTTTCTATCAAATTTGACCCTTTTTATTTTTATTGCTATTTTTCTTTACTATGTATTTTTTTTTTAAAATAATATTTTTATTTTATTATATTTTTAACATCAAATTAGTTGATAATCAAGCTTTTTTATTAACCCCAAATATAGGATTTAATGGGTTGCGAGTTTGACTCTAATTTGTTTTTCATTTCTTTTCCTTTATTTTTTTAAGGTATTTTTTCATTAAAAATCATTATTTATTTAATTGGAGATTGTGCTTCATTATTTGTTTTACTTCTTTTCTGTAGATTTTTTGAGTGATTTTGAAAATTACCTAGTTTTTCTTGGATCTTTTTATCTATCATTATTTATTATATTCATCCTTCTTTTTAATTTTTTTTACTTAAATTATATTAATTATTTAAAAATAATCATGAGATTCTCACTTCATGATGTTTTGTTTGGTTTGTTTTTGGATTGTTATTTTGACAACTTATAAGGCCTATTTTACAGTAGACATGTAGTCTTTTAAAGTGATGTTAGAACCATCTGAGTGACTTTTTTATTATGGTTAGGCGATGTCTATGATAGAGCGATAATCAATCTCTAATGAATTTTTTCTTCTTCTCTTTTTGAGTATAATATTGAAAATTTATTTTTTACCGTTAATTATTGCAACTTTCTTATCGTTTAATTTAATAAGGATACATTTTTATCATGTTATAAAATAATTGAGTTTATTAAACTCATTCAAGTTAATGTTTTAGGTCTCATTTTTTTCTTAATTCATTAAAAACTCATGTGTTTCCTCATTATCCTTTTTATATTATTAGAAAAAAAATTGAACTGGTTTGTAGCATGGGAAAAGCCACATATCTAGTTTGTCCTTTAAGTTATTTTTCTTTTGATTTTATCCCTTATTTTTTATTTCTATTTTTTTCTTTTGTTTTAATTCATTTCTCAAATTTTGTTTTGTTTTCAATACCATCCTCTTTTATTTTTCTAGTCTAATATATTTGATCCTAGCTCTTTTGATTCTTTTTATTATTTAAAATATGTTTTGAATTTGTTTTCTTTTTCAATTTCACTCTTATATCTTTTTTTCTCCTTTCATATTAGATGTTATTTCCTTTTTTTCTTGTGTTTTCTGCTTTTGTTAGTGTTTAGATTTGGTTTTTATTTTTTTAATCTCATCATTTAGCATTAAATGTATTGATAATTATAATTCTTAATTGAACTTGAATTTTTAATTTTACAGGTTGTGAATTTGAGATATTAATTTGGGTTTAGAAGATCCAGTCAAATAAATTACTATTAATTAAAACATTAAAATCATTGGTTTTTTCTACAATGACTTTCATACTCATCTTTCTTTAATTATTATGTATTAGCTATATTTTTAATTGATCAAGGGTGCTACTATCTTTTTTATTCAATTTGTAAAGCTAATTACTAAAATGCCTATAGATGCAAAACATAGTTAACTTGGGTCTGAGTTTTTCTTAAAAAAAACATTTCACTTTTAAAGCTTGATTTTAAGGACTTGATCATCATCTTAGACAGATCTTGTTCTTTTACTTAATACTAATAATAATTAGAAAATTATTTAATTTTTTACCGATTTCATCCTTCAATGTTGGATTGGTTAGAAAATAGGCTTATGAATTATTATTTTTCTTTGATTAAGGTTATCACGATTTTAAACAACATATATTTTAGGGTTAATGCTTGAAATTTTGAGCATCAAACTTTTATCATATAATTAAGTAAAAATAATTTTTATTTTATTTTATTGTTATCATTCACATATGCACTTAAAACTTTCTCTCCTATATACAACTTTGGCCTATTCAATTACAACTTCTTTTTTTATGCAATATAGATATTTAACAATTTCAAGTATGGTAAGTCATCATCAAGGTACCACAATGTTATCAAAAGCTCATCATTCTTATAAAAAAAATTACTTATTCAAATGCCTACACCTACCCTCCATTCTAAAAATTAAAGTCACATCTTACTACTCTATGAGCTATTTATCTTGCTCTTAAATTTTATAATGGAGATAACAACCATGAAAGCCAATATGCATTGTCTTTATACTCATTTTAGTCAATGTTATATCATTGGTTATGCATATATATATATATATATATATATATATATATATATATATATATATATATATATATATATTCGCTTATGCATAGTTGAACCATCGACTCTTATACCGCTTATTAGAAAAATATTTATTGAGGAGTCACGTGACCATTATGAAGTATGCAAAAGACATGGCCATATAGAGGGATTTTAAACCTTGATACATTATGAAGGGTATATGTGACACTTATCTCTAGCACATGATGTAAGAACATTTCTTAAGGTAATTAGAGTCTTGTTTAGAAAATCAAACCATTGAGACTCATGTTTCCATAACCACACTCACCAATGAATCCATTTTAAATTCATTTCACAAGCAAAACATATTGTAAAAAGTATTTTTATAGGATTTTTTAAATTATTTTATTATATAAAAATATTTAACCAGCAACAGCTTTCATTTGTAGGCTATAGTGCTTGGCTATAATTCAAGACCGATGGATCCTTTTATTGAAACTTGTATAGGAAAAGAGGACAAATAGAAAAGAGGACAACAACTCATAGATAATCAAGTTGAGAGGTTTATGGTAAGTATGATTCAAATTTTGTTTTTATATTTAATAGCTTTTTCCCATGAAATATTTAACATTTGATTGCATGAGAGATACAAGAACTATCATTTAACCAATCAAGAACTCAATCTAGATTTGTGGTTGGAAGCTAGATATTTATTGGTAGACTTGATAAAAATTAGATTTATAGTATCTCTAATACTACTGTAAATGACATACTGCAATTCAGATCAAGTCAACAATCACCAGTTATTTAAACAATAGCACGAGAATAGGTTCAAGCTAAGACAACTCAATTTAGAGCTGAGCGAATCAAACTAAGGGATAAATTGAATTTCATTGAGCAATTTTTGGCAACTCTAACTAGTACCTTTGCTCTTCTTCATCTCCCTTCTAATTTTGGTAAAAATCCCTCTTCATCTACTCCTTTAGCTTTTTTCCATTAAATAGATAAATTACATTTAATAATATTTTTTAAATTAATAATACAATTTTTCCTTTTATTTTCCTTTATTTTTTTTTAAATTCACTTCTTTTTTATTTTTTAAATAATTAGACAAAAAAACAATGAAATTGAAATACCAATAGGATTATCGATTAACTTAGTCTCTCAAAGAGTTCTTGAGAGTTAAAACATTATAGGACTTTGCCGCAAATAAATATAATTATTCAACAGATTAATTCTATCGATAATATATATACTCACCATTGACTTTACTATTAGATTTATACTCTCATGATCAATGATGGATTTAACAACAAAATTTGGCCTATAAATGTTTTTGTTTGACATGGTAATTGAATCAATAATTTCACCCATGGTATGTTTCTCAATGATATTTTTTCATATATTATTCTATCAATAATATAATCTCCATTGGAATTAGGCTTTAAATACCAATTGAATGCTCTGTTGATGTTTTGTTATTTTCTAGTAGTAATGATATTCCAAAAAACAAAATGGAAATATTTCCATCCACAATGAAATGATTAACAGAAGAAGAAGAAGAAGAAAAAAAAAACCTACAATCAAAAGATACAAATTTTAGTTTCTTCGGATTTTCAAATTTTTATATTCATCTACAGGATCCATTGGAGACCCCATCTTATTATTTTTCATAACCAATATTTATAGAATAAAATATATAATTTACAGTCGAGTAGTTATCCATTTCTATCTGCATCTATGCATATAGAAGTTGATTTACATCTACTTCATCCATGAAAACGAAGCTAACCTCTATGAAAAGCAAATACACTTGCCTTCAGGCTTTAATGAATTACGAAAGTGGCTTTCCGGTTCTACCCCTGATGCATAGACATCCGTTGAAGCTTATGAAGTTCCTCATGCTAGAAGATATCCGTCGAAGCTTTATATTTTTTTTATAACTTTCGTATAGCTATACATTTAGTTTATTGAACACGTTTTTGTGGATAAAAAAATAAATTAAGAAAATAATATTTTGTTAATTTCTATATGATATAACAGTTTAAACTTGAAAAATTATAACATGACTATACGTTATGTTTAGTCTAAATTTTAAATTAAATTATATGAAAATTATCCAGGAAAGGAAAAACAATATATCAATCCCATACTTAAAAAGTAAAAAACTGAAACATCATTGACATGATGCTGAAGAATTAAATTAAATAAAAATTATATATTAAATTATATAATAAAGAAAAGAGATACAAAAAAAACATAAAAAAATTATATCAAATAATAAAATTAAAAAAAAGTCATAAAAACCCAAATGGCTATAATAATAATAATAATAATAATAATAATAGGTCTTAATTAAAGCAAAGAGATGTGGGGTTTAAGAGGACAGTGCTTGGGCTATTTTTATTTTTTCTCTTACTTTTTATAATTCATCATTTCCCCTTTTATGTTTTGAAAAAAATAAACAATAGATGATAGGTAATTTATTATTTATGAAATGGAAGTAATTTTGCTTTCATGGAAAATCAAACGACCTCTTAGTGACTCGCACAGGCTAACCATTGAGATATGACACGAAGCTGTTACCCAATTAAATAAATAAAATTTATCAACATGCTTCACTGATTATATAAACAAATTAGATAAGGTGGTTAATATTTTTCGAGATTAATATTCAGAAGGTGGTTACCAAATTAAATAATTTTTATAGCACTGATTTCCACCTACGAAATCTCCATTAAGGTAAGCGAGAATGGTATAGGCAGTTTGGCTCCAAATTTACGAGAGAAAACTTTATGTAACATGCAAGATAGGTCGTGAGATTAGGCATGGATACTTGTTTTCCAAGAATCTACACACACACCTAACTGAGGAACAACGACATGCAAGCAATTCCCCTATTCCCTTTATAAGATTGTGGTAGCGAGTCAGAAATGAATGCATCAAAGATAGAAAGCAATAAGTAAACCAATAGCGAGAGAAAGATTAGAAAGCGAGCAAAGATGGAGAACTCGTGCTTCCGTTTAATGCTTCTTGCTGTCTGCTTCTTCCCTGCTTTCGTTGAGTGCAGAACTCGGCATTACAAGTTCAATGTAAGTTCAATAATGTGTTGTCTGTACATCATGACAAAAGCTTGCCCCCCTTGTTGTTTTGTTTTCCCTTGACGACATTGATTATTCTTATTAACATCGGAATGCATCTCAACATTAGCAGATAACTATGTGTTTGCACGATGCATTAATGTATATCATGACACAGCCTTGGGCTTGAAAAGCTTTTTCCTGACTTGTCGAAATGGCAAGCATGGAGTTGCAGCAGAAAGCTCTCGTGATCCATCGATATATTCAAGCAACCAGTCAAAATAAAAAGTTTATATATATATAGTCGAGTCGAGTTCACGGTCATAATTGGTATCCGTAAATTAGTTGGAATAAAACAAGTTAATTAATTGCACAAGAATGGTAAGATATCAAATCAGTACCTAGCTATAGTGGCCTAATTAGTTACAACCACTCTGACAGAAATGGGCTATTCAGTGATGGCATTTTATTCAGAAATGATCTTAATTGGGTCTTTCATATGAACAGGTGGTGATGAAAAATACAAGCAGACTGTGCTCAAGCAAGCCGATTGTTACTGTTAATGGCATGTTCCCAGGACCAACTCTGTATGCCAGGGAAGACGATACAGTTCTTGTGAAAGTTGTTAACCATGTCAAATATAATGTGTCTATCCACTGGTGAGATACTAAATAACATTTGTCCTCTAATTCATCATGAATGACTCTGATGCAGTTTTTTCCTGGTATTTGACAGGCATGGCATCAGGCAATTAAGAACGGGTTGGGCTGATGGACCAGCATACATCACACAATGCCCTATTCAACCAGGCCAAAGCTATGTCTACAATTTTACTATCACAGGCCAGAGAGGCACCCTTCTATGGCATGCACATATTCTCTGGCTAAGAGCAACTGTGCACGGTGCCCTAGTTGTCTTGCCTAAGCGTGGTGTCCCCTACCCGTTCCCGGCTCCCCACAAGGAAGTGGTTGTCGTATTAGGTGAGAAACACACAGATTATTTGTTTCACCATAACTCGTCAAAATTGAAAGAATATGGTTCAAACAATAAACCAATTATAAGATTCGTTGTTGTTAAGTGTGCAATTTGACATTAATGTAGTGGTGTGATTTTCCAGCGGAATGGTGGAAATCAGATACCGAAGCTGTGATCAATGAAGCTCTTAAATCCGGATTGGCACCAAATGTCTCTGATGCTCACACAATTAATGGGCACCCAGGAGCTGTCCCTGCCTGTTCTTCACAAGGTATTCAGAAAAGATTAATAGCCATAAGATTTACTTGGGAATTCTCGGTCGCAAGGGTCTGATATAATTTTTTCTTCGGATTTATACAGGCGGTTTCACTTTGCCAGTCCAAAGTGGCAAGACTTACATGCTACGGCTGATCAATGCTGCACTGAATGAGGAACTCTTCTTTAAAATTGCAGGGCACAAGCTTACTGTCGTGGAAGTTGATGCCACCTACGTTAAACCTTTCAAAACTGATACAGTCCTAGTTGCCCCAGGCCAGACCACCAATGTCCTCGTCAAAACCAACAAAAATACGGGCAAGTACTTGGTTGCAGCATCCCCATTCATGGATGCTCCAATTGCAGTAGA
The DNA here is from genome assembly GCA_015731905.1 of Salix dunnii. Classification (NCBI taxonomy): domain Eukaryota; kingdom Viridiplantae; phylum Streptophyta; class Magnoliopsida; order Malpighiales; family Salicaceae; genus Salix; species Salix dunnii. The sequence goes on from CM027674.1 coordinate 12,025,162, forward strand.
CAATATAACTGCAACAGCCACTTTACACTACTCGGGAACACTTTCCAACTCTCCCACAACTCTCACCATCCCACCTCCCAAGAATTCCACTGCAATTGCCAACCAGTTCGCTAATTCTCTACGCAGCCTAAACTCGAAAAAGTTCCCAGCTAAAGTCCCATTAACTGTTGATCACAACCTTCTCTTCACTGTTGGTCTAGGAATTAACCCGTGCCCAACTTGCAAAGCTGGTAATGGTAGCAGAGTTGTTGCTAGTATTAACAACGTCACATTTGTCATGCCAACCACTGCCCTGCTCCAAGCACATTTCTTCAACATCAGCGGTGTGTTCACCACTGATTTTCCAGCAAACCCACCACAAGCTTTTAATTACACGGGCACTCCACCAACAAATTTGCAGACCACAAGTGGAACAAAAGTATTTAGGCTGGCCTACAACTCGACAGTCCAACTTGTTATGCAAGATACCGGGATCATATCCCCTGAGAACCATCCAGTCCATTTACATGGATTCAATTTCTTTGGTGTTGGTAGGGGAGTAGGGAATTACAACCCAAAGACTGATCCTACTAACTTTAACCTTGTTGACCCTGTTGAACGGAACACAATTGGAGTACCTTCTGGTGGATGGGTTGCCATAAGATTTCGTGCCGATAATCCTGGTAATTGGTGTTTGATGTCAGCTAAATTTTAGCTTGTGAAATTCTTCGTAACTCATATTCTTTAAATTTCTATTTTGATTTTTGAAGGAGTTTGGTTCATGCATTGCCATCTTGAGGTGCACACTACATGGGGACTTAAGATGGCGTTCTTGGTGGACAATGGAAAAGGCCCTAATGAGTCAACTCTACCGCCTCCAAGCGATCTTCCAAAATGTTAAACCAGCCTAGCTGTAAGAAACTAATTTACTTGAGGGATAGAAGCAGTAGCGGATCAGAGAAGCGGTCCGATCCGGAAGATCCTATGCTCGAAAAAAGAGGAGTAATAGACACACACACACACCAGAAGGAAAAAGTTGAGACTTAAGAGATCCAATTTGTTTCTTGAGTAACTTGAAATATTTGCTCAAGCGTGTTTGAATAAAATTATATAAGGATACAGTTGTGGAAATTCAAATGTTATTTTCTCTTCTCAAATCTATATATATATATTGAAAAATTTGATGGCTTAGCCCATTAATTTGTTTCTTTAATATGATTTATTAATTGTTTTTTCTTGATAAATCTTGATTGCTAGTTTTCAATTGTCAAAGATCCATCTGTCACGACTCGATTCCCGGATCCGTGACCAGCACATAGGCATGTTCCCCTCTAGGGTTCAACACCTATACGAACCTAAACTTACACACAAACTTCTCATTCATATTCAAAGTTCAACGCAACGTAAATAACAAAATAGACTTTATAATATAATCTAAATGTCTCAATATAAAAGTTGAATAATCTTGTTATAATAGTGGAGCGCTAACTAGATATAAAAATAAAAGTATCGATTACAACCAAAATAATAAGCTCTGAAATTTCAACGATAATGATCTGCTAATGAGCTACAAGCCTGAAAATAATAAATAATGAGGGGGTGAGTTCAACAACTCAGTGAGTAGATAACATTCAATATACACATACGAGAAAATATAACAATAAGAAATATATTATCGAATCGGCTCGAAGTTCTTACAAGAAGATTTCTCAAATAGGTTATAACAAGATTGTATAGGTAGAACTTGTCAGAAAATCATAATGCAATGAGCATGAGGCTCTGTACTATGGGATGATCAGTTCGCACAGGTTGGTGACTCTCCCGACCAACTAGGGTTTCAGATATGATATGCACAAATACTAACATTTCCCTGTTAGCGTGGGTATTCTGACTGGCATACCGTAGGTATATATATATATAATATAATCAAACAGACATATTCATATCTCAATGCTCAACTCATACCATCAATCAAATGAGGAGCTATCAATTCACAAACAGATATTGGCTCATATCAAGAACGTATATTCAACAATTGATTATGCTTTATCATAACAAGAATAGTAATTAACGTATATATTATCAAAAAACATAATCCAAATACTATCAAATTGAATATTTATAATATTTCTCATGCATATTAAATATTATTCACTCACCTGACTCAAAAGCGATCAAAAATCAAAAGTGGAATATTGACGAAATTCTATTGATGTACCGCGGGCATAATATCAGGATTATCTGAATATATAAAAGAAATAATAAAAAATGACTCAAAATAATTAAAATCTCTTCAATAAATGTATCTAAGAATTTAATCCATAAACATATGTATTTCGAATCAAACTATCTATTTTTTGCAAAACCTAAAATAATGGTTTCTTCCGAAGTCTAGTTCAAAATACACAATTCATAAAAATTGATAATAATTCATCAAATAAGCTTCAATTATCCATCAACCAATCTGAAATACTTATATTTCATCTAAGGACCATGATGTAATTTTCTTATATTTTTAGGGTCAAATTGTAATTTTATCAAATTGAATGACTAAATTGAACACTTCATAATTCATAGCTATACTAAAATCTTGTCCATAATTCATCCTCAATTCCTTCCAGAATCTCAAATTTAACTCCAGGGACCAAACTGAAATTTTTCAAAGTTCAGGGACTAAACTGTAATTTTCCAAAGTTCGGGGACTAAACTGTAATTTTCACCAAAATGACCAAAATGAATTTTGTCATCTTCAACCTCCAGCCCAGAATTCCAGCAAGGGTTTTTCACCATTTATCAATATTTTCTTACACCAAACACATCAAATAATTTCAAATCATCCACAATCAAACTCATTAAATCATTACTCAACACCTTAAACCCTTAACATCTCAATCCATTCATCAATTAAATTCGAATAAAATCTACAAACCCTAATCACCAATGCAAAAAAAGCTTAACTAATAAAAAATATTTTTACATAATAATACATACACATTACCTTAATAACTTATTTCTCCTCCTTCCTTCTCCTTTCCTCCTTTCTCTTCTTCTCTCTTCTGTTTCTCTTCTCTCTTAAATTTTTAGATTACTTTTTTTAATTTCTTTTTCTATTTATATTTTACAAGTTGCTATTATACCCTTAATTTATTTATACCTAATCTTAAGTCATCAAGGGTATTCATGCATTTTCTATTCAAAGTTTCAAAACCCTATAATTCTTTTTCCATTTAAAGTTTCAAAACCCTACAACCTCCCTACCTTATAAAATTTTCATCCTTGAAACTAAATAAAATGTTTGAATACATACCGAAATTATTAAAAAGATGAGGATATTCCTCACGTATCTTTTCCTTAAGTTCCCATGTTGCTTCTTCAATTGAACGACCATACCGAGTTCTAAAAGTTGTTTTTAAATGTTTTCTTTCCTTGTCCTCAACAATTTACTAAAGCCCTATGCCTTGACAACTAATCCATTCCCAAAATCACATCAAAATTGACCATATCTAAAACATTCAAGTCTCCCATAAGAATCTTACTTTTCAATTTCTATCTCACAACTTTGATATACATACTATACTAATATTGATTCATCTAAATGAGTAGAAACTGAAATGAAGGATCCTAATAGAGTTGGCTCCCTATCTAACCTCATAGTAAAATATAGTGACACAAATGAATGGGTGACACTGGTATCAAACAAAATTTTTGCTTCAAAAGAGCAAATAGAAAGAATACCTGAGACAACTATGTTAGATATCTGAGTATCCTGCTAAGTCAAGGCAAAGACTCTAGCATGTCCCTGATCATGCTGCATTTGACTTCTATCACCTGCACCATGGCCTCTCTGACAACGACCACCAAAACCTCTACCACCATGAACTATAGACTGGTCTGTTGATGGTGTCTGAACAAGACGTTGAACTGAACTAGATGCCCCCAAAGCTGACAACTGTCTCCTAGGGCACTCCCTAACTTTATGGTCTATCTGGCCACAACTGAAACAAGCTTCAGTCCTCCTATAACACTTAACACTAGCATGACCTCTTCCACAATGCTCACATAATGAATTGTCCCCAGATGGAACAAATGAGCTACAGGAAGCAGTTTGAATTGAACTTTGACCATAATTTTGAGCACCACTACAACCACTCTGATTGTTTGAGACACTAACTGTAGTTCCCAGTCTAAACCTTCTTTGAACCCATGAATCTTGATGAACACTTCGTCCATTAAACTGACCTACATTTGATCCTCCTGGTTGTTTAGAAGACTGACCCTCTTCTCTAGACCTCTTAGGTTGATTTACACCCATGTCCTCAAATTTTTGCACCTCTATCAACCTAGCGCAATCAACAAATGAGGAGTAAGATGGAAACACCTGGGACACCATCACTATGAACATAGAGGATTTATATTATTCTCTAACACGAAGAAAAATGTTGGCACCCTATTATATTACTGGAATTGAATTTAATGATCTCCTCTAGTGATATAACATTATAGATCTCTATTGTTTATTTTTTAGCTCTCGACATTTGTTGATGAATAAGAAAAGCAATGCTTTCGAGACCTGAAGCACCGGATGAGTGATTTCCCTGAAGCTGGAACTAAAGTAAGGTGGAAAATTGCCAAGAAAAAATTAAGCCAGGGCTGCCTATTTAGATAGCTTATTAGGCATTTATGCTTATCAATATCATTTATAAAATTCACATCCAAAATAGAAAATGGATATAACGAACATCCACTACACATTTTAACCGATGCTCAAGAGAAGTTTAAATAGATAACTCAAAACGAATACTTCGAACCCATGAATATCAAAATCATTTGCTTTCATGGTCGGAATTGGTTTCAACCAAGATTTTCTCTCTTTACCACTAGAATTCAACCACTTTTTCCTCTCATCTCTAAAATCAAATCAGCCAAAAAAATGTTTGGGCTAAAATTAGATTTTATCAATTATTAGGGGTTTAAATTTTATAATTGGAAGAGTTGGAGGACCAAAGTTTATATTTAGCCTCAAATCTTGAAAAATCATTTCTTCTTACCTTGGTTTTCATTGTAGTCTCCTATATTTGTATCTTATCCTTCCATAATTAATATGTTTTCATTGGCTAGTAATTTGGGACTACATACAAGGGTGTAATTAGAAAAAAAAATAGAAAAGGGATTGAAAAACAAAGCATTGTGGCAATCCATGTAATTTGTTTCTAGTTGAATGATGAATTTTTTCCATGTTTTTTAAAATATTAGTAAAAACAAGAGAGCCTAAAATAACAAATCACTATAACAATCTACAGCCATTGGTTTCTAGTTGAGCACTTACATGGAGTTTTTTTTAAAAGAATGACAGCAAACTGTTTAGAAATATATTTAAGATTGTTTTTTAAAGTGTTTTTTTGTTTAAAAATATATTAAAATAATATTTTATTTATTTTTTAAAATTATTTTTATATCAACACATAAAAATAATTGTAAACACCAAAAAAAATAATTTAATATAAAAAATAAATATAATTTAAAAAAAAAAACTAATTTTGAAAAACAAGTATTTAACATCCCTCCTCGTCCAACAATAACTGCATGATTTTACGTATCATTTTGGCAGAACAAATATTGCATTGCATAACACTGTTGAGGTATCATGCATTTCCTTTTACTATAAAAAGCAAAAAAAAAAAAAAAAACATTTGTGAAATGGTCAAAAGTACTTGGGGTGCTTAATGGAAAAGACTTACTACTAGAATTTGGTGATATTAGTACCTGATTATCACAATAACCAGAAAACAAAGCTGTAAGCTTGAGGTGTCTTGTTGCTTCCTATTTTTAGGCCAAAATTGCGCCAGCTTTTTGCCTTCACCTCCTTCCACGCCAGTCTCACCATTTCATATAAATAAACCTCTCATCCTCTCCCTTCCAACTTTTTAGCAGATCCTTTATGTTTTCGCACCCTCCATTTTCTCTAGTTTTTTTATTATTATTATTATTATTTATGTGCGTTTGTACGTGTATTTGATCAATTGAGGAGGAGAATCTGATAGAGTTAATGGGCAGCAATACAGAATCAAAAAGGTGGATGCTTGAGAGCATTGAAATTGATAGGATGCGGGGTGTTGATGATGAACCGAAAGCTGCCTTACCGCCCAAAGAACCTCACAGTGCATCCATCAAGAGGAGCTCAAGTAATCTTGGGGAATCCCTCAGGAGGACTACAAGTAATGCCTTGAGGATGAGTGGGGTTCTCTCTTCGAAACCTCCTCTCCCGAAGATGGAAAGAACAGCATCATCAGCTGCTAGAGGACTTAAAAGCCTGAGGTTTCTTGATAGAACAATGACAGGAAAGGAAAAGGATGCATGGAGATCCATCGAAAGGCGTTTTGACCAATTTGCAGTTGCTGAAAGGCTCCCTAAGGACAAATTTGGAATCTGCATTGGTATGCTTTCTAAATCTTTCGTTGTTGACGGCATGCTTTTTTTCTCCTAATCTTTTCAATATAAACAAACACAAATCGAACTTCATTCCCTTTTTGCAGGACTAGGAGATTCAAAAGAGTTTGCGGGAGAAATATTTCTTGCAATTGCCAGGCGTAAGAATATATGCCCCGCAAATGGGATAACAAAAGAAGAGTTGAAATTGTTTTGGGAAGACATGACTAAACAAGATCTTGATTCTCGTCTTGGAATATTTTTTGACATGTAAGAGATCCCCCTCGTGAAGTCTAAACTGTTAAAGGGTTAACTGTAAGCTGACATAATAATTTAATAGGTGCGACAAGAATGGGGATGGGAGGCTTTCGGAGTCGGAAGTGAGGGAGGTGTGGCTATATTGCGCTTCTGCATAATTGTTATTTTCTGTTTCTTTCTTCTTTTCCGTCCTCTTCGCATCAAGATATTTCAATTTTCTGATTTTATATTTTGCCAAAGGTTATAGAGTTGAGTGCCTCTGCAAACAAGCTCACATATCTTAAACAGCATGCGGCAGTCTATGCAGCTCTAATCATGGAAGAACTTGATCCTGATCAGCTTGGATATATAGGGGTTGGTATTTACGCAAAAACTCTGGTTTGGAATTTTGAGACAGTTTGGCAATTAGAAACTCTACTTGTTCTAGTTTTGCAGCTATGGCAGCTTGAAACTCTGCTAAGAGGGTTGGTGAATAATGAAGATCAAAAGACGAGGCTCGATGAAAAAACACAGAATCTCACAAATGCCATGATCCCAAGAAGATATCGGACTCCTGTCACCAAATTCTTGACTGTGTCAGTAGAATCTATTTATGAGAACTGGAGGAGATTATGGGTTATCACGTTGTGGTTAGCCGTAAACTTCGTACTCTTTTTTTGGAAGTTCAAGGAATTCGAAAAATCACCCTTATTCAAAATCTCGAGTTATTGTGTCTGTCTTGCCAAGGCGTCTGCCGAGAGTCTCAAGTTTAACATGGCCCTCATTCTTCTTCCTGTCTGCAGAAGAACACTTACTAAGCTTAGATCATCATTTCTCGGCACCTTTATCCCTTTCGATGACAACATAAACTTTCACAGGACGATTGCATTGGCCATTGTAATTGGGACTGTAGCTCATACTCTAGCACATGTGCTTTGTAATATTCCGCTGTTGAGTTCATGCCCGGAAGGCAAATTCATGCTATTTGCTGGACCATTGTTTCATTACCAGCAGCCAACTTATTGGTTCTTCATACGAAGCATTGTAGGCGTAACAGGAATTCTGATGATCCTTATAATGGGGTTCTCATTTACTTTGGCGACACACCATTTCCGAAAGAACGTCATTAAGTTACCAGGAGTGTTTCACAGATTGGCAGGGTTTAATGCCTTCTGGTATGCGCATCATCTGCTCGCCCTGGCATATCTACTATGTTTTTTGCATGGCCACTTCTTAATCTTTGAAAAGCCTTGGTATGCCAAAACGGTATGCTCCTCATCTAGCTACTTCTTCATTAGGCGTAACCTTTTCTTCCATTTTTGCTCCAACAATTCGGAATGCAAAATGTTTTCATCAAAACAAAGCTTTTCTTCTGAACGTGGGTTAAAGTGGTTGCTGAAATTAATTATGTTATCTAACTTTCCACAGACATGGATGTATCTCATTGGCCCAGTATTGTTCTACGCCACAGAGAGAGTCTTGACAAAACATCAGGAACGCTTTCACCAAGTTAATGTCATTAAGGTATGTATTATTGAGATTTACTCTCCTCGTCCATGATATTAATTCATAAAACTCATCATGTACTTTGGCATTGCAGGCAATTATATATACAGGGAATGTTCTTGCTCTATACATGAGCAAGCCTCCAGGATTTAAGTACGAAAGTGGAATGTACCTCTTTATCAAATGCCCGGATTTGGCTAAGTTTGAATGGTAATAAATTGATCTCCAATTGTTCATAAGAGTGTTTTCTTCTCCATCATATTTCTCTTTAGTATAAACTTTCATTTCTTATTTCTTATAGGCATCCCTTCTCCATCACTTCTGCACCAGGAGATAACAATTTAAGTGTCCACATAAGAACTGTGGGTGATTGGACTACAGAACTCAAAAACTTATTTTCGAAGGTTGTGGCTTAATCGGTGTGTCACTATATCGATCCATGCAACTAAAGCATGTTTAGTGACGTGTTTTTTGCAAATGTTATATTTTCGCAGGTCTGTGAGCCCCCCCGGGCTACCAAGCAAAACCAAGAAAGGCTGAAGAGAATGGAAACAAAAGCGTTGTCAAACTCAAACTTCGATCAGATACAAGCAACGTCAGTAAATTAGTTCTTAAACAATCTACGTGAAATTTTGTGAAACCAACACTAAAATATATAGCCCCCTTTTCATTTATGGCAGGTTTCCCAAGATCCTGATCAAAGGACCATTTGGAGCCCCCGCTCAGAATTACAAGAAGTTTGACATATTATTGCTCATAGGTCTAGGAATTGGAGCAACTCCGTTTATCAGCATTTTGAAGGATCTGCTTAATCAGATCAAGTCAAATGCTGCGGGGTCGAGGAGGGTACGTTTACGTATAGTGCCAGGCATTCATCACTGCCATGAGATTGCTTAGACTAATAAGTTGAAAATCAATTCAGCTAACACATGATTGCACGCAGGAGCGACGGACCACGGGGTCAAATGATAAAAAGGGTCCAGAAAGAGCCTACTTTTACTGGGTCACAAGAGAACAAAGTTCTTTTGATTGGTTTAAGGGTGTCATGGACGATATTGCAGACTATGATGATAACGTAGGTTCTGATAGCTTAGAAATGTCCTGATCATCTTTCAAATTCCCAGCCCATCAGTATTTTCAAGTAATTTTATTGGAACTTTTCGATGTTTCAGAACATAATTGAAATGCACAACTACTTGACTAGTGTGTATGAAGAAGGAGATGCGAGGTCTGCACTCATTGCCATGGTGCAAAAGCTGCAGCATGCAAAGAACGGACTTGACGTTGTCTCCCAAAGTCGGGTATTGACCAGTTTGACTGACCACTGCATCATTAACGATATACTATGTTTTTTCTTGTAAATTCCTTACTGATCTGCAATAGAATGTGACAGATAAGAACGCATTTTTCAAGACCGAACTGGAGAAAGGTATTTACTCAATTGGCAGAAACACATAAATCTTCACGGATAGGTGAGTGTGGAACTGTAGAAAACCTTTTTTTGTTACCATGGCGCAACATAACTTTTTCAGTTATATGATTCGTGTTTTGCTTGGTCGCTTCGTTTACTTCTTGATGTCTTGGTTTGCAGGCGTCTTCTACTGTGGAAGTGCTCTACTTGTCAAACCATTGGCGAAGCTTTGCCAAGAATTTACTCTAAATTCAACAACTCGTTTCCAATTTCATAAGGAGAACTTCTAAAATAGCAATTTGATCCTTCTTGGGAAATGCTTGCTTCATATAGTGTACAACGACAGATATAAAATGGGAGCTACTCAAGCTGTAAATTCTATATTTTTATAAACCCTCAATAATATGAAATATCTCTACTGAAAAATAATAACACACAAGGTTATTAAAATAAAAGCTTGAATAGATTTACGTAGGGAAACCTCAATCAAATGAAATTTTTTAAAATTTAAATAAGAAAGAGATTGTAAAATAACTAGGAAAACAAAAGGAGAAAATATATTGTGGACTTAATTTGAATATGAAAATGACCTCATATGGTTTTAGCCAATTATTTTCTTGTTGAACATTTTTTGATAAGATTTAAGTTTGATCTAATGGTTGAATAAAAATAATATCTTTTTTATGTCTAAACTTTTTTTTGGATTTAAACTTGTCGATTTGCATACCGTATCAAGCTTCTCCATCCAAGAAAAAATTATTATCGAGTTTACTATTTGAAATTGAACTCTTTGATTCCAAAAAAATAAACATTTCAACTTCTTTATGAAAGTAACCCTAGATAATCTTTAATTTATGTTTTAGTGACTTTTCAAAAATCATCGTGCCCTTTTTACAACACTTGATCAAGGGATTATACTTTACCATTTTCTTTTCTAATTTAGAGGATGTTTGACACTATATTTTAAAAACATTTTAGAAAAAAATGAATTTTTTTAATTTTTATACTAAAAATTAATTTTTTTTTGGTGTTTTAAATTATTTTCATGTGCTAATGTCAAAGAATCATTTAAAAAAAAATTGATGTATTGCTGAACAGAAAAAACTTTCAAAAACAATCTCAACTACACTTACAAACAAGGACTTAGAGGGTGCTTGGCTCTGTATTTTATAAACATTTTTGAAAAAAATTGAAATTCTTATTATATTTTATACTTTAAATTAAAAGAAAATAATATTTTTAGATCATTTTCATGTGTAAATGTCAAACATAATTTAAAAAAAATAAATAAAAATATTATTTTAGTGTATTTAAAAAAAAATACTTGGAAAAACAACCATATTTCCAAACAAGCATTTAATGTCTAAAGATTAAAGTTGTTTTTAGCTCTCTTTTCAACCAAATTATCTTTATCATTATGTGATATCTTGGAAATTTCAAAATTAGGGACTTTTGTATCTCATTCTACCCTTTGTTATTAATGAAATTCATCACCTTGCAAATTAAAGTTAACAATAGTCATTGGCTTCCACTCCTAATTTAGCAGAGCATATATATCCCTCAATAATAGTTTTATTCAAAATTAAGATGGAATAGGTTCTTATCTTATTCATAAAGTTGTTAATAATAAATAGATATTACACTAGAAAATTCAAGAGATAAATAAATAAATAAAAACTAAATCTCGCAACACAGGACATGTACCTGGTCGTGCTTAATAACTTTATTACTTTGAATAGATTTTCTTATTAAATTAAATAATTATTAATGCTAATAAATTAAAATAATGTCTACCCAATAAAAATATTTTTTCTTTTCTTTTTCAAACATCATGAAGTGAATATTTCATGCTTACATTTTATAAATTAATTTAGTTTAATTAAAAAATTATTTTAAAAAACAAAATTAATAATAAAAAAAAACAAATAAAAAAGCTTGTGATAATCAGAGTAATTTTCAAAATCAATGAAAGATTCCATAGAAAAAAAATAAAAACTTTTAATAGAGACGGATATCCAATTAAATAAATATTGAGAAAAAAACTAAATAAATAAACAAACATGAGCTTTAATAAGGGGAGAAAGCAATCAAACAAACCAGAATGAATCTTCTAAACAAAGATTAATATTAAAAACCTGCAACTCATGAAATTTTAAACTTAGACTTAGTCAAGAAGTTCAATTTTCAACAAATTTATTATTGATCAATAAAATATAAGAAATCAAATTAAAAACTTTATCAAACTAAAAAAAAACTAGAAAGTAAAAGAAAATGAATCAAATATGATAGGAAAAAAACTTATATTTATTAAATTATAAATAAAAAGTAAGTTTAAAAAATTGTCTCGAGTAAAATAAATAACAATAAAAAAGTGGGGATGAAATTTATATTTTATTAAATTACAAAATTATCTCTATGCCATCATGAATATATATATATATTCTAACACAAATGAAATATTCAATCATTGGGAATAAATCTATTCTTAACTGGCATGGTGAAAAGAAATGAAAAATAAAACACAAATCTGAAAGAACCTTCTCAGTGGGACCGTGGAAGCCCAGATATCGGACTTGCATGTTGTATCTTGTGAACCCGTACGCTCGTCACGAGCAAGCAAAGGTATCAATTTGCATTATTGCTTGGTACGAAACAGGGAGCCCTGTGCAAAGTCAAATTGACCAACTTGGTGCTTGCAATAAGAGCCACATGAGATAACAATTCAGATATTTTTCTTCCTTATCGAACCTGTTCTATTCAGGTAGTTTCTGATGTATTTTCTTGGTGGAAGAAAAATTCTAATTATATAAAAACTGATTTGATGAGTTTATTAAATTTAAATACACCTCAAATGATAGGTGAGAGTACAGTATGATCAGAAAAAATTCAAGATAATATTGTTTTTTATTATATTGAGATGATAATTTATTAGATCGATCCAAGTCAATACTTGTTAACCTAATAAATTCTCAATCAACTCAATATTGAAGAAAAAAATAAAAAACTTGAATCAACTTAGGTTAACATGCTAAACCAGCAATCCTATATTAGATAACCCCAAAGAAAAAAAAAAGAAAAAAAAATAACCTGAATCAATTTAGGTTAACATGCTAAACCAGCAATCCTAAATTAGATAACCCCAGAAAGAAAAAAGAATCAAGATAAATTATTAAGTTCAATTATCGATTAACCTAATATTGAAGAATTAGCTTGGAAAAATCAATCGACAAAAAAGATCTTAAAAAACACAACTTTACTAGTCAAACCTACAACCTGAATATAAAATTAGGATAACCACATAAATAAATTATGACCCTCAATTTATAATAAACTCAAAGTTAAAAGATAAAGTTGAAAAATAAAAAATGATTCTAGTTAATAGTGCTTTGTGAGAAGAGGAACAATGAATTCTTTTTCTCTTTTAGTATATGTTACTCTATATAGCTTGCGCTTCATCGTAAGATGGATAAACTATTTTTCAAAGAAAAAACAAAAATGAATATGCAAGCATCTACAACATGTTTTCTTAAAACAAAGAAAACATTATAATACAAAATAGAAAACCCTATGCAAATATTTAATTAGCTTATATATCAAGAATTATTTATGATAATAAATGCAAAAAGAAGTCATTGATGTTAGCTAAGTAGTAATTAAAAGATAGATGTATATCAACATATATTATCTCAATTTGTTTCTTGATTACGTTTAATAACTTTGTTTCTTGAAATCAATTTTTTATTGAATACGATAGTAATACAAAAAAATAAAATAAACATTAAAGAAAAAACTAAATTAATTTAAAAAAAAAAAAAAAAACATGTCAAGGCATCATCAATGTGTTTTTCTTAGAGAAAAAATAAACTATCATGAATTTAAAACTTGACACATTTTAGATGATATTTTTTTAATAAAATTGTTGACATGACAACATATTTACCTACTTGGATAAAATCAAGTTAACAAACCAAATCCATTAATCAGATTATGATGTTCAATTTTCAATCTACTCAATGTTAAAATATTAAATTGAAAAACAATATTCAATTCAAGAAAAGATCAAAAAAGACATGAGTTAACTTATCAAAATCAAGCTTCAAGTGATGTATCCCACTAGATTTAATACCTAATTATTTTTATTTAATTATACATCAATTGGGGTTTTTTTATATTAAATAATACTTATTTTAAAAAAAAAAAAGAGAGAGAGAAAATAGCATAGGCATAAGAGACTAAAAAAAATCTCTAATTTTTTAAAACTTTAATAATAAAGTGAGGGTTTTTTTTCTTTTGAGGTCAACTAAAATACATCTTCACAAAAAAAAAAAAAAAAAGAGATGAAATTATAAGTGTTTTAAGTTAAAGGGGTTCAAAATATATTAAATAAAGAAATATAAAAAAAACCAAAAGGTTAAGAGTGTAGATTTACTTACATACTAGGTCAATTAAAAGAGATTTGATTTGTGCATAAACATTTCGATTTTAGTAATGTTAGAAAATTTAAATTAAGGAAAATCAAGGTTTGGGTTTTTTTTGTAAACACCCATTTTTTTTAACCTGTTTTTTAATTCAAAATACCTTGAAAATACCTTTTATACTTTGATAAACCATTAATAACCTCAAACAACTTGAAAAACTTGTCCAAAAACTATAAAAACTTTTTTTTTTTTATCTTAGATTTACCATGTCAAGCATGTTTAAGAGAAAATTAACACCCAAAATAAAGTTTCTCACAAGATAGAACTCATTGACATTGAAATTAATTTATTTTATGGTTGAAATTGGTATCAACAAAGATTTTTTTCTCTTTACCACCAAAATTTAGCTACTTTTTCGCTTCTCTCTCCACTTAAGACAAAAAATATATATAAAAAAATTGGATCAAAATGTAATATTCAAAATATTAAGGAATCAAAAGTTTGTAATTTAAAAAGTAGGAGGATCGAATTGAGGTTTTTGACCCAATTTTGAAATTGCCTATATTTTCTATGTATTCTTCACTCTATTTATTTTTTTAAAATCTTTTTCTTCCTTAATAAATTTGAAATATTTGACCTTTAATTTGAAAACAAAACGATGAAATCGGATAAAAAAAAAGATGATTAAAATAAAAAACAAATAATGATAAAAAAAAAACAACTATATAGTAAAATCTGAAAGGGAGCATAACTTTACTCTCTATAGTGACTTGACCACTTCATTTTGAGTTTATAATAATAATAATAATAATAATAATTTTATCCTCCAAAATCTATCCAAAATAAAATAAAAATAACAAAAATAAAATAAAAAAGGTTGGCTTCGGTAGAAAAAACAAGGTGGAAATTTTAAATGTTTTCGAGATCCCAACCTGTGTAATATGAATTCAAGGTTAAAATAATTTATTATTAGACAAATCTGCATAAAAATTAAGTCGAAAGACATAATAATATTTTTTTTTATAGGCCAATTTGATTTAATTATAACCCAAGTGTAATTATCTTTAGAAATTAATTTAGGGTCCAATTAAAGGATTTAATTAAGTGTAGGGACTTAATTATAATTTAAATTAGTCAAGTTAATTTTATTAAGGGTTTAATCAATAAAAAATCAAGTTTTTTAGTTTAATTAGGATTCATTTGAGGAGATTAGAATTTTCGGAGACCAAATTGATTTATTCCAAGCCAATTGTGCAAAGTCAAGAGCAAAAATGAAAAAAATTGAGTTTGATGGTCAATTGAGGGTCAAATCGCCTAAATCTGAAACCAATGATCAAAATAAAAAAGACATGCAAAGCTAAGATTGTTGTTGAAATTTTAACGAGGATATAATTGCACATATTTAAAAGTTTAAAAATAATTGGGGGTGTAATTAGAAAAATTACAAATTGAGGGACAAAAACACAACTCACTGTTACAGGCAAGCTGCCACTGGAGACAACACACCACTGCACACAATGGTTATCTCTTGAATCTAAAACTAACATGTAGAAACCATGCACACAAGGTGGCGGGGGAAGATGATAACATAGTGGGAAAAATTGCAAAGTCGTAGTGACCAAAAACTTGCATATAAGAATAACCACTGACAAAGCACTCCTCTTCTATGACACCGATAAGACCTCTACTGCCATCGATAACTTTCTCTCTCTCCCCCATTATATAACAACCTAGTTCGGCTTCTCCTTCAACAACACAACAATGGACCTCCAGCACAGGCCAACCCCCTCAGGAATGGGTGAGTTTTCTTGTAAACACCCATAAGAAAATTGTGGTTAAATTTCGCTGCCGACTTCGCGACGCAACAGAAAATCGTAAAAAGGAATACGATCAATGACAACATTATATAATTAACTCGTAATGAGATAAGATCACAAAGATTTAGAAGATTTTAGTCCACGATTAAAAGAAAACTCGATCAGAGACATTTCTACGAGATGTATTATAAAAACCTTAACCTAGTACATGACGGTTAGGGAACGACACTAAACCATAAAAATTTACATGAGTGACAACATCGTGATAAACCCAAAATATAATAAGTCTACAAACCCAAATTAAGCATGAGCATAAAGTGACGAAAGTTGATCCGGACAATTAAATCACGAGTTACGGTAAAAAATGAGATTTTTCTGAGATAGTAAAAATGACAATTTCGAGGCCGAAATGAAGGAATTTGGCCAAAAAATGGTGGAGCTCAGGGGTTATGCCGCTGATTTCTTCCGAAATTAGCGATTCCCATCAACCGGGTAAGTTTCGCGGAATTTCGACCTATCAAGAAACTAGCCGCGATGCAGTTTTCGCTACCGATTTTCAGATCGGCAGCGACAAAATTTTTGGTTATTTATTGAATTAAGGAGCTGGACTGGGAGGGTGAGAGTAGATAAAATCAGTTTAGGAAAGAACAAAACAAGGATAGAATACAGCTAAGCTAATCCCAAACAACCCCTCACATTGTAAGAGGTATAAATAGAAGGAGGAGAGAGAATGAAGGGTTGATCTCTCCAGAACAGCAGCCAGCCATTCTCTCCCTGCAAAATCCAAAAATTTAACCTAAAAGAGAGTGAGAGCGTGCCCTGTAAATGAGTGAGGAAAAAGAGCTAAGAGTGAGAGAAGACTAGGCAAGAAGAAGAGAGTGGGAAAAACAAAAACGTGAGGGAGGAGAAGAAGGAGAAAAACACGAAGAGGAAGAAGGGGGGAAGAGAAGGAAGAGAAGACCCAGCAAGAAAAGAGAAGAGAAGTGTCAAGCCCCCTCAAAACTTGTTAAATCCAAAAGGTAAGAAGCATAAAAACAAGGAAAAACCCTTCCTCCTCCTCTCCTCAAAGTTTGAGAAAGAAACCCTAAAAATTTAATTAACTCATGATCTGAGTAAATGGTGAGGGAACTGAAATTTAGCTTAGAAATTCAAAGAAAACAGAAATAAAAGGTGAAATTGATGGGTATTTTGCTGAAAATTTTATATGGGTTTTGGCTGAAACTTATTGGAAGATTTCGTGTGTGGAAATGTATGATTTCAGCTTGTGAATCATGATGGAAATTGTGTGGGTTAAACTAGAAATTTATGCTGTTTTTATACTAGAATTTATGCATGTTTTGCTGAAAAATCGTATGTGGGTTTTGGCTGGAATGGGTGAAGGAGTTGTGCGTTGAAATTAATGATTTTTAACTTGTGAATTATGATGGAAGATTTTGTGTGATGAACTGAAAAATCTAAACTGGAATTGATGTGTGTTTGCTGAGGAATTTCGTGTGGTTTTGGTTGAAATTGGTAGAAGGATTTAGTGTGCAAAAATGTATAGGTTCGGCTTGTGAGTTGTGATGGAAATTGAGTGTATTGAACTGGAATTTATGTTGTTTTAGGCTGGAAATTCTTGAGTATTTTTCTGAGAGTGTGCATATGTGTTTTGACTGGAATTCGGTGAATGAATTGTATGCCGAATCGTATATTTTGCAGCAAGTTGTGATTCGCTGCGCGATTCAGTTCAGTTTCGCGGAGCAGCCTTCGCGAATCAGTTTCCGCGAGCCAGTTTCGCGGAGCAGTTTGCGCGAGCCAGTTTCGCGGAGCAGTCTTCGCGAAATTAGTTTCGCAAGTCAGTTTTCGCGAATCAGCTTCGCGAGCTAGTTTCGCGGAGCAGTTGCGCGGAGCAGTCTTCGCGAATCAGACCCGCGAATAAGTTTTCGTCGCCAAGTCTGACCATAAATCTTTTATACAGAAACGAATAAAACGCTAGTAACAATTTTAGAGTATGTGGGTGTAAAATGTGGAATACTTGTATGGGGACATATGACCTCTTGAAATGAATACAGTGTCGTATGTAGGCCGAATACGTAAGTGTACTGATTTATGAGCCTTGATGTCACAGGTGGTGCGGTTGGGATCGGATCATCGTCAAGACAAGCACAGCCCACGAGTGGAACAGGTAGGAGACCCTTACGTTTTTTTTTCTTTCGTAGTATAAGGAAAAAATTACAATGTGAAATATCGTCTTGTTGTGCTGGAGTCTTATAATAAATGGAGAGATATGGAATGCTGATAAAATAATGATTAGCTTCGGCTAATGGCATCCGAAGGGATGGCTGGGATAAAATAATGATTAGCTTCGGCTAATGGCCTCCGAAGGGATGGCCGGGATAAAATAATGACTAGCTTCGGCTAATGGCATCCGAAGGGATGACCGAGTCCAAGATTATGGTTGTTAGAAAAGAATGGTATAATCATAAACATTATCAGTTCCAAGTGGTAGATTGTATTATCATTAATATTATTATTAACACTAGGTAATTACTTTCTCTTAATTGTTGTACTGCAACAGGAACGCCACATTCACGAGAGGCCTAAGGAGCCCATTACACGGGAACTTACTATGCAGGGAATCGTGTAGATGAAATTAGATCCCAATGTATTTTGTATTAAGTGATGTAATGAAAGCATAACCTTTAATAGACCCTTTTTGTGTAAATTCAAAATAGCTAATGGTAGGATCGAAATGCAAAACTATATTTAAGATATATACTTTAAATATGGTATTGTAAATCATGCAACCATAAGACTATGTTTTATGTGTGTGTCACTTTTGAATGAATCGTTGCTTGATTAAATAGTATTGATATTAAAATAATAAGGGGTAATCATGTCTGTTGATCTGAGTAACAATGTGCATAGAGCTTATATATATTTATATATAAATATATATATATATATATATATATATATATATAAAATCCGGGTTGTTACAGTTGGTATCAGAGCCCCTGGTCTGGATTCAGTGAAACAAAGTTAATGGTGTTGCTGTGATAAATTACAGGATGGTACGTACTCGCCAAGGGACACGAACTGAACCCCCTTCTTTTGAAAGGAGGGGCGGCAATCAGGGTACCCAGGGTAGGCAAGACGAGGGCCCTTTGGATGATACGGCATCACATGCTCCGATGATATTACCGGGACTATTACAAGAGGGAACTGGGGTAGCAAGGGAAGGCGGGAGGCCAAACCAGACGGAGGGAGAACCTTCAGTTGCAGCAGCACAACCAGAAATATCCGAAGCACAACCCTCAACTATTCCAACAGGTGTGGCCTCACAATTTGTAGATCCCAGGCTCCTTGCACAAATAGTTAAAGCAGTAATGGAGGATATGGTAGGTTCAGCGACCCAAACAACTCCCACCACACAAATACCACCAGTGGCCCCTGCGACTAGCGTGACTATGAATGACATGGTGCCGCTGGTACGACTGGTCAAGAGTATGAGAGAGATGGGCTGTGAACCGTATATGGGGGAGCAGGATGCAGAAATCGCTGGGAGATGGATTAGGAAAATGGAGAAGATCATGATTCAAATACGTATACCGGAGGGTTTAAGGGTCGATTGTGCAACTCAATTACTATCGGACAGAGCCATGACATGGTGGGAAACAGTTCAATTGAGGCGTGCAACAGAGATACTAACTTGGAATGATTTCAAGACGGAATTTGAGAAACAGTTTTACTCCCGATACCACCGCAAGGTGAAGGAACAAGAGTTCTTAGCATTAAGACAGGAAGATATGTCGGTATTGGAGTATGAAAGGAGATTCCATGATCTTTCATTGTTCGCCCCACATTATGTGCCGACTGAGGAACATATGATTGAGAAGTTAAGAGATGGCTTGCGACAAGATTTGAGGCAAGGATTAATTGCCTTACGATTTAAATCTGCTAGAGAATTGATTGAGGCAGCTCAGGCTTTAGAGGCTTGCATTGGAGAAAGTCAAGAGAGACAACAGACTATAGGCAAAAAGAGAGATGGAGATCATTTTAGTGGCAGACCTCCACTCCCGAAGAAAGGAAAAGGTGGAATGTTTGAACAGTACAAGAAGAAGGGGAATCTGATGTTTCCGGTCCACCAGCAATCAAGCGGGAGAGTGATGATTGGACAAACGCACTCAAGGGAAAACTCTTCAATGGGGACCGGTGACCGCAAGGGTGTTGATTACCCTTTTTGTACAAAGTGCGGACAAAAACACCCTGGAGATTGTTCCGTTTCCCCTGGACGATGTTTTGTGTGCAGAGGAGAGGGGCATAGATGGAGAAATTGCCAGTTTTTGACCCAAGGGTGTCACTACTGTGGTGTAAGAGGGCATTTCAAGAGGGATTGCCCCAAAAGGAACCCTGGACAAGTGCAAAGTTATGGACAGCCCAGTCAGAGCCCCCAACAGTCAGTCACCGTTAATAGGCCAGTGAGATCCTCTCAATCCGGAGCAAACTCCAATAGAGGAAGACCAAGAGCACAAAACGACCGGGTCCTAGGAAGGGTCTTCCATTTGACACAAGAAGAGGTCAGGGCTGCTTCAGATGTGGTGGCAGGTACACTATTACTAAATGATGTTAATGTACTTGTGTTGTTTGATCCGGGTGCCACTCATTCATTCATTGATAAGAAAATGGTTACTAAACTGAAAAAGGGGGTAGAAATTGTAGAGAAGGGATTCTTAATTGGAACTCCAATGGGAAACTCGGTTGAAACAGATATCGTGTATGTGAATGTGAGGGTTAGCCTATCAGGATGTGAGACAGAAGTAGACTTAATTCTCTTAGAACTGCATGATTTCGACTTAATTTTAGGCATGAATTGGTTGAACAAATACAATGCCATAATAGATTGCTATGCAAAAACTATCACATTCCAAACCCCTAAGGGCGAGAAAATGACGTTTGAAGGAGAAAAGATGCTCAAACCAGTTGCCTTAATATCGATGGTAACAGCCCAAAAACTTTTAAGGAAGGGATGTATGGGATATCTCGCATACATTTTAAACTCCGAAGGTGGGGGCCCACGACTGAATGATATCCCTATGGTGAGAGAATTCCCAGACGTATTTCCAGAAGAACTACCCGGACTACCTCCAGAAAGGGAGGTAGAGGTATCCATAGACACTTTCCCGGGAGTCCCACCCATAGCCCAACAACCTTATCGGATGGCTCTAAGAGAACTGAAAGAGTTAAAGACTCAACTACAAGAACTGTTAGACAAAGGATTTATATGGCCCAGTAATTCTCCTTGGGGAGCGCCGGTTCTATTTGTAAGAAAGAAAGATGGGACCCATAGACTTTGTATTGACTATCGACAATTGAACAAGTTAACGATGAAGAATAAGTATCCATTACCGTGGATAGACGATTTGTTTGATCAACTAAAGGGAGCGAGGGCGTTTTCAAAGATAGATCTGAGATCGGGGTATTATCAAATGAAGATAAAAGAGGAGGATGTAGCAAAGACTGCTTTTAGAACTCGTTACGGACACTATGAATTTTTGGTACTACCGTTTGGGTTAACCAACGCCCCGGCCGTCTTCATGGATTTGATGAATCGGATTTTTCAACCATACTTGGATAAGTTTGTGGTGATATTCATTGATGATATACTGGTGTACTCAAATTCTATCGAGGAACACGAAGAACACTTGAGGCAAATCTTACAAACCCTGAGAGATCATCAGTTGTATGCGAAGTTGAGTAAATGTGAGTTTTGGCTGGAGAGAGTGACGTTTTTAGGACATGTTATTTTAGCAGAAGGTGTGTATGTGGACCCTCAAAAAGTGGAAGCAGTCTTGAAATGGGAAAGACCGACTTCGGTCACCGAAATACGTAACTTCTTGGGACTAGCTGGATACTATCGAAGATTTATTGAAGGTTTTTCTCTTATTGCAACTCCTTTGACCCAGCTAACTAGGAAGAATAAAAAATGGGTGTGGTCGGAAGATTGTGAAAGAAGCTTCCAAGAGTTGAAGAAGAAGCTCACCACTGCTCCAGTGCTAACTCTTCCCTCGGGGACAGAAGGCTTTGTAGTTTATAGTGATGCTTCAGGGAAGGGATTGGGATGTGTTCTGATGCAACATGGGAAGGTGATCGCCTATGCATCAAGACAGTTAAAAACGCATGAGGTGAACTACCCGGTACACGATCTGGAGTTGGCTGCGGTAGTATTTGCTTTGAAAATATGGAGACACTATTTGTATGGGTCTCAAACCCAAATTTTTACTGATCATAAGAGTCTAAAGTATCTGATGTCACAAAAGGAGTTGAACATGCGACAACGGAGGTGGATAGAACTCATTAAGGATTATGATTGCACCATAGAATATCACCCAGGGAAAGCAAATGTGGTAGTTGATGCCCTTAGCCGTAAAGATAAAGCCAACCTGGAAAGGTTAACGGTGGGAAAGAGGCAGAAATTGGCGGGATTGAAAGAGATGGGTGCAAATCTAGATGTAAATGCTGGAGGTGGGTTAGTAGCTCAACTGTTGGTACGACCGACGTATCTGGAACAGATTCTACGAGCCCAATTCCATGACAAGGTTGGGTCTAAAATAAGGAAGAATGTGGAAGCTGGGGTGGAAATGAAATTTCGAGTAACGCCTGATGGATCCTTGGTGATGAGGCAACGATTGTACATACCTGATGACAACACAATTAAAAGAATGATTCTACAAGAGGCACATGAGTCCAAGTTCTCTATACATCCTGGCAGCACTAAAATGTATCGAGATCTGAAACCCCTGTATTGGTGGCCTAATATGAAAAAGGAGGTAGCTGAGTACGTGTCCAAGTGCGGGATATGTCAACAAGTCAAGGTTGAACACCAAAGGCCTGCGGGACCATTACAACCATTACAAATTCCAGAGTGGAAATGGGAGATGATCACCATGGATTTTGTGTCAGGATTTCCCAAAGGAAAGAAGGGAAATGACGCAATATGGGTCATCGTTGATCGGTTGACGAAATCTGCACTCTTCCTACCTATAAAGATGACAGACTCAGTGGACAAGTTAGCCAGAATCTACATAAATGAGGTGGTGCGACTCCATGGGATTCCAGTGTCAATTGTATCGGATCGAGATCCCCGATTCACCTCTCGACTGTGGCCGAGCATATAACATGCTTTGGGGACCAGATTGGATATGAGCACTACATTTCACCCTCAAACGGATGGCCAATCAGAAAGGGTCATCCAAATCTTGGAGGACATATTACGAGCCTGTGTACTTGAGTTTGGAGGAAACTGGGAGGAACACATGACATTAGTGGAATTCACTTATAACAATAGTCACCAAGCCACAATAGGGATGGCCCCTTATGAAGCCTTGTATGGGAGAAGGTGTAGGACACCTTTGTGTTGGGAAGAAGTTGGGGATCGAAAGTTATATGGCGCAGAATTGATCCAAGTAACCACGGAGAAAGTGAAAACTATCAGGGATCGTATCAAAGCCGCACAGGATAGACAGAAAAAATATGCCGATGTGAGGAGAAGACCCCTGGAGTTCAGTACGGGAGATCAAGTGTTCCTGAAGGTAGCCCCATGGAGAAACATGTTACGGTTTGGATTGAGAGGGAAACTAACCCCTCGTTTCATCGGACCCTTCGAAATCTTGCAACGAATAGGTCCAGTAGCTTACAAAGTGGACTTGCCACCGCAATTATCTAGGGTCCATGATGTATTCCATGTCTCCCTATTAAGGAAGGCTGACGTAGACCCTACCAGAGTTCTACCCCAGATCCCAGTAGAAATCAAGGAAGACTTGACATTGGAAATGAGGCCCGTAAGAATACTGGATCAAAGTGAGAAGGAGTTACGGAACAAAAAGATCTCCATTGTCAGAGTATTATGGCGAAACGCTCAAATAGAAGAGGAAACATGGGAGAGGGAGGCTGAAATGAGGAAAAATTACCCTAAATTATTCGATTTACCAGGTATGGATTGTAAGACCCTTAGATTTCGAGGACAAAATTTTGAAAAAAAGAGGGGGAGAATGTAAACACCCATAAGAAAATTGTGGTTAAATTTCGCTGCCGACTTCGCGACGCAACAGAAAATCATAAAAAGGAATACGATCAATGACAACATTATATAATTAACTCGTAATGAGATGAGATCACAAAGATTTAGAAGATTTTAGTCCGCGATTAAAAGAAAACTCGATCAGAGACATTTCTACGAGATGTATTATAAAAACCTTAACCTAGTACATGACGGTTAGGGAAGGACACTAAACCATAAAAATTTACATGAGTGACAACATCGTGATAAACCCAAAATATAATAAGTCTACAAACCCAAATTAAGCATGAGCATAAAGTGACGAAAGTTGATCCGGACAATTAAATCACGAGTTACGGTAAAAAATGAGATTTTTCTGAGATAGTAAAAATGACAATTTCGAGGCCGAAACGAAGGAATTTGGCCAAAAAATGGTGGAGCTCAGGGGTTATGCCGCTGATTTCTTCCGAAATTAGCGATTCCCATCAACCGGGTAAGTTTCGCGGAATTTCGACCTATCAAGAAACTAGCCGCGATGCAGTTTTCGCTACCGATTTTCAGATCGGCAGCGACAAAATTTTTGGTTATTTATTGAATTAAGGAGCTGGACTGGGAGGGTGAGAGTAGATAAAATCAGTTTAGGAAAGAACAAAACAATGATAGAATACAGCTAAGCTAATCCCAAACAACCCCTCACATTGTAAGAGGTATAAATAGAAGGAGGAGAGAGAATGAAGGGCTGATCTCTCCAGAACAGCAGCCAGCCATTCTCTCCCTGCAAAATCCGAAAATTTAACCTAAAAGAGAGTGAGAGCGTGCCCTGTAAATGAGTGAGGAAAAAGAGCTAAGAGTGAGAGAAGACTAGGCAAGAAGAAGAGAGTGGGAAAAACAAAAACGTGAGGGAGGAGAAGAAGGAGAAAAACACGAAGAGGAAGAAGGGGGGAAGAGAAGGAAGAGAAGACCCAGCAAGAAAAGAGAAGGGAAGTGTCAAGCCCCCTCAAAACTTGTTAAATCCAAAAAGGTAAGAAGCATAAAAACAAGGAAAAACCCTTCCTCCTCCTCTCCTCAAAGTTTGAGAAAGAAACCTAAAAATTTAATTAACTCATGATCTGAGTAAATGGTGAGGGAACTGAAATTTAGCTTAGAAATTCAAAGAAAACAGAAATAAAAGGTGAAATTGATGGGTATTTTGCTGAAAATTTTATATGGGTTTTGGCTGAAACTTATTGGAAGATTTCGTGTGTGAAAATGTATGATTTCAGCTTGTGAATCATGATGGAAATTGTGTGGGTTAAACTAGAAATTTATGTTATTTTTATACTAGAATTTATGCATGTTTTGCTGAAAAATCATATGTGGGTTTTGGCTGGAATGGGTGAAGGAGTTGGGCGTTAAAATTAATAATTTTTAACTTGTGAATTATGATGGAAGATTTTGTGTGATGAACTGAAAAATCTAAGCTGGAATTGATGTGTGTTTGCTGAGGAATTTCGTGTGGTTTTGGTTGAAATTGGTAGAAGGATTTAGTGTGCAAAAATGTATAGGTTCGCCTTGTGAGTTGTGATGGAAATTGAGTGCATTGAACTGGAATTTATGTTGTTTTAGGCTGGAAATTCTTGAGTATTTTTCTGAGAGTGTGCATATGTGTTTTGACTGGAATTCGGTGAATGAATTGTATGCCGAATCGTATATTTTGCAGCAAGTTGTGATTCGTCGCGCGATTCAGTTCAGTTTTGCGGAGCTGCCTTCGCGAATCAGTTTGCGTGAGCCAGTTTCGCAAGTCAATTTTCGCGAATCAGCTTCGCGAGCCAGTTTCGCGGAGCAGTTGCGCGGAGCAGTCTTCGCGAATCAGACCCGCGAATAAGTTTTCGTCGCCAAGTCCGACCATAAATCTTTTATACAGAAACGAATAAAACGCTAGTAACAATTTTAGAGTATGTGGGTGTAAAATGTGGAATACTTGTATGGGGACATATGACCTCTTGAAATGAATACAGTGTCGTATGTAGGCTGAATACGTAAGTGTACTGATTTATGACCCTTGATGTCACAGGTGGTGCGGTTGGGATTGGATCATCATCAAGACAAGCACAACCCATGAGTGGAACAGGTAGGAGACCCTTACGTTTTTTTTTCTTTCGTAGTATAAGGAAAAAATGACAATGTGAAATATCGTCTTGTTGTGCTGGAGTCTTATAATAAATGGAGAGATATGGAATGCGGATAAAATAATGATTAGCTTCGGCTAATGGCCTCCGAAGGGATGGCCGGGATAAAATAATGATTAGCTTCGGCTAATGGCATCCGAAGGGATGACCGAGTCCAAGATTATGGTTGTTAGAAAAGAATGGTATAATCATAAACATTATCAGTTCCAAGTGGTAGATTGTATTATCATTAATATTATTATTAACACTAGGTAATTACTTTCTCTTAATTGTTGTACTGCAACAGGAACGCCACATTCACGAGAGGCCTAAGGAGCCCATTACACGGGAACTTACTATGCAGGGAATCGTGTAGATGAAATTAGATCCCAATGTATTTTGTATTAAGTGATGTAATGAAAGCATAACCTTTAATAGACCCTTTTTGTGTAAATTCAAAATAGCTAATGGTAGGATCGAAATGCAAAACTATGTTTAAGATATATACTTTAAATATGGTATTGTAAATCATGCAACCATAAGACTATGTTTTATGTGTGTGTCACTTTTGAATGAATCGTTGCTTGATTAAATAGTATTGATATTAAAATAATAAGGGGTAATCATGTCTGTTGATCTGAGTAACAATGTGCATAGAGCTTATATATTTATATATAAATATATATAAAAAAAATCCCGGGTTGTTACATTTCTGCCCCTAATCACTACCTATTCTCCTTCCTCAACATCGACAGCTCTTGCAGCAACCCAGCTCTTCTTCCCCAATTTCGACGACGAAGCAACAACTTGTTGCAGCAAAGACCAATCCCTTTTTATGCTTATTTCGTCCACCACAAGCCTTTATTTCATTTCCCACCATCACTAGAAGAGTCATCATGGCCTCTTTTACCCGGCGGCAATGGCAGGTGAGCCTCTTATCACAGTTTGTCGACCATCTTATTACTAGTCACGCCATATGTGAACAGTGCAACAATTTATATTTTTTTTTGTGTTTTGATTCTTGGGTTTCACCTACTCTCCACTCAGCCCGAGTCCAGCAAAGTTGGGCTTCTGGCTGAATTTTTTAAAAAATATAATATCAAAAAATTATGTTTTAAAAAAAAAACTAACAAAAAAATATGTTGTTTTTATGCAAACAACTGAATTCCAAGTTTTCCCCTAACATATTTTCATAAAAAAAACAACTTGTATACATTTCTCATGTTTTAAAATGAAAAAATTGGATAGCGTAACCAATTTATGATTATTCGTTAGGATTTGGCCAAACTATAAAAAAATAACAATTATTTTGTTTTGGCTATCGTGGTGTAAAATTATATTGTAAAGTACACTAGCAGATAGTAAAAAACATTTTTTACACCCAATGAGGTAGAAACTCACTCACTGAGGGCGATACGCCTCGAGCTTTAGAAAAGAGCAATGAATAAAATTTAGCTTAGAAAAACAATCAAATAACAATGTAGCTTACCTTAGATAGGGTGCACCGGGGGTGATGTATCTTTCTTTTGCACAACAAATCTCCTTACTCAAACTCTCGTAGACCATTAGAGTTTCTAATGATAATAATACTAGGTGACGACTCCTAAGAATTATATTCGTGATTTTACGACTATAAAACATCATTTTTACCTAGTTTTATCTCCTCTCCAGGGATGACGGAGCGCAAAAAAAAAATACTTTCATGACAATAAAAATAATAATAATAAGAGTGAAAATTTACATTAAAACTTCAAAGGTTTAATCACAAAGGTTTAATCACAATAACACTTTCTTTCTATGTTTTAAAAATTATAATTTATATATTATTGTTTATATAAAGGTTATTAATTTTTTATGTTCCTCCTAGAGTGGTTGGTAAATCTTGTACCATTTTAAAAGACAAAACAACTCCAAAAAAAATTCATCTTACTCTTAATCTTGATTTAGTCTTAATTTCTTAGCCAAATCCCTACCAATATGTTCTAATTTCATTATGTTCCATGAATAATGTTTTTTCCAAAATAAAAAAAAAATATGTTTCTCTCTCTAATTCCACTTATAATTAAGTTTATTGGATATATATATAAATAACCTCTAATTTGTTGTGATTTGCTTTCTTTATAGTTAACTTAGTCTTGTGAACAATGTCACGAATTTGAAAAATCCCTTGACTCGAGTTTGGCTGATTATATATATGAATTATACTTTTTTTTATATTTTTTTTAATTTATTTATATTAAGTTATCTCAATATCATAACTTAGCTCGCGAGTTTTGCAAATTAATCCAGGTAGACTTAGGTTAATCTATTGTGCTTTTTTATTAGAAATTAAACTACATGAATTGCTTTGATTTTATTTTTTTAAGGTTACTATCGTCTTAGACCCAAGTCATAAGTTTGGAAAGTTGATCCAAGTCAATCTAATAGAATGTTATCACAATATCTTTTTATAAAAATAATGAAGTCTTGAATTTATTTTTAATAGAACTATATTTTCCCAATCATTTAGATTGTCTATAAATTTGTTGAGTTGATAAAATATATTGGTTCAACTTTCACATGATTTTAAATTTTATTTTTCTAAAAGAAAAAAAATTATTCTACACCTAGATGTTTTTTACAATTAAAAAAATTGATCAGACTTACAATGCATCACAAAGCCAATGATCTAGCAATTACTAAATAAAAATGTTTTTCTAAGACTATGTTAAGATACTTGACATTGTATTTAAAATTTAAAGTTTAGGTCATGTTTGGTTTTGGATTCAAACTACTATACTCATAATATTATTTTAAAAAATAAGAATGAATCTAGTTTACATTTACCACTTCAATATAATAATATATTATATCTTATGGTGTTACTTTATGAATCAATCCATGGATGGTAAAAACAAATCAATGAAAAAACAAAAAATAAAGTTTAAAATCCAATTCTACTCATAAAATATTGAACTATGAACCAATAATGAAAAAATATGAGTAAATCAAACCCCTCAAATGCCTATGGTCCATTTTTTTGTAAAATGGTATAAAGTTTTAGGGTGTATTTGTTTGTGAGATGGGTCACGTAAAGCATGTATTTGATATTTTTAAACATCAAACATGTATGATAAAATTAGATAAATAATGATCATGATAGACCCTATTGAATCAATCAAAAATTCATCATAAAAATGAATTGAAATTTCTGTTTATCATTTCATTTCAAAAACATTTATGAAAAAAATTAAAAAAAATACATATTTTTATTTTTTATTTTAAATTAAAATTTTGATATTTTTAAATTATTTTCATATGCCGATGTTAAATATAATTTTTAAAAAATAAAAAATATATTATTTTAATATATTTATTAACAAAAATATATTCAAAAATAATTTTAATTACATTTCCAAACAAACACATAATTTCTAATATCGTCATTATTAGACGAACGACCCATAAGATGTCGGGGCAGTGGTGGTTAATGGCCCAATTGGCCCAGTAGATACAGACAAGCAATCAAATTATTAATGAATGAACTAAACTAGTGATGGTAATGAATCCAAGAAGGCACTGCCCGTAATTTATCATTCTACTTCAGCTAGACGTCAACATCGACAAAGTGGATTCACTTTAGAGTGTCAAAATTACTATTAAACCCATAACAACCTTATTCCACCACCTAGCCAATCACAGCTTCTCCTTGTCTTTTGTTTTTTATGTGAGGAAATTATATTTTCTAGAGAATA
Organism: Salix dunnii; assembly: GCA_015731905.1. Lineage (NCBI taxonomy): Eukaryota > Viridiplantae > Streptophyta > Magnoliopsida > Malpighiales > Salicaceae > Salix > Salix dunnii. The sequence goes on from CM027674.1 coordinate 12,054,875, forward strand.
TATTTTATGGATACAGGTGAGTGAATAAAATCTTAGATGTTCCAGATTTTTATAAGAAATACATGCTCTGACTCGAACTCAAAATTTACTATGTAGATCTCAAACCCTTTACCACTACGTCATATCTCTTATCACAACTTCTCCTTGTCGATTCTCAACAAAGTGGTTAGCCACTCCTACTAGCCAGTTTCATCAAGTCAAAATGTTTTCTTATCTAGAAAAATACTAAATCATGTTTTTTAGTTCTTAAATAAAAACTATTTTTATTATTAATAAACCAAAAAATATATATATATTTTTCATGAAATCCAGTTTGGAACCAATTCCAAACGGCGCCTAAGGTGGAAACTTTTCTCAGCTGCAACGCCCGCAAAAACCAAGCCCACCAATCACAGCTCAACACCTTTGACCTCTTTTACCACTCTCCCTTCTCTTTGCTCAGTTCTCTTTCCACGGACCATTTTATTGCAAGTAGCAGTAACAAGAAAGAGTTGGCATTTTTGTGTTCTCTCTGGCACCGCCACTTTCTTTTTTTAAAGCCTTTTAGCTTACAGTGAAAAAAATTAGAGAAAAAAAAGCTAGCATAGCATCAGTTTTTTGCCCTTCCTTTCTTGCCATTTTCTCCACTAATTCTAGAGGGCATCTTTCGCCTCTCTGCTTTTTCCTCAATTGGGTCTTTTTGGTATTTGCCTTCGCTAACTTTTAGTATCTTTTTAACCGAAGTCTAAATCCCATTTTTTTCGGGTTTGGGGTTTGAACTTCAAAGTTTCAAAATTTATGGTTAGGAGAATTGTTTTGGTTTTTGAAATTTGAAAAGGTTTTTCTTTTTTCTTTTTTTGAAATTGTTGTGGTTAGTGCTAGTGTTTATTTATTGAATAAATACTAGGATCTGGATATTGTTATTGCTTCAAGGATTTTCCTTGGGTTTTGGAAAGTTGCTAACTTTTCAAGATTCCTCAATTTGTAAAAAATAAAGTATCTGAAGATTCTAATCTACTGGCTATTTGATCATAAAATTCTACACCTCTCTGCATTTCCCACTTGTTCATTCTCTCTCTTTGAATTCAAAGAGAGAGAGAGAGAGAGAACCGAGCAATAGAGTGTGCTTCTTTTGTGTTGTTATAAACCATCTCTTCTTTGGCATGCAAGTTGTTTTCTTTGATTGTGCACTGTGACTGCTAAAAACTATGAATCGGGGGATTGGAATCCTGTCTCAGGCCTCGTGTTTACAGAATTCAAACTGGTTGTTTCAGGAAAGCAGGGGAACAAAATGGACCCCTGAAGAGAACAAGCAGTTTGAGAATGCTTTGGCTTTGTATGACAAGGATACGCCTGATCGGTGGCAGAAGGTGGCAGCCATGATTCCAGGCAAGACTGTAGGTGATGTCATCAAACAGTACAGGGAATTGGAGGAAGATGTTAGTGATATAGAGGCAGGACTAATCCCTATTCCTGGATATAATAGTGATTCTTTCACATTAGAGTGGGCGAGTAATCATGGCTATGAAGGCTTGAAGCAATTTTGTAGTCCTGGAGGAAAGAGGGGCACAGCGACTCGGCCTTCTGAGCAAGAAAGGAAGAAAGGTGTGCCGTGGACTGAGGACGAGCACAGGTAAATTACGTTTTTTTGGCTGTAAAGCTATTGTTTCTTCCTTTTAATTTTGCCATAGTGATAGTTGATAAAACTTGTTCTTTTTCTTTGTTGTTTTTGCTGGAATTGAGTTGTCGTGGCATTTTCCGTCTTGCTGAGGTAATTGAGAGTAGATCAATGACTAACTTGGAACTTTAGCTAATGATAGACCTACGTGTGTTTTTCTCTATGAATCTTTGTAGCGGAATTCAACAATTTGATAATGTCAATCGGCTGTAGAATAGTTTAAGCCTTGCTTTCCTAAAAATGTTTCTTTCATCCACCTATGTGTTTAGTTTTCATGTGTTTTGGTAGCTTATTTTGAAGATTCTTGTCATAAACTGCAGGCAGTTTCTTCTGGGTCTTCTGAAGTATGGTAAAGGGGATTGGAGAAATATCTCCCGCAATTATGTGACTACTAGGACGCCAACTCAGGTGGCTAGCCATGCACAGAAGTATTTTATCAGGCAAGGTGCTGGAGGGAAGGACAAGAGGAGATCTAGTATCCATGATATCACTACTGTCAATCTTACAGATGCCAGATCTCCATCACCAGAAAACAGAAAGCCATCGTCTCCAAATAATTCAACCACAGCCGAGCAATTTCAGGCACCACCAATAACGGCCGGCATGGTTAAAGGGCTATTTGACTGGAAACCACAAAATGAAGGAGCAGCCTCAGTTTTCAATCCAGCAAATGGCAATTTGCTGATGGCACCTATCTGTGGGATATCTACGTATGGATCCAAGCTGCAGGAGCAAAATCTGCTTGGAGGAACACTTCCAGGATATCAATTCGGTCCTTACAATTTGATTTTTCAGATGCAATCAATGCAGCATCAATAAGTTTATATAGATGAAGTTCTGAAGGTATTGATATGCTATATGTTTTTCAGTATGTTGGGTAGCTTTGTCTTTTTTCAGTCATGGTTTATTGTGAATATGTCAATGAGGGCTCAGGTTGGTCCATATTAAATAGACTCTTAAAGAACAATCACTTAGCTTATGCTGTGATTTTGGATTCAAATCTGAATCATCGAACCAAAAGGAAGCTCATCCATGTGAAGCTTGACTTTTTATTACTTGTGAATGTCCTGGTTGTGTTTGGAATTCAATTGTAGTCGCAAGGGACTTTCTGTTTGGGTTTCGTTGTGTTTTGAATAATGGAATTTGCACAAGAATCCTTCTAAATTGTCCTTGAGCATGAAAGGGTTATGACCAGATGGGGTATTCTTCAATTATTGAGTTGCTGGCTTTACATGCATGGTACAGCTTCCTAGTTCACATGGTGGGAGAAACACAATATGAAGTATGAATAATGGGATTGAAAAAATCTGTCTTCTCAAGGAAAAATAAAATAAAAAATCAGAGAGAATGGTTTCTGATTTGTTTGAGGTCTCAGATTATGTCACCTGTGATATTGTTTTGTGCACTTGTTCTATTCCCTTGATTAAAGTAAGCTGCAGTTTTCCTGTAAAAGTATACAACGTCAAATCCTCAGTCCAAATTTGCTTTCATCACAACCAGATCCTTTCAAATAACATTCCTTGATTTCCTTTTTCTTGATGCCTTTATGCATATGGTTTATGCATTCGATTCGATTAGATGAATGAATTTGACAATGGAATCTTGACTGAAGCTTGAGAGTGAGGGCCACTAGTTCAAGAATCCAATGCTTTCACTCTGCTTCCTTTTCACTTTGTTCTGTTCATGAGGATGACAGTGTTCTTCTTTTCACTTTGTTCTATAATGATATAGCAAAGTTAAGTGGCAGAAGATCCTACAAGATGTTTTAGTGGCTAACTGTGCCATTGATTTCCATTTTTTTTCTTTTGTTTTCTTGCTGAGATATCTTTCAAAAGCTAATGTCAACTGTGCATTATTTTTGCATATTCTTTAAGCAAGTCATCAATCATGGGGCGGTTCTCTGTTTCTTAAATGTAAAAACTTTTGATTTGACTGCTCATTCAATGAGAATCTAACGAAGCACTTAGTTGGGTTTAGAAATTCAACCCTTAATCTTAGGTGGGTTTAGAGATTCAACCCTTAATTTAATCATGGTAAGATTATGTAAATCCTTTCCATTCCAAAAAGGGATGGTACGATGGATTTCATTTCCAATGATTTTTATAAAATTATTTTTTTATCTGAATAAAAGCCATGTGTATATGCTTAATTAGATATTAATTTTACTTATTGTTATAAATTTGAGTCAAAGTTTAATAAAAAGCTCAAATCATAACTTTTGCCTTGAGAATTCTAACTTGTATTAAAAATAAATTCAAAAAGTTTATTTGACAATCTGCATTCATTGATTTCCCAGTTCTTATTGCTTCTAGAAGCCAAGAAATTTCTTAAAAAAATGTCAGTCTACATAATCCATCATGGAAAATCAATTTTCCAGCTACAGTTGAACTTGCTACCCTTTCCCTTCTGTCTGTCTCCTTTCTTTTGCTGCTGCTGCTAATTGTTGGCATTGACATCTATGTTGTTCATCCTAACCTTCATCGAAAGCTAACATACCATGCGGTAGTTAGTGTATTAGCATGAGTTTGGAAATAAAAAATTTGCTGCTCCTATGGTTTGGGATTCGAACCCTATGGTGACTAATTTGATAGCTACTGAAAATTTAAATGATTATTAACTTTAAAATATATAGAATTAGTCATGATACACACAAATTAACCTGGACACCCATAATAATAATAATAATAATATAAAATAAAAATAAAAAAGCTAGTCTACTGCCCCCACCATATATCGCTACGCACCTCACTCATTGTCCCCCCACTAGACAAAAGAAAAATTCAAGGCAACATTAGCAAATGAAACTATGTGGGACTTTTTCTTAGGTTAATGACAAAACTGCCCTACTTTCTTCCCAAAAGCAAAAGGTTTTTCTGCAAGTTGCATGCAGAGTAGCACTAAACAATCCCGTGGTTTAAGTTTAACTTCAGACCACTCACCTTGTATCTCTCACTTTTTTGTGTTTTGGTTACTATTCCAGTGCAAGCAGACGGCAAAAAACATACTTGGTTGAACAAAAATACTTATTGATTTATCTCTCAATCAATTTTTATGTGATTTTTTCTGTATTTTCAGGGTAAATGGTAACATATTTCTATGGAGAGTATTATTATTTTTATAATGCTAAAATACCCTTGTAAATGTAACTTTTAATTCCAAAATTTGTCAACTAAGATATGTAAGAATAAATGTATTATTATCAGAGTTTTAAAATTTGATTTGAAAATCGATCTAGGATAAATCTTGAGACATGAATTAGGAGATCAATCCAAGTTAAACTCATTTTCTTAAAAAAAAAAAATCAACATATTTTTTCATGGGTTTTACCGTAGACTGACTAGGTTATGGTTTGATTCTGATTTTTTATTTGGACACATTTAGATCAATTTTTCCTTTGGTTTTTTTAAAACATAAAAATCAACGTATCTAATTATTTTTTAGAATACATAAGTTTGATATAAAAACATATTAAGGATAAAATGAGCCCTTTCATATTTTATCTTGTTTTGTTCACTATCAACCAAACAAGATATAAAATCAATTACTTTGTTTTATTTACCATTATCAAACACAATCTTATTTTCATCTCATATTTTAACTTGTATTGTCTACTTATATAGTCTCTATCTAATTTATCCTAAGGTACTAAACAAAAACAATCTTTAAGAACAATATAAGCCTTCATAAATGCTCGTATCTAGTGGTAGACCTGTTTTAGCTTATTAAAATTGATTTCTTTTTTATTTTTTAGTGTTAGTAATATTTGTTATTATCTAAATAAAAACAAAATAATTGGAAAAGGGGGCATGTTTCGTATCATTCTTATTTTAAAAAGAATATAAATTTATTATAACATTCTAACAAAGATTATTTTATATTTAAACCCGTGCATTTTCAATTAAATATATTTTTTATCTAAAGATATTAATCAAATACAACCTTGTGATGATTCCACCATGGAGTCTCTTGATACATGTAATAAACTTCGAACATAAAAAAAGAAAAAATCAATGTACAGGAAAAACAAATCATTATTAAACACAAAACCATGGGCTATTGCATCATCAATTATAAACTTTAATGAGAAGGTGGTGGCTGAGAAATGCGAACACAGACCAACGACAATAAACTATGATATGTTTGATTAGGGTAGGCAATATCAGCATGAGATTCCTTGTGTGCCTTCCTTTTGGGAAGAAATACTTATATTAATAAACATCTGCCAGACTTTTTAGTCTATTATGCATCCAACTATGGAGGTTTAGTGTCTATTTAGAAGTGTGATTGTGGTTATTTTTAAAAGTATTTTTTCTTAAGAAAATATATTAAAATAAATATTTTATTTTTTAAAAATTATTTTTGATATCAACACATCAAAATGATATAAAAACATTAAAAAATAATTTAAAATAAAAAAAATCATTTTTTTTATTAAAAACATTTTTGAAATACAATATCAAACATCCCATCCATTCATTCTTCAACTACATGTAATTTTCAAAAAGTCATTCAACCCTTTTAGGCCTTCATTTCCTACATCCGATTTCCTTGTAGTTTTTTTTTCCTTTTTTTGTGAAATTCGTAGTCTAATTCCAAAACAAAACCAAATAGAAACCACTATTATATATATATAATAGAGAGCTAAAATTGATCTATTTATGTTGGAATCTATGGTTTCTAAAAAAGGCAACTGTATTTTGAGCTGGAATAAAGTTACCCAGTTCTTTCCAATTAAATTGGAATTTTTCATTAAAGTCGAATTTATTAGGCAATAAATGACACATGATAACTTTTATTTTAAAAGTCGAGGGATTAACTTTCTCCCAAAATGGAAACTTCAAGGACCTATTTATTTTATTTAAACTATAGGTTTAAATGTGATTGAGTCATTAAACTAGAGGTGTCCTTATACCAATATTGAATGTCAACTCTCTATCTAGCCATTGAATTGATAATTCAGTTCTCTAATAGACATGGGAAAAATGCTGTTTCATGTGGCACTGTTCACTAAAGAACAAATCATTGTGAAGTGCCATAGTAATTTGTATTTTTTCTTAATCTTTTTTCTCTTAGATTACATTTGTATAAGTCCAAATTGATACCCATTTGAAAAAATAAAGATTAAGAAAGTTAAGGATTCAAAGATAATAAACTAAAATGAAAAACTCGGCAAAAGAAATGATAAGCCTGGGGCTAAACTTATTTTATGGTCCTTTGACTTTTCCAATTATAACCTTTCAGTCCCTAACAATTTATGAAATTCAATTTTGATCTTAAACTTTTTTTTTTTCTAGTTCTTGATTTGAGAGATGAGAGAGAAAATATTTAAATTTTAGTGGTAGAAAGTGAGATCTATATTGTATTAATAGGTTTCTTTTAATGGGAAAAGCTTATATAAGGTTGATTTTTTGATGTATTTGAATCTAAAAAAATCTTGATTTTGGGTTGACTTTTGGTTTTTTGAGCTGATTTTCTTGTTGTTAAAGGCTATAAATATGTCTTACAAGATGTTCATGGAGTTTTTTTAAAATCAAAATAGGGTTGAAAATGCATATTTCCTGGTATAAAACAAACTGGCTTGATTTTTAGGAACCAAAGATTGTTGTAATATGCAGTTGACGTGTTGTCGATCCCTTTAAAAATTATGTAAAAACAAATCTTAGACATGTGGATTACTTTAGACCTGTATGCTGGAGCCTTTTCTAGAGACCTAGAAGCTCTTGGTCTTCCTAACTTGAGATATTGGGTATTTTTTTTTTTTATACATTATAATTGTATTCTTTTTCTTGCTTTTTTTTCAATACCATTTTAACATTTGGTGGATTATTATTTGGGCAACATAAGTTTGAATTTTTTTTTCAAACACTTTGATATTTTGTTGGTTGTTAATTTTATAAGTGTCTATTTTAGTTAAAATAAAATATATATATATATATATATATATATAACTATTGAAACCAAACGAGTCAATGACTTTAATAATGAGTTTGACTAGTTAGCTTGGTAAAAAACATTTGTTACATAAATAGTTCTCAATTTTTTTTCATTAGATATATGCATAAATCTTTCAAAATTTGCTTTGAAGTTTTTTATGTACAAAAACACGTTATAAAAATTTGCACATTTATTTTTTTTAGAAAAAATCTTTGGACTTGTAAGGTCAAATAACTAGCAAAATAAACTAGTTATGTGACCCGCGCTGCACCATAGGCCATATATTTTTATTTACTCTGAAAAGATTGTATATGCAAGTTCAATCAATTTGATGTGTTTATCTTTTTATATTATTATTTATTTGAATAAATAAAATATAGCAAATATACTCGGATAAATGTTTTATCTTATGAGATTAAATATCATAATTGACATTGGGGTCTTGATTTTTCAAGTTTAATTTTAAGGTATCATTAATGACTTTTATTTATTTAATGAAACATACAATTCTCATTTTATTTTATTACATGTATGCATAAAAATTTTAATTTGCACTTAAATCTTTTGACAAAAGTGTCATAACTCAATTATGGGTTATTCCCCAAATTTAACCCAAAATAAAACTAAAATAAAATAAAAAGGGGTTGGCGTCGGTAGAAAAATCAAGGTAAGAATTTTGAACTTTTTCGGGAGCCAAATCATATCTCTTTTGTACTCAAAAATCAAAGAAAATACAAATTCGAGGTAATAATTAAGCCAAAAATTACAATTATATTTTTTATAAGCTAATTTGGTTTAATCATGAGCTAATTTAAGGTATAATTATGTTTAGAAATTAATATAGAGTCCAATTAAAGGATTTAATTAAATGTAAGGACTTAATTATACTTTAAATTGATCAAATTAATTTTATTAAAGGTTTAATTGATAAAAAAAATCAAGTCCTTGAGCTTAATTCGAGCTCAATCGAGAATATTGAAATTTTTGGAGACCAAAATGAATTTTTCCAAGCCAATTATGTAAAGTCAAGGGGCAAATTGAAGACATTGAGAATTTAATGGTCTATTAAGAGTCAAATTGCATAACTCAGAAACCAATGACTAAAATAAAAAAATACATGCAAAGCTAAGGTTGCTGTTGAAATTTTGATAAGGATACAATTTCAAAAAAATTAAAAGTTCAGAGTCAATTTAGAATGCAATCAGAACAATTACAAATTGCAAACCAAACTGCACTTTCACCTTCTCATAAAACTGCAGTCTCGCCACATAACTTTACTTGCGCTGCCTGCCAACAGACCACTTGCACCACTGCTGACAAGCCACCATTGTAGGCACCCCATTGCTGACAAACCACCACGCCGTCGTTGACAGCAGCAGGATGTTAAGACATCACTGCACGCAAGCCATTTTCTTCGTCTATAAATAACAAGGAAGAAACCATGCACAGAAAAAAAAAAAAACAGAGCAAAAAATTACAGAACACAAGTGAGCGATATTGATCAAATTAGAAAGGAGAAAAATTTTGATTGGGGAAGCATACTAAAAAAAAAAAAGGGAGATCATCGTTAAAAGGGGAAAGAACATAGAACAAAAATACATGTAGGCAGGGAAAATTTGCAGAAAAGAGCACAGGGATGACAAACAAAGTTGGAAAAATGGCAGAGATGCTGTGACCTAAACTTGCACATGGGTATAACCATCGACAACCACTCTTCATCTTCCCCGACACTAGCAGGACCTCCACCATCGACGACAACTCTCTCTCTCCTCTAGCCAGCTCCCCACACTTGCAGCTCTTTCTACCTCAGCCTAGGAAATCTCATCATGACCTCTAGCAGCAGTAGCTAGTCTCTAGTGATGTCACAACAGTAGAAACTGCTCTCTAGCGATGCCACAACAACTTGCCAGTAACAGACCAGCCTTTTTTATCGCTCTTACCAACCACCACAGACCATCACCTTCGACGTCTCCACCACAGAGACAACCACTTCAGTCTCTTTTACCTGGTGGTAGTGGTAGATAAGCCTCTCATCACCGTCGATCACCTCCATTTTACTGTTCATGTAATACGTAAACAATATTAATTCACAGTTTTGCTTTTTTCTTTTTTCTTTTCTACTTTGTGTCTTGGACCAGACTGCTCTCGGCTCAGCTCAAGTCCAGCAGAGTTAGCCTTTGACCCAATATGGCTGGGTGGGGCATTAAGGTGGGTCAGGCCCAAGACGAAATTTTTTTATTTTTTTATTTTTTTAAAATTGTATTTAAAAAAAATAAAAATATATTGTTTTCGTGCATACAGCTAGATTCTAAATTTTTTCTAAGCATATTTTTCATCAAAAACAAAAATAGCATATTTCTCATGTTTTAAAATGAAAATTGGATATCATAACCAGTTTTTGACTAAAAATTCAAAAAATATTTAACAATTACTTTGTTTTAGCTATTTTAGTTTAAAATTACTTTGTAAGGTACACCTGCAGATATTAAAAAAGGTTTTTTTTTACTACGGTGTAAAATTATATTGTAAAGTACATTCTTAGAAAAAAAAATCTTTAATTACAGTGTAAAATCACATTGTGAAGTGCACCCGTGGAAAAAAGTAGTTTTTTAAATGCAGTGTAAAAAAATTAAACTTAGAAAAGCAATCAAACAACAATACAACTTGCTTTGGATAGGGTGTATTGGAGATTATGCGTCTTTTAAGTTCAAGGACCAAAGCACATCTTTTTTTGAAGTTTAAGGAACGTCATTCATATTTTTACATTTTTATTTAATTTAAGCCCCTCCTCTTTCAATTCTACATTCTTATAATAAATCAAAATTAATTGGTCTTTGCTAAAAGATTTTTTTTTGAAAAATTAAAACATTTTAGACAATATATACAAAATAATATATATAAAAATATCAATGAGATTATTACATAAAAAACTCACACCTTTTAGTTTTATAACTAGCAAATTCTCCGCACTCCACTACTGGTCAGGTTATTTGAAAAAAAGAAGTTAGAAAAATATCAAGAGTAAAAAGAATTTTTAGCAATATGATTAAATCCAATTAAGTGTTTTGATCTTTAAACCTACCAACTCATCTTTATGCTTGCCTAGCTTGAGCTTCTAATTATACCATGTGAGAGTTGATCCAAAGTGAATTATTCAATCTAATGTGTCTAAAAATAACTTGGATGACCGATAAAAATATGATATAACTTTTTTTAAAAATAAACATATCAGGTTCAATGAGTAAACCCACCAAACCTATAAATAAGATAACTTGAGTCAAAACTTCAATTCTATAAACTGATTAATGGACTATAATTGGATTAATAACATTATTTTCCAAAACTATTGTTTATTTAACTATATGATAACAAAAACACATTATCAACTAAAAAAACTATATAAAAGATAAATTAAAAGACATATCAAATCAAATTAAATGAAGATTAAAGAATAAAATCATGTAGTCTATTTGCCAACCAATATAAAAGGGAAATTAAAATAAGTTATCAAATCTAAATGCTAACAAAACACATAATATAAGCACCAAATTAAAAGGAAAAAAAAAAAAGAATAAGCACTGGAAAAAAGGGGGTAAAAATAAATTAAAAAAATAGATTCCTATTGTAACTTATAATGTTAATAGGTGAGAAGAAATAATATTTTTCTCATGTCTTATAACTTTCAGTATACAATGTATATTTCAAATACATTCTAAAGAATCACCTATGCTACCCAAATTTTTCACTCTAATCCTCTATCTTTCAATTGAACCCTCCTTAAAAATAAACATGAAATTTTATGGTTAAAGGGCTTGATTTCTCAAAGAAAAAGTTGAAGGCTAAAATAAAAATTTGGAAAAATAAAATTATAATCCACAATTAATTTTGAGAGTAAATAACAATACGGTATACAATAACGTTTATATTATAGACAATTTGTTGTGCCTTATTTTTTTTTGAGTGGGCTAAACGATAATAAAAAAGACAAACACATTCAATTAAATAAATAAAATAAAAATATGATGCATAAGTACTCATATTAGAAACATTATCTAAAAATAAAAATTCTTTATTTTCAACAATATAATGTATCTACACAAAACATAAAAACAATTATCAACGTATTCAAAATACCTTTCAAAAATTAAATGCATAACCAAAAAATAACCACAATTCAAAATAGATTCTCTAAATAAAATAAAAGAGAGAAAAATATTCATATAAATATATTTTTTTGTATAAAAAATTACAAATAAGAATTGAATGAATCAATAGAGGGAAGGGCTAGGCGTTGCTAGTCTCACCCATTTTGGCGGGCCTCACGTGCAGGGCTAGCAGCCCGTGAGACTAGATTCTATTTTGTTTTTCATTTCACTTGGGACGGATGATATTTTTTTTAGAAAAAAAATTAGACATTATGTCATCTATTCTTTCACAAATTCTAACCACTGTAGTGAGGGCTAGGCATTGCTAGCCTCACCAATTTGGGTGGGGCCCATATGCAGGGCTATCAGCCCGTATGGCTAGATCATATTTTGTTTTTCATTACGCTTGGGACAAATAATATTTTTTTTAGAAAAAAATATTAGATGTTATGTTGTCTATTCTTTCCCAAATTCTGACCACTATAATAATTGAAAAATCAAGCCTTAGGAGTTTTGAGATAGACACATGTTTCATTCTCTCTCTATTTTTTTACTCAAAATACAGTTAAAATATTTTAGGAATTGTAAAGTTATGAATGGTGTAAAAAAAACCAAAAACCCTCCCTTGCAAACAAAAACAACCTGCAACCAAATATTCAACCTAAGCTAAAATCTATTTTTTGACAAACTATAAAGGTACATAAACTCCTACTATGAACTTATCTCATTAAATTGAACAATTTGATACAAACTTCATTTGTTATAGTAACCAAAATCGGTGTCAATCATATATTTCTCTCTGTACCGCGTGAATGTATTAATCTTTCTACGTCCTCTCTCAACTAGAAATTAAAAAATTTAATAACAATTATTTCAAAAGCGAATTGAAAACATATTAAGATATGAAAATTGTATAAGATGCATGATTTGTATAATCAGAGAGATTAAATGTATTTGATTTTAGCCCAATGGCACACTACTAATATTTAAAGTTTTTTTTATTATGATCCGTCATTTTTCAACCTTATTCTCTTCTAAAAATTCAAAATTATTTGATCTTTAATTGAGAATTAAATTGTTGAAATATAAATAAACGATCGTAAAAGAATTAAAAGAAAGCAGCGAATTTAGGATTTATTTGATAATATAATTTAAATTATTTTTTTAGATAATTTTCATTTAAAAATATATTAAAATAATTTTATTATTTTTTAAAAATTATTATTAACATAAATATATTAAAATAATTTAAAAACACTAAGTACGGTAACAGTGCGGCACAGTGTTTAACGAAATAATTGGCGTGTGTAGTGGAAATAATGTAGCAAAATTGCGGTACTGACAAGTAGAAGTTTTTTCAAGAGCTTTGAGTACAATACAAGTCTTAATTCTCATCATTGCATTCCCACCAAAAGAATAACAAAGTACGCACTCCTTGATAGCTTTCTAGTCCAGCAGCCAACCAGACTCTCACATCATCGCATTAAAAAGTCATGTGAAAAGCTATGAATGAAAGCTGATATTTGCTATTTCCAGCCATCAATTATGTGAAAAGAAGACATTCTAACCACGAAAGTTGGCATTTTCATAACTGGTTTGCCTTGTAATGCTCTCTCAGTACTTCAGTCGCCACAGTTACAATGAATTCATACAACCACACTATTAATTTACTATTTCTTGTTACTAATTACTTAATCGGTTGCTTTCATGTAATATAATATTATATAAAATTATTATAATTATAAATTTTTATTATTTCAAAGCATTGGTTTTAAAATATTTATGGTTAATGCTTTATTAAATATTAGATATTTATTAAAGGCGTAGAATCGGAAAGACTAATACATATTATATTTTTTTTTATAAAAAAACAATTATTTTCTTAAATTACAGTATAAGAGATGCCTAGAATTAATATATAGGTGCTTATAAGAAAAAATATACACCCAACTTATCTGCTTGAGAATTTTTTTATCTCATTTATATCTTATCTTATTTGTTTTTACTGTCTTTAATCAAACACTAATACTACCTTCATAACTGTATGCACTTATTTTTTAAAATGTTTTTGGAAAAAATATTTTTTATTTTATTGTATTTGCTTTAGATTAATTTTTTTATGTTTTTAAATTGATTTGAAATGCTAAAATCAATAATAAATTTTAAATGATAAAAAATATAATATTAATATATTTTCAAATAAAAAAAAATAAAAACACCTACTGCTCTATTATAGTATCAAACATATTCAGATTCTAAACAGGATGCTTAAAGTGACACACATACAAAGGACCTGTAATATTTTAGAGGTGATTTTACTAAAACACCCCCTCAGTCATAAACAAGCTGCACTGCCTAACGTAACAGGATTATTTCACTGATTTTCGAAGAAAAGTGAATCGAGAGACATTTCCCATTCTTTTGTTTGGAATAAATAAAAAAAATAAAAGCAAAATAAATGTTATTTATTTTTAACAGGGTTATTTAAAATAAATATTTTCAAATAATGCATGGATTTCAGTGTCAATTTCCCTTCTGAGTCATGAATTCCTCCTAACGTCTCTTGAAAAGATGTACAGCTTTATTTTTCTACCCAAAACACAAAGCACACTGGCTTTGTTTAAATATTTGGTAGTCTCTACTCGATTATTAAATTTCAGTACTTTTTGTCTTTAATAGGGCACTGAAGTACAAGGCCTCTTTAAATTCAGGTAATATATTAACTAAAATATAAAAATTATCGGTGTTTTGCTTTGTAAATTTCATTGTTCTTCTAGACACAATTCACTATATATTATTCAAGTGAAATGACCATTTTATTTCTAGGTCTGAAAATTTTTAACCTGAAATTTCAGGGAACATGAATAATATTTATGAATTTGTTACACAGTAAAATGACAAAATTAGCTCTCCTAAATGACAAAACCCGCCGCCCCGATTTTTTCGTAGATATCATTAGATTCAAGGGTGTATAGGTAATTGACTAATTTTTTTTATTATTTCTTTTTCTGCAACACTACAGAATCGTTGTACGAACATGCCTGCATGTGCTTTTCAAGCGGCGCATGCAGTGTCATCGGTCGGTGAAAACTGAGCATCTACTAGGTCATCTGGTTCGCTGCCATGTCCTTTAACTCCACATGCAGCGCGAGTGCTTCAAATGTGATCGTGTAATCGCCAATAGATGATTTTTCTTTCCCTCATCTTTTCTCTCTCCTGTTGCATGTAAACACCCAATAGAAGAATATATATTAAAGGTTGAATTAGTTTTCGCTGCCGATTTCATGACGCAACAGAAAATCATAAAGGAATACGACCAACGACAATATTCCATAATTAATTTGCAATAAGATGAAATCACAAAGATTTAGAGAATTTTATTCAAGGATTAAAGAAAATTTGACCAAAGGCTTAACAATGGTGTGTAATATAAAACCCTAACCTAATTCATGATGGTTAGGAAACGATACTGAACCATTAATTTATCATAAATGACAGCTTTGAGATAAGCCCAAAATATAATAGGTATACAAGCCTTAAGTAAGCATAAAGTGACGAAAGTCAATGTGGACAATTAAATCAATAGTTTGGTTAAAACAAGATTTTTCTAAAACGGTAAAAATGACAATTTCAGGGCCGAAACGAAGGAATTTGGCCAAAAATCGGTGGAACTGAGGGGCTATGCCACTGACTTCTTCTGCAAACAGCGATTCCCATTGACAGGGTAAGTTTCGTGAAATTCCGACTTTGTCCACTAATCAGCAGCGATGCAGTTTTCGCTGCTGATTTCTCGATCGGTAGCGACGCAGCTTTCGTTGCCAATTATTTAAGGAGCTGGGAGGGTGAGGTTAGATAAAAAATGTTTAGGATAGAACAAAACAAGGATAAGAATACATCTAAACTATCCACAAACAACCCATCACATTTTAGGAGATGTATAAATATAAGGAGGAGAGAGAATGGAGGGTTGATTCCCTTCTCAACAGCAAGCAAGCCATTCTCTCTTCCTCTATAAATTCGAAATCAACCAGAGAGAGTGTGCCCTGTGAGTGTGTGAAGAAAAAGAATTAAGATTGAGAGAAGATTGGACAGGAAGAAGAGAGTGGGAAGAACAAAATGTGAGAGAGAAGAAGAAGAAGAAGAAGGAAAACGTGAAGGGGAAGAAGGATGAAGAGAAAGAAAAGAAAATCCAGCAGGAAAAGAGAAAGAAAAGAGTCAACCCTCCTCAAAATTTGTTAAATCCGAAAGGTATGGGTCATAAAAACCCTTTCCTCTTCTCCTTAAGACCTAAGAAGAAAACCCTAAGGAAATTATGTGTGTGTTGGCTGGAAATTTGTGTGTGTTTTGACTGGAAATTGTTGAAGATTGTGTGCCGAAATAGATGATTTCAGTTTGTGTTTCTGTTGGAAATTTGTGTGTGTTGTGCTGGAAATCCATGTGTGTTTATATGCTGGAAATTATGTGTGTGTTGGCTGGAAATTCGCGTGTGTTTTGGCTGAAAATTGTTGAAGGATTGTGTGCCGAAATAGATGATTTCAGTTTGTGTTTCTGCTGGAAATTTATGTGTGTTGTGCTAGAGATTCATGTGTGTTTATATGCTGGAAATTATGTGTGTGTTGGCTGGAAATTCGTGTGTGTTTTGGCTGGAAATTGTTGAAGGATTGTGTGCCGAAATAGATGATTTCAGTTTGTGTTTCTGCTGGAAATTTGTGTGTGTTGTGCTGGAGATTCACGTGTGTTTATATGCTGGAAATTATGTGTGTGTTGGCTGAAAATTGGTGTGTTTTGGCTGGAAATTATTGAAGGATTGTGTGCCGAAATAGATGATTTCAGTTTGTGTTTCTGCTGGAAATTTGTGTGTGTGTTGTGCTGGAAATTCATGTGTGTTTATATCCTGGAAATTATGTGTATTTTTTACTGGAAATTCGTGTGTGTTTTGGCTGGAAATTATTGAAGGATTGTGTGCCGAAATAGATGATTTCAGTTTGTGTATTATGATGGAAATTGTGTGTGTTGTGCTGGAAATTTATGTGTGTTTATATGCTGGAAATTTATGTGTATTTTGCTGGAAATTCATGTGTATTTTGGCTGGGATTTGTTGAAGGATTGTGTGCCGAAATGGTGATGTCTGCAGCGCGAATCAGTTTTCACGAATCAAGAAACAGTTTTCGCGAATCAAGTTTGCGAACCAGTTTTCGCGAACCAGTTATCACGAACCAGTTTTCGCGAACTAGTTATCACGAAGCAGATTTCACGAATTAGTTTTCGCGAACCAGTTATCGCGAATCAGTTTTCACGAATCAGCTTTCGCAAACCAGTTTTCGCTGCCGAAGAGGCAGCCTGCAGCGAACCCGTTTCGCTGCCTATTCCTACAATAAGCCTCCTATACAGAAAGGAATAAAATGTTAGTAACAATTTCGGGGTATGAAGGTGTAAAATGAGGAACACTTGAATATGAACATATGAACTCTTAAATTGAGTGTGGTGACGAGTATGGTTCAAAAAAACATACTAACATACTGATTTATGACCATTGATGTCGCAGGTGGTGCGGTTGGGATAGAATCATCATCAAAACAAGCTCAGACCACAGGTGGAGTAGGTAGGTGACTTTTACATTTCCTTTTCATTCGTTGCATATTGTCCTATTGCGTTAGAGTATATATTAAATGAACAAATACTGAATGTCGATAAAAATATTGATTGGCTAATGGCATCCGAAGAGATGGCCGGGATAAAATATTGATTAGTTCGGAGAATAGCATCCGAAAGGATAGCTGAGTCAAAGATTATAGTTGTTAGAAAAAGAAAGTGGTACAACTACAATCATTATAAGCTTTAAGTGTTAGACTGTGTGATCATCAATAATATTATTATCTCTAGGTAATTACTTTCTCTTAAATATTTATATTGCTGCAGGAATACAACATCCACGAGATGTCTAGGGAATCGATGCACGGGAACCTACTTTTGCAAAGGAATCATGTAGAAGAAAACTAAATCACAATGTAATTTGTATGAATTAATGTAAAAAAATGCTTAACCATATTAAATCCTTTTGTGTAAATTTTGTAATGGCTAGTAGTAGGATAGGAATGTAAACCATGCCTATGTTGTATATTTTAATATGAAATTTTAAATCATACAACCATATTACTATGCGTTTGTGTATGATTCACTTTTAAATGAAATGTTCCTTGTATGAATGATATTAAATGATGTGGGGTGAACTGGTCCGTCGATTATCGTCACCATGCGCATAGAGTGTGTGTGTGTGGACTGCACCGTTCTTTCCGTGTAAAAACCCGTGATTTTTTATATATATATATATATATATATATATATATATATATATTAAAAAAAAATCACGGGTTTTTACACGGAAAGAACGGTCCAGTCCCTAAATCTATATCAATTTACTTCCAGTTCCTGATCTTTTGATTATTTTTAATTATGCCCTTCAATTGAAATTGATTTTATATAGTAAGTTTCATTTCGATCCTTCATCTTTTAATTTTTGGTTTGTATTTGGTTCCTTTGATAATTTCAGTATGTAAGTTTGAATTTGTTCATATTTTATCCCCAATTGAAATTAATCATATATGCTACTTTTCATTTTGATCCTTATTCTTTTAATTTGTTCAACAATCGCACTTTATTGATTTTTTAAAAATCCCTTTATTGTTTTTGGACCCGAAATTTTGATTTATTTCATTTTTATCCTTTAATTGGAATTAATTATATATTTTGGCACTTATTTTTTTTATTTTTTTATTTAGTATTGATTCCTTTCTTCTTTTTTTCAATCTTTCTTGGACACTATTTATTTTTTGTCCATATTCATTCATTGATACTTTTGGTTTTTGTTTTGAATTTTTATCATTTTATTTTTTGGGGCTTTTATTTTTATCTGGTTCAATAGATGATGTCTAGGAGTGTATGGGTAATTGACCAATTCTTTTATCATTTCTTTTTCCGGAACACTACAGAAGCGTCGTACGAATGGGTCTGCATGTGCTTTTCAAGCGGCGCGTGTGGTGTTCTCGATCGGTGAACACTGGGCATCCGCTAGGTCATCTGGTTCGCCGCCACGTCCTATAACTCCACATGCGGCGCGAGGGCTTCAAATGAGATCTTGTAATCGCCTATTGTCAGAAAAAACGGTACAGTCCCTAATATTTGTATCAATTTAATTTTAGCCCTTGACTTTGATTATATTTTATTACTGATTTTTCAATAGAAATTTTGATTATTTTCAATTATACCCTTCAATTGAAATTGATTTTATATGGTACATTTCATTTTGGTCCTTCATCTTTTGATTTTTGATTTGTTTTTGGTTCATTTAATAATTTTAGTATGCAAGTTTGAATTTCTTCTAATTTTATCCTCAATTGAAATTGGTCATATATGCTACTTTTCATTTCGGTCTTTATTCTTTTAATTTGTTCAACGAATGCACTTTTATTGATTTTTTAAGATTTCTTTATTGTTTTTTGGTCCTGAAGTTTTGATTTGTTTTATTTTTATCCTTCAATTGGAATTAATTATATATTTTATTTTTTATTTTGACACTTATTCTTTTAAATTTTTATTTAGTATTGATCCCTTTTGTTTTTTTAAATCTTTCTTGGACAATGTTTATTATTTGTCCATATTCATTCATTTATACTTTTGGTTTTTATTTTGAATTTTTATTTTTTATTGGAGTTTTATTTTTATTTGGTGAAAGTTTAATTTATGTTGGTGATTATTTTAAAATTAATATTGCTCCATTTTTCTCTTTGTTCTTTTTTTTTTGTTTTCTGTTATTTTTATCTAATTTTCGGATCCGATGATTTTATGATTTTATTGTTTACACAATAATAATGATAATTTTAGTAATTATTTTTTTATTGTTTTTTTGACAAAATATTTTACTTTTTCTTAATTCTTTGGGGAAATTTAATGATTTTCACTGTTTGGACAATAATATTGATAATAATTTTAACTGTTATAATAATGATAATTACAATAACGTGGGCATGAATTTTCAATTTATGTTTTCTTCTTTTTGGAGATAGAAAATTAATTACTTATTTTTATTATTTGATTAATGTAGATTCTTTCACAATTTATATTTTATTTATTGTGTTTAAAATTGACTTATAAAATGAACTAATCTTAATATAATGTATTCAATAATTCAGATATCTGAATCTTCTTGTTTTTGTAATAACAATGATAATTTTATACTGGTTATTATATTAAAACCTACTATACAAATAAATTTATATCTATTTAAAAATTCATATATATTTATAGAAAACTTGTACTTCACAGGATTTCTACACAAATTTATTATTTTGCCTAAATTTATATTATAATAAAAAAATCACATATAATTAATCTTTTTTATGTTGAAAAAAATATGGTTCTAGTCGCGACAAGGTACAGGTACCATGACTAGTTTTTTTTTATATATTTTGTGTTGCTATTTATTCATTATTAAATAGAATTTTAAACTTGTATTTGTATTAATTTTATTAGTATAAGTTGTATAACTACTTCTAAAATTAGTTTGGGAGAGTGGTTGTGGTAGCTTTTCAAATTGCTTTTTGTTTAGAAATACATCAAAATGATAATTTTTTTTTATTTTTTTTAAATTTATTTTTAACATCAGCACATCAAAATAATCTAAAAATATCAAAAAAGTTTATTTAAAATTAAAAAAAATTAAATTTTAACTAAACAACGGTTTAGCCGCTTAAACTAACAGGCACTTAGGGCTACACTGCGGGCCACCTTTCAATACACATACAGACGAAGCTATGGAACGGGAGGGAAAAATGCATTCCAAGGAGATGCAAGAGGCAGCAAAAAGTCAGAAAAGAAGTTTGCATCATCTACATTGATATAATATTATCATTTTTTGGGAGTATAATAGAAGTTATTTTTTAAATTATTTTTCATTTAAAAATAAATATATTAAAATAATATATTTTTTATTTTTAAAAAATTATTTATGATATCAGCATACAAAAATAATTTTAATTTAAAATAAAAAATATTTTTGAAATTCATTAACAAACAAGGGCATAACCAACGTAGGGATTACCAAGCAAAAACTTAACAATAGAAGTAGATTCATTTGATGATTTTTGTATTTGTTTAAAAAATATTTTTATGTCAAATTATGTTTTTTAATGTTAATATGATGTCCAAATGTTAGAAATTTTTACTTAAAAAATCGTTATTTTAAATTATTGTTAAAAAATAAATAATTAAAAAACAATTTTAATCAAATTTCCAAACAAAAAAAATATGTGCGAATGGTGAGGGGGGCACAAAGTTTTAGAGATGTTCAACGAGCACAGCCCGTGTTTTAGAGTTAGGGCAAGTCCAATGGCAAGAGCCATTTTTAAGAGCTAAATGATAGAAATGGCTCTTTGAAAAAATAAATTATAATTAAAGATGAAATTTTAATTAAAATTACAAATTAACAATAAGAATAATCAACATCATTTCAATTTCAAACCTATCATATTTGTGTTTTTGATAAATAGAAGACGCAATTCAATTTGGGTAACAAAGACAACAAATTTTCCAACTTCTCTATTTATTTCTTGCCATCTATTTGAGATGCTAATTTGAGAACTATTAATCACGTTTCCTCCATTCACGACAAAGAAAGCAAGTACTCTAGCCCAAAATTATCTTGTGAATGAATTTGACAAATTTGAGTCCATCTGCATAAAAAATATATTGTGTTAATTACGCTAATTGATCAAACAATTCATAATTTTTCAATTTAACATATTTATTTTTGTACTAAATATTATTATTAATTACTTTTTTTCCTAAATATTATTATTAATTACTTTTTTTCCTAAATATTATTATTAATTACCTCCACAACAATTCAATACACAAAATTTACACAGTTTTTATATCTAACAACAAATTTAGAACATGTAATTAAACTAAATAATAAAAAAATTAGTCATTTTTCAATTTAACATAATTATTTTGTTACAAAATATTATTATTAATTATCTTTTTTTTTCCTAAATCTTATTATTAATTACCTCCACAACAGTTCAATACACAAAATTTACACAGTTTTTATATCTAACAACAAATTTAAAACATGTAATTAAAATCATATGGGTTCTTAATTTCATCAACACACATACTAGAACACAAAAACATAGTTCAAGTTAGGAAACAAACCGAAGATGCAAGGGCAGAGGATTTGACAGGAAATGAAAATGCAGTGTACTCGGTGGATTTTCAATATTGATGAAGGTATTTTCTCTTATTTTTCTTCTTTAGTTTGCTTGGCAAATATTCGGTGGCAATTGTTGAATTCATGTAGGAATGCCTCCTGAAATTGAAGAAGTTATTTTTGCTCTTCGTTTGGCTCTTCCCGTTGGAGACAAAATTTTAACAAAAAAAGCCAAATATTTCAAATTTTGCCTTTGCCTGCACATTTTGCTATGCACGTTGGACTTGCCCTTAGTCATCATCCTGCAATAAAGAAGCCCCGCGTGAAAGAGGAAATGACTAGATTAGGCCAGTAGTTTTTTGAGACTTGCCCTCTAGACTTCTTTAAGGATATCGTTTTGTAGGGTTTACACTCATTGCTTTATATATAATTTCATCCTCTAATGTGAAACTATGTTTGCTACTAAAGAATTCAAGTTTAAATGGATAGGAACCTATGAAAATAAATTAAAAAAAAAAAGATATTCCAGGTAAATAATTTATTGTAGCTCTAGACATACAGTGTAATTACTATTATGCTTGCCATTTTCTATAAAAACAATATATAAATCTCACACTACAAGAAAAAAAGGATTGTTTGCAACGGATTGATCTGTTACAAACAACAAAGGAATCCGTTGCTAATATTTATTAGCAACGGAATTTGCAACGGAAATATTTCGTTGCAATTCTGTGATAGCAAATTCATTTACAACGGCTAATCTGTTGCAAAATTGCAATGAAACATCCGTTGCAAATTCAAATGTTTTTTTATTTTTATTTTTTAAAAAATTCTTTATATATTTGCGTTATTTTTTATATTTTCAACGTGTTGTTAAAAAGTTCTAATTTTTTTAAGACAAATTAGTGTGTGAATTTTAAAATTATTAATCAATTTTACTAATTTGAAGTTGATGTTTTATTTTTCAAATAACTAATAAAATAAAAAAATTCAAAAAAAAACTATTATTTCAAGCCATCATCAAAGGCACTATCAACAAGAATGAACAAAAAAAACTCTGAAATTACCTTAGCAGAGAAGAGCGAACAAAAACAGAACTCGGAGTGGAAAAAAATATAAAGACTAGAATAGAGGAAGAACAAAAAAGAAAACATAAAACACAATAAATAAATATAATTGATCACTCTCCACTCTTGGCCACCACAGGCCAATATAGACCTAATATCGTTTACCGAACAACTCCAGGCCGAAACCTTTTTTCTCTCTCTCTCCCCGCTACATCTTTTTCTTCTTTTCTTCTCCACCCCTGTTGTCACCTTTTCTTCTCCACCGAGAGCTTTTCTCAACCGTGAGCTTCTCCTCTCCAACAACGACGACGTCCTCCTTCTTTTTCTTTACTCAGTATCCCAACAGAGTTTGTTTCTGAAAATTGAGAGAGGAACAATGGCGTTTAATTTAAATATTTTAAAACAATATGTATGGGCGCCTGCAAATATTTAAAGGATTTTAAAAAGTAATTTTTATTTGTAACGGATAATCCGTTGCAAAGTAATTTTCATTTGCAACGGATAATCCGTTGTAAATGGTTTTAAATTGTAACGGAAAATCTATTGCAACCCATGTTTTTTTTTATTTCCGGAATTTGTGTAGCAACGAAAAATCTGTTGCTAAACAAAATCCCCGTTGCAATTTGTGCAATGGATTTTTGCCGTTGCAAACATTTTCTTGTAGTGTCATAAACAATAATAACCCACCAATAATTACCAATGGCTTGCCAATTTCTATAAAAACAATAACATTAAACCAGCAAAATTAACTCATAAACAGATCCAATATATAAATCTCCAGCTTTAAATGCCAAATAATTCATTAACGAACATGCAGATCTTATATTTCAAGCTCCATTAACCAAACACGAAAGCTAGATGAACAGAAAATGGCAATGTAAATGAAGCCTAAAATTTTTTATCAAACAAACAATCTTACCACAGATCCAATTATGTTAAAATGAAGGATACTGTAAACAAACAAAGAAAGAGAAGATCTTGCCTTAAACCTCAAAAAATATCAACGACCTACCCATTGATCTCTCCTAGTTCTTCATTGATTAACGATAAATGATCCATCAGTTTGTTCTCAAAAGCATGGCTTCATAACAGAAAGCTTGCGATATGTAGATTTCAAGTTAGAACGTGCATCCCTTGTAAAAGTTTGGAATAACTAGAATTTTACTTGTTCACTATGCCTATAAAATAGGCTTCCGGAGGGTGGGTTTTCTCACATAAAAAAGGAAGATAAATGATCCATCTCTGTCTATAATTCAATATTTTCCTACGCACATAACAATTGTTGGTGATGGATTGTTCAGAAACGGGTCAGGCAAACTGGGCACAGCACATTCTAATCATGCAATGGAATAAGTTTTTCCTTGGAAATGTATGATTAAAACTAATAATCCTCCAGAAAGCAAATATTGGAAGCAGAGAAACAAAGCACTTCCAGTTGCAGCAACCATACCCTCGTCAGGGATCCATCAATTACTTAGTTAAATCACAGAATACAGAAAGAAAAAGGAAAATATGGCAACTCTGTTCTCTGCAAAATAAAGAAACAAAAAACGAAAAGATCCCAAGAAGCCCCGCCAAAAAAAAACCAAGAAGGGCCAAAACAGGTGAGGATACAAACCAACGCACTGAGCTAGCAGCACCTGGAAATATCAGAAGACCACCATGTCCCATTTCCTTGCAATATAATCGAATTTGTCTCTTCCAGGATGAAAAGGAACTATCAAAACAGTATAAGAAAATATCACAAGGCATTAAGAAATTAGACAGAAGAGCAAAACGAAGAGTCAACACACAGACTAGATGATCGATGAGGCTGACAATCTGGAAAAATAAAGTCAACAGGACAAAGCATAAGCGTATAAGCAAAGTGCCTCCGGAGTATTGAAAATGGGAAAAAGGGAAGAATAAAAACTAAGGCGAAAAGGAGATCAGCAGAACTCAGAAAACATTTCAGAAATGCTTTCACTTTCTCATATCCGGATTCTACTTCCAAATGCTGGTTTCATTTAAGCTAACCATTTCTTTTCTCCATTTGTGTTTGAACCAAGTGAAGGAATTCAAATAAATTCAGCAGTTCTTAAGCAAACAGATTATGTAAACTCTGTTGGCCTTCACTGCAAAATCTGGGGATATCAACATGTCACACAGCAAACAATTATACGTAGGAAAGCTTTAAATATAGAGGATTCTCGCTGTCTATGATTATAAAAGCACATCTAACGACTCTTTATAGTGTGGGGCATATTTATTTTATGCTTGTAAAGAAAAAAACACAGATCGAAAAAATTAAAGTTAAAATAATATATAGTATTGACATATTTGCTTTATTTTTAGTATTTTCAATGTCTTTTCAAAAAAATTTAAAATAAAAAAATTCAAAGAGTTCAATTTTTAATATATTATTTTTAAAATCATTGATTTTTCTCATTTTTTTTTCTCAAAAAATCAAAATACTAAATAAATAATAATAAAAAAAAGTATTTGATCAAAGAAACCAAAATGAAAAGGAAGAAACAACGGAGTCAAGTGAATTAGTTTGTTTATGGGACCATGCAATTGGGGTAGATCAAATATCGGGCCCTTACTCAGCCTAACTAGCTGGGCAGCATTTAGGCTTCGGGCCCAACTAGTCCAACATTTCCTTTAGTTTTTACTTTGTTTTTATTTTAATGTTTATCAAAACAAGCCTAATAAAAAAAAAAAAAAAGGTTGAAATAATTGCAAGGATCATATTGAAATTATTTTTGGGTTCCTCGAGTATTTTTCTAGCAACTTTGTTTAATATTGGGTCGTACATTTGCATTGTATGAAACAAACCTAGTATTAAAACTTTCTGATTTTTCTCAAAGAATTTAATAAATAATATTCCCCTGATTTCATTGAATACAAAATATGGTTGTTTAAGTAATTTAATATTGGATTGTAAAATACATATTTAAGAGTGAAATATAATTTATTATTGGATAAATTTATATAAAAATTAAATCAAAAATTATAAATATATTTTTTATAGGTCAATTTGATTTAATTGTGTGACAATTTAAAGTATAATTATGTTTAAAAATTAATTTAAATTCCAATTAAATTGCATAGTAAAATATAGGCTTGATATTAAAATACTTAGGATTAATGATGAAGACATTTCCTCATTTCATAAATAAAAAATGTACATGTTTTTTTATGCACATATAAAAATTGCACTTTGTTCATACTTTGAGAAAATACAAAAATCAATTAATGAATATAATAATAAGTTTTTGATTATCAATTAAGATTTGCCCAATTAAAATTTAAAGGACCTTTAATTATTTATTTCTTAGGATTTAGAATGGTTAAATTTTAACAGATAAGATAAAGACTTATTTACTAAGAAGGAATTTTCTTAAACCTTGTCATTATTTATTTGATCTTTAGAATAACCAGGTTTTAACTTGACAAGATGAACATTGTTGATATCTAATTTTGAATTTATTTAGAAAAAAAAAACAAGAGATCAAAGTTGAAAAGAAAGAAAAGAAATGACCAAAATAAAATATTTTTACTGGTAAATAGATATTCACACAAAAGAAAAAATAGGATGAGAAAAAATAAAAATAAAAATTTTATGGTAAATAAAATAGTTTGCACTCTTCGCACACACAAAAGAAAAAAAAATATAAACTTAAACCTAATAAACCATTTTTTTTTTTTTGGGTCTTGTATTGGTTTATTACAAACTTAAACTCTTCCCACACATACAAAAAAAAATATAAACTGTTTTAGAAAATATTTTTTTATCTAAAAATATATCAAAATAATATATATTTTTTATTTTTTAAAATTATTTTTGACATCAACACATAAAAATGATCTAAAAATATAAAAAAATTAATTTAAAGTAAATAAAATAAAATATTTTATTTTTTTCAAAAATATTTTTGAAACACAATACCAAACAAGGCTTAAATGGATTCATTGGAAAAAAGGATTCAATAATTTTCACCTGGGAATTTTTAATGAAACTACATTTAATTTTTATTTTCGTTTTCACTTTTTCATTCTCATTTCATTTATTTTAACCAAACACCTAGAAAATAAGAATAAAAATTCCATTCTCACTCTTAGCATCATATTCCATGTTACCAAACAACACATTAGAGCCTGTTAGATTTCTAATTTTATCAATTATAATTTTACTAATTAAATATTAAAATAATTAATTATAACACTAATAAAATTAATCAATTTTCATGTAAATAAAAGCTTAGCACAATATACGGGCAAGTTCGCTCGTATAGCCTCCTATTGGATCTCTAATTTTATTACTAATTCGCAAAAAATAAGAAAAGGCAAAGATGATCAAAAGAGAAACGAAGAAAATAATATTAAAAAAAAAAACCACACACACGATTATAGATTGAACCCCAAGTAGTCTCAGAATGAGTTAATAGTTTTATTTTACAAGCCCAGAGGCAATCAATACGAGAGCCGAAACCTCTATAAATGGAAAGCAAATAAAATCAATCAATCTTCCCACGCAGATGCCTGACACTTTGATTCCAGTCAACTCACACGCAGAATTTTGATCTCCATGGAAAGCAAAACTCATGTTAGAGTATGCTGAAGTCAATGAGATCTCTAGATTCATGTGAATTCTCTTTTTCTTTTAATGGAAGTTCACTTCCACATTTCTACTCGTATCTACTTTTTTATTTATATTTCTTTATTCTGATCTCCACCTTTTAGTACTAAAATTGTTTACCGCTGAGATGTTCTTGAATTCTCTCCTTCTTAATTCTAATAGAAAACATATAAAACTATTGGTGTTTCTCATTGTTTTGTAAATTTCAATTTCATTCCAAAAGTTTTGTTAGTGTGGTTGTACACATGAAAAATTTATGTATTAAATAAATACACTAGCACTAAAAAATAGAATCAAAATTATTATAATAATAAATTTGATTACAAGAAAAATAGAAACTCTCTTTAGATGCTTTACGTGTGTATAAATCATCTACAAGAGCACAAATCCATCGCAAAACTAAAATGTGATGCAGGTGAAAAGTAAAAGGAGTGTCATGATATGAAAATATTTTAATTATAACTCTTCATTTTAGGTTTTCAATTAACATAAAACACGTCGCGGAAACAGAGGTTCAAACTCCTTTATTAGAACATCTGTTATAGATTTTAATAGCACTCATTCTCATATTCTTAAATGTTAATGTTTGTGTAATGAATGAAGGGCTACCAGTGCTCTTGTGCTGCCTCTACTATCAACAGTGTTCCCGAGGAGGTTTATTTTATAATTTTTAGATGTTTGTGTTGTTTAAAATTGTTATTATTTTTATTTCTTGTACATGTTATGTGGTTTTTAAAATGTAATGAAAAAGAGAATGGGTGCGTGTGTTGCATTTAAAAACATATAAAAATTGCATGTCAAAAAGAAAAACAAAAAAAAAAGTGTTGTTTTTTTGCATACGTTCGAATTCCAAGGTTTTTCTCATTATATTTTTCGTAAAAAAATATGTTGTATCTTTGTTATATTTTGAAATAAAAATTGGATATCTAACTAGTTTGCGATTATCCGTTGGAATTTAACAAAAATATGAAAAAATTTAATAATTATATTGTTTTATCTATTAGGGTGTAAAATTACATTATAAAATACACTAGTAGATAATTAAAAAAAATGGTTTTTTTTTCAAAATGCAACGTAAAAATATTTTTGGTTAGTCTTTTAAATTCCCATTGAGGTGAAGGCTTTCTCATGTAGAGAGATTTGTTTCGAACCTTAAAAGAGATTATGCAACCATATTATTTGATAGTTTCAGTCATATTCACCTAGTTTTTTGCATATGTTTTGTGTATAAAATGCCTTGATATTCTTTATTTTATGTTTTGAAGGTATTTTTGGATGAAAGATGCAAAAATGAGGTAATTGAAGCTGATTGACAGATTTGACATTCAGTCGGTATTACGTTCCGCTCTAGAGATCAAAATAAAGTAATTCCAGTGGCATTCAAAATATAACATCCATAAATTTCTGTAATGCTAAGGAGAAAAGGAATAAAATAAGGATGAGCATCGCATCCTTCAAAGTCAAATCTTGCAATCTGCCTTTGTCGAACTTTGTCCATTCCAACTTTAATATCTCGAGCTATAGAAGTACGATTGATGCAAACCTAATTTTGTTGGATTCAGCGCAAAGCCCTATAAAAGTTACAAATTTCAGCTCAACACGATTAGTTATGAATGCGATATAAATTTTACAAGGGACAATTAAATTATGTCAACTTAAGGAATGACTATTTTGTAAAATAGATACTACTGTTTCTAACCATATATAAAGGAGGAGAGGAGCAAGGAAGTTTCGGCTAGCAGCAAAAAAAAACACAAATCTTCCTCATTCAAACCCTAAATAATATATTCTTCTATCTTTTTATTTAGTTGTTCAATAAACATGCAAGGCTAGACTCTTTTGCTTGGTTGTAAGGACATAGAAACCTTTAGATTTTAAGAGCTGTGAAATCTATTTTTACCTTAATTTTTTAGTTTATATGATGAATATGTTTATTCTCCTATGCTTATTTTTCTATGATTGTTTATGCAATTGCTAAGAGCGGACTTGAAGTTATTATTATAGACAATCTATTGCTAAATTTGATATCAAAACCGGAGTTGTGGTATATGAACATGTGAAGCCACTAAGTTAGCAATTATAGCGGATCTATGTTATTAATCTTAGAGAGAACATTTAATAGAACTAAACATATATTATGAACAATGAAGTCTCTTAATTAATGAATCTATATAGTTTTTAATGTTGTCATTAAATCTAATTACTAGTGCTGACACTGTGGTTGTTTGATGGTTAGGGTAAGTTATACGGCGGATCCATTAACGAACCAATTTTAAGAAGAGATAAATATTCAGAATATAAATTGATGTGTCGTTTCTATGATCAGTTCTGATTTCTGTAAGTGGATGTTGACTTGCGATCAAGGTTTCTTTATTGATAAATTTAAGTTATATATAATTTTTTCTTAGTTTATTTTAGCCTAGCCTAGACAACTTCCAATCACTTCAATTGCATAACATATAGCATAAAAATCATAACTAAATCGTCCTCGTGGGATCGACCACTTACTTGCTCTATACTATCTTGTTTGATTTGTTTTAAATTAGGGTAATTAATTTATGCGACTGCGACATTGCAACAAAAGATCACTAAATAAAAATTGATCAAGAAAAAAACAATCAAACAATAGTGCAGCTTGCCTGAGGTAGGGTGCACTGAGGGTAATGCGTCTTCGCCTTGCAAAACAAGTCTTCTTATATAATTAAGTCCTTGCACTTAATTAAATCCTTCAATTGGATCTTAAATTGATTTCTAAACATAATTATACTTTAAATTGGTCTATCATTAAATCAAATTGGCCTATGAAAATATAATTATAATTTTTATCTTAATTCTTTTCTCGAATTTGCATTTTCGCATTTTTTGGCACAAAAGAGGTATGATTTAATTGATTTTTCTACTGATGTCAATGCCCTTTTATTTTATTTTATTTATTTTTGTTTTATTTTGGGTAAATTTTAGGAATAACCTAGAACTGGGTTATGACAGGTATTGTGAACCTAACTAGTGTTTCCATTATTAGGGAATTCTATGATGTATGTCCTGTTTGATGTGATTTTTGAAACATATTACAGGTTGGTTTGAACTAGACAACAAGCTAAGATTCACCAAACCCCTACACAAGGAAGGAGATCAAGGACATAAGGGGATTCCATGGCCGATACACCTCTTATATACCTGTGGTATTCATTCATTCCGAGAAGAGAGAGTCAACAGAATGTCAGCAAAATTCTACATCTCGTCGGGTAGATGTCCTTCAATTGGAATTTTTTTTTTCAACCCATATTCTTTAGATTTTTATTTGATATTAATTCTTTTCATTTCTTTGGTCCTTCTTGGACAGTGTTTATTTTTTACCCATATTTATACACCTATGTTTTTAGTTTTTATCGTTTTAAAGGTTTTACATTTAATCGATTTAATCATGAGATTTAATATGTATTAGTGATCATTGTAAAATTAATATTTCATCTTTTTTCTCTTTGTACTTTTTTGTGTGTTTTATTATTTTTATCTATTTTTTAGATTATATGATTTTATGACATCATTGTTTAAGCAATAATAATAATAATTTTAGCGATTATTTTTTTGTAAAAATATTTATTTTTTTTGGCAATTTAATTATTTTAATTGTTTGGAAAATAATATTGATAATAATTTTAATTGTTATAGTCATGATAATGATGGTAATGTAGGAATGAATTTTCAATAATGTTATTTTTTTCTTTTAGTAGATAGAAAATTAACTAATTGTTTTTGTTATTTGATTATTATAGGTGTTTTTATAATTTATATTTTGTTTGTTGTGTTTAATTTAAATTGAAGAATAGAATGAACTGATTCTAATATAGTGAATTCAATAATTCAGGTATCCGAATCTTTTTACTTGTTTAATGATGATGATTATAATTTTACGTTTATGATTTTATTGAAATTTTTTAAACAGATAAATATATATCGATTTAAAATTTATATATTTGATAGTAAACTTGGTCTTCATAGGAATTTTGCACATATTTATTATTTTCCTCAAATTTATATTATAATAAAAAAATCTCACATAATTAATATTTTTTTGAGTTGAAAAAAATATGTTTCCAACCGCGACAAGGC
This sequence comes from Salix dunnii, assembly GCA_015731905.1. NCBI lineage: Eukaryota > Viridiplantae > Streptophyta > Magnoliopsida > Malpighiales > Salicaceae > Salix > Salix dunnii. The sequence goes on from CM027674.1 coordinate 12,086,619, forward strand.
ACGGGTAAGCGGCTCGCGACAAGGCACGGGTAAACATTTATATTATATAAATATACAGAAATAAAAATAATTTGACATACCTAAAAGAAAAAAAATAACAAATGATCAGTATAAATAAAAAAATTCAAAATAACATAAAAAAAATTAAAATAAATATTATTTGATGTTAAGAAATTATTTGAATATGTCATCATAAATATTATATACATAATTAATATTTTAATAATTATTGGTTATAATATCGATAACACCATGACTATTGCTAAAAAGATTCATTTTTTTAATTTATAAGATTTATTTGTCATATTATTATATTAGAAGTTTTTGAAAAAATCTATCATCAACTACGATTTTATTTGCAAAGAATATATATAAGGACATTAATATTAAATAAATATAAAAATATATACCTAGCCTATAGTGAACAAACAATAAATGTGAAAATTTATATATATAATATTAAACAAATATAAAAATATATACCTAACCTATAGTGAACAAACAGTAAATGTGAAAATTTAGAAATTAAATAGAAAAATTTAATGATATTGAAAATAAAGTAAAATTGAAAAGAAAAATGAAGAGTATATATATATATATATGAACAGAAATAAGAACTATGTATAAGAAATAAATGAACCAAAATAAAATACCACATTAAAAGTATAAGGGATAAAATAAAAAAACATATGTAATAAATTTAATTTAAAGGACAAAATTGAAATAAATCCTTATATTGAAATTCCATAATCTGAACTAAAACCATAAATTAAAATAATTGAGACCGAAATGGAACTCAAATACGTAATTTATTTGCATGGAATGATAAAATTGAAATAAATCAAACTTTAACACCGAAATTATTAAGGATTTATGATAAATTTATCTGGAAGGATAAAATTGACTTAAATCAAAACTTTGATATAAAAAATATTAAGAATTTCAGGCCAAAATATAAAATTAAAAGCACAGGACCGAACTGAATTTACATTATCTAATTACTTTGAATTAAAAGATGAAATTGAAACAAATCAAAACTTATATAATTGTAATAACTAACAAATATATATATATATATATATATATATATATATATATATATATATATATATATATATATATATATATATATGTCGAAAAAGAAAAAAAAATATAACCAGAAAAAAAATATTTCATGGGAAAATATGAAAAGAAAATTAGAAAAGAAAAATAATTAAAAAAAAGGCAGGAAACGAATAAAATGAAAAAGAAAAAAAGAAAACGTAACTTGGAAGTAAAAAAGCAAAAAAAAAAATAGAAATTCAAAATGAAAAATGTAACTTGAAAGTAAAAAAACAAAAAGAAAAAAAAGGAAAAAAAATATAAATAGAAATGAAAAATGTAAACCAAAAAAAAAAAAACACATGCACGCGCGAAGCAAGGAGAAAAATATCCAATAAAAAGTATTTTCAGTCTTAATAAACATTAATCATCTGACCTCCTTTAACTATAAGGTAATGGGATCCATCTATTTTTATTGCATAACCAAAGTTTCATGAAAAATAATAAATTGTTGTTTTTCATGCATTGCGGTCTAGAGAGTAGGTTGGGGGGTAATATTTTTTGTTTATTATATATTATGGTTGGGGTTGTCATTTTTTGTTTATTATATATTAAATTTTTTATGTAGGGAGGGATTTATTATTTATTATATTTTCTTATAAAAAAATATATTTTTAATATTAAAATAATATAAAAATTAATTAAAATATAAATAAATATATTAGAAGGAGATCACAGTATAATTTTTGTCTCGCAATTCTAATTTTTTTTCAAATGATATTTTACTATATATCGTTTCGGGATCACAGATGCCTTCACGTATGGATTTATAGTTCGTAATGAAATTACAGGTAGTTTGATATGAGAATAAAAATAAATGTATAATTTACTTGAATTATTAATTACATTTTATTATTATAATTATTCAATACTTAAAAAACAATATATATACTTTAAAGTAATTTCACAAGTTGAAAGCAATATAAAAAACTTGGTAACCAAACACTTGACAATGTTTTTCATTAACCTCATACTCAATCACAGTTTTAACCAAATATTTTAAAAATTATTTTGAACCACATCTAAAATGCTTTGTATGAAACTATTTTTTTAAAACCTTAATCTCAAAATCAAAAGTAATATCAAACACACTCTTAATGCGATGGCATTAAGAAGCAAAAAAATATTCAGTGTTGAAATTAAATTTCTCAAACATTAGTTTCATTATATTTTTTAAAAGACATTTAAAGAAATAAAATAAAAGTAAATACCTTACCTATTTAAGATATTTAAACTCTAATTTACTTATTAATTTAAATGAAAAACTATAATTTAATTATAATATAAAATTGATTCATACAAACTACCAAATATGCAATTGAGGATCACAAATAACCTGTCATCCTTGCAGTCAATTCATTCGGGGACTGTAGTTTGAAGTTTCGTTCGAGGGGATGCATTCTTCTGGGATTGAGTGCTCATAAAAAACCACAGGACCAGATATGCGGTCCCATCATAAGAAAGATATTTAAAATCTCAAAGCCACCAGAAGAGAAAAAGGGTGCAGATAAAAATAAAAAATAAAAATATCTTTCTTTTGGATAATATATATTTCGAGCATTCGAGATTGATGCCAGCAGTACCGTGGTCAAATTTGGACTAATCACGAGCTGTTTGGCATCGCTACCATTGTGTTTTGAAAGCTTTTTTAAAAGGATTTAAATTTTTATTTTTTTAATCAATTTTCTTAATGTTCGCTAAATTATTTTAATTTTTTAATCTTAAAAATAATATTTTTAAATAAAAAATACTTCGAACAACTCGAACCACACTCCTGTCTAAACACTTAAATCGAGCTGATATGTGCATGGGCTCCGAGCCTAAATCATACCCTGCGAAACTCGAACCATGACCAGCCGCCAGGCTTTGTAGGTTCATGGGTCAGTTGCTCCGCACTAGCTCACGTAGGTAGACTACAATTCTTATTTATATGTGGTTGAGGTTTTAAAAAAAATAATTTTATAAAATGTATTTTAGTTATGGTTCGAAATAAGTTTTGAAATGTTTGGTTAAAACTGTTTTTGAGTTTAAGATTAATGAAAAGCAGTTTCATGTGTTTGGTTACCAGATTTTTATATTATTTTTAACTTGTGGAATTACTTTAAAGACACACATATATAATCATAATTCCATAATGTAATGAATAATTGAAGTAAATTAAACAATTATTTTTATCCTCCTATCATACTATTTGTAATTCCATTGCGAATTAAATTCATACGTGAAGGCCTCTGCGATTCCCGACTATTTGATCGAGGATTAATATTTGATAAAATATCATTTAAAATAAAATTAAGATTGCGAGATAAAATTATATTAGAATGTCTTTTAATATATTTATTTATATTTTAATTAAGTTTTTAGATTTTTATATTATTATTTTAATATTAATAATATAAAATTGTTATTTTAACAATATTATTATTTTAATTAAAAACCCATTTGCTAACACTCTCATCTGCTTCGTCCCCCTCTCAAAAAACCCACTTGCATTTATTTTATCCCCCATGGAAGCTTTCTCATCTGCTTCATGGAAGCTTTCCATCTCCCTCACCCACCCACCCCCATCTGCTTCGTCCCCCTCTCAGCTTTTGCCCACCTGCTTCGCCTCCCATGGAAGCTCTCCATCTCCTTCACCCACCTTTGCTTCTAACACCTTGAAAACCATCTGCCCCTCCTCTCTCTAGAAGCTTACTTCTGAACTTCTCTATCTCCCCCCCTTTGCATCTCTATGTAAAAAACACACCAATAGACGCATGCAAAAAAAAGAATGGTTTTACGTTTAACGGTTTGAATGAATCGCAGTTTCGATCGTTGAAAAAGTATAAAATTTCTGCTTCTAAAAATAAGCAGATTTGATTCATTTTTGTGGTAGATCCCATAAAAAATTAAACTGATTTTTTAGTTACCAAACATTATAAATCTGTTTATATCTGCTTATTGTTTGAAACACGGTTTGAATTGCGTTACCAAACGTCTTCTAAAAGATGTGGTGATAAAAGATTGAATAAAAAAATAACAGAAAGAAAAGGCTTTTATAAAAAAAATAGAAAAAAAAAGCGTGGAAAATGGAGGGGCATGAGGTCTTATCCGTATAATGTGCCACAGTGGAGAGCATGACGACAAATTCCAAGCATCCTAAATCGGGAGACAAAAAGTGACGTGGATGTTGAGTTTTCCTGTATGCCCACGTGGACGTGTCGGAATTATTGACGTTTTAAGAGCTTATTCCATCAGAATGGAGCTCATTTGGACATGGACGCGACTGGTAGGATCAACTTGTTTTGATATAATATTGGCCCATTTGCCAGACATGTTTGATTTCCCCACGACTCGGAGCTCATATTGTTAGCAGAAGACGTGGCCTTATTGCAAGCCAAATAAAATCAACATATATATATATATATATATATGTTGATTTTATTTGGCTTGCAATGTTATATTGTTTACAGATCCTTTGCGTTCATGATAGGAGTGACTTGGTCTAAAACTTTTATTCTTTTGTTGTTTAGGTTAGGTGAATGTTTGTGAACTTGTATTTTATGAAAATTATGATGACTAGAATTGTAATTATATTGCTTAAATTGAATTAACAAACTTAAATTATATTAATATGTATTTGAATTTTTTTCATGTATGTATATCTATAATTTAGAATATATTTTCATGTATTCATATTTTGCATGAATGTATACTTGTAGAGTGTGAACCTTATTCATGATATATTTCATGTTCTTTGAGAAATTCTATTTGTGTTGATATTGACTATTGAAATTTAAGACTTGACGATTGGGTTATGATTGGATACGGGCTGATAGGTGTGTAGCAAATTATTTGTTGATAAATTAGGACCTCCATATATATATATATGAGAGACTCTACCAAAATTTTGGTTGAGATCTCGATTAATCTATGTACAAAAAAATTACCATGAACTTTTTTTTACCATGAATCTATCTAATATATTGGATTCACTCGAGTTTCATGATTTAATTTGTCTAACTTTTATCTAGATAATGAATTTTATTGGGCTCAATATTTATTTCTTAAAAAATAAAGCTAAATGATGTAATTGGAAGAAAAGAAATTAGAGGAAAATAACAAAAAAAAATTAAGACAAATGACTTGTCTGTTTTTTCCAAGATTGGTGGCTAGAAAATTGTAGATTGTTTTTTTTTTTCTTTAAAAAAAAACTCAGTTTCAATATCTAAAAACACTAAAATAACACATTTATAACATTACTTTTAAAAACTAAATAAATAAAAAACCGTCTAAATTAAATTGGGCAAATTGTCTTTCTCAGCTTCATTTTTTTTTTTTTGAGACAATATTAAGATTTTAAACATCATTGATTTTTTTTTCTGAATAAAATCTATTGACATCAAAATTAATTTTTTTGGTGCTCAAATTGACAACAACCGACAACTTTTTCTTTACTTGCCTCAAACAAGTGACCTTTTCTCTTCTTTATTAAATCCAAGGACTGGAAAAATAACTAAAAAGTAATTGATAAAAAATTATAGGGATTATAAAGGTTGAAAATTGAAAGTAGAGGATAAAATAAGCTTTAAATAAAAAATCTAAAATGAGAATAAAATTCATTAGACTTTGACTCTCAAAGTTTTGATTTGCCCTAAACTTATAAATTCTATAAATTATAATTGGATTTGGGCATAAATTGAAGCAATTAGAAAAAAAATAAAGAACACAAACAAAGTGCTACTTTTATTTTTCTATATTACATATACAAAACATTGATAAGAGTTTATTTTTTTCTTTACTTGAAACTAGATTTTTTTAATGTTTTAATATATTGATATAAAAATAATTTTAAAAATAAAAAATAATATTTCAATATATTTTTAAATAAAAAAATATTTAGAAAAACAATGTATTAGAACCCTAATCCAAAAGATGCTGGAAGGGGGGATGTATATAAGGGGGAGGAGCATGTGGTTGCTTCAGGCCACACAACGAAAATGGGAATGAATGTACTCAACTTTTGTCGAAGCCTTTGAATGTTAACGGGAAAAGCTGGAGACCGTGACAGTGGATGCGTTTTGCGTCTAAGCTCAATGGATTATAACGGGAAGAAGACACCGTGTCCCCACGGCCTCTCTTCTGACTGAGATAAAATTAATGTTGGACAGGGAAAAAGCTGATATGAGGTGAGGAAATGTAATATGTGACTTGGAGTTAGGTTTAATCATTTTTTTTTATTATTATTATTTTAAATTAATAATTTTTCTTTTAGATCATTTTCATACATCAACCTTGCTTTTAATTTTAAGACAAAAATATAGAAATAACAAAAAAAAAATCAATAAAAAAAATAAAAGGGAAAATTATACACATTTAAGAAAAGAAAAATCAAAATTTTAACCATATTAGTTTTCAATTAAAAATCATAATTCAAGATGGGAATACTATGAAAAGCTTTTCATTTTTTTATTATATTTTTTCTTTTTTCAAGGAACCTTAACAATATCAATACAAGGGAAAAAAAACTAAACAAACACAAAGAAAGTTATTACCTAATCCAAAAAAATACAAAAAAAAAAAAAAAAAACAAGCTACCTAAAACTTGATGCAACCTTTGCCCCCCCTTGTTTTACTAAAATTCAACCATATATAAACCCATCTTCATAACTAAACCGAACAAGTCATTTGCCAATCTTTTTTTTATCTAATCATGCCAGTCACTAAGTTTTTTCCATTACGACCATTTGGAGTATTTGGTATTGTTTTAAAAAAAAAAATTTAAAAATAAAAAAATATTTTTATTTTATTTTTTTGTTTTTAGATCATTTTCATGCGTTGATATTAAAAAATAATTTAAAAAAAATATCATTTGATGCATTTCTGAATGAAGAACACTTTCAAAAACAACACTTCCAAACAGCTACTAATAGCCAAACCTCCACAACATCCCACTCATAACCTATTCTTCTTCCCTTGATTTTTATCCATGTTGAGATAATCATAAAGACACTGTGTTATAGTCTCTCTCCCTCCTTTATGAAACAAGCATCTATATTTAGGTTCTTAAAACTCTAAAACATAGCAAAAATAATAATTTTTATTTTTAGAAGTTTAAAGGAACTTGTAGATAATTTAAGGTTGTTTGGAGTTTGTACAAAGATTACTTGAAGATTATATCTTCTTTATTAGGATTGATAAATTTCTGCAAGGTTGGTTTATCATAAATCATAAATCATCTCTCAAATACACTAAAGCTTATTACTCATGTATATAATATTGTATCCTTTTATTTAGTGATCGTTCTTCTATTGTGACAATGTCTTAGTGAGAGGATTTATGAGGGTTTTTTCCCCGGTGAATACTAGTTTTATCTTTATATTTTTTTATGATTTATCTAATAAAATGATATTGTCTAACTTCACATTGATGAAACTTTGATTCTTTTCTTATATAATGGCTTCATTGGTATGACAATACAAGGTTACTAAATCAATAATGTTAGAAACTATATATTGTTTAGTGATGAACTTCTAGATCTACATGACATTTTTTGTCATCTCAAAAGCAAAGATATATCCATATTTAGTTGCAAAAATATGTTGTGATCTCTTTTTCGAAACTCTTCCAACTTCCAACTTTATTATTTATAGTAAAACATATCTTAATTGAGATTTGTTATCATTAATGTCAAATTGAAAATTAAGTTCAAAAGAACTATGAATTGTTAGTTCATCTTCTCCATTTACTAGAAATGTATTTTTAGTTCTTATTGAGTACTTAAATATATTTTTAACTATTTGTTTATGATTATCACCTAGATAAGATTGGTATCTATTTGTTATAATCAAAAGTTTAAAATACATTTGGTCTTGTATATTATCATAACTTAGTTTTTGACCCCTTGTTTTTTTTCAATATTATATATGTGTGTGTGTTCTTGATGTATTAATATCATTTTCAAGCATTGCCTCATAATATCTCAAATTTTAAAGTGCATTTTCAATTTATTCAGCTTTTAACATGCTTATTTCAAAATTATTGATCAATTTATTGATTTGATGTCAATGTTGCCTCTTTAAAAAAATATCAAAAGGAAAAAACAACAACAACAACACACACACACACACAAACAATAACAAGTAAGCAATAATATAACTTAGAGAGGGTATACTAGGGCGATGTATCTTTCTTTTAAACAACTAGTCTTTTTATCTAAATTTTCACAAATCATTAGGTTTCATAGTGATCGTAATATTAGATGATGATTTTTAAATTATATAATCATATTTTTACTACTATACATAAAACCCTTTTTTCACTATTAAGAGGCAAACTTGTTATTTCAACATTGTGCTCATGATGACATATATAAACATTATAGATGTTAAAGCCAAAAAATAAGGTATTCTTTACATGTCATCTCTCTTAATTTATGCCATTGAACACATATAATTTGGAGAAATATTCCACATGAAATAGGTGAATATCCTTGTTTGGAATTTTCCTTATTAATTTGCTGTAGTATTTTATCTAAGTATATGCATTGGGAAATTTCAAATAACCTCCTAGATATTAATATTTATTTTTAGTATATAAATTGTTTATCTCATATCCCTAAGGAGAAACTACTAACCCTTTTAAAACACAAGACACATCCTAGATATTGATATAAAATCAAATTGTTTGATAATCTCATCAAAATTAATATCTTAACTCCTTTAAGTTTGCTTAAGTCCATAAATGAATTATTATAGCTTTTATACTTTATTGACAATTTTCTTATATTCAAAACATTCAAGTTATGTCATATATATATTTTCGTGAAGTTTTCGTTCAAGAATATAGTTTTGACATCTATTTGACAAATCTCATAACCATGATATGTAATGATAACAAACAAATTCTGTATAGATTTTAACATAGCTATTGTTGAGATTGTTTGATCAAAGTTTACCCCTTATTTTTAGATGTAACTTTTATCAACTAGTTTAGCTTTGTACATATGTACATTATCATCCACATTAGTCTTTTTTTAAAGGATAAATAAATATTATTTTAAAAATACCTTTACCATTATTTTAGATCATTCTGAGTTTTTTAAATATTTATTCAAACAATATTTTTGGGCTGAGAAAAACAAATTAATAAGAAAATGAAAGATTATACTAGCAAATTATCATATTTTTTTTAGAATTTAAACTATTAATTTTCTTATATAAAACTACTGATTTATAGTTAGATAATTTTTTTTTAATAAATCTCCACAATGCAAAATCATGTCTTAGTTTGCATTTACCTACTAGCTTTCTAGTTTATTTTTTGAGTTATGTCAACATCTTTATATATATATATATATATATATATATATATATATATATATATATAATTCTTAATTTATTTGATTAGATATACACGTAAACTTCTGGGTTTCTAATAAAAAAACAATTCTTCAAACTAAAACATGAGGTGCTAATGGTTGTACTTTTTTTTTGTGGCAAAATATTTTTTGATGTGATTTATAATTTTATAAAAGTAGTTTTAAGACCTTAAAAGCCCATTTTGTAACTTGTGTTCTCCTAAATATTCTAAAACATACGCTAAAAAACTTAACAAACCCGTTTGCAATCCTATAATAACCTCTAATATCCACAAAAGATATGGATCCAAAAAACCTATAAGAGCCTTAAAAACCTGAATTGATTTTCTTTTAAAGAAATAGACGATTTCTCATTCACTTTTTTTTTATGTGCAATAGGTCATCCTTTGTGGCAAACCATTTCTCATCTTCCTAAATACTTTCCAATCACAACCAATGACCATAAAATTAAATCCAAGTTATGGAACTTTATAAACTTATTTTTTTTAATTTATTATCTAAGAACAACCCTATAAACCTTAAAACACCTATTTCCATTAACTTTAAAAGAATAAATCCAAAACACTTTAAGAACCCTAATCTACTTTTTTTAGTGTGGTTAAAGGGCAACATTGCCTTCTCTCTCCTTAGTAAGATATCAAAATCAATTGTTGTTGTTGCTAAATTGTTAACATCCAATTACTTTTTCTCTCCTTGATATTTGATATTTTCCAGCAAATATCTCTCTCTCTTTTTGTAAAGGCATTAAAATGTAAAAAAATAAATAAAGATTGAGATTGCAAAATGAAAGCTAAAATAATAGGCACACAATAGTTAATCTAAAAGCTTAAAGAGGAAATTTAGGTTTTTCATGTCAACATCTAAATGGGTTTTCTTTTCGTTAAATTTAGTCATTCCTTGTTTAATTCTTTTTTAATTAAAATAAAGTTTTATTTTTCAAATTTAACTTTAATTTATCCCCATTATATTCCTCAATTATTTGCACAAGCAAGAAAATATAAACTAAAATAAAACAACAATATGTAAAATCATGCTAATATGAATTAGAAGAATGAAAATTGCAATTAAAAAAGTTTAATCATAAAAAAAAGACAGTGTCAATATAATCTACAAAGGGTAACTTTGCCCCATATATTTCAGTATATATGGTAATAATATATACCTTTTAAATAAAATATAATTCGCAAACTCCATTTGTGTTGCCTGTTATTTTTTTATTTATAACTAAAATGTTTGGGTCAACATATAGTACCATAATTAATTTTTGAATTTATTAAACATTTTACAAACTCAATAAATAAATAAAACATCACGAGAATATATATATATATATATATATATATATATATATATATATATATATGATAGGACTTGAACTTTAATAAAAAAAAAAATCCTTTTAACAACTAGTTGAAGACTGTACTTGCATGTTTTCTGTCAAATTGAAAGCACGGGTGATGGACGGTGGGGCAAGAAATGAAAGTTTCCAAATCGGCTAAATGGTCAATGCTAAGATTATAGCGTTAAACTGAGAAGGATCCGTACATTGAACCCTTCGTTCATTTCGTTCATAGATTCTGTTACACTGGGCAGGCTTGATTGATCGGCTGGAGAGCGACCGATGCCTTGACAGTTGACACAGACTGAAGCTAAGTGGATGGTTGGAAAATAATTTAGGGAATCCACGACCAGCAGTAGGCCGCCCAACGTGGAGCACATATTCTCTTAAAAAACATAGTCAACGTTAATCTACCCTCAGATGCATGTATGTCAGTCTTTGCTTGTTTCTTCATATATGGCGGCACGCAAGTGGGCTTACATGTAATTCTTTAGCAACAGGGTATCGACAACTCCTCTTAGTGTTTGTTTTAAAAATGTTTGTTTTAAAAACGTTTTTAAAACAAATTAATTTTTTATTTATTTATTTTGTATTATAAATTAAAAAATTTAATATTTTTATATCATTTTCATATATTAATATAAAAAATAATTTAAAAAAAAAATATTATTTAAATATATTTCTAAACAGAAATTATTTTCAAAAATGACATCATATAAACAAAAACATATGAGATTTGATGTCGGCTCACCTATGAATCAAACACTGTTTGGAATGGTGTCCCTGTTCATTCTACTTGGCAAGATATTGTTTTTGAATATTAATATAAATTTAAGGGTGGGGGGGGGGGGGGGGGATAACTCAATTAATATACTCTCATTATTGAAAAACCATTATGTTTATTTATATAATAATCCCTTATTATCTTGCGCTTGGTCACATAAATATTATTTAGTTTAAATTTATTCTCTTGAAAAATTATTTCCAATGGGTCCGCATGCATGCTTAATTAAGTTTTGTTTTTTAATCATGAGCAAGGAAGATAGCTAGCTAGAAAATAAAATTAAAATGGAGAAGAAGTAATAGCTAGTTAATATCTGGTAATATGCTAATAATTCTTTTTAGTATTGACAAACATCTTACATTTAAGAGTCATATGCGATAAAATCATTAGAGAAGAATAGAATAACATAAAATTAATTGGACAAATAACACACACATATATATCCAATTGTTATGATGTTATTAAATAATATTTATGTAGTCTTATTTAGTTTTATTTATTAAGAGTAGAATAATGTTTTATGTTTAATCTATATATAGTTTATTTGTAATTAGTTTAAGCTAAACACTCATAATTGTAGTTTTTTTTTTTTGTTTTACTCTTAATTAATTAATATTTATTTATTCATAATTATATTAAGCTAAACATTTAGAATTGTATTTTTTTTTTACATTTTATTCTTAATTAATTCAAGGTTATCCTACAAGCTAGAATGATTAGTTCATGGAATATGTTGAGATCTACCTAACTTTGGAAGATTTTGGGGGTTCGGTCTCTTCATTTTTTTCATGGGATAATTATCGTTGTCTTTTTTTTTTTTGTTTTTTACAATAGAAACATAAGTTATGATTATTTATTTATTTATTTGTATGAAATTATTGTGTTTTTGAAAGCACGTCAATTATCTTCTGGGGATTACAAAAAACAATTTTCATGAAGTGTTTGTTTAGAAGAATAATTGATGTTATTTTTTAAAATATTTTTTTATTTAGAAATGTATTAAATAATAATTTTTTATTTTTTTTAAATAATTTTTGATATCAGTACATCAAAATAATATAAAAATATTATTTTTTTTTAATTTAAAATAAAATAAAATTATTTTTTTCAAAAATATTTTCCAAATAGACTCCTAAACACACCGAAAATGTAAGAAGATGTTATTTCACCCAAAGTTTTTAAATAATATTATTCATCCAAATTCTCTTAACCGCTGATCTTATTTTTTTTTAAATCCAAATTAATTATTGTGAGTGAAGATTTTTAAAATAAATGGACTGCAGCCAAGAGAATCTTCCTGCCATTATCGCCTCTTCTAATATGTTAACTATGTGCCGCACGTGTAACCTCATTAGTCATGTCATATCAATGAAATAGCTCAAGGGGTCTGGCAGTCGACTGAACATTTTAATGATAGAAATCAACTTAATTGCCTGGAACAAGCAGAAGTAAATTAGAGCACATGCTGCTATTTTTAGTGGGATATTTTTTTGGTGGCCCATCGCTTTATTTGTAGTTTGCGATTAAGTGAAGTTTGAGGAACCTTCGCCCATTTTCATGCGCTAAACTTCTGTTGATCTTCTTTCACGTATTTAGAGGGAAAAAAATTATGTTTGGCTGCACCATCGCCTTGTTTTTCTCTGTTAAACATGTTCTTGAATAGATTTTTTTTTTTTTTTTTAATAATGTTTCATCTTCCCTCAAGAAAACTTGTTCAGAAGGAGACATCGGGCCTGGAGAGTTAAGTTTGCATTCAAGCCCAATCACTATAATCCAATAAACAACCTAGAAAGCCCATTGTTGTCTGGAGACTTAATTTTCACTTCATCTTCAACCTCCCTCCTATTTCTATCCCGAAGTCTATATATACCAAGAATTTAATTTTATAGTCCATAGGTCATTTTATCTGACCTATACAGCTTTGTTGTCAACGTTTAAAGGCATGCAGTTGTTACAGCACTATGATGTCTTTAATTAAGTACCAACATAGTGCTAAAAAATTTCTAATTACGTTACTTAATGATAAAGTATTTATAATTTGTATAATAAATTTCAAGTTTAAACTAAACTACATATTTTTTTATAAAAATATGATACAATTAACATTTTATTTTCTCATCTTAACCCACAAAATATAATTTTTGGCAAGTAAATCTCCTGGCATCCAAAAATAATAGTGCGAGATAATAAATTCGATTACAGTGAGTTTTTTTTTGTATATATTTACTTCAAATTCGGTAGTAATTTTGAATAGCATGCCCCACGGTGTCACTTCTCTTCTCATCCACCCATACATCTGGTGTTGATAGAACAAAATGCGTACACGGTGAACACGAGCAAGTATTAACAACCACCACGAAACAACGTACCGTCAAGTTCATGAACCTTTGCTAGCTTCTACACTCTCCCTATATAAACCCCTCCACATCTCTTCCCATTCATACTCTCACGCACACCATTCAGCTGTCCAGTCTGCTATCATTAACCTTAAAAAGGAAAAAAGAAGAGGAGGAAAATGCCTTCTTCCTCCAATACCACTGTCATCTCAAGATGCACTGTCTACCCAGGCAAAGAATCCTCAACCATCAAAACCCTAAAGCTCTCGGTCTCAGACCTCCCCATGCTCTCCTGTCAATACATCCAAAAGGGTGTTCTCCTCACTTATCCACCATACTCCATTAATGACCTCATCAAATTACTCAAAAACTCGCTTTCCGCCGCTCTTTCTCACTTCCCTGCTCTTGCTGGCCGCCTCCAAACTGACCCTACTGGTCATGTCCATATTGTATGCAACGATGCAGGCGTCGATTTCATCCAAGCCAAAGCAAGACACCTCTCCATCCACACCATTCTTTCTCCAACCCACGTTCCTGAATGCTTCAAAGGGTTCTTCGCAATGGACAAGACCCTTAGTTATTCGGGCCATTCTAAACCTCTAATGGCAGTTCAGGTCACCGAACTGAAAGATGGCATATTCATTGGGTGCTCTGTAAATCATGCTGTCACTGATGGCACTTCATTCTGGAACTTCTTCAATACCTTCGCTGAAACCTGCAAAGGATCCAAAAAAATCTCTAAATCTCCAGACTTTTCCCGCAACACAATGTTTAACTCACCGGCCGTGCTTAAATGCCCCCCCGGTGGACCTAAGGCGACATTCTCTGACGACGAGCCATTGCGGGAGAGAATTTTCCATTTTAGCAGAGATGCAATTCTCAAGCTCAAGTTGAGAGCTAACAACAGTAATTTTATGTCCAATTCGGCAGAGATTTTCGGAAAGCAAAGTAACGACATTTGGAAAATCGTTAACGGAGAAAGTAACGGGAATAACGGCTTAAGTAACGGCAAAGTACCTTCACTTTTCTTTGAGAGCCGCAAAACGGCAGAGATTTCCTCGTTTCAGTCCCTTTGCGCGCAGCTGTGGATATCCGTGACACGTGCGAGGAAATTGTCGCCCTCCAAAATGACGACGTTTCGTATGGCTGTGAATTGTCGCCACCGGCTGGAGCCGCGGTTGGACCCGTATTACTTTGGCAACGCGATACAGAGCATCCCAACCGTTGCTTTGGCTGGAGAGCTTTTATCTAATGATCTGAGCTTTGGAGCTGATTTGCTGCACAAAAACGTCGTCTCCCATGGCGATGTTACGGTGAGGAAGGGTATAGCAGATTGGGAAAAGGAGCCGCGGTTATTTCCGTTAGGGAACTTTGATGGTGCATCAATCACCATGGGAAGTTCTCCAAGATTCCCCATGTATGATAACGATTTTGGGTGGGGCCGACCTGTGGCTGTGAGGAGTGGTAGGGCCAATAAGTTTGATGGGAAGATATCAGCTTTTCCTGGGAGAGATGGAAACGGGAGCGTTGATCTTGAGGTTGTTTTGTCACCTGATACAATGACTGGTCTTGAAAACGATGATGAGTTTATGCAATATGTTTCAGGAATGGTGTGAGTGGTTTACTCTGTAGTCAAAGCTCTGGTTCATAGCTTGAAGATAAGAAATGGGGAAGAAGATTCACAGTCGTTTTTGGGATATATTATATGGTCCAAAAGTTGTGGGGTCAAATTTCAGGGGCATGATTGGCTACAAAAAAATATGATTGATTTGGACGGTTGTTATTTATTTGCCTTTTCTTTTCTTTTCCCTTTTTTTCCTTTAATAAATGGGATTTTGAAGATACGAGGCCAAACAGCGACGTTTTGGCCATCTGGGCAAAGAGTGCGTGATTTTTTGGACTCTGTAAATGGCAGCTTAATTCATTTTCCACGTTCTATTCTAGGAATTCCTGTGTCAATTACTCGCACGAGATTACGGGATCATTCTCGTTTCCATAAGAATGAAGTCTCTGTTAAAGAGACATTGAGTAGCAGGGGCATCAATGGGTACTAGAAAAGTATAGAGACTTGTATAAATTTAATGCAATCAAACAAATTATCGGAGTAATTAGTGAGTGACAGTAAAAATAGACCACCATCTATCTTCTCATCATACAAATCTGTTTTTTTAAAATAAATAATTATGTTAAAAAGAG
Organism: Salix dunnii; assembly: GCA_015731905.1. NCBI lineage: Eukaryota > Viridiplantae > Streptophyta > Magnoliopsida > Malpighiales > Salicaceae > Salix > Salix dunnii. The sequence continues at coordinate 12,102,734 of CM027674.1, forward strand.
TGTTGACTTAATTAAAAAAAAAAAATATCAACTACCTACTAGTAAACATCGATCATCATAGTGGTTAAACTCGTGAATTGATTCGTAAAATCGTCTAATTTACGAGTCAACTCAACAAAACTTGTCAAATTGGATAGAAAAATTAGGCCCGTAAAAATCAGAAAAATCATGTCAGATCATAAAATCGGAACAGCTCGGTCCAATTTTACAATCCCACCAATTTTACCCAAAATTCATCCCTTTTTCCTCTTCCTATAGCCTATACCTAGCTCCGTGCGGCCATGCCCCCGACCTTTCCCCCTAGGCTAGCCCCCCTTCTCTCTCCCTAGGTTAGACTTAGCACCTCCCCTTGGTTTTAAAATAAAAATAAAAAAAATAGTATTTGTTAGATACTAATGTAATGATATAATTGTTATGTATTTTTATTTTTTTAAATCATATATTTTTAATTTTTTTTAAATCATGTATAAATCTTAACTAATAAAATTTTATGTTCATAATTATATTATATTATATTATATTATATTTGAAAATATTTTACTTACGATTTTATGTTTTTTCTACCTACACGATTTTAGTTGTGATTTTATGATTTTTGTACGGTAAATTTTAAGTACGATTTTACAATTTCAATTTTACAATCCGAGTTCAGAAGTAACTTTTGATTCGTGTCAAAATCACGATTTTGACAACCATGTTGATCATCAATAAATAAATATATATGAAATCGAAAAGTAAGCAAACTCAAATCATTGACGCTATAGGGTAATTTACCACATCTTGCCTCCCAACATATTCTACTAGAGAGGCTAATGATAGACAATAAGTCCCCTCCGAACACAACTTATCATCAATAAAAAAGATTATAATTCAACCAGGTCTTATAAAGAATAAAAGTTTTAACATGTTAATTAGTGGATATGATAGACTAAAACAAACATGTACAATTATCAAAAGAATATGCACAATTAAAAAGTATAGATTACATAAGAGCTTAGATTGTATAGTTAGTATCTATTATAACCATTTTGTATAGGGTTAAGATTTTTAGGTTTATGTAAAAAATTATCTTTATAACATTATAAATAGGTCATCTAGTTGTTGAAAATGAGGACTAGTTCTATATAAGTAATTTATTCCTATTGTTTAAATTTCCTTTGCAATCTTTTTTTTCCATATATCATTTGTTATCATTGTCTCTTTTTTTTTTTCTAAATTACATTTTGCATTTTGTTCATTTTAATCTATTAAAGTCAAGTGGATAATCCTACACTCCATTTGATTTATGAGACTTATATATATCTTTAATTGAGATTTAGTTTCTAATTGTAGTTTCTTATCATTGGAAGGAAAAAGAAAGAACATAACATATTGATCCAAATTATCTAAGTGATTCACAAATTAGCACGTCTAGTGACACAAACTTATTATTTAAAAAATTACTCTAGTGACCACCGATAGATTAACATGTTTGATCGGATATACTTGTTAATAGAATTACATATTAGTCATCATGTTACCTAGAAAACAATCCGGTAAAAATGCTATCATTCAATCTGGCAAATAATTAGTATATACAACTTATGGTTCCCATTACATGGCTATGAATAATCTAATATCCAATTACTAACATAAGGGAGTAGCCCGGATTTGACAAACCAAATAATGGTTCTTTATAATCTAACACTTTTTAAACATTAAAAGTTACATGTGGACAAAGTCATAATACTCTTGCATTACTCATAACTCTCCTACCATTTCCAATATCATTTTCTCCACCAGATTTTAAAAGGAAAAAATGTTGAGCTATATTGCCTACATTAAGTGATATACCAGTTTTGCTTTAGATAACCCATTCCAATCGACATTGATATAAGTAATGCTTCGAATACCATAACTCATTGGGGTCACAATGATTATTCTTATTAATGGTTTAACCACCATAAAGCTTATATGTCACAGTGGGATGTATGAAAGAAATATGATATTTACATAGATGCTTTATGTGATTAAGAATAAAGAGCATTTGATTTGGTACATGAGTATCACACATTAGGGCATTACTATGAATCCCAAACAGGTTTCTTTACCTAGATACATGCAGTACACTAATATGCCCAAAAGATTCGAAATATCATAAGTAATCTATATTTTTATAATTAATATATGTTCATGTTTTATTAATAATAGATTGACTTTATGCTACAAGAAAATCAATAGGTCATATATGTGTTTCTTAATATTGATGAAGAAAATGAAAATTACATTTATACATCTCAATGGCTGTCATACTAGACTTAAAGTTTTTGGAGGGAGATTAAATCTTAATGATATCATGGTAGAGGATGATGCCACTTAGGCAGGAAAAGGAGTTGGATCCATTAATGTTATCAAACCTGATTTTTAGTACAATGTTACATTTGGGTTAGTGTTTTATCAAACTTAACTTTTGGCTTTTCAAGTTGTTATCTATTTTGTTGGGAATTGTTAGTCCGCATGATAAAGAGGTCCACATCAAAATCTAATTTTGAAGGATGAAATTGAAAAGAATAAAATTATACATATAAATATAAAAATTCTTAAAAATTTTGATTTTGGAGGACTATAGTAAAAAAAGGAGCCTTTTAGTATATGCTAATAAAAAAATTAACTCAAATACTCAAATAATAAAGGTTTTTTCATATTGGGTCTATTGGAATCTTTTAAAAAATATCTAAGGTAAATTCTAATTCCAATTATAAATAGTCATTTCATATTTGATTGTAGTCTTAACTCTTATGTCAATAACAACCTAAGAGGTTGCTTGTTTCTTAATTGATAAGTTATGCCAAACAATTTCTAAAATTGAGATGAAGAAAAAATACCTAATTGTGAACAATATAAAACAAAAAACTAAGAAAACTTATTGAAAAGTTACATCTTTATTATCTTTGTTTAAGTCTTTTAAAAATATTAATGGTAATGTGCTATCATTAATATTAATGAAATTATATTTTTTTTTCATATATATATATATATAGATAGATAGATAGATAGATATTCTGCTTAGTATATACTTTTAAAGAAAGTAGAGAAACACATTAGCCACCATTATGTTTCTCTATAATTTTTAAATTTTATCCATGTAAAAGAAAAAATCAATTAAATTTAGATTAGTCAGAGTAGTAATTATGATGTGTGGCACATAACTTTTATCAATATTAGCTAGAATGTGCTATTTGTAATTAAACTTTCATATGACTTTATTAGAGTAATATAGCTTCAATAACTCTAAAAAAACTAGCGGAACCAATGTTATCTATATATCCATCCTGCTGATGCAATTTGGAGGAGCAACTACCAAATTTATCATATTTGTATGGAGCCCACATTATCTACTGATAACTTGGAAGCTTTTTTTTCCCTTTTTTTTTACTCCTTAGAACTAAGTACAATTATATATATAGATACAAAAAGAGTGATTTTAAGGAGCAATTTATGGTATACATAGATTTTGGCTAAGTCATGGATCACCTTTAGCGTATGGGATTTTACATTAAAAATAAATTTTTCTAATAACTATTTAGAGAACTCACGCCATCACTCCCTCTCAAGTTGGTGCATAGATATCTTTGATACCTAACTTGTTAAGTGAGTTGTAGAAGTTATTTGCAGATACTGCTTTTATGAGTATATCCATCAACTAGTCTTTTAATTTAACAAATTAAAATCAAATGATCTTTTCTTCAAGATTCTGTTTGATAAAATGTTGATCCACCTCAACGTGTTTGGTGCAATCATGTTGGACTAAATTATGGGAGATATCAATGGCTGTCTTGTTGTCACAGATCAAATTCATTTCAATTAGCAAATAACCTCTTAGGCCAAAGAAGTTCACATAACCCCTTAGCCATTCCAATTCAACTTTAGTACTAGATAATGCAACTACCTTTTATTTTTTGTTCCTCCACGTAACAAGATTGCCTCCCACAAAGGTAAAGTATCCATATGTAGATTTTCTAACTGAGATTTTTTCTGCCCAGTCAACATTTGTATAATCATCAACATCTAAATGATCATTCTTTTAGAATAATAATCCCTATTACTATATCCATATGGTCTTCACTAGGGAAATGGATGAACTAACTCACTACACTTACAGCGTAGGCAATATGCGAGCAAGTATGAGATAAATAGATAAGTTTGCCGACTAACCGTTGATATCTCTTTTTGTCTACTAATACTTGATTAGGATATTCTTAGAGTTTACGATTTTAAATAATTGGAGTGTCTTTAGGCTTACATTCTAATAATCTCACTTCAGATAGCAAGTCTAATATATATTTCCTTTGAGATAGAAATATGTCTTATTTTGATTTAGCTACTTCAATCCCCTAAAAATACTTAAGCTTTCCTAGGTCCTTCATTTCAAACTCTACTAACAGTCATTCTTAAAGTTTGGAGATTTCTTCCACGTCATCCCTTGTAATAATCACGTCGTCTACGTAGATTATGGTAGTTGTTAGTTTTCCCACTCAATGTTTTAGAAAGAGTGTATGATCCGAGCTACTTTGTTGAAAGCCATATTTTCTCATTGCTGAAATAAACCTGCCAAACCATGCCTGAGATGATTGTTTTAGTCCATATAATGCTTGTTGTAGCTTACAAGCGATCTTTGCCTTTGAGGTAACATTATATCCTAGAGGAATATCCATGTAAACTTTTTCTTTAAGTTCATCATGGAGAAAGACATTTTTCACGTCTAGTTAGTGCAATGACCAATCTAAAGTTTGCTACAAGATATAACAAAACTCTGACAGTATTTAGTTTGGCTACAGGTGAAAAAGTTTTCTAATAATCTATATCATATGTTTATGTATAACCTTTTGCCAAGTCTTGCCTTGTATCGGTTAAGAGACCCATCTACTTTGTATTTAATGGAGAAAATTTATTTGCATCCTATTGTCTTTTTTCCTTCAAGTAGTATACCTAACACCCATGTTTTGTTTTTCTGCAATGCCTCTAATTTTTCTTTTATTGCTTAAGCCCATTTTGAATCTGATAGAGCTTCTTCAATATTACTAGGAATATGGCATGAAGAGAGTGTATACGCACATGCCCTAAGAGGTTTATATAGTCTTTGAGTAGACACATAATTGGTTATTGATTCTTCTATGCTTATGGAGTATTGATTTGGAGGCTTGCCTCCATTACATCCGCAAGGTGGAACATAACTAGCAGATGTATCTATAATATTAGTTTGCAAGGGCGTGATAGGAGAACTTAACTTAAGAATATTTTTAGGAGGAGGATTGTCGGTTACTAAAGAGTGAGGGGATTCATCTTCATATTCCACTTCAAATTCTGCATTTATCGATGACACCGATACAGGTTCAGTTTCAGTTCTTAAAGGTCTTATGTTATTTCCATCATTCGAATGTGCTAGATCCATCACCTCAATATTTGCAGGCTCAATTTCAATTCTTAAAGGTTCAACTTTATCACTTTCACCATCCAGATATGCTAGGTTGTCACTAATATCTTCAACATCTAACTCATTCTATTCTTCACCATGGAACTCCCTCTAAAAAAAGGAATTGGATGCTGGTGATGAAAAGAATTTGTAGATTTTAGGAAAGTAATATCCATGGTAATGTAGGTTCATTTGGTGATGGGGATATAACACCGATATCCTTTTTTATATAATCCATACCCTAAAAATAGACACTTGACTACACCTGGATCTAGCTTCGTTCGTTGATTCTTATGGATGTGCACAAAAACAACACAACCAAAAATACATGGAGGAATCATCAAAACAGCAGGCAATGGGACATGATCAGATATAACCTTTAATGAAGTATAGAATTGCAGGATTTTTTAGAGTATACAGTTCAGTAAATATACAATTGAGGCAACAATATCACTCCACTAGTTGTTTGGAACATGTGCACCATTCAATAAAGGACAAATAGTTTCTAAGATGTGTCAATTCTTCCTTTCAGTTGAACCATTCTATTGTGGAGTTTGCGAACATGAAGTTTTATGGAGAAGACCATGACTAGTGAAGTATGACTGGAATTTCTGATTAACATATTCCCCTCCATTGTCAAAATGAAGGATCTTAATTTTTGCAGAAAATTATGTCTGAACCATGATATGAAAAGATTGAAAAGCAGCAAATACTTCATCTTTGTGTTTCAATAGGTAAAGCCATGTCATTCTTGTGCAGTTATCAACAAAAATACAAACCAATGATAACAGAAGAAGTATTTACCAGTGAAGGTCCCTATACATCATAATGTATGAACTCAAAAGGAATCACACATTTATTTTTCTCACAGGGTGAGAGTTCCTATGAATTTTGGCTAACACACAAGTATCACATTTAAGATTGAAGTGTTTTTATAGTGGAAAATAAACTAGGTAATAGATGCTCCAAATACCCAAATGAAGGATGCCCCAGTTGTTGATGCCATAACCAAACCCGCATTTCCTTATTACTGATTATGTGGTTCATGTGATTAGCTCTCCCTGAACTAAAGTTGTCCATGTAGTATAATCCCCTCTTCTTAGTACTACGCCCAATTATCTTCTTGGTGATAATATCTTGAAGGAGGCAAAAGGTAGAATACATCAATACTACATAATTAATATCAGCAATAACTTGGTTCATAGATGGTAGTTTATTTGAAAGAGATGGTACAAGTAATGTATTAGACAAAGAAAGAGATAAAGATAAAGTCATTGTTCTAGCCCCTGTAATCGAATAAATGACCCCATTAGCATTCACAACATGACTTCTTCTTGGCTAAGTTGTATGAGGGAAATCATTTAAATCAAACATGATATGGTCTATAGCTCTAGAGTCGAGGATCTAGTCACCATTATCATAATGAGTAGGAATATGACATGAAGTGCATTACTACAAATACCTGGATCAAGTGGAGATTCTACTTGGGAGATGAGGGATGATGACGGATCACAAATGACCACAACAGCTTTCCCAATGTGATCATCAATAGTGAAAGTTTCATGTTTTTTTCATGTTTGGAATTCATTCCGCCAAATTGGATACCCATGTAGCTTGAAACAGGTTTCTCAGGTATGTTTGGAGCTACCATAGTGAGTACATGAAAAGCCATTGGATGATGCTTTGGTTTTAGATGATAGGTTGGGCTTTCCACTACTTAGAGAAATGACCCTTGGTTTCAGTAGGGTTTGGTAATTACCTTATTTGATTCCTTTGGACACCATAACTGCTCTAAGAGTAGTATCTTCACATGATTACATTATAGTCTACCTTACATCTTTTATATGGACAAAAGTGTAAGCTTGTTCGATTGTAGGAAATGGTTTTAATTGGAGCATATCACCTAGTCTTATCTAGTCTATCATCTAATCCATCTAAAAAAGTCTAAACTCAATCTTCCTGTAGAATAGAGTTGTACTTTTATATGTCAACAATGTATTCAATTGAGTTAGGACGATGAATAACCCTTGAAGATTGTTGTAATATTTTTAAATGGATTTGCCAACATGCTTCATACGAGTAACATGCCATCAGAGATCATAAACTTGAGACGTATATGTCCCATCAAAATAGGTTATGGTAGTAGAATCCCCAACATGTTTTACTGTTGGGAAGTGAATGAAGTTGGCAATCAAGGAAGGGTGATTGTTTTCCGTGAGGACTCAAGGAGCAGTGGTTGTGGTGAGGTCTGAGGTCTAGTCAAAACCTTAGTCAATTCTGTTGTCAGGTAATTGAGGAAAGGAGTCGGTATGGGGAGTGAAAGGCTGCATTAGATTTCTGGAATCTGCTATAGATTCCATGTGATAACTTTTCAAGGGAGGGGTTTATATTTTTTCCTTGTTAAATGATGGCTTAAGCACAAGGGACAGACTCTGATACCATGGTAGCTTGGAAGCTTATTTCTTCTTCTTCTTCTATTTCCTTACTTTTTAGAACTGAGTATACACACACACACACACACACACACACACACACACACACACACACACTAAGAGTGATTTTAGGGAGCATTTATGGCTATACACAGATTTTAGCTAAGATCGTGGATGACCCTTAATGTATGAGATTTTACATTAAAAACATACTCTTTTAATAACTATTTAGACAGCTCACGCCAACATCTACAACATAAATATCAAACTATAAAATGATGTTTATAAGGTAGGGGTGAGCAAAAAAACCAGTCAACCGATTAAACCGAGAAAACCGAATCGATAAAAAAACCTGATTATTAAATTTCAAAAAAATTCCGGTTTGGTTCGGAATCGATTTTATAAGACAAAAACTAATTAACCCAAACCAAACCGAACAGGTTCAGTTAAACAATTAACTTTAAATATAAACTTTCATTTCTTTCTTCACTTACTTTTTAAAACAAACCCTAACATTTTAGCGAAAGTCGCTCCCCTCTCAGCCTCTCTCTCCCTTCGCCCCCCTCATGTGACTGCAATTGTACTCTTTTGTTGATGCCTCCCTTATGTTATAGGCGCATGATGCATGTCTTTCTTTCTAGTGTCTTCTTTGCTTTTTTTGAAAAAACTCCTAAAGGAGATCCCCTAAAGAATACGTAGAAGATGGTGGAAAAGTTTGGAAAGGCATAGAGTTTAGAGCCACAAAAGAGTGTTCATTGTTTTTTCTATCCTTACTTTCTTCGTTGAAGCATTTTGGATATTTATTATTTTTATTTACCTTTGCATTCATCGTTTATGTTTTGATCTCTTGATGATTATTTTCCTTCTTAATTATCTTGAACTAGGAAATTTACTGGAGTTTATGTTTTGTTTCTTGTCAATTATAATTATCTCCTACTACTCTGCATTCAACAGTTCAATCAATGTGCATCTCGATTTATATACAAACAAAGCCTTTTCTTCTGTGTAAACGAAGGAGACCCGAAGTGGTCTAAAAATATTTAAATTATTTCCATTCATACTCAATTAAACAAAATAAAATAATAGTATTAGAAAGTTAAAAAAAACTTAAACACAACAAAATAAATTCGGTTTTTCCAATTTTTTAATCATAAAAACCAAACCGAAAACGGTTGATTTTTACTAGGTTCGGTTAGGTTCAGTTATTTTTGTAAAAAAAATTATTATTTTTGTTTTGGTTATTTTTTTTTGATAAAAACCTAACTAAACCGAAAATACTCACCCCTATAATAAGGTTAAAGTTAAAATAAATTACAAAAGTTTCAACACATCCCTAGAAAGTGAGATTATTATCAAACACTTTAATCTCATAACGTCTAACATTACAAATCACAAGCTTATCAACACTTTTTTTTAGTCATCTTTAGACAAATATAATATAATTGCATACAATTTTGAACATATCATTACTTGTATTATTAACTAACATATAAAACGCGTAGGTTTTTTAATGTTTGAAACACTGTGCATTGTCGTAATTGCGCGCGTACAGACCGGTCCGCTGCAACTTTTGGTTTTTTTTAATATTTTCTGAATTGGCTAAATATGGTTATAACCCCAAATAAGACAAAAACATTGAATTGGGTACAGGGTTAGAACGGTAATTGACCATATTGGTTTTTGGTCCTGATTTCTGTTATATAAGTTTTTATTTTGTTCAATTAGGTCCTCCAATTTTAATGAATTCAATGTGAAAGTTTCACTTCGATCCTGCTACTTTTAATTTCAGGATTGTCTGTAAATAACTCAATGAATTCGGTACACAAGTTCCGATTTTTTCAATTTTGTCCTCTCATTTAAATTGACAATAAATGTAATTTGCATTTTAGCCCTTTGACTTTTAATTTTTTCATTTAATTCCTTTATATTTGATTTTCATTTCAACCCTTATACTTTTAGTTTTTTTATATTTCTAGAATAATCCCAACTTTTCAATGTAATTTGCATTTTAGCCCTTTGACTTTTAATTTTTTCATTTAATCCCTTTATATTTGATTTTCATTTTAACCCTTATACTTTTAGTTTTTTTATATTTCTAGAATAATCCTAACTTTTATCCATGTATATATAAATGTATTTAACACCATAATAATAATAATAATAATAATAATAATAATAATTTAATTATTTTTCTTTCTTACTCTTCTGTTTTTTTTCCTGATAATTTGATAATATTTTTTTTTGCCAATAATAGCAATAATAAATTTGTTTTTTTTTTTTTATCTTTTGTTAAAGTTTCTTGAATATTTTTAGTCTTTCAGTTATTTTTGTTTCTTTCATTATTAACATAATAGTGCAATAATAGTTGTTTTTTTTTAATCTTTTGTTAAAGTTTCTAGGAAATTTTTAGTCTTTCATTTATTTTTGTTTCTTTCATTATTAACATAATAATAATAATAATAATAATAATTTAGTTGTTTCTCTTACTTATTCTTTTCTTAATGTTTTTAAGTTTTTTTTCCAGGATAATTTAATAATTTTTATTGTTTTAATAGTAAAAGCAATGATAATTTTATATTTTAAGGCTTTGATTTTTCTATTTTTATTATAAGGTGTGTTGAGCTATTTTATTATATTGAATTTTGCATATATCAAAATTGTATTTTAATTTTGATCCAGCAAATCCTATAAAAATTGTTCGTTCATCCCGTAACATAGAACATATATTTTTTAAAATTTTCAGATTCAATAATTTTTTTCAGCTAATAATTGTTTTTTTATTTTTGTTTTTGTTTCATTCTTTTGTTTAATCTTTTGTTGAAGTTTTTATAATTTTTTTTCTCTTCCATTTTTTCCTTTTCATTATTAACACAAAAATAAAATAAATAAATGATAATAATAATAATAATAATAATAATAATAATAATAATAATAATTTAATTATTTTCTTGCTTACTATTGTGTTCATGTTGATTTTTTTCTCGGTATAATTTGATAATTTTTATTGTTTTTATACTAACGGCAATAATAATTTTAGATGTTAAGACTCTGATGTTGCTATTGTTATAATATTTTAAATTAATATTGCTTCCTTTTCCCTTTTATTATTATTATTTTCATTTCTTCTTTATATTAAATGATTTTTATAATGTTACTATCTGGGTAAAAATATTTTGATCTTTTATGTAATCTATGCTTGCGTAACAAACTAAACTCAAAATTTTATACATTTTATCTCCTAAGCTATAATTTTTATTTACTTATACCATATAAATTTATTATTGTATATTTAATTATATTAAATTATATACACAACAATACCCGCGGCAACGCAGGGGGCAATTAGCTAGTAATGAAAGAAGAAGTGTAACCTTCCTTTATAGTCTGGACGCACCCCCACTTTATTTGATTGTGGCTTGGAATTATCCCGTCCTCATCTCAACCTCTCTCTCATTCAAAAGACCTTCGTTGACAAAGTTGAGGCCAAACCTTATATGACGGTATCATGTGCTTTTTTTTATCAGATTCCACTGGCTAATAATAACGAAGTTATGGCTACCACAACATCTGCCTCCAGCTGTTATCACAATGTTGACTTCCATGCGGAGATTTCATTGGACTAAAAACTAACCAAATCATTTAATTGCACAAATTGCCATAACCGCGTGGTACATATTATACAAATGAATAATGAATATATTACACAATCAATCTACCACGACTTTTAAGGGTTTTCTTGAAGCACTGGGGAGTCTTTTACCACAACAAATCTCCTTTCTTTCGTTTACCTTCGCCAAGAAAGCCTCTTCAGACGAATGCTCATCACCTGCATTTAAACTTCTGGGGATGGAAAAAGACGTTTTACTAGCCACTGAATTGGTCTCAATAGCTGGGCTCTATTCTTGCGCCAGAACCAAATTGCTGCACTGTATTGTTCATTGCGTATTTTCTTAGTCGCAGCCTTCCAATCATACTTCTCCATATCTTGACGTGCTGCCTTACCAATGGTTTCTCTTAGTTCTTGGTTATCCAACAAAAGCTCTAACTTGCTCAAGCAGTCATCAAGATCTCCTGGATTAAAGAGAAACCCAGTTTTGCCATCCAGTTCTGGAGGAATTATATCTGGGATTCCCCCAGCACGAGCTCCCACTACAGGAATTCCTGAAGACATGGCCTCCAGAACAACTAGACCAAGTGTCTCGGATTCTGATGGCATAACAAAAACATCCCCACTAGCGTATGCCTGAGAGAGCTCTTCTCCTCCCAACATCCCAGTAAATACAGCAGGCATGCCAGTAAACATCTTTTCCAACTCGTCCCTGAAAAAGAAACAATCCATGTTTCCTAAAATAAGATGCTTGGAATTATCAAAACAATCTTTTTACAGGAGTAAATACGAATTTCAATGTCTAGTTATAACGGGAAAGTTTGAGAAATAACTTGTGGCAATTAAAATCAAATATTTGAAGCTAGTATGAGCCATAAATCATCACAAAGTCTTTACTTCCCTTGAACTAATCTAAGAAAGTTTTAAAATGCAATACCTATATGGCCCATCTCCAATAATGGCAATTCTTGCTCCTGAAAGCCTATCCATAACCCTGTTAAACAAAATTCATCAAATTGCAAAGATAAGGGAAAATAATAGAAATTATAAATTAGGAAGAATAGCGAGAACAAATATGCTACTCTGTCTGTGCAAAATTGGGAGAGGGGAGTACCTAAGGAAAGAAAGAAACGAAGAAAGGATAAAAAGACGGAAAGAATTATGATAGCTTACTGAAGGCCATCTCAAAATACAGCTAATTACAATAAAAGTATCAAAGTCTGGTCACAAAATCCTTATTGGATGCACATCATCTTTAAAGGAAGATGTAATAGGTAAGATTAAAGAGGGGAAAAAAATTTCTTGCTATAGGAAAATGTCTTCGAGGGCATCTGACAGCAAAAGCTTTCAGACACTTTAGTTGACAATTAACCACAGTTAATGAGACCAATGCTTTGATATTGAACATTTCAGAAGTGGTGGGTCTAAATTTGGAAACTGCATTAAGTTTTGCATCTAGTGATTTAGGAAAATAAATTAAATTTTCACTCATCAAAAAGGGAAAAGAAAGTGAGAAAGGATCATGTTATACCTTTTGAGAAAATCCAAGTTCTTCTCGACTCCAAGTCGTCCAACATGGACTATCAATGGTTTGTCAGGTTCACCATTGCTGTTTAGACCACAAATATATGATATTAAGATATATTCGAGTGTCCTTGCCTAATGAACTGGGTTTCAAGGATGAGAGGATGGCCTTACCTTAATCTCATTCGCATTTCATGCGAGCGGAAACAGGGGTGGAAGCTGTCAGAATCTACACCCTTATTCCAAAGACGAATCTTGTTAGCTGTAAAAAAGGTAAGATGATCAATTTAAAACACAGGTGCATGGACACAGGAGCAAAATCTCACTGAAGAGAATTTGGGAATAAAGCGCATTATGCACCAAAATTGACACTGGGAAATGTTAAAGGCTACGCAAGTAAACAGGAATTGGATGTTAATGTGCACCTGCTGTCACCCTAGCTGCTTCAAGATCCCTCCCAATAGCAGCTGATGGTACTAGTGTGAGATCAGCTTCTCTGTGAAGAAATTCTGATGGAAAGGGAAAACATGTCATTATTGATAAAGTAATCAGCAGCCTGCAGAATTTCCTGAACTATGAGTATAAAATGCATAATACATACTTATGATCATCCACATGGGTTTCACCAACCAGCTAAAAGTGTACCTTGGAATATATCTGCAAATGAAAATAAGGAATTAAACTCAGTAAATAACCACTTGACACATCAAAGGAAATCTGGCATAAGAATTTGAAGGAACAGCATAAACATGTGTAGCACAAAGCCAGAAAGGCTGTTCGAGAATCAAACTCACACAGGGACATGAGTGTGATAGGACATCACTATGGGGACACTCAACAGTTTTGCAATGGCAAGGGCACCAAAAACCTATGATACAAGATTGTGACTATCAGCCATGCATGTCCAATGAATAATAAAGGTGTTTCTTGCTTAAAAGGCAAACCTTACCATTATCCCAGGTGATGATGCATGTATTATGTCAGGATTAAACCGTGCAACCTCTGAAATTATTCTTGGACTAAGTGCTAGAGAAAGGGGCACCTTCTTATACCAGGGGAAGGGGAAGCTGAAAAGATGGAAAAGTTTCAGAACCACAAGGGGAGAGTTAAAATGTCTAACGCTTTTGATCAAGTTGGAATAATGCACAAGTTTCTAGATTATGCAGCTAAACCAGGAAAATAATTAGAACTAAACAAGATAGACAGACAGACAATATAACAGAGAGTTTGGAAAAAAATTGATGGGAAATAATGACTACCATAACTTGACAATCATCCATGAGACCATAAAATAACTGGTAATGATGGTTGCAACTAGTGTTGTCAAAGGTGAAAGTTGCGAAGCCTGTAAAATACCCAAGGTATTAGGCGCATGCCTATACTATCGCCCGAATGAACCAAGACAGTATCCTATAAATTCTTTTATATATATATATATATATATATATATATATATATATATATATCCAATAACAATGGAATCAATAGAAAATCAAAAGAAAATATAAATACTATAACATAATCATATGAAGTTATATTTTCACCTTTAAAACAAAATAAGATAATTTAAAGTACCTAGCAGCCAAATTGATTAAAAAGCGAAATTAAATATCATCATCATTATTCATTAATCATCGAAAACATTTTCTTCCATCCTTTCCTCTTCTTGACATGAATCCTCCATGTCCTCCATTTCATTATTATAATTTAAATCCTCGTCTCTGCAACAATACTACACTTGTATGTGGTGTTCTCTGACTCCAACTGCTGAACAACAGAAAATGTGACTGATGTTCCACTTCTAAGTGGTCCTTGTTATCTGTTTGTCTCTCATTTTAATGATTTTTTTATCCTTTTTTACAAAAATATCCCTAAGTTGTATCTTTTGATAAAAAAAAAAAAAAAGGTCAAAATGTAAATCAGTTCAAAGAAAACAAAATCCAGCAGAAAAAGAACTTCAAAGCATGCGCTAGCGCTAACGCGTTGCGCTCACTCACAAGGCACTCGTCTTAGCGTCGCTTCATTGAAATCCAACGCCCGAGACCATTAAAGGTGCTGGGGCCTCGCTCGCCTCGCCTTGTCTGGAGTGCCTCTTGACAACACTGGCTGCAACGCTAATTGACACTCGTAAAATTGTTTAATGATCAATATTGCATAGCCACATTTCTGATGGGCTAGAACAATAATCCCCCTTCAACTCGACAATTTATTAGGATATGATAATGCACAAGCCACAGGTAAAGTAAACACTAGATAAAGGTTGTTGTAGCAACCTCCGTGATCCAATCAGTTTTGCTCCATAAAATTCATGGGGCACTCCTTCATGTGTTGTCACGACCATAACCTGCACATTACCAAGCTAACTTGTTCATTTTGTGAAGTAATAGAATTTTTACCAAAAATAGAAAATAAAAAAAGTTTCAAAATCGATTTCTTGCAGCTTTAAGCAAGCCAAGGTGGTTAGGCCAGAACTAACAAGTAGAAAGATATTGACAAACTATATCAAATGCTTTGTCGATTCAACTCTGATTTCCTTTGAATCGTTGTGCTCAGCGGTTTAAAAATTTAAAGTATCATTCGCAACCTAAATTGAAATGAAGATTTGAGAATTAGGTTTTCTGATATAAAATCAGTGAACAAGCGCTGCGGTCTCTATTCAAGTTGAGCAAGTTACTACGTGACATAGGTATGCATTAAAAATAAAAAAGAAAAAAAAAAAGCATAGTCATGTAGCACTGAAATCAAAGTATTACACATCACCTCATCCCCCATTTCACGTAAAAATTTGATGAAATTCTGGAACCGGTTTTTATACCCTGACACATACCTGCAAAACAGAATGAAATAGCTGGTTTCCATAAGCGCCCATTATTCACTCTCAACTAACAAGCATGTATTGAAGATATCAGAAACAAAACAGGATCCCCCTCAATGAAATATCTATATCTATATCTATATATATATATATATATATATATATATATATAAAACAGAATGAAATAGCTGGTTTCCATAAGCGCGCATTATTCACTCTCAACTAGCTGGTTTCCATAAGCGCGCATTTTGTTTTTGATATCTTCAATATATATATATATGAAACACGTCAATAAATGAAACATTTCAATGATGACATCCGCTCCTTCAGCATAAGCATGAAAATCAAACAAAGCAGAGAGACCTGAAACTGTCACAGTTGTTTCATCAAACACAAAGCAATCAAAGAAACTCAAAGGCAACGTTAGCTTCGATCATCAAAAATTAATCAAACAATGCAAGAAACTAGCACTAAGCCCGTGATTTTTCAAGAAATTGAAATCAACAACGTTGTCGAGACTCACGCAAATGGAGAAGGCTCAACAAAAAGAGCAATACGTCTAGGCCTCGAAAAGGTCTCATAATCAAGCAAAGGGGGATTCTCTTCTTCTTCTCCGACCTCTCTACTAGTCATATTGTTATCGCTTTTAGCTCTAGCAAGAAAAACCCTTTATGTCTTTCACTCTATTTGTCCCGCCTCCTAAACTCCTCGGTCAAAATACTTTCTTCGCAAGAAAGACTAGTAGGTTTTGGTTAAGAGAAGAAACGTTTGAAACTATAAGAGAAACAAGAAGTGGGCACAAGAAAGAAGAGGAGGCCGATGCAGAAGGAGAAGAAGAATAGTGGGGGTACATGAAAAAGGAGGAGAGAAAGTAGGATTTATAAAGACAGAAGTAGATAGTGTATGATTTTGTTCTGGGATTGATCAATACAGTGAACAAGAAAAGGAATAATTTTCAATGCTGAAAAGAATCTTGCGGGGGGGGTGCGAGGGAATAACAATGGCACATCATCAATGAATATTCTCCATCAAAGCTGGGATCCTCGAGGTATCAATGGAAGAATATGTAAAGGGCATATGCTCTTTAGCTAATTGAGTACAGACTTATCTGTGATGGCCATATGATTGCAGTATACATAAGCCCTTTTCTTAATGTATTTTTATGGTCAAGGGAGGGAAGAAAACTTTTGGTCGCCAATTTGTTTTTATGTGCTCAAATTAGTAGCTTAGTTGGTCAAGACTCAAGATTATCTGAAAAGAATAAGAATCGATTCTTCTCAGGCAGGAGACAATCTATAATATTTGTGATTTAAAAGTGTTTTTATAAAAAAATTAAATTTTTATTTTAAATTAAAACATTTTGATGTTTTTAAATTATTTTAATATGATAATATTAAAACTAATTTAAAAAAATATTCTAGAAAAAAAAACTTTAAAAAGCGATTTAAGCTACAGGTAATACAGCTGGCGATTCGTGAGCTACTTTGTCGTGATTTAAATAATGCTTCTTTCACAGCTAGCACACGAACGTACAATGTCATTCCTTTTCTCTTGGAATGGATTTCTCATCAAAAACTGTCGGTGTTGTTTGCAAGTAGATTAAAAATAAAATTATTTTTATTCCACGAGTGAAGAAAAAAAACTTGTTTTTAGGTATGATTTTTTATTGTCTAGTAAGTAAATTAAGTAAAAACGATTAGTTATTTCTAGTGGATTATCTAATACTATTATATAGATATTTATAATATTAAAATATGACATTTGAATACTTTGAAATTGAGAATTGATTTTAATATTAGTTACTATTATATATAAAACTAAATAAAAATAATGTTTTCACACCTTTAAACTAATTGATTTTATTTTATTTTTTTATTTTCATACCCAACATATTACTAACAAAAATTATTGGGTTTTCTAAATATCATACATACATCATAAACAATTAAAAAAAATCAGAGTTTTTAGAATCTTTTTAAACAGATATAGAGTTATTTAGAAATTTATTAGTTAAAGATCTGATCTTGTTCATCTTTGAATAGTTATTTAAAGGTTGAGTTGTTGTAAATCACAAGTTATCCAGTTGTTTAATGTCTAACAGAAATTTACATAAACCACTAGTGTGAAATTTCCTAAATCCCAGATAAATAAATTATTATATCTAAAGTGTTACCTCTATATTATATTACTTATATAATTTTTTTTCCTAACAAACAATCACTCTTAAACAATTAAAGACATAGTATATTATTTATAGAAAAATCCGAAAAATCCTTTAAATTAGCAAAGTATCAATTTCCCCACTAAGTAATATCCATATATTATCTAAGAAAATATAAAAAAAAATAACTCAATCAAGCCTTTACTTGATTTTTTTAGGTTTGTAAACATAATATTTGTATTAATTATATTTTAGCTCTTAGTTTCTAAAATATATTTTAATACATTCATACTTAATTAATTCATTCTAGTTTAACTTCTGAATTTAGACTCGTAATATGTTGGCATAAATACAAATTATTATTTTCAAATTAAACAGAATTAAATAATTTTATTTATTTAAATATTATGTTGGCATAAATATTTAAACAAAATATTGGTTAAATATTTAGGCCAACATATTATGTTTAAAATATTTAATTAAATAAATACTTAAATATTTAAATATTATGTCTTTAAACATAATATTCAATACAAAAATATTATTTAAATATTTCTAAATAGAATTATATAAATCAAACAATTTAAATATTGAGGACAATTTTTTTATATATAATAGAAAGAATATAATATGTATCAGTTTCTAAAACTCTAGTAAATATTCAATATTTAAGAGACCATCAGAACAATATTTTCATGCAATAAAAATTTTATAATTTAATATTATATAAATATTAAATAAAATATAAAATAAAATATAAATCTTTACTTATAATAAATATATATTGACATGAATATAAATATAACATGTAATTAACTAATTGACCACGTAACATATTAAAAAAATTGTCTTCTAATATTATGCATATTTCGAAACATTCTCACTTTTTGTCTTTGAGGTGATTGCTGAGCTGACTAATTCAATGTTAATGCATCCTTACGTACTTAATGTTTTGTTTCATTACATTATTTCGCATCTGTTTCGTAAGTTTTGTTGGAATTATTTTTTAAAGTATTTTTTATTTTAAAAAATATTTTTAATATTAACATATAAAAATATTTAAAAATATTAAAATAATTTAATTTAATATAAAAATAAAAATAAAAAAATTCTTCTTTTTTCAAAAACATTTTATATAATCTTTTGCTTCAGGACATTATTTTATATCTTTACGTAATCTTTTGCTTCTGGACAATGAGCTTTGAAATATTTAGGTTGATGTGACCCTTTTAATGAAAAAGTTGAAGGGTGTATATATTAAGGTTTTAATATTATTTTGGTTGTTGTTCTGATTTTTTTATTAGTATAGAATATTTTAGTTTTGGACTATTTTGACATGTCGTTTCGGTATTGTATTATTTATATATAATTAATTTTATATATAAAAAAATAAAATATTAATTTAATAAACATAATTAAAATTCAAGATAAATTAACTTTAAATTATACAATATAAACACAAATACAAACAAACATAATCTCAAAATTAGAAAAAACAATCACAACTCAATTAAAATAAGGAGGATTTTAAGGCCGAAACGGCACACCCGAAACAGTAGTGAGACGTTCCGGCCGGAATTTTTGAAATGGACCGGAATTAAAACCGAGATAAAAATGATATTATTTTATCTTGATTTTTTAAATGAAATGAAACGTACAGTTATTTCAAGCAAAACGGAACGATATTAACAATAATTGAGTGTGTGTTTACACACACACCATTGACAGAAATAGTTGAAGGGCTGTGAGCTATCAATTTTCATACCCCAGATGATGGATGACTTGCATCAAAATCTGAGTATCATTGTATATGCCGCTGGATATACTCTTAACGTTATTTTTGCAATCAACAGCCCTAATATTCCCACTGATCCAATGGCTCAAAAACATTTTATAGGTTCATGGCCCATCCTGATTTTCTTACTGATGCGTGTTTGATTAATTAATAGAGATTCGCTGGTATGTGACGTGGGAATAACTCAAAATATTTTTTGCTTTAATAACTCACTATAAAATAAATTTAAAATAGTTATTTCCCACCATTTGTTAGCCTTAATAACTCACTATAAATTAAATTAACCTGACAATTCTTTGCTTTGAAATTCAACCTTTTTTTCTTAGAAAAAAATACTATTTATATTAAATAAAATATATATTCTAAGCCCAAGACATATGACCCACGCATGCGAGCAACTGTACGGACAAAGTGGCCATTTAGTATTGTGATCAAAATAGAGATTCGAGCAAAATCTAGTTTGTGGCATTTGGTAATGAGAAAATACAGATAAAATTGCTATGAAACCCACCAAAAAATCGACTGAAATCATGGTTTAAAAAAAGCTGAATTTTAAAGCTTTCTTGTGATTGCTTTTATGAAATTTGCTCGCGTTTCATGGATTGCAGGTTCCGGTTAGCAGCTTAAAGCAACATCATGGTGGGAAGAACACTAATCACAGGCACACAATCGGTGATCTCTCTCTCTCCACAGTAGCAACTCTCTCTCTCTCTCTCTCTCTTCACAGAGACAACTTTCTCTCTCTCCATATTGACAACTCTCTCTCACTCCATAATCAAGGGTAACTCTTGGAGACACCACCACCACCCTCTTCATCACCATTAGCTTCTTCTCCACTCTAAAAGCTTTGTCGTGACCTCCAGCGAGAGTAGCAAGCCCCGTCATAGAAGTAGCAATGGCAATAACAAGCTTTTGACGTTCCTCCCGGCCACCACTTTCGATGCCATCACTATAGGAAGAATCACCTCTGCTTTCTTTATCTATTGGCATTGACTGTTGAGCCTCTCATCACCGTTGGTTGGATGCTACTTTTCACGTGAATTAATTCACGTGAACAATAGCATTGCACTGTTCACGTTTTAAGAAGATATGAACATTGCAGCGCACCGTTTCACTTAACAAATTTAAAGCTAAAAATGCATTGGACCTCCTCTTAGCCCAGCCCAAGTCCAGTAGAGTTGGGCCTTGTGGCCCAACTGGACTAGGACGCTCATTTAGTTGGGTCAGACCTAATTTGATTTATTTTTAAAAAAATATATAGATAGAGATCAGTTTTTATGAAAGGGAAAGACGTATGACTTCGTTTCATTCCACAAGCTTATTGTTTTTCGAATGATTATGAATTAAAAACTTACAACTAAATTTGACCTTGAAATTATATCTCTATAACTGGATCGCATATGTTATTACTAATGATATTGTTATCCTATGTTGTTTCTCGATCAAATAGCAAGGGGTTACAAAGATATTTACGTATCGATTTAGTTCATGATGAAATTGCAAATAGTTTGATGGGAGAATAAAAAACAAATATATTTTTTTTTCATGAATTATTAATTATATTTTATTGTTATGATATATAGATTAATTAATTATATATAGATTATTATTAATCTATTAATTATATATAGATTAATTATTAATCTATAAAATTAAAAAAAACAATATATATATATATATATATATATATATATATATATATATATGTGTGTGTGTGTGTGTGTGTGTCCTTTAAAGTAATTTCACAAGTTGACATCAATATGAAACATGATAACCAAGCACACAAAATTATTTTTCATCAACCAACACACTTTAATTTCAGTTATTAACCACAACTAAGAGTGTTTTTCATGAAATAATTTTTTTAAAATCTCAACCATATAAAAAAAGACAATACAAAACACACCCTAAAACTCATAACGTACTTCACCTTTGACCTCTCTTCCCTTAAACTTTGGTGTTCTAGTTATAAAATAATCTTGTATTCTTTCAATGTTAGATAGAAAGTTTCACATTTCACACACAACATATACATAAATTCAACCAGCAATTATTTGAAATTAATCTTTTATTCAACTATAATTTATTTTTATCACCCTAATATCTTATAGTAATGTATTTTTAAAAGAATAATTTTAAATAAAATTTTAGTTCCACAATTGAGTAGACTCCACTTTTAATTTAATATTAAATATATTTATCAAGAATATTATAAACAATTTTTCTAATTATATATTTTCTTTATTAAATAATATCTTGAGTCTGAGTATGTTCACAAATGCACTAATGAATTAATGAGGTGGGTGTAATTTGAATTAAGGGTTTCCAATTATGCCATCTTTGCCATCCTAAAATAAATTGCAAGCAAAGGGTCAAAGTTTTGTTGTACGACATTGGGTTTCAAAAACAGTTTTAAAAACATTTGAAAAAAAATATTTATATTTTTTAAAAATTAAATTTATTTTAGTGTTTTTAGATTATTTTCATGTAATGATGTCAATTTTTTTTTAAAAGATATTATTTTAATATATTTTTAAATAAAAAATAATTTCAAATACAGTAACATACAAATACAAAATTGAAACATTTTAGCTCCTTGGTAAAAAAAAAAAAAAAATTAATTGCCGAGCTTAATTTTTTTCTGTCAGCATGACAGGGAGAGAAGGAAAAGATGGGTTCCATGATATTCTAGCCAAGCCCACACTTTCACATTCAAGTAGATTTTCTCTTAAAATGGAGACATCATGATTAGAATTCTTGTTCACTAGAGCATCTACAAGGGAGGTATACTTTGTAAAAGGGAAAAATTGGTTATATAGTTTAATATAATTATATTATTTTTTTATTATATGCTTTCCAAAGGTAAAAAATATTATTAAAAGAGTAATTTAATATATTTATCATACAACTATTTTAACAATATAATGTGATCAAGTTGACTTGACGAGTTTAAAAACAACCCAAACTATTTTTAATATTAAATAATAAAATTAAAAAATATAAATATTATAAATAATATTTAATATTTTTGTAAGAAGTGTAGGAATATCATTTTTTATATTTATGACATGGGTTGGAGATGGTAGAATCCAGACGGCCCAACAAAAGGCAAAGCATAGTGTAGATAGGGCCATGAATAAGAAACCTAAAAGGCAACGATGACGAGAAGAGCATCAAATTCTGCCTTTCTGTTCTTGTTTTTTCTCTGCTTTTTTTCACCCTACCCCATCAATGGTTCCACCGCCTCCTCTTGCTTTTGACCAAGCCTCTTTCATTTTGACTCTGTTGATTTCGTGCTTCGTATAAAATAAAATTAAAAAATGGCCAGGCTTAATTATTCATATATGGAGAATGTTGTCCCTGGCTATAAGAGTGAAACATTATTGAATTCTTAGCGTTGCCTCTTAAATAAAAAGTTCACACTCACTGAATTATATATATCTATATATATATAAATATAGATATTGGGCATCTCTATGTATATATATATATTCACACTCACTGAATTTATATATATAGATATTGGGCATCTCTATGTATATATATATATTCACACTCACTGAATTTATATATATAGATATTGGGCATCTCTATAGTAGATTGGTTTGAGAATTTAGCATCATGATTGTATTCATTCTAGTTTAGATATCTTTTCTATGGTGAAAAAAGTAGGTAGGCCTCAAGCATAACGCACACAACCTATCTAGGTATATACTAAATCTTATGACATTTCACTATAAGAGTGCAATGAAAGGCCAAGACAACATACATTTTAGTCCTAAAGAAAATATTATGAGAACTATACTCTTTTTTTGTAGTTTTCCACTTGTTTTTTTTGGTAGTTATCCTCCAACATTAGTTTTACTAATTATTAAACTTCATAATTTACTTTGATTTGTTTTCTATGTAATTATCTCAAACTCTTTACTCGGGTTTAACATGTTATCTTGGTTGAATTGGATAGTTGTTTTTTTTCCTTTTTTTTATTTGATTTTATTTCCAATTTAATTATTTAATATTGATTTAATTGAGAATTGAGTTTTAAAATTTATTTCATTTTTGCTTTATACGAGTTATCATAGTCTTATAACCTAAGTTATAAGTTAAGCCAATTGACTTGAGAGTTTTTTTTTCTTTTTTTTTTATTATGTTTTTAGTCTTATCTTTCAATATTAGGTTTACTAAGAATTATACCTCATAATTTGTTTCATTATGTTTTTTATGAGGTTTTCTTCATCTCATAACTAGCGTCAAAAGTTTGTTTTGTTGACTTAGTTGGTTTTTTTTTCTTTTTTTAAATTTCATCTTTTGAAAATTAGATTGATTATGAATTAGGCTTTATAATTTTTTTATGTGCTTTTTATGATGTTATTTTAGGGGTGTTTGGAAGTGCTAATAAAAAATTTGAATTGTTTTTCATTTTTATTTTTTACTTTAAATTAATTTTATGGGTGTTTTTAAATCATTAATGTGCTGACATAAAAAATAATTTTTAAAAAATAAATAAAAAAATATTATTTTGATGTATTTCTAAACAAAAAGTATTTTTAAAAACAACCGCAACCATACTCTCAAACAGACACTTAATTTCATGATCTAGGTTTGAAAGATTAATCGGGGTCTACTTGATTCATTTATTAATTGAATATAGTTTCTTTTTTTCATTATTTAACATTGAGATAATTGATAATTGAATTTAGTTTATTCATTATGTTTTTTTATGAGATTTTCTTGATATCATAACTTGGGTCAAAAGTTTGTTTTGTTGACTTGGTTTTTTTTTTTTTTTATCCTTTGAAATTAAATTGATTATGAATTAGGCTTTATAATTTTTTTGATGTGCTTTTTATGAGGTTATTTTAGTCTCATGATCTAGGTTTGAAAGATTAATCGGGGTCTACTTGATTCATTTATTAATTGAATTTAGTTTTTTTTTTCATTATTTAACATTGAGCTCATTGATAATTGATTTAATATATATTTTTTTATTTGCTCTCAATAGGGTTATTGGGTCTCATAACCTAGGTATAAAATTTGACAAGTTAACCTGAGTTGATCTGAGTCAATATAATATGTTGTAGTTTCAATACTTAAAAAAGATGTCATCTTGGTTTTTTTTTTCCAAGTAAATCGGTCATTTGGGTTATTTTTAAACCTATGAAGTCAACTATGTCATATCAAATTATTCTTTATATAGTTTTATTTTTTTCTATAAAAAAAACACATTAACAACACTTGAATATTTGTAATGCTCATAAAAAAATTAATTCGACTTACAACATAACACGAGCAATTATCTAGAAATATATTAAAACTCCTTAAAATTTCATTGTAATAGTGAAATGGTGAAATGCCTAAGCATTGCACATTTTAGTCCTAAGAAATTACGAGAATTGCTCTTTTTTTAGTTTTTAACTCTTTAATCTAATTCCATCATCCAACATCAGGTTTATTGAGTATTGAGCTTTATAATTTTTTTTTTCAAATATTCATTTTAATTTTCTTTCTATAGAGTTATCTTAGTCTTCTCACCTAGATTTGACAAATTAATTTGGGTTGACTCAGGTTATTGTTTTTGTCCTTTTCTTATTTGTCTTTATTTTCAATTTAATAATTAAATATTGAGTTGATTAAGAATTCAACGTTATAATTTATTTTTTATATGCTTCCTATAGGGTTAACACAGTCTTATAACCTGAGTTTCAGGTTAAACTGATTGACTTGGGTTTTTCCTCATCTTTTTAAGGTGGTGTTTTTTTAATCTCATTTTTTAATATTAGATTGACTAAAAATTATACTTTATATTTACTTTAAAGTGTGTTATATAAGGTTTTTTTGGTCTAATAACCTGAGTCACAAGTTTGTTTTATTGACTTGAGTGGTTTTAAATTTTTTATCATTCAATATTGAGTTAATTTTAAACTAAGCTTAATAATTTGTTTTAAGATGCTTTTAATAGGGTTATCTTGATCTCATGACTCAGGTTCTGAAGGTTAACCTAGATTGACTCATCTATTTTTTTTTAGTGAATTTAATTTTTAATTTTATTCTTCATATAATTGACAATAAAGTTTAATGATTTTTTATTTGCATTTTATTAGGTTATCAAGATTTTATAACTTGGATAACAAATTTGAAAGGTTAACCCATATTGATCGAAGTTAATTTAGTATGCTATTATTTCAATACGTAAAAAAATTATCATATTGATTTTTATAAGAGTTAATTATTTTTTTTTGTCTATTATCCTGATTATTTTTGGATCTACTAATTCAATTATGTCATATCAATTTAATCTCTATATAATTTTATATTTTTCTATTTAAAATCACATTCACACCATATATTTCCTTATATTTAGAAAAAATAATCTGAACTTTGTTAGAGAATAATATAAATTATATTCTAGGATCTCATTTACCAGTTTAAGTTTTTATGTGAGATAGTCATTTGACATGGTATTAAAACTTTATTTTGACCCAAAAGTCACAAGTTTGAATCTCACTATCCTAATTCTATTTTATAAAAATCAAGCATAAAGTAATATGATTCTATACAAGTTTCAAGGCCAAAGAAATTTCACTTTAGCAATATTAAAAATTAATATAAATTATATTTTAGGATATTACTTAATTATTTAAATTTTTAAATAAAATTATTTATTGAATAACTCATATATTGAGTGTCCCACCAATCAGCCTATTTTGATCCACATGATTACGACGCTACCACTACCACTTTCTCCATATTTTTTTAAAATGGTCATCCTAATCGTATCTAATCATAAGGCACAAGGCGGGGAGCATCTTGTTGATGGGTATGTACAATCTGTAGAATACGGTGAACTTGCCATGTACATGGCTCATGCATGGCTACACGTATTCCTTGACGAAGTGGGGAAGCTGAACCAAACGACTGGTTTATATATTTTTATTATGTTGTTTTTAAAATATTTTTTATTTATAAATATATCAAAATAAATTTTTTAAAAATATTTTTGATATTAAAATATAAAAATACTAAAAAATAGTAATTTAAAATAAAAATAAAAATATTTTTTAAAAAATATTTTTAAAATATAAGTATCAAACACCACTGTATAACCAACCTCTCCGAATAAGTATAAATTTTCACAAATACTACTGTGTGTTCCTCCTTTCGATGAGAAGCCTCGATCCAATATTTGACCTTTATCTTGACCAGTATCTTCCTTTCCCCTTGCTTTATGTCACATTAATTTTCATCAATAAATACCCCTCCAAACTTACCAACTGCCCCTTCTTGTTCACAACCCTCCCTCCCTCCCTCCCTCCATGCACCTTTTGTTTCTCTGTCTCAAAACAAGCAAGGGTATTTTTCTCGTTGGAACTCTTCACTCCTAGTCCAAAATGTCAGGCATGGCAAGCAAGCGATTAAGTCTCGGTCCTGATCATGTCAATGATAAGCCAGCAATCTTGTTTAAACATGGAAGTGGAACAAGGGTAGCTGGAAACAGGAAGAAGATTGCTGGGATTTTCACTTTCAGGCTTCCTAGAACCTCAAAAGTTTCACCAGCAAGACTTCTAAAGCGCCTCCGAGCTAAGGTTGCAAGAGTCATACGTTTTGTGTCCATGAGAAGGAAATCTTCACGTAAGGTTACTTCATCAAGTTTCCCAAGATCAAGATCAGTTGTTGCGGCAGTAGACTCTCAACGAGCTGAAGCTATTGAAGATTGCATCGAGTTCCTCAACTCTTCATCCTCTTTACATAGGTCAAACTCAATTTCTACAAATTCTTATTAGATTCTGCAGTCATGAGAAAAATATGTATATTAAATGAACAAAACATTCGTATTATTTCATTGATCCTTAGTAGTTTCTTAGTTTCTAGTAGAAAAGTAGGCAAATACACGAGGAATCATCAGCCAAACAAGACAGTAAGTTTCATGTATGACACTTCAACAGCATACAACTAATGGATACATGACCATTCCAAGGGTGGGCCAACCTGGGGGGTCGAGCCTATCTAACACTAAAAGGCTGAATCACTATCATGGCCATTACTGATCAAATGTCCCATGTGGATTCACTTTTTTCATCGTTTTCTTACGAACAAAATTAGCCAGCTAGCTCAATAAACTCTATCCCAAGTAGAGCATGAGTCATGGACTCACAGTTCAGACAATGCTTTCAATAATTGTCCCGTAATCATGTCCAAGCTTTGTTCTTGACAATAATTTGTCTGAACATCATCCGCAGAGAGTTTGATAGACAAAAGTAGAATTATGAGAGAACACACTTATCGCTAATCATTGAATGTTCAGTGACAGCACGCTAGCTAGTGAAAAGAAAACTAACCACTCCAGTTTTAGCACGCTAGCTAGTAAAAAGAGAACTAACCATTCCAGTTTCGCTATCTCATGTGCAAGGAATAGCATCAAATGAGACAATTAACAATCCACTGAGAGCTATCGAAACTTCTCAGATATTGCATAAACTTGAAATTTTGTCATTTCAAAAACTCTATTGTAGGGATGGGCAATTTGGGATCATATGGACATTTAATTCAGGACGTGCATTCGAAAGTAGAAAAAACGTCTGTTCTGAAGCTCGATTCTTAGGAATGTGAGTTGGCTCACGCAAGATTGAGGATGTGTTCAGAACAAGACACTGGAGGACTTCATGTTCCGGGGCAAAGTGGTTGATGTCCAATACAGTGAAATTTCAATCCTTAATTGTGGTTGATTCTTGTATAGTAAGTCGTTAATGACTTTTTTACAGGTTGAAAAAAACACAACTGGTAAAACTTGATAAATTTGAAATTTATAATTGAATGAAGCGAATGTTGAATCATTTGAAAATAGTATTGTTTATATTTTGGTATGTGATTTTGTTTTCAAGATATTGGATTATGAGAGGGATTATTAAAGAGTTGATATGCTTATTTTTGTTTGGATTAAGAAGTTTGAATTGGAACTAAATTGTTAAAACATATGTGAGCCATTGTTTCTTTTTTATTTTATTAATATGGGTATTTAGGCCAATTTACATATATCTTAAACAATTCAATAAACCTTGAAGTTAACGACTATGTAAACTTCTAGTGATCATCATAATAGCTACCACAAGACTCGAACATGAGATCACAGGGGGAATAAATCTTTTAGTTTCAAACTCTTACCACAAGATCTTTTACTATATGGTTAATATGCAAGCCATTGTTGATTATATTGAAGTTTGTTAGTTGGTTGAGTAGATACTGTGAGATAATTAAATGTAATAATTTGCTTACAATTTAATAGTTATTCTTACAATAATCTTAATAACTTCAATAATCGCTTTCTCATGTGTATGGAATAGCATCAAATAAGACAATTAACAATCCACTGAGATCTATCGAAAGTTCTCAGATGCATAAACTTGAATCCAGCTCTCCTATAAGAAAGGGCAATTTGGGATCATATGGAATCTAGCTCTAGAAATCATCATCATACCTGTTGAGGTTCCCTTAAGCTCAAAAATAACATAACAACTTGAACAGTCCATTGAACGATCATTACTACAATCTTTAATGTATGTATGTTTGGAATCATACATGATGTTTTTAACTTTGAAATGATTCTAATAATGTTGACACATTTTATAAGCTAGAGTCATATTTTGAAAACCTGAATTTCAATAGTTAGGTCGACACATCTTCTATTTTTAAGGATCAATGTAAGCCTAGTGTTATGTTTTTAAATAAAAAAAAATATAAATAATAAGACCATGAGTCTCTTATGAGTAGGAACTCGCATGGGATGAACATAATTTTATTTTCAATCTTTATTTTATTTCGATAAGAAAATAATAAATAACGATAAAATTGCAAAGAAACTAAGTGGGGACTCCATTTTATATTTTAGGATTCTTGTTATCCTTAAATAACTAAGTGGAGACTCTATTTTCCATGTTTTCCTTTAAGTTTTTGAAGCTCTAATTTTCATGTCGAGTATGAAAGTATGATGACTCTATTAGGGACACCAGGGTTAAGTTTATATGCATATGTTTTCTTTTCTAATGCTTTTATTGTCAAACATTTTTTTTAATTGTATATATTTATTGATTTTGTTTGTTGTTGTGTTTATGTTTAACCTACTGAATTGAATGTTCATGCATATTATTTGTCAAGTTTTCATACACTTCTCAAAAACCCGATAAACACTCTAGATCCAAGTTCATCTCTTTTAGGATTATATAGGAGAATTTAAGTGGTGGATATGATTTATATCCTTTAATGCTCACTTGGACTTATGCTCAAATTGGAACTTTGCTCAAATTAGAACTCACCTTATATATAGTGTAGTACATAGTAACTCTTGAACACATGTTGCATATGGTTAAGGAGTTGGTTTTCTCCACTAGTAATTTGGATAATCTAAAAACTTTTAAAATCTTTTGAGATAGAATAGGTGAACCAAACCCTTACATGAGCTAGATCTTATTTGTCAATATATCCAGCTCTAGTAATTATTTGCTAACCCTTGATAGTACATGAGTTATATCATGATAAACCATATTCATTAGATATCAGGGTGAAATTACTAGAAGTGAGGATATATTGAAATTACCACTAAGAACACGAAGACTAGGTTAGAAAAAGACAAATATGACGAGGGAGATTTCTTATGAATGAGGTATGAGTCTTGATTACTAGAACAAGTCAAACTTAAAGACATGATGATTCCTAATGTCAGTCATTTATTAGATTGTTAAGAGATATATAGAAGACTAGATTGACTTCCACAAAAATATAGACACATCTCAATTACTTAAGATCGGAGTACAACCCTTATATTTTTAAGTTGTGGTAGGGTTGTGAGACCTAAAATACAAATTTCTTACCTTTGGTTTTGTTGATGTTACCTATATTCTCGAGGAGTTTAGTTTTTTTAGGTTGTCTAAAATTATATTATGAGTAATTATACATGCTAAGAGAGCAAACTTCATCAAAATATGCGTGGTTTACCAAAGTAGACCAAAAGATAGCGAAAGAGAATATGACCAAGCAAGGTTTCAATCAGGGTTGGTTATAAAACACATAGAAACCCATATTCAAAATGAGATTGCATGACAAAGAAAATATAACTCATTTAAGGATATCAGCTTTAAGAATTTAAGATTTAATCCGTTTCTAGTCATTAGAGGCAAGTGGCTTGCAATTTTGCCATAAAAGATTAATTTGAAGAGAAAAGAAGTTTGATCACCAAAACAAAAGTATTGCTTTAATCTATAATGAATATAGGAGGCTATATAGTAATGTAGTGTAAAATTGTTCATCTCACATGTTGGCTTGTAAAATCATATGATTTTACAAGTCAACATATACTTACCAAGCAAAATTTCTTTAAAAACTTGAAAACTAATAAAATCGAATTGAAATTAGTAAACTCATGATTTTCATATTGGTTTTATGTTTTTATTGGAATATAACACTTCAATCTTTTTCTCAAATACTTTTTTATCTATATGTTCAAAAATAAAAGCAAACACAAACTATCAAATCTTTTTATTTCATAAAAAATAAACCTTTTCTTTTTTTCAAGAAAAACAAATCTCTCCCTGAAAACATATATAAGCTTTCTCTCTCTCCCAATCTCTCACCAATCAAACACAAGTCAAAAACATACCATGATAATCTTTTAATTAAGAGAAAGAAGAATAAAAATAGAGTGAGGAGATTCAGTTACAAATAGAGAAAGACATGTCTAAAACTTCAACCCCTTTGATCTCTCATCTTTGATGACAACACTTTACAATACATGTACTAGTAGGAAAAAAAAAAGGTTGGTGTATAAGATTTCTTACAATCCTCTAAATCTCCCCATCACATGAAAAAACATGTCAATAATCATGGTGGTTTTCTTGTGCATGAAGTTAATACACTATCATTGTAGCTGCTAACTTTCAACTTTTATAACAACTTCATACTCCATTATTAAACGTTTATTTTTAAGATTTTAAAAACTAACATGTTAACCTTATTTTGTGTTTATCTTTTAGTTTAATTGTATACTTTGTTTAGATTCATGAGTTACATACTTGTTTGGTTAATTTAATTGTTTGAATGTGATTTTTGATGTTGAAATGTTTGTGTTGATTAAATTGAGTGTTTGTGATGTTAGTGAAAGTTTTAATTTGTGAATTAGATGAAAGCATTTTTATTTGAGCGTGTATGATTTTCATGAAACTTATTTTTGTTCTTAATGTTAAAGAAATAATCATGATCTGATGAATGTATTTGGCTCAAGCAAGATTAAAGATGTGTTAAGAACGAGTCCATGGAGGACTTCATGTTTCGATGCAAATTGATTGATTCAAATAAGGTGAAATTTTATTCTTTAATTGTGGTTGATTCTTGTAGAGTAAGCTGTTAATGATTTTTTTACATGTTGAATTGATTAAAAAACAAGTGCTAAAAATCGATAAATATGAAATTAATAATTGAATGAAGCGAATGTTGAATCCTTTGAAAATAATATTGTTTATATTTTGTAATGTGATTTTGATTGAGTCAACTTATAATAAATTTATACTATTGTTTTTTTATAATAGGGGTGTTTGGGCTAACTGAGACGCACCATAACTAATCTCTGGATCCGCTAAATATCCTACAAGCCTAGTGAGTAAGTAAGGCACTACAAGGATGACATGCGTGCATAGTGAGCTCAAACTCTGGTGTCCTTTCCTCTGCTAGGCCAAGACTTTACTTGTAAATTTATGTCATAGTTTTTTATAACCAGGGTGTCTGGGCTAATTTATGCGCACCACAACTACTCCAAAGACCCAATGAATATCCTATAAATCTAGTGGACAAGTAAAACAACACGATGCTGACAGACGTGCATGGTGGAGCTTGAACCCTGACACCGAGAAAGTGAACAAGTCTTTTTTTCACTAGGCCAAGACCCCATCTACGCCATTGTTGATTATATTAAAGTTTTGTCGATTGAGTAGATATTGTGAGATGATTAAATATAATGAATTGCTTACAATTTAATAATTATTCTTACAATAATTTTTATAAATTTTATAATAATAATAATAATAATAATGATAATAATAATGGTACAACGGTGTAACGATGAAAAAAAACATAACCGAGAAGTTCCATATTACAACAAAAAATAACAGTGGCATCTTTGTAACACAATTAATAAGACAGGGACTGACGACATCATTTGGCTTTCATCAAAATATAAAACGACAACAGAATAGAGATCGGTAGAACCCTGTCTTCGTTACTCCTCGTTCAGGCGAAAACCTAACCCCAAATAATCATCTGATTTGATTTCTAAAAACTCAGTCAAATCAATTCAATAAACAAAAATGGTGTTGGCAGAGTTAGGAGGGAGTATATCCCGAGCAATCCAGCAGATGAGCAATGCTACAATCATCGACGAGAAGGCATTAAACGATTGCTTAAACGAGATCACTCGCGCTCTTCTTCAATCTGATGTTCAATTCAAGCTTGTTCGTGATATGCAAACCAATATCAAGAAAATCGTCAATCTTGACGATCTTGCCGCCGGTCACAACAAGCGCAAAATCATCCAGCAAGTAACCACCTTCTTTCTTACAAATTTTTTTGAATGTTCAATCTTTCTTTTCCCGAATTAATTTAATCCAATTTAATAATAATAATAATTCAGGCAATATTCAACGAGCTGTGCAAAATGTTGGACCCCGGAAAGCCGTCCTTTACTCTAAAGAAAGGAAAAACTAGTGTTGTTATGTTTGTTGGTTTACAAGGTATTTCTATTCTTATTATCTATATTTTCTTGGAATGATTTATTCAGTTTTTTTTTATATAAAAATTAAAACAGGGGTAATGAAATGTTTTTTTTAATATATAATTTAGGGTCTGGGAAAACAACAACATGTACGAAATATGCGTATTATCACCAGAAGAAAGGGTGGAAACCAGCGCTAGTTTGTGCTGATACTTTCAGAGCTGGTGCTTTCGATCAGCTAAAACAGAATGCAACGAAAGCTAAGATTCCATTCTATGGAAGGTAGGTAGGTAGTGATAGTTAATAATTGTAAGTTAGTGAATTCATTGCCTTGTTGTTATGAAAATGGCCGAAATGAAAATTATTGTTTTGTTGGTGTGTACAGCTATATGGAATCGGATCCTGTTAAAATTTCCGTGGAAGGTGTGGAGAGATTCAAGAAGGAAAATTGTGATCTGATAATTGTTGACACTAGTGGGCGGCATAAACAGGAAGTTGCACTTTTTGAAGAAATGCGACAAGTTGCTGAAGCAACGGTATTTTTATTTATTTATTTTGTTAGTTGTTTTACATGATCTGGTTACCACGTTAGTAATCAATGAATGTCATTGGCACTAAAACAAATTTTTTCTTTTCTGTTTCAACACTTCCAGAAACCAGATCTTGTTATATTTGTCATGGATAGTAGTATTGGTCAAGCTGCCTTTGATCAAGCTCAAGCATTTAAGCAAAGTGTTGCAGTTGGAGCCGTGATTGTTACCAAAATGGATGGTCATGCTAAGGGTGGTGGTGCACTTAGTGCGTGAGTATTTCTTGCAGTTTTGGACACACTCTATACACAGTTTGATTATGTGTGTTGAGGAAAGATCTTAAATCAATAAAGCTGGCATTTTTTTTTAAATGAAGATAGCTTAACACCTTTGTTCTATACAGGATTAGCTTCCATATAACTTTAATTGATATGCTGAAGTTGCTGCATTTGGGATTTTTATTTTCTTTTGCATGTATTTCTTTCATGTTTCTATGTCATGTCATTTCCAGTTATTGGAATGAAAAATAGATATTTTTGTTGGAACATTGATACCTAACTTTTGGAATGCTTACAATAGCCATTCCATGATAAAATAATCTTGTTAGTGTTGGTATAAACTATCTTTCCCTCGTGTTTGCTTATATTTAACAAAAGCATAAAAAAGATTTTGCTTTTGGATCACCAACATATATTTCTTGATTCATGCTAAGCTTCCTTTTGTTTAATATTTATACTAATTGTTTTACTACCATGTGTTCAGTGTTGCAGCAACAAAAAGTCCTGTCATTTTTATTGGCACAGGAGAGCATATGGATGAGTTTGAAGTCTTCGATGTAAAACCTTTTGTTAGTCGGCTTTTAGGTTGCACTTTCCTTCTTTCATTTTGACTCCTTTGCTCTGATTATATTATTCTGCATTTGAAATTTTTTTTGGGTGCTCATTATGCTTAAAGTCCTTATATAAAAATGCTTGTCCTACCAGGTATGGGTGATTGGTCTGGTTTTATGGACAAAATCCAAGAGGTTGTTCCTATGGATCAACAACCTGAACTTCTGCAAAAACTTTCTGAAGGGAACTTTACCTTGAGGATTATGTATGAACAATTCCAGAATCTACTAAAAATGGGTCCCATTGGACAGGTTCTCATTCAACTCCTCTCTTAATCTTTGTTAGGAGATGTTCTATTTTTATTATTATTTTTCTCAATTGTGTCGATGGTAAGGGAAAAAAATGTTTGTGACTGGCATCATATCTCATGTAAGTGCTAGTTTGTGGATAGTTGAATAACAATTTCCCATCCACATGCTTAGAGAAAATCTAACATTTTAGGAGAGTTTCTATTTTGTTATTCCTCATCTTGGCTTGGTTCTAATATGAATTGCAGTTTTCATTATCTCTTTTGTCAACTTGTAGATGGAAATGTTTGAAAGCATTAGGTATTTTTGCCTAGGATATTGTCCAATTCATTTAGTTGCACAATTAAACTTTTGTGGACCAGAAATTCTTTATTAGATAACTTGTTAACTACTATCAGATTAGACTCCCAACTTTTTCTTCATGTTGCTTCTCTCAGCTCTATAGTCCAATCTCACAGAAATCACCAGTTCCTGTGAACTTTTGCATAACTTTGTTTTGGCAGAAATATACTTGCTTAGAGATATGTCAGGGGCTTTTTTATCTTCTAATCTCTGATATTCTCAGGAAATCAATAAGATTAACCCGATATGCAAATAATGGATGACCTTTTATCTACAAGAACATGCTCTTACATCATGTTCTAAAAATGATACAAGTTATATCCCATTTAGATACAAGAATCCAACACTGGAAACTGAATTTAGCTTTGATAGCAATTCATTTAGACCTTCCCTATTTTTTCTCAGAAGGGAAAACTTGTAGCATGAAAAAGAAAGAAAGGGAAGTCTTATGCATTTCTTATCCAATTTGATTGCTGCTTTAGATACAGGTCTGATTTGATTTGCTGCTTTAGATACAGGTCCGATTTGATATGCTGCTAACCACACTATAACTTCTTGTATGACTGCTATACCTCAAAGAATAAAAAATGAGAGAAGCTAGAGAACTGTGAGAGGGAGGCAAATGGTGCAGAAAAAAAACTGAAAAGAAATGAGAGAGAGCTTTTCATCTGTCCCAGATTAGTTTTATACAGGTGCATGAACTTTTTGCATAAACAATTCATGACACACTAAGTTGAACCATCCAATTAAATGAGTTGGGCCGGCGATAAACAATAGTACCATTCAAGGCTCGAGTGTAGTGATGTTACTGCCCATGCTGACTGAAATGCCTAGTTCTCTCTCCCTCAACCCTTTCTCTCCTTCCATTTATTTGAGTTGAGACTTTCAGTTTAGTATTCCTATGGTCTCCTTGTGTAGGTGTTTTCAATGCTTCCTGGATTTAGTTCTGAATTAATGCCAAAAGGCCGAGAAAAGGAAAGCCAGGCAAAGATTAAGCGCTACATGACCATGATGGATTCGATGACTAATGAAGGCAAGTAATGCAATTGATATATTCATGTCAATTATGTTGTCTCTTGGACATTGAAAACATAATTGTTGATTGAATCTATGGGGTTTCTTATCTAATAACTATTGCTGCTGATCTTTTACAGAGCTGGATAGTTCAAATCCCAAGCTTATGAATGAGTCACGTATTATGAGGATAGCACGGGGTTCTGGCCGTTCAGTTAGAGATGTAATGGAAATGTTGGAAGAGTACAAACGACTTGCAAAGATCTGGAGCAAAATGAAGGGACTTAAGATTCCAAAGAAGGGTGAAATGAGTGCCCTTTCTAGAAATATGAATGCACAACACATGAGCAAAGTTCTCCCCCCACAGATGTTGAAGCAGATCGGTGGTATGGGTGGCTTGCAAAATTTGATGAAGCAAATGGGTTCTGCCAAGGATATGATGGGTATGTTTGGAGGTGGGGACAAGTAAATGTGATTAGAAGTTTAGGAACTATAAATGAGTTAAATTGGTTTTTATCTATGACTAAGCATTACCTGGCTTGATAGGAAGAGATATGGAATGGTCTAATGGGGAAATGATGCCTCTAACAGTTTTTAGCAGGCATTCTTAAAAGATTAATGCCTTTGACTTGCTCGATTCTTTTTTTTTTTCTTTTCTGAAACAGCGGTGCAGTCTTGTAACGGTAACTTTGGCTGTTGAAGTTTTTTCTGTTTTATTTGTATTTATTCAAGGCTGGTGGAAAAAAAAAAAAAAAAAAGATTAATGCCTTTGACTTGCTCGATTCTTTTTATAAAGGAGGGATGATGTAGGGCACAAGATGTACTAGTGAGAATTTTGCATGATAAATCGCGTTTTTTTCCTGTCAGATTTCCCTGCAAAGATGTCAGGTAAGAATTTTGCTTTCTCACTATAACTTGATATTTGCTCTGCTGTGTTGCCCGTTATATCTTAATGTCATCTGGAATCCCTTACCTTTCGAGTTGACGGGTCAATCGCTTGCAACTATAAATATTGCCAGAGGCCATTTATCAGGACTGGGATAGGAAAAACCTTCGCCAAAAATCTCCAAGTTATGGAGTCTATGTCTGTCTTGTTCGCAAATCTATGATTTAATTAAAATAAAAATTATTAAAAAAGCATGATTGACTTGTGCCTTTTATTGACTTATGCCTTTTGGTCTCTGCACTTAAGAGGCAAATCGTTGCTCTGTCTTTCACTGTGCATCAAAAGCGTTCCGATGTGATCTTCTTGGTGGTCAAGTGCGCATGTACAATGGCGACATTGTTGATCTCAAGTGATTTATTTTATTATTATTGTTAAAATATAAAGATGTCTGCTCGTTTATTTTGTATATCCAATTCGATTTATTTTTATTATTATCAAATAAATAAAGTATAAAACCCCTAATTAAATGAAAATCGCATGTTTAGTTCGGGATGGTTACATGATCAGAGATACCTCAGGGTGAAGAGGATGCATTCTTAACCAAATTATCATGCTCCACAAATAAACAACCAAACCATAATCACATATTAGCAACTACAAATCGAGATTTGTTTTAACTTTTAATTGAATAGATTCTCGATTGGTTTCAAGAAAAGATCTTTCTTACCACTAACATCTCCTACTGGTGCGAGAGCATGGGCGCCGAGAGGGGAAATTTGAGTTCTTGGGAGCAAAAATGGTGTCTTTAAATTCTATATTTAGCAAACATACAGTCCCACAATCTTAGATTAAAAGTTCACATTGCTAGTACATGAAATGATGAGTTAAATAGAGCAACAAGAAAACGTCAAAGCACTAAAAACACCAATTGCCCATTTCAAGTTGCCAACAAAAGGGTTTCCATTACACTATTTTCCTATGAGCATGCACAGACCAAATACATATTCCATGGCCGTAATCAGATAGCATTGCAAAAGACAATCGTTATTGTTGCCAATCCTAAGAAATACGTAGCATTGTAAAATTCAAGGGAAAAAAAATTGAACACACAAAGGTCAACACATACCAGTGAGATATCCTGAAAGCCACCAATTACAGCAGCTGCATATCATCAAATTCTTTAGTATCTGAGAAAACCCAGTGCCATTTTAACTTTAATAATGCTAAATTAGCACACTAAACCAAAATTGCATCAGAAAAATAAGAACTTTCCCACACTTCAAGACCCTCTACATTTTCCCTACTGACAAACAACCTATCTCCACCACCTTCAATTCTCCTTATCACCCCTCTCTTTGAATCCTCCTCTTTATCCACAAAATTTCTCCTATACAACCCCTCTCCATCTCCGTTATTTTCTTTTGACCAAACCTCTAAACTCCCTTCTCTTCCTACAAAAACCTGGCTCTTGTAACAATGTAGCACACAATTACTTGCACCACCAATAAATCTCATGCTAGGGTTCTTCTCGTTAATATAGACCCACGGATCATCCCCTAACCTGCGCAAATCTGCCACTGCTAAATCACCAGACTTTGAGCAGACCTTGAACAAAGTCAACCCACCCACGTCAACGTCCACGTCCGCAAACGAATCTCCGAACCTGCTGCTTCGTCCCGAACCTGGCTCACTCGTCTCCCAGACCACCTCACCAATGCGCGGGTCCCACATTCTAATATACCCTGAATATCCAAACGCCCCGCATGTAACCGCCGATCCGATTATCGCGCCGGTCTCCGGAAGCCACGTCAGCTTCCCTGGGACCATGTTCTTGGAAGCGCTCCCCGATTGTCTGGTGATCTCTGATGATATCTGAAGCGTTGATTTGTCTATCGATAGTATGCAGTTCTCTCTGTGTGGACAGTCGAAGGAGGCGAAGATTTGACTTGATGAGTCAGCGATTGAGCAGACTCGCGCTTTGTAGATTCTCGGATCGGTCGAGTCAGTCCAGTGAATTGACTCGATGTAACGCGCGGTGGAGAAATTGTAGAAATGGATCCCCGGGGAGGATTCCGAGCCGGCGGCGGCGACATCGGGCCATACGTGGCGGATAGAGGTGATATCTTCGAGATGCGTGCGGACTGTGGATAGGTGGGTTAAGTTGTGATCATAGAAGGAGATTTGCCCGCCGTGAGCAATGCAGACAGAGCCGTCGTCTGCAGCCGCGGTGAATGAGGACACAAGGCCATCAGAAGCGGGGCAGATGGTGGACACGATTGAGGCGTCGATTCCAGAGAGAGGAGGAGGAGAGACGGCGTAGCGGAGGTGCGAGTCAATACCGTAGTAGAGAGCCTCGTCGGCGAGTTCTTGCTTGGAGAAACTGCATGCAGTGGAGGGGAGACGGTTGGAGCGGAGTAGAGAGAGGAGGACGGAGAAAATCTCCGGGTCGCGGTCAACGAAAATCGGGTCATGACCAGGTCGGGTCGAGAGAGTGGATAAGAGTGAATCCGGACCGCCCGATTGGAGTGTGGATATTGTGGTTTCGAAAAGCTTGCCTCCAACGTTGAGCTTGATACGATCGCTGGGGAGGGTATTGGGGGTAGAATTGGAAATTTCGTTTTCCATATATGAGAGAGGTTGGTAACAGTAGAGGAGGAAGATGGCGGGTCTGGGAAGGAAAGAGATGGAAACAGGAGAAGGGGCTGCGTAGAAACTGACTGAAATACCCTTGCTTACGGTTCTGTGGTCTGCAAAGAACAATGGATGGTTTAGTCATTGGAGTCTTATAACAATTTTAGATAAGGTATATAAAAAAGGGTTAATTACCATGTTTGCTGGTGTCCTCGCAACTCATTTAGATATTTTATATTATATTTAGAAAAATCACTTAGATTTGTCGTACTGTAGAGGAATATTTTTATACCGATTAAAACAAATATACGAAGAATGCAACTATATTTTTTTTTCATGGAAGAATATATAGACTCAAGGTATAGATATAAATAAAAAATAAATAAATAATATAATTATATAATAAAAATAAATATTAAAAGTAAATGAATCAATTTGAGCTCAAAATAAAATTATCGAATCTATAAAGAAGAGTTATAGCATTTCAGTCGATTTGCAATAAAATAGCACCCTATTTTCTAAATAACAAGACTAAATAATAAATAAACATAAGGAAAATTAAAAAAAAAATATCAAAGTAAATTCAACAAAAAAACAATAAGTAAAAAGAGTAAAAATAACCTGAGTCATTTTAAAAATTAGTAAAAACTTTTATAGAAAGAAAATAAATAAAACAACATAATCTGATATCTAATTGAATAAAGACTAAAAAGCTGAAATAATATTATCTTAAATAGTAAAAAAAAAAATCAAGCGAACCTAGACACGTCTTCTAAATTGAGGGTAGCCTTCCAAACTCACAACTTGTTAAATTCTAGAGTCTTATCAATTAAGATCCTTTTTTTGAGATTAAAGTTTTTTCAATTTCATCATTCAATAATGAGTTTATTAATAATTAAATTTTATAATTTTTTTTATTTAGGGTTATCATGATCTCATCTCAAGTCACATATTTAGAAGGTTAACTAAGGTTGACGTGATGCAAACCAAGGAGTTGGACATATTAATCACACACTTAGAAACGAAGCTGAATTTGCACAAAACCCATTGTCACTTCTAAGTGGTCTAGTTACAAGATTTAGAGCTAAACATTTCAAAGAAGCACTAAATGAGCTAATCCAAAAGATTTAGGCTAATCCTAAAAAGACCAACATGGGCTTAAATAATAATTCGGTTATAGTTCACATCATCAAAGCAATTGAATGAGCAAATTAGCATACAAAATGTGACCAGCATGGTCTAACCATCAAAGGACATGAATTTCTTAAATTTCAAGGATCTTAAATAGAAAAATAAACTTGACTTTGACTTGTTATATTAAATACATTGAATTTAATCATTTAGAAGTTCAAGAGGCCTAAAAAACATGAGGACTTGTTTATGTTGATATTTGTGTTGGTTTAAAGCTTTAGTTATGACTTTTTCTATTCTTAAATGGTTGTTTTAAATATATAGATGAGTATTTTTGAATTTGAAAAAACTTATTATATTTTCAGAATTTATCATCATTGTGAGATTTTGTGTTCCTCTTCATTTTTAAAAGTACTTTTGAACTTAGCAAATTAATCATGTGGCGTTCAAATAATCAAACTTGTCACCTTGACTGTTGAGGAATTCTTAGTTTCTCTTGGTGTGGTGCTTTAATCCTTCATAGTCTTGATTTTTATCTAGTTAGATGACGGATCAAGACTCAACCAATCTTGTTCACATGATCTTGGGGTTTAAACCATCATTACTGTCGAGTTTCATCATAATTGTTGGTGGAGTTCATATCATTTGATATTAGATCTTTGGTTCTACGTAAGTTTGACTATTTTTCATTATTGTTTTTTATATTTAGTTCCATGATGTAGAAAAAAGAAACAAAAAAAAATCATAAAAAAACCTCTTCTTTTCAATTTTTTTATTTCTCACCTTATTCTAGTTTTTTACCTTTTGATTAGTTTTGATTTTGAATTGTTAGTAGATTGTTTTGAATTAGTTTCTTAAAGTTTGATTAAGAAATAAAGAAAACCCAAAAGAATGGATAAAGGCAAGAGTATGTAAACCATAAGAGGGTAAAAGTTTTTTAGAGTGAAAAACACGAGTGTGGGTGTATCAATTCTTGAGTGAAACAAGTGATGGAATACATGATTCAAGGAAAAAAAAATGTTGTTTGTTAATCTCAAAAAGTGCACCTTCTGCATGGATAAATCTTTTTTCTTGGTTTTATTGTTAGTAAGAAATGAATTAAGGTGGACGATGAAAAGGTTAAGACAATCCAAGAGTAGCCAATGCCTACAACAATCAACCAAGTAAGGTGTTCCCACTGCTTAGCTAGCTTCTACAAATAATTTGTGCATGATTTTAGAAGTTTAGCCATGCTTCTTACTGAAGTCATCAAGAAAAATGTTTCGTATAAGTTGGGAAAGGAATAAGAAAAGACCTTTAATCTGATTAAATAAAAAGTTAACTAATGCACATTTATTTGTTTTACCTAACTTTGCTAAAACTTTTGAAGTTAAGTGTGAAGCTTCAAGATTAAGTATTAGAGTTGTTTTGATGCAAGAAGACCATCTAGTTACTTATTTCAGTGAAAAGTTGAATAGGACAACCCTAAATTACCATACTTACAATAAGAAGATGAATGCCTTAGTAAAGTCTCTGAAAAAATGACAATACTATCTATGACTAAAAGAATTTGTGATTCACACAGATCATAAGTCTTTGAAGCTTTTGAAAGGACAACAAAGGTTTAAAAGACACCATGCTAGGTGGGTGGAATTCATTGAAACATTTCCTTATATGAATGGATACAAGTAAGGTAAAAAAAATATGGTAGCTAATGCATTGTCCTAAAGGTATGATTGATTTTTTATTTTAGATATAAAACTGCTTGGCTTCGAATACATTAAGGATTTGTACGCAGAAGATTCTGATTTTGTTCAATGCATGTGAAAAAATGGCATTTGGTAAGTTTTATAGGCATGATGGATTTTTATTTCAGGAAAATAAATTGTATGTGTCTATATGTTCTTTACGTGAATTGTTTGTGAGAGAAGCTCATGGTGGTGGTTTTGATGAGTCATTTTGGTGTAGCTAAGACTTTAGGATTATTGCATGATAATTTTTTTCCTCATATGTAACGTGATGTGGATAGAATATGTGAGAAGTGTATCACTTGTAAAAATATCAAGTCTAAGTTGAAACCTCATGGTTTATACACCTTTTTACCAATACCTAGTGAACCTTGGACTGCTATTTCATGAATTTTGTTCTGGGATTACTGAGGACTATGAGGGGGAGAGATTTAGTTTTTGTGGTGGTAGATAGATTTTCCAATATAACACACTTCATTGCATATCATAAAACAGATGATGTATTACATATAGATGATTTATTCTTCATTGAAATTGTTAGATTATATGGCATGCCTAGGACCATTGTTTTTTATAGAGATGCAAAGTTTTTGAGTTACTTTTGGAAGACTATATAGAAAATTGATATCAAAGTTATTGTTTTCTACTACTTGTCATCTACAAATGAATGATCAAACTGAAGTGGTGAATAAAACTTTGTCTTACGTGCTATCATTTGAAAGAACTTGAAAACATGGGAAAAATATTTGTCAGATGTTGAATTTTCTTATAATATAAGTATACATTCTACAAATAACATGATTCATGAAAAGACACAATTAAACATTGAAAGGAAGACTAAATAATATGTCCAACAAGCTAACAAGGGACAAAAGAAGGTAATGTTTAAACCAAATGATTAGCTTTGGTTGCATTTAATGATGAATCATTTTCTAGAGAAATGATGTTCAAAACTCCTACCTTGAGGTGAGAGACCATTTCAAGTAGTGGAGCACATAAATGATAATGTCTACGAGCTTGATTTACTAGGTGATTATGGTATCAATGCAAGCTTTAATGTTGTTAACCTATCTCCTTTTGATGTAGATACTGGTTTGAGGACAAATCCTACTCAAGAGAGGGAGAATGATGCAAATCAAGAAGCTGGACATATTGATCACTCATTTGGGGTATGTGTTTTACATTATGATGTATACTTCGAGTATTAAATTAAAAAATAACAATAGCAATAAATGTTAGGAACTATCTATACAATTTATTACATGAGGGTTTAAAATTAAATTATAAAGTATATCTTCAAACATTAATTATACATGGTAGAAAATAAATGTGATGGTAAAGTGTGAGCGCTAAAATTGATATAATTTAACCAGATAAAACAAATAATTCTTCATAAAAAGAGATCTGCTTTAAATCTTAGAAAAGATTAATGAGTAAAAATATGACCTAGTAAAATAATCAATCAACAATTTAGCTTACCATAT
This sequence comes from Salix dunnii, assembly GCA_015731905.1. Classification (NCBI taxonomy): domain Eukaryota; kingdom Viridiplantae; phylum Streptophyta; class Magnoliopsida; order Malpighiales; family Salicaceae; genus Salix; species Salix dunnii. The sequence continues at coordinate 12,147,153 of CM027674.1, forward strand.
ATAGGGTGCATTAGGGTGATTCCTTTTCTCTTTGCACAATTAGTTTATTAACCTAAATTCTTACAGACTATTAAATTTTCTAGTGATTATGATACTAGGTGACAACTCTTTCAAAATTATTATTTTATAATTAATCTTATAATCCTACAATCCAAGAGAAAAACCTATGAATTGATGCCATGCATGCTAGATAACTATGATTATAACATTCACCATTTTATAATCATCATTACTCTCACCATTATTATTAGCATCATAAATGTTACAATCATATTCATATAATTTTTTAAAAAAATTATTATCATCTCTTAAAAAACTATAAATGAAAAAAAATAAAAATAAATCAATTTGTAAAGAAAAATGATTTCTAAAAGATCTTTAATAAGAATATTTAAAGCTCATTACAACCCACACCATAATCCAACCAATTTATTATGCATAGTCCAAAGATCTACAAAAACCACCTAAATCTAAAAAGATAGGAATCATGGGATTGAGATTGACCTTAAATGGGATTGGTTTCTCCCTAAACTCTATAGGAAAAAATAACTTAAAGAACCTAAAATTGTTGGTGAAGGGTGTAGGCACTCTTGCTAATAGAAAGCAACCAAAATGAATTAGATTATAATTAACATATCAATAATGGTTTGAAATCTTTGAGTTTCAAACTATGCCGTAACATTTAGTTACTATTATAGGATAATGAATACAATGATAATATAAATGTATAAAAAATATATCTTTGAGATGATTTTAAAGTGAATTTTTATACATTTAAAATAGAAGGTACGAAAAGAACATGTCTCCAGATGCAATATTTTATTTATATTTTTTTAAGAATATCCTTGTAAAAAACTCATAATTTTAAAATTATTCAACCAATACATGTAAAGATAAAAATTATTAGTATTATAGTCTTAAAACCCAATTTAAGGGTCGCTCATGGAAAAAGCTTGGGTCATGAGTTGGATTGACCTAGAATAAAAGTGAGTATTGTCATAATTTTATGATATAAGTGATTATTATCATAATTTTAAATCTTGAGAAAATCTTGAGTCGTTACTCAAGTCTCGAGTAATATGATAGGTCGACTTGTGTCACAACAAGAATAAGAATGATTACTATCGAAGTCTTAAAATCTAATTTGAGGATTGACTAAGAGCAATATCCATGTCAGAGTGGAGTTGATCGTTAACTCAAGTAGTAATGATAAAATAGTTATTATCGTAGTCTTAAATCTTACTTGGGAAGTTTGAGTCACATGTTATGAGAATCAACCTAGGTGATCCTAATTTACATAAAATAAAAATGATTGTTATCATAGTTTTAAAATTTAATTTGAAATCAACATGAAACAAGATTTATCATATATTAACTAGGGTCAATGTAAAAACAAAGTTTTTTATTATCTTAGTCTTCAAACTGAGTTTAGGGTCAATTTGAGAAAAAAAGTAGGTTAAATAAAGTCAATCTTTTCTTTACTTTTTCTTAAACTTGTACAAGTCATGGCACTAAGTCAACCATTCATAATAATTTTGGTTTTATAACTAAGATAATTATAATATTATTAATTTCAACACCTAATAAAACATACAAGTAAATAAAATAATATGTAATTATTTTTTAAAATATGTAAAGTGGATAACAATATATTAAAGGTAATATAATGTTTTTTTATAATTTATTACGTTTTGTTCAGGATAGCCCAACGAGATACTAAAATAGTTAATTTATCGTATGCATTACTATCCAATTCAACTCAATTCTATTCAACCAAAAGCTGTTGACACGTGGCTCATGTACTTGACTGTGTACAGGACCCAAAATCCTCATTCTCCGGCGCATACGTACCCCACTGATGAAATCTACCGCGTTGCGAATAATAAATGATGTGTAATAAACCTCAATTACTGAATTTTAACCGTGTTTTAAAATTGTTTTTAAAAATTTTTATTTTATTTTTTATTTTAAATTAATTTTTTGAATGATTTAGATCATTTTAATCTATTAATAATAAAAATTATTTTTAAAAATAATAAAAAATATTTTTTTTAAAAAAAAATTATAATATTTTTTTTTAATGAAAAATACTTTAAAAAATAATATTAACTATACTTCCAGAAAGATCAAATAAGTTTGTTGAATGATTGATATTGTGGTTAAGATTATTTTTTAAATTTTTTTTTATTTAGAAATCTATAAGAAATAATATCATTTTATTTTATAAAAAATATTTTTTATATTCGTATATGAAAATAATGTAAAAAAATTAATTTAAAATAAAAAATATTTATTTTTAAATATAATGACAAATAGAACTTTGGATACGACTGAGCAGATGATCGGCGTTAAATGGCATCTATGCGAGAACCAATCCAAATACTGAAGAGAATAAATACTTTGCTGCCAAGAAAAATAAATAAATATCATGAATTTTGTTTGATCTGTAGTTCTGTACCCCTACCAATTTATGTTGATGGGCCGCACTGCAAAACTGAGCAGTGTCAGTAATCCTTCAATTTTGGGACAAAAACTTTTCTTTTCCCCCAAAAAACATAGAAATGGTAAGGACTAAGGAGATGTCTTCGAAGAGTCTGTAATTATAACACATAACACAATTTAAAGGATATCTAGAAGAGATATTGAATTCATACAGTAATGAATAATAATTTTTATTATTCATCTAGATTTATTATTCATTATGGATTGGAATAGGATTGGAACAATGAGTTTATGATTTTGCCCTTCTGTTTACTATGCTTTTATCCTTGGATCTAGGAGTATTTTTTATTTTTTGATATCCAATTCACTATAAAATAATCATAATTCTCATATATAAGATAAAAATACACAATTACCGTCAAGGGCATAAAGGTTATTGCATTTTTTTAAAAAAAACTAAATACAAAAATACCTTCATATAAGACAAAAATACACTGTACACGCGGAGTTCAGTAGGGTCATTGCATTTTTTTTTAAATGGCCAAATACAAAAATATCCCCATATAATATAAAATCCATGAGCTGTCTGTAGGGGTGTGACGGTAATTTACCAATTTGTAATTATATTAACTGTTGAGTTACTGTTAGCGCTTGTTGCACGCGTTGTCTTTTTTTGCACCCACGCGGGTTTTGGACGGTGCGTACAACATTGTACGACATCAAAAAATGCTATATTGGCGTCTATAATGATTCTCCACCATGTAATGTTCCTCCCAATGCGGTACATTGGGTTCTAAGGTAGCCGAAGACATGTAGGTAGTCGGTTGAAGTTCCCCTCCTTTCTCTCTACTGTGTGCAAAATTGCACGTCAACCCCCGTTGTTTGCTAGATTTTCATTGTAGTCCCTAATCTTTCGATTGTTTGTTGTGGTCTTATTTTTGTTATATAGGTTTTGATTTGTTTTAATTTTGTCATTCAATTGAAATTGATTATATATTGTAGTTTCATTTCGGTCCTCGGTCCTTTAATTTCCCGATTGGTTTGAAATTCTTAATATTTTTGATCTCAAAGTTTTAATTTATTTCAATTGTATCATTCCATTCAATTTGATTGTATATTTTAGTTTCTTTTCGGTCCTCAATCTTTTAATTTCCGGTTTCGTGTTAAACTCTTTAATTTTTTCTATACCAAAGTTTATGTTTGTTTTAATTTTATCCTTTAAATAAAATTTATTGTATATGTATTTTTCATTTCGTCCCTTATACTTTTAATCTTGAATTTTATTTTAATTCTTTTATTTTTTTAAACATATATTTGTTTTTGTTATATATGTGTTTTTTTTATTTCTTAAATGGTTCCTCTTTTTGTTTATGTTTATATATACATGCTCTTAGTTTTTATTTTTAATTTTTATTATTTTCACTGTTATTAGGGTTGTTTGTTTTTAATGTTTAAATTTTAATTTATGTTTGTGATCATTTGAAAATTAATATTTATTATTTTTCCTCTTTTTTTTATTTATTCTTGAAGTCAAATATTTTTTTTAAATCTAATAATATTTATTTTTTTCATTTAATTTGTTTTTTTTAATTTTTTTATTAATATTTTTAGGTGTTGAAATTTCTAATTATTATAGAGAAGGCATTGAAAATAATGGTAATGATTATTTGTGAGTTTTTTTTTTCTTATAAATATGTGAGACTAATTATATATTTTGATATTTATTTAATACTAGCTCCTTAAGAGATATATATATTGTTTTTGAAAAAAAATATTATAAATGTTCTAAAATACTTTTAATACAATAATATGAGGAATAAATCTTATAAAATTAAAAAATAATTTAATTTCTTTTTCTAACAATAATTATGGTGTCATCAATAGTATGAAATAATAATTAAAAAATATGAATTATTTATAACAATATTTACAACGACAACTATAATAGTTGTGATAATTTAATAATCATGATAATAAAAATGACAATAATAATCCAAATAATTCATCAATCGATGTTAATTTTTAAATGTTGTCTTTTACGGTGTTTTATGTATGATATTTCAGATATAATATTACATGGATAAAAAATATATGAAGCTACACATAGACAAAACATGTGAAAAACTTTGGTCAAATTATCTAAAAATAAAAAATATATGAGTCACTTGCTCTGTGTTTTGCCGCAGACAAAATCAAATTTTATAACATGTGAAAAAATATTAATGGTTCATGATTTTTTTAATAATGCTATACATTAGAGTAAAATAATCAATCTACAAGTCTTTTAATTATTTAATTCTTTATTATATTCATTTGATTATAAATAATACATTTAAAATAATGACAAATATTATTTTAAAGGTTTGTTCTCTGAAAATAATTATATATATTCTGGTATTTGTTCAATATTAATGCCTTGAAATATATAACAAATAATTAACAACTAAAGATTAACTATAGACCACCAAAGGTGAACTTTATTTTTTAATCAAAGTTACATTTAATACAAAGATAAATTCTAATAAAAATTAAAAGTCATAACTAAGATTATAGATATATAAATACAAATAAATTATTTAGAATTATACCAAAATTACTGGGAAAAAAATGGATCAAAACAAAATAAAATAAATAAAAGATTTATTTATTTTTTCCATACAACACTTTTAATTTTTTTTTAATTTAATCTTTCGGTTAAAATTATATATATTTTTTGTTTTCATTTTCACCCATATACTCTTAATTATTTATTTTAATTTCTTTATTTTTTAGATATATTTCTAAATAGTCCTTATTTTTTTCAATGTTTATATATATGCTCTTAATTTTAGTTTTTAATTCTAATTATTTTCTCCTTTGTTTAGGTTTATTTCTTAGAAAAAGTTAATCTTTAGATTTTAGGTTATTTTGGTTAAAATATGACTTTTGTAATACTTTTATGTATAATATTTCAGATCTAATATTACATAAATAAAACAAAGATGTAACACATAAACAAAATGGATAGACAAATTTGCCTAAGTTTTTTACAATTAAAAAAATATACAAACCACTTTTCCTGCGTTTCAATTACAATGTTCCTTTTAGGAGAAAAAAAACTCATTCCTAATAGATTTTATCTATTATAATTTTACTAATTAAATATTAAGGTAACCAATTACAACACTAAAAAAATCAATTAATTTTCTACTTAGAAAAAAACCCAACACAACATTTAAGCAAGTTACCTTGTTTTCTTTATATCATTTACATAACATAAATAGATAAAGAAATATACCTTATGTATTAATATTTCCTGGTCATATTTCCTACATTTTAAGATGATACAATTTTAATTATTCATGTTGTTTAGGAATTTGACTATAATATCATAATGATTATAGTTATGTTCATTTAAAAAGAAATATTAATAGATCATATACCCATAAATATGTTTAAATAACGTTTTATTTTTTTCAATTTCACTTTTTTTTTTAAAAAAAATTATTGATTGAAATTGAATTAGAAGATTTCTATCTTGAAATACAAATCAAAGATAAAAAAATATTTTTTAAAATATATAATATATTTTATTTTCTTGATACATATAGAATTTAAATTTTTAATTGTTTTGAATTTTTTAAATAAATAATATTGTATCATTTCATTTCATGATTTTATTAAAAAAATTAACTTAATTGAAAAATAAAAGAAAATCAAATATTACACAAGTGAGTTTCTATATTATTATAAATTTTTTAGCAACTTGAAAACTATTATAAGTTGATCAAGCATAAAAGATAAGTTCCTTTTGTCGTAACCCAATTTTGGGTCATTCCCCAAAACTACCCGAAAATAACAAAAAAATAAAATAAAGGGGTCTGATGTCAGCAGGAGAATCGAGGTGAAATTTTGGGATGTTTCCAAGAGCTCGATTGTATCCCTTTTGTACCCAGAAATAAAGAAAATCACAGATTAAAGGTCAAAATAATTTATTATCAGATAAATCTGTGTAAAAACTAAGTCAAAAAAATATAATTATATTTTTACGGGCCAATTTGATCTAATTGTTAGTTAAAATTGTAATTATATTTGGAGAATTAATTTAGGGTCCAGTTGAAGGATTTAACTATACTTTAAATTGGTCAAATTAATTTTACTAAAGGCTTTGTTAATAAGAAATCAGTTTCCTAAATTTAATTTGGGTTCAGTTGGTGAAATTGAAATTTTTGGAGATCAATCTGATTTTTTTCGAAGTCAGTTATGCGAAATCGGGGGCTGAATTGAATAAATTGAGAGTTTAATGTTGATTGAGGATTAAATCGCGAAAATCAGGAACCAAGGACCAGAATAAAAAGATCGTGCAAAGCTAAGGTTGATATTGAATTTTGATGGGATATAATTATATAAAATCACAAGTTTAAAATCTAATTGGGTGCAATTAAAGAAATTATAAAGGACCAAATCATACTTTTTTTTTACCTTCTTAAAATTTTAAAATCTGCATTAAAAAAAATGCACTATTCCGACGTGCATTTTGCATGGAATTTCCAGGCGCATTGATCACGACGGATCAATAAAAAATTCTTCCTATATCAAACGTGATTCCCTTCCCAAAGTATCTCCAACAAAATTGATTTCCTAATTCTCCTCCCTGTCCTCCTGATTCTCCTCTAATTGATATCAATTCGATGCATTAAACGTCGGGTCTTCTCTGCTATAAATAACAATGCACGGTAAAGAGCAAAAAAAGAAAAAAAAACACAGGAAACAAACGTAGAAAGATAGAGATTTGCAGAGCCATTTACATAAAATTTTTGAGTTAATCTTTTTCTCTCCCACCTCAAGCTTCAGCCCTCTGCCTTTCGCATTTTCTCTTCGTTTTCGTTCAGCCATTCTCTCTCTCTAAAAAAAACAGACCACTGCTCTCTCTCTCTCTCTCTCATTGTCGGTGCAGCACTCCAGCCACTAGCTCAGGCCACCCAACTTCACCTTTATCACCACCAGGCTCTCCACTTTCTCTCCAGCAACTCAGCCATCATTTCAGGCGAAGGCAGAGGCAACATCCATCGTCAACTGCAACACCACCCGACAGCTTCCAATGTCAACTCCGGCCACCACAGGCCTCCATTTTCGACGCCACCACGAGCAGAAGAATCACCTCGATCCCCTCTACCCAAAGGTACTAACCGTTTCTCCTTTTGTCATACTCGAAAATCCCCATGTTATTGTTCATCTTCTTCATTTTACGTAAAACCCCGATTACTGTTTGTGAACAGTAACCGGGTCGGGTCGGGCCGCGCACAAAGCCCGGCCCGAACAAGAAATAAGTACGGACTGGAAGCCCAACCCTGGATAAGAACGGGCCTCTGGCCCGTTTTGACGGGAGGCCCAGTCAGTGAATATTGGGCCGAAGCCTAGACCCAGGCGGGCTGCTAGCCCGCCAGTAAATAAATAAAATAATAAAATAATAAAAAAATAAAAAAGATATATATAAAAATATATAAAAAAATGTTTTTTTTTAGGAAAATATTTAGAACAAAAAAAATATGTTATTTTCTTGCATACGGCCAATACACTAGCATATTTTAAAAAAGAAATTGTTTTTCTTTCAAAAAAAAAAATATTATCTTGGGTTTTGAAGAGAAAAATATGTTTTAGCATTGATTTCACAAAGCAAAAAATCATTTCTTGCATTTTTGGATTTTACAACATGTTTGTAAAAACTTTTTTTGGTGATTCGTATTATTCACTGTCGGTATTTGGATAAATAAATCCTAAGGGGTTAATATCCAAAATATTCGGCGGGAATGATATGCTATTATCCACTGTCGATATTTGGATAAATAAATCCTAAGGGATTAATATCCAAAATATTCAGCAGGAATGATATGCTATTATTCACTGTTGGTATTTGGATAAATAAATCCTAAGGGGTTAATATCCAAAATATTCGGCAGAATAATATCCCATTCATCATTTAACCAACATATTTTTTTTGAAATCATAACAAATCATAACCAAACAACACCAAGCAGCTTACCTTAGGTACGACGTACTAGGGGTGCTAAAACCTTCCCTTTACGCAACCAGTCTCTTACCCTAGAATCTCTGAAAGACCAGTTTAGGTTTCCTACTAACCATAATACTAGGTGGTGACTCCCTTTTCCACAAAAAATAAAAATTAGACCCCCGACACATGAATTTTCCCCGCACACGGGGACAGTCGTCACGATGCCGCGCTGACATTTTTTTAGGGTGCGACACCTTTATATTTATTTTTACATCTTGTAAAAAGAATATACAATATGGAAAAGGGGGGAAAACCATCATAAAACAAAGAAACCATCAGAAAAAAAAGGGAGAAAATAACACAGGGATCATCGAACAGTTATAGATGAACACAAAAATTACAGACAGATGAGAAAACTATAGAGAAAAATAAAATGATAGCAACACACGAACGTGTTTTCTATAGAGGAGAACTACCAACGATAGTTGTACCGTTGGTAGGATAACATCCTTTTCTTTCTCAGTACCAGTAGGAAATCGACATTGATAGCCCCCCCTCTCCCCCCCTCCCTCTCCTTTCTCCAGCAACAACTCTTTTTTTCATCTCTCTCATTTTCAGCAGCTTCTACCCAAGTGCCAACACGTCGTCAACCATCACCTTGCCTCCTTTCTTAGCACAGGCAGCACTTGCAACAGTCTAGCTCATTTTTCCCAGCTCCGGTGATGTAATGACAACAAGTTCCGGCACAAATCAGTCCTTTTCAGCACCTCTCCCGACCACCACTGGGCACCAATTCTGATGCCACCACCACCAACAGAACCATCTTAGCCTCCTTTACTCGGTAATAGTTACAGGTACATTGATCGTCTCCTCTGTTAGCCCCCACTTTGTTGTTCACGTAATACATGAATAGTGCAAAGCGAATTAATTCACTCTTTTGTTCATGCAATACGTGAACAATGCAATTTTGTTTTGTTCTCTACTTAGTGCTTGGGCCAAACTTGTTCTCGACCCAGCCTGAGTCCAACAGAGTGGGCCCTTTGGCCCACCTTGGATGGGTCAGGCCATATAGTTGGCCAGATCCAGTATATTTTTCTTTTATATATATATACTTTTTAGAAAAAAATAAAGTAAAAATAAAAAAATGTGTTTGTTTTCGTGCATACGACCGAGTTCTAAAGTTTTTTCAAGCATATTTTTTGGTAAAAAAAAATATAGAATTTTTATCATGTTTTGAAATAAAAATTGGATATCATAACTGATTTACGATTATTCATTGAAATTCAACCAAAATATATATAAAAAACAAATAGCTATTTTTGTTTCAACTATCAGTTGTAAAATTACACTGTACAGTACAGTCACAGATAGTAAAAAAAGGGTTCCTAAATGTAGTGTGAAAAATTTACATACTTTAGAATGGTTAGATTTGTCGCACGTCACTACATGGCGTCCTGGGCAAGGTTTTGCCTCGTCAAGGAGTATTGAGGAGTCACCACCTAGTTGTTGAGGGTCGCTACCCGATTGCACTGGTTTGGTTAAAAATTCAAGAGTAGGGGACTGATTATGTAAAGGGAAGATATTAGCACCTCTAGTACATCTTACTTGAGATAAGCTGCATTGTCTATTTTAATATAATTTTCAACATTTGGATACGTCGTATTTATTCATGTGAATAAATCTAGCTTGAAATTTTATTATGAGCTCGTGAATTCAAATAAAATATCAAGAAAAAAATATCCATGCAGATCCCTTAAAAGGATCATCTATTATGAATGAATGGATGAATTTTCTACAATTTTATGTATCATAAAAAATGTTTTGATTAAAAAAATTGGTCACTGCTTAAAATAACTCTTGGAATTTCTTTGGTCATTTCTAGATATTTAAATATCATCTTATTTGTAGGTCTAATATTTACTATTTAAATTTAACAATTAATTCTCATGAACTAATTTCTTGATTTATTTCAATATAGGCCGATTAAAAAAATTTAACATTGCTTAGAATAACTCTGGGAATTTTTTGATTGTTTCTAGATATTTAAATGCTAGCCTACTTGTAGGTTCAACATTTACTATATGAATTTAACCGTTAATCCTCATAAACTAATTTCACGATTTATTTCAATATAGGCCAATTTCTCAATATTTAATAAACTTTTTTTTATATATTTTTATATTCTTTTTTTAACAAAACAAAAGAACTATTTCCCTTTTCCATATAACTACTCATTTGGAAACATTATAGAGTATTACTAATGGAGTAATTCTATTATTTTCCAGTAGACATGAGAATTGTTCTCCTTTTTCATGATATTGGTTCATTTCACACATTATATATGGTATTACCGATAGAATAATTATGCCGGTACTTTTTATTTTTATCGACGCTCTTATCAAGTGTTTTTTTGAGTTTTTTTCCTTCTAAAAAGTGAGAAATTTAAATTACAAACAGAATTACCGACAAATAATTAAAAATATTAATATTCTATTGTTCATTGGTGATTTTGTCAATAAATGTAGTTTAAAAGACCACAACCAGCATACAAGGGCATTTCATCATCTTTTTCTTCATCTTTCTCATTTTCTCTCCAACACCCCCCTTTAAATATATGCTTATTTTCTTGTTTAATCTTTTCTTTTCTTTTATTTGTCCCATGTATGTTTTCCTTCCTCTTCTCATCTTTTCTTCTCTTCTTATTGTCTTTTTGTTATTATCATCTTTTTTTCTTCTAATTTTTACTTGTTTTCTTTCCCCTCCTCAGCTTCACTTAAAACTAATTCAAGCTAAGATTTTTTCTTCTTCCTTTTTGGTGTGTTTTTTTTTGCATTTCTTTATTGTTTTTAATGGTATTGAGGTTAATGATAAAATTATCGATTGTATAAACTAATGACATTACCAACAAAATATTTCAATGGAATTATCATCGTGTTTCCATTGGTATAAACAATTCCTAGAGAATTATCAATGAAAAAAAGTTATTGATAAGGGTGTTGTTGAAGAAAGGTTTCCATCATGTGGTTGTCAAGCTAAAAATTACTAATAGAAAATACATGACAATACCAACATAATATTTTTATTGGTAAAACAATTAATTCTGATAATGATTCCATACTTTCAAATGATGTTTTCATGGCTTTATGAGCTTAAATATGCTATGTTATATGTTTTGACATATAATTAATTTTAATTGTTTTGGCACTCTAAAAAAATCCACAAATCTGGTAAGAAGAAAAAAAACATGAATTTGTATCCTACCAAAATCCCTTTCTCTTTCACCCTCTCAATCTCTTAATCTTAATGTTTCTTATATGCATCTATTTACCCATCATTTACTTGGGAAGAAAAAGAAGAGAGTTAAAGATCCTATAAACCTCTGAATTCTAACAATAATAAGAGCTTAGAGCAAAAAAAGAAGAAGAAATGGGGGAGAAGCAAAGGGAAAGACATCGAAGATATGTTGTTTCTTTATGAAGAATAAATTAAGAGAGGATATAAATATAAAAACAAAAGACTTTTTCATATAAAACAAGTAAAATGTTCCATTTGATCCCTCATGTTTTTTTCATTTCTTATGTTATTCTTTTATATTATTGCATTTTGATCCAAAAATTTAATTTTGTCATTTTGTTTCTAAAAGTTGAAGAAAAAAACTTCATTCTAGAAAGAAAGTAAAAAAAATAAAAAGAGAGAAAACTTTAGGGTCCCTAGATTTTACCAACAATTCCTAGGAAACAAGAAGAATGAATAAGGAAGGATAATTTTAACTAAAGGAACTATTTTTTTTTCTTATTCATTTACATAATTTAAAATCTTGTGAATGTCTATTTTGACTGTGTTAGGTTTTCATTCAAAAAATCATGCTACTTCTAATTAAATTTTGTTTTTATTTAAACAAAAAAGAAATGCTTAGATAAAAAAACATTTTCTTTATAATTTTAAGTTTTAAAATTTTATTTATGTCCATAGTTAGAGATAGGTTTTGAAAATCACATTGTGTACACAAGTAGTTGACTCTAAAATCTAGCCACCTCAATTTCTATATCAAGTTGACAAAATTACAAATAAATAAATAAAACAAAAGAAAAGAAAAGACTAGTTGGAAAATTTAAAGAAAATAATTTTTAGGGTGAAAATAAAAATAAAAAGTTGAAGATTGGATAAGCATTGCATGAGAGTAATTTGATATTCGTGTGGAAACTAAAAAAAAGCAAATCAACATTAAAGTTATTTTACACTAATTAATCACAATAACGATTGTCAAATTTTATTGTTATAACAATGTTTAATATAGATTAAAAAAAACAATAGAGAAATTAAATCATGGATTTTCTTTTATGCCGCCTCTTGGAGAGATTGATTTCCTCAAGCCTTTTCCTTCTTCGTTGGAACACGGCCGTCTGTCCCTGCAAGCGTAGCATACTTGTCCTTCCTAGTCAAGTTAGTGCACTCAAATCCAAGTGTCCCCGCCAGCACCCTCTGGATGTAATTAGCAACTTCAATGGATGATTTGCCTCCCTTGCAAGTAAGCTCTGTGGGCAGCTGATTCAAGAAGGTGATCTCATATGTTGGCATCGGATTCATGAACACAAAATAAGGGTCCAGCAATTTGTGCCCTCGAACAGTCGTGCCATTGAACACAGATTGTTTTGTGTTGATAGCAACTGGCACGATCCTATCAGTAAGCTCAGCAAAGAGAGCACTAAATCTCAAGAGAAAAGGCTCCCTACAAGTGGTTCCTTCCGGGCAAATTACCAAGTCACCTTCTTCAAGTAGACGCTTTATATTGGCAGCATCTCTGTCTCTCTCCCTCGATAGAGCAACAGCCTTGATAGGTGAAATGATTTCGGTGAATTTGCTTATGCTGTATGTGACGCAGCTAATTTTTCTTCTCAGGGCGACGGCTGTGACAACAGGGTCTAAAACGGTACGGTGATTGCAAACAAAGAGCACTCCACTTTTGCCTTTTCTTGGAGGGGGTGGGGGAGTGCCCTTCACAGTAACTCTAATTCCCAGAAGCTTGTAATTGTACCAGGCAAGTCTCTCAGGCAAAGGGATGTTAAGGTAGACCCTGAGCACGGAGAGAATAATACCGATTGGCATCCATAAGAACGTCAGCAGGGCAACAAGCGGAGTAGGTCTTTGAACTAACCGGCCCTCGTGGAATATGACGGGGCTTAGAAGCTTGTTTCTTGGTAGCGGCTCACACTTGGATCTTGGCACCATATACCCTTCCTGCAGTATAATTTAACAGAAACAATTCAAGCATGAAACTGATTGTATGTTTTCCTTGTGTTTCAGTCGTGAAAAAAAGTAAATAATCACCCCGTTGAACTGTTTTCTTTTCTGGTCTCTTGGGGAGTAAATTAATCCCAAGTCAGCAAATATGTCACATGCATGTTGGGGTCAAATCAGCTTGCTATTTAATTGATCAGACAAAAGAAGGGAATTGAAACTAATCAAGATCAATTAAATAAATGGGGATCCACTAGTGCTGTTGAAATTAATAAATGAACTTCGTCTGTGAAAACGACTGGAGACTGCATAAAAAGATTAATATGATATTTTGAATCCTGTCCATACATGGAAATTCATTGAAATTGCCCCACGTACATCACCCACTGGACCACCCGACCACTGCTTCATATGATCACGATATAACTAGCTTTCAATTGCCAACAATTTAGAGAAGAAAAAAAAAAAGATGAATGCCATTCATGTATGTTAGGAAACGGCTCCACAAGAAGAGCAATAAATTATTTCATGAATCTAGCCCACGTGAACCAGATCAATTATATTATCAGGATCTACTGCAACAACAGTTGGAAACAGTGTCAACTAGCTAGATCCGTGTACATAATTACCAATTTTGCATATTGAAAAATGCTCCATATAATCACGAACAAAGTGCTAACAGAATTCAAAGACGAGAAAATATTGCTAGAGCTATAATTAATTTGTTCATCATGGTTCTTACATGATCATGTGCATATGGATTACAAGTTTACTTGAACAGAAGAGTGGTTTGGAGATGAAGAATGAATGGTGGATATTTCTTGTGATTGTATATGCTGTAAATGTTATTCGTACTTCATAATTAGGTGTTTGAAAATTATTATACAAGGGCAGGAAAAAAAAAAAAAACAGAAAAACGGAGGAAAAGCAATAAGATTAAGGCCAAGAATAGATCGAAGCCCTTAGCAAAGTGTTCTCTACACTGGTGGTCCAGAAGGGTTAGTAAAATATTAGAATAAAAGCTCTCCTAAAATCTGATGGACAGAGAAACATAGAAAAAGTTGCTGATAAACAAAATAATGCCTCCATAAACATTCTCACCAAACCAGCAATAAGTATTAAAGATATACTGACAGGTGGACTGTACTATACATATTGAGCTTGAAACAGCTCACGCAGCGCTCAAAATTGAATAGCATGCTACAAGGTGTATGTATTGAGGGGGAATTTGTGCTCAAGTCTATGCTTAGCTCAACGGGCTCAATTGAGAACGAATATATATTACATGCATGGAACATCTGGTCTAAACTCATGAACATTTAGATATGAAATTTTTTAGCATGCAGTCGACATATTTTAACAAAGACAGTATCGAGTAATTTACCGAAAAACGAAAGAGGGGCAACGTAAAGAGAAGTGAGACAGTTAA
The DNA here is from genome assembly GCA_015731905.1 of Salix dunnii. Taxonomy (NCBI): domain Eukaryota; kingdom Viridiplantae; phylum Streptophyta; class Magnoliopsida; order Malpighiales; family Salicaceae; genus Salix; species Salix dunnii. The sequence continues at coordinate 12,162,254 of CM027674.1, forward strand.
AATAATCCCGAGATCTAACCTTGCAGATGGACATGAAGTCATGGTCAGTTTCGCGGTCTCCCAGGCCTAAATCAGGCAAATTTGTGCCAAACTCCTTTAAGAGAGCATTCCTCTTATGATCTCCAACAAGAACTCCAGGTATCTTTACAAACCCGGTTGCCCTTCCAGATTTTGTAGCCTGTAGTTCAGTGCCAAGAACCTTGTCAGCACCTAAAAAGGTCTTGACAAAGGGCTCGACCATAATCCTAGGATTCGCAGTAATAATGTATCTTTTACCAAAAGAATTGAACACCCTCCAAGTTTCTGGATGAACATCGTCAGCATAAAACTTTGGCAGGACAGACCTGGAAACAAGCTCAATGTCTCTTATTTTAAGCCCTGCAAAGGCAATGAAGATGAAGGTCTTGATCGCCATTGCCTCTGACACAATCATGTACGTGAAGTACACAAATGGGACGGATGCTAAGAGAATGAGTCCTCTCAAGAGACTCCCAGCTTCAATAGCAACAAGCAAAAAGTAAGGAAAAGCACTTCTTGACACAAGAAGTGTCCCATCTAGGTCTGCAGCCACGGTCTGACTCGATCGCCCCTCTGTGCTACATTTTGTTACTGTTTCAAAATGGCGATGAGCCCCCATGACCATCACAGGGTGGGGTAGCGAGAGAGGGAGAGGGATAGATAGTGTTTATTTTGAGAGTTTCTAGGAAGTGAGCGAGTTACGTTGTGCTAAGAAGAGAGAGAGGAGAAGGGTATATAAAAGAAGAGGGGGGAAAGATTGCACGGACAGGAAGTTAAATGTTTGAGCAAGGAGCATGAATATTTTATGTGGTTGAGAGACTATACTAGAAAAAATAGATTTTATTTATAGAGAAAATACTTTAGGTAGGGATTAAGGGTTGTAAGTCAATTTTTTGACGTATAAATTAGGGCAGTTGTGAGGAGGGGTCTGTGAGTAGTTGGCAGTCGATACCAGCACCCACAAAGACATTCAATTAGCCTACTTTTTAGTTTTTGGATGCCGGCCATATGCCTCCTTATTAAAGCTCACCTTAATTAACTCTCTTTGATTTGGCTAAGCTTAATCCTTTTCTGTAAAACAAGCATATTTCAATGGCTTGCAGTAGTGCACATAGCTAGTTAGCTAGCATAATTTCTTACCTAATATATACAGTGATTTGATGAATGAATTCTAGAGATGAGTGGCATCAAACGGCTGTAGCTAGCTAGGTCTTCCACAGTGAACGATAAAAGGAGATTAGAGTGGATGAAAATACATAGCACAGGCTATACAAATTTAAGACTATGGCCTTTATTTTGTATGGTTCTAAGGTTGAACTCGACACGGACAGTAAGAAAAAAATGCCAAGACTGGTGCTCCTTTATTTAAAAAACAAATCACACGTAAAATAAATATATATTGTGGATGTTTTATTGCATGAATTTTGGAACTCAAATCTACGTAGTGCCTACCAAAACCATTAATTTTATGATGAAACCCTTCATGAATTACGCGAGTGGGATTTTCCCTTTTGTGTTTAAGTCTTAGATGGTCTTAACCTTTGGGGTATCCTATAACTTGACGTCATTTCTCATAGATCAGTACTCTTAAGGAAATGAGTGCACTAAAAATTAAATAATTAATTTCAACAATAAATTTTTCCTATTCAATGTCGAATGTGGTTTCTATTAAGCCGCCTGTCGAATTTGATCACATATAAATATAATGATTAAAGCATTAACGTACGTACGTGTGGACTTTTCAACATCATAATTGAACAGGTGTTGTCTCATCAGCCATACATTTTCAATTTTATTATTTCCATCCAAGGAAGAAGCATATGAATTTTCATTCACAGATAAGAGGGGAGTACTTGCTACCAAAAAGAGAGCTACAATTAAATGGCGGTATGGCATTCTATAATCACCAAAGAGATATCTAGGACTAGAAGAAAGAAGAAAAAAAAGTGAATAAATTGAGTCATAAAGCTATGTAGCTTTAGTAGTTGAGCGTAAAAAGAGGCTAGGAGGAAACCCATTATGGAGTCAAATGATTGCAACGGGTTCTTCTTCTTTTATTTATGATTTTTTAAAAATAAATAATAATTTTTTAATGGTGATTATGTTATGATTATAGATGATTTTGATAAATATTTACGAGATTAAAGATAATACCGGTGGTGATGAGGTTAACTATGAGACAATATGACGATATTTCGATGAAGTTGGGTAAATTACACGACACTTGATTCATTTAACCAAGTTATAGTACTAAGACCAAGAAAGAAAATGGGTTTTTATAGTTGCACATCTAATTATTGTCACTTGTTTATATATTTGAGACTTGGGGTGTACGTACTTTGAAAATCTAAATAATATTTTTTTAATTCAAGCTTCTGAATTGTTATTTATTTTTGAGTTAATTAATTAAAAAAAATACAACATGTTGCGATTAATGTTATAGATTGTGGTGAAATTGAAACATGAGCATGCAAAATCTTCTTAATCCACCGGGTACGTAGTCAATGTTTCAGGATTTATTTTTTCAGATTCCTGCCAACTACGATTCACTTGATGAATGCAAACAAACTAACCGAACTGGGGGCTTACTTTATGTACATGAGGCCTCGATTATAATTTACTACTTGGTGAATAAATTAAGCAGAAAACACCCTTCTTCTCTCTGAAGTTTCTATCAACAACGTCAGGAACCACCTGCTTCTTCTTGCAAAAGTTTCTAACGGGTAGATATTGACACCAACCAAAAATTCTCTCTTGCTTAATAAGAAACAGTTTACTTGAAAGCAATCGAGAGCACGAGATAGTTACAATACAAAGTGTCAATTAAGAGCAATAACGACGGATTAATTTGTGGTTGAGGTTAGGAATTTGTTTGCCCTTTCCGTTCTTCCCCTACCAATTAAGTTGCTGCCAACTACTCGCTTGAGAACATAGAGCAGCACCAGGATTACTTCGCTTTGTGTTTGTATCTTTCTGATCAATGATATTATTCCTGTCATGTTTCAACTGGGGGAAACGGACATGCTTTTAAGTGGCCTAATTTAAACCCTGTCATGTTTCAACTGGGTGAAACGGACAAGCTTTCAAGTGACCTAATTTAAACTACATGCACCAAATGGGATGATTTCCTATCAGATAAAATTAAGTGGCATGCCGTACATGATCGCAATTAATGTGTAAATAGAGAGTAGTCGTAGCTAACACATATCTGTTGCGTCTTTGTGAAATGATTGATGACTCCTACAGCACGAACTTGAAATTATCAGCGCATGGGAAGAAGAATTAGATTTTAGAAATGGGGCGTCTGCATTAATCTGTCATAGGTATTTTTTGTCTGGGGAGATGTTTATTGTTGCTGCTGCTGTTATTGTGTGAGATAATCCTGAATTTCAAGGTATGTTTTAATTAAATGTGTAGAACTTCACGGCTAAAATGAAATGAATGCCAAAAGCTATAACGTGGTCTGCCCAAGCAAGTGGCCTCTTTTGTCATGAGCATAAACAATTGATATCTGGAGAACCATTGAAGTCTAATTCTTGTGAATGAAGAAAGACATCTCCAGGATATGAATATTACTCCATGGCATGGATCATGCTTGAAGAAAAAAGGATTTGATAATAAGAGGATTTAATAAAAGCTTGAGGCTCAATCACCAGCTGATTAAGAAAGGTTTTTGGAATTGCTTGACGAAAGCCATTAAGTCTTTAATTATTCGACAATAAGAGAGTCGACGAAGCACTCCTCCATGGCATGAAACATGTTTTTGGTTTAATTTTAGGTCTGGTTACAGGAGCACCGATAATAATGTCAATGTGGTCCTGTAAATGGGCGAGTTTGTCACGTAATTTATATTTGCACAAAGCTAGAATATGGTTAGGTATGAAGGTCACCTTCTAAATATGAATGAGATTTCATCCTCGGTTTTTTAAGGCATGCCTAAAATAAATCAAGGGCACATGCCTTGCTCTCAATATTCTCACCTAATTGGACGGTTTGCTTCTCCTACTATTCAACACATTAATTAAGTTTAGGAAATAAAACCCCACTAAATAACTATCTAATAGATGGCTCACTAGTACAAGCTTAAAATTAAGGGCTTTTGTTTATTATGTGGTTTTAGGTTTGAGCCTTTTAATTATTAATATGATAGTAACTAAAAACTTACATGATTGTTAACTTTAAAGTCCATGGGACTAGTCGAGATGTGCGCAAAATGACTTAGACACCCATTTTAATAAAAAAAAATCCACTTAACACTGCATATATATATATATATATGGCCATGGATTATGAGGATGCTTGCCCTTCACCTAAGAAATATATATATATATATATATGGCCATGGATTATGAGGATGCTTGCCCTTCACCTAAGAAAATGTGGCTACAGATAATCATTATCACATGGTACTAGTAGAAGATGAATCGAAATTAAATGTATAAATTTGTGAAATAGATGGAAGCTACATCACTAGCTAGCACATGAACGGGTATCAGTCTTCATCGCTATCGCTATGGATAATAAATCACCGTATCTAAGTTGGTGCATCAATTTCTTGTTAAATTTCTTGTCTGCCATTCATACGCATCAAGACATTGCCAATATTCCCAATATGAATGGGCTTCAAAGAAATCGTTCTTGAGAAAATTTTCACCATGATAACCATGTTTGCCATTGTGGCAGAAATGCATGGCTGACAACCATGAAGGGTTCTTGGTTGCTGCAAATTTTACACGCACAAATATTTATAAATTTTCTAATTTAAGGAGGCAAAATAATTCTCCTTACTTGCCTGCAATAATTGCATTTAATATGAGTATGTGACTACTTTCAATGCATATATGTGATACACGTGGATTATTCAAATTTTGAAAAATATTTCTATATTATTGACACTATTTATCTTAATGAAAAACATTTTTTTCTGAAGAACATTTAAAGCAAATAAACTTTATAATATTTTATTATCCATAATTAGGGTTATAGCTATAATTAGGCAGCTAATATTTTCTTTCTTTTATCATTTCTTACAGATGGGGCGGGAAACAAATCTCACCAAAAGAATATATATTTACAGAATCAAAAGTCACCTACTTTGTGAAAAATATATATACTTCTTCACCATTTTAAATTGAGGTTTTTGCTGTCTTCAATGTTAATCAAGCAGTAGCTTTATCATTTGCCTTGACAAAAAGATTATCTTTTTTATATATATATTTTGCATCAAATTGACATCATTTCATGCTAAAATAATGTATTTTTTAATTACATGAAGGGAAAAAAAATGTTTTTTTTACTGATTATATAAATATACTGAGATATATCACAGCCAATTATCGTCTCTGCTACACGAAGAGACTTCCAGTTGCCTTCTGTTTTCCATTACTCAGTAAGAATTATAATTTTTTATTTATCAAATATAATATTTTACAATTCAAGTTCTCGACATATGATTTTAATAAAATCCCATCCACCGTACCTAATACACACAGAAATTCCCTATCTACATGGTAATGAAGTATACCGTGGTGATTTCGATCCCCGTGATTTCGTCTCCAATTTGTAGTTTTCCATGAGCTGCTAACCAAACAAATGCCTCCACTTTGGTGGAGCTAATGACTTCCGGACACAGGAGGTAACTAGTCAATGTACATCAGATGATAAGATTTAAGATTGCTCGGTGAGGTTTGTTAACTGAGTAATAAAAAAAAACCTTAACTAAAAAGAAGGTGAAAACTCTAAAGTAAAAAATGATTTTCTAGCAAAAAAAAAAAAAAAAAAAAAGATAAGAAAAATGATTTACATCAACTATCGTTATAATTTTATACATTTTTCTTGTATTTTTCCTGGAGATTTAGTCTAATTGCTAAGTACGGACAAATAATTCGCAATCTTGTAAATATATAATGTAAATATAACTTGTTTATTTAAAGTTGTTTAAAAAATCTATTACAATAGTCTCTTAGAGGTATTATTAAACTATACAAGCTCTCACAAAAATAATTACTATGTAAATAATACTTAACTAAATAATTTGAAAAGATTAAATAAAAAAAATCTTGTTTTATTTAGGATCATGTTTTATATTTGGATCAACATATTAAATATCCTAATGGGTCAAACACAAAACCATTGATAAAAAATAATAATTAATCAAGTATGACTTGATTGTAAATCAATTTAATAAATTGAGGACTAAAATGTAATTAATACAAGGGGTTACAATTCTAAACTTAAAAAAAAATCAAGTAGAGACTTGATTGAATAAATTTCTAAAATTATCTCAAAGTAATATGTAATAGTATTTAAGAGGCTAATTGATATTTTTCTATTTATAAGGTTTTCTGAGTTTTCTTATAAATAAACATTATGTCTGTTATTTTCTATAAGAAGGGTGAAAAAAGTATAGTATGTCAACACGTATAACTAAAAACAAATCAACAATTTAAGGCATAATAATCCTTTGTTTTAATAGGTTTACTAAATTTTTCATCAGTGGTTATGTAAATTACCATTAAAAACCTAGTACTTGGATAATATATAATTTGTAATAACCCAGCAATAAATAATCAAAGCTAAGCAAAACATTTGATTGTCAGGTAATTTTTTTATAATTTCTAATCAACTCTTAGATTTATCTAATAAAAATTTTAAAACTTAAAAAAAAACTACTATTTCCACTCCCGAATAACTTTCAGAAAACCTAGCACAACTCTCTCATAATCTACAACACTAGATGTGGGCAGCGTTAGATGGAAAAAGGTGTGGACTCAACTCGAACCGAAATATGAAATGGAAATAAAGGATCTGAAAAGTGAATATATATATATATATATATATATATATATATATATATATATATATATCATAGCAGTATTATAAAGTTATATTTTTCACCTCTAAAACGAAGTAGGGAGCTAAATAGATTAAAAAACAAATATTATCACATTATTATTCATTAATCTTGAAAAACATCTTCATTCATACTCTCCTGTCCTTTACTTGAATCCTCCATAGTCCATATCCTCCATTTAATGATTATAATCGAAATCCTCATCTCTCCAAGTACTTATTTAGGGAAAAAAATATACTAACTTTACAGACGTGTTGTTCTTCGACTTGCACTGCTAAAAAGAAGTGTGGTTGGTGTTCCTCTTCTAAGTGACCTTTATACTCTGTTTTTCTCCCACTATTTTTTTTTTTTACCCCAATCTTTGTTTTTTAAGAAAATATCTCCAAGTTGTTTCTTGTTGTAAGTTAAAAAATGAACAAATCGATCAAACGATAAATAATTTTTAGAATAAAACATAAAAAGAACTTCAAGCAGTCGCTCAGGGCGCTGGCCTGAGGTGCTAAGGAGCGCGTCATTGAATCCAACGCTTGAGGCTAACAAAGTCGATGGGGCCTCGCCGTGCCTGGAGTGCCTAGGGGAGCCCTCTGCACCTCTACACACTAGTACAAAGCATTAAAAGAACACCCAGCTAGAAAGCATTAAAAGAGCACAATTATCGTGAGTAAACCAGAAAAGTACAGACCGCGGCGTTTAAATTTATACGTGACCATTCATCACAAAATCAATGCAAGTTCTATCAAAAAAGATAAATCGAATCGAATCGAAAAGAGGCGACAATTACAATCCCATGATATTCATCTAAGAGCATACTAATTTTCTTCTAATCTATTGTTCTAAATTGGTAAATTCATGATTATCTTCGAATAAAAAAAATCAGTAAAAAGCCTTGAGAGAAGCCTTTACACTATATTATGATTGTGAGGAACGGCAAGACGAGGATGTTCCTATCTTTGCATCTTCCCAACAGAATGTAAATACACCGAAACAGAAACAACCCTGCAAGAACCAAAATACAAAGTCAGCAAACAAAACTTGAAAGCATTCTACCCAGCCTGATGTATTTAAAACAAAATAATGTCAAGACTCGTTATTTTTATAGTTAAGATCATTTTAAATGTTTATTACAGTCTGGCAAGTCCTAGTACTGCACATATTCCATTCTTAGAGCAAGAGAATTTGATTGATAGATAGACTTCACCACTGTGGAAGATACAGAAGGCCAGAGGTAGCTTACGTTGAGCCAAGGAAAAATGCAAGGGACAGGTGAAAGTCAAACAGAAACACAGAGACAACTGCAGTGAGAAGCATTGCCACTGAGGTAGAATACACCTGCAACACATTATAAATCTAAATGAATATGGAAGTTCAAATAAATTATAAGAAAATGTATTGTTCGTGCTTTTTTACCCCCCACAACGAGAGAAAAATTGAAAACAAGTTTTCACATTGATTAAGCCACCAACTAGAGCCTTAACCCCTTTCCTCCAAACAGACCAGAGAATCTAATCCTGAGGATAAAAGGGGCAATGAAGTGCACAGGTAAAAATTCCAAAGTGATTGCAAACTCTCGAAACTGAAACTTGGTGAATAGTACCAAGGGCCAGAACCCTAGATCTTTCCAGTAGTTGCTAACAACAGTTAATGTAGTAGAATTAAACTGGTGCTCATTTGAAGATATCAAAGGAAAAGACTATCACAGTGAAATGCAAGTAAATGGAAAATGGTAAATTCATGGAACTGTTAAATCACAATTTGCATCTTACCTTTACAATGTTGTCTGCATACTTCATTACCATGGATACAGCAATGCCACTGCACAAGAAACAAAATGTTACACATGGCTTTGAAAATAATGACAGGTCTAGAAAATTTTACCAGCACACTCGTTGGACAAGGAATTTTTTAATTGCCATGAAAGTAGACGAGTTACTTAATTACTTGATGTTCTTCATCTCAAGCAAATTCTAATTAATTGGAAAAGAGGCAGGAAAATAAATTTATCATCCTATTCCAGTCGATTAAAGAAAAAAGATCTAAATTCCCACTCCAATATCTTGAATGATAATGTTAGTAAAGTAATTAGCATCTCTAGCACATTACATAATTTATAAGCACAATAGTGACTTAAAAAGAAATGCAAAAAGAAATATCAGTTTAATGTCCATTTCAGGTGTAGTTATTTTTTATGATATTTACCTACCAAACTAACCCTTCCAGTAGTTTAAAGAATGGATGAGATCCTTAGCTCAAGGCAAGGAGTTGTCAAAGAAACACTAAAGGTAAGGAAAATGGAAGAGTTAGGGGACTGCTAACAATATATCCCTTTTGTTTGCAAGTTTGTTTCTACTTAATTTGCAGGGAGGACCCAATAATGCATGGAAAAAAATTCTTATACCAGTAGATAATAGTTTGCTGTATAATACATATATCCCAGTACATTTTGAAATGTCCTGAGATATCCCCTCCATGGTTTCAGAATATCATAACATTCTGTCAACAGAAACAGGAGTTCTATTCTGTGGCGATAAAGAAGATAACACCAGCAAACAACTACTGATTAACATGATTAAGCCAGGAAAAATATAGCAAACCTGAGTGCGTGATTAAGTATCATGAGAATTGTGATCAATGAATAACCATAGAAGAACCCCCTGGACAGCAAACATAATTGTAAATTCAGGTATCTGTGCATCATAACAAGCTCGACACAAAACAGTGCTAAAGTGCATGAGATTGTATAACTTAAAAATACAGGGACAGGGCATGGAATCATACAATAAAAACCAAAAAGAAAGAAAAGCTTGAATTTACTTGTTCACAACTGCATCAAAATCTTGAGTTACTATTGCCAACGCATTAAATATCATCCCAAAGACGTACAGCCAGAAGTTCTGCACATTTATGTTCCTCGAAGGACGTTTTTTAATTATAGCCTGCCAATAAGAAGCAAAACTGATCAGTAATAAGAACTTTTCAGCCATACAATTGAGGATTTCAATCAGCACTCAGCTCTGTGCATCCTCAATCCAGATAATTCTCATAGTCTGGAAATAATCAACTCATGAATTCAGTCTGACTATCATTCAGGAATGCTGGATTTGGAAACTCTCTAAATACGAATTCATTTTTAAAACATAAGCCGCATCCCCATATGATAGTGGTGTAAACTCCGTGCTTTGAAACTCACCTCAGTGTACACTCCTGCAAAACCACTTAGAAGTGCCATTACCTACAAAAGAATCACCAAATATTATAACACAAGCAAAAAAGAAACAATAAATGAAGGCCTTCCATTGAACTGTGAGCATAAACGATGTAAACAACTCACAATGGCCATCATCCAACCTTGTAAAGGTGTTTCAAGAACATGGTCTGAACTGCAAACAGATTATCATTTTTAGCATGGCAATTCAATAGACTAAAACACATTTGAATTTCACAATAGGATTAGAGTTTCTAAGATGTGAGGAACAAAGGATATTAAACCCTTGCTTTTCATGCATAGCTATATCAAATTGATTGGTGGTTCAAAATGTTTACCAATATTTCCAAGTACAGGACAGTTTCTAAAAACTAAAAGCATTATAGATTTTGTAATAGATACACGACATTGAATATTACCTGACCACACATGATGTTCAGAAAAGAAAATACCGCCCTCCACAAGCCAGGATCAATTACTTGACCACATGCCAGTTTTTTTATATATATCACAGCATAAAGATGCAATATGGATGTCAAACAAGCTGAAACTGTCTATATGAAAATCATAGGGAAGATTTTGAGTTCAGGATGCCAAAAGATGAGAAACAGAGATGCTAAGAGACATCTCTGGAACATTTTTATCATAAGAAGCAATAGGAAATGGGATGGTTATCAACTTACGTAGGGTTTAGTTGCGCTGTGGTACAGCCAGCACATAAAAGTACGAAGCCAGCCCACTGAATCTCACTTAACCTGAAAAGATTAGAAAAACACATATATACTAGTCAGGAAAGAATGCCTAGTTTTGCCATGTCTTTGTTGATTAAAATATCCATCACTAGTCCCATCCATTCACTGAGTTTTAGTGCCTTATTAAATGAATATTCCAATTAAATCTGGAATAAACAGGGTAAAATAGAAAACTTACTTTCTCTTAAGTATTATTCGATATAAGACACCGGTGCTAATAATATTGAGATTCTTCAATATCTGATAGCCCGGAGCATTGACATAAGCAAAAATGTAATACTGCAACAAAAAACACAAAATACATACAATAAGATCTCAGAAAGCAGCTTGTCGTTACTGCTTTTACTTATAACCAACAAACAACTAGGAAAACTCACTTGAAGCAAATTCTTGACAAGGTAAAGTGCTGCAGGAATGGGGTAAACTTTAACTTCATCAAATGTTGTACTCAACCTAGTTCGATAGAAGGATTTAGACAGCATAAGACATTCAACAACAATTTGTTATTATAATTGTAGTGCAATTACCAAAATAAAATTACTTGGCAGTATGAAGTGCTAGAGACAAACAAAAAGTGGGAGGAAAAGTCAGTAATCCTGATGTAGCATGAAACAAAAGCAAAAAAGAACTGCTATTGACATAGTTATAAATTCCTAATCTCCATAATTTAAAAACGGGAAAGAGAAGCAAATCATTAAAACATAGTAGATCCTATAAAAATAACCTGTTATCTTCTGTAACTCCTTCATTCTTCCATATTCTTGTTAATGCAGCAAGTGATAGTGCACATTTCAAAGTTTCTACCTATTTATAAAAAGAGAAACAAAATTTCAACACAAATAATAACCAGGTAGAAAACCTAGACAAAGGCCACCATGTCCTCACCATGAAATTCGCTGTCGTAACACTATACTCATACTTGCCAGCTCTCTTAGACCAAACAATAAGTATTGCTTGTGAACTTGTAAGGATCGTTAATGCAAGCGTCACAACCATCCTAATCCAATCAAACAAGAAAAGATTTTAAAAAATCCAACAGCCACACCTTTTCCACGTCTTATCTTCGATTCAATGCTAACATTTATTAGTTATAACTATTCATAAAAATAAAAACAGCAGGCCTTACTTGCGTTTCCAGCGCAGCCGATCAACTGAGCCAGTCGGAAAACTAGTAACCTTAGATGGAGAAACTGCAAACATCAATCAACATCAGCCAGAAATGAAGAAAATCACATAGAAATCAGTACTTTGATGTCACAACCATAAAAAAAAACACTAAAAATAAAAGCATTTGGCAACCGCAAATAGCAAGCAAACACACTCAATTTAATATTAGAGAAGAGATTAGTTTACCTCCTCTTGCAGTTACTGCTTCTCCAGCAACACCATCCTCAATTTGATCTTCCTGCAAATCGCAGATAAGTTTTGAAAATGCAGGTGAAAAAAACCTAAAAAATGTAGAGATTTTACCTCGTCTTTGATTTTCCTGTATTCCATATCGCTTGCAAATTAATATATGTTTGTTGCTTTGGTTGGATTAGGGTTGCATTGATGGAGAGAAAAGGAGAGGGTTGTTGTAAGAAAACAGATCTCTGATCAGTAGAGAAAATTTAACAGATTCTCAACGCCTGCTTCACTTCACTTGTTTGAGAAAAGGATTTTCTTTGTTCCTTTTTTCTTTTTTCTTTTTTCCAAAATGGGCTGAAACAAGTTGGTTACCAATATCTCTTACTACTCAGAGGCGCTCTGAATATGAGAGCTCTTTTGGGCCCCGAGTGGATCCAATCTTAAGCAAAATTGGGAACATATGGAGGCTGGGAATTTCTTTTTTTATTTAATTATTTAATGGTTATGGGTTTTTTTTACTTCATAAACCCGCCTTGATTTAATAAATTAACTAAGAAATTCATGATTCGGATTTTAACTCGAAGAAGTTTTAAATTTAACTGCAAAAAAATATTGATCGCTAGAACTTAATTTGCTTATTTAGATTTTTAATGATTTGATTAATTAAGCTAAACTTAATTTTAACTATTTGGGTAAATGCTAAGTAAACAATTATATTATTTTAAAAAATATGGATTAAATAAAATAAAATAATTTAGACATAAACAATAATGACTTTTATATATCATTTAACATAAATAGATTAAACACAAATAAGCTCATCCAAAATTTTCTGCCTTTTAAATTGATTTCAAATTCTATTCATTTCTACTTCTCGTAGAGATAAAACGAGCGAATTTGCCGGCGCGATGCGCTGGGTTTTTTTATTTATATAAAAAATTGATTGATTTTTAATATGTTGTAATTTTTTATTTGAATATTTAATTGGTAAAATTATAATTTATCAAATCTATTAGAAACAAGTTTTTTTCTACCAAAAAACGATTGAATGTTGCTACTGCTAAAATTTTTTTGATAAAATTTATTAGAATTTTTTTTTCTATGTAAGAAATTCATTGTAAAATTTATTGTTCATATTATTATATTAAAAATATTTTAGAATACTAATAGTAAATTAATATTTTTTAAAATAATAAATATGTCATATGTGTGTGTGTGTGTGTGTGTGTGTGTGTGTCTATATATATATCAAATATATAAATAGTCTTACATATTATAAGAAATTTTTTTTATAAATAATTATTATCATTATTTTGAATATTTTTTCTATAATAATAAGAAATTTCAACACCTAACAATATTAATAAAAGAAGACAATTAAAAAACTAAATAAATGACAAAACAAAAATAAATATTATTAGATTTCAAAAAATTATTTGAATTGAAGAATAAAAAAAAAGAAAAAATAGACAATATTATTTTTGAAATGATCACAAACAGAAATTAAGATGTAAATATTAAAAAAATAGTAATTTAATTGATTTTATGTATATTGTATTTTGTTAATTTAATATTTAATGAGTAAAAGTATAGTTGATAAAATATATTAGAAACGGTTTTTTTTCCACTATAAAGTGATTGATTGTTGTTGCTGCTAATTTTTTTTTGATAAAAACGGTGTAAAGATTTATGTCATCATAAATATTATATACATAATTAATATTTAATCATTAGTGGTTATAATATAGATAATACCATAACCATTGGTAAAAAAAATAATTTTTTTATTTATAAGATTTATTTGTTATATTATTATATTAGAAGTATTAGAAAAAATTTATCATCAACTATGATTTTATTTGCAAAGAATATATAGGTTATATAGATATATATATAAGGACGTTAATATTAAACAAATTTAAAAATATATATTTAGCCTATAGCTAAAAAGTCGAAAGCTAAGTGATAAAGGTTTTGTGAACGTCAGAAGATGACCGGTCACGTTGCAAACAACCATTGCTGCCTCTGTTTCCTTTGCCTGAGATGGTGATTAGGATGCCTTGCATGTAGTGGAGGTTACCGGAGGTGACAGAGGTGGTGCAAGATGGTTGGGCTGGCTGCCGGCATTGATGCACCGGGAGGGAAAGAGAGAGAGAGAGAGAGCTCTTTGGTTTTAGAGAGAGAGAGAGATAGAAACCAAGAGAGAGAGAGAAAATGAAGTCGAGGGATAGAGAGAGGGAACAAGGCACGAGAGGGATGAAGATTCAAATTTTTACGTAAAATTTCCCTTGATTTTCTCTGTTTTTTTTCTCTTTTTTTTCTTCTCCACTGTCAGTTCTTCTTTTCTCCTCCCCCCTCTTGCACCTCTGCTCGTTGTTTTTATAGCCATTTACAGAGGTTACCGTTACAAACAACGGTCAGCTATCCCCCTGCGGCAGCAGGCTTGCTGGTGGCGGTGTGCAGGTGGCTGGCAGGTGGTGGTGCAGGCAGCTAGTCAACAGCTAGGGGCAGGCGATGGCGTGCGCTATGTCTGTTGCTTTGAGGGGTCAAAGTGCATTTTGATCCCTCAATTTTTAATTGTTTTAAATGCACCCCCAATTGGATCTAAACTTATGATTTTGTGCAATTAAACCCCATCAGAATTTCAATATCAGCCTTGACTTTGCGCGCCTTTTTTATTTTGGTCCTTGATTTCTGATTTGCGCGATTTCACCCTCAATCGACCATGAAACTCTTAATTTGTTTACTTTGGTCCCCGATTTCGCATAATTGGCTTGGAAAAATTCAAATTAATCTCTGAAAATTCCAATCTCATCAATTGAGTCCGAATTAAATTCGAGAACTTGATTTCTCATTGACTAAGCCCTTAATAAAATTAATTTGACCAATTTAAAGTGTAATTAAGTCATCGCGCTTAATTAAATCCTTCAATTGGACCATAAATTAATTCTTAAACATAATTACACTTTTAAATTGGCCAACGATTAAATCAAATTGACCCATAAAAATATAATTATATCTTTCGACTTAATTTTTACACAGATTTATCCGATAATAAATTATATTAGCCACGAATTTGCGTCTTCCTTCATTTCTGAGCACAAAAGAGGTACGAACGAGATCTCGAACACGTCTAAAATTTTTACCTTGATTTTTCTGCCGACACTAACCCCTTTTATTTTTCTTATTTTTGGGTAGATTTGGGGAATAACCCAAAATTGGGTTATGACAAGGTCAACTATTTTTTCTTATTTCCTTCTTTTGCTTTTCAAGTTATTCTAAGATAAAGCATATTTTGTTATAGTTTAAGCTTCTGGCTTCTTCTTAGGAAACATGCATTAGTTGTGCATTTTAGGAGTACCTGTAGTTATACGGTAAGGCAATGTTTCTCTTACCTACCACTGTAAGTTAAGATAAAATTAGTTTAGGAAGTTTTGTTTAGTAAATTATACCTAGCAGACTTTTTGTTTCTATTAAGCTTATCTACCATAAACATCTCTTCATTTGTTTCCCTCTCAATTCTAAGAGTTTGTTAAGTCAATATTTATACAATTTCTTGTATTGGTTGATCATATAGCCTTATTCATAGTGATACTTATAGAAGTTCCTACTTGTTGATCCATTTTCACAACTACCCATTTTATACTCGGCTTGTACCATTATCTTATAAACCCTATCCAACAACACATTTAAGTTATGTAGGCCTCATGTCTTTAATGTATTTAATGAAACATTATTTAAGGTATGATTGAGTAAAAGGGTTTGTATTTATATTTGAGCCCTCCTCAGACATTATCCTTCTGAAGTTAATTAATCATAAAAGCTTTTTTTTTAAGGCATTAAAAGTATTAGTATTGTATTTGGTTACATTAGCATGATACTAACATGTAAGTTTTGTCTTATATTGATTGGAATAAGATGGTCACAACAATGCATGTGATATAAGAGTTATGTTTCTGATACTTATTAGCTTCTGATACATCTTAAGAGTAACAATATTGAGGATAATTGCTCCTAATTTTTTTAGTAATTTATATTAGGTTAGTTTTCAACTCGGTTAGTTAAAGTTGATGTTAACAACATAGGCTAAAAGGAATAGGATGTTATGGTTTCAAAAATGGTTTCCCTAACCATTATATTCACCTTTAATATGATTGTCATCCTTATTTTTCCCTTTGAAACCTCTTTTCTTAATGGCCATAAAAATTTACCACTTTTTATCCCTTTTCCATATGTTTGGCATATTTGCAAATAAGGTAACCTATTGTCTAAAAGTAAAACTTGTACTTATGCAACCAATTCCTTTCATCTTTAAGTGTACTCTAATATGTTTTCTTTCTCTTTTTTTATATAAAAGACAGGCTTAATCTATTATGATGGTATCCATACTGTACTTATGTTATTTGATAAAATCATCCACGAGGTATTTCTATCTTTGAATGTTCCTATTATATAACCTCATGTATCAACCTAGTGTTTCCCTACTCAAATTGTCCCAAAAAAAATGTATCATTAATTTTTTATCATATCAGACTTCTACTATTTTGTTGCAATAAAATTTTAGATTAGTGACAAGACAATAAGTTCCAATGTACTTTATGAAATCAAGCACATAAAACATTTGGTATAGCTACATTCAAGAATAGGCACAACTCTACAACTTGCATAAGATCATATAAATTCACTCATTTGATAGCCATTAATTTGGCTTCTAATACTAGCATCTTAACATAATCAATGTCTTTAGGGAGTCTAACTCTTCTTTATAGTGGACATCATAATAAACATATTCTTCATTTTTTTTATATCGAAGTTGGGTATTGTATATATATATATATATTCATCAATATTTATAATAAACATATATATATTCATCAATATTTTATAGTAGTATTTATTCCATTTTATCATTATTATTTAAAATAAAAATGAAAAAACCATGAGATGAATGAAAATGATCAAATCACAAATATATTTTTATTCACATTATGGGGCACCCGAAGGCTTATCCACCACATCACCAATGAATCCCATCTCTTCTCAACCTATCAAAATCGAAGCCATTGTCTTGCAAGAATTGTATAGACCAGGAGATGAACAAATCTCTTGACAAATTGAACCACAAATTGAACTCCCACGTGCCCTCGATATTGCCACTTGTGTCTGCGAGGTGAAGGAGAAGACGATGCTTGTGTGTGTGGGAGAGAGAAAAAAAAAACATGTTATGTGCCCAGCCTGGGAAACAATCAATTCCAAAACCTAGATTTCTTGACTCTGTACAGGTGTGGATGAGGGAGTGATGCAGATGGGTGTGGTGTGCAATGTTTTTGAGGAAGAGATAGAGGTGAGGGAGAAGGCAGTGTGATTTTCGTGTCTGTGTGTTTGAGGGAGGGGTAGAGTGTGTCGCAGATGCAAAAGCATCTCTTAGTTGCTTTTGCAATTGCGGCCGAAATTCTAATTTATTGGTGGGACCTGTACTATAAAAATGCCTTCATGTTTGGTAAAACATGTGCTGGGCTCTGCGGTGAGCCTCAACTACAGATGATACCGCAGAGTCAAACACCCACTTTATCTCATTGAGAAAAGAAATAAGGTATTAAATTGTTATATAAAAAAAATGCTCTTGAGAATCTTTTTATGGTTTATTTGAGAAGATGATGAACAATAGCTAAATGTCATGTCATCTTATTCATTTTTTTTTTTACTTGGTACAAGCGTTTGTAGCTGCTGGAGATGATGAGAAGAAAACAGTCTTTTTTCCAAATTGAAGAGGAAGTTGAGAAACTCAAGGGTTCCACAGCAAGGTATTCCATGGAATGGATGCTAGTGCTTAAATTCCATGATGGCGTGTTTTGATATCTTCTACAATATCTCTCAAAGCTGCAATGTCTTTTGAAGACTTCTCTATTCTTGTTAATTCTCTAGTGAATCAAAGATATAACCTTACAATATTACACGTATATAGGTATGGAAAGATTTATTTGAAGGCTGCCAAGAATTGTATGGCTAAAGGTGCCGATTATGCCAAGAATGAGATTGAGCGGCTACAGCGCATGCTTGAAAAGGTAAGATTGAAAGATTTTTTCTCTTGGTTGAAACATACCATGTGTAACAGGAGCCATGCAGCTGTATTCATAGCAGGTAGCTGGAACAAGATTCGCATCTTAAGTTCACACTGTGGTGTTTTGTATATGCGTGCCTGATTGGGATGCTTCGATGATAGAACATGAGAACTTTAAATGTGTAGAAAATGAGTCGAGTAAGTATGTGAAAGTTGTGATGACTGTTAATCGATCTTTTCTTTTCCATGGTTAATGGTGCAGACAATCAGCTCAGCGAAGGCGGATGAATTCACCCCGAAGAAGAACATTCTATCTACTTTTGTTTGATCATCTGATCTTTTGTTTCCTCGCCAACATTTTGGAGGCAAACATCATCCAGTTTTTGGGGAATCGTTTTTACCATCTCCAATGTTTACTTTATGCTATCCGGGCTTCTCCTCGCAGTGAAAATCTGTATCCCTGGATGTCGACTGAGCGAGTTCCCTGATATGAAATGATTTTGAGAACCCATACTAGCTACTGCAGTATATTTATTTGCCATGTTTTTACGTCTGCTATTGTTTAAAGTGGAGAGACGCTTTTTATTTTTGAATGAGACGTGCATTAGACAAATGAATATCCACTACTTTTGCTTGGTGTTCTGATCTCGTAATGATTGAACGTATTTTGTTATGTTGAGATGCCAAATCCGTGTTGACCCATTAACTATTCAATAAATCCCGTGCGGTTTTTATTGTAAATTTTTTTAATATTTATCTAGAAATAATTTATTATTCATTGCTATAGTGAAATGATCATTTTATCCCAGAACTGAAAATTTTTAGCCTTGGAGACCAGGTGTATTTTTGAATTTTCCAGAAGACACGGATAACATTTATGGATTTATTGCTCAATGAAATAACGATTTTAGCCCCACTAAACTACAAAACGCAACACCTGGGATCGAGGGTATTCCAGTACTTGCACCCCTGGTTTTTTCGTAGATATCGCTGGGTCCAGAGATGTATGTATAATTGTCCAATTTTTTTTATTTTTTGCAGAACACTGTAGACATGACTCCCGTGCTCCTTCCACACGCTCCTTTCGGGAGGCACGTGCAGTGTCATACAGTAGTTAAAACTAGCTTCCGTCGTGTATCCTAGTGCGCTTCCATGTCCTCTTCCTCCCTGAGTGACGCGTGGCATGTTAATGGGGTCGTAGAATCTCTGGTGGACAGTTTTTCTTTCCCTCTCTTTTCTCTCTCCTGCTAACAGGAAGTGCGGTCA
This sequence comes from Salix dunnii, assembly GCA_015731905.1. Taxonomy (NCBI): domain Eukaryota; kingdom Viridiplantae; phylum Streptophyta; class Magnoliopsida; order Malpighiales; family Salicaceae; genus Salix; species Salix dunnii. The sequence continues at coordinate 12,181,753 of CM027674.1, forward strand.
ATTCCCTCATTTGTTTGGTAGTTTCAGTTTAGTCCCTGAGGTTTTGATTTCGTTTTTCTTACTGATTTTTCAATGAAAATTTTGATTATTTTCAATTATGTCCTTCAATTGAAATTGATTATGTACGGCAAGTTTTATTTCGGTCCTTCATCTTTTGATTCTTGGTTTGTTTTTGGTTCCTTTAATAATTTTGGTATGCGAGTATTAATTTGTTATAATTTTATCCTCCAATTGAAATTGGTTATATATGCTACTTTTCATTTCAATCCTTATTCGTTTAATTTGTTCAATAATTGCGCTGTATTGATTTTTTAAAATCCCTTTATTATTTTTCGATCCCGAAGTTTTGATCTGTTTCATTTTTATCCTTCAATTAGAATTAATTATAAATTTAGTTTTTTATTTTGGCACCTATTCTTTTAATTATTATTTTTTTGTATTAATTTCTTTGGTTTTTTGTTCTTCTTGGACAATTTTTATTTTTTTTGTCTATATTTATGTATTTGTGCTTTTAGTTTTTGTTTTTAATTTTTGTAGTTTTATTTTTTGTTGGGGTTTTTTTTTATTTGGTTCCATTATGAAATTTTAATTTATGTTGATTACATTGTATTTTTTTTAAAATCTTTTTATTAATTTTCGGTCTCAAGGTTTTGATTTGTTGCAGTTTTGTCATTCAATTATAATTAATTATATATTTTGTTTTTCATTGTGACACTTATTCTTTTAATTTTTTATTTAGTATTGATTCCGTTTTTTTCCCAGTCATTCTTGGACAATGTTTGCTTTCTGTCCATATTTATTCATTTATACTTTTAGATTTTTTTTAATATTTTATTTTTTATTGGGGTTTTATTTTTATTAGATTCCGTTCTAAAATTTTAATTTATATTGGTGACTCTACATTTTATTTTTAAAAATTTTTTTATTGTTTTTCGATCACAAGGTTTTGACTTATTGTAGGTTTTCTCATTCAATTAGAAATAATTATGTGTTATTTTTCATTTTGACACTTATTCTTTTAATTTTTTGTATAGTATTGATTCATTTGGTTCTTTCAGTCCTTTTTAAATATTATTTATTATTTATCCGTATTTATTTATCCATAGTTAAAATCATTAAATTAACATGAAAAATAATAATTAAAAAAGCCTTGTCAAATTGTTTGCTGTATGGATTGTGATCGTTCTGGAATAATCGAAGCCTTGTCATATTGTCTGTTTACACCTAAAATTACACGCAACAAATAATAGGTGGCCAAACAAGACTGGCCGTTTGCCGAGAGATGGACATGAATTGGAAGAAAAAAGTTGCGATCATTATCAAGGAACGTTATTTCCCATTAGCTTTAATTAGAATTCTTGTTCAGCTACAAAATACGCTTTAACTTCCAGCAAAGCCATCTCAGATCAATCAAAACACTTCCTAGCATCATGAGTTGTGCTTTGGCCAGGTTTTGCCACTAGAAAATACGTGTGTGCACCAGTGATTATGCAGCAGTGTATAGTTAAATCAGAGGCCACCCTCTGGGAGAGGAGATGCGGAGGCTATTGAAACAGTCATCTTTAAAACCATTAGTGCGTACATCGTATGAGCTCAAACGCAAACCATGGTGAGGTTATCAAACAAAATCTGTCATGGCCAGCCACTAACTGATGAGCTAAATGTCTAGGCATTGCTTTCCTTTGTCTTTTTTGTGTGGATTCGGGTGAGCCTCTTTCAGTTGGTACCGAGCCTGTTAGGAGTTCTTTTCGTTTATTTTAGACTGGGTTGCAGTAAGAGCCCAACCCACACATAGCTAGGCTAGACCTAAAACCAGCTTGCATGACCAAGTTAGACTTTTCAAACTCCAAGACTTATGCAATATTTGGAAGCAAAAATAATATATTTTTTGTCTAATAATTTTTTAACGGTTTTTTTTGTTCTTTTTTTCCAAACAAACCAGGATCATTTTTAAGTCTCTCGGATGTTTTTTTCTCTTAAAACATTTCATTTTATATTTGAGTTGTATGCTTACATTTTAAAATATTGACCATCTATTAAATATAGCTACTTTTCTTTTAAACTTTAGAAAAAAATACAAAAAAAATCTTATTTTTAAAAAATAAATATTTTTATTTTTCTGCAAACAACCATATTATAAAATTTTTCATGCATATTTTATATATTTAAATATTTTTTTATCATAATTTGAAAAAAATAGTATCATAACAAGTATGTGATTTCAAAAACACTATAAAATTTTTCTTAATTAATATTTGGGGTATAAATTTTACAATGCAATGCATATTTCTAGTATTAAACTAATTGAATTGACAAAAATAAAATGCTAAAAATTAATTATAGAATTTAATATTTAGGGTATAAAATTAAACCATTAATTTTTAGGTTTTAGAATGATTACATTTTACCTTGATAGGGTAAAAATTTATTTTCAGAGAGGGATTGTTTTAAGCCCATAAAGATAAAGATTTCATTACTAAGAGGGATCTACTTCAAATCTATAAGAAACGGATCTCCTTACCAATAAAAACTTTTCTTGAGATTTAAACGGATCAACAAGTAGTAACATGATTTAGAAAAAATAATCAATCAATAATGTAGTTTGATTTAGGTATGGTATATTAAAAGTAATGCATGTTTTCCCATGCATAAATAGTCTCATTACTCATATGCTTACAAACTAATAGATTTCCTACTTCTTATTATAACAGGTAACAGGTGGTGATTTCAAGTTGTAGTTTTATTATATATCTAAAACTTCATACATTCAAGAGAAAAATCAATCATATGACACTATGCACGCAACGACAACTAGTATTTTACGATTTGCCTTGCCTACGCGTTGTGCTGGGCTTTTTTGATGTAGCAAATTGATTAATTGTTTTGTGTGTTTTGATTGATTAATTAAATATTTAATTAGTCAAATGATCATCGATAAAAACAATTTTAAATGAGTTATTTGTTGTCTTTATTGAACTGGTTGAATACTGTTATGGTTTGACCTTTTAGGATAATAATTGAATCGACAGCCCCACAAAATTGCAACTACTAAAATTCATTTAAGATAAGTTAATTGTATTTTTCAGCCAATAGATTGATGGTTGAGCTTGACTGAACTATTTGTTGATTTAATTAATCCAAGAGCACAAAACTACAATTAATTGATTGTTCGGCGTGTTTTAATTATTTTGACAATTATTGAATCGAAGGATGGAAAAATCGCAATCAATCAAATCCATTAAAGATGATTTATTTTTACATGAGTAATTTTTGTTTTTATTGAACTGGTTGATTACTAGCATAATTTGATATGTTGGGATAATAATTGAATCCACACTTTGTAAAATTACAATTGATAAAATCCATTTAAGATAAATTAATTGTATTTTATAGTCAATTAATTAATGGTTGGGCTTGTTTACACTGCTTGATTATGTTAAAATTTGCAGAGTGCAAAACTACAATTGATTGATTGTTGGGCGTGCTTTAATTGTTTTAACAATTATTGAATCGGAGGATGGAAAAATTGTATTCAATTAAATTCATTAAAGATTAATTATTTTTTTTGCAATTGTAACTAGCTGTTTGATTTTTCTTAAACACGCTACTCGTGGTACAAATGTTAATTTTGGTAGCTATACAGAATGATAGTGAACAAAAGGACGATGAATGATGAATAAGGAGGTAGAAATTAAAGCATCACAAAAAAGAAATAAATAGAGAGCAGAGAAGAAAACCTGAAAGGCAAGAGACTTACTGAATTACAAAGGAATAAAATGGTGAGGACAAAAAGAGGACTAATTGGTGGCTCCCGTCTATATTTATCAGTCAATCTTGAGACTCCAGCAACAAGCAATGTTCAGAATTGCAGGAGGATGGAATTGCGGCCACACGAAGACAAAACCAATAAATTTAATGTAAGTGTGCTTTAATCAGACACAAATAAGGGACTGGGTATCGTAGATACTGTTCATGTTAAGTATTTAGCATGAACAGTTCCGAGGGTGCTCATCCCTTCCAAGTTACTATTTTTTTTTCTGTCAAAGCCACTGCATGCAAAGATGTGGCTGCGTAGATTCAAGTGGGTGTTCTTGGATTCCCTTAACAGTCAAAACACTAGATTGAATTACAGCTACTTTAATGAGAAACCTAATTGAGCTTGCCGTTTTTCGTAATTGTGGAAGGAAGCTCTGCTGTTCTCTCATTTTGGACCACATGATAATATCATATATTAATAATACGATACGACCTTGTTTTGATTCTTGAAGTAATCGTCCAAATTTCGAAATTTAAGAACTTCATGTCGAAATTGAAAATAAATAAATCATACGACAGGAGGCAGAATTCATGTGACTTTTTTAAAGGAATAACGGTGACGCTGCTAGTGGATTTATGAGGCAAGACTCATGAGATTGAACACATAGATTCCATCTATCACGGTACTAAATTCGATCCGGGAAAGAAAAATTAAGTATAGAGATTGGAAGGGTTAATTTGAATAATATATAATTTGATTCTGAAAAATAAGATTTTAAAAAATGAATAGGTCTTTTTTACTGGGTTCTATCGGTTCATCTAATTCAAATTTTTTTCTATATTTTTATATGAAAAATTCTAAGGTCTGGATTCGATCAAGTATATTATTATACTTGCACAGATACATATTAATTTGTGGTTGATTTTTATCAAATAAAAATGAAATGAAAATATTCAAATTTATGATCGCTGAGTCAATAAGTATTTAATATTATATCATAAAAATTTAAAATGTTAGGCGAAACTCCGAATAAAATTTATATTATTATAGCTCTGTAAATGCATTAAAAAAAACTTTATGAATAAAAAAGAAAATATAATAATTTGATGAAGAAATAAAACCAGAGCCGAATGGGATTTTTGAACATTACCTGTCTATAAAAAATTCTTACAAAGGTGGATAATATTGGTAATGACGGTGTTTGGAAGAGGAAAGATACTAATTTAAAATTAAGTTATGCCATAAAAAACAGAAAGCAGAAGCATAAGCCTTCTTGCATAAGAGACATGCTTGCACACCCAACTCTGAATAGCAATCTAAAACTTACGAAGGAGAGGAGAAAACTGACTCATCAGCAGCTAACAAGGACTTAAAGCCACGCCAAAATATTTAAAAGGAAAGGACCCTACGACAACTCCCATAGCATAAATGATCAAATAATCACCCACTCCCCCAGAATAAATGGAAGATTTGGAAGGATTTACTTCCAAGCCGAAAATCTATCTAAAAATCTCTAATTGACAAAGAAGTGCTAGAATAGAAGATTTATCACTTCTAACAAACAGGAGGATATCATCGGCGAATGCAAGATGGGTGATATTATGAAGTTTACATTGTGGATGAAAACGAAAAGTTTACTGCCGAGACACTCCCTTAAACATGCAAGAGAAATATTCAATAGAAGTGATGAAAAGATAAGACGAAAAAAGACCCCTGCCGAATACAACTTTTACCCGATATTTATCAGTCAATCTTAGACTCTAGCAACAAGCAATGTTCAGAATTGGAGGATGGATTTACGGCCACACAAAGGCAAAACCAATAAATTTAATGTAAGTGTGCGTTAATCAGACGCAAATTAGGGGCTCGGTATCGTAGGTACTGTTCATGTTAAGTATTTAGCATGAACAGTTCCGAGGGTGCTCAGCCCTTGGAAACGAGTGAGTAGATTTAGCACCCAAAGAATTTCTCCAGTTGAGTTCTGATCAGAAGCGTGTGATGTTGTTTGCGCGGTGAAAGTTTTTGCTATGCATCTGCCAACCAGCTTTGGTTGAAAAACAATTCCAGTTATCCCCAAAAGATGACCAGTGCGTTAGGTAGGTCTCAATTCTTGTCGATGCTAATTAATTAGAACGCAAATGATGATTTTTTGCTGCAAATCGTTGATTCCAAAAACTGCAATAGACTATCCACGGTGCAGCATGCAATGTACACTGCCACCTTAAAAGAATTTTTACGTGCTAAGCAGGCTTTAAATCCTGTCAATGGTAAATAAGTGGCATATAAACATTGGCATATGCTTGGGCAACATTTGACAATCAGCATTTTGGGTAGCTCTGCAGGTGTTAAGGCCGATGGTCATCTGCGTTCACAGGAGTTGTGGCAGCCGCTGAAAAGAGAGTTAATAAAGGTGTAATTCACGCAGAGACAAGATTAGCTCCCTATTTGGCAGAGTAAGCCACACAATGCATAAGCTTTGTTTTAACTTTTTGATTCACCTGCACTTTTGATTTTTTGAAAGGCAGCCTTGCATGTCGCTCAATGTGAAATTTGAAATTTTGAAAATTGAGAAGCAATGCAGCTTCGTTTAAACTTTTTGATTCGCGTGGGAAGTCGTGCGTGTCACGCAATGTGAAATTTGAAAATTTAAAAAGTGAGAAGCTAGCAGTGCAAGGCAGCAATGCAGTGCGTGTAATTGAGAAGATATAATGAGATTATGGCTGCATTGTTCCCGTTCACAGTGAGAGTTTGGGTGAACAGTACAATCTTGATCTCTCTTAGCTGTTAGGATAATTTGCAATGAGATGCCATGTGTTACTCCTTTTTACGAGAATATTGATTTGTGATTTAAACAATGCTATTGTTTTTATTAGAATGGCTCAAATGCTTCTTTGTGTATTGTCTTTTCCATGTAGTTATCTTTACTTGTTTATTCTGACCTTCATGCAAACCTGAATGAACCCGTGTATATTTATGATGTTTTGTGATGTTTTATATGTTGTAGGTTTAGTCTAGATTTACTTTTTAAGTTAGTAGAGTGAAAAAAAAATGCTCAAACCAAAACAGCTTGAAGTTTTTATGGCCGAATAAATATTTCTTGTCTTCTGTCTTCCTAGAAATTCTCCATATTGAAGTTCATCTCTCGTTCTTTGGCATGCCCTGTAGCTGCAGTACTTGAATATTTCTTTCTAAATATTTTCGCTTAAAGTGCATGTTTATTGCTTGCATGAGTGTGATATTCACTTTTCTGTCATAACCTCGCACCGGCTGAAGTTTCCCGGCAGCCACTAAGAAATCTTGTGTCGCATATGTATAGATCCATTACAAGAAATAATTTATTTAGTGTAAACAGGACACTTCAACAGAGTAGACTCCCAGACGTCATTGAGAGCCAAATTTAATGATTTTCAACATGTATAGTTCTGGTAAACTGGTGAGTGAGGAATTCAATTAGAGGGAATAATCAAATACCTTGAGCTATAACGTTTTCTGATCTCCACCAGTTACACCATAAAATAAGGGACAGAAAGGAGATAACTAGATCCCATAGTAGCAGATAAATAGGATTATTTCAAACATCCATTGATTGGGAAGTATAAAGAGCCTTGTTTCTGTTATGAATCATTTGGATTTGAAAGGGATGGCCCTGATCACGATCTGGTGGTACAAGGATGCAAGTGCTGCCCCAATGAATGGTCCTACCCAGAATATCCACTGCACCAAAACAGAGTTAGACATTGCTAGTGTTTTCCCGAGACCTTACCAAGATGAAGTGAGGAACTGAAAAATGATGTTCAGGCTTACGTGGTCATCCCAAGCTTGGTCTTTGTTGTAGATGAGGGCTGCACCGAGACTTCTGGCCGGGTTGATGCCTGTGCCTGTGATAGGAATGGTTGCCAGGTGCACCAAGAAAACTGCAAATCCAATAGGCAGTGGTGCCAGGATCTGACCATCCAAATTCAGCCCTTTGGAAATCAATTTCAAATACTAAAAAAACATGTTGAAAAGAAATAACGCTGTTTTTTTGCTTACAGGAACATGGGAGTCTCTGGCATTGCGCTTGGCATCAGTGGCGGAGAAGACAGTGTAAACAAGTACAAAGGTGCCAACAATCTCAGCTCCAAGTCCACTTCCCTTGCCATAGCTTGTGCTGACAGTGTTAGCACCACCACCAAGCATCTCGTACTGGTTCTTTTGAAAAGCTTTTACAACACCAGCTCCACATATTGCTCCTAGACACTGCATTATCATGTAAAACACCGCTCTTGTCAACGACAACTTCCTTGCCAGCAGCAGTCCAAAAGTCACAGCTGGGTTGATGTGACCTCCTGCACCACCACACCAAGGAGAAGCCATTAGCCCCAACCACATTGATGATTTTAACCTCATCATGTAATCTATAACTTATATGCTGACAATTTTGGTTACAAGAACAATACCTGAAATCCCAGCAGTGCAATAGACAAGAGCAAAAATCATCCCACCAAAGGCCCAAGCAATGCCCTGAATGCCCACTGTGGAACACTTGGTAGGGGATTTTGCCACGCCCATGACAGTTAGGACTGTGATGTAAAGGAACAAGAAAGTGGCAACAAATTCAGCAATGCCTGCCCTGTAAAAAGACCATGATGACAACTCTCCAGGCTCAAAGAGTGGCGCTGGAGGTGGCTCTGTATAGTCCTTGACATCTTGGCCTTGAGCAGCAGTCCCTATAGGTTGCCTCTCTCCATACTTATTTGCTCCGACCCGCACATCTTCTTCTCTCCCCTCCATCTTCACTGAATCTTTCACTAGCTTGTCTTTTGGCCTTTTAAAGTTGAGTGTTCTGGATCAATTGAGAGACTCACATGTTACGAGTAGGGTATTTGTAGCTTGAGTCCGGGACAAATGTTTGGTCTGGTGTAGGTAAATTTCTTTTCATTGTCTTCTCGTTGATTGAGATTGAAATGAACTGTGCATTGCATTTTCTCCACATGTGACCGACCCTTGAAAAGGGAGTTTACTTTGCTGTGCCTGTAAGATCACGAGGAGATTTTGATGTCGTTTCTTTCCTTTGTTTTTTAAATCGGATTGCGATTATCCTGGTTAAATTCTTGAGTTCTTATGTATGTGTTCACATAATATAACCACATAAGATATGTTAAATCACAAAAAATAGCCAGTAAAATTCAAATTCTAAATATTAATAAGAAAAAACGTTTCTTTTAAACCCATAATCGATAGCCATTCGAGATTAAATGTCATTTTAAATACCTTTACTTCAGGTAAGAACTACCACTACCAAGAAAATGTCCCTTGAGTTGCTTTCACTTTACTCGCACAACTTGATGAGATCATTCTTACCTTTTAATGAAAGTTTGAACCATTTTTCAAGATAGTGACCACAGCAATATGATTGAAATAGCCACTCATAGATTTGGAATGGTAGTGGTAATTCTTGCTGGAAGGTATGCATATACCCAAATTGTGTTTTCTTTTCTCATAAGATATGGTGTGTGCAGCATTTTCTTTTCCCAAAAAATCAATTACTAATAATCTCACTTCACATTCACATGGGATGATTAATGTATTGTTTTGAAAAGGGTTTGATGGTGCAATCCAGTACACGAGTAAACCCTAGATCATATAATAATTGAAATCGATGGTGGGTGGCTTAGTGCCAAAGCTGGCTGAAATGGATTATAATCTACTTGGCGTTCCTTCGTATTTTTCCAAATAAACACAATAATTGCACAATGGGGGTCGGCTGATAGTGTCGGCGTCAAGTGGAAAAAACAGTAACTTTGCACTGCTTGTAATTATCACGAGCTGAATCCATGGGACCAAAAGTCTTCAGGGGTGGAACTCAAGTTAAATTGTTCAAATGTGTTGACTTGAAAAAAAAATAGCACTAGTATAGGGTGGAGACCATGATATAGGGGTGAGCAAAAAAACCGGTCAATCGATTAAACCGAGAAGATCAGAAAAAAAATAATCGAAAAAACCAAACAAAAAAAACCCAATTAAACCGATTAAAAAACTCTGAAAAATATCCAATTGGTTTGGTCTCGGTTTTGTAAGGCAAAAACCGAATAAACCGATTTTAACTGAACCGGTTCAGTTAAAAACGTTAACATAAAATAAAATCACACTTTCTCTTCTCTCATTTCTTTTCTTTCCTAACCCTAACCCTCTCCCAGCTAGCCGCCCCCTCTCCAGTCTCCCTCTACGGCAACCAGCCGCCCTCTCTTCTGCTCTCCCTCCCCTGGCAAGAAGGCGCCCCAGATTTGCCACTTCATCATCTTATCAAACAGAGTGAAGTCCTTGTGTATCTATGGAAGAAAAATCTTGCCGAGAGTCGGTGATGGCCACTTCAAGTACATCTGCAGTGAGGCATGTGTCATTACCATTGGGCAGCGAATCGTGCAAGTAGGAGCAGAAAGGGAGAAATCAGAGAAATCATCACTGACTTCATCCACTTCTTTTCTCTTCAATATCTTCAAGGAAGAAGATGATGACAACGAGGAGTATGGAGCAACTCCATCCATTTTTTATGAGTCTTTAGATTGATTATGTGCTTTGTACCCAAGGTGTTTGATGTTTTGTTCAGTTCCTTTGTTTTTTTATTTTTCTTCAGAGTTATAAGAGAAGTTGTAGTGGTTGTGGAGAAATAATATATCAAAAGAGTTGATATCATTTGATGCAAATTGTTGCATTATCTTGCATTTGCATACTCACTGTTCTTGCGAATCGATGGTTTTTTCTCTTAAATCGGAAAGCCCACTGGAAAGCCCAACAAATCAACTTTAGTTTTCTCTATTTTTTTAACATAAAAGTCAAACCGAGCCGAACCAAAAATGGTCGATTTGTACTAGGTCTAGTTTAGTTATTTTTTAAAAAAATTATAATTTTTTGTTTGGTTGTTTTTTTTATAAAAACTGAACCGAACCGAAAATGCTCACCCCTACCCTGATCACCCTGAAAGTGGAGCTGCATGTGGTTAAAACAAGGCTAGGTGATCGTAACCTGCAAATGTCTGTCTAAGGATGTATTTGGTATTGCTTTTGTTTTTGTAGTTAAGGTTTTAAAAAAATATTTTCATGAAAAACACTTTAGTTGTGATTCAAAATAAGTTTTGAAGTGTTTGGTTAAAACTGTGGTTGAGTTTGAGGTTAAAAAAAAAACAGTTTCGCGTGTTTGGTTATCATGCTTTTCATATTGCTGTCAACTTTTGAAATTATTTTAAAGGACACACACACATATATAAATTATTTTTTAAATTTTGTAGATTAATAGTCATAACAGTAAAATGTAATTAACAATTCATGAAAAAAATAGATATTTGTTTTTATGTTCCCATTAAACTATTTGCAATTTCATCACGAACACATATTTCCCTTCCATCAGGATTGATCTGTATCTACATATTTTTTATTTTTAAAAAATATATATAAAAAAACAGACTTGGCGAAGAGCAAGCCCAACCATATTGGGCCAAAGTTCAACTTTGCTGGACTCGAGTTGGACCGAGTGCAGGCCTAGCCCGAGTCTAACTTTTTTTAAAGGAAGACGTGAAACAGTGCGCTGCATTGTTCATGTCTTCTTCACGTGGACAGTGCAACGCTACTGTGCACGTGTCTGATCGACCATAACAAGAGCTTCAATGGCCGATGCCGATAGGTAGAGGAGGCCGGGGTGGTTTTTCCTGTTGTGGCGGCGTCGAAAATGGTGGCCGATACGAGCGTCGAAAGCTGCTGTTGTGGAGAGAGAGATTGTCGGTGGTGTGCCTAATATGCCTGCGATCGATTTCCTCCTACTATTTGGTCGCCGCCGTCTCCTGGATCTGAAAAAGAAGAGAAAAACGCAGGCACACTGAAAGGTTATTTGTGAGGTCTATGTTTTGTTCTCCCAATTGTCTCTCTCTAGATCATGCCCCTGTAAGCATTTGTGTAGACAATTATACAATAACAAGGCAAAATCCATGAAATGCAGGCAGTTCGATCCCAGGAAAAGCATCATTTTGCTGCTTATCGTGAACCACGGTTTCTGTAGTTTTTTTGGTGGGTCCCATGTGAATTAATTTGTATTTTATACATTACCAAACACTACAAACCTTCTTATTATTTAAAGCGCGGGTCAGATCACGTTACCAAATGCCTTCTAAACCTCTCAGAGAATGGACAACCGACTTCTGCCGCTGATATCTAGTCTAGTATATTCATCACTTCAACAGATGCATGTGATGACATGGAACTTGTTTCCTTGAATAAAATCACAATTCATAGTGTTCAAGCCTGACCTCAGTTTTTAGAGAGCGTACAAGAATCAGTTGCTGCTCCTTTCACTATTCACCGTTATCTGCCAGTAGCAAAATCAAGGATAGGATTTTGTCTGGTTAATTTTGCTCATCATGATTTTCTTGTAATGGTTTTCTTGCCAGAAGAACAGAAACGAGTAGCATTTCATATTTCACACCATTAATACACTATTATTATTTTTCAAAAGATATTTTTCCAATCAAATAGCCAGCCCGAATCCAGCCTATGAGATACTTGTTACTGCATTTCAAATATATTTAAAAAATAAAAAATAAAAATTAATATTTTTAGATTATTTTGATACGATGATATTAAAAATAATTTTTAAAAATGAAAAATATATTTTTAAATAAAAATATTTTTAAAATCAGTGGAAACCATTCTTCCAAATAAACAATAATCGGTTAGGCTGAAATTTCAGCACCCCCTGCATCGACCTCCACGTACACGAATACTTTCTGTGCCGGAAACTTTTCTATATTTTTACTCCATTTACCACGCCCTACTCTCCATGCTCACAAGAGCATGGCACATTAAGCTAGACAAAACGGCACAGGATTCAATCTTTCCATAAGTATATTCTCATTCATTAGGGACTGAGTGTATAAATACACTCAATCACAGGGCCAATGAGAGCATTGATGATCATAGCAAAACAAGTCCCAGAATCCAACCATACAAAGTCAGCTTTACCATAGCCAGAATTACTCCCTGTTGAAGAAATCTAGGGATAGCCACCATGGTCAGGCTGTACAAGCATATAAATTTAAATTTAGAAACACCATCTAACAACAAATACTCATCCCTTCCAAGTTCAATAACTTTTTTATACATTATTTTCTCAGTGACCCCATTCCACATAAAACTATTTTCTCAAGAACAACCCAGACCATAAGCGTCAACCCATTACTCCATCAGCTCAGGACAGCATGGGAGACCTGAATTTTGTGTTAAAAGTTTTTTCTAGCCTTAATCAGTTCCCATGCCTAACAGCATTCCTCTACATGGGTACTCGCATAACCTATTGGCGGGCGTAGTTGTTTGCTTATAAACTGAACGGTGTTTTGCATACATAGGAAGTATTTCGTGAAACGGGCACTTATGTTTTGCATACAAATGTACTTGTAGGAAAGGTTTTCTGCTTTCCCAACGTCTTAATTTCCATTGCTGTTGTTAAGCAGATATGCTATGCTTGTGAGAATTGGCATTAGGATAGCTTGGGGGAGAGAGTGAGTGAGTGAAAGGCCTCAAAACAGGAGATGGAAAATTACATTCTACATCAACGAGGCATGGAAACCAATGGGAAACTTTCTGGTTAGTTTCACAAGTATCCATTCAGGATCTAAAAGATGGATTGATAGTTGATCGGTGAGAGGAATTTTTTCTCTCTTGCTCAAGAGCGCATTCCTATGAACTAAAAGGAAACCTATTAGAAGGGTGGTGGTAAGTGGTGAATTCCATAGGCCAAGCATTTAAACATTAACATCGTCATGTAAACACCATACATCACGTGAACACATGCACTGATTATATTCACAAATCATGACCTATGCACAGTAATGATAATATTTCCAACCTGTTGATTTGATCGGAACAATGATGCAATTATAATTAACATTTCAAACATCACAAATCAACCATGAGGTGATAATATGATGCAGTACTATGCTGGAATGCTTAATTTTTCCATGAATTGTCATTTCTCTACAGGAATTCATCTGCTTCATGCATTTAAAGGGTTTCATAGTAGGCTATTTTAAACAGTTTGATGTGCCTAGAGATAAATTTGGCATTCTAGTTGGATACAACAAATTTGGACCACGGAGAAGCGGCCAAAATTGTGTGTTGTGACAAAAGATATATAAAAGTCAATTCACATTCTCTTATCTATCATACGAATTTTGAAGAGCTCCAACAAGCTTGAGCTTACAACTGTATCTGCAACACTAACTTTCACCTTTCTATTTGTGTCGATAGAAGAGTTACATCAACATTACTTATTGCATAGCAGGAACTGAACCCCCTGCCGCCACAATCTGTCTCTCCAGCTACAGCAGCCAAAAAGGAAGAAAAAATAATGAAAAACATTAACTTAAGAGAGAAATCGATACATAGACGTCAAAACAAGTTCTATTTTTTTTAACAAGAAAGCTGCTTGAGTGATTTTTAATCACCCAAAGGAAAGGGAATTTCTAAAAAAACTCCCCACGATTCCAACATTGCAAATGGGTAGACAGACACTGGAAACTAAATTATACTAGGGTAGACAACAAAGATGGAGTTTCAAAAGATGAAGTAATCTTTTTACTACACATTTTTAACTCACTGTGAATAGAGATTGAAGATTGGCTTTCAACTGAGCGTGCTCATGATTTACTTGTTGCAGACATCTCAAACACCTGCACAACCATTCTGGGGTCAATCAAAATCCTCTGCAACTACCATAAAAAAAAAAGGCTGATAAATACCCAGCAAGATCAGCATGAATACACTTAATATCAACCACATTAGAAAATCAAGGTTCCAATACTTCAACAGTCAATGATCTTTCAGCTTCAATGTCATGGTGGAAGATTTTAGGACTTAATCCTAATTCTATAATCTGTCAAGGAAAGCAGACAGACCATTCCTGAAACAGACCATCTCATGAAAACCTATTAAATTAATTGCTTAACTGATATAGTATTCAAAATTGTTAAGCTCTATATCCAAGACAGTTAAAATAGGTTAAACAATTGAGGAGACCATAGGAATTTAGCTGTAAGAGTAAAAAATAATAACATAAAAAAACCTGAATCTACACAAATAATTTTTTTTGCGACTTCTAACAAACCAAAAACATAAAAAATCAAGAATCTTACGGTAGATAAGCTTTCAAGAGCAACTGGATAAAATTTATGACTTAACATTGATTGAAAGGCGGGAAAATTAAATTTTGCAATAAAAGCGTGTAAGAAATCTCACCCTTCACGGTTTTGGGCTTCACAAAAAGTTTTGAAGGCAATGCAGACATTTTTAATTCTTGCTGCACCTATGCTGTTAGCCATACAAAACAATAATATAGCCAGAAAATATATGAAATAAAACCAGTAAACTAACAAATATGTAAACAAGTGATTCCCACAACATGACTTAATATTAATAATGATATCATCAAATTTCCATTGTTATGATTAATGGGTTCCAAAATATGCCTCACATGGTATTACTGATTTTGATTCAGTCACTAGACATGTCTCCTCAGAAGCGACTAAATCACAAATGAGACAATCAAATAACCTATTATGAAATAAGGATATGAGTAAATACCTGGAACTACTACCTTTCAGTTGATGAACGTGAGTATCCACCTGTTTGAAGTCCACAACCTGCTGTTCTCTGAAAAAAGAAAAACCCAATAAGGCGATTTTCCAGGCGAACAAGCACAACAAGAAAGCGAGAAGCAAAGAGCAGCACAATCAACTAGAAAAAATTATGTATCTCTGCATCAAAATCCAAGAAAATGAAGGCAAGAAAATACAAACTCACAGGGCTTTGGCCATATTATTGACAAGCTTTTCACAATCTTCAAAGAAGAGAGATACAACCTCCATCACAAAATCAGGGCTGCTCTCATCTTGCAGCTTTTGCAACTGAGTAAACTGATCGTCCACAAAACCCTTTCTCAAAACCAACAAAACCCTTTCGTCAAAAAAACCTCTAAAACCATTCAAAATCAAGAAACCAAATGCTAACCAAGAAACGATTTCCCTTAATTCAAGAAAAAAAAAGAGAGAGACAACCTCAAAATCTTTCCTTAGTTTCCCCAAACAGAAAACAAATCGTATATATGTCTTAATCATTCAAAATCAAACTTTTTTCTCAGATTCGGAATATTTACTACATATAATGATTAAAAACTAACCTCTCGGTAGAGAGAAGCCAGGAAATCAGCAAGCTGTCTCTGCAACTGACTCAGAACATCCATGAATGGAGTTGGATTTCAACACAGAAAATAATAATAGTAATAGTAATAAATACTCAGTATATCTTTATGGCTGGACGCTAGGACCTGTCACAAGTCCCAGTAATAATATACATATACATTATATACAGATTAATGTAAGGGAGAGATTTGGGTTTAATTAAAATTAATTATTTTTGGAAATAATAAGGTTTGTGGAAACTAATAATGACTTATCCAAAATTGGGCTAATTACTATTCTAATGAGCAATAATAAGAAAATTTCTACTTCTTTACTTTCTTTCTTTTTTCAAAATCACCCACACCAACCAAATCATACATAGAAGCATGGCCGGAAACCCGATGGCTGAAATTAAAAGTTCTAGCAAAGACCGATAAATTAGAAGGCCTACAAACTCAAATTTATTGATACGAGCCGATCCGAAATCAACATCCTGCCCACTGTATAAAAGATTTATTGTATCGACGGTTAAATCATTAGAATGATATCTTTGTCTTTAAAAAAACATGTAAAGACTTGATATTGAGAGTAAAATTATATTTACCAATAGATTCATTATAAAAATAATTGGTGGCAAATTAGTTTGTATACATTATTTTAGTATTGTTGCTCTTAAAATCCACAAAAAAAACACCTTTCATCTAGGGATTTTAGGGTTTTTAGAGTCAAATTACAATTTAAACCTTGAAGCAAAAAGGTATTAATTTTACTCAGGGCATTGTTGTATTTTTGTTATGGGATTTTGGTTATAATCAAATCCATAAAAGGCATTTAGTTAGGTCTTTTAATAATTATATAATATTATTAAAAAAAGAAGAAGATAAGAGTCAAGCTTTGGAAGATGCTTATGACTGTGTTTGGTCATCGAATAGTGGCTTTTAAAGCACCACTCAAGTTATCTTGGTGACCCTTCCATCTTCAAGTGACGCCTCTTAGTTGAATTGCTTTTGATTTTATATGAACGATCATTTATTTGTTTTTTCTTCTTTCCTTTCACCTTCTTGAATTCCATATTCACCTTCTAAAACTTTCAAAACAACCTTTCAAGTTTCTTTTTACCTTTTAAGATATGAACCTTGTTTTTATTGTTATTTATTTTAAATTATTTATAACTTTAGATTATTTTTTTAATTCTTCAACATTAAATTTGCTAGAAATTAAGATTTTTTACTAAACTTCTGTTTATAATTTCATAGGTTAATTTTAAGAGATTAATTTCATAGGTTAATTTTAAGAGATTAATCTAAGTTTGGGGGCTTTGCCTATTTTTCCCCCCTCAATTTACAAAGCAAATTTTTTTCTTCAAGTTATCACTATCACTTTTGATTTTAATATTTGATTTATTTACTATCATTGTCTTTTATATTGTGTAATTGAATTAAAAAGATATCTTTTCTTATTTAGAGCACGCTAGCAACGTCTAAATATTTTTTTGCGTTACAAAAAAATAATATGGCTAGGAACAACCACACTAGTCACATAGATAGTAAATGGTAAATTAATCCTTCTATTTTTTCAAGATAAATTAAAAAGTCTCTTGAGTATTAAAAAGTAATTTATTCATTTTTTGACCACTCATGAACATGTTTAATTTGTTTTTTTTTTTAAATATATTATTTACTTGTTAGTGTTTTCTTAACATATATTTCTTTCTATTTCTTAGAGAAAACAAATAATCAAGTTACAAATATTTTTTGAAAAGGATACTTAATTATTTTTAAAACTAATGGACGATTTAATATATTTTACAAATTTATAGAAATTTGTTTATAATTTATAAAAAAAACTAATCATATATCCCAATGATATTTAACTATAAATATATTTGGTTTAAAACAATAGTTTACTTAAACCAAAATTTTGTTATAAAATCTAGTCAAAATCTTTATTAAACAAAATTTAAAATTCAAACTTTTGACATGAATTCTAACATATACCATATTAATTCTTCAAAAATGATGTTTTATGTAATAGTTAATTTTTTTACCAAATATATTTCTAATCATTTTAACTTATTTCTAAACTTGGAGGGTAAGAAACTTGAAACTCACAAATAAGATGAAACAAACAAAAAACCAAAATTAAATTGATAAAAAGCAAATCATCATCTAAACCAAAAACCAAATGAATGTAGGGGTAAATTATACAGTAAATAAATGAAAAAAAATAAAAGTGAAAGAATGCATGAACAAATTAAAATAAACTGAGAATTCAAAAATTTTAAATATAACCTCCTGATGAAATATTTGATATATTGTAGTTTTTAACTCTGAATTAATTGAGTTAGTTTTAAATTGAAAAAATGAATTAAAAGATAATATATGTATAATAGGGTGATGGGGTGGAATTGAAAGAAATGTAAATAGTTAGAATTTAATTATAAGAGGAGAAGATATGGGGATAAAAAAAACATTTAAAAGAAATTGGGGATTTTGAAATTTATCTTGCTCAATTTAAGAAGAATTTCAGAAAATAATAGTGATTAAGTGCTACCAAAATATCAAAACATAAAAAAACACAAATATTAAGAGTGTTATTAGAATAAGAAATAAGAGTGGGTTGGCAACAACAAAAAGAAAAAGAGCAAATTAGATTGTGATTTCATAAGTAATTAATATTTTAAATCTTTCTTAGGATGGTGTTTCTTAATGCATATAAAAACTCTTAACTTTATTATAAAAATTGCATGATTTTCTTCATGATATTTGAGTTACAGTTTTTAGAAAAACTTTATGGGAAATGTGGAATTATATGTAATTGATGAATGTGAAATAATAAAATGTTACATAATTGGAATGGAAAAGAGGAGCCGCTTAGAAAATGCATGATCAAACATTAAGTGGAGTAATTAGGAGGGAAGAATTATGTTTTTTCAAAATATTTATTTTATTTATTGTGTTAAATATGAATATTTATGTAATGAGGGGATTGAGCATGAAAAGAATAAGATATATCTTATTTTCAAGTTCAAGTTGCAGCCAAATGTGTATAAAAAAGGGCAATATTGAAACTTCTACTTGTTTAATATATATTTATATGTGTTGAAGTGATGTGGTTAGAAAGTTAAGATAAATTAGAGAAAATAAAGTTGGGATGGGAAGATGATATTAAACGTAAGTTAACAAATTAGGCAAATTCATCTTTTGACTTTTAAAGAGAATATGAGTGGGAGAATGAGAGAATTAAGATCATTGTTTTTTGTAGGAGTTATAGTTTTGGTTGTTTACAATCCAATCAAATCGGTTTCATTTAATTATGATTTTTTGAACTCCAATTATAGGTCACCAAACATGGCTCTGCAGGGCAAACCCTGCATGGCAAAAGGTATGTCATATTTTTTATGAATTACATGAAGGTTAGGGGAAGATTTGAGTTTTCCTCCCTTCAGGTCTGTCATAGTTGTAGCCTTATATTTTAGCTTTCTAACAAGATCAATTTAGTTCAAAATAGAGTTATATAACTCCACTTATAGTGTGTTTGTGTGTGTGTGTGTGTGTGTGTGTGTAAAGTGGTCAAAAAATGACTTCTACTAGAAGATTCAAGAGAAAAAGAAGAAGAGGGAGGTCGTAAAGCAACGAAGTTAGACCTGTTAAATGAAAAAAATAAGTTGTATTTAAAAATATATATATATATATATATAAAATAATGTTTTGATCGGATAAAGGACACAAATGTTGTTATAAATTAAAAAGGAAAGAATAAAGAATTGAAAGGCTTATTGGCTTATTTTTGGTGTAGTTATAATGAATTGTATCCTTGATTGGAAATGATTTATGAGAATTTTTTATGGTGGCAAGAGAGATCATGAGTGTGACACAGCAGAAGCAATAAGAACCATAAGTAAAGCATCCATAAGAGATAGGTGATTTGTTTCTATGTGTTCTAATTGAATTTTCATAATATTAATGCGTGAATTATATTTAACGTTTTAGTGGAAGTTTGAAAATATATGATTTATCAATAAGAATGTTTAAAGCATGTGTTTTAGAGAATTTAGATTCTCGTGTAAAATTATCAGTTTATGACAATATCGTCATTGTAGACCTATCAAATAAATGGAACATGACGATGAGTAGCATATGTTTTAGTGTATGTTAGGACCTCAATAAAAGGATTGTCATAAATGACTTTCATACATTCAATGTACAATCCTGAGAATAGAGATCACTATGCACAAGTTAATATGCATCTAGTACATGTTAGAATCCCAAATAAAATGATTGTGCTGCAATGTTTAATACACATTCATGGATGTTAAAATTCAAAGAATAGAATCATCATATATTCTCAAATAAAAATAAGGTATATTAGGGACTTGATAAGGGGTCTTCTTTTATGCCATTATCAGTAAGGTGATGAGATATTGACAGTACTTAGTATCAGTAGTGTGTAGGATGGGGAAGTTAATTTGTGTTTCAAATCACTATTTTAATTATTATAATTATTTATGATTATGTATTGTTGGTTTAATAAATTTAATACTTTTTTTCCCAAATATGATTGTGGTGTAATGTTTAATACACATTCATACATGTTAAATTATAAAAATAGAATCATCATATATTCTCAAATAAAAATAAGGAGGTATATTAGGGACCCGAGAAAGGGTTTTCTTTTATGCCATTGTCATTAGGGTGATAGGGATATCAAAAGTACTTAGTATCAGTAGTATGCAAGTAGGGAAGTTAATTTGTGTTTCAAATAACTATATTGATTATTATAATTATATATGATTATGTACCTTTGGTTTAATAACTTCAATACTTTTTTCTCAAATTTTATATGACATTATCTTGTGTTTCCTTTTCAGGTCCATTATATGCATGCTAGTAGTAAAATATGTTATTACTTAGCTTTTTGTATTTAGTAGTATTTTGTGTCAATTAAATATTGGTAAACAGATATGTATGATCACTATTTTTTTAAAAAGATTGGAATATAGGAAATTAACTATGAATTTTGTTGTTCTATATTAAATGTGACTAGTTTTATCTTGATTCTTATGCTAATTGTCAATTGTAGTTAAATTTATTTGTTAATTTATTATGGTTTTGATGAAGATGATATTTTTGGTTGTGTAGACCAATGACGATTGGGTTGAGATTGAGTTAAAAGTTATGCTATATATCAGTAACTTGGGATATGCTAGTACAATTCTGCTAAAATTTTATTGAAACCTTATATATATAAATAAAGTTGCATCTTCTATTTTTTTTGGAGAATGTGTATTTAATTTTCTTTATCTCCTAGAGTAGGGAATGTTATATTTTGGTATCGAAGCCTCGTTGATCAATGAGGAATTGGAATCTTGATATGATTTTTGTACTTGTGATCTTTAGTCTAGATATCTTTAAACATCTTTTGATCCTACAAATATCTTCTTTTATATAGCCAACAATCTAATCCTATGTTAGAAGCCTGAAAAAGTCCTTTCTAATCAAATACAAGCACTCTAAGTTGTTAGGCAATACTTTTTTCATTTCAAACAAGCCCATAAATGCTTCACTAAGACTTCATGAAAACTTTTTGACATGCAAATATCATTTTACATTTCCGTCAAAAGTAACATAAAACTTGACAATAAAATCACTTGAATTATTTCGAGAATCAATTTGCTAAAACAAACATCAAAATAGTTTTTGTGCTGAATGAATTTGAAATTCCAAAAAAAACCTCACATGAAATAATCTTTGTAAATAATCAATCATTTCCTGCAAACACTTGAAGTCTACAACACTTGTAAGGCATGACCAGATCAGGGGGCAATCTAAAAATACAATTAAAACTAGTTCAATCATTCTCTTTGAAGGAATGTTGATCAAAACTGAGGAGGGTATACAAATATGTTGAAGTTCTATCATCTCCAATGGTCAAAATTATGAGTTGCAGCTCAAGTAAGCAGGAATGAGAAGCCGTAAAAGTCAGAGATCTAAACCCTAAAAAGAGAAGACCATGAAAAAGAAAAGGGACCTATATCTCTCAGGTAAGTATACATGCATCATTATGCATTGCATTCCCACTAAAAATCTTGGAAATGTTTTGAAAGGATTGTAATTTACAAACTTTCATTCATTATTTTTTGTGTATGCCTTCAAGCTTTCACCTCTTTCATTGCATTGATCATGTTTTTCAGCCTTATCTCTTTCTTGAATTTGAGTGTCATCATGTTTTACATCCCTACTAGAAATATAAGAAATGTTTTGAAGGGATTATAATTTACAAACCTCCATTCATCACTTTCTTGTGTGTACCTACAAGCCTTCAATCAACTCAAACAGTGAGTTCTCGACCCTATCTCCTTTATCCTTATTTAAGGGAACTTTTAAACCTCAATCAATCAGGATAGCATGCTTCTTAGTCGTATTTTGCCCTCTTAATTGGGTGTATTTTCCAACTATTAACCACAAATTCAAATTATGTGTTTTTCAACCCTATTTTTCCTCATCTTTGAGTAAGTTTTTTCCAATTCTAAACTATCATGTAGAATAGTACGCTTCTTAGCCGTAACTTTCCTTTTAGTTAGGTGCGTTTTCCAACCATTAATCACAAAGTAAAGTAGTGTGTTTTCCAACCCTGTTTTTCTCTTTTGAATATGATTTTTTTTCAATTCTAAACCATCAATTAGGATAGTGTGTTTTTTAGTAGTATTTTCCCTCTTTATTTGAGTGCATTTTCCAACCTTTAACCTTGAACTAAAATAGTGTATTTTCCAACCTTATTTTTCTTCCTATTTCGATTGCGGTTTTCCAATTCTAACCATTAATTAGGATAATACGCTTTTTAGCCTATTTTCCTTCCTTAATTGAACGTGTTCTCCAATCCTCAACAATCAATTAAAATAGTACGTTGTCTAGTCTTATTATCCCCCACTTCGAGTGCGTTTTCCAACCTTCAATTAAGATAGTGTGTTTTTCATCCTTATCCTCCCCCTTCTTTTTTGAGTGTGTTTTCCAGCCTTTAACCACCAATTCAAATAGTATGTTTTTCAGCCTTCAACCATGAACTAAAATAGTTTGCTTTCCAACCCTCAACCATAGATCCTAGATAGCATGCTTTCTAGTTCTATCTTCAATTCCATGAAATCTTCACTTATTTCTATAGGGATAGATCACCCATTATAACGAGACTATTTTCTTATGTATTTCATAAACATCATATTCTCTTGAGTTCCCAAGGGGCATGATTTTATGACAAAAGACTTGAGATTTGCACCACAAGTCTCGAGCTCAAGTCAGGATGTCAATTTCTTGTAAGACTCTGGGACATCCAAGGTTTTACTAGCTCACCTGGAACCACAAAGTGTGCTTTTCAGGGGATGGGGTTTCCTCGAATAAAAAAATCATAATCTCTTGAGTGTTCTAATTATGCCTCAATTTTTAGGTAATATGCTTTCTAACCCTATTCTACCACTCCTTTCTGAATGCTCTCCATAACCCTTATTTTTATTTTCAGATAAATCAAACATTTCTTGGTTTGGTAAATCCAATTTTTTTCTTTACAATGCTTATTATCTAAGTTTTTTACAAGACTTTAGTAGTAAGTATTGTCAAGAGGGGGCAACTAACATAACCCAATTATGGATTATTCCCCAAAATCTATCCAAAATAAAACAAAAATAAAATAAAAAGGGTTGGTGACGGTAGAAAAATCATGGTGGAAATTTTGGACGTTTTCGAGAGTCCAATCATACCTCTTTTGTGCCAAAAAAAAAGGGAAATGCAGATTCAAGACTAAACTAATTTATTAGATAAATATGCATAAAGATTAGAGTGAAAGACGTAATTATATTTTGAATAAGTAAATTTGATTTAATCATGGGCCAATTTAAAGTATAATTATATTTAAAAATTAATTTCGGAACCAATTGAAGAATTTAATTAAGTGAAAAGACTTAATTATATTTTAAATTGATCAAATTAATTTTAATAAAAGCTTAATCTATGAAAAATCAAGTTATTGAGCTTAATTCGAGTTCAATTAAGAATTTGGATTTTTAGAGACCGAATTAATTTTGTTTTCCAAGCCAATTATATGAAGTCAAGGTCAAAATTGAAAAATATTGAAAGTTTAAAGCTAAGTAGGAATGTAATTAAAATTAAAATAATTATAATTTGAGGGACCAAAATATATTTGCACTTTATCCCAAATTATGCAGCACGTCGTACCTAGTTGCCAATAGGCCTCCATTGCAAATACATCGCAACCAACAACCGCAATTGTAGGCACAATGCTAGAGAGTTAACCCACCGTTGCATGTAATAATTACTTTCTTCACCTTAAATAGCATGAAAGAAACCATGCAAAAAAAATAGAGGTTGACGATATAGCATGAAATAATACAGAGAGAAAACAATGACCAGAAGAACAAACAGGAATGAGATGGAGACGATCAATTTATAAAGCCACAAAAAATATACAAACAACCACCATTAACAGTTCTTCTTCCTCGACACTGGCAGAGTCACTGTCAGCACCTCTCTTTCCCTCTTTTGCAGCATCAACTCTCTCTCTCTCTCTCTCTCTCTCTCTCTTCCTTTGGCAACATTAGCAACCTTCTCTCTCTCTCCTCTAGCAAGCCAACCGACCACCTTGCATCATCCCTCTTAGCATTGACAGTCTCTTCTCATGCTAAAAGCTCCACCAACATGTCTAGTTCTCCCTCCCCAACTCTGACGACGAACAATAGTAGCACCAACTGAAACAACCAGTAGTTTTTGGCAGCTCTCTTGGCCATCAAAGGCTATCATTTTCAACGTCACCATTATAGGAAGAATCATCTCGGCCTCATCTACACAACGACACTGCCAAGTACGTTAGTCATCACCTTCCACAAATCATCATTTCACTATTCATCATTGTGGTGAACAGTAGGGGAGTGAATTAATTCAATCCCATGTCCCACTGTTTTTTATGTGAATAGTGGGACTTATACCCATTATTCATGTTCAAAACAGTGAGACTTATGCATACTATTCACATGCAGAATAGTGTGCTGGCTAGATCAGGCCCTTTATTTAGCTTGTCCATCTAGGTCAGAGGCCCAACCCGAGAGTAGTGTGGGCCTCTTGGCCCATCAGAGTTGGACAGCTAGCCCATACAAAAAAAAAATGCATCAAAATATTTAAAACAAAAAAAAATATTTTATTTTCGTGCATATGGTTGAATTTCAAGTTATTTTTCAAGTATATTTTCGTAAAAAAAATATATGTTGTATCTTTTATATTTTTTAAATCAAAATTAGATATCATAACCGGTTTATGATTATCTGTTGGTATTTAGTCGAAAATCAAGATAATTTAATAATTATTTTGGTTTAGCTATTATAGTGTAAAATTACATTGTAAAGTACACTCGTAGATAGTAAAACTAAGGTTTTCAAAATACAGTTTGAAATTTTTTTAGTTAAGTTTTCAACTTCTAATAAAATAGAGACTCTCTCACGAAGAGAGATCTACCTCAAGTTTTAGGAAAGACCAAGAAAAAAATCAAACTTAAAAAAAAATCAAACAACATTATAGGTTGTCTTAGGTAGGGTGTACTAAGGGTGATGTGTCTTCTCTTTGCACAATAAATCCCTTTACCCAGGCTCTGGAAAACTAATAGGTTTCATAGTGACCTTAATATTAGGTGGGAACTCTTGACAATTATAGTTGTAATTCTACGACTATAAAATATATCCCTTTTTCACCACACGTTGTCTCCCCTCTGAGAAGGCGGAGCACGAAAATCCCAAATTTAGTTTTTTATGAAGAAAAATTTGGGATTATCTCTCCTCTCTTTCTTCTAATTTCAGCTAGACGATAATCCTAAATTTTTCTTCACAAAAAACTAGAATTAAACACCCAATAGCTTGTAAACCCATATAGGTCTTAGAATTCTAAAATGGAGGAACATAATTGGGGGAGAAATTAACAAGAAGAAAGTGGTGAAATTAGGGAAGAAAGGAGGGAGAGGAGTGGTTGGTTACTTGCAAGGAGAAGAAGGCTAAGATTCCTTTAAAATTGTGAAGTAAAGTCGAGATTTCATCCAAGTAAGGAGCTCTAATTCCATTTTTTATGAAATTAACTTCAATTTGATTAGAAATTCATGATTCTTCTTGAATTAGGAATTAGGGTTTTTAACACAAAATGTTGGGAAAATGCACAAATGAGTAGTTTTTTCATGAATAAAGGGAAAACATGGTTGTGATTGATAAGGAAGCAAGGATTGAAGATGAATTGGATATGTTTCCTCCATTTTTGCAAAATAGGGCATATTCATTGCCCTGTTTCTTAAGGGAATTTGGAACTGAAAAATATATAATTCAGGGAGGGTCCTTTCATAGAAGTTGTAGCTGGGAATGTTAGCTTTCCAATGAGTCCGACCCAGTCTAATTTGGAGCTTTGCAACTCCAGATATGGGTTAAAATCTGAGGAGAGGTTGAGCTGTCATCTCTGTTGACAGTTTCAACCAAGTTGAGAAAATAGCTAAATTTAACCATGTTAAGGGTAGAAATTATTTCATTGCCCTTCATAAAGTGTGTCTTGATCTTCAAAAAAAAAAGAAGAAGAAGAGAATAAATGGTGATTAAAATTGAATTCATGATGTCCACTTGAACCACAAATGAGCTAAAAAATTAAAGGATGATAATGAGGAATATAAATGAGAAAGAAAAGATTTGGTAAGGAGAAATGAATATTATTACCATTTTTATTGTTGTTGTGTGTTATATGTGGATTAATATGAAAAAAATGGTGGGTGTTTATGGTTTTAGGAGGAACCGCGGGAGGAGGGCAACAACAACAAGGGAACGCAAGTCGAGCGTTCACAGCAGGTAGGTACTTGGCACCTATATCTCCTTTATCTAATAATTATTTTCTTTGCTAGTTATTGAACTATAAGATATAATTTGGTGCTTATTGATGAGGTAAAGAAAAGGGGTAAAGGAAAGGTTAAGGGATGGAAATATATATATATATATATATATATATATATATATATAGGAAGAAACAAGCTAGTTGATATCGGCATTATCGATACGTTAGTGGCGAGATATAGACCCTGATTAATTATTTGGTTTCAGAATAGTTAATGATATCGGTGGGTGACGTCGATATTGGCATAATTTATAAACTTGATTAACTATTTGATTTCAGAATAGTTAATGATATCAGTGGGTTGTGTTGATATCGGCATAATTTATAAACTTGATTAACTATTCAGTTTCAGAATAGTTAATGATATCTGCAGGTGACGTCAATATCGCTATAATTTATAAACTTGATTAACTATTCAATTTTAGAATAGTTAATGATATCGGCGGGTGACGTCGATATTGACATAATTTATAAACTTGATTAACTATTCGGTTTCAGAATAGTTAATGATATTGGTGGGTGACGTCGATATCGGCATAATTTATAAACATGATTAACTATTCGATTCTGGAATAGTTAATGATATCGGCAGATGACGTCGATATTGGTATAATTTATAAATATGATTAACTATTCGGTCCTGGAATAGTTAATGATATCGGCAAAATTTATAGACTTTATTAGCTTTTCGAGATGAAAGCTAATGATGTCAAGAATCCTTGATATTGGCATGCTCTAAAACCTCCCAAGGTAATATGGAAAAAAGATTAACTATTTTGGTTTTAAAAATAGTTAATGACACCAAGGTTATATTCGTGTCGGTATTTTCATGAAACTGATTAGTTGATTTTAGGATGGACAACTAAAGACACTATTGGAAGTCATTAATATCGGCTATAGTCTCTTTGATGTGAAAGAAGGGGGAGGAGTAGTTAAAAGAAATAAATTTTCTTTTATATAACCTTAAAAAGGGTATGCAGGGTTGTGTTTAGAATCTCATATGATTTAAGTAGATTGATGGATGTGTTGTTTAAATTTTTTCTATAAATTGCTAGTATTTACTTAATTGTTTTTACTTATATGGAAAATCTATATTTTACAGGTTTCTCCCATTTTTTTCAGGGATAGATTCTAAGTCCTTAATCCCTTTTTGTATAAAATAGGAACTTAGAGATTTGTGATGTAAATTTTTGTTATGAAGAAAACATGTAAACTATTATATTTATAATATTTTGTTTCTGGAAGATTAAATGTATCAACCTATGTTTAGGATATTAGAAAGTATGAGATTATGTTAGAATATTAAATTGTGTTGTGTTATATATATGTAAATATGTATATGTATATGAAATCTTCGTGTTCGAATTGGCTCTTTTATTTATTATCTTATGCATGCGATGTAAGATGGAGTTTGAGAATGAATATGGTCTTGAACATATTCTGGAATGAGTTATGCAGTTGTTTGTACTAAACAGGGTTATGATTGTGGATGAGATGTGATTCAAATTGTGTGTAGGTTGTGTTATTGATAATTTGGGATCTCCCAATATAGGGGAGACTCTGCCAAAATTTTAATAAAATTTCGGTGAGAGAAAAAAAAATTCATGCTCCATCTACCCTTTTATAGAGGGAAAGATTACCAAATAAACTAATAGGAGGAAAGAAAAAAATTGGGGTTGTTACAATGTATATCAATTCATAACTCATTAAATACAAAACAAAAAAATAGGATAAAAACAAAAATATAAAAAGGTCTTGCTTAACTCATGTTAGCATGACAAACCTGTAACCTCAACAATTTAAAAACCTCAATAATTAGAAACTAGACAAACCAAGATATATTTTCAAATCCCCAATATAAATTATGATATTGGAATAAATTTATAAAAAAAATAAAGAGAATTACAAAACTTTTTTTTTAAAAAAAATAAATTAGCAACTTGAGTTATTAGACTTAAACATCCTATTTACATAAACTATGAAATTTAATTTTCAATCAATCAAATATTGATGGATAAAATTGAAAAATAAATAAAAAATAATTAAAACAAAAAAAGATCAAAATTAAATACAAAATAAATTTTAGATTTGATAAAAAGGTCAAATTGAAAAGAAAATTCAATTTATCAAAAGGATTTGAACAAAAAAAAATGAGCATAAAAAATGACATAAAAAAATTGATTAAAAGGTGAAATTGGAAAGAATAATAACTTTAACAAAAGAGCCAACAAAAAAAATAGAAATCAAGATAATAAGGATCAAATTGAAAAACATAATAACATTAATTTGGATTGAAAAATGAAATTAGAAACCATTAAAACCTTTACAAAAAAAAAAACCAATGAAAAAAATTAGAAATCAAAAGAATAATGACCAAATTGAGAAATATAATATTTGATAAATTAGGATTCAATAATGATATTGAAAATAAATAAATAAAAAAATTTACAAAAGAGCCAAGGACAAAAATTAGAAGAAAAAAAAAGATCTGAAGATGAAATATTAGCAATAAAGAATGTGAAATTGTAACTTTGAGGGAATGAAAGAGAATAAAAGAAAACAAAAAAACCAATACTAACTTGTACCACTCCACATGGAAAATGCATAGAGGTTCTTTTAATGACATGGTGAAAGAGCCTTTTCACATATAAGAAGACACTACACACACTACTCAAATTGCATGGAGCCTCCTACTCACCTCTAATCATTATATCCAAGTATGTCATTTGTGTTATTTTTTAATTTAGCAAAATACCAAATTCTCCTAAGATCATATGGTAATAATAAAATAATCATTTTGAAAATACAAAATAGTCTTTTGACTCTATTTTTTAAATGTTTGTTATTAAAGGTACTTTGTTAATTTCACTATGTTATACACACACACACAAAAAAAAAAAAAAATTGGTAATAACAAGAAAACCTATAATCCATTTTTGATTACTAACATTTTAATGTTTTCACAATGGTTTTTAGTTGAGGGACAATGTGATATAGATTTAATGTTTTCACAATGGTTTTTAGTTGAGGGACAATGTGATATAGATATATCTATATCACATTGTCCCTCAACTAAAAACCATTGTGAAAACATTAAAATGTTAGTAATCAAAAATGGATTATAGGTTTTCTTGTTATTACCAATTTTGAAAATCCTTATAAAGGGATTATGATAACCAAATAACCTTAGTGAAAACATAAAAATACTTTTTGCTGTCAATTTTATGTTTTTTTTTTTTTATTTCCAAGAGTTTTTTTTCATTTCATTATACAATTAAGATATCAAAAAAAAATTACTTATCCTCAGTCAATTTGATAATAACAAATAGGCTCTATGATATGATTTGAATATTGTTTTAACTCAATGTTAAGTTTTTTAGATGGAAAGACAAAATCATCACTATATTGTTCTCATGGAATACCCAATTTTGTCTAATTTTTTTTTAAAAAAAAAACAAAATTCTTATTTCAAAAGTAGAAAAAAATATTTTTTTTATGCATACGAATAATCCTAAAAGTTTTTCGCGCATATTATTATAAAAAAAAATCAACTTTCATCATGTTTTAAAATGGATATCGTAATCACTTTACGATTATTTATTAAGATTTGATCAAAATATCAAAAATCATTCACTAGTCATTTTGTTCATTTTTATTTATAATATTAGAATTTAGTTGTAGACTTTAATATTTGAAGTTGTGAAACTACATTGGAAAGTATACATTGAGGTATTAAATACAAAAAAACAAAACAAAAATATGATGTTAAAATTTAAATTTTAGAACTGCTATGTTTTTTACCCAGTAGAATAGAGACTCTTTCATGAAGAATGATTTATTTTGAACCTAAAAAAATACCAATGAATGAGAATTTGATCTAAAAAATAATTAAACAATAATACAACTTATCTCGAGTAGGGTGCACTAGAGGTGATATGTCTTTTCCTTGAACAACATGTTCTCTTACTCAAACTCTCTTAGACCATAAAATTTTTAGTGACTTTCATGTTAAATGGTAACTCCTGAAAATTATAGTATATTTATAAGGAAATATATTTATAATAAAAAGTGAGGAATGAATATAATGTTTTCTCTCGAATAAAATTGCATCAAGGCCTTCAACATCAGCCCGGCCTGTTTATAAATATATCTCTTATTTGTGACTCCAACTCCAAGGTCTATTATCTTGAAATTCATGATTTCTTGGGTCCAAACAGAGTTTTGGATTGAGCTGTGCTTCTGGAGGTCAAGTTCATTCTATCTCAAATTTCGACTCCACTATTAGCAAAAGTTTAAA
Organism: Salix dunnii; assembly: GCA_015731905.1. Lineage (NCBI taxonomy): Eukaryota > Viridiplantae > Streptophyta > Magnoliopsida > Malpighiales > Salicaceae > Salix > Salix dunnii. The sequence continues at coordinate 12,212,925 of CM027674.1, forward strand.
TGAATTACTGGATTGGCAGATTTATTTAATGCAAAAAATGTTATTAGTAAAAATACGTTTTACATGTTTTTATTTATTATTATATTTATTTATTTTAGTGTGGCTCTCACATAAAAAACTATCAATCCTAATTACACACTTAATTAATTTAATTTTAAACAAATATCTCTATTGAGGCATTCAATTTTTTATATATATATTTTTCCTTCTAAAAATCCCACTATAGTTAGTGTTAAAAAAATGAAAATAAATAAAGAGAAAATTAAAAAAAAAATTCTAGGGTTTCATTATAATTAATGATGCCAAAAATACATGCTTAACTTAAACTAAATACAACAAAATTATATGTAAACTAAAATAAATAAAAAATATCTTACACCTAATGAATAACAAATAACCTAATCTATATACTATATATTGTTAACCGTTAGAGTAACCTTGGGGAATGCAAGGAGTAAAAGGAAATAGTAAAGTTTTTGTAAGTTATGTTGCTTACACGGCCTAATCCGAGCCCCTTACAAGTTATCAACATATTTTCTGTTTATTAAACTTTTAATCGCAAGGCATAAAGAATTAAATAGTATGTAACCCTAAGCCTTGATATATACAATAGTGCGTCAGCTTTAATCACCTTGTCGTAGATATATAATTTCAAGAATCTACATAATCGCGTCACTTACCTACGAAGTTACAATTACTAATCTAATTTATATTCAAAAGTATATGATTGAAACTTTGATCCTAAATACAATCCAAAATTGTAAAAGATATGCAATTCCAGTTGGAGAATCCACTACGGAATTTTTCTATGTTGACTTTGCTAGGAATCTCATCTTCTTCTTCCTCTTTTTCTCATGAAAATCTTGAATGCCACTTCGTGTGGGCTTCTTGATGTCTGCCACAACCCATTCGTGTCACCGGAAAGAAAGGGAGGCAAAGGCTAGTGGAAAGAGAATGAAAAGAATTGGATTGGATTGATGCAAGAACTTCAATGATACTTTTGGCATGCACTACCTCTATTTTCTGTCCATCATTCATTAAGATCCCAGACCATGGACTTCAAAGCTAGAAAAGAATTTGCCGTCAGCCTTTTCGATTTCGTGTAAATCCACATGCCATGTTTAGTTGGAAAAAAACGAGGGGTAAATTGCCTAAGCCTCCATGAAGCTTTAATCCTATGGAGAAAAGGGTGCGAATGTCGATCAGTAATTGACATAAAAAAAGCTCGAAGGATGCGAAGCACAAAAGCTAGCTCCACCTTTATAGCTAGCCACTTGCAAAGTCTCATATTGCTTGCTGCAATAAAGTCACATATATCCAACTTTAATATATCGGCATGAAAAAGAAGAAAGGAAAAGGAAAAGGGCGACTCACGTGTAGAGGAAAACAAAGTGTTTCCCAATATTCTTTTTTCACTCTCCTTTTGCTACCAGATATTTCAACTCTGTGTATATATATCTATATATATTGTACACAAGCTCCAACAACAATCATGAATTTTGGATTTTTTTTTTTTAATTTCCTAAGATACTCTAAAATTTGACTTTTCTAGCAACCCTATTGTTTAATAATCAAATCAAGCGCACACTTTGTCTACTGTTGTTGGACCATCTTCTGCCCCCCCACCTCCCCCAAGCTTTTATAGCGTGTGAAGCATCTTTCTATGCCTCTTTTTTGCCTAGCTAGTCTTGGAGCTCCTTTCTGCAAAAATCCCTCCCAAAATGAAAAGAAATATATGTAAATGAATCGACAAAACTTGAAAACAAAAGGGTATCCATAATTCAAAAGATACCACAATTTCGATGGTTCATGTAATCTGAAGAGACAAATCGAGTAGATTATAATGATTAGATAATGAGTTCATCGGATCCCATGAATGGGGTACAAATAATGGAGATTCCAATGGAAAGACATCACTAGTCTTGGTAAGGGATCGAAACTTGTCTGTGCCAGGTTCAGCTCTAGCAGTCAAAACAGAATAATATCTGAACCAAATTGAGGTTAAGCCCTACGTACCTCGTTTAGTTTTAGATTAAGAGAGAATTCGAGGATCTTGGACCAAAAATGCATATATTATATGCCATTGCTTTAATGTTTGTGACAAAGAAAGCTCACCTTCCATATGATCCATGGAGCTCTTCAAAATGTCCAGATTAATTGTATATATGTGTTTACTGTTTGATATATTTTTTTCGCGTATGGAGAAAATGATAGGATTCATTGAAACGTTTGAAACCCTAAAAGGATACTGATCTATGAAGAGAAACAAAAATATCTATATTATAAAGAAAAAAAATTGTTAGGTTACTTTATTTATAGTAGGTAATTAAGACAAGTAAATGAAATAAAATAACTTTAGCAACGAATGTTTTCATATTACTTTCCTCAGGTATATGCTTTAGTTTTTCCTTTGTTTTTTATCCTAATTCATAGCTTTGAGTCATATTACCTAGTGTTTGTAGATCTTGTTTGATATTGCAATCAATCAAAGTCCTGTTGTTTGGATCCTATAAGACTGATTCTATTTTTATTTTTTTCTGTTTACCGAAAGAGATGAGCTATATAACATTAAAGAAAAATGATTGATACCTAACATTGATATACATTTATTTAAGGGATATTTGACATTGTATTTCAAAATCATTTTTGAAAAAAATAATTTTTATTTTTATTTTTATTTTAAATTAATTTTTTTTGGTGTTTTTAGATAATTTTCATGTGTTGATGTTAAAAATAACTTTTAAAAAATAAAAAAATATCATTTTAATGCATTTATAAATAAAAAACACTTTAAAAAATAAGTTGAATCACACTCCTAAATAGACATTTAATTCAAGTTTTCTGTTCAAGTGTTCATAATATAGAGATTAAATATTGTCTATGCAATTTCAAGGATTTATCTTAATCATAATATGATTTGCAAATTTATCTTCATGTTAGAACACACTTGAATTCATGTTTATAATTATACATTCTATAATCTAAATTCTAGAAATACACGTAATTCAGTCATTAAATTTGTACACTGTGTAGTTCTATATTGAACTTTATTTTTTAGTAATAACATAATCAGCAATACTTGGTTATAATTTACAAAAAAAAAAAATGAAAATTATTATAAGCTTAATTTATTGGTTGAACCACCAACTCAATTTGTAGCCAAATCCAGCCACTGTCATGAGTCAATTTTAGTAATATTGGCTGAGACTTGAGAGGCCGTAGGGCAGTTGAGAAATTATTATGAGCTTCACGGGGCTCTTGAAAATGGCTACAATATTATATTTTATATATAATACGATGGTTCATCATTGCTCAAGCGTGTTAATGCATGGAACAATCTGTGCTCCTTACGCAGTTTTTTTTTTTTTAATTCTTAATTTCTTGTGATTTCTGCAGTGTTTTTTTATTTTTATTTGCGGAAACTTCACCTTTTTTTAAGTATTTTTTATGATTTCGAATTAAAATTCTTATTATCTCATGTTCTTATAAATAAAAACGTTTTAACTTGAATCTAAAACCTGAAAGATAGGTCTCAAACTTTGATTAACAGCTATATTTTTTAAGATAAAAAATATTTGCATAATTGGTTAATGCATTTTTTTATTTTCAAGTAAAATTATGAACTTCAAAATCAAAACTTAATATATGGAGGAAAAAAAACTCAAATATAAAAATATTATTTTTAATCAAGTCAGGTTAATATAAGTTAATTAGATATATTCTTGTCTTGAGTTATGAACATAACTAACATAATGACATTATTTTAAATGTTATGAACATAAATTTTAAACCTTAAAAGCATCAAAGAAAAAAAACAGAGGAAGGAGCTTCAGTGCTTGTTTGGCTAGCGTTTCAACTGGCGTTTCATCTAAATTTGAATTTTTGTTCATTTTAAATAAAAAAATTTAGTGTTTTTAAATCATTTTGATGTGCTGATATCAAAAATAATATTTAAAAAATTAAAAATATCATTTTAATGTTTTTCTAAACGAAAAGCACTTTAAAAAACAACCGCAACCACAGTCCCAAACACCCCCTTATTCTTTATATAAACAGTAAAACACCATTGGAATTCTTTAATATATTATATAATAATCCTTATGATCAGATCTTGCAAAATAATAATAATACTAATAATATAAGATACTGAAAAACTAGAAAATACTAGATGAATTAGGAAACCCATGGAATTATAAATATTATAGCAATTGGTATAATATTACACCTATCCGCCACCTTATTTGAGTTTACATGAACAGATATGTGTAATGTTTTTCTCTTCATAAAATATAATTTTTTTTGGACCGTTATTAAATTCAGACAGAACCTATCCATACAACTACTAATCTAATTAAATATTAATTGGTCTGAATTGACAAAAAAGATTAGAATCCCCAAGAGATTTGGTCAAGATCAATCAAGTTTCAGTATTAACACGGCAAAATAATATATAAAAAGAAAAGAAATAAGAATTATAACCTGTAATATTTGAGCTTTGTATCTCTTTCTAAAATCATGTACTTTATGTTTTATAAACAATAAAATATGTTTATATTATAATATAATTGATCCGTAGTTGAACCCAATAACATGATGGTCTATATTTTTCACTGGAGTGCTGTCTCGTCAAGGATGAATATATAACATTGTTTTTAATATAATTATCATTAAGTTTATATGTTGATTAATTTTAAAATTGACAGCATACAAACTGTTCTGGATATCTAAATTAATATATATCTGTATCTCTATATAAATTGCTTCATGTGATTCCTGTAGCTCTTGAAAAGGCAGAATTATAACTTTATAAATATATAATCTCATGAGCCAGGCCAGTGGAAAATCATGAACAAACCGAAGCCGTGAACTAGGAGTAATACGGGAGGCCCTACAAAACACAAACTCAGCTGTTCCTCTTGTAAAGTCCCTTGTCAATAGGAGTACATTATCACATGGGGGTGGATCCGACGGGGTGAAACGTGGCAGCATATTGGAGGATAAAGGCTGGTAGAAATTGTGTGAAAGAGGCCTGGCATGGTGAGCAGCTGTCAAGGTTATGAGGAATTGAAGGAAGCACGTGACAGGCACGATGGCCCCCGTTCGAATGTCTGTCTGCGATAGCTCCAAATTATAATTAGAAACTCGACCCTCCAAGTGCTCATAGGTTCTCTTCCCTCGCGTACTATAAATGTTTGACAAATTCAAGCGATGCGAGTTAGAGCATAAAACAGAACAACCTTAAGAATTATGCCACCCATCCCTGTCTACAACTCAATTTTTAGGGGATGTAATAATGGTGTATGGAAATTCATGTATCGGCAATGGGACCTCCTAAGTATGCCGCTGAGGGGCGGGCTATCTATTCCCTTCACAACTAAGCGATGGCTAAACCTGAAGAGTCAAGTTGTTGGGGAGGTAGCATTTAACTCCATAATAGCTCTTATCTTCCATATCCAACTGGCTCCCACTATATATTACTTTCTCCTACAGATTATGGGTCCTACAATCTATCGTATCCAGGCCCGGCTTCTGAAAATCGAGTTCGACCATCTTCCTTTGACCAAAGCTTTTTATCAGATAGATATTGAGAGTACTTAGGTTTAAATTTGTATATCAATATATTTTTGATATTATATTAAAAAATTATTTTATTTAAAAATTTAAAATATTAAATAATAGCTTATAATGTAATTTATATTATTATCTAGTATTTTTCTACATAGAGTTATATTATATTGAAGAGCTTAAATGAGAGATACTTGTCCAAATTGGACCCTTAAATACTTAGAAATTCTAGGAGTTAATTTGAAAGAAAGAAAGAATAAACAGAAGGAAGGATGTTTCAAGGCCACATGTACCCAAAAAAAAATCCAAAGGGTCCTCGTAACCTACTACCATGAGTGAAAAAGGAAAAGTGTAGCGAGTATAAACTTTGAAATGATTGATAAGTGTCATTAAATTATTTTATATAAAAGTTTAAGTTGTGAGGTAAGCCCCTTCTATAATATAATTTATATTATTTTTTAACGTATTATTTTAAGTAAAAAAATTTTAAATTTAAAACTTGCACATAAATTACATTACTTTGTATTTGATTTTTTTATGAAATATAATTAGGGTGGTGAAATTTGAAATTGTAACTACTGCATCAACAAGGCTCCATAATATTATTTATATCATTACATATATGAATTCTTGGAGTATTTCGCCCATTTAAGCCTGGAGAATACTAGCTTCTAACCACCAATTGTTGCTTCACCAATGGACAACGATGTGCAATGAATTCTCCTCAATGCGCAGACAGGTGAGAGACAGACCCCATTGCTAGCTATTACAATTTGCAAGAAGAAAGTGGATGAGGTTAAGGCATTTCAATACTACTGTTGAATGGAGCAGATTGTGCTCTTAGTCGCACTCCAATAAGTATTAGGGACTATCTGGTTTGTAAGGTGCCACCGTTAGCCTCACGATAGCATGTGTCAATGATGTTTAGTGTAGTGGTGGAGTATGACATTGTAGATATACATGGAGTGAGTCAAGATTTATTTAGTGTCAAATTTCATGTTGGAGTTCTCTTGTAATTAGTTTCTTTTCGAGAAAAATCTATAAAAGCTGTAAAGTTTGAACCATTAAAATTCTAATACCATCAAGAAATAAAACTAAACTGATATTGCTGCGATAAGAGTCTCTAAAATCTAATTAGAGGATTGTATATATGTAGAAAGGTGTAGATTTTTTAGACAAAATAGATTCCTGGGAAGGATATTGTTGTGGGGCAAACTATTCTATAGTGGAAAGTAAATACGACAGTAACAATGTGTCCTGTTCCTACACGTTGAACATATTTCCAGCGCCAGAATGATCAAGCCGGGGGCACAATTATAAGCTTGATCAGGTCACAGATGAAGAAGGACAAGACCACATAGAGAACAAATGGCCTTTGGGTGCAGCAACATGATATCTTTAATGTGGCTGGTGGGTATTATAATTAAGAACCTCCACCTAGGGTTACAATATCAGAGTTTTTTTTGCTTTTCTTTTCCATTATAATCCCAATTGTTTAATATTAATACTGAATATTATATACACATTCCTACCAGTTAAAGCTCAATTGTCGAAGAACAGTTTCAACTTTCAATTTGTTTTAATTATTTCTGGATTATTTAGACCTGCGCGCGGGGTCATGTGTGTAATTCGCGGTACAACCCCCTAATTTAGAATATGAACTGATCAATGTAAATGCCAACTCATGTGAATCTGTGCAAGTCACGATGGAAGCAAAATATATTATGCCATGTTACTGACATTAAGAAGCTGGCTAATTATGAACTAATGACAGTATATATACTTCGTAAAGCAGTAAAGGCTACAGCGACCTGCTCATGATTATAGTCTAAAATCTACATGTCACAGGTTTGATTTTTCAATTCAGCAACTGTTTCTGTTAGTCTGGCAGATTTAAGTATGATTTTGCTGGCACTTGAATTAGCATGCATGTGGTACACTATGATTACCTCTTTGATTCCTTGAGCATTCTTAAAAAAAAAAAAAGAAGGTAAGAAAGGAAGATCCAAGCAACAACTAAGAATCAAGCCCAAGTGCAACGCCAACTATTTTGACTAAATTATCTATATTTAATATTTCATGAAGTGTTCAACTTCAAATGAAGAGAAGTATCCATTACTAATAGCAATTCATAGACTGTGTGAACATTTTCAAATTGTTTGAAATCCTCAATTTATTGCATCCTTAGTAAAAAAAACATGTTATGTGTCACTGTTATCAGAATTAGGAGTTTTATACAAAAATATTTGTCGATATTTAAACTCATTGTTTGTTAATAATTATCTTACCGATGTCCTACGGACACAAATCATCCATTGATAAAACTTCATTGATATCTGTTGGTGATTCTATCGGTCTTGAATATACCAATGACTTTATCGACAAACAAAGCACTCCAAAATAATTGTCATTCAATTCTAGTGGTGTATTCATCAATATATTAAAAAAAATCACCAATAGAGTTTCTGTCAGCAAAGCCATAGGTAACATTCCATCTATAATTCTATTAGTAGTAGTGGTACTTGTAGTAATTATTTTTCTACTCTCTGGAAAATATTGACAAAAAATATGGAATTTTGTTATATTGAAAAATAATTTTAAAAATTATTATATAAAATTAAAATATACTTTGAATTAAATTAAAAAATTTACATTTAAAATTCAAGAACAATAAATCTAAAACAAAAACAACTCTTAAAGAGGAGAAGGAGGTTGATCGGGATTGAAAGGCCAGAAAAAGAGAGCATATGGACCACCCCAATATAATTGCAACTGCATAAGCATTCAACACAGTTCTGATATCTCAGCACGAAGTTCGCTTGTCTCATCACACACTTTCTCGAATAAAATCGCTTGGAACTCTGGAGTTTACATGAATATAGAATAATTAGGTTTTGACTCGATAAAGTAGATATTTTTTCACGAAAAGAGATCTACCTTGAACCTTAGACGACGTTAACAAATAGAAAATTGAACCTAAAAAACAATAAAATAACAATGTTGCTTATCTTATATAGAGTACACTAAGGGTGATGTATTTTTTTTTTTTTACATAACTAGTCTCCTTTTCTAGACTCTTATATACTATTAGGTTTTATAATTACGATAACTCTAGGTTGTGACTCCTAAATTATATAATGATATGATTATACCTAAATTATATAATCATATGATTATACCTAAAATTCTATTTCTACATTTCAGGAGGTAGAATCTTCGTCTCAAAGCTATGCATGTCATGGCAGACCTAGTTATAATAATATTGTGTGGAAGCATTTAATACTTGGCATCAAATGTATAGAAAGTTGGTGGTGTAATTAGGATTAGGTTTTTCTTGTCTGGGCTCTATACCTTCAAGTAAGTTTGTCCTTCCGCTGGAGTTTATTGTTTAGTTAGATTATATGGATATTTTGGATTCATTTTGCAGACAAGTAAATTGTAGATTAGTTAGGTCAACAAGCCTAATTAGAAGTTATGCCACCCATCTTAGATTGAGTGAAGCATTGGAGTTCATGATATTATAAGCCAAAAGAAATGTAATTTGCATTTGAGTTTTGGATCTTAAGCATGTTTCATTCGTTTTTTGAGCTTTCATCTTGACTCGTTCTCTGTGAATCCAAGCAATGATATAAATCTCAAACCCAAATATTTATGAGCAATACTGATATGCCAGGGACTTTTCAAACATGGCTCACATGATTGTGTAACAATAAAGCCAGGCATCTGACACCACTCCTAATCCAATGTCTCTTATCACAACCTCTGTTCAGAAAATCTTGATCTCTGTAGTTTTCTTCGTGGCTTTCTTAATCCCGAAAACATCTTTGCCAAACCGCCAAACTTTACTCAGCCAGTATTAAAAAATAAAAAGTAAAAGTAAAAACCTCAAACTTTTCCCATGCACGTTAAGTATGTAAAGAAGTACAATATTGCAGTGTGCAAGCATCAACTAAGTGCAAAGTTTGACATTTATTTCCAAGTCATTGACCATAATATGAAGCCTAGATTGTTGGCATGTCTTGAGCTAAACTAATTTTATTTTTACAAGAAGTCGTTGATTTGATCTTCTAAGCTAGCTCATCAACATCTAGTATCCTTGGTTTGCATCTTTTCGGATAATGGTCTAATATGTGTCAGAAGAATGGAGATATCATGAATAATCAAGATGAGCCGGCCGATTTAATTGTGTGGGGTCAATCTCGAATTTCAAGCTCGGAGCATATCCATCGATTGCTGTTCTTTCTATAGATGTACTACATCCCATGTTCACCGGCGATTGCTATTATTTAGTCTCCCATTTAATTTTAATCACATCAATCTTTGACTACCAACCAGTACGTAAAATCTGGTGGTTGAGATTGCTTTGTCCACCTTAATCTCCGGTCTATGTCCAGTGGAAGAAATGGCCCACCAAAAATATTGCATGGTTCCAATCAATGATACTCGTATCTTTGGAAGCAATACTGCTGAATAACAGCACCGTTGCCCGCGATGCTTCCCAGCCTTCACCACCGTCAAACTCCAAACACAATATATGTGTTTCAAATATTCGATCTATTGGATTCATGCGTTTGACCTACAAATAATAGGGAAAGAAAATCATTAAGCTAATTCCAAGTTCGTGTAGCTTCTGAGACCAACTCATCTCGAAAAGAGAATAACGAATCCAGGCTCCAAAAGTCGAGGGAAAGCCTGCAAGTAGATCTCTTTTTTTAGGGCCTTACATGGAAATGATTAAAATTCTTTTAATGGTGAACTAGCTAGGTTCCTTCTCCGTGAAAAGGGCAAGAAACCATTTTTTTTCTTCTTCAAAATCCTAGATTACATATAACTCCAGCAAGATGATAAGAAAGAAAAGGAAGAGAAAAGAAAGGCTACGTTCATTGTTGATTTCCACAATTTCGGCTGCTACTAGATAGCTACGAAGAGCCATTTATCCATAAATCAATAGTGATCCTTGCATTGATTTTAAAATAAATGTTTTTTAATGTTACAAAGAACATTTGTTAGATAAAAATTTATTGGGTTTATTTTAGAATTATGGTGTATATTGTTTTTTAAAGTGTTTTTTTATTTGAAAATATATTAAAATAATATTTTATTATTTTTAAAAAAATTTATTTTATTATCAGTATAAAAATGATTTAAAAATATATAAAAAAGTGATTTAAAGATAATTTTTTTATGAAAAATAAATTAAAAACATAGTTATAATGCAATAACAAATAAAGCTTGAGTTGCTAAAAACTTTTATAATACTTGAATACAAGTTTTCTTAATTCAAAGTTTTTGCTTGTAAATGCATGCGCCGACGACTTTGTTCACACAAAATGTGACATTATTTTCAATATACATATATAAAAACAATGAACCTAATAATTAAACTACAGAAAGGATCCCACTTCAGAAAAATTAAAAACAAAAAAAACGGATCGCAAATCGAGACATAGAAGTAAGCGAAAGGTTTGTGATTTAACTCGAATTAATTATTACATGGCATCATTAAATTTCTGAATCTTCTATGCTTCGAATTGGTGAATCCACAACAGGTTTTGTCGGTGTAATCTTTGCATGGGAAATCTCACCGTAGAACAAAATCGTAGGCGCCGCCGCTGTAGGTGGTTTCGAAACAAGGCAAGCCACCGTGACAGTCCCTCTTTGAATTCATCAACAAGTAGTTCCATTTTCTAATCTTTTGTTCAATTTACTTGCCCTTCTCTCGACGTCATGCTCCTCTCTCATGATCGTGAAATTATACTCTAATTGCTTTGAGAATATGATTTTTCTATGAATCAATTAAAATCTTCACGCATTCGACACGTTTCCAAGCATAAATCAAAAACTAAATATCTCTCATAGGATTCTTTTCTTTAGTGGATGGATGCTTTCAAGATGTCTATATATATATATATATATATATATATAATTGGCAACCATGATACATGTTTCTGTAATTGGCAACAATGAAACAATGACCCATGTTTCTGTAAATTTCTGTAAATTCCATGGTCTTATAATTATTCAATTTCTTCACAAGTTTACGTTCAAGAGTCTGAACTCTGAATAGATACATTATGAAATTTATAATTAGTAGCTAAAATAATTTATAATTATTATCAAGCCTAACTTAAAAATCAAGAATTAAAGTCTTTAACTTCTATTTGTTGTTCATTAACATACCCTTATATTATGAAAAAAAAATAATCAAATTTAGCATAGATTGGACAAGCAGCATGATGCATGTTCCTAGCTACATTGGGACTGCCCTCCTTGCACTTTGATTGCCTACATATTAATATCTACACTTTGTTATTCTCAATGACATGTAACTTAAATCTTCTATAGAGACTTGGGAGAGATCACATCATGTCTTAAGGTTCCTTCCTGCCCCCACCATTTTAAAAGAATCTAAATAAAATAAAAAATCAAATAAGGGATCATGTCTTAGGGATACAAAAGTGGGAGCTGAGAAGCCTGAAACTTTCGCTTTACTTCTTTGTTTATCTAAACCATCATGCATCTATGTGACAGTGTGCTGTAATATAAACCCATGAAAAGCTTCTACGAAACCCACAAGCTTCACCTTTTTCATTCCACTTAAGTAGTACTTCTGTAATATGTTTCCCATCGATTTGAATCTCTTGTCTGTGCATGATTAATAAACTCTTTTGTGTCATCATGATTTCACAGTTTTGATTAACGAAAAAGAAATTTCCATCTGCTTGGCTGGATCGTCATGCTGATGCGACCATATGAGCCAGGAAGAAAATGAAATTTCTTGAGAAGCACTGGCTCGAGGTGCTATGCCTTCTTCTTCTTTATTATGGCCGGGCATTCACATGGTTGTCATGAAAATTTGGGACCCCCTTTTGAATTGATGGCTGGTCGTATCACCTGAAATTTTTATGACTCATTAACAACTGCTCCATCTTTGTTTGCATTCTCTATTCCAGTGTAATAAATATATTCTGTGACGAAATATTTCAATCTGCAAGAGCTTTAAATTCTAGGGTGGAGAGCCATACATTTTTCATTTGTGGGTTGAAAACTATGCACACAAAAATCCCACGAACATACAGATTAAACATGAATACAGAGCCATACATATTCTGAAGTTATCTTGTTTATAAAATCTCTAGCTCGTCTTAATGGCTGCAAATTGTTTATAAAATGCCGGCTTCAGTAAATAGATAAAGCATGGATTTAAGAATTGGTTAGTGTGGAACGTGACATTTTCAAACTTTAGAGTCATTCCGTACAAGAGCTTAAATGAAATACCACAAGGTTTCAAGGGCACCTTTTTTTTAGTGTTATTCTCTCGTAAAAATACCATGGCCTCCAACTCTTGAATTTAACCTTGTGAAGTTGTGCTGCACAACGAGATGTTTCCTTTCCAGGTTACATAACAAGCGATGACATTATTATAGTTACGATAACTCAAATGTTGTTTCACTAAAAACCTACACAGCCATTATGCGAAGTTTGCTTGTCTGAACTCTTTTCCCCCTCTCTTCTTACAAGAGTATTTAGATTAAACAATAATAATGAGTATTCTAAATTGAGTAATATTTTAATTCTGAAGTTTTCAAATGAGTATTTAAAATTTCAACGCTAAAAGGTTATATAAAACAACAAATAATAACATTAAGGGTAAAATTGATGAGTGTAATCAATAAAGAACAACATTAGTACAACCTTAAAAATCTTGAGGACGTTTAAAATTAACCCTTAGTGTTTTCTTTTAGGTTATAGTCCTTATATTAATATCAATCAAATACATTTATACAAAGCTATCCTTGTTGTTTGTGTCCCAAAGAATTCTAGTTTTGAGGTAAAGATTATACTTTGAATAATCGGTAAATTTCTTGATTCTAGTCATTAATTTATTTTTTGTAACCAAGATGGCTAGTTTCTAATATATGCAAAAGGTCTCTTATGGTGAGTTTGGAAATTTTATGATGCTTGAGTATTATTTTTTTAGAGAAAATACAATGATGTTTAAGAGAAGAAAAAACCCTGAAAATAAACATGTAGTAGAAAATAACTTTAAGACACTTTTCCTCATAATGTTATTATATGTTAATGGTTTTATTACTCTCAAACTCACATTTGACAAATAAATTTTTAATGGGAAATGAATTGACTTAATACATTAAGTTATTGTTTTTAAAATGTCTTCGAGATAATTTATTTTAAGAAATAATAAAAATAATCTATTTTTTATTTGAATTTTGGTTTTCTATATTCATATTGATATATGTATGGACTAATTCTTGTGTTCTTGTTCATGAGATACCCTTATCTTAATCAGTGTGATCTTATATAAGCCCATTGAATATGAGTTGTAGCTTACAAACTCATTTTAATCAGACCCATTTTAATCAATGTAGTCTTTAACAAGTTTATATCTATCAATTCCTCATCATTTTCATGCGCACAACACCAACATTTTAAAAGTAAGGCTTACACTTTTAGAAAATTAACAAATACAAATGAAAGCATTGATAAACATTTCTCTTAGCATGGAGAACTTTACCAAATGATTAGACTCTCGTTATTTTTATCGGTAAACACCAATAAAATATTCCCTTAGCATATATTGGATGAGTTACAACGGAGAAAAAAAGAAATAAAAAAAACCTACAAGAGACAATAAAGTGTCATGTATACAATTGAAATTAACTCGCTTGTCAAATACATTTATGAATTTATCACTAATATTTAATTTATGATCTTGAGAGTGAACCCTTTTCCCCCTCTTTTGTATTTCTTATTCCTCTTTCACCATCTTAGCAACACAACATAAGCTTCTTCTTGTTTTTATTACAAAATCAACCTTGTAGTCACCCCTCTTAATTTGTTGGCATCCATGTTCTAATTTTTTTCTTAATATTTTTTCCACATCAAATAAGTAAAATTATTCATTTTTTATTTTAACTCAATTTAAAAATATTAACTTTTTTTTTGCTAAAAAGGAAGGGCAAGCCACGTGACATGTCATCTGTACAACTTCTCTATTAATAAAAAAAAAAAAAAAAAAAAAAAAACTAGACAAGATATCCTTTCTTGTTCGATTTCAGCCACATCTGAAAAGTGAGGATTTCAATTTCAGAAGTATGGATCGAACTAAAAAGAGAGACAGAGAGAGAGCATTCTTTTTAATAGCAATACCAGCCGGATTCCAACATAGAAAGTGTTAAGTACAGAAATAGAGTGAATAAATGAGCATACAGAACTGAGTAAAGCAAAGAAGGATGGTACATCGGAGCCATGTTGTTACAAAAGAGATGTACATACTACATACGACTGCCTCTAGACACTGCAAGAAAACAAATTGAAAGCATATTGAAATAATTTCCATGCAGATTCGGGTTGACCAGAGAGAAAATCAGTGAAATTCACATGGGTGATGCCAATGATTTCACATGTGATTAGCTGTCTATAAATCACTGAAGGAAACTAAGAAAAATAAAATAAAATAATAGTAGAGAAAGGTCATAGGAAGAAGATAGATGTCTGTAGCATGAGTTGATACCATTTCAGGTTAGGTGTAAGTCAGAGTTAGGAATCAAGAGTACATCAGAAAGCCAGTGACATGAAGGATACCAAACGACAACAAAAATGAAGGACGATTAGAGTCTCAGGGAAAGAAAGAAAAAAATGATTAATGGACATGACAACCCTAACCCCTCTTAATCTAAACTATTTTTTCTTTTCTTTTAATTAGTTTTCAGATATTTTCTGCATGTATTTTGATTAATCACGCGATTCCAATACTAAACACAACAACCCTATCACCTTTTTATTAATTTTTTTTATTGAGATGAATATTTAAACTAATTTATATCTATTTCAATTAATCTCATGAGCAAGCATGAAATGAAGATGATCACTGGACATGACAACCCTACCCCCTATTAACCAAAAGTAAAATTTTAGGTTAGGTGATGCTGGTCACCCACTCTCCCTGTACACTGCCTAAAACTCACCAGACTTGCTGAAGGTTAAAGATCAGTTGACATGATCACTCTTGGTTGGCTAGACGGGGAATTCAGAGAGCTCTCCTTGGAATTGGACTTCAGTTTTTTTATTTTATTTTTACCAGAACTTTCCTTTATTTTTAAGGCTACGTTTAATTATTAAGCATGCCATATTTTAAAATGTGGTTGGAATGAAAAAACATTAAAAAAACAAAAAACACAGTAATTTATGCGAAAGTGTACGTAACATATTTGTAGAATTTACCATATGGTTCTATAGGTAATTAAAATACCTACAAGTTATGATTATCTAAACTTACAAGAGAACAAAGATTTATCATATTGTTTCTCACCGAACAGCAGAAAACCAACTGTGTGTGTGTGTGTAAAAGGAGCAGCCCAGCTTCATAGACGGCTAGCTAGTGGTGTTATCTGAAACATCAAAGCATGAAAACAATTTCAAGTTGAAGCAAAATTAATTCCAAGCAAAACGAAAGGCTATACTTTCTCTGAAATTTAGTGTAGGTATGTAGCCATTTAAGGCACTGACTCTCTCATCGACGGGGACCAAAAGTTGACAGTTTGGCACAAATAATATATGCTGCCCTCATGAGACATCCTTTTCTAGCTCTAAAGAGTGGGGGTCCAACTATTGATCTAGCACTAAAAATTTAGAGCCAACAAGTTTTTTTCCTCCTATTATTTTATATTTGAATTATATGATTGTTAATAAAATAATTACTAGAAATTTATATTATTATTAATTTTAAAATTTATAGGGTTAATCTAAGTATATATAAACTGATGAGGATACTCATATTAACTAAAAAAAAAAAAAAAAGGAGAGAGAGAGTCCTTACATGCTTTGGTTTTTCTCCTATCAAAATTTGCTTTATATATTTGGTCATATTTCGCTGATTATTAAAGCCTATCTTAATATTCTTCCTTCCGTGCTAACCAAGCTTTGGATCCTTGACAATTATTTTCATAAACCTAACCCCTTATCATGCAAGACTAAGTTCTAGCCTTGCCCAATTCATGATTCTTGGTTTTGATATGGACCCTATGCTGACTAGCTAGTAAGAAAACATGGATCCCATGTTTATTCCAAGTTTATATATATATATAGGTAGATAGATAGATAGGCACATATACAGGGGAGCATTGTGCTTGAATTTATTTTTTAAATTATTTCTTACAATATGTACCAGATACATTACAGGTGAGACTGGCTGAACCAAAATGGAAATAAAGAGTATTTATATGTGAAAAAAGAAAAGCTCTGAAGAAATCCGTGATTTAAGAGCTTGACAATAATATTGCCCTTTTTTTCTCGCTCTCTTTAGGTTGCATTAACAAGGAAAGGGAGATAAGGGAATTATTGGAGATATTGAAAGGGATTGATAGACTGTGCAATTGATCTAATCATATATTACGTATGAATGTCCCGTCTCATTATTCTTCACCGAAACGTTGTGAATCGCTTGTCTCGGTATTCACTTCAGCCAAAAGGTTTGATTAATTTCGAGAAAATACGGCTTGCTCGTTGTTTCCAAGGAGAAAAATAATTTATAAAAAGGTAATAATTGTTTGGGAGTTGTGGGTGAAATTATTTTTAAAATATTTTTTTGTTTAAAATGATATTAATTATTTTTAAAAAATTATTTTTGATATTAGTATATAAAAATAATCTAAATATATTAAAAAGATAATTTAAAATAAAAATAAAAAAATAATTATTTTTAAAAATATTTTTGAAATGCTTTAAAAAAATACCCAGGCTCCATTATTTTCTTTAATAAAGCACTATGACATAGGCTGTTTCAGTCTATGAATCTCTACTTGGGAAAGGAGATGGTGTTATTGAAATGCCTGCATCACCATGTATTTTATTAAGGCGTGTTAAATCTTCAATTCCATAAATTTTATATTATTTTAAAAATAATTATCAAACATTTAATTTATGCTCATTTATATATATATATATATATATATATATATATGGATAAGTCCAAAAAAAAGTTTGAACATTTCAAATTTTTTTTTATATAAATAAATGTTTTATATTATTTTTTTATTGAAGTATTTTTGCATATATCTAATTTTATAATAGATCAGCTAACTATAACTACTTGATTTTATAATCATGATCAAATTCAGCTTAAAAGATTATTTTTTGTCAATTTTCATTATTTTTGTAGCTAATTATTCTTGGATTTCTTTATTATTTTTCATAGTTGTTCTTTTGGAATTCCAGTTTAAGTTGGTTTATCTAGTATTGAAATATCTTTATATGTTATTTCCATAATATATATATATATTTCCGTTATAACTTAGCTTTTAGAAACCTTAATTTTACGACAAATATGAGCTAATAATTAGATGGACGAACTGACTCAAACCTAATAGCTTAACTGAAATTCACATATCAACGATGCAAGGAAACATCACATTCACTTGGGTCAGGTGGACCTCAGTGGATGCGCCTTCTCTTCCAGTTGCAGAAATGATCGAGATTATTGTTCTCAATAATTGACCACCCACCGCATCAGGTGCTGCTGGACCGCAGTCAGCTTCGCACCTTCCAAGAAATCACGGCAACTGGACTGCTGTTAGCTCATAGGTTTTACTCATGTGGACCAGCTGTATCCATGGTCCAGCAGGGGCGGCACCATGGTGGTCGTAATTCACCAAGGCCTGTATATATCCAGACGGTGATCGCTGATCAGAGGCTTCAATTTTCACCCTCTCTTTAGAGGCCAATCTCGTCAATTACTCATGTAGGATAAAAAGCAAAAACCTGGGATCCTGGAGCTGATACAATAAAATTAATAATGCCATTAATTACTAAAAATACAATAAAATTAATCAACCCAAGGGCTAGCCATGCCATGAATGGTTTATATGCGGTGAGGCCCTACATGAGTACCATCCATTAAAGCGAAAGGTTAAGTGAGTGGAGGCATCGAGTACCTCTCCAAGCGCACCAGCCCTAAACTCATGAAAAGGCAATTCCCGTCTTTGAGTTGATGAGCTGGCCCCCATGCTCCCATTCCCCTCTGCTGCATAATTTAAGATCCCACTGTTCTACAAATGTGTTTTTTTTTCCTCTCCAAAAAGCATGCCTCCCAGAAAGTATCGTGCAAAAGATCCACTAACTATTTCATGATTGCATAATTAACTCCCATGAATGTATGTTTAGCTTAGTTAATGGCAAGTGTCCGAGAGTTTTGTGTTAATCATTTGACGAGCACAAATGTTTTTGCCATGTTTGACTAATAATTAAGACCTGGAAGTCATAATTAACCCAAGTAATTGTAGCCAAACATGGAAATGTTAAAAATGGGAGATCTCTAAATCTTGATTGGAGGAGTTCTGCTTCTCTCAACCAAAGGATTTAGCTCTATTGCAGCTTTCACTGAATGAAATTGCCCACCAAGACACCAAGTTTTACCAAGTTTTACGTGTGAAATTTTATTTCTCTACGCAACTTTACGTGGAAAGGCATATAAATGATGATGACACTATATTGTCACCGGTCAACATGATAGAGAGAGTTTTCTTATGACGAAGACAAGCTAATTAAAGAGAGCTTGGAACAATAACATACATGTTAATTCCTTGTAAAGATAGGGTTTTCATGAATCACGCTTTACATCCATGAACTATATCTAACTCAATTTTTAATGTTTTATAAATAATAAATCCAATCTATTTTTATTTTTTTATCCGAACGTGTTGAATTTATTAGGTTTGGTTAAAGCTTTTATATATGAGCTTGCAACATTGTCATGCACTGAGTTGTGTCGGCTAATTTTGTTTTGTTTCTTAGGATAAATTTAAAATATATATATTAAGAAAATTTTAAGAAATATCACTTATGTTAACTCATAATTTTTTTTTAAAAAAAAAAAGAGGTAAAAACAAGATCATTTAAGAAAATTTTAAAAGATCAATAGGTTTCAAAAGACTCGATTGAATCGTGTATCAACCTGAATTATTAATCAAGTCACCCCAAATTAATTTCCTTAATGTTTAGCACAACTCAACCGAGCTAGATTCTAGACCAAAGCGTTTGAAAGATTGAGTTTAATAAAAATAATATTAAGTGAAAAATACAGATCACAAACTAAGGATGTATTTAAGAGAGTTTCTTGTTATGTTTTTAGGTGTTTTTCAAAAATATTTTTAACTTGGGAAAAAATAAAGTGATGTTCTTGTAACATTTTTTTGTGGCTAAGTTGTGTTGATGTTAAAAATAAATAAAAAATCATTTTAATTTATATTGAAATAAAAAGTCATCTAAAAACTTAATATGTATCACGATCTTAAACACTAAAGTGGTTTTTTATTTTATGATAGTAATTTAAAAAAAATTGCTTGAAAATATATCAAAATACTATATTTTTATTTGTAAATGTATTTTTTGACATCAATATATTAAAATAATTAAAAATATATATTTTTACAAGCACGAATTTAGTGGAAAAACAAATTATACCTAAATAAGAAAGGGGGCATGTTAAGGGGCATAGATGAAACATACTCCGAAATTTGATCCTTATGGAAAAGACCAAAATGGGGCGTCAAAATCAATTTATTAATCATTACTTCTCCCACTAAGCCCCAAAATTAAAAAAAAAAAAAAAAAACTCTCAAGTTTTATAGTTTGACAAATCTAAGCGGCTCTCTTTTATTGGTTGGCACCACCTCACCATGTGTACTTTATTGGTCATTTTATTTTATTTTTTTAAGTTAAGTCACTCAAAAGGATAATTAAAGAGGGAAATAAAGAAAAATGATATACTATAGGGTGATTATGGGGGACAAAAATAGTGGCATGTTTGGATGGGAAACGGGCCAAGATTGGAACCCTCACCGGGACGACAAATCCTCATTTGAACGGGGCATCATGTTGATTTTGCAATGAATATGAGCAACACATTTTTCATTTTGCATGTATTTCCTTAAGCACACAACCATGGTGGCTTGATGGCTCCACCACCTCCACCACCACCGTCTTAGTTTCCGATGCTGTCACCACTTGATTTTGTTTACGACTAATGCTTATAGTTTTTATTATTTCTTAGCATAAGATTCTGTTTTATGATATTGAACTTGATAATGTAGTACGTAGTCCTTTTTTGGTCTTAACTTGCAAAATTATAAGCCTTGCAGTCAATGCAAGTAGGTATTATTTCACACACCAAAGAAAAAAAAAGTTATTTTATCCTGAAAATTTTACTTTTATCTTAATTTAATAGTTTAAATTGGTTAATTGAGTTTAAATTGAATTTCTCTAATGCTATGAAAGAAAAATGAATTACAAATCCAACTTCATACTATAAAGCAAAATACCATTTAGTAGAAAATATTCCATGTTTGATAAGGTTTTTCAAGAGGTGAGAAATTGTAAAAGACATTTTCCAATTAAAAGAACAGCACCAATATTGTATTTTTGAATAATTTATTGAGAGAAATTCATTGAAATTTAAACTATAGTGCCTAATTACAAGAAAAGATTCCATGGAAAAAATAATTTGCAAAGAAAAACTATTTATAACAATAATATCAAATCTTCTTTTAGGATAAAATGATATGATCATGATATTTTATAATGAAAGGATAGATAAAAAAAACTCCTAATCCACTTATTAAAGTGTAAAAATTTAATTATTTTTTTGATAAAATACAATAATAGAAAAAAAAATATTTTTTTTTGATAAATTATGATATTTTGTTCAAAAATATATTTAATTATTAACAAATACAAAAAAGATAAGGATAGATCTAACCGGAGATGAGGGCCATAGGGAGTGGTTGCTTGGAAAGGCATGCCTATACGATAAGCTGGTGATAAGTGAAGTCAGAGTATTTCATTACACGCATATTATTCTCTTAAAATCATGACTACAATTATTTTAGAAGATCATAATTAGCTTGATTTAAACTATATCAGATAATAAGGACTGAAATGAGCCATATATGGTAACAAAAACATAAACATGCGGTTGTGCCCATTATTTTTGGTATAACCATTACATGGTTTCTTGAGTAAATTTAGGATATAGAAATTGATCTATTTATTTTCTATTTGATTAATTATTTGTATCAAAATTTTAAATATATATCACCATCTGGATTTCTATAATCTAATCGCAAACAATAATTGTTATGAACTTGAATTGATATATGTATTTTTTGGTAGAATTTATTTTTGTGCATTTTTCTTAAATAGATATGAAGCAATATTTTTTCCTCATATAGATAAATTATGCAAGATTTTATTTTATCTTCAATTACTTGATTAAATATAAATCAACTTCAAAACGTTTGGAACCACATAATTTCTAATATAGGGATTTTTATTTAATTTATATTGCATAGCACAAAAGTAATGAGCATTATCATAATAAATAGTGTAAAATCCTAATCTTTTTGAAAATCCTTGGAGTATTCAAGTGAAATTAGCAGTTCACAAGTGAAAACAAAGAACACATGCCGTGATTCTTTTTGGTTACCAAAATAATAATAAAAGTAAAAAGAAGGCGATAAAACACAATGGGCCTCCATTCCACGTATTCGGTTGGGTTCGGCAGCCCACGATAGAGAAATCCTATCTTATCTCTCTCACTCGCTTGTAAACATCGTGGCATCCAAATCACCTCTTTCCTACTGGTTAGACGACGCATGTAAAGCTGGCGTGGCCGTGTGAGCGTGGGAATGGAATCGGTGTGTTGGAGGGGGGGACAGGGAGGTGGTATGATGGAGCTTCGATTAATTAACATTGAATAATCATTTGAAAGGAATCGAAGTCTCGACATTTACTAAAGTGGAAAAGGAATTAATTGCATGGAATTATTGACTGGGATTTGGATCTGAGCGTATTTACACCACACCCTTTCTCAAGAGCATATATATATATATATATATATATATATATGGATATAAAATGCAAAATGCCGAGGATTAGGAATAGCATCTTGTGAGATTTAACGTATAATTTGGGTGATTACTCGGATGTAATATTAAAATAGTTTGTCAATTATTTATTTTTTACGTTGTTACTAAACTCATTAATTTGTTTTTGAAAATATAATTCTTTTTTAATATATAAAAAAAGGAGGGTGTGAAAGAGGGTAGATGTGAATAACCCTGGAACAAAGACTAGAAGTCTAGTATATGGTAAGAAATTTATTATTGAGTTAAAAAGAAGGGTGGTAGGAGTACTTTAAAGTTATAATTTTGGTTTTAAGGTGCTTATAAAAAGGAAGGTCCATGGCCAGGTTCAGTCCTTAGCAAGTGATGAGAACAAGGTCTCCATCGCTAAGATCTCTAAATTCTCTTATCACACACACACACCAAAACGAAGATTGAAAAAGAATCGAATCAAGAGCGCAATTGGGATACAACAAGGGATTTTGGGTTTCATTTCCACTTTTTTCTTAAAGAGTGACAGTGAGGAATTTCTAAGCCAAAACTTTAAAAAGAAGAGAAAAACTAGACTATAATAGCAGCAGCAGAAGTTGAGGCTGGAGCAGTGAGTGAGTTTTTATATGTGGTTGGTTTATTGGAGAGAAGAGGAGTGGAAAGGGTCTTTTTCTTCAACATCTGTATACACAATTGATTAGTGTATCCTTTTTTCCTGCTTTTGAGGTCTCGCCGTCATTGAAGTTCGGCTCTGCCCCTTTTGTCTGCTAGGATTGGTGGCGCATTAAGGTGGAGCGTTTAATAAAGAGATCCGTAGCTGAAGATATTCTTTGGGCTGCTCAGGCTGCAGGCATTCTTAAGACTGGTTCTTGGGACGAAGAAATCTCAAAAACTCTCTCACAACTGTGCTGTACCTGTTAACAGTGTGCTTGTTGGTTGTTTCCAATCTGAAAACAAGGAAAAGGTGTTAAATCGAAGTGAAGCAAAGGACGTTACAAGGAGGGGTTTGAATACATCTCAGAGAAGTCATTTTGGGTCATAGAGGGATTCTTCAGTCTCTCCTTCTGTTTTTCCCAACTCGAAAGAGACATTTCGAAACGAGGTTAGTATGAAAGTGGAGTAATCATGGGGGGGAATAAATTTCAAAGCTCTCTTCTTTTTGTTTTGTTTTTTTCTCTTTGTTTCTGTGGGTGGAGACTGTGAGTGACTTAACTGTTTTTTAGAAGTTTGAAAGAGGGAATTTGGTGATTTTATTTGGATCTAGGAGGTGGGGGAGTCTAGTTGGCTTTCGTTTTCTGGGGTTGCGTTATTTTTGATCATGTACTATCTTGTCTCATTTACTGTCTTTTATATGTTTCAGATCTACCAGGATTTAGACGTTGCTTTTAGTGAAAAACTAAGACAATGTTGTCTCAGAAGCACGCAGAGGAAGCAATTGTTTCGAACTACAGCGAGACAGATCAACATGAACGCAAAGAAGAAGAGGCGGAAGAGAACCACTCTTTGTTTAGTGTCAAGAGTATTCTTTGGCATGGTGGGTCTGTCTGGGATGCCTGGTTTAGCTGTGCCTCCAATCAGGTACTGTATCCCTCCACGCCCATTTTCAAGAAAAGAGCATCAATATTTTTCTGGACGAGTTCTTCTTGCAAAAAACAAAAAAGTATGAACTAGTTTCGATGGTTTCTATTACAGGTAGCTCAAGTACTGCTGACACTGCCATACTCCTTCTCTCAGCTTGGTATGCTGTCGGGGATCTTGTTTCAGATATTCTATGGGCTTGTAGGAAGCTGGACAGCTTACCTTATAAGTGTGCTTTACATTGAGTACAGAAGCAGAAAGGAGAAAGAGAACGTTAACTTCAAGAACCATGTCATACAGGTTTTGTTTTGCTGCTCACCGCCACCGCTAACACCTAATCTTCAATGCTAAAATATCTCAAATTACAGTAACTGGTTAAACCCAATGTCATTAAAAAAGATCAAACCTTTTTTTTCTTTTGGATTTGTTCAGTGGTTTGAAGTGCTTGATGGGCTACTGGGTCCATACTGGAAGGCAGTAGGACTTGCCTTCAACTGTACTTTCTTGCTCTTTGGATCTGTCATTCAGCTTATTGCTTGTGCTAGGTAAGAACTTTGTGATCATTTTCTACTTGTCTTTCGATTCTAAATAGAAACAGAGGGTGATGTCTTTCTTGTTTGATTTTAACTGCTTCTTGTTTTTTTCTTGATGTGAGCAGTAATATTTACTACATCAATGACCATATGGACAAGAGGACTTGGACCTACATTTTTGGAGCTTGCTGTGCCACAACTGTTTTTATACCCTCTTTTCATAATTACCGTATTTGGTCTTTTCTTGGTCTTGGCATGACCACATATACCGCCTGGTACATGGCCATAGCAGCTCTTATTCATGGCCAAACCGTAGGAGTCACACATTCCGCTCCGACAAAGTTGGTGCTTTACTTCACCGGAGCCACCAACATCCTCTACACCTTTGGTGGACATGCTGTCACCGTGTAAGCTTTATTTCCTTTTTCGATTTCTAACTTGAAAGATTTTGTTATCCCCTTCTCTTTTTCTTTCACTTGTTTCTACACGGCTTCTGTTTGCAGCTTTTGCCGGTCGTGTTGGGGTTCGAGACCCACAGACAAAATCATATTATTTGTTCCCTTTCCATATCTCAAGAGAGAATTGAAATGGACATTAAAATGGTCCAATATTCCTGTTTTACTACAGTCTTGACCTTTTAATCTAGTCTTCTTTTGTCTTCACCTAGTTTAGCATAGTTTCCTAATCATGGGACTCAATAGTGGGAGTGTGGTAAGTAACTAGTAAAAAACTACAGAGAGAGAATCCAATGAACATGAGGCCCATCGAGTCCTTTGACAGTGCACATATGTAATTAAGTAGTAGCCGGCTTGCTTGAACCCCTTCGCTACTTTTACCATTAATATATAGTTCTTGTCGTGCGAGTGGGAAATTGAATGATGAGGAATGAAAAGTTAGGTCTTACTCCAACCTCATTTTTGTTTGTCCTGACTAGCTTTGAATGGGGATCGAGTTGATCAGTTGATTAAAATTTTACAGGGAAATCATGCATGCCATGTGGAAGCCCCAAAAATTCAAGTATATTTACTTGATGGCTACTCTCTACGTGTACACACTAACCATTCCTTCTGCTACCGCCGTCTACTGGGCCTTTGGAGACGAGCTCCTCAACCATTCCAACGCCTTTTCTCTCCTCCCCAAGAATGGTTTCCGAGATGCTGCAGTTATCCTCATGCTCATTCACCAGGTCTAGTTAAATTTTGCTGATCAATCCATTCGATCATTACTTGAAAGAATATAGTAGTAGTGCTTCCTTCTCATGGGGAGGTAAAATTGTTTTGAATGGTACAGTTTATCACATTTGGGTTTGCATGCACCCCGCTGTACTTCGTGTGGGAGAAGGTGATAGGGATGCATGACACCAAGAGTATCTGCTTGAGGGCACTTGCAAGGCTGCCGGTGGTGATTCCTATATGGTTTTTGGCCATAATCTTCCCATTCTTTGGACCTATAAACTCAGCAGTTGGTGCTCTTTTGGTCAGCTTCACGGTATACATCATCCCGTCTCTAGCCCACATGCTCACCTACAGAAAAGCCTCTGCTAGACAGGTAAAAATGCTGCTTCTAATTCTTCTATCTCGCGCGGGGACGACCTTTTTCTTGTTAGAAAGCTGTAGTTATCTTGATCTGCCAGGGGTGTTGTGGTCATAATAGTAGAGAGTGGGCACACACCGCGTTTGATGGGGATTCCCCAATTCCACAGTGTGACATTGAGTGGAGACTGCATAGAGAGATGGAGCAGGAAATGTACAAGAGAGCATTTAAGGCTTGGAGTTGGGTGGCATGTCGTTTTCATTTAGTTATATGCTGCAGTTGGGTGCTGTACTCTGTCCTGAGATCTGAGCTGGCTGGCTTGATGCCCTTTCAAATAGTTCATTTACATGGTTTTAACTTGATGGTTATTAGAAATTTATAAAATTATTAATTCTATAAACAAATTAATAATCGCAGGTCAATAAAAAACAAACGCAACCTCTGGGTTATTAGTACTGAGTTGATTTGATTTGGGTTTTGTTTATTGTTTTTTGGCAGACTGCCGCAGAGAAGCCTCCTTACTTTATGCCAAGCTGGACTGCCATGTATGTTGTCAACTCCTTCGTGGTGGTGTGGGTGTTGGTGGTTGGTTTTGGGTTCGGCGGATGGGCTAGCATGACCAACTTTGTCAGGCAAGTAGACACATTTGGACTCTTTGCGAAGTGCTATCAATGCAAGCCAGCAGGAGCGACACCGCCCCATTCTCACTGAGCCTCCAGCAGGAGCTACACCGCCCCATTCTCACTGAGCTTGGTTTCATTCAAGCAAATCGATCCCCAAGATTTCATCTGGAAAAATATTTCTTTTGCTTCATATTTTGTATCATACAAAGGGGAAGTAGCAGTGTCTTTCCTACATGTGATGATGTGTGCTGGATTTTGCTTCTTTTTTTTTTGGGCTACTTAAATTAGTTGATGAAATAGTGTGTTGAATTCGCGACGATTCCTTTCCTATTAAAAGCGTAGGCTAATTAAATCATATAAATATATGCTTACTTTTCATCCTTCTTTCCCTATCATTATCTCTCTCTCTCTCTCTCTCTCTATATATATATATATATAACAAGAAAATCCCTAGTCAGAAATCATGATTTTATCCATTGAATGATAGCAATGGGCTCATCTGAATTCATAAGTAATTTTAATGAATAAAAAGGGTAAGATATAAATATTGTTGAACTCAATTTGAAACTCTCCTAAATCTAACCTAAATTATACATTTATATTAATAAATATATTAATTATTTTTTATTGATTAATAAATAATAATAGAGAATAAATAGCTATAAGATACTCCATAAATAGATAAAGTTTAAATAATAAAAAAAAAATCAGACTTTAGATTCTGTATAGAGAGTGGGCCGTCGGCCATCTCCATGTTCACATGGGTTGCACGTTGGCTCATCTGTTTGTCACGTGACAGCCTTCTTAAATTTCACATGTGAAGACATACACGAACCTTAACATGATTTTCACGCTTAATTAAAAAGAAAACCCATAATTGATTCCCCATTAATCAAGCTCACAAGACCTTCACATGCACCCGATTTCAAGATGTGGTCTTGCTGTTTCTTCAAGTTTAACGGAAAGTTTGTTAATGTCTCCTTTGACTGACTAATGAGATCTCTTTAATTGAAATTATTATTTAATCACCAAGGAATATAAAATTAATTAATTAATTTTACCCCCACCAATTCGCCAAACCTTTCCTTTACTTCTTTTTCAATGAATGCATTGCAAGCATATAAAAATAGTATTTTATTATTTTTCTAATTTATTTTTTATATTAACATCATAAATTGACTCAAAAAATATAGAAAAAACAAAATAAAACTAAAAAAATGATGAAATATACTTTTAAAGTGTCACATCACACCAATTAGTTATTAGGAAAGATTTTACACCGTAGCTGCCCCTATGGTGATTAGGTTTGGTAAGAACATGGTCATTAGGTTTGGTAAGAACACTTTGCTTATTTCCTCCATTTGGTGAGACTTTGGCCAATTAGTCAAGGAGGAATATTTAGTTGGTATCGACTAATCTTCTCTTGAATCGGTGACAAGTAAAAAAAAGAGAGAAGAAGAAGATGGTTTTAGGGATTTTTAGAAAAAAAAAAAATAATGATTATTGTCTTGTATTGATCAATTATATCATCCAAAATCATTATTTTCTTATATCAAATTCAGCCTTGAAAGAGTAAAAATCTTGGGTTTAAGATGTATGTTCGCTTCTAAATTTAATATCAAATTATATCCGCTATATATAATAATTGTGATCATTCCTTCTAATGTTAAATACTAGTAACTTAACATGTTTTTACCGTTAAAAACTTTCATGATTATATATATAAGAAATCAAAAAATCAATTAAGATTCATGTAAGTTGATCTGAATAGTTTAATTAAAAAAAAACTAAAATCTTATATTTGGGATAGTAATAGGCAGTGGAATTGGGTATTAATTTACAAGGCATGCATTATTGCAGAATCTCCCGAAATAAGGGCATGGATATGAAGATCGATGGTGTCAGGCTTGTAGAGGAGATAAGGGAGTGAAATCAATGGAAAAGATTGGTCTTGTGATTCCTCGATAATTGGAATTGATGGCCTCCAACTCAGAACCAAATTATGCTATGTTTTGACCCAGCCACTGACGCCATTCAGCGCAAATATTATTGAGCCAAAGATGCAGTTCTGTAGCCTTCGCCATTGTTACGAGCTCATCATTTCCTTGGAAACTTGCCAGCAAATTTAATATATTCGCAGTTGCTGTTATTGCAAGAATATTGTTGTTTTTATTATTATCATTATTAGAACCTTGTATTTCAATACTCTCTTTCTTGATTCTCTCAAAAAGCTTCATATCTTCTTCGACAAGGTAGCTTCTGTTAATATAATAACCAAGATTAATATTGCTGCTAAGATTCTTACAGTTGCTGTTCGCAAGAAGTTGCCCCCCCCCCCTCTCTCTCTCTCTATATATATATAGATATATATATGTATATATATATACTTGAATAATGGAGGTTCACTGTCAGAGCCTGCACTTGCAAGTTGATGAGAAGCTTTTTCTGCAATATTCTATGATCATGGATCACTTGACAAAGAAGCATCCTGAAGCAAGAGCATACAGAATACAGAAGACGATGACAGTGGAGCATTAAATTGGATACCGTAGCAGGTTTATCAGAAGACCATCTCCACATGCATGTTCAAAGAAGCTCATAACACGAGAGTATAGATGATGGCTTTTTTACTGTGTCAATGGATACTACGCTATTTTAAAATAATGAAATGTTATTTTTAGGGTGTTTGTATTGTGATGATAATTATTTTTTAAATTTCTTTTTATTTTTAAATTGTATGAAAAAAATCAGTAATATTCTTTTTATATTAAGAAAAAATTAACCCGACATGAAGCTTAGCGCCATGAAATAATCTAGCTGCCATTTAAGCAGTGATGGCTTTCTTGCATTTCGAATTGTCTATGTTTGTTAGGCCCAGGCAAGTCTCAAAACTAATTTCAGGCCCCGCAACCAATCATTTGAACTCTCTTAGGTCCACGAAATTGATGGACTGCTCGAAACTGATTTAGTTCAGAGCCTAATTACAATTGGAAAAGCCCATAGCCCATTCTAATCAAGCTATATAAAACTGGGTAGAGACCAGGGGCTGGAAACCATGAACAAAAATTACCTTATCCTTTGAAAACCAGAGCTTCACTCATGGCTTCACTCATGGTGGGTGCTGTCCCTATGACCCCTCAAGCTCTCAACTTTAGCTCTCGCCTCTCTTATTCTCAATCCCAAATCTCTCTTTTCCTCTCAACCTC
This sequence comes from Salix dunnii, assembly GCA_015731905.1. Classification (NCBI taxonomy): domain Eukaryota; kingdom Viridiplantae; phylum Streptophyta; class Magnoliopsida; order Malpighiales; family Salicaceae; genus Salix; species Salix dunnii. Next base: position 12,242,873 of record CM027674.1, read on the forward strand.
TTCACTTTCACTCTCCACCGCCACCACTTCGCTCCCGTTTGGTAATTAAAAAACTTCTTCATGTATTTTCTTGTCTAATCTTGGTTTTGTTTTGGTATTAAACTGTGGCGTGTTTCAGTGCACTGTGGAAGAGGGGACAGGAAGACTGAAAGAGGGAAAAGATTCAACCACTCATTTGGAAACGTGGGTACATTTTGATTCTGTGATTTTTGGTATATTTTGTTCGATTAAGCATTGATAGACGATGTGGTCTTGGTTCTGAATGATATGCAGGCGAGGCCTAGGGATAAGAAGAAAGGGAGAGGACCACCAAGAATACCAGTTCCTGCTGCTCCACCCAAGATAGATAAGCTTGTTGATGATGAGGTTGTCAAGATTGAAATTGATGAGTCGACTGGTTAATATGTATGGCATCATGCTCTATTTGTTTCCTCTTCTTTTTTTTGTCCCGTTTTGTTGATTTCTTTCACCTTGTAATTGCTAAACTCTTTCTTCTTGTCAAATTAAATTGTAAGAATCTGCTATTTGCATGTTGCAATGTCGTAAGTTAACTGCTTCTCGTGTTATTTTTTACAAGTTGTTTCATGATTTTATGAATTTCCATGAATTTTCTCTTTGGAGTTAAATTAGTGGTGACAATTGTTCTGGATACGTGCATGACGAAAACCATTTTTTTTTTTTAAATTCATGATTTAGATTAGATGTTCGTTTGATTAATGCTTTTTGGTATCACTGTTTGTTTAGCTATAGGAATGAAGTTTAGAGGGCCTAGCTCTCATTTTAGATGTTGATTTTCTATTAACTGGATTGAAAATTCAATTGGTGGATAAGTTAGGGCATCCAATCCTTGTTGCTCTGTGAGTGAAGCAATTTCAAAGAAAATGAATGTTTGTAGATATTATTTCATTTGCTAATTCGATGATCCAATTTCTTGCTTAGTCCAAAGAAAAGTCATTTAGTCAATTGGCAGGATTTGCCAAGATGGATGGAGATTCAAGTACTTCCATTTTATGGTTAGATGCCTTAGAATTGTGAGCTGTGGTATAGATCTCTGTTATTATTGTTATCTTTTTTAATTAATTTTTTCAATTTATAAAGGTGCAGAAAATGAGAATTCGGTAACCAAAAATGTTTAGAGCAAGCTAATTTTGGAGATTTCATGGTTGAGATGGCTGAATATTTAGAGTTGTATGATAAGTTCCCGTTGAAGGCTTTGTTCAAGGAATTGCTGTTTTTAGATGCATATATATATATTAAGACTGCAACAATTTTTCTATTTCATCAGGTGTCATGATAATCTTTTTATACATTTTCACTGAAAAAGCTCGAGAAAAAGAACAATTAATGCAAAATTCAAGTTCCTTCAATTAAAGAGATTAGTCAAGGCAACGGAGTTAGTTGCTTGAGGCTTCTATGAATTCTGGTCCACTGCTTTGCTTCAGGCGAATCGACTAGAACTTGTCATTTATTGTAGGATACATTTTCTTCCAGAATGATAAATGTGTTAGCAGAGGACAGAATAATCTGATACTGATCTATTCAAGAAGCTTCCTTCCTCGATAATTAACTCTGTAGTTTTCTTGTTCCGTAGGTGTAATGCTCAGCTCTCTCTGTTTAAGCAGTGAATCTTCCACCCATTCTGAGTTAGTTCCATTGCTGGCTCACAGCAGAAGAGCATGCGTTTCATAATCTGATTAATGTAGCTGGTAATCGGCAAGACCGTAACATCATAACCCGGCATGCTCATTCACTGTAGAGACAAGTTAAGGTCCATTTTGCTCTCGTTTATTTCCATTAGAAATTGAGGCAAATTCCTGTAGAAAGTCTGCAAAAATGGTTCTTTGTTCTTCTCCGCTGATTCATGACTCTGGATGCGTTGACCCCCAAGACCATTCCACAACCCCGCAAAATAAAGTCATATTAGGCAAAATATACATTAAGAATCACAAGTCTATTGGTTTAGATTTTCACCAAAGCTTCATAATTTGACATTAATATATTGAGGAAACCTCCCTAAAATGGTGCAGCTCTTCAACAGCAGCACATCATGCCCAGTCAACAGCTCACCACCTTCTAAGTTTAAACATCCTGCCATTACAAACTTTACCGTTACAGATCCTTCACATTTAGATTTGTAATCTTGCTATTTAATGTACAAAATTTCCTTGTTAAATTATAGCAAGCATGCAGGCATACATGTAGTTGTTCTCTGTATATATATATTGCAACATTCAATAATAAAAAGTGTGCAAGTATTCATTGAAATTGTGTGTTCTTAATTTTCTGTATGGTATCAGAAGAGCCTCTCTCCACCGAGCAACATGATCCTTCTTCTCCCAACAGAATGACATCTTCTAAGAATCCGTCTCCTACACAAAACCCCACAGCTCAACCCATCTCTTCCACAAACAACACCCTCGTTGCACTAAACATTACCACACAAATCAATGAAAAATTGCAACCATCCACCTTTCCTCAATTGAGAGCACAATTTGAAGCACTCCTTATTGGATACAATCTCCTTAACTATGTTCATGGAATTTCTCAGTGCCCATCCCTTGCTGGCTCCTCTCCCACTGAGTTAAATAAAACTCATCGGGTTCGACAAAACAAATTGATTCTGAGTGCTATTCTGGCTTCAACATCAACCACCATTATTCCTCTCATAGCTACTGCCAAAACCTCTCATGAGGCTTGGACAAAACTTCATAATCTATACGCCAGCAAATCCAGAACCAAAGCAATGCAGTTAAAGGAAGAACTTACCTTAATTCAATGAGGAAATCGTTCTGTTCCTAACTACCTGCATACGGTGAAAGCCCTTGCTGATGAAATTGCTCTCTTTGATCATCCAATAGCAGATGATGATCTTACCCTTTATATCCTAAATGGACTGGGTTCTGAATTTCGGGACATTGCAGCATCAATCAGGGCACGGGCAACCTCCCTAGCCTTTGAAGAGCTTCATGACCTTCTTGTAAGGCATGACAACTATTTACGCCAGCTGGAATCCTCCACTCAGTAGATTATCGCCTTTGCCAACTACACCCATCGTCACCGGCAGCCAAACAACTCTTATAAAGGATCTCATCGGAAGGGCACATATAAGCCAAATGGATCCTTTCAATCAATGGCTCAATATCCAAGCCAATTTAAGGACGTAAGTTTCCTTCAAACTGACCCAATCAGAGGCGGTATCAACCCAAATGTCAGTTATGTGATCAAGTGGGCCACATGGCAAAATCTTGTTCGCAACTCCGCCCATCAGACCTCACAGCCAACTGTGTAACTGCATCCAACTCAAAAGATAAAAAATGGCTTCTTGACTCTACTGCCTCTCATAATATTACTGGTGACTTGGCAAATTTATCCATACATTCTGAATATGATGGCACCGATGAAGTAGTTATTGGTGATGGGTCAGGTTTGCCAGTCTCTCATACTGGTTCTTTGACTTTAAAATCACCTACATGAACTTTTGTTCTTCATGATACTCTTTGTGTTCCTAATATCTACAAGAACTTAATTTCTGTTCATCACTTCACATCTCAAAATAACATTTTTCTTGAACTTCATCCCTCTTATTTTCTTGTGAAGGATTCGACTTTGGGAGCGACCCTACTAAGAGGAGCATGTGAAGACGGCATCTATAATTTTCTGAATTCACTGGTGGGCCCCTCCTCCAAAATTGTGGCCAATATGCATGAACGGACCTTGGTTGATGGATGGCACAAGCGCCTTGGGCATCCTTCTTTCAAAGTTGTTCATAGTCTTGTTAATCATTTTTCCCTTCCCATTAAGAAAAACACAAAAAAATTAGTTCCTTGTGTTCATCTTGTTCCATTAATAAAGCCCATCAACTTTCTTTTCGGTCCAATAGTCTTCAAAGTCATGCTCCCCTTTATATAATTTATACTGATGTGTGGGGACCTGCTCATTGCGTTAGTCTAGATGGTTCTCGCTACTATTTAATTTTTGTTGACCATTATACAAAATATTTGTGGTTTTACCCCATAAATGCCAAATCCTGTGTCAAAAGTATTTCTCCTCAATTTAAAAAAATTGTTGAGAAACGTTTTCAAACCAGCATCAAAAGTCTTTACTCTGACAATGGCGGTGAATTTATCAGTCTAAAACCTTTTCTTTCACTACATGGGATTAGCCACTACACCACTGCCCCTCACACACCCCAACATAATGGCGTATCTGAACGTCGTCGTCGTCATCTAGTTGAAACTGGACTCACCTTGCTTCATGATGCAAATTTGCCTCTCTCATATTGGCCTCATGCTTTTCATACTGCCACATATTTAATCAATTGCCAACCAACTCCTTTTTTTCACAATAAATCACCATTTGAAATCCTTTTCGGCCAAAAACCCAATTACCTTAAATTAAAAACCTTTGGGTGTATTTGCTACCCATTAATCAAGCCATACAACACCCAGAAGCTTCAGCCCAAATCCATCCCGTGTATCTTCATTGGATACTCCCTTACCCAAAATGCTTATCGCTGCTTAGAGCCCAAAACAAACCGAATATACATCTCTCGGCATGTGCTCTTTGACGAAAGCAAAACCCTAACCTCTCTTGAGTCCTCATCTTCTCGGCCTGCATCGTCTCCTTTACCCACTATCCCGTCATTCCCTGTTGCAGTCTCCCTCCCTGCTACACCAGTGTCTTCAGAACATGGTCTCGTCGTCGATCCATCTCCTCCAGGTACACTATCTTTTAATCATTCTTCAATTTCTTCAAGTTCTTTGCATACTGAAAATCATGTTGATACCCCTACATCTGCTCCTTCATCTTCACCTAATTTAACCTCAGACTCACCATTGCCCTTACCATCTCCCCTGGCAATTCCCCTATGTCAAGATGACACACTGAATCGCCGCACACATTCCATGGTTACCCGATCTATGAATCAAATCTTCAAACCCATACAGCTCAATCTTGTCACTAAGCATCCCCTACCTCAAAGTCTAGAACCAACATGTGTGACCCAAGCCTTATCCATGCCTCAGTAGCGTGCTGCCATGTCTGATGAGCTCACTGCTCTCATGCGCCATGGCACTTGGGACTTAGTTCCACCCCCAACTGGTTGTAATCCCGTGAGTTGTAAGTGGATTTTTCGAGTTAAGCGAAAACCTAATGGTTCCATTGATCAATTTAAAGCTCGGTTTGTTGCCAAAGGATTTCACCAAAAACTTGGAATTGATTACACCGAAACTTTTAGTCCAGTTGTAAAACCTGCAACCATTCAGACTGTCCTTAGTATTGCAGTAATGCAAGGTTGGTTTATAAGGCAAATGGATGTTAACAATGCATTTTTGCATGGTGAGCTCACCAAACTTGTTCATATGAGTCAACCTCCAGGGTTTAACGATTCTTCTAAACCACATCATGTGTGCTGGTTACGTAAAGCTATATATGGACTTAAACAAGCCCATAGGGCTTGGTATTGCACTCTTAAGGCTACTCTCATTCTTCTCGACTTTCTTATATCTAAAGCCGACCCCTCTCTGTTTATTTATCGTAATGGGTCCATTATCTGTTACTTATTGGTTTATGTGGATGATGTTGTGATTACTGGGAATGATTCCCCATTTGTGCAATCAATTGTCACACAACTTGGTTTCAAATTTTTATTGAAAGATATGGGTAGCCTTCATTACTTTTTGGGTGTGGAAGTTCTTCCTACTTGTGCAGGGTTATTCTTATCTCAGCATAAATATATTCGGCACTTGTTGTCCATAACAAACATGGTGGGTGCTAAAGATATTGCCATTCCTTTATCTATTATTACATCCCTCAATCTAGTTGATGGTACTGCTTCATTTGATAGTACTGAATTCCGTCGTGTCATTGGCAGTCTTCAATATCTTTCTCTTACTCATCCTGACATATCTTTTGCTATTAACAAGTTATCTCAGTTTATGCATAAACCCACACATTCACATTGGGCAGCTGTCAAACAGTTACTTCGTTATCTCAAGCAAACCATCTTTCATGGTATTCATATTAAAAAGAATACCTCTTGGCATCTAACAACATACTCTGATGCTGATTGGGCTGGGAATATTGATGATTGCTCCTCTACTTCAGCTTATATTAGCTTCCTTGGTCATAATCCCCTTTCCTGGAGCTCCAAGAAACAATGAGCTATTACACGATCCTCTACCGAGGCTGAATACAGATCGCTAGCCAATGCTGCATCGAAAACAATGTGGTTACTTGCTCTCCTTATTGAACTTGGTTTCCCCATTAAAGCTGCTCTGTCCTTATTGTGTGACAACCTTGGTGCCACTCACCTCAGCTACAATCCAATTCATCACTCCCGCATGAAGCATATTCAAATTGATCTCCACTTTGTCCATGACTTAGTTCAAAAGGGCACCCTCATTGTTCAACGTGTTTATACTCAGGATCAACTTGCGGACTTATTGACAAAACCTCTGTCTCAGTAGCAAACTGAACTCCTCAGATCCAAGATTGGTCTCACTGACGGTAGCCCTATCTTGCGGGGGCGTATTGAGGAAACATGCAAGAATCCTCCCTAAAATGGTGCAGCTCTTCAACAGCAGCAAATCATGCCCAGTCAACAGCTCACCACCTTCCAAGTTTAAACATCCTGCCATTACAAACTTTACCGTTACAGATCCTTCACATTTAGATTTGTAATTTTGCTATTTAATGTACAAAATTTCCTTCTTAAATTATAGCAAGCTTGCAGGCATACATGTAGTTGTTTTTTGTATATATATACTACAACATTCAATAATAAAAAGTGTGAAAGTATTCATTGAAATTGTGTGTTCTTAATTTTCTATATAATATGTTTCCATTCTAAACTGAAATCCTATGATTAAAACTCTTAAAAAAACATTTTATTAATACATATTTGCCCTATATTATTTACTAACAATGTTACATGAATATGAAAAAACCTAGTTGAATTAAATTGAAGCCTAAAACCAATGAATAAGACAGTATTCGTCATATGAATACCAAAGAACATTACCTAGAAAACCTAGAAGAATTGTCAGCTTATAATGGTCTCTTTAGACTACAAACTCATGCACTTTTAGTTTCGTCAAATCACATTACCAATTAGAAACACAATTGAAATAATGTGAACTAAATAGAAACAAAAAGGATCAAAATCATGTTTAAACTATATTATCAATTCAAAACATTAAACATGCTTAGCCAGGTCAAGCTATGAAAATTATATTTTACCAATTCTTGATGCTAAACACAACTTAAAGACTTAACTTTATGCATAAATTAACCATCAAAACATTAATAATTACCTACCACAATAGATACATTCCTAATCTAAGTAATTATAGCATGTTAAAATCAAAATTCATAGATACTAACACTTTGTATTCAAATGAGGATAAGAATCAATCTGGCAGGCTATATAGACTCCACCATCAAGATTTCTAATAATGTACCTTCTTAGCTTTGCAACTTTTAAGCAAGGATATGGTTCTAATGCCTTCTCTAAAATCAACATGAACAATTTTTTTTTTCATCCTCTTTCCTTGTTGATTACCTCTCTTTTTTTATAGTCAAACTAGAGGTTCTAAAAGATTTTAGCAGGACTCCAAATATTGAAATCTTGTTGGTTTTATCAAACATTTCTGGTTTTGGATTCAAATGGTTTTGTAACAACTTGGAGATTAATGAGAGGGGATTTTTAACCTTTTGATCTTAAGGGAATGATTTTAAAATGTTGATAAGGACTCTTTCGAGGTTTTTTAAGTGTTGGACATGAGAGAAAGTTGGGTGATTTTATGCATATGAGTGTCTTAGTTAAGGATGATTAGGTTAGTTATTTTTGAGACCTCGTTATAGTAGCTCTAACATCATCATTGTCTGAGACAACTTGAGTTTGATAGAGAAGGAGCATAACTTTTTATTGGATAATTTATTGCTTGATCTAGAGGTCTATAACACCATATTTATTTGTTTGAAGGTGTCAGCCTAATCAATATTTTCTTGGACAAACAATGAAGGCTTATCATGGATAGAATATTAAGATGATTATTGGAAAATATGAGACAAACATTTAATTTCAAGGTAATGGGATTGTAGATAAGATGTTTCTGATTTGAGTGGTGATGTTTTTAACCTTAGAAATGGTTAAAAATGTCACATTTTATCATCTGAAGATGCATTCCTAGTCACTAAAAAAGAGAGTGTACAGTCTTTGTAAAACGATGTTGTTTTGGTTAATCTCTAAAAAATAGGATTGTTTTGTTTGGAATATGTTAATCTTTAATTTATTCCTTACCCTTGCAATTTTGTTTAATTGATCCCCTGGCTACTTTCAAAGTCTTAATTATGTCCAATTTCACCCCTTGTTGAATTCAATTTTCAACCTTAAATTTGAGTGTCCATTTCACTATAGTCCTTGGTTTTTTTAATTATCCAATTAAATCATTGATTAGTCAGTAAACTCTTATTTTTCTTCATTTGGGTCCTTAATTTTTTTACTTTAGTTCTTGAAAGCATGCGTATTTTACATATTCATCCTTGGTCTTGGATTTGTTAAATTAAGTCTTTAATTGCTTATCAAACTTTGAATTTTATGCAATTAAGTCTTTAATTTAACCAATTTAGATTTCCCTATACTATTTTTTGGTCTCTAAACTTTGATTTATTTCAATTAACACCCATATTCTCTAAAACCATTTTTTTCTTTGCATTTATATCTTCAATTGATGCTTATAAAAATGCAATACAGTCTTTAAAATCATAATTTATATATCTCAACCTCTTTTTATAGTTAATAACCCTTAGTAAGGTAAGATAATTGATAACTAATACTTACAAAGGTTTTTTTATTTGTTAGATATAGGGAATGTCATATGGTTAAATAAATATATTTTTCGAAAGAGAAAATACAATAACATTTTAAAGAGATAGTCTCTCAATATAATGCTAAAATTATAAAGAATGAAGATATTGTGAGCTTGAAGTTTGAAAGATTAATAGGGTATTTATATCTCATTAGTCTTATTATTTTATGGAGATAAAGGGCTAAATAGGCATTTCACCTTTATGATAACAAGTTCATTGATTTTTGTTCTTATACGAAGAAAGGTAGAAACCTTAGGGCTATATAATATAAAGCCTATGTATAGGGACATGTACCATGTTTAAGGAAATTTCTAAACATGTAGAGGGGAACTATAAAGAAACTTATATCTAGAAAAATTTCTAGATGAGTGAGGTAAGAGATAAATGACTCAATACTTAGAAATTTCTTAAAAGGTTAAGGGAACCTAGAGCAAGGTTGTCAACACCGTTCCGGTCATCGTTCTAGTTTTTCTATTGGTAAGGAACGTTCCAGTTTCGGAGTGTTTCGGCGTGCCATTTTAGGATTGTACTGTTCATATATATATATAAAATTAAAATTTTAATTTATCAAGTATAATTAAAATTCAAGATAAACTAACTTTAAATTATACAATACAAACACAAAATCAAACAAACTTAATCTCAAAATTAGAGTTCATATATATATATATATATATAGAATTAAAATTTTAATTTATCAAGTATAATTAAAATTCAAGATAAACTAATTTTAAATTATACAATACAAACACAAAATCAAACAAACTTAATCTCAAAATTAGAAACACAACAATAGGTTAATCAAAATAATTTTAAACATAATCTCTAAAAAAAAGGGGGGGGGATTTTAAGGCCGGAACGGCACACCTGGAACGGTACCGAGACGTTCCGGCCGGAATTTGGCCGGAATTTTTGGAACGGGCTGGAATTTAAACCTAGACGAAAATGACGCCGTTTTGTCTCGGTTTTTTTAATGGTACGGAACGTTCCGGCGGGAACGAAATGAAATTAATAACCTTGACCTAGAGGGTAATTCTATAATTGGAAAAAAACTTAAATTGCCAAATAGAACTTATAAGGGGTGATTTTTTTTATGATAGGGAGAGGCCCAAAAATCATGTGCATATATAAAATCATATTAGAGAGAGACTTATGGCTTTCTAGTCGATGATATGGGTTTAGAAGTTCACAATTAGAGAAAGATCTCACTCAAGAGTTGGAGACCTATAGACCTTAAGGTTTGGAAACCCCTCGCTAGAGAGTGGTTAAGTTAGAATAAAAGAAGGTATATAATCTTCTTAGTATTGTCATAAGGCATTAAAGCCCTCTACTAGAGAGTGATTTTTTTATTTATTTTTATAATAGGTGAATGATGACCTTCATGATGATGAAACGGGGCATGCAAGCCTTTTATTATAGAGAAATTGTACCTAAAAGTTGGGGATCCAAGATCATTTATGGAAATAGCTTGAGAACCAGTAAACTTTACTAGAGAATAAAATTGAGATCAATCCCTAGTGAGTTGGTCAAAAGATTTTTGGCAACTCCTAGAGATGTGTTAATCTAAGACTACACTGAAGAAAATATTTGAGATCAACATCTAGCAAATTGGTGAGACACCATTTCACATCACTTGAATAATGTGTCCATCCAAGACTACACTTGAGAATAAGGGATTTAAGACCAATCCCAAGTGAACTGGTGAGAGGTCCTTAAACATCATATGAAAAATATATCAATTTGATACTATTATAGAGAATAAGGGATTCGAGATCAACCCCTAATAAATTGGTAAGTAGCCCTTAGGCATCACTTGGAGATTTATATATAAGAAATGCATGTTAGAGATATATTTTATTTCAAAAAATAAACTTACATTCATGTTGAGAACTATGAATCTAAAAATGATGTAATTGATATGTGGGAGGAAGGTTTTGAATCTTGTAGGTGTTGGAAATTTTTCTTGGTTGACTTGATAAATTTGAATGAGTGATCTCATTTTGATTCAAGGGAGTAATAAATCCTTAAGATATACCAAATGCCTATAAGTTAGTCCTTTGTGGTTTTTCATATGACAGAGGTTTTTAAGAGGAACATATCTTGCAGGTGTTAGATATTTGTCCTTACGGCCCTGATAACTTTGAATGAGTGATTTCATTTTGATTCTTAAGACTAATAAAATCTTAAGATACACTAAATGCCCATATGTTAGTCTCTTACAGTTTTTCCCCAAGCTTCTATTTCTATTATGATAATGATTTTGTTTGGGAAGTTTTCTATATTGGTTGTCCTTGTAAAAATAGAAGGATCATATAATAGCACACTAGTCTATTCTACCTATATTTGATTTTCCATGACTTGCTTCACTTTAAACAAACTTTTGTCTAGTAAGGCATAAAGTTTTCTTTAAAGGGTAAATTTATTTATTTCTTGTATCAAGATATTAAATCCAACAACCATTTCTTTAAAGGCATTCTCTTATTTAACCTTTTTAAATTTGCTCATTTAGACTCACTTTTTTGTCGTGTAACATCAAATAGCTCTATGGAGCTTTCCTTAGTGGATATGTTGGTGCTAAAACATGCCACTAACTTGACTTAAAGGTCATTTAACACTTTGATAGAGCTTGAATTATTGTACTAAGAACACACAAGCCCCTAAAACTTTATGGGTGAGGATTTTGCACATTAAGTCAATAGCTTAGATGACTAACTTTAAGCTATCGTGTATGTTTGTGCATGCTTCCTCAAATTAGTCAGATCATCATAATTGTCCAAACTCAATTTTATAAAAATATAGTTCTTAAGGAACATAATGTTTAATACTTGTTTAGACAAGGAAGAATCCCTCACCCAATAGATATGCTTATGCACATATTATTTTTTACTCTTTTATTTATTATGATTTTAGAGCCTGAGGAGTTTGGCATGAGATAATGATTATAAGATCTAGTGTTCATCCTATAATAGCTAAGTATAGTACATTTAGAGTATTGAATCTATACTTGAGTATTGCAATGAAATGAGCAGCCCGTTACAAGACTCTCATGAATATAATTTTGGCTAGTCTTTTCTAGGTACTCTAATCGTCTATAAGCACCTGTTATGGCTAGTGACTATGGTGCTAGGGTGTTATCTATTGATAAGAATGTTTAAACTTGTTGGGGTGACATGGTGTGACTTTTTCCTTAAGTTTCTAACACAACTTGAGTGAAGACTTATATTTGACTATGAAGTTGTGGTAGGTTTAGATGGGTAGAAATGCCTATGATAATAGGTAGATCTGTTACTCATCCTAGCCCAATTAATTCTTAGTTGCATGTAATAGAATGACCTGAAAATGTAAAAACCATTTATTTAAAATAAACTATTTTTTTTTATTTTTCCATAAACAACATTAATGATAATGTCCTAAATTATCCAAGTAGCTTAGAAATAAGGCTTTATATATTGGATACTTGGTTAATCTTTTAGTTCTATCAATTTGTTCCATTATGGTATCTAATGCCTGTAAAGGGTCCTATTTGGTACATGTAAGGGTCCTATTTGGTACATGTAGGGAATCTCAAATTTTTAAGTAAGTATATAAGTAAAAAAAAAATTCAATGATATTTTAAAGAAATAAACTCCTAAAATAAATATGCTAAAAATATAAAGAATGAAGAGATTGTAAACTTGGAACTTAAAGAATTTACGAGGTATTTATAACTTATTAGTCTTATTCTTTTATTGAGAGTCATTTCACCCTTGTGATATTTTTGGTTGTATTCTATTCAAAATAATATGTTTTAGATCAAAATAAGATACTAAAGGACCTATGTGGGGTATTGAAAAAATTCACGAGGTAATGTTAGGCTCAAGCATATTGTTTGAACCTGCTATATGAAACAAAAAGGTCTATATGCACTAGTTAGGCTTGTCATACCCAACATGGACATGCACCCAATGTTTAAAGGCATTGGGCAAGACGCCCATCTTAGGTATCATGCCTAACAAAGGGTTAACTATTGCCTAAACACATATGTTTATAGAAAAGGTTGTTTTGGTTAACCATTAAACAACATAGACTAAAGGAGAAATGTTATCTTATATGGTTAATCAAAGTCTATTTTACAAAATTCATTATCAAATATTACAAAAGCTCTATTTTACATGGTATATTTCCCTGTAAAAACTCTTACAAATACAATATACCACTACAATTTTCTTTTCTTTATAAACCTTGATATTTTTTTTTTGCATTTTGTGCCTTAAACTTTCACTCTCTTGGACAATTTATATTCACATTTAACTGTAACAAAATGTATGAATTGGCTTACAATGAGGTGTTGGAGATGATGATAATGCACGTCAACATTTATTTTCATCCAATTAAAACATGCTCCAAGTAAAATTAAAAAAAAAAAATTAAAGCCCTTTGTCGCCTTTTTCTTTATTTGTTTTGACATTCCAAAAATAATTAACTTTATTTACTCTTCAATGTTATATGATTCTTAAATACTATTATAACCTTTTTATTTGAATTTTAGCAATTTATTTTATATTTTTTATGCATTTGATCTTAAAACAAAAATACTAATAACAACTGATTTTTTTAATAATTTCAATTGAAATCAATTGTTTATCATTAAAATATTTAAATTAATTTTAAATCATCTTGGAACATGATTTTTATCATATTTGTGGGGTTTTTATGTTTTAATCACATAAAATATAGACATACTACTTCATTCATAATAAAAAAATAAAAAGAATATTTTTAGTTAAAAACATTGTGTCAGTTAACATAAGAAAAATTATCTTTATGAAAAAATAAAGAACTACTTGTATGTAGGAATTTAATAATAATGTCAATAAATTTCATGAGATATGAAAACTTTATTTATATTTTAAATATTTGGACCCCTCACAACATAACACAACTATACAAATTAGATATTATTAATGTTATATGGTATTTTATTTTGTTTATTCTAGATGCACTCTAGCATTGTTAAGTAGGTTCACTAAATAGATTTGCTTCTGAAAATATGTTTCCCTTTTCCAAAACAAGTGAATTTAGGTTGGGTTAATTTGACCTCTCATTGTCCCACAAGCTTCAATGATAATTTTTAGACCCATTTTATCTCAATAGAAAACCAAAGCAAATAAAAGCCCAATTAATTATTTGTCATCATTGTTATAATCTAAATTTTAATTGTTTTTAATAATATCTTTTTAAAAATATGCTTATTATATATTAGCGTTATTTCCAGGTCTCAAAAAATAATAATTTATTTTTCAACATGTACAACTTTTAATGCATTCGTTTTAAGATTATTAATCAATTTTACCATTTAATGATGATATTACTTTTCTTTTTATATAAATAGATAAATAAAATAATGCTCCGGCCTCCTTTTTCTAGAGCTATTTTTACCAACAAAACTCATTTTCCGAGATGTTAAAACTTCCACGTCACCATCAATATAAGAGGTAGGAACCAACCTTCCTTCTAGCCTACAAAAGCTTCCATTTCCTTTTTCTCAAGCAAAAAAATTGTATAAAAGTCGCCTATACTTTTGCATTGACTACCTTTCACTAAGTCCTTGAAAGATAGAAAGAAAAGGAACAAAATATATATATATATACACACACACACACACACTTAATCATTCATCTCATCAGCCACCACCACCCAAAGCATCCACCTTTATTAAGATAAAAATCATGGTATGTTTATGTGATGTTTTAAATATTTTATATTTTAAAAAATATTTAACTACTAATTGCTTTAAAATAAGATAAAATTTAAGAGTTAGATATAAGGGTATTCTGATAATTGTATTTTTTTCTGAATACTATATGCGTGACTGACACATATGTCTACTTTGGATGGTGCGTGCGACATGGTATGATGGAAGAAATTATCCTTCTGGCGTCTCAGTGAATGTGTCATTGTGTCTTCTTCCTTATAATGTGGCACGTGGCCTCACAAGGTAACCAAATATATGACAATGGTGTACAATTCTTATTTTTATTATGTAAGTTTTGATTTGTTTCAATTGTGTCATTGATTGAAATTGATTATATATCACGATTTCATTTTAGTCCTTATTCTTTTAACTTTGGGTTTGATTTTAAAACTCTTAATATTTTCGGTACATAAAATTTGATTTTTTCAATTTTTTTCTTTGATTAAAATTGATAATATATTTGGTTTTCATTCCAGCCCTTATACTTTTAATTTTTTTATTTTAATTCCTTTATTTTTTTATATTTATTAAATAGTCCCTATTTTTGTTCATGTTTATATATATGTACTGTTAGCTTTGGATTTTAATTTTTATTATGTTCTCTTTTGTTGAGGTAGTATTTTTTTTGAAAAAAAATTGCTCTTAAATTTTGATTTATATTTATGATCATTTGAAAATTGATATTTTTTTTCCTTTGTTCTTTCTTTTATTTTTTTTTATTTTCATGTCAAATGATTTTTTTTGCTAATAATTTTTATTTTCTTATATTTTTTGTTTACTGTTTTGTTAAAACTTTTAGGCTTTTTTTATTTTTTGATTGATTTTTTCCCCATTATTAACGCAATAATAATAACAATAATAATAATAATAATAATAATAATAATAATTTTAGTTTTTTTCTTGCTTCCTCTTTTGTTAATATTTTTTATTTTTTTTCACGAGATAATTTAATAATTTTTATTGTTTTAGCTGTAATAGTAATGATATTTTTAGATGTTAAGACTTTAATGTTGTTGTTATTATAATAGGATATATTGATGTGTTTTATTATATAAAACCTTGTATGTATAAATATTATATTTTATTTTTGAACTAGTAAAACTTACTAATTCATTCAATTCCAATAATTATAAAAATTATTTACTTTACCCACAGCGTAGTGTGAGTAATTTAACTAGTTCACGCCTATATCTCACGTGTAAGACTCGTGTTAACCCAACTTAGTTTGTTGGGCCAGGTCTAGATCAACAAAAATAATAAAAGCCTTTTGGGTTGTTCCAACCTAAGTTGGATGGGTTGACCAAATTGCACGTTTTGAGCCCATCCCAGATACTAGTATTAATATTATATTATAATAATAAATAATAAAATAATGGCATTTATAGATAAAAAAAAGTCCAGAAATTTTCAAATGCGTATTTCAAAAATTTATGATTTTCTTGTTTATTTTCCCAATAAATTTATAAAAAATTAGGTCATAAACTTACACTATAAGTTACAAACTTGAAATTAAAAATACTTAGTTTTCTTCAAAATTTCAAGAAAAATATTCCAAAAAAATGTAAAATGGGTATTTGATTTTTTATATGGTTTTCTTGCATATTTTCCCAATAATGTTTTTCAATATTGGGCTTTGAATTTACATTGTAAGATATGAACCTGGTATAAGATATCCTTGAAAATATATTTTATTTTCATGCATACAATCGTATTCTAAAGTTGTCGTAACCATATTTTAATAAAAAAGCAAAAATTGCTTCTTCTTTATAGTGTTTTAAAATTCATAAAATGATATCATAACCAATTTATGATTATCCGTTAGAGTTTGATCAAAGTATCAAAAACTCTTTACCAATTATTTTGTTCATTTTTTTTTTATTATGGAATACTATAATTTAGGTGTACACTTTAATATTTGGGGGTATTTCCTCATCTCATAAAATAAAGTAAATGCTAAAATTTAAGCTTTAAAATGATTAGATTTTGAGTCAATGAGATAGAGACTTCCTTACAAATAAATATGTCCCTAAACTTTTGAAAAGACCAATAAATAGAAACTTGATTTAGAAAAATTAACAACAATGCAACTTACCTTAATTAAGATGTACTAGAGAAATTGTTTTTCAAACTAACATAATATAGCTACTCATGCAGGTCACACATATGTGACCTCCCATTATTTTTATTATCTAGCTTAGGCAAAAAATTATCCTTATTAGTGTTTGTGTTACACAAACCTATCATAGGAGCATTCGATCACTTTAAGGTAGTGCATGACTCTTCAAAAGCCTTAAAGATAATATATTTTGGTGTTTATGAATTTATTTTGTTGATATTTTTTGGATGATACTTGGTGTGTTGCCATTAGAGTTGCAACATGTTCCTAACATCTCATTCTTTCTTTATTTTTTAAGCTCTTTTTCTCTTTTCATACTTCAATTATTATGCTATGCTATTCTTCTTCTTTTCTCTCTCAAAAGTCCCCAAAGTTTCATATTTAGCTAAATTTTATTTTATTATTATGATTATTTCATTAATTAAACTTAATTTAATTTAAGTTAGGAAAAAACAACAATTCTTTTGGGTAAAAATGATATATTTTTTTAGCACTCTCATTAAAAAAATAAATATTAACTTTAGTTAATTTACTTTTGTGTAAAAACAAATAATAATAATAATAATAATAATAATAATAATAATAGAGTTGAAGTTAACTAAATAGAAAAACTGTGGGACTAAATGAAGAAATGAGCTTGCAAAAAAAAAAAAAAGGGTTTTTTTTTCCATATGAATTGTATAGATGAGACTTTTGTGTCTCAAGTTACACAAGTATCACTGTGCAATCACTATAAGGATTGATATGTGGTCTCTCTAAGGGGAATAACCTCTATGAAGTCCTTAAGGATGGTATGTGGTCTCTCCAAAGACAATATTTGAAGGGATTAGTATGTAATCTCCCTAAAAAACATAACCCTTATAAAGTTTTTGGGATGATATATGTTCTCCTCGTGGGATATCTCTAGAGAGATTGATATGTGCTCTCCCTTAAGACAAATAGTTCAAAAAACAACAATCACCTTGTTGTCTTACATCTTAGCTCAATAATATAGAGACTCTTTGATAAAAAGAAACCATCTCCACTCCAGGCAAGGGGGAACACATAGATATAAAACCATCATATGATGTTAGTATAATAATGTAACCTGAATTTTTTCTAAGCATTAGAGATATGTATTTTATCATATTGGGCATTAGACCTATTTAGGTTGTAATAATGCAATAATGCAACATGAATTTTAACAATTAAAATATAAAACATAAGCATTATAGACAAATTCAAGTATTCAAAACATTATATTTAGAAAAACTACATCTCTAGGTAAGGTTTTTTTGGCTAAAAACACTTCATCCCTTGTTGAGGAAGCTTAGACTGAGAAGACATCAGTAACATCTAGGACTTGGTCATTAGAGAAACTCTTGCTAAAGTCAATTTTTATCCGTCTAAATAAGTTGAAGAAATACAAGTTTGTCTTTGCTAAACAATTTAAAAATACATAGATTTTAGAGCATTAACCATTTTAAAACTCAAGAACAAACATCTTTATTCCTTGAATTTAAGACCGTTTTGATTCATTTATTGTCTTAAATCATTTAATGCTTTTCTCATATAGATATTGACTCTATCATCAAAGAGTTTCAAGTCCCCTCTATTGATATTGTTTTTACACTAGCCAATGCCACCGCACCTTGTCGCGGACGACACAATATTTTTTTCAACATAAAAAATATTAATTATGTGTATTTTTTTTATTGTAATATAAATTTATCCAAAATAATAAATCTATGAAGAATTTTTATCAAGTGCAAGTTTTCTATAAAATATATGAATTTTAAATTGATATAAATTTATTTATTTAGTAATTTTCAACGAAATAACCAACACAAATTTATCATCATTATTTAAAAAGCAAGAAGATTCGGATATTTGAATTATTGAATTCACTACATTAAGATTAGTTCATTTTATAATTCAATTTAAATCAAACAAAAACAAAATAAAAATTGTAAAAATACCTATAGTAATCAAATAACAAAAATAAATAGTAAATTTTTTATCTATAAAAAGATGAAAACATAAATTGAGAATCCATCCTTACATTATTTTCATTATCATTGCTATAACAGTTAAAATTATTATTAACATTATTATCAAAACAATTAAAATAATTAAATTACCCTGAAAAATCATTAAAAAAAAGCAAAAGATTTTTATAAAATAATTAAAAAAATCACTAAAATTATCATTATCATTGCGCAAATAGTAAAATAAAAAAATCATCTAATCCAAAGAACAAATAAAAATAACAGAAAACACAGAAAAAATGAATAAAGGGAAAAAAAGAGCAATATTAATTTTAAAATGATTAATAGCATAAATTAAAATTTCAGGAATGAATTGATTAAAAATAAAACCCCAATAGAAGAAAAAATAAAATAAAAGTATAGATGCATAAATATGAATAAAAAATAAACATTGTGCAATAATTAAAAAAAAACTAAATGAATTAATACCAAATAAAATGCTGCAATAATCAAATAAAAAAAATAAATAGTTAATTTTCTATTTATAAAAAGATGAAAAAATAAATTAAAAATTCATCCTCACGTTATTGTCATTATCATAGCTATAACAATTAATTTATTATCAACATTACCGTCAAAACAATTAAAATACTTAAATTGCCTTGAAAAATTATTAAAAAATCAATTTTTTTATAAAAAAAACAATAAAAAATAATCACTAAAATTATCATTATTATTGCATAAATAGTAAAATCATAAAAAAATCATCAAATCCAAAGAACAAATAAAAATAACACAAAACTAAAAAAAAAAATGAATAAAGGGCAAAAGGGAGAAATATTAATTTTAAAATGATTACCAGGATAAATGAAAATTTCATGATTGAATCGATTAAAAATTAAACCCTAATAAGAAAAACAAAAACTAAAAACAAAAACTAAAAGCATAGATACATAAATACGAATAAAAAATAAACATTTTCCAAGAATTAAAAAAAAAAAAACTAAATGAACTAATATCAAATAAAAAAACTGCAATAATTAAATAATAAAAATAAATAGTTAATTTTATATCCTTAAAAAGATGAAAACATAAATTAAAAATCCATCCTCACATTATTTGTCTTATCAATGCTATAACAGTTAAAATTATTATCAACATTACTGTCAAAACAATTAAAATAATTAAACTGCCTTGAAAATCATTAAAAAAAGCAAAAGTTTTTTATATAAAAAAAAATATTCACTAAAATTATCATTATTATTGCGCAAATAGTAAAATCATAAAAATCATTTAATCCAAATAACAAATAAAAATAACAGAAAACACACACAAAAAAAAGAATAAAGAGAAAAGGGGAGCAATATTGATTTTAAAATGATTACCAATATAAATTAAAATTTCAGGATTGAACCAATTAAAAATAATACCCCAATAAAAAAGACAAAAACTAAAAATATAGATGTATAAATACGAATAAAAAGTAAACATTGTCCAGAATGAAAAAAAAATGAATTAATATCAAATAAAAAATTGAAAGTATAAGGACTAAAATGAAAAATAAAATATATAATTAATTGTAATTGAAGAATAAAATTGAAACAAAAAAAGACCTTGAGATCAAAATAAATAATGGAATAATAATGATAGTTGCTGTGTAATTTTATCAAAAAATTAAAAGAATGAGGACTGAAATAAAAAGTTGTATATATGACTAATTTCAGTTGGAGGACCAAATTAAAAGAAATCAAAATCTCCGTACCAACAAAAATTAAAGGAACCAAAAATAAATTAAAAATCAAAAGAGTAAGGACTGAAATAAAAACTTATATAATCAGTCAAAATTAAAGGGCACAAGTGAAAATAATCAAACTTTCAATTAAAGAAATCAGTAATAAAATCGAAATCAAAATATCAAGGACAAAAATAAACTTCCTACATACATCAAGGACCTGTACAGAATTTGTGGCTATAAGATAGAGGAAACCAACAACCGACACAAAACCATTCGCCGTCGTTTACTCGAATACCTATGATCGAAACTCGCTGTCATGGTAGACAGAGGACATGGCGGCGAACCACCTAACTTGGCGAAAGTGAATTTTTGACCACCCATACATCAAGGACCTGTACAGAATTTGTGGCTATAAGATAGAGGAAACCAACAACCGACACAAAACCATTCGCCGTCGTTTACTCGAATACCTATGATCGAAACTCGCTGTCATGGTAGACAGAGGACATGGCGGCGAACCACCTAACTTGGCGAAAGTGAATTTTTGACCACCTTAAAGAGCCGCACGCGCCGCCTCAAGGGCACATTCGGGTGAAACACTATAGGCAAATCTAAACTTCGCGCTTGTAGTTCCTATGAAAAATAATAATAAAATATTGGTTAATTACCTACACACCCCTTAACCTACTGATATTCACGAAAAAACCTGAGAAGAAAATATGGACCTACCCCCGTTTACTATATGCTATTTTGTCTTTTTCGGGGGTTGTTTCTGTCACTTTACTATGCAAATATTTTGGAAAAACCGAAACAACCCTTGGTCTCTGTGTCACTATTTTGTCATTTTCGGGGGTTATTTGAGTAGTTTTACTATGCAACAAATCTGAAAATATCATCTGTGTTCCATGAAAAATTCAAAAATACCCCTAGTCCTGGGAACTAATTTTTTTTTGATCTGGTATAAAATAATAATTTTATTGTAACAATGAATAGTAATATGGGTATGTGTGAACAACACCAATATACACAATAAAACCAGGACGTTTTTTTATTTTATAGTTAATGTGCTTAAACTTCTATTGTAAGCTTGAAAGTCTTTATATTAAGAAAAAAGTCGAAACACCAAACAACCTTTTATTTATATATATCTTGGATTATTTTGATACATCATCATCAAATCCCTCTTATATTTGTAATTGCAATATTCTGTATACAAATATCATAGACTGAGAAATGCTATTAGGTAAGTGAACTGTGCTGAATCCCACCACATTTCTTTCCTTGCAAATGAAAAAATAGTCATGCTCACGCAATGCTTACAAGGTCAGGCAGAAAGAAAAGATTGCTTTTGTAAACTTTCTGGAAAACTCCATGTCCCATGCATCAATGTGCCAATGAATATTTGCTCCCATATGCTTCTGACATAGGCTGAGGTACTCTGAAAAAGTAAATGACTCCTTATCTCTCATTCTGGTGTTAGCGAAAAACACAAGCAGGATCAGTTTTTCTCCCCCATCCAAGCTGCTCAGCTTCAGTGGAAAGCCTGTTCAATGTGTTTTGGTATGAAAAGAGAACCCCACAACCAATCAATTTTGTAGCTTTGATCCTCAAGCTACTCCATGAACTTTTGATTGACAAATTGCCGTCAGAGCCCAGCTTCCAAGAAATGGAGTCCTCTGTCATTGTTAGGATAAATTATCCCACAAGCTGCTGCTTTAACATCAACAAGCTCATCGTCACGAGCACAAAGGCTAGTTATCCCCGAGAATTTCCCGTTACAATACTGCAACCTTTGCTCTATTAAGATATACCAGTACTGAACCTGATGCTACTCTCATATGTTCTCCTGACAAGAAGGGGATGCCCATTGTCCCAAACAATTTTTTTTTTTCTTTGTGCATCACAGAATTCGATTCCCACTAGAGACTGAAGGTGGAAGTACATTAATCCGGGAAAATTCTTATCCCTATTCCAGTCTTTATCAATGCTTGGCTTTCGTTACTGCATTAAAATTCCCTGCAGATCTTTTAGCATAATGTTACTATCCATCAAAAAGGCACGACTGACATTAAACAAAACTTCACATCAAGCGCGAACAAGCAGGCTAAAACGGATTCAAGCAAGTCTGATCAACCCTTTGAAAGATGATTTCTGAACGGGCTTAGATTTGTGAAGACACTCAGTCATTCATTAGACTGTTGCTTTTATAGCCAAAAGAACCAACATTGGAGATACAGAACATGAAAACAGATCTTTACCCGAATTGTTTCCACATGTTTCCAAGTACGTAGAAATATAGTAAAATAAAGATAATTAAACGACCAAGTGAACTAAGACCACCCTCATAGTTGGGTCCAAGAACATGAAGATCTACCTTTGATGTAGAACAAGTGACATGTTAAAGAGAAAAAATCTTAAATTTAAAGGCAATTGAATCCCAGCAGTCTAGGTGTCGAAATGACACGAAACTCACACAATTAAATGTTTCGGCGAGTCCATCAATAGTCAAGAGATTTGCTATTAATGCATGTTTTTTTTAGCCCAATTTCATTGTTTAAGCCCCAAAACCATCGTTTTTATCATTTTAGAAAAATTTTGTTTTAGTCATAAGTCTTGATCTACATGTTCAAATCGATTTCCATCAATTCTTGCTAACTCAGGATTTATAGCAGTTTTAATTTCCACAATTATCTTAATTTTATTATTTTTAATAATTTTTAATAATTAGTCTCATTTTCTTGTCTAACAAGTATTAGGACTACAATTTTAACTTTAAATATAATTATAAGTTTTTTGGCTGAATTCATTCTGTTATTCCATAAAATTTTGAATTTTCTCTAGAGTTTTTCTTAAGAATCCCAAAATATTACAAAGAATATTAATAATAATTGTATTCTTTTGTATTTTTTACTGCTTAACATTCAGCCTCGTAATAGCTGCAGTGCCTGCAACGCCAAGCAGCAAGAAAAGCTTTTATCCTGAAAAAAGCAATGACATGACGAGCTTTACTTGCCATATACCATCAGGAGGTGAAAAGCATTATAGTCTTTACAGTAAAGCAATAATGTTTACAGTTGACACCCTCTGGATCAAGTGCTGGGCCTACTGGTGTTTCAGGAGCTGATTTCCCTTCCTCAAAAGCCAACTTCATCGAAAACTAAAAATTTACAAAATGAAAATGCATAGGCTCTGCCATCTGACTAGGAAGGGGCCATTGCTATAAATTAAACAAGTATTGTACACAAAAAAGTCCTAATCTTTTCAGTCTCAAAGCTGTCAGTTGACAGTCCTGCATCTTAACCTAGATTTTTATTTTGGGGTTATTTTCATGGACACATCGGATTTCATATAATTTGACAATGCTCCATGGATACCCTCTTGATAAGGGAATCACAAAGATAGAGGCAAAATTCATGAAACAATATGGCTAGTGATATAATGATGTGGTTTATCATCATACCAAAAGACAGCATTTGAATGTTAATTACTTCCCTTAACACCCATTACGACAAAAGAAAGAAAGAAAAGTTCTCATCGGTGTCCCATTCAACTCAATTTTGCTGCCTTGCCCCACCAACTCCTTTCTCTTATTTCAACCTCAATAGACCAATTCAATAATAAGAAAACAAAAACTAGACAAGACATCCTTTTTACTCTCGTCCCACTACTTTTCACTAATCACAATGTTTACCTGGGACAACATTTTTCGACATACAACAGTTGTCTTCACTTTCCCCTCCACCGTACCGAATTTTGGTGCCCAAATGAGGCAATTCATGCTATTCTATTGTTGTATTTATAATTTTTTAACTCTGAAACCTACATTAACCGGTCTGATAAGCTCGGAAGCCGGCGGAAAAAGTTCAAGCTAGCCGGAGGCATTGGGTGTCTAAACATCGGGTGTCGTAAATAATAGAATCCCAAGGCGACAGCTACCATTTTTGGTGGAACCGCATACAGTATCAATGTTATAGCCAAACACACAGCTATGAACAACTTCGTGGCTCTCGGATCTCTCCAACTCACCAAAGCTTGAATCCGCTCCCCTTGAGTTGCAAAATCACCCAAAACTGTTTGGACTCGGGCTGCCAACATCCTTAGCCTGTCATAACGGGCTCTTATAACTTCGGGTGGTTTCATACTTGGTATTGTGTCAAACTCCTCGTCGAGTTCATCAGAGTTGACGGTTTCTGCTTGTGATAACCGGATATCCATGCCAGCTGGTATCTTAGGCCTAAACCTATAGTACCAAACAGCAGTCAAAAACACATAGAGGAACCCTGTTGGGACAATCAAATCCGGATACCAAACAAGCACCAAATACAAAATATGAACCAATACAGTTGTAACCGAGTTTTTTCTCCATCTTCGAATATCATCCAACCATTTAGCCAACCCGATAGCCCACGCAAGAACCGCTACGATTCGAAACCAATTGGCCTTACTCTTTCTCATGCTCCATGAATGAGAATCCGCATCCAGCATATACCCTACAACCTCTGGTCCCAAAGATGGCTCGGACCGCGCAAGCCACGAAGAAACCATTTTGGTGGCTGCACCACGCAACGCCTCTTGTTGGGCTACCCCGAGTGGTCGAAGATAGTGCATTTTAGGAAGCAATGGCTGTCCATAAACTGCACAAGTATCCGGAAATAAACTCGGGCAAGCAAACCGAACTGCTAACTCGATCTCACCCATTTTCTTCAACCCGATACTCGATAATACCAGCAAAGGATACGAATTCCTATACACCTTGTTGCTCTCCAATGTTGATACTCGTATACGTATTTTCCCTATACGGCAATCAGGTTTATCATCAGACATTTCACCAAACAAATGCCAGTTGTCAAATACCCCGATGGTGAGAACTGTGCTTGGATCATAGACCTGCCACGTATACTGCTCATTCCAACGTGGATCAAAGCTATCGGTGATTGTTCTTGTTCTGACCCATTTTTTGCCATATTTAGCCACACAATAAGCATCGGTCGAGCCTTTCACCCCACCTTTGGTTTTCATGGGCAGCAACCCACGAGCCCCTAAAATCCCCAGCTCCAAAACCCCAATAGCTGGCTTCCACAGTTGCTTAGCCGTGGGTCTAAAATCACTGCACACGTGCGCCGCTTCATCAAGCACGTGATACCCTCCTTCCAAACAGAGACGCAAATGGATTCTCCCACGGTAGGACCCGCCATTGGCACAGCCTGCTCCCCCAGTGTCACCACCTCCACCCAACGCGAACCATTTGGATGCCACGTGGCGCTCATCATACCGTTGCTCAATTGAGCTCACAGGAATGATGGTGTGCCCGAGTAGTACCGCTTCCTTGTTGGTACGGTCCTCCACGAGCAGAATCAGTGGCTCTTCCAGCGGCTCGCCGGCGACGAAAATTAGGTCATCGATCCATCGGAACGATGTACTGTGACTGCTCATGGTCCCTGGTCTCGTCCTCGCTGATTGGAACCCCAATTGAGCTTTGATTCTGATCTCCGGAGCTGTCAAAGGTGGCAGATTGGACGAAATTTGAAGATCCTGAGCTTCAATAACCGTCACTCTCAAATACCACAGCTTAGGGGACTGATAAACCTTCGAGCGCGTGTGAGAGACGTAAGGCGCGTCTGAGCTCCACGCTTCAGGAAACGCATCATCAGCTTGAGTCCCAATCCAAACAGAGAGCTGGATATCACCAGAAACCCTATTAGAGCTCTGATCAACGGCTGCGTCACTTTCCAATCGGTACCACTGAGGAGCAAGCGGACTGTCCGGCGGATCCCTCACCGGAACTTCAGAGGGATCAAAGCAAACGCCGCCGAGAAACTTCTCCGAATGTGCGTCCCAAACTGAGATCTCTATATTGCCAGCTGCATTGGGGAGCTGTCCGTCAGTCTTGTTATTATAACCCAATGCAAAAACCTGGTGCCACTCAGGCGAATCTGGTGAGGCAACAGGTCGGCGACTCGCTGATTTGGACCTCACATAATGAGTTGAGGTCCTTATCTTGACAAAAGGACTCTCGTTTTGCGATAAACCACGCGCCTTGACAATGTTGATGAACAAATACTGCATTGGTTCGACAAGATCGTAAGGGTGGATCCTCTCCGTCGATTCTGACTTGAATCTTTCAGAAATTACTTTAGGAGAGAAATCTCCGATCGGCCTCCTCAATGTCTTCACTCTGTTATCACCACTGGACGCGACTCTCGTAGTCTGCATCTTCCTCACTTCTGGATGGTACTGAGTGTGGGTTTCCACGTAATGCAGAGGAGCATGATGGCTCTCCGGCGGTTCCTGTTGAACAGGTAGTTGTGGTGGTTCCGAGTTTACCTGCAGCACCGGTGGTGGAGACTCCTCGATAACCACAACAGGAGGCGAGGGAGCCCCATCATGATAATGGAGGTGTTGGGGGTGGCGATAGTCGTGGTGGTTAATCCCCGCATGTTCGGTAACTTCAAAAACTTTGCCTTCGTCGACCAAAATAACTGCCGGGGATTTTAGCGGCTCTTGATGATGCGGCGTACCTGCACCCTTCTCCGATGGAGCTGGAGCTTGTTGCTGAACCTCTTCAACTAACTCATCGTAATAACAAATTCTAAGACCGATTTCTCCCCTAATCCAGCTGAAAACACTTTTCTTCTCAAGAGGGAAGTAAACAATCCCTTCCTCGCCTCTTTTAGAAAACTGAGAGCCATACACTTTAACCCTTCCCAGGAAATGGTCTTTACGGCCGCTGCCATTGCCGAATTTCTTGTCATTAAGAACCTCGACTTCAAGCTCTTCGAACTCCATGTTGTTTGGGTCAGAAACAATGAACTCCAACGTCTCGTTCCAAACGGGGTTGAGGTCACGATATATCGTGGAGGTTCGTTTTCTTTGACCGTCGAAGTCTGCGATGACATAGGCACTGGAGCTTCCCTGACCGTCTTTGGGGAGAAGATCCCGTGCGTCGACTACTTCTACCAGTAGTTTCCGAATGGTATTTGGTGGTTGGTTCATGGCTTTTCAGTTTTGCTCTTTCATGGGGGCCAATAAATCAGAAAACAGTTGAATTGGAGGATTGGAAAGTGAAGAAAAGAAAATGGCTCCTGAGGTTTGAATTGGAGGATTGGACCTGAGAAAGGAAGGTAGAGAAGCGATGATAGCGGGGAGAGAAGAAAATGGATGCTGCTTCCGCTGGACGTGAAGGTATTATTTTATTCTCTTGAGGAGTTGCTTTTTGAATTTGTTCTTCTTTTTTGGACTTGGGTAGTTATGTTTCCCTCCTTTTTTTATTATGCTATTCTGCTTTGCTTTAAGATTTTGAGAGGGAATGTTGGAGAGACATCGAGAGAGGTAGAGGGATGGGGTTGAAATTTGAAGGTTTCTTTATTGTATGATCTTTTGCAAGAAAGGGAATGAGATTCTATCCTCTCTCGCCAAGTTTTTTATTTTTTATATTTATTTTCCGAAAAGGGAATGAGATTCTATGCTTTCTCGCGAAGTTTTTTTTTTACTTAAAAAAACAAAATGCATACAGAATAATTATAGCCCCCGGTTACAATTATTCTTTTTCCTTTTCTTTTACTGTCTGCAAACCCTAAAGTCTCACGTTATTCGTGTCTCCTTACATTTACTTTTCCCTCAAACGTTATTCTGTACTTCTTTGTGATCACCTGTCTTACCTTCAAACCCATCATTTTCTATCCAAACCCACTAACTCTTTGCTTTCTTTTCTTTATGAATTTGAATGGATTTAGCATTTGTTTGATTGGAATTTAAATGGGAGTTGGTATTGTTTTGTAATTGTTGTGGTTTGAGACAGATTATTGATGCGTGTTCATCTGCGGACAGGACAGGTCATTGTTTCTAATTATTTTTCATATTTTCTATTTCTTTTCTAATGTTCTGCTTTGGTATCTGATATTGTTCTTTTTATTAAGGAGAAGCTATAAAGTTTATGTTTTGTTAAGGACCTGATTTGATGTTTGTGTTCAAGTTTTGTACTCACTGTGGAAGGTTGCCTATCAACTGGTTTGAGACTGATTTTGACTCTGTCGATATTGCAAAGAAGTATGAGCCATACTCCCTTGCTCCTGGTTTTTGTGTGATTATTGCATCTCGATTATGTGATTGGCATGCTGTATTTCATCTGTAGTATGTCTGCTGTTTGCGCAGTATAAGGCCAAAGATCATCCTGAGAAGAAGAAAGAAGAAACGAGATCTGAGGGAGTGACTAATCTCCTGCTGTAATACTGTTAGTTACCTCACTGTTTCCCTTTTTTTTTATTTATCAACTGTTCAAAGAAGTTGTTTGGAGTTTATTTTAGAGATGATGTTCGGCAGTCAACTGAATTTGTGCCTATACATGAGTAATTATTTAAGAACTGTCTAGTCTTTTAATATATGTTGTTATCGCATGTTTGATTTCTATTTACATACAAAGAGTTCAAATTCAGCAAGATCATTGTAGATTAGGGGTGTTAAGAAAAACCGATCAACTGATTAGAAAGCAGGTTGGAAAAAGATAACTGAAAAACACCAACCAGCAGGAGAAAAAACCGATTTGAACTCTGCTTCGGTTTTGGATTTAGAAAATGAAACTGGGTAACCGAATCGGAACCAATATAAGTTGTAAACCCACTTAAAAATACTCTTATGATGTTTTGTTTTAATCTTAAATGTGTCCCCAAGTTTTCTAAACTATTCAAGTTCTCATTTGTGTTTCTTAGCTGTATAGAGAATGAGAAGCCTTTAACGGATGCCTTCTATTTTGTTTTGGCAGGTTCGTTCTTGCTGCAATTAAGCTTTGATTGTCTTCTGATCACTAAAACTCCCCGGGTCCGTGCTTGCAAATTTCAATGATAATTTGTTGCTGTGACTTTTATGTTTTCACCTTTTTTTTTTCCTGTCTGATGGCTGTTGTTTCTTACAGTGATGTTCACGTTATTTTTCTTTTGGAAATACAGAACATATAAAAAGTGACTAAGGGATTAGATTTTCCGATTACACAAAAAAAAAAAAAAAAAAAAAACAGACTGAACCAAACCGATTCGGTTTGAACTGGTTCTCGGTTCGGTTCGGTCCATTTGCCTATGAAATTTGTTCTTCTGGTTTGGCTGGAGTTTTGGACCAGTCAAACTGGACCGTGAACTCCCTTAGTTTTAGTTATCATTTTCCATCTTTGTTTTTCTTGTTAGTCTCATTAAGGAACTCATGCTAATAAGCAAAGCTGCCATACGAGTTTATAACCCATCTTCTATATTGGGGACAGGGCTGTCGTTTTCATTAAGGAAATGCATTCTGCACGCTGAAAGAATCTGCTTATCTTGGAAGAGAATCTCTACACAGGATCCATTGGGTGTTGGTTCATACAATGAATAATGAGGCATTTATGAGGCATCCAAACCTGCTGATGTCCTTCAGTGTTTACACAAATAAATTTGCTTTGATTTATCGCTGGACTGCTCCGGTGAGAAGGGTTACTTTGCATGTGTTTCAGCCTTGTATTTTAGATTTTTCGGGCTTATTTTCAGCTCACTTGGACAAGAGGTCAAGTAGAACCAAGCTGTGTAATTGGTGAATTTGAAGGAGTCTCCTAAACTGAATAGATGTTGCAATCCGTACACGCATTTCAGCTCCTTTACCTGTTCTACCTCTCACTGCCCAGATATGCTTGGTGTGATGCAAAATATCCTCAATTCCTTAGGAAGGAATGTGAACTTAACCTTTTGGAGTATTGGTTTTCAAAATAAAATTTGTTGGTGGCATTTCTCTGCTTTTATTAGACTTATAAATGAATGTTACAGAATGGTTATTGCTGAATTTTGAAGAGCTGTTCATATAGTTATCATAGTGAAAAGGTGTTTGTGGAGGAAGCAGTTGCATGAATGATTTTATGAATCTGTTTGTCGGGGTTAAATTAGTGGTGATGATTATTCTACCTATTTGTATGTTCTGATGCCTCTCTTGACGAATAATCTTACGCTTTGGCATCACTGTGCAGCTAGCCATATCAGTAAAATTTGGAAGGGTTGGTTCCCGATTTCTCTATTGATTGAATTGAAAGTTCGATTCTTGGATGTTAGATCATCCAATCCTTGTTGCTCCGAAAGAAAATGAATATTTGTACAGAAAGTTTGTGGGAAACTCTCTGTTACTTAATTTAGTCATCTAATTTATTGGCAAAGCCATTTAGATGTTGCACATGTGGGAGACATGCCGGAGAATTAAGTCCACCATCATGCCGGAGAATTAAGTCCGGTGAGATGGCTTAGAATTGTGAGCTGTGATAGATATCTATTTTTACCCAACATATCAAGAGGAGAGAAAAATCAAAAGAAAATTCAAGACCCGTTAATTAAAGAGACTAGTCTGGGAACAGAGCTTGTGCTTGTTCTCTGAAGTCTGAGCCAGAGGCTTCTATGGGTTGGTCCTCTGCTTTGCTTCAGGCTGAATACTGTCAACTACAAAAATTTCATCTTGATTATTACGAGGAAAACTTTCTTCCATAATAGTATATGAGCCGGCAGAGGACACATTGATCTGAATTTGATCTACTCAAGGAGCTTCTTTCATCCATAATCTATCTCTAGTTTTCTTGTTCAATAGGTGTAATGCTCTCTGCACATGGTCCACCCATCCGCAGTCAGTTCCATTGGCTGGCCGCAAAAAAGCGCGCAAATCTAAAATATATTTAGAAGTATATTTTTATATTGTTTTTTAAAATATTTTTAATTTTTATAAAAATATTTTTAATAATAACATATTAAAATATCTAATAATATAAAAAAATAATTTAAAACAAACCCTAAATCTGGTAATGATATCCATACATCTCCTTTTAGATATATAACCTAGTATGATTGATTTAATGATTTTACAACTATAAACTTCAACATTAGTAATTTCAGTTTGGTGAAGTTAAATTATATTATGGTTTTTGCAAGTTAACATTCATATAAATTTATTTTTAGGTTTTTGTACTCTAGCATTCATGAATTCTTTGTTTTATGGTTGAAATTATTCCATTTCTTTACTGCATTTTATCTTCTTTTTTTTTGTATACAATGATATGATATTCTGCTTAACATTTTAATTTACCATTAAAATCCAAAAATCAATCAAAGGATATG
This sequence comes from Salix dunnii, assembly GCA_015731905.1. NCBI lineage: Eukaryota > Viridiplantae > Streptophyta > Magnoliopsida > Malpighiales > Salicaceae > Salix > Salix dunnii. The sequence goes on from CM027674.1 coordinate 12,274,404, forward strand.
ACTGAAAAATTTATACATTTGGTTTATATTCTTACAATTTTGTTCCTATTAATGGTTAAAATACATGGAGGGGACACCAGATTCAAGACATTGTTTACGCATTTTAAAGAATAGCTCAAATATTTTAAAGATAGAGTATTTGCTCAAACCTTTTCAATAACTAATGACAAAACATCAGGTCTAAATAGATTCACTATTCTATTCTTTAAGAGATATTGGTCTATTCTACGGGAAAAATTCAAGAAAATAATTTGGTATTTTTTTTTTACCAATCACTCAATACCTGATGTGTCAATGCCACCAGTATAATATTGGTGTCTAAAATTGAGAATCCAACATGTATGAATGATTATAGGCCAATATCATGTTGCAATGTTATTTATAAATGTATCTCTAAGATCATTATGAATAGATTAAAGTCATCAATGTGAGTGATCTTTGGTCCCTCTCAAACCTTCATCATAGACAAAACGATATTAGATGTCATCCTACTATACAAAATACTGCATAATTACCACCTCAACAAGGGTTCTACTAGGTGAGCTTTAAAGGTAGGTCTCAGGAAATCTTTTCTCACAATCCTCTTGCAATGCATCATAAAAGAATTGAAGGCCGTATACATTCCATCTCTATAACAAATTTCTTTGTCAGCATTAATGGGGAGTTGCATGGATTTTTCAAATCTACTAGGGGAATCTAAAAAAGGGACCACCCCTTTCCCCTTATTATTTTCTTTGTTAAAATGAAAAGATTGTTGGGATTTCTTAAGGAAAGTACTTAAAACCGCAGGTTTCAATATCATTGGAGATGTAAGCAAAATGCTTACTCATGTAATTTCTGCATATAAACTCATAATGTTTTGCTATACAAATCTAACTTCAGTAGACATCCTCAAAAGTTCTCTAGACACGAACCCATACCTCATGATTAACCACTTAAAAATTACACTCTATCTCTCAAATACTAAGGAGAGCAACAAGGCTTTTATCTAACTTTTGGGATATCAATTGACAATACTATCAATGAGATACTTAAGTGTCCCACTTATTACAACATGACTAACACATGGAGACTACATCTCTTTGGTTGAGAGAATCATCTCCAAAATCAAGTTATGGACTACAAAGTCCCATGTATATATTGGTTGACTTTAGCTCATCAAATTAATTCTTTTCTCATTTCAGGTGTACTATTCTACTATGTTCATATTGTCATGCTCCATAATTCAAAAGATAAGAAATGTTCATTTCTTTGGAACTTAATTTATTTTCCACTAAAAAGAGGGTTGGGAATCAAATGCTTGGAAACTTGAAATAGAGCAACCATATTGAAACATTTATGATAGATCACAAAATTCATCTAGGTATCATGGGTTAAATTAAATTATTATTATTAGAAGTTTTTATATAAAACTTAAGTTTAAAGGCATAATTAAACTTTTAATAGAACAATTTGATTTAATCATGGGTCCAATTAAAAAATTAATTAATCTTAAGAGTTAATATAAGTTAAATTGAACAATTTATTTAGCGCAGGGACTTAATTCGATTTTTAATGAGTCAAATTTATTTCATTATGGATATAATTGATGAAAAGGTAAGTCTTAAAGATTATTTTCGGCTTAGTTGAGAAAAAAAATAGAATTTTAAAATACCATATTTAATTTTTTTTTCCAAGCTCATTCAGGTGAAATCAAGGATACATTTGTAAAAAATCAAAGTTTAAGAGTCAATTAAGAGCTAAATTACAGAAACTTTAAGACCAATAACCTTTTTGAAAAAAAAAACACATGAATGTAGAGATTGCAATAAAAATGAATCAAGGATAAATTGAAGAAAATTGAAAATTAAATGGTTAAGGGTCAATCAAAGGGTAAATTAAGAGAAACTCAAAACCATAAACCTTTTTAGAAAAGGCACATGAATGTAGTGACTAAAATCAGAAAGATCAAGGGCCAAATTTAAGAATATTAAAAGTTAAATGGTTGATTAAGGGTTAGTCAAAGGCAAAATTATAAATATTCAAGACCAATAACCCTTTTGAAAAAGGCACATGAATGTAAAGACTAAAATTAGAAAAATCAGAGCCAAATTGAAGAGAATAGAGAAGTTCAATGGTTGATTAAGGGTCAATTTTCTTAACTAAAAAAACCAATGACTAAAAAGAAATTGCAAAAAATCAGAAGTCATAGACAAAATAAAGATATAACAAGAAGATTTGGATAATTTATGGATTGAATTGAATTTAGGGCAAATCATAATCTAAAACCCTTATTAACCTAGAGTTGTCAAAATAACGATATTTCATTTAAATGAAATGATCTGTTTTGACCAAAATGGCTTGTCTTAGGTCAAAACAATGTTGTTTCTTATTAGTCCTTGATAAAAAAAAATCAAAGTGGATTAGGTGACTTGTCATTTGTTAACTATTGACCTTTTCCCCAACAAGCTTTAAAAAGAGCTTGGTTATGCCTCCTCTTATTAAGCCCATATCTCCAACATATCTTCCCTAATTAAGACAAGAACTATACCCCCTAACACTTATATTTTACACTGTTGCCCCCAACAAAACAAAGACAAACATTACAAAGACTCTTTTGCAACCCTAAAGGTGCTGCTATAAAAGGTAACCCTAACCAACCATGCCTACTAGTTTACCTACTTTATTAGATCTAAAACACTACAAGAGTTGATCCTAAAGACTTTAGTGATCTCGGCATTAAAAAAAACTTAATATTATAGATCTAAATGAGTATGAAAATAAGGTTAAGAACCAATATAATAATTCTATTTTAGGGATAGAGAAATTGCTCAAAAAAGTGAATATAGTCTTTGAAAAGTCTTCTAATATTAGTCTTCTTGTACCACATGATTCACCACCCATTATGTTTGGTGTTTATTATGTGAAAAGTTTAAGGCAAGATTCTTCTTACCCTCTCATGTTTGACATACAACACATTATAGATTTAGAGTAATATGTTGAATTCCTTGATCCCTTACCTCTAACACGTGATAACAAATATAAATATAATCCTAATTTAGTTATTTCCAAACTACATCTTCTAAAATTTTTAATAGTGGTTGTTCCACTCCACACCCTCAATCATATAGTGTTCATAGTTACAAACATAAAAAGCATGTAGATCTTTATTTTATGTATTCTCACTCTAAAAGGCTTGATTTAGACGAGTCTTATGCATGCAGAGCTCATAAAATTCATGTTAATATCATAAAACATATCCAAGCAAGTAACAAATCATACAAATTTTAAATTGATTTATATTAGTATCATGATGCACTTATTATTAGAGATTATTTCATGATATAGATCAGATAATGTTCATACTTACAAACCTAAGAAGTATTTAGCTCTTCTTCCCATGTATCCTCACTTTAAAAAGTCTAATTAAGTCGAGTCTTAGGAATGAAGAGCTTATAATTTGCATGCTAAGATCATAAAATATATTCAAGCAAGTAATGAACGATACAAATATTGGGTTGATTTATATAAGTATCATGAAGTGCTTAATACTGAAGATTATTTCATGATATAGTTAGACTTGAACAATGTCCTTTAGAAACCATTCATAAATTGCGAGTAGGGCTAGACAATTCAAGGTGTTGCAAATGATTAAATCAAATAATTAAGTTATTAAATTAACACTAAAATTTGATATTATCTCTACTTTTGACATGGGGGATTTTTTTATATAAAAAACACAATAGCATATCTGATGCGAACCGGCTCAGAAACACCAACAAGGATTCATTGCATGTGTCAAGGGCTTGATTTGTGGTTTTGAAGGTTTTAACCAAGTCAAAATTACAAGAACCATTGAAGTATCAAGAGAAAATCCTACTACATCTAATCTATATGCATGAGGGGTCCAACACAACTTCATTTGAATCATGAAATGAGGACAACAAATGAAACAAATAAATCCTACAACAACTTGGAAACAACATGGGTGACTGTCTTTTCCTCTTATTTTTAGGATTAAAGAGTTGGATGGAATACTATAAATAAGACTTATGAGTTTTATTTAATTTTGTTAGCTACACAGCCCAAGACTTATTTGGGCTTAATTAAAACTTTGTTTTCAGTTAGGATCCAAGACTTATAGGCTTTATAATTCGTTGTTATTGTTTAATTTAGCTTTTGTTAGGTATTATGGGTTATAATCCCATTTGCTTGTTATAGTTATGGTTTTAATATTTAAATCCTATTCTCTTAAATGCTAAACTATTATTGATGAATTTAATGCAAAAAAATTAAAAAAAAATATAGACTTTTTCAACCTATTTTTTTGTCTTTTTTTCCTTAGCTTTTTTTTTTTTTTTTTTTAATGTCTTGTAGCATATTACTTCATCAACAAATCTCTTTTCTCATATTAATACACCCTGACAATAATTGTTCTGTTCATTTCTTTATAATCATGGAACAGGATGAGCCTAGAAGTTCTCCTATCTAGTAGATAGCTTTCAGGTGAGTAACAAGTTTTTCAGCCATTAAAATAGATGTATACTGATAAGAATTACCCTACATACAAGACTCTAAAATTTGATGAATATCTAGGAACAGAAATTCAACATCAGGATTGGATTTGATTTCCATCAAAATCATCAGATTTTCTCAAATTTGGACGAGAGGAAAAGGGAGATCTATACAACCCATCTGTTTTGTTGCTCCACCAGTGACGGCGAGTGGATTCACGCGCTGCCAGTGATTCTATCCACAGTCAGGTATAATCTGGGTGTGTAAATCCAAGGCATCAACAACAGGTACGATTCTATCCACAGTCAACTGCCTGGATTATACCATCTAACTCTCCTGTCGCAGGCTAACTGACCCTTCAATTTGTATTTGCTTCTGGATTTGTTTCTTTATTTCCCTTTTAAACTCCAAGACATTATCGATTACAGAGGTCATATTTTAGGGTTGTTATTATATCCCTCGTTCTGAGTTTGTTTTGTATTTACTCTGCCTGTGCAATCTTATGGAAGCCTCTAAACTTGACGCAGTACGGGGAAGTTTTGAGGCAACTTTACTCGGTGACAGAGCCCATCTTATTACTTCTTTGAGATGTTGAAGAAGGTTCGGCCATATCCGTTAGTTTTCGAGCTAGGGTTTTGAGATGAAAATCAGAAACGTTTCTAACCTGCTAAAAGGACACCCCGAGACTTCCGTAGTCTCCATTACGTTATGTAGTGTTTCTATGGTCAAGAGGGAGAACGCATTAATAGTCAAAACTTGTCAGCATGAATGGTTTTCTTTTGACCGGATATCAGATTTGGATTAGTTTAAAACTATTTTTTTTTGGTTTAGAAATATATTTATATTTTTTAATATTAGCACATAAAAATAAATAAATTAAATATCAATTTTTTTAATTTAAAATAAAAAATGAAAATAATTTTTTTAAAATTTTCTTAGAAATATTTTTAAAACACAATGATAAACAGGTCTTAATGTTGCAATTTCTTTTTTTTTTAAATAATTTTTTTAATTTAATTTCTCTAGTGTTTTTAAATCACCTTTAATATATTGATATGCCAAAAATAATTTTTTTTAAATAAATAAAAAAAATTATTTTTACGAGAATATTTTAAAAATCAATCTTAACCATATTTACAAATAAGTTATTGATCTAAACATATGAATTAAATTCCGGCATGTTCAGGTTTTTTTTTTTTAAAAAAAAATAGAGAGTATAATTGACCTATGTGATTCAGTAAAAAAAGCTAGGATAAACCATTTTTTTTTTAATTTTTTCAAAACATCATCATTTTTATTTTTTATTTTTTATTTTTCCTGTTTGTTCAAGTCAATCTAGGGCCTGCACAAAGTCTGAGTTTTATAATTTTAATATTGTTATAGGATACCACTTTCCTTGGAAGTTTCTTTTTTAAAAAAAGGAAAATGAAAAGAAAATACTAATGTGCTGTATTTCAGCATTCAACCCTGTCAAACACTTGGAGCGAAATGCGTTTACGATAGTATTGTTTTCATCTGGAAGCAAGCCCTTCATCTGCCTTTATCTCTGTTCTCTGCGATTATTTTCCAAGTACTCGTGGTTTGACGAATACTTTGTTGATATGGCTTGTTTGCCAAGTAACCCTTAGATAATTATTTCATATTCAATGACGTTTCCAAGTTCAGGAGTGATTAATTTCAACTGCGGTTGTCTGTGGCACAAGTTTCAAGGATTAGGCAAGTGATCTCTGCACTTGTATTTTTAAGCCCACTTTGATTTCCTAAATATACTGAAAAGGAACAACTTTTTCTTTGTTGTATAAATTGCTCTTTATTGTTGTTTTAGATCCTATCACCCATTGAGGAGAAAAAAACACTAAGCACATCTCTGACGAGATTCCAGTGACAGAGCACACTAGTTTGGCAACCCATTTTCAGGATTCCAGTGGCTCGCCGATCATAAATCCTATCCCTCCATGGGGCAGTGATATTGATCCACGGGCATCCATCAGACAGAGTGGGACTTCTGGGTCCGATGAACCCAGTAGGTTTACTTCAGGGAGCAGCAGGAATGACGATTTTGAATCCAATGATAGAAAGGCAAGGAAAAACAACTACAAGTTAACTAAGAAAAAATCGATTTAGGAGGTCTAGTTTCAGGCTGGAATTGAAAAGGCTTAGGATTATGATTTGTGATAAAATTCTCTGAAACTAGAATGTAACCTTAGTTCTTTTCTTGTTCAAGAAAAGTAAAGATCATAGCCTTTTTTTTCCAAGATTACAATGCTGAATGAAACAATCAGTTGCCCATAATTCGCAAGAAAGAAATGATCTTCCAACTTTGTTGCAAGAGATTTGTTCTTATATTATTTACATTGGAACGAAATGAATAAGGAAAGATAATTAAAAGGGAGATAAATGGAATCAACAAAAATAAGTAAAACAGTCCTGGAGAAAAAAATAAGAGCCTTCCGAGCAACGAGTGTGCTCATCTTTTAATCAACTGAAGGATCCTGTTGATTCTACGTCTGATGACTGTGTACCGGTGCAGATCTCTATTGATAAATTAAACCTGCACATTTCTATTCATAAATTTTCTTCAAGAACTGTATTTGTACTCGCAAATGACACAGTGATCTGATATCAATCTACCCATGACACTTCCTTCTTCGATGCTGAATTTACTGCTCTGCTTGTTCCACAAGTGTACCCCATAAGTCTCCCCACTTAGCTGAAGCAGCTTGGCATCTACCCACCTTGATTCTACGTCGTTTTCCGGTTTCTTAAAAAAACCACCTATCCTGTTCCAACTAACTGGATAGAATGCCATAGGAGGCAAGATTGTAAAGTTATATCCAGGTCGTTCAGCCACTTTCTGCACTATTCTGGAAACCAAATAAGGCCCGTTATGCCCCCATTTATTTCCATTAAAAGTCGAAGCAAATTCTTCTATGAACTTGAGTAGAAGTGGATGATTCATATCAAAGACTAGAACCGCATTGTTCAATCTGGTCCAATTCCTAGACACATCAATACTCTGTGCTCCAATTGCATTCCTCAAGTCAGCAAAACTTTTTAGGACAATGAAATCAGTATCCAGGTAAATCCCTCCATACTTGTACAAGACTGCAAGTCTAATGAGGTTTGATAGATTTTGAGGCAAAGGAATTTCACCGGGGTCTTTGTTCCCGCTCTTCATCTCTTCAAACCAAGTTTCTGCTGGGGTGCTCTTGAACAAAAAGGACAGGTCAGGTGTAACTGCAGCAACTTTGAACTCGCGGTCAAGAAGTGGTTTCAGAATCCTATACCCTTGTACGGAATCCAAGTCTCGTGATAGGATCAATAAGCAAGCATGAGGGTGGACTTTGAACACACTTTCCAGGGCCAAGAACTCCCTTCTTCCAAATGATTCTACTGGCGAAATCCATGTCATGAAGAATTGAACATCGCACTCATTGTTGAAGAATTCAAGAACTCGGCCGTGAAATTCCTTGGTCAGGTTGTTTGACTTCAAAATCTCAAACTCCGGCACCTTCTTCCGGAACCATTCAATTCTTTCTTCTACTGTGAGATTAAAAGGCGGGATTACTGAGCTCTGTTGCTCACTGCGATCAACTTCCTTAATCTCTTCTTGCATAGAACGAAGTGGTTGCTTAATGACAGTCGACATGATTTGTCTTTCAGTTATGCGAACATGTAGCTCCCCAGAAGTTTCTCTGGTGCTAACAGAAGATGAGTGTAAGGAAATGGTAGAAATGATACTGTTTCCGAAGACGAAAAAGATTGTAGCAGCTAATGCTATGACAGATAGGACAGGGGTTCTGTCCCGACTGAGTTGCTTGTGATCAAACATCTTGCGAGAAACTTTTCTCATCATGGTTGTAGTTGAGCGAAAGATATGGATATGAATATCAGGGATATAAATTCCTTAGAACAAATATCAAATGTAAAGGATCTTACCCAGTGGTCAGAATGGAGTGAATTACACGAAGATAGATACCCAGTGGTCAGAATGGAGTGAATTACACGAAGATAGATAGAAGTTTCAAGGAGGCTGGAACGCCAAGTTTTTTAAAATATTTTTGCCCAGTCCAAAGTTTTGTGCTGTGGTCTGAGTTTGAAATAGTCTTCCAAGCCAGGTTTACACGACGAAAACCTTAGAAAAGTCGAAATTCTTATCTGTAAGAATATAAAAATTATTTAGATTGGTGATTGAGATAAATAATGTAATTACAACAGAATGTATTTGCCTCTTGCAATTCATAATAATTTATGAATAATATATTTTTTTATTTATTAAAATTTATTTTTGATATTAATTTCTTAAATTCTTAAAGAAACGGCGTCTGTCAATCAATATCCAGTGACAGGACGTGATGATTAAAATATGTTGCTAATGAATCTTGTAATCTCAGGCAAACTGTAATGTTTTCCATGTCCTTAATTTAATCAAATATTTAATTCTTGGACGTAGACTCATCTGATTGAATGTTCTCTAGCATCATCTTACCTTAATATAATTCATCCCAAAAGTTAGCCTCCAAAATTCAAGAAATGAGGAAATTTTATTTTAATTATATTGAAATAGAGTCATATGATATGTATTTACATTAGATTCTAAGTATACTATAAAATTATAGCCGCCCCAAAAATTATATTTATTTAATAAAGGTTAATATTTTTTTTATAATATTTTACGAGGACGTTGACTATTAATTATTCCCAGAAATATAATCTAGAGAAGCCTTTGGAACAACGTGTCCATTTTCGTTTTCAGCCAGCAAGTGGTTTCCCATATGAGCAAATTTATTTATTATCAAGTGGATTAAGAGAAGGAGAGAGAGCAAGTGGCTCCGTATGATTGGCACAGCCTTGTCGTGCATCGGATCAAAGGCTGATTTATAATATAGAAAATATATATATGTAGGTGAGGTTTATTTTTCTCACATGGAAAAAATATCTCAAATATTTTTTTTAGTAAAATAAATTAATAATTACATCCATTTTAACATATGATTTTGATTTTCTTATTAATGCACTTTCAATTGTGAGAACATTACATAAAAAAATCCATTAAAAAATTTAGAATTGAATATTCATGTGTGTTTTTTTTCATATTAGTTATATAACAACTGAAAACAAATATTAATATTTTCATAAATGTTGACATATGGGTCATATATTAATATTTATAATATCTTGTATTTTAATTATAATAATTAAATTAAAAATAGATTAATCATATGAAATTAAGTTTAAATTGGTTTATATGAAAATCACATCAATAAATATATGAAATTGAGAATAAAAAAATTCATCAAGAGTTTTTGTTCAATATTCACTTTGTTTGAAACTTTCAAAACTTGTTTTTAAGTTGAATTGATTGATCGTTTGGACATACCATATGAATCTCTTGACTGTTGTTCATCCGTGATGAATACCTAAGAATTTTACAAGAACTAGTCGACTGAATGATATGGTTATTTGAATCGGTCAACCGTTTTAGTTGCTAATACATTCCAACAGCTATAAACAACTAGTGTTTTTTTTTTTTTTTTGGAAACATATAAATAGCTTTCCTTCATGTAAAATAAGATAAAGATTATGAACATACATGATATAAAAGCTACTCTAAAAGAAAAACCAACTAGAAATAATCAATCATAAAATACTCCAGGTTGTGCAATATTAAATTTTTATATTGTAACACAAAAGTATAAAATTTCTCACTTATTACATTTACACACCTTCAATTATTCTAAGTGTTATTGAACTATAAAAATTATAGCTTTTATAATCCACTCTTTAAGAGGTTATATCTTGTTATAAACAAATTATAATTGTAACCACTTAAAGTTTGGATAGATTCTTGGCAACTAATGAGATATTGTTACCAATTACTTTGGTGTGGATTTATTAAGGGAAATTTATCTTTTATTTTGATTAATAAAAAAGTACAAAACTAAAATACAATTGGTACTTAGGTGTGAATATATATTTGTCAAACCACATTAAAAATTAAGTTTGCAATCTCTATTGTGTTTAGCGTGATTATTTGTGTATTCTTAGTGGAACACCTATTTCTCCTCTTTAGGTGTTATTATTGACTTGATCTTAGAACAATGATAAAAACAGATAAAAAATATAAGAGGCCTCTTTTATAATAAAAAAAATACCCTTTAATTATAATAAAAATGATATATTAAAACAAAATAAAGAATAGACAACGATGTTGAAATAAAACCCAAACATTTCTTTAAATTAATTAAATAATAAAAATAAATATTCTGGGTCTACCCATAAATTAATCTCGATCATTTCTTAAATATTTATCTAAAGTTTTTAATATTTATATATAAACAGGCACACATTTTAACCATTTTTTTGGAATAATAATTAAGAATATTTTGGATATAAGAGAATATAATAGCAAGACATGTTTGTCATCAGCTAGCTAGCCTTGCATAACTTTTTTTTTTTTTTTTTTAAGACCATTATAGCTTATTTCCCCACCTAATCCTTAGACCCTACATGTTTCTTTTATAGTTCTCTCTTTTTTTAAATTATTATTTAAGGTATATTTTATAGTCGTATGAAGATTTGTAATCCAATTAAAAACAAAACATCCAAGTCTGGACCTGGTAAATCATAAATATTTCTGGAAACAAGGTTTGAAGGCATCCAAGAACCAATAATTAAGGAGGAATTAAAATTGTTTATATAAAATTATTAAACCATGCCCGGCCAATCGTGCCAATATTAAAAAACAGTCATTCCAAGTTGGCCCAAAAAAATCAACGATAATTCTATTATTTAAAAATAATTGATTGTTTTAGGTTAGCCATCTAATAGGTGAACCGAGTCCTGAGTTGGATCATAAATCGAGTTATACTAGATGTGAATTTTATGTATTATTTTGGTTTACATGCTTTTTTTTTAATTTATCTTTAAATATTAAGTTAATTAAGAATTAAATTATTTATTTATTTTATATAAAGTTATAATGATATTGTGATTTAGAACTGACAGGAGAAGAGAATTATGCATTTGCTTACTAAAGGCTGCACAAGAGAACTTGCATATATAGTTCATCGAGAAGAATAAGATTGAAGCTTTTAAAAGTCAAAGGGTGTCGATGATAATCAAGAATTATACGGAAGGAAAATATTTTTTAATACACACACATATGAAACAATAAAAAGAAATATTTATATGATGTTTGACATGATTTAATATATTGATTATCATGTATATAATGTAGTGATACCAATATTGTGGTTTGTTTTTAATTATTTGTAAAAATATATTGGATATCATAACACTTGTAAACTTATCATTTAATATTTTTGATAAAATAAAAAATATATAATATTATAAATAAGAATTAAAACAATTAGGAGTGGTTAAAAGAGGATAAAACTTAAATGATAGAAAAACAAAAATAAAAATGAATGGTCTTGCAATATATGAACATGTAAATGATTATTACTCCACAATTATAAAATTATTTATTAATAAATGAAGTTGTTATATATTTCCTCTTCATTTATTTGAATAAGAGAAAACATTGTGAATCATGTACAAAGAATGTGATATAGCCACAAGTTAGGGGGAGGGTCTCTGCTTGGCAATGTGTTTTTAAAAATATTTTTGAAAAACAATATTTTTTATTTTTATTATTTATTTTAAATTAAATTATCTTGGTATTTTTATATTATTTTTATGTGCTAATGTTAAAAATAATTTTTAAAAAATAAAAAAAATCATCATTTTAATACATTTCTAAACAAAAATCACTTTAAAAAATAATTTCAATTACACTCCGAAATAATTTATAAGGTTTCAATTAGTGGATGAGACATTATTAGAAATGGAGCTAGTCTCTTTTGAATTGAATTAGCTTTAAGACCCCCGATGTATGGAATCATAGTAGAATTTTAAGTTAATTTTAATATAATAAAACAATATAATGTTATTCTAGATGTGCTTTATTATATTTTATTTAAGAAATAAAAAGACATTATTTATATTGAATAAATTAAAAAGTAGCTGAATTTATTAAGTATAAAAGAAACTATTAATGATAATCATATGCCAAATTGATAAGCCGATATTTCTTTCTATATATATATATATATATTTCATGGCAACATTAACAAAATGATCTTGTTTAAAAATTGTCTAACTCTAGGTTTCTTAAACAAATCTGAGAGGCATGAGTAAAATATTGTAGTTTAAGAAACAGTTTACTACGAATTAACTTTTAGTACTTTGCCTCTCATTTCAAAACTTAGTGGCATGAGTAATAAGGGTATTATTATTATTATTATCTCCTAAGACTTATTAGTCATTATGAAATTGGTTATAGTAGATCAATTTATTTTTAATTATTATGCTCAATTAAATTACTTATTTAATCTTGGATGCCAAAAAAACCCGGGTATGTAGGGGATTTTTAATCCTTAAAATTGTTTCAACACAATAAATGTATTTTACTACTACCTTGTAATTCATCTATTATATTTAAGGTTATCAATTCCACTTTAGATGTCATTTTATTTTTTTATTGTTACAAAATATTTCGGTTTTATAGTGTTTCAGCGCGCTGTTTTGGGATTGTGTTGTTCATATATAATTAAATAATTATATATATGAAAAAAAATATTAATTTAACAAATATAATTAAAATTTAAGATACATTAACTTTAAATTATACAATACAAACACAAAGTGAAACAAATATATTCTTAAAATTAAAAACATCTCTAAAATTTTAAAATATTGTGAAATAAAATATTATAAAATAAAAAAAATATAAATAAAATATCTTTTACATCATTAATATAAAAATAAATATCTTATTAATGTATAGCTGTAATTGCTTGTACTTTATTACTATATTACTATTTTCTAACTCCAGTCGTGATGATTCCATGGATATTTGTGGCATTTTCTCTTTCTTCCCTTGCTCATGAATATTTGTGTTGTGCAGAAAATAATTATCATTATTTACCAGGTCAATGACTTTTCTGGGTACATTTGTTCTCACAAGTTCAAAACATTGAGAAGCTTCTTTCAATTCACCAGCTTCATCAATATTATCAGATCCTTGAGAAGACAAGGATCCCCTTCCATGCTTCTCGTCATATTTTTATGTTGTGTTGAGATGCCTTTTCCCTAAAGAATATGAAATTGTAACCGTTTGCCTGTCACCCATTCCATTCTCTTCACTTTCATAAGTGCCTTGCTCCCATTTACAAAATCAAAAAGAAATTGCAGAAGAAGAAAGCCGATAAACTTACACACTTGCAAAAGTGAAGACATTGAGGTAAGGGGCTGAGGACCGAGGAAGAGGAGTCTGAACCGCTGACCTGAGGACTGGGATTTATCAAGGTGAGGAGAGGACTGAGGAAGAGGATAATATTTTGAGTGAAAATGTGAAATTGATTTGGGGAAAGGGGGTGCGGGGCGTTCATTTATTTATTATTTTATTATTTTTTTCACGGCTGAAATGGTGCATACGACAAGCTTTGGGTGTGTTTTGATTAATATTTGATCGAAATATTTGATACAGGCTAAAATTTAAATTGGAATAAAAATAATATGTTTTATTTTTTTATTAGTATAAAATATTTCGACCGAAACAAAACAAACTAGATTGATAACTTTGGTTATATCGAGGTGTGATGATTATTTTAAGACTATGAAATTATTAAAAAAGCCATGAACAATGACCATTAGATCTCAATGAAGGGTGTGTTTGATATTACTTTTATTTTTGTGGTTGTGGTTTTAAAAAAACAGTTTCACAAAATTTTTTTAACTGCAATTCAAAATAATTTTTGAATTGTTTGGTTATGGTTGAATTTGAGGTTAATGAAATAACATTTCAAGTGTTTGGTTACTAAACTTTTTATATTGCTTTCAACTTGTGAAATTATTTTAAAGTACATCTATATATATATATATATATTGTATTAATAATTATAATTTCATACTTTAATGAATACTTTAAGTAAATTAGACACTTCTTTTTATTCTTCCATCAAACTATCTATAATTTCATCACGAACTAAATCCATACGTAAAAACTTCTATAATCCTAGACTATTTGATTGAGGAATAATATCTAGTAAAATATCATATGAAATAAAAGTAGGATTACGAGATAAAAATTATATTGTAATATCCTTTTAATATATTTATTTATATTTTAATTAAAATTTTAAATTTTTATATTATTTTAATATTAAAAAAATATAATAAGTGATCCCGCCCCGCCGGCCGCCCCCCCTCAACTTCTCCTTTACATAGAAATTGAAAAGCAGGTGAAAAGCACGCATTAACTACTTATCTTAGAATGCCAATTTCATTATATAATTATATTGGTCTCATGTCAAATTTTTATTTCTAAAAATTAATTAAACACTCAGCTATTTTACGATCGGCACCACAAAAGCAAACAACCTCGAAGCATGCAACATTTTTCCAGCGATCAAACACTAGCTTCTAGGTTGGTAGTCAAATCATTTTGGTGGTACCTTCAATCATAGTGACACGTGTTGTCAAGGGCCACTAGTTTGGTATCTACGATCCTTCCTTTTCTTTATCCTCTCTCATCCTTGATTTCGTTGCTAGTCCTCCAAATTTTAAGGGCAGTCCTTTAGTTTGTTTTTCCTTTCCATTTAGTCCATATTCTTTGGATTATATTTGTTTTATATTAAATAATTTATCAAATTTGATTTTTTTGTCATATTACACCCTTTATATTTTTTTCATTTGTTAGATTTGACCCCTATTCTTTTGTTGGCTATTTCTTTTTATTTATGGTAGTTTTTAAAATTAATTTATTGCCTTACAATTTCATCCTTTAGCCGTTTTTATATTAAACTTGATTCTTTCTTTTGTTGCTATTTTGTTTCCTTGAAAATCTATTAAAATTGATATTTTTCTTGAATTCATCCCTCAACATTAAATTGGTTTAGTGTTAAGCTTATTGATTGAACCGAAATCTCGGATTTAATAGATTACAAGTTTAAAAGATTAATTTAGGTTTAGAAGGTTTATCTAGTTTTTTTTTTAAAAAAAAAACTTTTCTTTTCAATTTAAGCTTATTATTAAGCTTATTGTTATATGAATATCACATTACCCATTGTTTTAACATTCCAATTAACTTGGTGGGTAGTTTCATGATCTTTGTTTTTCGGTGTTTATATATTGAAGATTGGATTTTTTTTAAAGAAAAAATTAGTAATTTTAAAAATAACAAGGGTTATCATAAATAAATATCAGTCTCTATTAAATTTATATTTTTTCTATAAATAATTTTGTTTTATAAATAAATTAAACTAATTGATTGGATATAAGCAATATATGTTTGTTTAATAATATTTTGTTTGGTTTTCTTTTGGGTTGCAGCTTTGATGACACATATAGTCTCTTTCAATTATTTGATCGGCTCAACAAGTCAATTTATAACATTTTTTATTTGCTTTTATTTTAATTAGATATTAGTCTCCATTTTTATCTCTTTCTACAATATTTTTTAGTGATTTTAAAAATAACATGAATATCCTGTTTTTTTAGTCTATATTGAATTTAGTTTTTTAGTTAAATTAAATTGATTAATTGAATATAAACATTAAATGTTTATTTTATGATATTTTAAAATGGATGCTCTCACGATGGGTATGATTTATTATAAAATATTCATGTCACTTGAACTTTATTATTAGCTGGTTCATGGAGGTCCATAGGAGGGATTTTCGAATTTATTTCCCTATATTGGACCATCCAATGAATTAAATGCCTGCGCGTTGCCCAGATAGTGGCCTTCGCGGGCTGAGCTAATAGACTAAAAATCTTCATTAAGTGAACAAGCTTTCTTTATTTTTCTTGATTCAATATAAAAACATTGAAGTGTATTAATTCACAAAGTTAAGGCATGTTAGTTTCCATAGTAAATATGTGTGTTCCCAACTCTATGACAATGAAACTAGAACATCCACTGTTTTTTTTTCTTTGGAATTTATATAATTATTTAATTTATATTACTTTTATGATGAGTTCATTGTTGATCATCACTGATATCAGTTTCATGTTATATTTATGTTTGTTTCTATCTCTTTGACGTTTCATTTCCTGATGATTTTCTAAAACAAAAGTGACGAAGAGAAGGGTGAAAATAGTTAGAAATCACACTAAGTTATTTACTTTGTTTGTTGATATTAGGGTTTGCATTGATTGCTTTTTTTTCTTTGTTTGTAGAGCATTAGAGAGTTATACAAAGCCAGGTCAGGAAATATACATACAAGCCATTCTAGGCCATACAATGCCATTTACAATCCCATTTTTGGCCATGCAAAGCTAGGACCATTCAACAAATAATTTTTTAAAAATTATAAAAAAATTAAAACAGTAATTTAATGTATTTTTGAATGAAAAATATTTTGAAAAGAAACATCTACCACACTCTCATACATGCCCATAGATTCATACATGTAAAACTTTTATTTTCATGTATATTGTCATAACTCATTTTTGAGTTATTCCAAAAATTTACTGGAAATAAAAAAGATGATAAAAAATAAAAAAAGCTAACATGATGGAAAGATTAAGTTGGGGATTTTGGATAGATTTGATAGTTTATCATACCTTTTTTGTGCCCAAAATGAATAAAAATACATATTCAAGTCTAAAATAAATAATTATCGGATAAATTTGCATAAAAATTAAGTTGAAATGCATAATTAAATTTTTAATAGGCCAAATTAATTTAATCATGGGCCAAATTAATGTTTAATAATGTTTAGGAGTTAATCTAGGGTACAATTAAATGATTTAATTAAGTGCAAGAACTTAATTATACTTTTAAAGGATCAAATTAATTTTTTTAAAGGCGTAATGGGGGGAAATTAAGTTTGGAAGCCTAGTTCAGGTTAAATTGTGAAGATTAGAATTTTTGGAGATGAAATTTATTTTTTTACCAAGTTAATAGGTTGAAATTGGAGGGGGGGGGATTGCAATAAAATGAGTCATCATAAGATAAAGGACCAAATTGAAATTTGGTGCAAAAAGGGGTTCACATGATGTGTCGTCTAGTTATTATTCATTTTCTTCCCTAAATTTTAGGCAAAAAATCCTGCTCTGGTACCAACTTTGCAGAAATATTTACTGTCTTTATCCTTCATCAAATTTGACAAAACTTGCTTATAAACAATTCCCTAATTCTTGACTATACTAATGTATAATCAGTTTTGGTTAATTGACACCATATCCGTGTTGGTTTATCCCCAAAAACAACACATCTGACAACCTATTGTAGCTGTCAAATTCAGCAGTTCATGACACTTACTTTGAGCTAATGATTGGGATGACTCTGCTTTGAACCAATAGTTAAAATTTTACTCCATTATAAACTAGATTACCCTCTTCCTCCAAGCATAAATAGAAGAGAAATCTATGGCCTAAGAGGGTAGAAATCAGAAGACAAAATTGGAGAAAAAACAACTCCCCGCTAAATTTTCATTGTAAAATCATGTTTTGGTACCAACTTTGGAGGCGTATTTACTGCATTTATCTTTCATCAAATTTGACAAAACTTGCTTGAAAGTGATCCCTTAATTCTTGAATATACTAACTAATAGTCAAATTTGGTTGATTGATGCGTGTTGGTTCATCCTCAAAAATAAAACCTTAGGCAGCCTATCATAGTTGTCAAATTCGGTAGTTCATGACACTTACTTTGAACCAAATACTGGGATGGCTCTGCTTTGAACCAATAGCTGAAATTTTACTCTAGTATAGACTAGATTATCCACTTCTTCCTAGTATAAATTGAAGAGAAATCTATGACCAGAGGGGAGAGAAATTAGAAGCCAAAATTGAAGAAAAAACAACTTTTCTCCCTAAATTTTCACCAAAAAAAATATTGTTTTGGTACCAATTTTGAAGGCACATTTAATTCCTTTATCCTTCATTAAATTGGACAAAACTTGTGTGAAAATGATCTCCTAATTCTTAACTATACTCATGTATAGTCAATTTTGGTTGATTCACATCACGCGTGTGTTGGTTCAGCCCAAAAAGTGACAACTCAGATAACCTATTGTAGTTGTGAAATTTGACAATTCATAACACCGACTTTGAGCTAGTGGTTGGGATGGTTTTTCTTTGAACTAATTACTGAAATTTTACTCTAGTGTAGACTAGATTACCATGATCTGTGGAGGCAGAAATCAGTAGTCAAAATTGAATAAAAACAACTTTCTTCCTGGTTTCACCTTGAAAAACTCCTTATTGTCATAGCTCTTTGTTAACTATTAATTTTTTATACTTTTGCATCACTTTTTGTATTTTAAACATAATAAAAAAATGATTTTAAGAAAAATTTTCTTGCACTCCCTTGCCCGTAACCTTACTGGTAACCATACCCTGCAATTGCCATCACCCACAACACACCATTACCTCTATTTCCTACACTACAACACACCATGTTATGCATAACAATCCCATGTCATGCAACCTGTACGCTGAGTCCATAAAAAGGGGGACAAATAAAAAAGCAAGGGAGAGAAAGAGATGAAAGAAGGGAACAAGAGAATAGAGAGGGAAACAAAGAGAAAGAAAAACAAAAGAACCAAAAGAAGGAAGAGTGGATAGATGGGAGAAATAACAAACAAGAAAGTGAAGAGTTTACATACAATTATTTTCTCCCCACCGTAAGCAAACCACATCATCCCCTTCACCTTCCTAGGCAACGAACAACAACATCCCTCCTTCACCTCTTCTAGAAGCCAGCAGTAACAGTAGTAACCCTCTCTCCTCCTCCAAAAGCAAATAGCAGCAGCAACCCTCCTTCTCCTTCGGCGATAGCGCAAGCATTTGTAGCAGCAATTGTTTCCTTTTCTTCTTTTCCACATAGCCACTGCTTACCACCATTCTTTCCACCAGCATTTCCATCAGCACTTACCTGACCTTTGTTACATGGTGACAGTAATAAGTGAGCCTCCTTCACTCTTTCTCATGCTACTATTCACAATATTGAACAATATGACATAAATTAATTCACATACTACTATTCACATGCTAAACAATAGGCTTTAGGTGGGATGGATGCAACGTGCAACCCGACCCCTCTATGGAATTTTAGGCCATTTCAACCCATTTCATTGGGCAACGACCCCTTTAGCATTTTGGGCCATTTCGGCCCATTTCATTTGGCAGTCCAACCTCTTTAGCATGTTGGGTCTAATTTGAGTGCGCTTTTTAGTCCTCAACCATCAATTAAAATAGCATACTTTCTAGCTCTATTTCCCCCCTCTTTGATTGCGTTTTCTAGTTGTTCCCTGTTGTATGGTTCCATGGTCTCACCTATATCAACAAACAAACCATATGATTTTTTTCATTCATTACTTGTCTTATAATATAATCATAGTTGGTGTATTTCATCTTAATCATCATTTTGAATTTAACTTGAAGTGAAGTTTCTTTTCAATTAATAAACAATCTCAATCAAATTAACTTAAACACAATCCCCTAAACAAAAAAACCTAATATAATTCACCTTTTATATAGATAGTCAAAACTCTTGCATAGGTATACCTACACCAATCCACGTATAATCAAGTTTGCCTTTTGTTCAAACCACTTCAAAGGATTAAATTTCTAATTAATTGACAACTCATTACTTCTTTATCCCTTCAAAATAGTCGGTTCTACCTATAGTCAACACACTTAGGTTTCTTTTTCTTTTAATCAATATTTTAAGTTATTCCATCAATATCCAAACTCAGTTACATCATAAAACAATAATTTCATAATATCCTCAAATGTGAATTAAACCTTAATTCTTCAAATGGAATATTTTCAATGAAAATCAAATAACTTTATAATAACTTGTATGAATAGCATCAAAATATTTTACCAAATGATAATTAAAGCTTTGAATGTCAACCGATCAATAAATCCCAAATCCTTCTCTTTTCCTCACCAAGTCATGACCCTCTCCTTTCTCAATTCTCTCCCACCTCAATCTTGTGTTTAATTCATTAGTTTTTCTCAAACAATTACCCCAAATTTTAATTTTTTAATCTACTCTCTTCACACTCTTTACCAGCTATTTTTATGAGAAAAAAAATGAAATTTTGGTTTATCTTTTTATTTATTTACTATCGATCAGTTGACCATCTGAGGTTTTTATATGAACTAGTCAATGAGTCTACTTAGTATCCAATACCCTTTTAATTTAGTTTCTTTTCTTTTTTCAAGGTCTTTTATTTAAGTTTTCTTAACCAGGTTTATAGACAAGAAGTGTTTAATACATACTTCTAAATATTGAATGTGAGTAATGATGGTAACGAGTGGTGGTTATTCTGGATGGAAAAAAAAGTATTGTCGAGGTGGAGAGAGAGAGATGGCTATTGATTTGGGGATGGATAGATAGATAGATAAATAGATAGAGAGAGAGATATGAGGGATGTAATGTTATTCTAGGTGTTTTTAACTATAGAAAGAGACAGAAAAGAAGATTGAAAATGGTGAGGAGAGAGAAAAAAATCAGAGTAAAAAAAAAGAAAAAGAAAAGGATCTTGGAATTTAAATTTTGAATGAAGTGAGAGGGGAAAAATAAAATAAAAGGATCTTTAAATTTAAATTTTGAATGAAATCATAGATACATATACAATACATATAGAAGTCAAGAATAACAATTTCATTTCATGAAATTATAATTAGATATCAAATTATTTTATTCATTATGTTTGATGCAACCATATTATTTGATAGTTTTACCCATATTTACCTAGTGTTTTGTATATGTTTTGTGTATAAAATGCTTTGATATTCTTTGTTTTATGTTTTGAAGATATTTTTGGATGAAAGAAGTAAAAATAAGGTAATTGAAGCTGATTGATAGATTTGACATTCAGTCGATATTTTATCCAGAACTGAAACTCTAGAGATCAAAATTAAGTGATTCCAGTGGAATTAAAAAGATAACATCCATACCTTTCTAGAAATCTATAGAAAAAGAAATAAAATAATGAAGACCATGGAAATTGCAGCCTTCAAAGTCAAATCTTGCAATTTATCGATGTCGACCTTTGGTTGTTCCAACTTACATATATGGAGTTACAAAAGTTTTGATTGATGCAAAACATTTTTTTTGGATTCCAGGATCAAATATCTATGAACTATCCAAAGTTTAGATCAAAACGATGTATTATGAATACGATATGATTTTTACAAGGGACAACTAAATTGTGTCAACTTAAGGAAGGACTATTTTGTAAAATAGAAACTAGGGTTTCTAAGTATATATAAAGCATAAATAAAGGAGGAGAGGCAGTAAGGAAGATTCAGCCAGCAACAAACAAAACACAAATTTTCCAACTCCAAACCCTAAATCATGTTTTCTTCCATATTTTTAATTAGCTGTTCAACAAACATGCAAAACTAAACTCTTTTGCTTAGTTGCTAGGGCATAGAAACCTTCAACTTTTAAGAACTGTGAGTTTTATTTTACCTTTGTTTTTTTTAATTTATATGATGAATATATTTGTTATTCTATGCTTATTTTCTAAGAGTAGACTCTAAGTTATTATTGTATAAAATCTATTACTAAGTTGATACCAAAATCGGAGTTTTGGTATATGAACTTGTGAAGAAAATGAGTTGATAATTGTGGTGGATCTACTTTATTAATCTTAGGGAGAACATTTAATGAAATTAAACATAAATTGTGGACAATTATGTTTCTTGATTAATCAATTTATCTAGTTTTTAAGATTGCCATTGAATCAAATTACTAGTGTGGACACTATGGTTGTTTGATGGTTAGAGTAAGTTATGTGACTAATTCATTAATGAAAGCAATGATAAGAAGAGATAAATTCATAATATATTCATGTTTCGTTTCCATGATCAGTTCTAATATCTATAGATGAATGTTGACTTGCGACCAAGGTTTGTTTTATTGATAAATTTATGTTTTATATAATTTTTGCTTTATTTGCTTTAGCCTAGACAACTTCCAACCCTCTAATTGTATAACATATAACATGAAAATCTTAACTAAAATATCCTTATGGGATCGACCCCTTGCTTGCTCTATATTATCTTATGTGATTTGTTTTAAGCTAGGTAATTAATTTGTTCGATCGTGACATCGCTCAAATACCATTGTTTTCTAGGGTTTTTGCACACTTTTAGTTTTCTAGTGTAGGATCCACAATGTGCGTATTGCATTGTTTTTGATCTCTTGTGTGCTTGGTTCTTTTAAGTTTTATTTATGATTTATGTCTGCAACTCGTTCTGTTAACCAGAGTCATCAAGTGCAGGATGATCTCGAAATAGAAAACATTTTACTCAGGTTATGAAAGGAAGCTCACGTCAATATCATGGTTGTTGCATGACAACAAACACTTAAGAGTTTGTTGCTCGTAACGTGGAAAACCAACCACTATGCATAAATATAGATAGTAATATGAACTTCAAACTTAAATCTAGTTTTATACATTTGTTATCAACATTCAATGGTCTTGCAGGAGAAGATCCTCATACTCATCTCTAAGATTTCCATATGGTTTGTGTTGGCATGAAACCGAATGGAGTTGATGAAGAACAAGTTAAGTTAAAACGTTTCCCTTTCTCTTTAAAAGGGGCAGTAAAACATGGTTTTTTTCCTTCTATTTTCCCAGGTTCCATTGACACTTGGAATGGCATGAAGAAGATCTTCCTTAAAAAGTATTTCCCAGCATCTCTAGTTGCCAACATAAGGAAAGAAATATGTGGAATTCGACAATCTCATAGAGAAACACTTGCTGAGTATTGGGAGAGATTTTAGCTATTGTGCATTCAATGCCCTCATCATCAAATATCTAATAAGCTACTCATTCAATATCTCTATGAAGGATTGATGTCTATTGACTGTAATATCATTGATGTTGTAAGTGGTGGGGCTTTGGTAGGTAAGAAACTTGAGGCTAAACGTTAATTGATCTTAAACATGGCAGTCAACTCGAAATAGTTTGGCACCCACGGAGACTTCTCAAACAAATGAGTGAATGAGGTAACTATTTCTAACCTTGAGAATAAAGTTAATGATCTTACTTCTCTTGCGTGTTCTTTGGCTTGTGGAAATGTACAACAAGTGAAAGTTTGTAGCATATGCTCATTACAAAGACATGCTTCGGATATGAGCCCATCAATGCAAAAAGATTATATTGAATAGGCGAATGCGGTCGATGGAACATTCAATGGACAACCCCAACGTAAGTATGATCTCTTTTCTAACACGTACAATCTCGGATGGAGAGATTACCCCAACTTTCACAACGTGAACCCACCTCAATAAGGCAATTAAGATAGACAGATTTATCAAGCGAGACAACCCCCTTCATTCACCAATTTTAATGTTATAGGGTCATCATCCAGTGATGATCTTTGTGAGATGATGAAAACTTTGGCTTTTAACATTGTGACCTTGCAATAAAATGTCATGTCTTTTCAATATGAAAGAAAGTCAAGTATTCACAACTTGAAGAAGCAAATGGGGCAAATAGCTTCAAGTGTGGGGAAACTGGAAACACAAATGAATGGAAAATTGCCCTCCTAAGCATTGAATCCACAAGAGAATGTTAGTGTAATCATGTTGTAAAGTGGGAACGGACTTGGAGAAAACAAGTCGAAACAAGTTGAGATGGAGGAAAAAGAAGAGCTACAAACCGAATTGAGTAACAAGAAGAAACCAACTCCTTTTTCACAAATTGAGACAACAAAAACCACTCTAAAGGCAACTCATCACTCAATGAATTCCAATATTAAAACATTTCACCCTTTCCTATGAGTTGTTCTAGGTCTAAGAAAGAAGACAAATAAAATAAATTCTAGAGGTTTTCAAAACAGTGGAACTCAACATTCCTTTAATTGATGCTATCAAATAAATTCTCAAATATGCTAAATTTTTGAAGTGGTTGTGCACTACCAAAAGAGATTTCAAATTGAAAGGTCATGAAATGGTAAGTATGAGTGAAGTCGTATTTGCTGTTGTTCAAAAAAATATGCCTTTGAAGCAGAAAGACTAAGGTACGTTTACTATCCCATGTGTTATTGGCAATGCTATTTTTAAAAGGGCTTTATATGATTTAGGTATATTCATTAGTGTTATGCCTAAACATGTTAATGATTCTCTTAGTTTGGAGCCTTTAAATAAAACCAACATTGTAATATAGCTCGCAGATCGTAGCTTTGTTTACCTACTTGGTGTGATAGAAGATGTCCTAGTCAAGATTGATAGTTTGCTAATTCCATATGACTTTTATATTCTTGATATGGAACATGATTCTTATGACTCATCAACCAACACACTTATATTGTTTGGGAGACCATTCTTGAAAACTGCCAATACAAAGATTTATTGTGCTAAGGATACTTTGTTTATAGAGGTAGGAGATGAAAAGATTGAATTTAATTTTCATGATGCAATGAAATATCCTGATATCAATGTTTATTCTATCACATATTGTGACATAATTGATAAGTGTGTACAATAAATTTGTGATTTTTATGTGGATGGATTAAACATAACTCTGAGTTATAACTATGATTTTACCTAATTGGAGGACATGGAGAGGCACACATATGTTCCCGAAATTGTGCACGAAGCAACATTGGCTTTGCAAGCTTTGCAAACCGTTCCCAATTTTAAAATACAAGTTTAGAAAACCAATAAAGTACTCAAGGTCAATGGGCATTGATTGAAATCTTTTTATGAAAGTTGGATGCTAGATGTCATCCTTTTTATGAAGAATCAACATGTCATGCCACATGTCGAGCTAATGACACAAAACACAAGCGCTAACTGGGAGGCAACCCAACATAAAAAAAAAAAAGATTTGCTTTCTTTTCCTCTTATCTTTTATTTTTCTCCCTTTTCTTTCATTTTCAACATTGAGGACAATGTTGTGTTTTAAGTGTAGGGGTATTGGAAAAATTCTAGTTTTCTTATTTTGGTTTTCTTTATTCTTCCCCCCAAAAAAGAAAAATAAATCTATGATTAATCATTTTGAACTCCCATTAGTTTATGAGAATATGAGTATTATGTATGAGAATTAAGTGAGATATATGAATATATAAATTGAATGAATGAGTGTGCATGCAAGTTTGAATGTTTAATTGATTTAAGGATTGACTCTGAAAATATATCATGTTAACTTTATAGTGTTATACCAATGCAAGCTTTTGAGCCATCAACATTATATTCTTTGATTGTACTTTCTTTTAATGATATGTTATTCTAGAACTTGCTTCATATATTATTGATATTACATTCATACTACATATATGTATAAAGATAAAGGCATTAGGAATTTCAACCACTTGAGCCAAAAAGCCAACCTAAAGCATATTATCCTTAGTGTACCCTTTTGAGCTTGTTTATCTTTTCTTTGTTGTATCCATGTATAAGCCTTAATTTTTTTATATGTTTTTCCCTTTTCCCCTGGCCAAGGATTAGTAGAGCATATGCTTGTGATATCTCATGAAATTGTTTGGAATATATTAGTAACGGTGATGGGATTGAAGAGCGAGCTTATGGTAGGACATATTCATTGATTGAATTTGAAATATTCAAACACATAAGCCCTAAACACAAGAGTGTTGGAGTGCATATCAATGGGAAGGCCTATCACTTTGGCATGACATAGATTTCATTAAATCCTAAAGAGTAATTGAGTTTTGAAGTTTGCATGCAAGCAAATTCATGAATATTTATGTTTTTAATCCTTCTTGATATATTCTTATTCATAATGATTGTATTCTTAGATATTGATAAGATATTAAGAGATTGGTCATGATTACTTTTAATTTGATTTTCTTTATGTATCCTTTCTTGAGGACGAGCAAGAGCTAAGTGTTGGGGTATTTAATGCAGTCATATTATTTTATAGTTCCACTCATATTTACCTAGTGTTTTGCATAAGTTTTGTGTATAAAATGATTTGATATTCTTTGTTTTATATTTTGAAGATATTTTTGGATAAAGATGCAAAAAAGAGATAATTGGAGTTGATTGACAGATTTGACCTTCAATTGATATTTTGTGCAGAGCGGAAGCTCTAAAGATCAAAATGAAGTGATTCCATTGACATTCAAAATCTAACATCTATACTTTTCTGGAAAGCTAAGGAAAAAAAATAAAATAGGGAAAAACATGGAAATCACAACCTTCAAAGTCAAATCTTGTAGTCTGTCGAGGTCGATGTTTGGCCGTTCTAACTTAAATATCTGGACATACAAAAGTCTGATTGATGTAAACCCAATTCTATTAGATTCCAGACTCAAATATTTATGAACAATCCAAAGTTTAGATCAAAACAATGTCTTATGAATGCGATATGATATTTAAAAGGGATAACTAAATTTTGCCAACTTAAGAAAGGACTATTTTATAAAATAGAAACTAGGGCTTCTAAGCATATATAAAGGAGGAGAGGCAATAAGGAAGATTCGGCCAGCAACAAAGAAAACATAAATTTTCCTCCTCCAAACCCTAAATCATGTTTTCTTCCATCTTATTAATTAGATGTTCAACAGACATGCAAGGCTAAACTCTTTTATTTTATTGCGAGGACACAAAAACCTTCAGATTTCAAGAACTTTGAGATCTATTTTACGTATGTGTTTTTTAATTTTTATGATGAATATGTTTGTTTTTCTATGCTCATTTTTTCTATGATTGTTTATTTAATTGTTAAGAGCAGACTCAGGGTTATTATTGCAGACAATCTGTTGCTAAGTTTGATATCAAAATCGGAGTTTTGGTATATGAATTTGTGAAGCAAATGAGTTGAAAATTATGGCGGAACTACATTATTAATCTTAGTGAGAACATTCAATCAAATCAAACTAGATTGTGGACAATTATGTTTCTTGATTAATCAATTCATCTAGTTTTTAAAGCTGCAATTGAATCAAATTACTAGTGCAGACACTGTGGTTGTTTGATTTTTTAGGTAAGTTATATGGCGCTTTGTTAACGAATCAATGTTAAGAAGAGAAAAATATTCAGAATATAAATTGATGTTTTGTTTCCATGATCAGTTGTGATTTTTGTAGGTAGATGTTGACTTGCGACCAAGGTTTGCTTTATTGATAAATTTTTGTTTTATATAATTTTTGCTTAGTTTGCTTTAGCCTTAAACAACTTCCAACCCTCCCAATTGCATAGCATATAGCATGAAAATCTGAACTAAAATGTTCTCGTGTGATCGACTCCTTACTTGGTTTATATTATATTGTGTGATTTATTTTAAGTTAAGATAATTAATTTGTACGACTGCAACATCTTAAGAATATTAGTTTCCTAAAACAATGTTAACTGTGCTAAAAAAAAAATGATGCTTTCAGCCCAGGACCATTTCTTAATGGCAGCCACCTCTTGCATTTATTATTATTCATTAATAATAGAGTCTCCTAACTGTTTTGAAATCTAGACGTAAAGAGATAGAAAAAAAGAGGCAGAGAGTTGCATGATTTCGACGCAAGTTTTGATTAGTTATCATGTTGTAAAATCCAACAAGAAGACAAATTCATGCAAGACTTTTAAACTACAACTTCATAATCTGGAGACAAAAACTACCTCCTCTGTTTTCTTCACCTGTTGAGAGAAAACAATAAGATAACTAAAAAGGGAAAAAGAAAAATTTATAGAAATATCTAGTAAAAGGTTTAATGTGAATTATAATAATGAAGTAACGATTTTACCCTTAAATTTGTGGGGCGAGTAAATAGTTTTGGAAGGGTGTTTTTGGTTTTTTGATACCAACCCTTTTCTTTGTTTTGGACATGGGTGCTCCGCCACCTTGTTTATTCAATCTTTTTCTTTGTTTTAACAGAGAAGAAGTACATAAAAGGATGAGGAATGGAATTCTAGAGAGAGTTGAGGAAGGTCAAATTTACAAAGAGGTTACAAAGATCAAATTCTCTCGTTTGAACTAGTTTTAGAGGCACATTGGACAGCCTGCCATGTAAAGTTATAGAGGGAAGGGACCGATCATTTAAAACTTTTAATTAAAACTCTGGACGTTAAAGGGCTTTAGATTAGTTTTTGCCTCTGCATTTGCATCAACATGAAGCATTCTTGCTTGAATTCCTGGATGGCTTTGTTTAATCCTTTCCATGGAATTCTCCTTGTATGCATGAGCTTCAGCTTGGAAACTGCTACAGCAGCTACTTTTCTAAATGGTCGACTAGTTTACCTATCCAAATTTGACAATAGCCAATTTTATTATTCAATCCTTTCAAACGGTAAGACTATTTACTTAGTGGTCTCAAGTGGTTGAAAAATTTGCACAAATTAATATAAGACTTTTTAGGTTATTGTTTCACCACCGAAGACTTCCATAAATAAATTATACCACCATTTGTGACTGCGATGTCCTCAATATTTCTAACAATTGCACTTTAACATTTTTAATGTATGGTTAACACCTTGTAGGAGATGTTTACCTCAGTATTTATAAATCTATATTCTAACATAACATTGGAATGGCCAATAACATATGGCCTTTTCTATTTAAGGATGTAAAGTAAACTCATGGAAAAATATAATTAAATGATCCAAAACCTTTACTTATATTATTGATGACAACTTTTAACATTTTAGTATAAGTCTAAATTATATCATTTTAAGAATATTACATTTCAAAATGACCTAATAGTGAATTGTATTGCAAGTTCTATACAAAAGTAAGATCCCTAAGGAATTAAGGACCAATATACTGGTAAGAGGTACATGAAGATTTATTCATTATAAATTTACACACTCAGTAGCACATGATGAGTTAAGTAATTATCTTAATTCTATTTAATTAAGTCTACCCTTGATTGACTTTATAATTATAAGTTATATATAAATTTAGTATATCACGGGACATCTGATTCATTTCGATAACAATCTTCTCTCTCAACCTAAATCCAAGCATTAACCCTTATCTGGGGTTTTTAATCATATTTTTCTAAAATAGGCGACATTCTTTAAACCAGAAAAACTCGCTTAACATGCCTAAACTGGGCACTAGTCTATAAACTAGGATAACTAGCTCAACATGCCCAAACTAAGCGTTAGTCTTTAAACCAGGACAACTAGCTCTACATATAATTTAATATTATAAATTATAATTTATTTTTTTTAAATCTAGCTACATGCTTGAATTTAAATAAATAATTTATTATTTTAAGGTGTCTAGCACAAATCTAGAGCCTTTGCTCTGTAGTTGTCCCTTGCTATTGAATGGTTTCCACAGTCTCACTTGTATCAAAAAACAAACCATATGATTTTTTTTAATTATTACTTGTATCATATAATATAATCAAAGTTAATGTATTTCATCTTAATTATCATTTTTAATTTAACTTAAAGTGAAGTTTCTTTCCAATGAATCAACATTCTCAATCTATTTAATTAAAACACAATCCCCTAAACAAAAACAACTAATATGATTCACCTTTTATTTAGATAGTCAGAACCCTTCCAAAGGTATACCTACACCAATTCACATATAATTAAGTTTTTCTCTTGTTCAAACCACTTCAAAGGATTAAATTTTTAATTATTTGAGAACTCATTACTTCTTTATCCCTTCAAAATGGTTGGTTCTACCTATAGTCAACACACCTAGGTTTCTCTTTCTTTTAATCAATATTTTAAGTTATTCCATCATTATCCAAACTCAATTACATCATAAGACAACAATTTCATAATATCCTCAAATGTGAATTAAACCTTAATTCTCCAAATGGAAGATTTTCAATGAATATCAAATAATTTTATAATAACTTGTATAAATAGCATCAAAACATTTTACCAAATGATAATTGAAGCTTTGAATGTCACTCACTCAAGGATTCCCATATCCTTCTCTTTCCCTCACCAAGTCATGACCCTCTTCTCTTTTAATTCTAGTTGTAAATATATCTAGATTCTATCCCTCCTTAATCTTGTGTTTAGTTCATTGTTTTTTCTCAAAGAATTGCCCCACTTTTTTTTTAATCTCCTCTTTTCACACTCTTAACCAACTATTTTCATGAGAAGAAGTGAAATTTTGGTTTGTCTTTTCTTTTTATTTACTATCAATCGGTTGACCATTTCTAAATATTGAACGCGAGCGGTGATGGTGAGAAGTGGTGGTTATTTTGGATGAAAAAAAGAAAGTATTATCATGGTGGAGAGAGAGAGATGGCCATTGATTAGGGGCTAGATAAAAAGAGAGATGAGGGATGTAGTGCTATTGTGGTGGTTTGAGAATATAGTTGAGGTTGTTTTTGAAAATGAATTTTTTTTCAGAAATGTATTAAAATAATATTTTTTATTTTTTAAAAAATTATTTTTGATATTTACATATGAAAATGATCTAAAAACAACATATAAATAACATTTGCAATTCATGAAATTATACTTAGATATCAAATTATTCTCTTGACTGTGTTAGTTTCCTAAAAAAAATGTTAAGTGTGCTAAAAAATACTCATGCTTGCAGCCCAGGACCATTTCTTAATGGCAGCTACCTCTTGCATTATTCATTAATGTTAAACTTTCACCTACCTGTTTTAAGGTTTTGACGTGAAGAGAGAGAAAATAAGAGGCAGAAAGTTGCATGATTTCGACGCAAGTTTTGATCAACATCCTAATTAATTACGAAGGCAGATGTGATTAGTCATCATGTTGTAAAATCCTACAAAAAGACAATTTCATGCTAGACTTTTAAGCCATAACTTCATAATTTGGAGACAGAAAAACTACCTTCTCCGTTTTCTTCACCACCTGTCTGAGAGAAAACAAGAAGATAGCTAAGAAAACGAAAAAAGAAAAATTTATAGAAATATCTGGTAAAAGTTTTAACTGTGAATATAACAATGAAGTGACGATTCTACCCTTAAATTTGTGGGTTGAGTAGGAGTTTTGGAAGGGTGTTTTTGGATTTTTGATACCAGCCCGTTTCTTTGTTTTTTGATTAATGTTGATGTCCACGTAATAGTTTGAATGCAATTCAGTTAATTTCATGGGTCGTAATATTAATAAATATATAAGATTCTAGTTATTATTATTTTAACCATTAAACTTGAACATGAATACCATGTTGAAAGCAAATCCTTTAACCTCAGGTTCTCACCTACTTTTCTTTGTTTTGGACGTGGCTGCTCTGCCACCATGTTGATTCAATCTTTTTCTTTGTTTTACCAGAGGAGAAGGAGATAAAAGTATGAGGAATGGAATTCTAGAGAGAGTTGAGGAAGGGTGTCAAATTTACAAAGAGGTTACAAAGATCAAATACTCTATTTTAAACTAGCTATAAAGGCACATTGGACAGCCTGCCATGTAAAGTTATGAGGGACCTATCACTTAAAACTTTTCATTAAAACTCTGGACCAGAATATTTAATTCTGTTTTCAAAACTTTCACGTTAAAGGGCTTTAGATTATTTTTTGCCTTCGCATTTGCATCAACATGAAGCATTCTTGCTCCAATTCCAGGATGGCTTTGTTTAATCCTTTCCATGGAATTCTCCTTATATGCATGAGCTTCAGCTTGGAAACTGCTAAAGCAGCTACTTTTTTAAATGTGTCCGACCGACTTGCTTTACTAGACTTCAGGAAACTGATAACTCAAGATCCACACAAAATCATGAGTTCATGGAATGATTCAATCCATTTCTGCAACTGGGTTGGTGTTTCATGCAGTTTATCTAATGGAAGAGTTGTAACCTTGAACCTGGAGTCTCAGAATTTAGTTGGCTCTATACCGCCTTCTATAGGAAATCTTACATATCTTACAGGCATCAACCTGCAAAACAACAGTTTCAACCTGCAAACCAGCTGCATGGGCAGTTACCACCTAATGTAGGTGTGATTCTTCCTGCCCTGGAAGTATTTGCTGGGGGTGTTAACTATTTTACAGGACCCATACCTGTATCGCTGTCAAATGCTTCTGTACTTCAGATTCTTGATTTTGCTATAAATGGTCTCACTGGAGGCATTCCAAAAAATCTAGGAAGCTTGAAAAGTTTGGTTAGACTCAATTTTGATCAAAACAACCTTGGAAACGGGGAAGTAGATGGTTTGAGTTTTCTTAGTGTTTTGGCCAACTGCACCGGCCTAGAGGTGCTGGGTCTTTCACAAAATAATTTTGGAGGAGAATTGCACACCTCTATAGGGAACCTTTCAACCCAGCTACGAATTTTAACTTTGGGACAGAATCTGATCCATGGAAACATACCTGTTGAGATTGAGAACCTAGTTAACTTGAGCCTCCTGGGATTGGAAGGTAACTACCTGACTGGCAGTGTTCCTGATATTATCGGAAAGCTGAAGAAATTAGAGGGTTTGCATTTGAACGTCAACAGATTCTCTGGATCAATCCCATCAGCCCTTGGTAACTTGACCAGACTGGCTAGGCTTTTCTTGGAGGAAAACAGATTCGGAGGAAACATACCTTCAAGTCTCGGGAACTGCAAAAGCCTGCAGAATCTGAACCTTTCGAGCAACAATCTGAACGGAACCATACCCAAAGAGGTTCTTGGTCTTTCATCTCTCTCAATTTCTTTGGTCATGTCTAATAATTCCTTGAGTGGTTCCCTATCATTAGAAGTAGGTAACCTACAAAATCTCATGGAGTTGGACATATCAGGGAACACATTATCGGGTACAATTCCTAGAACCCTCGGAAGTTGTGTAAGTTTAGAACGCCTTCATCTAGAGAGGAACAAATTTGAAGGGCCGATTCCAGAATCTTTCAAGACTTTGAGAGGTTTGGAAGAACTAGATCTGTCAGAAAATAATTTAACTGGGAGGGTCCCTGGATTTCTCTCCGGATTTTCAGCTTTCAGGCATCTCAATCTTTCTTATAATAATTTAGAGGGGGAAGTGTCAAGAGATGGTATATTTTCAAATGCAAGTGCCTTCTCAGTAGTTGGAAATGATAAGCTCTGTGGTGGTATCCCAGAGTTACATTTACCTACATGCTCCAGGAAAAAACCAAGAGAACCTCTTTCCTTCAAGATAGTAATCCCAGCAACAATTGTAGCAATATTCATTTGTGTTCTATTGATCTCCCTGTCAATTTTTTATATCAAAAGAAAGTTACCAAGAAATTCCAACACTCCTTCCCCTGAGGAGCAGCAAGTAGGTATTTCATACTTGGAACTCGTAAAATCAACCAATGGATTCGCTACTGAAAACCTGATTGGTTCTGGAAGTTTTGGTTCTGTATACAAAGGAATTCTTTTTGGCGAGGGAAGAATGGTTGCGATTAAGATTATAAACCTTCTTCAGAAAGGTGCTTCAAAAAGTTTCATTGATGAATGTAATGCTTTAAGAAGCATAAGGCATCGTAATCTCCTGAAGATCATCACTGTTTGCTCGACTGTTGATCATCAAGGTAATGATTTCAAAGGTCTTGTTTTTGAGTTCATGTCTAATGGCAATCTAGACCAGTGGCTACATCCAACAACGGAGGAGCAGTATCGAACTAAGAAATTGAGCTTTACTCAGACTGAATATTGCCTTTGATGTTGCTTCTGCTTTGGATTATCTCCATCACCACTGTGAAACCACAGTCGTTCACTGTGATCTAAAGCCAAGCAACGTGCTCCTTGATGACGATATGACAGCCCACGTTGGTGACTTTGGATTAGCTAAATTGCTTTCTGAAGCATCCAAGAGCCTCTCCATAAATCCAGCAATTTCTGCAACTTTAAAGGGCTCAATTGGCTACATCCCTCCAGGCATGGGTCTTAACCTGACGAATCGTCTTGAGCTCATGATTGCTACTTTTATCCCTATATCAGAACTACTTTTGCACAACTTTCTGCTGAAAACTTTTCTAGCCTTCAAAAAAGTTGCTAAACTCTCTGAAACATTTTTCTGTGCATTACAATTCATCTGCTTTGTTTATCTTAGTGGCTATAGTTGAATTGCAAATGAGTTTCTCTCAAAATGATAGTATACTGCCACTTGCAGAGTATGGGATGACAGGCGAGGTTTCTGTACTTGGAGATATTTACAGCTATGGAATTCTACTGCTAGAGATGTTCACAGGAAAAAGACCTACCGATGACATGTTCAAAGGTGATGTGAATATTCACAAGTTTGCTGATATGGCTTTCTCTGCCAATGTCATGGCTATCGTTGACCCATCGATGCTAGCTGAAGAAGAAATTGATGAGAAAGAGATAGCTGAACATGGCATAGAAACAACAGCAATAATCCACAATAATGATTTTCAAGCCAACAGGACTAGCAATATTGAGGAATGCCTGGTGTCTGTTATGGAAATCGGACTCTCATGCTCTGACAAATCACCTGGGAAACGGATGGCGATGAACATAGTTGTGAATAAATTACAAAGAATCAGAGACTCGTTCTCTAGATCGATTAACAGGTAAGGTAAGAAGGTTGCAGTCGATTTTCAATGAAGATACTGTGAGCTCGTAGCTTGGGCATCTGGACTGTCAGCTTTGTTATTACGAGGTCAAAAACTCTCATGTTGTCATTTTATTCCTACCACTGATATTTCTGTGTGCCTGACTATGATTGGCATCATCTAAGGTTCACTGTGTAGCCCACTTTAGATTTCCTGAATATGATAATAATGATCCATCTAGTTGTTTGTTATTATTTTCTTGTCATTCACTGTAGCAATAAACAGTGAAATGGCGAGCTTTTTTTAATTTTAAGGGTTTTTTTTTTTTTATATATATATATATATAATGAGTTTAAATTTCATAATTTGTTTTAATTTAATTTTTATGAAGTTATCTCAATCTACTAGCCTTGATTGTGAGTTTTGTTGGTTATTCATGATGACTTAGGTTAATTTTTTTTAATAGCTTCATTTTTCAATACCTGGTTGATTAGGAATTATTTTTTAAGTTGTTTTTTTATTGGGTTATCACCATTTCATAATCAAGGTCACGAGTTTTATGACTTAATCAGATTAACTTAGTTTTTTTTTTTGTTTTTTTTAATCAAATATTTTTTTTTTATCTAATTTCATCTTTTAACAATAGGTTCATTAGGAATTAGTATTTACTAGTTAAATTGCCCACACTACGTTGCGTGCTTAGTAAATAATTTTTATAACTGGTGGAATTGAAGCAGATAAGCCGCTCAACCATCATTATATTTTACGACAATTGATTTTTTTTTAAAGATTTATTTTTCATATTATTATATTAAAAGTATTATAAGATTTTAATATTAAACAAATATCAAAATACATAATTAATCTCACATATTTTTAAATAAGAAAAAAACTTTAAAAATAATTATTATCATTGTTTTAAACGTCTTATTCATAATAAAATGAATATATAAAAAAATTAAATAATCAAAAGTTTTATAGGTTGATTATTTTGCATAGATATATAGCATCACAAAAATAATCTAAGACCATTAATATTTTTTTTACATGTTAACAAATGTGGTTGTGGCTGTGGCTAAGGGCTGGGCAAGTGACTCATATATTTTTTCATTATAAATAATTTAGCTTAATTTTTCCACATGTTTTGTATATGTGTGACTTCATATATTTTTTGTTTGCATGATATTAACTCTAAAATATCATACAGAAAAAAACCACAAAAATCAATTTTGAACAAAAACAACATTACAATGGCAGCCTGTCAACAACGACATGCATGTAATGGTAGCATGTCAGTGGCGAGACTATAGTTTTGGAGAAGATGAAAATCCAATTTTGTCCCTCAATTTGTAATTATTTTAATTGCACCTCCAATTAGTTTTTAACTTTCAATTTTCTTTAATTTTTCCCCTGACTTCGCATAATTAGCTTGGAAAAAAATTCAATTCGGTCTTCGAAAATTCCAATCTTCTCAATTGAACTCGAATTAAGCTCAAGAACTTGATTTTTTATCACCCGTAATAAAATTAATTTGGCCAATTTGAAGTATAATTAAGTCCTTCAACTTAATTAAATCCTTTAATTGGAACGTATATTAATTTCTAAACATAATGATACTTTAAATTGACCTATTATTAAATCAAATTGGCATATTAAAAATAATTATGCCTTTTGCCTTAATCTTTAAGCAGATTTATCCAAAAATAAATTATTTTAGCCTTGAATATGCATTTTTCTTTATTTTTTTTAACTCAAAAGAGATATGATTGGGCTCTCAAAAATCTTTGAAAATTTCATTTTGATTTTTCTACCGATGCTAGCCTCTTTTATTTTATTTTTTTATTTTTGTTTTATTTTGGGTAAACTTTGGGGAGTGACCTAAAATTGAGTTATGACATCCGTATTTATACATTTTCACAAAATATGAAATGTCAAGAATACCCTGCTGACAATTCTTTTTTTTTTTTTAATCTTATATGAGGTTAATATGATTATTTTACTGCGCAAAAAAATATAAAAAATAAAAAATACCCCCAGGTAGGGTACTATTTTTTATTTGTTGGCAGGGTAAAATTGTAGCTGTACTATGCAAAAATACATGACAAAGACTAAAATACCTCTAAACATTCTGGTAATGTCAACCGGTCTCTTGAAAAAAATCGTAAATAACCCTGATTCCTTACACTATTAAAATAGTAATTACACTATTAAAATTTGTAATGAACTTTGTTTATAGCTATAGTGAATCACTAAGCTCTTTTAATTTTTGTAGAATATATATTTTTTTTCTTTATGTATAGTTATCTTGGTCCCTTGCCCCAATATTAACAGGTTATTCATTTTAGTACCGAGCAATTACTTGTTCACGAGTCCTTTAGAAAATTCTATTTTTTTTTTTTGAAATTTTGAAAGAAAAAAAAAATCACATTTCTCAATCATACAAGTTATATTTTATTAAGAGTATTATGTTATAATCCACTTATTATATTAATATATGAAGATTTTAATAGCAAATTAAAGCTAACACTTATTTCATCATAGCAATATAATAATCACTGATTATCTCTTCTAAAGTGTAACCAATAAGTTAAAACTTATTAACCAAATCAAATATTATAGAACGTAATGTTTAAATTTCAAGTTTATTTGATCAGATAATGATCAGCAGCCTACATGTTTGTGAATGTGGGAGCCATCATGATTTTTTACTCAAAGATTATTGTGTATTTTGGTTGCCATGGAAACAAGGAGATAAAAGTGAAATATTGGATTCAAAGAGGAAATGTGACAAACCAACATGCAAAACAAGTTAAGAAATGCATAAACCAGTGTCAGAAAGCGACCAAAGGTACCCTAAACAATTCAATAGGGTTCGTTAAGGGAGTAGAATACGCCCACAGAAGTTGGCACTGAAACTCCAGGGGCCAGGCAGCCGACTTGCTCTTTATTTCTTTGTCACAGCTTCATATCTGCCTATCATATGGTGAGCGTTTCTTGAGGACCAACTGCTTGAAAAGGTGCTAATATTGAACCTGGTCAGAATTTGGACTCGATGAATGTTATTTAGGTTCAGCGAGTGAGTGGCCATGAATTGTTTGCACGTTGTTATACATAATCACCAGCTTGCCGGCTTTATTTGATGTTTGGAAAATCTAGGAAAAAGATGAGGATGAAATTAAAGATTCAAAAGGGACAAA
Organism: Salix dunnii; assembly: GCA_015731905.1. Classification (NCBI taxonomy): domain Eukaryota; kingdom Viridiplantae; phylum Streptophyta; class Magnoliopsida; order Malpighiales; family Salicaceae; genus Salix; species Salix dunnii. The sequence continues at coordinate 12,312,492 of CM027674.1, forward strand.
ATTGTTCTCTTCCTCCCATGTTTTTCACTTTTTAGCTAGATTCATGCTAGCTATATGCTTGAGTTGGGGTGCTGGATCAATACATAGACAGCAACACATTGGTGCCAGAAGGATACACAGAACCTTTTTCGAGTGATATATTTATACTCTTCGAATCTAAATAAGATCTATCTCGAATAAAAGAAAGGGAAAGGCTGGATCGACCAAGTCTCCCACCCATTCGGCCTAGTTTTGCGTCCGGGTTCACAATGTACGTATTGCTAGCTGCTGTTCCTATAAATGGTATGGATGTTGAGCCATACTGAGCTTATAAACATCTTGGATCAGTCATTTGGTACACGCTCAATGGTGCATAAATCAACTGTCCCCTAGAGTTCTCCTGAGCACTTCACTGGGACTCTTCAGAATGAATGAGCAATATCATGCACTCCCACTGAAGTGTTTGGGGGAACTCCTGGTGTCATTTGATGTCAATAATCAGCTACTGACGAGCTCATAAAATTAGAAATAGGGATTTCTGTCAATCCTTGCTCCTCATAACCTATAGGTTGAAGTGTTTGAAATGTTTTCGGACACTCTTTTCTCTTGTAAAAGATGTCAGACAATTTTTTGTTCTTTCTTTTCTAGCAGTGATGTTATTATTCCATGTTGGTTGTTTTCCAATAATCATGTTCATGTCTACCTAGAAATTGAATCGAATGTACTGCAGGGAAGGGCTGATGCACCATTTTAAGGGATCGATTTTTTCAGTTGTTAGATTTGACCCCTATTCTTTTGGTGGCTATTTCTTTTTATTTATGTTAGTTTTTAAAATTAATTTTTAGTTTTACAATTTCATCCGTTATCCCTTTCTATATTAAATTTGATTCTTTTTTTGTTGCTATTTTTTTCTTGAAAATCTATTAAAATTGATATTTTTCTTGAATTCATCCCTTAACATTAAATTGGTTTGGTATTAAGCTTATTGATACGTGGACCCTTTGGTCCATAGGAGGGATTTTCGAATTTATTTCCCTATATACTTGAAAAAAATCAATGTAGATGCTTTGACAGGGCTACCCTGGAAGATGGATAAGTTTTTTTTGTAACTCGTGTGTTATAGTGAAAAAGGATTTCAAATAAATATTAGTGAAAACTCAAAAATAAATTTGGGATCTTTTTGGATGGTTGTAGATATTTAAATATTAGTATACTTATAGGTCCCGTATTTATATTTGAATTTTTACCATTAATTCTCATAAATTAAAATTGTAAATTATTGAAATATTGGTTAAATTCTCACGAATTCAGTAAACTGGTTATTAAATTCAAAAACACAAGCAAATCGATATTTTTTGTGTGAAAATATTAAACAGTATGATTTTTTTTTTGTATTTTCAAGAGACTTGACCGTATTCAAATAAAATGTTTTTTTTGTGTTAATTAAAGCTTGTTATCTTTTTCTTATTCATTTATCAAGAAATAGCACACCCCACCATTACTTGATAAATGAGCATATACGTTTAGTTTGTGTAATCATGCTATTTATAAGATCATGTTAAATTTGTTATCATGACAAAGAATATCATGCCTACTAAAATTATAAATAAATTGAAATATAATCCAAAAAATAAAAATATAGAAAACAAAAGAAAGAAGATAACTACTCGTTGAAACACTTGGTGCAATAGATATTTCTTTAATTAGTCTCCTAGGGTTATTAATGATTAATCATTTATTATTAAAGTTTTTTTACTACTCACTTGGTGCAATAGATATTTCTTTAATTAGTCTCTCAGGTTTCCAACAAAATATTATACCTCTTCCTAATTAATCTTAAATCCGATCTAAAATTCAAACTTAAGTTCGATCTAAAATCAAAATATGAGTCTGGCCAAGCTGGTGTGCCCATATAAGTGAAAGCCCACTTTACTTAATATCATTTCCATGTAAAAATTTGGGTGCACTTTAGGCTCAATTTTTAATTTCTCAACTAATGTTATAAGCACTAAGAAAGTTTTATTTCTCTCTTACATTGGTAAAATATTCTAGAGTTTTAGGTTTCACCATAAATGTTAACTAAAAGTTCTATGAGATAAATTTTTTATTCACTCATAATTTATTTAAATAATGCTAGTGTTCCATATTAAAGAGCTTGTGTTGGAAATTAAATCTCAACTAAGTTTCAACCAATAAAATTAGTGGATCCTAATTTTACTTTGGCCTCAGATTAACTATGTTTTGAAAAAAATGTTTTCTTAATAATCCTCCACATAAATGAAAGTTATTTGACCAAATGAAAAATAAATCAAATACTTGTAGCGATATATATAGAGAGGTAGCTTTTGATTTTGAACATTTCTTAGTTAAAAACCATCAGATTTATTAGCTAAATGATGAATTTGATGTTTTGAACTAATTTGCTTTTATATAAACCAAGACAATTGTATTAACATGTTATCTATTGAAAGATTTCTTTTCACTATCACTATTGTATTCATTTTAGGGGTGAAGAATTACTTGTTCACGAGTCCTTTAGAGAATTCTATTTTTTTTTCTGAAGTTTTTTTTTTTTAATAATCTCATTTCTCACTCATACAAGTTATATTTCATTAAGAATACTCTGTTATACCCCACTTATTATATCAATATACGAAGATCATTAAATTAATATCTTACATTTTATCAAATTAAAGCTAACACTCATTTCATCATAGCAATATAATAATCAATGATTATCTCCTAACACTTTCTAGAGTGGTTTCACACTAATGTTTAATGATTATCATAGTAATATAATTAAAACTTTTAACCAAATCAAATATTATTGAATTTAATGTTTAAATTTTAAGTTTATTTGGTCTGTCAATGATCAGCAGCCTACATGTTAACGTGGGTGTCCTCATAGATTATTGTGTAGTTTGTGAAATATTGGATTCAAAGAAGAAATGTGACAAACCAACATGCAAAACAAATTAAGAAATGCATAAAACAGTGTCAGAAAGCGACCAGAGGTACCCTAAACAATTCATTAGGGTTCTTTAAGGGAGTAGAATACGCCCAGAGAAGTTGGCACGGAAACTCTAGAGGCCAGGCAGCCCACTTGCCCTTTATTTCTTTGTCACAACTTCATATCTGCCTATCATATGGTGAACGTGTCTTGAGGACCAATTGCTTGAAAAGGTGCTAATATTGAACCTGGTCAGAATTTGAACTCGATGAATGTTATTTAGGTTCAGTGAGTGAATGGCCATGAATTGTTTGCACGTTCTTATACATAATCACCAGCTTGCCGGCTTTATTTGATGTTTGGAAAATCTAGGAAAACGATGAGGATGAAATTAAAGATTCAAAAGGGACAAAATTGTTCTCTTCCTCCCATGTTTTTCACTTTCTAGCTAGATTCATGCTAGCTATATGCTTGAGTTGGGGTGCTGGATCAATACATAGACAGCAACACATTGGTGCCAGAAGGATACACAGAACCTTTTTCGAGTGATATATTTATACTCTTCGAATCTAAATAAGATCTATCTCGAATAAAAGAAAGGGAAAGGCTGGATCGACCAAGTCTCCCACCCATTCGGCCTAGTTTTGCGTCCGGGTTCACAATGTACGTATTGCTAGCTGCTGTTCCTATAAATGGTATGGATGTTGAGCCATACTGAGCTTATAAACATCTTGGATCAGTCATTTGGTACACGCTCAATGGTGCATAAATCAACTGTCCCCTAGAGTTCTCCTGAGCACTTCACTGGGACTCTTCAGAATGAATGAGCAATATCATGCACTCCCACTGAAGTGTTTGGGGGAACTCCTGGTGTCATTTGATGTCAATAATCAGCTAGTGACGAGCTCATAAAATTAGAAATAGGGATTTCTGTCACTCCCTGCTCCTCATAACCTATAGGTTGAAGTGTTTGAAATGTTTTCGGACACTCTTTTCTCTTGTAAAAGAAGTCAGACATTTTTTATCTCTTTCCTTACTAGTACTGATGTTATTATTCCATGCTGCTCTTTCTTTTCATAAATCATGCGCATGACTTCCTAGAAATTGAATCGAATATGCTGCAGGGAAGGGCTGATGCACCATTTTAAGGGATCGATTTAAAACCCTAGAGAAAACAAGATCGATTGTTCCAAAAGAAAGACCAGAAGGTTAGCTGAATTTATTTCTGTTATTTGACTGTGCCTTTAAGCTGATTTGCCGTCACATTTTTTGTGTATGTAGTAGCACAGCCACCGATCAAGCTCATGCTTTCAGCCCAGGGACAATTTCTTAATTATTATTATTATTATTATTATTACTATTATTATATATTAATTAATGTCAGACTTTCATTTAACTGTTTTAAAGTCTAGACATATATAGAATTAAGAGCACACCTTTTTGTGCTCAAGTTATCAGGCTGTAAAATTCTACACCCAGAACAATTTCTGGGAGACTTCTAAGCCATGACTTCATAATTTAGTGACATAAAGTGCTGAAAGAAGGCTGGGTACGGTAAAGGATATGCGAAGTTAAAAACTGAAAACAAGAAGACGATTGTGAGAGATATAATTTATTAATCGTTTCTCTCTAAGCTCTTATAGTTATTTTTTTATCTTTTATATTGATTAATAATACTGAATTACAAGGTTTTTATAGGTCTCAAGGACTTAAACTATTAAAAAAATAATAATCTAATAAGACTTCTAATTCACTAAGTCAACAAAAATTCCAATTAAATAATCTAACACAAATTCTAATAGAATTCCATGTTTTTTTACTATAATCTTTTGCCACAAACTTCGTCTTGTGCCTTTCAACTTCTTCTTTAGTATTCTTCTTTTCTCTATAGATCGACTTGATACCTATTGTTCTCTTTTCTTTAGATTTAGGAATCAAAATCCATGTATCATTCTTTTCAATCAATGCAATCTCCTTATTCATTGCAATTTTTAACTTTTCATCCTTTATTGCTTCTTCAGATATTTAGTAAGGTGATAATATAAAGTTACATCATCATCATTAGAATTAGTTACTTTATATATATTATCGAAACTCTTTATCACTTTTTGATGAGCTTGGTAGGCTTCCACTATTTGAACTTAAACTAGAAGAAAAGAAAGAAAATTAAGTTGAGCTTATTGGTGCTTGTAGCTATGTAGTTATAGGTTCTTGATGATCTTCATATATCTCATTCTTTTAATCAAGAACTAGTAAAAACTCATATTTCTCACATTCATCTACCTTTCAATCCCATGTTTTTTCTTCATTGAACTTAGCATCTCTACTAATCATCATCGTCCCTTTATTAGGGTTGTAATGCTTGTATCCTTTAGACTTTTTATCAGAACAAGATCATTATTTTGTTTTTGTCCTCTAGTTTGGTTCACACTTGATCGTGCACATAGCAAATGCTCCCATATATTTTAAAATAAGTAACACTTGGTTTTCTTCTATTCCATGTTTCTTGTGGAGTAATTCATTTCAAACTTTTAGTTAGACATCTATTTGAAAAGTAGACAACACAATCTACATCCTCATCCCAAAACTTTTTAGGCTTCTTATTTATTTTGAGCATATTTCTTGCCATATTAAGGAGGCTTTTATTCTTTCTCTGTACCACACTATTTTGTTATGCAGATTTAAGCATTGTTAAAAGTCTCTTTATTCCATTATTTTCACAAAACTTATTATAATTATTTGAACAAAATTCCCTTCTAGTGTTTATAAAATATTCAATTTCTTTTTCAATTAATGCCTTAAGCCTCTCAAAACAACTAAACACATTAGACTTTTCTTTTAATAAATATATCTAACTTCTCCTACTATAATGATCAATGAAAAGTAAAAAGTACAAGTTTTTCCAAATGAGTATGGTTTAATATGACCATAAACATAAGTATGTATCTCTTATAAGAGTATGGTTTAATATGACCATAAACATAAGTATGTATCTCTTATAAGAGTTTACTTGCTCTTGGTATAGACTCATTTGATAAGCTCTTGGAGAGTTTTTTGTCGAGTAAACATCCTTCACAAAATTAATTTGGATGTTAGATAGATGGTTGACCCTTTAACATGTCTTTTTGTGTCATCATCTTCAAGTTATCAAAGTTTTCTTGTAAGTCTCATCTGCTAAAGTCAAGTCTCATCCTTCACACATGTCTTTGGGCATTTAGACATATTTATCTCTATAATTAGAAAGAATATTATAGTCTAGATCATAGTTATCTTTGCAATCATAGATCAAAGTTATTGTTTAGGCAACTCCCTCTTTCTAAATTTGCTCTAGTAGGGATCAAAGATATTGTTTAGCTTGTTATTTAGAAGGTGTGAATTATTGCATGTCTTCAAAGTTCAAAGTTTAGAATGGAAAGTTTATAATATTTAAAATGTCAGATGCAAAGTGGATAAAAATAATTAGTATTTCTCTAAAATTATAAATATTAAGCATATATAAATGTATTTTGAGTCATTACATGAGGATCAAGTTTTCTACTTGGTCTCAAAAGGTCTATAAATTACCTAGTGACCACCTCAGGTGAAGATGGTGTAGGGGTTTACAAGAAATGGTTGGGGCACAAAATGACTACCATTATTAGGTAAACACATAGTTCATAGTTGGGCGTTTCACAAATCTGAACCCCGACTGAAAGTCATGAGGTAGACTGCTACTCCCCACCTAACTTAAAATTGGGTTTATTCAGGAAATTAAAATGAAATGATATTAATTCAAACCAAATGTTATGCATGAATTGAAAGTAAAATCCATGCGAAAGTTGTAAGAATGCATGTTAAAGTAGTAAAAATGCGTGTAAAAACAAACTGAAGAATAAACAATCAAACAAACAAAACTTAGTTCAGCAATGTCCCTAGTGGAGTCGCCATCTGTTGCGACGATGATTTTTTCACGCTCTGCGCCCCGCTATCCCCATATTTGGGGAGACAACGGCGCGTGGTGAAAATGAGGTGTGTTTTATAGTTGTGAAAATTACGACTATAATTATTAGGAGTCGCCACCTAGTATTATGGTCACTAGGAACCTAATGGTTTGCGAGAGTCTAGTTAAGGGAACTTGTTGTGCAAGGGGAAGATGCATTACCCCCATTGCACCCTACCTAAGGTAAACTTCATTGTTGTTTGATTATTTTTCTAATTTAAAAATTTTTACACTGTATTTTAAAAAAAACCATTTTTTTTGTTTACGGGTGTACTTAAATTATTTTTTGTCTAAGATAAAATTATTTTTTCCTTAAATCTATAGTTTTCTCTATTTTCTTGGGACAAAAGAGATATGATCGGGCTCTCGAAAACAACCAAAATTCCCTCATTGATTTTTCTACCAATGTCGACACCTTTTATTTTATTTTGGTTATTTTTGGATAGATTTTGGGGAGTAACCCAAAAATTAGGTCATGACAAGCTTTAAAAGAATAAAGTCTCATTTTTTCCATTATAGTAAATACAAGTTTTATTATATGCACTAAATGTTTAAAAATAATTGTAGTTTCATTAAATAGCATGATAAAATAACATGTACGTAGGGACAATACTCCACCTCTATTAAAAATGTTCTTGCATAAGAAGAAAAATCATCAAGATAACATATCCACATGCTTTTTTTAACAAAAAATAGATGATTAAATACCATACCAACTTCTAAGAATAAAAACGAACACCATTCATACTAGGTAAAAGACTCTTCATTTTGTCATAGAGCATATTTCCAAATATTTGGACATCTTAAAGGCTAACTTGAATAACTAAGATGAACTTACAAATCCTAGAGAGAACATACAATATCTTAGAAGCACCATAAATCTTGTAACATAAATAATGATCATATGTGCAAAATACTCCTATACTTTTCATGAATATGCTTTAGTGTGGCATCATACCGTGTACCTAACTCCATCCTTGGCTTTTATGATCTCTATGTTAAGATAATATGTCATTTTAGAATTAATGTTCTAGCTAAAAAAGAGTATTGTTGCTACCCAAATTTTGACCCACTTATTTTTAAAGTTTAAAAAAAAGACAAAAAAAATATAAAAAAGAGGAAAATCCAAAAATATCTTGTTACGGGGGCAAAATTGGACAAATTGAGAGTTTAATGGTCGATTTAGGGTTAAATCGTGAAAATCAGGAACCAAGGACCGAATAAGGAGATTGCGCAAAGCTAAGGTTGAAATTGAATTTTTGATGGGATAATTGCATATAAAAAGTTTAAATCTAATTGGGTGCAATTAAAGAATTTTTAAAGGACCAAATCATATTTTTTTTCCTTCCTAAAAAAAATGTTGAAATCTGCTTTTTTTTCAAAATAAAAAAGGAAACATGCACTGTCCCGGCATGCCTTTGCATTAAATTTTCAGGTGCGAGATCACAGCAAAACATATCAGTGTTGATCTTCTTCCCGAATTCGTCTCCATCACAAATCAAAATGTTTCCTAATCAATCGTGATTTCCTCCTTGATTTATCTCCATCAATATCGTTTTTTGATTCTCCTCCCTGTCTTCCTAATTCTCCATTGATTGCTATCGATATTGATACACTTTCCAAACGTTATGCATGGCCAAACTCGGGTCTTCTCTGCTATAAATAGCAGCGTGCACGGTGAAACAAGGGGGCGAAAAAAAGAGGAGAATAGAGAGGGGGGAATGAGCAGAAAGGGAGGAGGAGAAAGGAATTCACGTAGAACAGGGGGGAAAATAGAAAGTGAGCATGGAGAAGGGAAAACGTGGGGAAGGCTGAGAACAAAAAAAATGAAGAAGGAGCAGAGTGCAGAGAGAAGCAGAGGGGAGGAGAGAAAAAGATGCAGGGGGGGAGTGGCAGAGAAGAAAAAAAAGAAGAAGAAAAAAGGGGGGAGCAGGAGAAAACAAGAAAAACAGGGGAGGAGTTTATGTAGAGAGAGGACAGTAGAAAAAAAGAGGACAACAGAGAGGGATTTGAAACAGAGGGACGAGCAGAAAGGGGAAGGAAATTGAAAATAGAGGAGAGCATGAAAAACGGGAGTAGTGAGGAAACAAAGAAAAAATAGAACAGAAGAAGCAGAGGGAATACAAGTGAATTTTACACAAAACTTAATCCCTCTGCTTCATCTTCATCCTCTCGGTTTCCCTCTCTCTCTCTGTAAAACCAGAGAACTCTCTCTCTCCTACCCTCTCGGTTCATCAACACCAGTAGCCAACTGACAACCTTGCACCACCTCTGTCCACCTCCGTCCACACGCCAGTCATCCCAGATTTGGTCTCCGACGAGGCAAGCAAAGATAACAGAGCAGCAGCCCGTGACAGCAACGCCACCCCGTCACCTTCCGACGTCCACTCCGGCCACCACAGGCCACCATTTCCAACGCCACCACAACTAGAAAAACCATCTCGACGTCCTCTACACGAAGGTATTAACAGGTAAGCCATTCATCACACTCGAAAATCCCCATTTTTTACTGTTCATCGTCGTTTTCATGCAAAGTGTCCCGGTTACTGTTCATAAACAGTAACCGGGACAGGAAAAGAAAAAAAAAGAAAAAAAATAAAAATAGGGAAAATATATAAAAAATATATAAAAATATAATTTTGGAAAATATCTATAACAAAAATGTGGTTTTATGCATACGGCCAATACACTATCATATTTAAAAAAAAAAATCTTTTTGTATAAAAAATATATATTACCTTGGAATTTTAAAAAAAATGTATTTTAGCATGGATTTCGCAAAGAAAAATTTTTTTTCTTGCATTCTTGGATTTTACAACATGTTTGTAAAATCCAAAGGGTATTGGCCAATATTTCAAAAAAATATAAAATCTTATTTTTTGGGTAATTTATTATTCACCGTCGGTATTTGGATAAATAAATCCTAAAGGGGTTAATATCCAAAATTTTCAACGGGAATGATATGTTATTATTCACTGTTGGTATTTGGATAAATAAATCCTAAAGGGGTTAATATCCAAAATATTTGGCGGGAATAATATGATATTATTCACTGTTGGTGTTTGGATAATTAAATCCTAAAGGGTTAATATCCAAAATATTCGGCGGAGTAATATCCCATTTGCCATTTAATTAATATATGTTTTGAGTCATAACAAATCATAAGCAAACCAAACATCAAGCAGCTTACCTTAGGTAGGGCGTACTAGGAGTGCTAAAACCTTCCCTTTACGCAACTAGTCCCTTACCCTAGAATCTCTGAAAGACCAGTTTTAGATTTCCTAGTAACCATAATACTAGGTGGCGACTCCCTTTTTCACGAAAATAAAGATTAGACCCTCGACACATGAATTTTCCCCGCCCACTGGGGAAAGTCGCCACGACGCCGCAAACCAAATCATTTTTGGGGTGCGACAGAATGGCGACTCCACTGGGGACTTTGGACTAGGCTTGATAATTTTGTTTGTTTATAATATGTTGATTTTTTTGAATGATTTATATTTTAGCGTGCATCTTTACATTCTATCCTACATGACATATTGAATATGAAAAAATGTCTTATCATGCATCACCTTTACTATTTTTTAGGGCACACACAGTAAACTTTAAGTTAGGTGGGGGACTAGCAGCTTACCTATGACTTGAGTCAAGGTTGAAGTTTGTGTAAACCCCAACTCTTCGCTGAGTGTTTAGACTGGTAGTGATTGGTATACGTGCCATCCCGCTATCTGCTAAACCCCCATATCGCCTTTACGAGGGTGATCACTGGGACAGCAAGAGACCCTCCTTAGAGACCAAGTAGTAAACCTACCCCATGTCTCACGTACGAGAATTAGAACCAATCATTAAGGTGTATGTTCCCTCCATTTTTGTTTTGTATTAGGACAAACTCTTCTCGAAGCATTTTTGAATTTATGATTTTTGAGTGACACAGTGGCCATCACTTAGGAAATTTTCATTGTAGGGTTTAAGCAAAAATTAATTTTTTTTACGATCATGTGTCACACCTCGAAGGGCAAGTCTGCAAAAAAAAAAAATGCATATACATGCATTCCCACAGTTTGAAATAGGGCTCCCCCAATCTATCATCCTTTGAAAGGTCAAGAGTTTGACATTTGATATTGTTAAGGAAAATTCACACCCAAAGAAATATCATTCGAGTTTTTTTTCATAAGCCAGCGACAAAGCTTTTCCGCTTTCCAAGGAATTTAGTTGGGGCATATGCTCTGGTATTATCTGCATAATGTTAATGCATCATTAGTGGAGTCTAAGGAAATTCAGGTTTCATTTTAAGAAGCGCGGGTAGCTCATATACAAACCCATTGTCAGAAACCAGACATCAGTCAAAAAAGGTTATACAGTCCATTTAAGTATCATTGGATTTCTCTCCTGGTCACGGAGAGTGTGTTGTGGCAGTGTCAAAACAAGAAATTTATGTAGCCATGCACAGTAGACCACTTTATTTGGCGATCAAAGATAAAATATCCCGAGTGTGGGAACATAATATGGGACTGCTGAATCTATTCTGGTGTCTGAGAGTTTGAAGCATATGCACTGAAAGATTACATTGCTCAAGGAAGTGAAACTACCGCAAGAGAGTTTTCTCGTCGTCTAGCATGATTTGCGTACTTTGGTAATTTGTCTAGAGTGCTTTCTAGCGCGATGTCACTTTTATGTCCAATAAGAAAACATAAAAAAAAAAAAACACTCTTCAGGGAACCTTAAAAAATAGATCTTTCGCAACAACACCTGCACTTTGCATTAAGAATGAATGGTTGAATTTTAAAACACGTAAGAGATTGAACATAATTCATGAAATTAATAAGTTTGGGAACCCATTAAGGAGAAGCTTTAAGCCCTAAACATGGTTAATACAGAAAGCTTAGGATTGGGACTCTGGTCACACAAAAGGAAAGAGTAGATGTGATTATATTGCTTAGGGATTACATAGATATTTCTGCTGGGTCTTATAAGGATATGCCTAGATAGGATATGGATATCACAGTACAACAGGGAATCGCTAAAAAAGAAAAAATGCAAGTCGAAAAAGAAAAAAAAGGTAGAAAGGTTACCGTTGCCTTGGATTAGATACGAATATTGTAGTACATAGGTTATCGTTGGAAAAAGGTTGCAGACCGATTAAGCAAAAGCTAAAAAAAAAAAAGCCCATCAGGAAGTTTAGATCAAAATAAAGGCAAAAATTTCAAAACTAATGAATTGTGTTTTTAGGTAGTCAAAATCTCCAGAGGCATCAAACATATTAAAAAAAAAAAAACGAAAAGAGAATAGGAGGAGAAGAAAGGATAGAGTTTGTGTGGGCTTTAGGGTCTTTAAATAATGTTAGCTCTAAAGATAATGTTCCCCAAATATAGACATGTTAATGCAGCTCGGAACTCCATATATTCTTTTATGGATGGGTTTTTGAGCTACGATCAGATAAAAATGGTTCCAAAAGCTAAGACTTTACTTAGAACACCTATCTAAACTAATGGGAGAATTTAAGAAATAGAGTTCACACATCTAGGAAAGAAAAGAAATCAGTTTTGGATATTTCGACCACACTAGCTTCTATGTTGAGAATGAACTTCGAGCAAACTTACACATTGATATCAGAAATAACCCAGCTCATTATGGTTAAGTTGAACAGATGGAAACCCCTGTTACTATGGTTTTAAAAATTTCATCCGAAACCAGACTTATCCCCTGGGCATTCCAAACCGAAAAGAAGACCTTGAGGAGACTAGCAATCTTGATGGAGAAGTTTTCTATAAGAGGTGATCCGACGAGACTTTACTAAGAGGCCTAGATGAAGATGAAGCCAAAGATGCGTTACGAGAAGTCCATGAAGGGATTTGCTCAACGCATGCAAGTGGACATGATGGCTAAAAAAAAAAATACAAAGAGTTGATTATTTTGGGACGACACTAGAGAAGGATTGCATTGACTATGTCCGCAAGTGTCATAAATGACAAAATCAATGTCCCTTCGGCCCCTTTATTTCATTTGATATCTCCATGGCCTTTTTGCAATGTGGGGAATTGGTGTGATTGGGCCCATCAACCCAAAAGCCAACAATGATCATAGGTTCATTCTCATGACTACCAACTACTTTACAAATAGGGAGAAGCTGAGTCATTTGCTCATATAACAAAAAAAAATGGTCAAGAAATTCATTGAGAGAGATTTGATTTGTAGGTAGGAACCACCATCAAAGATTATAACTGATAATGCACAGAACATCAACGGGAAGTTAATAACAGAACTCTCAAATTCCTCACCTTATAGACTAAAGATGAAAGGTGTGGTAGAAGTTGTTAATAAGAATGTAAAAAAAAAATATTAATAGACACCGAACTAGATGAAGCAGAATGGGTAGAAGTCAGATATGAACAATTGAATTTGATCAACAAAAAGGCTAATTTGACATCATTAATTATACCTAAGAAGGATGGCCAAAACACATGACCAGAAGGTCTGACCTAAAAAATTCCAAGAAAGAGATCTGGTACTGAAGGAAATATTACTTGTACCAGGATGAGATCAGAGTCAATGGGCCCCCAACTACAAAGGTTTTTATGTGGTGAAGAATTTGTTTTCAGGAGGAGTTTTGCTATGGATGGAGAAGGATTTAGTTAGGCCTGTAGATTCTCACTCTATAAAAATCATACCTGATATTTCGGAACCTCCCAATCAATTCAGCCAGGAATTCTTATTACAAGAAATTGATGACTTAATGATAGGACAAGAAAGACTTACAAAAAAAAAAAAACATTGATCGGATTTACAGAATCCTTGACTTTAATAGTTTTTTTACTATCATTGAAAAGCCCGGTAGTCAAAGGCCAAAATGTGAATTTTGATAGAAATGCAACTAATTTCACATTAGCTTGGGGGCAAGAAACACAAGCAAATAATGATTCAGTGGAATTCATCAAATTCATAGCGACAATAAATATATATTGGTGACCAGTAGATGAATGAGGATCAGCTCAAGGCAGCATTGCTTAAGCAGAATATAATGGTTTAACAAATCTCAAACAACAGTTGAGATTAACATCGCATTTGAGGAGCACCTTCAGAAATATCAACTTATTCGCGGATTTGGTTGTCTCCAAAATATACTGTCGCATGAGTTGCATTGTTGATAAAGGTCGAAAAGTATATAGGCCACCAAGACTAATTGTGGGATAACTGATTTTGAAGCCCATCGACTCAAGGTTCAGTTCATAGTATGGACATGAGAAGAAAAACCTCATTAATGACAACATTAGAATTCTTCACATGGATTGAGGAAAATTTGTTTAGAAGAAATTGAGTCTACTGCAAAAAGTTTCAGATTGCATGATCACATTTGCAAAAATTCAAGGTTAATGAGGACATATGGAACTACAATTGATGAAAACTCCATGACTGATTGACAACCGAAGATGAAGTCAACATTTGGAAAGTCTTGCAATGATTTGTTAGCAGAACGCACACAAGTCCAAGAACTGTTATTGAAAGAATCAAATAAAATAGATGACTTGTTACACCCCTTCATGATGAATCAAACAACACCACGCTTGGGGGCATGGTCAGATTTTGAAAACAAAAAAGCAGCAAAGATCATCACAAATAGCCCATAATAAGCAATGCGCTTGCGTTGAGTGGATGAATGACTTATGACAAACTTCAATGAGCCATCCAGCCAGAGAAGCCTGCAAAGCTTTGGAGATTAGGCAAAGGCATCCTATGATAATGGAGCATTAGAGAAAGGGGACCTATGTTTTCAAAAAAGGTAACGAAAACATGCATGTTATATTATCATAGCACTAACCTGATAGGAAAGGTTTGATGAAAGTATGTCACCCTAAATTTGGGAAAATATGGAGAAGCAGAATCTCAGGTGAACGAAACCATAGAAGAGAATATGAATTGAGATCCAATGCTGCTTGATTCCTCGAGATGGGTAGGTCACCCAGAAAAATAAGACCACGCTAGCCGGGTAGGTCACCCAGAAAAATGAGACCATGCTAGCCGGGTCGGTCACCCAGAAAATGAGACCACGCTAGCCAGTTTTCTAAGACCACGCTAGCCGGGTAGGTCACCCAGAAAAATGAGACCACGCTAGCCGGTTTTCTAAGACCACGCTAGCCGGGTAGGTCACCCAGAAAAATGAGACCACGTTAACTTGGGTAGGTCACCTAGAAAAATGAGACCCTTCTAACTTGGGTAGGTCACCCAGAAAAATGAGACCCTTCTAACCGGGTAGGTCACCCAGAAAAATGAGACCACGTTAACTTGGGTAGGTCACCCAGAAAAATGAGACCCTTCTAACTTGGGTAGGTCACCTATAAAAATGAGACCCTTCTAACCGGGTAGGTCACCTATAAAAATGAGACCCTTCTAACCGGGTAGGTCACCCATAAAAATGAGACCCTTCTAACCGGGTAGGTCACCCAGAAAAATGAGACCATGTTAACTTGGGTAGGTCACCCAGAAAAATGAGACCCTTCTAACTTGGGTAGGTCACCCAGAAAAATGAGACCCTTCTAACCGGGTAGGTCACCTAGAAAAATGAGTCCCTTCTAACTACTAACTTGGGTAGGTCACCCAGAAAAATGAGACCCTTCTAACCGGGTAGGTCACCTAGAAAAATGAGTCCCTTCTAACTACTAACTTGGGTAGGTCACCCAGAAAAATGAGACCCTTCTAACCTGGTAGGTCACCCAGAAAAATGAGACCCTTATAACTTGGGTAGGTCACCCAGAAAAATGAGACCCTTCTAACTGGGCAGGTCACCCAGAAAAATAAGACCCTTCTAACTTGGGTAGGTCACTCAGAAAAATGAGACCCTTATAACTGCTAACTTGGGTAGGTCACCTAGAAAAATGAGACCCCCCTAACACTTCTAACCCGGGTAGGTCACCCGTCATAATGAGACCTGGGTAGGTCACCCGTCACCATTGAGACAGTCTCCACCATTCTAATTTTTTTTCTTTACAACACTTACTATTTAAAGTCCTTTACAAGACTTTAATCGTAAGCATTGTAAAGAGGGGGCATCTGTTGCTACCCAAATTTTGACCCACTTATTTTTATGTTTAAAAAAAAAAGACAAAAAAATATAAAAAAGAGGAAAATCCAAAAATATCTTGTTACGGGGGCAAAATTGGACAAATTGAGAGTTTAATGGTCGATTTAGGGTTAAATCGTGAAAATCAGGAACCATGGACCGGATAAGGAGATCACGCAAAGCTAAGGTTGAAATTGAATTTTTGATGGGATAATTGCATATAAAAAGTTTAAATCTAATTGGGTGCAATTAAAGAATTTTTAAAGGACCAAATCATATTTTTTTTCCTTCCTAAAAAAAATGTTGAAATCTGCTTTTTTTTCAAAAAAAAAAAAGGAAACATGCACTGTCCCGGCATGCCTTTGCATTAAATTTTCAGGTGCGAGATCACAGCAAAACATATCAGTGTTGATCTTCTTCCCGAATTCGTCTCCATCACATATCAAAATGTTTCCTAATCAATCGTGATTTCCTCCTTGATTTATCTCCATCAATATCGTTTTTTGATTCTCCTCCCTGTCTTCCTAATTCTCCATTGATTGCTATCGATATTGATACACTTTCCAAACGTTATGCATGGCCAAACTCGGGTCTTCTCTGCTATAAATAGCAGCGTGCACGGTGAAACAAGGGGGCGAAAAAAAGAGGAGAACAGAGAGGGGGGAATGAGCAGAAGGGGAGGAGGAGAAAGGAATTCACATGGAACAGGGGGGAAAATAGAAAGTGAGCATGGAGAAGGGAAAACGTGGGGAAGGCTGAGAACAAAAAAAATGAAGAAGGAGCAGAGTGCAGAGAGAAGCAGAGGGGAGGAGAGAAAAAAACGCAGGGGGGGAGTGGCAGAGAAGAAAAAAAAAGAAGAAGAAAAAAGGGGGGAGCAGGAGAAAACAAGAAAAATAGGGGAGGAGTTTATGTAGAGAAAGGACAGTAGAAAAAAAAAAGGACAACAGAGAGGGATTTGAAACAGAGGGACGAGCAGAAGGGGGAAGGAAATTGAAAACAGAGGAGAGCACGAAAAACGGGAGTAGTGAGGAAACAAAGAAAAAATAGAACAGAAGAAGCAGAGGGAATACAAGTGAATTTTACACAAAACTTAATCCCTCTGCTTCATCTTCATCCTCTCGGTTTCCCTCTCTCTCTCTGTAAAACCAGAGAACTCTCTCTCTCCTACCCTCTCGGTTCATCAACACCAGTAGCCAACTGACAACCTTGCACCACCTCTGTCCACCTCCGTCCACACGCCAGTCATCCCAGATTTGGTCTCCGACGAGGCAAGCAAAGATAACAGAGCAGCAGCCCGTGACAGCAACGCCACCCCGTCACCTTCCGACGTCCACTCCGGCCACCACAGGCCACCATTTCCAACGCCACCATGACCAGAAGAACCATCTTGACATCCTCTACACGAAGGTATTAACAGGTAAGCCATTCGTCACACTCGAAAATCCCCATTTTTACTGTTCATCGTCGTTTTCATGCAAAGTGTCCCGGTTACCGTTCATAAACAGTAACCTGGACGGGAAAAGAAAAAAAATAAAAAAAATAAAAATAGGGAAAATATATAAAAAATATAATTTTGGGAAATATCTATAACAAAAATGTGGTTTTATGCATACGGCCAATACATTATCATATTTAAAAAAAAAATCTTTTTGTTTAAAAAATATATATTACCTTGGAATTTTAAGAAAAATGTATTTTAGCATGGATTTCGCAAAGAAAAAAATTATTTCTTGAATTCTTGGATTTTACAACATGTTTGTAAAATCCAAAGGGTATTGGCCAATATTTCAAAAAAATATAAAATCTTGTTTTTTGGGTAATTTATTATTCACCGTCGGTATTTGGATAAATAAATCCTAAAGGGGTTAATATCCAAAATATTCCACGGGAATGATATGCTATTATTCACTGTTGGTGTCGTAACCCAATTTTGGGTCATTCCCCAAAACTACCCGAAAATAAAAAAATAAAAAAAATAAAGGGGTCTAGTGTCAGCAGGAAAATCGAGGTGAAATTTGGGATGTTTTCGAGAGCTCGATCGTATTTCTTTTGTACCCGAAAATAAAGGAAATCACATATTAAAGGTCAAAATAATTTATTATCAGATAAATCTGCGTAAAAACTAAGTCAAAAAAAAAATATAATTATATTTTTTACGGGCCAATTCGATCTAATTGTTGGTTTAAAATATAATTATATTTTGAGAATTAATTTAGGGTCCACTTGAAGGATTTAACTATACTTTAAATTGGTCAAGTTAATTCTACTAAGGGCTTCGTTAATAAGAAATCAAGTTTTTAAATTTAATTTGGTTTCAATTGATGAAATTGAAATTTTCGGAGGCCAATTTCATTTTTCCAAGTCAATTATGCGAAATTGGGGGCCGAATTGAATAAATTAAGAGTTTAATGGTCGATTGAGGGTTAAATCGCGAAAATCAGGAGCCAAGGACCAGATTAGAAAGTCGCGCGAAGCCAAGGTTGAGATTGAATTTTTGATGGGATTTAATTGCATTAAAATCAAGTTTAAACCCATTTGGGTGCAATTAAAGATTTTTTAAGGACCAAATCATATTTTTATCTTCTTTTGATTTTTTGAAATCTGCATTAAAAAAGAAACATGCACTGTTCCGGCGTGTGTGCATTTGAATTTTCAGGCGCATTGATCACAACGGATCAATCAAAAATTCTTCCTATACAAATCGTGATTTTCTTCCCAATTTCTTTCCATCAAAATCAACTCCCCGATTCTCCTCCCTTGTATTCCTAAGTCTCCGCTGATTGCTATCAATGTTGATACACTTTCCAAACGTTATGCATGGCCAAACTCGGGTCTTCTCTGCTATAAATAGCAGTGTGCACGGTGAAACAGAGAGGAGGAAGAGAGCAAGAAAAAACGCAGAAACAGAAGAAAAAAAACGAGAAACAGAGAGCAACGAAGACAGTGGAGTGAAAAAGAAACCACGGGAAAAAAAACAAGCATTTTGTTTCAATCAGCCCCGGCATCAACAGCTCTCTTTCCTTTTTCTTTTTCTTCTTTTTTTTTCCTCCCTCCCGGTCGTTCGACCGTCTTCTCTCTCTAAAACCAGAGAGCGTCTTCTCTCTCTCTCTCGGTGCAGCACTTCCAACCTTGACTCCGGCCACCTTGTGCCACCACTTCATCACCATCATTTCAGTCTTCACTCCAGCATCACAACCACCATCTCAGGCGAAGGCAGAGGCAACATCCATCGTCGTCTGCAACGTGACAGCAACGCCACCCGTCACCTTCCGACGTCCACTCCGGCCACCACAGGCCTCCATTTCCGACGAGACAACGACCAGAAGAACCACCTCGATCTCCTCTACACGAAGGTATTAACAGGTAAGCCATTCGTCACACTCGAAAATCCCCATTTTTACTGTTCATCGTCTTCATGCAAAGTGTCCCGGTTACTGTTCATAAACAGTAACCGGGACGGGAAAAGAAGAAAAGAAAAATAAATAAAAATAGGGAAAATATATAAAAATATAATTTTTTTTGGGAAATATCTATAACAAAAAATGTGGTTTTATGCATACGGCCAATACACTATCATTTTTTTTAAAAAAAAAAATTTGTTTTTGTTTCAAAAAAAAATATATATTATCTTGGGTTTTGAAGAGAAAAATGTGTTTTAGCATTGATTTTACAAAGAAAAAATCATTTCTTGCATTTTTTGGATTTTACAACATGTTTGTAAAATCCAAAGGGTATTGGCCAATATTCAAAAAAATATAAAAACTTTTTTTGGTGATTTGTATTATTCACTATCGGTATTTGGATAAATAAATCCTAAGGGTTTAATATCCAAAATATTCGGCGGGAATGATATACTATTATTCACTGTCGGTATTTGGATAAATAAATCCTAAGGGGTTTAATATCCAAAATATTCGGCAGGAATTATAATTTATTATTCACTATCGGTATTTGGATAAATAAATCCTAAGTGATTAATATCCAAAATATTCGGCGGGAATGATATATTATTATTCACTGTTGCTATTTGGATAAATAAATCCTAAGGGTTGATATCCAAAATATTCGGCGGGAATGATATCCCATTCGTCATTTAACCAACATTGTTTTGAGAGATCAAAATCATAACAAATCATAGCCAAACAAAAATACCAAGCAGCTTACCTTAGGTAGGGCGTACTAGGGGTGCTAAAACCTTCCCTTTACGCAACCAGTCCCTTACTCTAGAATCTCTGAAAGACCAGTTTAGATTTCCTAGTAGCCATAATACTAGGTGGCGACTCCCTTTTTCACGAAAATAAAGATTAGACCCCGACAACTGAATTCCCCGCGCACTGGGGAAAGTTGTCACAACGCCGCAAACCGAATTTATATTTTTGGGGTGCGACAGTTGGTATTTGGATAAATAAATCCTAAAGGGGTTAATATCCAAAATATTCAGCGGGAATAATATGATATTATTCACTGTCGGTGTTTGGATAATTAAATCCTAAAAGGTTAATATCCAAAATATTCGGCGGTGTAATATCCCATTTGCCATTTAATTAACATATGTTTTGAGTCATAACAAATCATAAGCAAACCAAATGTCAAGCAGCTTACCTTAGGTAGGGCGTACTAGGGGTGCTAAAACCTTCCCTTTACGCAACCAGTCCCTTACCTTAGAATCTCTGAAAGACCAGTTTTAGGTTTCCTAGTAACCATAATACTAGCTGGCGACTCCCTTTTTCACGAAAATAAAGATTAGACCCCCGACACATGAATTTTCCCCGCGCACTGAGGAAAGTCGCCACGACGCCGCAAACCAAATCATTTTTGGGGTGCGACAAGTATGATAAAGGTTTTTTTTCCATCGTCAAATGTAAAGATAAAGTACCAAAACATGATTTTAGAGATTTAAAAAGGAAATGTTTAATATGAAAAATCTACTTTAACCTATTATCACCGAGACCTTGATTAATAAAGTCTACAACTATAGATTATTGTAGCACCTATATATTCTCCATAATATAACTCTATTCATTATAAAATCAGCAATATACAATCGTATTTGAGTGTAAGAAGTAATCGTGACTAAACAAGGGCATCATCGATTATAGTCGTATAGAGAAAGTTTCTCAAATCTAAAATACCATTAGTTTTCCATCAGAGCAACTAGAATAAGAACTAGAGATATATTCATGGTTTCATAACCTTCTTTGAGCTCTACACATACCAAGGTGTTGGCCATTATAAAAGAACAATAATTTGATCAATATCCTTCTCCTATAAAAAAAAAAGCATGAACACGAGGAGCCCTAATAAATTATGCTTCTTTCACCATGACAATAGGAGTAACACTAAAAAGTGTCATGAATTAAAAACAAGATACAAAGATTGATTGGTAGAGGTTACCTCCAACAATTTATGATGAAAAAAAAACATAATGGAAACCATATCAAGGAAGGCAAATCTGCATACTTAATGAGTTATTTGAGATAATATAATGTGCTAATTAAATATAATAATTGTATCTTTATTTTTTAAATTTTTCAAGAAAATGGTACTATTTCACCATAAAATTCTCTATGACAAAATCTCTATTCAAATTCTCCAAGTCCATACAACAATATATCTTCGACCAAATCAAGGATCTTTCTCCATGTTGCCATTACCATTTATGTCCAAAAGGATCAAGGATCCTTATATAGATCTTTATGACCACTTATCTCGAAAATGGACCAGGGATCTTTCTCTAGTCTTTGTGACTAACAGAACATTTCCTTATAAAATACTTTTCAAATCACATACACAAAGTATATTATTTATTTTTATATCTTTTCTCATTACTAGACTGCTTTTCTTATATAGAAATATAATTAAACTTTCATCTTTCTCATCTTATATAGACACATTAAAAATATATATAAAAGGAAAATACTAATTTTCTCGTACAAACATTTCTATATAAAGTAACAATCTCGTTCAAGCATAGACAAATAAGACAAAATGTATACAAGTTTTTTCTCCTTTGATTTTGTTTGTCAAAGCTTTCCAAACATATTTATGTTAAATTCTTGAGGGGGGATCGATAATATACAAAATAATCTAGAAATTTAGGTAGGTCTAAATGAATAAAATTTCTCTCTCCTACCTCACACCCTTGGTTTGTGCAATCATGTATCATCGTATATTTCTATATGTTTTTCTAGGTTTGTAGAGTCATGAACATGATATTTGTTTCCACGCACCTTTTTAATGAAAATTATGAGCTATTTTATACTCCAATTATAACATTACTTGGTGTGTTGGTGTGTATTATATGTTTACTCAATTAATTACTAATTCCTTTATTCTATCAATTGATTTATTCAATAAAATTAGATAAAAGTTAGTTTTACTATTCAATTAGGTTCATTTTAAGAATCTAAATGGTTGACTAGTTTACCTTTCTAAATTTGATAATAGCCAATTTTATTATTCAATCCTTTCAAACGGTCAACTGATTTACTTTGCGATCTCAAGTGGTCGATCAATTTATACACATTAATATAAGACCTTTTAGATTATTGTTCCACTACCTTAGACTTCCATCCATGATTACGATGTCCTTAATATTTCTAACAATTGAACTTTAACATTTTTAATTTATGGTTAACAGCTTATAGGAGATGTCTACCTCAATATTTATAAATCTATATTGTAACATAACATTGTAATAGCCAATAACATAAGGCCTTTTCTATTTAAGGATGTAAAGTAAACTTAAGGAAAAATATAATTAAATGATCCAAAACCTAATACAAACCTCATGATCACGTGGTCATGCAACCCACAACAAAGAATGAGATCTGACCTCGGAAAGCTGAAATAGGTCTGATAGGAGTGTGACATAATAGAAACTTGCCCCAAGGCACCAACACTCTTGGAAGGAGTAGAATGAAGCCACGAAACCAGTTAATCTTTGATAAGTCAGATTTAGTCTCCAAGGGGTGTGGCGTGGTGGCAAAGGGCTTGAGATCTACACAGTAGGTCCTGAGTTCGAGTCAGGGCGTGCACTTCTTGTAAGAGCCTGAGACAGCCGGGGTTTTATTCACTCATCTGGGCCCACAAAGTGCGTTTTCCGGGGGGTGTGGTTTCCTCGAATCCAAAAAAAAAAGAACTAAAGAATGCAAGAATCACTCTCACACATTAAACTTAAAATGTTAGAAGTAATAATCATTAATAGCTACCGAAATTTTTCTAACATGAGTTTAAATAGTCTTTTAAAAACTAACCCAAAACCCTAAGTTGGAAAGCCCATGACTTAATCCAAACAAGACTTGGATCCTAGCTGAAAACAAAGTCTTAATTAAGCCTAAACAGGCCTTGGGTTGTAGTTAACAAAATTAAATAAAGCACATAAGGCTTGTTTTATATCTTCCATCAAGCCCATTAATCTCATATTGTAGCAGGATTCTTGTGGTTCCTTTGCTGTCCTCACTTCATAGCCCAAATAAGGTTATATTGGACCCCTTCTCCTCATGGATAAGATGTGCTAGGGTCTCCTCTTGATACTCCAATGGTTCTTGCAATTCTGACCTGGTTGAAACCTTTAAAACCAATGCACTCATTGCCTCTTTCAATGCCTTTGTCGTAGACCAGGTCGTTGGACCATTTGGAACATGTAATGGGTCATTGCTGGTGCTTCTGGATTGATATGCTTTATCCCCTCTCTCCTCGAAAAGATTCGACCTCGAATCAATATCTCTGTCAAACAATGTAAGATCAACAACATTAAAGGTAACATTAACACTATACTCACCTAGAAGATCAATTTTGTATGTGTTGTCATTTATTCTCTCCATAACCTGAAATGGACCATCACCACGAGGCTTTAATTTTGATTTCGTATGGTTAGGAAATCGTTCCTTTAGCATGTACATCCAAACCCAATCACTGGGTTGGAAAACAACTAGTTTACGTCCCTTATTTGCTTTAGAAGTGTAAAGTCTATTCTTTTTATCTATTTACAGTTGAACTCCTTCATGGAGTTGTCTCACCATCTTTGCCTTTTGTTCGCCATCTAAACTTACCCTTTCTTCACAAGGTAAAGCAATTAAACCCATAGGAGTTAATGGATTAAAACCATAAATAATTTCAAAAGGAGAAAAACCAGTGGTCGAATACACAGTTCTATTATAAGCAAACTCAACAAAAGGCAAACATTATTCCAAACTTTTCAAATTCTTTTGTATTACAACACGCAAAAGTTGAGATAATGTTCTATTGACTACCTCAGTTTGCTCATCTGTTTGAGGATGACATATTGAAAATAAAAATTTGGTTCCTAACTTTCCCCATAAGGTCTTCCAAAAGTAGCTAAGGAACTTAACATCATGATCTTACACTATACTCTTAGGAATGTAATGCAAACATACAATCTCCCTAAAGAACAAGTTTGCGATATGAGATGCATCATTTGTTTTATGACATGCAATGAAATGCGTAATTTTAGAAAACCTATCAACCATAATAAAAATAGAGTCTCTACCTTTCTTTGACCTAGGTAAACCTAAAATAAATTCCATAGAGATATCAACCCAAGGTTTAGTAGGCACAGGTAATGGTGTATAGAGACCATGTGGTTGTATTCTAGAGTTTGCCTTTTGACAAGCGATGCATTGTTCACAAATTCGTTGCACATCTCTTTTCATCTTTGACTAATAGAAATGCTCATATAATGCATCCAAGATTTTCACAACCCCAAAGTGACTCATTAAACCACTCCCATGTGCTTCATGAACAAGCAATTCATGCAAAGAACTAGTAGGAACACATAATCTATTCTCTTTGAACAAATAACCATCCATCAAATAAAACTTACCAAAAGCCGAATTTCCACATGCATTATAAATCTCAGCAAAGTCAGAATCGTTACTATACAATTCCTTCACATATTCAAAGCTTAGCAATCTAGTATTCATGGTGTGTAAAAGAACATACCTGCATGGAAATGCATTGACTACGATGTTCTCTTTGCCTTGCTTATACTTGATTACGTAAGGAAAAGTTTCAATGAATTCAACCCATTTTGCATGTGTTCTATTCAACTTACCTTGTCCTTTTAGATGTTTCAAGGACTCATGATCCAAATGGATTACAAACTTTTTTGGCCACAAGTAATGCTGCCATGTTTCAAGTGCTCTTACCAAGGCATAAAGTTCTTTGTTGTAAGTGGGATAGTTCAAGGTCGCTCCACTTAATTTCTCACTAAAATACATAATAGGTTTCCGATCCTTCATCAAAACAGCACTTATTCCTATTCCAAATGCATCACACTCTATTTCAAATGTTTTTGTAAAGTTAGGTAAAGCCAAAACAAGTGCAAAACATAATTTGTCTTTCAAAAGAACAAAAGTCAATTCTTGTTCCTCCTCCCATTTAAACCCAATTGACTTTTTAACAACTTCATTCAAGGGTGCAGCTATTGTACTAAAATCTTTTACAAAATGCCTATAAAAACTATCTAACCCATGAAAACTCCTTACCTTACTTACTAATTTGGGTGTAGGCCACTCCCGGATGGCCTTAACTTTCTTCTTGTCCATCTTGATATCCTATGCAGTTACAACATAGCCAAGAAACATATTTTTCTCCATGCAGAAGGCACACTTTTTAATATTAACATACAATTTCTCACTACACAACACACTAAGTACATTACACAAGTGATCAAAATGCTCAATTAAGTTCTTGTTATAGATCAGAATGTCATCAAAATACACAACCATAAACTTACCTATGAATGCACACAACACATGATTCATTAAACACATAAACGTACTTGGTGCATTTGTTAGTCCAAACAACATTACTAACCATTCATATAAACCATACTTAATCTTAAATGCAGTTTTCCACTTATCATCTTTTTTCATCCTAATCTGATGGTACTCACTTTCCAAGTCAATTTTAGAGAAAATGCAAGATCCATGTAACTCATCTAACATGTCATCGAGCCTAGGAATAGGGTGTCTATACTTTACTATTATGTTATTGATGGCTAGACAATTAACACACATCCTCTATGTTCTATATACACAAGTACCACGGGTACGACACACTGGCTCATACTCTCACGAATGTAGCCCTTTTCCATCAGCTCATCAACTTGCCTTTGAAGCTCTTTCATCTCCTCGGAATTACTTCTATATGTTGGTCGGTTAGGAATTGAAGCTCCATGCATGAAATCAATTTGATGCTCTATCCCTCGCAATGTTGGTAATCCGCTTGGAGTATCGTCAGAGAACACATCATCAAACTCCTGCAATAAAGAAAAAGCAACACTAGGCACAATATGATTAAGGTCATTAGTATTAAAGTAAGTCTCCTTGTACATAAGTAAAATCATTGGCTTGTTAGTGAAATATACAGATTTGACCTCACCCTCTCTAACATAAAAATTAGGTTGTTTCTTTAGTTTTTCCACACAATTCTCATCATTCTTCCTGACTTTCTTCTCTCCTTTTGTCTTACATCCACTCTCGGTCAGATTTGGGTGTTTTTGAGTAGTGGTTGAATGGTCTGATTTGTTTGGAGTGTTGACCGAATACTTGTTTGTGTTTGGATGGGTGGTCAAATGGGTTGTAGTGGTTTGGGTTTTGGCCGAATCTGATGGTCTTCTCTCCTCATGTTCCTCACCTTGATTTTCTCTTCCCATCGTCTCATGCTCACTTTTTAGCTTTATTTGATCATCATACACCTGTTTGGGTGTAAGAGGTACAAGAGTGATGATTTTACCATCTTTTACAATGATATATCTATTTTTAACCCCATCATAAATTGACTTCTTGTCATATTATCATGGTCTTCCCAACAAGATGTGACTTGCTTGCATTGGTACCACATCACACAAAACTTTATCAACATATTTCCCAATTGAAAATGGCACCACAACCTATTTATTCACTTTCACTTCTCTACTATCATTCAATAATTGCAATCTATATGGTTTAACATGCTTAACAGTACTCAAATTCAATTTACTAACAAGGGTGGTACTTCAAATATTAACACAACTTCCACTATCAATAATTAAACCACACACCTTACTTTGTAAGTAACAGCGTGTATGGAAGATGTTCTCTTTTTGTTGATTAGATTCATCTTCCTTGACCTGAACCTGAAGTGTGTGCCTTATAACCAAGGACTCCGCAACCAGTAATGCTAACTCATCTTCATCAGTATCCTCCAATAGTGGTGTCGCACGTCGCCGCGCGGCGTCCCCCTTCTTGGGAGATCTTTTAGTGTCTCACAATGGAGTTGTTGAGGAGTCGCCACCTGGCTGTTGAGGGTCGCTAGGAACACCCGATTGTACTGGTCTGATCAGAGATTCAAGGGTACGGGACTAGCTGCGTAAAGGGAAGGTATTAGAACCCCTAATACGCCTTACCTGAGATAAGCTGCATTGTCTACCTTGATGCGATTTTGAATGCTTCGACGAGTCGTACTTATTCAAATGAAAAAATGTTCTGATTTGCGAAAGAAATCGGTTGCTGCTCAAAATAATCCAGTGAATTTTATTGATTATTTCCAGATATGCAAATGCTAGCCTACTTGTAGTTTCTTCATTTACCACCTGAAATTAACCATTAATCCCTATGCATTAATTTCATGATTGATCGATTCATAAAAAAATCGACCACCGCTCAGAATAATACTGGCAATTTTGGTGGTTATTCCCGAATATGTAAATGTTAGCCTATGCGTAAATCCGGCAATTACTACCTAAAATTAATTGTTTAATTCTCATGAATTAATTTCATGATTTGTTTTAATATTAGCCAAATTTACAAGATTTAATAAACTTGTTATTAAATCTAGGATATATTTTGGAAAACACTTTTGCTGTATGCTAAGAAAACATATTTTTTAGTTTTATATTCTTTTTCATAACAAAAACAACATAAAAATAAAATACACCAACACACACACACACACATTCTCTTTTTTCTTTTTTCATTATGCTTTTACAAATAAAATACAACTCACACACACATTATTATTTTTTATTTTTCTCATTTACATTTCACAAATAATAGTTCAAATACAATAAATTCAAATAAAAACACATGAACATAAAGAAAAATACATAAAGCAAACAGGAACAGTCCTAGACAGTGGTGGCAATGGCTGGAAGGCTGGTGGCGCGTCAGCCCACGTGCCGCCATCGGTGAACAGTAAAGACAGGGGTGGCCGAATCTGACTTTTTTTATTTCTTCTCCTGCCGGCGGTGGCCTCCACGGCGACCTACAACACAAGAAAAAAAATAGAAAACAACACAATCATAACAGCTGGGTTCTCTCCTCTCGGTCCGTTCTTCCTCTTCTTCTTCTTTTTCTTCTTCTCCTCGTCGACGAGGGTGTCTCGAAGACCTGCAAAACAAAGCAAAAATCCACAAACAAAACACATAAAATCAAACCAAATTTCAGATCTATCCTTCTCGGCGTGTTCTTCTCGGTTTGTGCTCCTTCTACTTCTTCTTCTTCTTCAAGTGACTGGGATGCCGTGGAGGCTGGTTGGTTGGGAGGGAAGGCCGGAGGCAGAGGGGAAGGGTGAAAGTTGAGGAAGGAAAAAATGTGTGGTCGCCGGTGACTCCAAGCTACCTCGACAAGAAAAGATAAAAATAAGAAATGAAAAATGGAGGAGATGGCTGTGTTTGGAGTCAACTGGCTGGAGAAGAAAAAAACATGATCGTGGGGCTGCTTGGTTTGGCTGAGAGGGAGAAAAATGAGAGGAAAGTGAGAGTTTAAGGGGTTGGGGGCTAACTTTGGTGGCTGGTTGAAGAGAGGAAGGCTGGCATGAGAGAAGATGGTGTGAGGCCGTGGGTGAGCTTCTGTGGTGGCTAGTCGGTGAAGGCACGTTAGGATGGAAAGAAAAGGAAGTGAGGGCTGATGCCGAAGAGAGAAGTGAAGGGAAAATGAAGAGAGTGGGGCTGGTGGCTGGTTGCCGGAGCAGGGGCTGAAGGAAATCAAAATGGGGGAAATAAGGGCTGGGGGGCTGCAGCAGCTGCCAAGATGAGGGTTGCGGCTGCAGCCCCGAAAGTAAAGAAAAATTTAGGGTTAGGGTTTTTAGGGTTTTTAGTTGATGTATTTTTTTTTGTCCTTTTTAATTGTGGTGTTGCACTCTATTTATAGATTTTTTCAATGCCAAAATTCAAAATCAGCCCACAGCTTGCGCGTCTTTTCAATTTGGTCCTTGATTTCCAATTTGTGCGATTTGACCCTGCATTGACTGTTAAATTCTCAATTTGTTCAATTTTGCCCCCGTACCATGATAATTTTTGGATTTTGTATTTTTTATATTTTTTCCTTTTTTATATTTTTTTGTCTTTTTTCCGAAACATAAAAATAAATGGTCAAAATTTGGGTAGCAACAAGTGGCATGCCTGTCACTTTTCGATTCCATATCACCATCATCTCTAATCATCATTATTCTTGTTCAGACACTCCGAAGTATAATGTTCATGCCCTTGACACCTGAAACATTTAACATCACGAGCACGTTTAGGCTGAGTTTCAGATTTACTTTTGTCACAGGTAGGGACATGAACTTTAGCCATTGATGGTTCAGTTTTAGAAGGAACAAAGGATTTCAGCTGGACAATACTCTCTCTTCAGATTCTTCTTCCAAGATAATAAAGAACCCGAATTAAACCTTGGCCGAACATGTCCCTTCCTAAGTTATCTCTCCACCTTCGTAGCCATGTGCACCATGTCCTTTAGCTCCATATAGTGCTGTATCTCTACCACATTAGCAATGTCCCGATTCAACCCATTAAGAAATTTAGCCATCGTGACCTCTCTATCCTTAACAACATTGACCCGAATCATTGCTATCTTCATCTCTTTATGATATTCATCTACTTTCTTATAGCCTTGATTCAGACCTTAAAGCTTTAGGTATAGGTCTCTATAATAGTGATTTAGCACAAATCGTCTTTTCATTAAGACTTTAATATCCCCCAACTCTGAACGGGTCATTCCCCATTCCTCCTCCTACTAATTACAATCTAGTCCCACCAAATCATTGCATACTCTGTAAACTCAATCATCACCAATTTCTTTTTTTTTTTTTGTTCAGAATAGCTATGACAATCAAAAATACAATTTACCTTTTTCTCCCACTCCAAATAAGCCTTATGATCATTTTTACCTTGAAAGTTAGGATTTTTTAGTTTAATGTTGTCCTCATCCATATCTTCAAAATTCCCCATGCCATGGCAATTCAAATTCCTCCTAACTCTGTTTGGTCTAGACCTGTTTTCTTGGCCAACAGATGCAAAATCATAGTCATCTTTGCTCACATTTGCATTTTCATCAACATACGTTTTAAAATCATATTTGTTATTCCATATGGCCATACAGACTATATTTCCTCGACGATTAGCCCCATTATTTTATTGCTTTATCGAATTCACCTTATCTTTCAAATCTTTGTATGTCCTGGACAACTTAAGTTGTTGACCCATGGCTCGTAATTGGAATGCTGCGTTAGTATTTTGTGCCACTAATTTGTTGTTTTTAGACATCCTTTGAATCTGTAAAATTTAGTTAGTAGCAAAAAAAAATTCCTCACAACTCTCGTGTATCACACACACAAAAAAATCAAGGTTTTTCACTCTAAGAAGCTCACTATGCCTTTTACCTCATAACTCTCATGTATCACAAAAAAAAATCAAGGTTTTTCACTCTGATAAGCTCACTACGCCTTTTACCTCTCAACTTGCTTTCTTTTAGTTCTTTCAAAACTAAAATCAACAAATCAAATTCAGTAGCCTTCACAACGCACTCTAATTATGATTTTCAGACTCAAGATGCAATAAAAATACTGAAAACAAAGCAAAATAAAACTACGATTATGATGTCGCGAGTAGTAATGCAAATTCGTACGAATTGTGGACGATATGAAGACATAAAATAAAATAGAAGCAAATACTAGTGAAAACAATTACTTGACTCCTGGATATCCCAAAATAGAATAAAAATAGAGAATTGGACAAAACTAAATAGTAAGGATCACCTTTTGAGACCTGAGCAAAATCTAACTTCTTACGCTATTTTTACGTAATAGAATTGAAACCCAAACCAAACAACCTCGAAATGACCTCAAATTTAATATTTAGTATTTTAATACTAAACTAAAGACAATACTCCAATTATAAGTTGTTCTCATACTTCGAGGTACTCAACCCCTTTTGTGATAAAATTTCGGTAGAAATGAACTTCCAATTGAAAACTCTAGCACACGATATCCAAATTTAATATACCATGTGATATCAAACCCAAGACACAGAATGTAAAGTTTCAATTGATTCTAAAGTTTTTTTCTAAAGGTTCACTAAGGTAGTGTTTCTACGGCAGAAATGAATCTCAAAATAAAACCTCAAGAAATCAATATTAGAATAAGCCTAAATTTGACATATGATTCTATCTCAACCCTAATAGATGAAATATGAATTTTTAATTGACTCTGATGTGTTTTGCTTTTGTTTCCCCAGAGTAGTGTTTTTTGCGGTAAAATTTCAATGATTCGTCAAATTTCATCTAATGCATCTATCTCTATTTCTTTTCTTTTCTTTTTTGTTTTCTCATTTTTTTTCTTAATATATTGGAATGATGAGACATAAAAAGATGAAATATAACCTCTTTTTTTTTATTAGATGACGCTAACACAAAGAACAACGAGATGAATACAAATATTGGAAAACTTTAAGGAGCACTAAAAAAGACATGAAAATAATAGAATGATATGACCTTGTTTTGGGGCCTAGCTCTAATACAACTTGATGTGAACCTCGTGATCACGTGGTCACACAACCCACAACCAAGAATGAGATCTGATCCCGGAAAGTCGAAATAGGTCTGCTAAGAGTGTGATATAATGGAAACCTGCCCCAAGACACCAGCACTATTGGAATGAGTAGAATGACACCACGAAGCCAATTAATCTTTGATAAATCAGATTTAGTTCATTCAAGAGCTAAAGAATGCAAGAATCACTCTCAAACATAAAATTGAAAATTTTAGAAGTAATAATCATCAATAGCTACCAAAATTTTGCTAACATGAGTTTAAATAGTCTTTTAAAAACTAACCCTAATGGACCCCTTATGTGAACTTAAATGAGGTCCACTCAAAACTGACCCAAAACCCTAAGTTGGAAACCCATAACTTAATCCAAACAAACCTTAGATCCTATCTGAAAACAAAGTCTTAATTAAGCCCAAACAGGCCTTGGGTTGCAGCTAACAAAATTAAATAAATCCTATAAGGCTTGTTTTATAGTCTTCCATCAAGCCCATTAATCCTATGTTGTAGTAGGATTCTTGTGGCTCTTTTACTGCCCTCACTTCATGACCATTTAGAACATGTAATGGGTCCTTACTAGTGTTTCTACGTTGATCCATATCAATGCCTTTACTTATATTATTCATGATTACTACTAACATTTTAGTATAAGTCTAAATTATAACATTTTAAGAAATATTACACTTTAAAATGACCTAATAGTTAACTATATTGCAAGTATTATACAAAAATAAGATCCCTTTGGAATTAAGGACCAATATGCTGCTAAGAGGTACATGAAGATTTATTCATTTTAAATTTACCACACTTAAATAACACATAGTGGTTATCTTTAATTCTATTTAATTAATTCTACCCTTGATTGACTTTATAATTATAAGCTACTAATAAATTTAGTTTTTCTCAGAACATCTGATTCATTTCGATAACAATCTTCTCTCTCATCCTAAATCCAAGCATTAACCCTTATCTAAGGTAGCTAATCATGTTTCTTCAAAACGGGTGACAATCTTTAAACCAGGAAAACTCTCTCAATAATCCTAAACCGGGCACTAATCTATAAACTAAACCAGGACAACTAGCTCACATGTCCAAACTAAGCACTAGTCCTTAAACTAGGACAACTAGCTCCATATATAATTTAATATCACTAGTAGCAGAATTTTAATAATTTATTATTTTAAGATGTCTAGCACCAATCTAGAGCATTTACTCTAGTAGCTATTGTTGTATGGTTACACGATCTCACCTGTATCAACAAACAAACCATATGATTTTTTACATTCATTACTCGTCTCATCTAATATAATCAAAGTTGATGTATTTCATCTTAATCACCATTTTGAATTTTACTTGAATTGAAGTTTCTTTCCAAGTAATTAATAATCTCAGTCTAATTAACTAAAACACAATCCCCTAAACAAAAACAACTAATATGATTCACCTTTTATTTAAGATGGTCAAAACTCTTCCAAAGGTATACCTGCACCAATCCACATATAATTAAGTTTGTCTCTTGTTCAAACCACTTCAAAGGATTAAATTTCTAATTAATTGAGAACTCATTACTTCTTTATCCCTTCAAAATGGTCGTTACTACCTATAGTGAACACACCTATGTTTCTTTTTCTTTTAATCAATATTTTATGCTATTCCATCATTATTCAAATTCAATTACATCATAAAACAATAATTTCATAATATCCTCAAATGTGAATTAAACACTAATTCTCCAAATGGAATATTTTCAATTAAAATCAAATAACTTTATAATAACTTGTATAAATAGCATTAAAACATTTTACCAAATGATAATTAAATCTTTGAATGTCAACCAATCAAGAATTCCCAAATCTTTCTCTTTTCCTCACCATGTCATAACCCTCTCCTCACTTAATTCTAGCTGTAAAGATATCTAGATGCTCTCCCTCCTCAATCTTGTGTTTAATTTCATTAGTTTTTCTCAAAGAATTGCCCAAATTTTTTTTTTTTTTAATCTACTCTCTTCACACTCTTAACTAGCTATTTTCATAATAAAAAATGAAATTTCGGTTTGTCTTTTTATTTATTACGATCAATCAGTTGACCATCTGAGGTTTTTATATGAAGCAATCAATGTGTTCCTACCTAGTCTCCAATACCCTTTTAATTTAGTTTCATTTTTTTCAAGGTCTTTTATTTAAATTTTCTTAACTAAGGTTTACATAGAAGAAGTGTTTAATATATACTTCTAAATATTGAATGCGAGTAGAGATGGTAAAGAGTGGTGGTTATTTTACATGGAAAACGAAAGTATTGTCATGGTGGAGAGAGAGATGGTCATTGATTTGGGGCTAGATAGAGAGAGAGAGATAGATAGATGAGGGTTGTAGTGTTATTGTGAGTGTTTTTGACGGTAGAAAAAGGGGGAAACGAAGATTGAAAATGGTGAGGGTAGAGAGGAGAAAATGAGAGCAGAAAAAGAAAAAGAACTTTGAATTTAAATTTTGAATGAAGCCAGAGAAAATAAGAGGGGAAAAAAGAAAAATAAAAGGATCTTTAAATTTAAATTTTCTAACTTCAGTGTTTAGGATTGAAAACATATCATCAGTCAGTCAGGGGATTTAGGGGGTGTTTGGGAGAATGGTTGCGGTTGCTTTTTAAAGTACTTTTCGTTTAGAAATACATTAAAATAATATATATTTTTTTTATTTTTAAAAATTATTTTTGATATTAGCATATCAAAATGATCTAAAAAACACTAAAAAAATTTTATTTAAAATACAAAAAAAAAACAAATTTCACTAAAAAAACATGTTGGAACACTTGGAATGCAGTGCCAAACAATCACCTAAGCTGGTTCAACAACGTTGATTGAATACCTAACCCATGTCTCATTTTTGGTGAATATATTGTACCTTTGATGGTCAATATCCATGTCACATAATAATATTATAGCCAAACCAAACTCATCCACTTTCGTGGCGTAGTTGTTTTGGGCACAAATTTTTTTCATCTTACAATAAAGGGATTCAAACATTAATTATTATCTTTTGAACGTAGCATTTGACACTTTTGTACGAGGATGACTCCAAGCTTGTTGTCCAAAAATATCTAGTTATTGTACATACATGATGTGGTTTGTATTCGAGACAAAATTTGACAATAGAGAGGAGAAGTTCCTGAATTTTGACATTGCATAATAAATTGAACACGCTTAGATACAGTAAATATACAGTCACGAATAACATTTGCAATTCAAGAAATTATACTTAGATACAGAATTATTTTCTTCACTGTGTTAGTTTCCTAAGAAAATGTTAACTGTGCTGAAAAAACACTGAAGCTTTCAGCCCAGGACCCTTTCTTAATGGCAGCTACCTCTTGCATTATTCATTAATGATTTGAAATCCAGACGTGAAGAGAGAAAATAAGAGGCAGAAAGTTGCATGATTTCGACGCAAGTTTTGATCAACATCCTAATTAATTACGAAGGCAGATGTGATTAGTCATCATGTTGTAAAATCCTACAAAAAGACAATTTCATGCTAGACTTTTAAGCCATAACTTCATAATTTGGAGACAGAAAAACTACCTTCTCCGTTTTCTTCACCACCTGTCTGAGAGAAAACAAGAAGATAGCTAAGAAAACGAAAAAAGAAAAATTTATAGAAATATCTGGTAAAAGTTTTAACTGTGAATATAACAATGAAGTGACGATTCTACCCTTAAATTTGTGGGGTGAGTAGGAGTTTTGGAAGGGTGTTTTTGGATTTTTGATACCAGCCCGTTTCTTTGTTTTGGACGCGGCTGCTCTGCCACCATGTTTATTCGATCATTTTCTTTGTTTGAACAGAGGAGGAGAGAAAAGGATGGGGAATAGAATTCTAGAGAGAGTTGAGGAAGGGCGTCAAATTTACAAACAGGCTACAAATATCGAATTCTCTCGTTTGGACTAGTAACAGAGGGACTTATGTACCAAGGAGAATGGCATAGTGGCAAAGAGTTAAAAGATCTGCATAGCAAGTCTCAAGTTCGAGTCAAGATATGTATTTTTTATAAAAATTAGGATTTTACTTGTTTATCTAGCGCTATAAAATGCACTTTCTAAGAATGGGGTTTCGTTGTATCAAAAAAAAAGAGAGACCTATCATCTAAGAACTAAGACTTTTAATTAAAATTCTGTAGCGGACTATTTTATTCTGTTTTCAAACTTTCACGTTAAAGGGCTTTAGATTATTTTTTGCCTCTGCATTTGCATCAACATGAAGCATTCTTGCTTGAATTCTAGGATTGCTTTGTTTAATCCTTTCCATGGAATTCTCCTTATATGCATGAGCTTCAGCTTGGAAACTGCTACAGCAGCTACTTTTTTAAATGTGTCCGACAGACTTGCTTTACTAGACTTCAGGAAACTGATAGCTCAAGATCCACACAAAATCATGAGTTCATGGAATGATTCAATCCATTTCTGCAACTGGGTTGGTGTTTCATGCAGTTTATCTAATGGAAGAGTTGTAACCTTGAACCTGGAGTCTCAGAATTTAGTTGGCTCTATACCGCCTTCTATAGGAAATCTTACATATCTTAAAGGCATCAACCTGCGAAACAACAGTTTCCATGGTGAACTTCCTGAAGAGCTGGGTCGTCTATCGCGCTTGCAGCATTTCAATGTCACCTTCAATTTCTTTGGAGGGAGGATTCCAACTAATCTCACTTACTGCACAGAACTTACTGTATTAAATGTTGGTGGCAACAAGCTTACTGGGGAGATTCCACACCAGATTAGTTCGTTGACAAAGTTGGTCATCCTGAATTTTGGAGGTAATCAGTTTACAGGAAGCATCCCATCTGGGATAGGGAACCTTTCTTCTCTCCTTGCTCTAGGACTTCTACTGAATAATCTACGAGGAAGCATTCCAAATGAACTTGGCCAGCTAACTAGATTGGGTGTTTTTCAAGTTTATGGCAATTATTTGTCTGGTACGATTCCAGCTTCAGTTTTTAATATTTCTTCCATATACTACTTCTCTGTTACTCAAAACCAGCTGCATGGGCAGTTACCACCTAATGTAGGTGTGATTCTTCCTGCCCTGGAAGTATTTGCTGGGGGTGTTAACTATTTTACAGGACCCATACCTGTATCGCTGTCAAATGCTTCTGGACTTCAGATTCTTGATTTTGCTATAAATGGTCTCACTGGAGGCATTCCAAAAAATCTAGGAAGCTTGAAAAGTTTGGTTAGACTCAATTTTGATCAAAACAACCTTGGAAACGGGGAAGTAGATGGTTTGAGTTTTCTTAGTGTGTTGGCCAACTGCACCAGCCTAGAGGTGTTGGGTCTTTCACAAAATAATTTTGGAGGAGAATTGCACAACTCTATAGGGAACCTTTCAACCCAGTTACGAATTTTAACTTTGGGTCAGAATCTGATCCATGGAAACATACCGGTTGAGATTGAGAACCTCGTTAACTTGAGCTCCCTGGGATTGGAAGGTAACTACCTGACTGGCAGTGTTCCTGATATTATCGGAAAGCTGAAGAAATTAGAGGGTTTGCATTTGAACGTCAACAGATTCTCTGGATCAATCCCATCAGCCCTTGGTAACTTGACCAGATTGGCTAGGCTTTTCTTGGAGGAAAACAGATTCGGAGGAAACATACCTTCAAGTCTCGGAAACTGCAAAAGCCTGCAGAATCTGAACCTTTCGAGCAACAATCTGAACGGAACCATACCCAAAGAGGTTCTTGGTCTTTCATCTCTCTCAATTTCTTTGGTCATGTCTAATAATTCCTTGACTGGTTCCCTATCATTAGAAGTAGGTAACCTACAAAATCTCATGGAGTTGGACATATCAGGGAACAAATTGTCAGGTACAATTCCTAGTACCCTCGGAAGTTGTGTCAGTTTAGAACGCCTTCATTTAGAGAGGAACAAATTTGAAGGGCCGATTCCAGAATCTTTCAAGACTTTGAGAGGTTTGGAAGAACTAGATCTGTCAGAAAATAATTTAACTGGGAGGGTCCCTGGATTTCTCGCAGGGTTTTCAGCTTTCAGGCATCTCAATCTTTCTTATAATAATTTAGAGGGGGAAGTGTCAAGAGATGGTATATTTGCAAATGCAAGTGCCTTCTCAGTGGTTGGAAATGATAAGCTCTGTGGTGGTATCCCAGAGTTGCATTTACCTACATGCTCCAGGAAAAAACCCAGAGAACCTCTTTCCTTCAAGATAGTAATCCCAGCAACAATTGTAGCAATATTCATTTTTGTTCTATTGATCTCCCTGTCAATTTTTTATATCAGAAGAAAACTAAAAAGAAATTCCAACACACCTTCCCCTGAGGAGCAGCAAGTGGGTATTTCGTACTTGGATCTCGTAAAATCAACCAATGGATTCGCTGCTGAAAACTTGATTGGTTCTGGAAGTTTTGGTTCTGTATACAAAGGAATTCTTTTTGGCGAGGGAAGAATCGTTGCGATTAAGATTATAAACCTTCTTCAGAAAGGTGCTTCAAAAAGTTTCATTGATGAATGTAATGCTTTAAGAAGCATAAGGCATCGTAATCTCCCGAAGATCATCACTGTTTGCTCGTCTGTTGATCATCAAGGTAATGATTTCAAAGGTCTTGTTTTTGAGTTCATGTCTAATGGAAATCTAGACCAGTGGCTACATCCAACAACGGAGGAGCAGTTTCGAACTAGGAAATTGAGCTTTACTCAAAGACTGAATATTGCCTTTGATGTTGCTTCGGCTTTGGATTATCTCCATCACCACTGTGAAACCACAGTCGTTCACTGTGATCTAAAGCCAAGCAACGTGCTCCTTGATCACGATATGACAGCCCACGTTGGTGACTTTGGATAGCTAAATTGCTTTCTGAAGCATCCAGGAACCTCTCTATAAACCCAGCAATTTCTGCAACTTTAAAGGGCTCAATTGGCTACATCCCTCCAGGTATGGGTCTTAACCTGACTAATCGTCTTGAGCTCATGATTGCTACTTTTATCCCTATATCAGAACTCCTTTTGCACAACTTTCTGCTGAAAACTTTTCTAGCCTTCAAAAAAGTTGCTAAACTCTCTGAAACATTTTTCGGTGCATTACAATTCATCTGCTTTGTTTATCTTAGTGGCTATAGTTGAATTTCAAACGAGTCTCTCTCAAAATGATAGTATACTGCCACTTGCAGAGTATGGGATGACAGGAGAGGTTTCTGTACTTGGAGATATTTACAGCTATGGAATTCTACTGCTAGAGATGTTCACAGGAAAAAGACCTACCGATGACATGTTCAAAGGTGATGTGAATATTCACAAGTTTGCTGATATGGCTTTCTCTGCCAATGTCATGGCTATCATTGACCCATCGATGCTAGCTCAAGAAGAAATTCATGAGAATGAGATAGCTGAACATGGCATAGAAACAAGAGCAATAATCCACAATAATGATTTTCAAGCCAACAGGACTAGCAATATTGAGGAATGCCTGGTGTCTGTTATGGAAATCGGTCTCTCATGCTCTGACAAATCACCTGGGAAACGGATGGCGATGAACATAGTTGTGAATAAATTGCAAAGAATCAGAGACCTCGTTCTCTAGATCGATTAACAGGAAGGTAAGAAGGTTGCAGTAGATTTTCAATGATGATACTGTGAGCTCGTAGCTTGGGCATCTGGACTGTCAGCTTTGTTATTACGAGGTCAAAAACTCTCATGTTGTCATTATATTCCTACAACTGTGATATTTCTGTGTGCCTGACTATGATTGGAATCATCTAAGTTTCATTGTGTAGCCCACTTTACATTTCCTGAATATGATAATAATGATCCATCTAGTTGCTTGTTATTAATTTCTTGCCATTTCACTGCAGCAATAAACAGTGAAATGGCAAGCTTTTCTAATTCTTGAGGATTTTTTTTTTTAATTTTAAACTTTTTTTTTAAAATTATTTTTTAATATGGAGATTACTGAGTGTTGGATTTCTTTTTTTTTTTTTAATTTAATCTCCATGAAGTTATCTCAATCTACTTGCCTTGACTGTGAGTTTTGTGGGTTATTTTTGTCATTTTTTAATTATTTTTTTTTCTCAACTTCATCTTTCAATACTTAATTGATTAGGGATTGATTTTTAATTTTTTTTATTGAGTTATCATTATCTCATAATCCAAGTTACGAGTTTTCCATCTTAGCCAGATTAACTTAGTTTTTTTTATTTAATTGAATTTTTTTATCTAATTTAATCTTTTAACAATAGGTTTATTAGGAGTTAGTATTTATAATATTTTTTTAATTATCTTTATATAGATTTATTCTAGTCCCTTACAGCAATATTAATAGGTTAACTTGAGTTGACTCACGTTATTATTTTATTTTATTTTTTAAATTAATATTTCTACATTGAATTGATTGAGAATTTTGCTTTATTTTTTATGGAATTATCAAGGTGTTATGAACTAGGTGCAGTTAGGCCATTTGACTCAAGTTTTTTTTTTATCCATTTTCTATTTTTTAAATTTCATTCTCCAATATTAGATTGACTAAGAAATAAACTTGTCCTTTTGTATTTTGTAGTTTCATTCTTTAATATTAGATTGATTAAGAATTAAGTTTCATAATTTATCATGGTTTGCATTCTATGAGGTTATCTTGATCTTATGACATGAGTTATTAGTTTTGTTGGTTGACTGGGGTGGTTTTAGGTGTTATTTATTTTACTTGAGTTTTTTCTTAACCTAAATCTTCAATATTGAGTTGATTTCATTATCTTTTAGATTTATTTTCTATGAATTATCTTTTTCTCATTAACCAGGTTTGGTAGGTCAAATAAGTTGACTGGTTAAAATATACCACAATGATTTGACACTTCATTACAACAAATAACAATAAAATGTCTAGACTTTTTTAGTACTTTTTTAACTTTAAAATTAGGTTTTTTATCTTTCAATAATAGATTAACTAGGCATTGCATTTTATAATGGGGTCACATATTTTGCAAGTTAGTCGTTTTAATTCGAGTCAATTTTTTACCTTTTTTAATCAACTTTTTTCTTAATATTGGATGATTGGGAATTAAGTTTTGTATTTGTTTTTTTAGGGTTCTCATAATCTCCTAATGAAATTCACAAGCTTTACATTTTAGCTAGGCTGACTAAGGTTTTTTT
This sequence comes from Salix dunnii, assembly GCA_015731905.1. Classification (NCBI taxonomy): domain Eukaryota; kingdom Viridiplantae; phylum Streptophyta; class Magnoliopsida; order Malpighiales; family Salicaceae; genus Salix; species Salix dunnii. The sequence goes on from CM027674.1 coordinate 12,353,427, forward strand.
TTTTTCAATTCATCCCTTAACATTAGGTTAACTAAGAATTTGAATAAATATATTTTTTAAATATTCTTTTTATGGATTTATCCTACTCTTCGGCCACAGGTTTGATAGGTTTACTTGGGTCATTTTTCATTTATATTCTTATTTTTTTTCCATTTAATCTTTCTATATTAGGTGTATGATGAATTCAGATTCATAAAAAAGTTATTTGCTTTCTATAGAATTATCAGGAATTTTATTATTCATATTGTGGGTAAGGCTAATTGACTTAGGGATTTTTTGTCTTATTTTTAGTTTGTTTTGTTTTCAATTTTATCTTTTTATATTTATTTTAATGTGAATCAGGCTTTATAATTTATTTTGATTTATATTCATTGAGGTTATCTCGATCTCAAGACTTAGGTCATAGGTTTGTTTAGTTGACTCAGGTGGGTTTTTGTGTCATTTTTCTAATTAATTATTTTTAATTTCAACTTTTAATAGTAGATTTATATATAATTAAGCTTCATAATTTATTTTAATAAAAACATTACGCAACAATAAAGTTTTTTCAAGTCTCCTCCAATGATGTGATAATATCATAAAAAAAATGATATATACAAGTTGTTGTTAACTCATAAATAAATAAAATTGATAAGTGAGCATATATGTTTAGTATCATGCTATTTATAAGATCATGTTAAATTTGTTATCATGACAAAGACTATCATGCCTACTAAAATTATAAATAAATTGAAATATAATCTTAGCATGCACACTAATTATTCATATATCGTTGTAAAATTAAAACAAAACCAAAAAACAAAAATATAACTACTTGTTGAAACACTTGGTGCAATAAATATTTCTTTAATACATCTCTTAGGGTTATTAATGATTAATCATTTATTATTAAGGTTCCATTACTTCTCACTTGGTGCAATAGATATTTCTTTAATAAGTCTCTTAGAGTTCCAACAAAACATTATACCTCGTCCTAATTAATTTTAAGCCCGATCTAAAATCAAAGTATGAGTCAGGCCAAGCTAGTGTGCCCACATAAGTGAAAGCCCAATACCCACTTTACTTAATATCATTTCCCTACAAAAATTTGGGTGCTCTTTAAGATCAATTTTAATTTCTCAACTAACATTATAAACACTAAGAAAGTTTTATTTCTTTGTTATATTGGTAAAATATTCTAGAGTTTTAGGTTTCACCATAAATGTTAACTCAAAGTTCTATGAGATAATTTTTTTATTCACTCATAATTTATTTAAATAATGCTAGTGTTCCATATTAAAGAGCTTGTGTTGGAAATTAAATCTCAACTAAGTTTTTCAACCAAAAAAATGAGTGGATCCTAATTTTACTTTGGCCTCAGATTAACTATGTTTTGAAATAAATGTTTTCTTAATAATCCTCCACATAAATGAAAATTATTTGATCAAATGAAAAATAAATCAAATACTTGTAGAGATATATCTAGAGAGGTAGCTTTTGATTTTGTACATTTCTTAGTGAAATACTATTAGATTTATTAGCTAAATGATGAAAGTGATGTTTTGAACTAATTTGCTTTTATATAAACCAAGACAATTGTATTAACATGATTATCTATTGAGTTAACAGGTACGTCATTTGTCACACTAAAAAATTCACTATTTTCACTATTCATCGTCTCCAGTTTTGCCTACTATTCACTGCATGTGAACAGTAGGCTGGTCAAAGCCCAGCCCGATCGCCTAAGAAGCTGGGCTCCTAGCTGTCTGGCTAGAAGTCCAACCTGAGTGGGTTGAGCTCGGTTGACAACCAGCCCATTGAAAAAATAAAAACAATATAAAAAGAATACAGAATTTGCATAAAAAAATACTCTTTTTTAAAAGACAAAAAAAATATGTTGTTTTCATGCATACAGACAATACGCTTACATATTTAAAAAAAATTCTTTTTTCTAAAAAAAATTATTTCAGAGTTTAAATAAAAATGGTTTTAGCGTGGATTTCGTAAATAAAAATATCATTTTCTCATATTTTTGGATTTTACAACATGTTTGTAAAATCCAAAGGGTATTGGCCAATATTCCAAAAATATCAAAATCTTATTTTTTGGTGATTCATATTATTCACTGTTGATATTTGGATAAATAAATCCTAAAGAGCTTAATATCTAAAATATTGACAGGGATAATTCATTATTATTCACTATTTATATTTGGGTAAATAAATTATAAAGGGTTATTATCTAAAATACTAACCGAGATAATTCGTTGTTATTCATAGTAATTATTTGGATAGAAAAACCTTAAAGTGGTAAATATCTAAAATATTTTTACAGGAATAATATGTCATCATCATTTAACCAATATATTTTTGAAAGATCAATATCATAGCAAATCATAAGCAAACCAAAACACTAAACAGCTTACCTTAGGTGGGATATACTAGGGGTGCTAAAACCTTCCCTTTATGCAACCAGTCCCTTGCCTTAAAATTTCTGAAAGACCAGTTTTAGGTTTCCTATTAACCATACTACTAGGTGGTGACTCCCTTTTTCATGAAAATAAATATAAAATCTCGACATGAATTCCCCGCTCACGGGGAGGGCCATCGCGACGCGGTGCTCTCGTGGAGAGTGTGACAAAGATCATTAAATTAATATCTCACATTTTATCAAATTAAAGCTAACACTCATTCCATCATAGCAATATAATAATCAATTATTATCTCCAAACACTTTCTAAAGTGGTTTCACTTTAATGTTTAATGATTATCATAGCAATATTATCAAGGCAGAATCTACAAATGAAACACAACATCTGCAACCGTAAATCAAGGCAAAGACTCTGTCATTAATGTTACACTTGAGCATTAAATTCTGCAGAATGTTATTCCTTGAGGTTTTGAATTCTGTAGCTGTAATAGGAATACAATTAGCACTGAATATCCTGTCAATTATGTGTTTCCATAAGTGGCTCTTGTATCCTTGTATATATACCATGTAATACTGATGAGTGATATGAGAAGATGATTCACAAGTGCTTAAAATCCCTTTATGGTATTAGAGTACTTAAAATTCTAATGAATTATCGATCCAAAAGCATCACAATGTCTTAATCTTCCAATCAAAAGCCAACCCTCACCCTCAACACCCAACCCCCATCCTCCACAAATAAATCATTTGCTACTTTCAATATCACTGTATAAATCAATGAAAAATTAATCCCTTCCACTTTTCCACAATGGCGTGCTCAATTCGAAGCCCTCCTTATTAGGTACGATTTACTTGATTATGTTGAGGGAACACTTTGGTGCCCTACCTCCACTAAATCCACCACTGGTCAAATAAACAAAACCCACTAGGTCTGGCAGGATAAACTGATCCTGAGTGCCATTCTTGCCTCCACATCACCGACGATCACACCATTCATCTCTGCAGCCAAGACTTCTCATGAAGCTTGGAAAAAACTGAAAACACTATATGCTAGCCGATCAAGAACTTGAGCTATGCAATTGAAGAAGGAATTCACCTTGATTCAGCGTGGACATTTATCAATCACAAATTATCTTCATGCTATGAAAACCTTGGCTGACAAAATAGGCATCATCGATCATTCTATTTCAGATGACGATCTAACTCTCTATGTGATAAATGGCTTATTACCAGATTTTCAGGAGATTGTGGCCCCGATTCGAGCCCGAGAATCGCATTTAACCTTTGAGGAGCTACACGATCTATTAGTTGGGCATGAGGTGTATTTGCGGCGATTAGAAATAGCAACACAACAACTGGTAGCTTCGGCGAACTACACAAAGACGAAGCCCTATGGGTACACCCAAAACAGTGATCATAAGGATCTTACAGATCAAACACAGGCAGAAATCTTGGTGGAAGACAACGTGATGGACACCACTTCAACAATAACTCTGACATACCCAACAATTTTAATCGACACCACTAGCCAAAATGCCAAATTTGTGATCAATTTGGTCATATTATGAAGTCTTGTCCTCAATTTCACCTCCAAAATGTATCTGTCATTTCTATTATAGCATCCACCAGTAAAAACACCAATTGGTTACTTGATTCGGCAACCTTGCATAATGTAACGGGTGATCTTTCCAATCTATCTATTCATTCTGAATATGATGGAACTAACGAAGTAATATTTGGTGATGGTTCAAGTTTGGTAGTCTCCCATATTGGCTCTCAAAATTTACTAAATAGAATAATGTTTTTGTTGAACTTCATCCTTTTAATTTTCTTGTGAAGGACATGATCATAGGAGCAAAACTACTAAAAGGAGCATGTAACAATGGCATCTATACTTTTCTGAACTCGATGATGACACCTACAAAGGTTGCTAATGTGCATGAATGGACTTCCATTGATGGATGGCACAAGCATCTCGGACATCCTTCTCTTAAAATTGTTCATCAACTTGTTAAAAAAATTTCTCTTCCCATCTTATTGCAAAAAAAAATCATCCTTATATCACCCTTGTTCCATTAATAAAACACATCAACAACCCTTATGTACCACAAGTCTCAACAGCCATGAACCTTTTGAACTTATCTACACAAATGTGTGGGGTCTAACTAGCTATACTAGAATTGATGGCTCGTGATATTACCTTATTTTAGTTTATCACTATAAAATATATTATATTACATTATTTTAGTTGATCACTATACAAAATATATTCGGTTCTATCCTATGGCGACTAAATCTTGTGTTTCTTCCATTTTTTCATATTTTAAAAAGTTTGTTGAAACTTGTTTTCAAAAACAAATCAAAACACTATACTCCAACAATGACAGTGAGTTTATTGCCCTAAAATTGTTTCTCTTATGTCATGGCATAACTCATTACACCACTACCTCACACACACCCCAACAAAATGGTGTTTCTGAACGTCGTCATCATCATATTGTTGAAACAGGCCTTACACTACTTCAGGATGCCAATCTTGATCTTTCATATTGGCCTTATGCCTTGCAAACTCCATTTTACCTCATAAATCATCAACCCACACTACTCCTACACCACAGGTCACCTTTTGAGGCATTTTTCGGACAAACCCCAATTGAGCATTGAAACCACAGCATCTGCAACCATAAATCAAGGCACAGACTCTGTCATGAACGTTACATTTCAGCATTGAATTTTGTAGAACGTTATGCCTTAAGGTTTTGAATTCTATAGTTGTAATAGGAATACAATTAGCACTGAATATCTTGTCAATTATTTGTTTCCATAAGTGGCTCTTGTATCCTTGTATATATACCATGTAATACTGATGAGTAAAATGAGAAGATAACTCACAAAATTATATGAGTGTTTAAAATCCCTTTAAATATAATTAAAACTTATTAACCAAATCAAATATTATTGAACTTATTGTTTAAATTTTAAGTTTATTTGGTTTGTCAATGATTAGCAGGCTACATGTTAACGTGGGTGTACTCGTAGATTATGTTGTATTTTGGTTCCTATGGAAGCATGGAGATAAAAGTGAAATATTGGATTCAAAGAAGAAATGTGACAAACCAACATGCAAAACTTGTTAAGAAATGTATAAACTAGTGTCAAAAAGTGACCAAAGGTACCCTAAATAATTCATTAGAGTTCGTTAAGGGAGTAGAATATGCCTAGAGAAGTTGGCACGGAAACTCTAGGGGCCAGGCAGCCGACTTGCTCTTTATTTTTGTCACAACTTCATATCTGCCTATCATATGGTGAACGTGTCTTGAGGAATAACTACTTGAAGAGGTGCTAATATTGAACCTGGTCAAAATTTGGACTCGATGAATGTTATTTATGTTCAGTGAGTGAGTGGCCATGAATTGTTTGCACGTTCTTATACATAGTCACCAGCTTGCCGGCTTTATATGATGTTTGGAAAATCTAGGAAAAAGATGAGGATGGAATTAAAGATTCAAAAGGGACAAAATGGTTCTCCTCCTCCCATGTTTTCCAGGGACAAAATGGTTCTCTTTCTCCCATGTTTTCCACTTTCTAGCTAGATTCATGATAGCTATATGCTTGAGTTAGGGTGCTGGATCAATACAAAAACAACAACACATTGGTGCCAAAAAGATAGATAGAACCTTTTTCGAGTGATATATTTATAATCTTATAATCTAAATATGATCTATCTCGAATAAAAGAAAGGGAAAGGCTGGATCAACCAAGTCTCCCACCCATTCAGCCTAGTTTTGCGTCTGGGTTCACAATGTACGTATTGCTAGCTGTTGTTCCTATAAATGGTATGGCTGATGAGCCATACTGAGCATATAAACATCTTGGATCAGTCATTTAGTATAGGCTCAATGGTGCATAAATCAACTGTCCCCTAGAGTTCTGGACACTTCTTCGTCCTCATAATTGTTGAAATTCTTGGAACCAAGACTGCTGAAGGCAGAAGAACGAAGGTTGAAGTCCACAACAACTAAAGATTGAAGATTGAGGATTTCATAGCAAGCTTTAGAGTTAGATTAGAATTTATCTAGCAGTTTTATTTCCTAAATAAGATCAATGTTTGATCAAGAGTTTTAGCTTAAATGCAATTTCAATTCTAGTTTAGAAGTAAGAAACATAAGAAGTTGTAATCAAATTAGAATTCTTATGTAATTCCACAAGTTTTCATTATAAATAAGAGAAGGGGGATAGCAGTAAGCTCACCTTGATTCTGCCCTTGATATCAGAATTTTGCTCTTAATTGTTCTTCAGTGTTCTTTAGTTTTTATGCAATTCCAGATTTTAATTTGAACAGTACCTGTTCTTGATTCAATAAAATAGTGGAGTTGATTTTTTGTTGACTTTTGAGTTCTAGATTTTCTACAATTAGTATCAGAGCATTAAAGGTCTTAGTAGAGATTGTGTGAAACACGAGTGTCAAGGTGAGATATATAAAAGAGGAAATCAAAGCTAAAGGCTATTTTTGCAAAGAAAACAGAGATGGATTCTGCTGCCAATTTTCCTACAAAATCACCCTCATTCACAAGGGTGAATTATGGCATTTGGGCTGTGAAAATGGAAACTTATTTGAAGGCATTTGACTTATGGAAGTATGTAGAGAAAGACAAGCAACTAACCCCTCTTGGAAACAATCCAACCGTAGCTCAAACGAAGTTTTTTAATGAAGAAAGGGTTAAAGGATTCAAGGCACTTACTTGCATTCATAATGCAGTAAGTGAAGAGATTTTTACAAGAATCATGGCATGTAAAACTGCTGAAGAAACTTGGGATACACTAAAGGCTGAGTTCCAATGAGATGAGAGATCAAGGAAGATGCAAGTTTTAAACTTGAAAAGGCAATTTGAAGGATTAAAGATGAAAGAAACTGACACAATCAAAGACTTCTCCTCTCACATCTCAAATCTTGTGAATTGAGTGAGACTGTTGGGGGAAGAATCCCCTGATTCGAGAATTATGGTGAAAGTATTGGTGAGCTTACCTGAAAAATTTGAACATAAGATATGCTCCTTGGAAGACTTTAAAGATTTTGGTGAGATGAGCTTCCAAGAGCTTGTGAATGCACTGCAAGCTGTGGAATAAAGGCAAGCTTTCAGATCAGAAGGAACAACTGAAAATGCTCTAGTTGTTGTTTTTAAAGAGAAGAGTTGAATCAAGAACTTTTCCATAAATAATCAAACTAGAAAAGGAGAAAAAGGCAGAGACTGGAAACCACACAATCATCAATCGAGCAATTGGCATCATAATAATCAGATAAGAAGAGAAAAGAAAGAGTTTCCTGCATGCAAATATTGTCACAAGACAAATCATCATGAAGATTGGTGCTGGTTCAAGTAAGTGCAGTGTCGAAATTGAAATTAATTTGGACACATACAGAAGCTTTGCAAAAATAGAAAAGAAGAGGTAAAATAGGCTCAGGAAGAAGGAAACTTAGCAGTCAAGGATGAACATCTATTTATGGCTTTAATACAAGAGATGTTCAAAACAACAAAGGAGAAAGAATCAACTTGGCTTATTGACAGTGGGTGTTCTAACCACATGACAGCAGACCTCAGCATCTCTAGTAGCTTGGATAAAAGCTACAAATCAAGGGTGAAGATAGGTAATGGAGACTTTGTAAAAGTTAAAGGAAAAGGAGCAATTGCAGTAGAGACAAGGGAAGGTACAAAAACTCTAAACAATATTTTGTATATGCCTCATATAAATCAAAATTTAGTTAGTGTGGGGCAGTTAATGGAGTCAGGCTACTAATTACTCTTTGATGATGGAGTGTGTATCATTAAAGGAAAAAAAAAGGATACTCTTATTGTGTGCAAAAATGACAAATAGATGTTTCAATGCTAACTTGAATGAGATATGTTGGACTGCTAACATATGCAAGGATGATGAATCAATTCTTTGGCACAAAAGGTTGGGACACTATAACTATGTTGCATTAACCAAAATGGTTGACTTACAGATGGCACGCGGGTTACCTCAAATACATGATCAAGGTATTTTTTGTGAGGCTTGTCAATTAGGAAAACAAACAAAAGTTGCTTTCACTAATTCTGAATTCAGAGCCACATCTAAGTTACAGCTCATACACACAAATGTGTGTGGGCCAATGCATTGTGAATCCTTGAATGGATCAAAGTATTTTTTACTATTTGTAGATGATTACAGCAGGTATTGTTGGGTTTATTTTCTAAAAAACAAGGTTGATGTGTCTGCTATGTTTTTTATGTTCAAGGTAGAAGTGGAACTAGAAACTGGACATAAAGTGAAGGTTACAAGGTCTGATAATGGAGGAGAATATACCTCTCAACAGCTGGAAGGTTACTTGGTGAAAGAAGGGATCAAACACCAGTTAACAATGCCCTACACACCACAACAAAATGGGATAAGTGAAAGCAAAAACAGAACCTTGATGAAAATGGCAAGGTGCTTGATGTATGAAGAGAAGATGCTCTTGAAGTTTTGGGCAGAGGCTGTAAACACAGCAACATACATTAAAAATCGAGTGACCTCAAGAGTTTTGGATGGTAAAACTCCCTATGAACTCTGGTATGGTGTTAAACCCAATGTTGAGCATTTAAAAGTGTTTGGAAGCATTTGCTATGTTTTGATACATGATGCCAACCGAAAGAAACTAGACAAAAAGGCTGATATAAGAGTACTGATAGGCTATATTTCAAAGTTTAAAGCCTATAGAATTTATGATGTAATTGCTAAGAAGGTTACAATTGCAAGAAATGTCAAGTTTGTAGAAAATGTCGCATGGAATTGGGAGAATTCGATAGTCAATTGTGCAGACTAGATTCATCATGATAAACTCGAAAATGAAGATAATATAGATGAGTAACCAGTAAGGGGGGCAAGATCCTTAGCTGACATTTACAGTAGGTGTTCTATGGTTGAGGCAGAACTAGTGGAACAAGAGGCACTAAAATCACAGGTATGGGTGACAGCAATGCAGGAGGAGCTTGATATGATTGAAAAAATCCATACATAGATGCTAGTAGACAGACTTGCAAACAAGAAGACAATTGGAGAAAAATGAATATTTAAAACAAAGTTGAATGCTGATGGAAGTATCCATAAACACAAGGCAAGACTGGTAGTAAAAGGCTATGCTCAGGAGGTTGGAATTGACTACACAGACACTTTTGCTCCAGTTTCTGAGCATGATACAATGAAACTCTTGCTTGCTTTAACTACTCAACATGGCTGGTATGTGTTTCAATTGGATGTTAAATTTGCCTTCTTGATTGGTGTGTTGAATGAAGAGATTTACATTAAGCAACCAACAGGATTTGATAATCAAAACTCAAACCAAGTATATCTACTGAAAAAGGCTCTTTATGGCCTCAAACAAGCACCTAGAGCTTAGTATAGTAGACTTGATGATCATTCGCTAAGCTTGGGGTTTGAAAGAAGCATCAGTGAAGTAACATTATATGTGAAACATGTGGATGAACATGTACTAATAGTTTCAGTGTATGTAGATGATCTTCTAATTACTTGGAGATAAAGAGTAACTGATAGAAGAATTCAAAGCAAACATGAAAACTACATTTGAAATGAATGAGCTGGGTTTGATTTCATACTTCTTAGGCATGGAAGTAACTCAGTCAAAACAAAGATTTTTTCTATGTCAAAAGACCTTTGTTCAGAAGATCTTGAACAACTTTGCAATGATAAATTGCAAACCAGTTTCTACTCCTATGATACTAGAACTAAAACTAACCGAGGATGATGGAGCATCAGATGGGAAGACATATAGAAGCTTGATTGGAAGCTTGTTATACTTAACCATCACACGATCAGACATACTATTCATTGTTAACTATTTGTCTAGATTCATGTAGGAGCCAAGTCAAATACATTTCATGGAAGCCAAGAGAGTTCTAAGGTACTTGCAGGGGACTAAAGACCTAGGCATGCATTTTGTGAAATTCAACCATAACAAGCTTATTGGATTCACTGACAGTGATTGGGGGGGGAAGTGATGAAGGCATGATGAGTACCTCAAGCTACTGCTTTGCTATAAGAAATAATGTATTTAGTTGGCTTTCTAAGAAACAATCAATGGTGGCACACTCCACGGCAGAAGCAGAATACATTGCTGCATATGTGCAGCTAAGCAAACGATATGGCTAAGGAAGATGCTAAAGGATCTTGATTGTTGTTAATCAACTCCTACAGAATTGCTATGTGACAATATGTCAGCCATAACTATTTCTAAGAATGCAGTGTTCCATGATAAAACTAAGCACATGAAGATTAAGTTCCATGCACTAAGACAGTTCCAATAGGAAGGGGAATTAGAAATGAAATATTGCACTTCAAGTGATCAACTGGGTGACTTGTATACCAAGCCCCTAGCCAAAGGAAGATTCGAAGAGCTAAGGGAAAAGATTGGTATGAGCAGTCTTGGATCCAAGGAGGAGTGTTGAAATTCCTGGAACCAAGACTGCTGAAGGCAAAAGAACGAAGGTTGAAGTCCACAACAACTAAAGATTGAAGATTGAGGATTTCATAGCAAGCGTTAGAGTTAGATTAGAATTTATCTAGCATTTTTATTTCCTAAATAAGATCAATGTTTGATCAAGAGTTTTAGCTTAAATCCAATTTCAATTCTAGTTTAGAAGTAAGAAACATAAGAAGTTGTAATCAAATTAGAACTCTTATGTAATTCCACAAGTTTTCATTATAAATAAGAGAAGAGGGATGACAGTAACCTCACCTTGATTATGCCCTTGATATCAGAATTTTGCTCTCAATTGTTCTTCAGTGTTCTTCAGTTTTTGTGCAATTCCATATTTTAATTTGAATAGTACCTGTTCTTGATTCAATAAAACAGTGGAGTTGATTTTTTGTTGACTTTTGAGTTCTAGATTTCCTACAATAATTACCTATAGGTTGAAATGTTTTCGGACACTCTTTTCTCTTGTAAAAGAAGTCAGACAATTTTGAGTTCTTTCCTTACTAGCACTGATGTTATTATTCCATGCTGTTCTTTGTTTTCCATAAATCATGCTCATGTCTACCTAGAAATTGAATCGAATATGCTGCAGGGAAAGGCTGATGCACCATTTTAAGGGATATCGATTCAAAACCCTAGAGAAAACAAGATTGATTGATGCAAAAGAAAGACAAGAAGGTTAGCTGAATTTATTTCTGTTATTTCACTGTCCCCTTAAGCTGATTTTTTTGTGTATGTAGCAGCTCAGCCACCGATCAAGCTGATGCTTTCAGCCCAGGGACAATTTCTTAATTATTATTATTATATAGTAATTAATATTGTCAGACTTTCACTTAACTGTTTTAAAGTCTAGACATAGAATTAAGAGCAAAAAGTTGCACGGTTCTGATGCTACTTTTTTTTTATCAGTAGCCTAATTAAATTCAAAGGCAGACGTGATCTGTAAGCTCACCATATGAATTTTTGTAATCCAAGTTGCTCTAAACTTTCCAGGCCACAACTAGATGTTAGTCCTCTTTATATTTTTAGCACAAACTTTTTTGTGCTCAAGTTATCAGGCTGTAAAATTCTACACCCAGAACAGTTTCTGGGAGACTTTTAAGCCATGACTTCATAATTTGGTGACATAAAGTGCTGGAAGAAGGATGGGTACGGTAGAGGATATGCGAAGTTAAAAACTGAAAACAAGAAGACGATTGTGAGAAAGAAATATTTTATTAATCGTTTCTCTCTAAGCTCTTATAGTTATTTTTTATCTTTTATATTGATTAATAATACTGAATTACAAGGTTTTTATAGGTGTCAAGGACTTAAACTATTATAAAAAAAAATAATCTAATAAGACTTCTAATTCACTAATTCAACAAAAATTCCAATTAAATAATCTAACACAAATCCTTTATAATCAAGGTTTCCTACATTAGCTAGGATTTTATCTAACAATCCATCCCTTAAATTGATGTTCTTCAACAATAAAGGATTCTTCTTTGATCTTGTCATGAACATTCATTTTTCATCAATGGTCTTGTCTTTTTACTTTATAACTTATAAGTTGCTCATTTTTCAAGACTCCTCTAGCAAACCATTTAGAAATTAAATGCTGGTTTTTAAAGAGAGAAAGGCACTGTAGGGGAGAGACAAAGAGAGAGAGAGAGAGAGAGAGGGAGAGGAAATTGCAGGGGGGAGAGAGAGAAAAGTTAGAGATGGAGCTACCAGAGATGGAGAAGAACAATTGAGAAAGATGGAGGTGTGGCAGTCGGTGGTGAGAGTTTTTAGCCACGACCATTCCTGCAATTTCCAGTCCCCATCGTCCTTGTTTTTTGCAAATACTCTGTGTGTTTTTTCTCCAATTTTTATGGTTTTTCCTCCAATTTTTATGGTTTTTCCTCCGTGATTGTCCTCCCGTTTGTGTTCAATCCTCCACCTTTTTACAGGCTCATTTGTGCAATTTGAACTACGGGGGGTGTTCAGGAATGGGATATTGTGTGTGGGAGTGGGCTGCAAGTCATGGCAAAGCATGGGTGCAGCATAGCTTCCGGTGAGACTAAATAATTTTTTTTTTTAAGAATATAAAATAGACTGACAAAATGAATGGTTACAAAAAGAGTTTTTTGACAGGAAAAATAATGTTTTTATCTTCAATTTTGGTTCCCAATTTCACTTGAAAAGTTTTGTCACCAAAAATTTTGATTTTTTCAATTTAATCCAAATTAGGCTTCCAAACTTAATTTCTCATTAATTAAGCCCTTAATAAAATTAATTTGACTCATTTAAAGTATAATTAAGCCCTTATGGTTAATTAAATCCTTCAATCGGGCTCTCAATCAATTCTAAAGCATAATTACATTTTAAATTGACCGACGATTAAATCAAATTGGCCCATAAAAAATATATTTATATCTTTCAACTTAACTTTTACACAGATTTATCCAATAATAAATTATTTTAGCCTTGCATCTTCATTTTTCTTCATTTCAGGACAAAAAAGAGGTACGATCAGGCTTTCAAAAATGTTCAAAATTTCACCTTGATTTTTCTACCGACACCAATTTTTTTTATTTTATTTTTGTTATTTTTTAATATATTTTTTGGAATAACCCAAAAATGAGGTTATCACAACCTTAATGATTTTGAAAATTAAATTTTACTTTCCGTTCAACTTAAAAATTAAAACAATATAAGAAAATAATAGAATACAAATACACAAATATCATATAACCAATGAAAATATATATTCGATCTCTTGCCCTTTCTCAGTTAAAGCTTTATACCCAGTGAAAATTCAATGTTTTTCTAGAGTTTTTAAGAATCCCTCGAGGAGAGAGATGCGAAGAAGCAATCGCGGCTTCAACTGGCTTCGACGCCGAGTCTCACTTCACCCTTGTCTGCCATTATGGAGTGCAGCTTATCTTCCTATTTCGTCGAAGATTTTGGCCCTATCAGAGAAAAAGAAAACCCCCTTTCTTCCTACCCAGTGTTCGAGTGCCTTTCTCTCGGAGATCGATCATGCTGTCTAGTTTACGGATGGTTTTCTTTATGATGCTGATTCAATGGTCTGTGGGTCGCTATGCCATCATGATAAAGGAGCCCAGTGGGTGATTGTCTCGACCCAGAGCCAGCAGGAGAGAGATAGGGTTGGCTTGTTGAGATGGTGAAAGCGTCACAATGCATTTGAGATATGTTTCGATAAAGCATCTTACTAATCAATGCTTTGGAGCTGATTAATCTTTTCTTTTCTTATTTTTCCATTTTTCAAAATTTTTCTAAATATTTGACACTAAAAGCAAGTCTAAGTAGGGGAGAGATCTCGATAGGCAAAGTTAAATTTTTTAAATTTTAGTTATTTTTATTCAATTTAATGTCTTCAACAGGAGAGGTATTTTGCCTCTTCTTTAGTCAAGAAGATATTTTCACAGATGATCGATGCAGAGCCAAAAAATAAAAAAAAAATCATTGAAATTATACTGTTACAACAACAATCAACATAACTATAACAACGAAAACAAAAATACAACAATGAAACACACAATAATATAGCAGAGGGAGATGGGGGGCAACAAAGAGGAAGAAGATTTAGAAAAGAGGAAAAGAGAAGAAATGGGTGTGGGGGGGCTAGAGGGGAGTGGACGGGTGGGGGGGTAACGGCTAGAGATGAGTGGAGAAAGAAGATAGGGTTTTTAAGTTTAAAGAGATAACGGGGTCGAGGTTTTATAATAACAATAATTATTAATTATAATTATTATTATAAAAAAGGGAATGTGGTGGGGGTTTTTATAATAATAATTAATCATTATTATTAATTATAATAGTAATAGTTAGCATAAAAAAAGGGGTATTAATTTGTAATTAATTTGATTGAATTATTTGTAATGAAATGTATTTTAGTTAATTATGTTTGAGCTTATTGGTTATTTGTTAATGTGTTCATTTTTTTTAAGCTTTTCTAACACTCGAAGACAATAAGTAACATTAATTAATTTCAAATACAGCCATAAAAAAACATGCAATTACTTGAAAAACATACAATAAGTAGCTTAAATTTCAAATATTATTTTTTTAATTATATTTAAATTTATTTTTTCAATTAAAATATAATTAAAATAATAATAATTTTATTGTTGGAGGGTTTTTCAAAAGCAATTTTTTAATTATATAATTTACTCCTATTAATTATATAATAAACTTTATACAAAATAATTGAACTTTATTTTAAATAATATAAAAAATAACTCTTCAAAATGACTTTTATTATTGAAATATACCTTAAAAAAATTATATATATACCATTTAAAATATTATTTTACAGATTTAATTTTCCAAAATAACTTTTATTGTTATACTTGCTCTGAGTATACTCATTTCAGGATGCAACACGGTCGGAGGCTATCAATCAAGATTCTTTTGATGCTTGCATACATTTGGGAGGTTGGTGGCTGTAATATTGTAATCCGAGCACCTTCTTTTTTCTTAATATTTTTCTAATAACTTCACTCTCATTTCTCAATATTTGAAATTAAAAAAAAATAGTTTAAATTAAAAAAATATACTATAAAAAAAAAACTTTTTATTTTAAAACCAGTAAATGATTACTGAATTGATTCTATTCAAAAAAATTTATCTGATTCCATTTCAGTGAAATGAAAGAAAGAAAAGACTTGGATAAAATCCGGAAAAAAAAATTATTATTTTTTATTTTTTTACTTAGAAATCTGAACAAAACTAATTAGTTTTTTTCAGTTTTAGTTTTTTAACTATAATTTTAACTTAGTTTTTTTATAAATAAAACCAAATCAAACAAAACAATATCATCCTATAAAAAGTAGTTAGCATAGCTGTGAAATTTGAAATCTACAACTATAATTTATCTTTTGAGGTCTTCGAAATGCTAACAAATTGCTTCAGTCTAAATGGATTATAATTACGTTTTAAAATATTTTTTATTTAAAATGGTATTTTTTTTTTAATTTTATTAAATTATTTTTAAATTTAGAGCGGCAAATTTAACGCTCTCACACATGTCAGGCCTCCATATTAATTTATCCACTCGAGAGGGCCCACCATCAGATCACCATAACCACCTGTACCAGATCACTACACCATCAACAGAAACAAAAAACAAAACAAAACAAGCAAATCCTCCCCACCATTATTTCTCTGTTCTCTGCTGCTGTAGCAACTGAACTGCTGTTATTATCATCAAGTGATGAAAACGCTAACAAGCTCCTCTTGCTCAAACATCATTCTCGACAAAAAAGGAGACAGGCCCTTTTTCTCTCCCAGAGAATTGAGACAAGAAGTTAGTAATTTGCCATCAAAGAAGCTTGTTCATAGTGTTGGTTTCTTGAATTGGCTGTGTGTGAAACATAAACCTATCTGTCCGGTTCGTGTTTCATCTTCATTCTCACCTGAGTCCCAGGCATGTGATCTTTTCTTTAACTTCCCCCTTGCTCTGTGTATATCATAGTATTCAAGTTTCAGGTTTCCTAATTCTTCAAAGATACTCATGAATACATTAACCCCGGTTTTTTTTTCTTGAGAAGTTTTTAAAAAAGAAAACAGAGTCCTTGAGAAGAATTATATCGAAGTATATAGAAATTATGCTGAAAAAACATCTCTATAACCTGTACTTGTGTTTATTTTTCTCTCCAAATAAATTTTGTGGATGACGTTAAAAGGTGCTAATGGGGTGAGGACATGTTGTCGGTGTACCTGAAATCATTGTTTAATCTGAACTGGTTCTAATTTCTTCCTTTAGGTAGACTTGGAGGGTGAAGATGCTCAAAACCAAGAAACAAGTGAGTAGTTCTTTTCTTGTTTAAACCTTGAGATCTTTCGGTCAATCCTTGGTCTCAACAAGACATGATTCTCTCTGAGTGCAGATGAAGCAAAGACAGTTCATGTCAAATTCCAGCTACGGAAGGAGTGCTCCTTTGGAGAGCAATTTACCATAGTAGGAGACGATCCTTTGCTGGGATTATGGGATCCTGAAAGTGGAATACCATTGAACTGGTCAGATGGGCATCTTTGGACTGTTGAGTTGGTAAGCAGAAACTACTGAACAATGTATAAAATGTGGTTACTTCACTGATGCCTCTACTGTTTATATAGGATATCCCCGTTGGACAGTCCATCCAATTCAAGTTCATACTAAAAGGAACTGCTGAGAAGATTTTCTGGCAACCGGGTCCTGATCGAATTCTCCAGACGTGGGAAACCAGTAATACCATCGTAGTCAAGGAAGATTGGGAAGATGCTACATTGCAGAAGATAACAGAGGAAGAACCATCTGCTAATGGGAGCGAGGAACCTGCTGTCAACCCAGAGTTGCTGATTGTTTCCGAGAACTTGATTTATCAAAAGGAAGAGCTCGTTTCTGATATGAACAATGCAGAAGTTACTGTGGATGTGAGTTCTAACCCAGAAAAGAAGCCATCGCAGGTGACTTACAAGAAACCAATTGCTGCTGATAACATTTCTCCTGTTCAAGAGAAACCTTTAGCTATTGTAGCAGATAACATCAATGACGCAGAGGGGACTTCTGCTGTGAATGTTAGCAATGCAGAGTTAGGTGAAAAGAGAACCATTCACCAGGAGGAAGAGCAGAGAACTATATCAAGCAAGAGTACAGTGAATAGAGAGGAGGTTGTCAGAAATGATGATGCTCCAACAGCCATAAACTCAGCAAACTCTGATGTCCAAGGAAGTCCGGTTACTCTCGGAGGAGATGCTGTTCTGATTCCTGACTTGTCTACAGCATCAGCGATACCAAGTGAAGCAGCTACTGACAATGAAGGTGAGAGAAACCATGCCTTTGATGCCTCTGTTGGAGTTGATGAAAAGAATAACAATTTACCAGAGGTAACTGCCTGATTAATGTAGCACATCTTGTTTCTCTCAATGTTATCTTTTCCTTTCCGGTTCTGCTACCAATTTTCTTGAAATGAAAAAAAGTTTTCCATTTCCATTAGCCGATTTCTCCAGTTCCAGAGGTTTCATTCCACTGAATAATCTGGCATTAATTATTGTCTTCTTGAAAGTAAAAACATTATCCACAACCAAGAAATGTAATACACTACCAAGAACTTTTGCCCTGAAATGTGCGATAAGTTAAAGTAGCAACTGAATAGCCACTACAATTCAATCAAAGAAGAATACTTGAGGAAAAAAAGAACACAGTGCTTCTCTAGAACTACTCGGGAACTTACACAGGCAGATCAAGGTTATTGCAAACTACCTGTGATTAACTATTCTGTGAGATCTTGTCTATAAGTTTATGGCATTTCTGTCCCTTGTTCTCTTAACCGAGCCCTAATAATATTCAGTTGGATGAGAAGCGTGAAGCCGGTGATGAACCACTTCGAGAAGAAACAATGAATGGGTTCAACGATGAGGAGCACGACAATATGATCATGCACAAACCACTGTTGAAAGAAGAAAAGCGTGATATAGATGACCGTACTCATCGAGAAGAATCGATCAATGGGCTCGATGACGACGAGCAGCACAGGCATGATTTCTCATATAAGCCACGGGCCAAAGAAGAAAAGAAGCAAGAGTTCGTTAGACACTGTGTTGTTCAAAATGACCTGCACTGGATACAAAAGCTGCTAACCAATTTAGGATTGCTGTAGCATCAAGAAAGCAGAAAAACAATTTGTTCAATGCCCGATTCTGTGCTACCCAGTTGCCCTACAATTTTGAAGTGGCCTAGTAGCAGGACAATTGCAGTTGTTTGTATAGACGATTGTGACTAAGCCATGATGTTGTTGTCATCTATTCTACTAGATTGATTGCTCAAGTTTGTTCTTTTATTGTTTTATGATACAAGTGACAGCTTATATTCTTTCTCTGCTAATATCCATATCGAAGTGGTAGTGATGAATGCTGTCTATTATTTCCACTAAAACAATAACAATTTACATATTGTTTCCGGCAGTATATTCAAAGGGTATTTTACCTGTAAAGCTTGATTCATTGTCCAATCATACAGATGATATTATAATATAATTAGGGTTCCATGAACCACGTATATTGCACCAACTGGCGACAACCTTCTGATGTTACCGACACTTCCTCCTTCGTAAGAAGATGAGAACAGCAGGTAACCTCGAGAATAAGAAGTCAAAGTTGATTCTCGAACTCGTCCCGCCTCACATTTGCAGTGTTTTCGATTAGTTGTGTGCCGTTCAAGGGGCTGAGAAGCACAATCATAGGCATATCACAATGCATTGGGAACAACGCTCCTGTGTTACCAATGACTTGTCCTCTGTTCTTGTATTCAAAATCTTAATTTCATGGCCGCACTAAAATCGAAACCAAGGAAAAGTAAGCGTACGTCGAGGGGAGCCTCGTATTATTATTATTACTATTAAGATCGAGGTATGCTTACTGGAGACAATGTTCAATTGTTGCCAAACTTTCTCGGATCCATATGATGACAGGAAGAGATGTAAGCAAATCTTTCCTTCACAGGATTGTGACTGATAATAGCAAGAAATAGATGATATGCTTAGCACAGACTCACCAGGGAATGATTACGAAGATTTTGATTTGGTGCAGAGGCTTGCTTTAGTGTTGCTGTCTTTTCTTGGTGGAAATAGCCCTGTTAAAAAGTGAGGGAAGGCAACTCGATTGGAGGTTCAAGCGCAAAGAAGATTGACTGATCGATTTTGATTATAACAAGCTCGGTGCTTTTAGGCAGCTCCATCTTTCTAAATTTTTCTGTGAGGGATCAAGGACATTGTTTAGCTTGATCTTTAGAAGGTGTGAATAATTGCATGTCTTCAAAGTTCAAAGTTTAGAATGGAAAGTTTATAGTATTTGATGTCAGATGCAGAGTGGAAAGAAAAAAATAGTTAGTACTTCTCTAAAATTATAAATATTAAGCATATATAAATGTATTATATAATATTAGGATTAAAAGACCTAAATAGTTTACATGTATATATATGTATACACACACACACATATAGCATTTAGATATTACATTGTTTTTTTTTTTTGTTATTATTTAAAATAATATAGATATAGATATTGATAGATTTTATATGTTTTGAAGTTATTAAATAAAACAAAATGATAGTTATTGTAAATAAATAAATATTTTTTATTCATTGCTTTGCATTAATTCAAGAGAATGCAAATTGTTACATGTTTGCAAAGTTAGATAGGAAAAACAATTGTAAAATGAGAAGAAAATTAATTTATAAACTAGTTCGTATTTGTTTTCTAAAATTATAATATTAAAGCATATATAAGTATATTATATAATATTTGGATTAAAATATATATATTTATTCTACAAGTACATTTAGATCATACAAGTATTTGTCTTGGATTAGAAAAGTTTAGGGTCAGATATTATAATATCTATATTTTATTCATTTCTCATCATATAGAATAAGTGTTAAAAAAATCTAATCGTTTACGGCCAAAAGCTATGCCTGACCTGATAATCACAATTTCTCAAAGGAAAGTCCGCATCTTAAGTCATATGACGACACAGTTGCTGAAAGAGTTGACGAGGTTCTAACCGCTTTGTTGCTGCTCATTCTCCCAGCAAGGACCATTCGACGTGCGCATAAGGTGATCTTTCAACGATCTTCAGCCCTTTCAAATTGCGGGCTTTAAAAGACAGCTGTACAACTTCTCAGCCTCCAAATCCGGCTCGGTAAAGAATGGCATGCGTTACAGCGGACATCATGCCAACCAGCCAAGCACATATTCTCTCAAGATTGACATAGACCAGTCCTTATACGCAAAAACTGTGTTCATCTTTTAATAGAAATGTACTGCTAAACAAAAAATAATCAGTTTAACGCTTTAAAAATATGCAATCACTAAAGCTGCCACCATACAGATAATCAGAAGCATTTACAATTGACGAGCACTAAATTATGTTATAAGAATCATGCTTGACGCGCGAAAAAATCAGTGGCCACCTAAAATAGAAACCACATTTCTGCTCAAGCAACTAACAAGAAGAGTTACTGTAAAACTCGGACTGGAGAAGATTCAACCGGAACAGTGCCATGTGAGTTTGAAGCCAAGCTCTGCCGTCATCCTTGCTAGCTCTGCCCTTGTCATCCCCCAATAATAGGAAAGGAGGGAGCCAAAGGATAACAATGTGCCCACATTTCCAGAAGAGCAAAATTCAGATGCAGAATTTTAGATTCAAAAAACAAAAACCTGAGTCATTTCGTTGTTTTCCCAAAAATTTGGCTTTTATCGAACGTGATTCCCATTTTTGGATTGCCCAGAGGGTAGACTTTGTGAATCACGCAATTCTTCTTTTGACTGTTTACTTGGTATAGATTGTGGCAATCTGGAAAGATAAATTAAACCAATCAGGAAGGCATGAACGTTGTTTAGTTCAGGAAATTATTACACAATTAGCAACCAAGTAGGAAGCTACAAAGCTTACAAATAGTGACTGATCCACCATCATTAAAAGTATCTCCAAACTAGACACATAATAATTTTCCATCACAGGAATGCATATTATGGAATATTACAATGTGCCAGGAAAAATTCATGCTCTACAAAAATCGATAAGGATTATGAAAAAATCACAAATTAACAGCACAAAAATGTCACGACACTGTACCAAATGACCCTGAAAAGAAGCACCTCGCCATGCTATTTCCTTCCACCTTGCAGCCCAGAAAGTAGCCAAGTTTATAATTCCAAATGAATTTCATTTCCACGGGTTGGAATGACATTCCAAAAAGCACATTCCATGTAGATACAGTATAAGAAAGCAAGCAGAAATACCACAAAAAGTTGCAGAATAATGAAAGACAGGGCAAAAAGGCTCAGCAAGATCACCCACTGGACCCTTCATGGATTATCCGTCTAGAAAGAAAGAAAAGCAATAATAATGCATATGTATGACTTAACATAAGCATCATGACTCAGACCACCTGAATAAGCCAACCCTCTAAGATGCCCACAAAGAGTCAAGCTTTTGGTTCATATAGAATAGTTGGTGGGCAGAATCACTAGTAGCGCTAATCCCACTCTTCAACCACTAGATGAAAAAAATGTCTAAGCTGCTCCCTCTGCAGTATTATGAAGTCAATTTACAATTTTTTAGCTATATAAAGAAGCCTTTTTGACATTACCTAGGAGAGTTGGCATGTTTCTTCTGTTGCTGATTTACCATATTGGATGCATTCACAAGTTCAGCATCAACAAACTGCAAATCATTTGTCAACAATACAACAGGTGCATATTAGGCTTACAGACAACGTATAGTATTAGAAATGGAGTTCTTATGCCATTTTATGGCAATCTATTAATCTCAAAAGTGAAGGCATTTTACAAACTTGAAAATCTCTATTATACATTTAAAAAAAGTAGCAAAGACTATGAGATGGAGAGAGGTGTTTGAAACTAATGAAGACTAGTGTAGAAGTCCACAGATTCTAAAATAAATATTTGTGCCTCCAAAATTATGGAATAAAAGCAAGTAAAAAGACACTCCCAATGAAAAAAATAATAAAATGCTAACCAACTCTGAAGGTAATAGCTGATTCAACTACATGGGAGTACTTGGATAATGGGCCTGACCACCATGTCTTACCTCTTAAACAGGAATAACTGGAGCCTGGTTAAGGCCACAGTAGCGAACATGAAGCCAGCTTTCCCTTTCACTCTTAGCTCCCACATCTTGGTGCAATGTAAAATCCAAAAGGGTGTAGTTTCTGTTCATTTAAACCACTACCCCATATGGAAATTTCTTGCCAACATACCCTTATCCAAGCATCACCTATGTTTTTGAACAAAGGAAGCAAATCAAGTACTGAAAGCATCATAAAAATATCCGCACCTCAGAAGGACGTTCTTTAGCTGAACCATCTTCTCGTATCACATCACTTGTTTCAGGATTGGTAATGTCCCATACAAATCCATTCTCGTTCCCAATAGAAAGCTTATCAAAATCACCATCAACAGCACCAGAATGGGGTGAAACATATGCTACATATTTTTCTGAGAACAATAAATACATTTAGCACCTTCTTATAAAACATTCAGGTCAGTATTCAAGAGCAACTAGCAAAAGAGATGCTGATAAGAATAACAAGTCTTGCATCTATCTAATTGATGTTAAAATGAAGTTAACATAACCACTGGAAACCACTATGCATATGCATAACTATCACATGACATCAACTTTTGACTATAGAAAGAATCAATGTTTAAGTGCTTGCCATTTTTATGACAAGTTCACACAACTAACCCAGACCAGTCAAATATTTAACTCCACATTCATCAATATTGCACAAAAGAAACAAAAGAACAATGGTGTAACAACACACACACACACACACACACATTTATTCTCGAACATAAAATTATAAGAGAGAAATGAACTAGAGAATAAATCTACCTGCTAGGCTGCGAAGTGCATTCTCAGCTGCTTGCTGCTGTGCATCCTTCCTTGTTTTACCCATTCCAACACCTATCTTTTCACCAGTGAACAAAACCTACACAATTAAGTCAGCAAAATGAGTTTGTTGGAGTCCAAAAGCAGCAAGCTATTGCTAAGTCTTTTTACAAGCTACAAGCTTAGAGGTAAAGATAAGCAGACAGATTATATTGTCGCTTCATGAAAAAACAAAAGTGCTAGAATGAGACAGAGGAATACAGGACAAATTATTGGAGGAAGAAATGTTTTGCATTAAAAGAGAAATTGCTGCATCAGGTTGTATATAATTTTTGCAAGATTTGTTTGTGTATAGCATTACTAATAAGAGGTTTTAGTAAAATCAGACTTTAGCCACAAACCTAATAAAACCCACACAACAGCCTCAAGGTTTGATGCAAGTTTTCATCCTCTCAACTTTCTATGCAAATGGGCCTTTCAGAATGCAAGGTCAATTCAGCAGCTCTTGTCAATCTCAATTGTAGGAAGCAGTTATAAACTTCCAAGAGTTGATAGGAAGTTGTCAATGAAAAGTAGAGCTAGAGAAGAAAATGATGTGGAATTTTCTCTAGAGGAGAGATGATCAAATATAGATACACAGGGAAGCCCCTATCCCATTAAGGTTTTGAGGTAAGCTATAGATCCTTTTGAAGTCAATTTTTGTAGCCAAAATAAGTAAACTTCAAAAGCTCAAAGACCAAAGTCTAATTTCACAAAAGTCTATTCACTCTATCAATAACCAAGCCGGATCTGGTGTATCATAAGGGATTTGCCTTTTTTATTGATTCCTACGGATTCGATTAAAAACAATTCTTGAATGAGGTATTCAACTACAGGGATGAATTGAAAAAGAAATCTTTATTGGTTCTACCTCCTATTTTTTTATGAAGAGAATGAATCTTTTTATCGAGGGCCCAGAAAAAAATGGGTCCAGATCTCCTGCGGGAATGATTTGGAAGATCCAAAACAAAAAAGAGTAGTATTTGTTAGCAACAACATAATAGAGGCAGTCAATCAATATGGATTGATCTGAAATCTGATTCAAATCCAATATAGCACCTATGGGTACATAGGAAATGTATTGAATCAATTATTTTTAATGAATAGATCTGATCGCAACTTCGAATATGGAATTCAAAAGGATCAAATGATACTCTAAATCATAGACCTCTAATGAAATATACGATTATGGATGAGATAAAAAATAGTTAAACCCAAAATATAAGCTTAAAACTAGCACTAATCATAAGTTAAATCATTTGTCACCTTATATGTGTGATCATCATACACTCATCCACAAAAAGAAACAGATTTGTCTCAATTGTATAGCCAGGATTGTTTTCACCTAAAAGAAACAAATTTAAGGACCCATCTCACCTAAAAACTTAAGATTTTAAATGACGCCCTAAGATATTATTTATATTGTTCTCTAACACACACCTTCAAGTAAA
Source organism: Salix dunnii (assembly GCA_015731905.1). Classification (NCBI taxonomy): domain Eukaryota; kingdom Viridiplantae; phylum Streptophyta; class Magnoliopsida; order Malpighiales; family Salicaceae; genus Salix; species Salix dunnii. Next base: position 12,378,226 of record CM027674.1, read on the forward strand.
AGCTTTTTGGTCTTGAAATTCACACACAAGCCCACATTACCTTGTATTTAATTTTATCAAATAGAATTAGGATGATGAGATTTGAACTCGTGACCACTAGGTCAACAAGACTCTAATACCATGTCAAGGAATCATCTCACCTAAAAGTTTAAAATTTAGATAAGGTCCCAAGATACGATTTATATTATTCTCAAACAAATCACAACAAAATAAAATTACAAAGATCGTGAATTATTTGTTTGTTATTCATGGAGTATCAAGAAATGAAAAGCATGAGGGTAGGCAGAGAACAAATATTAACTGACCTCGACAGAGAATTGCAAATCCTTACTGGTGCTTACAACAGACTTAAACTCCACCTGCACATCAGCAGCTGATAAATTTTCCAAAGAAATAAAGAGGGGAGGCAACCATGATGAAGCCCAGAACTAATCAGTACCTTGGATCTGCATCTCCGTCCAATTTCTTGCAACACTCCAATAGACAAGTGGGATGGTACCAGGTTGAGTTTCGCAGCTTCAGCTGGGAACTCTCTGCTATTAGAGGACACATGATTCTGAGACATGCCAACCTCTGCAGAAAAAAACTTAAATGGATGAGAATGGCCTTCATACCCACTACACATTGCTTCTAAATAAGTTATTTAATTATACATCCACAAGTTTGATAATTTTTTCTGTTATGAAACTCGTCTTTTCTCTCAAGAGATGATAGATCAATCAAACCGTAACCTTCAAGTAAGGATTGAAAGTTGTAGCTATATATGATTAAAAGATGGATTTGAATACATTTACTGAGCAGACCCTAATGATTCAACACAAAGCAAGCATTCCATCACTTTGCATTTCAAACTATTATAGCACCAAAAACTTAGTGTCCTTGATGGCTTACCTCCAGCATTAACACTTTGTTTCTGCATGTCATTTCCAGCAATTGCCTGCAAGTGAAGATCCTCCTCAGTATCTGGTGCTAGAAATAATCCCTATGCATTGAAAACTAGTAAGAGCTTCAAAATATAAATTTAAATTAACTTCACACAAACCTCTTCACCCTTCCATTCTGAAGCAGGTGAGACTAAACTGGAAGGAGCAGAGGCTGATGCACCATGAGTAAGTGGATTCTGCAGTCCTCTCAATTTATCAGATTTTAATGAATCCAATTCTTGAGATGCTGCTGAAGGACGATTAATTGATTGTGTTCTGCCAATATCTTCTTCCACCAACCAGCCTCCCTGCGGCTGTAGAGAGGATAATGGTATTGCTGCAGGTACTCTAGAAAGAAGAGGGGGTTGACCAGAATTTTGATTCCTTAAATCTCGTCTAACAGGAGCACCAAGTAAACTAGGTTCTGAAATAAAGAGGTTTAAATTATGGGATGTAAGTTTAAGAACTCTAATGATATAGATAAGCATAAATAAAATCAAGACCACTGAACTCCATACTCTGAGAAGACAAGAGGTTGGCCGATAAGGTTGGTCCAACAACATTTGGAATTATTGTCACATGAGGCTGGGAGATTTCAGCTCTCAATTCAGCATTGTTGGTAGTGGAATGAGGGGCTGAGTCCATGAAATTCTTGCCATCCTGAAAGGTTTAAAACAGCTAAGCACAAAGCTGAGAGAAAATTTATCAGCTTCTATTGCATGCCAAACATGAGAGAAGCAGAAAACATGTTGCTCTTAGGCACACATGTTTAATATCGCTTTGCTCTGATTTGTTGGAAGCACATGCAGTATCCAGAATGAGCCTTGTATTTCTCAGGTGAAGGCAAGCAGGTATTCTCTAAACAAATTCAGAACAGGTTCAAGAATATCTTCATCATGATTTTAAGACGTACCAGCTGATGCAATCTTCGTTCAGGTTCAATGCCACTCATTCCTTCACTAAAAGGAGCATTGCTATTGCCATTGCCATTGCCATTGCCATTGGGTACAAAACCACTATCCTGTAATTCATGAAAAAGAGTGTTTGATAATCTTAGAATGTGATCAGAATGTTGCTTGAAGAAACTAATATCTCAATTCAAATACCTCTGTCATCATGTAGTTGCTCACATCTGGAGTAGGAGGTAAGCTTTTCATCTCATCTTCATAAAAGACTTCAGATATTCTTCGTATTAAGATCTCATCAAACTCTCTGTAAACATAGCATGTCACAATGCAGTTATACAATAACATTAACTTAAAAGTACTTCAAATGTATAATGTTAGCATCTCTTACTTGAAAAAACAACCTCTGACATTGCATGCAACATTTCTTGCTACACATAGGACTGGAACGGCATTCGCTGTCTGGGGAATAGAGAGAGTGAGACTAATAAAGATTTTACTTGGAAGGTAACATGAGAAAAAGAAGGAACAAGTTTTAACAAATAAGTTCAAATAGATATTTTTTTAGTACCTCTGCTTGTGGAGCATAATAAGGAGTAAATGCAGGAACTACATGAACTCGAGGTTGATCCATATCTTCCCAGACTTTCAACCGGTCATCTATTACCATTGCCATTTTTGGATGGCACAAACCATCTTGGAAGACATTCAATAAAGATTTCTTGGAGCCTGCTATAGTGAAAGGTATTGTTTTTTGTCATTAGTAAAAGGCAAGGTGGCTGACATGACAACTGAATACACAACACCCGGCAGGTAGTTTATGAGCTGTACCACTTCAATTTAGAAAACCTTTGTCAACTTTGACTTTGAAACACCCCTTCATATTTGAAACTAGAGAGTAAACAAACATTTATGCCAGATGCACCAGAAAATAATTGACAATAAAGTTTTACAAATTTCAACGGTAATTTAAGATGCATCAAAGTTCAAATCAAAATCACTAATCAAAATATTATCAAGATAGTAGTGATCCTATACTTGCCTGATTTAACACAAACTACTCGGTCAGAGAGTTGCTTTGAAGCTATCAAGTGAGCTTCCGGGTCAAGAAGCCTCCACATTTCCAAGGCATAATCTCTTTCAGCCATCGTACAAACATAAACTTCAAACCGTTTGCGTCCCTTTGCTGTTAAATAACTTCTCAAATCTTCCCATGCCGGCCTTAATCTCACAAGCACACTCGTATCACGAATCTACATGAGAAAAAAAAAAGTTACCAGTGATCACAAGAGACTTTTATTGTCTTGCATATCAGAACTAATCGTTGACGATGAAGTCAGGAGAAGTCTCTCCAACTATATAACAAGAACATAGAAATGCTAGGTAAAAAGTAAAATTAAGCTGCGTCTTAAAGAGTATAGAACCTTCGGAGCCAAAAACTTTCAAGGAAACACATAAGCAAGGTCAAACTGATCCAAAAGAATGATGGTCCAAATTTAGCCAAAATCAAGGGTTATTAAAAGAAAATTGAGAACTCACTAAAAGAAAGTCCAATTTTAACAGCTAGGCAAGCATATAATCAAATGTGTAAATATCAAACAAGAATATGCAAATACATCAATTTTTGTATTGGAACCAAAAGGCATTTGGAATTAAATAGCACAGTTGTTATGATATATTTTTTTTTAACCAATGAAAGAAAATAATATGAAAACAGTTTCACTTGTTTGATCTTCTCCTAGCTCAAGTAAAAACTCATAAATCATACTAAGCGTTGATTGTATTAATAGTTCCAAATGATGCAATCAAATTGTAAATATCATCCTCTTTTCCACCCAGTCAAATACTCTCTCTTAAAACACATTTTAAATATATCATAAGAAATAACAGGTAGAGAATTCCAGATAACAAATGAATTATGGTAAAAAACTAGAAGAAACAAACATCAAGCAAATCATACCTCTGGATTGATGCGAGTTAGAACAATATTTTTCTCTGGCAATCTAATCACAGGTCTAACAACTCTCTCATGGCCATCTGATGAACGCAAAACATCCTCCAGTTGAACCTTATACATCTTTCCATTATCCATAACAACATCATTCTCTATATACTGCTTAAGAAGCAACCGATCATCAATATACCTCTTCATCTCCGCAGACATTCCCGATACCCTCATAGGATCTGTCTCCCGCCCAATCCAAGCCCTAAGAGTCTCAATCCTATCCTCAAACAACTTCATCGTGTTTGCAACAATAAGTGTCTCATCAAGATCAAACACAATAGAAAGACACCGCATGTTGAGCATCCGTAAACACGAGTCATACAACCCTACAGGAACCGCAAAGCACCAGAAACACGGAAACTTCTTTTGCTTACTTGGCATTGCCACTAAATGAATCTCTTCATCTCCAATCAAAACCACCGCCGTCTATAACAACAAAAAACAAATTCAAGATCATTGCATTCTCATTTTTCCCCTTCTTAACTCAAACTATAGAATCCAAGGACAAAAATTTTAACTAATGAGTCAATTAAACTGTAAAATTAGGCAAACAAAAACAAAAAAAAAAACAATAGACCTTGACTTCGTGGAAGCAAGAGGCATGGAGATTGATCAAATGAGATTGTTCCATAGGAGAGGAGGACTCGAGCTTGCAACGGACGGAAAATGGAGAGATTGTTTGGAGAATTGATAGAGGAGGACATCGCTCACTCTGTTGAGAGATATGATGGATGCGAATCTCGTTGTTTGGGAACAAGAAACTCTTTTCCGTCACCGGAATAACATCCAGTTCTCCCAAACATACCTCTCCGTGATATACCAGGGATTTAAACCCTAAACGACTCATTTCAAAACAACCAAGTCAATTGCGACGACCAAGAAGTTATGAGAGTGACAGAAACAGCAATGCCTGTGAATTTTCTCACCACCAGGCCTGACTGCACAGACACCCTCTCTTTTTCTCTCTCCCTCCCCTCGCTTGAGTGTTTCTCTGTCTAAACGGTTTTAAATGGACGGAGAAAGAAGGGTGAGGGGATATTTATAGGGGATGCGGCAGTTATTTAATGGGAGTGGAATTTGTTTGAATTTACGAAAATCCCTTTTTTGTACGGATGACTTTACCATGGCCCACCTAAAAGCCTAGGAGGTTTGATAGGGTTGGACACGCGGATTTAGATGAGATGGTTGATATGGGACGGACAAATTAGGACCGCTGATCTTTCTTTTTTTTACTTAGAAAATTTGTTTGCCGATTCTTGAAATAGAGAAATCATATAAAGTTAACGGTGTACTATAATTATTATATCATAAATTAAATATTTTATATTACATTCGAATAAATCCTTGATTATTAATTTGACTCAAAATTTGAGGAATTAAAGAAATTAGATAGCAAGGTCATTGGGAAATTCATATTTATTTATTTTTAAAAAATCAAAATAATTTATTAAGAAATTAAGTTTGTATTATAATGTACAGGTTTCATGGGGCATGCAAAATGCAATTTACACTTCGAAATTGCTATTGGCATGATAGTCACCTATTGAAAAAAAACAACTGAGGTGCAAAAAAATTATGTAGCGTTGGCGCAGCCCTAGTTATATAGGAAGTGACATGTAACGCCTCGTAAATATTTAATGTCTTATAATTTTTATTAGTTTTGAACTCAGGAAAAATAGGATAATTTTTTTTTCTTATAAATTATTAGCTCAATTAATATTTTCTCAGTCTGACAATTTATTTTTCTTTTAATTACATGACAGTTACAAATAATTCATGCTAAAAGGCTTTATTACAACAATAGAGTCAACCTTAAGATTTCACTTTCCATTTCAAAATTATCATATCTTATACATGTCTTAACAATTAAGCCTCAAGAACTTAATTTTTATATTAATTTTACCTTCTAGTTTGACAAAGAGTTAAATTTATTATTCATGAGTACTATAGTTTTTATCCAATTATTTAATCTATCTTTTAAATTTTCAAGACCCATTTCATATTATATATTATCTCGCAAGGCTGAAACTTTGCCCAAACATCTCATTTATTTTTTTATTATTATTTTCATAAAATAACTCAAAGTCATCATATAACTTTTAATTAACAGCTTACCTAGCCAAAATTATATGTTGTCTTAACTCATCATTGAAACAAATCTTAACTTTCATAACAATCATTTCAAATATATATTTAAATCTTTCAAGAAAACTATAAATTCATGTAAAGAAAACCTTTTTTATCACATAAATGAGTCCCCTAAGCTAAGTTCTTTGTAGAAGAAAACCTAGAAATTCTTTTTTATCTTTAACCACTGTGTCTTTCTCTTTAGATGAGACTTTTCTTCTCTTTTTCTCCCAATTCTTTAATGTTGATCTCATTCTCTTCATCTTTTTTTTTTCACTAATGTCCTTACACTATATACTTAGAATGGATTTCTCTAGAAAAATTAAAGAAACATCAAAGAAGGAAGCTTTCAAACTTTTTTTAATGGTTGAAATGTTCAAACCCCCTGCTCCTTCTCTTCTTTCTCTCTCTTATGCACGACTTGAAATAAGCCTTATTCTAGGTTAGGCAATTCAAAAATCTTTTGAGATTAAGTAGAAATTTTATCTTTGATGTAATGATGTAGACCTATCTTAGGATAGACCTAGTTAAAAACTTGAACTTTGTTCGATTTTTAAGCTAAGACCATGATTTGTTTTATGATTTTTTTCATATTGCTAAGACAGATATGAGATGATGCAATTTGTTAGAGGAATTGCCCAATAACCAAGGCTATAGATTGTTCCACATAAAGACCATTTTGCTTTAAATAAAATAAGCTTGAATCCACTTTTTTGTACTTTTCAATATATATATATGGGATTTACCGAAGATAAGGAATTAAGAAAGATATAAGATTAATTAGACTATGATTTCTACTAATTGTTAACCAGGAAGTTATGTATTAAGTTTTTAAGCAAGTTAATCCATATCTGATGCATATGTATATATATTTGCATCCATTTATTGTAACAAGCATACATGTACCAAGTTGAAATATAAGTCCTCAAAATTTTCAAATTTATAAAGTCTACAATGTCTAGCTTAGAGTGAGAAATATGGAAGATGAAAAGCATGTTCACTGTGATGCTCACTTCTAAGAAGAGTTAGATTTTTCTAGAAGGTAGTGTGACTTGCTTTACTAGTTTACTTAAGAAAACACTAAGGAATTCCTTTGGTAAGGGTCCTTCTAATAGACCTGCCATTTTTTTCAATCTCAAACAACAACTCAGCCTAAAAAAAGATTGGGAAAGCAAGCTTAGTATCCCCAATATAATTCAATATTTATGCAATCAATGATACTAGCATCGACACCTACAGTTATAGATGCATTCATAAACAAGTCCCACAAGACAACATCATTGGATGACATTAATTAAGATAAAATGGTTATATTAGAAGTAAGGAGAAAGGTTATTGAAAGAGTAAATTTTTATGATATAATACAAGCTCTTAGAATTATGTATAGTCCTATATATGGTGGTACTAAAGAAGTTATGAGTTCTTGAATTTTTCAAATACCTTAACAGAATGCCTCATCACTCATCTCAAATCCTAAAACAATAAAATGGAAAAAGTAGTACACAATAAAAAAAACTATTAATGCACTTTTTCAAGATAGTTTAAATAGGGCTACATTAAGCTGGTATAAAAGATTACATGGCATAAATATCTGCAAATGAAAATACCTAGTAGAAGTTTTCATCAAGTCGTATAAATACAGCATGTATATCGCTCCTAACAAAACTAGTTTGTCCAATCTAAAAAAGAAGATAGAAAATATTAGAGAATATACTTAAAGATGGAAAGATCTAGTTGCTCATGTACATGCCTCTCTTGGATAAAAAATAGTTACTTTATTTACTAACACGCTTAATATATTGTACTAAGAGTATATGATGGGTAGTTTGGCACAATAATTCATTAAAGTTGTGATAATAGTTAAACATATAAAGCAATAAGTCAAAAATGATAGAATTCTCACACACCAAGAAAAAAGGCTATGAAAGGAAGAGAAAATAGATTAATTATGTTAACGGTGGTTATAAGGGTAGGAAAAGACAATTGCAAAACTATTACACTCCATATCCTTTATCTCAAATTATCAACATTAATTTTAACTCTCTATTTCTTGTTAGAAAACACGGGCCTTAAAATCTCAAAGTCAAAAACCAAACTAAATGTTTTTTGAAGAACAACTACTAGATAATCTAAGAATAGTTACCCCTATTATCACTACTCTTATATGAAATATACTAAAAGCTATTAAGCATTAAACATGTAGCATTAGAGCCTATAACATCATTATAGCCACCTTACCCCTCATCCAATCAAACCTCACCTACAAGTACCACGTTAACATGGCAAGACATAAAATTCATCCTTACAATGCCTTCAAGAAAAAACTCTTGCACATAATTAACTATAAGTGGATAACATTTAAAGAAACTTTAAACGTGGATACAAACCCTCTATCCAATCATACTTCAGGTAGTGGGTCAATAAATACTTTAGAGATAAAATGCCCATTGGGTATTAAAAGAGTTTACTAAATAATAGCAAACTTCAGGTACAAAGAAGGCAACACGAAGTGTTTGTAGGCATTATGATAAAGAAAACCACCTAATTAACCTATGTAAGATTGCTTGAGCAAAGTGATATAAATCATGAATCGAGGAGTGCTTCAAATTTGAAAAAAAATAAGGGGTAAGAAAGTATTTGTCACAGTTTCAAATGTGCACGAGATGCACACTTCAGCAGGCTGTACAAAACAGTGCCTAAAGAGTATTGACAACCATGCCAGTAGTGGGAAAAATCACAGATTTGTGCGGCTGTAGGTTCATCAAGGAAAATTGACGACGTAGATTGTTGACGAATATAAGTTGGACGATGGACTATCCAAGCCAGGCAGGAAAATTCATTGGGGGTAGGCTGATGAGAATTTGGGTTGTCACAGACATTCAATAGCGCAGATGTGAATTTAGCAGCACAAACATTGGCAGTATACAGGTGTAGGGGCAGTATGTGTGGGCGAGACAATTTCTATCAATGAACATAACAGGTGCGTGTGAACAGCGAGTTTAGGCTTCATAGCGTGTTGGGCTTAAATGATAGACTGTCTAAGGTTATATGGGTTGCACGAGAAGACTAGCAACATGAAAAATCAGTTTGGGTAATTGGTTTGTGAGGTGGCAGACTAAGGAAGTTACGTGGGAGTGGACTGTTATGTCCTGCTTTAGTGGATATGTCTAAAGACAGTTTCTTATGTAACTTCCATTGTATTATTTATATAAATAGGTGCCTAAACGTGAGTAGCATGCAAAGAAGTGGCAGGGACTTCATTTGTGCATAACACTCATAGATTTGTGTGTTATTTCCTTTATTTACGAGATCAATAAAGGTTGGAAAGAGGTTCCTGTAAAGCTTGTTGTGCTCTTAGATAACTTGTTCTTCTTGTGTATTTCGCTTGCCTATTAACTTGGAAAAGTGAGGATAACCTCTTAGTGGGTAAACACTTGGTTACTAGACAAATATGAGAGGAATTGATAAGGAAAGACTGAGTCTAGCAAGGGGTTGGGCTGCCGCACGGGTTGATTTGAGGAGCAAAACATTGACCCTATGACAATATTTATAATGGAAGCACTTAATAAAGAAGAGTATTGAGTGTAGGAGAATGACTCAAGCAAAAAATGAAAGATAAAGTTCTACCTTTATGTCTACACTATTGAATTGACCCTTGCAAGAGTTTTTGATAGAATGATGACCGAAGAAGAGGTATACCAAAGTTGAAAGACAATGCCTATTCCTAATGTCTTCAAAAAGTAATTGTCTTTATTTAATCATGTTTGTATAAGAGCTTTAACTTTGTCATGTTTCATCTTGTTTTAGTATTGTTTGCAATTTAACTTATACTAAAATAAGTCTTTCTTTTCAATAAGATAATGTGTTTCTCTTATGTTCATGATGTGTGTCTTCACTCTTTTATTTCTTTGCAAATAACACACTTAAACAAACACACTCAATATGTTCAGAATTCTTTAAACTTCCTTCAATTCACAAAACCATTGCACCAGGAATTCTTTAGCATGTTCTTTTTTTTCTCCCAAAATTATTCATGATCTCATGTTTATATAAAGATGTTTGAAAAATCAGAGTTTAATATAAAAGCAAAAGTCAAATTGGTGTTTATTCAATAAACAAATTCTAGGAATTCAAGTGTTCTTTATAAAAAGTGACCATACACTTAAATGCTTAAAGAACAACCCAAATATGAACTTTAAGGCTAAGATATTATTAGCTAAAAAAATAAAAATAAAAACCATTTTGCATGGGGAAAAAGCCTACCAATCATAAATACAAGTGTATGAAATGAGAAAAGGCCATTTTTATCATCATTTAATAACTTCGAAATATTTGTTGCAGTCCTTGTTTCATCTTAATAAGTTTTTAAAAAGTAACCCTCAAAGAGACCACATCCCATACTAAGGGCCAAGTGAGAATAAAATGCGTTCCACATCCATTAAACAATTATCATTGACTAAAGGTACCCAAATAAAGTTAGGAGGCATAAAAAATTTTAGAAAGTAAAAAAGGTTTGAGCATGCCATAACAAAATAATAAATATGATGATAATGCTCAAAACCCAATAATAAGAAAGAAAGAAAAGATGAAGAGCCCAAATCAAATGCTAGGAAATATGCAAAACCATTTTGTAATTCAATTCCAAGATCCAAAAATCCAAGGACCAAAAGAAAGTAAAAAAGCAAGCATCAATGATCTCTAATCCTAAAATACCTTAAACAATTTTTTAGCCTAAAAGTACATTTTTCCTTTATAACCAAGAACCAAAGCTTACGTTACACGTATAATCAAGCCTTTTTCTAATCAAAGTCAGATAATCTGAATTGGTAGACAATGCTTTCCTATATGAAACAAAATTTATAAATGCCTTTTAAACGTTTTCTTTCCCCTGGAACCCTTAAATCAAAAGTTGAACCCTTATGACCAACAGGATGTGAAACAAACATCACTATATCTTTTTACCAAAAAATACAAAAAAAAATCTCAAACTTTCTTGAAAGCATAATAATGAGACTCCTTTAAATTTTTTTAGAACAAGTTTGCTTTAAACCAGCATAGAAATGGTTTATGTTTTAAATAACTTTGAAATTCCAAAAATGTACCATAAAAATAGCCATTATAAATAACCAACTTTTTAATCGATAGCATTATCCCTAAAGATAACTAAAGATACTAAAACCAATTAATAACAATTCATGCTCTGAAAAAGGAATCTCGTGAAGAAAAAAGGATTTACATTTCTCAAATATATATACATGCATTATAATGCCTTACACGTTGATTTATGATTGAGAATATAAGAAAACAAATCCTTGATAGGCTTGTACTCTACCAACCCTATCTTTTTTAAGAGTGCTCTCTAGCTCTTGACTATTTTAATAGTGTGTTATATAACTCTATCTCTCCTTTTTTTTATCGTGCTTTATAATCTCCAATCATCCTAGATAATGTGTTTTCCAATCCTAGCTCTTCTCTTTTTAGAGCATTTTCTAGTCCGTGAATATTAAATAATATTTTTTTTTAGTCCTATCTCTTTTAAAAATGTTTTATAACCCTTAAGTATACTAGATAATGTTTTTTCTGCTTAATCTCTTCTTCTTTTTTTTAATGCATTTTTTATTTCTCACATATGAAATAAGTTGCTTTATAGCATTATCTTTTATAAATGCGCTTTCTAGCATATTTATTCCATTTAAAGTACACTTTTTAACTTTTGTATCCTAGATAATGTGTTTTTTAATCCTAACTTCTTTTTTCCTTATGAGTGCAGTATCTCATTTGAGATAATAAGTTTTATATTCTTATCTTATTTTTCTTTTGAGTGCATTTTCTAGCCCTTTCATACCAGATGTGTTTTCTAGCCATATCTCTTATTCTTACTAAGCACACTTTCTAATCTTCAATTATATATATATATATATATATATATATATATATATATATATATATAATAGGTCAATTTTATTTAATCATGGACTAAATTAAGAGTTTACTTATATTTAAAAATTAAGTTGATTCCAATTAAATTGGGAGTTTAGGGGACCAAATGTATTTTTTTCCAAGTCAATTGATTGAAATAAAAAGTAAAATTATAAGAAAATGAAAATGTTAAGGTCAATTAGGATCCAAGTGAAGAAATTCACAACTAATGATCATTTTCTAAATGGCGTCGAACTTTGGGTACCTAATTGATTGAAATTAGGGGTGTTATTGAAGAGAATTAAAAGTTTGGTGTTTAATTAAGAGTTAAATTGCATAAATTTAATATGAAATACCAAAATGAAAAAGGCTTTAAGATTAAAGAGTGATGTTGAATTTCAACAAGGGCGAAATTGCACAAAGGTAAAAGTTTGAAGTCATTTTAGGGTGTAATTAAAAAGAAACTACAAGATGAAAGGCTAAATTAAACTAGTGCCAAAACGACACCATTTTGAGAGATAAAAGACCTACGACGTGTTGTTTAGTCCACTAAAGGAACTAAAAAGGACTGCTTATATGATTACTTTTTCAAATGCATTTAATGTTTTGTGTCTTCATTAAAATTAGAAAAAAAAATACATCACCATAATGACCTAACATTTTACTACACCTTAGTACGACTTCCTCTAGATGATTGACCTCATATACGAATCAAGAGCTAAATTTATCCCCAATAAAGACAAAATATTCTTCTCACACCACCTATAAATAAAGGTAGATTTCCATGCATTGATCACCGAGAAATCAATGTGCAAACTCAGCAAAAAAATAAGTCCTTTTCTCTTAATTTTTTAGCCATCATTGTTTTTTTTCCTCTCTCCGCCACTTCCTCAACCATCATAACCTTCTCTAACTTGTGACTAGTAATAACCCAACACTGTTACATCCCATTTCATTACAGACAATATGGATAACCACCACGATCTTTTCCCTCTTTAATATGAATCCTTCTTTGCCAACATCTAATTCTAGCTAACAAATTCTCCATTGACTTTGTTTTACCTGCCATCATTGTCTCTACCCTCCTCATGCTAGCCTTCCATATCAACAACTAGATTCTCCAATGCCAAGTAATTCTTCACAATGATTACAACCATAACCATTACATGCAAAATATGAATTTGTTATGCATGGAATGCCAAATTAATTAACTTTCAACCATGGACTAGACTTGCTTTAGCCCAATCTAGATGGTTAGGCCTGATCTAGTCCCTCCTAAAAAATCTTATTTATGTTAGTTAGCCCAACTCCATTAAGTCGAGTTTGACCTTTTATAGCCTAGCCTAGTTGGTAGGGTCAAGTCTAACCTAAAATTAAAAAAAAACTACTGGGTTGCAATTTGGTCTAACTCGATTGTGATGAGTTTGGTCTGTCCTAGCCTAGCCTCGCCTAGCCAGGCTAGGACTCACCATATAATAATAAAAAATTAAATGAAAAAAATTCTAAAAACTTTAAAGTGTCATTTCAAAAAAAATTGTGATGTTCTTTTATGTTTTGTAACAATTTTATTCAATTTTGAGTCGTATATCTATGCTTTTTAATATGAACTCATTACAAAATACCTAATTTTCTTTTAAATTTCTAAAAAAACTAAAATTAAATATATATTTTGTTTTTGTCCATATATTTTTATATAAAAAAAAACTAAATATTGTATTTTTCTCATATTTTAAAATGCAAAATAAATTTTTAACCACTTTATGATTATCCATTAGGATTTAACTAAAATATCAAAAACAATTCTCCAATCATTCTGTTCACCTTTATATTTAAAGATGTTATGATTTAACTGTAGAATTTAGTAGTTAGATATATAAAATTATACTATAGAATATACTCTTAGATATAAAAGATATAAAAAATAAAAATAATTTAAAATTAGATTTTAGAACGATCAGATCATGATCCAATGAAATAGAATTTTCTTTATGAAGTAAAATCTGACTTGAAGCTTAGAAGAGACCAATAAATAAAAACTCAATTTAGAAAGAAAAAAAACCAATATACCTTATCTAAGATAGAGTGCATTGGAAGTGATGTATCTTACCCTTACACAACTAGTTTTCTTATTCAGACTCTTGTAGACCATTAGGTTTTTTAGTGATTGTATTACTATATGGAAACTCCTGAATTATATAGTTATAATTTTGTGATTACAACAAAAACCTCTTTTCCACGTCTCAGGAGATAAACCTACCGTCTCAAAGTTAATATATATCCTGATTATTTTAGCAAAAGCATTATTTTTATCTAGAATCACTATTGAAAAAACATTTCATGATTATCATTTTTAAAGGCTAAGTGGGTCTATGAGCCTAAGTCAACACGTGTAGCTTTTATTTATTTTTTTAAATTGGCTAGACAATGTGTTGTGTGTGTGTGTGTGTGTGTGTGTGTGTGTGTGTGTATAATATATTAGAAGCATATAATATATTGTCTACCTTCCTAGATTTTGATCACCTTTAATGATCAGAAAATCAAGGTTTTCTATTTTAAAAATCTATTTTTCAATTTATTTTAACATCAAAACACCTTGAGAACCTTTAAAACTAATTTATCAATGCCATTAACACAAAAAAAAAAATAGTCCAAAAAACAAGAACTTTCTTTCTTTTTGGTTGTTTTTTTAGCGAACTCTTTCCCCCCTCTCAAGTTAGGGACTAAAATATAAAAAATATGAATTTTTGGATTAAATTGTTTAATTGTCAAACTAAAAGGATGACAATAGAAATTGGTAAATATCTTTAGGCAAGAATTTTCAAAAAAGCATTGACACCAATGTTTTTAAAATGAAGATGATTTTACCTAGCTTTTAATTTTGGTTTCTTATTTATATTTGACAAACAATAAAATTATTTAAAAAAAATTAAGAATCAATTCAATACAAGATATTTTGGTCTCTTATTTTTTTTTTTGTTAACAACCACACCAATATTTTTTTCAAAATCACGAACCAATCCAATTTTGGATGCTTTTTAAGATCATGATAATTTGGTAGAAAATAACACAAAATAGATTATCAAGTCCAATTACCAATTAACACAATAAAAAACATTAATGATGAGAGTTAAAATAAATTAAAGAAAAAAAAAACATTATGAAAACCCGCTGTATGCATATTGTTTGCGTGATTAGAGCATGAAATTATTTATTCTTTAAAATACTACGTGCTTGTTTGGCACTACGGTCAAATTGACATTTGGCTGCGGTTGTCCTTTTTTTTTCATTTTAAATAAATATATTTTAATATTTTTAGATTATTTTGATGTGCTGATATCAAAAATAATTTTTAAAAAATAAAAAAAATATTATTTTAATATATTTCAACATGAAAAGCACTTTATAAAATAACCACAACCATATTCCCAAATACCCCTTATATCAATTGAGTTTAGTTCAAGTTGGGTTTTAGTTTACGAAGGTGCATTCACACACGCTTCTTATGTTGGCTTTTTTACATGATCAAATAGCATAGGATCCATTTGTTAAAACCTCTTGATATGTTGGACTGATTTGTGAAACATATCATGATTCAAGGACTGATTTGTAGTTATCTAAAAAATAATGTTGTCAGATGCTTGCGGACCCACCAAATATGGAACCCCAGATTCCAGCTATCAGTCATGGCCGCTAAAAAGCACGCGCGCCTCATTGGAAGGTTTTATTCCCGCGAAACCGCGGAAGTGAGCCCCGAGCCGGACTTCATAATATTCCACGGCAAACCTCCCTCCAGTCACGCAATGACGCACCCGCCGAGCATTTCAGGTGGTGGGACCCATGCAAAGATCATCTATTACCTCAGCTCACAAACCAACACGTGTCAATACATAATTTCACCACATAAAAGATTCTTTCTTTTCGACGACTAGAAACCAAACACGCGCCCGCCGAACGTGTTGTTCTTTCTTCCACTGGTCAGAGTTTTAAGGCAAACTACAATCAGAAAGAGAAGGAAGTGAAGTGATTAACGCCTGAAAAAGGAGAGAGAGAGAATCATGTCATCGTTCACCGACGAGTCTCCTAGAGGATACAGCGGTTCTTTTAGAAACTTTGATGCTAATTCGCTGACCGGTAACTCGTCACCGATCTTCGCTTCTCAGTCATACAGCACCGCCGAAGATGACTTGTTCTCCTCGCAGCCGGTGAGCGATGATGGTGGATTCTCAACGTTCTCTCCGGAGCAGAACGGGATATCGGATGGACCGATCTTGCCTCCTCCGTCGGAGATGGAATCTGAGGAAGGTTTCGCCTTAAGAGAGTGGCGTAGGTAGTATCAATTATATGGAGCTAGCTGTTGCTTTGATTTTTTTTTAATTATTATTAATAAAAAAAAAATCTTACATAACAAGTGCAGAGAGAATGCTATAAGATTGGAAGAGAAGGAGAAGAAGGAGAAGGAGATGTTGAAGCAAATAGTAGAGGAAGCTGAAGAGTATAAAAAAGAGTTTTATAGGAAGAGACAGCTGACTCTTGAGAACAATAAAGCTGCTAATCGAGAAAAGGAGAAGGTGAGAGGGTACATCTAGATTAATTTATATATATACATATATATATATATATATATATATATATATATATATATATATATATTTTAAATTGTTTAAATTTCCTTGACTATATTTCTTAGAACAATCTAACAAAGTATTAAACCAATTATTTTAAATAAGATAACATAAAGGGGCCATTAGATGCAAGTCTAATGAAATGATCCGATTATGGGGGTGATCTATGTTCATTCATAAGGTGATGG
This sequence comes from Salix dunnii, assembly GCA_015731905.1. Taxonomy (NCBI): domain Eukaryota; kingdom Viridiplantae; phylum Streptophyta; class Magnoliopsida; order Malpighiales; family Salicaceae; genus Salix; species Salix dunnii. The sequence goes on from CM027674.1 coordinate 12,394,915, forward strand.
GCATAATTTAAGTCTCTGGAAGAAAGTTATAGAAGAAATCCCACGTTTTGGCTATTGGAGTGGCCTTTACAATATTTTTTATTTGCACAGATCATTTTGTTCTCAATTTTAGGATGGCTAATGGAGAAATGATATTGGTTTTCATGTAATCGTAGCTTTTTTCTTCTTCTTTTTTTCCGTTTTGGTTTTGGCTAGCTTTATCGAAGAAGTTGTTAAGAGCATTGTTGTTTTCATGCTTTGATCTAAATTTTGGAAACATTAGATATGCTATGGGTAATCAGATCTGCATGAGCTTCTCAGGTGAAGTTTTAAGGTTTTGCTAGTCTGAAATAAGTGATTTTGACTGCCTGTTGATCTGCACTGCTACAAGTTGCAATCTGTTGATCATCATTGTAAACTTGGTAATTATGGTAATGATGATACTAATCAAACTCACTAATAAATCTGATCAAAAACAGGGTGTCATGAAGAAATTAAACAGGCTACAATGATTTTTATTGATAGTTGTGGCATACACTGGTGAAGCTCGGACATTTCCAGGGTGGCTATTCTTTTCTAATATATGCAATGCAAATACTAGTTATTAGATCAAATACTAAAATAAAGATTTATGTAAATTACATAATTGAATAAATAGAAAAATGTTTGGAATGCTTCATGGCATTTGAGCAGTGGCGCCTCCCTCTGCCCCATTAGCCTCCTCCACTGGTAGTATAGCTGGTGTGAAGATATGTTTTTATCTGATTTTCATTCAAAAATGCCAGTTATTTTTGGCCAACCGGGAGAAGTTCCATGCTGAAGCTGAAAAGAATTATTGGAAGGCAACTGCAGAACTCATTCCTCGTGAGATGCCAACGATAGAAAAAAGGGGGAAGAAACAGCCCACCGTTGTGGTGATCCAGGGACCGAAGCCGGGCAAGCCTACAGACCTATCAAGGATGCGTCAGATACTTCTCAAGCTTAAACACAACCCACCTCCCCACATGAAGCCCAAGCCTCCACCACCAGCAGAACCTAAAAAAGATGCCAAGAGTGGTCCTGCTGTTGCTGCTCCTAGTGCAGCTTCCACAAAGACTGCCGCCGCCACTCCTGAGGCCGTAGCTGCTGCTTGAGAGTGAAGCTGCCGCCTGTTGAATATTTATGTGAAAAGTAATTAGCTGTAATTAAAACTAGTTTAGTCTGGTTGTAAATCATATGGTATCTGAATTCTTGTCTAGATGAACGAGCGTCTTGGTTGATTAGCCATTTATCAGAGTATTGTAAGTAGAAAAGTTTTGTTTCTGTGCTGATTTTATAGGCTTAGTATTTTGGTGTGATTTTTCGAATGCAATTACCGTTTTGTTTCCGTTACGTGTTGATCTTAACTCCTAATTACTCAACTTAGCGACAATCCCGATTAGCTTGGCAGCAGGTGCTCGGAAGCTAGTAGGAATAGCTATTAAATAATTGATGCAATGTATAGCAGCATGGTTCAATTAGGGCTCTAAATTGTAAAGAAATAAACCTTAAACTGTAAAAGTAAAGTAGTAGTAATAGTTGGGGGGGAAATAAAACCACTCAAAAATGTCTTTAATAGATTAGAAAGGAAATTCTAGAGAGAAAACATGAACCAAATCGAATTAAAACCTTATACTGGACTAGAAAATGAATTATAAAACAATTACGAAAATAAATACAATTTACATCAAAATTATTTTTGTCGATGGATCCTCGAGATCGATTATTGTCATACATGGTCGACTATGTTAAAAAGCTTACTAACATATCCATACATTTTGAGCTTTGTTGTCCATCTAGATCATGAATAAATCCCCACATCAATGTTTATACTGCTGGAGATGACAATGACTTTTTCATCGGCTGAAACTCAAGCGGTGATGATGTCTCTGTTTCTTCAACAAATTTTCTCCAACCTTTGCTCTGTCATCAACGAATTCACTTCTATTTTCTTCTCTATGGTTGTTCAGTCAATTACTTTTTTTTTTTCCTTCCTGTAAGAAGTCAAACCCTAATCAATTTCCAGTTATATTTGTTAGTGCCGAGGAGCTATTGGATCAAGGATATTCCCATGTATTATTGTCTTCTGTCATGAAAGAGTTGATATTCCCATGTATTATTGTCTTCTGTCATGAAAGAGTTGATGACTGTCTATATTAACTCTTAACTCAGCAGCATTCGGGCTTTAGGATAGATATAAATTCTTAATGTTTCCAAAAACTTGAGAAGAAGCACACATGACATGACACACCAATCCAAGCAGTAAATGTGGAAACGAAATTGAGAGAAGAGGAGAAGGAACTATACAATTGATGCAACGTTATTATATCAGATGAATAAATATATCGATCGGTTATATCTACATTTGTTACAGAGGGTAAACAAACACGCCCCTGTTTCCTCTTGAAGATAGTTCCACCGCACTATAAGCTTATGTAGGGCTACCTATACTAGAGTACAAATAGAGAGTATGCATGGTGTATAAAGTGTGGTTGCTGTAACATACAATGTGTGTGACAAAATAATAAAATTCAAATTTTCTTCTCCCTTTATTTCCTCTGTTCTCTCTTCCCTTCTCTGCTGTCTCTATTCAGTTAGTTTATAGCAAATCTTCACAATCCTAACAACCTACACTCTGATAAAAATAGTAAAGATGATCCGGTAAAGTGTCAAATTGTTCAATGTATATTTTCAATCAGTAATTGCTGTTACAGTAAGGATTTTAAATAGGAGTATTTACAATATACTTCTAGCTAAAATACAATACAACTTTAGCTACCTATTATAAATAATTTCTATTTCTAATATAATACAAAATAACAGCTATGTTAATGATTGTATCTAACACTCCCCCTCAAGTTAGAGCGTAGCTATTTATCATGCTCAACTTGCTAATTGCATTATAAAATACCTTTCTTAATATTGTCTTTGTGAGTATATCGGCTAGCTGATATTCAGACGGAACAAACAAAAATTGTATAATTTTTCGATCAAGATTTTCTTTAATGAAGTGCAGGTCAACTTCAACCTGTTTGGTATGATCATGTTGTAAGAGATTGTGTGCAATCTCGATAGCCGTTTTATTATCACAATGTAGACTCATAGATGTTCCATAATCAATTCTCAAATCTTGTAATACATGTTTTATCCATAATAGTTCACACACACCATGAGTTATACCTCGGTATTCTGCTTCTACACTCAATCTAGCGACCACTTTCTACTCTTATTTCTCCAAGTGACAAGGTTGTCTTTTATAAACGTAAAATATCCTGATGTCGATCTCATATCAGTCTGATTTTCTACCCAATCTAAGTTGTATACCCTTTAAACTTGTGGACCTCCTTTTTAGAAAACAGTAGTCCTTCTCCTGGTGCACTCTCAAGATATCTTAAGATTTGATATATTATTTCCATATGTTTTTCTCCTAGTGAATGCATAAACTGTCTTACGATACTTACTGCATAGGTTATGTCTGGCCTTGTATGTGATAAATATATCAGTTTTCCAATTAATTGTTAATAACATCCTTTGTCCGTTGGCGTCTGATTTTCTGTTTGTCCTAGCTTGTGATTTATTTCCATAGATGTGTCGACTAGTTTGCACGCAAGCATTCCGCCTTCTGTTAACAAATCTAACACATATTTTTGTTGTGATAGACATATCCTAGTTTTTGACCCTGAGACCTCTATCCCTAAGAAATACTTCAGTTGTCCGAGATCTTTCATTTCAAATTTTGATGCCAAGAACTATTGTGGTGCTTTTTCTTCTTCTGGATCATCTCCTGTTAAGACCATATCATCCATATATATGATCGGTGTTGTTACCTTCCATTCTTTGTGTTTTATAAACAAAGTATGATCTGAATTACTTTACTTATAGCTGAATCCCTTCATCGTGAATGAGAATCTTCTGAACCATACCCTAGGTGACTATTTCAAACCATATAATGCCCTCTTTAATTTGCACACTTTAATTCCGCACGAGGACTTGGTTTTAACTCCAGGTGATAACTCCATGTAAACTTTTTCCTCAAGATCTCCATTAAGGAAAGCATTATTAACATCGAATTGATGTATGACCCAGTCTCGATTCACTGGTTTAAATATGAGAATATAAATGGTGTTCATTTTTGCAACTCCAGCAAAAGTTTCTTAGTAAACACTCATCTACATCCAACTTTCTTTTTTCCTTTTGGTAATTGACATAATTTTGAAGTGTTATTTTTTGAAGTGCCTCTATCTCCTCATTCATTGCCTTAGTCCATTTTAGGTCTACTAATGCATTATGTACAACTAGGAATAGACACATTGAATAATTGATTAACAATAAATGCATATGATTTCGATAATCTATGGGAAGAGATGTAATTACAGATGGGGTATTTAATTTTTTTATGGGATCAAGTTCATACTGTTCTTTGGGACTCTCGGTTTAGTCTTTATGGATATATGTTAATCAAATTTTTTCTAGGACAGGAGTTTCATTAGTCTTATTAAAAATAGGGTTTAGAGATACCTAAGAGGATTGAGGAGAGATATTCTGGGTTGATTCTTTGGTTAATGGTGTAGGCGTAGTAACTCTAGAGACATGAGAGGGTTGTTGCTAAGAACATTAAGGTTTGTGCAGAATTCTAAGTTAGCATCACAGCTTGGTCTCATTTCCTCTAATGGGTTCTAATTCTCGGAATGATGCATCCAAGGTTACATGCAGTTTTTGGTGGTAAGGGTTATAGCATCGATACTCTTTCTGAAACTCTGAGTAACCTAGAAAAACACATCTTTTTACATATAGATCAAGTTTACTCCATAAGACTTTAGGGATGTGAATATATACCGTACAACCAAACACTCGTGGTTTCATATTTGGGAGATGATGAACGGAGAGCAGGGCCTTCATCTTTTGTTGAGGAGTTTGAAATTCAATCACACTAGATGGTGTTTAATTTATTAAATAGGCAACTAATTTTACTACCTCACCCTAGTAGAATTTTGGCATATCCATACCAAAAAGAGAGGCATGAACGATTTTCACAATCTAACTTTTTTTCCCGTTCTGCTATGTCATTTTGCTGCAGAGTGAACTTGCAAGAGGTTTTATGTCAAATTCCATGATAATTTAAGAAATTACCTAGAACTTGATCCATAAACTCTTTACCATTATCCGATTGAAGTGTATGAATCCGTCGTTGGTATTGGGTCATTACCATTTTGTGAAATTATTGAAATATTGTGCTTGCATCATTTTTATTTCAGAGAAGGGATATCCAGGTCATGCGAGTACATTCATCAAAAAATACGATAAAATAACATGCATTAGAAAATGATGGGACTTTTGCAGGACCCCAAACATCGGAATGAATGACTGCGAAGGGTTTCAAACTTTTATTCAAACTTTGTAAATAGAAAATGCAGTGATTTTTGGCTAGTTCATAAATGTCACATTGAAAATCTAAGATACGTTAACTTGAAAACAGTTGTGGTTGTAATTTCTTAAGATATCTAAAGGAAAGATGTCCCAGCCTTCGATGTCACAACCATATAAGAGCGTGAGCTTGGTTCTGACATTTGGTCTAATGGGCTTGACTCAATTTTGACCCCCTCTTTTTCTATTAACTCCAAGTAATATAGATTGTCTCGTCTAACACTATAACCAATAATCTTCCAGGTTAGAATGTCTTGAAATACACAAAAAAAATTATCGTGCATGTAAGGGTAAAAGTAATTTGACTAACCGAGAGAAGGTTGTATTCGAGAGATGGAACAATAAGAACCATATCTAGGGTTAGAGAATCAATCAAAAAACAAACTTTTTCCCCAGTAATTGGAGAAGTACTACCATTAGCTGTGTAAATGACTGATCGAGAGGAGGATTTAGGACATATTAAATTATCAAAATCCTTAGTCATGTGATTGAGTGCACTTGTATAAATAATTCAAGTACTATTCATAATAGTGATAGAATGTGCAAAAATTTTTCCAATTGTACCTAGGTGAACAACATTATTTGTAGGTTGTACCTTGTCTGCTTTGGTCAGATTTACCACAGTTTTTCTAATATTTTTTCAAGGTTTTTTTGTAAAATCTCACTAGTCCGGGCAATCAATAATTTCATAGCATCTTTGTTCTGAGTGACTGGATTCTCCGTAATGGGTACAAACTAGTCCCCAAATTTTTTCCCCTATTGAGAACATTTGAACCATTTGAACCCATTTGCCCCCCTAGTTTTTAGACTGCCAGGGGCGCTGCAAATGGGTCTTATGTGCCACCATTAACCTTCCGATATGGGTTCGTGATGGTGGCGAGTCCCTCCTCCTCCATGGGTTCGACCCCTCCGGTCCCTCACCCATCACCTGGAGTTAATAGTGTACCTGTCGAACATATGTATAAGCATTTTCTAGTTCTAGTTTTGATTCCTTCCTCAGAATCTCCCCCCGGACTTGTTCAAAAACTAGGTCCAAACCACTGAGGAAGATATGCACCTGAAGCCTTGCCATGGGTGGGTGAAGGTGAATCACATTGTCAACTGTTCTGGCCTATGACTGTGTTCGGTGATCGATTTCTTGGAAGCAATTAGCTCATTATAGTATATATGTAATGGTCAACCATCTTGTTTAGTAGAAAATGATTTTTGGTTTAGTTCAAAGATTCATGTCTCATTCGATCCATCGTAGAAGGTTTTGACTACTGCCTTCTATATCTCCTTCGTCGTGGGTAGTCAGATGAACCTTTGTATTAACGGTGGGCTCATCGAGTCAATCAACCAACTTTTGATTAGGTGGTTTTCAGTAATCCAAACCTCTCTTTTTGGGTCAGCTGGGTCTAGTTTCTTTGTCTCACCAATAAGATACCCAGCTCTATTTCTTGCACCAATTATCATCTCCATAAGTTGACTCCATAGCGAGTAATTTGTTTCATTTAATGTGATTCCAGTTGGAAGAGGAGAGTTGTCCTAATGGACTACAATTTGTGTTGCCGAAGTAGATGTATGTTCGTTGTTGGGTTAATTTCCATATAAATGTGGTTTTTTCATGAAGTGAGACTGGTTTTTGGGGTTTTTTTTTTTTTTCGGTTTATGAATGAACATTATAGATGAACAATATTTTTCTTGGTTTTTGATGAACAAAACACTGTAGCGATTCGATGGTAATGAATAGTACTTGTTTTTCTAGATTTTGAGCAGGAGAGGAAAAATATCAATTAAAAAATTTGGATATGCTCTGATATGATGTCAAATTTTCGAATATATATTTACAATCCGTAATTATTGTTACAATAGGGATTTTAAATAGGAGTATTTACAATAGACTTCAAAGCTAAAATACAATACAACTTTAGCTATCTATTAGAAATAGTTTCTATTTTTAATATAATATAAAATAACAGCTAATATTAACGGCTACATTTAACAAAAAGGTATAAAACAACTTGTCAGCCATCACCTAGGAAGCATCTGGGTCATACTGTCAACACTACCTAAGATGGTCGAGTTTGCGGGAGTGTTTAGTGATTGCTTGCCTTTGTTGTTTTGAGAAGATGACGTCTCATCTGAACTAGCACCACCACCAAAGTGCTTAGAGGTTTGAGATTTGTATATTCCTGGCTCTGTGAGTGCTTTCTCGTTAAGATTTACATCTTTGGAGAGCATCTTCACTACTTGCTTCATGTTGGGTCTCTGGTTTGCAGCTGCTTGGGTACAGAAAAGTGCAACCTTCATGAAGCGTATCGCCTCAGTTTCTGGATATTCAGTCAGTCTTGGATCGACAATATCCAGAAGTCTCTCTTCTTTCCATAGTTTCCATGTCTGCAGAAGTATTCAAATTTAAATTAGCACTGAGTCTACTGCAAGAATTTATTAAGAACACAAAAATCGTAAAGAGGCATTATAAAGCAACAGACTGCTTTCAGTATCACTAAACAGAAAGCATGCCCTTGTAGATGAACAACAATATGCTTATCAAGCAAGACTAGGTGTAGAACTAGATTAACTAGACTTTTTTCCTATTCTGTTTCCTGTCTTCATGGGTGGAAACTCTTCATCTCCATGGTATGACAAGACCACAATTGATAAAGATAAAGAATAAGGCAAAACATTCAGAATGGATACATACTCCAACCTACATGATGCTAAAGAAAAAACATTCAAGGAAAAGATTCTATCATTTGGTGTTTACCAGGATCATTGGGCACAATCATATGGCCCTCATATCGATCGTACTTGATTTTGACACATTGCCGAATTTTGTTCACTGCTAAGCTATTACATGATGTTGGTTCTACGATTGTATAAGAAGTTTTTTATTTTATTTATATTTTTGGAAATAAAAGAAAACCCCCCCTGAATACTAGACTTGTTCCAGTAACTGGTTTTATTGGTTATTCAAGCCTATCAAAGTGGGATGTCCCATGAAAGATTAAGCACCTAACCCAAGAGTGAATAGGTAGATGATGGTAGTGTGATCTCCACATGTGTGAGTGACAGGTGGATTGTTTTAGCAGGTTTCCTAAAATGGCATGAAAGAAAATACTACCCATCACTGTAAATAATTCAAGAAATATTAAGGTTGAATGAGCCTGTATAATGTAAATTTCCTATGAATGGGTACGTCAGGATGCTATAACCCTGTTTCTCTCGAGGAAAAAAGTGACTATAAACTTAGCCTATGGTCATTTTCTTGCCATTCTTCCTTTCGTGAAAAAAACAAAAAACAAAAAACAAGGCATTAAATTGACTTGATTAAATAGAAAACAAAGATTGGGTTGGTATTACTAAGAAGATACCCATTCAACTAAAACCAGCAGATCCTCCCCAAATGCTGCCTTGCTGCTACTTCTCCCACTAATTATTTCAAGTATGAGCACCCCAAAACTGTATACATCGGCCTTCTTTGTAAGTTGTCCTAAGAGGGCATACTCTGGGGCGAGATATCCCCTGCAGATGCGTACAAGTTGATCATCGATGTTAAAAAAGATCACAAAGAGATAGTTACCAGACAGCATCAGTAATCTAATTCTATAAACATCATGAAAAAAAAAATCATTTTTGCAACAAGAACTGCACTTACATTGTTCCTGCCACTCGAGTACTAAGATGTGTAACATTGTCTGGAAATAATTTTGCCAGCCCAAAATCCCCTATTTTAGGCTGCAAGTTTCCATCTAGAAGTACATTACTGGCCTTAATGTCCCTATGGACGATATGTGGTTCAGCTTCCTCGTGAAGAAACGCAAGACCACTGGCTGTACCTAGGCAAATCGCAGCTCTTGTTGGCCAGTCCATAGCAACATGCTTTCCTTTCGAGCCTGGAAGAATTTAAACTCTTATCAGTGCCAAATCAAGAGCAACATTACAGCTGTTTCGCGAAACAAGTTCAAGATAACTCTACTGTAGCATAATATATCCAACAATAACTCAGGTTTGATGAACAAATTTTAAGAAATATATTGCATGGGTGAAATGATCATGTTATAGCATATGAAATCTCATAAGATATATCGATAACTTCATATTTACCAAGTAAAGCGGTAGAGATGCTGTTGTTTTCCATAAATTCATATACCAATATTCGATTATTTTCCTCGACACAGCAGCCAACTAGTTCAACAAGGTTCGGGTGCTTTATAGTTGATATCATTCTAATCTCCGTCACAAACTCATCTGTTCCTTGTTCAGATTCTGCAGAAAGACACTTGATAGCCACAGGAGTACCATCTCTCAAAACTCCCTGCAAGGATAAAAAAAAAAAAAAAAACAGAAGAAGCTATATAAATATTAACGAAAAGCTGAGGCTATGGAATATGCAGATTCATGAAGGAATCTGCTAGCATGCTCTCCAGTCTTTTCTTGTTTCCTCAAAAGGGTTGTTTTAGTTACTATTCATATGACTAAACCACCATCGAATCGTGCTCTCCACTGAAGGATTGCTGCAGGAACTACAAATGCAACTCTAAACCTATGAAATGGATACTCGGCTCACCTTATAAACAACTCCGAAACCACCTCCACCAATTCTATTAGATGGATGAAAACTCCGTGTTGCTGATCTCAACGAATTATACGAAAAGAGATTTACATTGTCGGTGGAAATCTCTAGCCAATGGCAAATCACACGAGTAAGAGCCTCAAAAAATAAATTTCTCAAATAGGAAAACATTTTGAATACCAAATATAAAGGAAGTCAGCATCCCAAATTCTGAACAAAAAGCTGATCATTATTATCATCATGTATTCATACCAAGTTAAACACATTTATTCACTCATAAATACAAAAAAACTTAAAACACACTCAATTTTCTTACCTTGTGTGTTTGTTTGTCCTGAAGTATTCTTATTTCCTTTAAACCAATTTGATATACCAAAGCAGCCACAGCTCATTGCAACTCAGCTCAATGCTCTCAATCCTCTGTCTCTCTACACACATCAAAAACGAACTCATCAAATTCTTTCTTTTATTTTTTTATTTTTAATAATTACTTCACAATCAACCATCATAGTATATGTGTGGACGGGCGTATACATATTTATATATAAAAAAAATGAAAAATCCAATACTTAATTAACCCGAAAAAAATCCTGACCTGAAAGGCTCCGGATTTAATTTTTGCGAAAAGTAAGCGAAAGGACAGAAAGTGGGCAAAGTAGTTAGAGAGAAATAAAGGGGCAGAAAGGAGAAGATCAAAGGAAAAACAACAGGAGATGGGTGTTTTTTTAGAGGAACTGTTCTTATAGTGAAAGAACAGGCTCCAATGGATAGACGACAGCTCGAACCCTTTCCACAGGTTTGGACGGGTAGTAGGTGGTCGTTAGTTTCCTCAATGCTAATTGTCTTGCTGTCTACCGTTGTCAAAAAAAATGGTAATGATGGGCAGCTTGTTTCGTAGTGGACTTGGTCTGATAACAGGACAAGAAGTCAATCCCAGGAATGCATCATTGAACTTTTTGTCGGTCCTTAGATTGGGTTCTCTCTGAATTCCTCACATCTTCGATAGATTTCTCTGGCAAATGTTTTTTAATAAAAAGTTAATAATAGTATATAAGCATCTATTTCTGGAGAGTGTGTGATCAGACTTGCTGGCTTGAATGGGCTATAAACTTAAAATATCATGAAAAAACATTCCGACAATGGTGGTTGGTGTTATGATATGGGATGAATTTAATCATTATTTTATTCGTGTTGAGGTAGATTTCATATGGGATTTCAGGCCTGTTCTTGCCTGGATGACCTCTCAGTTGTAATTCAACAAAACAAATTTTCAATTCGATCGTGGACTTTTAGTTTTGCAATATTAGGTCAGATGCTGGATCATGCTTGCTCAGGATTTCCATTATGAAATGGCGGCTGGACTAGCTTCGTCAACTCATCCCTGGCAACATGCTTGCTCAGGATTTCCATTATGAAATTTTCTTGGTGATACCTGACCAAAAGATATATATATTTTTTAAAAATTGAATTGAATTTTAACCGGATCGATAAAATCAAGAGTTAAACTATTAAAATGATATTTTTTATGAAAAATAAAATGAGATTTAATAACAATTGTTCTTCGCGGTCACTTCACCGTAAACAAATGGCTATAGAGACGGATTGACTCCTGCAATGTTGCCATAAGCACATAACTATCAGATGACAATCTCAATCCCGCAAGATCAGCAAAAGAGTTGATTCAAAAATACAAAATTCAAGTTGTATCTACTTATCCTTATTTTGTATAATAGTTATCTCATTGTAAATCCTTATCTTATTATCCTATGCTGTACATAAATACACATAGAAGAGAATGAAAGGGATGAGCTTCTTCTTCTTCCCCGTCTGCATCCTTTACAATATGGTATCAGAGCTCCTTCGATCCAATAAATAATCATACAACATTCTCTTCCCTGCCTAAACATGGCAACTCAAACCAATCCAACCAACAACTCATCACCAGCAAACACAACATCTCATCACAATAATGAGTTTCAACTCATCACCATAAACACCTCTGCCCAAGCACCTCTCAAACTCACCTCCAGCAATTATATATCCTGGAAACTACAGTTTCAAACACTCTTCATTGGGTATGATCTACTTGGCTATATTGATGGATCCAAACCATGTCCACCTGCCACTCTAATTACAGATCAGTCAACGTCACCAAATCCTGCTCACAGCATATGGATTCGTCAGGATCAACTTATTCTCAATGCTCTCATAGGCTCACTCTCCCCTACAATTATCCCATTTGTTGCAAGATCCAAAACAGCTCAAGAAGCTTGGACTATCTTATCCAACACCTATGCCAAACCATCAAGAGGATGAATCAAACAGGTTAAAGCTCTCTTCAAGAGTTCCACCAAAGAAACCTCCACTGTCACTGACTTTCTTCAATCAGTGAAAGCCCGTGCTGACGAACTTGCTATCCTTGGTGCACCAGTTGATGAGGAAGATCTCACTGAGAAGATCCTGGACGAGCTTGATGAAGACTATAGAGAACTGGTCCTTGCCATTCAAGCACGAGATCATTCTATCTCATTTGATGAGCTTCATGAGAAGCTGTTAACATTTGAAGCTGCTCTTCAAGGGAAAGCCAAGAGAGTCAATCACTATCCTGTGACTGTGAATCCCACTAATCGTCAGTCCTCTAATTGGAAACATTCAAACAATAGTCCCACCTGGCGTCCCAATTCCACTGGACAGACAAGCTGGCGACCAACCAGCACTCCTAACTCACGATTTCGTGACAATCGTCCACCATCAAGACCATACTTGGGCTACTGTCAAATCTGCAACACTCAAGGACACACAGCTAAAAGATGTCCATTTTTTCAGTTCATCCCAGTCCAATCAACAAACAGAGTCTCTGCATCCAATTCAAGCAATTCATCCACTCCCTGGCAACCACGAGCTAATCTTGCTGTTACTACTGCTCCCAATGAATCCACATGGTTACTTGACAGTGGTGCTTCTCACCATGTCACAGCTGACCTGGACAACCTGTCTCTACATAGTCCTTACACTGGATCTGACGATGTGATGATTGGCGATGGCACAGGGCTCTCCATTACACACACTGGTTCCACTTCCCTTCTCTCTAATGACACTTTGTTTGCATTAAAAGATGTTCTCTGTGTACCAGATATCAAAAAGAACTTAATCTCCATATATCAATTTTGTGTCACAAATAATGTGTCTGTTACATTTTTACCAACTTGTTTTCAGGTGAGGGATCTTCGCACGGGAGCAATTCTTGTACAAGGCATCTCTAAAAATGGAGTGTATGAGTGGCCGGCTACCAAATCTTCCTCTCCCATAATTGCTTTCTCAAGTATCAAAACCTCTTCCTTCAATTGGCATCATAGACTAGGACATCCAGCTTCTCCAATTTTACAGCATGTTCTTTCTGAATTTCAATTAAATGTTTCATCCCATTTGTCCAAAGAATTAATCTGTAATGCATGCAATTGCAATAAGAGTCACAAACTTCCATTTTCTACTTCATCATTGCACTCCTCCAAACCCCTTGAAGTTATTTTTTCAGATGTCTGGACATCTCCGATTGTCTCACATGATGGATTCAAATATTATATCATCTTTGTAGATCATTTCACAAAGTACATCTGGTTTTACCCATTAAGAAAGAAATTTGAAGTTCATGACATATTCATTCGTTTCAAAGCCATTGTGGAGAATTATTTCAGAACCAAGATTATCACTCTATATTCTGATAATGGGGGGGAATATGTGAAACTTCGAAATTTTTTAGCCACAAATGGCATTTCACATCTCACCACACCTCCACATACACCAGAACACAATGGTTATTCGAAAAGAAGACACAGACATATAGTTGAAACAGGACTCACCCTTCTATCTCATGCCTCCCTTCCTATAATATTCTGGAACCATGCATTTGCAACTGCTGTCTACTTAATTAACAGGATGCCAACCCAATCCCTTAGCCTTTCCTCTCCGTATTTATCAATCTTTGGCACTGCACCTAACTATTCCAAACTTAAAATTTTTGGTTGCTTGTGTTATCCGTGGCTTCGTCCATATGCCTCCCATAAGCTTGACAGTAGATCTAGACCCTGCATATTTTTTGGATATTCACTATCACAGCATGCTTATCACTGTTATGACTACGCATCCAACAAAATCTTTGTGTCGCGTCATGTCAAATTTGTTGAGACAGTCTTCCCATACCAATCCTTGCACAATCAGCTTCCCAGACCCGACTCTACAACCATTTCATCCTGGATTCCACCACTTATTCATGTCTCTGTTCCTATTCCACCACAACTAGCACCTCATACATCGCCAACTGCAAGCCAACAAGAATTGCCCCCGAGTGCTGCGTCCTCTTCATCGACAACAAGTTCTACCCCAAATCATGATCCACAGCCCAACCCACATACCACTCATCAACCTGCAGCCCAATCACGCATCATTACCCGGTCACAAAACAATATACACAAACCCATCAGAAAACTCAATCTTCACACCCAGTGTTCAACCATCTCTAATATTGAGCCCAACTGCTTCACTCAAGCCCTCAAAAGCCCACATTGGAGAAATGCCATGTCTGAAGAATTTGATGCATTGGTCAGGAATGGAACGTGGGATCTGGTTCCACCATCATCAGCTTCCAATATTGTAGGCTGTAAATGGATATTTCGTATTAAAAGAAACACTGATGGTTCTATTGACAGGTTTAAGGCGCGCTTGGTTGCAAAAGGGTTTCATCAGCGGCCAGGGGTAGACTACCATGAAACATTCAGTCCGGTCGTCAAACCGGCCACCGTGAAAATCATTCTGAGTATTGCAGTCAACCAGGGTTGGCCTCTTCGCCAACTTGATGTTAATAATGCCTTTTTACAGGGTCATTTGTCTGAAGATGTGTATATGTCACAGCCTCCAGGGTTCATCGACAATGATAAACCCACATTCATTTGCAAACTACGGAAAGCTATCTATGGTTTGAAACAAGCACCGCGTGCTTGGTACCATGAGCTTCGTCAGTTCCTCATCGCCAACAAATTTCAAAATTCTCATGCAGACAATTCCCTGTTTATCTTCAATTCGCAAGGCATTACCATGTTTCTGTTAGTATATGTCGACGACATAATACTAACTGGAAACAAACCAGAGATAGTCAATCAGTTCATTAATCAACTTGCTCAGAAATTTTCTCTGAAGGATCTCGGGTCTCTCACATACTTCCTGGGTATAGAAGTTGTCCCTCACAGTGAAGGTGTTTTGCTATCCCAACGACGGTACATTCAAGATTTACTCACTAGAACAAAAATGACAGGGGCAAAGCCTGTCACCACTCCATTACCTACCAGTCCCCCGATCACCTTGAACTCCGGCACCATTCTCTCTGATCCAGCAGAATATCGCACTGTGGTTGGTAGTCTTCAGTACTTGTCAATGACGCGTCCAGATATTCAATTTGCAGTCAACAAGCTCTCATAGTATATGCATCAACCGTCATCAGATCACTGGGCTCTTGTAAAACGAGTGTTGCGCTACCTATGTGGCACGATGGATGACGGTATTATCATTCACAAAAGCTCTTCACTCTCCCTGCATGCCTTCTCAGATGCTGACTGGGCAGGTAATAAAGATGATTATTCCTCCACCAGTGCATACATTGTATACTTGGGACGCACCCCCATCTCCTGGAATTCCAAGAAACAGAAGACCATTGCCAGGTCCTCAACCGAAGCAGAATACCGTTCAGTTGCTGCTACAGCTGCGGAAATTAAATGGGTGTGTTCTTTACTCTCAGAAATTGGCCTCAATTTATCACATGCTCCTGTCATCTACTGTGATAATGTGGGTGCAACTCAACTATGTTCTAATCCAGTGTTCCACTCACGCATGAAACATGTGGCCATTGATTTCCATTTCATTAGAGATCAAGTTCAAAATGGGTCTCTACGTGTCGCTCATGTTTCCTCACGAGATCAACTCGCTGATGCTCTCACGAAACCCCTACATCGGTCCACGTTCAACACCTTGAAGCACAAGATTGGCCTCTCATGCCGTGGCCTATCTTGAGGGGGCATATCAGATGACAATCTTAATCCCGCAAGATCAGTAAAAGAGTTGATTCAAAAATACAAAATTCAAGTTGTATCTACTTATCCTTATTTTGTATAATAGTTATCTCATTGTAAATCCTTATCTTATTATCCTATGCTGTACATAAATACACATAGAAGAGAATGAAAGGGATGAGCTTCTTCTTCTTCCCCGTCTGCATCCTTTACAATAATAACCATGGCTGATATTGGAGATCGTTGATTTTGTTGACGTAAAACTCGATTTCCGATGACTGTTGAATCTCTGATATTTTGAATTTGAAACTCCTGTGCCTTCATTTTCAATAAAAAAATTCAATAAAAAAATCAAAATTCAACTAATTTTTGGAAATTGAGTTTTGACCAAATTGAACTTTTTTTCTTTCTTGTAACATGGAGTTCCTTAATTCAATCCATGGAGCCCTTCATTGAGATTCTCTTTAGACTATAATCTTATATATTTTATATAAAACATAAAAAAATAAAAGGCCTAAGAAAAGAAAACGAATTTTAAAAAATTAAATCCTGCCAATGATCGCATTAAACTTTATGTTGCAAGAACAATTTAATATTTTAAATGTGGCATTTTTTAAATTTCAATTACATTAGAATTTATTTGTATTAAAAAATACAAATCATTAGTTTGACGGGGGGCAAGTGCTATATGCCAGATTGTTTTTTTGACTTCTGATCAAATTTAATTTAATTAAAAAATATATATCATATTACCATTTCTACTCTTTATTTTATACTTTTTTAATCATTTAATTTCTATTTTTATTTTCACTAATATCAATTTTCTGTTTTAAAAAATAAATAGATTATATGGTCCTTTTGTTAATGTGCTTTAGAGGGCTCTACATCCATTCGTTAGCTCTACCACATGGTAACATGTATACGATTAATCACAAATTTCATCTATTTATACTTTACATTTTTTTTAATATAACCCATTTACTCAAAAAAATAGTCTTTAATGTAGTCACTCCATCAATTTCCGTCCAATTTATCACTTGAGTGATATTTGAGTATTAATTTTTAAATGTATCCTTTTATTTTTTGATAAAAATAATAAAAATATGAAACGATAAAAAAATAGAGCCTAAAATAATAATAATAATAATAATAATAATAACAATAACAATAACAATAACAATAACAATCCCTACCATGTATTCTCCTCCTTCATGTATAATTAATAATTTAAGAAATTGAAAATAAAAGATTTAATTATATAATCAATTAAGATTGGAAAAAGGAAAATCAAAACAAAAGTTAAAACTATACTGAAATTAAAAAATAAATCACATTAAACTATCTCCATTGACAACTATTAGACCTTTGATCTTTTGAATTTGGTACTTTGTACATCAAATTTCATTAAAGTTTTTATTAAAAAAAATAGTTTAAATTAGGAGAGTTCCCTTGTGCCAATGTTTTTTTGTTAAACTTTTGATTCAACGGATTTTCTTATATTAAAAATATATTAATCCTAGAGCAAAATCACGATGAAGAGCCCTTAACTCAAGGTTCACCAATAATCATACATTTATGCGGGTTGAGATGCAACGATTCTCAAGAGGTCACTCCTAATACTACTCCAAGCATGTTTAATATTAGAGTTCTTATATGATCTAGTGCATTAAACTAAGGGTGTGTTTAAGTATTGTGATTGTGGTTAAAAAAATTGTTTAATAAAAAATATTTTTAATTAAGGTTCATCATTTAATTTAAGTATCATCAATATAGTATATGCCTGAAAAAAAGGAAAATACAAGTATATATAAAATCAGAAACTAAAAAAGAATATTATTAAATTTAATTTACTAACTTTTACATGTATATGAAATGTCAAACCTTATGGTGGTTTGGAAAATTTGATATTGTTATTTTTAATAGCCTAAAAAAATGAATGTCATGTGCATTACCTTCTCATCATGCTCATGCAAATGTGAATTGCATGTCATAACTACAAGCAACTATAAGATTTTGGGTCGATATATATTTTCTTCCAATAAATGGAACTAGATTATTATATGATATACAAGCACGAACATGTGTTCCATTAATTGCACCAGCATAATTCTACATGGAAAAAAATCAACATTGTAATTAATTACAAACATCGATAAAATAAAATATATTTATTAAAATATAATTAAAATAATCACCCTAAAATGTGACATATATCTTGGATTCATTACAATTTTCTCATGGGATATGTGTCAATTCTAGATCTATTAGTTTTATAGCTTATAACTTTTTAGTACTTTGTTCAACCAACATACCCTTGTATGAGTTGAAAAATGCTATCAGTTTACTTTGATATCAAACATCTTGTCTTGCATGTGGGTTTGCCAATTATATTCTTTCTTTGTAAATTACGATGTTTTATCCTGCAACTTTGAAATCTTTTTGTAGCTTTTCCTTCTTCTTTACCAAAAGTTAACCATCATATCAATAATCTTTACAAAAGGCTTATCTTTACACGTGAGTGAACAGCTCATGATTTGGAATTTACCTTTTGTCAAAAATTTGTAACCTTAGCACCCGAAGTGTTGCCACTCTATTTGTTTTCCCCTTTTTCTTATTGTTTTACCGGATTATTCACTCTTTCCCCATTCCTCAATTGCATGAAAAATAGCAATCATCTTTGTGTTCTTGTCAATGATGAAGCACTGTAGTATTCTGTTTTGTAAGTCATGTAAATAAAGCTGCTATTGCAAAAGGCTTATTGCTGTGCGTTTTTTTGGTTGTTCCGGATAGTAACCAACCATAAACAGAAAATCCACAAAATTGTCGATGAAAATATTGCACTTTATCTTAATTAACTCCATTATTGACAACATAAATGCAGCCTGGTTTATTGAAGCAAACAATCATAAAAATAAAAAGTATTACATGTTCACTTTAAATACCTAGACCATTACATGTTTACAGTAATTTAAAGGACATTTACCTAACAATGCCGTAATACAATAATACATGCACTCATTTGTCTGAAAAAGGAACTGTCGAATTACAATTCAAATAAGGAGAATCACAAGGAAACCCAACAATCCAATTACTCAACAAGTTCATGACCAAAGAAATGAATAAACCATACAATAACCAAAACAATGAATAAACCATACACAATATAATAGCAATGAAAAGCATCTTCAGCGATGCATGCATTTAAAACTAATTTTGTCAAAACTATCCGCGCACTATTCTGCAAATGTAAACATGTATGCATAAATTACTAAGCATGTCAAAAAACATAACATTAAATTTAGCTAAAATTCCAACATAAAATAAATTAATAGTTTAGAAAAGAGTCATTCCATCAGTTATCCATGTTTACTTCGTGCATGCATTCTTTTCAGCCATATCAACTTCTCTTCAAGACCTCCCATGGTAGACCACATTTCTCTCTTCCTTCGTGAACTTAGATATTCTGTTGCAAAGTCATGAAAATCACTATCAATTGAGACTCCAGGAAATGAATGGAACTCACCCATAACCTCAGGAATACTACACCCTTGTCGATCCATATGCAAAGTAGAACCACTCCTAGTCAACATAATTTCAAGTAGTTGATCCATCCTTAACAGTAGTTGAATGTCAATTCCAAATGTCTTCTTCTTCTTTGCTCGAACCTTATAAGCATCCTTTTCTTTTCTTTTTTCACCACTCCTTGTGTTGCTGCTACTTGTCATGTTCACCCCACCAATTAATTGAGAATTATCATTCTCAAAAGTAAGATTTCTATCTTCTTCTGAATCACCACTTCCTTCTTCAAAATCAACCACATCAATGTCAGCATTGTTGGTGCCAGGATCAACACCATCATTACCATTAAGTATTCCTGATGATGGTGTCCTCGTATACTCTCCAGTAGCAACAATATTGGAAAACATTCTGTCAAATTTAAACTAAAAGGAAAATTCAGTACCACCATGTCAAAAAAATTCAGTTGCTGTAATTTCCTATATAAAAAATTCAGCATGTGTATTAACACATAATTCATGCAATTATAATGTCATAAAAAAATCAGAAGAAATGGAATTAAATGCATAGGATAATGAGAATTAACTTGAATTTTCACTTTCCACCACTCATCAGTAGCGGAGATTGTTCCCAATTCACTACTCCAACCAACACCAGTTTCAAAAATCAATTTTGTTCATATCTCCAATCCTTTTTGCATCCATCCCACTTGTTTTTTAGTTGTGTTTTGGTTAATGCATGACCAGTTTTGTTCTTGGAATGATGTGATAAGAAATTTCCAACTGATTTTATCAAAATAAGCAGTAGCCTTCATCATGCAATGTTTATGGGGGGAGATCATAAGTAAAATAACTTTAATTATGACTATAGTAATGCACCCCAGTAGATATAAATAGTTCTGATAATTGTGTAATCAAATTCATTATTTTTCTTAAGTTGTGATAGTATGCACTCATCAGTTGACAAGAAAAAGCTTGTTTGGATTCATAATTGCCTTCACACATACCCTTAATGTACAAGCAGCTACTGTATCCATGCATTAACCCAAAGGAATTTTATACAAAACAGAACGTTAGTAATATAAGCTAATTAAACAAACAAAATTGCATCTCACATAAGGTTATACAACAGTGATCAATATTTCAAAACAAAGTAAAAACCTTCATGGACAGGTTTCAATATAGAAATTAATGAAAACAATTATACAGCATCAGCAACATGTTTGTGGTACATGCTTCTAAAACTGTTTGTTAAGTCTACCAGTCATGACCATGGACGCATGTATCATCATCAACAGAAATAATATTTCCAAACAAATATAATCAAACAAACATCGCAAAATAATATAATATGTAGTTAATTCGAACAAATTCCAGCTGAAGAGTAGAAAAAACTCACAGTTTACGTTCAAGCAACCTCTGATTTCTGATTGTCTTAATTCGGTCAGAACAACATAGATCTGCATTATATTTATGCAAAAAATATCAAATGGAAGCACTGTAAAATATTATTAGCAAATATAAAGTACAATACTTACCTTGATTTGATGAATGTTAAAGGAGCTGACAGGATGTCACCTTACAGATTAAGAAAACAAATAAAAAACCATTTAATTTCTGATACACTACATCTTACCTCGTGTAGGGAATGAATAAATCTTCTTTTGTGAAAATATCAGAACAATAACATGGGTTTTGCACCAGAAATTTCGAGAGAGAGTAAGAGTTAAAGATGGTTGAGGGATTTGTGGGTTTGTTTACAATGGCTATTTCTTTGTTTGTTTTATGAGTAACAGAAACTGGAGAGAACAATGGAGAATTTAGAGAGAAGATGGTTGAGGGTGGGATATCTGTGGGTCGTTACAACAGGTAGTTTCTTTTGTTGGTGGAAGAAAAATTACAAAGCATAGCGAACGAGAAGTTAGAGCGAAGATGGCTGTCGGCTTCAAGAACTCTGGGTGTGTTTACAACGGGAGGTTTTTTGTTGTTTGATTTGTTGGTGGAACAAACAAATTATGTTATTTCCCAAAACTTTTCAAAGCTGTGTCATTTTGTATTAACTTTCTTGAAACTTCAGGTATCATGGATGCATACTGCGGATTAAGAAACTCACAAAACCATGCATCTTTTCACCAACATTGATACGTCGGCTGGAGTCGAGGATACAATGTTGTCAATCTTCATGTAGACAGTGTTGCCACTTCTGTTCATTCTACTTGCTGTTCTCTAGGGTCGGGTGTTTTCTTCGATGATTTTACTTTAATCAAATTGAAATTAGAATAATAATTAAAATCGATTGTTTTTATTTATTTATTATTTTTCTTCTGGTTGCGTGAGAGGTACGAGATAATCTTATGCTAAGATTCTGCAGCCAGGCGGCGGGACAGTGACGGGTTGTAAAATAACGAGGAAAAGGAAAGAAAAGATGGATGATGCTGCCGTCTAGCATTTTATGGTCAGAAAGTTAAAACTATACTTCAAATTCAAAACGTCCCCTTCAGTGCTGGAGGGTGAAAGGTGGTTGAAAATGAACACAGAAAGCTATAAACTTGTAGGGCAGGACTTTGACCATATATCCATATAATTATACCTGCTCCAGTCTCTTCAGAAAGACCCAATTGAGCCATGGATTCAAGAATCAAACAAGAAACCGGTTTTGCTTGTATCTCGTTCTTAGTTAATCCTTTTAACAGTCAAAACAAATCATATGGTTTTCTCCAAAGTTGACTGCGGCGTACGATCATGATCGATCATGCAACTTCACACTTTTCCGATCAAATTTCTGCTTTAGATTTTTAGTATCTACCCTCTTCGCCGCCTCTACACCTACCCAGATGGAATGGTTTGGGTTTTAGAGTTTTTTCCGTTGTTGAACTCTTTTCCATGGATAACTGATTTGGAAAAACAATTATGAAAGTTGAACGATCAGAGTACGAAAATCTCCCATCTCCACCTTTATTTCTAAAATTATAAAATAAATTAAAATATATCAGGAATTCATCATATATCAGGAATTCATCATAGATTGTGATACCGGATACGATGGATTGTAATAGTTTATTTATTGTTCGATGCCGAGTACTCCGAGCGGTGAAAAAGAGTTTTTATATTTTATTATATTAAACTTTATACGTGTAGATATTATATTTTATTTTTAAATTAGCAAATCACATTAATATTTTTATTTTTAACAATTATAAATATTGTTTGTTCAGCCTGAAATGTAATACGAGCAATTTTTTTAATTTTCAAGTCAAATGATTTTTTTCAGCTAACAATTATTACTTTTGTTTTATCTTTTTTTTTTTTTTTTGCTCTATTGTTAAAGTTTTTAGGATTTTTTTTTAATTTTATTTTTTTTCATTATTAATGCAAGAACAACAACAACAACAACAACAACAATAATAATAATAATAATAATAATAATTTCATGCTTTTTTTTCGTGCGTACTCTTTTGTTAATGTTTTTGAGTTTTTTTTTTCATGGGATAATTGATAATTTTTATTATTTGCTTTTTTGTTGAGGTAGTATTTTTTTGAAAAATTTAGTTCTTAAATTGTAGTTGATGTTTATGATCATTTAAAAATTGATATTTCTTTTTTTTCCTCTTTATTATTTGTTTTAGTTTTTTATTAGTATTTTTTATTTTCAAGTGAAATAATTTTTTTCGGCAAATAATTTTTATTTTTGTTTCATCATTTATTTTATTATTTTGTTTGCTTTTTTGTTAAATTTTTTAGGCTTTCTTAGTCTTTAATTTAATTTTTATTATTATTAATGCAATAATAATATTAATAATAATAATAGTTTTAGTTTTATTTTTTGTTTTTACTTACTCTTTTGTTAAATTTTTTGCGTTTTTTTCTTGATGTAATTTAATAATTTTTATTGTTTTGACAATAATTTTGGTGATAATTTTAGATGTTAAGACTTTGATGTTATTGTTGTTATAATAGGGTATGTAGATTTGTTTCATTATATCAATCTTGACATGTATAAATATTATATTTTAATCTCAACAGTTATCAAAATTATTTGTTCGACCCGCATCGTAGAGCGGGCAATTAACTATTATTATCTATAATATAAAAGGCATCCCTCTTTTAGTGTGCAAGTTTTTATGTTCATACACACTTAGATTACTATTCATTGCGATAATAAAATTACTATTTTATCCAAGGCTGAAAATTTTTAACTCCCGGGACCGGGGATATTTTTGAATTTTCCATGGGGTATGGATGGTATTTTTGGATTTGTTGCACAATAAACTTACAAAACTAGCCCCCAAAGACAAAATATAAGTCCCGAGACCGAGGGTGTTTTGTAATTTTTCAGAAGACATGGATGTTATTTCCAGATTTGTTGCCTAGTAAAACGACTAACTCAGCCCTGAAAACTACAAAAAATAAGCCACGGGACTAAGGGTATTGCAGTATTTTCCTCTGTGGTTATTTCGTAGTTATCGCTGGATACAAGGGTGTATAAATAATTGATCACTATTTTATTATTTCTTTTCACAGACACTGAAGGTGTGTCGTCAACACACACACATGTTATTTCAGGCGAACGAGTTATTCAAGCGGCGTGTGCACCTCATTAAGGCAGCCAAAAATAGCCATTTGTCGTCTCTCATGGTACCCCGACATGTTCTCGGCATCCTGATGGGGAGCGTGTCCGGTTACGGTGTCTGGTGAAGCTCTGATGGATGAGTTTAAATTTTCTCTCTTTTCTCTCTCCTACCGCACGGAAATACATTGTGATCCTTACTATTTGGGGAAATTTTAAATCAGTCCCTCAACTTCGGATTTTGCTTTTGTTACTTTTATTTTCAATATAAATTTTGATTTATTGCAATTGTGTCCTTTAAGTGAAACAAATTATATATGTTGGGTTTCGGTTTAGTCCTTATTATTTTGATTTTTAGTTTGCTTTTGGTTCCTTTAATTATTTCGGTATGCAAGTTTAATTACTGCTAATTGGGTCCTCCAATTGAAATTTATCATATATTTTATCTTTTATTCGGTCCTTATTCTTTTAATTGTTTACACAATAATTATTTTTCGATCCCAAGGTTTTACTTATTTTAATTTTATCCTTCAATTAAAATTAATTATGTAATTTGTCTTAATTGTGTATTCCAATTTAAATTAGACATGTATGTTTTTTTTTTTCATTTTAATCCTTATTCTTTTATTTGTTTTCAACAAAATTACACTGTAAATTTTTTAAAAATATCTTTATTTGTTTCGGTCCCAAGATTTTTATTTGTTTCAATTTTGTCTTTCAATTGTAATTAATTAAATATTTTATTTTTCATTTTGGTCCTGATTATTTGAATTTTTTATTTTCTATTAATTTCTTTGGTTTTTCTGTTATTTTTTTATAGTGTTTATTTTTTATCTGTATTTATGTATCTTTACTTTTAGTTTTTGTTTTTAATTTTTTCTGTTTTATTTTTTATTAGGGATTTATTTTATGATTTTATTGTCTGCACCATAATAATTATAATTTTAGTCATTGTTTTTTTTATTGTTTTTTGTAAAAATATTTTGTTTTTTATTTTATTTTTCTAGGTAATTTAATTATTTTAATTGATTGAGAGTAATGTTAATAATAATTTTAACTTATAGTAATGATAATGATTTAACATGGGATGGATTTTTAATTAATATTTTCTATTTTTTTATAAATAAAAAATTAACTATTAATTTTTGTTAGTTGATTGTTACAAGTTTTTTCATAATTTATATTTAATTTTTATGTTGAATTTAAATTTGATTATAAAATGAACTAATCTTGATGCAGTAAATTGATTATCAAATATCTCAATCTTCCTGCTTTTTTAATGATTCTGATAATTTTTTATTGGTTATTTCGTTAAAATCTACCAAACAGATAAATTTATATTAATTTAAAATTTATAAATTTTATAAAAAACTCACTCAATAATTCTATACAAATTTATTATTTTACATAAATTTATATTATAATAAAAAAAATCACATAATTAATAGTATTTTATGTTAAAAAAAATATGATACCGGCTGGTTTATTCTAGAACTGGAAAGAGATTCAGAAATCATATTTGTTAACGTATTGGAATCAATACTTGAGAACATGGGCTGTTAGTTGCTCTAGCTATGCTGATGCAAGTCAGAACCTACAATCATTTACGAATACGCGCATGCTTAATTTCAACGTATGCAAGTTTCAGATTCAGAAGTGCATGAAGAAGTAATCTGCAGAAAAATGTGGCAGCTGTGGTTTAATTAAATTTGGAGTACAAAATATCCCGTTGCGTTGGAACAATTCAAAAGTTGGAACATAAAGCACAACCACCCATCAATGTCCAACAGATTGTTCCTCAAGTATATAGAAGGGTTTTGGAAATACATACCCTTTCATTCTCTCAAGCAGATCACAGAGATGGTAACTGCCCTCGCCTCTTAAAGATTGTGCCAGAAGAGCTTGAAATATTTTATAGGTACAGAAGCTTGTGCAATGATTTCTGAGCATCAGAAATTACTTCCATCTGAGCCTGAAGGATACGTCACCTGCCATGCTGACTTGAAGGAGAGGAATTTCCTCTCTCGCTTCCAAATTCATTGTCTTCTATTTCTAACCCGTCAGCAAAATAGGAGTTATTGTTGACACTTGGTTCGGAGCTAGCATTGCTGCTTGTGGCCAGTGGGGAGTCCAAAACACTAACTGTCCTGCCTTTTGAAGATCCTCCTGATCTGACACTGTACATAGAGGAAGCAGGAATGTTGGTCATAAGGGGGCGTAAATTACCTGAAATGCTTCGCCTTATATCCTGTTCAAGAGAAATAAACAAATCCATTAATGGTTGGCTACATATAAACAAGAACAAAACACAGTCAATGAACGTCCTCTTCAAGTCAAGGCTGCATACCATGTGCCTCATAGCCATATCCAGAGATTTCTTTGAGAGAGTTCTACCAAAGCCTGCGCTATCAAGGGAAGATGACTTCCCAGCAGAATTACTGTGGGTGGAGTGAGAACCATCTTGCTTTGGTGGTACCAGTTTTCTCATGTTCACCACTCTTTCAACCATCTTCGTTCCCATTAGCACCGGGTTCACATCATCACTGATGTTGGTCTGTGTTCTGCTCTTTGTGGGGATGGACATCTGACTGGCTCTTCCTCGAGAGGGGGAGCATGATTGTTGTCTTGGTCTTCCATTAGAACCAGCATCAATAGAAGATGATCGAGCACTTGGACCTCCAGGCCTACCCCTGGAGGCTGAAGCTGGGCGAGCAGCTGGACCTCCAGGTCTCTCCCTGGAGGCCGAAGTAGGTCGAGCACCTGGACCTCCTGGCCTACCCCTAGAGGCTGAAGCTGGTCGAGCACCTGGACCTCCTGGCCTCTCTCTTGAGGCCGAAGTAGGTCGAGCACCTGGACCTCCTGGCCTCTCGCTTGAGGCCGAAGCTGGTCGAGCACCTGGACCTCCAGGCCTATCTCTAGAGGCTGAAGCTGGCCTTTCTGGCAATGATGTCCTTAAATTTGGTGGAGCATCAAGAGAGTAACCAGGAATCTCTTCAGGTTTCCAAGGCCTAGATTTTACTGTTGGAGAAATGCCACGTGATGGCACTGGATTTTTCAGAGTGGCAGGAATTGACTTGGTCAATGAAAAAGTCTGGCCAGGAGCACCAGCCACACTAGGTGGACTTGAAGGGGTTGACTGGCGGATCGGTGTTGCTGATTTGGAAGCTGGCTTTGAACCTGAAAGAGATGGTCTGGCAGTTGGCGTTGATGAGCGTGCAGCAGTTCTAGTAGGAGTTGATGATCTTGCTGCAGGAGCAACAGACTTGGCAGAAGACAATGCGGGCCGTGATGTGGGTGTAGATGGTCTTGAATGCTTAGCTGTTGCAGATAAAGAGGGCCGCCCAATGGGTGTTGCAGGTCTCAACGCAGATCTTTGTCCTCCAGCTGATGCGGACCTCCTGTTACCAGCACTTGTGGAGTTCAGTCCAGACAACAAAGTTGTTCCCTTACATCCTACATTAGTCCTTGAAGCAGGTTCTTCCTGGATATTTATTAGCTGCAACACACGGCAACAAGAATTTCAAACTATAGCAAAGCAAGCATGCTGCAAATTTTTCCATAACCACACGGCTAAAGATAACCACACAAAGTGCGGATGCAGGAGATCACAGAGGATAGAAGGCATTTTCATAACTCAAATTGCTTCTTACCCTTGACTTAAGAGCAGTGGGACGAGCATTAGACATCCCAATCTGACTCCTTGCAGATTTCTGCGATTCCAATTCCAAAGAAGTAAAAAGCGGGGTTCTAGGTGGTGTAAGAAGCCTGAACGAAAGAGATCCCCAATTAGTTGAACTATTCATTTTGCTATTATACCACGATACAACAATTAAATACACATTTACTGAATGTCAATCAGTAGAATATGTTTAATGCTCTTAATTTCCATGATAACATGAACCATGTACAAAACCAACTTCGTCTACAAGATCTATGGCATTAACTCTAAAAATCTACAGAGATTCCAGAAGGCAAACTTGTTCAATTCGATAGTCCTCTTCATGTCTGTCTACAAAAAAGTCTTCTGTCAGAATCACAAAAAAAATTTAAATTTAATCAACAGATAAAACCAGTATAAATTTAACACTCATAATTCACAAAAAGCCAGATTTTCGGACCGCAAAAAGAATGTGATCAAGAAAACATTTCAAGCAGCACCAGCAATTAAAAAGAAAAATACTAACATCAATTTCAAATGATAAAAGAAAAGGAAAAACCTTGGTAATTCTAATTGAACCGATTTAAATCCTTGATGTCAAATTACCCCCCGTTTTGTTTATTCTGAATTTGGCACAAACTCAAATTTTACTCCAGGTGACAAGTAACAAGTACAACAAAAAATAATTCTTTAGCATAATTACCAATCATAGTCAGATTTATCATTCTCCGAATCCAAGAACTTCTCCGTAGCAGTCCTTCGCGGCGGCGGTACAATAGACGACACCGTTATCTTATTAGACAACAGTGAAAGATTATTACTACCTAATCCTGCACGCACAATTTCAAATTAATAATTTTGTATTTAATAAAGAAGAGCAATTAATTCAAGATCAAACATAAAACGACGTCGTATCACCTGAAGGAGCTTGAGGATCATCGGCCGAACTGTTAAGGAGAACATTGTTTTTCTCCCTCTCTATCTCGCGTCTTCGCATCTCCAGAAACAGAGTAAGCTCTTCATCCTTCTCTTTCATCACCATCTTTAACTATTTTCCGTAATTTCACGTGAACTTTACTGTACACTCACTTGTACTGAATCTCCTCTCTCTCTCTCTCTCTCTCTCTCTCTCTCTCTTCTCTACAACTGATCACAGATTATCATCATCATACATCAATCTCAAAACAAAAATAAAATAAAAACTCAATGATTTTTCTCATTTCTTCATCAAAATTAGAGCCTTTTTTTCTCATAAATAAATAAAAACAAACAGATCTTGAGCTGAAACGCAACGTTTCTTCGCGTATTCAAATAAAAAATCACGCACAATCCGGCTGTAAGAAAAAAACATTGACTCGTGCTGGAAACATCACTTACCAGGTTCATTCTGGCGAGTCAAGAAAAAGTTGGTTGACTAGTCGATGCAGTTATGGCTCGAAACAGAGCTGCTGCGTGCGAAGATATTGCGAGGTTGACGCGTGAAAGCAGAGGAGGAGGAGGATGAAGAAGAGGCCGTTAACTTGTTTGTTGCGATGGGTACGACGAAGAGGAGGCTTTTTCTGTTTTAGCTGTGGCTTTACGAAAGCTGACCGATGTTTTTTTTTTATTTACTTAGATGCAGACGCCAAGGAGGAGTTTTCAAACTATGGTGGGTTAATGTCCATGAATTTAATGATAATCACGAGGATGCCATTATGGGACAGTAAGGTCTATCTACCTTATTTATAACGAATCAACAACTGATATTTTTATTTTTTTGCTAAGGTTTACTTTAATCATAATAATGCTGTTTAGAAATAGTAACTAATCATTTGTAGAATAATAATCCAACTTTGGGTAGCATTTAGTTAATATTTCACGATTAAAAATATATTAATAAAACATATATTTATATATATTTTTGTTTTCAAAATATAAGAATTCATATAAAACTGTTTGAATAACATATTTAATATGTGTTTTTATTTGTCTTTTTAATTAAATTTATTTTTATTTATTTTTTGGTACATTAACCCCTAAAATTCACTCAACATTTTTTATTGATCTCTAAATTTGCTTAAGAAATCATGTGTATATGGATAAAAAAATCTCTCAATTTTTATAACAATATGTTGCACTAACAAAAAGGAGTTTGCAGTTGAGGTCTAGTGTATATGAATGGAAATTCCTACTTGAATGAGGTGGTGTTCGTTTTTCCAATCTAATTGTGTTTTTAAAATATTTTGATTTTGTTTTTTAAAATTATTTTTTTATTTTTTTGATATGCTAATGTCAAAAATAAATTAAAAAAATAATATATATATATATATATATATATATATATATTATTTTAATGTATTTTATAATGAAAGTACTTTAAAATTTAATTTCTACTATAAAGTTGAAAAGTTTATATTTAAAAATATGTCTAAGTTTTTATTTAAAGTTATTGCACATAAATATATTCAAAACAACGTTGTAACACCGAACTTCCTAACATTTGGTTTTTGATAATTATAGTTTGGAATTAATGTTAAAGTAACAAAACAAATTCATAGCAGCTCCCTCTATTGGTAAATATAAAAGTGATTGCAGTCATATCTTATTTACCCACAATTCTGGGATTTTTTATTTATTAATATGGATGTTCAAGTCAGTGTACCTCAACTAATCTCACGGGTCCTAAAATTAATGACTATGAAAACCTCAAATGGTTATCATATTAACAACCATAGGAGAAGCAAATCTCTTAGTTTAATGTTCATATCACTAGGTCACCTACTAGATAGTTATCAAGGTCTTATTCTTATAAATTCAACTACCATAACATTGAGTAATGTCAACTTTACTATCTTGGTTGATTTTTTCTACATCTTCTTTACACTGTAGACACAAACCTACCCATTTATATTTCAGGTAGTTTGCTTGTATATTTATGTGTTTTGTAGCCTTTTCATATAGAATTGGGTTATATTCAATTATGATTTGTATGTTAGAGTTTGTGTGGGATTTAAAAAAATTTGATTTTGTTTGTAATATAATGAAATTGAGTTTGATTTTGTAGCTTAGATGTGTTACATTGAACAAATGATGGGATATTTAATGGATATCAATTACATTTGGTTAATTTTATTATTTAGCTGGGAATTTAAAAAAAATATATTTTTTTTATGAAATGGATATAAATTAAATGGTATGAATTTAAATTGAATAAGTATGAATTGAACAAATGATAGATAATTAGTTAGGTATATATTACTTGTTGTTAATGTGATTTATTTAGTTCATTTTTTGACACAACAATAAATTTTTATGCAGATTAATAGGTTATTATATTGTTGATTCATTTTTAATTACCAAACTCAAGTTTTGAATTGATGGTTACATTATTAATAAATATTGTCATAATATTCTATATAGGTTTCCCAAGTAATATTCAAGTTTTGGATATATCGAGATTCACCTCAAAGGTTATATAAAAAAGATTATTATAAAAGGATCAAAGGTTTTATTAATTTCCCACTTTCAAATCCAAAAATTATTCATGGAGGTGGAATTAAATGTCTATGTGTGAAATATAAAAATAAAATGTTTCATTGATATGATGATGTGATTGTGCATATTTTACAAAAAAAAAATGATAGAAAAATATTTGTATTAGTTTGTATACGGATAACCTTATATTTCTTAGAAGACCATAATAGAAAGGATTGTTGGCTTAAAATCTAATTATAAACATATATGAAGTTATAAAGATAATAGTAGGGTTGATGTTGATAGATCAACTTTCAATGAGTTTCAAAGTTTATTAGTATAGCAAGTTCAAATAGGTGATTAAATTTCAATATCATATGACATGAAATACAATCTTTTAGTCATATGTTATTGGTATTATATTGATAGAGGAATCACAGTATATCATTACCATGGTTTTATTGAAATTAATAAAAGGGTTAAATTTAGTAGCATCAATAATGTTTTTATATTTTTTAAGCATTGTCAACAAGTGTATTGCACATATATTCATTTTTTTAGAAAGGATCTTAATAGAGTTGACCAATTCTCGATTTTAAAAACCAAATGTAAAAGTCATATTGAAGTTGTTAAAGATAGTAATAATGAAGTAATTAAAGGAGAACATATATTTCAACTTGATGATTGATATCAAGTTGTTCCACCTACCAATTTAGAGGGACAGAAAACTCATATTTTCATGTTGTTGAAAATACATATATTCATGTTCATGAGTTAAATGATATATTGAGTACCAATAAGCATGAACTAAATAATACATCAATATAAATTGTATAAATTCTTAAAATGATCGATGAACTTATCAGTGGATTTAAAATATTTTATAAGGGAGTCTATTGGTGATGTGGTATATCATTAATGGAATCACTAATAGAGAATTTTATCAGTGAATTTAAATCTTTAATATGTGATGGTAATCCTTAATTTTCCACTATTTCTCCATAATTTTATCATATGGTAATCCATGAGAAATGGTGCAAAATTATGGATTACCCTCACATATCAAGATTTAAATTAAATGATATAATTCTTTATAAAAATATTTTATTTTTCTCTCTCTTTATTCTTTGTTGCCCTCTTTTACCCGCAACCAACATTTTCTCTCTTTTTAATTAGTGGTGGTTTTTTTCACGTTTATTTTCCATTAGAATGGATATTTTTATGATTTGAGAAAAATAGAAACCTGTTTATTTTGGGTTGGCTATAGGAAAACATTAGGGGGAAATGTTGAGCTTGTTTAAATTCATAGTATTGTATGGATATTTAAATCATAAGCATGGGTAAAGTGTGTGTAAGAAGGAATTTTGATTTTTATATATAATTTACATGTTGTAAGTGTGTGTTAAGAAAAAAAAATGAATGTAATTTGTATGAGTTAGTGATATATATGTTTATGGATTAATAAAAAAAACCTTATAAATGGTTTATAATTATATGTGAGATTGTTAAATGAGATTATGTATGGTGATTTATTATTAGAAAGAAATATGCTTAAGAATGTGTTAAAAATTTATGGCAAACTATAAATGTTGCTTCATATTTGTTAAATGGTTAGTTGTAAACTTCCAGAAAATTTTGAGATTAGGTCTAGATATTTACTTGTTTAAGATAAATATTGGTACTTATGTTTGTGAGTGACACTTGTGAAAAATAACTTAGTTCTTTGAATCTGGTTTTCTGAATTTTTTAGAAATTCTAAGTAAAATCCCTCGTAGGGAAGATGTTATGATTAAGATAAATAATGATTTTGTTATTTGAATGTGGTTTTCTATATGCTTTAAAAATTCTATGTAGGCCCCCTAAAAGGGAGATGCTATCAAGATTTTCATAAAAAAAAGATAGATATATTAAAATGAAAATCTATAAACCATAAATTAAGAATTTGATTGAATATGCAATATTATATAATTATATTGTTTAAAAGCCGAGAAAAAATCTAAGGTTGAAACAAAGCATTTTTGTTTCTTCAAACAATAATGTTTTTGAGCCTGTGGTGAATTTAGGTGTCAATCATTAAGAGGCATATAATGCACATGCAAACAATGTAGGCTTATTGACTATGATTTATAGATTTGATGGTTCTATTTGTTTGAGATCTTTATTTTGACAAATTAATAGTGAAATGAAAGTCATATTTAAGCATGAAAGAAAATTATTTTCCTCAAAGATAACATTAAATTGATGGTTCAATGTTTATATAAATTGGAGTTAATTAAATGATTTTCAAGTTCATAAATATAGTAGATACACGAATAATAACATCAATGATAAAAACATCGATGAAAATTCTTTTGTTTTGATGGATTCAACTTATAGATCTTATAGAATGGATGTTTATTGTTGAGGCTTGGTAGATGAAGTTTAAGGTGGATACATATATAATCAATATTTTTAAATGATATACATGTTTTTAAATTTAAAAAATAATTATTTTATTCAAATAATTGTATATATAAAGAAACTTTGGTGGGATGTTGCAAGCTCTAGGTTACTATACAAGTCTTGAAAAATCATAACATCGCTAAGTAAGTTTTAACATGTAAAGCTTAAGTTTTTTTACATGTATAAAATTACAATATTTATTACTGTCATATTTGTTTTAGCTTAGCAAACTTAGGGACCAAGTTGTATTATTTATGGTATGGCACATATGTACACCTAGGCTAAAAATATAATTGATTAAAATGACTTTAAGGTGTATAAGAATTTTATACCACTACACATCGTTAAGAGTAATTATGAGAGATATCTATAATTCTTGATGACGGATTATTTTAGAAGTTCATTAGCAAGCATACTAGTTAGTTGCTTCTTTTTATTAACCCTGCAAAATACATGGTAAGTACCTATTTTATTTTAAAGTATTTTGCTTGAAATGACAATAATTATTTGTGATAATAATTTTTTTTTATAGGCTACACAACTTGAATGCGAGTCAACTTTGATACAATTATACATGGAAACACATGCAGAGAGAGGTTATACAGAAAAGGACATAACTGCTTATGGACAGTTGAGTTGATGTGTTTATTGTAAGTAAACTTTGAAACATTTTGTATATTCTGGACTGATTTTTTTGTCATCAATATCTTTAACATTTTATACAGGAATAAGTAACACCGAAATGTGTGCCAAACTTGGAGAGAACACCTTAACCTCTCTAAATACAATCTAGAGTTGTGGTTTAAGGCTGGAGCAACTAGATGACCTCAATAAAAATCATGTTTATGACATCTCTATGATAACGACTTGAGATATGAGGTCATACTTAACGTCTTGATCAAAACACTTATAATATGTTTTAAAACAACCATAACCAAGTTCTTAAGAATTGCTTAAAAAACAAGTTGGTGTTTAAATGGTTGACATAGAGGCATAGTAAAAAAAAAAACAAAGTAGGAAGCAATTGAGTTTAAATAACGAACTATCATTTAAAAATATAATAGATGGGTCAACATATTTTATTTTTACCTAGATTCTCATTTAAAAAAAGATAGAAACAAGGTGATAACCTAACATCATTGGATTAATTCTTCGGTTCAATTAAACAATGAGCTTAAACATTAATAAGTTTGATGAACTACTAGATCTAACATCTTTTAACTTAGTCAAGCATTGGATCCACACACATATGAGTATGATAAATTGTCACACCCATGTGGTCTGACAAACTTCTTAGGCTTTGTTTTTAACCATGAGATTCTAATGAGTCATATATATTTATTTTTTCATGAGTTAGAAATATTTGCTCTATTACATATAAGATATTTCAATGCTATAAAAATAATAATTTTCAGTCCTCCTTTCATTAGAGGATAAGAATGATGGACTATAAAAACCTATTAGATTATTAAAAAAAAAAAAACTAGTTCTCCATTACCATTATGAATTACATTTTCAAAATCTCTCTCTAAATATCTTTTTTTCAAGAAAGTCCTTAAACTCACAAAATGATACATTTTACAAGTATTAGACACCAACCCCCGGTCATCTTAACTAGGAAAAATGAATCAAATTGTCAGAACCAATAAATTATTCAACACCCCCAATCATTTGGATTTTTTAGGACATTATCAATAATTATTTTTCAGAAATTATTTTTTTAAATAAACTCGTTATCCCTCTTTCTTAGTACATATAGAACATGTCTATGTTAAAATATATATAAATATATAAATTATTAAAATATAGAAATGTAGTACATGTTAATTTTTAAATTATTTTTTATTTAAAAATATATTAAAATAATATTTATTTTTATAATAGCATATCGAAACAATAAAAATACTAAAATATATTAATTGAAAGCTAAAGCAAATATAGTTATGTTTCCATAAATATTTCAAATATTAAGCATTTTTTTAGCAGGCGTAAAGAAATCTAGAAAGATAGGCGGAAAGCAAAGTGAGAGAGAGAAAATCGGCGCAAGAATTGAAATCTTGAGGGGAAGAGGGCAATATTGTAGTTAAATCTAAAAACAGGTCAGATAGTGAGATAATAAAATAAGAGGGAAAGCCATTCTTATATCACAGCACATAAAAGGCGTTTGACCAATCGCTAGAAAACGCAGAGAGTAGCTAATAAATTCCCTGTGGCTGAGCCTGAGAGGGCAATTCAAAAACCTGCAAGAGCTTCAAAAGATGCCTAGATTTAAACGTAGGCTGTTGGATTTCTCGAGATGTGTCAGCACAATCCTACGGCCATTAATGGAGCTCGTGAATCAAAGTTTGAATCACAGTTAGGGCGTCTCGTGAATCGTGCGGTTTAAATTTGGTGTCTGCCTCTGCTTGCGGACCCCACTTTTCTGATTTCAGCTTTTTTAGTCTGTCACAGTCTTCAATCAGTGTTTAATGATCCTAACCCTTTTAATTTTATAATGAATTTCGTTGGCGGTGAAGGTATCATGTGTACAATGAATATCTTTAAATTAGAATTTTTATTATTTATATCTTAACCGTTATTTATAAGATAAAAATTTTGAATATTTATAAACTATTTATCAAGTTTTATATATTTAATAAGTATTTATTATCTATTATTATCTATTTGTTAATAAAAAAATAAAAAAATTAATATATATTTAAAGCATGTATTAAATAATAAAATGATAACATACACATGTGTTTGTGTTTTATTTTAATAGTAAGATATGTATGCATTATATTGTATTAAAAAACCCTAAACATTCTATTTATATATATTTATATAATATAAAATATATTCCGGATTAGATCAAAATGATTTTCGAGTCAGACTTGACAATATCAACACTTTATTTATTATCTTCGAGACAAAAAAAAGAAAAAAACTCACTCATTTAGATCAAATCAAATCAAATTAAATTGTTATCCATAATCATGTCTTTTAGTCCTTAGTTAATTTTTTCAAACTAATATTTAGTATTTTTTTTTAATTTAAAAAATAGTCTCTCTCTCTCTCTGTCTCTCTCTCAATCTATGTATCTAATCTATTTATCTATATATCTATCTATATTCCAATATATTCATAGGATTTATTTCTTTTATAATCTCTACTAAGATTTAGATATTTATAACAATTAAACATCATGGTTGGAAAGAAACTTGTAAAATTATAACTTGGAATATCCTTGAATGTGCCACATATTTTTCTAATGTATAAATTCTTATGGATAATGATATGGTATAAATTAATGGGTCAAGTAATGAAGCGCCCACCTAATCAATCATTAAACCAACTGGTTCAATTTATTATAATTTTATTCTAAATAAAAGTTATTTTTTTAGTTTCAACTAAATAAAGATAAATACGATGTGAAGTGAAGTTTATTTTATTTTACATTTAATTTTTTATTGTTATTTTCTCATTTAAAATCTTTAAGTAATTTACAAATATCAATTTTAATGTTATAGATTTCTCTATGTGTCATATATTATATTTGAAGGAGTATTTGAGAGGAATGAAGACACGAATTTCAAGTAATTTTCACTTGGCCGGGGTGAAAATAAAATATAAAAAAAATGAAAAATAATTATACACAAACCTATATTTTTATGCCTTTAAAGAAAAAAATATTTTAAAAAAAAACTGCTACTGCAATATCAAACACTACGTTTCTAATCTCTATAATCCAAAATGCATGCAAAACATTAACAATTTCTTCTATTCGGAAAAATCCTTGGAAAAACTCTCGAAAATATCTATATTTCCACCTTAAATGTTTTTACCAATACCAGTTTATTTTATTTTATTTTTGGATAGATTTTGAGGAATAATCCAGAATTGGATTATGACAGTTATGATAATGGTATATGCTATGATTGAATGTAACCCATGTTGAATGAGCTGTTTGGATGTTGATTTATGTTTGCTAAATGTGGAAAAATAGAAGATTAGAAATTTGTGGAAATTTTGTAAGTTTTGGTGTTTAAATTAACTGTGATTCATGTAAAATAATTCATGTAGAATTATTTTTCCGCTTATACATTTTCTTTCATGACTGAGGTGTCCGGGTTAATTTACATGCACCAAGATTTTTTTCCTCATTATTGTTTAAAAAGATGCTTTCACCTTACATTTTTTTCCTTATAACCGGACTTTTTTTTAATAAACAGGGATTTTTTTTTTTATAATTGGGGTGTCTAAGTCAACTTTTTTTTTCTTTTAACCGGGTTTTTTTTTGTATTTTTTAACTGGGGTATCCATAGTATCTTAGGTGCACTACGACTAATCTTCGGATCCATTTTTTTAAAACATTTTTTCCTCTTTTTTTCCCAATTATACATTTTTTTAATTTTTTTTATGACCGGGATTGTCCGGGTCAATTTATGCACACCACAATTTTTTTTCTCATTACTGTTTGAAAAAGTGATTTTTTTTTATAAACTAGGCTTCTGTTTTTTTTTTATAATGAGGTGTCTAGGTTAGCTTACGCGCACCACGATTAATCTCTTGACCCATTTTTTTTAAAACAATTCTTCTTGCTTTTTTTTTTTCAATTATATATATATATATATATATATATATATATATATATATATATATATATATTTTTTTTATAATCGGAGTGTTCAGACTAGCTTGCGGGAACTACATTTTTTTCCCACATATATATTTTTTTTAATCTCTGGACCTATGTTTTTAAATATTTTTTTTTCCTGTTTTTTCCCCACGTATACATTGTGTTTTGATAACTGGAGTGTCTAGGATAGCTTACGCACGATATGAATAATTCCCGGAACTACTTTTTTTTTGACATTTTTTTTGTTTCTTTTTCCCCCTTATAATTTTTTTATGACGGGGGTGTTTGTGTCAGCTTACAGGTATCATGACCACTATTTTATAGAATAGCTAAAAGAGATCGCAATTTCATGCAATAATAAACAATTATTTTTATTGTGGTTTTCGCTTTTCATTACTATTTGAAAAAAAAAACCTCTTTTTTTATATTTCTTACATAATTCTTATTTCTGTCTATATATATATATGTACATGCTCTTATTTTTCTTTCAATTTTTTTTAATTCCACTGTTATTAAGATTTTTTTAATGATTAAATTTGAATTGGTATTGGTAATCATTTAAAAAATAATGTTTGTTATTATTTCTCTTTCTTTTATTCTTCATGTTAAGTAATTTCTTTAAATATAATAATATTTATTTTTTGTTAACATTGTTAGGTATTGATTTTTCTAATTATTATAGATAAAACATTCAAAATAATAATAATGATTATTTGTAAGTTTTATTTTCTTTTAAATATATCAGATTAATTATAGATTTTAATATTTATTTAATATTAGAGTCTTAATATATATATATAAATAACCTAAGTTTTTTTGAAAAAAAAATTAATATCATTGTTCTCAAATACTTTTAATATAATAATATGAAAGTGAAAAAAATTATGGAATTTTTTTCTCTAAGAACAATTATGGTCTCATCAATTTTTATTATTTCCATTGTTATTAGGGCTATTTTTTTAATATTTATATTTTAATTTCTGTTTGTGATCATTTCAAAAATGATAATTTCTATTTTTTTTTCTTTTTTTAATTCTTACATTCAAATAGTTTTTTAAAATCTTAGGATATTTTTTTTTAATATTGTCATTTATTTAGTTTTTTAATTGTTTTTTTTTTATTTTGTTTGGTCTTAATTTTTTTTATTATTATAGATAAGACATTCAAAATAATGATTATTTGTAATATTTTTTTCCTTATTAATATGTAAGATTAATTATATATTTTGATATTTATTTAATATCAGCATCTTCAAATTTTTTTGCTTATTAATATGTGAGACTAATTATATATGTTGATATTTATTTAATATCAACTTCTTCACACACACACGCACACACACACACATATATATATGACCTATTTATTATTATTCTAAAATATTTTTAATAATAATATAAGCAATAAATTTTACAATTAGTTTTCTACATAGAAAAAAAAATCATTTCTAATATATTTTATTAAAATAATTTTGACAGTAACAATATTCAATCACTTTTTGTTGGGGAAAAAATATATTTCTAATAGATTTTATCGATTATAATTTTATTATTTAAATATTAAAATAATAAAATATAATAAATATAAAATTAATCAATTTTCTACGTAGATAAAAAATCCAATGCATCACAAGGGCAATCGTGATGTACTAATTCGACAATATGATGTCCTTTTTCTATATAATTATATCCATAAACACAATATTAATTATAATTATCAATATAATGTCCTTTTTCTTCTCGTTAATGAGTATTTTTCAATCAATATTCGTAATAATTGCATGGTAAAAATGAGAAGCTTCTCAGAAACCAATCATTCACAAACAAAATTAAACATATTTCATCTCGATATCGGAATCTATGGGACCAGCAAGAACATAATCTCACTAACATACTCGAATCCTAGGGAATGGCAGAGGACCCCCCACTGAACTGGATTAGACATGAGGCACACATTTGATGCCAAGATAGAGAGAATTATGAGATTGCAAGGGGTTCTTGAGCTGTAGGCCTGGCCATGTGCAAGGCACAATGTTTGGAGGCTCCCCCCACAAACTACAATCAACACAAGTTGATTCGAGCCCCCATTTCAGGACATTATTTTTTGCATCTCAAGCTCTGAGCCGTTCGTTTTCCTTGATTAGTCCATGCGGATGATGAATCCCACGTGCGTGTCACTTTTATGAATAATGGGAGTCCAAGATTGAGCAGTCAGTGTCACTGTGTCAGATGAATTGGGGGAGAAGAATGTCGCCACTCACATGCTCTCATCTGCTTCGCAGGCAGCAGCATTTTGTAGCCTCCAGTCGAGAAAATGAAAACTGTTTTATATACTCTTTGCTGTGCTGGCCCGTTTCAGCACTGGATTCAAACTGGGCTCCAGTTAATATCCTGGCCGAACACCAACAATTGAACCATGAAAGAAAGAAAAATATTGAAGGCCGCAAGCATTATTTTCTATAAAATGTTTTTAGATCATTAAATGAAGTTTAACATAGTATTGTTGATCTTGTTTAATTCGATCGAAGCATCCAAATATATTTTATCAATTAAAAAAACAAAATAAAATGATATAGTTTTTATCTCATTTAAAACTTTAATTTATTCTTAAAACTCCATTCAAACTTTAGTCAAAACATTCCAGTTTCACTCTGATGAATATTATATGAGTACAAAGAACATAAGAATTGCACATTAAAATGTTTGATATGGTAAAAACGAGGAGTCCATTGTTCTTTCTTGGCCCAACTTCAGAGGACTTCCACTGTTTAAATATCATAAAATGACAGTTGACATGGATACCTTTATTAAAGAATCAAACATGAATCGAACTACTTACAGAAAAGAAGGATTCATACAACAAGTGAGCTTATAAGGTACAAAGCTTAACATGACAATAACAAACAATTCAAGGATAGACTCGTTGTGAACAAATTTGAACAAAAAGAGGTGTTTATTATTCCAAGATATTTCCCCTCATTATGAGTCTTGTTTGCAAACTAAAAAACTCTATATGATTAGAAGTAAGCTCCAATACAATACTAAAAAAGGTCTTATAACATTATATGAAATTGTTGTCAAGTTGATCATTGTTGTTATATTACAAAATTTTACATGCAATTTAAAGGTTCTACTTTTACCCAATAAATTTATAATAATCGGTAGCCACTATAGAGTCTCTAAAATTGCTAAAAATTGGAGAACATTAAATAGAGGAAGTAAAATGTAGTCATAACAAAATTCTTTTTTGTAGAAAATCCTATAAGAGGCTTTAGTACTTTTGCAACATAGGTTGTCTATTTTTGTTTCTCCCTTGCAAGGAGTTTACATAAAAAAAGACGGTTTATGCTTTGGGCATAGAGTAATCTGCTTGATGGTTGCTAATATGTAACACAAATACATAAATTATTTATTTTAAATACAGAACTAGAAGTTTTTTTCCAAGTGAAAAAAAGTCCTATATCAATCGAATATTGTATGTCAAAAAAGTTTATAATGAAGCATATGGAAGTTGCAAAACAAATATTTGGCATGGGGATTATCCATAACAAAGCTAAAGATATTTTAAAGCTTTCATAAATAGAATACGTAAAAAGATTCTTAGCATATCTAACATAGGAAATGCTAAAATTATCGGTGTCCTTATGGGAAGTCATTTCAAACTCAATATGGGCCAGTAATAAAAAATAGAGCAAAAACATGACTACAAGGTTAAGCTTTTATGCGCCTCAACTGTTTGCTATCTAATGTAATGTATGTTATGGTTTATACTAGATAAGGATGGAAATAGGTACACATGATTTGAGTTTTTTCATTTTTTTTAAAAAATCCAAACCCATGCTTATTACCAATCGGGTAAGAAATTTAGATATTTATATTCTATCCATTAAGTTTCAGGTATGCATATGTATATCATTGTGCAATTATTATTTATTATTCAACTTATATATATATAAGTTAGGTTTGGATCAACTTTGACAATATCCATACCTTGTACATTACCTATCACGTAACGTGACTATATAAAGAACCAATTCATTCAAATAAGTTCAGGTCAATATCCATCAGATTCATATTAAATTGACACCTAGTTCCAATCCAGACATTAATTACTTAGAAGGATGGAGTTGTAAGCCGATACATGAGTGGCCCATGATTAAACAACAATTATGGCATTGTTGTCTCAGAAAAACTATAATTTTGAAAATGGACATTACTCTTTCAACCATAAAAGCTAAATATGATCTAATTTTAGAATATATGAAGGAGATTATATAATTGCAAAGTTTTTTTTGAAAGAAATAGGGGTAAGACTTAAGAGAATGAGAAGAGTATTTTTTACAATGTCAACTAAAGTGAGATATTTTTTATGCCAAAACTCTAACATTCCATTATAGAAATAAACATATTAAAATCAAAAATCATTTTATTAATAATGAGAAATTGATGTTAAAGAAGATTGATTAAAGTAAGAATCTAACATACATTTTAACTAATGGGATTACAGTTGACAAACTAAAGTTCTTCAATTTTTTAATAGATCTTTAAGGATAGAAGAGAAATATGGTGTTGTTTATCTCCAAGTAAGAGATTGTTGTGTGTGGTGATAATAAAAGATCATAAAGTTAGAAAGCGAGTAAAATTTTTATTATTG
The DNA here is from genome assembly GCA_015731905.1 of Salix dunnii. Classification (NCBI taxonomy): domain Eukaryota; kingdom Viridiplantae; phylum Streptophyta; class Magnoliopsida; order Malpighiales; family Salicaceae; genus Salix; species Salix dunnii. The sequence goes on from CM027674.1 coordinate 12,437,859, forward strand.
TAAATTAGGATAGTTTTTATAGCTAAATATTAAAAGAAAAGATTTTTGAGTGATTTGTGTTAAATTATTAGGACAAATCATAATTGAAAATGAGATATGTGCTTTCTTATTTCAACTATTATAGAAACTAAATATAATATGTATAATAACAATACAATAAGAGCAGGGAGAAGGGAGACAATTACAAAGATATTGAAAGTTAAGTTTAAAAAGTTTTCTTCTCTTTCTTTCTTTGTTGTATATTATACTTTTTTTTCTCTATCTAGTAAAACCAATAAGTTTATAGATATAAACAATTATTGAAATACATTAAATTTGTGTATCTTAATTTTTGGCATCAATCTCAAATCATAATGGATTCTTTTAAAAAATATAATATTTGAATTCTTACCCTACAAAAAGATGAATCATGTCGCACGTTGTTGCGCAACGTCCATAGGGTCTTGTTAGTATCGAGGAGTTGCCACCTAATTGTTGAGGGTCGCTAGGAAAAGTCGGTTGTGCTGGTCTGATTAAAGATTCAAAGGTAGTGACTAGTTGCATAAAAGGATGATATTAACACCCATAATACAACTTACCTTAGATAGGTTGCATTGTGTATTATTGATGCGATTAAAAAATTTGATGGATAATATTTATTAATGTGAATAAATATAGCTTTTGAGATTTTATTTTGAGCTCGTGTACCCAAATAAAATATAAAGAAAATATCCATGTAGATACCCTAAAAGAAATCATATATCTTATATCATTCATGTGTAGTAAAAATTATCCTGATTAAAAATCAATCACCGTTAATAACAATGCTTAAGAATTTTTTTAGTTGTATCACGAGATTTAAATATTAAATTACTTGTAGGTCCAATATTTATTATCCAAATTTATACCAATAATTCTTGTGAATTAAATTTGCGATTTATTTAAATATCGACTAAATTCTCAAGAATTTAATAAAATAATTATTAAATCTTCAAACTCATGCAAAACACACACACATGAACAGATGTTAAAATCGTGCCCTGCTTTTCCTATTCACAAATTTATTGTTCACACATGATTCAAATAGTAAAATTGTTATTTTACCATTGGTCTAAAAAATTTTAACCCTGAAACCGGGGTTTTTTTGAATTTTTCAAGGGACATGATGACATTTTCTGGATTTGTTGCATAGTAAAATAATGAAACTAGCCACCGTAAATGACAAAACATTATCACTGGAACCAGGGGTATTATAATACTTGCGATCCCCCGTTTTTTAGTAGATATCACTAGGTACAAGGGTGTATGGAAAAATTGATCAATTTTTTTTATTTCTTTTCTCGGAACATTGTAGGCATGTCATATGCATACACCAGTAGTGTTTTGCCTGCACCCATCTTTTAGGCAACGCATGCAGATTCTTAAGGCGGTGGACACTGGGCTTTCGTTGTGTCATCTAGTGCACCGCCATGTTCTTTACCTCTTGACTGGCATGTGACATATTAATATGACTGTGTAATCACTGGTGAATGATTTTTCTTTCGCCCCCCCTTTTCCCTCTACTGTTGCCGACAAGTATGGTTCGGTCCTTCATATTTATGCATGCTTCATTTTAGTCCATGATCTTTTGATTATGTCTTGCTTACTAATTTTTCAATGGAAATTTTGATTATTTACAATTATATCCTTTAATTGAAATTGATTATATACGGTATGTTTCAATTTGGTCCTTAATCTTTTGATTTTTGATCTATTTTTGGTTACTTTAAGAATTTTGGCATACAAGTTTTAATTTTTTTTTTCTAATTTTGTCCTCCAATTGAAATTGGTCATATGTGTTATGTTTCATTTCTGTTCTTATTCTTTTAATTTGTTCAACAATTGCACTATATTGATTTTTTAAAATCACTTTACTGTTTTTCAGTCATGAAATTTTGATTTGTTTCATTTTTATCCTTCAATTGAAATTAATTATATATTTTGTTTTTTATTTTAGTGCTTATTCTTTTAATTTTTTTATTTGGTATTAATTTCTTTTGTCTTTTGATTTTCTTGGATAATGTTTATTTTTTATACATATTTATGCATTTATGCTTGTAATGTTTTTTTTTTAATTTTACTTTTTGTTGAGGTTTTATGTTTTTTCCAGTTTCATTATGAAATTTTAATTTATGTTGATTTCACTGTATTTTATTTTTAATTTTTTTTATTGTTTTTTGGTCTCATAGTTTTGCTTTCTTGTAATTTTGCCATTTAATTGGAATTAATTATATATTTTATTTTCCATTTGGCACTTATTCTTTTAAATTTTTATTTAGTGTTCATTCATTTCTTTCTAGTCCTTTTTGGATAGTGTTTGTTTTTTATCCGTATTTATTTATTTAATTATGCTTTTAGATTTTATTTTTATTATTGGCTTTTTATTTTTTGTTGGGATTTTATTTTTATTAAGTTATGTTATGAAATTTTATTTCATGTTGGTGATAATTTTAAAATTAATATTGCTATTTTTTTCCTTTTTTTGTGTTTTTTTTGTTATTTTATTTAATTTTTGAATCAGATGATTTTATTTTTGCGCAAAAATAATGATAATTTTAGTAATTGTTTTTTTTGTATAAATATTTTTTTTAATAATTTTAATTGTTTAAGCAGTAATGCTGATAATAATTTTAATTGTTATAGTAATAATAATGAAAGTAACACAGGGATGAATTTTCAATTTATATTTTTAACTTTTTATTGATAGAAAATTAACTATTTATTTTTTTATTTGATTATTGTAGATTTTTTCACCATTTATATTTTATTTTGAAATGTGATTTAAATTGAATTATAAAATAAATTAATCTTAATACAATGAATTCAATAATTTATATATCCGAATCTTTTTGTTTTTTAATAATGACGATAATTTTATGAAAATTATTTTGTTGAAATATACTAAATAAATAAATTATATCAATTTAAAATTAATATATTTTATAGAAAACTTGCATTTCACAAAAATTATATATAAATTTATTATTTTAACTAAATTTATATTATAATAAAAAAAATTCATATAATTAATATTATTTTAAGTTAAAAAAATATGCATTATCAATACTTAAGGCATTAAATTATATATATATATATATATATATATATATATATATATATATATATATATATATATATATATATATATATACTAAACAATGTAGATTTAGGTATTGTAGCATGTGGATTGTAATAGTGTTTTTTTGGGTCGGTTCGGTTCTCGGTTCACTCGGTTCGGTTGGTTACCCGGTTTTCTGATTTTTTTATCATTTTTGCACAGTGAAATCACGCTTTTAGCCCTCTAAAAAGACAAAAAAACGCTTCCGGGTAGAGGGGCTCAGAGGTAATTGCATCATTCGGACCGGACCGGTCCGGTCCGGTCCGCCTAACTTTTCATTATTTAATATTTTCTGGAAAATGGCCAATTACCGGTTTGGCCCCAAATAAGACAAAATAGCTGACTTAGGCACAGGGGCACACCGGTAATTGGCCATTCTTTTTTTATTTTTTTTCTTTTAACTGTCGGCGCGTGCGTCACACGCTGGCGACAGTCTTCCGCCCCACACGTCCGTGGACGCGGCGGTGGCCGGTTAAAGCCGCCGCTGCTGTTTCTCTCTCTCCTGCACGTCAAAGTGCAGGAGAGTCCCCCGATTTTGATTCTTTTTCATTTCCGTCCCTGAACTGTTAATTTTATTTATCTTCCTCACTTTTGTTATATAAGTTTTGATTTAGTGCGATTGGGTCCTTCAATTGCAATTAATTGAATGTGCAATATTCACTTCGATCCTCCTTCTTTTAATTTCCGGATTTAGTTTAAAACACTTAATTCAATTCGGTACAGAATTTTTATTTTGTTTAATTTTATCCTTTGATTGAAATAGATAATATATTTAATTTCAATTTCAGCCCTTAAACTTTTAATTTTCTATTTAATCCTTTGATATTTCATTCTTATTTTAGCCCTTATACTTTTAATTTTTTTTTATTTTAATTCCTTTATTTCTTTATATTTCTAGAATATTATTTACTTTTGTCCATGTATATATAAGTTTGCTCTTAGCTTTTATTTTTAATTATTTTTTATTTTCTTATTTGTTGAGTTGATATTTTTTTCAAAAAAATTAGCTCTTGAATTTTATTTTTTAATTATAATTTGAGAATTGATATTTCTATTTTTTTTCTCTCCCTTTGTTCTTTCTTTTAGTTTTTTCATTTGTTCCTTTATTTTTATTTTCAAGTCAAATTACTTTTTTTACCAAATAATTTTTATTTTATTTTTTGGTTTGATCTTTTATTAAAGTTTTTAAGATTTTTTTACTCTTTCATTTTTTTTTATCCATTATTAACATAATAATAATGATGATGATGTTAATAGTTATAAAAATAAAAATAATAATTTAATTGTTTTTCTTCATTCCTCTTTTGTTAATATTTTTTAGGGTTTTTTCCTTTCGGAATAATTTTTTAATTTTTATTGTTGTGACAGTAATAATAATGATAATTTTTTTTATTATTATTATTTTTGATCTTTTGTTAAAGTTTTTAGGATTTTTTTAGTCTTTCATTTTTTTCTTTCATTATTAACACAAATATAATAATAATAATAATAATAATAATAATAATATTTTAATTGTTTTTTGATCTTACTCTTTTGTTAATGTTTTATAGGGTTTTTTTTTCTCTCGGAATAATTTGATAATTTTTATTGTTGTTGCAGTAATAATAATGATACTTTTTATTTTTCTTTTATGTTTTTTGTTTAATCTTTTGTTAAAGTTTTTAGGATTTTTTTTAGTCTTTCATTTTTTTTTCTTTCATTATTATCCCAAATATAATAATAATAATAATAATAATAATAATAATAATAATAATAATAATAATAATAATAATTGTTTTTCTTGCTTACTCTTTTGTTAATCTTTTTTATAGTTTTGACAATAATGTTAATAATAATTTTAATTGCTATAACAATGATAATAACGATAACGTGAGAATAGATTTTCAATGTATGTTTTCATGTATTTTATCGGTAAAAAATTAACTATTTATATTTGTTATTTGATTATTGCAAATTTTTATTTTGTGTTAGTTCATTTAGTTTTTTTTTTTTAAAAATACTTTGATAATGTTTATTCTTTACGTTTATATGCATCTATACTTCTAATTTTTTTTTTAGAGTTTTTTTTTTTAATTGGTTCAGACCTGAAAATCTTATTTATATTGGTAGTCATTTTAAAATTAATATTACTCTCTATTTCCCTTTATTCATTTTCCCCCCTGTTTTCTCTTATTTTTATTTGTTATTTGGATTATATAATTTTTTATTTTACTATTTACGCAATGATAATGATAATTTTTGTCATTTTTTAATTGTTTTTGTATTAAAATCTTTTGTTTATTTTTTTAATATGTTTCCAGGGATTTTATTTATTTTAATTGTTTTGATAATAATATTGATAATAATTTTAATTGTCATAGCAATGATAATGAAAATAACGTGGGGATAAATTTTCAATTTATGTTTTTGAATTTTTGTACATAAAAAATTAACTATTTATTTTTGTTATTTGATTATTACAACTATTTTCACCATTTATATTTTGTTTAGTTTAAATTAGATTATAAAATAAATTAATCTTAATGCAATAAATTTAATAATTCAAATATCCGAATCTTCATGCTTTCTTGATGATGATAATAAATTAATACTGGTTATTTCGTTAAAAATTGCGAAATAAATAAATTTATAATGATTTAAAATTCATATATTTTAATAAAAAAAATATTCAAATAAATTTATCATTTTGACTAAATTTACAATTCGCATCATGGATCATCCTCACTAATTTTTTTCTTCAATATTAGCTACATTTTCAATTGATTCACATCAATTTTTTCTTTAATTTTATTTAATAGCTTATGATGTTTTTTTGAATAAGAGAATTAGCAGGGATATTAAATGTCTCATTTTGAAGAAGGTTTTGACTTCGTTCTTCATGTCAATATGCCTTTTTTTTACAATACTTCGCAAGTTATATAGTTCGCGTTTTTTTGTGATATTTTATGACGTAGTGCCTACATTCTAAAAGATGTAATATATGCTTGCGCAATAAATTTTATTTAAAAATTTATACATTTTATGACCTAATCTATAATTTTTATTTTATGATATCATATTAATTTATTATCATAAATTTAATCATGTTAAATTATATATACAAAAATACACGGGCAATATGGCTAGTATAAAATAAAAATGAAAGACGACACACTTTTTTTTTTTTTTTTTAATTATTATTACATTTTACAAATTACACAACATTTATAAATAATTAAAAATGACAACAAAGTCAACAAAAAAAAAAATCTGAAACTAACAAAATGGTCTGGATCGGTGGTGAATCTGGTGATTGTGGGAGGACAGTGGTGGCGCGTAATTACACGCGCCTCCACATGTGAGGCAGCAGGACCGGGGGCCGTGGCTATCTTCCTCTTCTCTCCCTATCCCTGTTGGTGGTGATATCACCGCTACGTACACAAGAGAAAAATCCACAAAAACACAGCAGCACACAGATCAATTTGATCTCTTCTTCTCGGTTTCAGGTGCCTACCGAGCTGCTATTGGTGGAGGAGATGGAAACTGAGGCGAGGAGGAAGTTGTTGTCGTTGGTCGGTGCTGCTGCCTTTTGGAGGCTGACGGGTGGAACGATTCTCGGTCCCAATCTGCTTCCTCGGGGCTGAATCGTGGAGGGAGAGTCGTGTTGGAGGGAAATCGGTCCACTGTGGTGAAGAGGAAAGAGCTTGACTGGACGGGAAGGGAGGCTGGTGGCTAACGGGAGAGAAACAGGGGGGAAGGGAGGCTTGTTTATTTATTGTTTATTTGTATTTTTTGATTTATTTTTGAAAATATTTTAACATGAGTCAAAAATTAGATATCAACAAACCATATAATAATGTTTAAGTGAAAGCCTTGAACAACAACCTTAAATTTTACCCTAGATAGAAATTATTGAAAAAATACTCCTAGATATCTACAAATAATAAACCATAAAAACAAACACAGCTTATTTTCTATTTCTACATTATGGTGTGTAAGAAATAGCTAAAAGTTGAGTTTATACAAGTACAAAACAAAAACAACATAAAATCAATTTTTTTTTTAAATATTTTGATTATTTAAGTTAATTTGCAATCTAAGTGACCTAACCAGTGAGATTTGTATAGGTCGACTTTAAATATTTTTTTTCCCAAAACAACTTTGATTTATGATTGATCCAAGTTAATCCAATGATCTAGGGGCTTACTTGATAACTCAATCAAGTTAGAATCAGAGTTATATTTGACAACTATAAGAAAATCTAGAAAATCATTAACTCTAATTGCAAATAATTTTTAATGGTTTGATTTCTTTCATTCTCATCAATTAATGGGTAGATATTAATGATAAAGATGTTCCATAAAAAAAATCCTAAAACAATATCGAGAGCATCACCATATTAGTCTGTCGCATAAGTTTTAGAATTCCACAAACTATCGTTACATGTTGAGCTATTTTTTCACGGGATTATCATCATCTCATCATCTTAAGATTCTAAGCTTTTCCATTCAATGATTAGACGAAGGGTTTATTAATGTTACTACGTTAGATGATTTGTTTCTATTAATTTACAAAAATATTTTATTTGACTTTTTTATTCTTTTATATTTAGTGTAGAAAATTTGATATTATACTTGGTAATTTACTGTTCTTATTTAGTTTAAGAATCTTTAGAACAACTCTATAATTATTTATAAGGTTTTTTCCTTCTTCATGATAGATGACTAGTATAAATAGGATTGTTTAACATATATTTCAACATATTACTTGAAGAGAAAATATTAAGTAATAAAAAAATGAATTAAGGTTTTAATGTGGTAACCTTATTCAATAGAGCTTTGTGTTGCTTATGCTTGTTGTGTTTTTTATATTGTTTTTGTTAGTGTTAGAGCCTACAAATTTTCACGGGTTAGTGTTATGTGCTGGAATAACAATGGTTGGAAAAAGTTCTAAAATAGAATGTGCTCGTGAAGGAGGGAATGAGGAAGTTCTTTTTTAGAAAGGAATAAAAGATATGCGAAGATTAATTATGTGTTTGATATTGTTTTTGCTTTTGCAGTTGAAGTTTTAAGAAAATAGTTTCATAAAAAACACTTTAACTGCGGTTCAAAATAAATTTTGAAGTGTTTGGTTAAAGTTGTGATTGAGTTTGAGTTTGAAGTTTAATATAGAATAAGAAAATAAAAAAAATTTAACTCCCTTTAAATAAGAAATTAAAAATATAATATGAAAAATAAAAATAATAAAATCTCTAAACTAAAAAAATAGTTAGGATTTATTTATTTATTTATTAATAGTTAGGATTTTTTATTTATTTATTAATACTTTTGATTTGTTACTATTTTAATATAAAAAATACATTATAAAAAATAAAAATAAATTATTTTAAAAGATGCGTTGACAGAGAATTCTTTACCATAGGAAGTTTGATGATGGATTCAATTCCTTGCAGGTTGCTCGGAGAGAAAGATGATTCCTCCGTCTTACCAATATATGATGCCTTAATTCCTGAACAATATGTTGCTCTCAACAAATTCTATTTACTAGATACATGTAAATAAATATTTTAACAAAGCCATGATAGTGCTGGAACATTCTGCAGACAATGTGTTATATTGTAACTTTAATAGAGACGCATGAAAAGCAAGTTGTTGTTTTTCACCAAACTCGGTTTAGCTAACTTTTTGAGGTGGATTCCACAGTAATTTTTCAGCTTCTTGAATATTACCAAACACTAAACCCATAGTTTTTTCTAAACCAGAGGTGTGGCCACACTCCCAAATAGCTTCTAAATGCATAATTAACCTGTCAATTGACAAAGATAAGAACTCTAAGGGATTGTGTGGAAAGTGGTCATAGATACATGTCCAACATATAAATGTTTTATAAACAAGAAAATATGGTCTTTTGATCATAATGAAGATTTTAATGATTCTATTTATTATGATATAGATGGAGGTTGATATCTCCCACTAATCTATAATGTTTATTTTGATGATGATAATATTGATAATGACAACATAAATAATGATAATAATGATGTTATCAATAATATTCTTATTGATTATAATATGCTGATTTTTTTTATTAAAAACTTATTATTATTATTGTCATTATCATCATAAAGATAGATTTGTTAGATAATTACATGGACATAACACATGTTATGAAGTAAGTATAAAGTTTGCAATTTATTACTCTAGAAACCAATGAAAGAGAAATAATTTGTCAACTATTTTTTTCTTATGAAACTCTTAACATAAAAGAATTGAAGTTGATATCTAAACAAGAAACATCTGATTTAGTAGGACTCTTAAGAGAAATTAATTTTTTTTAGTTATTTATATTAAGTTTAGAAAAATAGTTTCCCTTTTGGTGTTTTATTTTATTTTTTTCTATTTTTTTTAGGCTTAGTAATTCTATTATTCTTTATTAGGGTTTTTAGAGAGAAGACTTATGACTAATAGAAATAGGATTGTTTAGTATTTCAACAAACTGAGAAATATTATATTATATAATTAAGAGTTGGACGATAGCATTTTATGCTTCTGCTTTCTATCTTTCTTGTATTTTTTTTTCTATATGTCTTGTACAAGACCTTTATATATCAATCTACATGTGGTTGTTCTGGCCTATTTCAACCTAGAACCTAAATTCTAAAAGAGCATTTTTCATTTGAAAATTACAATGAAGATTGGATTTTCAATTACTTATCGTTCAGAAAAACTCAAAAAGGTAGCTGCAATAATATCCAGCCAAAAGCTATAATTCCTGAAGAGGGCAGTTTCCAATTCCAGGACAGGAAGAACAGTGTTCCAGTGAGGATTGAAGTGAATGCATCTGTGTGCAGATTCTCCCATCTGAGCAGAGTGTTTGATTGTAACAAGCTAATTTATAGGTCAAGGTGATGACAGCATTCAACCTCTATAGAAGGCTGAAACTCGTCAGAAAAAGACCTTATCTCTCCATGAATCTTCATTACTAAACAATTGAAAATCGCAGGCAAAAAAAAAATAATAATCCTGCTCAGAACAGCTCACATACTTGTTTTAGTTCCTTGTCTTAATCATACATCTATATCAAACTTCTCTCTTTCTATCTCTACTTGTATCGCCGGAGACCTGTCGTCGGGAATCTGAAAGAACATAAACATTCTGAGCTAAAAAAGAAGCCAATCTGAGCTTCTTAGTAGGTTTGGTTATCATCAGAGGGAGCAGAGAATGTACACTAAAAAAGACTAACATTCTACAAACCAAGTAACGAATCAAGCATTATCAACATCAATTCCTCCACCAGCCTGAGCTTCTTGGGCCATCCAAGTTTCTTGACCATTCCGAGCTTGTTGACCATCCTGAGCTTCTTGATTGGCCACGTAGGGAGTTCCAGCAGGACTCAACACCTTACACCTGCTCAACAATAATAGTAAGCATCAAAAAACGGAAATCAATAATTCAACCACCAAAGACAGTAGTTATAGGCACCTTTCAACGAGAAACCAACCTTCCTTGTACTTGTGAGCCTTCTCATATGCATATATCTACAAGGCATCAAACATTAACGCACGAAGCAGGGCTGAAAATAAATAACTAATGCAACAAGCAGTTGATACGAAAGAATACACAATCCATAGCTTCTAAGAAAACCAAATCTTACATATTTCCACCCCAGAATTGAGCCACAACCAACACAGTATATGTCAACCACTGTGTGCTTTCCAGTTATCATCATTCGATCTTCTCTCGTTCCACAGGTGACATTCTCACTGTCATCATTGTGAAAGTAAAAGCTGAGAAAGGATTGATAACTACAGCACACATAATTTATAAAATAATACAAGCATGAGACCATACATACTTGCACTGTATTTTTGTTTTCTTAAGAACATAGCAACTACGTTATACTTTTCCTTGTACCTGTATTTTTTCTCATAAATCTCAAGCTTTAATCACTGAAAAAACAGGATAATCTTTTACCTGTCTACGATAACTAAGATTAAAGATCTCTCATATCCAACAACAAACATGTAAGGAGAAGGCCTCCTATTGAAGTCAACAAGGAAGTTCCACAGAAAATGAAAGAACTTTGCAGAAGATATAGAACTAATATTAAGCACTTTGACTAGTTAAATGCATGCACGACTTTGATCAATACCAAACCAAAAGGCAAACAGTCAAAGCCAATTATCATAATATGAAGTCAAAGCTCTATTGGATTACATAATCAGGAACACTTACACATTATAAAAAAGATATGCCCTTCTATTCCTGGAGCAGAAATACTGGAAACAAAACAAAGAATTAGAATCAATATGGTGCTGCCAGTTAATCCAATAAAAAGAATGGTAGTAAATTGGGATGTCTACTCAATCTTGATATCAGATGTAAAACAGAGAAACCAGTTTAATTAAAAGATGGGTTTTCATTTTGGGAACTGAAAGAAGGAAGCCAAGATTATAATCATAATCATAATCACCTTACATGTCGAGGCCCTACACAATTATTAACATAAGAATTATCTACACTTGATCTTAGGGGACAAATACTGATACATCAGATTCTGCTTATCAGTCATGTACAATGAAGAAAGATTTCCCTACAAATTCAAACATTATTCAACAACAAGAACCCAATTACCATGTCCCAAAATACGTAACAGGCAAATGGGTAATCAAAGAAAGCTAAACCATAGTTGTTGCTCTCTCCTACTCCAAGCAGAAAACGAATATATAAAGCACACGTTGTTCCAGTTCTTGTAATTCAGCCAATTTACCTTACCAAGATTCACCAATACATGGCAATCGGTCTTCTTTGACATTTTCTTTATGTCAACTTCACAGTATAACGCAAGGAGAAGAAACTTGGCATAAACTTATAAACCACAAAACTTGCATATTACACAGCAGAACCATGCCAAGTGACAGTGAAAAGAGAAAAAAAACCTTGGAGATGACGTCGGCTTTGAGAGCAAGAGGAGTGCGGCAGTGCTTGCAGCTATAAGAGCTTCCTTCAAGATCCACCAGGAATAGCCTCCCCATTTTCTTTCTTGAGTCAATATAGTCTTACTTTCTTGATTTTCTTTTTCTACGAAACCACACGAAAATGTATATAAAAAAAGGCCAGAGTCAAGAACATGCATGAATTAAAAAAAAAAGAATTTTAAAACTGCATGAATCGAAGAACAAGCAACAATACAGCGCAGAGTGGATATACATAGAGAGTGAAATAAAAGAGGAAGAGAAAAGAAGAGTGGGTTTTGGTTGAGCTTACCAGCAGTTTTTCAGAGAGAGCGAGGAAAAGGACGATGGCAGAGAAGGCTGCGACGAGTAGTATGAGAAATTATGACTTTGCGTATGTAACTTCTGCCTCATTATACTATACTATATACTAAAAAATATCAGACATTCACTGTACATTGTGAATTTTTTTCACGGTTAATTGTAATTATAGTTTTGGATCGGTTTAATTTGGACGGGTACGGTTTATTATTATTATTTTTTTATTTACACAATAAAATAATTATTTTACCTCGAAACAAGACCAAAAAAATAATTGTTGGAGCGGCTATCACAATAATTTCATATTTCATTGCACATAAAATAACTCTTTTATCCTCATATAAGAAAAAAACCAAGGGTTATCTACGGGGTATTTCAGATATTTTATATTTTTATTTAAGATATCTAAATATTTATTTGCCCCCATAAAAAAAATTGAAGAGTTGGTTGTAGGAGTGTTTAGGTAATTTATCAATTTTTTATTATTTTTTTCTACCGAATACTGTGTGTGTGTTTAACATGTGCGAGGACAGTATTCGGCATCACACCTATTTTGGGTGGCATGTGCAGCGTCTTTCGTGGTAAAAAATATTTGTTCGGTGTCTCACTTAATGTGCTACCATGTACTTTTCCTCATGATATGGCGTGTGGCCGCACACAATGGATGAAGTCGTGACAGTGATCGATTGAATTTTTTTTTGGCCATTTTCTCTCTTCAACATACTACATTTCAAGACAGACCTCTATGTTTATAGTGTTTTCAGTTCAATCCCTGAGCTTTTAATTGTTTTATATAGTCCCGATTTCTGTTATATAAATTTTGATTTGTTTCAATTGTGTCATTCGATGAAAATTGATTATATATTGTATTTTCATTTTAGTCCTTATTCTTTTAATTTTGGGTTTGATTTTCAAACCCTTAATATTTTTGGTATAAAAATTTTGATTTTTTCAATTTTATTCTTTGATTGAAATGGATAATATATTTGATTTTCATTTTGGCCCTTATACTTTTAATTTTTTATTTTAATTCCGTTATTTTTTATATTTTTGAAATAGTCCCTATTTTTGTCAATGTTTATATATATGTGCTCTTAGTTTTGGTTTTTAATTTTTATTATTTTCTTATTTGTTGAGGTGATATTTTTTTTGAAAAATTTAGTTCTTAAATTTTAGTTTACATTTATGATCATTTGAAAACTAATATTTCTTATTTTGTTTTCTCTTGTTTCTTTCTATTAGTTTTTTAATTTTATTTTCAAGTCAAATAATTTTATTTTCAGCTAATAATTTTTATTTTTATTTTATCATTTATTTATTTTTCTCTTTTGTTATTGTTTTTAGGCTTTTTTTATTCTTTGATTTAGTTTGGTTTTTTCATTATTAAAGAAATAATAATAATAATAATTTTAGTTTTTTTTTTTACTTTCTCTTTTGTTAATGTTTTTGAGTTTTTTTTTAGGGTAATTTAATAATTTTTATTGTTTTAATAATAATAGTAATGATAATTTTAGATGTTAAGGTTTCGATGTTGCTAATATTATAATAAGATGTATTGATATGTTTTATTATATTAAACATCGCATATATAGATGTTATATTTTTTTTATTATTTATTTTATTTTTTTTGTTTTCTCTTTTGTTAAATTTTGTAAGAATTTTTTATTCTTTGATTTAAATTTAGTATTTTCCATCAATAATAATAATAATAATAATTTTAGTATTTTCTTTTGCTTCCTATTTTGTTAATGTTTTGATTTTTTTTATAGTGATAATTTACTAATTTTTATTGTTTAACAGAAATAGTAATGATAACTTTAGATATTAAGATTTCAATGTTACTATTGTTGTAATAGGATGTATTGATGTATTTCATTAAATCAAACCTTGCATGTATAGATATTATATTTTTTTATCATTTTTTATTTATTTTTTGTTTGATCTTTTAGTAAAGTTTTTAGGGTTTTTTTTATTTAATTTAATTTTTTCTCATTATTAAGGAAAATAATAATAATAATAATAATAATAATAATAATAATAATATATTTTTTTCTTGTTTCCTCTTTTGTTCATGTTTTTGAGTTTTTTTTTTTTCGGGATAATTTAATATTCTTTATTGTTTTAGTGGTAATAGTAATGATAATTTTATATATTAAGATTTTGATGTTATTGTTATTATAATAGAATGTGTTGATATGTTTTATTATATCAAATCTTGTATATATAGATGTTATATTTTATTTTTGAATTAATAAATTAAATTATTTTAGATATAAGGGCGTGAAATCTAGTAGTTAAATTCTACGAAGCAAGCAAAATCTGTGATATATGCTAGGTATATATCACGGAGGTACTTTTGGGTCTACAAAATTATGATATTTGTAAAGTATTTTTATGGGAATTTTTTGCCGAAGGTAGCCCTGAGTTTTACTGTTATTAATTACCTGCCTTTTTAACCTCACTCCCTGCAAATTTATCTTTGTACTCTCTCCTTAATTACCTTCTTGTGATGGTCTTGTTAATATACTTACAGAACTTCGTTCAGTTTCTTCTTAATAGTCTATTTGGTATTGCGGTTGCTATTATAGTTGAGATTAAAAAAAGAAAAAAGTGTAAAAAAAATGTTTTTTTATGGTTCAAAATAAATTATGAAGTGTTTAGTTAAAACTGTAGTTGAGGTTGAGATTAAAAGTTATTTATATTTTAATTAATTTTTAGATTATTTTAATATTAAAAATATATTTTTATATTAATAAACATATATTATGTAAACATTATTCATATGTTAATTAATTTTTAGATTATTTTAATATTAAAAATATATTTTGTATATTAATAAACATATATTATGTAAACATTATTCATATTTTAATTAATTTTTAAATTATTTTAATATTAAAAATACATTTGTTATATTAATAAATATATATTATATAAACATTATTTATATTTTAATTAATTGTTAAATTACTTGTACCGGCGTTTCGAACCAAATTGAACGTGGGACTCATGCCTTGCACCGGTATTTTGCAAGTAACCAAACACATATTTCGACTGCTTTTCTCAAACCTCCGGCACCACAGCAATACCAAACATGCACTTAATGTGATTATCTCCTTGATTACACATTCTTGTGTTAATCTTATGATACTTACAAAACCTCATTCAATTTTAACCACTGATCCAATCCAATAATAAAAAACAAAAACTTAACTTAAAACGGGTACACTCCCAACTCGTGGGCAAGGCTAGGTCATCTTATAATCGTGCTTATTATATGAGATTTGATGGGAAAACAAGTTTAACAAGCTTGACTTCATCAAAAGGAAATGTCAGCATGAGGCATGCTCCAATTGGGCTTTGGTAAGCCCAACATGTGATTACCCTAGGGCATGAAACATCTAATCCCGTTATGGACAATGCCGCAGAAACAGGAGAATACAGGGCGTTAAAAAACAAGCAGATTGATGGCCCCTGGATGCCAATTTGCTTCACATCCAAACTTGAGATAAAAGAGCTTGCTAGGTAACATCTCAGGATCCTCCTTCGAAAGATTTCGCATTTGGAATTGAACTTGCACAAAGATATAGAAGTTGTAAGAACTTTCCATCTCTTCAAACATGTACTCTAGTCCATTTTGATTTTTGCGAAGTTGTCAATGCACTAATATTTCAAACAATTGTGATTCTCGGTAAAGAATGAAGAGCACCGATTTTGGTTGCAGTGAAGCCACACAACAAAGAATGTTGAAACAGGACTCGGGAAAAACTTGACAATTTGTGATCCCGCACACACCGGAAGGGAACTGTTACAGTAAGTGACAATTTGTGATCCCGCGCAGGAAGGGAGGTGTTACTATAAGTTCACGCGGAGGGGGAAACTCTGTCTTGAGGGATTCTTCTCTCAACGTGGCATATTCTTTGAGGAGGCCATACGATGGTCGTAGCCCTTCCATGAACTAAACCCAAAGGAATCTGCAAGGAATTGGCTCCTTCAAATCAGACAGCAAGCACAAAATATTAGCAGTATAACATGGATTTTGCAAGGTACTCCAGTTAAGCGCGATAAAATATTAGACAGGCAAATATACTCTGCGTATGGCAGGTTATTCAGCACCTTGCGGAAACTAATATCCATGTTCCAATTAAAATAAGGTCCAACGTCATCAAAAAAGTCAAACCGTTGTAGAAGCCATGTATGATTATAGCTGCACAAATAACTTACTGGGCCAAAAGTTCTTGAATCCATGCTAGATACAGGATTGTCTCCCTCAACCCAACAGTGTCCTTCTGGAATCTTGATCACATCATTTTGAGGAGTTCCTATCCAGTCACCAGGTAAGCCAATAATTCTCTTAATGAGTTTCTGCTTGTGATCGCTCGGGGAGCTACAAAAGGATGCAAAAATAATTACACATCAGATATTCTATATAGAAATTATGCATGAATATATTTATGCTATATGACCAGACCTTTGAAAGCATCTCTATGATGGCAAATACACACTATTTTAAGCTGAATAATGGAATAACCAACATGACAATGTAAATAGACAGTGAAACAGATGAATGCCAATTTCATTCAGATCCAAAGATTCATATTAGGTAAAGAAGAGGATGCAATCATTCAAACTTCAAACTGATGGAAACAATAAATTTATTCTAGGGAATGCATTCACAAGTCTCCATGGCACAGCCAAAAAAGTGCAAGACTTTTCCCCCCCATTTAGTTAATAAACACCTTAAATGCATCACAGAGACTGAGAAGCACCATGCAAACAGGCATTTTGAGTGGAAATCATGTTTCATTACTCTGATTTGTCTTGTTCTATTGTAACATAAATAACAAGTTTAACTAAAAAAGCTCATGGAAATAGGGCAATTGAGGAATTGTAACATTCAACCAGTCATCACAGATTACCCAGGAAATTCGAGCCACTCCAGCATGCTACAAGCTTCAGATCAATTTATTCCATCAAGCAAGCCAATTAAGCTTTTACCTTGAAATTAAATTTCAAACCAATCTACATTTTGACAAGCTAAGCATGAACAACTGCTTGTCACTTGTCTTGGCCAAGTTCAAATTCAAATCCAGACCCTGGATAGAACAGAAATAAAAACTAATAGGAAGAACTTTTCCAACTCATCATGAGATTAAAATGTTGGTCAATTTTAAATTATTTCAACTTGTTAAGCTTCCAGTCAGAACTCGAATAAAGAAAAAAATATGTTGAGATCATAACCAAAATACGGCTTACTAATCAGCCCAAAGAGCTTGAATCATCAGTAAACAAGAGAAGAATTATACTGCGTAGTCATCAGTAAACTACTCTTGAACCACTAATTAACTGTCATGGCCAGCATAACGCTTCAATATGACACTAATGGATTTTCCTACCAACAAAACCGCTACCCTGAAACCTTAATTCACTCCTTCCTTCCTGACAGTTTAAGGAGGATATAGCCAAAATGATTTAAAGATTCCAAAATGCAATAAAACCTTAAATTTCCTCCATTCTAAACTACAGCTTCAAGAAACTTTCAAAGACAAACTCGCATCACAACAAGAATAAAGCATGGGTTCTGACTATAACAGAAACACAATCAGTCAAAATCTACGAAAACACCTACCGAAAAACTACCACGTCGCCATGCGAAAATTTGTACTTTGCAAGGCAAAACTTCTCGATCAAAACACGGTCATCTGCACTCAAAACAAATAATCAAAATAATCCCAAATCAGTATTAAAAAAACCCACCTCTATCATTAAACTTCCATAAAAAAAAGTATTACCTAATGACCCCAAAGCTGTATTGGTCCTAGGATTAAACGTAGGAGACATTGAGCCACCTCGTACCGGAACTATACTTGCAAATCGGTCTGTAATGGTTAGCCCTATGACCCCAGCTGTTAAATATTTTTTTGTCAAATTCCACAATAAACTTCCACTCCCCATTCTTTCACTACCTGCATTATTGGTAAAACAAACTGCAAAAATCCGAATCAAGCAAAAAACAAATCAAGAAATATTTTATTAGCACAAATATCCCATTTCAAGAAATAAATTAGCAGTGGATATTCCGAAAAGTGAATTTCTTACTTGCAGAATGGAGTGTTTCTTGCTGCGAGGATATAGTGGGGAAAAGGCAGGAGGGAGCTGCTTTGACTACAGTTTCGGGCGAGGGGCAAGAGAACTTGGGAGGAATGGTGGCTGGTTATGGGTTTTTTGTTGAAGGGTATGTTGTAAAACTGAAAGTTTTCTTAGGGTTGTTTTGTAATTACCAAAGAGAATGGATAATTTAGAATTCTCCAAAATCATCTTATTTTTAATTTTTTTTATTAATATAAATGTTCGGGTCAGCTTGCATGAACTTCAACTAATTTCATGGGCTCTGAAATTAACGGCCAAGTAACCTTACAATGATAATCATATTAAATACCACAAGACTCAAACTTGAAACCACAACAAATTTCTTAGTACCAAACTCTTACTACTAGGTCACCTACTAGATAATTTATTCATTTTAATTTAATTAACCCACATAAAACATTAGCATAAAATTTTATAAGGAAGTAATAATAACAAAACTCAGATTCAAAATCCAATAGTTAAGAAATAATAAGTAATTAGAGAAACACTATAGCTTTGTTTTCAATATCATAACTTATTTTTGGGTATTCTCAAGATTTAATAAAAAAATAATAACAACAAAAGGAATGGTGTAATAGAAAAATTAAGTTGAAAATTTTATATGTATTCGAGAGTTCGTTTATATTTTTATTATGCCCAAGAAAAAAAATACAGATTTAAGGATAAAATAAATTATTATATGATAAATCTGTATAAACATAAAGTCCAAGAGTATCATTTGATTTTTAATAGGTCAATTTGATTAAATCATAGGTCAAATTAAAATTTAATTATGTTTAGGAATTAATTTTGATCCAATTGAATGATTTAATTATGTGAAAGGATTTAATTATACTTTAAATGAGTCAAATTAATTTTATTAGAGGGCTTAATTTATGAAAAATTAAGTCTTGAAGCCTAATTTGGGATTCATTAATAAAATTAGAATTTTTAAAATCAAATTTAAAATTTTCCAAGTCAATTGGATGAAATCAAGGGTGAAATTGAAGAAAATTAAAAGTTTAATAGTTAATTAAAGCTCAAATTGTATAAATTTGAGATCATGGATAAAAATGAAAAAGGCGCGTAAATTTGAGCCCGCTATTGAAGTTAAGTGGGTTTAAAATTGCATAAAATTAAAAATTTAAAATCAATAACTAACGTACTTAGAACAACTATAAATTGAAGGATCAAATCAAAATTTTCAAAAATACATCATTCTATAAAATCTAAAGGTAACCAATTAAGAAATGCTTTATCTTAATGTATACCACTGAATCCTATAAATTTTCTGAGTATATTTTCAAGAAAAAACAGAACGGATTGTATTTTTTCTCGTATTTTAAATGGAAAATAAGATATCATAATCAAGTTATGATCATCCATTAAATTTCGACCGAAATATAAAAAATCCTTCACCAATCATTTTGTAATTAGGATATTGTTGTAGATTTTAATATTTGAGGGTGTAAAGTTACATTATATAATACGTCCCTTAAGTATAAAAGATACAAAAATAAAATATGATGCCAAAATTCAAACCTTAAAATAGTCATTTTTTTTATCTAATAAGATAAAAACTCTCTAAAAAATACATCTACTTCAAATATTAGAAAAGACTAGCAAATAAAATTTGACATAAAAAAACAATCAAACAACAATACATCTACTTTATATAGAGTACACTAGGGGTTATACATCTTTTTCTTGTACAACAAGTCATTTACCCAAACTCTTGCAAACCATTAGGTTTTCTAATGATCTTAATACTAGGTAGCGACTCTTGAAAAGTATAGCCATAATCTTATAATTATACAGAATCTTTTTTTGATGCACTCCCATCTCAGGGAGGTTGCGAGAAAATATTATCATGATATTTGATACACTTAATCTTATTAGAAAGATTTCAACAAGTTGATTTTTAATCACATCTTGAAAGTCCATGATTGTAATTTGTGTAAAGGTTAACTTAAAGTTAATAACAACCTCATTTAGTTGTCTTTCAAGTGCAATTACAATTGTCTTATTGAGATATTTTTTAGTGATATGAAGCATGTTGAAAGCATAATGCCGTTGTATTCCGAATAACCTATTCTTTTCTCGTCTCCTTTCATTTCTCTCTCCTATAACATAACCTTATCTCTTTCTTCTCTCTTAGTTATTGGATCTTGAATCTCATGTTTTGTCCATTTGATCTTCACAAAAAATTTAGGTTGATTTTTGTTTAGGTTATTACAAATAGTGCTTGTATATAAAAATGACAACCATTATTTTAAATTATAGTTGCATACAAAAACAATATTCTAGAACACATTGTGTTCTATGTTAATTTTCAAATACTTTCTTAATATGTATTATTGTCACAAAACTCTTAGTAAATTATGAAGAAAATAGAATTGAATTGTTTGATATTTTTAGTTTGTGCCATTTAATAATTTACTCTATAAGTTAAAGAGGTTGGTATAAGCTTGCTTATGTCAACTAAATATCTGATTTAGATTCTTTATTTTATTTTATTTTTTCATGAAATTTGGTATTGCAAATTTGATTATTAAAAATTCAAATGGAACAATACCTTTCCAAATATTAATTAAAATTCATTAAGAGTTATATAGAGCAAAACAAATATCTTAATACTTTAAAAAATTGTGAAGAGACACGCTTTTAAAAATATATTCTTAATTAGATGAACTTAATAATTTTTTATTTGAAATTATAAGATAAAAAATTAAAAGCCATCAATTGGTCGACAATTATAATGTTATTTGTTTTTTTAATTTAATCCTTAATATTTTTCTCAATCACATTCTTTCATTTCCAATTTGATGACCAATTACTTAAAATTTGTTAATAAAATAAAAACCTAATGATAGGGGACAAAAGCATAAGCACACAAAGAAAACTTATGATCAATCTAAAATTTGGCTAAAATAGTTATTTTCATCCTTCTATTTTCATTTTTCAATCTTGATGGTCCTTGCATTTTTTTTTAAATCTAATTTTGATCCAATAATTTAATTTAATTTAATTTTTTCTTGATTCTTGTATATGAGAGATGAGGGAAAAAAATCATCGATTGATTTTTATCTATCTATCTATCTATATAGTTCGCCTCTTAAAAAATAAACTAAGCCTATGTGGACTAGGCTAAAAAGCCTAGCTTGTTATATGTCTTTTGTTTTCAAAGCTGAGGCACCCCGATCACTTACTTGACATTGACATTAAAAATATCGGAGTGGTTTAAATAATTTGATGTACTAGTATTAAAACTATTTTTTAAAAATAAAAATATTATTTTAATATATTTTAAATATTTTTATTTTCTAAAACAATCTCAGCCATATTTTTAAAAAATAAAAATATTATTTTAATATATTTTTTAAATTATGAGATCTAGTAGAGTTTATGACTTTAACCACATGTTTGATAAATTAGAATGCAAAACTTTGATTCAATTTGATATTGTCTTGGGTTTTTTTTGCAAAAAAACATATATTTAAAATTATTTTTTAAAAGCATTTTGTTTGAATTGATATTTTTTATTATATTTTGTATTAGTTAATGTAGGACTAATTTATTTCAATATGTTTTTTATATGATTATTAGAGTTTCGTGATCCAGTCATTTATTATATAATTTTTTTTAAAAAAACAATACTATAAAAATATAATATATTAGAATATAAAAATAAAATAAAATAAATATATTTTTTAAAATTAAATAATAACTAAAAAAATTATTTATTTACAAAAAGCTGCTGTCTCGATAATACATTCAGGCTACTGCTGATTTTCAGTGTCTTGTTCATGGAGAAACATAGAAACAGAAAGGGAAATGCGCTCCCTCTAGTCTACTAATCTTGCTTATGTGTTGAGCCCCACTGTCAGTTGCGTAAAAGTCTAAGCTGCGCTTAAGTTTTGAAATCCTTTTACTGTCGAATCCTCCTTATCGTTCTTCATATTTTACGTGTTTGATTGCGAAGTAGATGCTATCGCGACACCCCATACTGTTTTTCCAGGTAGATAAGCTGATAATTTAATTCAAGTACACGCAAGAACTTGGAAAACTACTCGCCATAATTTATGTGAACCAACAATCCGAATTCAAGAACTTTTCAGTTGTGAATTCATAAATGGCTGTGGAATACTGTTTGATGTTAACCAAATTACTCTCTTTCACTAATTCTAGCTTAATTTCTGCCACAAAAACAGGTTTATGATCTGTACATGGTCCCTTAAGCTTCCTAGGGTGACATAATTCATGACTAGCAACTTCAATGATCAAACATCAACAATATCAAGAAGCAATAGAGGGCCACGAGAATGTGCTTAAATTGTCGAGGGTTATAATTTTTACAAGATGACAAGGACGATATAGTAATAAATTAAGCCGATCAAAACATTCTCAGGGCTAAGGATCACATTTTTTAAGAGGATAAAGTGTCAATAATGGTGGTGTGGAGAGGATCACTCAAGTGAGTAGCCCAGTTGTTCAGGGGGCCTTTTCCTGTAACCCAAGCTTGAACTGCAAAGCCAAGGAAGGCAACCATGGCAAGGCGAGCGTGCTTGATCTCTGCCAATTGAAGGGTAGCCTTCTTTTCTGGGTCAGCAGCTAAGCCAAGAGGATCAAAGAACTTGCCTCCTGGGTAAAGCCTTTTCTCTGGGTCAAGTTCTGCGTTCCTTTGGAATTCAATGTATCCAATCACCAAAACCTCAATCCAGATCAATGTTGTAATGGAAAATGGTAGTGGCTGACCAAGGTATGATGATCCTTCAACCAATTCCACCTGAAAAGGACAAGATCATCAGCTACATGAACTTGAATGTATCGCTAAAACATAAAGACAAATCCCTGATATATTTACCTTTCCAGCATCTTGCCAGGTAATTCCGGTGAGCCACTCGACTGAGAGAGCACCAAGAGTAGCCAACATAGCCCACCTTCCATGAATGAGCTCACACTCCCTGAACCTTTGCAGCCCGAAAACCTCACTGTACGGCTGAAACGGAGTTGATTTCACATCAGAAACCTCAGTACGGGTCCCAATGATATCTCCAGCCAGATTCTTAGCCAAGTTTTGATCCAAAGAGTCAAGCTCGAACTGCAAGTACTCAGCTGGTCTACCCAACCCAAATGGGTCAAACCCGTAATCACCAACCAAACTACCATCTAGGTACTCAGGTGCCTTGGCTCCTGGATACCAGAGTGGGCGGTCTGAAGTAATCTTAATAGATTTCTTGGGTGCTTTCTTGCCAAATCCGAACCTGGCTTGGATCCTACCCGCGTTTGAATAGACATCGGGCAGACGTGTTCCAATGAAGGAAGATGTAGCGGTAGCTGCTGTGGTGGCAGCCATGGCTAGACTCTAACGTTAACTAGGTTCGTTTTTAGGAGGCTTGCAGAAGTGATGGTTAGTTTCTGCTGTGTAATACCGGTTTTCAATGAAGGTTTGATGCTTTATCTTTGGTAGTAATCATAGACCATTGGATCAAGTTGCGTATCCATCTGAGGGTTGTGAAAGCACAGGCCTTATCTTGCTTTATCTGAACGGAGGTCTGGTCGCTTTAGCTTTTTGTGATGTTTGGTATTCTTATTCAACCGTATATTTATGTATTTTTTAAAATATTCTCAGTTTTAAATTACTTTTTATATTTTAAAATTATTTTTATATATTGATATAAAAATAAATAATATTTTTTATTTTTTAAATAATATCAAATGCACTACTAAACAAATAAAAAAAATATATTTTTTTAAATAATGTCTACTGCACTACTAAATCAACACAAATTAAGTGATAATTCTCTTTCGGGATTTAAAAGAACAGCCACTAGTTTGATAGATTTTTTTTGTCACTTCATAGTGTAATCCTTTATGTTCGCATCAAAAAGTTTGGAGCGTCAAAAGTTAAAGTTTAAAATAATTTATCAATCGGAACTCGAAATATGATATTGCATTCTATATATGACATGAGATTATTTTATCAATACTTTATATTAAAATATTCGCCTGCTTGTAGATCCCATATTTATACTAGATCTTTACAATTAATTCTCAAGAATTAAAACCATGAATTATTGAAATAATTGGCCAAATTCTCATGAATTTTGTAAACTAGTTATTAAATTCTAAAATACATGCACATATGTATTTTGGATTTTTATATGGAAATACTAAAGGGAATGATTTTTTTAATTTTATTTTAAGACTTGCATGTGAATGAATTTTTTTTTTAACACCTTTTTATCTTTTTTTTTAATCAAGTATTTGAAACAAAATAAAAATAAAAAAAATAAAAGAAAACACAAACACACATTCATTCTTATATTTTTACTACATTTTACTCACACACAAACCACAATTATATGTTTACAAATAATAAAATATTCCAATCTAACAATAAAATCAACACACTAAAACTTCTACAATTCAAAAAAAATAAAATGCTTAAATTCATAAAATAATTTATAGAAGTTATTGAAACTCAAGAATTGAGAAAGATCCTAGGACTGCATGGATAGTGGTAATGTGTGTAGGTCTCACGTGTCACCTCTATTGGCAACACTTGGAACCATGTGTCATCATCAATGGATACTACAAATAGATGAATCATGGACCGCTTCATCTCCCTTTTCTTCATGTGTTGGTAATAGCTCTTATCATGACCTACAAAAAGAAGAAAAAAACAAACAATTTAGTTTACTTTTACTCCATGTTTAGATTTGTTTTTCTATTGAGTTTTTTTCTTCAGTTTTTTGATTTGTTGTTGTTGCTATTGGTGGTTATCATGGAATTGGTTTGTTGTTTGTTCATAAATACAACACTACTAGAATTGACATTATCATATCTATTGTTGGAGGAGGTTTATGTGGCTAAGAAAGTTATTCAGGGGCGGTCAATGACAAAAAGGTTAGTAGTAGGCTTAATGTGTCTTGATTGAAAAAAAAGAAGAAAGAAGGGAAATGGGTTTGATATGGTTATGTGGAAGGTTAAAGAGAGGAAAGCTCAGGAGAAAAGGATTTCAGATGGTAATAGTAGTTGTGAGTTTATGGGTGCTGTTTATCTACCACTATGGGAAGAAAAAAGAAGAAGGATTTATAGGTGGTTGGTTTGATGGGGTGATGCAAACCTCTTAAACATGTGGTCAAGCAACCAACATACAAAGACACTAATTTTAAGAAAACCAAGTAAATAAGATTTGATAGGAATGGGATACAAAGATAACTTGTATGTACGCACCAATATTACTGGATTCAAACCCTTACCCAATGAATAACAATTCACGAATGAGAAGTATAGATTGACACCACAAAGTTAGTTAAACCTCGAAAAGTGATTTTTGAATCATTTAGAAAACTAAAGAAGTGAGAATTCTCACCCTCACAAGCACACAAAGTTGTAACTTTAATTTGAATATCATTAAACAAAAATACATGATCTAAAACTAAGGTTACATATGTGTTTTTAACCTAAACTAAACCCTATAATACATAAAAATATGGACTTGTATAAAGCCCATTTATAAGCAGACCAAAATTTCTAAGTATCTAAGTTTAATTTATGTTTTTTTTTGAAAATTGTATTTATAAACAAACTAGAGAACCACGAAAAGGGGGCTTACAAAGGTGGGCCAGGCCTAAAAGGGAAAACAAACCAAAGGCTAAAACTTCTCTAAAAGGCTTCGGGAAAAGAAAGCAAACAAGAGGAAAAGAGGAACCTGCCCATTGGGAGAAAAGGCCTGAATGGCAGAAAAAGGCTCAGCACAGGCTCTGACCATTTACTAGATGAGCAAAGCTAGAGCGATGAAGGGGCCAAACCATCAGGACTTGTGCCCGTGAGCAAACGAGCTGAAAGGCCTACTCCCCATCTGCCAAAGGAGAAATGCCCCACCGAGAAATAACATCAGTAAGGAGGGGATGCTTGAGCTTTATCGAAGACAAGTGCACACGAACTAACTAGGTAATGTCATCCAACAGGGAGGCCGCTGACTCTGAGAGATTGTTAAAAAGCCTACTATTCTTTTCATACCAAATGTGGTAGACCACTGCGGAGAGGATAATACGACCAATCATGTGTTTCATGTCTTTTTTCGCTAAGAGGTTGTTTGTTGTCCAAAGTAGAAGGTAACACCACGGGAGATTTGGCCACCTTATCCCTGTGATATTAGATATCGAAGACCATACTAAAGAGGAGTATTGGCACTAGAAAAAGAGGTGGTCGTGGCATTCCATAACAGAGCCACAAAGGTTATAGCTTGGGGAATCCTCCAAGAACCACAACCTATCTTTAATACTCAGCCGTCTTTGCATGGCCAACCATAGGATGAAGGAATGCCTAGGGATGTGTCCGTTGAACCAAAACAAATGATAGGAAGTCAAAATGGGTCTTTTCTCTCTTAAAATCTCCCAAGCACTGTGGATGGTGAATTTCCTTGTTGGAGAGTCTGTACACATCACGGTATCGTTTCTATTGGGGTGCACTGGAATGTTGATGGACCTCCAAATCTGTTAAATCTGCAAAGGGGAGTTAGGGAAACACCAGGAGCCAGGAGAGATGGCCTTAGAAATTGTTGCTTGCCAATAAAAGCCAGTGGAAGTTATCTTTCTAGGAATAAGTAGGTCATTAGCTTTGGGGGAGCCAGTAATCATGCCAAAGAGAAGTGTTCTTGCCATTGCCAATGCAAGTTATGAATTTCCCTCGACACCATTATCTAGTTTGGAGAATTTTCCTCCAGACCATGAGGGATTCGTAGGGATGGAGAATTGCCACAAGGATTTCCCTCAAAGCAGATTAACATTAATCCAAGAAGGCCAAATTGAATCTTTGCTAGAGAGGAGATGCCAGATGATCTTTGTGGAGGCTGCTACATTCCAGACATGTAGCCTCTTGATTCTGAGACCCCCTTCCTTTAGAGGACAGCAGATGGAGGACCAGGCTATCTTTGCACTTGTAGAGGATAGAGAGACTCCTTTTTAGAGAAAGGCAACCATTATTCTTTTGATATTTTTAATGATTGAAGTCGGGAGAATCATATGAGAGGTCTAATAAACTTGAATTGAAAAAAGAATTGCCTTGAT
Source organism: Salix dunnii (assembly GCA_015731905.1). Classification (NCBI taxonomy): domain Eukaryota; kingdom Viridiplantae; phylum Streptophyta; class Magnoliopsida; order Malpighiales; family Salicaceae; genus Salix; species Salix dunnii. The sequence goes on from CM027674.1 coordinate 12,465,454, forward strand.
GAGCTGAAGGCGCTCGGCGTAAGAGAGGGAGGCAGAAGTCCAAAGCCTTATCCTGGAAGTGATACAGTAGACAATGGGCTGGCAATTCATGTTGGTGAGGCTGGTGGTGATTAGGGGGAGGCCAAGGTAGCTAATATGGGGATCTTGGATTTGGATGCCGAAAATGCTGGCAATTGCTTCTCTCTCATAGGTGTTAACACCTGAGAGGAACAGGGCACTCTTTGCAAGATTGATTTTCAGACCCGAAAGCCTTACAAAGGTTTCCATGGAGAAGTTGATGATTCTGCAAGAGTTGGCATTTGCATGGCAGAATAACATCATGTCATTTGCAAAATAGATATTAGTTAATGAGGTTTTTTTGCAACGCTAGTGGTAGCGAAAGGCATGGTGCTCTAAGGCTCTCTTAAGAAGGCCATTTAGCCCTTCCATAGCTAACATAGAGAGATAAGGGGAGATGGGGCCCTCTAATGCAGGACTCTAGAGCTGCCAAAGAAGCCAAACAACTCCCTACTAACATTTACAGAGTAATGAGCTGTGGTGATGTAGGAGTGGATCCATGATGCCATGCAGTGGGGGATGCCTATGGCTGTGAGGCTTGCCATGATGTGCTCCCACTAGACTATGTCAAAGGCCTTTTAAAGGTCGACCTTGATAGCACAACGAGGAGGGCAAGACTGAAGATGGTAGTTATGCATCAGTTTTTGAGCAAGAAAAACAACATCAGAAATTTGCCTGCCGGGGAGGAAGGTAGTATGGGAGGGGGAAACCACTTCAGATAAAGCGAGCTTGAGACGACCTATAATAATCTTAGATATACATTTGTACATGACATTACAGTAAGAGATGGGGCAGTAGTCCTAGAGATTGCTAGGTTTCTCAATTTTTAGGATGAGGGCAATCCTAGTAGTATTCAGGCATCGAGGGAGCTTACCAGTGGAAAAGAAATGAAGGACAACAGCTTTGAACTCTTCCCTTATGGTGTTCCAAGCATGCTTGAAGAACCAAGCCATAAACCCATCAGAACCAAGAGCCTTCCTGTCAGAAATGGAGAAAAAAGCCTATTTAATTTCATTATCCGTGACCTCGCTACATTGCTGAAGAGAGGTAGCTGCACTTATACGGTTAAGGAAGAGATGAGAAAGGTTCTTAATTGATGTTTATTAACTCTAAAACATAAAATATGAATTTAAAATAGAAATTTTAAGTTGCTGCCACATAGAAATAAGATAAAGAAGATTTATTTGGTTTTGAATAGTGCTGACTTTTAGGTTTCCTTCCTAGATTAGGAAACTTGTTATTTTGAATGCTAAAAATACTTCATTCTTTAGAAAATAATATGAAATTGGACTTTATGTTATATTAGGAAACATAAGTTCAACTTAAGATTGTCATAGGGCCTAACACATCAGTTCTATTTTAGAACTTGAATGAGACCTTTCTTGAACTTGAATTGGATGAGTTAGAGGTTGTCCTTTAAGTTCTATAGATGTTCTTTATCCCTTTAGCTTCACATGATTCCATGTGTTATAAACTAGCACATTCAATGTTTGTTTAAATTTCTTTGCCCTAACTCTTATAATAGACCCATTTGGCACCACCAATGAGTCATTTTCATGATTACGCTTAGTGTTGAGATGGTTTTTATCATGGGGAGAGAGGAAAGATGATGCTGATTGGTAAATAATAAAGATGACTATAATGATGAGAGTTTTGTGAAAGAGAGATTCAACCAAAAAATAAATGGAAGGAAAAGACTGAGAGGTTGATTGGTTATTAGAGTTATTTTAGGAGAGAGGGGAGATTGTTCTACTGGTGGCAACTAGGTAGATGATTGTTGTTATGGATAAGATAAAAGAGGAAAATGTAAGATGAGGTGAAGGAAAATAAGAGTTTGTGGTGAGGTTGATTTTGTAAGTTGAAGATGAAGTATAAGGCTTTTAAGAGGAGTGAGTTTAGAGGAGAAGGGAATGATGTCATTGGTTAGGCTAGTTAAGATAATCATGGTTGACGACTCTTGTGTAAAAAAAAGAGTAGTTTTTAAGTTTAGTTTATTTTTCATGGGTAAAGAGTGTATTAAATTGATTTTGATCCCCTAAAATTTCTTCTATTTTGTTTTCTCCCTCCTTTTGTGTATGCAGGTGACCCTAGTTTTAGGTAAAAATATTTTTCTTGTTCCCTTGTTTTTTTCTCTTTAACTTTGGTCCTTTTGTCTAGATATTTTTTATTTATTTTTTAGTTCTTTCCAAAATAGAGTAACATCAATTTTAAACTAAAAGCAAAACATCGATGATTTTTTAAAATACATGTTAAAAGTCAAACGTGTCGAAAAAACATTGAAACTTTGAATAATTTTGAGATGACTTGAAAATACTAAAAACGATGTAAATACATTAAAATTATATATATTTGTTTTGCTATTTTTAATTTTTTTCAAGAGTAATTCAAAAGAGGTTAAAAAATTAGGTAACAACATTGATGCTTACTTTGCATCAATACTTGATGGCATAAGGATTTAACTAACTCTAATGTTTGCTAATTGTAAATTACTATCTATTACCATATAATCTTTCACCACTTTATATTTAAAATGTATCTTCAATCACAAAAACCCAATTCGATCATAAATTTATATTATGATAAAAAAATTTCATAGGTAACAATTCAAATTTATGACTACTTTACTTATAAAATTATTATTTATTTATTTTTGAAGAAATTATTTATAACCTTCCAAACTTTAATTATGGTAAGAATTTTCCTCCTATATCTAAAAAAATCACACTTTACATATATTGTCAAAATAAAATATACCTACATGTTTGACATGTCCAATTTTATCAAAGGAAAACACATGTTTTGTTCCTAATGAAGTTTTGCCAAACATGTTCTTAAAAAAAATTATAAGCCTTTGATTTTTACTCAATGGTATTTAACAAACATGCCCTACCGATTTTTTAATAGTGTTTCTCTCTCTCTCCTTTTTATGCTTTCATCGAACAAACCTCAAATGATTTCCTAATTTAAAAAAAAAACAAATCATGGACTATTTTATAATTTTTTGTGGGTCTCTACATGGTTTTAAACCACTTCATTTATTATTTGGATTGTAAACTTATATAGTAAAATATGAGTTTGATTTTTATATCTAATTTTATTTAAAATTCTAGAAAAATACACAAATACTTATTTAAAAAAATAAAAAAAATACATTTTAATTCATGTGTATACAATTAAATCTAAAAACAGCATGTATATTTTATATATAAAAAATTGTATTTATATCATGCTTTGAAAATATAAAAAATCAATTAATAGGTATCACATAAGTTTGTGATTATCCATTATGATTGTTAAAAAGTTTAAAAACACCATAAAAATCAATTTGTTTAATTAATATTTGGCATATGCATTTGACGATATAATACATCTTCCAAGTGTTAAACTAAATGAATCGACAAAAATAAAATTTTGGTAATTAACTATAAAATTTAATATTTGAGAGTATAAAATTACATTATTAAAGTTTTAGTCTTAGAATGATGAAGTTTTAGCTTGATAAGACAAACCTTCTTATCAAGGGGAATTTGTCTTAAATCCCAAGAGATAAATATCTCTTTACTAAGAAAGATCTATCTCAAATATGCAAAATAAGGATCTCGATATGAGGATGACCTTTCTTGAACTTTACATAGACCAACAAATACAAATATAAATTAAAAATAAATAAATTAATAATGTAGTTTATCGTGGGTATGATGCATTTGAGATGATACATCTTTTCTATGGATAACTAATTCCTTTTTCAAAACTTTCACAAACCAATATATTTTTTAGTGACCATAACATTAGGTGACGTCTACTTGAAATCAAAATTTCATAATTAATCTCAATATACCCCAAATCCCCCTTAATCTAAGAGACAAACTCCCCTTTTAACATTATGCACACCACAACAATAATCATGATGATGTGTATTATATTAAGAACGTATTCCATCATGTTGCGATTAAATTGGGCTAGATTAACATGATCTCATATAAGTCCATTGTTAGTGAGTGATGATTTTCATATCCAATTCAAATTTTATGTGTGTGTATGTATATATATAAAACCATTAATACGATGATAATGAGGAATTAGACATGTAAGAAGTCATGAAAATGGTTATGCCAATATTTATAGCTTTTACTATTCATTGACTTTATTGATATGCAACATCGATTATACTACAATGATCAGAGTGAAAAGGTTGTACTTCTAAAATTGACAATAAAATTTATTTTTTTCTCTTCTATTTTCTAATGAATATATTTTGTTCCTTATTTTTATAAAATTTGTTTTTAGTCCTTTTTTTTTTTTACTTTCTAGTTTGAGAGAGAGTCACTAGATTTTAGTAGAAATTTTTAGTTAATTTATTCAATCAACTAAAAAAGTTGTTTTAGAGTCAACAAGATCACTAAAAAAATTCTATCCATTAACAAGAGTTTCTCATAAAGTAGGTCTAACCTTATAATTTTTTTTTTAATTCAAGTTGATATATGTTTTTTTTAAACCAATTTCTAGGTCATTTGAAGCCATTAACGAGTTTGTTTAGATCCTTAGAGTGTTTTTTTTTTCTTTCAAGTTTTTTGTTTAAAAAACAATTGAAAATAAATTTATAAATATAATATATCCACGCCCTAGGTTTTTGGCATTGAATTATGATCCAGTAGACCACACATCTTTTGCTGCCTACAAAAAACACATCATCCATGTTGTTTTTCTCATAAATATTTAAGGACATACAATGTGAATATTAAAAGAAAACGAGAAAAATAGAGAAGCACAAATGGCCCAAGCGCCAATCTTTTTTATTTGCTAAGTGTTTTTTTCTAGTTCATTCAAGTAAATAATTATTTTAAATTATCTTAGTTTTATAGTATGGATTATGAATATAAAAAGTTAGCCTAGTTTAGCTTGAATATTTTTTATTTCTTTTTTATTGATTTAAAAAAATTATATTTATGATTTTTTTTTTATCTTTTAATATTTAATTGATTCAAAAGTAGTATTGAGTTGGATAGATTAGATTAGCCTAGGTGGACATACGTCAATTTTCTTTTTTGAGTCTTTATATTTTTTTAATTTTATCATTCAACATTATAATTATTTTATTCAGGTATTGAATTTCTTATTTTCTCAATTTACTTTATATAAAATTTTCAATTTGTTTTCTACAAATATTGTGTTTAATTTTTATTCAAATCAACTAAGTTTAACATTTGTTTTACTAGAGAACACCTGCCTAGAAATTGAACTAATTCGTACTTGTTGAAGCTCAAGAAGATTTAGTTTCTTATCTAAACTTTTGAGGCAGGAATCATTCAATTTCCACGATGCCTTCGTGATGTACAATGTTTCCACCATGAAACCTGTTCTGTTTCTCGCTCCCTTCTTTTTATTACAGATTCAGGGATAAAAAGCAATGTAGGAGAAGTTCATCTTTTGAAAAGACAGCTTGCACAAGAAATGGTGACCAAAGCTCAACAGGCAACAAGGATCGCATTGATCAATGGGCAAAAAGAGCCCTATTCATTTTGTTCTTCAGCACAAGTGTTAACTTTTCCTTGCCAAATAAATTTCTAAAATCATAGCAACCAAACCGTGCTAAGAATGACGAGGTATTTACAATGTTAAATTGTGTGCGGCTGGAAGGGGGGAAGCAAGAATCATATACAAGCAACCGGAACTTTATGCAAACTTTTCAAGACCCTCACCGGTAACGGGGATCGTAAGATACAAACACGGGATCAGGAACAATGAGTGGCAACTTATCAATGTACACGAACAGTCTCTTCAAATTCTGTCTAGTGATTGAAGACAAGTCAATGATCTCATTGTTGCCGGTGTAGATCCAAAGGTCACCGGAGTTGACTCTCTTGAGACTGTCTCGACAGAATGGACATGATTGAGAGCGCGTACGCCTAAAGCAACCACAGCAAGATGTTAGAACATCGAGTCAAACTTAACTGTGTTACAGAAACATGTAGCAGCATGGACCAAAATCACACTGCTCCAATTGATTGATGTTTACAAGAACAGCAAAAAGATGAAATGGACAGAAAAATCCAATCCCTAACCATATCTGACAAGATGCTTTTGGCAGGCAAGAACCACTAGAAAAGATGATTATTTGTGCATACATCTAAATATTCTAGCAGTGTGGAAGTCAACCTACCATTCTCTATAGCACTTCATACACATTGCATGATTGCACTTGGGCAATACAACTCTGCTATTAATCTCCATGCAAATACCACATTCTTCTTCTCTCTCTAAATCAATTTCAGCGAGCTTTCCTTTGTCCATTTCATCTTTCTTTTTGTACCTTGCACAAATTTCTTTCTGCTTTCGGTCTTCTACATCAGTGATTCCTCTTTCAAGTTGCAATAAAGAAGGAAATATTACCCCTGTAAACACAGAAATTAAAGATCATACTCGGGTACGACTACTACTGATATCTTTGTTAAAGGAAAATAAATAATAAACCACATACAGCAAGCTTCAAAAATTGTGCTGTATAAAGTTGAAAGCTGACTTCTTTAAACCTCACCATAAAACTCTCTTATGCTAGCCTTTCTCTCATAAATAGATATGGTTGTCTTTCCATCCCCATAAGCCTGTGACACAACATGGTAATAATACATCAATGATAAGGCAGCATTTGTTTTCACTATAATAACATCTGCAGGCAGAAGCGGGTTAAGCAATCAGAAATCATTTGGCCGCTAAAAACATCAACCAACCAGCGAAGGAAATGCAAGTTACCTTGTATATAAGAATTCTAAGCAATCCCAAGGCACCAGCTAGGTGACAATCAGTCCACTGGACGAGAAAAAGAAGGAAGTTAGCAGCAGGGCTGTAGGATAATCTCATTTGAAGGCAGGCACCATCATATTCCCTAGGGTAATCAGAAGCCCTGTATCACAACAGAAACACATATTTAAACCAAATTTCAAGGCATAATGATAGCAAACAGCACACACACACACAGAGGGACAGATTATCCAAAAAAGAAAATTCTATAACCACCATGTTAATAACCATATCTTGAGCTCATTAAACTTTCTGCATTGGCCAGGGTAGGGACAGGCAGCCATTGAGCAACCTATCCACACTGAATATGGTACTAAAGGCAGGGTTAAAACAAAAATCTCGAACTCAGTTTTCGAAAAGAAGGCAACTCAACAAGCAGGGCATCATTCATCTGGTCCATCCACACTGCCATCATGTGAACTCTCACATGGCTACAAAATAGATAAAAACGGGCACATTCACGGTTTTGTTTCGTTGTTCCATTAATCCCTTAAACAACTTGCTCTCAATAACCAATAACTATGAAGCGCCTCTGCCACAAATTAGCATCATGAACTCAACTTTCAATGAGAGAATTTCAACGGAAACCAAAATTTTTATTTTAGAATTATTTTTTCAACCCCACAGCGTAATTGACACATATGCCTCAAAAAGGAACAGCTAAATCACAAGCAAATACAAAAGGGCCGCATGTAAACTATCAACTTCCACTGCTAGTACTACCCTTTGAACCATTATATACTTTTATTTTCTGGGATGCGCCAGAATTATTTAAATTAGAGGTAAAAAAGTGCATAATGATCCACTCAATAAATACCTTATCCACACTGATACTGATATTCTACCCGCCCAGCCCACTAAATATCCAGGAAAACATAAAAACAAAAGAACCTGACACACAAACAAACACCTCATCAGGAAAAAAACAGCTAAGAAGATCCAGAAATCAAAACAAATGCATCAACCCAAAAAGAGATATCAATTCAATTTATCAGAAATCCCAAATATCTGTGAAGACCAAAAAAAAAAAAAACAATAGAAAGGAGAGAAGAAATTACAGAGTATTGGCAAAGTGAATATCAGCTTCAAGTGCTTTAAGAGAATCCTTGAACGATTTCCTCATCTCCCTTTTCTTTTGAGCTTCCAAAAATCCACCACTCCTTCAAAAACCACCCATCAAAGATTTTCCATTTCCTAATTTCACGTTTTAAATAAAAGAAAAAAAGAAACAATCTTGAAATTATCTCCTAAAGGACACCCAATAACAATAACAAAAACCCAGAAAAAAAAATGAGACTGTTGGCAGGTAGAGAAGGCACTGAGAGGTTGAGAGAAGGGAGTAAAAGAAGAGCAAAATGAAGAGTTTTCGCTTGGTGCACACGTAATGGTCACTCTCATGGTTAAAGTCATTAGTAACCTAACCTAGGCTTATAAGCACAAGAAACTTGAAGAATGTAGGGTGCTTTTATAATTACGTTATTACCCTTACATTTGGCTAGAAATTTGTGTCCTGACCCGCTTCATCATATTTCAGCTTATTCTAATTTATGCGTGGTTTTTGATAAATTATTCGGAATATTTGGATTTTGTTTTTCAAAAATGAGTAATATTATGAAAATAAAATGTGGATTATTGAATAATTATATTAATTTATTATGAAAAAAATATTTAAATGGAAGATTTATTATATTTTATGATTTTCAAATATTTTTTTGTTAAAAACAGTGAAGAAAAGCCAACAAATAAAGATTTAAACCAAAACAAAATCATTTAAAGTTATGTATGAAATCAATTAAATATTAGTATTACAAGTTAAAAATAACTTTTAAAAGTAGGTGGCGTTTTGATTAGTCTGGCATCTTATGACACGTGGCAAGCATCATGTGTTATCCAATCGTTAAATATGGATCCCACATTTCTAGAATTTTGTTTTTCATTGGGAAAATAGATGGGTCCCACTGAAAACCCTAGATTATACCCAAAGGTTCCACAAGACTATGAATATGAAGAATCACTATACAACCTAGAAGTGTGTACTCCATATCTAGATAGCATTTATTGTTATGGAAAAAAAAAAAACAATTTATAATAGTATTTTAGTTTTGATTTTAAAAAACATTATGTAAAATAAATATATTTTTGGGTAGCATTATCGTGAGATAAATTTTTATATGTATAATAAATAAAAAATATGTCTATATGAATAAAAAAAAATATTTTAGTTTTTACAAAATCAGTATTTAAAAAGCAATTATGTAAAAAAAAAAATCATTCAAATGATATTTTCTACATGGTTGAGGAAAAAATAAGAGATTATCACAATATTAAATGATATTTGAATTTAACTTAACCAATGAGCTTATTAAGTAAAATTAAATTAAATAGAAATTAAATAAAATTATTAAATTAATTAAATATAAAATGATTTGTTATCTTGTTAAAATAGCATTGAAATCTTGTATTTTAATAAAATAAATAAAATAATTTTAAATTCATCAAAATCTTATTGCTCAACTCATCACCTTAGACCACACCGTACATTTAAAATATATTTTTTTCTCAACGATGTTTTATTTTCAAAATATAGCATGTTTTACAAATTTGTAAACTATATTGTTGATAAAGACGAGTGTGAGTTTCGACCATGTTCATAGATTTTTTTAAATGATGGTTCATTTAATTTGTGTATATATATATATTTATGAATCCAGTCAAAGTATATATATATATATAAGAATCCTGTCAAATATATAACGATCTTTAGAGCATGGCAATGGGATTCCTGTGGATAAGTGCAAGGTGACATGAAAGGATAGAAATAAAAATAAAAAAATGTATTTTTATGACTTCTCGACTTTCACATCCCATTGTTTTCTAAACCGGATATAGATTCCTACAGCAGCAGTCACTATCAGATCACACCGCCACTCTCTTCAATAATTGATGTTGAATCTGCGAGAGTGTGTTCTCGACGTGATCACATGGCTGGATCCAAATACATGAACCAGTCCTGAACCTGCCCAGCAAATTCTATACAGAGGCAAGTAGATGGTGAACCCATCCTGACGACGACGTTTTCCACCATTAGCTAGCTTCCGCTAGCCAAGAGGAGGAGACACCAACCCGACGAGTTGCTTAGAATCCTCTTAGTCGCCTACTTTGACAATCTAGAAGTCGTGTGAGTTTTACAAGATTGTTTTCTGCTTCGATTTTCATCATGCCATCAATGAGTCAATCCCCTCTCCATCTAACTTTCTTTGACCATGCTTAATCACCCAAAAAAATAAATGAAAATATTCGTGTCATTATTCTTACAAACAAGACCCTTTTCATTGTGAATTGAGGTTGTGGCATTTTGATTTTTAATTTCAATCCTACATGTATGCTGCATTATGGAAGAGCAATTTTTATTTTCTTAAAAAAAGAAATTAATTTAATATATTGAGTGTGAAATATAATTTTTAAAAGCATTATTGTACTCGGGGTTTAATTTTAAAGTCGTTTTAACCAAAAAGAATTTTAATATAATCATTATATTAATATTTGAGATAAAAGGTAATTATTGTATGATTGATTTTAATGAAAAGGACATTCCAGCCTCCCACTAATCATTCCAAAGGCAAAAACAAAACAAAACCATTGGCAGCAGTTGAAGGGGTAGAAGAAACCATATGGTTGTATAGCCGACACATCAACTACATAGATAGATAGATACAGAGCTCGTTTGAAAAAGACATGTGTTTGTAGGTGCGTTTGAAATTGCGGTCTAACTGTTTTTTTATAAGTTATTATCAAATTTTCTAGGTATTTCTTCGTGTTAATTGTTGAAAACAATGCCTTCAATTTGAAAGACTAGAAAATAAATAGATAGATATAAAAAATATATTAAACTATCTGATTCGATATGATTAAAGAAATATAACAAAAAACTATATGCAATAAAAGAAAAAATGAAGATTTATGGGGTGTTTGTCATCGCATTTAAAAGTTTTTTCGATTTTTTTTATTTTAAATTAATTTTTTTTAGTGTTTTTACATTATTTTCATGTGTTGATGTCAAAAATAATTAAAAAAAATATAATTTTAATGCATTCACTTTAAAAAATAACTTCAACCACAAGTTCAAATATTAAAGAATAATATAAATTATATTCTAAGGTTTCATTTTATAACTTAACTTTTAGGTGAGATGATTTCTTGACATGACATCAAAGTCTTGTGAATCTATTGGAAAATAATATAAATCATATTCTGAGACCTTATTTAACAGTTTTAGCTTTTAGGTGAAATGATTATATGACATGATATCAGAACCTTATTAACCTATTGGTTACGAGTTCAAATTTTACCATTTTCATTCTATTTGATAAAAATCAAGCACAAAATAGAATGAATCCATGCAAGTTTCAAGCCTAAAAAACGTTTACTTGTGAGTGTATATTAAAGAATAATATAAATCATATTCTGAGACCCATCATCTAATAATTTAAGTTCTTAGATAAGATAATTATTTGACATCAATCAGATGCATGTCATGTAAATTACAATAATTTTTTTTTTTAAATCAATGACAAAAAAAAGCAAAATGAATCAAGATAACTTCTAGACAAAAAGTTTACTTGAGAGTAAATTTAAGGTTGTTTTTTAAAGTATTTTTTGTTTAAAAAAATATTAAAATGATTTTTTTATTTTTTTAAAAGTTATTTTTGATATTAATATATAAAAATTTTAATTTAAAATAAAAAATAAAAATATTTTGTTTTTTCCATAGACATTAAAATGCAGAAACGGGGGGGAAAAAAGGTAAGCAAGTGCCTGTCGAAATCACCTTCGACACATTCAACGCATTGAGCATAGGCTGTGGTTGCGAGAACTGTTCAACCCTCTCCCCTCTCCCCTCTCAAACATGCCTCCAACCCGAACTACTCGTTGGCTATTACTTCAACTACTACAAACACACTTTAACAAAGACAAGAACAAAGATGATGAGTGATTTGCTACCTTGTCAAAAGCGGTATTTGAATAATATTATAAAAAGATTAATTTCTATAATTTTTATATGATTATCTACATCAATAAATTTATCGGCATAAGAGGCAATGTAAATTATTATTATTATTATTATTATTATTATTATTATTATTATTATTTTGTAAAAGCCTCCACAATTATAAGATCCAAAAAAGAAACTATTTTTCTTATCAACACTAAGCATTGCAGCTTTTTAGATACTTTTAAAATGTAAGACAATTATACAAGAAAACTAATTGGAAGAAATTGCTAAAAATAATTAATCCATAATCATTTAGGATATTGTTTTTACCTATAATTTGTGCCACCAACAATCAAGTTGACACACATTCCCTATCTAGACTTTGATTGGTGTTGGCACACACTAAACAAATTGGGACACGTTTCTCTATTTTTTCTTAACAAGGTATGGACTTTTAAAGGTTCTATTGATAAGTAGCAAGAAGTGGCCCACCGACAAAGTGGAAGGACATGTGAATTATTATTGGAATTCATATAGGCATTTATAATAGGTAAAAAAAAATCTTAAACAATGCAATATAAATGATAAAAGAGTTCCAATTAAAACAGAAAAAAAATCCTAAATGAATTATGAAACTAATACAAATCCTGCACAATAACTTTTAGATCTTTTTACAAGACCTTTATTTTTTAGTTTTGATCGCTATCATGTTTTAACAGTATATAAAAATAAGTTTCTAAAAAATTATGGTAAAATTTCAACTCAATTCAATAGTCAAATAAAAAAAAAACTACATTTATCAAAGTAAAACTATGTATTATAAAAAATAAGTTAAAAACCGATATAAATATTTGCTAACTATAACTCTCATAAATAAGTACAAAAATCTTTGTAATAATTGTTACCTCATAGTTTCCTTTTAGAAGATGAGAACTCCAAAATTATTCTACTAAAATATTAGGATTAATTGTCATCGTCTATCTTTTCTTATAGAGCATGAAAAGTTGTTTAAATATTATCCATTTATACTGCTAGCACCAAGCCCAAGTTGAGCTCTTATTGCACATGGATTTGGTTGATGATCAAATGCTCTTACAATCTCTTATCCCACCCAGCTGCTTGATGAAATCCTGAAACTCAGCTTCCATCTCCAGTAGGTGCTGTGCAAGCTGATCCAAGACAATCTCAGAACTGAACAGGTCATATCTTTTCCAGTTTTCATGTAACCAATAGGTTTGAATTTCTTTCAAAGATGTTTTTCAAACGCACTCCCAACACCAAGTTTGTCATACGTTGCAAATCCCACATTCAAAGTTTTTCAAAAACGTTTTCCAAATGAATTTCCAAACACCAGTCTGCCCCCACACTGCAAATCTAACATTCTTGTAACTCCCACTTGCATGGAACTGAGCTGAGGGCATGAATCACGTATTCACCCACAAATCATTCCAACTTTATTTTCTTTCTCTTGAGCACCTTGAATGATGCAAGGACCTCAAAGTCTATTTTTTTGCTGGCTCATGACAAGAAAATGCTTCCCCTTTGCGTCTGTATCTTTTCACTTAAAATAAAAATAAAAATGAAAATTAAAGATCCAGATTTGAGCTTCAAAAGGTTACAGTTTAAATCCCCAACCTCACCCCGAAATGAAGAGAAAATTCTATAATCTTCAGCTACTCAATAAAGCTTTTACGATATGAAGCTCGTTTTCGATTAAGTTATTTACAATGATCAAAGAGGTTTATGCACAGGGAAATAAAAGAAAACGAAACGGTGTTTTGAATGCCACTGCTCTATACCCATCCTCGGATTATAATAATAAAATTATTATTTTCCTCTCATCAACATAAATATTTGGCATGGCTATGGGTATTTTTATGCCGCAAGATTGGTTAAGAAATTAACTCATCTAAAAATTTAAATTTATAAGTAAGATTCTATAATATGATTTATATTGTTATCTAATACATCTCTTCAAGTAAAAAAATTTTGAGCTTAAAACTTGTACAATCTCATATTGCCTTGTACTTGATTTTTATCAAATAAAACGGCGGTGATGAGATTTGAACTCGTGACCGCTGATACTATGTTAAGGAACTATCTCACCTAAGAGCTTAAGTTTGTAGATAAGGTTCTAGAATATGATTTATATTATTCTTTAAGATAATTTTTTTTATTTAACTGCATTTGAGATTATTTAGACTTTTTATTTTTTTTAGGCATATACTATATTATCTTTAAAATAAAAAAAATAAAACCTTATATGGCATTTAGGGATTTTTTATAAAAAAAATTATCCTAATTTTTTATTATGAAATTGGATGGAACCTTTGTAATTGAATAAATATAAATATTATATAAATAATAACCTATGTATTGATTGAAGCAACTTTATTTGGATGACACATGCATCGTGGTCATTTAGTCAAATAATGATTTTTTAGGTGATAGTTAAAGAGTCTTGATGACCGAATAATCTTAGCCGATTATTACTAAATATTTAGTTTTATATTAATAATGTTTTTTTCTTTATTCTTTAATTTTTGTGTTTGAATTTAAGATTTTCAAAGTAGTGTTTCAATTTGTTTTTTTGTTTACATTTAATCCATGCTATTTTTATTGCTATTTATTTTATTTGCAATGATTTATAGAATTTAGTATTTTTTCAATTTCATACTTTAATTTTTTTATATTTGTCAAATTCCCCCCCCCCCCCCAATTATTTTTATAGCTATTTGTTGTATTTTTCTCTCATTGACAAAAATATTTGGCATGACTCTAGGTATTTTTATATTTTTGTACCATAAAATTATAAATTATAACAAAAATATTTAAGTTTAGAGATTATTTAGACTTTTATTTTGAGCCACAAAGTATATTGCCTTCAAAATAAAAAAAATAAAACCTTAAATGAGATTTAGAGTCTTTTTTAATCTTGTAATCTTAGTATTTTTTTTTATTATCAAATTGGATGAAGCATTTTTGTAATTAAATGAATATAAATATTATTAAAAAAATGATGGATGTTTGCATTGAAGCCACTTTATTCGGGTGACAATGTGATGTGTTCTCGTGCCAAATGATAGTTGTTAAGATGATGATCAAATAGTCTTGGTTGCCCCTCCGTTATTGGGTGGTGCTTGTGGTGTACAAACATTTAATCTAATTTCTTTAATTTTCTTTCTCCTCAATTTTTGAGTCTGAAATCAAGATTTTCAAAGCAATCTTTCAATTTTTTCTTTACATTTATTCCATGTTATTTTTATGACTATTTTTTTTTATTTGCAATAATTTGTATAATTGACTTTTTATTTTTTAATCTCATCCTTTGATTTTTTTTTTTTTGTCTGTCAAATTTGTTCCTCAATTCATTTTCATATTTTTTTTATATAGTTCATTATGCTTCACTGTTGATGCCTTTTGTTAATCATGTTATTGAACCAACCAACATTCTTTAAAATAGTAAGTGAATGTCTCTTATCATGTTATTGAATCAACCGATATTCTTTACATATTTCTTGTTTCTTTGAAAACATTGATGTTATATGACCACTTCTTTTTATGTTTGAAAAACTTGTATAAATTTGACAAATTTGTGCAACTCTGCATATATAGTTTCATAACTCGTTTCTAGATTATTTCTAAAATTTATTCCCAATAAAAAAATAAAATAAAAGGAGATTGACTTATTAGGAAAACAAGCTAGAAATCTTGAACGTATTTGAGAGTTTGGTCGTATTTTTATTTTGCTCAAAACTATTTAAGGCTAAAATAAATGATGATTGAATATATTTGCATAAAAATTAAGTCAAAATGCATAATTATATTTTGAATAGGCCAAATTGATTTAATCATGGGCCAAATTAAATTTTAATTATGTTTAATAATTAATTTAGGGTTCAATTGAATTATTTAATTAAGTGCAATGACTTACTGATATTTTAAATTGGTCGAATTAATTTATTAAGGTCTTAATTTTAAATTGGTCAATTGAGAAGGTTGGAATTTTTAGAGAATACATATATTTTTTACCAGGTCAATTAGTTGAAAATGAGGATAAAATTGAGTTTTTGGGTCAATTAGGAGAAAAATAGGAGAAATCTAAAACCAAGAAACAAATAAAAAGTCATGTAACGTTAGGGTTTTATTGAAGTTTAATAGGATTTCAATTGCAAAAAACTAACAATTTTGAGCCAATTAAGGATAAAATCAGAGCAATAATAAAAAATGACTAAATTGAACTTTAATAGAGAAAAAAAAAGACCAGACAACACATCGTCTGGTCCAGCAAAGGTGTCTAAACAACGCGTCATTTGGTAACTATTTAATTTCTTCCCCAAATTTTCACCTAAAATCTTGTTTTAATACCAACTTTGCAAATGTATTAAATGCCTTTATATTTCATCAAATTTAACAAAACATGCAAGTATGGAAATGGTCCCTTGATATAGTCAGGTCTGGCCTATTGACACCACATGCATGGTGGTTTAGCCCTAAAGTTGACAACTCAGATAGCCTACTATAGTTGTCAAATTTGACAACTAAGGACACCTAGTTTAGCCAACGATTGGGATGTTTCTACATTAAGCCAATGACTGAAATTTTATCCAAGTAAAGAAGTGATCACCCTCTTTGACCAGTGATAAATAGAAGCGAAGAGAAATCAAAAACCACATTTGGGAAGAAACCATTCAAAAATCCAGATTTTTTCCCTCCCATTTTGGTAGCCAAATCAATTTTTCATCAACACTAGCTCTGACGATATCAACTACTCTGTCGACATCCAAGTTCTTCCCTGCAACACTAGAAACAATTCATTAACCCTCCATTTTTCATCTCCTTATCTATATCACCTCTAGAAAATCAAGGTAAACCCTCCTTTTTATCAACTTAACAACCAACCACCACTGTTCACATAATACGTGAACAATGCAGAATGAGTTAATTCATCGTGCACTATTTACTTGACTTTGTTTTTCCAGCCTAAACTGATCATTTGGACTATATTTTTAAATTTTAATTTTTTTTGTGATTTCATCGTATGTTTTTCCACCAATGTTTTTCAATATTGGTTTGTAGATTTGTGAATTTTGTATAAAAATATGGTATTTCTCTAAAATTTCTAAATAAATAAATAAATAAAATCCTTATTTGAGAAATATATATATATATATATATATATATATATATATATATATATATATATATATATATATATATATATATAAAACATGTTTTCTTTTTAAGCATACAACTGAATCCTAAAAATTTTATGAGCATATTTTTCACAAAAAACAAATACAAAGTTGCACCTTTTTCTCATAAATTAAAATGCAAAATGAGATATTGTAACCAATTTATAATTGTCCATTATAGTTCATCAATAATATCAAAAACATTTCACCAACTATTTTGTTCATTTTATTCCGTTATAGATTTTAATATTTGGGGTGCAAAACCACGTTGTAAAATATACTCTTAGATATAAAAAATACAATAAATAGAGTGCTAAAATTTAGACTTTCATTACACTTAAAAAAGACTGATAAGGTAAAGACTCCATCATGAAAAGAAATCTGCTTCATACCTTAAAAAATACCTACAAATATAAATTTAGCCTAGAAAAATAATAAAGTAATAATGTAGCTTATCTTAAATAGGGTACACTAGGAGTAATGCGTCTTCCTCTTGCACAACAAGTCTTTTACTTAGACTCTCATAGATCATTAAGTTTCCTAGTAACCTTAATATTAGGTGGTGACTCTTGAAAATTATAATAATAATTTTATGTTCATAAAATACCTTTTATCCATGCACTCCCCCGTCTCCGGGGATGGCCAGGTGAATAAAGGTCGTCACTATAGATGGTGACTCCAATGCGGATTAGTTTGGTCGGACTAAGGTTTATTTTTTATATTGTTTGTCTAATTATTTTTGCCAGTCTATTCAATTTTAGCATGTATTTTTACTTCTTTATCGTGCATCTTTACTTCCAATTTACACACAAACATCAAGTATGAATAAATATCATCATGCATTTTAATTTCATAAATAAATCTAAATCTAGGTTAGAGAGGGAGTACAAGTTTTCATCATGACTTTCAGTTAGAGTTCAGATTCATGAGACATCCAATTATAAGTTAATTGTTTACTTAATAACGATGATCATATCGTGTCCAAATCATTTCTTGTAAACCTCTATACTATCTTTAAATAAGGTGGTCATTGGATTGTTATCTTAAAGCTGGCATTGCTCACCTTACGAGTTTACTTGAGCAAACACTTAGAAATGGTTCTAGAGAAGGTCTTTCTAATCGACCTACCACCTTTGTTCAAACTCAATCAACAACTTTGTAAGAAGAAAGATTGAGCAAACAAGATCAAGAGCCCTAACATCGTCCTATATTTGTACAATTAACAATGTTGACACCAACCCCTGTGGTTATAGAAATATTTGTTAATAGGTCCCACTAGACCAAGTCCTACAGGGTGTAGAAATATGTCTAGTCCCAAATTAACTAGTACCAAAAAAACTTCGTGTTCTTGAATTTATCAAATAAACTAGAATAAAATGCCCTTATCACCCATCTCTAATCTTGTTGTAATAGAATGACAAAAGTAGTATATGATAAGAAGTTTTTGATGCATTTTTTCAAAGATAGTTTGAGTGAAACGACATTAAATTGGTACATGAGACAAGACAACATTAAGATTCATAGTTGGAAAAATTTGGTAGATGCTTTTATCAAGCAATATAAGTATAACATGAACATTGTTTGTAAGAGAACAAGCTTGTCTAGCTTAGAGAAAAAGAATAAAGAAAGTATAAGGGAATATGCACAAAGATATGGAGATCTAGCTGCACAAGCACATCCCTCACTTCTAGATAAAAAAAAATAGCGACCTTATTTGCTAACACACTTAAAGCACCATATTATGAGTATGTGATGGGTAATTCAGCACAACAATTCACTGATGTTATTGCTATAGCTAAACAAATATAAAAGACAGTTAGAAGTGGTAAAATATCTGTACTTATAGAGAAATAAAATCTTTGAAATAAAGAGGGAAGAGATCGACCATGTCAAAAATAGCTATAGGGATGGGAAAAATCAATTCCAAAACTACCACATCTCTTCATCCCAAATAACCAAAATTAACTTTAACTCCCTATTTCCTACCATAAAACCTAAACCCAAAATGTCTAAACCAAAAACTCAATAGAGAACTTCCCAAAGAAAAACTATTAATAAACTCAAGAACAACTATCCTTATTTCCATTACCCTTAAATGAGATACACCAAAAGTTGTAAAGCATAAGACATGTAGCCCTTAAATCTTAGGAACCTCTACAACCACCTTACCCCAATTGGTACAAGCCCGACTTCACTTGTGAATGCCATACTAGTCTCGTATGACATAACATTAATACTTGCATTGTCTTCAAAAAAAGATCATGCAATTGATTAAAACTAGGTAGATAACATTTAAGGAAACTCCAAACCCTATTCCCAATCATGCTTTAGAAAGTGGAACGATCGCTTGATGAAAATGGCAAATCAATGGACCTAGCTAGAGATATGCCAAGTGTCCAACTATTTAAATGACCCTTCCAAGAGTTTTTGCAGGAGAAGTGCACTGGAATCAGAAGATGAAACCTACTTTTATAATCCATCTTTGTCTGATCGTGTCCACACATGTTCTTCAACTTTGTCATGTCTTAACCTGTTTTAGTCTAGTCAGTAATTCAGCTCATAATGCCATAAGACTTTGTTAAATGATTCTTTATTTTAAATAAGTCATGTATTCTCTTGTGTTTATGATGTGTTTTTGCTTTTGTTTCAATAACACAAATATCCCTTATATCCTTTTATCAAAACTATACATGAACTCATGATTTCACCAAAATATTTAACAAATAAAAGTATAGTACGAAATCACAAGTCAAATTGATGTTGGTTTAACAAATAAATTTTAGGAATTCATATGATTTCTCTAAAAGCTAATATCATACCTATAAAAATCTACATAATTAAGATTAGGTCTTAGCTAAACAAATAATGAGAATCCATTTTGCATGAAAAAGCAAAAGTTTACTGATCTTAAATACTTGTGTTTGAAATGAGGGAAGATCATGTTTGATATCCCTTTATAACTCTTAAATATTCATTGCAGTCCTTATTTGAGCCTAATGAATTTTTCTTGATCATTAACCTTGACAAAGATCGTACTATACATTAGGGGGCAAGTAAAAAGATAAAAACACTTAAAATCTATAAAAGATCCTCAATGACTAAAGGTACCTAAACAAAACTATGGATATGTAAAAGCAAATAAAGTTTGAGCACACCATAACAGAAAAACAAACTTGATGATACCTAAAACCCAATGATGAGAGAAAAGAAAAGGGATAAAGGCCCAAAACAAATATTTGAGGGCATGTCAAACCATTTTGCAAGTCAATTCTAAGGTTCCAAATTTTATGGATCAAAACATGTCTAGAGCAAATGTTAGTAATCCTTAGTCTAAAAATCCTTTAAATACCTTTTGAGCTTGTAGGTATCCCTTTCCTTCATAACCAAAAAACAAGTCCATGTTACAAGCCAAATAAAGCCCTCTGTGATCATGGATAGGCAATCAGAATCAATAGGTAATGTTTTTCCATTCAAAACAAGTCATACAAATATTTCACAAGACTTGATCAAAACCTTTTTAACATGCAAGATATGAAACAAATATCATTTCATATTCCCCTCAAGGGCAACATTAAACCTAACAATAGGATCACTTGAATTCTTTCAAGAGCAAGTTTGTTTTAAACCAATAACAAAATGATTTTTCTACTTTGAATGACTTTGAAATTCCAAAAATCTTACATGAAAGTGTAAATAACCAACTCTTTTTTCATATCCTCTTCCTAGAAACACTTAAAGCCTAAATTCTTGTGAGGAATTACCAGATTGAGGGCGATATAAAAATACAATGAAACTAGCTCCATCATTGTTTTTATGACAAGACAAAGGATATCAAACAAAATTGAAAATCTTTATGCAGGGGAGAATGTGGATATGGTTTAAATATCTATCAATCCCAAAGGTTAAGATTACAAGTTGCGAATCGAGTAAGCAAAAATAAAAATCCATTAAAATTAGCTATAGAGATCCAAACTCCAAAAAAAAAAAATGAAGAAAAAATGGGACTTATATTTCTCATCTAAGTATATATGCATCATCATGCATTGTATCCTTACCGAGGATATAAGAAAAATGTTTTGGAGGGATTGTAGTTTACAAACCTTCTTTCATCATTTTTGTGTGCGCTTTTGAGCCCTCATCTCTTTTATTTTTTTTAGTGCATTTGTGAGCTCTCAATCAACATAGATAGTATATGCTCTATCTCTATTTCTACTTCTCTTTCTGAGAGCACTTTTTATCCTTCAACCATCATATCAAATAATGCATTTTTAACCTTTTCTCTCTTATCCTTATTTGAGTGTGTTTTTTTAGCCCTCAATCAACTCAGATAGTGTGTTTCACAATTCTCTCTCTCTCTACCATTTAAATGTATTTTTCAACCCTCAATTATCAATTAAAATAGTGCATTTTTCATCCTTATTTTCCTCATATCTCTTTTATCCTTATTTGAGTGTGCTTTTGTAGCTTTCAATCAACTCAAATAGCTCGTTTTATGACTATTTCTCTCTCTTTTTTATTTGAGTGTGTTTCCCAACTCTCAACTATCAATTAAAATAATGTGTTTTCTAGCCCTATGTCGTCCTCTTTTGAATGCATTTCCAGTTCTTAACTATCATTTAAGATAGTACACTTTCTAGCCCTATCATTTTTCTTCTTTTTTTAGTGTGTTTTTTAACCCTCAATCATTAACTTAGGGTGTTGTCTAGCCTTATCTCTCTCTCTCTCTCTCTCTCTCTCTCTCTCTTTAGTCCTTTTTTCAGCCCACATCTAACTCAGATAGTGCAATTTTCAGCCTTATTCCTTCTCATTTGAGTGCATTTCCAGCCTGCAATCACAAATCCACATAATGTGTTTTCTAGCACTATCTCTTTAGTGTGTTTTTTAGCCTTCAACCATAATTTTAGATAGTGTATTTTTCAGCTATATCTCTCTCTTTTTTATTTGAATGTGCTTTCTAACCCTTAACTATTAACTCAGATAATGTATCTTTTTTATCCTTATCTCTCTTTCTCATTTGGTTGCACTTTCTAGTCCTCAACCATAGATCCTAGATCGTGTATTTCTAGCCCTAATCTCTTTCTCATTCCATTAAACTTCATCACCATCTCTTGTTTCCATATGGGTAGGTCACCCATTATAATGAAATAATTATCCTTGAGATTTTCACCATTTTTATCCTCACTTTTATTTGGGTAGGTTACCCATTACAATAAAATCAACTTCACCATTTTCACTTGAGTAGGTCGCTCATTATAATAAGATCATTTGTGTCTTTTGCTATTTTTATAATTTTTACTTGGGTAAGTCATCCATTACAATAAGATAATTTTTGTGTCTTTCATTATCTTCATGTCTTCAACTGGGTAGGTCATCTATTACAATGAAATAATCTTTTTGTGCTTTTTAATTCTTCACAAACATCATATTTCCCTTCATAAATTCATCTTTTAATCATTTGAGTGTGCTCATTAGCCCTCAATTCCTAGGTGTGTGTTTTCTACCCCTATCTTATTCTTTCTTTTTTAGTGTGTTTTATATCCCTCATTTTAAATACTTTCAGATGGACAAACCATCTCTTGATCTAGTAAGTCCACTCTCCCATTTCTCTTTTACAACATTTACTATTTAGAGTCACAATATTCTAATCGTAAGTATTATAAAGAGAGGGGCAATAGTCATAACCTATTTTTAGGTTATTTCTAAAATTTACTCCAAACAAAAAAAACATAAAAGGTGCTAACATGGTAGAAAAATAAAGTTAAAAATCTTAGACGGATTTGATAACCCAATTGTACCTCTATTGTGCCAAAAACTAGAGGAAAGTACATTTTCAAGGCTAAAATAAATAATTATCAAATAAATCTGCATAAAAATTAATTTAAAAGGCATAATTATATTTTTAATAGGTTAATTTAATTTAATCACGAACCAAATTAAAGCTTAGTCATGTTTATGAATTAATTTAAGATCCAATTAAAGGATTTAAATGCAAAGACTTAATGATACTTTAATTTTAATAAGGGCTTATAATTGGTAAAAAAATTAAGTTTGAAAGTCTAATTCAAGTTTAATTGAGAAGATTGAAATTTTTGTATACCAAATTTGATTTTTATCAAGTCAAACGGTTAAAATTAAAGGTAAAATTGCAAGAAAATAAGAGTTTTTAAGTCAATTAAGAGCATGATTGAAGAAACTTGAGACTAAGGACCAAAAGAAAAAGGCGCATAAATTTAGAGGTTCTATTGAATTTTGACTGGGTTCTAATGCAAAAAATCGAGCATTAAAGTTGAACTCTGCCTAGCTCGGAAAAAAAATTAAAAAAATCCTAAAAATCTAAATTTATATTTCAAAATTTGTGATTTCATCATATGTTTTTCCTCCTATTTTTGTTCAATATTGGTCCGTAGATCTACAGACTTGATATAAAAAATGTGATTTTTCTCCAAAGTTCCAAAAAAATAAAACATTCTTATTTGAAAAATATAAGAAAAATGTGTTTTCTTTTCTTGCATATGATCGAATCCTAAAAATTTTCTAAGCATATTTTTTTTCTCAAAAAAATACATCTTTTCTCATGTATTAAAATGCAAAATGGGATTTTAAAACGAGTTTATGATTATCCGTTAAAGTTCGATCAAAATGTCAAAAAACAATTCACCAACTATTTTGTTCATTTTATTTAGCTTTAGATTATAATATTTAGGGTGCAAAGCACATTGTAAAATACACCCTTGTATATTAAAAATACATCAAATACAATGCTAAGATTTGGATCTTATAATGAGATGATTTTTTACCTGATAAGGTAGAGATTTTCTTACGAAAAAAAATCTATTTCAAACTTTAAAAAAATCCGACAAATAGAAATCTAGTCTATAAAATAATAAAACAACAATACAATTTATCTTATATAAAATTTACTAGGATAATGTGTTTTTTTTGCATAATAAATTTTCTTATTTAAACTCTCACATACAATTAAGTTTTTTTAATGATTTCATGATTATAATTCTTTTTTTCCCACTCACTCCCGTCACACGGGATGGCCACGAGAAAAAAGGCGACCCATCACAAAAATGTTGCTTACGCTGTTTTCGAAAAAAAAAAAAAAAGTGGTTTCTACCATGAGGAAACCTGAATTCACTACTATTAAGTGCCTGTTTGGCACTGCGGCCGAACCGCAGATTGGTTGCGGTTGACTCATTTTTTTTATTTTTTTCATTTTAAATGACTGCGGTTTGGTGTTTTTAGATCATTTTAATGTGCTGATGTCAAAAATAATTTTTAAAAAATAAAAAAAATCATTTTAATATATTTCGACATGAAAAACACTTGAAAAATAACCGCAACCGCACTCCCAAACACACATTTAAGATTCTCAGGTGCACAAAATATTATCCATTAATCAGGAAATCAATACAACAAGCCATCAGGACTTCTGTTACAAGCTAGAATTGCCAATGGCGCCCTAACATCTCAAAATAACAGCCTGACCAGCACCTAACCTTCTTGCGAAAAGAATAGGCCCAGCACAAGCTTATTGGCAGCTAAGAATCCTAACCAATCGGCCAGGCACAATAATGGCAAAACCATACTTCCTGCACAAACATGTACTTCTGGTGCCACATAATGCCCGCAACAAAAATACTAATGGAACCATGATGGTCTGTAACAATACAAAGAAATCCATTATCAGGATGGTTCAATTATTGGCAACTTCGCTTTGTTTCTGGCGGTTTTCCTCCACAATTCTCTGAAACTCTTTCTCACTGGCTGCAATTAGACGCTTCACGATATCAAAAGTGGTAAGCCTAATGCTGCAGCAGAAAAGAGGAGTAGATTCATGTCAGAACAAGGCAAAAAATTCTTATGAAATCAACTCCTTTTCATTGTGTGCCCATATCTTTTTATGCACAGGAAACAAATAATCTTCACTTTTCCAACACCATTTGGGCATCTTTAGTGTCTATGAAATTAAATTGCATGACCTAGATGCATAGATCCATTCCCAGAGTACAAATTCAAAAATTCAAAGCGCCTATGGACCAAAAAGTTAACAAAAGAAAGAATATGTGCCTTAAAAGATATACTGATACAGGTACAGACAAAAACAGCACAAAGGATGAATTGCAAAACCAAATTTGGCACGGTGATTCCTAAATGTGGATCCATGATCTTGAATTTTTCAGATTTTCTATGCCGGATCTGAATAATACAGTTTCAGATAATGACCAAATGCTCAAGAAATTCCCAGATCAAAGAAAACAAGAACCTCATCAGTTTCACATGAAACAAGAAATTATATTGAAGGATTTTCCAAGAACATGTATCAAAAAATAAAAAAAGGTAATGAAAGTGAACCTGCTATTTGGAAGGTTTTTTAATGCATTAGGAACAAAACCCCTATACAAGCCAATAACTCCATCACGCTGCATGATTCCTGCATCAACAAGACGAAAATATATTCAACCATCGGTCTCCAAAATAAATTGCCAAACACAATGAATAACATGAGAAAATTCTGATTAGATTGAAATATATCACCTATATCAAGACTTATAAATTTACCCAAGAGCCATTAGGATTCATGCAATGCAACTCAAACAAGGGCTTTAGCCACGTGAAATTGAAGAGGTAATATTATTTCATACGTCCTAGGAACTATAGAGTTGATATATGAGCAATGGGTAAGCTGCCTTGCAATATTAAGAAATTCAAGAGGAGCACAGTGTTTGAGAAGCTTGATCCATTTAGAAACCAAAAACTTGTTTTCATTTTAATTTTATTTGGAGAAGTATGGATAGAAGCACTCATAGCTATAACTTTAATATTTCCAAAGTCAAGGTATTTAACAGAATGGATTGCAGCTCACCGGGCATTGTAATCAAGTTTCACCTAGCCGGGCATTGTAATCAAGTTTCACATAGCATGTTATGAGCAAGTATACAGATAAAAAGCTCTTTCAACTAAAATTAACATTGCCCTGGCGTTGGGCTAAGATTAGGACATGAACAGATTTAAGGCTCTTTCTTCTTGAACTACTGTTGCCCTTGGGCACTGGCTCAAGGGTCGAGAGGCTAAAAGCTGGATTGTTGTGGAGGGAATGATGGGCTCAATGCTCAATTGACATTAGCACTAATAATTGAGAAAAGCAAGATAGTCTGATATGTAGTTGATGGCTCTTTTCTTCAGCTGATAATAGTAATGCTTGCAATCTAAGCCCTTTTTAATTGCAGGACCCTCCTTGCGACTTTCATGATTGACTTTCCATGCCTACACTCAAAGAGAGCTATATGTTTCAAGCGATGTCTGGGCTGGCCAATACAATATTCACTCTCATATATGTTCTTGGTCCATGCTACTGGAACCCTTTTATGATGATTTCTGAGACAACAAATATCTCCATTCATATCTGTAATCTATCTGTTAGTGCAACTTACCCGCAATGGCATCCAAAACTGATTTGTAAGGTGTACCCTTCATTTGCATTTGTCTTCTTACTGTATCCAAAGGATAGCAAGTGAGAGTTGCAACAGCAGCAGACACCACAGCTGTCAGTAGAGATGATTGAGTCTTCTGTTGATATTTCTCAGGCAATGACTTCTTCACCCTGTTGTTCAAAGGGGGTAGTATACAACACTTGTTTTATGTTTGTATCCTTTTCCATAAAGGACTAAATAAATAGATAGATAGATAGATAAAAGAAGCTTTAGGATTATTGAGCTCACAAGTCGAAAATGCAAAAGTTCACAGCAATATATGGAGCAATGCCAAGAAGTGAAGGCCCAAGACCATAGTAAAATGATGCAACTCCTTCCTCCCGTAACATTGTTAACGCAATCTGGACAAATCATCAATACTTTTCTGTTCATAAATGATTATCTTGTCATAAGAAGTATTTTAGCAATCAATATCACACCTCAGACATAGTGCGATACCCAGGTTCAACTGCTAAGCGTAATCTCAGGACATCCAAAGGATATGTTACCTGGACAAATGTAAGATGAATTTAAGATACAAATGCATGTAGTACTGAATACACGTTACTTTTTCAAAAAGTAATACAAAAATTAGATGTGTACACACTGAAAAATGTTTAGGAAACATATTCATACACTTAAGCAAACACATTATACTTGACGTAACCAATTAAATCCCAACAGATAGCAATGTAATGAAAATTTCCATTTCCATTTCCATTTCCACTGATGAATTACTCACAAAAGTAGATGTCATTCCTGCACAAGCACCTGCTGCAAGTCTGCCAATAACTGAGAGCTCACCATCCTTTCCCTTGAACAAATTCTACAAATTCACACACACAAAAAACAAACAATCAACCAAATGCTTCAAACAATAGTA
The DNA here is from genome assembly GCA_015731905.1 of Salix dunnii. Lineage (NCBI taxonomy): Eukaryota > Viridiplantae > Streptophyta > Magnoliopsida > Malpighiales > Salicaceae > Salix > Salix dunnii. The sequence continues at coordinate 12,492,859 of CM027674.1, forward strand.
ATTCCAAATACTTACAGCACTCTCCCACAGCTTGCTTATACACATTTTCACAACGATTACCTTGTAAGTTTCATAAGCAAGGAGCTGGACTGCACTATAAGGTATAATCCGAATCACCTGAAATATTCACCATAAATCCCAAATCGGAAAACAGATCAAATCCTAATTATTCATGAAAATGAAAAATCGCCAACTACCTGAGGGAGATTTCCCTTCCAATAACCTTTGATTCCCTCTTCTTTCCCTATCATTACTATCGCCTGCAGTTCATTGACCAATAAGCAACCTCATTAAGGTAAACAAGGGAGGCAGGGCTCTTTCCATGCTCGGCTAATTTAACTACAGCTCCAGTATCATAAAATTTCTCGATAAAAAGCTTCTAAACATAACCCACATTACATTTGCTACACACCTCAATGAAACCAATTGCCTTCTTAGCAGTTTCCCGCCCGGCCCGCACTCCATGAGTCTACAAACATATCAAATTAATGCTGGTTAATCTTATTGATAAAGTTCTTAATTATCAATTAATAAAACATTTAAAATAACGCAATTTTTTTTAACATTTTTTTCCGAATTCTACATTTCACTATACTGAAATTCCATTTTCTCAGTGACCAAACAGAAACACCACCGTTTGCAACAAAATAAAAATATCACCACGATAAACACGTGATAAAATTCGAAAGCAGACAAACTTGAAAAGAACACCTGCATGAGTAGCTTGATACGGTCAAGTGGAGCGGTGACGGTCTTCGCGGCGGCACCAGCGACAGCTCCAGCGGCAAAAATCGCAGCATCTCTCGGGACAAAAGCCAGTATCGCTAACGGATGCTTTAATAGCTGAGCCGTACTCGGTGCGAACTCATTTCCTTTATCTTTCTTATTCTCTGCCATTGAAACTGAAGCAAAATTACCAAAACTACCATTGCTTCCATCACTCCGGATTCTGCAACTGAATTGCGCGTTTCTCCACAGAGGTTCGCGGTGGTGCGTGGTTTCCGTGAGAGAACAGTGTGAGGTTTTCAGGTTTGGTAACGTCTGGAAGCAGAGAATGGATCTCTCTTTGTCTTTCATGGTAATTTTGAGAGTTTGACAGGAGTAGAGATGGGATAAGGTAGAAATTATAGAGGTTGTTGCAGGGAGGGAGGAGAGCAAACTGAAGAGAGGGATTTCTTGGGACTTTGTTTTATTAGTGATTTACAGGTTATTTAAAATAATTTATATATTATAAATTCAATTCAATTCTAATATTTAATTTGAATCTAATTAATAAATGAGTTAATTCTAAAAAAAATACAATTCAATTCATTTTATATTTTTTATTAGTGTTATCACTTTAATTCTAATTTTTTTTAATAGCTAGATGGATATTCTAACTATTTTTAATGTTAATTTCTTATTTATAGTGGAGTAAATATTATTTTATATTATTGTTATAAATTAAATTCAATTTTTAATATTCAAAATAGTTTTACACATGAGATTTTATTAAAACTTTCAATTAAATTTAATTCAAAATATCTCATACCAACATGTATTTATCTATACAGTACGGTGATGGATCACATTGTACGGATAATTAGAGATATTTTTGGTACAACATTTTAGTTTTAATTGTTATATTGTTTTTAAATATTCTATTTCATTCTATCATTCGGATTTTTTTTTCCCAATTTGTTCCTTTTACATTAATTTTTTTTCCGATATTATATTGTGTCATTAAAATGAACTTGACTATCAAATCAACTTGAGACCCTGTTAACCCACCTTCTAACTCGAGTTGGGTCTACAAAATTCAATGGAGTGAAGTATGAGGATTTTTAGTGAAAAATAATCTCTAAGTTATTATTATTATTTCCTATTTAGTTTAGAAATATTATTTTATTTATGATGTTTTTATTATATTTTTACCTATTTAGTTTAGGAAATCAATTATTGAGATTGATAATTTTTTTTTCCGAGTTTGTTTAGACTTTTATGGTTTTTTACTTTTATCATATGAATTTAGTTTTTATATTTATAAACTTGTGAGACTTTTATAAACATCCTAATTTCACCAAGTAAAGAGCAATAAAATTGTAAGGATAAAATCTCTATTATTGATAACATTGTTTCTACAACTAATTACTTTTCTTCATCTTAATCTAAACAAATATAATTTATATATTTAATATGCATGTTTGTATTGTTAATTTTCTATGCAATTTGAATGTATGTTTTATATGCATGCAAGTTTTTAGTTTTGATTGCAAGTTTAAATTTAAACTATAAGCATATATACCCATATATATATTATGCTTATAATTTAAACGTGTATTACCTCAATTTTTTTTTCTTAAATAACATTTTAGTTAATTTATTCTTGTAATTACTAAACAATTCATGCTCATTGTTCTAATTAATACGCTGTCTTTTTATTAAATTACCACACAAGTTTGACAATTAGACTTGTCGCGTCGTTGCGAGGGCATTTACGAAATCAAAATGTTGTCCGATTGGAAGGGAAAGATGCAATGGAATTCATAGCTGCCATGATTTGATACAACTTAACCTTTTCATTTTGTTCTCTTTGATCAAATAAAAGATATTTCGTAGAAAAATAATACCAATCACCTTAAACAGCTAAAATTTCAATAACGAGAATTGTTTTTTTCTAATTCACTGTAAAATAATTATTTTCAATCCTTAAAATCTTGATTTTTTAAATCTTAAAAATACATGGAATATACATCTTATTTTGTACTCTTCTTATTATTATAAATATAACTAAAAGAGATCAGGAAAACACTGTAGCATGTGAGTGAAAACACTGTGGATTTCAATAGTGTTTTTTTTTTTTTTGTTGTTGAACAGTGATCAGGTTTTATTTTGCTATTTTTATGATACTTATATATTATTTCACAGAGAGTGACAAAGAAAAGCCAGTGGCTTACCGGAAAAGAGGCGCGCCTAGCGCATGCCTGTGCAAGTAAGGCAGGGTTCGAAACCTGCCTTCCACCTGACTGTGCATGGAGGGCAGGATTCGTTCCCTGCCTGTTTTTAATTTTCATTTCATTTTTTTTTTTGCTTTTTTTATTTTAATTTTCACTTATGATTTTTTTTCCATTTTGATTTTTTTAATTATTTTTTTTATTTATTTTGACGTCAAATTACTTTTTTTTCTTATATTTGTTTTCCATTTTTTGGTTGGTTTTTTTGTTAAAATTATTGATTTTTTTTTTGAACAGTGTTTTAATAATTTTAACCTTAAAAAAAAAGGTTTAGGCTGAGGGTCACAGATGTAATTGCGCGCGTACGACCAGTCCAGTCCGGTCCGCCGTAACTTTTTTTTAATATTTTTTAAAATAGCTAAATACGGTTATAGCCCCTAATGATTTTTTTCAGCTAATAATTTTTATTTTTATTTTATCATCTATTATATTTTTTTATTTGCTCTGTCTTTTAGTTTTTTTTTGGGTTTTTTTTTTTATATTTTCAAGTTAGATTAATATTTTTGCCTAATAATTTTGATTTTATTTTTTTGTCTCATCTTTTGTTAAAGTTATTACAATTTTTTTTGTCTTTCATTTATTTCTGGTTTTTTATTCTTTATTAACACAATAATAATAATAATAATAATAATAATAATTATTATTATTATTATTATTATTATTATTATTATTATAACTATAACTAAAAGACATCAAGTTTTCATTGTGTACTGTGAGTGAAAACACTGTGGATGTCAATAGTGTTTTTTATTTTTTTGTTTTTTTTTCTTCTTTTTTTCGTTTTTCTGAACAGTATTTTTTCCTTTTTTTTATGGTTTTTTGAACAGTGGTTTTTATGGTTTTTTTAGTATTTTATTTTTTTTCATTATTAACATAATAATAATAATAATAATAATAATAATAATTTAATGTGTTTTTTTCTTACTTACTCTTTTGTTAATTTTTTTTTATATTTTTTTCCTCTCGGGATAATTTGATAAAAAAAATTTCTTTTAACAGTTATAACAATGATAATTTTTATTTTTATTTTATTTTTTTGTTTGATGTTTTGTTGAAGTTCTTATGATTTTTTTAGTCTTTTATTTTTTTTCCTTTCATTATTAACACAAAATAATAATAATAATAATTTAATTATTTTTCTATCTTACTCCTTTGTTAATGTTTTTTAGGTTTTTTCATGATAATTTGATAATTTTTATTGTTTTGGAAGTAATAACAATAATAATTTTTATTTTTATTTTATTTTTTTGTTTGGTCTTTTATTGAAGTTTTTATGATTTTTTTAATCTTTCACTTATTTATTTATTCTTTCATAATAATAATAATGATGATTATGTGTCTGAAAACACTGTGGATTTAAATAGTGTGATTTTTATGGTTTTTTGAACAGTGATTTTTATGGGTTTTTTTTTTCATTTTTTTTATTTTTTTTATTATTAACATAATAATAATAATAATAATAATAATAATAACTTCATGTTTTTTTCTTACTTACTCTTTTATAATTTGATAAAAAAATTTCTGTTAACAATTATAACAATGATAATTTTTATTTTTATTTTATTTTTTTGTTTGATGTTTTGTTAAAGTTTTTAGGATTTTTTTAGTCTTTAATTTTTTTTCCTTTCATTATTAACACAAAATAATAATAATAATAATTTAATTGTTTTTCTAGCTTACTCCTTTGTTGATGTTTTTTAGGTTTTTTTTTCATAATAATTTGATAATTTTTATTGTTTTGACGGTAATAACAATAATTATTTTTATTTTATTTTTTTGTGTGATCTTTTGTTGAAGTTTTTACGATATTTTTAATCTTTCACTTATTTATTTATTATTTCATAATAATAATAATTTTTTTTCTCGGTATAGTTTGATAATTTTTATTATTTTCAAGTGAAATGATTTTTTTTCATGTAATAATTTTTATTTTATTTTTATCTTTTATTTTTTTTATTTGCTCTTTTGTTAATTTTTTTAGACTTCTTTTAGTTTTTAATTTAATTTTGTTTTTTTATTAACGCAATAATAATATTAATATTAAGAATAATAATAATAATTTTATTTTTTATTCTTACTTGCTTTTTTTTCTCTCGAGGTAGTAATAGTGATGATAATTTTAGAAGTTAGCACATCGATGTTACTGTTGTTATGACTAGATATTTTTATCTATTTCATTATATCAAACTTTACATGTAGAAATATTATATTTTAATCTGAACAGTTGTAAAAATTATTTGCTCCGCCCGCAACAAAGTGCGGGCCCATCAAACTAGTCTACAACTAAAAGAATATCATCCATATTACATCATGAATGTCCCTTATTAAAAGAAAAGCTAAATGAGCAAGTATAATTACCATACACACAGACTAAATTCACTGTGGATTGAAATAGAAAAATAATTATTTTATCCCTCGATGTGCCGTGGTTTTAACCTTGAAATTAGGAGTAATTTTGAATTTTCATATTTTCGTGTATAAAATAACCAATCTAGCCCCTAATAAGACAAAAACAAGGTTTTGCTTCATGATCTTTACACAATTTTTATGATTAGTGCACGAATTGGGTAACTACCAATCTGCCCCCATAAAACGACAAAAGGGCTTAATTGACATTAGAGGTGAGTCGGTAATTTCCACTGTTTTTAATGATATTTTAACCCGGAATGAACAATACCATAGGTGTGGTAATACTAGTATACCCCCATAAAAGACAAAATGCAAGAATTGATTGTAGGGATGATTAGGTAATTGACCATATTTAAAATAATATTTCCAATCAACTATAGCAAGCGTGTCCGGAGGACGCGTTGGTGATTTTCGAGCTCACGCCCCCTTCGTGCGGCGTGTGCAGGCTACTCCGGCGTTTAAAATTTTTCATCCGGAGTGTCACCGGATATGCCTCCATCTTATGGTGGAGCGCGTTGTGTCCAAAGGTGGCCTGAAAAGTTGCAGCTTGCCATTGAACGTTTGTTCCCTCTTTTCTCTCTCTTGCCGGTGAAAGTGCTCGATAGTACCCGGTGTTGTGGCAGTTTTCAATTTAGTCCTTTATTTTTTTTTTATTGTGTTTTATGGTCTTGTTTTTTAGTATAGAAGTTTTGATTTTTTTTCAATTTTATCCTTTAATGGAAATTGATTATATATTTTATTTTTATTTCATTTTCAAGTCTTTTAATTTTTGGATTGATTTGAAATCCCTAATATATTCGGTATCAAAGTTCTTATCTATTTCAATTTTATCCTTCAATAGCCATTGATTATACATTTGAGTATCATTTCGGTACTCAGGCTTTTAATTTTTGATTTGGTTTGAGATTCTTTAATTTTTTCAGTATCAAAGTTTATATTTGTTTCAGTTGTGTCATTTAAATTAAATTTCACGTACATTTGTTTTTTTATTTCGGCCCTTATACTTTTAATCTTTAATTTTATCTTAATTTTTTTTTGTGTATATATATATATATATATATATATATATGAAATGGTTGTTATTTTTGTCCATGCTTATATATACATGCTCTTAGTTTTTGTTCTTAATTTTTATGATTTCCTCTGTTATTAAGGTTCTTTTTTAAAATTTAATGTTTAAATTTTAATTTGTGTTGGTGATGGTTTGAAAAATGATATTTAGTATTTTTTTCCCTTTTTTAAAATTTATATTTTTTATTCTCATGTCAAATAATGTTTTAAAATGTAATCATTTTTTTTTATTTTTTTTATTATTTATTTATTTTGTTAAATTTATAGTTTTGAAAATTTCTAATTATTTTAGGTAAGGCATAAAAAATAATAATAATGATTATACACACACACACACACACACACACACACACACACACACACACACACACACACACACACACACATATATATATATATATATATATATATATATATATATATATATATATATATATATTACCTATTTGTTTTCTTAAAATAAAATAAAAAATTATTTCTATAACAAAAATGATGGTGTCATCGATAGTATGACCAATAATAATTAGAATATTAATTGTGTATATAATATTTATAAGGATAACTATAAGAATTATGACGAAAATTCATTAATCAATATTTTTTTTATGAAAAATAACTTCAACGTCTTTTTTTATGAATATTTCAGCTCTCATAATATGTAAAAAATAATATATATGAAACAACATGTTGACAAGACATGTAGAAGAAATATGTAAGATTATTTACAATAATAAATAAAAGATTACTCTGCATTTCGTCACAGCCAGCACCAAATTTTTGAACATGTAATAAAATTGTTAATGATCTAATTTTTTTATAAAAAAATACTATACATCTGAGTTAAATAATCAACTTAAAAAATTAAAATAACCAATTACAACACCCACAAAAACAATCAGTTTTCTACAAAGAAAAAAATAACAATTTTTAATAAATTTTATCAAAAGAGTTTTAATAGTAGCAACATTCAATCACTTTAAGGGGGGGAAAACTATTTTTAACAGATTTTATCAATTACAGTTTTCTAATTAAATATCAAAATAACCAATTATAGCACGTATAAAATCAATCAATTTTTTACATAAAAAAAATCCAACGTAACACGCAGGCAAGTTAGCTTATACCAGCTAAATGATTTGTATTGCTACTTCATAAAAAAAAAAAAAAATTGGAGTATAAAAAAAAATAAAGAAAAAAGGAAAAAATTATAAAATTTCAGAGCCAGGCCTAACACTTGGCTTTGTTTAAAAACTATCTGACCTAAACATTTAAGCTATTAGGTGAGGTTCCAATATATAATTTATATTACTTTTTAATACACACTTTCAATTGAAAGCCTTTTGGACTTAAAACTTGCACAGACTCATACTATCTTGTGCTTAATTTTTATCAAATAAAATAAGACTGATGAGATTCAAACTCGTGACCGTTAAGTAAAAAAGGCTCTGATATTATGTTAAACAACTATCTCACTTAAAAACTTAATCTATCAAGTGAGATTCTAATATATAATTTATATTATTTTTTAACAAACCTATTAGGCTAGATATGCTAAGGCCGGAAGTACCTAGCTTTGTATTTAGTTTTTATAGAAAAAAAATATGTCTAACAACCATTCAAAAAATAGATGCACTCCAATACTCAAATAGGAGTTAGGTGCTTCTTCTATTTTGTTGGAGCCATTACCGAAACTTCAACCTCTGGGGACAGTTTAGAATTTGTACCACACCAAACTATAGTACAAACAGGAGTTAATCAAGCGTTTTATCTGTTAGAATGGCTCGAGCCACCTATTTGGTGTTCTTTTCTTATTATACCCTCTTCAATTGTAGTAGTTAAGGTGTTTTTTGTAATCTAAGTAGTGTTTGACTTCAAAATTCTTAACATTTTCTGGAATTCATCAATAGGTTTGTGACTTCAGCTACGAGAGAGCTAAACCATAGGAAGAAAGAATAAAGAAAACTAGTTAAATTATTCTTTGTTTTAGGCAGTTCAATTCATCTAACCGCGTATACTCATTTATTTGTCTGTTTTTGTGCTGTATATTATGATCTCTTGATGGTAGGCATTGGTTCTTGGACATGATAGGAAAAGATTATCATCATCAATACAGAGAAATACCAAACTGCAAGCACAGTAAGAAATAATTCCCATTTATTTAGTAGTTTGATACAAGAGTATAGATAACCCCTGTGCCATTCGCCAGCAGCTTCTATATACGTTGGCCTAAAGATACAAAAACTCGGTTGCGAAAAACACCCTGAGAAATCCCATACATTACATATATATATGCTGTAGCAATGGTGTTGACTTCTCAGTTACCTTTGAAACAAAATGAAAGAATAACAAAATTCATTCAATCTGTTGATGACGATGTTTTGAGGCTGTAATCTTCATCCAGGGGGCAACCCTTAAAAGGACAAGCCCTGCGTTCATATATATTGCTCAATATCAAACACCGACTTATAGTATTATGCTGTGTGTAAATCATAAAGGCACTGGCTAAGGAGCCTGAACTCACCTATTAAGCTCCAATGACTCCAGCAGCGGACTTGACTCCCAAATCGATGGCATTTCCATGGCCTGCTAAGAAATATAATACAATTTTTGGTTATGAGATGGATTTAATTAGAATGGGATGGATTCAGAATTCTTAACTAAGCCTCAACCGATGTTATATGTCCTTACTCAATGGTGTCTTGGATAAGAAAAAGCATGTCCCAATGACAGCGTAGCACAGCAATAGAGCCAGTCCTTTCAGGTAGTGTGAAGTACCATCCTGTAACAAGTAAAGGGAGGCAATTTCATTAAACATTAATGGACTAGCGTACAAAAAATGAACTATACTAAGTCTTTTATTAATTAGAGCAAGAAAATGGAGATTCTATTGTTAACATGCTTAAAAAATATTTTTGTTGTTATTAAATAGCTTAACTGTATAATTGGTTATGTACATATATATTACCTGTAAGGTGAAGGCTATGGTGATTATTGACAAGGCAAGAGCACCAGTCTCAAGGAGATTGAAATTAAGATCCATCTCAATGCCCAAAATCCAAGCAACGATTACACAAAGTGGAACCTGCAGAAAGTTGTGGTATATAAGTTAAGTCAGACTGATCATTTTTTTTTGAAAGGAGGAAGGTTAGGTCAAAGATACCATTTTAGTTTTTAATTATGAAGCTTACCACAAACATAGAAATTTGAGTTGCAGAACCTAGAGCAACACCTAAAGATATATCCAACTTGTTTTTAAAAGCAAAAATGACTGCTCCCGCATGTTCAGCTGCATTTCCAACAATTGGCAGCAAGATAATGCTAATGAAGCTGACAGATAGACCCCAAGATTGTGAAGCATCCTGTGAAATCAGAAGGCATATTTTTTTCAGTTCATGCCAAAGTAATATTAGAAGTAATTAAGAGCAGTTCTCTTACAAGATAGTTTAGTTACCTCGATTGTGCCCACAACAAATTCTGACAGCAAGGCTATGACAGCAGTCATTCCAACCAGCCAAACTATTCCACTCCAGAATCCTATTACAGGTGTTTCTTCCTCATCTCCACCTTCCTCGGATTCCTGATGAGTTGCGCCAATCAATTAATAGCTCAGCCACAGGCTTTTTTTATTTGATCACACCATTCAGAAGGAAAAAGGATAATTAGAGTAAGGATTAATCACCTCTTGTGCTTCAAATAATTGCCTGTGCGTCACTAACTGAAAAATAATGTATGTAATGTATGCAAGCAGCATTATAATGCTGCTTGCTCTCGACAACTGTAGTATTGGGACTTCCGTGAGGGAAACGGAGGCGGCAGAAATCCGAAACAACAGTGGCAGCATATGGCACAGCAATGCCAGGAGCAGAAGCAGCGAGTTCACGTCAGCTTGTCTCTGCTCATTAATTTATAACCATGCCATTGTTACTATCAAACTTTGTCCATGATAAAGCTAGAAGAAGAAGAGTTCAGAACACATGAACATTTCAAATTACAACAGCTCGCTTACCCTATCATATTTTTGTTCCTTTCCAAGATTGGCAATGCCACCACAGAAGAGAGAGGTGCCAAGAACCAAAAGTAGGTTTGATAATATGGAACCCAAGAGTGAATATTTCACCACTTCTATTTTGTGTTGCCAGAGTGCGAAAATAGCTATTATCAGTTCTGTAGCATTACCACATGTTGCATTTAGGAGCCCTCCCACTGCAAAAACAAAGATTAAAAGGAGTTAGATTTCACGGTTCCTAACGCTTTCTTCACTAATCTCATGAAAATTTCCATACAAGTATATGATGGGAGCCCAATTCCAGTACTAAGTTAAATATCAATATTTTTTTTTTTTATCACTAGAAACCTTGGAATCATTTCTATCCCATCATTTTTTTTATTAATCAAGTTTGATGACTAATTAAATAATTTGACGTTGAAATGTTGGCCTCTCTTACATCACTCGAATATTTTATGCTACCATGCGTCAAGTTTCTCAAAACAAAATCGCCTCCCACTCCCTTCGAGTACCAAAAATGAAATATTTATTCAGAGATATAATAATAAAGATAGGTAGAAAAGATACAGGGGTTGAGTACCTGTTGGGCCAGTGTAACAAGCAATTTGCCTGCAATTTTTGAAAAATGACCAAAAGGAAGAAAATTAAGGATCAATTCCAAGCTCTGCATACGGCTTGCTTCTTTAATTATAAGACTAAGAAATCAAATAATAGTTTACAATATATAGTCCCCTTACTCTGTCAAAAAACTGACACGTTCTGCAAGTGGGGTCAGTCCAAGTAAGCTCAAAGCAAAAACCCACGGCTGTGTACATGATGAAATCATAAACACTGTTAGATTAAGATTCAATTCATTCTATCCAGTTTTTAGTTCTTATAAATGGAAATATTTGCAAGCATAATTAATACTATAAAAATTTGAATTTATCAAAATAAATAAATCATGCAGGACGTAACAAAAGAACTCGAATGATTCGCATATATATAGTTGATGACAAGAGTTCAGCAGATTTTTAAAGGGGTGGTGCATTCAGGCACAAATGCAACAACTCATCCTTTCCATATTTGAAAAATGATTTGGACAATCACAAACAACATCAAAGATGACTTGATCACAAAAAATGAGTGATCAGGATCACCTCACATGCCTATATATATACTTATAGAAGTGTCCAGAACTTTCTGATCGATCATGCAAACTCTAAGATTAGAAACTGAAATACAGGGAAACGAATACTTACTCTTCCGAAGCCATAACATTCTGCAGCAATGGCTAGAGGAATGGCAGGGAAAAGAACAGTAAGTTTAGTCCCCAAAATGACCTCTTGAAGGTTAGTTAACAGGTGTCTAAGCATTCCACATCGAACTTTTGATACAAGAGTGAGGTCTGATTTCTTGCGCAATGAAGAGGATGACATGTTGTGTGCGGTCCTGCCATGTCTTATCTCCTTGCTTGAGCCCTTAAGGTTTCCATTCTCCAAAAGCCATGGTTCCTGCAATGAAGCCATTGCTGGGTAGTTTGCAACAAAACCAACGGTATTGCTGAATTGTAAGAGGTGAAGCCAGTCGTGGAGTGTGTTCTTCGGCTTGTTTTTCTTGGTGTTACTGAAAGGGTCTGGGACATACAGCTATAAATAGGAGTTGAAATGCTTTATTTCTGATATGGAGAGAGGGAGTTTTTGCTTACTGCGCCTTCCTGGAAATTTCGTATTTTGTTCTCATATATATTATAGGCAGGAAAGGCCGGTGATTTGGATATTATAATTTCTTTACCTAATTATCACATATTTCTTTAAAAAAATATTAATGAATTATTGATTTTTGTTTAATAGAAATAAAAAAATTGCGAGGAATATTGAATTACAAACATTGAATAATAGAAAATAATTCCCAGTTTCAGAAGTTATATATGTAAAAAGAAATTCACGTTTTTATCAACCTGAAGGAATTCTAATTTATTGATGATTTTTCTAAATATATTTCCATTTATCTGATAAAAAAAAATAAAAGCGATGTGCTTTAAATATTTAATAGAATTCATGCAAGATTAATTAGCAGGAAAATTAAAAATAGTGAGAAGTGATTAGAGAAGTTGAGTATTAATCATTTAAATTCAGCATATACGTTTTAACATTCTCTCTCGCCTCCAATGCTGTGGTGGGAGGAAAAATAGAATTCAATTTCACTTGAAAATGAAGTGTTGACATTCTCTCTCGCCTCCAATGCTGTGGTGGGAGGAAAAATAGAATTCAATTTCACTTGAAAATGAAGTGTTGACGAAGTCAAATTAATAATCTTGTCTTTTTTGAATATGGTTATAAATAGTGTGTAAAAATAAAATAAAAAATATTTGAATTATGAATGTGGGAGTAGAGTTGTCAATACCGTTCTGTTCCGTCTGAAATGGCAGGAATGTTTCGTTCCATTAAAAAAACCGAGACAAAACAGTCTCGTTTTCATCTCAGTTTTAATTCTGGTTCGTTCCGGAAATTCTGGCCGGAACGTTTTGATACCGTTCCGGCTTTAAAATCCTCCTTATTTTGATTAACTTTTGTCTTTTTTTTTTTAATTTTGAAATTATATTTGTTTGACTTTGTATTTGTATTGTATAATTTAAAATTAATTTATCTTAAATTTTAATTATACTTGTTAAATTAATATTTAAAGTTTATATATATATATATATATAAAAAAAAAATTCCAAAATAACATGCTGAAATACTTCAAAATCAAAATATTTTATACTAATAAAAAAATTATAATAACAACCAAAACGATATTAAAAATACTGTGTGGGAGATGTTTTGAGCCTATACATATCCTTAGACACGTAAACCACACACTCGAGTTGCTTGGGAGTTAACGTATCCTAAAAGTATTTTCAAAGGTGGATTTTTGGACACGTTCACGTTTTATAAATTTGGAGTTAGAGTCGGATGATGGATGACGAATTACTAACAAGATTTGATATATTATTATCAATATAATAACTCTCTTGCAAATGCTTTAAAAGTTAAAAACTGAAACTCCAGATTTAGTTCGATGCTCTTCCAGGTCCCAGTGTCTACAGTTAATTGTCGTCGAACGTTTTCCAATCTGCATTGATGATCGAGCACACAGGTCAAAAATCTTAATTGAAGCGTATAAACTTTCCAACAACTTTATAAAAGAGAGGAAAGGAAGACATGGGAGTAAAGGTAATGAACTCGTCCTCCACACTCTTTCCTTCCAACGTAATACAAACAAAAACATATACAGAAAGATGTGGATTCGGTGGGAGATATGTGGAGCTGTGTCCCTCTGCCATGAATTCACCATCCACTGTCAAATCTCTCAAGAGTTTGTGATCTTCTTGTTTTTGATGGAGTAGTTGTATGCATATCCCGACATGTCAATTTCCTTACTATTTTGCGACGATGACTTCTTCGAGATAGAGAAGATATCTCTTTCTTGTGTATCACCATCGAAACAGAGAAGGCTGAGGTACAAGATGCCGTACTTAGCTGGTGTAGGAAGAAGCTTCCCTACAAAACACGCCTGCGAGTTATCGTTTCATTGCAAACTTGACCGAACCCTACTTATTACTGTTCATATGTTAGCTTAAATGGTTGACTGCTTCATTTTTCCAATCCTATTTAATATGATAGTGTACACCTTGAAACTTGAAGATGTGGTGGCTAATTAAGATTTAAAAAATGTTTACTGCCATTGGGTTTTTTCGCTCTATATAAAACATCTTTATAGTTTTAGTTTATGCAATTGGGTCCCTACAATGTAGTCAATTCGACAATATAGGTCCCTTTGTCAATAGTCAATTTAATTTTTAATTAATTTTATCTTTTCAAGATATGGAGAGACACATGGAGGATTTCTATTTGATTTAATTTTATAAAAAATACTCACTATGAGTTCGAGAATTTATTAAAAAGCTTAAAAATATTTTTAAAAAAGTTCCCGTTATTTTTTGTTTATTACGAATGTAGTTTTTTTTTTTTTCCAAATGTTTTATTTACGTTAAACTTGTAATTGTTGTTGATTTATGATAGATCTATTAATATTTTTTACAAATTTTTATTTATTAATAAGACTTTAATATAAAAATAATTGAGAAATCATGATTATGAAAAAAATACATTTACTCCATAAAGTGTTATCAATAAATGCATTTTAAAAGAAGAAACAGATATACGATGTATAAAAATGTTAAGAAAATGAGACCGAGAAAAAAGGAGTGCAAAAGTACATCTCGACGCCATGAAATTCTTGATGATACTAATGTGTGACCAACCGATTAAAAAGTTAGCAAAACGCCAAGTCAACGAAGGTAGAAAGAAATTTCCCTTGAACAGTGTTCGGTGTAAGCCTTCCAATGCTCTATATATTTACCATTCAAGAATGTTAACAAATCTGTGGTGGAACTTCGCCGATCTGAAATCTCATCTCCTACACCTGAGAACAGTCGGTGAAGTTACTCCAGGTTACTTCCTCAGTTTCCATTTCATGGGCGAAAGAGTTGATTTTTCTTCTTTTTAATTTTTTGTATGTTGACTGTGGGCATCACTTGTCAGGTACGTACTGGGAAATTTTCCTCAGCACAAGTCTCAGCAGAAATTCAGCTTTTTTAAGGCTTTGGTGGGTCTATAAGCTCTGGTACACTGAAAATATCTCGAGGAGGTTCTTGCACCAGACTTTCGACGACTAATCTATGCGGGTAATGCATGCAATTGTAGAGTAAAGTAATAATTATGAGCATGTTTTACTAGTCCTTTTATGGAGAGTCAAGTTTTACAATCTTCTTCTTCTTCTACTCATTACAAAAAAAGAAAAAAGAAAACCCTAATTCCTTTGGCCTCTGAAAAAAACCCACTTCAACTCCGGTCAAGCAAATGCCTAACGGCATGATAATGTTTGTGTGTTTTTTAATTTCTCTTTTACTTTGAATTTATTTAAACTGTAATTCTCATTCGAAGGCATGAGTGAGGTGAGGAAAAGAGAAGAGAAATACCGAATTTGCTGTCGCTGTATTCATCAATGTAAGCCACTCAATTTAGCTGGACAAACAAGCTTTCTATTGCGGGTTCTTCATTATCACTTCACTCCAAAAACACAACTTGTTTTATACTCTCTTCCAAATCTTGAATGACAGCAACCTTACGATAGATATCCCACAGGCCACACCCTACTGTTTGCCCCACAGCCATGAAAATTGAACCCAGACAGCTTCTGCGAAGCTTCCTTCCTGCCTCAGTTATGGGAGTATCACTTTCGAATTTTGGTACTTCGGCCTAACCTCTAAAATCACTTTTTTTTTTAATTAAAAATTAACCAAACACTTTCTTTCTTTAAAATAAGATTAATTAATGGATAACATATATTTTTTTTCTCGTGGTATATATACTTACATGCATTTAATGTTTATTAAAAAAATAGTTGAAATTGTTTTTAAAAGTGTTTTTTATTTAGAATTATATTAAAATAATTTTTTTATTTTTAATTTAAAATAAAATATAAAAATAAAAAATGTTTTTGAAATTTTATTAGTTTGTGATAAAGCTGTTGAACTTCATAATTTATAAGAAGACAAATTTCCTGCAATAATATATTACAAAACAGACAAGCATCAAATCACGTCTCTTGCCGAGACAGATGGGCCTATGTTTCTAGGCTCTTCCAATTGAAACTACAATACGTATCATGAATGTTTCGAGAATATATATGTATGCACACATAGAGACGAAAATAATTGCAAGCTCATGCAATTTCCTCGAAGTTTCCTCTTCCGATGAGGACTATGCAAAATATGCAGACAGGTACCACCTCATTTTTGTTTGCATTGCATGTTACCGATGGATACTTCGTTTATGACCATAAACCAGCTTGGGTTATGTCACTATTGGTTGAGCTGATATCGCCTACGATATTGTTGCCGGTCAATTTTGGTTTTGTGTGAGTGGCTCCAAACATTCATGGGACGTAGTACTTGATGGCCTCAAAACCGACCATTTATCTCAACTTTAATTTATTATATGACACAAGTATTGAAAGTATCTTTGAGTTAAGCCGACCTCAAAACGAAGTACCTGTCGTCCTCGTAGGTTACTTGGGGCTAGGAGACTTGAAGGACAACGCAAATAAGATGGATGAAAAGCTAAACAGACGCTACTAGTGCAGAACCGAAGAATTTAGAGGCTTATGGCATCGTGTTTGCCTTAGCAAATGTCTTTAGATATGTCCTTAAAAAATATTTGAAATAAAAAAAAAATTAACCTGCTTTTTTAGAATTTAAAATTACGTTGATATGATGGTATAAAAAAAATATTTTTTATATGTATTTAAATGAGTAATATTTTTAAGAAGCATCGTATACTGTAATATCAAATATTTTTTTAATGGCAACTGTGTGATGTGTAACAAATATTCAATTACCGTATGATCGGAGACCTTCGAACTCTAAGTCTACATTAATTCAAATTATAATCCCACCTAGTGCACATGAAGCATGGCTAGCGAATTATATAAGAGTGGTGCACTCATCAAGCATTACAAATCTTGTTTTGCCAATGAGATTAATTAGAAAACAAAGAAGTCATTAGAGTTAAGGCACACTAATATGTGTGCACTTAATAAAACCATTATCAACTAGATGTAATATGTATTTTTTTTACTTTTACTAAAACACAGATAGACATAGGTCTACTTTTTATAAAGGAAGTCACAAATACTAAATTGCTTTAAAGATTTTAAAATAATTCTGGAGAAACGCTGTGGGTATAATATTAGATGCATGAGATTTGATCAAGGTAAAGAATATACATCAAATGACTTTAAAGTCTTTTGTACACAATATGATATCGGACATCAGACAATACTAGCTTATAGACCATAACTGAATGGGGCAGCTCCAAGAAAAAATAAAACTATTTTTGGTATGACAAGAAGTATACTCAAAGCCAAAAAAACTACACAAATAATACAAGGTCAAAGTTGTATCATGTGAAATATATCTATTAAATCGTATCCTAACCAGAAGTCTACAAGTTGTCACTTTAAAAGAAGCATGGAGTGGTCACAAACCAAGTGTTGCTGATATTTAGGTCTTTGGTTGTGTGACCTATGTAAAGATCCTAGATGCAAGAAGAATAAAACTCGAAGATAAAAATAAGAAATGTATCTTTGTGGGATATGTAAAAGATGGGATACAATTTATATAATCTTATCACAAAGAATATAATCATGAGTAGAGATGTTATCTTTGAAGAAGATAAAACCCAGGAATGGAAAAAGGATAAAGAAGTCAAATGAATCAATACAAAGAATAAGCCTTTTCTTCATCACTCTTGTAATGTAATTGTTGATATTTTTTAAACAAGAATCAATTTGGTATGCTGATGTTAACCTTTTTGATAGAACAGGGCTATTTTATAATAATGTAATAAATTATATGACATTCAACTCCTTTTTAACAGCGTTATTACCTTAAAGGTGAAACATTTGTAGCCTAGATTATAGAAGTGCATCAGAAATTTGAACCTGAGATATTAACCGGGATCCTTATTAGATGGTCAATTATCATATATTTTCTTTTCAAATAACGTCTCATCTAAATAGCTCAAGATTGACACAAACTTTTTATGTTATCCATAAAGCAATGCACTTTAGTTATGCATGGTAATTCCTCAACTTTGTTCCTTGAGAAATCCCTTTTAACTATTTACATCATCTTGAATCTTTTTTTGTACTCTGAAAAGATAATGGAAGTCATGGTCTTACCTCAAAAATCTTGTAGAGTTCAAGACTTTAAATCGGTTTGCTTTAAAGCAAGGTGAATTAATAAAGAGTTTGTGCCCTAAAGGTAGGTTCTAAATAATTGTATGAGGGGTAAGGCTTATAGCTTATTTCAAAAGGGTCTATGAACTACTTGGTGACCACCTTTCATAAAAACATTATAGGGTTTTGTAAGGAATAATTAGGGCACAATGTTACCATCATTACTGAGTAAACACTTTACTCATAGTTATATGTTTGATGAATATAAACTCTAATTTAAAGTCATGTGGTAGGCCTTTACTCCTCACCTATCCTAGAATTAGATTCATTCATAAAATTAAAATGTATAAAGGTATTAATTTATGCCTGAGCAAGAAAAAAAGGTGTTTTAATATAGTAAGTAAAAAAATGTATGATGACATTAAATTAAACAAACCAACAATAAGAAACAAGTAAATAGTCAAACAATCAAAGCGCAATCAGACCATATAAGTTCCTAGTGGAGTTGTTATCTGGTTGTGGCGTGCATGGTGTTGAATGATGCATCTGCCTTTTAGAAATTTTAGGGTTTTTTATATATAATTATAATTCATGATTATAGAGTTCAGAAATCATCACATAATATTATGGTTATTAAAAAACCTAATGATTTGTGAGAGTTCAAGTAAGGGGACTAGTTATGCAAATGAATAATATAAGTCATGATTATATTATTGTTAGACTACTTTATTATGTCAAGTTTCTAATTGTTGGTCCCATTTAGATTCAACATGAATCTCTCTTCGTGAGGGAGTATCTATCTTATCAGATTAAATCTTAAGCCTAAATTTTAGTGTCATAGTTATTTCATAAATATAGCTAATTCCTAACATAGTGAATAACAAAATGATTGTTGTGGGTTTTTTATATTTTAGTTGAATCCTAATAAATAATCATAAACTAATTATAATATCAGTTTTTTTCATTTCTTAAAATATGATTTAATATTTTTAGAAAACATGCATGAAATCCATTAAGATTGGGCCAAATGCACGAACACAATTTTTTTTTTAAATGAGAAATATAATTAAAGTGTTTTTGATTTGTTTTTTGAAGTTTTAGAGAAAACCGAGTATTTTTAATATAAAATATATATATATATATATATATAATCTACAACCTGATAATAAATAACATTAATAGAAAAATATGTGACGAACCCACAAATATTTCAAAAGAAAAATAAATTTTTTAATATTATAATATTTTAAAATATTATTATTTATTATACTTTTTAGGTTGGATCTAAGATAACCATCTAGGGTGGACCCAATTAGGTTAGGTTGGGTAATTAATGACCCAACAAACTTTTTTTTTTAGTCAATTAGTTGGGTTTAGCTTGAAATTTATGTTTGACCCCATCAAATTTGGTTGGGTTTATTGACAACCTAACAATCTTTTTTTTATCATTGAAATGGACCTTGCCCAACCATCTAGGTTGGGTTAAAAGGGTCCAGCCCATGCCCACAAAGTCACTGGCTCGATCTAGTGACTATGTTGATTAATTTATGTCATTTTATGTAGAATGAATTTTATATACAATGGCTATGGAGGGAAAAGGAAGAAGAGAAAAAGATTACTTGGTGTAGGAGATGAGATGATTGGTGGTTTGGTAGATTGTGCAAGGTATGGTGTGTATGAAGGTAGTGGTGTTACCGAAGTTATGGCTAAGAGAGAGAGTATGGTTGATGATAAAGGACACTAATTTCTCGTTGCTCAATGACACTAATAAGAGGTGGAAAAAGGATATCTTATTTTTATTAGGGACTAATCTTGACCCTCATTCAATTGAAAAGGATCTAAATCATTGGCTCAAAGATGTAATCATAGGCTACCAGTTTTGGTAGCTAAAATTTGTTTGAGTTAGCCTATTTAAGGTAGCATCGCAATGACTATAGGATCAATTAGCAAGAAAGACCATGTTAGAGTGTAGTACAATGTCAAATCATCACGGTGGCATATGCTTAGTCAAATTTGGTGAAGATATGACAAAATAAATGCTTTGAAAATCTAGCCACCCAAGTAGCCTTTCAGGTACAAAATGTCAAAAACAATGAATAATAATCGGACAACGTGTCATCTGGTTGTCTCTTTTTTTTTTTCTTCCTTCAAACGACACCGTTTGGGCCTAGGGTTTTAATTTAGGGATTTGGATAAAGTTTAATTTAGTCCTATGACTGTTGATTACCTTACTTGCACTTTTGATTGATTTCAAACTTTTAATTCTTTGCAATTTTGCTCCTATCGAACTTCAACATTAACCTTAAATTCAAGTTTTTCTTTTTGTCATTTTTCTTGGATTTATTCAAATTAATGCTAAACTGAGCATTAACTTAGAATCTCATTTAATAACTTAAAATTTTAGGTGAGATAGTTCTTTAGCATTACAAACCTCCTTGTTATTATCTTTGTGTGGAATAAAAAGAATGGAATAGAAATTGAATTTTTCTTTTTCTTATGCATGCTCTAATAATATCTAAACAAAGAGTTGATTGAATAGTAAAGTTTCATTGGGTTAACCAAGTAAATTGTTTAAAACATTTCAATGTCTAAGCTATAGTGTTATTAATGCTATGCTCATATGTTATTGGCTTATGCAAGGCACTAACCCATCAATTGTTAAATATAAATGGGACAAGCAACAAAAGGTGTTAAAATGTCCATTGGAATTTTATGTTTGTTTCTATAAATTGTTTCACACCACACAAGTCATGATCACAATTTAGGTTCTCCATAGTTTATTTAGAAATTAATGAAAATAGACAAGATTTCTAGGTTGAAGATTTAATGCATGTCAAATGACATCTCCATCAAGCTATGACTCTATTGATCATCACACCTTCCCTAGATTTACATATAGAGTAGGTTATGTTGATCTAGACCAGATTGGCGATGGTTTAAATACTAATATTTCAAAAATTTAAGATCATATACCTAAAGGAGCTTACAGCCCATAAGTTATAATATGAAGCTTTTTTAGGATTCTTTGACCTATTTCCTATTTAGTTACTAATGTTTTATTTATTTATTTTAATCTTACCATTATTTTTCGAAGAATTGGTAGTCATTAATTCAATAATATTCGGGAAAACATTGATTTTATTGTAAGATTAAGTTTTGGATTCAATCCTATTACTTCACTTAATAACAATAATAATAATGATAACAATCTAAATAGAATGATAGTAATAATAATAATAATAATAATAATAATAATAATTCTTTCTTATTCTTTTTCTTGCCGCAAAAATTACCTAACCATCTACCTACTGATAGGAGATTATTAAAAAAGAAAATTAGTGCACTGTTATTTGTAATTTGTCCTTAGATGGTCAAAATAGATTTGACGGGCGAGGATCTTGTGATTGGTTAAAGCAAGGCATATTAAAGCTTTACTTTGGAATTAGGGTTTTTTTTCCATAGAAAAAGGATCTGGGATCCACCATTTTCTTTACACCATCATCGAGTTCACAAATAGTGTAACTGGAAGGATCAGGGATAGGCTGGAATTCAACAAGTTATACGAAAATGAGAGATTTTGCTTTTGTGATAAATTAGGTGATGGCAATCTCACTTTTTTAGCTTTTTATGTGCCCTTGCTTTTCTCCTCCCAAGAGATTTGCAAGGCATCACTGTCATTTTCTCTTCCATCAACCACTTCAAGCTGAACAGCTTTCGGATTTCTTTCTCATTTTCACAAATAAAAATCATTTCTTTGTTGCACTGTCACTAACTTTGAACCTTGGAATGTGTTGTTTGAAGATATGGGCAGCAAAATAGATCAACACTTTTGACCACTCTCTGCATTTGCACCTTTTTTTATATATCAAACTTTGTGATTTTGTTTGGCTTACTATTGTAGTCTTTATACGCTATCTTTTGCTTAGCACTTGCATGTGCTCTAAGGACACGTTATCAATTCTTTTGTATTGTTTTTTTTCTTCTATATGATCAGTGTGGGCTGCCCTGCTTGAAAAAAAGAAATTTTTCTCGACACTGAATTTTTTTTTAATAAAAAACAAAATAAAATGACTTTAGTCAAAATGGGAAACTAGTAGTTTATTTATACAAAAGAAATTGAAAAAAAATAGAAATCAACTTTCGAGCAAACAAAATAATAAACGATGAAATACAAAAATATAAAAATAAAAAAACATTGAAACAATAAATAATCCAAGTTAACTTAACTAACTTGTGATCTCATATATGAGATAAAGATATCCACATTAAAAGAAAAATGGCAAAACTCACATAACTAAACCACAATAATTTAATATCAAAGTACAAAATTGAAAACATTAAAAAAAAAATAAACTAAAAGAAGAACAAGGTAAGTGGGGTTAATCTTCAAAGTTTCCAAAAAAAATGAAAAAAAAATCAATAATATAAAAATAAAATAAAAAATATTTTTTGAATTAGATTAAATTAATTTAAAATTGAAATATTTAATACAAATTATTACATTTAACATTCAAAATTCAAATACCATAAATCTAAAATAGAGGCGGCGCTGAAAGAGTAGGAAGACGATGCTTGGGATCGCGGGACGTAAAAGGAGGAACACATAGATCACCCCAATGTGATTGCATCTACATAAACATTCATCGTAGTGCGGCCATCTTAGTACAAACTTCAATTGTCTAATCATGCACTTTCTCAATTATAGCCGCCTAGAACTCTGAAATTTGCATGAATGAAATTGATTTGAAGAGCATTCCAACGATTGAAACACTATAAACTGATTGTAAATTCTTAGTCGTAGTGTTAGAGAGTCCATATAACTAATTTCTCTAATCCACCGGAAGTTCCTGCCTCCAACCACATATTCATATCAGAATTTTGATGGTTTGAAGTGATGTCATCGTATTTCTCTGTAACTGATTATTGCATGTTTCCTAAAAAGAAAAGAGCAAGAAAAATATCAATGAAATAATAACTTAGGAAAAAAATGTAAGAATACAAACACACCACAAATTGATAAGCATTCTATCAAAAAATTTAATTGAATTAATAAAAAAATTAGCATCCATTTTGCCGCAACGATGTTTTTTTTCACGCTCCGTCATCCTAAAAGGGAGACGGCACATGGTAAAAGGAGGGTTGTATAAGTCATAAAATTACTACTATAATTCTTGAAAGTCAGCACTTAGTATTAAGGTTACTAGAAAACCTAATGATCTCCAAGAGTCTGGACAAAGGAACTTATTGTGCAAGGGAAAAAAGGCATTACATCCAGTGCAGCTTACCTAAGATAAGTTGTATTGTTGTTTGATTGTTTTTTTCTAAGATAAATTGTATTGGATGATCTTTCCTAAAGCTCGAGGTAGATCTCTTTATGAGAAGTCTGTACCTCATTGGGGGTCGAAAACCAAACCATTCTAAAGTTTGAAATTTTTTAGATCAATTTTTTTTTTTAAAAAAAGAACCTTTTTACTATCTATGAGCGTACTTTAAAAAGTAATTTTACACCATTTTTTTAAAAAAAATATATATTATCTGCATGTATACTTTACAATGTAATTTTACTCCCTGATAACTAAAACAAAATAATTGTTAAATTTATTTGATATTTTATCTAGATTCCAACGAATAATCATAAATTGTCTATGATATTCAATTTCGTTCAAAACATATGAAAGATTCAAAATATATATTTTTTAACAAAAATATGGTTGGAAAAAAAAGTTGGAATTCGATCGTATGCATGAAAGCAATACATCTTTTATTTCTTTAAAAATGAAAATTTTTATATTTTAAAAAAAAAAACATATTAGGTCTGACCAACTAAATGGGTCGGCCCATCCAAGTTAGGCTAAAAGTTGGTGGAGCTACTAGCGAGGAGAAGAGGTTGTCTAAGCTAGGTTGTGGGCTGCCTGCTATTGGAGGAGAGAGAGGACTGCCAGCATGACTAGTTTTTTAGAGAGAGGGAACCGCTGATTGAGAGAGAAAGAGAGAGCATTACAGTTGGACTGTGACAGAGGGAGTTGTTGGCATGGCCCTTCTGGTGTCTAAGAAGAGTGAAAGTGGAGGTTGTTGGTGGATATACTATAATTATGATTGTGCTATCGTCTTCCCTATTATTTTTTCTAAAAATTTTCCCCCTGTTTGTGTGTGTTTTTTCTTTGTTGTCCCCCCTCTCGTCTGTAAATTTTCTCTCCTTTGATAGACTTAATGTGTAGGTTACAGGAATGGGAGTAATGCCTAGGAAATGGAGTGTTGTAGTGTGAGGTTGTAGTGTATGGCTGTTAGCATGGGCACGAGCATGGCTGCAAGTAATGACTCAGCAGACCAGTTTTTTTTTTTTTTAAATCCAAGATTTTAAATAACATTACAAATATAAAAATATTGGAAAAATATAAAATTGACAATGAAAAAAATAGGTTGAAACAAACATGAATTTTTCAATGGGAAAATCAGGAATAACAATGTTTTTTCTTCAATTTTGGCTTCAAATCAGGGGGGGAAATAGGTTGAAACAAAAATGAATTTCACCAAAAACAATTTTGTCTATGAAAATTTTATTCTTCTCAATTTAACCTAAATTAGGCTTTCAAACTTAACTTCTCACCAATTAATCCCTTAATAAAATTAATTTGACCCATTTGAACTATAATTAAGTCCTTGCGCTTAATTAAATCCTTCAATTGGACCTTAAATTAATTCATAAATATAATTAAATTTTAAATTGATCGATGATTAAATCAAATTCATCTATAAAAATATAATTATGTCTTTTGACTTAATTCACATATTTATCCAATAATAAATTATTTTAGCCTTAAATCTGCATTTTCCTTCATTTTAGGCACAAAAGAGGTATGATTAAGCTCTCAAAAATATCCAAAATTTTCATCTTGATTTTTCTACCAACGCTAACCCATTTTATTTTATTTTTGTTTTATTTGAGGTAAATTTAGGGGAATAACCATAAAATAGATTATGACACATTTCACATGCAAAACGAATGGCACGAAGTTGTCGGTGTGCATAGTAACAAAACCTAGAAAATGATGGTTCTGGTTTTGCGACCCAGAATGTGATCATGAAGTGAAATGTTCAACTGTCACATGTTGAATGTAATCCACCCATATTTTCACTAAGATGTATGATGACATGAATACCTTCCAAACTATCACATTCTTCTAGTTTGGAAGCTCTCTTACTTGCAAATGTTTTTTTTTTGTTTTTTTTCCTTGTACCAGAAATCACGCTACCTATACGGTACAAATAAATTATTTGTTAGAAAATGAAAAATCAAATTTTAGTATTTGTAAAAAAACTAAAATTAGCAACATCACCAAAATTACCTATTTGCAACATGATTCTCTCATTCTCTTCTCATAACATCATCATTAGCATCTCCCAATCAAATTTTTCCTTGGAGTAAAAATATAAATTTCATTAATCTAATAAAATAAATGAACATAATAAAAAATAATTATCTTCATATTAACCTTAAACCATGCATACAATTGCGATCTCCATTCAGGGTTTTTTGAGATCTAGATCTATTGAAAGAACAATAGAATTTCTATAGATGATTTAAAGGTCATTGTTATTATTCTCACAACCTTAATATTTATAAACCTAAACTTTTATTCTATAAATTAAATTATATTTTAAGAAAAAATAAACAAATTCAATCATGAAAATAAAAAAATAAAAATCTACATTTAAAGGTCATCCTTCGATTGGACTAATACTTGAGGGTAATTGAATCCCGTTGTGACAAGTACCTGCATGGAATTAATCAAATATTAAGGTTTATGCATAAAATGACAATATAATTTTAATTATTATGCCTTTATAATCACTAACTTCTCAAATAGATATATCCATCTATATTGGACTAGGCCTTCAACTTTTTCCATATATGATAAATGTTTTGGTAGATGCTCTAAGTAAAAAAAAATGATGGAGGAAATATGATCTTAAATTTACAAATTGTTTGTATGATATTCATTTCAACTTTCTCCAAGTGTTGTGTCTGTAACTTATTGAAGCAAATATCTCTAAATAAGTGATTTACTTATCTTCATGAGCACATCTCATGTCTATTTTTGTAATAGATCCTAGTAAGCTAATGAAATGAGTGTTTGTATAAACACATGTAATCATGACTCTTTATTCTATATAATTTTAATACTCCAAATTCACCAACCTTGATATGATTGAGGCATGTCCATCATAAAGTTTACACACTAGTAACTCTGAATTCTTATTTAAGGCAAAACTAGCTTTGGGTTTTATATCCTGTGACACATCATAAACCAACTCTATATTTTTATGGTGACAAAACAACGATATATCCATTATAGCCTTTATAATATCCTTAGTCTTTTCTTTCATGTCCATAACCTTATTGAAACTGCTCTCAAACAAGTTCTTTTCTATGTGCATGACAGAGAAGATTAGTCTTGCAATAAGGATGTTCCTAGAAATTACTTTGCTATGGGTTAAACCAAAGCTAGGAAACCTCTTCTTACTTGATTGAAAACTATATATAATATCATTGTAATTTGACACCATGTGATGCAGCTCTTAACCCGACGACAACAAAAGATGTAATATCCCTCTTAAATTTTGTCAATCTCTATCACCTAACATATCTTCATCTTCTTCTTTTGCTATTTACTAATCAATTACTTATGAACTACCATATGGAGAATCTTAGCAATGTTATTAACCATAATCAAGGTTAATTGGTTAATAGGGTGGCTTATTAAAATGTTTGTTGAGTCAAGTTAGTTTCTAAGTAAATTATATTGATTATGACCTAGAGTGACTTAGTGATTGGTAGGTGCAACTACAAATTAGCTGATATGACAAAACTCAACTTGACTTTTTAAAACAAAATACTGAAAACATCATAACTTTTTTCTATAAAAAAAATACTAAAAAAATGATATTTTGGATATACCTAAGTCAAATCAAATTAACTCAAGAAACTCATGGCCTTGGCATATCCCTAGTCAGATTTAATAACCATGCTTTGTGAAATCATTTTTTTATTTAATTAAATAATTATAAAAATAGATAATTTCAAGATAATGAATAAAATAGGAGAAATGTTTTTTTTTTCTTCTTTTTTTGCATGTGCATAAAAAGTGAAATAAAAAAATTCCTAGCAATACTATTAAAACTTATAATATTATTTAAAAACTATGAAAACATTGAAAAATAAACACAATATTTATTTTTGATAATACATTTAAATCAAAATAAAATAAAATAAACAAAAAAAAAGTCTGAACGAGGTGTCTAACTCTATAAAAAAAAAAAAAAAGCCTAAAATGTTTTGGCTTATAAGGTCAGACTCACGCAAGCAATAAAGTTGATTTTTTTTATTTTTATGTTTTGTAAAATTGACCAATGATCCAATATTGAAATGTTCCTGTGACATTGCAATAACAATGTAAAAAAAATCAAAAAAATAATCAAACCTAATTCTATGTCAATATAATACAAAAGGAGAAATTTGAAGAAAAAAAAAATGAAGTGATTGTAATAGAAAAATATTTAAAGAATAAACAATAAAATTAGGCATCATAAACTATTCCATGTGGCCAAGCATTATAGCAATATTTGTTAGCCTTATGGTTAATTATGTTTTGATAATAAAAAAAAAATTGAACGTTGATGTTATTAATTATTTAATATGTTATATGTCAAATATTAATTTAATATTATTTTGATGAATGCATATATATATATGTGCCCGAGCGCAAGTGCATATATGATGTGAAACCTATAAATATCATGCTAGTCTGCTTAAATGATTTAATATTGATATGTTAATATATATAATATATATATATATATATATATGTTATATATATATATATATATATATATATATATATATATATATATATATATATATATATATGTATATATATATATATATATATGTTATATATATATATATAAAACATGCATGTGTATGCTAGCATGCTTAAATGATTTAATAAGGATTTGTTAATATGATACATGTAACATGCATGTGTACCACATGCAATGATTTTATTTTCATATTTAAGTAAAACACAATACATGCAATACATATACATTTATTAATTTTATTATTTTCTTCATATTAATATTTTTTAGTGCTTTAAAATGATGTTGAAGTGTCAATATTAAAAATAAATTAAAAGAAATATTATTTTAATACATTTTAAATTAAAAAGTATTTTAAAATACAATTATTTCAACAATATTTAACGTTATCTAAACCTGGTTCACTTTTAGGTTTCTTTTGAATAATTTAATTTAATTTAATTTTAAAGACGTGATATCATGTTGTACGCGCGCCAAATGCGCGTAAAACTAGCTGAAAGCTTACTACTAGTAGAAAATGGGCAAGTTAGCTGGTGCTGCTTTGCTGTGTATCCTTTGTATGCAGATAGAAGCAGCATTGAATTGCAGATAGCGATGGTCGGAGCAAGGAGACCACAGTTTGTGCTGTTTGGATCCTCTATTGTTCAGCAAAGTTTTGGCAATGGAGGATGGGGTGCCATTCTTGCTGACAAGTACGCTCGCAAGGTATTTCCTCTCTCTCTCTCTCTCTCATATCCATCCTTCTTTTTGTTTCCCTTCTTTCATGATTCATGTTTCCTTTTTGGTCAGCAACCATTCTTCACGGTACCATACGCTAGCCTTACTTTGTTTCTGCGAATCTGATACAGTGCTCCCAAGACTGAACTTTTTCATGATCGTAATTTGATTTTTTCTTTTGACATTTACATGGTAATGATCAAAAAAAGACAGAAAACAGTGAAGTTTTAACTACAAGCCTGAGAAACCAGGCAAGTAGAGGGGTCTAGAGGTAGAAGAGCTAAAAGTTGTAGCAAAAAGAAGATAAAGAGAGATACAAATGACAGACACAGTTGCCCACTGACTTAAACCTTCAGATTCCAGGTAGCAGATTAAGCTCTAATCTCAAAAACAGTACACTAAATCTCTAGAGTCTGCACACTGGTCCGATGTACCCCTACATTATTTTTCTTTCGTTGATCATACGGGGTGGTTTACAGTGATAGGCGAGGCCAAGTAATGGAGCCAAGTTAAGAATTAATTGAGAATCTGGAACAAGTTTAAACTAATTCTGCGCTATGTACTTTAATATCGTCAGATACTCTCACCTCCACATTAAAAGAATAATAATAATAATAATAAAACCCTACAGACCTTTGTATATAATAAAACCTTTGTATATCCGAACTGCCCTTGATTAACTGTTAAAAAAAAAAGATATTAAAAAAATCGAAACCCAAATTGCCCAAAAGTAAGAGGTGAAATTGATATATTCATGATCATTTTTTAATATTTTAAGTTTTTTTCAATTAACTATATAATATTCTTGAAAGAAGTAATAATCATGGATATTTTTTTAACACTTAAAAGGTTTTTGTTCGATTTTCAAAATGTTTTAATATTTTAAGTTTATTTTCACAATCACTCAGAGATCTGGTACCCAAACTTCAATCATATGTTTCAGATCTTATAAGAAGTCGGATCTCTTATTATTATTTTTGGGCAATCGGCATAGGCAGACATAATGCTGCGAGGATATGGAGGCTGGAATTCAAGGAATGCTTTGCAAGTTATTGATCAAGTTTTCCCCAAGGTACTTTCCAATCTTTTGTCTTCAAATAATCTGGGTTAGTAAATGTATTGTGAAAGCCTCGTTTCTGGCATCAATCAGTCTCGTAGAGCTATCCATGCTTTGCATTTACTCTTCTGACAAGGGTATGGTAAGAAAATTATACTCTAATTTTTATAAATGGTTATACTATATATAATTTATATTATTTTTTAAAATATTTTTTTAAATAAAATCACTTTGAATTTTAAACTTATATATAAGTTTATATTATCTTATATTTAATTTTTATTAAATAAAATGAAAGTGATAAGATTTAAACTCATAATCACTGAATCAATAAAATTCTAATACCATATCAAAAAATTATTTCATTTAATAATTTAAATTGTTAAATAAAATTCTAAAATATAATTTATATTATTATTGAATAATTACAGTACTGATGTTGTTCTGCTGTTCTTAACCAAGGATGCCGCAGTACAACCTTCACTGGTTATAACCTATTTTGGAGGTAATGATTCAATGAAGCTTATACCCGCTAAGTTTAGTCCTCATGTACCCCTTCCTGAGTTCACAGAAAACATGAAGAAGATCGCTACACATCTCAAGGTAATCCTTCAATCCAGGCTGCTGCTTAAATCAAAATATATGATAGGAACACCTGTATTTATGCATGCACGACTGATGGCTGAAACTATGCAATAACTTTCTTAATTACTAGAAAATGAAAACCATTTGCTATTAGTTTAATATGTTTTGTATTTTATTTTCAGAGCCTTTCTGAGAAGACTCGAGTCATCTTTTTAAGTGTTCCCCCTGCCAATGACGAAATGATCATCCAACACTACGGGTTTTCTCATCAACATCTTGATTTTTTACTCTTCTCCTTCTTCTTTCTTCCATGCAAAACGTCAATTCTAACACTGGTATGTACATTCTATTTATGAAACCAGTGAAGGTGCCGCTCGATCAAATGAGGGAGCCCGGATATATTCTGATGCTACTGTAAAGCTGTGCCAGGAACTGGAAGTGAAGGCCATTGATCTTTGGACCATAATGCAGCAAAAAGATGATTGGTTGACTACTTGCTTCACGTATGTTTAATTAGCTTTGCCCTTGGTAATGAGATTATACTACGTTAGAAAGTGCTTTGAAAATACATTTATGTTCATATGGTATCAAAATTGATCATTTTTATATGTTCTTTAGATGATTCTGATATATGACTGTCAAAACCATAAAAAATCCCTAAAAAAGTATTAAATTTTATACTTTCTATTGCAAAACATACATACATATAATCTTTTTTGTATTGCTAATATAACTTCTGGTTTGTTCATTTGGATCGGTTTGTGGGCAGTGATGGGATTCATCTTGCATCAGAGGGGAGCAATATAGTGGCGAATGAGATAATGAGGGCCCTTGAAGTGGCAGAATGGGAGCCGAGTCTACATTGGAAGTTATTGCCATCTGAATTTGTGGGGATTACCCCATTTGATTCAGAAGGCAATTAAGCCATCATAAACGCACAAACGTGAGGGGAAAAAGATCCCATGAATAATTCATTTCTTGGCCCGTCTAACATGCCTATCATTTGCAATTGTGTCTTTGCAGAGAATACCTTATATGCTCAGCAAACAGTAAAAATGTAAACTTTATGTTCTGGAAAATATAAAAAATCTTCAAAACGCACCGTATGATTGTTCAAAAATATCGTAGAAATTGTTTCTGAAAGCTCTTTTAATCGCTTAGTGCTAAGCATTTTATTCTAAAGTAAAAGAATTTTATTATTTTATTATTTGGTGACTAAACATAATGGCAGAGAGTGCAATTACTGGCAAGGCAACCGATGAATCTTGCCCATACTGGACCAAGGGAGAAGGCAACTTTTGAAGTCCGTCTTTGTGAGTTTAGGGTTGCGTTATATAAAAAACAATTACTTGAAAACATATATTATATTGTTTAGATATTTTTATTTTTAATGCTAATACATTTTTTTAAAAAAAATAATTTAATATTTTTTTATGCGAAGCATATTTTTTAAAACATAATCATATAAATGTTGATCAGTCAAACCCCATAATAGATGCCAATGTTTTTCATGTTTGTGCTATTGCATATATATATAATATATTTTTGGATTCGAGAAAACCTCATCTTTAAAAAAGTATATTTTAAAAAGTAAATCTTATTTTTGGAAAGCATATTTTTTAGTTCTAGGTAAACAAGTAAAATATCAATTGTTTTAAACTCTTACAAAATATACATATCCTGACTTAAACTTAAAACTTTTTGTACAGATCTCAAACCTTTTATCATCACACCACGCCTCTTGAAAGCTATATATATTCAACTTTCACAAAGTTAATCTATAAAACTAATTATATAGGAAATTAGAAATCTAATAATTAGAAAATTAAATATAAATCCATATATAGGAAAACCCAACACTCTTTCTCGAGTTGTTACATAAATATCATATATTCCCAACTTGTTTAAAATAAAATAAAAAACTCGACTTGAAACGAATGTTGTCCAATTTGCCTTAAATTTTATCATGAGATAAAAAAAAAAAAAAAAAAAAAAAAAAAAAAAAAAAAAACCTAATTTGAAAACCAAATAAAATAAAAAAAAAAAAACATTTTGGTTCGGTTTTAATTTCACAAGCATAAAAGAGATTGTATAGAATCAAACCAGAAAATGAAAATGATTGTAAAACACACAAGGCATAAATAGAAAATTGTCTCATAAAGACAAATCCTATATCAATTCACAATCGCGTGCCTCCTTCCTCTCTCACCTTAACCCCTTCTTTATTGATCTCCTCCACCCACAGCCCACCCCCTCACTGCCTATCTGGTGTCTGCCTCTCTGATCTCAATTCTCTACTCTATCCTCGTAATTGTCTGACTCTCTAGTTTATGCTTGTGACAATTAACACCAGCACATGATCTATCTTCTCTCCTCTCTTATGCAAGTCTCTCTCTCTTTTTCTTTGATTTTTCTTATCAAAATCAATTAATGATTGTTTGTGAAAATCTGGTAGAGCTAAACATTACAATTTCTTTGCCTTTGATTTTGGTTCTATTTTGTAACCAACAAAAACTAAGAGAGCTAACAGCAATCAATTGTTTGTTTGATTTATTGTTTTTGGATTTTATATTTTTGCTTTATTTTATTATATCACTCTTTGTTTATAATGGGAAGTTAAAAAAGAGGATATTAGGTATGTGGAGTTGTTGAGAGCATCTTAGAAAGATCAGAGATTAGATGGTGGATGCATGGGGGTTGGTACATGGCCATCAGGTTTTTAGAGGATAGGAGTAGTAGAGATAGATGAAAAAAGCTTTTTTTTCTCAGCACAAGTAAAATGGAACATATGAATGTTAATTTGGGATCTTAAAGAAATAGGATGTTAAATAGCATTTGCCAAGTAAATAAAAACATTCATTTAGATATTTGAAGCTTTCGACCATCTTGACTACAGGTATTTTGCTATTTTTCTGTGGCAGGCGCATGCCAGTGTTTCCAAGTTTTAATCCAACGATCCCACCATGAAACATCACGGCACAGCAAGTGTCTAACAGGCAGAGGCAAACAAACAGAGCCCAAAATTGGAATCTCTGGACTCTTGAACAATTGATTCTCATTTAAAGGATTAAAAACACGAAGCAGATTTAGTAAACACTTGAAAATAAAGGGAGAGGAAACTCATAAGAACAGCAAACTTCATTGCTGATATGGTTAGCAAGTCTAAAGAAAACAGGATGGAGAAAAACATGATGTCTACAACTTAACATGCCGAAACCAGAAACTGGCAGAAAGGTATGTAATGCAGTAATGCATTCAGAAGTATGCACATTGATCAACTTGTAAGATCTTTTGTTCTCCTCCATGGTTATATTACATCTAATATTCAGAAGTTGTACAAACCCATATATGACACTGCTGAAGATACACATACTTCTTGTCAATGGTTATATTACATCTTCGGAAGTTGTACAAACCCAACTCTAACAGTGTGCTGAAGATAATCGTGCATGCCTAAGCAAGCGTACAGCACCAACCAAATAAAGAAAAATACATACAGAAGGGAAACAGCAAGCAAAAGAGTAGCAGCACTCACCAACATGCCAGTATCACTAGCAACCCCAAATAGCTCACATATGATATCTTCACTTTTCAACACCTTTCAACGTTCACAAAATTGGGCCACAGACATCCGAATATGAAACAAACTCCAGACTAGATGATACAACTGAACTCCGAAGCCTCCAGGCAAGTGTGTGAACTTCAGGTAAAAAAATTGCTTATGAGGAAAGTTGGAACCTGCCGCTAGGCTTTTTTCTTCTCCATCCCTGTCAAATTAAGAGTAAAAAAAATAAAAAACAACATTTAGATTTGTGTTATCAATAAGATTGATAACCATAACCAGTTAAAAGTAGTAATGACAAGTCATGCTGAGAGCGACTTACAAAGGCGGCATAATACACAAAAGTCAAGCCCGCTAGAACAACAAATGCAATTTGGAACACATTATACCTGTCATGCAATCACCAAAATGTCCACCATATCAATAGAGAGGATACAGAATAAAAAACCAGACACAATATTTATGTTATAACTCACTTGTACAGATATTTAATTCCACGGAGTGACTGCAATGTGTGGCCAAAAATTTCTTGAGCTGCAGTTGCTTGAGCATAGTAGCCAAATGCAGTGGCACAGAACTGAATCACACTGTAATTGCAAGAACCAGTATTTTTTTTCAATAATGTTCAGACAATATGTTTTCTATCACTAAATAACTGCCTTCTCTTGTTTTAAAATACAGGATAAAAGTTGCACCATAGGATGGAGGAAATGGGAAGCAAAGGGCATGCTTGCATTGTTAAGTTCATTATTGCAGATATTTAAAAGACGAGTAGATAGGTTCATAACAGAATTATCTAATAGATTCTCCAAGTCTCTAACTATCAAATCAGATAATAAAATCATGACTGCAAATTATAACAATATCACATATTAGCTTATAGGAGTACAGCCTGGAGAATACACGGAGAGCAAGAAGTTTAAGGATCAAAGATGCCAACCTAATGGAGCATAGGAGAATGAGTCCCACATTGAAAAGGAAGGAGTTCATTAGAGTGGCTCCCCACCTGAAACACAAGTTCATTCAGTTGACAAGCTATCAAAAACTGCTGAAATTACAAGTAATCAAATAGATGATAAGATTTAAAAAAGAAAGAAGAGAAGGTTTCCTCCACAGGATTTATTACTTCATGGGATGAATTGTAATGAAAACCAATCTCAGGCCCAGCATCATTGCCCCAGCTATGACTGCAAGCAGAAGATAGAAGCAGAAGAAAGCAAATGCAACAGTACCAAGAAGACCTGGCAGAGTAGCAGAAACACATTCAAAGGTAAGGTTACCACCTAAAAAGGGCAAAGAGCTAACAAAGATACAGAAAATTACCCCATATGTTATCCAACTTGATGAAGACCTCATTTAGAAAAGGAGAAAGAGGCGGGTCAACCAACATATATATTATAATATGAGCAACCCACGCCACTGAAACAATCAACCTAATCAAACAAGCATATGAGGTCAACAAAACCAGGTCAAAAGCATCAAAGAAAATTTCTCTATAATTCATTCTTATTCGTCAACTTTCCCATGATAACATTTTCCTTTTTTATACCAACAGAATCATATCTATGCTTCAAAAAGATGCTCTCTAGGATGTTGGTCACTATATGCTACTTACAGGAACTACAAATGTGTCCAATAGAATGTTTGGAACAGAAAACAGAGATATTCTAGAAGAAATACATAAACTGTGTAGTCACACAAGTGGCTGCACTTACCCTAAGATTCCCAACACAAGTTTTGCCAGGTAGCCAAGAACAGTCAAAGCCCAGGATGTCTCAGCCTGGAAATGACAGAGAACACTAATGGTAAAATTATGTGAGAGACAAAGCATAGCTCTACTTCAAAATTAGTCAGGGAGTCTGAAATTATCACCTTCTCCCCTTGAGGGTACACCTCTTCTAGGAGCTTTACATCTTCTTCCAGCTGAAGCAACTCCTGAAGTTTAAACACGCATGAATTAAGTCCAATGATCACAACAACAATCCAAGGCAAATGACCAAAACACCAAATTGTTCATAACGACTATTTGTCATATAATCAACCAACTTATATTAAAATATTCAACTTGAACATAAGTTTAAAAGGATTGGAATACTTCAAGAGAAATTTCAGGACATTTTAGTAATCAAACTAAATTATAGCCCAGAAACAAAAACAAATCCTTGATTTACCACTTCTTTTAATTCAAAAAATACATATAGAAACAACTAAGAAGTTCTGTCCAAAATCTGATATTCTCAAAGCTAGAATAAAACCACCACATACTTCTTAGAGAATAATAACAGAATTTGAACCCTGCCTGCTTAACAGTATGCTGATCATGCAATGAACCCTCTATGCAACTATGAAAGTGAGAGACACTAATTAAAAGCATGCAGTCCAGGGCTTCTGAATTACCTTTTCTACTGCCTTGACATTTTTACGCCATTTTCTACCCTTGCTGCCACTTCTTTCCTCCTGATGGAGTACATCAGCTGCTTTTTTGAGTTCTCTTGCTTTTTTACCAAGCTCAGTTGCCTCCTGTGTGATATTGATAACTATTCATAAGCATTAGAGAATATATGCACTTTCCCTTAACTATTGAAGATATGCAGTAGCACACAGCTACTTAGCTTGCAAGGAAAAACCAACCTTAATATACTGTGAGCGAGTGATAACTGCCTTTGGACGCCGGATGAAAGAAAAAATAAGTCCCAATGGCAAACAAGCAATCCCAACACCACCAAATATCTGAAAAAATAAGAGAGAACATATTATACAGCATATTCTTGCAAAAAGACAAGGATGAAAGGAATTCACAAAGGACTTTTATAACAATGGAATATGGACTTCAGAGACTTCTACGTATTATGTATCCACCTATTTTCCTCATGGAACATTTACCTATATTTCTCCCAAAGATACCAACTCTTTTCAAACCATTGATCCTTGACAAAAACATAAATGGGAACTACAGAACTCTCAGAATTTGATTCCATATTTCAGTAAAGAAAAGAATTCTCAATAGAATCAGATGACAAAAGTTTGCATGAATGACCATACCGCAAAGAGAACAGATCCAACAATTGTAGCAAGAGCAACCACATATTCTGGAAATGTGACGCGCATTGTCCATGTTTTCTCTGAGGAAGCATTTGCAAGATATGCAGAACACTGCAAGCAGCAAATAAAGAAATGAGAAAAGGAAAAAAGGAAACATGAGAGCATGCAACAGAATAGGTTTCAAAGTTCCTAACTTGCACTATTAAACTGCAATATAAGAAGCATATACAGAAACAACAATATGCTTTAGCGACATGGCTAATCAACATTACAAACATACCTCGCGTGCACCACTTCCAATACATGGTTGATTGCTAGAGAACTCCCATGTACTCGGAAAAGTAGTTGTGGTTGAAGAGAGATGCCTAACAGTGAAGTCAACCTTTCCAACAAGCCCTAATATAAACACAAAAGGCATAAAATCAATAGCATGGACATTACATCTAAATTCATCTAGTCATACAATACCCAAAATTTACACTCAACAACTAAACGTGCACAAACATTCCAAAATTGCCATTAAAAATTATTTAGCCCATATAAATCATCATTTTATAGCTAAAATACTCGGTCTTAAAAGGCAATGCAACCAACATTGGTAACCACATCACATAAATTGGTGAACTCGAAACAAATACACCATGTATCATTCTCTAGCTTAACATTTGAAGCTCATTTGGTATTGCGTTAGCTATCATTTTTCATATTCCTTTTCACTTGGAAATACATTGAAATAATTTTTAAAAAAATATTTTTGAATCAACATATCAAAATGATTTGAAAAAATTAAAAAAAAAAAAAAACTAATTTCCTTTTTACACTTTTGAAACACAACAACAAACATGTTTTTAAACACAAATCAATCCAACCTTCTCGCAGAATACATTTCCATTTTCTTAAATAAAAATAAAACCACTAAGCATTTAAAAAACTAATACCATATAAAATGCCGAGCACAAGACCACACACAATTGCCGTCATTATGACCCACAATAAAGCACTTTTCATCCTTTTGGCGACACTCCTGTAATTCAAAAAATAAAACACGAACACAGTAAAAAATAAAATACAATTTATAGATAAATAATAATCTAAAAAACAATTGAAATGAAAAACCCAAATTGAAACCCTACTTGTCCTGATCGCCTTCGTAGTAAAACATCGCGAATGGAATGATGAAAAAAACAAGCACAGCATCTATAATGTATACAGCAATCCACAGATCCTTCATTGGCAAGGTGAGATTACACGCGCCATTATAAATCGCACGACTACACGCTTGCCGGTTCGCTACGTCAGCCGGTAACATCAAAATCGAGATAGCGGCAATGAAGAGGCCAAAAACGACAACGAATTTGGGGAAATAAGCTTGATTCTTGTCGTCAGGATGCTGGTAGTTGACTAGAAGGTAGATGTTGAACAAGAAAACGATTATGCATACTACTATAGCTACGATTACTAGTGCTAAATTGAAATCTCCCATTTTTTTAACGTTCTCCCGACTTGAAATCCAGAAGTTAGGGTTTCGTGATTTCCGGGACAAAGATTTTGAAAGTTTTTCAGATCTAGTTAAAAAGAGGGAGGTTTCTTTTTTGGGGTTTGTCTCCGGTGAGTGGGTTGTGAAGGCGTGTGAGGAGAAAATGACGGTTTTGTCCTGCGAGAAATGGGTTAATGGCGGAGGGAGATGGGGTGTGTTAGGAGTGGTTTTGGGGTTTTGCGACTTTTCCTATTCTTGAACAGGCTGTCGAATCGAAACAAAGGGAGCTTTATTTTTTCGAATTTGTTTTACGCTTTTGACAGATGGATTTGTCCAAGAAGAGTTTGTTTGGGCTGCGATGAAAGCGAGCTAAGACTTATAGCGACACCGTATTTGGAATTTGACGTTGATTAGATATTGCTAGCTTATTACCCGTAATAAAAAATAGAGGAAGAAAACAAATAGAGAAATAGAGGGAAAAAAAAACATTGATAGCATGTTTTCTAAAAACAATTGATAAATTAATTGATATTTCAATGTAATATTGGAAAAATATTTTATCTAATTGAGTTAATTTGGGTTTGAATTTCTAAACTTGGGAGGATAATTTTAAGAAAAAATTAAGAAACTCAATCTTGAATTAACTCAATTTGAATGATAAAATTGGTAAAAACAAAATTTTATTAAAAAATAAATTGAACATGAGTCAACAAAGCAAACTCGTAATGAAAGCTATGCACGTCACCAGATCATATTATTTTTTCTTTAATTACATGATAACAAAGAGCATGGTTTTCTTGTGCGAAACAATATATATTTTATAAGCAAAAACAAAAACAAAACAAAAAAATCATGATAGATACATGGAACCGAGAGAGCAAAGGTAGATCATTGAAAGATAAATTTTATTATTTTATGTCTAGTTAAATAAAAAAATATAGATCATCAATGATAAATGATAAAATTATAGTTTTTTTTTAAATTTATGGACATAAAAGCATTAAATAAAAAAAATATTTAAGATGTTGTAGATTAATCCATCAAACTATGTGTCTCTTTGGAAGTATGGTTAATGATATTTTTTAAAGTATTTTTCATTCAAAAATATATTAAAATATTATTTTTTTATTTTTTAAAAATTATTTTTGATATCAGCACACCAAAATGATATAAAAATACAAAAAAAAATATAATTTAAAATAAAAACTAAAAATAAAAATATTTTTTTATTTTTTTAAAAAGTGTTTTCTAATCACAATCTCAAACACCCCTACTACTTGGAAAGAAAACTCATTTTTTACTCAAATTACCCTAAATATTTAGATAAATTATTTATGATCATAAAAAAACAAAACCAAAAAATTCTAAAAAACAAAATCAAATTGAAGCCACAATGATCCTTGAACAAGGGAAAGGAAAAAAAAATATTTTGTTCAAACTACACTTATGAAATAAAACTCATCAACACTATAATAACACGTAGGCTAGACCATTGCCCTACACCACAATAAAAAAGAACACAAACAAACAAGAAAAATTCTAAGTATTGCAAACGCGTCTTTGAAAAAACAAAAAAAAAATATTCATAAATTTAAAAGTAGTTATATATTATATGATATTTTTATCTTACATTAAGAAGGAACACATATTTGATCAAATTAGGTCATTTTCAAAATTTGAAAATTGCAAAATAATCTTGAAGAAAAAACTAGGAAGTTAAATCTTAAATTAATTCAATGTTGAAACAAGAATTTGGCAAAAAAAAACAACATTTTTTAAACAAAAATGAACTTATGTCAACCAATTAAATCCTTGATACGAACCACGCATGCTATCATTTTCAATTATTTTTTTATTCCACAAATTATTTTTATCTAATATATTTACATGACAATAAAAAGAATTTCATATTTTCTACATAAAATATCTATAAAAAATGACAATCTTTAGGGACTAAAATAGTAAAAGCAAAGCATTGATAATCAAAGGTGAAATAACAATTTTACATTAATTAAGATAATAAATCATGGATAATATAGGTTGAAATTAGTTTTTTATTAAATAATGTACTAAAAGTGCATTAAAAAAAAACAATAGACAAAATATTATGACTTAACTCATCAAACTTGCAACCTAGACCATGAAACTAATCAAGTTGACTTTTTGGTTTATAAAAAAGGGCCTAAAATAGCCTAGTAAGGCTAACTATTAACTTAATGCACTAGACCTCTAAAAATAACAACTTGGACATGTGGGCCTTTCTTTTATTTGAAATACGAAGATTGCACATTGTCCACTAAGGTAGACAATGCATGTCTTTCAGTACAAGTTTTGGCTATGGATTATTAATCCAACAAACCAATTTCCAACTCCTTTAAAGCAAGAAAAAAAATGTTTATAACATGTAGACACCAATTTAACAAATCGATATATCCAAAAAAAAAAAACTCAAATGACAAAATTGAATTGAATAAGTTTTCTCATTCTTGACTTATAACTTGTTTTTTAAGCAATACAAGGGCTTGAAACAACTGTTATAAAACTACTCTCTCCGAGTGTAACCTATTGACACTAATTTCAACTATTTTAGTTGTCACAACAAGTGTAAATAATGATTTTATCTTTACAAGATGGAATGTATTGAACCTTTCTCCCTCTTCACATAAAAGAACTCAAAAATAAAAGAAATGAACTTCAATACCAAAACTAAATAAAAGGATTGCGCACCTATGAATAAAAAAAATGAAGGACTAAAATAAATAAAAAATGAAATTAACATCTATTTTACCCACCATATTCACTTTGTTCCTTTGACTGTCAACTCAACCCTTCTTCCTACAAACATATGCAATTGGGTGTGGATTAAGGCTCAAAATGACTCAATTATACAAACAAAGTTCAAATACCAAAATGAATTTTAGAAGGAAAAAAAACATTTGACTATTCCAATCAACAACAATTAATGAGAGATTGCACAATAAAATTTACTATAATAAAAATCCCATATGTTTTAGCATATTGTTAGCTAGATTGGTGGCATGTACTACGTTACGAGCTGACTTATTTTTTCCAGCATAAGAAAAAATGAAAATGATGTAAATGTTCTAAAAACACAAAATATGTGATTATGGTCATTAAATCAATTGGATTTAATAAACTTGATTATTTTAATAATATGACTAAGAGGTAACATACCAGCAACAAATAAAGAAAAAAATGGCAATGATTCAATGCAAAAGACAAATGCTTGTTATAGAAATATATCTTTACAATCCTAAAACATTTCAATAATTTTATTGGTGAAAAAGTAAAAATCAAATAAGAAGATAATTGTATAAAAAGAAAAATAAAAACATATGAATCTCAATTTTCAAAAAAAAATATGATGAATAATTTTTTTAAAAAAAAATAAGAAATTGACTCAAATATGTTAGAGTTAACACATAGATGAATTCTTAAAAAAAATCTTCAAAGAAATTGGAAATGATAATTTTTTTATCATCCAACTTGAGCAAAAATAAAAGCAAATCTATGATATAGTTGTGGGACTAGAATAACTATGTGGAAATCAAATTGAATAAAGCTCAATTCTCTAACAAATATAATATTAAAGTATAAATTAAAAAAAAAAGGTTGAGTCAACCCTAATGAACCTATTTAGACATAATATCACAATAACTCTATAGAAAAAAAATTCAAAAATAATGAATAACAATTTTTAACAAAATCAATGATAAAGTATGAAAATAAAAAAAAATAAAAAAGATAAAGTATGCAATTAACAAACTAAAAAGCACTTAAGCATGGTTGTTAATCTAGTTTTGTTTTGACCAAAATATTTTGTACTAGTTAAAAAAATGAGATAAAACAAAGTCATTTTTACCTTGATTAAAATTTCAGTTCATTCTGAATTTTTCAGTTAAATTCCGGCCAAAATATGCCGAAAGCATTCCGGATGTGCTGTTTCGGCATTTAAAAAAATTGAATGAAAATGAAAAAGGCCCCGACACCCATAACCCCATTCCATTTCCCAAATTATATTGTCTCAAATCCCTAACTTCTCTTCCTCTCCTCACCTCATAACGTCAATTCACAGTCCCTCCAATCTTTCTTCTAAACTCTTCAATTTCACTCTTCACTCTTGCAAGCACGCAATGCCCTCTTCACCAATTCATCTTCATCTATTAATGCCTAATTATGTTGTTGTAAATAAAGAAAAAAACAATTAATTATCTGCTCTTAATTGTTCCCAAGTCATGAGCAAATTAGGCAAAATAGTTTCCAAGTTGGAAAAGGAGATATAACTGGAGTAAAACTACTGACTGCATTGAGAAGTATGAGGAGAATCCCTCTTTAATGACTATAATGTATCTATTATGGAGAAGGCTTTCAATGTTCTGGTCATGAAAAGAAGTAAAAGAGTAAAGGTTCATTGTGTCTTCACCACTTTACTAACCTAACCTACAAAGCTCAAAATGTTTTGATTTTTACTCATGCATTTTACCTACCTAGTTTAGGTGGGTAGGACTTGTTGTGACCTTCTTAAGAATCTTAACCCATTTCAGGTATTTTTTTATGATGCTTGCATTGTTGCTTCATTTGTGGTTGTTTTTTTTTATTTATTCCTCTGCTTTTTTCTATTATTTTTTTTTAGTTTATGTTGCTTGCATTGTTGTTTATTCTTTTTGTATTTGAGATGTGAAGTATACAATTTATATATATAATTAATTAATTAATTCTATATAAACAGTACAACCCTAAAATGACACGCCGAAACACTCCAAAACTTAAACATCTCATACCAATTGAAAAAACAAAACACTAACCGAAACGGAATTGACAACCTTGGAATTAAGAGGAATTGAATCCAACCTGGTTTACCTTTCAGGATTGGTGACATGGATCATAGGGCCAAATTATGACATAGAATGTGTTTGGTATTGCTTTTTCTCTTGTGGTTGAGATTTAAAAAAATAATTTCATGAAAAGCACTTTTAGTTGCGATTCATAATTGAAATTGAAGTGTTTGGTTAAAATTATGGTTGAGTTTGAGATTGATAAAAAGTAGTTTCGAGTGTTTAGTTAACTTGTTTTTCATATCGTTGTCAACTTGTTAAATTATTTTAAAGCGCACACACACACACACACACACACACACACACACACACACACACACACACACACACATATATATATATATATATATATATATATATATATATATATATATATATATATTTAATTTTTGTAGATTAATAATCATAACAATAAAAAATAAATAAAAATTCATGAAAAAAGCATATATTTGTTTTTATTCTCCCATCAATATACTTATAATTTTATCACAAACTAAATCAATACGTAAATGCCTTTGTAATCCCTTGCTATTTGATCAAGGAATAATATATCGTAACAATTTCATTATTAACAATATCTGCGATCCAGTTGTAGAGATATAATTTCAAGGTCAAATCTAGTTGTAAGTTTCTGATTCATAATCAATCAAAAAACAACAAAGTTGTGGAGTGAAACAAAGTTATGTGCCTCACAAAATCAAACAAAATCAATGTTTCTGCTCCTTCTTCCCTCCTTTTAGATCTGTAATTTTGATTTCAAACCTGAAACATCACAACGTTTGATCTCATTGTCTCCTTTCTTCATATTTGCCATTTTCTTCTTGTTTTTGGCATCTTCATCTTCCCTGCTTCAGGTGGCTGTTGACGAGTAGATGTGGTTAGAGGAAGAGAGGGAGGTGGCAGACTGGGGGTGATGGGGAGCATGTGGCTGGTCTGCTATGGGAGATAGAGAGAAAAAAAGTGAAGAGGAACTATCGTTCGACTGGAGAAAGAGAAGAAAAGGAGTAGGGGTTGTCATGGACTACTAGATGA
The DNA here is from genome assembly GCA_015731905.1 of Salix dunnii. Classification (NCBI taxonomy): domain Eukaryota; kingdom Viridiplantae; phylum Streptophyta; class Magnoliopsida; order Malpighiales; family Salicaceae; genus Salix; species Salix dunnii. The sequence continues at coordinate 12,537,312 of CM027674.1, forward strand.
CATGAGAAGAGAGGGAAACTGCTGTGTTGCCATTGGTTGTGGCTGCTTTATGTGGCCATGGAAAGGAGAGGGAATGTGAGAGCTAGAGAAAGAAAAGGGGAAAGGTTGGTTGGTCGGCTGATGGCTAATTTGAAAAAGAAGACGGTTGGTTGGAGGAGGGGAAGTAAGGGAAGGAAATGAGAGATTGTGGGGTGATAGTGGCTGTAATGCCGCAGGGAGCCCTGGAGGTGCAGGCTGGTGTGGGGAGAGTAAAAGGGAAGAATGAGAGAAAATAGAGAGGAAGGGTTGTAGGCCTTCAAAATACTAGGGTATTTTTGGTTATTTTAGGGTTTTGTGAGTGAATTTTTTTTTTGTCCTCTTTTTTGTGGCTGATACCTCTTTATTTATAGAATTTTTCATATGCGAAATTCAAAATCAGCCCTCAGCTTGCACGCCTTTTTCAATTTGGTCCTTGATTTTTAATTTGTGCGATTTGACCCTGCATTAACTGTTAAATTCTCAATTTATTCAATTTTGCCCCTGTAACAAGATATTTTTGGATTTTCATCCTTTTTTATATATTTTTTTGTCTTTTTTCCAAAACATAAAAATAAATGGGTCAAAAATTGGATAGCAACAATGTTGATATAAATATATTAAAAAATGATTTTGTTTTCTTTCTATTTTTTTTAGGTTTATCATAAACAATATTTATATTTATCACAAATAAAATAGAAATTCTTAATAAATTTATAGAAATTATTATCTATAAATTTAAAACTTTGTTGTATTTTAAAGTTATGTTACATGAACTGCAAAACTATACCCAATTAATTTCCATAAAGTTATGCATCTGGCAATTATACATACTTTTATACCCAAAGTTTTTTTTCATTACCAGAAAGTTTGAAGTTGTTCTCTATGCTAACATACAAAGCTCAACGGTGAACCTTTATCAATATTAATTAGCAAAACAAAAAGAGAAAAAGAAGTTATTGTAACCTTGATGTGGATCAGCCTAAAAACACCAGCAAAAACCCATTATATTTTCAGGGGCTTGATTCGAAGTTTTGAAGGTTTTAACCAAGTTAGAATTGCAAGGACCATTGGAATATCAAGAGGAGATCCTAGTATATATTATCAATGTACAGGAGAGGTCCAATACAAACCTTATTTGGGTCATGAAGTGAGGACAACAAAGGAAACAAAAGAATTCTAATACAACTTGAAAATAACATTGATGACTATCTTTTCTTTTTGTTTCTAGGATTAAATGTCTGGATACAAGGTATAAATAAGCTTTACATCAGCTCTATAATATTTTACTCTTCTTCTCATAGCAGAACATTGATTTAATATTATGGGTTTTATTTAATTTTGTTAGCTACAACCAAATGATTATTTGGGCTTAATTAATACTTTGTTTTCAGCTGGTATTCAATGCTTGTTTGAGCTTAATTAGTATTTTATTTTTAGCTAGGATTTAAAGCTTGTTTGGATTAAGTTATGGGCTTCTAAGTTTAGGGTTTTGGATCAGTTTTGAGTAGACCTCATTTAAATCACATAAGGGGTCCATTAGGGTTAGTTTTTCAAAAATTATATAAACTCATGTAAGCTGAATTTCAACAATCATTGATTAATATTACTTCTAAAATTTTTAGTTTTGTGTATGAGAGTGATTCTTGCATTTTGTAGTTCTTAAACGAACTAAATCTGACTTATCAAAAATTAGCTAGCTTCGTAACGTCATTTTACTCATTCCAATAGTGTTGGTGTCTTGGGGCAGGTTTCATTGTGTCACACTCCTATAAAATCTATTTCGGTTTTCAAGGATCAGATTTTAGTCTTGATTGTGGGTTGCGTGACCACGTGATCATAAGGTTTGCATGAAACATTAGACTCAATAAACCAATAGTGTTAGGATGGATTTAGCTCTAATATATAATATAGTATAATTGAATTGGGAGTTGAGAGGATGATGATATTCATGATACAATGTTATTTTGAAATTGTTCGGTAGATTATTATTTTCTATTTTTTAAAGCAATTAAAGTACTTAAATGTTCTATGAACAAAAAACAATGCCTGTGGTTTTTTATGCTTTTCTGTTGTTGTTGTTGTTAAAGTTAAATCACTTGATTGCTCTTTCGTGCAAAATTGACATCTAGTGTTTACAATAATGCATCACTAGGAAACCGGTTATCTAGTTCATGCCATTTCTTGAGAGTACTCTTTATGGTCGTAACAATATGTTTCAAAACCAGATTACTTTGCAGTAAACACATTTCATAGTATTAGCAAAAATAAATCGAAAATGGTCTCAAAATAATTAATCAAAAGTTGATGGCATCAAGATTGAACTTAGAACAATAATAATAATAATAATAATACTTGTCTAAGATATGGAAGCTTGGTGACTTTGATATCAGATGACACGGTGAACTTCTTTGCTAGTCTCATTCCAGAACACCTTGAGTATCTGATCTTGGTGACAAGAGACCTGCAATCTCTTAGAGATAAAGTTACAGGCTTGAGAAGAGGTTGGTCTGATTTGAAGGCTAACAATGGTGTTGATGATTAGAACATCGCGTTTGGAGGATGGATGAAGTCCAGAGGTAAACTGCTTGAATAATCTGGAACTTGAGAGCTCTAACTGTCTCGGGTTTTAAGTGCGAAAGTGATAGCCTATTCTGTGTTTAGATGGTGAAGATTGGTGCTTTTCGGGGATGAGGTTGGGTCGAACCAAGGCTGTTAATGTGGCTTCACGGGCAGCTATATTCTGGGGTTTAAAAGAAAGAAGAAGATGAACAACAGTTGAACGAATATTAGGTTAGATGAATGCATTTTTCAATTCACCCTCTAACTTTCCAAAACCTTTCAATTAAGTCCATTTTTATGATAACTGTTTTAATTCACCTCTGGATATTTGCCATTGATGTCTCAGATTTCAGTGTGCATTACGAAATGATTATTGGATTCAAGTTTCTTCATTTTAGTTCTTAGCTGAATCTTTAAATTTCTAATACTGTTAATTTCACCCATGATTAAGTCGATTAAACTCTTAGTACTCAATGCCTATTCATTTTGGGCCCCAAACCTTTATTTCTTGCAATTTTAACTTGAATTAACTCCTAAACTTTTATTTTCATCTATTAAGTCCTTGAGTGCACTAATTAAACCAATCCAAAATTTAATTAAGTCTCTAGACTTATTAATTCCTTCAATTTTGGACAAGTTGACTTTCATTTTTTATATTTCTTTTATTTTAGTCCTTAATCAAGTCAATTAAACCCTTCCAAAATCTAATTAAATCTATGGCCTCTCTAATTCTCACAATTCCCCCATCTTCAACTTTCTTCTTTGTTATGCCTTTATATGTTAAAATTTGACAGATAAAATTTGCAACATTATCCGTGTTGGTCCTTAAACCTCCAATTTATGTAGCTTTGAACAAAGTTTTGTTCTGTTTTTCTAAAATTTTCTTAGCAAGACTCCTGATTATCAAATTATATAATGTTTTGACCTATTATGAATTAAATGCATGTTATAATTTGAAGTATTTTTTATTACTTTTTTTGAAAGAAAATATTTTTTACATGAAAAATGAGAAATTTTATGGGAAATTAAAATTGGGTCATGACAAGTTAATCAAAATCTTTTAAAAGTTCAAAAACCCTAATTGCATCTACATTAAGATCTTCATCTACATGTAAATCTTCACCTAATTAATTATGATTTATTCACATTACATCTATCATCATGCTATTATAATGATTACTATTATTATTTACAATTTTATATATGCTGGTAGAACTAGATGCAAAGGTAGCAATCCTTCTTAATATGGTCTTATAAAGAACATAAAATTCCCCGTGTGCAAACTAAGATACGTGTCTCTATGAGCCTTTTTTTTTTCCTTAGAAAATGCTTCATCACAATATTTGATTGATTAATCTTTTTGTTTTAACACTTCATGCATGAACATCTAATTTTTATCTCTACTAAAATGATTTGAAAGTATAAAAATAATAGAACTTTCAACCCCTTTATAATAATCTTTCTTATATAACCTCTTAAGTGAATCTCGATATATCAAGAAATAATCATTTATTATTTAGAAAACCTATATAAACATTGATAACAAGATTTATTAAAAATGTAATCATTCAAAATTTAACTTTGATAATAAAAAATGAACTATCGAATAACTAATTATTAGTTATATAAAATCTCAATGTTACATTAAGACATGAACAAAATAAATCAAATTAAAAAGAAGTAATGATACACAACTAATTATCTATTATTTGTTTAATCCAAACATATTTAATCCAAATTAATACCATTAATTGTTATCAATTTCACAATAAATGAATTTTCTCAAAATTTTCAACTTAACAGCAAAATTGATAAAATATGATTAACACCCTTTCACTAACCCATCATTTTCTAGAATAACACACATAAATTATAAAATCAAAGTCAATTTCATCAAATTAAAAATATTTTCAATTTTCTCTAAATTTGAAACAAACCCTTACATTCAAATCGTACTTCGATACAACGAAATTCTTTATGCCATAATTTATAAAAAAGTTCTAATAGTTGACACTAATATTTAGTTATATCATGTGTTTAACACATGAATCTAAAGACATTAATGCATTGCAAAGTTCCTTGTTAATTCATGAGAATAATAAATTGATAAGATGATTAGGAGCAAACTTTACGAGTTTTATGTATTTTTAAATTAGAAATTTAGATATAAATCAACTATATTTAACCTTAAAAATTAAATTATTTGATGAGATTTCAAGGTAAGATATAATCTAATACGGCAACCCCATCCATATTTAAGAGCAAAAAGAAAGAAGCAAACCATCTCTTCATGAACAACAATAAGATTTTGTTTCTAAATCTTTTCTGCATCGTTTCATTCTACCTAGCTATGTTAATTAATCACAAAAATAACATTCACTAAGCCTACAAAATAATACATAGAATACCTGTCTGAAGGAACTTGACTTGCCATATATTCTATTGAAAAACTGCACCGTTTTTCTTTTCTCTCAGCAAAACATTGTATTCTACAGAAGAAAATGCCAGGCCTGTGGCATCTGTGTCTGATTCTGACTTCTCTAAGCATTGGTCTTGATGATCTGAGTTAGATCTTGAACCTTCTTCGTAGCATGTACCAACTTTTCTTGCAAATACCGACAATTTTCCATCCCTTTTGAATCCTACTCTTGGGTTCAATAGCTCTTTCCTTTGCCTGCGTCTCGAAATCCCCCATTTGAGCTTTGTAACGAGGTTTCTTGAAATTGTAGAGGAGGAGGATGAGGAAGAAGAAGGTGTGCTTTCTTATGATTCTCATCCTGACCTCCTATTTTTACACTGTCATTAGATCCACTCTGTAGTGACTAACTAACTTTAATTTTGATCCAAATTACTTCACCAGATGTACTAGATGCTGTAATGATTAATAATTAGTTGAGCTGTTGAGGGTCTGGCTGTCTCCTCCTCCCTTATTAGTGGCTTTAATGAAACGATTTATTTTTAGCATATTTATGTTGGCCTGTCATTGCTTACCAAAATTAGCTAAGTACCTTCATGTCTTCAATGTTTATTATTCTATATTTAGTGTCTGAATGAGAGTGTGGTTGCAATTGTTTTTTAAAGTATTTTTCATTTAGAAATATATTAAAATGATATTTTTTTATATTTTTAAAATATATTTTTAACATCAGCACATAAAAATGATTTAAAAACACTAAAAAATTAAATTTAAAGTAAAAAATGAAAATAATATATATAGATTTCTTTAATGAATAATTTCATTTTCTTTCTAATACTTTGTGTTTGTTAATGGGAGCAAAGTAGAGGCATCTAATTGTCATTTGTTAGTTCTAGATTTCACTGGTTAAAAAGAAGTGGGATGGGAATAATAAAGCGCTAGTGGGTAAGAAAAAGACACTAAGAAAATATTTGACTGTATTAAAAAAAAAAACAGTAGAATTTAATAATTTATCCGATTTTTGCATTAGAACTTTGTTCTCAATCCCTCCACTTTGTTACGAAAACTACATTAAAAAATTTATTATTTAAAAAATAGAAACTATTCAGAAATGTGGTTGAAATATTCGAAAGTATAGTTGAAATTGTTTTTGAAAGTATTTTTCATTCAGAAATATATTATAATAATATTTTTATATTTTTTAAGTCAACACATCAAAATGATCTAAGAACAGTAAAAAAATTAATTTAAAATAAATAAAATCTTAATTTAAAAAAAAAAAATATTTGAAATGTAATGCTAAATAAAAATACTTGATAACAAAAGTGGTAATTCCTTTCCTTTTTATATGATTTAAAAAAAAAAACTTGAAATTAAAATTATTGATAAATCTGAGGTGTACTTGAATGGAGGGCTATGCATGGTCAATGTTCAATGAGCGTACGAAGTCTCGAGTGACCAAAATTGATGTAAAAGGCTATGTGATCGATTTCTAAACCAAATGCTATGAATTTATATTGCCCTTTGTATGATGGGCAAATGTAAATCATGTAAATCATAAGATTACAAAATTATCTAAGATTTTAAAATGTAAAATATTATCAATATATTTTTTATTTAAAATTTTTCTAAGTGTTGTAGGAAATTATTTGAAAACACTTCGAGAATTTTTCGTGCAAAAATATATTTTTGTAATATATTATTTAAATTAGAGAGAGATTCATAATTGTTTTTTACTTTTGATTTGTTAGTATAATTTCAAGAGGATCATGTAATTTACCATTATTTAACTCGTTGAATGTTATAGAATGATTCTCTCAAACACAAAACTAGATTCATTCCCATTAATTATAAATACCAAAATGTTAATAAATATTGATTTTCAATAAAATAATTAATTATAAAATTAATTTCATCCCTTTTTCATTTTTTTTAGTGTATGTCAATTTTACGAAATTCTTTTGTTACTCGAAGTTCTTGCACACAAATATTTTAAAATTATTTTTTTTTGGTTTATATCTCTCATATTATTCACCAGAGTATGAGTAGTTCTCTTGCTTGTTAAACCTGCAACTTATATCATACCAACACAATAACTTTAACGAGCTGCATAAAATAAGTAGGGTTTGAGAATGAAATTGAAAAAATATAATTTCATAAATTATCTAAATAAAATAAATAATAATCAAAATAATCAAATCTAAAATTTTTTAAAAATAAAAGGTGAATAAATTAAAATAATAATAATTAACATTTCATAAATTATTTAAATAAAATAAGTCATATTATTCACCAGAGTATGAGTAGTTCTCTTGCTTGTTAAACCTGCAACTTATATCATACCAACACAATAACTTTAACGAGCTGCATAAAATAAGTAGGGTTTGAAAATACAAGTGATGCCTCTAATGGTTCTAGAAGTAAGGTCCCCTGTCTATATTTTCATATGAATTATGAAATGCCTCTGGTTATGTCTAAGATGAAGAATGAAGTGGCACCCCTAATCATGGATGACTCTCTTTGCATGGATTAGGCCTATCTCATGGGCGAATGAGATGCAATTATTCGTATAAATGGTGCAGCGAAAGTATTATACCTGCCTATATATTTCATTATGGATTGCTACAATGTTCTTTCTGTTTACAATGCTTTTTTTATATATATTATTTTTTTTCTCTTTTTTCCTTAAAGTTCATTTCCAGTTATATTTTTTATTTTACTTTTTTGTCACTTATATTTTTTTTTGCTTTTTATTATTGAGTTTCTAGGTCAGCTTAAGTGCACCACGATTAATCACTAAACCCCAAAAAATTTTGATAACCAGAATATCCAGGTTAACTTATACACACCACGATTAATCCCTAGATCCTTTTTTCTTTGCTACAGTGTTTTCCTGCTGGTACTTTTTTTTTCCTGTTTTTTTCTTCTAATTGTTTTTATTCACTTATATATTTTTTTATAACCAGACTCTTCAGGCCAATTTCAGCATATCACAACTAATTCCTGGACCAAATTTTTTTTAAGCAATACGGATTGCTATAGTGATTTCTCGCCTATGCTTTTTTGTTTTTTGCTTTTTTCAATTATATATTTTTTAATAATTGTGGTCTCCGAGCCACCTTAAGCTTTTTTTTTGTTCTTTTTTTTATTTATATATTTTTTTTAAAACCAGGATCTTCAGGTCAGCGTAAGCGCACCACAACTAATCCTTAAAATTAATTATTTTTGATAACCGAGGTATCTAGGTCATCTTGTACGCACCACAACTAATCCCAGAACTAATTTATTTTATTTTTTGCCTTATATTTTTTTGTTCACTTATTTTTTTTATAACCTAAGTCTCCGAACCAGCTTAAGCTCACTCTAACTAATTCTAGGACCAAATTTTTTTTAAAAACAATATGGATTTCTACAATTTTTTCTTGCTTATATTTTTTTTTCACTTATACATTATTTTTTATAACTGGAGTCTCTGGGCCAACTTAAGCTTTTGTTTTTTTTTATTTTATTTCACTTATACTTTTTTTTATATATCTGAGGTCTCTTGGCTAACTTAAGTGCACCACGACTAATACCCGGACTAAATTTTTTTTTTATAACCGGGGTGCCCAGACTAGCTTGTGCGCACTATGACTAATCCCCAAACCCTCTTTTTTTATAGCCAAGGTGTCCATGTCAGTTGATGCGCACCACGAGTTTTATAAGTATGTATATACTCCATATAAGATAAATTCAAGAGTTGGCTATACAGGTGTATTGGTAATTTAACATTTTTAATTATATTTCTTGCAACAGTATTATGGGCACATCTTTGGGCGTGCCGTCAATTTCTGAGTTTACACATATTTTGGACAATGCTCGGCGTCAAATAATGTCTAAAAATATATATTATTTTTATATATATTCATTTTATTATGTAAAATATATTTAAAATAATGTCAATAATGTCATCATATCAGAGGTATTGTCAAGTGTTTTCATTTATGTACACAGTATAATAATCATAATACCCTCAAATGAGACAAAATCAAGAATTTTCAGTGGGGATGTCTCGGTGATTTCATATTTTTAGTACACAGTAAAATAACCTTTGTAGCCTCAAATAAGACAAAATAGAAGAGTTACATAAGGGGTGTTTCAAGTATTTCATGTTTAACTATACATACATAAGACATAGTTTCACTCTCATTTTACACCACCAAAGTTAGATTTACTATATTTTTTAACTCAAGTTGCATTTCATATAAATAAAAATAACAATAAAAAATAAAAATCTAAAATAAGAGCCGAGATGTATACATTAAAATTAAAAACTATCTTAAAATAACAAAAAAAAATCAAGGAATCATAACTAAACCAAAAAATAAAAGAATAAAAACCGAAATCCCAAACAAGAAATTATATATTTTAAAACTAAATAAAAATAATTTTAATCCCTGTGACAGAGCACGGGTTTATGGCTCGTATCATATAATGTACTAGCCTTTTGATCTCTTACCCTCTTACTAGAATTCGTTTGTTATTTATTTTGGCAAATGTTTTTGAAAAAAAAATTAAAAAAATTATTTTTATTTTAAATTAGAAAATAGTGTTTTTAGATTAATTTCATGTGTTGATATTAAAAATAATTTTTTTTAAAATCATTTTATACATTTTTGAATGAAAAAAACACTAATAAAAGCACCCTTAATCCATATTATCTTACATTATCTTACAGATTATTTGACATTATCCCTTGACGTGTACGTGTCATCCTCAAGCAAACATTTATTTGTCCTTTAGTATCATACATAATAAATATTTGGCAACATCATAACTTAACATCATAACATCCTTTGAACCCAAACGAGCTTTAAAACCAATTTGCTACACCCTCTACTTCATGTAGATGTTAAAATATACAATTTGTAACAACTCAACACTTTGCAACGAGATGTTTGGATTTAACCTAGCTAATTTACACACACATGAGATTCTATCAAGGTCTAACCCATGTTTCAAAACTTGGATGAACTCAAAACAATCATTTCTACTTAAAATTATTAAACATATTTTTACTTGATATGTTTCAAAACTTGTAAAGTATGGGACGTCACCATGGATTTTATTAAAAGGTTACCTCCATTTAACAACAAAAACATTACTTTTGTGATGATAGAGATCCTATTTTCATAAGTCACTTTTAGCATGAATTCTTCAAAATGTTAGGTACAAAGTTGCACATGAGCTCCACCTATTATCCCCAAATCAACGGGCAATCTGAGGTGGTTAAAAGTGTGTGGAGCATTATCTTCGATGTTTTTTCTCTTAACAACCTCAAAAATGGAATTATTTTCTTTTATGGACAAAATTTTGATACAATGACACCTTTTCAAGCTCTCTATAGGACACTAGCAATGAGTATTCTGAATTATCAAATTGGAGTCTCTTTTGTGAATGAGGTGGACTAGACAATGGTATCTCACAATACTATTTTACAACAGCTCAAAATAAATTTACATGCAGTTGTTAAGCGAATGAAACAATTGGTTGATTAAAAAAGAAGGGGCATGGACTTTCAAGTCAGTGATTTGGTCTTCCTAAAACTCCATCCTTATCGCCAATAAACTTGTCAAGAAAACCATTTCATAAGTTGTCTAGTCACTTTTATAGTCCATACCAAATTAAAGGAAAGGTGAGAAAGGTAGCTAAAAACTCAAATTGCGTACAAGTGCTCAACTTTACCTTGCTTTTCATGTTTCACTACTTAAGAAGCAAATAGGAGAGTCCAATACCTCTAACGCTGAGTTATTGCCCATAAATAATGATGGTGTGATTATTATGGAGCCTAAAGCTATTATAGATACTTGGTAAGCGAGGAAAGCGTCCGGTTTTGTTGGAAAAAACCTTGTCTAGTGTAAGAGTCTTCCAAAAGAAGATGCAAGCGAGACAAATATATGAACCTAAAACTTGATTCAAGGTTCTGCTTCAAAATAAGGGCAATGATAAACACCAAAGATCAAAGAGAGTGCCTATTAAGAATCCAAAATGCAGGGGTTAAGCAGGGATTAGTTGCAAGAGACATCAATATAAACCTAGAGATTATGACTTATGATTTGCATTAGTTGTTATTTTGCCTCGGAACTTGTCAATAAGTTAAAAAGAATAATTCCATTAGTGATGGCTATTTTATTGGCAAGTAGTCATTCCACTCCTTTTGCTAAAGGAAGTAGTAAAGTCTTTTTATTTTTTTGTATTTAAACTCTAATTTCCAGTAAACAAGGAATAAGATGAATTACAAAGTTTATTCTCATAACAAGTAAAGTATATTTTACACTTTTCTTTAAATGACTTTGCTTTAAATGACTTTGATTGGGACGTATGAAAGCATTTTATCAATGTACTTACATATATATCTTTATTAAATGAAATTTCCACTTATTATTTCCTTCATGGCTGAATCTTACACCATATAATTCCTTTAATTCAATTTTTAATTTTTTTTCTTGAAATCATTTTTTTTTTTCATTTTTCTAGGATAACAAATCACACTTATTACATTTGTTGATTGTTAAACATCATTTGTTATATTTCATTATTAAGAAGATAACTTTAAAGTTTATCCATTTATGTTTGTTTTCACTATCACATGCATTTTCACACCATTAACACATTATTATACAAGGTTCATTCCTCTTTTTTTTCATCTTCTTGGCTGAAACCTAAATTATCATTATTAAGTGTTTTTTTTCTAATTTTAGTTTTTAGTTAACAAGTTTCCAAATTAATATGAAATTATGTATTTTCCTAACACGTAGTCATAACATGAATTTAAGTTTCTAAATAACTTAATTCACAACGAGTAAGATAAAAATTCTTCAAAAACAAAACATGTCAGCAAACACAATAATTATGTTGAAATAATGTTTATTTCTCAACATGTTTAAACAACATTTACATTTAATAATATCTCCTTTGTTTTCTTTTCATTTATGTTGAAACTTGGATCCTTTTCTCTTTAGATATTATCTTACTAAATCTTTCACACTTTCACATGTTTCCATAAATTAACACCTTAACATGAAAAACTTACTTCTATATCTCAATAACACAATCAAAAACACTTATTTTTACTCCATTACAAATAAGCTTATCAACATATCAAGTTCAACTTTTCATTATTTTTATTTAAAAAAAAAAAAACATCAACCTCAACATATACATACACAGTAAACATAAAAATTTAAATTGGAAAGCTCCCTCACAATCTATACAAGCTATAATTATTTTTATACACTAAGACATACACAATGTATTTGTTTTATACATTCAATTTCAGCATATGTTTTATGTATAAATTGTTTGAGCACATGTTATTTCAACATGCATATAATAAAATCAAATTGGAGAATTCCTCCCCACAATCAACTTTTTGGTTAGCACATACATGGCCTTAGAACCCATTTGTTTTCATTAATTTCTTAAAATTCTCAACATATTCTATGTCTAATTTGCCTCTATTACTCACCTTTATCAAAAAAATTGAACTAAAATTTGCTCGTTAACATTCTTCCAACACCCCTATTTGATGTCTAAATTGGTTCTCTCTCTACTAATTTAATTTTAAAACCACTAATTTCTTCAATCTTCAATGTTGTCCCTCTCTGCCTCTTCAAGACTACCTCTTAAGGTTGTCTTTTTATAATTTTTCTGCATTCTTATATCTCTTTTTTCACTCTCCATTTAAGAGTTGTTTCTCTCATTTAATTTTATGTTTTTGAAGAAAGGTGAGAGTGGCTTAGAGAGAAAGTTGAAAACAAATAAAAACTCTTTCCTTCTCATTTTATCGGCCTCTATGTAAAAAAATAGGTAAACTTCTTTCCTTTATATATATATATATATATATATATATATATATATATATATATATATATATATATATATTAAGATCCTTATATTTACATGTATTTCACATTTAGTCCCTCGCTCGTTTATAAACTACTTTGTCTCCCTCCCATTTCTTTCATGTTTCTTTTAAGTTATAATAACTGGTGTCATATTAAATGCTTTCTTCGATACTTAATTTCCATACTAATGAGACTACCTTTCAAGCATTTATTATTTTAATTCTTTTAATCTTATGATTTTTTTCAAGGGGTTTACAATTTGTATTTGATATGCATCTAGTCAAACCGAATCAAATTAAAGTTTTTTTTTACATATTTAAAGTTTAAAAATGAATATCATATGAACGATTTAAAAATATAATATTATGTCATTAATTATTATTAGTTATTTATTCTTGATCATTAGTGATTAGTACAATTGTATATATAAATCATTCAATTTCTATTTTAAGTTCAGGACTTGTTTGAGAGTGGTTGATGTTGTTTTTTAAGTGTCTGTTTATTTATAAATAGATTAAAAAATATATTTTTTTTATTTTATTTTTGGCAACATTACATCAAAATGATATGAAAATATTAGAAATATAATTTAAAATAAAAAATAAAAAAATATTTTTAAAACGGACCACCAAATAAAACTTTAATATATTTATATAAGTTTAATAGTTGATGTGTTCTTTTAAAAACACATAATAAAGGAACATTTAAGAAATAATAAGTACAACATTTCAATGGTAGATTGAATCCATAAATTTTACAAGTTTGAAGTAAAATATTATAATAATTAGGATTATATAAAGAAAAATATTTTTTGTTATTCATAAAATAAAATGTAGCTAATATATGAAGGTTGGATAATTACGATGGTATTATAGATTTATAATAAAACAAGTTAATTTTTATAAGTAAATATAATCAATAATTATTCATGCTTTTTTTTACTTTTATTTTCTTTTATGGCCTCCGATATCTATAAAATGCTTCATTATTTGAGAATATGATGACATTGGTTTCAGTTAACCAAAAACAAATGAAAACACTTTCCAGCTTCCTGATTGAGCAGTTGACTCCAACATTAGAACTCAAATAATCAACATCCGAAGGCCACGTGTCCCGGAAACAAATCCTACCCTCTCTTCAACACATCCTTGAAGAAAAAAGTCAAAACTATAAAACCCCGTATGACTGCCAGAATTCATATCTACCAGTCTTTTTTTGAAAACGGTAGACTGATTGGTGTGTGAGTTCCAGCAACTCACTATCATCATCATCTCTCATGGACTCTCTTCTTCAAATTCTCCAAGGTTTGCTCCAATTTCTCTCTCTAGGGCTTACTCAGAGTTTCCAGTTTATCTCCAATTAACCATTTTTTCTCTCCCTCTTTACTTCTTAGAATGGCACAGCCGGATGAAATTTCTGGTTCTTCTAGAGGTCATTCCGCTGCTGCTGCATCATCATCTTCAAATCATACTTATTCTCCAGTCCGCGAAGAACATGATCATGATCATGATCATTGGTCACGTCAACTCGGATTTAGACAGCAAGAGATAGAGCAGCCGCAACAGCAGGAATACACTGACATTTCTAATAGAGGGGATTATTTCGGGTTTAATGATTTAGCTGCTGTTAGAGATGACACGTGGTCTTGTGTCGTCGTGGTTCTCACGTTCTGGTTCTTCGGTTTGTATTTAGCTATTCAAATTTCTATAGAATTAGTTCTGTTTATTTTATTTCTTTCCCTAATTTTGATTGTCGAAAATTAGATTAAATCTTTAATTTTTTTGTGTTAAATGCGGCTGTTGGTTTTAATTTCTGATAATTAATTGTTTATTTGACAGTGTCGATGACTATGATTTTGGGAGTATATGGTGCAATGAGGCTAACCCTGGGACCGAAATGCTCGGTTCTTTTACAACCTAATCCCATATTTGTGCAGTCTATTAAGGTAAATTCGTGATTTTATTTATATTTATTGTAAGTTGTACCGAAGGCCAAATGGTTTGGATGGTTTTTGTTATGGATTTAAGAGAGGGTCTCGAACTTGATATGGTGTTTTGTTTGATAGATTTCGGTTGGTTTTCTCTAGGTGGAACAGTTGTATGATACTAATCCGGGGCTGATATTATATGGTTTATACACATCTCCTCAGCTTGATGTTGTTGAGACCTGGAATAGAACTCTTAATTTCTCTGTTTCGGCAGATTCTCACAAGGCAAGTGTTGTTTTATGGGAAATGGTGTCATGCTTTGAATTGACTTTGGTGCTTGTGGGTATTCTTATGCATATTTTGTTTTTGTTCTCTAGGACTTCATGTATTTTCTGAATGAGGGGTCTCAAATAAATATTTCATACAGGGTGAACTCCCCGAGCTATTCCGTTTTCCTTATAATTGCACAAGGTATACTTAGTAGCTGTCTAGTTGATATCTTTTGTGTTTTTTCTGGAAATCATATATGCTTGCTTCTAGGTTTAAATATAACAAAACCATGAATTGGGAATTAGTTATTTTGCTTTGTCGGCTATAAAATTGGATTTTGAGTTTTATTTCCATGTGATTCTGAATCTGGATAAACTGCAGGGAGTGAAAGCCTTTATCAATGGCTTGAGAATCCAACTCGTCCAAACACCACTTTATCATGGAATGTCATTCAAGGTAGATAAGTGTTGAGATTTTGATGTTTTCTTCATATAATTACGTTAACTGTTGTGCATTTTTCCTCTCACAGGAAGTGGTTATGTCCAGCAGAGTATATTCACATCAGCAAGCTACTATATTGCAGTGGGTAACTTGAACTCAGAGGAAGTTGAGGTAAGTTGCAGACTAGCTACCTGGTTTTTTATCATCAATTGATCTCCTGTTCTAGGAATGATTTGCTAGCAATTAATAAAGATCTAATCCAAGAATATCTTATTGCTTCAATTACCAACCAAAGATAGAAAGTCCATTGTTTGTGTAGTTCTCTGGCTTCCTAAACATGATATTTAGTGTCATTGATGAACGAAAAGACATAGTGAAATTTTAGGACCATGCCTCTCCTTGTTTCATGCATTATAGTTGCTGAAGTATTTTCCATTGAACAATATGCAGATAACCTCATGCACCTTATCATTGTGATATTTTCTACCTTTGCTGATAAGTACAGAATATGAAATTTTTCTCTTGCAACTGGTGCTTGAACCATATAGATTTTTCATTTGATTCACTAACAATAGAATATAAGAATCAGTGTGGTTGGTATTTAGCTAATGTTACCTTCTGATACATGAATTATGCCACCAACAGTGAAAGAGTAGCTTATTTTTCTTTGCAATTGTTTTTCCGTCTCATGACAAGATGCTGCTTTTGAGATGAGCTGGGCAACTGGATACTTTTTTCTTCCTGAATTTACCTTTATTTTTCCAGTATGGGTTATATCTTTCACCAATACAATTTTCCTGTTCTATTTTATGCTGTCTGTCTACAATCTTTCTACTTTGAAATATTGGAGTGCATTCATATTCTTATTCTTGTCAACCTAAATTGAAACTTGTTGAAAAGACTAACCTTTTAGGCAAAACACGAAAAGTAGTTTGTGGTTTTAGCCATTGACAGTTCTTTTCTTCTTGTTTTTTTTTTCTTTCAAGTGGTTTTCTTTGTTCCTTTAGCTTGGAAACAATATGCCAAAAACATGTCTAATTATACTAAACTCTTTCTTGCCACATTATCGACCAGCTAATGGTATTGAGCTTCTGCTAGTGGAGCAACCCACATGACAAGTGAAAATAAATAATAATCCGAGACTGAGGTGCCATTAAATAAGCTGAAACCACAAGTCACTTCTTACATCATCCTAATTTCTAGAGCTGATATGGTGATGATAGATGAAGATCATTTGGGTTTTTTTTTTTTTTTTAATATTCGTTATTTATTTTAGATTTCAATCCATGCTTGTTTTATGTTGAAGATGCGTTAATGCAATTTTTCTTTAAACCCAGAACATTCTTAAGATGTATGTTCAAATCCCATTAAAAATTTGATCCAATTTCCTGTGTGTGCAATATAATAGGAGTGAAATATCTTTGTGTTCATCTTATTACTTCATCTTGTTTTTTGCTTGTGTTGATTGTGAAATGTTCTTGTGTCCCTCCTGGATGGCTACTTGTGTTTATTTACTTCGATGTCTTTTCTTAAACAGGTCCAATTAACCCTGAGAGTAAGATCTTTCATGTACAATACCAGTGATGCTTACTACAAGTGTACTTTTACTGATAGCAAGTGTAGTTTGAGCATTTTGTTTCCCAATGGAAATGCGGCTGTCTTAGACTCTCTTGGTCCAGAAGAGGTAAATCTCTAGATCCTCATTCCCACTCCCCTGTTTAAATGTAAGGCCATCATATAAACTTAAGAACTAAGTTGAGTGGAGGAGGAAAAAAGATTTTTTAAAGTACCTGTAAATGTTACTTTGGAGATTCCATATCTTTGAAGGCCAGCTGATCTGTAGTCTTTAGAACAGAAGATTCTCAACCTTTGTTATCCTTTCTTTTTTTCTTGCTTCAGGGTTCATACAGTGAAGAATGGAATGTCAAAGTCTCCTATGGGCCAAGATGGGCCACGTATATTTTTGGCATAGGTATGCTCTTCTGTTTCTTCTTTTTTAATTTGACTTGTGGATGTCTTATGTTTTTCTACCTGTAGGTGGAATGACTGTTATCATGATGGCTGCTTTCAACTTCTTGAACAAGTTTCAATGTGTTCGTGAAGATGGAACTAGACTTCAGTTTGGAGAGATGGACCCTGGGAGAGCTCCCTTGCTTTCACGTAAAGATGATGACCTTGCAAGTTGGGGCTCATCTTATGATTCTGCCTCAAATGATGAAGAGGGTCTTGAAGATTTTCTTGCTTCAAGTTCACTTGAAGGGAAATCAAGAGATGGTGAAAATGGCAATAATACCCGTCGTCTCTGTGCAATCTGCTTTGATGCTCCCAGGGACTGTTTCTTCCTCCCATGCGGGCACTGTGTTGCTTGTTTTGCATGTGGGACTCGGTAATTGCTCTCCACCTATACATTTGGATTATTTTTACTCATCTTGAAACAGCACTATGTTGGACCTTGTGACAAATTTAGGTGGGAAAACAGAGGCTGATGAATGCATCAGTGCTTCCCTCATTCTGTGAGGGCATGCCCTGCCTAACCCTAGAACATGTTTTAGACTTCATTGGCACTTGGCATGTAGATGGTATATCAAACTGAAGAAAACAGTATAATATGCTCATGTTTATAGAGTATTTACAATGCAACAAGTCCATGCCCCTTTTGCGTTGTGTAATATTGTTGTTTTAAATTGCAGTCAGAATGTCACTGGCTAATGTGGTAGTGGCCAAGATAACCCATTACTTGATGAGTTGTAACACATCAGTACTCTAAAAGTTTCGCACACATGTCATGGTTATACTCAACAATTAAAACCACCTCTAAGGTTAATGAGGTTAAGGGAGACTGAGGTACCACTTCAGTGGTTTAGCTGATCTTTAGAAGAAGTTCTAGTGTTTTCAAATATCATCGGTGATTAATAAAAATGTAAATTGCTGGTGTTATTTAGCATAGTCTTACTTCCGACTTAACTCTTTTAGGCATGGTTTACATGTCAGAGTTGGGATGAAGAAAATTTGGTCGCTGCTATCCTGATTGTATTTGCCACTGCAAGCGTGTTCTTTTTCTTCCATAATAACCATCCTGACCGATGCCAATTTATATGTTTAAATTTAATCTTTGCAGGATAGCAGAAGCTGATGGTACTTGCCCTATATGCCGTAGGAATATGAGGAAAGTGAGGAAGATTTTTACAGTTTAGGCAACATGAAGCTATTCAAAACACTCGCAGATCCTGTAATAACTTGCAACATGGATAAGTTGCATCTAAACCATTGCTTTTCATGCCCATGAGATACTATTTGATTGTATAGCATTAGATTTAAATCATTGATGGAGAGCTGTATGAGCATGATCTTTAAAGTGGAAGACCATGCCTCGTGTTTTTTGCTCTGGCTTTCCACCATGTAATACTATCTCTTTGTAAGCGTAGAGCACATATACATGGGACCCATTTTTATTCAAAGGTTTAAGGCAACAGGTTGTCCTGTCTTTTTTCATATTTGATCTCTGAGAGCCTCGTAGAGCCTCATTATATGGTAAAGAGTTAATGTCTGGTTTTGTTGCCACCAAAGGAGCTGATCAACAGAATGATTTTGTTTTCCATAGGTTAATTTACTATTTTTAGAGATACAAGATATCAACATAATCTTCTTATACCTGGTGAAACTAGGGAGTTAAGAGACTGAAAATTATTGCTCATGTTAACATCATGAGTCTGTTTGACATTACATTCAAAAAACAATTTTAAAAAAAATTGATTCATTTAATTTTATTTTAAATTAATTTTTTAAACAGGTCCTGTATATTATCTGCTGGAAAATGCTTATTGGCTTTAAGGATGTTTGGTTATTTTAGGGGAAAAAAGACAATATCATAAACTTTGAGTCGGATTGGTATTGCTTTAGTGATGAAGATCAGTCACGCTTATTTCTTAAAAAAAAGGAGAATTTTTAGCATTTAAAAAAAATCTAGTCTACAAAAGAAAACTTAAAAGTCAGCAATATTCAAGATCAAATAAATTTTATTTATCTTATTATTATATTGTTGCTACTTAAAATTTTTATTTTAAATTTGTATTTTGTGTTTTAAGGTTAATAAACATCAATAGAGCTTAGATACTTAGGAATTTGGATATGATTATAAATGAGTTTTATACAAGTTCATATTTGTAGGAATTCTAGGATTTAGTTTAAGTTAAAAACATATATATATATATATATATATATATATATATATATATATATATATATATATATATATCCTAGTTTCAAATAATGTTTTTTGTTTAATGATATTTAGATTACGGCTGTAGTTTTGTATGCTTGTGAGGGTGAAAAATCTATCTTTTTTAGTTCTCTAAAGGACTAAAAACAATTTATTAAGGTCCAACCGACTTTGTGATGTCAATTCATATTTCTCATTTATGAATTGTTATTCATTGGGTGTGGGTTCGAATCTACAAGTGTTGGTGTCTAAATACAAGCTATATTTGTTTATTAAACCTGATTTAATTTTTCCAGAATTGATATCTTTACGTGTAGGTTGCTTGACCATATTTTCAAGAAAATTCACATCATGTAGCTTCTGTTTTCTCAACTACAAATAAAAAAATATTTAATTAGCCATTTACCTTCTTTTTTTTTTATTAAATCTCATACATAATTTTAATTTTGTAGAAGTTAAATACATGAAGACCTATTTTTTATTTATTTGCATATAAAAATCTATTTTACAACAAATTTAACTAAATCTATTTTTTTTTAATAATCACAACTATTAATATTTTTTTAAAAAAAAAAGAATTAACACAAAACACAATAATGGTGAAAATATCAAGCACACACGTCATCTAGCAATTTTACAGTACATCTATCAACACTAGAATAGTTCCACTCATGTATAATTAAGGGTTGTTTGTCATTTTGTTTGATTGTTTTTTATTTAAAATTATTTTTTTAATATTAAAGATGGTACTAATATGAAAAATATTTTTTTAAAAATAATATATATATATATATATATATATATGTATGTATGTATGTATGTATGTATGTATGTATTATTTTAATATATTTCTAATAAAAAAATTTTAAAAAATAGCTATTACATTTTGAAACAATCTCCAATAGATGGAAGGTTTCAACACAAAAATCATCTAGGAAATGATATAATAATAAAAGCTTATAATAATTACTAAAAATTTATATAATTATTAATTTTAAAGTTCATAAAATAAATTAAAATATATATAAATGGACTCAAATATCTATATTAATAGAAAAAAGTCGCAACACAAAAGATGATTATTATCAATGATGGTGGAGCTAGAAAATTTACTATGAAGTGACAATGGAAATATCAAGATTGAAAATAAAAGAAAGAAAAGATCCAAGAGACTAATCTCTTAAGATAAATTCGTCGATCTCATCCAAAACTGAAAAAGGTAAACAAAGATTCGCTTGGTCTTTGACAATGAAAGCGAGACGCACAGAGAGAGTAAACGACAGTCACGGACACCTTTTTTTCAAGATTGGAAACGAGAGGCCGCCATCCTCTTCTCTTTACCGTCCACTTGAAGGCGACCTTATCCCCTCCGGATTACGATGCAAATATTTCATTCCTTTGGTCCGTCCATCCATCCATCGAGTAGTAAACCAGCGGGTGTCATGACTATGACTGTCCACAATGTGAAAATAGTGGAAAACAAGATGGATTTAGCAAAGATTCCACTGTTCATTATATCATATTATGTGTGTGTGTATATATATATATATAGTAATCACTAAGGTTCATCTACTCGCATTACAAGTTCAGTTAAGTTTTCTATAACTTAAAATAAATTTTAGATATTTTTAGAGGAAAAATATTAAATTATATGAGGAAATTGACTTGACATGACCTTATTAAATTTTTTTATCTGAAAACAACTCAAACAGCTTATAAAAATATAGTTTGGCACACCAAAGTCAACAAGATTTTTTTAATATTAAAATAATAATATATTAGATTGAACGAGATTAACTATGGTCAATATATTAAATTTATAATTTAGATTATAAGATTATGATAATTTTATAAAAATTATTATTATTATTATTATTATTATTTATATAAAAAAAATACTCCTAGTGAAGTTACTATGCCCAATACACACTTTATTATATATTATAGAAGTATAATTACTATATTGCACTGCCATTAAATCTTTTGGT
Source organism: Salix dunnii (assembly GCA_015731905.1). Classification (NCBI taxonomy): domain Eukaryota; kingdom Viridiplantae; phylum Streptophyta; class Magnoliopsida; order Malpighiales; family Salicaceae; genus Salix; species Salix dunnii. Next base: position 12,559,036 of record CM027674.1, read on the forward strand.
TGTGATTTAAAGGCAAGTTAATGTTTTCACCATGCTATAAATATTTTTTTTGTTGGTTGTGTGCAGTGATTTTTGTAATTATATTTTTATATATATAGTAAAATTATTTATTTAACCCATTAATAAAATAATGTGATGCTTTCTGCTTAAAATGTACTTTTGTATTCTTATTTCTTATAGAATAGTATAATTATTTTGATATATTTAGAGACAAAATCAATTAAACTCTTGTTTAAATTTTTTTTTGTGACATTTTACTTTATTTTAATTGTAGATTTCAAGAATGCCAAGGGGCACTATTGTAAATTGTATTTTAAAAAATATATTAAAAATATATATATTACACACGCTCAAACATGTAGGTGGCCTTTGCATTGTCTGACAGCACGTAAGGGGTTGTACAGCCACAACTTGCAACAGTTTACTATCAACAGCCATATCTTTTACCCCTTCTCTCTCTTATCACCTAGATTTTCATGTCAATCCCTTAAAAATCTAAGAACAACCATTTAGTTTGTTGCTTTTTCAAATTTAGTCCATTTTTTTTATTATTATGTTTTTTTTTTATCTTGAATAATCTATAAATCTATGTGCCTTTTAAATTTCACCCCTCTTAATCTTTTTTATCTTTCGAATTTGACCACTACTCTTTTGGTTGCTATTTTTTTTTTTAGTTATTTCTGTTAAACTTATTTTGTTTTGTAAATTCTCTCATTTCCTTTTTATTTTTCCTATTGAATTTAATCCTTATTCTTTTATTACTATTTTTTAAAATCTTTTACATGTTTTTATTTGGGATCATATTTAAATTGGTTTTCTTTTATAATTTTATCCTCATTTATTTTACTTTTCTATCAAATTTAAATATTTTTCTTTGCTCTAAAAAGTTTCTTTCAATTGGCTCATAATCAACTTATTAACTAGACCTAAAAATTAATATTGTTTAATAGTTTGTGATTTTTTAAGATTTTACTAGGTTTAGGATTTTTGCCCGGATTTATTTGGTTTTTATATATATCTTTCAATTTTACTCTTTTATGATTTTTTAATCTTTAAAATTTGACAGTCATTTATTTTATTTGGGATCATTTTAGAATTGTTTCATTAAACTACTTCGTCCTTAAATTTTGTTTTTTTCATCAAATTGTATTCTTATTCTTTTTTTTGTTTTGTTTTTTTAAGGGTTTTTTTATTACTTTTTTATTCTTGATCCCATCTTTGAAATTAAAATTGTGTGAAAATTAAGCTTTTTGATTGAGTCTAAGTCAAATATATAACTTTTAATCACTATAGCAAGTTTAAGATATTTATCGAGTTTGCTCATTTTTCTCTTTTCTGAAATCATGTTTTCTTATTTATTTTTAATTTATTTTTAACTTTTTTGTTATTTTTTTTCAATTTGATTCTATTGGATTTACACCCTACACTTGATTTTCTATTTCATCTCTACCATTTTTTTATTTATAAAAAATCTATCATATTACAAATTATTTTTTATTTCACCCCTGTGATTTTTTTAATCTTTCAAGTTGTTTCTAATTCTTTTAATTACAATTTAATTTGTTTGACATTATTTTTCAAAATTCATCCTTAATGGTTTTTTTTTCTGTGAAATTACATTCTTTTTTTTGTTACTCTTATTTTTTTTTTTGACAAGTTTTTTTATTAATATATTTTTTATTTTATCTTTTAAAAATAAATTTGTTGAGAGTTCAGTTTCTTGATTGAACCCAAGCCCAAAAATTCTCAAGTTGCATGTTTTAAAGATTAGACTAGATGTAAGAGCTTCACCCATGTTCACTTGTTTTTCTTCTTTTCTTCTGTTTTATTTTCTTAATTTTTGGGTTTGCTTATATTGAGTTACATTCTATGATTTGTTTTTTCAATTTTAACCCTATTATTTTTTCATTTAGAAAAAACACAAATGTTTTGCATTTTCACCCCACGAGGTTTTTTAATCTTTTAAATTTGGTGTTGATTCTTTTAATTACAATTTTGTTTGTGTGGGATCATTTGTTTTTTTTTTAAAAAAAAAAATCATTCTCCTTAAGTGTTTTGTTCTATTAAATTTTATACTCATTCTTTTTTTTTTCTTTTGAAAAAAAAATTAATACTTTTTCTACAATATCATCCTTTAAAATTAATTTGGATGATATTTAAGCTTCTTTATTTAACTCGAGTCCAATTTAACAAGTTGCAAGTTTTTTAGATTAGACCAAGTTTAACATCATTGTTTGATATTTATTTTTTCTTGATTTTTTTAAGTTGATGGTTTTTTTAGATCTTACTCTTTTTGTTGTGATCTCCCCTGAATTAGGTCAACATTAGGTTGTTTGGTAATCCGAAGAGGCTCATCTATGATTTTTTTTTTTGTCAATTATTTTGTTGTTGTTTATTAAAATTACAAGTTGAACCTATGACTTGGGACTTGAATTATTTTAGCCACTCATTTTTTTCCATAAAATAATTTTATTTCCCCGTGTCGAAGCATAGACAACATATATAGTAAAATTTAATTTTCAATGAACCCAATGTTAAAAAAATTAAAACAAAATACCTAAAAAATGACCCGAGTAAACCTATCAAACCCACATTCAGGTTATTAGACCAAGATAATCCTATATAAAATATGAAAAAATTATAAAGTTTAATTCCTAATTAATCCAATGTTGGAAGATGAGATTAATAGCAAAAACCAAATAAAAAAAAACATATAATTACCTCAGTCATTTCACCAAATTCATGACTCAAGTCATGAGACCGAGATAATCTTATAGAAAAAAAAACTTGATTTAACTTATATTAAATTATCAAATTTATGACTCTAGTAATGAGACTGTTATAACTTTATAAAAAACAAATGATGAAACTTAACTCTAAATCAATCCTACCAGACTCAATGTTAAACTATGAAATTTGCAACTTTAATAAAAAAAAAATGACAATAAAAATGAGTTGAGTCAATATGGGTGAACTTGTTATGCAATCATGTGGTCATAAGGCCAAGATTACATCATAAAAATCAAATTAAAATAAATTATTAAGGTTAATTCTTAATCAAGCACAATATTAAATGAGAAATTAGGGGAAAAAATTCAATTAAAATATAAGAAACTAAACTAAGTTATTTGGATTAACTTGTCAAATCCAAACCTAAGGCATAAGTTAGGGACAACCAATAAAAAGAAAAATCAATGTTATAGGGATAAAGACTGAAATAACCTCCTAGAAAGAAAATAAAATAAATGATTTGATTTAACTTAGATTAAAATACTAAAACCTGTGATCTTGATTATAAGACCAAAATATCCTTATATAAACAAATCAAAACAGACTATGAAACTTAATTCCCAATCTACTCAATATTTAATTATGAAATTTAAAAGAAAATAAAATAAATTATATGATTTAATTGAGATTAAAATACTAAAACCCGCGATCTTGATTATAAGACCAAAATATCCTTATATAAAACAAATCAAAATAAATTATAAAATTTAATTCTCAACCGACTCAATATTTAGTGATGAAATTGGAAGGGGGGAACTCGATAAAAAAAACAACTCAAGACAATTTAGATTGGCTTATTAAGCACTATTTATGGGCAATGAGATTGAAATAACCTAAAAAAACTCTTGAAATCTAATTCCAAATTAAAAAAAATAATAAGGGCAAATATTGTTTCTAGACCCACTAAAACATATGAGGAAAATACTATTCATTACTAAGTACTTTTCTCCATACATGTCTCACTTATTGTTATTAACTATGGTTATTTTTTATATAGTTTTTTTTTTCACCATAGCATCAATAACAAATCTATAATTTTCTATAAAAACTTTTTTTTTAAATGAAAGAGTTTTGTTTTCCTTACACTTATTTTATTTATCACTGTTCTTTGTGTTATTTTTCAATGATAATAATAAAAAAATCATAATAAAGAGGTCAAGTGTGGAAAAATAAATAAGCAAGAAAAAATTCTTCATTTGTTTTCCTAAATTTTATGAAAGTTATTTTTATACTAAAAAATATGTTTTTTGATCTTACCAAATATTACGATCGATGTTTATTTTAGGATTGTAAATTTCATTTTATTTTGGCTAAAATGTTTTATACGAGTTAAGAAAATGAGATAAAATGATGTCATTCTTATCTAGTTAAAATTTTGATTTATTCTGGATTTTTTTGCTAAATACTGGCAGAAAAGCGCTGATATCATTTCATCTATGTCTTTTTCAGCCAAATAATATTTTTTTAATAATATATAATTTTACAATATCAATCATATCTCTTAATCCGATTGTTAGATTGAGATGAAATTTTACGAGAAATCTCTCGATATATTTATATATATTATGTTAAAATTTCAGAGCAATCAAATAATATAATAACCTTGCGAGATTGATGATGACATTCTTGTGATGCTATACATGTTCATAATTTTATTTAGAAAAATCATTTTATTATATTTTTTTAGATTAAATGTACAATTTTAACTATTTTTTTAATATATATATATATATATATATATATATATATATATATAAGGTACAACCAAAATATTTTAAAATTAAAATATATTATTTCAATTGAAAAAACAGAACCGTAACAAAAAAATGAATCGATAATCTTGTTTTATTTGGCTCTAATTACCAAAAATAAAAAAGAAAGCGAAAGATTTAAAAAAATTAAAAAAAAGAAGAAGAGAAAATCTGACACGAACCTGAAGTTCCTGTCTGTACTCTGTATAAACAACAGAACCATGATTCCCCACGTAAGCCAGTAACTAGAAATCTCATAAACCGAGGTGGGGCACACCATAAAGACGTGGCCTCCAAGTTCCAAAATCTATGCCTCCCCACACACGTCTCTCGACCCTTCTTGACCGTCAATTCCAAGCCCCACCATCTTCAAACACAACTTTATTTCTCAGCCAGTAAAAGGTCGTCAGGCCACCCAAATTAATCCCCCAACTACCAATTCATTCTCAATTACTCTTTGAAGAAATCTCTTTTCAATTGGGTCCTTGTGATTCCACGAACCTCTCTATCAAAATGCATGGACTTCACTAGTTGTTTTCGACACCAATAAGTTAGCTCTTGATAGATTGTTCCAACTTCACATTCAAAAACAAATGAGATTCGTGAGATTATTCACTCTCGTGGTGATTTAAATTGCAATTTAGTTAAATCTAATTGATTAATTCGAGCTATATTATGAATTGAATTGAACTAGATATTAATTCTGTGAGATATGATCAATTCAAATTGTTTTTAGAAATTTTATTAAATAGATTAAATCTAATAATATAAACTTCATCTAGTCAACATTAAGAAGAAAGCATGTGTTTAATAAAAAATTAATTTAGATTAAACGGATGACCTATAACTTAACTCAAAATTTAATGATCTAATAAATTTTATCTTTGTGGAAATCATGTGTGATAAACATAGTTTGGAAAATAATATTATTATAAGAAAAAGATGAATTTGGATTAACCCGATGTTTCTTAATTAATTTGAAACTTAATGATCAATGAATCTTACCTTTGTAAAAATCAAACAAGATTTGAATCGAGAGTGAGATCATGGTTAATCTGCTGACTAGATGAGCCTATGAGATCCTTAAAAGCAATTAAGAAAGAGCTTATTTTATTTTTTTGAGAGATCTGTGAACGTGTAAAAATCCAATTCAGAAAAAGACTTTAGAGTTCAGATTAAACATTTCTTAAAAATTATAGGACTAAGTAGAAGTTTTCCAAATAAATAAGAACCATTCAACATCCCCGCCGCTCTCACTACTTAAACACCACTACCTCCTCTTGTCTCTCGCCGCCTCTCTCTCTCTCGTTCAAACAAACGAAACCAATCTCTCTCATTGCCTATCTCTACTTTCTCTCTAAGAAAATGGCAGGAACCGGGGTAGTGGCAGTCTATGGAAACGGAGCAATAACAGAAACCAAAAAATCTCCATTCTCCGTGAAGGTAGGCCTAGCCCAAATGCTTAGAGGCGGGGTCATAATGGACGTTGTCACCCCAGAACAAGCCCGAATAGCCGAAGAAGCCGGCGCCTGTGCCGTCATGGCACTAGAACGAGTCCCCGCCGACATCCGTGCGCAAGGCGGTGTTGCACGCATGAGCGACCCACAGCTCATCAAAGAAATAAAACAGGCGGTGACAATCCCTGTCATGGCGAAAGCCCGAATCGGGCATTTTGTCGAGGCCCAAATTCTTGAAGCCATTGGCGTCGACTATGTGGATGAATCCGAGGTTCTTACACCAGCTGATGAAGAAAATCACATCAACAAGCATAATTTCCGCATCCCTTTTGTTTGTGGATGCCGGAACTTGGGCGAGGCCTTGAGGAGGATTAGGGAAGGTGCAGCAATGATAAGGACTAAAGGCGAGGCGGGTACGGGGAATGTCATTGAAGCTGTTAGGCATGTGAGGTCTGTGATGGGGGATGTAAGGGTGTTGAGAAACATGGATGATGATGAGGTGTTTACCTTTGCCAAGAAAATTGCTGCTCCATATGATTTGGTTATGCAGACAAAGCAACTTGGGAGGTTGCCTGTTGTGCAATTCGCAGCAGGAGGAGTGGCTACCCCTGCTGATGCAGCGTTGATGATGCAGTTGGGATGTGATGGGGTGTTTGTTGGGTCTGGGGTTTTTAAGAGTGGGGATCCTGTGAAGAGGGGGAAAGCTATTGTGCAGGCTGTTACGCATTACAGTGACCCTGAGGTGTTGGCGGAGGTGAGTTGTGGGCTTGGTGAGGCCATGGTTGGGCTTAATTTGAATGATAAGAAGGTCGAGAGGTTTGCTGGTCGGTCGGATTAAGAGGTGGGATTTTGATGGTTTCTTGTGGTGCCTCAAGGTTAGGTTCAAATATCTTGGTGCTTGGTAGCAGAAATTTATTTTATTAAGATTGTTGGTTTTTGGTTATGTGAACTTTGTTTTGACAAAAAATCATGTGAACTCTATAGAATTTTGTTAAAACTATCTCAAATAAATGCTTAACCATTGATGTTTCTGGACATGTTGCTGCTTTCATTTAAAATTATGTTCCCTTGTCAATTTTGAGAAAGCTAAACTATTATTGGCCCTGGAGTTGTGACTATGATTAGTTTATAACTGCTTTGAGGCCATAAATATGAACATGAAGTGTACGATTGGGAGAATGGCTGTGGTTGGTTTTGAAAATATTTTTCGTTTTGAATTATATTAAAATAATATTTATTTTTATTTTTAAAAAATTATTTTTGATATTAGTATATTAAAATGATTTAAAAATATATTTTTTTTTAATTTAAAGTAAAAATTTTCAATTTTTTTCATAAATATTTTCATATCGCAATGCCAAATAGCCTCGAAATGAGGAGGATGATGTTATTGTTTGCTCTGATTATTCAGAAATTCATTATCTCTATTGTTGATTCAGTGACCTTTAAGGCCATAAATATGAACATGAACATGAGGGGGAGTATTTATTGTTTGCTTTGGTTATTTGAAAATTCAGTTCCACATACATATCACATCATTATTGGACGCACCTGGGTGTAGAGCTTTGTGCGATTGAGACACTGTAGCTAGTGTTTGCCCCCAAAATGGAAAAAAAAAACTATTGAGAATAGCTGTTGCAGGATGAGTTGTAGTTTCTTACATTCGTCATAATTTAGATGCCAAAGATTCAGTAGTTCAAAGAGTTTGACATGGGACGGTCTGGATATCAACAAGTAGATGGTATCTCATCGTGAATTCCTTAGCATGATTCAGGACCTGAGGAATCTATAGGATTGGATTGCTTCCACATAATCTTTAGATTTAGATTAGAAATGCTAGATGCTGATTTTTAAGTGCAACTTTCAAGGAATCAGTAAATTTTCACCCCTGTCGTCTCTTGCAGTCGAGAAATACCTGGCTTTTATGTACCGTTAAGAGTTTGTGATTATTTAAGGCTTGACAGATCTCAAATGTTGGTCTTTTTCCTGATATTATCTAGCATGTAGCCATTGCTTATTTCCTAGCTGTAATGTAGTTTGTCATCTCTGACATTCGCCATCTCTACATAGTTATGTCTTTCAATACCAGCTTGCCTGCTCTACTGTTTGTATTGTTTTCCCAAAATTCTTTCTAAAGGTTTTAGCAGTATTTGCTGAAATTATTTTCAGCTATGAAGACGGTGGAGATCTCAGCTGATTTTGTTGATTGTATTTCAGCAGGAATCTTCTTTGGTGTAGCTGGTTTCAAGTAATTCAAAATTAGCCTACAATCACCTCGCTTCATGTGTATAATATTTGCCAAGTGAGGATCTTTGCACTGTTCTGTACTCTTTTTTAATCCCATACTAGGAACACCACAGAGAAAACAGTCTAATAAATGTCTTTTTCTTTGTAAGACTACTGTTTCTTGCTATAAAGTAACTTTTTTTTAGATTTTTAGATCTTGTTTGATCTTGAATGTTGATTATTTTAAGCATGTTGCATTCAATTGTGTAAGCATGTGGCATTCAATTGTTTAAGCAAATGTGCCTTTCCCCTCATCTTTTGACTAGCTTGCTTAATTCTTACCTGCCATGAGGAACTGTGCCGGCAGTTAGTATTTTTATCTTGAATAATAAAATTATTATTATTCTTATAAATATTTTGGATATTAATCTTTTTTATATTTTATATTAAAAATAAATAATACTTATTCTCTATAATTATATTTTGGATATTAATGCATTTTAGGTTTTTATTCGTATATTAAAAACAAGTAATATTCATTATTCTTAATCATATTTTGGATATTAATCTAGTTTAGACTTTTTATCTTTATATTAAGAGTGAATAACATTTTCTTTCCAATTTGTTTTTTAAAATGTAGGTCAAAATTCTTTGGAATTTTACAAACTTATAAAATCTTATGTTTGCAACATTTTTTTTGTTTAACATGTCAACATATTATAAATTTTCTTTGAAATGATACTAAGTAAATTTTAGAACTTTTGATCATATGATAGAAAATGAAAATATTAATTAATTTTTATACTTTGTTAAGTAAAAATCTATTTTTTTTAAAAATAAAATTACCTAAAAATAGGCTTTTAAAAAAATAAAATTACCTAAAAATAGACTAAAGAATATTTATATGACAATCCTTTTAATAAAAACATGACAAATGAAATAAGACATGTTCTATAACCTAAAAGTTTTGGTTCAATTATAATCTGATTAAAATTCTTTTGATCGACCCGTAAACAATCTAAAAATAAAATCAAAGAAAAGTGAATTAAGCTTGTCAAAAACACAAGAACCTCAAGCAAAACATAATAAACACAAAAAAATTTAAACACCAAGAACATGTATCTCAAACGCAACATCATGAGTTTCAAATTATAATATATTTCAAATTATAATATATTTGGTAAAAAAATAACACATAAATATTGTAAATCATGCAAGGAATAATAATCTATCATTCAATTATTTCAATTTTCACTTGAACATCATGATTTTGTCAAAATAGATTTCGGTTCAAGATTGAAACTCTAATATTAAAAGCCATTAAAAACGTGTTGTTAATGCAAAGAAACTTAAATTATTTGTTAATTATGCATACAAAAAGGTTGTGGATAAAAAATGGACAAAAAATGATATGAAATATAGTGCTAATGCAATGTTTTTTCCAAGAACACGAAGAACTTTGCCTAAAACCTATAAATGAACCAAAATTTATGACAAATAAGCATCGCTGCCAAGCCTATAAAGAATATTAATGATTCAAAGATTGTAAAATGAAAAAGGTTATAAATTTGGTGTTGTCCTTGAATTTTTTAAGGGATAAAATTGTTTAAAATTAAAAGTTTTGAGTAAATTAAAAATGCAATTAGAGCAATTAAAAATTGAAGAATCAAATTGAACTTGGATCGAGAGTTGCCAAAACAAGGTGATTTTGGTGTAAAAGATAGAAAGAAAGGAGAGGCATCGTCTGGTCCAGCTGAGTGATCAAAGGACATGTCATTTGGACATGTTCACTGTCTTCCCCCAAAATCGCCCAAATTGACAACTTGTTTTTATCTATTTTGTAAGTATATTTAATGCCTTTATTTTCCACTAAATTTGATAAAACTTGCACAAAAATAATTTTTTGATGTGTGACTATACAATGATATAGTTAGTTCAGGCTTATTGACACTATACACATGGTGGTGTTGCCTTGAAAGTGACAACTCATTTAGCCTCGAGTTGTCAAATATGAAAGCCTTATTGTGCCAACTTTGATTCAATAGTTGAAATGTTTATGATTTGAATCAAAAACTAAAATTTTACCCTAGTAGATAATAATACCCTATTCCATCACCTATAAATAAAGTTTCATCCATTGCGCACAGGGGGGGAATAGCTTGAAGATAAAGTTTGGGGAAAAAATTAGTCCTTCCTTTGTTTTCTCTTTCTCTAGCATACTCTTTTATTTTATTTTTGGCCAACTCCAACCATCGTTCCTAGCACCAATACCTCCCTATTCACCAATATAACCTCCCTTTCATGATTGAACCACCCATTACTGATAACTCTTTTCTCCTCCTCCTTCCTTTACCATTGTTGTTATCAACTTTTTATCTTTTTTGCCATCTTCGGCCACAATCATTGCCACCACAGGGATTGGTACAACCTTTACTCCTTGTAGGTACCCTCCACATTTGATAGCTTTCTTTTTCCTCCTCCTCCTTTCTCTCTCCCATACTACAATTACATGTGAACAATAATTGGATTGCACTTGTTTTGGCCTATCCCAATTGGCTTGACCAAGGTTCAGCCCACTAAAATCTTAATTTAGGTTGCCAACGGCCCATACCCTTAACCCAACATCGTTAGGTTGGCCCAATTTGATGGGTCAGGCTCAGTCCAATATAATATAATATAATATCATAATAGATTAATGTTAAAATAATATTTAAAAAAAATAAAAATTCCAAAAATATTCAAATTTGTATTTCAAAATAGTTGTGTTTTTTCTCATATATTTCCCAATAAATTTCCATAATATTGGGTTATAGATTTACATTGTAAGTCACAAAACTGATATAAAGACTCAGTTTTCTTCAAAACTTCAATAAAAAATATCAAAAAAATTTAAAGGATCTTTTAAAAATTTTCAAACTTCATCACAAGTTTTTTCCACTAATTTTGTTTGATATCTGTTTATAGACTTACATTGTAATATACAGACTTAATACAAAATATTTGATTTTCCAAGCAAATTTTAAAAAAAAAATCCTTATTTTTAAAAAATGTATTTTGTTTTCGTGCATATAATAACTTAATCCTAAAATATTTATGAGCATATTTTTATAAAAAAACAAAATTTTTATATTTTCTCATGTTTTAAAATGCAATATATATATATATCGTACCCAATTTATGATTATTTAATAAGGTTGGGTCAAAATATCAAAAATCTTCCACCAATCATTTTGTTCATTATTTTAGTTCATATATTGGAATTTTGTTATGGACTTTAATATATAAATTGTAAGCCTATATTGGAGAGTATATCCATAGGTATTAAAGATATGAAAAAATTACAATGTTAAAATTCAGATCTTAGAATGTTTATGTTTTTGACTAAAAGAGATAAAGACTCTCTCACGAGAAAGATTTATTAAAAAAAACAATAAAATAATAATGAAACTTATCTTAGATAAGGTACACTTGGGTTGATGTATCTGTTTTTTTTTTTTTGCACAATAAGTCCCCCCTAACTATATTCTCGCATACCATTAGATTTTCTAATAACTTTAATAATAGGTGACATTTATACTGTAAAGTATATTCTTAGATAAAAAAGACTAAAAAAAAATACAACATTAAAATTCAAACTTTAGAATGATTATGTTTTTGATCAAATGAGGTAAAGACTCTTTCACAAGAGTGATTTATTCTAAACTTTAAAAAAGACCAATGAATAGAAATCTAGCCTATAAAATAATCAAACAACAATATAACTTATATTAGATAAGATGCACTTGAGATGATGTATTTTTTTACATAATAAGTCCTTTACCCATTATCTTGCAAACTATTAAATTTTCTAGTAACTTTAATATTAATATTAGATAACATCTTTCGAAAATAAGAGTTATAATTTTATGATTATTCTGAAAAGCTTTATTTTCACACACCCCATTTGCGGGGAGGCGAGGAACACCATTACGATATCTCACATTGTAAAGCCATATTTTTTCACAAAAACTCGGGCCTAAGCTTTCATGAATATAGCCCCAAGTTGCATTGAATTTCAATCGTAAATCATCCTTAAATGACAAGCTTAACAAATGGATTTTATTTTTATTTTCTTCCAAGTGCAATGTCATCGAGTGAATACATGTGTTGTCACCACCTAATTTAGTGAGACACATCATCCATGTACAAACACTCCCTATTCTTGTTTACAACGGTTTTTATTGATTTTTATGATCATTTTAAAACCATGAATGCATATTTTCTATTTAAAATTATTTTTGGTGTATTATTAAATTGTATATGATTTGTGACTGAGTTTTTAATGCGTTGTGATTTGTTTATATGTTGCTTGGTTGATTAATGTGTGAATTATTTATTTTGACTTATTTTTTATATCATCTCTTTAAATTGGGATGAATTTTAGTTTGGTTATGTTGATGTATAAATTGTTATTATTTCATTTTAATTTGAAATATATTTGTGCTTTCTTTGTAAATAAATATTGGCCTAGAGATTGGAAATTCTAATTAGTATTTTAGTTCAAAGTCAAATTAAGTGTAAACGAGTTCATATTATTGATTAATATTGGCGGATTGTATTCTTTGTTACGATGGTAAATTTAGGCTAGATCACATGATCCCACATAAACCCATGGTGTGTAGGTGGAGGTTTTTATAAGTCTTACACTTTCTATGACCAAAACCTATATACCATTTTAGATAAAATGATAACCTATTGTTCATTGAATTTTTTAAATAAAAGTAGGCGAGCTAATTAATTGTTTTCGACCTAGAATAAAAGAAAAATACTTTCTTGAAAATCAAACTAAATCTTTCTATGACTTGAAAGTGTTTTCCATATATATTTTTTTCTTATAAACAATCATAAGACAGTTTGAAATGTATTTTTCAGAAAATTATTTTTTTATGAAACAAATGGTTCCAAATTAATACTCAACATATTTATATTTTCCAAAATCTATTTTGATTTTGTTTTTAAATATATGCTTATATGAAAGTAAAATATGTTTATTGTAACGATTTAGTGCATTGGTGGCAATATACATCTCTTTTTGGTAAAGGAATTAAAATTAAAATGTATCCTATTTCAGAAAGGGTCTTCGTATCAAATCATTCAATGTTTTTAATCAATTCATGTGCTTTCCTTTTTATTTAAAATTTATTATAAATAATTAAAAATATTATATATAATATAGTTATTTAGTTAATTAATATCCTTAATTTTTATTATTTTTAATATAGCTCAAAAATAAATGAATCCCAATAAATATATTAAGATAATGGTCAACCCTAAGAACATTCATTAGCTTTCTTATTTTAAAAAGAGGTTTGAAAAGGAAAACCTCTTAATGAATTAACTAGCAAATATGAAATTGATTATGTATGGGATATGACTAGAACCCCTCCCCTCCTAAAATTAAAAGATAAAAAGGAAAATACAACGAATGGTACCTTTTTTATTATCATTTTGAATGAGTAATGACTAGTTGATATATATAAAGAAAAGAAATTATAGTCCTCATTGCATGAACTTAAGTGTTGAGATTAGAAGAGTGAAGAAGAATTCACAAAAAGAGGAGAAGAGAATTGAGAACAGAGGAGAGAGAGACAGAGAAGAAGAGGAGAATTTGAATTTTATTGATTGTTATTCTCTCACACACATTGAGTGTTACAACAAAATACCTCATATTTATACTCTAACATCTTCCTCAATCTCACGCTTTGATAAATCAAGCATGAGATTGCAGTAATAAATATGAAATACTTGAGTATTTAACCCTATTTAATAGAAATCAATTTGGAAAAAAGAAAGAAGAAAATAGAAAGATGAGTTTGAATTTGATTGAGAAGATTTTGAGAATTTAAGAGAATGAGAAGAAGAAACATGGAAGAGAAGGGATACAGTTTGTTTGAATTTTATTTGTCTACTTAAATTTTTCTTAAGTTTTTTATTTGTTGATGAATTTGAGAAGAGAGGGATGAGAGGAAATAAATGGGAGTTAAGAGAGGAGATAAAATTTGTTTGAATTTCATTTATGTACTTAAATTTTTTATTTGTTAATAAATTTCTTAATTTATATAAGAATTCATTTTCTACTTCATGATAATTTTTTCTTTTTTTTTTATTACTATTATTTCGACCAATAAAAACACACATTTGTCATGCACAAAGCAACACCACAATACAAATAAAAAAATTCACGCGTCTCTGCCCGAGTGTGCACACCAGCACAGCAAAACCAGATCATGCGGCATTCAAGCTTCCATGTTAGCACCACACTTGTTGGAAGGAGAACAGAATTGCTAGATGAAACCAAAAGGGTTCTTGACCTTCGTCAAGCGCTGGCACAACAGCACGCTCCTTCAACTTCCACAATCTCGCTCTCAGACACAGCCCAACAACCACAGCCTTGGCCATCGCAGCCTTCAGGTCTTCAGTCTCTAAGCACATCGCAAACACTCTCTGCTGCAATCTAATCACTGCTCTCTTTGCGATGAGACTCAATGGAACCATGTCGTCTCTTTCTAACTCTCATTGCTTGTTGTTGCTGGATCTGGAACAGAGAAATGTTTTTTTTTTTCTGCCTTGCTTAGCATAAAATGAAGATTCACAATCTGGTCACGTGACTTGTCGCCGATGAGAAGTAAGAGAGAACGGTGGCGTAATTTTGCACCATTTTCTATGAGTATTCTGATTCTCTCGTCCACCTTCTTCTGCCATTTTCACCTGCTTTTGCCTATTTATTGACCGTGTTTAGCTTACCTTGTTTCATTTCAGTGTTTTGACAGACAGTTGTTGCCGCCACCAGTTCTGCTGCTTCTCTGTGATTTTTTTAGTCTCTGTGTTAGATATTTTCTATCTATAGAGCAAGAATTCAACGAAGAGCACATTGAACAATCATAAGGTAACGATCTCGACGACTCATCGTCGATTTTGAGCGTTGGTGAAACCTCTACCGCGGGAACTAGCAGGATTTCAGCAGAGCAGAGCAGAGCGAGCCAAGTGATGCTTGAATAACAGAGCGTCGATCCTCAAGCTCAAAGAACTTGCTGTCTCTACTGATGAAGAAGACGAAGATGCATTAACTTGCTGTCTCAATTAATGAAGAAGACAGATGCGTTGCGTCGATCTGTATTTTTTTTTTTAATAATGTATTACGATCTGATTTGATTGCGGAAGCAGATGATCGAATCAACTGATTTATCTATGCAACCATTCTCGAGAACAGAGGAGAGAGAGACGGAGAAGAGCTGAAGAATTTGAATTTTATATAATGATTGTTATTCTCTTACACGTATTTATAGACATTGTGTGTTACAATAACATACCTCATATTTATATTCTAACATTTAAGATTTATTTACATTTAAGATTTATTTACATTTAGAAATATATTTTTTATTTTATAAAAATTATTTTTAACATTAATATATAAAAATAATATAATAATATAAAAATAATTTAATTTAATATAAGGGAAAAAAAAGAAGATGAGAAAGCTTCTTTTAAGTTATTGACGATCGTAATTGTTTTGATATTTTCTACAACTTTCGAGTCTCGTCTTTTCTCATATTTTCCCCCTAATTTATTATCTATTTATCTTTTCTGCTTAAGTTATAAGTAAGGTTGTTAATATTATTTTGGTTGCTGTTTTATTTTTTTTATTGATATGAAATATTTCGATATAATATTTCAGAGTTGTATTGTTCATGTATAATTAATTAATTATATATATGAAAAAATTTAAAAAGCAAAAAAATTAAATATAATTTTTATTTTTTATAAAATCAAAGTTAACAACAATTTAATTTTTTTATAATATATATTTTTTTATTTTTATTTTTTTTATTTTGTATGTTCAATACATTTCATATATAGGCATGCGGGCCGGAGAAAAAGGGCGTGGGAAATTAATTTTTTTTAAGTAGTCGAAATGGAACAGCTAACGTAATTTCGGTATGTTTCGGCTGATATTTAACTAAAATTTTTAATATGGAATAAAATTTAAACTGAAATAAAAATAATATTGTTATTTTTTTTTACTAGTATAAAATATTTTGATCATTTCGGCTGAAACAAAATAATATTAATAACCTTGGTTATAAGGGTTAGAGTTTTAGATCCATTTGACATTGTGATGCAACAATGTTTTTGAAAACGTTTCTTTTTTTAAGATAGCTTTAAATTAATTTTTTTTAATGTTTTGGAATTATTTTAATATACCAATATCAGAAATACATTTTAAAAAATAAAAAAAATATTATTTTAATAAATATTCAAGCAAGAATACTTTAAAAAACGATTTATATCATACTTCCAAACATCCCTTTAATTTGGTTGAGTTAAATTGCGACAAATAACTATATATTTAATTACTTTATGAAGAGACTCAGGTTATGAAGGAATCCTTTTAATTTATTTGATTGCTTGTATTCACATGAAGAGCCTCACAAAATAGGTTGTCTCATGAAGAACCTAAAAGAATAGGTTGTCTGTAATCAAAAAATTATTATTTTTATATTAATAAAGAAAAAGAAAAGGAAAGGTGTGCTTTTTAATAGCTTTAGCTATTTGCTTAAAAATTTATATTTTGGCTCGAGGTTGGATGATCTCTTGTTGTCTGGATGATAAGAAATATTTTTTCTCTCAATCACACGGCTGTAGACAATATAGTTGGTAATTTACGTAGACTTGCTTCTTCACTTGCACTCGATTTTGATGGGTGACTTGTTTTTTAAATATTTAATTTTAATTAATACACAATTAGTTTGAGGATATTTTTTGAACTAAAATAAACAATTATTTCTTTTTACCAAGTTTTTTTTTTCATTATCCAAACACTTCGACAAATATGCACAGAAATGATATCTGGTGAGCGATAAAACAAAAAAAAACAATGTGACAGGTTTTCTACACGGATCAGTTCAAGCTACAGAAATGACAGAAAAGATAGTGAATGAAGAATCTTCATCGAAAGCAATTGTCATTTTATGCACTGACGATGATCATTGTGAACCCTGTTGCCCTAAAAGCTGCGAACGTGTTTTTTGTGATCTGAGAGTCCCTCCAAGGCAGAGCAGGTGCTTTTGCGAGAGCCGGTCCTTCTCTCCTCAGCAAATGCTCGTAGCAGTGCCCTGTGTGCAACAGTAACAGAAAGATTACTACTACCTTGTTTTGCTAGCTTGATCTGATGGTAGCTAGCCAGATCATGCAATATTATCTGGTGATGTATCTTGAAAATAATAATAATACAAAATGATATCTGTATTTCTGCACTAATGTGCAGTGCTGTGATTTTCTGTGTTATATATTAGCAGCTTAAACTTTCATGTAAATATTGTCAAGCTGGAAGAATATTGGATATTGTTTTCAAGTGATGCTCACTGTCCCCCCATGTTAGGATTCATGGATTATTAATCTAATTCATCGTGTTTAAAGTAACATAAATAATAGTTATATTGGTGGCTTTTGGGGTGAATTTTGTTATAATTGTTATTCTTGTAGTGTTTATTGGTCTACAGATATTTTATTGGGAACTCTTTCCGAGTTCAATTTTTAAAACACGTTGGTCATTTAGGTTTGTAGTGCCCTTCAAATGATCCTAAGAGAATCATCGAGGTTTAAATCTACGGTAAATACAAACTTTGCAATTAGTAAAGATTATATTGCAAAAATAAAACTATATTTTTAAAAGTGGAGATTAATCACGAATAGAAAATGCTATGAAAATTTTAAACATAGTTAAATCTTTAAATAGTTGATCATGAAACAAAAGCATTTTTGCAATTGAGATCACAAATAGTTTTTGCAAGTAAGATTACAATGCAAAAATAAAGCTATTTTTTTAATGTGGAGATTAATCACGAATAGAAAACACTATGAAAATTTTAAACATGAAATAATAAAATTTTGCTAGATGCAGTAATAATGTGGAGATCTGCTGTGGTTGACGTGGTGTTCTAGCATCGTGGACTATAGTGATAGTCGTCCTGATCTGTTGTGCTGACACTGCTAGATGGTTCCCGCTGCTGTGCTGATGGCGCCAGGTGAAGGAGATGAAAACTGATGCAAGGAAGGCCAATCTACTGTAAAGAGAAGAAGGCTGTGAAGATTTTAGGTTGTCATCATCTGAGCTCTTGAGAAACTTTGAGAATTTCGAGTTGTTTAAGGTGATGATTCTGTTTTTTGTGCTCCATTCTTTACCTTTTTCGATTTTGCTATTGGATTTTATGTGGGAGTTAAATATATCAGCTGGGACAAGGATTCAGTAATTGATATGCTCCTCTCGTTTTGTTATTATATTAAGTTTCTCTGATGTATAAACGCTCTCAACATAGAAAGACCAGGACGCATCTTTATTTTATCCCTCTGATAGAAAATAGAAAGACCAGCCACAAAATAGCAGAGGCAAGGCAAGTTAATTACCTCCACGGCTATAGCAGAAGACAAATAAAATTCGGCAGGTCTTGGTAGCATGATTAGAAACTGAAGCTTGGGACTTTCAGCTAAAATAAAACGTAGAGGGAGCTAATGAAGATCTGCAGATATGGCAGATTAATGATGAAGTTATGCAGATTAATGAAGATCATATGACAGATTGAGATTATGGAGAAAATATACAGATTAATGAAGAAGATATGCAAATTAACGGAAACGATACAGTTTAGATGAACTTGTAATAATTATTACTATAAATACTTTCTAGAATTACGAACAGAATCACAGCATTACGTGCTGTTATTGCTTCTCATTGTAGCCTATATATAAGTTTGTACAAATCAAACAATAAACTTACAATAAAAAAGTTTAAAAGCCTTGAAATTTCTTGGTTGCTTTACAATTTCTTGCTTTTTTTTTAATTAATATGAGTGTATAATCAACCACAATGCATGAACCTACTAATACAACATGCAGGAGAACAAACCCCTCAATCCTAAATTTAAACCATATTAGATGATTGCATTTTCTTCATTCTTTACTGCCTTAAATGTCTCGAAACTCTATAATAATTTTGTCTGTATTCGTCTCCCTCACCTTCACCGTCCCCAATCATCATCCGCTGATATAAGACAACACAGAAGCAAAAGCAAACAAAGACAACAAGCAAGTAAAAACCTCGTAGTTTTATTTTGAAATATAATCTTGATATATATTGCTTTTCTAGGAGATTTTACCGTTCTTTAAATAGATAAAAAATTTACTTAAGTAGAGAATCAAAATTCTAAAATATAAAAATAACATAACACTCAGAATTAACAAAAATTCTAGAATAATTAAAGAAAAATAACAAAAATTAGCTTAAACAACATCTTCAATATCTAATTTGACGGTCTTTCATGACACAACTAGCATAAACATGCCAACCTCATTTAACCTAGCTAGTTAGCAGTGTGCACATCGATCGATCCAGGTATCACCTTGACTGTTGCTTTCTTCAACCCCCTTACTGTCATCGTTGATCTCAACTCTAACGTCACCAAGTTTCGAGATAAGGTAATCTATTAAGCAGTAAGAATCTTCCATCACAGTGCTGAGGCGAATCAATGTCATTTTATCGGCCGGAATGCCCCATCTCTGCATGATTTTGTCCTTCAATTCTGCCACAGTAGTTGTCTCCCTTACTCTTACTGGTTTCCAGCCGTTATTATTTGGCAGACCAGCCACAAGGTCGAAATCTGGATTCCCAGGTGAGCGACGAACATCAAGATAAATTGTCGCCTCTCCTCTATATCCGCATTCTTCAAGTGTGACGTAGTCATCCAGCTTCTCAAGATAATGGCTACCCCTAAGAGTTAGATGATTTCTATTCACATTAGTTCGACTTGTAATCTCCTGCTTCACCTCACCTACAGTGTACAGTGGATACATTTCAAAGGAAAGTGTAACCTGAGTTCCAACAATCTTGCACAGTAATGGGGCCATAATAGAATAAAATAAGATAATATTATTCTCTTCCTTAGGTTTATAAATACAGTATCCATGCTCGAGGAAACAAGATGGTGAAGTGCATGTTCCGTTCATTTCAAATACATTTTGTTGAGATATAATTAATGAGAATCTTATGCCTCATCACATGATATTAGCTCGTGTTGTAAGCTATAATCTCATACTCTTTTCTTTTCCGTTCATTCCAGCAGAAAGTTTACTTTCTGGTTATTTTCTCTGCATAAATATTAAATGTTCATGCAATTTTTAACATGCGATGGCAGTTGGCGTTTAAGATCAAAATGATGTTCACATGAAAGTTGGAATGGTTGGCCACCAAGCATACGGAACATGATACGTTGACCCATGATGTCGCTATTTGCTGGCTACGTACAGCTAGCCGTAACGAGTGTAGAGTCGATCTCGACAGCCAATTTCATTAAAAAAAATTAGAATATAGAAAAATATTTTCTAGATTACCAAGAACTTTTCAGTGTTGTTATTAAACTGAATATAATGATTTAAATTTGAAAAATTCCAAGCTGATTCTTTGTTTAGCGTGAATTTTGTATTAAATCTGTGAGAATTATACTGACGTGATTTTATCAACTAGATAGGTCCAAAAGAAATCAAAACAAAACATGCCAAGTTCATCCTAGCTCATGCCAAACACAGGCCCACAAACCTTAGTTTCCTTTTATATATGTTGTGGTGCGTATACATTTTAGTTTATGAACTAGGTTTGGGTATGTGATTCACTAGGATGGATCAAGATTCAATGATTGCATTTAAAAAATATAAGCATCATTATTTTATGTTTTTTTGCATGGGATAAAATATTTGAAATGAATACTAACAACTTGATAAATGTATCTAATAAAATTAATTGATCATCATATAGATTAATAAATGAAAAAATATGGGTATGACTCGTTCTACCTCATGAGGCAATACCAAATTGGTCATCTTATTTAAATGGTATTTTGGTTAAAACAAAAAGAGATGAATTAGCGTGGTCATTGTTTTAACCCCAACCTAATACAAAATCAAATGTAAAATGAAGAATTGTCCAAGGATTAAATTGCAAAACATCTAGGGAGTGAAATAAAAAGATTGTGACATATTATTGATGCATGATAACCTGCAAAACTAAGGACTCGGGAAATGAAAACAGCTACAATGACTTAGCTTGGATGGGCAAATTGCCTTTTTATGTTTTATTCCCTTATTACCTTCCTAGTTGGGCATGGGCAAATTGCCTTTTTATGTTTTATTCCCTTATTACCTTCCTAGTTGGGCCTTGACCAAGTCTCAACTAACCTTAAGTTAGATTAAAAGATGGAGATGAAATTTAATAAATAAATAAATATTAAATGATAAATTGAAAGAACATTAGCCTAAAAAAATAATAAAAAACAAGAGAACTTATACGCATCTTCTAGACTATGGTTAATAATCAGAACTCATAACTTATGAAATCTTTTCTATCAAAAAGCTTAATTCTTTGACAATTTAATGTTGGAGGATGAAATCACAAAAAAAAAAAAAAAATTGAGTTTGGGTTTCATCTTGAGAGATCTAATTGTATTTTACCTAAGGTTTTGGTTTATGCTATGTACAAATAAATCTTACTTTTGTTTTGCATTTATGTTTTCAAATGCAATAAAAGAACAAAAAAGGAGTTGTTTTGTAACCTCAAACCTTATACATTTTTCTTTTTAATTGTTTTTTCCAATCAAGTATTTAGTGTTATCTTTCAATTCAAGCTAATTTTAATCTCTCAATATCTCTTTAATTATCTCATATTTTCTCCTCATCCTTTTATAAAATCTTAACTCCATATGAAAAATATACTATAATATGTTAACAATCAACTTTTTTTTCTTCTAAATACCATGTAAATTATAGAGCTGTCATTATCTTCCCTTGATGAAAGCAAGTGATATGATCCAAGCAATACCAAGAGATCCATCAGTGGTTTCATTTGATCAAATGAGAAAATTTTAAGTTAAGAGGTTTAAAAAGACTTTTAATGGACTTATTTAATACTCATAGGCTAAGATTAACTTTAATAAGATATTAAATAATAAATTACAAGCCTTGATTAATTTAATTTCTTCTATCCAATAAAGACTTATAGGTGGGCATTTATATATTATAAAAAGAGTGAGATA
The DNA here is from genome assembly GCA_015731905.1 of Salix dunnii. Lineage (NCBI taxonomy): Eukaryota > Viridiplantae > Streptophyta > Magnoliopsida > Malpighiales > Salicaceae > Salix > Salix dunnii. Next base: position 12,581,380 of record CM027674.1, read on the forward strand.
AAAAGATTCAAATATATTGATTTTGACCTTTTACTACTCTCTTTTTGTCATAACTTGACTACAAGAAGGATTTCAATATTATTCTAGTTTCATTATAAAATAAATATTCATATCTTTCTAGTGATATATAACATACATTCTAATTCATTAATACAATATATAATAATTTGTTTGAAGTTGAGATTTGATTTTGCCAACAAATTACAAAAATAACTTGAGTTTGATTTAAATTAGTTGGAATATTATTTTATTTATCTTTTGATTCTAGTTTCATTAGAAAATAAATATCCATATCTTTCTAGTAATATAATATGCCTTTTAATTCATTAATGCAATATATAATAATGCGTTTGAAGATGAGATTTGATTTTGCCAACAAATTACAAAAATACCTTTAGTCTAATATAAATTAGTTATGGTATTATTTTATTTGTCTTTTGGTTATCATTAGGTCTTTTAAGATAGTAAGGACTTTTATGTAAATATAGGTTCATGAGATTATTATTACCATTTAGGTCTATCTATATTCATTAGAGATATCATAATATACTTATGATTCTTTTCTTTCTAATATAAATATTTTCCTGTAAAAACTTTTTAAGGTAAGACTATATTTAATAATGAAATCAACATTCTAGCTATATTTTTTGTGATTGAGTAAGTCTCGTATTAAATCCTTGATTGAACATGCAAAGTTATTAAAGGATTGATCAACTTTATGATGATTTTATATTACATGGTTGTTATCTATTTATAGGTTTAAGGTGAGTGTGATCATTATGTATAACTTTGGTTCTTGTTTGATCAAGTGGCAAACTATTCAAATTTGATTTTAGCGTATCTTTGGAGGTGTCCATATTAGTTGGTATCACAGTTTATGCTATTATCATATTATATCTTTTTAATATTTAGTTTGTGTCATTTCTTGATTTTATTTCTTCCTAGTTTTGGCTAGGGTCTTCTTTCTTTTTTAAAAATATATTCTTTTCTTATTATTTCAAAGTTTATGTTAAGCCATGTATATACATATAAAAAACATCTTGCTTAGTTTGTTGATTTTGCTAAAAACATCAAAAAAAATTATGTTCTTAATCTTGATCTTTCATATTTTTTTCAATTTAGATTGGAAAAAAATCTTATTCTTGTCAAACTATATGGATAAAAAAAGAGGAAAATTGCTAGAATTGATAAAATTTACAAGTTAAGGCATAAACAAATATAAGCCCTTGAATTTTAGGGTTACCTAAAAGTTTCCTAAATATTTTCTTGATTTTTCCAAAAAGGTATTACCAAATCTTGGTATTGTCAAATTGAATTCTTATTTTTTTTGGATTACCTTGTCTTTTTTTTTTTTTTATTGAAATCTAGTTAGTATGAATATTTCTTACTTTTATTTTAATTGTTCTCTTGAGATTCTTAAAGTTGAATCTTGACTTCTTGAATTAGTTAGTTTATTTTAATCTTTAACATAAGGTCAATGCTTTGAAATTTACATTATTATTCATAAGTTATGATCAAGTTTAATTTTTCTTAGTTTCATATATTTCTTAATTCTTGAGTCTTTATTATTATAAAATCATTATGCTATTTACATTTATTATTTGATGAGTTGCTAAGTTACCTTTAAGAATCTAGATAAGGAAATAATGTGGCAAAGAGCATAATAAGATTATTACAGTGAAAAATATGATTGAGTTATGTGAAATACAAGTAAAATGACATTAAATTGAGTGGAAACACGTGAGGAGGTGTGCAAGGAAGTTTTTACTTGCTACTAACCTTTATTGGAAGTATTGCATTTTACAAACTATGTTACATCTTAAGTAGAAATAATCTTTTACACCAAACTTTAAACATATTTGTTTAAGATCAAGTCATAATATTTATTTGACCTGTAGGTTTTCAATGAGAGATTTTGTAGTCTAAGCATAACTTTGATTTAAGATTTACTTATATTTTAAGCAAAGTTGTCAATTCCATTATGTTCCGCCTAGAATGGTCGATATATTTCATTTTAGTTTGAAAAACATAACAAACCATAGCAAAATTTATCTTGCTCAAAATTTTGGTTCGTTCTGGAAATCCCGCCCAAAATCTGGGTGTAATGTTCCATTTTCATTCCACCAGTTCTATTCTAGCAAATTTTTTTTCTTAAAAAATAATTAATAGTTTTATAATATCAATCATATCTCTTAATCCGATAGTTAAATTGAGATGCAACTTTACGACAAGTCTCTTAATATATTTATATATATTATACTAAAATTTCATAACAATCAGATAATATAATGATCTTACAAAATTGATGATAATATTCTCATAATATTATATATATTCATAATTTTATTCAAAAAATTATTTTATTGTGGCTTTTTTTATATTAATTTTCTATCAATTTTATTATTTAACAACGAGTTTATTATGAATTAAACTCAGTATTTGATTTGTATTGAATTTTGCAAATGTTTATTTTTTTTATGAATCATTAAATAAAAATATTAAAAAAGCTAAGTTTTTAAATCCATTGGATTTTATACCAAGGTTGTGAGTTTGACGAGGTAAGTCATAAAACCCAAGTTAATCAACTATGTTGATGTCTCAATACTAAAAAAGAGATATCATATTGATTTTTTTAAAGCCAAGCTAAATTTTTACTAGATCAAGTTGTTTTTTTGATCCGCCTAGTCAATAAGGTAACATAGAGAAAACTTTCATGCAATTTAATTTTAGACTTGAACTAGATAAAGAGTTAGACTAGAAGAATTCAAGGTCGATCTATTAAATCACTTTTAATAACAATATTTGATAATTCTTTATACTTTAAATATTTTCCTACATTAATATTTTTTAATTTGATTCATAACAATCTTACATTAATATTCATAACAATCTTGCTCCAAGAAAATGGTAATAGATACAAAGATATTTTGATGAGTTATTTTTTGATAAAATATTTTTTACTATATTTGGTAAATATCTCAAGAATATATTTTTTTCATGAAAAATATTTGTTTATTTATTTTTTATTTGATACATATCTTTCAAATTGCTTACACATCAACAAAAATTAAATGCCATGATGTGTATTTTTATTATTTAGTGCTTGTTTGGTAGTATAATTGAGGTTATTTTGAAAATACTTTTTGTTCATAAATATATTAAAATGTTATATTTTTTTATTTTTAAAAATTATTTTTAATATTAATACATGAAAATGATATAAAAATACTAAAAATATTAATTTTAAATCAATATAAAAAAATTAAAATTATTTAAAAAATATTTTTGAAATACAACGTAGTAACTTATTAATGACAAGGGTATGATGTGCATTTTTATTACTTAATGACAAGGGTATTCTTGGATTAATGTATGCGTTAATAATCTCTTATAAACAATCTTAACAGTACATTCACACATTGATATGGTATATTTAAAAATATTCCCTCACCAAACCTTAAATATTGTTTTCTTAAATGCTAATCTAAAATTTAAATAAAATAAATTAATGTCTCTTAGTTCTCTAAAGCCAGTCCTCGAGGTTAAATATAACATCCTCGTTGGTTTGGCATTTGAGGGAAGCATCCACAAAACAGTGCTTGTCTAAAAAACACTAATAAGAGGCATTTGAAATTGTTTTTGTTAAAATTTTATTTTTTATTTTTAAATTAGTTTTTATTATTTTTGAATTGTTCTGTGTGAATATTAAAATTTAAATTTTAAAAAATAAATATATATATTATTTTAATAAAATATACTTTCATGACCACTACTCACAATGTAACCGGACCAAATAGCGTCACTTCTCGAAATCAACATTCAAAACCCCCTCTTTTTCCCTCTCTAAACCCTAATTCACATTTTTCTCTAATGAACAAACCCTGAAACTCAAACTTCAAAATCAGGGCTTTGAATTAATTGAAAATCTTCAATGGTAGCCATGACGAAATCGAACTCAAGAGAAAGACTAGGGAATCTTATCAACTCAGTCAAGTCTGCCTCTGACATACCTTCAAAGCTCCAAACATTGCGTCAATTAAACCAAATTTTGCAACAAGAAGAAAACGCTAAATCACTCTCTGAGTTCCTTCCTCGAATTTTCGAGTTTCAGTCTGATCAACACTCTCCTGTTCGCAAATTTGCCACTGAGTGAGTTCTGCATCGCAGTGAATTTTATTTTAATTCATTTTCGATTTCAGGGGAGATTTTTTGTTGAAACTTTTTTTTCTCTGAAATTACCTCCTCCATTCCCTCTGTGCCTTTTTTTTTTAATTAATTAATTGGGTGCTGTTTGTGATTTTGAAGGATAATTGGAGAGATTGGATTGAAGCATTTAGAATTTGTGCCCGAAATTGTTCCGGTTTTAATGTTAGTTTTGGAAGATCTTGTACCAGCTGTTGCTAGACAAGCTATTACTTGTGGGATCAGTTTGTTTCGGGCTACTCTCGAAAAAATTACAATTCAGGTTTCTCTTCTTCTTAAATTAGTCTTTTAAATCAATCGGGGAACTTTTAACTTCGTTAATGTTGTAATGCCTCTCTTATGCTGATTAAGAGTTGGGATGGTATGTTTAGGGTCTTTATGCAAGTGAGCTGGATGATTTGCTCAAGTCTTCGTGGTCATCGATGTTAGAGTTCAAGGAAAAAATTTACTCCATAGCTTTTCAGGTAAAGGGTGAGTTTTGAGGTGGGTGGTACATTGGTGAATTTTCTATGTGAGTCTTAGTCTGACTCATTTTGATAATGTGTTCTGAAGCTGGGAAGTGGTGGTGTAAGATTGCTGGCACTAAAGTTTGTTGAAGAAGTCATTCTTCTTTACACTCCTGATCCTAATGGCACTTTGGAGCCCCCTTCCCATGAAGGTAATGATACTTGTAGCCCACCCTTACTTCTTCCCCAGGCTGCATTACGAGGCATCTGCTACTGCACCCAGCATTTAGATGGGTTCCATTTGGTTATGCAGAGTGGTTACCTATTTTGCAGGATCAAGTGTGGAATTTAACATATCATGGCTCCGTGGGGGCCACCCTGTACTAAATGTTGGAGATTTATCAATTGAGGCGAGCAAAAGATTGAGTTTGTTGCTCGATCAGCTTAGGATGCCAACAGTGAAATCTATCAGTAACTTAATGATCATTGTGCTTGTTAATAGGTAGGCAACTAGCTCTAGTTATATGCATTCAAACTCAATTTTATGTTGTTGTTTTAGGATGAAATGGACTTGATGCGTCCCTGCACTTGTGATTTCTTGTGCCAATGAGTTTTACTGTATTTTTGTTTCCCATCAGCCTTGCCACAATTGCAAAGAAAAGGCCTCCATACTATGGACGCATTCTGCCAGTTTTACTTGGTTTGGATCCATCAAACTATGTTATTGAAGGGATGCATGGTTATGGGGTACATCATGCTTTAAAAAATTCCTTCCTCACCTGCTTGAAGTGCAATCACCAGGGTGCTGCACCGGTATGTCTTGATTATTATTGTTTTTGCTTGCACGTATGACGTGTTCTCTTTTCTTTGGTGGAGTTTATCTTCATCTTGACTTGCAACCAATTTATAATTTGACCTGGTTTAAGTATTAGTTTCAAATTCTTCTAGGAAAATCATAGATCTTAGAGTAGAAGATTTGTAATGGAAATTGGTTGCAGAGGATTTTTTTTTAACATATTATTTGATTGATACTGAACCTTTTACTAATGTTTTATGCTCAATAGATATGATGTGTTGTGCACCAGCTCCCTTCCTCATTTTCATTCAATGTAAATTTGTGTCTGCAATTTTATATTCCTAAGGGTATTACCAATCATAATGTTTTCATTAGTTCTATTAGTATATGGAATTGAACATCCACTAAGAGATTTTCCTTAACGTAGGATGTAGTTTGGTTAGCCCTCTATACTTGGCATTTTTTCTACTCTCTAGAATAACTGTGGTTGCTCAACTAACATTTCATGAAATCTGCACCAATGTGTTTTTAACTAGCATTTGTATGAAACCAGTTGGTGATAGGTTTTTTTGTGACTGCAGTGGCGGGATCGTTTAGTTGGTGTTCTAAGTGAGATGAAAGCAGGAAAGTTGGCCGAGGAAGCACTACACCAAGTTTTAAGGAGCAATGGAAGTGTAGAGGAGGCAAGGGAAGATTTGCTAGTTGCACAGGTACTCTTTTGTATGTTTTCAATGCATATACTCATGCATACACATTTCCATGTACACAAAAAGAATCGCGCACATGCAAAAAGCTTCTTGATAAAGGCGTAGAGATTTTGCAGGAAGAAAAAATCTCAATTAAGTCATCTGATGGCATTCCAAATAATTTGGCAAGGAAACGATCTGGACCAGAAGATAGCATTGATGTAGCTAAAGACGATGATGTGTCTGGAAAACGTGCTAGATCATCCCCCCATGTCTTGGAGGAATCATCTAAAGAGTTGGATCATAGAGCTAGCAAAAAAGATGATGATAATGGACCTGTGCAGCAACTTGTTGCTATGTTTGGAGCCTTGGTTGCTCAAGGTGAAAAGGCTGTTGGTTCTTTGGAGATTCTTATTTCAAGCATATCTGCTGACTTGTTAGCTGAAGTAGTGATGGCTAACATGCGCTACCTTCCTACCGGTCATCCCCAAGCAGGAGATAATGAGTCACTAGTGAACATGACTGTAATTGGCAGTGACTCTAGAGCCAAGTATCCATCATCTTTTCTGGCTAATGTTCTTTCACTTTCTAGTTCTTTCCCGCCTATAGCTGCACAGATGAATGCTGATCACTCAGCATCCAAAGCCTCACTGGTAAGGGTTTCATCTATCCACTTGCAGACCTTCCTTCTATTTTCTTTTTCCTTGGCATGAGTTTGGTGAATTGTAGTGTTTTTTGTTTATTTTAGGCTTCCTATTGTTCCATCTAACTTCCTTTAAAGAATTTGATGTTTTTTCTAGTTTAGATTTGTCATAATAGGGTGTTGATATATCTGCAGACAACAGACGAGGAAGAACTGGAGACAACAAAAGAAGAGGAAGAACTTCAAGTTGCAGCTGCTGATATCGCTGATGTATATACTGGAAAAGGTCATGGTGCTGAAGATGAACTGATGCCTGCAGGTTTACCTGCTTCTTCAAATGTCGATTCATCTGGGATGGATATGGATAGTTTGGCTATTTCATCTAATATCCATGATTTTGAGAATTTAGATAGTGAAATACCTGGTCTAGATTCTTCTGGTCATAATGATGTATTTTCAGAGACCATGGGTGCTTCTTCACTGGTCTCTACTGATGTTGAAGATGCCAGCCAAGAGCTAGGTACAAGTCTGGGTACAAGGTCAAACCAGGAAGTGCTTCCATCAATATCAAATGATAGGTCAGAGGAGCTTAGTCCAAAAGTAGCTCCTATGGATTCCAACAGCCTGATCTCCTCAACTGCAACTTCTGTGCGTTTACACCAGCCTCTTGTTCTGCCTAAGATGTCTGCACCTGTTGTCAATCTTGTTGATGAGCAGAAGGATCAGCTGCAAAATTTGGCTTTCATACGCATCGTTGAGGCATACAAGCAAATAGCAGTTGCTGGAAGTTCACCAGTTCGCTTTTCCTTGCTTGCTTCTATAGGAGTTGAGGTATTGATTCTATATTTTTCAAGAATAGTTACCTCCCCTTTGCTGTTGGTTGTGGTGTATATGATATTTCCTATACTTCATTTTGATTAGCTATATTACTCTATCTGCATTTTCCATTTACTTGACTGAAATGACAATCCTTGTGTTCTTTTCTTCATTGGCTACATTCTTGCGAGTTGTAATGATGCATAATCTGGTCAAACATGTGTACTTTTGTATGACCCATGGACCAGATAACCTGATCTAAGCTGTTCAACCATGTCAATGACCAAAATAATCATTTTGTTTGTTTTTCGTTCTTCACCATCAGTGTTTAATTTTTTGAATTGTCATGCCAGAATTTGAACAACTTTTGGTTTTGAAATGTGGACCTATACTAGTTGCTCCTTCCACAAGAAAATCTCTCACTATATAATAGATGCTATCTTCAATCACAGTAATTTGGAATCACGTTTCCACTTTTTGCCACTTTAATTCATGCCAACTGCTTCTCTCTCTCTCTTTTTTATCACGCATGGACTTAATTAGTGCAATGATCAATTTTAGGTTCCTCTTTTCCTTGTAATTTTAACATGGAAGTTTGGGTGGATATTAGTTATCCAATGGTAAACTTTTTGTATCTGTCACTTTTATTGTGCACATGATTTTGTTTTAGATATTCAGAGAGTTGTATGACGTGCAATAGTTCATGACTGTATTCTACATAGTTACATAGTCAGAACTAGATATTAGTACTGAAAACCAGAACTGATATTGATCTATTTATTTTATTTTTACCTTCTTGCAGTTTCCTTCGGAGTTAGACCCATGGGAACTCCTTAAAACGCACATATTGTCAGATTATGTGGTTCATGAGGTAAGAGAGTATTCCAACTTTTCCTAGCTTAGCTTATTATTGCACAGATGCTAACTTCTAGTGGTGACGGGCTTTAATCAGAATGCACCAAAACTGCTTTATTTCTTTTGTTTACTGCCATCATCATTGTATCAACAAATTTTATGCTATGGAATTGGAAAGTTGGCATATTTAGTTTTGTGAGTTCATTGATTTTACTATTTTATGGAAAGTTCCCTTTATGATCATTGATTTTGCTATTTTATGGAAAGTTCCCTTTAATGTGTCTAGGGATTGTCAGCATGAGAATGAAGATTTCAGTTGTTCATTTGTATTGCTCTGCTGATGCAGTCACTTGCTGGACTCTGCCATTGTTGCTCTGTTTTGTTAATTCTATTTTGATTCTTCTAAACAAAATGTAGCATCTGACAATAATTGCTGGGTGCCTTCAGGGACACGAGTTGACATTGCATGTCCTCTACAGGTTATTTGGTGAGGTGGAAGAGGAACATGACTTCTTCTCTTCTACAACTGCTGCTTCTGTGTATGAAATGTTCCTTCTGACTGTGGTTCGTATTTATTTCCCTTTTACCATTTCTCATTCTTGCTTCAGACATGTATATTCTGAAAGAAAGAAATTATATTAAATTGCAGGCTGAAGCGCTTAGAGATTCTTTTCCTCCTTCTGACAAATCTTTAAGTAGATTGCTTGGTGAAGCTCCTTATCTTCCAAATTCAATTTTCAGTCTATTGGAGTCCTTGTGTTCTCCTGTAAACATCGATAAAACTGAGGAGTTGCAAAGTGGAGATCGAGTCACTCAAGGTCTCAGCACTGTATGGAGCCTGATTTTGCTGAGGCCTCCTATTCGAGAATCCTGCTTAAAAATTGCTCTGCAGGTTTCTTCTCTTTATCATTGATTTATTTCAATTGTCAATATCATTTGCACATTTTGAATGACATGTCTTTCTCAGCCTCTTTGCTAGTTCTTGCGAGGGTTCTTGGGAGTTAGAGTGTTGCATAGCAATGCTGCTTGGGCATACTGCAAAAAAAATAAAAATAAATTAAAAACCATTAAAAATAACTTGTAAAAAAATACATCATTTGCACATTTTCTTTTAATAGCAATCATCATTCCCACTAACATCATCCATAACTGCAAATCTTCTCAGAGATGACCAGTTCACATTTGCTGAATTGTTTTTCACTTAATGTCTGGTCAGTCATTCCCTCTTGTATGACTATTTTGTAATTCTAGAAAGATGGAATATTAATCATGTGGTGAAATTGAGAGCTGGATGATTTCTTACTGCCTGTATTTACTATCAGGGGCTTGACTGTTATTGTGCAATGGTGGTGTTCCTGGTTGTGTTATCTATAAATGATTTTATGATTGACCATTTTGTAAATTCTAGTGATTATTTGAGGAAACTTTTCTTACTGTCTTGCATTTAATTTAATGTTTTTCTTTTACCTCTGGAAGAGTGCAGTTCATCATTTGGAAGAAGTGCGAATGAAGGCACTTCGTCTGGTATGCAACACCCAAGCACAACTTACTATTGAAGGAATAAATAAGATGCTTGTTATAATCTGTTTTTATCATTTTGCAGGTGGCAAATAAGCTTTATCCTCTCTCATCCATTGCTCAACAGATAGAAGATTTTGCAAAGGAAAAGCTGCTTTCTGTGGTAAATACTGATGCTACAGAAAGCATGGATGCTGAAGGGTCATTCTCTGAATCACAGAAGGTAGTGGTTTTATGCATTATGGTTATGAAGTTTCACTCTTGCAAAATCTGTTTACATATTTGGCATTTTTGTGTCTATATCTACAAACAGGGAAGTAACATGTAAATTCATAATTTTTCATTTTATTTTAGATAATTCTTTGTTCACAATGTTACTATGAGCAATTATGTACATTTCTGCTATTGCTGACACATTTTCTGAAAATGTTAACAATCTCTGCTCCTTGTGAATGCTTAATAGATTGCAAAACACATGACATGAACTGCAGTAACTCGATTTGTTGATGTTCTTATATTCGATTTGAGTGAGGCCTCTTTCAAGTTACAATTTAAGGAAATTTGAATTTTGTAATGTTAGAGTCTCACTACATGAACCGGTTGTGCACCCTTTTCTATTCCTCTTAAGTTTACGTACTTGGCACAAAAATAATTATATCCAATTTTTTCATGACAATAGATTTAGCTAGTTGAAATGTTTCTGGTGGATTTCATTAGCTCCAAGTATAATGTTTTGCTTTCTTTTCCTTAGATCAACAAATGCACCAAAATATATCTCCAGTTATAATTTTACAATTCAATAGAAGGAAGAATATGAACAAAATACACCACTTTATCGCTTGCTTTTTCTAAGCCAGTATATTTCTTGGTTATGATCTGATTCCATCTTCAACAGGATTCAATTTTGGAAAAACCATCAAATGAGCATCAGTCTATGAGCGCCATAAGTAAAGATATCTCTTCTGAGACTCATCAGTCATGTACATCTGAAAGTGTATCATCACTCTCAATCTCAGAGGCCCAGCGGTGCTTGTCACTGTATTTTGCCCTGTGCACAAAGGTGTAGATTTTATTCTAAGTAAAGGCCTTCTTATTTTAAATTTCCAACATTTGAATTTGTGATCATCAATATACGTTAATATTTATTTAAGATTTTAATTCTTCTTTTGGTTGGATTAATTTTTCTACCTTTAATCTGATTGACAGAAGCACTCCCTTTTTCGCCAAATCTTTATTGTATATAAAAGTGCATCAAAGGCAGTTAAACAGGTATGGTTGATTTGCATTACATTTTACACTCTGAATGCTGTAGTTTGTTTTGTTCCTGCTGTGAGCTCTTCTTATTAGTTATATGGCGCAGGCAGTTAATCAGCACATTCCTATACTAGTTCGTACTATGGGTTCGTCATCTGATCTTCTAGAAATAATTTCAGATCCTCCTACTGGAAGCGAGAATCTTCTGATGCAGGTGTAGCTATTGGTCAATTATGCAACAAACTCAACCCTATTGAAGTGTTAATAATACTATTGCTGATTTTGTCCCCATTTATTCTTTCCATTTTCCCACTATACATAGGTTTTACAAACACTGACAGAGGGGGCAGTTCCTTCACCAGAATTGTTATTCACCATTAGGAAGTTGTATGATTCAAAAATAAAGGTATGACGCCATGTTGTTGATTTATTAACCAATATTGATTAGCTTTCAATGAAAAGTAAAAAGAAGTGAGGCTCTTGGCTAATGTATGCTTACTTTTGATTTATTTCAGAATGCAGAGATCCTAATTCCAATATTACCATTCCTACCCAGAGATGAGGTCTCTCTTGTTCATTGCTTTGTGAAAAATCATATAAATGCATCTCTCTTTTATGACTTCTGCATTTTGCATCTCTTATCTCTCTTATCTCTCTTCCTGCAACATGAACATTTTTTGTGTTGCTACTGCAGTTCATTATTTAAGATGGTCATTCAGTGATCGCAAAAAGGCAACAATGTTTTTTGTTCTGCTTTCTGTTGATACCTGTGATTCCTCATCAAATTGAAGTCTATTAGATTCTCTAATGTCAGGCACATTACGTGGCAATTAGGTGGTCATATTTACTGCCACATCAAAATACTATAGGCCACTGGATTTAGATAGCATAATGACTGTTAGAAAGATATGTACTGCTCGCAAACATGATAATAATGATTTGATTTATCCTATTTATGCAATCAGTGACTGAAAAGAAATCAATCATGATTTTTTTAAACTACACAAATCTTTATCGGAGCTTACATGACAGGATGATTTTACTTGTACGGGTACCTTTGAGATACTTCTTAAATTCATTTCCAAAGAAGCTAGTTTGCAGCATATGAAAAAGTATTTCCCTGTAAATTGCAAGGAAAGATAGGCCTGTTTGATGCATTTAAACTCAAAGACCAATGCATATTAATCCATCCCAGTAGTTGTGATGTCGGGTTATCCAATCTCTTTCCCTCCGTTAGTGGACTCAACCAAAACATTTGCTCTCATTAAACTGACTGATTAATCACAACTGCTTCTTGGAGATTGGACCTCAATGAATCTGGTTTTTAGGACTAATCATGACATGCATTTGTTGGCTTGGTTTTTAACTTGTGAGCTAACCTAGGATGGAGACGTAGATAGGCTAGAATTATTCATGTTCTTCTTTTCCAACATGATAGATAGAATCTAGGACTTTCATCATATTCCTACATCAGAGGAGAATATACTGAGGTAATGTATTTGTATTCTTCTCCTAATAATTGCGATTGTGTTCTTCTGATACATTTATGGTTTTTGTTTTTGTTTTTTATTTTTATTTTTTTCTGTTAGCCATCTCTTCCTATCCCTTCAATAATTTTATTCCTTATTTTCCAGATTTTGCTGATCTTTCCCCATCTAGTGAATCTTCCTCTGGATAAGTTCCAAATTGCACTTGCTCGTACACTACAGGTATCTTTTTTTCCTTTTTAATGTAGAGAAAGGATCTCCTTCAATTTGCATCTGGTTTCCCTGAGTATTTTGACTGACTCCATGTTTCTAATCATGTACTTCTCTCTACCAGACTAGGACCCTTGTTTTTTTGCACATTAGTGAAGTCCTCCCACCTGTCCAAGAATATGACTGAAATAACCTTTGAACCTTGCAATACATTTTTGAATTTTTCTTGTATTTTGTATGAAAACAAAATGTTTCTGCTTTAGCTTTTTATTGCATTTCAAAAGCATTCAAATCAATAATTCAAGATTGATGGATCGAATCATATTCATTGCAATCTTCCCTATTTGATATTTATGTTTGTGATTGGTCTCCATTTCCATGGAGATATGGGCCATCTGAAAGCCCACAAGTTAAATTTCTATATTGAACTCATTTTTTTCTGTCGTCATATACATCAATTATAAGCATCTAAATTTTCTCTTTTCTATTCCATGCTTTTATGATGCTCTATTGCATGCTGTCAGTGAATATGGGGCTGTTCTCATTGTTTCTCATTTGCTAGTTCCAATAACGATTTCATCTATAAATGTTGATCCAATATTTGACTTGCACTGCATACTGTCAGTATTAATCTTCTCTAAATAATGGCTCATGCAGTTGAATACACTAGTAAGAAATACCTTTACCATGGTCAAGTTTGATTTCCAGAGGAGTCTGCTTTAAACGCATTAAATGCTTCTCTAATTTGTTAAACAACTTGATGTAAATGCAGGGATCGTCTCATTCTGGTACGATGCTCACTCCAGCTGAAGTGTTAATTGCCATCCATGGTATTGATCCTGATAGAGATGGAATCCCCTTGAAGAAGGTATGTCCTTGCTTTTGTGGAATTTATGAAGTTGAATAGGTGTACAACTGAGTGATGTGCTTTTGCGTTCAGGTTACGGATGCTTGCAATACTTGTTTTGAGCAACGACAGAAATTCACTCAGCAAGTTCTTGCAAAGGTCTTAAATCAGTTGGTCTGTGTCATTCCTAACTTGGAATTTGTTTTGCAAAATCCTTCAACTGTCTATAACCGATGTCAATCTGAACAAGTTAATCCCTGCAGGTTGAGCAAATTCCTCTTCCTTTATTATTCATGCGCACAGTACTGCAGGCTATAGGTGCTTTTCCAGCACTGGTAAGAAATTCACAAGAAAAAAATTTAAATCAGAATTCCAATTCTATTATTTCTTCTGGAAGAGCATTATTGATTAATGAAATAGCTCTTTAGGCATTACCAAGCCATAGGTGGCTTTCAAGCATTTTTAAGAAATTCAGAAAAAAATAAATCTAAAGGCCATTTTTCCAATACGCTCTCTGAAAGAGCATTATTGATTAATTGATGAATGCAATAGCACTACTGAGTTGTTACTAATATATGCTGCCTATTGGTGCGATGGCTGTTACTTGGTGCAGCTAAAATACGTATGGGTTAAATTAAAACAGGCCTCAATATGTTAGTAATCATATCATTATTTGTAACCATGCCTCTAGATTCAAGAAATGTTCTTAAGGTCATCTCTACTTAATGAAATATGGCCTGAAATACATCTGTGCACGTTTCAGTGACTGCTAATGCCGAGACTGAAACTGTTTTCTTTTGTTTATGGAAACCCGCTCGTGCTGTTTACTTATTGTAGTTGGCCTGGTTCGTGCTGTTAGCCACTTCCCTTCTAAGAAATTTGTGAATCGACTCCGCCTTTTCTTTCACATTAATTGTGTTTGGACATGATACTCTTGGATCTTGATACGTGTTTGACTACGATTTTCTATTATTGCAGTTGGAGTTTATTATGGAGATCCTTTCTCGTCTCGTAAGCAAGCAGGTTAATACTTCTTCACTGCAGGCTTATTGCCAATGACTTTACAAATTATACTTATTTTACATTTGATTCAATGGACTATTGCAGATATGGAAGTACCCGAAGTTGTGGGCTGGCTTCCTGAGGTGCGCACTATTGACGAAGCCTCAGTCATTCAATGTGTTGCTTCAGGTGTGATCACTTCTATGTGCTTGCGATTGAAAATTTTAGCCACTATAATTTCAAACCAGATGGTAGCTATGAACCAGCACCTCTGATTTTTAAATATCAATCTAATTTCTTGCTCAGAATGTAAATTGCGCATTTCAGAAGCAAATTTGTTCTTAACCAATTTGATAACCTCTGTTCTTGTCATTCAGCTTCCTCCACCACAACTGGAAAGTGCACTGAACAGAACTGCAGCACTGAAGGCTCCTTTGGTTGTCTATGCTAGCCAACCAAACATTAAATCTTCACTTCCAAGGTTAATAATATAATCCCTCTTGCATATGTAAATAGAAGAAAATCCATTTTCTCTCAACTGGTGTTTTTCCTGCTTCTGACTGTAGAAGTTGAATATTGAATTTTGCATTTTAGGTCTGTTCTGGTGGTCCTGGGAATAGCTCCAGACCCTCAGACTTCAAGTCAAGCACAGACAAGTCAGGCACAAACTGGAGATACGAACAACTCAGGTAAGGATGTGACTGTAGAAAATTCAAAAACTGGAGAAACAAGCAACTCAGATAAGGAGGTGCTGACTGAGAAATCTAAAGAAACTTCTGTTGGTAGCTGAATGTCTGGAAACTCCCTCCGTACTTGATGAGTCAGAAGTTGCTCCAGAGGAGGTTGCTGTGCCTGCCAAGCAGCACCAAGCTTAGCACCTGGGGGCACCAAGTTCTCCAAGTTTTCGGACGCATGCCATACACGCTTTGTGCATATCTGCGACAGAAAGATCAAAATTTTCCTCATCTGCTGTTACACTGACAACTGTTGCGTGGATCAAAACGCAATTTAGTGAAACTGCTGCACCATCCGAAGATATTTGTTGTCGGGAAGTTTCCGGGGCAAGACAGACGTGAAATGGCGAACCATTTTTACTGAACATGCGAGTTAAAACAAATTCTGAAGGATTTTTTTTTCCCCATGTTTTTCTTACGTTTGTATTGGGGAGTTGCTAATATCAGTCTTTTTCTGTTAAAACAAATACTTCTGTTTTTCTTATGTTTGTACATAGACAAAGATCTGAGGCAGTTGACGATGTCATTTCGTAGAATACAATACTCTAATCTGTCGATCACAAGATCCTCAAAAAATGAATGCCTTCTTTTATCTACTTGTTCTTTTGCTAGCCAAAGATGCTTGTCGATTTAAATTTAAATTGTTGTTTTTGTACGAAACGGTGATAAGTTCTTTTTTTGTGTTTTTCAATGATTTACTTTAAAAAAATACTATGCCCTCAACAGTAAGTAACAGTTACATTCGATAATTGGGTGGCTCTTAATTATTGACTCAAATTCTCAGCATACACTAAATAAATAAAAAGACGAACTCTTAAATAAAAAGAACTAATAAATAAAAAGACGAACTCTTAAAAAAAAAGCATTAATCAAATTACAGAAGTAATTTGCTGAACCTTTTCTTGCGCTGGATTTATCATCGTTTTTCAAATAATAGAGTCCATGCAGCTTCTTTAACTATATACTAGTTAAATATCCGTACTACATTACGGGTTGAGTAAATAATTTTAAATTTAAATAATTAATAGGTTTTGCTAGTTCAAAAATAAAATATAATATTGATATATGCAAAGTTTGATATAATAAAATGCATTAACAGATGTTATAACAACAACAATATCAAAGCTCTAATATCTAAACTTATCATTAATATTAATGCTAAATAAATAAAAATTATTAAACCACCTCAAGGAAAAAAAATTCTCAAAAAACAATAACGAAAGAGGAAGAAAGAAAAATTATTATTATTATTGTGTTAAGAACAATAAAAAATTCAATCAAAGAATAAAAAAAAGCCTAAAATTTTTAACAAAAGAGCAAACAAAAAAATAAAATAAAAATTATTAGCTGCAAAAAAAAATCACCAGACATGAAAAAAAAAATAAAAGAGAAAAAAAGGGGATATAAATTTTCAAATAATTATAAAAATAAATTGAAATTTAAGAATATATTTTTTTTAAAAAAATACTACTTCAATAAAAGAGAAAATAATCAAAATTATTAAATTACTCCTCCAAAAAAACTCTACAAAAGAGTATGCAAGAAAAAATTATTATTATTATTGCATTAATAATAATAAAAAATTAAATCAGAGACTAAAAAAATTGTAAAAACTTTAACAAAATAGCAAACAAAAAAATGATAAAATAAAAAAAATTATTAGCCGGAAAAAATCACTTGATTTGCAGTTCCAACAAATAATTTTTATAGCTGTTAAGATTTAAATATAATATTTATACATGTAAAGTTTAATATAATGAAATAGATCAACATACCCTATTATAATAACAACAACATCGAAGGCTTAATATCTAAAATTATCACCATTATTACTGTTAAAACAATAAAAATTATTAAATTACCCTGAGAAAAATACTAAAAAAAATTAACAAAAGAGTAAGTAAGAACAAAAAAAAAATTATTATTATTATTATTATTATTATTATTATTATTATTATTATTATTATTGCTTTAATAATGAAAAAAATAAAATACTATAAAAACTTTACCAAAAAAGCAAAAAAAAAAAAATGATAAAAAAATTATTAGTCGAGAAACAATCACTTGACTTTAAAATAATAAAAAAAACCCAATAAAATAAATAAATTGATTTTTCTATTTTTAAAATAGAATATAACATCTTTATATGTAATGTTTCATATAATGAAATACATCAACACACCGTTTTATAACACTAGCAACATCGAACGCCTAACATCCAAAAATATCATTACAATTATTACTAAAACAATAAAAATAATTAAATTACCCCTATAAAAAAAACTCAAAAATATTAACAAAAGAGAAAGCAAGAAAAATTATTATTATTATTATTATTATTATTATTGTTATTATTATTGCTGCGTGAATAATGGGAAATAAATTCAGTAAAAAAAATAAAAAATCTCAAAAACTTTTATAAAAGAGCAAAAAAAAAATGATAAAAAAAAAATTAGCTAAAAAATCATTTGACATTAAAATAATTAAAAAAAAGTAATAAAAAAACACCAAAAGAAAGAACAGAGAAAAAAAAAGAAATATCAATTTTCAAATGATCATAAACACAAACTGAAATTTAATAACAATTTTTTTTGAAAAAAATTCTATCTCAACAAAAGAGAAAATAATAAAAATTAAAAACAAAAACTAAGAGCGCACACACGCGCACACACACACACATATATATAAACATGGATAAACATAGGGACTATTAAAGAAATATATAAAAAAAATAAAAGAATTAAAATAAAAAATTAAAAGTATAAGGACCAAAATGAAAACCAAATATATTATCAAATTCAATTAAAGGACAAAATTGAAAAATTTAAATCTTCTGTACTGTTAAGGGATTTAATATGAATTCAGCAATTAAAAGAATGGGGACCAGATTGAAACCTAAATATATAATCAATTTCAATGGAAGGACCCAATTAAAACAAATCAAAACTTACATAACAGAAATAAGAACCACACAACACTATTAAAAGATAAGGGACTGAAATGAAAAAGATATAAAACAGGGCGGCTAATGTGTAGTTTAGCCTGTAGGAGATAGAAAAGGGGGAAAAAAGTTCAACCACCCACTGGCTCGTCCTCGGACACCGTGTTAGGACACGTGTTGCTCCAGGAGGAAGAGCACACGGAGGTACATCGACTAAGATGTCATGCGAACATTTATCACCACCTGAAAAGGCCGCAAGGGCCTCTCTAAGAAGGCGTGAGACTGATTACCGTCGACTGCGTGTGCCATTTGCGTTGACATTAATCCGAGAAATATAATAAACAAATATTGCTAATTACTAGGCTACCCTTGATCCTAAATTATCAATTTTGTCTTATGTGGGGGCATATTCATATTTAGACATTTAAAAAAAATGTGAAATGCCCGTGGCATCCCTCCCGATCAGAAATGTTTTTTTGTCTCTTTCGAGGGACAAAATGGTTAATTTACTGTACAAAGAAATATAAAAAAAATAAAAAAGTGACAACCCAAACCGAACCGAAAACATCCAATTACCGCGATACCCCTCTAGCTAGTACCTGTTTTGTCTTTTTTGAGAGATAAAACAATTATTTTATTGTGCAAAAAAAAAAAAAACCAGTAAACCGGCTAACCGAACAACCCAAACCGACCTGAAAAATGAGAAATACTATTGTAATCCACAATGATTTGTCTGATAGTGCATAGTAATTGAACCATGACGTCACGATCTCTTTTAGTATATTAGATAATATAAAAAATAGAATTTAAAAATTTATATAAGAAGGTTAAGAGTTTGTATCTCGAAACCTTTTCTAATATAAATTGTTTATTATTTTTTAATTCATGTTTCTTTACACCTCTTTTTTTTTTGTATTGTTATCATATGATGTCTATTAGATTTAGATTTTAATTATTACTAATGATTCAAGAATTACTAACAATTGAAGAAGTCCACAACATCAAGTATAAAATCTTGTTTGATAGAATGATAAAATCTTGTTTGATAGAATGATAGAAATCACTTTTTGAAGTGTTTTTATTTAAAGATATATTAAAATAACATTAGTTATATATATATATATATATATATATATTTAATTTATTTTTTATATAAACACATGAAAATAATTCAAAAACAGACAAAAAACTACACAAAAAACAATTTCAAGAGATATAAATTTAAAATTTTATAAGTCTTTAAGTTAGTCATGCAAGTATAATCTTGCAATCCTTTGAATAAATAATCTACAATATATACCTTTATCTACAATATATACCTTTTTTTACTTCAACTAAATCTAAAAGTTTATAATATGCAATAAAAGCTTGTTTGTTTTTGTGTTTAGAAAATATTTTTGAGAAAACTTCATTTTTTTTTGCTTCAAATGATTTTTTCTATTGTTTACAAAAATGAATATGCAATGTTTCTCAACATGTTTTTGTCCAAAAAAAACATCAAATAAAAAATCAAGTAGGTTATATATGCATCTAATTAAATAAATTGAGAACCATCATTGCCAATAAACTTTTTTTAAAAATTCATTACTGATAAA
Organism: Salix dunnii; assembly: GCA_015731905.1. Classification (NCBI taxonomy): domain Eukaryota; kingdom Viridiplantae; phylum Streptophyta; class Magnoliopsida; order Malpighiales; family Salicaceae; genus Salix; species Salix dunnii. The sequence continues at coordinate 12,601,413 of CM027674.1, forward strand.
TAGAAGAAGATCTAAGATATTTGATCTTGCAACACAAGACATTGGTGTATTTAATATCTTTACTTCTTATAATACACTTTTTATTTAATAAGAAAATAATACATGCCAATAAAATGTTAAAAATAATTAACAATAACTAAAGATCAAATTAGAAAAAAATAGAGATATAAATGTACATCAAGATATTGGCTCTTGAAATATGAGTCATGTACTCAATTATGTTTAATAACTGTCGTTTAGAATAATTTTTTTATAAGAGTAAAATAATACATTGTCTACCTTGTTTTTTAAAATAAAAATAAAAAGCAAACAAGGTGTCATTTGCCGAGACAAACAACTAATTCCTTGCTTTTCTCTATTTTCTTGCTATTATGGTGGTAAGAAAATAAGGGTTAATGGCCTTTCTTATTTAGAAACTCATTTTCACCATAAAATAGTTATAAAACACCATAAATACCTTGATAAACATGTATATGACCTCAAAACAAACAAAAACTCCATCAAAAATTCAAAATTAACCTGAAATAAAAATATTTTCAAGTTTAGAAATGCCATCCCGGGTAAAGTAAAGGGAAAATAACACGTAATTGATTTTTTTTCATGGCCAAAACTGGTGTCCAAGATGAATATTTCTCTCTAATGCTAAAATCCACTAATGTACTCTCTCTTCTCTATCTTATTAGGGATTAAAAATAAAAATAAATCTTGAACCAAAATTAAATATTCAATACATTAAAGAGATTCATCGTAAAGATGGAAAACCACATTGTACTTTTCACACTATTTCTGGACACCACCTATTTTGGGTTCCTTTCTCACTTTTATCCTTCATTTCTCAATTGTGACTTTTACATTTGAACCAAAATTAAATATTCAATACACTATTTCTTCTTTACATTTGAACAGTGATTCTTCTTTCCCAGCATTTCATGTTGTCTTGATTAATATGGTGTTTTGGTGCAGGAAGGAAGCTTTTCCGGTATGATTATGGCGGTGGTACGTTTGCTACGTTGAGCACAGCTCCACCCGTTGAAAATCTTAATTAGTTTGCCGATATTGGAGGGTAAGAAATAAGGTCTATTTCAACTCTTTATAGAGATGGTGTTGTAAGAAAATCATGGTCTTGATTTATTTTGACTAGATATTTTATTACTATTTATAATAATTTCTCCAAGACTCATGACATCTAGATGAATTTCAGGGTCAATCATCCATGATAGATAATTATTTCTTCTAATATCATTTGTAATATCCATTTTAATTCCTATACGTTCGTAATGGAGTAAATAAGGTTCTCCAAGATTCCATTATATTCAGTGGGGTTTGGAAAAAGTGGCCCTAATTGCTAATTGACTCTTGCCTAACATTTGAATATAGCAAGTCAATTACTAATTGACTGCTTCTCACACTTTCCGGGGGTTTTCGAAAAAGTGTCCTTGCATTAGAGACTCTTACAGCTACGACCCATTCATCCAAGGTCAGAGAAGGGGTGCAGACTGAGTCATGGCCACTTCAAAATTTTAAATGGTATCTGAAATTTAATAATTTATTGTAGAAAAATATTGATTTTTTTATACATAATAGCCCTTTTTCAATGAATGACCATGTGAATTTGTAATAATTTTAAGCATCATTGTTGATCTAGGATGACCTGGTTATACCAAATAATAAAATTATATGGTTCATTAAATTTTTGGTTTATTATTGCATTGACTTCAGTTGTACTAATATTTATGTAGTATAATCCTAATATGATGTAAAGATATTCTATATCATTGGCATTGATGTCGTGATGACCGGTTTTCTTTGCTTTGTGCACTGCCATCCCTGGAGTTGGGAGGAGGTTCGTGGAAAAATAGTTTTTTTATAACCATTAAATTATGATTATAATATTAAGAGTCGCTACTTAGTATTAAGGTCACTAAAAAACCTAATGGTCTACGAGAGTCTAGATAAGAGGACTTGGTTTGCAAGGGGAAACTTAAGATAAACTGCATTGTTGTTTGATTTTTTTTTCTAGGTTTAATTTTTATTTGTTGGTGTTTTCTAAATCTCGAAGTAGATCTCTCTTTGTGATAGAGTATCTACCTTATTAGGTCAAAAAACATAACCGTTCTAAGATCTGAATTTTAACACTATATTTATTGTACTTTAATAACTAATAGTGTACTTTACAATGTAACTTTACACCTTGATAATTAAAGTTTGCAACTAAGAAATAAAAAAATAATTGTTGAAAGATTTTGGATATTTTGGATATATTAGCTATGATATTCTATTTTCATTTTAAAAAAAATAAGAAAAGATGCAATATTTTTTAAATTATTTTTTGAATTTAGCCGTATGTACGAAAATAATATATTTTATTTTTTTTAAATATTTTTTTTAAAATATATATTTAGACAGGGCCTAACCTAACTAAATGAACCAACCCAACCATGATAGGCCATTTTAGCCCAACAATCTTCTTGGATCGACCTGGACACAACGTCCAATCCTACTTTCTACTGTTCACCATGTTAATTCACTCTCAACAGTTCACTTGCAAAGTGAACAGAAATGGCCAAAGGAGAGGGATGAGGTTACCTATTATTTTCGACATGTAAAAAAGGTCAAATATAATTGAACTTAAGAAAAATTATTAATAACAACAAATTATTATTTAATGATATGATAATAGATATTAGCAAAATTATGTATTAAAAAAACACCAATTTATTTTTTGAAATTTTAATAACTTTATAAAAAATAAACAGCAATGAATTATAAAAATTAATTAAATATGAAAGCATAAAACAACTAGGTTTGCCCCAGTTGTTTCAGTAGGCTAGTAATTAAATTAAATGTAATACGAGGGGGGGGGGGGGTCTTAAAATCTATATAAAAGTACCTCTATTTTATGCTTTTTCCCTTACAAGGTCTTCGTCAAATTTCCCGTAAATCGGTCGTCTTATTTTATAATGAAGTCTTGCCACCTATCATTATTATTTATCAACTTGTTCCCTTAATTTTTCACTATAAATACCCTGCTTCGAGCTAGTTTCATTACCACCGAGTTTCTTGATTACCACGACCTCCTGATACAGCTAAGATACCATGGCTCGCTTCCAAGTGATCGCGGTGGCAATTTTAGTAGCAATCATGCTCCTGTCCATTGGGATGTCCACCGCACTACCGAAACCTATACAAGGTTTGTCACTGCGGTGCACTGATTCTGGCATTTGTTTTTCTGCCAATTAGAAATGCTTTCTATTCTTATTTACATTTCAACAGCGACTCTTCTTTCCCAGCATTTCATGTTTTCGTGATTAATATGGCGTTTTGGCGCAGGAAGGAAGCTTTTCCAGTATATTCCTCCAGCGGATTGTTATGCTGGGATGAGCCTTCCACCCGGTGAAAGTCCTTAATCAGTTTGCAGATATAGGAGGTTAAGAAATAAGGTCTTCATCAATGGAGCTCTACTTTATGCTTTTATATTATTACTATGAAAATATTGTTTGTATTCCCAGGAGAGAAATGAATGCAGTAGCAGACAGTTCAGCGAAACAAGGACTATGTCGCATGTCTTGGTTATCTTATTGTTTTGGAAAGCTCTGTTTCGGAATCTCTTTCCCTTTGTAGTTTTCTGTAACCATCATCTTGATCGATGGTCTTTCTATAACTTTTAATCTTTAATAAAGTCGGTGAATATTAATAATAATAATAATGCTTCCCTTTTCTGCCCAAAGAATTCTAATAAAGTCGGTGAAGTCTAATAATAATTTTGATTGCAAAACCGCATCCATCTTACCTATCATTTTTCACATGTATATATATATATATATATATTATTTCCACTTGTTCCAAACACCACGTATGAGAAAACAGTGAATTAGTAATTGCAAGTGTCGAGAAAAAAACCCATCAAATTTCTATTATTTAAAATGATTTTTTTTTGTTTTAGATCCTTCATGAAAATTATATCCCTATATATATAGATGACTTAAGATTTTTGATCGTTTGATTTCGATATTGGAAGCTCAAGATACCCCTGCTTGAATGTCTAAGTCCATCTTGCTTTTTGACCAAGCAGATTGCAGGCTGCTTTTGTTCTTCATAACAATTTTTTATCGCTTTGTATCCTTCATGAAATTTATATTCATGTACATAAATGAAAGAAATGTTAGAAGTTGTAGAGAAAAAGAAATCACAGAGTAATGAAACTGTTTTGCTGCATAATTTGCAGAGAGATATTCTTATTCCTCTTCTCTATTTTCTTTCTTGTCTCTCAAGTCAATATACGTTAACACAAGGCCTACATATATACATATCAGGATTGCCTATCTCGTATATCCCACGAGAAAGAGATGAAAAATACATGGCTGCCAACAATACCTGCATGTCAGGTTTGGCAGGAAAAACAGAATAAAAAGTATAATAGAAATTGCAGCTACAAAGCAGCAGAAGGACCATTATCCTTTTTCTTCTAACGGCTCCTTGTCCTTTTCATTCTTCAACATATAGATGACTTTGGATTTTTAAATGATCCGATTTTGATTTTAAATGCTCAAGATATTTCCATTTGAATGTCTAGTGTAAACAGAGAAAATCTTGTCGTGAGAATGATTCTAATCCGAGTTTTCAGGTCTTATTTGAGATACCAAATTTAATGTTTCAAGGATTTATCGAGATAATCAAAGATCAATTTAAAATTTAGAAAAGTTAAATAGTGTCATTGAAAAAGTGGGGGGACTAGTTTAGAAAACATCACATTAATTTTTGTTCCCATTTGAATGTCTAGTGTAAACGGAGAAAATCTTATCGCGAGAATGATTCTAATCCGAGTTTTCAGGTGTTATTTGAGATACCAAATTTAATGTTTCAAGGATTTATCGGGATAATCAAAGACCAATTTAAAATTTAGAAAAGTTAAATAGTGTCATTGAAAAAATAGGGGGACTAGTTTAGAAAACGTCACATTAATTTTTGTTTCTTGACCAAACAGATTGCTAGTTGTTTCTGTTCTTCATAACATTTTTCTTATTGCTTTGTATCCTTCATGAAATTTATATTCATGTACATATAGATACTTTGGATTTTTGAATGACCTGATTTTGATATTAGAAGCTTAAGATATTCCCATTTGAATGTCTAGTGTAAAAGGAGAAAATCCTACCGCGAGAATGATTCTAATATGAGTTTTTAGGTCTATTCGAAGACCCAATTTAATGTTTTGAGGATTTATCTAGATAATCAAAGAACAATTTGAAATTTAGAAAAGTTAAATATTGTCAATGAAAAACTAGGGAGACTGGTTTAGAAAACATCACGATAATTTTTTTCGATAATTTTTTTTACTTGACTACAACGTAAGATTATATTTTGTTTCTTTTCGCAAAAACCATCGGTGCCAATTTTGTTAGTATAGGTTGAAGGCTGGATAAATTCCTTAGAATTCACACTAAAAACATAATTTTTTTCCGCTTTCATGAAATCTATTCTTCAAAATAGTTTTTTACCAAACAAAATGCGGGCAAATTCTGTTCATCAAAATCATTTTCTCTCATTTTGGACCCTTCATGAAAGTTTTAGTATTGCATGTATAGATGAATTGTGGTTTTTTATCACCTGATTTTCATATCAAAATTTCAAGATATTCCCTCTTGAATGTCTTGTGTAAAAGTAGAAAATCTTGTCGCAATAGGTACTGCTCATCATCATGTTGAGAGCAACCTAAAAATTCTTTCCTTTTTCTCCTTAATTTTCCATTGGTTTCCATGACTATCTCACTTGATTTTGAGGTAGAAAAAGTGTGATTTGTTTTCCTAATTTGTTTTATCTAATTGCAGAAAAGCATGATTTTACATCCTAGATTAAATGCATTAAATCTTCCCTAAATAGAGCTATGTATAGGCAATATATATACCTCCCCTTCTCACTTAGAAAGAAAGGATAAAAATATAAGAAAAGATGAGAGAAAAGAAGGAAAGAAAAGAGGGCAAGAGGACGAGAGAGAGTTAACCAACATAAATAAAAAATGTAGACAATTTTTTCGCGCTTCGCGCCCAGCCATTCCCCGCGTTTGGGGAGACAATGGCGAGCGGTGAAAAATGGAGTGGTTGTTTTATAGCCGTAAAAATTACGACTATAATTATAGGGAGTCGCCACCTAGTATTAAGTTTACTAGGAACCTAATGGTCTACAAGAGTCTTGGGTAAAGTGACCTGTTGTGCAAGGTGAAGATGCATCACCCCCATTGCACCCTACTTAAGGCAAGCTGCATTGTTGTTTGATTTTTTTTCTAAGTTTTTTTCTTACACAGCATTAAAAAAATATATTTTTTTATCTGCGGGTGTACTTTACGATGTAATTTTACACCGTAGTTAGAAAATCTTTTTTTTCTTTTTTTATCTACGGATGTACGTTACCATTTAAATTTACACCATAGTTAATTTTTTTTTCCATGTATGTATTTTACAATGTAAATTTACACCCTAATATATAAAACAAAAAAGGTTTTGATTATTTTTGATATTTCGGGCAAATTCCAATGGATAATCATAAACCGGTTATGATATCCAATTTTGTTTTAAAACATGAGAAAGATACAATATATTTTTTTACAAAAAGTATGCTTGGAAAATCTTGGAATTCGGTCGTATGCACGAAAACAATATATTTTATATTTTTGAAATTTTTTGTAGTAATAATAGTAGTAAAAAAAATATAAAAATATTTTTGTGTCAATTTGTTTTTTTTTTTTTCATTATTATTTTTTTTATTTTATTTATGGGCTGGGTTGTTAGCCACAGTGGGCTAGAAGCCCAAGCGGGTTTGGGCTGCGCTTCCAGTCCTCACGGGCTGGAAGCTTATTTTATTTTGGGCTAGGTTCAGAACTCAACCCATCCTTCAGTGATCGGGCCGGACACAATGTCAGGCCCGGTTTCCACTGTTCACATGTGGTGAACACTGGGGGGAAAGGTGAAGATGATGAACAGTGAGGGGGGAGTTTCTCAAGTGTGACGAATGGTGTATCTGTTAGCACCGTTGGGTAGAGGAAGTGGAGGTGGTTGAACTAGTGGTGGCATCGTCGTCAACGGTGGCTTGTGGTGGTCAGAGGGAGCTTCCAAAGTCGTCGAGGTTTGTGTTGCAGTTGCTGCAACTATCGCCGTTGCTTCGCTTGAGAGTGGGGTTCGATTTCTGGTATATGGGGGAGTTTTACGGTGATGATAAGGGTGGTAATGGGTGGTTGAATGGGCGTTAACGGTAGAGAGAGAGAGTTCGACAAGAGCATTTTTGGAGAGAGAGAGGTTGCAGGCCGAGAGAAAGAGAGAGGGAGCTGGTTGTTGGGGATGATGGTGTGATTTTTACGTTCATTTGCTTGTTTTTTGATGCTAGAAATCTCTATAAACACTCCTAAAATTTCCTCATTTCTCTCTGTGTTTTTTGTTCCCCCCTTCTAGCCGTCGTGCATGGTGGCTTTTTATAGGTGGTGCAGCCTGCCACGGTGGCTGGCTGGTCGGTGACGTGGTGACCTGCGACAATGGCATGGTGGCTGCTGCTGGTGGGCTTTCGACGGCGTGGTCGGCAGTGAAGGTGGAAAAGGCAGCAACGGGGTGCAGTGGTTGAGTTGCAGTTTGGTCCTTCAATTTATAATTGTTCTAATTGCACCACCAATTGAATTTAAATTTGTAATTTTGTGCAATTGTGCCCCTGTCCGAATTTCAACATTAGCCTTAACTTTTCACGCCATGTTCATTTTGGTCTCTTACTTCTGATTCACGTAATTTGATCATCAATTAACAATTAAACTTCAATTTGACTCTTAATTTTGCACAATTAGCTTGAAAAAAAAATTCAATTGGGTCTCCAAAAATTCTAATCTTCTCAATTGATTAAATTCAAGAATTTGATTTTTCATTAATTAAGCCCTTAATAAAATTAATTTGACCAATTTCAAGCATAATTAAGTCCTTGCACTTAATTAAATTCTTCAATTGGATCCTAAATTTATTCCCAAACACAATAATACTTTAAATTAGCCCATGATTAAATCATATTGGCCTCTAAAAAAAATATAATTATGATTTTTGACTTAATTTTTACCTCGAATTTGTATTTTCTCTCATTTAGGGCACAAAAGAGATACAATTTAGCTTCGAAAATATTCAAAACTTTCACAACGATTTTCCACTGATGCCAACCCCTTTTATTTTATTTTATTTTATTTATTTTATTTTATTTCGGGGAGTAACCTAAAAATTGGGTAACGACAGAGAGGAAGGACCTCTTTCTAACTAGTGTCCCCCCTTCCCCACAGCCTCTCCCTTTTAGCCAACAACCTTTAGTTACCTCTTTCCTGATCAGACTTCCTCCCATCGGCCACAACCCACTCTGCAAGCATTTTTCATTGTCCTTAGAATTAGCGATCACCAGTTGCGCAAAAGTTCCAGCAATACTGCCTTCGCTCGTCAGTTGACAGATAAGTCCTCATGCATTCTTTTTCATTTTTCATTTGAATTACATAGTCATTATGCATTTTTTTTAATGTTCAAGTGAAATATAATTCCCTTGAATAGTAGTTAAGGAGGCATGTGTGAGGCTGGGTGCCTCACACATGCCTCTTGTTTGCCTAGTTAGGTCACTAGTTTGGGTAAGTGACAAGTCTCTCTCTCTCTCTCTCTCATTTTTTTTCTAAAAAAATTTAATGAAAAAAGAGGAAATTTATGATATTTTAGCATATTTATTTTAAAGTCTATAATTTTTTATATTGTTAAAAGAAAATACCAATATTGTATTTAGAATAATCAGTTTTCGGCACAATACAACAAATATATATATAGTATCAAAAAAATGTTTTCTTTTTGAACACCAACTTGTCTTCTCTCTTCCACTCAAAACCTCTACAACTTCCCTTTCTTTTCTCTCATTACATCCTCCTGGGAGAACCCTCCATGCCGGGTGGATATTTTTTTTTCTTTCTCTCTTTTTACTATTCTCTAAGGTTTGTGGGTTAATGAATTGTTTATTTTTCGCTCTCATATGATTTTTGACATATGTCTACAAACATGTACATATCCTGTCAAAGTGTTTTCTTGTACTTTTCGAGTTGATACAACAAAAATGTGATGGTTGGGTACACTAGTTTGTCATCTAATTAAAAACTCTTTTCATTGCCTTGGAAATTGGGGCACAACATAGCTAGTATTGATTTTGATGGGGAAACTACATCCATCTCATTTATCTTTATGTGCTTGAATTTCTTGCAAAACCATTCATACATATATACATACATACTTGTTCAATCTTAAGAGAAAAGTAAAAAACAATATACATGTTATGCCTTTGATAAACGAGACTTATATTTTGAGGAGATCTCAACCGTTATATTATATTATTTTAAGCCTCACTTGAGAATAAGAATCAACTATGTTCCAAAGCATGATAATGGTGGTGAGGTGACTTTGAGTGAGACTTTGTCAATAGTTTCCTATCTTGGATGACCTATACCAAAAAATTATTATGAGAGGAAGATACTTGACATAAATCAAATTTAAACAAGCACCTAATTCATGTGGTTTTTGTTTTTATAACAAGGGTGTCTGGGCCAGCTTACGTGCACAACAACTAATTCTCAAGCCCACTGAACATCTTACAAGCTCAGTGAGCAAGTAAGATATTACGGGGATGGTAGGCGTGTATAGTGAGGCTCGAACCCTAATGTAGAGGAAGGGAATAAGTCCCTTCTTCTGCTAGGCCAAGACCCCACCTGCTTTCATCTGGTCTTTAACTATGATGAACTAAGACCTTATATTCAGTAAGTATAATAATTAATATCAAATTATTTTCAAACAATATCTCTTTTATATCATCATAAACTGATATATTGAATAGTCCTTTATACGTAACATCATTAATTTTTACCTAAAATTCTCAATTGATTGACTCTTAGATTCTTTGATTATAAGATGAACAATTTTTCACATGGTTTAAGCACATGTAAGAACGTATTAATTATTTTTATATCTTATAATACTTAATTTCTTTACATATGTTTAATTAAATTATTGTTACTCATTTTTAGGCCCCACGAACTGGAAATGACATATATCCCTATTGAACCAAACACAAGAGCTTAGCTTATTGTTACTAGATGACTGACAAAAATAGAGAATAAAAATGTTTTTTTCATACCTTATATTTTTGCCTTTTTCTTTTCTTATCCTCCTATTTTGCTGCCAAAATCATCATTATTCTTAGATTAATTAGAAATCTAACTATGTTAGATTCTCATTTAAATGGAGACACTTGGCATTGTTAGTTTCCAAAGCAGATTTTGTCCTATATGTATAGATGACTTTGAATTTTTGAATCGCTGATTTCAAAATCAGTTTAAAAGATATCCCTGTTTAAATGTCAAAGTCCTGTTTGGACAACAAATTGCAGGTTGATTATGTTCTTCAAAACAATTTATTTTTTTGCTTTGGATCCTTCATGAAAGTTGTATTCCTATACGTTTATATGACTTTGTGTTTTTGAATATCTTGATTTTAATATTGGAAGCTCAAGATATTCCTACTTGAATGTCTAATCCTGCTTGGTTTTCAGGCAAATTCTCTTCTTCAAAATAATCTTTTCTCGTATTGGATCCTTCATAAAAGCTGTATTCTTGTACGTATATATGATTTTTTATTTTTGAATTGCCTGATTTCAATATGAGAAGCTTAAGATATTCTCGTTTGAATGTCTAGTATAAAAGGAGAGAATCCTTTCATGAGAATGATTTTGACCCGAGTTTGAAGGTCTTATTCGAGAGACCCAATTCAATGTTTTGAGGATTTATTGGGATATCAAAGACCAATTTTAAATTTTGGACAGTTAATTAGTCTCATAATATTTTTTGTTGCTTGATTGTCACGCAAGATTATATTTTGTTTCTATTTGCGAAACCAACGATGAATTTTTTTTTACCATGGTTTAAGGTTGGATAAATCTCTTAGAATTCATATTAAATAAATATGATTTTTCCACCTATCGTGAATTCTATTCTTCAAAATAGTTTTTGACCAAGCAAATTGTGGTCAAATTATGTTCATCAAAATAATTTTTTCTCACTTTCGACCCTTCATGAAAGTTGTAGTATTGCACGTATAAATGAATTTGGGTTTTGAAATTACCTAATTTCAATATCAGAATTTTAAGATATTCCCATTTGAATGTCTAGTGTAAAAATAGAAAATCTTGTCGCGATAGGTGTTGTTCATCATCATGTTGAGAATAGCTTGCAAATGCTTTCCTTTTTCTCTGCAATTTTTCATTGGTTTCCATGATTATCTGACTTAGATTTTGAGCTGAAAATCATGTTGTTTCTACCTCAGAATCATTAGAATGTCAACCAGAATATTTGTGCTCCTAATTTGTTTGATCTAATTGCAGAAAAACATGATTTTACATCCTAGATTAAATGCACTAAATCTTCCCTAAATAGAGCTATGTATAGCAACATATATACCTCCCCTTTTGACTTAGAAAGAAAGGAGAAAAATATAAGAAAAGATGAGAGGAAAGAAAAGAGGGTAAGAGGAGGAGAGAGAGACAACCAACAAAACTAAAAAAATACAGAGAAAAGACCTCTTTCCAACCAGTGTACCCCCTTCCAATAGCCTCTCCCTCTTAGCCAATAATTTCCAGTTACCTCTTTCCCGATCAAACTTCCTCCCATTGGCCAACACCCTTTTTGCAAGCATTTTTCATTGTCCCCAGAAGCAACAATCAGCAGTTACGTAGAAGTTCCAGCAATATCGCCTCCACTCGTTAGTTGACAAGTAAGTCCTCATGCATTCTTCTTCATTTTGCATTTCAATTACAAAGTCATTATGCATGCTTTTTTATTTTTCAAATGAATTATAATTCACTTCAACAATAACTATGGAGGCATGTGTGAGGTTGCATGTCTCATGCATGCCTCTTGTTTGCCCAGTTGGGTCACTGATTTGGGCAAGTGACAAGGCTCTCTCTCTCTCTCTCTCACACACACACACCTTTTCTTTTTCTTCAAAAAAATATTATGAAAAAAGAAGAGATTTATGATATTTTAGCATATTTATTTTAAAGTCGATAATTTTTTATATTGTTAAAAGAAAATACCAATATTGTATTTAGAATAAGCGGTTTTCGGCACAATAAAACAAATATATATATCAAAAAAATATTTTCTTGCGTACGGACAATGTCCTACCATATCTTTAAACACCAATTAGTAGAATCGAAACCCTAACTTTAAACACCAACTTGTTTTCTCTCTTCCGCTTAAAACATCTACAACTTAAGAGAAAAGTAAAAAAACATGATTTTGCAACCTAGATTAAATGCACTAAATCTTTTCTAAATAGAGCTATGTATAGGCTATACATATACCTCCTCATTTGATCTAACAAAAAAAAAGAAAGAAAAGAGAGGAGAAAAGAAGGAAAGAAAAGAGGGCGAGAGGATGAGAGAGAGGAAACCAAAAAAACTAAAAAACATAGAGGAAGGACCTCTTGCCAACTAGTTTGTCCCCTTCCCCACAACCTCTCCCTCTCAGTCAACAACTTCCAATAACCTCTTTCCCGATCAGAATTCCTCCCATCGGCCACCCACTTTGCAAGCATTTGCCATTGTCCCTAAAAGGAGCAATCCCTAGTTGCGCAGAAGTTCAAGCAGTATCGCCTCCACTAGCCAATTGACAAGTAAGTCTCTATGCATTGTTCTTCATTTTGCATTTTAATCACATAGTCATTATGCATAATTTTTTTCATTGTTGAAGTGAATTATAATTTACTTTAATAGTAATTATGGAGGCATGCGTGAGGCAGCTCACCCATGCCTCTTGTTTACCTAGTCGGATCACTGGTTTGGGCAAGTGATCAGACTCTCTCTCTCTTTAAATGTAATGAAAAAGGAAGAGATTTATGATTTTTTGGCATATTTATTTTAAAGTTTGTAATTTTTTATATTGTCAAAAGAAAATATCAATACGTATTTAGAATACCTAATTTTCAGCGCAATACGACAAATATATATATGTCAAAAATAATTTTCATGCATACAGCCAATAACCTAAGATATATTTAAACACCAATTAAGAGACTCGAATCACTAACTTTAAACACCAACTTGTCTCTTTTCTCTTTCGCTCAAAACCTCTACAACTTTTCTTTCTTCTCTCTCACTCCATCCTCTTGTGAGAACCCTCCATACCAGGTGGATAACTTTTTTCTTTCTTTCTTTTTCCTATTCTCCAAGGTTTATGGGTTAATTAATTGTTTATTTTTCACTCTCATATGATTTTTGACATATTAAACTTTCAAACACTCCATGTGTCTACAAGCTTGCATATATCCTGTCAAAGTGTATTCCTGTACTTTTGAAGTTTTTTTACAAGAAAAATGTGATGGTTGGGTACACTAGTTTGTCAATCATAATTCAAACTCTTTTCCATTGCCATGCGAATTGGGGCACGGCACAGCTAGTGTTGATTTTGACAGGGAAACCTCATCCATCTCATTGATCTTTTTGTGCTTGCATTTATTCATCAAAAACGACGACGCTAGTGGACATGTTTCTTCTTTGAATTTTCTTTCAAGTAAGACTGCCATGCAAATTTCTCCTAAAAATTGCTTTATTATTAGTTGTGGAATGGTCATAAAACAGTTTCTCTTTCTTCCAATTTTTTTTTCAAAATGAAAATGGTAAAATATTTTTTTATGCTCTTAATGAACACAAATATCTACTTGCATTGCAAAGTGTGTGTGTGTGTGTGCATTGCCGGTGGAGGATTTCATCTTCGATTATTCTTCGAAGTATTCTGACCGTGGAAGACTTTGTCCATAACATTGCACCTATTTAATTATAATTGGCTGTGGAAGAATTTCCCCTGCTTATAAAATGTGTCATCGACATAACATTCATTCGGAGACTGCTTTCAATAAAGGAAAATCAAGGACTATAAAAATCCACTTGTTCCAAACCCCACCCACGGTGTGAGGAAACAGTGAATTAGTAATTGAGTTGCTATTTTTAATGTTCTGCAAGTGTCTAGAAAAAAAAAAAAGCCATCAAATTTCCCTGGTGATGTGAGAAATATATTAGAACACATCAATTATTTGGTATTGTTATTAAATCTAATTTAAAATATTAATAATTGAGCTTAACAAAAAATATTAATAACAATAAATTGTTATTTAATGATAGATAACAAAAATAGATATTGGCAAAACTGAGTATTAATCAAATACCGAAACATTATTTGAAATTGTAATAACTTTATATTAAAATAAACAAAAATTAATTAGAAATAAATCAAATATTAAAGAATAAAACAACTAGGTTTGCCCCAGTTGTTTCAGTAGAGTAGGTAATTAAAATAAATGTAATATGAAGGAAATAAACTAAAAATAAAAATAAAAATATGCAATTGAAAAAAAAAGACCTCAACTTTATGCTTTTTTTTCTTACAAGGTCTTCGTCAAATTTCCCTGAAATCGGTCACCACCTATCATTATTATTTATCAACTTGTTCCCTTAATTTCTCACTATAAATACCCTGCTTCGAGCTATTTTCATTACCACCGAGTTTCTTGATTACCACGACCTCCTGATACAGCTAAGATACCATGGCTCGCTTCCAAGTGATCGCGGTGGCAATTTTAGTAGCAATCATGTTCCTGTCCATTGGGATGTCCACCGCACTACCGAAACCTATACAAGGTTTGTCACTGCGGTGCACTGATTCTGGCATTTGTTTTTCTGCCAATTAGAAATGCTTTCTATTCTTATTTACATTTCAACAGCGACTCTTCTTTCCCAGCATTTCATGTTTTCGTGATTAATATGGCGTTTTGGCGCAGGAAGGAAGCTTTTCCAGTATATTCCTCCAGCGGATTGTTATGCTGGGATGAGCCTTCCACCCGGTGAAAGTCCTTAATCAGTTTGCAGATATAGGAGGTTAAGAAATAAGGTCTTCATCAATGGAGCTCTACTTTATGCTTTTATATTATTACTATGAAAATATTGTTTGTATTCCCAGGAGAGAAATGAATGCAGTAGCAGACAGTTCAGCGAAACAAGGACTATGTCGCATGTCTTGGTTATCTTATTGTTTTGGAAAGCTCTGTTTCGGAATCTCTTTCCCTTTGTAGTTTTCTGTAACCATCATCTTGATCGATGGTCTTTCTATAACTTTCAATCCTTAATAAATTCGGTGGATTCTAATAATAACAATGCTTCCCTTTTCTGCCCAGAGAAATTTTGACATAAAGCACTCTTAACATATTTTGATTATGATAATTGATATAGAGTTTCTTTATAAATCTGCTTTACTCTGAATCCTCGGAGGATATGAAGCTATGCACATGCATTCAGCATGGCCTCATGCTTTGTGAAGAAAAAACATTGTGTTTGTAGGATTTGTTGATGCTTGAAAAACATCAAAATTGAATATTGGAGTTCGGATTCCATTCAAAAGGTAAAATCGGACACATAATAAAATTGTTTTAAAATAAGCGAAGGACTTGGTTAAAGAGGGTACAAAAGATCAGGAATAATTTTCAGCGACAATAAGAGGTTTAATTGAAAACAAAATTAATGAAGAGGGCTGCATGGGCAGAATTTGCATAAATTAAAAGACGGAAGACAACATGAAATAAATGAGAAATTTAAGGGTCTTATTAATGTAATCATGGACTTAATTGAAGAGAAATGAAATTTAGAGTCCATTTGACAAATAAACAAAACAATTTATATCTCTTGTGAATTTGACCAAAAATGAAAAAAATCCAAGCACCAAAATAAAAGAATGCCAAAATTAAGAGGGTCTTATTATAAAATCGGTGGACTAATTGTAGAGAAAAATTGAGATTGCGATTGAATTACTTGACCAGAATCGCACAAATTAGGGAAATAAAGACTACACTATAAGATGCTTCACAATTTAGGGACTAAATCAAGATAGATCAGGGGTGCAATTAAAAACGCAACAACGTGCCTTCTGACCTCTTCTTTCACCTCAGAAATTTGGGTTTCTAAGCCCTTAATCTTTCTGTTGATACCAAATTGAAGTCTATTAGACCCTATAATGTCAGGCACATTTACGTGGCAATTAGGTGGTCATTTACTCCCTTCAAGTACCCTGTCATCTCCAATGTTATAGTGTGATGATTCCACCCGTTGAAAGTCTTTAATTAGTTTGCAGATATAGCTGGTTAAGAAATAAGGTCTTCATCAATGGAGTTCTACTTCATGCTTTATATGGAAATATTGTCTGTATTCCAAAGAGATAAACGAATTCAGTAGCAGACAGTTCAGCAAAACAAGGACTATGTCACAAGTCTTGGATATCTTCTAGTTCTCTGTAACCAACATCTTGATGGATGATCTTTCTATAAATTCGGTGAATTCTAATAAGAATAATGCTTCCCTTTTCTGCCCAGGAAAACTTTTACCGAAAGCATCATAGATGTTAATCTTAAAAGAATTGAAATCACTCTGGTATAACTTATCAGAGACGTATGCACTGTTATACTTTATATAAATGAGGCTGTTACAAGAGATCAGGGAGATGTCTATGTTTTTATTGCAAAAGAGAAGAATTACATGATATTCAAACGTAACCAGCAATACTAGGATTGTCCCAAGCTGTAAGGATCACATATGCACAATGTCTATACCATGCAGAGTGTAATAGTAGCATCTTCAACGTCAAGAACAATGACTCTGCTACAATGTATTCGGAGTGGAGATTATGTGTAATGATGTTGATCTTTATCCTTATCATTCCCTCGTAAACTAGCAGGGAGATCCAACACTGAGAGTTTGTCCCTAAGAAAACAGAATCGATCTGCTGTATGCCCCTTTGTACATATATTTGCAAGTTGTAAGGAAAAGCGAACGTGTTGTAAGATTATGTCTCGGTTTGTCACCTTCTCTTGAACAAAGTGGTAATCCACTTCAATATGCTTAGAATGTGCATGAAAAATGGGATTGGAAGCAAGAGCTAGAGCACTGTCATTGTCAGACAAGACAATGAGAGCAGATTCAATTGAAATTTGCAGTTCACATAAGAGCATGCATAGCCAATATACTTCAGCTATGACCAAGGCCAAGCACTGGTATTCTCCCTCTGTACTGGATTTGGACACTATAGGCTGTTTCTTGGCTGACCAAGAGATGAGGTTAGGACCCACATACACACCAGAACCACATGTTGATTGTTTATCGTCAGGATCGCCGACCCAATCAGAATCATAGTAAGCATTCGCAGAAAAGGATCCTAGTTTGTAGAAGAGGCCATAATCTAGGGTATGCTTTATATTAAGGAATCATCTCACCTAAAAGCTCAAGCTGATAGGTGAGACTCCAGAATATGATTAATATTATTCTCTAACACACCCCCTCAAGTGAAATCCCTTTGGGCTTGAAACTTGCACAGTCCCACATCTCCTTGTGCTTCATTTTTATCAAATAGAATAGGGGTGGTGAGATTCGAACCTGTGACTGCTGGGTCAACAAGGCTCTAATACCATGTTAAGGAACCATCTTACCTAAAAGCTCAAGCTGATAGCTGACCCAATCAGAATCACAGTAAGCATTCGTAGAAAAGGATCCCAGTTTGTAGAAGAGGCCATAATCTAGGGTATGCTTTAAATAGCAAAGCACTCGTTAGAGTTTGCCAATTAGTAGAAGTGGGAGCCTGCATGTGATGACATAGTTGGTTCACTGACTATGCAATGTCAGGCCAGGTGAGAGTGATATACTGCAGGCCACCAAACGTTTGCCTATATTCAGATGGAACCCGAAACATAGGGAGCTCGATATGGATGAATGCCAAGAAGTCTAACACGATTTAATAAATCAATGATATATCTTGTTTGGCAAAGATGCAGACCAGAAGAATTGCATATGGCTTCAATACCTAGAAAATATGTCAGCTACCCAAGATCCTTCGTAGCAAACTGAAGTTGTAAGTTAAAAATAAGAGATGTAATGAAGCGTTGATCATTGGAGGTGACAAGGATATCATCCACATATACTAATAAAAAGGCATGAACTGAGTCTTAGTGATATGTGAGCAGAGAAGGATCAACTTGTGAGTTGAGAAAACCAAGAGATAAGAGAACAGTAGATAAGCAATTAAACCAAGCCCAAGGGGCTTGCTTTAAGCTATAGAGTGACTTATGAAGCTTAAAGACAAACTAGGGTTGCACAAGGTATTCAAAACCTTGTGTCTAGGCCATATAAACCTTTTATTCTAAAATGCCATGAAGAAAGGTGTTGAAAACATCTAGTTGTCGAATATCCCAATTGAAAGAACCTGTAGTCATAAGAACCATACAAACAGTGGATGGTTTGATAACAGGGTTGAAAGTGTCATGAAAATCAATACCACTTCTCTGTAAATAACCAACAGCCACTAATCTTGCCTTGTGATGATCAATGCTACAATCGGGTCTATGTTTGAGCTTAAATACCCATTTGCATGGGACCATATTTTTACCAGGAGAACGAGGACATAATGACCGTATTTCATTCTTCATCAATGACTAAAATTCACTGGCCATTGCTGCATGCCATTTAGGTATAGCAGCTGCTTGAACATAAGTACAAGGCTCAAAGATTACCACACTTGCATGCAAAGCTTGAAGAGGGTGACGAGTAGTGTAGTTGAACATCAAGAAAAGTATGAGGTTTAGAGTGTCCAATTTGGGATCTAGTAAGCATATGAGAAGAAGAATTAGGAAGAGGGACTTTACTGGCATAATGATCAGAAGATGCAATTTCATGAGAAGCATTAGAAAATGTACCTAAAGATGTATTTCAAGAAGGGTGGTTGGGGAAGGTCTTAGGGTGGCTAGCAGGGAGGATTGGTGTGTGGAGTAAAGATGCAAGGGAGGAGCCATCAGGATGAGTGAAAGGAAGGGGGGAAATTGAGTTATCGGGTAAGGTGCTATCAGGGGAGGTTTGATAGGTTGAAACAGTGTTAGAGGAAGACATAGGGAAAAAAATTAAATGGAGGAGAAGTGGGAGGTAAAAAATAAAGTATTCGAAGTACCTAAGGAGTCCAAACAATTGGCAGAGTCATTGAAAATAGATTGTTCACATGCAGGAAAAATACCTTCATCAAATATCATATTACATGATATGTATACCCACTTGGAGGATGGTTCAAAGCACAAAATATACAAATGAAATCACAAATGACCTTAGTCCATCAATAATTGCCAGAGAGTTGAAAAAAAAAGCTACACCAACTTGCTTCTCTCTTCCGCTGAAAACCTCCACAACTTCTCTTTCTTCTCTCTCACTCCATCCTCTTGCGAAAACCAGGTGGATATCTTTCACTCTCTACAAGCATGCAAATATCCTTTCAAAGTGTTTTCTTGTGCTTTTGAAGTTTTATAAAGAAAAATGTGATGGTTGGGTACACTAGTTTGTCGATCATAATTCAAACTCTTCTCTGTTGCCATGCAAATTGAGGCACAGCACAGCTAGTATTCATTTTGACAGGGAAACTACATCCATCTAATTCATTACCACCGAGTTACCTCCCATTCTTGATTACCACGACCTCCTGATATAAGCTAAGATACCATGGCTCGCTTCCAAGTGATCACGGTGGCAATTTTAGTAATATTCATGCTCCTGTCCATTGAGATGTCCACTGCACTACCGAAACCTATACATGGTTTGTGACTGCGGTGCACCGATTTTGGATTTTGCTTTTCTGCTAATTAAATTATTAGAAAATTTTTCTATTCTTATATACATTTCAACTGCAATTTTTTTTTCTCCAGCATTTCATGTTTTCTTGATTAATATGTGATGTAGCAGAAAATCGCAAGGAATACGACCAACTTCAATATTCCGTAAGTCAAAACTGACGAGGGGAATTCTCAATCAAAACTTAATGTTTATTCAATAATAAAAATCAGTCCTTCAGCTGGCGGCTTTACAATGATACTTAAAGTAAAAACCCTAGCCTAACTTATGACAGAAAAGGAAATGACACTTAAGGAATAAATTACCATAAATGGGAAATTTGAGATAAATGCAGAATATGAAAGGCCTATAAACCCTGAGTAATGAGCAATTGATGAAAGTCAAGTCGGACTCACGAATCAAGAGTTATAGCTAAAACGACTTTCCTAAAATAGCAAAAATGACGATTTCGGGGCCTAAACGATGGAATTTGGCCAAAAAACAATGGACATTAGAGGCTATGCCACTGAATTCTTCCGCAAACAGCAAAACGCATTGACTAGATGAGTTTCACATCATTCCGACTTCGACGACCTGACTGCCGAAATTCAGTGGCCTTTGAATTTCGGGTGATCCCGCTTGAGCATATAGGCTTGCGCTACCTGCTCTACATCAATATGGCGTTTTGGTGCAGGAAGGAAGCTTATCCAATATGATTTTGGCTGTCATACATATGCTCCAATGGATCCAGCCGGTCAATATTGTCCCGGTCAAAATCCTTAATTAGTTTGCAGATATAGCTGCTGGTTAAGAAATAAGGTCTTCATCAATGCAGCTCTACTTTATACTTTTTATATTATTACTGAAGTTTGTTTTCGGAGGAGAGAAACGAATGCAATAGCAAACTGTTCAGCGAAACAAGAACTGTAGTTTTCTGTAACCATCATCTTCATCGATGGTCTTGCTGTAACTTTCAATTCTTAATAAATTCGGTGGATTGTAATAATAATAATAATAATAATGCTTCCCTTTTCTGCCCAGAGAAACTTTGACATAAAGCACTCATACATATATAGATTATGATAATTGATAAAGATTTTCTTTATAAATCTGCTTAAGGGCAAATCCAATAGCAAGAGCCATTTTGAAGAGCCAAATCATAAAAATAGCTCTTTGAATAGTGTGTAAATGACTTTTAAGTTGATGTGCAGTCCAATGGTAAAGAGCCATTTTAGAGAGCTATTTTTTTTAATCTTATTTTAAATAAAATTTAATGATTTTTTATATAGTTTAATTATACAATTAATAGGAATAAGTTATATAGTTAAATAATTATTTTTGAGAAACCTGCCAACAATAAAAATATTATTTATATTTATATTTATATTTAAAAAATTAAAAAAAAATAAATTTAATTATAATTAAAAGATCTGGAATATTTGAAATTTGAATTTTTGAGTGTTAGAAAAAGTTACAAATAAATTTAATACATTAAAAATAATCAATAAGTTCTTACATAATTAATTAACATATATTCCATTACAGATAATTCAATCAAATTAATTACAAATTAGTACTCTTTTTTGCCATAATTTCCAACTTTTTACCTTCAAAATACGCTGCAGAAATTGGATTCATTGTAGAAGTATCCATCTTCATAATTTCCATCTCTTATTTCTCTTGCTTTTGTTTAATCAATAAAGGTTGTTGCTTTAACATAATTTTTCTGTCGTGTTTTTTTTCTACCTCAATTTCATTAAAGCTATCCTTCAATTGTTGTAAGATAGTTGCTACACTTGTCTCCCCAACTTTCTCTTTTTCTTGTCTGTGTTTAAGTCGTTCATTTACAGTTTTCAGACCAATTAGTCTATTTTGGTAAACAAATGCATCACTATCTTCTCCTTAGCTAACAGAATCAGCGGTTGATGGAGTTGAAGAAGCTGGACTTGCATTTCCATGATTTTTTTGTTGCTTGTTTGACTTATGATGAAAACTTGCATGTTCAAATTACCACTTGGGTTCTTTTTTTAAGATAACCCAACAATGTTCCAGTTGAAATCGTTTCCTAACAACTGAAGCATATATTTGCCGAGCATCATTAATCTGGTAAATCAAATTCAATAAATAAAACTATGTTATATGATAAATATGTTAACAAAATAATTTAATATGAAAATGATTAAAAAAACAGTACACCTGATTCTTCAGTCGTTCCACATTGTTGACAGTTTTCAATTTGGATAACAAAACCAACAAATTTTCCAACTTCTCTATTTATTTCTTGCCATCTATTTGAAATGCTTATTTGAGAACGATTGTTTATGTTTCGTCCATTCTCGATAAAGTACGCATGTACTCGAGCCCAAAATTATCTTGTTTATTGATCAACTCTTGTGATTGGATCTTTGCTAGTATTTAACCATGCAGATACAAGTAAACAATCTTCCTCAGGTGAGAAGTTTTTACTTCTTTGTGCTTTTTTAGTTGTACGAACAATTAAATTGGAGTCTATGGAGTCATAAGAAAGTTGATCGGGATCATTTTGTTGCGAAACAAACTGTTCAGACTCATTTGTAAGAAAGTCGGTGAATGAGTTTGGGAAATTTGAGTCCATCTACATAAAAAATAAATTGTGTGATTGCCACATGTGACATTCTATCTAACACATATTCTAATAAAATTATAGTATTAATAAACTTATAAAAACATCTATTTACGAATAAATACACAGTAGGTATAAACACAAAATTTAAACACCTTATAAATCTAACAATACATTTAAAACATGTAATTAAGCTAATTGATAAAGAAATTCATAATTTACTAATTTCATATAATTATTATTTTATGTTAAATATTATTATTAATTACCCTCTTTTTTATGCTAAATATTATTATTAATTACCCTTTAATTTTTTTTCTAAATATTATTATTAATTACCCTTTAATTTTTTTTCTAAATATTATTATTAATTACCCTTTAATTTTTTTTCTAAATATTATTATTAATTACCCTTTAATTTTTTTTTCTAAATAATATTACCCCCCCTCCCCAAACCAGAAACCCTACTCATTTTTTATTTTTCACTCATGTCGCCCCCTCACTCTCAACTCACTCTCACCCTCTGTTACTCTCACTCTCTGCTCGCACTCTCACCCTCTGCTCTCACTCTCACCCTCACGCCGACGACCTCACTCCTCACCTCACTCCTCTCACGCCGACGATCTCATTCTCCTCTCACGGTGCAAAGCCCCATCTAACTATGCTCTCACTCTCCTCTTACGCCGACAATCGACGACCTCACTCCTCACCTCACTCCTCTCATGCCGACGATCTCACTCTCATCTAATGGTGCAAAGCCCCATCTAACTATGCTCTCACTCAAAAAATACCAAAATCAGTGTACAAGCTCTCTCTCTCTCTCTCTCTCCCCCGCTGTTGATAATACCTCTGTTTCATGTTTTTGGGTTCTATATATGAAAGCTTCTGCTCTTATTTTCTTTCTCAAGTTTCTATTACATGGGTTCAATTGAAAGGAAAAATTAGATTAAATTTATAAAACAAACCAAATATGAAGTGGGCAGCAAGTTTGCAGTTGACAGGAACCGAAAATGCAGTGGGCTTGATGAATTTGATCCCCTTATTTGCTGTGTTTTTTTGAGTTGTTATTGGCTGGCAAACAATGTTGTGTCTTTGAGTGTTCTGTTGGCTAAAAATTATTGGTATTTGATGTGTTTTTTGGAGTTGATTCAATTTGTCTGTGTCTGTGTTATGTCTATTGTGTCTGTGTCTGTGTTGTGCTTTAATGGCTTTTGAATTAACGGTAATATTGCATTTTAGCTCTCGGGAAAATTGATGTAGAAATGGCTCTGGTAATTGACAATAGCTAAAATGGCTTCTCCTTTGGCTCTCCCGTTGGAGACCAAAAAATAACAAAAACAACCATATATTTAAAAATATGGCTTTGGATACAGGGATGCATGTCCCCGTTGGACTTGCCTTAACTTTGAATCCTCAGAGGATTTGAAGCTATGCACATGTACTCAACATGGCCTTATGGTTTGTGAAGAATAAACATCGTGTTTTTAGGATTTGTTGATGCTTGATAAACATCAAAATTGTTCAAGATAAATAATTATTCTAGTAATATGAAGTGTCACGAACTCAAGTTTGGCAAGGTTTTGACATTGCAACTTATATATATATATATATATATATATATATATATATATATATATATGGTTAGAAATTTTGTTTATTGTAAGTATTGAATATACATTTGGTTAGATAATGAATAAAAATTCTATTCCCTGAAATTAAATATGCTTCACATAAATGTAGAAAATACTAATATAAAGAAATTCATAAAAATAAAATGATAAAATTTTTTGGTAAAAACAAATTAGAAATAAAAGACAATGGTATGTGGTGTTGTTATACTTTAACCAGGATATTTCTACTTACTTTGAAATAGTAGCCCGTAGGTGGGAGTTTTCCAACCTATATACTAAATTTATAAATACATAATGGAATTTTTGATGTGAATGAAAGAGACAAGTCTAACAAGGACAAGATCCTCTAATAAACATAGAATATACTTATGTTTTGCAAAAATATGAATACAAACTTAAACAATAATAAATATAGTGATGAACAAGATTTGAGAAAATCTTACTTAAATTGTATTGAAATGAGTGTATGTGTGTGTGTGTGTGTGTGTGTATATAGATAAACAAATCTTTTACTTCTTAAGAATAAACAAAATATGATTATCTTCTTTAAGATAAAAACAATGAGCAATTCATGTTGATAACATTTTATAAAATTATATATTTAAAAGCATACAATATACTCAATAAAAAGTTAATAGAATAATAAAGAATAATAGAAATTGGGGGAATGAAGAGAGAGCACTCTTATTTCATATAACTTTGTAATTACATATATGTGTTTTTTCTTCTCTCAAAATACACCTATTTCTAGACACTAGCACATAAATACTTATAAGCTCAAAAGATATAAAAAGATGTAGATTCAAATTAACTAAAGAGCAATGAATGGATGCACTACCAGAAATCACAGTTTTACCGATAGGAATATATGTTCGTAATTTCATGTAATTTTCATCGGTAATTTTTTCCCAATGACCACACGGATGGAAACCTTCCATCAGTAGAACCCTCATCTCATTTTTCTTGAATAAAACTTGAAAAGTACAAGAAAACACTTTGATAGGTTATTTGCATGCTTGTAGACATGTCAAAAATCATGGGAGTGAAAAAAAAATTAGTGAACTCATAACCCTTGGAAAATAAGGAAAAGAAAGAAAGAAAAAAGATATACACCCATGGTTATTAAACTTGCGAGTTGACTTGCAAAATCATACAATTTTACGAGTCAACTCAACAAAACTTGACAAATCTGGTTAAAAAATCAAATCTCTTTAAACTCAGAAAAAAATGCTAAAATCAGTCTAGATCATAAAATCAGACCGGATCGGTCCGATTTTACGATCTTAATCCCCTGCCACAACCCCCCTTAAACCTAGGCTAGCCCATGCCCCCCTCTCTCGCTCCCCCTCTCCCTCTCCGTCTCCCTCTAAATTGTTTGAAAATGGCTTTCCTAACCTTTGACTTCTAAAGGCTGTCCTCTCTTGGCTGAATGCTTTTTTTGGATTTTTTTCTGAATTCAGATTCTTATCAGCTTTTTGGGAAGGTGTAAATGGTTTGAACATAAACTATTTTTTAGACAATAAAAATATCTTGATTCTCATGTATTGATTTAAATATTAACTTTAAAATTTATATTTAGAATTTTTGAAAAAAATATTTTTTTTGGTTTTTACTTTAAATTAAATTCTTTTGGTGTTTTTAAAATTTTTTTCATGTGCGGTTGCTAAAATAATTTGTTGGAGTTGAAGCTAATATTAGCAATATCAGTGTTGGTATCAGTGGTAGTACTAATAATCATTTCGAAAGTTATTGATACAAGTCTTAAAAATAGCAAGGGATATGAAAATGAGGTTGATTTTAGTTTATATTGCACGCTAGCTGAATATTTGTTTTAAATTTATTAGTTTTTACCTAATAAAATTCTATGGACATAATTGTTTTGTAATGTATTTTAATTTATTTTAAATCACGTATGAACCTTAACTAATGAAGTTTTATGGCAATTGACTATAATTGTGGTGTATTGTATTCAAAAATATTTTACTTACAATTTTATGATTTTTCTTCCTACACGATTTTAGCTATGATTTTACAATTTTTATATGGAAAATTTCAGGTACAATTTTATGATTCTAGTTTTAGAAACACCTTCTATGTCGGGTCAAAATCATGATTTTAACAGCCATGTATACACCTGGTAAGGATGGTTCCCACAAAAGGATGGAGTAAGAGAATAAAGAGAAGTTGTAGAGGTTTTGAGTGGAAGAGAGAAGAGAAGTTGGTGTTTAAAGTTAGAGAATCAAGTCTCTTAATTGGTGTTTAAAGATATGTTAGGGCATGAAAACATTTTTTGTTTTTGATTATTTGTCTAGCTAAGAGCTTAGCTTTATTATATGAGTTTTTGTAGGTATAACCTCACTTTTCAATGAAATCCTTTGAATTCCCATAACACATTTGTTAAACAAACATCAATTTGGCATTTCCTTTCTACTAGATTTTGATTTGCCAAAAATATATATGAAATCATGGGATCATGTATAATTTCGGTATAAGGTGTGCTTGTATTATTTTTTCTAAAAAAAAGAGCACGTCATAAAAATAAGAAAATACATGATCTTATTGAAAAGAAAGGGTTGCTTAACAAAAAAAAAAGTCATGTGACATTACGAGCAAAATTGCTGACAAGTCAAAATGGGAATATAATATGCGGACATGATGAAAACAAAAGGCAATCACAGAAGTAGACTTCATCTTCCAATACCGATGCACTCCCTTTTCAAAAGTTTTTGCAGGGGTCACTTTAATGGTGTGGACACTTGGTACACCATTTTCATGAAACTTAATTGGGCATGAGACCTAGATTTTCTTCAAATATGATCCACCCAATTTTAATTAATTGCATGAAGGGTGTTGTTATACCTCAACCATAAAAACTAAGATATAATGATAAGAAAATTTAGTACTATCAAATTAGAAATAAAAGAAAATGGAACGCAGTTTTTTATGCCTCAACCATAAAAGGTATTTCACCTATTTTGAATTAGTAGCCCACAAATGGAAGGTTTCCAGCCTATATAATAAATATATAAACACGCAATAGACTTTCTAAAGTGAATGAAAAAGGCAAGTCTAACGAGGACAAGATCTTCTAATAAACACACCATACTTATGATTTACAAAAATATAAATACAAAATTTAAACAAAAATAAATATGATGATGAATAAGATTTGAAGAAGTCTTACTTAAATTTGTATTGAAATGAATATATGGGATAATACACACACTTCTTATGAATAAACCAAATATGATTATCTACATCATGATAAAAGCGAGAAGCAATTCATGCTTATAACATTTTATAAAACTATATATTTAGAATCATACAATATACTCAATAAATAGCTAATAGAATAAACAAGAATAATAGAAATTGGAGGAATGAAGAGAGAATATTTTTATTTCATATAATTACATATATGTGTTTTTTATTCTCTCAACAATACGCCAATTTATACACATGTACATAAAAAAAATATAGATTCAAATGAACTAGACAACAATGAATGGGTGTAACATGAAAGGGATATATGAAGAAACCTAAACATATAATATATGTTTTATTCTGAAAAATCCTTTAATAAAAAAGAAAAAATTGGTCGCGTAATTTCTAAACCGTCTACCTTTCCTGTTGTATAGGGAATTTTTTGCCACTAATTGATTAAAAAAAGCTGATGCCGGTGGAGAATTTTCATCTTGGACTATTCTTCGAAGTATTCTGACCATGGAAGGCTTTGTCCTTGACTCTGGTAGAGTCGTCAAATTTTACTTTCTTATAAAATGTGTGTCATCGACATGACATTCATTCGTAGACATGACATATTATTTAGTATTGTTATTAAACATGACTCAAGAGGTCAATAATTGATTTTAACAAAAAAAAAAATTAAAACAATAATTTGTTACATAAAAATATACTCGCAAAATTGAGTATCAATCAATTACCGAGATATTCATTTGAGATTACAATAACTTTATAGAAAGTAAACAAAAACAAATCATAAAAATCAATTAAAAATAAATCAAATATTGAAGAATAAATTGAAAATAAATAAATAAAAACATTTTTTTCATAAGAAAAACATGATTTTAGTAATTTTAGAGATTCAAAATGATATATTTTTATATTGAGAAGGTGGCACATTTGATAGATCTAGGCTACACCGCTTAACCCACTAAATCTATGATCAATCATGAACTCCATCAATTTTACAACTTTTTTGTCAACTATTTTTTATTTAAAGTTATAATATCAAAAACAGGCATTCATAAAATTAAGAACCAATCAAGTATAGAAATATTTATTAAGTCTACAATAACTTCAAAGAAAATAAATAGAAATAAAGTTATAAAAATCAATTTATAAAAATAATATTTTTCTTACAAAGTCTTCGTCAAATTTCCCGTAAATTGGTCGTCTTATTTTATAATGAAGTCTTGCCACCTATCATTATTATTTATCAACGTGTTCCCTTAATTTTTCACTATAAATACCCTGCTTCGAGCTAGTTTCATTACCACCGAGTTGCCTCCCATTCTTTATTACCACGACCTCCAGATATAAGCTTAGATACCATGGCTCGCTTCCAAGTGATCGCGGTGGCAATTTTGGTAATATTCATGCTCCTGTCCATTGGGATGTCCACCGCACTACCGAAACCTATACAAGGTTTGTGACTGCGGTGCACCGATTATGGATTTTGTTTTTCTGCTAATTAAATTATTAGAAATGTTTTCTTTTCTCATTTACGTTTCAACTGCGATTCTTCTTTCTCCAGTATTTCATGTTTTCTTGATTAATATGGCGTTTTGGTGCAGGAAGGAAGCTTTTTCAGTATAATCCGTATCCTACGATGAGAGTTCCAACCTCTAAAAGTCCTTAATTAGGTTGCAGATATAGCTGCTGGTTAAGAAATAAGGTCTTCATCAATGGAGCTCTACTTTATGCTTTTATTTTATTACTACGAAATATTGTTTGTATTCCAAGGAGAAAAACAGATGCAGTAGCAGACAGTTCAGCAAAACAAGGACTATGTCGCATGTCTTGGATATCTTATTGTTTTGGAAAGCTCTGTTTCGGAATCTCTTTCCCTTCATAGTTTTCTGTAACCAGTCGATGGTCTTGCTAAACTTTCAATCCTTGATAAATTCGGTGGATTCTAATAATAATAATAATAATAATAATAATAATAATGCTTTCCTTTTCTGCCCAAAGAAACTTCGACCTAAAGCATCGTTTTCTTTATCTTTTTTCTTAGATGTTAGTCTTCGTGGTACTGTAGTCATATGTTTGCTTTCTTACTTTGTGTGTGTGTTTCTTCTGTTCTTGATAGCATAATTGATAAAGAGTTTCTTTATAAATCTGCTTTACTTTGAATCCTCTGAGTATTTGAAGCTATGCACATGCTCTCAGCATGGCCTCATGCATTCCATTCAAAGTGAAAAACCGAAGCACCAAGATATTCAAATGAAATTCGGCATCAAGAATTCATAATAAATAATTTTCTTTCTTAATATCAAGTGTCACCAACTCATGTTTGGCAAAGTTTGACATTGAAACTTCACAAATATATATATATATATATATATATATATATATATATATATATATTAGAAATTTGATTTATTATAAAAGTATTATGTACATTTTAAGGCATCCCGTTGATTTTTCTCCTAAATTGTACTCTTATATATATAAATACCTTTTCATTAAAGTAGTTCTAACAAAAATAATAATTAAGGAATAAAAAAAGTTTGAAGGTAGAAATATTAACAATAATAATAATAAATAGGTTCAAAATTGATATTGCCTCTATATGAGGTACATATACGTTTATCCTATTTAAAATTGATCATTTGATAGATACATATGAGCTAACTTGCCTGCGCGCTGCATTGGGTTTTTTTTATGTAGAAAATTGATTGATTTATACGCATTGTAATTGATTATTTTAACATTTAATTAGTAAAATTATAATTGATAGAATATGTTAGAAATAAAGTTTTTTTCCCGCCTAAAAGTGATTGAATGTTTCTACTGTTAAAATTATTTTGATAATTATTTAACCGGTAGATTGTACAATTGGAATCGAAAATAATCTATCAAACTAAGTGATGCACTCCATATAATATACTGATTGATTATTGTGTATGTTTTATTTGTTTAATGAATTCTTTCATTAATAAATAGTAAAATTACAATGGATGAATTTTAACACAGATGAGTGATTTGTTTTATGCAGTAAATAATTTGATTGACGGTTTGGTTTTAACTACTTTGGTAATAATTTAATTGGTCGATAGCAAAACCTTAATTGATCAAATTCACTAAAAATATATTATTTGTGCAACATATTAATTGTTTGTTGGACATGTTTTAACTATTTGATGAATAATTTATTTGACAAATAGCAAAAATACAAATACTAAAATTTATCAAAGATTATTTTTTTTAGATTTTTCCTTGATATTATTATATTAAATTTAAAAAAAAAGCTTAGATTAAATTTATGTGATATTTATAAACAAAAATCTATTAAATTTTTTATATATATTTTAAGACGTTACTATCAAAAAAATATCACAATATATAATTAGTCTCTCCTATTTCTTCAGAAAAATTTCTCAAAAATAATATATATAAAAATTTAGGACCGTTAACAATTTTGTTATATGTTAAAAAATTTGGTGCCAATTGTGGCCAAACACAGGGCAATTTTTAATTTTATTATTGTAGATAATTTGACATAATTTTTCTATCAGTCTTGTCGATGTGTGGTTTCATCTATTGTTTTTTCGTGATATGAGATCTGAAATATCATATATAAAAAATGTAAAAGTTATTTTTCAAAAAAATAACATTAACCAGTGAATTTTTGTCACAAAATTAATACTCTACTTATTATTGGTCATACTATCAATGACATCGTAATTATTGTTTAAAAATGAATATTTTTTCAAAGATTTATTCCTCATATTATTTTTTATTTAAATATTAACACCATAATATATATATATTATCATTGCTAGTATCATTATTGTTATAAAAAGAAATTCAATATTTAGTTTCTATTTTTTATATTT
This sequence comes from Salix dunnii, assembly GCA_015731905.1. Taxonomy (NCBI): domain Eukaryota; kingdom Viridiplantae; phylum Streptophyta; class Magnoliopsida; order Malpighiales; family Salicaceae; genus Salix; species Salix dunnii. The sequence continues at coordinate 12,632,441 of CM027674.1, forward strand.
ATTCTTCATATTATTATATTTAAAGTATTTCAAAACATTAAAATTAATTTAATTTAAGTTTTTTTTTAAAAAAAAATACTTAGTTCATTATGTGTGTGTGTGTGTGTGTGTATTAAGGTGTTAATATTTAACAAATATCAAAAGATATAATTATTTTTTGTTTATGTGATATTATATCTGAAATATCTTACATATTTGATTTTTTTCAATAATAAATAAATGACTTAAGTATATTTGCTACAATGCTTTCTATTCTTATTTACATTTCAACTGCGATTCTTCTTTCTCCAGTATTTCATGTTTTCTTGATTAATATGGCGTTTTGGTGCAGGAAGGAAGCTTTTCCAGTATGATTTTGGCGGTGGTTCATATGCTCCGATGGGTCCAACCGGTCCATATCGTCCCGGTCAAAATCCTTAATTAGGTTGCAGATATAGCTGGTTAAGAAATAATATCTTCATCGATGTAGCTCTACTTTATTCTCCTACATTATTACTATAGTTTGTATGGCGCGCTGCATAAGACTTTTTTCTATTATAAAAACTGGTTGATTTTATGTGTGTTGTAATTAATTATTTTAATATTTAATTAGTAAAATTGTAATCGATAAAATATGTTAGAAGTGGTTTTTTCACGTCTAAAAGTGATTGAATGTTGCTATTGTTAAAACTATTTTAATAATTATTTAATCGGTAAATTGTACTATTAGAATCAATAAAATACTTTGAACATGAGTCATATGCTTCATGTAGCTTACTGATTGATAATTGTGAATGTTTTATTTATTTGATGAATTATTTTATTAGCAAATATTTAAATTACAATTGATGAATTTTAACACACATCAGTGATTTATTTTACACAACAAACAATTTGATTGGTAGTTTTGTTTTAACTGGTAGAATAATAATTTAAATGGTAGATAACAAAACTACAATTGATCAAATTGATTGAAGATGAATTATTTATTGCCAGCAACATACTAGTTATTTATTGCCAGCAACATACTAGTTATTTGTTGGGCATGTTTTAACTGTATGACGAATAATTTATTTGACAAATAGCAAAAATACAACTGCTAAAATTTATTAAAAATTAGTTTTTCAGATTTTTTTTCTTCATATTATTGTATTAAAAATATTTTAGAGCACTGAGATTAAATAAATGAGAGATTTATAAAGAAAAGTTATTTTATATATATATATATATATATATATATATATATATATATATATATATATATATATATATATATATATATTAAGATGTTAATATAAAAAAAATATCATAATATATAATTAGCCTCATCTATTTTTCAAGGAAAAAGTCATAAAATAATTAATATTCATTACTCTAAATATTTTATCTATAGTAAAATAATACATTTAAAAACTACATAATCTTAATTTTTGAAGTTGATTATTTAGCTTAGATATATAGCATTAAAAAAAATATAGGACTATTAACAATCTTGTTACATGTTAAAAATTTTAGTGTTTGCTGTGACGCGGGGCAATTTTTTTGTTATTGTAGATAATATGGCATAATTTTTTCAACCTGTTTTGTGTACATTTATTTTATTTTTTTTACGTGATATGAGATCTAAAATATCATAAATAAAAAAGTCGCAGAAGTTATTTTTCCACAAAAATAATATTGACCAATGACTTCTTTTGATTATTATTCTCATTGTTACTGTTATGATTGCTAAATTGTCATAATTATTACTACTATTATGAATATTATTGCAAATAAATAATATTCTAAATATTAGTGGCAATACTATCGCTGACACTATCATTATTGTTATCAAAAGAAATTAAAGTATTTTTTTACTTTTTAAGATTTATTTTTTATATTTTATGTGATTTTAGAACATTGGCATTAAAATAATTTGATATTTCTAGACAAAAAAATATTTTTTATTTTTAATCTTATTTCAAAATTTTGATTTAAAAAAAATTGATATATTGAGTCCTTGCGATAGCTATTCCTTGCAATCCATTAGCTGAACATGTCCTGCAACTTGCATATTTAGTCTAAAAATGAGGGAGAATACAGGAAGAATGGGGGGAATTGGCTGAATAAAACAAACAGAATAAAGAGGAAGAAAATGATGGCATAGTGTGAAAAAATTGTATCATAACCACCAACAAACAACCACTTTCGACGCTGATAGGACCACGCCGACAACTCCCTCTCTCTCGTTAGACACAGTCCATAGCCTTCAACTCTAAAAAAAAAGTAGTCCGTTGACAACTCTCTCTATCCTCTAGTAGCAATAGTTCCTGGCGAGCACCAACAACTGCTCCTTCAGTTCCATCAGCCTATCCTCTTCACTGGCAACACCTACAATAGTCGAGGCCTTCTTCTCCAGTTCCGGCATCAAGTGATGGAAGCAACAACTAAAAACAAACAGCTTTCGAAGCTCATCCCAACCACCATAGGCCACCATCACAAGAAGAATTACCTCGGTCTTCTCTACTCGGTGGCAGTGGGAAATGAGCCTCTCATCAACATCAGTGAACCCCATGTTATTGTTCACGTAACACATAAACAATGCAGGAGTGAATTAATTCACTCTCCAATGTTCACACAATATGTGAGCTGTGCAAATTTCAATTTTTTTTATTTTCTTTCTTGCTTTTATTTTGGGCTGGACTTATTCTCAGTCAAGCCTAAATCCAGCTGAGTTAGGTCTTTGGGCCTAACTTGGTTGGGCTGGCCCATGTAGTTGGGCCACCAAGTCCTATTTTAAAAAAAAATATATAAAAATTGCCTTAAAAAACAAACAAAAAAATATGTTGTTTTGATAAACACAACTAAATTCTAAAATTTTCCTAAGCATATTTTTTTGTAAAAACAAATAGCATATTTTCTCTTTTTTTAAACAAAAACGAGATGTTGTAACTAGTTTATCATTATATGTTGGAATTTGATCAAAATATATATAAAAAATAATTATGTTGTTTTTGCTATCGGGGTGTAAAATTACATTGTAAAGTACACTCATAGATATTAAAAAAAGATTTTTTTAAATGCAGTGTGAAATTTCCAAACTTTTGAATAATTTTTCAACTTCCAACAAGGTAGAAACTCCCTCACGAAGAGAGATGTATTTCGAGCCTTAGAAAAGACCAACAAATAAAGAATCTGACGTAGAAAATAATAATAATAAAACAACAACGCAACTTACCTTAGGTAAAGTGCACTAGGGGTGATGCGTCTTTTCCTTGCACAACAAGTTCCCATACCCAAACTCACGAATACCATTAAATTTCTTAGTGATCTTAATATTAGATGGCGGCTCCTAATATTTATAGTCATAATTTTACAACTATACAACCTTCCTTTTACCGCGCTCTGCCTCCCCTCCTTATAAACACCAACTTGTCTTATTTCTTCCGCTCAAAACCTCTAAAAATCCCCTTTGATCTCTCTCCCTCCATCCACTTTCGAGAACCCTTCATACCAGGTGGATATCTTCTATCTTTCGTTCTTTCTTTCTTTTTCCTATTCTCCAAGGTTTATGGGTTAATTAAATGTTTATTTTTCATTATCATATGATTTTTGACATATGTCTACAAGCATGCCAATATCCTGTCAAAGTGTTTTCATGGACTTTTCAAGTTTATACAAGAAAAATGTGAGGTCGGGTACATTAGTTTGTCATCTAATTAAAACTCTTTTCTTTACCTTGCATATTGGGGCACGACACAACTAGTATTAGTGGGGGAAACTACATTAATTTTCTTTCAGAACCATACTAATTTGTCAATCATAATTCAAACTCTTTTTCGTTGCCATGCAAATTGGGGCACGACACAACTAGAATTGATTTTCACAGGGAAACTACATTCATCTCAATTACCTTTTTGTGCTTGTATTTATTCATCAAAAACTTATATGACACTTTGTTATAATAATATGATATCATGTTTATTGTTTTAATCTCTAATTATTAGTATAATGAATTAGAGAATTAATGTAAAATTATTATTAAGTCGTATTCAATTTTTAAATGTTTGAGTTAGGATGATTATTTAATATAATATCTTATCATATCATTATACCAATTAATAAAAAGATTTATCGCTCGAGTAATTTTGAAACCATGTTCCTTCTACGAAATAAATTCTGGGACATGCGGTGGTGATTTCTATTGTATAGGGAATAATTTACCTCCACTTTATTGATTAAGAAAAGTTGTTGTTGTCAAGGTTGTCAATACCGTTTCGGTCAGAGCGTTTCGACGCGCCGTTTCGAGGTTGTATTGTTCATATATAATTAATTAATTATATATATATATATATATATATATATATATATATATATATATATATATATATATATATATATGAGAAAACTTAAAAGGAAAAAAAATATAATTTTTATTTTTATTAAACAAAGTTGACAACAATTTTATTTTTTTATAGTATATATTTTTATAGTTTTTATTGTTTTGATTTTGGTTCATATATATATATATATATATAACATCAAAGGAAGTGAAATTCACTGTTCAAGCCCACAGTAAGAGTAGTTGAACAAAGATTGAATAGTAGCAAAATAACATCAAAAGAAATAAAATTCACTATTCAAGTCCACAATAAAATTAGAGTGGTTGAACAATGATTTCATGATCTGTTTTCATTTTATGTATAATAATAATATAATACCACGACTTGCTTCCAAGTGATCGCGGTGGCAATTTTGGTAATATTCATGCTCCTACCTATTGGGATGTCCACCGCACTACCGAAACCTATACAAGGTTTGTGACTGCTATGCACTGATTTTGGATTTTGTTTTTCTGCTAATTAAATTATTAGAAATTGATGTAACCATATTATTTAATAATTTCACTCATACTTACCTGGTGTTTTGCTTATGTTTTGTGTATAAAATGCCCTGATATTCTTTATTTTATGTTTTGAAGATATTTTTGGATGAAAGATATTTTGGTAGAATTAGTTATTGGTCTTTTGTTTCTGAAGGAAAACAACGTTCTAAGAAGAACAAGTGACCTTTAGTCACTATGCCCCCCTTAACGAAGCCATATTCCATCATTTTCTAATGTTTCTGGACACTTTTAGTTTTCTAACGTAAAACACCATTACCTATTACGTTGTTTTCAATCTCTTATGTGCTTGGTTTCTTTTGAGTTTTCTTTGTGATTTATGCTTGTAACCCATTCTGCTAACCAAAGTTATCAAGTGCATGTTGATTTTGAAATAAAAAACACTTTGTGCAGGTTACCAAAGGAATCTCAAAATAACATCATGACTGTTGCATAACAACAAAGACTTAAGGAGCTTACTGCTCTTAACATGGAAAACCAACAATTCTGCATAAACATAGACAGTAATGTGAACTTTGAACTCAAATTTGGTTTTATACATTTGTTGCCAACATTTAATGGTCTTGCAGGAGAAGATTTTCACACTCATCTTTAGGAGTATCACATGGTTTGTGTTGACATGAAACCAAATGGAGTTGACGAGGAAGAAGTTAAGTTAAGAGTTTTTCCTTTCTCTTTAAAAGGGGCAACAAAGGCAAGGTTTTTTTTTTTATATTCTCTCAGGTTCCATTGACACTTGGAATAACATGAAGAAGATTTTTTTCAAAAAGTATTTCCCAGCATCTCGAGTTGCCAACATAAGGAAATAAATATCTAGGATTCGATAATCTCATGGAGAGACACTCGTTGAGTACTAGGAAAGATTTGAGCTATTGTGCATTCAATGCCCTCATCATCAAATACCCAATCAGTTTCTCATTCAATATTTCAATGAAGAATTTATGCCTACTGACCATACTATTATTGATGTTGCAAGTGGAGGGGCAATGGTAGATAAGATACCTGAGACTGCATGCCAATTGATCTCTAACATGGCAACCAACTCCAAACAATTTGGCACCCATGGAGATTTCTCAAGTAAAAGAGTAAATGAGGTAAGTATTTCTAACCCTGAGAATAAAGTTAATAATCTTACTTCTCTTGTGTGCTCTTTAGCTTGTGGAAATATACACCAGGTGAAAGTTTGTAACATAGATCAATATAAGGACATGCTTTGGATATGTGCCCAACAATGCAAGAAGATTACATAGAGCAAGCTAATACATTTGATGAAACATTCAATGGACAACCCCAATGCAATCAAGGCACACAATTCCATTACCATGGATTTCAGCCCCAGCCTCAGCAGAATTATCAAGCGAGACAACCCCCTCCATTCACCATCTCCAATGTTATGGGGTCATCATCAGCCGATGATGATCTTCATGAGATGATGAAAACTTTGGCTTCTAACTCTGTGACCTTACAGCAAAATATCATGTCTTTTCAATAAGAAACAAGGTCAAGTATTCAGAACTTGAAAAAGCAAATGGGGCAAATAGCTTCAAGTGTGGGCAAACTAGAAACACAAATGAATGGAAAATTTCCCTCCCAAGCATTGAATCCAAAAGAGAATGTTAGTGCAATCATGTTGTGAAGTGGGAAAGAACTTGGAGAAAATAAGTTAAAACAAGTTAAGATGGAAGAAGAAGAAGAGATAGAAATTGGACTGAGTAGCAAGAAGAAACCTACTCCTCCTTCACAAATTGAGACAATGACGAGCACTCCAAAGGTAACTCCTCACTCAATGAATTTCAATTTTAAAACAATTCCACTCTTTCTTGTGAGCTCCTCTAAGACTAAGAAAGAAGGCAAAGAAAAAGAGATCTTGGAGGTTTTCAAGAAAGTAGACCTCAACATTCCTTTGATTGATGTTGTCAAGCCAATTCCCAAGTATGCTAAATTTTTGAAGAAGTGCACTACCGAAAGAGCTTTCAAACTGAAAGGTCATGAAATGGTAAGTATGAGAGAAGTCGTATTTGCTGTTGTTCAAAAGAATATGCCTTTGAAGCAGAAAGGCCCAGGTGCATTTATTATCCCATGTGTTATTGGCAATGCTAGTTTTAACAGGGCTTTATGTGATTTAGGTGCATTCATTAGTGTTATGTCTAAACATATTTATGATTCTCTTAGTTTGGAGCCTTTAAATAAAACCAGCATTGTAATACAACTTGCAAATCATAGTTTTTTTACCCACTTGGTGTGATAGAAGATGTCTTAGTCAAGATTAATAGTTTGCTAATTTAATGTGATTTTTATATTCTTGGTATGGAGCATGATTCTTGTGATTCCAACAATCCTATATTGTTTGGGAGACCATTCTTGAAAACTGCCAATATAAAAAATTGATTGTGGTAAGGATACTTTGTATATGGAGATAGGAGATGAAAATATTGAATTTGATTTTCATGATACAATAAAATATCCTGATAGCAATGTATATTCTATCACATGTTATGACCAAATTGATAAATATGTGCAGCAAGTTTGTGATTTTAATTATGTGGATGGATTAAGCATAGCTTTGAGCTATAGCTATGATTTTACCCAATTAGAGGAGTGGAGAGGCACTCATGTGTTCCCTAAAAAAAGCACAAAGTAACATTAGCTTTGCAAACTATTCTCCATGTTGAAATTACAAGTTTAGAAACCAATAAAGTACTTAAGTTCAATAGGCATCGATTGAAACCTTTCTATGAAAGTTGGACATCAGAAATCACCGCTTCTATGAAAAATGAGCTTGTCATGCCGCATGTCGAGCCAATGACACAAAACACAAGCGCTTTCTGGGAGGCAACCTAACATAAAACAAAATCAGATTTGCCTTTGTTTTCCCTTATTTTTTATTTTTTGCATTTTATTTCATTTTTGTCATTCTCCTATATTCCTTTTTTTTTTATTTTCAATATCAAGGACAATGTTGTGTTTCAAGTGTGGGGATATTATGAAAATGTTAGTTTTCATATTTTGGTTTTATTTATTTTTCCCAAAAAAGAAAAGAAAAGAATAAAAAAAGAAAAATCTATGATTGACTTTTTGAACTCCCATTGGTTTATGAGAATATGAGTATTATGTATGAGAATTAGGTGAGATAGATGAATATATAAATCGAATAAGTGAGTGTGTATGTAAATTTTAACATTTAATTAGTTTAGTGATTGTCTTTGAAAATATGTCATGTTGACTTTATAGTGTTATACCAATGCAAACTTTTGAGCCTTCAACATTATATTTTTTTTATTGTACTTTCTTTTAATGATATGTATCTTTAGAACTTGCTTCATATCTTGTTGAGATTACATTCGCAGTACATATATACATGAAGATGATAAAGGCACTAAGAATTTTAATTGCTTGAGCCAAAAAGCCAAGTTAAAACATATTATCCTTAGTGAGCTCTTTTTGAGTTTGTTTATCTTTTCTTCTTCTTCTTTATCCATGTATAAGACTTAACTTTTTATATGTTTTTCTTTTTTCCTCTGGCCAAGGATTAGTAGACCATATACTTATGATATCTCATGGAATTATGGTTGCAAATGGTATGAAGAGAAAAAAGAAGTGATGTTTGATGAAAAGACGTGTAAAGTTGCCAAAGGTGAAAAACAAAAAAAAGGAAAAAGAAAAAAAGAAAAAAAAAGAAAAAGAAAAGAGCTTGAAATCAAAAGAAGCTAAGCAATGGTGCTTACAGATTGAAAATTAATATGCTTTAATGGAATATCTTGTTTGAAATATCATTTTTTAGAATGCTCTATTTCCTTTGGTTTGAACCATTTCTTTTACCCTCTTTTACCTCACCTTAACCTTAGTCCTATTACAACCGGAAAACAAGACCTTTTGATTCATGCATTGTTTGTAATATTTTAGTAATGGTGATGAGATTAAAGAGCAAGCTTATAGTAGAATATATTTATTGATTGAATTTGAGAGGATTTAAACACATAAGCCCTAACATACATGAGTGTTGGAGTGTATATCAATGAGAGGACCTATCACCTTGTCTTGGCATAGATTTCATTTAAATCCCAACGAGTAATTGAATTTTAAAGTTTGCATGTATGCAAATTCATGAAGATTTATGTTCTTTATACTTCTCGATTGTACTCTTATTTATAATGCTTGAATTTTTTGATATTGATGGGAGATTAAGATATTAGTCATGTTATTTTTAATTTAATTTTTTCCACCTATCCATTCTCGAGGACGAGCAAGAGCTAAGTGTGAGGGTATTTGATGCAATCATATTATTTGATAGTTTCACCCATATTCACCTAGTGTTTTGCTTATTTTTTGTGTAGAAAATGAATTGATATCCTTTATTTTATGTTTTGAAGGTATTTTTTGATGAAAGATGCAAAAAGGAGGTAATTGGAGCTAGTTGACAGATTTGATCTTCAGTCGATATTTTATGCAGAGCGGAAGATCTAGAGATCAAAATGAAGTGATCATAGTGTCATTCAAAAGCTAATATCCATAATTTTTTGGAAAGATTAGGAAAAAGAAATAAAATAAGGAAGAGCATGGAAATCATAGCCTTCAAAGTCAAATCTTGCAATCTACCGATGTCGACCTTTGTTAATTACAACTTCCTTATCTAGAGCTACATAAGTCTGATTGATGCAAACTCAATTTTTTTGGATTCAAGATGCATATAAATATACACAATCCAAATTTCAGCTCATAATGATATGTTTTGAATGAGAATTTACAAAGGACAATTAAATTCTGCCAATTTAAGGAAGGATAATTTTGCAAAATAGAAACTAGGGTTTCTAAGCATATATAAAGGAGAAGAGGCAGCAAGGGACTTCGGCCAGCAGAGAAGAAAACACAAATCTTCCTCCTCCAAACCTTAAATCATGTTTTTATCCATCTTTTTATTCAGTTGTTCAATAAACATGCAAGGTTATACTCTTTGCTTGGTTGCAAAGACACAGAAACCTTCAGATTTGAAAAACTGTGAGATATGTTTTTACCTTTATTTTTCAGTTTATATGATGAATATATTTGTTCTCCTATGCTTATTTTTCTATGATTGTTTATTTAATTGGTAAGAGCGGACTCAAAGTTATTATTGTAGACAATCTATTGCTAAGTTTGATATAAAAACCAGAGTTGTAGTATATGAACTTGTGAAGCAACTAAGTTAATAATTGTAGCGGATCTACATAATTAATCTTAGGGAGAACATTCAATCGAACTAAGTGTATATTGCGGACAACTATGTTTCTTAATTGATCAATTTATCTAGTTTTTAATGCTGCCATTGAATTAAATTACTAGTGCCAATATTATGGATGTTTGATGGTTAGGGTAAGTTATACGGCGGTTTCTTTAACGAACTAGTTTTAAGAAAAGATAAATATTTAGAATATAAATTGATGTGTCGTTTCCATGATCAGTTCTGATTTCTGTAGGTGGATGTTGACTTGCGACCAAGGTTTGCTTTATTGATGTATTTTAGTTTTATATAATTTTCGCTTAGTTTGCTTTAGCCTAGTCTAGACAACTTCTAGCCACCCTCCTCAATTGCATAGTATATAGCATGAAAATCTAAACTAAATATTCCTTTTGGGATCGACCCCTTGCTTGCTCTATACTATCTTATTTAATTTATTTTAAGCTAGGGTAATTAATTTGTGCAACCGCGACATCACAACCGAAATATTTTCTATTCTTATTTACATTTCAACTGTGATTCTTGTTGTCTTGATCAATATGGCGTTTGGGTGCAGGAAGGAAGCTTTTCCAGTATGATTATGGCGGTGATACGCATGCTAAGATGGATCCACCCGGTTGATATCATCCATGTCAAAATCCTTAATTAGTTTGCAGATATAGCTGCTGGTTAAGAAATAAGGTCTTCATCAATGGAGCTCTACTTTATGGTTTTTATATTATTACTAAAGTTTGTATTCCAAGGAGAGAAACAAATGCAATAGCACACAATTCAGCTAAACAAGGACTATAATTTTCTATAAACATCCTGATCAATGGTCTTGCTATAACTTTCAATCTTTAATAAATTCAGTGGAGTCTAATAATAATAATGCTTCCCTCTTTTTCCCAATGAAACTTTTACATAAAGAACTCATACATGTATAGATTATGATAATGGATAAAGAATTTCTTTATAAATCTGTTTTACTTTGAATCCTTGAAGGACATTGTTAATTACTAATTTGTATTGTTATTAAACCCAATTTAAGAGGTCAATAATTTAGTTTAAGAAAAAACATTATTCAATAATATAATAATAAAAATAGATACTTGCAAAATTAAATATCAATCAAATACCGAAATAACTATTATACATATGGGATGTAAATTCCCAGCATTGTTAAGACAAATAGTCTTGATTGTGTGGTCGAGAAATTATGCTTGTAATCTAATAATTTGAGCAAGTAATATTGTAAATGTCATGTAGTGAGTTGATAATAAACATGTATATAACCATCTTGGATATACATCTACTAAAATCATAAAATATCCAATTAGTCCACATAATGGATGAAGGGCCTACAAATATCACTTTGAATGTGTTTCATAACTTAAGGGTCCATTTGATGGTTCTACTAAAATATCATTGGGTCCCCATGATGGATGAATGAGGCCATAAATATCACTCCATGCCTAAGCATTATCCACAACCCATTAAGCCACCTTACAAAAGATCATCACATAAATATAGAAAATAGTTCTATTCGAAACAACCAGAACACACATACTACAAGAAACCACACAAAAGGTTTACTAGAACCTATAAACCCTTCCACTCCAAGCCCAAACTAAAATTTGACCTTAAAACTATTACCTATTACACATGTGACCAAAAAAGACAACCCGTTATGCAAAATCCACCAAAAGCTTGATGACCTCAAATTGATTAAGACACCATTAATCTTATCCAAAACCTATATATTGAAGCTTCAGACATTGACCCATCTCTTTCAGGCACTTTTGAAATAGAATTCCAAATAGATGAATTAGCAGCATCAAGTTTTGATTCAGACACGTCTTCAAACTCATAACAAATCAATGTCTTAACCAAGATCGAGAACTCATCCTTGAAGCCATCAAATGACTTGATGATCCTAAAATCCAATTAACATACCTAGACAAGCTACTAAATAACTTCAACTAATAACCTGAATTGTCCTAACAAACTGCTCAATCTCGTACCATCTTACATATACATGACTCTGTAACAAACACTGTATCAATTTACATTACCTTGTAAACACTTAACTATAAACAAACACTAATGCCTTGTAAAACGAGTCCTGCTTTGATTGAATACTAATTTCAAGGTTCATTTCTCTAAACTCTTAAACTTTTTATGCTAGTATTTACATTTCTTTAAATGCTTTACATTTTTTAAAAAAGTTTGTCAGGCTTAAGTATGCTTTGTAAATAATCAAGGATCCTAACTTTACTAGTTTGCTGTATTCATTTTACATCAGAAACTCCTATTGACATACAAAAATTAGTAATTTGGTTGGAAAGCTCACAACTACGGGCTATTGGTCCAAAGAACAACTTTACATGTCTTTGTGGTTTGGGTAAAACAATGTCACGTATTGATTTTTGTTCTTGTATTTAAAGTTTAAAGTTATGTTTTGTTTTGATTCTTATTGTTATTCCTCCCCTTTTATCTATCTATCTATCTATCTATATATATATATATATATATATATATATATATATATATATATATATATCCACTTCCTCCAAACCCCTCCCAAGGTTTGAGAAAATAGTGAATTAGTAATTAAGTTGGTATTTTCAATTGTTATGCAAATGTCTAGAAGAAAGCTATCATAAATCAATTCTGGGCTATTCCCCTAAATCTACCCAAAATAAAATAAATAAAATAAAAGGTGATGGCGTGATAGAAAAATTAAGGTGAAAATTTTGGATGTTTTCAAGAGCCCGATTGTATCTCTTTGGTACCCAAAAATAAAAGAAAATGTAGATTCATGGAAAATACATATTCAAAACCAAGCCAACAATTCTCTTTATCTTCTAGTAGCAGCAGTTCCTAACAAGCACCAACAGCTACTTGAGCACCAACAGCTACTCCTTCAGCACCGTCAGCCTATCCTCTTCACCAACAACACCTACAACAATCAGGTGAGCCTCTCGTCACTGTTGGTCAACCCTGTGTTATTGTTCATGTAACACATGACCAATGCAGGAGTGAATTAATTGACTCTGCAATGTTCATGCAATATGTGAGCAATGCAAATTTCATTTTTTTTTTCATTTTATTTTTTGCTTTGGTTTTTGGCTGGACTTGTTCTCAGTCAGGCCTAAATCCAACAGAGTTAGCCAGCCCATGTAGTTGGGCCACCAAGTCCTAATTTTTTTTAAAAAATAATATAAAAAATTGCATTAAAAAAAGATTAAAATATATATTATTTTCGTGAACACGACCGAATTCTAAAATTTTTCTAAGCATATTTTTTCATATTTTTTAAACAAAAATAAAATATCATAACTAATTTACAATTATTTGATGGAATTTGGCTAAAATATCAAAAAATTAAATAATTATTTTGTTTAAGCTATTGGGGTGTAAAATTATATTGTAAAGTACACCTGCAAACAATAAAAAAAAAAATTGAAAATGCAATATGAAATTTCCAAACTCTAAAACGGTTAGGTTTTCCACTTCTAACGAAATAGAAACTCTCTCACGTAGAGAGATCTACTTCACGCCTTAGAAAAGACCAACGAATAAAGAGTATGATGTAGAAAAAAATAATAAAACAACAATACAGTTTACCTTAGATAAAATGCATAGAGGGTGATGTATTTTTCCCTTGCATAACAAGTCCCTTTTACTAGACTCTCGCAGACCATTAGATTTGCTAGTGGTCTTAATATTAGGTGGCGGCTCCTAATATTTATGGTCGTAATTGTACAGCTATACAACCGTCCTTTTATTGCGTGACGTCTCCACTTCGGGGATGACGGGGTGCAAAACGTGAAAAAACATCTTCGCGATAGTCATTATGCATGCTTTTTTTTTCTATTGTTTAAGTGAATTATAATTCAATTGAACAGTAACTATGGAGGCATTCATAAGGCAACTCATGTATGCTTCTTGTTTGCCCAATCAGGTTACTGATTTGGGCAAGTGACTGGGTTCTCTCTCTCTCTCTCTCTCTCTCTTCTAAAAAAATATAATGAAAAAGAAACACATTTATGATTTTTTGACATATTTATTTTCAAATCTGTAATTTTTTATATTATTAACAAAAATATTAATATCTTATTAATAATACTCAGTTTTCAGTACAATGCAGCAAATACATATATATATATATATATATATAATGTTTTCATACATACGAACAATACCGTACCATAACATTAAACACTAATTAACAGACTCAAATCCCAAAATTTAAACACCAACTTGTCTTCTCTCTTCCGCTCAAAACCTCCACAACTTTTCTCTTTCTTTTCTCTCACTCCATCCTCTTGCGAGAGCCCTCCATACCAGGTGGATATCTTTTTTCTTTCCTTCTTTTTCCTATTCTCCAAGGTCTATGGGTTAATTAACTGTTTATTTTTCACTTTCATAATATTTTTGACATATGTCTACAAGCATGCAAATATCCTGTCAAAGTGTTTTAATGTACTTTTCAAGTTTATACAAGAAAAATGTGAGGTTGGGTACACTAGTTTGTCATCTAATTAAAACTCTTTTCTTTGCCTTGCAAATTGGGCACGGCACAGCTAGGATTGATTTTGATGGGGGAAACTACACCCATCTCATTTATCCTTCTGTGCTTGACTTTTCTTTCAGAACCTTACATATACACTGTCTCAATGATACCTGTGTGGGAGAAACTTTTGTTATGGTATCTATTGTAATTCTTTCTCTATACGGTACACTAATTTGTCAATCACAATTCAAACACTTTTTCGTTGCCATGCAAATTGGGGCATAGGCACAGCTAGTATTGATTTTCACAGGGTAAGCACTCCCATCTCATTTATCTTTTTGTGCTTGCATTTATTCATCAAAAACGACGACGCTAGTGGACATGTTTCTTCTTTGAATTTTCTTTCAAGTAAGACTGCCAAGCATATTCTCCTGAAAATTTATATTATTTTAATATATTTATAAACAAAAAAGTATTTTAGAAAACTACATCAAACACACCACCAATCAAACCCAAGGAGTAGTCAAATTCTCCAGCTTATAAAAGGTGTCATCGACCGACGTTTATTCGGAGACTGATTCAAATGAAGAGCTACTTCCAATTCTATTATTTCCTACGTAAATTTGGCACCGCGACTCTACATGTACTGATTTTGATAGAGAAACCACATCCATCTTACCTGTCATAGTTTACTCCAAACTTTCTTGGGAAAATGAATATATATTTCCACTTGCTCCAAACCCCACCCAAGGTGTGAGAAAACAGTCAAATAGTAATTGCAAGTGTCTATATTAGTTTCCCTGGTGGATATCGATAATTAGTTAGATGATATATTAGAATGTGAGACATATATTAGTCTTTTGGCTCCTGAAACTGAATGCGAGAAATATAATAGAATACAACAATTATTTGGTATTGTTATTAAATCTAATTCAAGAATCAATAATTGAGTTTAACACAAACATTAAGAAAAAAAATATTATTTAATGATATGATAACAAAAATAGATATTGGCAAAATTAAGTATTAATTAAATACTGAAAAAATTATTTGAAACTGTAATAATTTTATAAAAAAATAAATCAAATATTAAAGAATAAAACAATTAGGTTTGCCCCAGTTGTTTCAGTAGAGGAGGCAATTAAAATAAATGTAATACTAAGGAAAAAATCTAAAAAATAAAAATAAAAAGATGCAATTGAAAAACAAGTACCTCCACTTTATGCATTTTTTCTTACAAGGTCTTCGTCAAATTTCTCTTAAATCGGTTACCACCTATCATTAATATTTATCAACTTGTTCCCTTAATTTTTCACTATAAATACCCTGCTTCGAGCTACTTTCATTACCACCGAGTTGCCTCCCATTCTTGATTACCACGACCTCCTCATATAAGCTTAGATACCATGGCTCGCTTCCAAGTGATCGCGGTGGCAATTTTGGTAATATTCATGCTCCTGTCCATTGGGATGTCCACCGCACTACCGAAACCTATACAAGGTTTGTCACTGCGGTGCACTGATTCTGGCATTTGTTTTTCTGCAATTAGAAATGCTTTCTATTCTTATTTACATTTCAGCAGCGATTCTTCTTTCCCAGCATTTCATGTTTTCTTGATTAATATGGCGTTTTGGTGCAGGAAGGAAGCTTTCCCAGTATATTCCTCCAGCGGATTGTTATGCTGGGATGAGCCTTGCACCCTTTAAAAGTCCTTAATTAGTTTGCAGATATAGCTGTTGGTTAAGAAATAAGGTCTTCATCAATGGAGCTCTACTTTAAGCTTTTATATTATTACTATGAAAATATTGTTTGTATTCCCAGGAGAGAAACGAATGCAGTAGCAGACAGTTCAGCGAAACAAGGACTATGTCGCATGTCTTGGTTATCTTATTGTTTCGGAATCTCTTTCCCTTCATAGTTTTCTGTAACCATCATCTTGATCGATGGTCTTTCTATAACTTTCAATCCTTAATAAATTCTGTGGATTCTAATAATAACAATGCTTCCCTTTTCTGCCCAGAGAAACTTTGACATATAGATTATGATAATTGATAAAGATTTTCTTTATAAATCTGCTTTACTTTGAATCCTCGGAGGATTTGAAGCTATGCACATGTACTCAGCATGGCCTCATGGTTTGTGAAGAAAAAACATCGTGTTTTTAGGATTTGTTGGTGCATGAGAAACATCAAAATTGGATATTTGAGTTGGTATTCTATTCAAAAGGTAAATTCGGACAAATAATAAAATTGTCTTAAAATAAGCGAAGGACTTAGTTAAAGTAGGTGCAAAAGACCAGGAATAATTTTCAGCGACAGTTGGAGGTTTAATTGAAAAGAAAATTAATGAAGAGGGGTGCATGGGCAGAATTTGCATAAATTAAAAGACCGAAGACAACATGAAATGGATTAGAAATTGAAGGGTCTTATTAATTCAATCATGGACTTAATTGAAGAGAAATGAAATTTAGAGTCAACATGACAAAATAAAACAAAAAACAATTTATATTTCTTGTCAATTTGACAAAAAAATGAAAAAAAAATTCAAGGATCAAAATAAAATCCAAAAGTAAGAGGGTCTTATTATAAAATCGGGGGATTAATTCAAGAGAAAATTTGAGGTTGAGATTGAATTACTTAACAAGAATTGCACAAATTAGGGAGCTAAAGACTACACTATACGATGCTTCAAAATATAGGGACCAAATCAATTTAGTTCAGGGGTGCAATTAAAAAGGCAGCAACGTGCCTTCTGACCTCTTCTTTCACCTCAGAACTATGGGTTTCTAACTAGCATGAGATAGAACTTTTCGTCCTCTATATTTCACCCACTGTATCATGACAAAAAACACCCTCCCTCTTCATCCCTGACTTCGTGCCTGAATTGCAACCTTTTTTCTAGGTTGTCGTTTGCTCCTCAATGCCCTGCCAAACCAGTCAAAAACACAACCAAAGTTAGATCAAAACTTGTAGAATACAGCAACATGCTAGTGCTCCTTGTAACAGCAATAAGAAAAGGATCTACTTGAATAGATATATGTCCGAAGATAAGGGTTCTTGATCAATCCAGATAAAGATACATAAAACCACCAATCTTTTCTCTATAAATAGCCTAAAAATCCCCAATCCGAGAGGGAGGGAAATAAAAATAGCAGAATTGAAGGAAATAGAAAACAAATAGAGAAAGATTAAGACAAAAAAAGAAGAGATAAAAAGAGAATAGGGAAGAGATAAAAGAAAAGGAGGGAAAAGATATCTTGTAAGAAAGTTACAATGTTAAGAATCTAACAAAAATAAGATATAAAATATATTTTCAATTAATTATCTTTTGAAAAATTGCATAAAAACTATTTGTGCAAAAAATAAAAATAAAAAAAACTCAAGCATGTCAATCCAAGAATGATTTGTCACTGTATTTAAAAAACGTTTTCAAAAAAAATAAAAAATTTATTTATTTATTTATTTTCTTACTTTGAATTAAATTTTCTGATATTTTAAATTATTTTTATATATTAAAAATAAAAATAATTTCTAAAAATAAAAAAATATATTTTTAAATAAAAAATATTTTTAAAAATAATCACGTTGCAACACGGTAAAAAGACTAGCTTACAGAGAAAAGCCCAAGCATGGGAGCATGGACCTCAAGCTTGTGCGTCTAGCCTCGCAGCTAAGACCTAAAGATTTAGGCCTTTTTATTCTCCAAGTTCAATTCAATGTGTCTCAATGTTTTCATTTCATTTTCTAGGTGTTTTATTTTTATTTTATCCTTGTACAATTTCTAGTGTACATTTGAGCATGAGAGATTTTTTTGATGTGATGTGTTTACAGCATAAATGACACACCTCGAAATTTTGTTTATGCTCACGTCGCCTTTTGTTTTCATCGGCTACACATGGTGATTTGTAAGTTTTTCCTTCTTATATTTAAATTAAATTCATTTAACTTAATGTTTTTGGTCTTATACTTAATTCTACTTAATTACCTTTATGTGAATGTTTATTTATTAGTGTTATGGGAATTAAATAAGAGGGTATTTTAATTATTATTCTAGATGCTTGTATTTTTTATATTTTGCATCGTTTTTAGTATTTTCAGCGTTGCTCAAAAGAATTTAAATTTTAAAAGATTTTTAACCCATTAAATTTTTGAATTGTCAATTAAAATATTATTGGTTCTTTTTATTTTATTTGATGTTGATGTTTTTTAAATTTAAAAAATAACAAAAAATAAAAAATATTTGGAAGGAGGAACTAAAGTTGAAGAGATGAATAGTAATGGCCCAAAAATTAAATTAATTAATTTTTTTTACTTATATATACATATATCCATATAAAGAAGACAAGGAGAATAAAAGAAATAAATTTGGAGACCAATTATAGAACTTCCCACTCAAACATAAAAAATAAAAAATAAAATCCTAAAAAACCCTCTCTTTCTCTCCTTGCATACAAGCCACCGAGCACCATTAAAAAAAACCCAAATAACCCAAAGCTTCCCCTGACCCAGCCAACCTAGCCCCCTCCCTTCCTTTCATCCTCCTTACCGGCCACCAAAGCCTCCCCCACATTCTCGGCCAACCAAAACCCTCAGACCACCCTATTCCATTCATCCTCCACCATCCGGCCACCCTCATACCACTTCTTTTCCTTTCTCCATTTCTGGTTAAACTCATAATTTCTTCCTTGCAACTAAACCCATCCCACACTTATGTCCAACCAACCTCCTAATCTGATCATCTGCAACAAAACCTTCCAACCCCTTCAACTCAAAACATACCCTCCCGTCGTAACCTCATCTCAGACCCTTCCCCCTCTGTCCTCGTGGCCAGCGCTACCAAGCCTTGTTGGAGCTGATATTTGATAGGTACCTGATAATTTGTTGTAAAACAATAGGAATAGAGAGATTCTCTTCTGATGAGAATGTACCAATTTGTTAACAAATCTTTTCTTAAGTTCAAATAAGGTTCTTGGCTTCTTATATAAGCCAATGCTACAACGTAACTGCTGAAAGAAATAACTGAATACCATAATAGCAACATTAAAATTAACAAATGCAATTAAAAAATAACAAGTCACTGCCACAATCCTCCCACGTTTGTACGTGGCTTATCAATGCCCCCTTCAACAAGTGGACACTTGTCCTCAAGGTCCATGGATCACGTCTGCATTTCCCCCAGGATCCTCTTCCCACATTTGTTGTGCCATTTTGTTTTCACACAGCATATTACCCGTGTGGCCCTCTAATAATAACAATTGTGGCTTTTGACATTTGTGGCCTACTGTAAATCTCTCATTGCAGTTGAAACAGAGACCTTGTGCTCTTTTTCTTTGCATTTCTTCCCAAGACAAACGTTTGAAGGGACCTGTAGGTGTAGCAGGAACTACTTGATTGAGTTGTGGGTAAGGTGGTCGTATGACCCTCTGTTGTCGTGCAAGTTGGTCATCTCTCATCCGTGCTAAATTAATGACCTCTTTGAGTGTTTGTGGTTTAAACATTCGGATCCCATCTGAAATCTCAGTTTTTAAGCCACCCATAAATGTACCTACAAGAGCCTTTTGCGTCCATCCTCGTACTCGGTTGCCCAGGCGCTCAAATTCTCGTTGGTAATCTCGCAGCGAGCCTCCTTGCTTGATTCTTGAAAGGGCCTCATCAAAATCCTCACATTCCGGAGGACCAAAACGAGCCCATAGTTCGTCTTCAAAATTTGCCCATGAGAGAACACGTCCTTCTTCCTCAGTCGACCTACGAACCCATTGCCACCATTGGTTGGCTTCTCCTTCCAAGTGATAAGAAGCCAGGGAGACCTTCTGAAGTTCTGGAGTGTTTTGAAATGCAAAAAACTGATTCACACGATTAAACCACTCTGTGGGATCATCTCCTGAAAATCTAGGAAACTCAAGTCGTGCTGTCTTGGAAGAGACAGTTAGTCGTCCCCCCTCTGGACCTTCACGTTGCTGGTTACCCAGGTTTGCAGGCTCCCCCTCTGGACCTTCACGTTGCTGGTTACCCAAGTTTGCAGGCTCTTGATTTGCCATCAACACATCAGAAAGTCGGTTAAGCATGTCTTCCAAATGTTGCAGCCTATCGGCCATGCCCAGCTCCATTCGGTGTAGCCCTTCTTCTAACTGCTCAATGCGTTCCTTGTTAGTGCCCATAAGATCTTTGAAATTGCTCTGATACCAATGATAGGTCCCTGATAATTTGTTGTAAAACAATAGGAATAGAGAGATTCTCTTCTGGTGAGAATGTACCAATTTGTTAACAAATCTTTTCTTAAGTTCAAATAAGGTTCTTGGCTTCTTATATAAGCCAATGCTACAACGTAACTGCTGAAAGAAATAACTGAATACCATAATAGCAACATTAAAATTAACAAATGCAATTAAAAAATAACAAGTCACTGCCACAATCCTCCCACGTTTGTACGTGGCTTATCAATATTCTTCTTCATTCTCTCATGTATACATATTTTCAGGGCTTCTCTCTCTCTTGTAGCATTGCTCTCTCTCTCACTACAAAAATATTTACCAAGCATTCAGTTTATCAAGCACTAGTTACTTGTTATCACCCACTTGATTTAGAGCCTGTTTGGTATTATTTTTGTTTTTATGGTTGAGATTTTAAAAAAAAAATTTTAAAAAAATAATTTTGCTGCAGTTCAAAATAAATCGTAAAGTGTTTGGTTAAAACTGTAGTTGAGTTTGAAGTTAAAAATTATTTATATTTTAATTAATTTTTAGATTATTTTAATATTAAAAATATATTTTTTTATATTAATAAACATTTATTGTAAATATTATTTATATTTTAATTAATTTTTGGATTATTTTAATATTAAAAATATATTTTTTATATTAATAAAAATACATTATATCAACATTATTTATATTTTAATTATTTTTAGATTATTTTAATATTAAAAATATATTTTTTATATTAATAAACATATATTATATTTTATCTCTCTATATATATATATATATATATCTTGATATTTAATAACTATACTATAACAACCCCCAGCCTTCCCCCCCAGCCCGCTCCTAATTTATATATATATATATATATATATATATATATATATATATATTCACCCTTTCTCTCCTTTCTCTGCAATAATGGGCGCAAGAAAAGCAGCATTTTTGCTGCTTTTCTTGCAACGCCGGTCCAACCAATTTTTCAGTTGGGAAAAAAACAGTTTTGTTGCTTATTGTCATTAACCAAACACTCACACTACTTTTTTGGGAACCATTTTTTTCAAGTGAAAAAGCTAAGCCAAACGGCCACTTACTAGGCTTGCTACTAGTCATCTTTTCTTACAAGGAACCAACTACCTGTTACCAGCCATGGCTTACTTGTGCACCACTTGCGGGCCATATAGGCTTACCGGCTACCAATCACCTGAATTTTCTATATCAAGCTACTAGATATATTGGTTAGAGATAATGGGTCAAATTGCTAGAAATAAATAATTAACCAATTATCCAAAGTTTTATTTTTATATTATATGAATTCTTTTAGGACATCATGAATAGTGTAGTGGGAAAACTAATTAAAAAGTTATAAATTCATTTCTAAACTTTTTTCTAACACCTTCATGTCATTCTATGGCACTTAACCATGACACACTGAAATTAGAGCACGTGATAAATTTACCTATTACTGCCGTCACAATCATTTCTACCCAATTCAACTTCCAAAAACTCATCAACTAAGTGTACGTCCTTACAACCTAAAGGCAAGATTAGGCCATGCCATTTCAACAAATCGTGGCAATTATAGTGACATACTTAAACCCAACATCACCGAAATGTCAAGAGTAATGTTGAAGTACAATTAGGGGTTTAACTAAAAAGAAAATTGAAAAAATATTTGGACTTGACTAAATTTGCATAAATTTAAAGACTAATGATTTAAAGAATTTGTGATAGCAACAGTTGTGTTTGAATTTTTAACTCTATATATATAGCATTTACATTATGATCCTAACGTGTATATTGCTTTGTATCAGCTTTACATTTTGAATTTGCATAATCAAATTTTTTGTTGCTGTCTTCATGAAGGATTGCTCTCTGATGCTACAATCACGGGGCCTGCTGGACTTGTTATCTGCTGCTGCAATTACGGGACCTCTGATGGATCATCTTCATGGTCTTCATCCCTAGGATTAGTTGCCGTTACTTGTTCTTCTACATGATTAAAATAAAAGAGATGGAAAATTTTGAAGTGTCTTGTTAATTTAACTAAGGGTTTAATTGAATAAAAAAAATACATTTAGAGTTAATTTGAAAATAATAAATAAAGAATTAATGGGTCATTATTTTTTAGGATAATCACGAAGAAACAACAGCAACAATCACATAACCTTCAAGTGAGTTTATAACCCTCTTTTGTGTTAAATAGCCTTTATTGAATTGTTTATTATTATTATTATTATTATTATTATTATTATTATTATTATTATTGCGGTTAAAAGTCAAGTTAATTTGTCTTCCACAAAATGGGGTGTATAAAAGGCATACGCCCATACCTCAATGTATACCTGGGGCAAAAATCCAATAAATGGACATTGTTTGAAGTTTGATGCATGGTACGTGGGCTTGTTCTGTTTTCCTTCCATTTTATTTATACACATATCTTTCTTCCTTTTTAATGCAAAATGCTTAAGAACTTCATTAATTTCTCACACTTTCCCCCCTTCTTTCCCCCATCATTTAGTACTTCTAAATATAATAAAAACAAACAAAAGGCAAAGTGACTTTTAAATTACATAGTTTTCTTCTCACATGCTTATACATATGTATTACTCAGCTCTAAGGTAAATATTTTATATTGATATTCAATTAACTTTTAATTTTAATAAGAATGAAATATTCAAATATTTATTAAATTAAATAAAACTTTCAAAATTTAAATTTAAAAAATTATATGAATTTTTTTAATTCTTACTTTAAATAGCTATTTAAAAAAATAACAAATATTTAAAAAAGTTATAGTTGTAATTGTAATTAATTGTATTCTGTATATATTAATCAGTATTACTGAGATTAAAAAAAAACATATATGTGTGTTAGGGCAGGGGAGGGGTAGCTACTATCATGCAAAGCCTTAAGCATGTCAGCATCATATCTTTTTCCTTTTTTGCTGTCAAATAATAATTATTTTTCTAATCGCCTGAGAGTCCGTTCAAAATTATTTATAAAAAAAGTGATTTTTTTATATTTAATTACAATTTTAAAGTTATTTTTAATAAATAAATTATGAAAAAAAAATAATTTCAAATATGAAAGTAATTTAAATCAAGTCTATTGAACTTAAAGATATATCATATGTTAAAGTTCACAAGTCAAAGTTATGAAGAAATAAATAAAATGATCCAATTTTTAACAATTTTTTATTAAGGTAAATAGATGTTTTTAATTAAATATATTTATTATTTTTTACAAATAAAAAATTATAAAATAATTTGAATAAATTTATAATTTTTATACTAAATGGTACCTAATCTCCCATTTTTTATTTTCTATTTCCTTCTCTTTCTTTCACCATACCTTCTCTCTTCTTTTGTCTCTTTTGCCATTGGTGGAACAGAGTCTCCCGTCATATTTGTAAATTTACTTTTACCGATCAAAGTGGCTAGTAGCTAATATCTAGTGATTTATTCGCAAAGTGATTGGTAACAGTAAAATTTATTTATTTATTTATTTTAGGAACTTTCTAATTATTTAATAAATATATTTTGTTTAGAGAAACAGCAGTAATATTTGAGAGAGACCAACTTTAAAAATATATATGATAAAATATTGAGAATAAAAAGATTATAATTTTTTACTATGAATGATTTAAACGGTCTTAGGAGCCTATAAAACTCATGTTTTCATGGAGAGAAAAGGTTTGATTCTCATTTTGCTCTTATAATTTTAAAAAGAGATATAAATATTTTTTACATATCATTAAAGAAGAGTAATTATCCCTTAGACATCATTAATTAGAGATATGTTATATGCTATTTTTTTAAGATATTTATACATATAGAGATA
Source organism: Salix dunnii (assembly GCA_015731905.1). Lineage (NCBI taxonomy): Eukaryota > Viridiplantae > Streptophyta > Magnoliopsida > Malpighiales > Salicaceae > Salix > Salix dunnii. Next base: position 12,657,057 of record CM027674.1, read on the forward strand.
TAAAGAGATAAATATCATTGACCCTAGCATTTTATGTCAAGGGTAAAGATAAAAAAACAAGTGGACTTTTATGATCTAATATAAAGCTTGCAAAAATAATCAATTATACATGTATTTGAGTTTGACAAGATGCGAAGCTCAAAATATTAGGTATAAAAGTTTGTCAAACCTAAATATATGTGGACTCATTGTATAGCTAAGACAAGGATATCAGGTCTGACAACCTAGATAATATAGAAATATTAATAAAAAAAAAGATTTATTTTGAAAAACTAAAGGGATTATTTATAATTACTCGTAACTAACAATTAAAAAAAACATTAAAACTATCCTCAGTTGTAAAAAGAATTAATAATTAACATAGAAAAACATAGATATTCAAAGTATAATAAAAAAAAAATAAGAGAAATACCTTGCTTATTATGAATTTTTCTATTTTTTCAAAGTGTAAAGAATACAAGACAACAGGTCTATTTATAATGAACTCAAAAGTTATGGAAATTCAAAAAGACTAAACTCAAGAATCATGGACAATCAATATACATAAATATGAATTTATAACACTTCCCCTTGAATGACCATGTACTTTAAAATTCAATCGAGAACTTTATATAGATACTTCAAGATCTATGTATGAATACTTCAGGATTCATCAAAACAATATCAAATTGCCTTATTAAAACTTAATAAAGGAAAACCCAGTGGGAAAAAACCTAAGAGAAGAAAAACGAGTATAATTTGAATTGACTTTTCTTTAAAAATAAATGTCTTATAACAAATCTTTAAGATGATGCATTCTATTTTTATGGATAAGTTTCATGAAAGTTAAGGTTATTAAAGACTTTATAAATAAGTCTGCTAAATTATCACTTGACCTTATTTGTTTAATATGAATTTCTCCCTTTTGTTGGAGCTCGTGAGTATAAAAGAACTTTAGTGAGATATATTTTGTTTTATCTCCTTTAATATAGTCTCTTCTGAGTTGGGTGATGTAGGTAGTATTATCTTCAAATAATTTTGTGGGACTATTTTCAATGACTATTAATTACCATTTTTTTTTATATGTTGAATAATTAATCTTAGTTATATACATTCTCAACTTGCTTCATGTATCGTGATCATCTTTGAATGATTTGATAAAATAAGTTGCACTTTCTGTAAGCTCTTCAGGAATACCAATAATATTTAAATAATCAACATATATTGCAGTAATAACAAATTTGGATATTGTTTTCTTAATAAAAATATAAGGACAAATCTCATCATTCTTAAACCTTTTTTTTTAAGAGATATTCATTAAGATGATACCACATTCGGTCAAATTGTTTCAACCCATATAAAGATTTTTATAGTTTAATAGAATAAACATTTCTGGACTCATTACAAAAGGCTTCAGACATTGTAAATCCTTCAGGAATTTTCATATGAATGTATTTATCTAATTATCCATATAAATATGTTGCAACTATGTCCATTAAATGCATATCTAATGTTTATGAACTCACTAAACTAATTAAAAATCTAAAAGTGATTGCATCCATCGCTGGAGAATAAGTTTCTTCATAATCAATATTGGGTCTATACGGAAAACCTTGTGCAACAAGTCATACCTTATATCATACAATTTCATTGTTCTCATTTTGTTTTCTAACAAATACCCACTAATATCCAATGAGTATAATACCTTTAGGTGTATGGATTATAGGTTCACTTCATGTTTTCAAAGCGAGTTTAATTTTGTTTAGATTGCTTCTTTTCTCATTGGCCAATCATCTCTATGTTGACATTCTTCAACATATTCAAATTCATCATCACATCTGGTGATGCCAAAAGTAACCTTTAATGCAAATTCATTATTTATAATAATTTTATCTCATTCCAAAATCTCTCATGTATGAACATAGTTTATGGATATTTCATTATTTTCAAATACTTGATTCTTTTTAAGAGGTCCTTCTTCAAGGGGATCAATATTATGCGATGCTTTGGACACAAGATTTGATGTTTGTTTTATAGATGATGACTCTCCAAGAGTACCGTCATTTATTCAATGAAATTTTGTTTTCTAGGATTTTTGTCTTTGGTACCAATAGGTCTCCCGCGCTTCCGGCGTGGTATAGATTTATTTACTTCTATATTGACTTTTTTTCCTTAAAGAATTTCAATTCTAGATGGAGTATTTGCAGTAGGAATATGAGTTTTAACTATCTTTTCATTACTAGTGAAAATATCCGATAATTGATTTGCAATATTTTGTAAATAAATTATCCTTTGAACTTCAAATTCACATTGATTTTTTTGTCATTGGATCAAAATGAGATAACTTCGGGTTATTCTAAGTAATTTCTTGTCATGTTTCAGGCACTGAATTTGCTTTCCCTAATGATGGGAAACTGTTCTCATCAAAATAATAGTATTCAAAACGTACCATAAAAACATCACCAATTAAGGAATCTAATAATAGATGGAGAATAAAAAACAACATAATTTTCTATTCTTCTTTGTGGATCCATTTTAATCCTTTGTGGGGGTGCTACATGCATATATACTACATAAATAAAAATTCATAAATGAAATATATTTGGTGGTATACCATAAACAAGTTGTAAAGGAGAATAATTATGGTAAGCACTTGGTGTAATTCCAACTAGTGATGCAACATGTAATATAGTATGTCCCTAGACAGATATAGTCAATTTTGATTTCATAAGTAATGATCTTGCAATTAATTGAAGTTATTTTATAAATGATTCCACTAGACCATTTTGAGCATGCAGAGTAGCAAAAAGATGTTTAATATCAATTCCAATAGAACTGTAAAAACTATCAAATACTTGAGAAGTAAACTTTATGAATGAAATTAGTCTCAATTATATTTTGTTTTATAGAGACTTGATATAAATCTGTAAGATATTTTGCTGTACAACAAGTACGTGACCAATAACCATGCATACCACATCTATGACATAAATCTTCTAGTTTATTCAAATTCTTGACCTTTTCTTGTTTAAGTTCATTGCGTCTCTATTTTTGGTGATATAATGAGTTGCTTTAAGAAGAATTATCTCTTCTCCTTTTCCATTTATCTTTTTCATACCTATATTCTTGGTTCTTTCTTGTCTTTTGGACAAATGTTTCATTTACTTCACGGAATGGTTTAGAATCTGTGGGATGAGATTGATGAATTTTTTTTTAATAAAAGTTCATTCTTTCATTTAACCACAAGAAAACATGAAATTAATTCTGAATACTTTCTGAAATTATGCACTATATATTGTTATTGTAGGACAATGTTTGGGGCATGAAAGTAAAGAATGACAATGTTTGGGGCATGAAAGTAAAGAATGTGTTTCTCTAACATTTGATTTTCTGTAATATCTTTACCATCTAATTTCAGCTATAAGGTAATTTTAAAAATAACAAAATTATATTCACTAATCGATTTAAAATCTTGCAACTTCCAGGGCAACCAATCATAATGATGTTAAGGAAGTATGATAATTTTTTATGGTCATATCTTTTATTTAGATTTTGGCACATATTATTTCCTTCTTTAATGGTCTCTCAAAGATTCATAGCTTCTAGATAAATCTCGACATCAATGTTTCATAACAAATATTTTTTTTCTAAGAATATCAAAAATGATAAATTCATATTTTGTCAGATTTGACATTATCTTTATTTATAAAAATAAGAAATAACTTATTAAATAAAATTTTAAAGACAAAAGAAGAGGAAAATCCTTTAAGAATGTTATTTATTCAGCTTTGAAAATACCAGTTCTTCAGGAATTGCATTTAATTTATTTAATCTTTGAGGAAAAATTCTAACTCTTCAGGAACTGCATTTAATTTATTTAATCTTTTAGGAAAAATACTAGTTCTTCAGGAACTATTTTTAATTTATTTAATTCTTCAGGAAAATAATTCCTTTAAGATTATTATTTATTTAGCTTTAGAAATACTAGTTCATCATGAATTGTATTTGATTTATTTAATTCTTTAAGAACTTGTAATACTAGTTCTTCAGAAACTATTTTTAATTTATTAATTCTTCAGGAAATTATGATACTAATTATTCAAAAACTATTTTTAATTTATGTAATTCTTTAGGAGTTTGTAACACTAGTTCTTCATGACCTATTTTTAATTTATTTAATTCTTCAGAAACTTATAAATCTCTTTCTATGAATAAAAGTGAAAGAAAATTTACCACAAATAAATTACAATATGAAAAGAGAACATATTAAAATTGATATAAGTCACATAATAATCGTGCTGATAACATGTTATAAAAAGAATAAATAATTAATATAGAAATACATAGATATTCAAAGTATAATCAAAAGAGACAAGAGAAAAATACCTTACTTATTATGAATTCTTCTATTTTTTCAAAGTGTAAAAAATACAAGATAAAAAATCTATTTATAGGAGAAGGAAATGAACTTAAGAGTTATGAAAATCCAAGAGATTAAACTCAAGAGTCATGAACATTCAATATACATAAATATGAATTTATAACATCCTCGATGTCTTGCACTATATTTACACAAGTATATTTTGATTAAAAACTCATTATCTTACTATCCCTTTTAAAAATATTCTCATCATCTCATGCTTTAACCAACAACAAAAAAAAGAAGTTAAAATCTTGATTGCATTCATGCACTCTTAATTTTGTACTAGTTTAAACACCTCTCTACTTTTTTAGATGCTCTCAATCCTCTATTTTAAAGATATCTTCATTTTATCTTTTATCTTATTATAAATTCATATTAATCTTAAATCATCATATTATATCCCAATATATCATGGATTTGAAACACATCAGAATATGCTTTCATATAAATTAAGTTTTTTAATGAACAAAACAACTTGCTACCATGACAAGGAGGTTTGTTCATATAACAAATGATCCCTGATTACAACTCCCATTAAAAAGTCAATGATCAATAGTAAATGATATCTAATTTGGTTATTGTAATTGAATAATAATAATAATTATTAAAAAAAAACTAAACGAAACAAGAAAATCATTTGTCCACTCCACTTACCATGTACACTCCACAAGGCATTTACAAATTTCCACCCTTTTTAATGCCCATAAAAGTAAAACTGTGCTCGTCAATAGCAAAATAACCTTAATAGCGTCAAACTAACACCTGCTCTTCTTTTTTTTTTGGGAGGGGAGGGGGGGCTCTGTTCGCTTTTCAAGTTTACATCCGTTGTCTGTGTGTCATCCTTCCTTCCTCCCGTCCCCTGCCCCCCCTTTCATGTTCTCACTGTACAGCAAACTCTACAACTCTAAAGAAATTAATAAATAAATAAATAAAAATTCCATTATTTTAGATCTTTGTATAACTGTCGATGGAAATGGCTTCAAGCGCACGAACTGTCGAGGAGATCTTTAAAGATTTCAGTGCTAGAAGAGCTGCTGTCGTGCGTGCTTTAACTTATGGTAACTGAAATCTATTTTGAATTCTTCTTTCTTTCTTTTTTTAGTTAAAATCTCGAATCTTTTATACAAATATGATCATGGTTTTTTCCGTGTGTTCTTTTGTCTTCAGATGTGGATAGTTTTTATGGACTCTGCGATCCAGGTACCGTGTAATGGAGGAGCTGTTTGTTTGAATTATTGTGGATTTTTTTTTGTTGTTTTTGGGTTCTATTTTAGGGTGAAAATGAGAGATTTTGTTTGTCTCTTGAGAAACTATGAGGGGAAAGAAAGGAAAGTGGAGTGATTTGAAGTTATGCTTGTGATCTCTGCCGTTGTATCTTTTAGGATAAGTGGTGATTTTTTTAAAAAAATTGTACTAGTATATCAAACTTTAGATCTTCACAGTGGAAATTGAGGGCATCACTTTTTTGATGTCAAAGTTCTGTTCACTCCGTCAGCCAGAACATGGAAATTAAATATAGGAAGAAGAGGATCCGAAATGACTAGAACTTGTAAATTGGTTAGCTAATGTTTTTATAATTGAAGAAACAAGCAATGTAAGATCTGCATTACTGTTACTCTGATTTTCCTCTGGTTTCTCAAGGCCTCTGCTTTATGTTTTTGCTTTCTTTGCACTTAGTGATGTAACTTTACTCGTATGTTATTGGGCTAGACAAGGAGAATTTGTGTCTGTACGGACATTCAAGTGAGACATGGGAGGTAGCCCTGCCAGCAGAAGAAGTTCCACCAGAGCTCCCTGAACCTGCCCTTGGAATTAATTTTGCTAGAGATGGGATGAACAGAAAAGACTGGCTCTCTCTTGTTGCTGTGCACAGTGATTCATGGCTGCTTTCGGTGGCTTTCTATCTTGGTGCTCGTCTTAATCGGAATGAGAGGTAAGTTACTTCACAATTGTGAGGACCACGTGGTGGTGTTCTTATTACATCATAATGTTCTTTTGTTAATCATTTCTCCAAGTCTGATGGGATTAAAATGTTAACGAAATTTGGAAAGTTAACGTTGAGAAAAAGTTCATCTGATTTTTTGGATGTCTAAAGACATGGTACCACTAATCAATGTCCTAATAATCTTTGTAATTGCTTTCCAGTTTGTTAATTTAGAATCATGGTAGCATGATCGATTGTTTTTGCTTGAAAAAAAAATTTAGATATATTGCATCTACTTGATGATATCCTTATTTCTTAAAAGTCATTCCCTCTCAAGGGACAGTTTATTAATTTCTTTTTATTGATGTTTTTTAAGCACCTTATTAAATCTTGTTACTAAGGATTCCCGATATCTTTTAAATTCTTGACAGGAAGTTTTGTCACACATGTGTTTTCAATTGAATACATGGCAGCATGCAGTTGTCATATATTCTGCTTGGTAAATTATGATTCGCTTGAATTGTTCAGGACTGCATTGGCCACTACAGATAATATTAAAACTTTAATAGCTCAACTATATATATTTTGGCATGTAATGTTTGTCTTGCAGACTTGAGACTTGATTATTTTCCCTTTCCTTGTCGGGATGTTCTGAGGTTTATTTTTATTGTATTATTTCATTGTGATGTTATGTTGAGTATGGCCTTTCTTCATAGAAACTGAAGTTCATTTTTATGGACAGGAAACGTCTATTCAGCCTGATCAATGATCTGCCTACGGTCTTTGAAGTTGTAACAGAAAGGAAGCCTGTGAAAGAAAAGCCTAGTGTAGATAGTGGAAGCAAATCTCGAGGAAGCATCAAGGTGATTAATTGAACCTTGATTTGGATCATCTCAATTTTCTTATAATCTCAAACTTGATTGGTAGCTTTTCATTCTTATGTTTCTTTCTTTGCAACCAAAATATAAATCTGGTGTAGAACTCTGCCATGCATCGCCCTAGTGGCCGAGGATGCCATGAATTTTGGAACTTTATTGTTATGATGCGTGGATGCACTGATTCAGTAACAAAAGCAAGCCTAATTTGCAATTGTTTGACGCATTTTAACTTGTCCTTAACTTTACTGGGTTCCTCCTCTCTATAGAGATCAAGTGATGGACAAATGAAAAGCAACCCAAAGCTCACAGAAGATAGCTACGAGGATGAAGAAGACCACACTGAAACGCTATGTGGGAGCTGTGGTGGAAATTACAATGCTGATGAATTCTGGATTGGCTGTGATGTCTGTGAGAGGTGGTACCATGGAAAGTGCGTGAAGATAACACCTGCTAAAGCTGACAGTATTAAGCAATACAAGTGTCCGTCTTGTATGAAGAGGAGCCGGTCATAGTTCGTGTCGTTGCAGTGGCAGACAAAGTAGTGTATTAACATTACCTCTTATGCAATGTGAAAGTTAAATTGCTTGTTTATAACAGATGCCCCCCCAACTAGTTTGCCTTCTTCCCAACTGAACCATTTGCTTAAATAGCAGGTTATGTAATCTGATCTCTTATTTTTTGTTAAATGCATGAATAACATTACACTAGAGATGACTTGCTTTGCTGGAGTTTACTTGTCTGCATGGTGATCTAAACTTATTATGCTATCCCAATGTGTCAACCATATTTAGTTATGCTAATTATAGCTAAGAACACTTTGGTAGGGAGGAGCGGATAATATTGCTGCCCTCATTTGTCCATCGGGCCTCCCCTATTCATGACGTATGGCTGAGAGCCTGAGACCAGCTTATGGAAGTGTGGTCGCTTCATAAGCTGCTATTGGTTCCATGATGAGCTGTGCCAGCCAAACATGGGCTTCTTTCGTGGCCCTGCTCAGTAGGCTTGCTAAGAATCCTAGAAGTAATGTACAGTACTGAACTGGGTCCAATCTGACCTGAAAACAGTAGTCAGCAGCCCAAGACACCGGATGATCTTTTTAGATTGACATGGCAAGACTGGATTACAGGGACCATTTACTTCGCCTTCACTACCCAAAGCCCCCTTTCCCAGCTGATAACTGAGGGTTGACTGAGGTCGGACAGCGCAGAAAAAACAACGAGGACAGACAGAACAGCTGCTTATCATGAGCTGTACAGTTTTGGAATTCAAGCAACCACTGCCCTTGAATTTCCTTACCACAGTTGACAGAGAAGTTGAAACAATCTCTTGGGAGTGAAGTTATCCAGAAAAGCTTGGTTTATCCCCGACAAATATACAACATTTAGCACCTTGTTTAATCAAATTATATCTTAGTTCTCATCGAACCAATCATCTTCTTCCTGTCTACATCACTGTCTTTTTCTTGCTCTCTTGTTTTAATAGCCCTCCTTACAATGGAGAAGAGGCAGGCAGTCCATGCATTGTTACTCATAAGCTGCCATTGACACTCTATAATCATCTTACTGCAACAATGGGTCCAAGTCGCTCCGACGGATCTAACAAAGAGAGAATGCGTTGGACACAAGAACTACATGATCGGTTTGAAGAGGCTGTTAATCAACTTGGTGGTCCTGATAGTATGTTCTTGGATCAATCGGCTCACATGCATTAATGATATTTGATCTACCACCGTTCAACACTACGAACCTTTCTTTTGAAAGATTTTCATTGATCAAAACTAAATAGAAGCCAACCTTGCTAATTAAAGCTTGATCAAATAATTTCTTATCAAAACACTGCAATTCCAGCGATGTTACTCTTGTTCATTGTGGTTTGTAAGTTGTCTAGCTATTTTTACGATCACTAATGTTCATACTTGGAATGATTTCCAGGAGCAAGACCAAAAGGTATATTGAGAGCTATGGGCATCCCTGGATTGACTATCTACCATGTCAAGAGCCATTTGCAGGTAATTATTTATTTTCCCCTCTAGCTTCCCCTCCTGCATGGAACTATACAACCCATTGAATCAACTTTCATGTCATCAAGCTGGATTCATACAGTCGTCTCAGATTTTGGCTAGAAGATGCATACCTGCATTCTTGTGTTTTCTTTTGACTGTTTAAAGACTCGATACTGGTTAAAATACACTTATGATCATTAACACTTTGACCGAGTATTCTGCTGATATAGCTTTCTGCAAAACATAAATATATTATTTTCTTGTTCCTCTAATTTTATATTACACACACACACACACACACACACACACATATTTCTTCCTTTTTCATAAACTGCAATATGTGTTCAAGTGTTGAGTAATATCAAAGGGCCTCTGTTAAACAGTTTATACTAATATTTTCTAATCTATCTTTTTTGTTTTCAGAAATACAGAATCTCGAAGTTTATCCCAGAAACCAACAGTAAGTGTTGAGTACTTTCATTTTATTTTTATTGCCTATAAATTGATAGTACTTGTATACCTCTTTTGTGTGTGTATCCTGGTATCTTTCAACAGGAGGCAAGCTTGAAAGGAGAAATATTTCAGAAATGTTACCGAATTTTAGTGCAACATCGTAAGTTAATTATTAATCAGTTGCACCCCCTTCAACTTGTTCATGAACTAATTGGATCTAAGTTTTGTTGGCACAATTTTTGCAGAGGTGGGCAACTTAATGAAGCATTACTGATGCAAATGGAGGTTCATAGGCGACTGAGTGATCAACTTGAAGTAGCTACTTAATCTTTTCTGCGGATTTATCTACTAATGAACAAAACACAAAACTTTGTTTTGTTTTATTTATAAAAAAACACTATGCATATGTTTGTTGATTTCCTATGTCGATGGTTCATTTTTAAGGTCCAAAAGAGCTTGAAGCTTAAAATTGAAGCCCAAGGGAGATTCCTTGAGAGAGTTGTGGAGGAAAATCAAAACGGAAATCCAAAATACACCAAGTCTTTCTCCCCGGTATCGCTGCCGTCTCTTTGCGATTCAGAATCAAATGCCAAGGAATTTGAAACTGGTTCGGAGGGCGGGAAAGCTGAGATCCAGTCTGAAGAAGACTTTCAAGCTCTTAAGAGATTACGGACCGAGAACCATGTTTTTTTGCCTTCACGGTATCAACTGGAACCTCTCAATTTAGTGCCTTACAATCAAAACATGGCTCTTCCAAGATATTCAAAATTTTCACATCCATCTCAAGATGTGGACTTCGCATGGAACATTTCGGCCAATTGTTCATCACCTCTAGAGCCCAGTTCTTTCTAAGTTACATATCACATCATGTAATACTATTGTGGAATCTCTCAATTCAGTTCCTTACAATCAAAACATGGTTCACATCCATCTCATGATGTCGACTTCGCATGAGCATTTTGGCCAGTTGTTTATCACCTTTAGAGCCCAGTTTTTTCTTAGTTACTTGTAACATCATGTAATACTATTCTGGAACCTCTTAATTTAGTTCCTTACATTCAAAACATGGTTCTTCAAAGAGATTCAAAATTTTCACATCCATCTCATGATGTCGACTTCGCATGAAACATTGGCCACCTGTTCATCACCTCTAGAGCCCAGTTTTTTCTAAGTTACATCTCACATCATGTAATACTATTCTGGAACCTTTCAATTCAGTTCCTTACAATCAAAAGATGATTCTTCAAAGAGATTCAAAATTTTCACATCTATCTCATGATGTCGACTTTGCATGGAACATTTTGGCCACCTGTTCATCACCTCTAGAGCCTAGTTTTTTCTAAGTTACATATCACATCATGTAATACTATTCTGGAACTTCTCAATTCAATTCCTTACAATCAAAACATGGTTCTTCAAAGAGATTCAAAATTTTCACATCCATCTCATGATGTCGACTTCGCATGAAACATTTTGGCTATCTGTTCATAACCTCTAGAGCCTAGTTTTTTCCAAGTCACATGTCACATCATGTAATACTATTCTGGAACCTTTCAATTCAGTTCCTTACAATCAAAACATGGTTCTTCAAAGAGATTCAAAATTTTCACATCCATCTCATGATGTCGACTTCGCATGGAACATTTTGGCCATCTGTTCATCACCTCTAGAGCCCAGTTTTTTCTAAGTCACATGTCACATCATGTAATACTATTCTGGAACCTTTCAATTCAGTTCCTTACAATCAAAACATGGTTCTTCAAAGAGATTCAAAATTTTCACATCCATCTCATGATGTCGACTTCGCATGGAACATTTTGGCCATCTGTTCATCACCTCTAGAGCCTAGTTTTTTCTAAGTCACATGTCACATCATGTAATACTATTCTGGAACCTTTCAATTCAGTTCCTTACAATCAAAACATGGTTCTTCAAAGAGATTCAAAATTTTCATATCCATCTCATGATGTCGACTTCGCATGGAACATTGGCAACCTGTTCATCACCTCTAGATCCTAATTTTTTCTAAGTTACATATCACATCATATAATACTATTCTAGAACCTCTCAATTCAATTCCTTACAATCAAAACATGGTTCTTCAAAGAGATTCAAAATTTTCACATCCATCTCATGATGTCGACTTCGCATGGAACATTTTGGCCACCTGTTCATCACCTCTAGAACTCAGTTTTTTCTAAGTCACATGTCACATCTTGTAATACTGTTATGATTGCTTGGAATTTAAGGAATGGTAGCACCATTGGTTACTGGAAATATTGAGATGATTTATTCATAAATTTTAGGTGGGTATCTAACTTTGAAGACCATGAAGGCAACCAAAACAATTTCTGGTGAAGGTATCTGTATAGAAATAATATCATATATAGCATTCAATTGCTTTAATCCATCGTGCGAGTTATTTTTGAAAGGTGATCTAGCTCCGTTATTTTTATTTATTGTGTGCAAGTAAGAATATAGTTCTCAGTAGGCACAGTATGATGGTAAAAGAATTTGAAATCTGAAAAACAGGTCTCGAGTTCGAGTTAGAATATACACTTCTTATAAGAACTCCAAACAACCAAAGTTTTACTCGTTTTTTGAGGGTTGAGTTTCCTCGAATATATATATATATATTATGGAACTCAATCTATATTTGCTCCATTTTTTTTTTGCCTTGATTTGCTTGAGAGATTACATTTGCTTAGCACTCTTTGTTCTTACGTTGTATTCATAGGCACGAATCCAGGTTGAATGAAAACTGAACAAATATTTGACTCAAAGGATCTCATTGTAAACCCGTCAAGTAAAGCTTTAAAATTTTTGATCTTTTAACTTCTTTCGAGTTGACTTGTACCTCTCGGAATGAATTTTACAGCACAATATAACCTCTCTCTTGGTGAAATATGATTTACTTCTGGATTGTTTGAATTCCGTGGAAATGTAGAGTAAGGTTATTTTTGAAAATGTTTTTAGTTTAGAAATATATTAAAATGATTTTTTTTATTTTTAAAAAATTATTTTTGATATTAATACATAAAAATAATTTAATTTATAATAAAAAATAAAAATATATATAAAAAAACACTTTTAAAACTTAATACAAAACAGGCCAAAACAGTACGACCAAAGACTGGCTGTTCCGAATGAAACAATTAAGTTTCAAGATTCATCAGCTTGTAAGGCCCAGGCCCCAGAGTACACAGCTCAAGGCCTGCCAACTCATGGAATGGACAGGTAAAGCTGACTTCGTTTTAATATTTTTAAAGCTAAATTGAGTTTTGATCATTAATTAGATCATTACGTCATACTAAATTAATATATTATTTAGAGTATATTTCGGAAAGCTTTTAAAATTATTTTTGAAAAAAATTACATGGAATTAATTTATTTTCACGTTTTTAAATTGTTTTTATACTAAGAATAATTTAAAAAATAATAATAATATTATTTTGATATATTTTTAAATAAAAATATATTTAAAAAATAAACATGAAAAAAAATGAAAAATTAAATGCTCTGAATTAGGTTGCTATGACAATTTGGGCTGGAATTAATCTATATAACATGTAGTTGAGTTAATTTTAACTTCTTCTTTTTTCAATCAAGAAAAAAAATATTTGGTGAGTTAAATAGCTTATACTCTTGTCACTAAATCCTATACATTATTGTATTTTAAATCTTTGTTATGCATGAGTTAAAATAACATGTTGTATTTTTTTATTAAGACTTTTTTTTTTTTAATTTGCACATAAAAATCCACCTCACAATAACATATTTAATCAATTACATTTATTTTTTTTAAAAATTAATTCAAGAAAAAAAACATAACTAAATATGTTTTTCTTAAACCTTTTTTTTTAAAAAAAAAAACATAACTATAAAAACTGTCATAATGAAAAACACAACTTAACATGAAACATCTTCACTTTTGTAATTAAGAGGATGTTTGTAAGGGCAAATCCAATGGGGAGATGTATCCGAGTAGGCAAAGGCAAATATTTAAATTTTAGTTCTTGATGTTCAATTTAACCCCTCCAACAGGAGAGGCATCCCGAGAAGAATTTTGCATTTCCAACTTCAGGGAAGACATTCCTATAGAAAAATAGATACAGAGCTAAATTGAAAAATAGCCGCTGGAATTGGTAAAATTATACCATTGCAGCAGAAACACATCAACAATCAACAAATAAAACATAGCAATAATCAGAACATACAAAGACAACACAACCTTTACGCACAAAATCAAACAAACAAATGAGAAATTCGGTTTAGAAATGAAATGATCACAAAATAAGACAAATAAAACCCAATTTCAAAAATAAATAGAAAGCAACAGAATCAAACAAGAAACAAGAAATGAGGTATAAGAAATGAAAAGCCCAGATGGGAAAAAGTAAACCTTGGTGTTGAGCATGACAGCACACAGAATGTCAGTATTGACCATGGTGGTCATGAGATTATCAAGGGTTTCTTGATGATACTTATGAGATCCATGAGAGAAGTTGAAGCGAGCGATGTTTATACCTACCTTCAAGAGTTTTTCGATCATAGACATAGATCTTGAAGTAAATCCCAAAGTACAAACGATCTTGGTTTTTGGCCTCATCTCTATAACTCCTGTTGTTGCTGCTGTCACTGTCACTACATCTCTTCCACCATTGCTGCTAGTCATTTCTTCATCAAAAGAAGAAGAAAGAATTTAAGACTTGAAATTTTAGAAATTTCTGTGGTTGTGCTGTGTGTACCACCAACTATTTATATATATATAAATAGAAAGAGAAATGGGAAATAACAAATAGAGAAAGAAATTAATTTATCTATTTTTTATTTTCGGAAGGGTTGTTTGGCAGAATTATTTAATTATTTGTTTATAAATGAAGAGACCCGGGAGTAGCATATATATATATATATATATATATATATATATATGGAGGTTATTGGTTAGTGTGTTTATTTTGTTTAAATTTTAAATTTCAAATATTATAGGTCTTTTAATTATATTTAATTTTTTTTATTTAAATATAAATAAAAAATAATAATTTTATTGTTGGGGGCTTTTTCAAAAGCAATTATTTAATTATATAACTTACTCGTATTAATTGTATAATTAAACTATATATAAAATAATTGAAATTTATTTAAAATAAAATTAAAAAATGACTCTTTAAAATGGCTCTTACCATTGAAGAGCACATCAACACAAAAGTCATTTACTCACTATTCAAAGAGTTATTTTTATGATTTGGCTCTCTAAAATGGCTCTTGCCATTGGACTTGTCCTAAGTGTGATACATTTGTTTTTTAAAGTGTTTTTTTAATTATAAATACATCAAAATAATATTTTTTAAAAGTACTTTTTTAATATTAGCACATCAAAATAACCTAAAAACATTAAAAATAATTAATTGAAGGCAAATAAAACATAATTTTTTTTAAAAAAACTGCTATTTAATGCGAACAAAAAAAAGAAAAACTCCTTAGAATACAATTGAATCACAAGCTCATCAATCCAAGGTTAGGTTATAAAGTTAGTCATCAATGTTTATACACAATTGATCAATATATTGGTTAAATTATGGAATGGACTATTGGATATAAGATTGTTAATATTATTTTAGTTAGAGTTTTTTTTTCCCAATTAGAACAATATATTTTGACTTTGGCGTACTGTTTTCAGGATTTCATTGAGTATATATATAATCCAAAATATTAATTCAAAAAATATCATTTTATTTCAAATCCTATGATAAAACCAACTTGAAATTATGCAATCTAAATTTCAAACATAAATAAAAAGTAAGAGTTAAACCAATATGATTTGATCTATTCAACAGGTACTAAAATAACTTGAATGATTGATAAAAATATCATTTAATCAAGAAAATAATTCAAGACAACTTATTTAAAAAATAAAACATATTGAGATGAAAACATGTTAGATTCACCTGTATTAATATAGGCTAACCTTCCTGATTTAGACTATAATAACCCCAAATAAAGTAAAACAAAATAAATTATGAAACTCAATTACCAATAAAATCATTATTAAATGATGAAATTGAGAAAATTTTAATTAAAAAAAAAACATAATAAAATAATATTTTTTTAACAAAGCTATTGAACTTGAATGAAGACATAATAACCTGTAATACAACAATATGCAAGGATACTTATTGTATTGTTTTTATATATAAAAAAAACTATTTGACCATAATAAAATGACAGAAATGAAACTTATATATTTTGACCACAATATATGTGGGATTTATTTCAAGCGGGATAAATTTCATTATGTTTTTTTAAATCAAATTAAAATATAATTACTATTTTAAATAGATAACATCAAGTCACTGTGAAGGCAATACTTCTTAATGACAAGGATATAAATTGTAAAAAGAAAAGAAAAGAAAAAAGAAACGGGAGTGATGCCTTTGAAAACTTCTTTTGATGAATTGATGGATGTACGGTCATGCCTACTTTTTCTGAATTATAAATTCGCCGACATCAAAATAATTGACTCAAGACTTGGAATGTTCTACTTCAACAAAGGTAATTAAGGTTCAAATAAAAACATAAACAATTCCCCCTAAAAATTAGAGAAATTACATAAACATTCATATATATATATATATATATATATATATATAGCATCGATTTGCCTTTTAAGAGATTTGCCCTTTCAATATATATATAGCATCGATTTGCCTTTTAAGAGATTTGCCCTTTCAAAGAAGGGGTCAAATGAACTTTTTGACTGCTTACGGGTCTTGTAAGCATGTAACATGCATGCACATTACGAAGGAAGTTCTTGGCCAGCCCACCACTTTGAACATCAAACATTTTCCCTTCAAACTTCAAATAAAATATGTGCTCTATTATTGCCTCTTCTTTTTGTACATGCATAATGCAACAATTATTTACCTATTGACCACAATTATTACAAATTTGAACTACAAAACATTGAATCAAGCAAACCATCAAATGATAATCTCTCCACTAAACAATAATATTAGAATCAACTCCGTGGATTTTTTTCTTTGATTGAAACATCATAGTCCATTTTAGGTAGTTTTACTTATATTATAAGTTTTTCTTATATTATTTTAAATGATTTTAAAAAAAGAAGAAATGATTTTTCATGAAATAATTATAGGGACCCAAAGTGTAATTTTTTTCTTTAATAGTAACTGATATATTTACATGCTAATTAGTATTTTTTTTTTTAGTTTATACATTATCTATTTTTTTTTCTTTTGTCTCTAAAGAAGGTGGCGTGATGATAGAGAATTTATATTCTGCACAGCAGGTTTCGAGTTCGAGTCAGGACATGCACTTCTAATGAGAGTCTATGACACAGAGTTTTACTCGCTTACCTCGGCATATAAAATATGTTTTTCAAGGGTTGAAATTTCCCAGTAAAAAAAATATAAAAAAATCATTTATTAATTTGGGATCTGAATGGTTAGTGTATTATTATTGTTGCGTGCTTTTTCTCCATCTTTTTATTTTATGGTGCATGTTTGATTTTAAAGTAATGGCATGAATGACTCTTGTTATCTGTAATTAAATACATGTATACGCCTTTTTTATATTTTTTTTTTAAATAACATTTTAAAACCAAGCATATATTTTTTTTATCGAAATAATTAATAACTTGTCTTTTTTTTTTTACTCATTAGAAACTTGGAAAAAGTAAAACCCATGTCACTGTAGTATATTAGAGGAATTAAGGTACACTGTAATAGTGTTTGAGGTAATTTCTATTTAGTCATCACGAAGTTGTTTTTTAAGAATTCTTTTTTTAGGTGTCATTGATCATTGACAATTGGTCTGGTAATTTGTCTTGAATAACTTGCTGTGAGGTTTTCGCGATATCAAGAAAAACCCCTATACTGATGCTTGATATGATTAATATAATTCAATTGTATTGTTCAGAATAATTCAGACCAAAGGGACCAAATTAATTTTGGGACGTGAAATAATATATATTTTTTTATTTTTTGTTGTTCATGAGGAGAAAGTTTTAAAATCTGACCCTAAAGTTATTATTTTTTTTTAGTCCTTTTAGGTTTAATTTTTAGTATAAACCTTCATTTCTGACAATTTAGTATGTCACCATAAAATGATAAAGGAGTGTGAAAATGATTTATTTGCAAAAATCCAACAATAAAAATTCAATCTTGGTTTTATTTGATGTCTTATTTGATGAGAGACATTTCAGTATTTTGTTTTTGAACCCTTATCTATATATATATATATATATATATAAATAGAGAGAGAGAGAGAGAGAGAGAGGGGCATGTGATTTTCTTTTCAATGGGGTGAGTTTTTTTGACCAATTAAAAGTTTCACTTAAATTATATACGAGTAATTAGGTTTGTGAGAGATGTTATTACATATTTTAAAGTGAAAAATGCTTGAAAATGAGTTTTCAAGTGAAGAAAAGAGAAACTCAATTTTTCAGCCATGTGGGATGATGAAAAGTCATACCAAATGACACATCATTTGCTATTTCCTTTTCTTTTGAAGTCATTTTCCATTTAAAATAAGACAAGGGCCAAGTGAGCCCATGTATTTAGCATTCTTTGTAATGGATGATGCATTCTAGACCACACAATCTGACTACTTGACCCTTTTTATTCTTCTTCATGATTTAAGTCATGAGTTTAGCAAATTAATTTAAAATATTAGCATCTTAAAATTTTAATAAAGTTTAAATGACGTCGTCTTGAGTTTTGTAAGTCAAACATGATTTTAATTGGTCAGTATTTACACCATCTCATTCCACTAAATTGTATCAGAATAACTCTCATTCAATTTAATTTTGACTGCACCGAAAGTCATTTAAAAAACTTTTAATCCAGCCCCAATCACGTTTGAGTCAACAAATCACATTAATAAATACTAATAAAAACGAAAGCCCTTGGCAGCAGTCCAAAACATGTGATCTGTGCCAGTTTTTTCCAGCATCCACGTCGAACATGGATAAGGATTCAGGAGTAATCTCGTATCTTCAATTATTTTTATGCATGTGTTGATAATATATGTTTGGACTGAAAGGCATTAATTTTTATAATCAATATATTAAAACTCTTTAATTCTATTTTTCAAAATACCCATTTCATAGAAAGAATCCCAGGAATCAATCTTAGAGATGTTGTGAAATAGATCATGATGAAAAGGAAAGAAAGAAACAGATGTGAGGTGTGAAATGGGAATTTCGATAATATTGAGGAAGAAACGAAAAGGGATGTAAAGTGTGGAGAAAGGTGGGTAAGAATGGAGTAATTACCCTGGGAGAAACCATAACCTTTCGATTTTTACTTGATGAAATCACATGATCAAATGATTCACTATGTTTACAGAATTGACAAACGAAAAAGCTTAGACTTCACATGGCAACATAAGTAGGGTTCCATCACCACTCGAGTAGTGGGTTTTCTCTTCTTGAATTGGTACTGGCAAATAGACAACAGCTTAATACCAACTTCTTGTACAGCATGGAAAAGGAACTCCACTATGTGTGATTCAGATTTTATCCTGAGCAGACGACGGCAACTTGAAAGCAAAAGTAAGTGGTAAAATGCTGTACCATGAGATACAAATTGCAGATGCAATTGGGACCGACGATGGACACGTTCATTAATTCATTCATTTAATGGTCTTGGAGATTTCAGGGATTCAACTTGTTTCTTGCCACTGGGACCCTTTGTCCTGATGTAAAGCCTGTATTCATCGAATGTCATCGGAGGGTAGAGAGCCGGCCTGTCCTCGGTGACAAGCTCCTTGGACGGTTCGATGAGCAGGTCACTCTTGGGGTTATAGAAGAAGGCAAGGGAGACTCTATCCTTGTTGGAGTTCACAATAACCCTGTGCTCCACACTCTGATAGATAGCATTGCTCAGTACCTATACATACATCACACAAATCAATATTTTCTTATCAGCACCAACTATAACATGATTGTGAAAATGCTCGAGTAGTGTCCAAAATGGGCAAGAGCTATCTTAGAAGTACCTGGATTTGATCGCCTATATTTATGATGAAGGCATTTGGGGCTGGCTTAACGGTGACCCAACTGTCCTTTCTACGGACTTGTAGTCCCGCCACGTTTTCATCAGGCAGGAGAATGGTCATCCCACCAGGGTCAGAGTGTGGGGAGAGACCTAGTGTGAGGTCTGGCTGGGGACACTTTGGATAGTAATTCACCCTTAAACATGCACCAACATTTTCCTCTCCACCGAAAGCATTAAGGAGGAAGTCCTCTTCCAGGCCAAGGTTCATAGAGAATGCCTTCATCAACTTTCCACCAAGTTTAACAACTTCACGGCCATACTCGGCTACCATTTCCCTGCGATAAAGATTATAAAACTGTTAATTTACGTCTTAATTAGCAGCTGTTAAGTTAATAAGTATCATCAGATCTGTGATTAATCATTTCTGCAAGACTTCATGAATTCTTTTTCCGCAATTTTTTTTAATTAGGATACATATAATTGCAATATCAGAGATTAATCAAACTCTAACTTTTACTTGCCCTTTTCATGCTTATGACATCTCTCTCGCTCTCGCTCTTTTTTTTATAACCTTTGCCCAATTGAAAACCTTTACCTACCCGCATTCAAAAGGGAATTATCAGCAGGAATTTGTAGGTAAAGTTACTTCAAACAAATAACCAAAATCCATAAAATAAAGGCGCTCATCCAACATATATGCTTGGACGGTCAACCAGGTAATTATATGTTCATCATGTAATATCCTCGTGTAAAGGATGGTACTATTGGCTGTACTTGTAAATCAATTCTATGATAAAGATCCGGCTGCCAAACCTCCTTTTCTTCTACAGTTCTGCAACTAATTGGATATATTTTTCTGCGCCAACTTTGGTAGGTTAAGTAGGAAAGTAGCAAGAAAAACAATTGCCAATGACCATTTAAAGAAAACTCGGTGCTAATTAAATCCAAGAAAAGCACTCGTATAACAGACATGGGAGAAACAGTAAAATATTCGAAGGAATACTGTAGCATAGAGCTGCTGAGAGAATTGAAGATTATGCATGCATACCTGCAAGAAGCTGGGGTTGCGGGCCACTTGTTTTGGTTTCTTAGAGAAACAGGCATGTAATGAAGGAAGAAATAATCACTCCAATCAAGACTTGCTCCTTTCTGCACTCCCAATCGGCTACCATACCCCTCATACGTGACGGGACTGTTAGCATACTCCTGCTTCACTTCTACTGGCAGGTTAAAGAACTCACGCCAAATCTCACGAACCCCCTTCATCAAGTCATGGCTCACACCATGGTTCACTACTTGAAAGAAGCCCCATTCACTGCAGGCACTGTAGATACAGCGGAGGGCCTCGTCGCGGAGGCGTTGGTCGTTAGAGAAAACGTTTTGGAAATCAATAACAGGAATGTTGACCTCCTGAGGAAGTGAAAAATCACTGTTTGATAACGGTCTGTGAGAAGGTGGCTTAATATAACGCTCTGGGATTGCCTGGATACCACTTGCTGCTAAAGATTGCACTCGAACCACAGGTTCTGGCCAACTCTGCAAGCAATTCATCATTTTCTCTCTTTCTTTTTTTGGTAAGGATGGGAATTTCACTTGTACTGTTAGTCTTGTTGGTGATGGCAGTGGGTGAAGGTGAAGCTAATTTGATTGATGTATCAATAAAAAGAACGTGAAAATTATGGGATATGAGAGACAAAGTGTGAGATAGAAGTTGATTGTGTGGCTGTAGTGTGTGAGGAGGGAAGTGGGATTTTTGAGAGGTATATATAGAAAAAAGAGTGGACTAATTTCGGCGCCGTGATGAATTTGATTTGCTCATTTCCATACTAAAAAAGTTTCAATCAAATTGTTTACCTTCGCCCTCTTACATATTAATAATGTGGTGGGGGTATATTTACAAACTATCATTTCATTGCTGGATTTGTTTTTCTTACGAGCTTTTAAAAAAAAATGATAAAATGAAATATTTTCTTAATTTCAAGGCGGGCTTAATTATGTGTTCATGACATGGCTGGAACGTCTAGAGAAGATACAATGTAGACAAATACATACATGTATGTGTGTTTGTGTGTGTGTATAGATATATATAAGTGGGTTTTGTGCTAGGCATGAGAAAAGTTAATATTGACTAAATATAGACGATTCAAAGAGGTTTTCTATCCACGTTTCTTGTGAGGGCTATAATGTTAGTGGCAACTGAACTTCCTGGCATCTTGTCATCTAGCATCACCAAATTGCATTGATATCACTAGCTAGCAACCATTATTTACCGTAGACCGACCTTGTTACCATTTCTAATCTATAAAGAAAAAGAATCAGTGGGGGATGCAGGTTCTCCCAAAACTTTCATGGACTCTGTTCTCATACTGAAAAAAATATAGAGAATGTGTTAAATTTATCCAAAAAGGCAGCTCTAATTGATAGCAAGGCAATGTTAGGAGGGCATGCATGCACCGATTAGTTTCAGATCCTTTTTTCTAGGAAACTACCCAACTGCTCGACTTATTCCATTGGGGGCTGCATTAATAGCTGCTGTTTCGGTGTTCTATGTAACGGACAAG
This sequence comes from Salix dunnii, assembly GCA_015731905.1. Taxonomy (NCBI): domain Eukaryota; kingdom Viridiplantae; phylum Streptophyta; class Magnoliopsida; order Malpighiales; family Salicaceae; genus Salix; species Salix dunnii. The sequence continues at coordinate 12,679,296 of CM027674.1, forward strand.
TTAAACGAACCGAGACATTAAAGCTTCTGATTCATGGGGCATGAACCCAGCTAGGATGGAAACTTGCATGTCCGAATTCATTTCTTTGTTTAGTTTTGGTTTGGATAGTTAATCCTCGGAGTGTTTAGTTAATAAAAGAGGTGTTGTCATGATGTATTTAACTAGAGTAGGCTTAAGATGAATGAGGATGTTAGGCAAAATTATAAATTAGAGTTTTTAAAATATTTATGTATTTTTTATTTATTTCTTATATATATTTGACAAGTATATGACCTTGAGCGATTTTTATTTTAGACTTGAGGTCTTTTGTTAAGTAAACACAACCTTCATTTCATAATATTTTTATTTTATACTTGAGGTCTCATTCAACAGCATCAAACTACTCTTCAAATATTGTGATTTTGAATCGTATCCTCAATTGAATCATTCTATTGACACCTTTTAATGGCACTCAACAAAAATTAAGAAGAAAAAAAAACTCATTTTGCAATTTTGTAACATTCAATATATTTTTAATGGATGTTGATTAAGGAATTTAATTCAAAAATACTATGAAATCACAAAATGTGTAAGATAGCGAAAGGATAGGTAAAAAAACAACATGAATATTTTTTAATTTAGTAGATGAACAATATTAAAAATTGTGTTTAATTTCATTCAATTTTTTTAATTGCTCCTTCTCTAATTTAATTATTTTCTTTCAATTTATTTTTAGATACAAAGACATTAGACTGTAAAGTAAGAAAGTTAGTTAGCTCCTATCTTTACGAGAAGTAGAAGATAATTAGAAATAAACTTCTAAAATATAGGATTACCAACCAAATCAGAGGCCTACATGTATATAAATTCATGAATTACAGATACACAGGTAGGGGGGTTTTCTGGGTGAATTCAATTGTAAAATTACCCTACGATTGCAAATATCGTATTATGGTATTAGAACCTTAGCAAAACAACATTGATCAAGAACCATGGCCGAAAACAACACTACCACCGGAGAACCATGAAAAACAATCTCACCCTATGATATAACCTCCCTTGACAACTTTGGTTTACAATTACCTAGGTGCAATTGAAAGGGGACAATTATGAAGAATGGGCATAATCGATAAAAACGCCCCTAAGAGCCTGAAAGAAATTTTGGTTCGTTAATGGAACAATCAAATCACCCAACAAAGGTTTAGAAGATTAGTGAAAAATTAACTTATTGTTAGTATCGTGGATTCGAAACACAATCAAACCAACGTTCTAGTCTTTTATTTCACATGTAAAAATTGTCCAGGATTTGTGGAAAGATTTGGAAGACCGATTCTTCATCACCAATGGACGACGAATCCAGCAATTGAAACATGCATTGGCAGAATGCAAACAGAGAAGGATGACTATCATGGATTACTATGAGAAGCTCAAACAAATATGGGATGAATTGGGTAATTTTAAACAATTACCCATGTGTAGCTGTGGGAATTGTACTTGTAATCTTGGAGAAGAAGAGAGAGGAGGAGAAAGTGCACCTGTTCTTGATGGGGCTTGATGAACAAAGTTACGAGATAATGAAGTCTAACATCCTCGCTCAAGACCCAATGCCAAGACTCAACAAAGTGTACTAGATGCTGATTCAAGAATAATGAGTAAAGATGACCACTCGGGGAAATGATGAACAAGGGGAAATCATGGCCCTTGCAACACGAACTTAACCCCACGAGAGAGATAAAGCTGGTATGATCTGTTCATACTACAAGAAGATGGGTCACGAAGCAAAAACTTGCTTCACCTTACACGGCTACCCAGAATGGTGGGGAGATCGACCCAAAAGTGATGGGTTAAGTGGGTCTAGCCATGGAAGGGGATTGTCCAATGGAAGGGGAGGTGGCCAGAGCTAAAGGGGAAGCGCAACTCGGGCTAGGTCAACTAGCAACTCCATCGGAAGAGAGAAGGAGTCATCATTGCTACCTGGACCGAGCACCAAGCAATGACAGACACTGCTTAAATTGTTGGAGCCAAAATAAGAAAATGAAAAAATATCGGGTAAGTAATGGATTATAGACACCGGAGCCTCAAATCACATGACTAGTATTGTTGGGGAACTTGACAATTTAAAAGAAATTTTTGAGTGTTCTGTGGGACTACCAGATGGGAGTAATGCCGTAACCACCAAAGAGGGAACAATTGTATTTGAAAAAAATATGGATCTTAAAAATATCCTTTATATGCCAGGACTCACTTGCAATTTAATTTTTGTATCATAATTGATTAATTATTATGATTGTATTGTCCAATTCACTAAAGGATTATGTGTTATACAGTGCCACACTTCGAGGATGCTAATTGGTGCGGGTGAAAAACGAGATGGACTCTACTATTTTAAAGGGATAACGCGATAATGAGCAATGCACGCTAGTAGTGTGATGACGTTTGATCTTTGGCATAAGTGACTGGGTCATTCGTCTATGTGAATAACATAGTTGGTCCTTGAAGTTAAAAATCACAATGATTGCATGAATAAAAATTATGATGTTTTTCATAGAGCGAAACAACAAAGAGATAAATTTTATGTCAGGAACGATAAAACTGTAGTTATTTTTGAACTCATTCATTGTGATTTGTAGGGACCATATAAAACAGTATCTTCATATGGTGCTTCATATTTTTTGACAATAGTCGATGATTCTTCCCGTGCTGTATGGATTTATTTACTTGTTGACAAGAGAGAAGCTCCTAATATGATTAAAAGGTTTATCTTAATAGTTGAAAGACAATTTGACCAGCAAGTTAAAATTTTACAGAGTGATAACAAAATTGAATTTACATATTTAAAACATATACTTCCTTGATCAAGGGATTATTTTTCAAACATCCTGAATAGGCACACCGCAATAAAATTGGAAGGTAAAACGAAAACACCAACACATTTTAAACGTCACTTGGGCACTATAGTTTTAGGGATAACTTCCAATTCAATTTTAAGGAGAATGTATATTAACAGCAAGCTACTTGACCAACAGAACTCCCTCCTTGATCTTAAATGGAAAAGCACCTTACCATGTACTTTACGGCGTTGAGCCCGATTACAAACACTGGTGTATTTTGGGCTCTTTATGTTATGAGCATGCAAAAACAAGGGATAAATTGGCTAGAAGAAGTCATCAATATGTATTTGTTTGTTATCCTTATTTGGAGAAACACATTTTCTTTATCTCTCAGGATGTCATTTTCTCAGAATAAATTTTTCCATTTTCCAAAGATGACATGTGTGATAGGCCCTCCGTTAACAAAAAAAAAATTCATGATCCTTTTGCAAACCATATACCCTTATATTGAGAAGTGACACATATATTGACCATATGACATATAAAATTACAGATATTCCGCAGCTAAATTCTATAAACCCAAAAGTCAATCACGAAGAAATGCTGGGTAAGGGTCATCGTCAGCAACAAACCTCTGTTCGACTTTGTTATTATATTACTAACACCATCCAGAAAATGAGTCCATCTGTCTCTTCCCTACCCGTTCCATGACATTCCTCAAGTATACCCTATCCTCTTTCGAATTATGTTAATTGTGATAAATTTTCAGTGCCACATAGACACTTTTTTGCAGCATTAGCAGCCACACAGGAACCTATGTCTTACTTTGAGGCAATGAACACTAAGGTTGGCGAGATGCTATGCAACAAGAAATTACAACTCTTGAAAATACTGGTACATGGGTGATTTAAAGTTTACTAGATGGCAAAAAGGCATTGGGATGCAAATGGGTATATAAAATCAAATATAACTATGATGGTACTATTGAGTGACTAAAGGCATGATTGGTTGCCCCTAGGAATCATCAGACTAAAGAGCTTGACTATACAAAAACATTTGCTCTTGTTTCCAAAATGGTTATTGTACGGATCTTTCTTGCCATGGCTATTGCAGTGAACTGGTCAGTCCATCAAATGGACGTCCACAATGTATTTTTGCATGACGATCTTTTCGAGGAGGTCTACATGAAATTTCCCCTGGTTTTCGAGTAAGGACATCCAGGAAAGTATGCAACCTTCAAAAGTCATTATATGGGTTACAGCAGGCACCTCAATGTTGGTTTGTTAAACTTGCCACCACTTTGAAGAAATATGGTTTTCAACAATCTTACTCCGATTATTCCTTGTTTACCTTGCGACGAGGCACAATTAAGCTCAATGCTCTTGTTTATGTTGATGGCCTAATTATTACCAACAGTCACTCAGCTGACATACAAACATTTAAGGAATATCTAAGTGCATGCTTTCACATAAAAGATCTTGACTCTCTGAATTACTTCTTGGGTATAGAAGTAGCACGCGAACCTGAAGGATTTATGCTTTATTAACGCAAGTATGCACTTGATATTATCTTTGAGGTCGGGTTACTTAGTGCTTAACCCGTTACAACTCCATTAGAACCTAATCACCGACTCACCTTATCTATGAGAATTGAACTCAATGACCCATAACAATATTGTCGTCTTGTGGGGAGATTGATTTATTTGTGTTTTACTCGCCCTAGATTGTCTTATAGTGTTCATATCTTATCTCAATTCATGTAGTGTCCATGGGATGAACACTTGGCAGCCACTTTACGTGTAGTCTAGTATCTTAAAAGTAATCCCGGTCAAGGTATACATCTCAATTGCCAAAGTGATCTACAACTGCATGGTTGGTGTGACGCCAATTAGGCTGGTTGCCCTTTGACTTAGCGTTCTCTTACTGGCTGGATAATTTTTTTTAGGGAATTCTCTAGTATCTTGGAAAAAAAGTAACAGCATATCATTTCCCACTCTTCTACAGAAGCGAAATATCAATCTATGGCTATGACTACATATGAGTTGACATGGCTCAAAGCCCTTTTATCCAGTCTAGGAGTATCACATACTCATCCTATGTCTCTTCATTATGATAGCTAGACAACTCTCCATATTTCTCAAAATCCTATCTTTCACGAGTGCACTAAATATATTAAAATCGATTGTCATTTTATTTGTGATGCCATTATCTCAAGTGATATTACTCCTATGTTCGTTTCCTCAAACATGTTGTTTGCTGATATTTTTATAAAGGCGTTGGGAAAACAACAATATGAGTATCTATTGTGCAAGTTGGGCATTCGTGATCTCCATGCTCCAACTTAAGGGGGATTTAGACTGTAAAATAGGAAAGTTAGTAGTTAGTTCTTATCTATATGGGAAGTAGAAGATAATTAGAAATAGACTTCTAAAATACAGGATAACCAACCAAATCAAAGGACTACATGTATATAAATTCATGAATTGCAGATACATAGGCAGGGGGTTTTTCTAGGTGAATTCAATTGTAAAATTACCCTATGATTTCAAATATCGTATTAAAAGAGTATATAAAGGATCTCTTTTGGATCTTCGAATTTTTGAATGATCACTATAATTATATGTTCTCTTATATAAGTTCTAATTTATCCTAAAATAAGCTTCCCTTCTAAAAATTAAATGAAAACAATGTTTTGAAGAAAAAAATGATGAGGATAGAGAGCAACTTGATATTTGATATAAAGAAAAAACCAAGAAAATGGGAGGTATAATTTGAAAAAAAAAATTTATTTTTATTTTTAATCAAAGATATTTAATCTAAGTGCTTTTTATTTATTTATTAATATTCTGGGATTTGTGGTGTTCTCGAACTTGAACTATACTTACCAGAAACTAGCCACCAAACCCTAACAAAAATTTGTATGATCAACATTAAATTATAAATGTATCTATTTGTTCATTTTAAAAACGAACAGAAAATATACATAAAATTGTATCCATCTTCTCTCAAATTTCTCTCGAGAACCTCCAACTTCACCACCACAATAACCCACTCTCTCAGCGTGCGGCTCAGTCGCCTGAAGAACCCCAGTCCAAAAAAAGGAGCAACCTTGTACATATTGAGTATACCGCGGTAACCCACTCTTTCATGCCCACTTAAATTGCTCGTAGTAATTTCTGAGAATGTGGAAAGTCGTTACACTGCGAGATTGGTAGTATGTTGAATCCAATGCAGCAACAATCTACAGACTGAATGGTACACTTGGTCTTGATGGTGACAACAACTGCATTCGGCAATGTCAAAAACTAATTCAATGCATAATTTAAGTGGGTAGATAATAATACCTTGATATATAACTTATATAACTTTTTAACTCACTCTTTAAATGAAAGTTTTACTCAAGTGAAAATTTTATAAGCTCGAAACTTGTACATATTTATATTATTTTTTATATTTTTTAATTAAACAAAATAAAAAAATGAGTTTTGAATTTATAATCGCTTGATCAACATGACTTTAATATTTTATCAATAAACTAATTCAATTTAATATATTACTTAAGTTGTTGGGTTGAAATGGTTCATTGATATAATATCAAAGTTTTATAGATCAAATAATTATAAGTTCAAATCTCACAACATCTATTTTATTTGATAAAAAATTAAACACAAGATAATATTGATTTATACAAGTTTTAAGCTTAAAAGACTTTACTTGAGGGCTTATGATAAAAAAATATAAATTATATTTGAAATTTTAGTTTAAATTAATAGATTGAAAATTGATTTTTGAGAGGCACAACATAATCATGACACATTAGATGGCAAGTCAATTACATTAAAGAGTGTTCAACAATGAGAACTCATTGTGATAGGCTGTCTTAGTGGGTGTTTGTTTTTGTGGTTGTAACTGAGTTTAAAAAAAGTTGGTGTATTAGTGTTTGGTTATGTATTAAACTCATCCATAATTTGTATGAGGCCCACAATATGAAACACTTAAACACTTAAACACTTAAACACTTAAACACTCAACAATGAGAACTCATTATGTATTAATTGTTTTTTGTTGCTTTCATGGTCCCAGTTGCAGACCAAATTGGATTTGAATTCACATGTGAAATTAATTTTCAGTGCACGAGGATGACATTTGACTATAATTTTCTTGTACCCAATTAGTGCATGTTTGTAATAAGGTTAGACATGTTTTTTGTTCATCGTTTTTTTCTTTTTAAATTAATATTTTTGAATTGTTTTGATAAATTAATAAATTTTAATAATAAAACAAATAGTTTGAATGGAAAACAATCACAATCACACTTTCAACCATCCTTTTTATTTTGGTACAACATATATAGTCAACAAAAGATGAGAGGACAAGTTAAGAGCATATATATGTGTGTATATGTATATGTTCTTTAAAGTATTTTCACAATCTGACAGCAATATGAGAAGCATGATAATCAAACTTACGAAACCGTTTTTCATTTCGGGTTTGTTTGGTATTGCTTTTGCTTTTGTAGTTGATGTTGAAAAAAAACATTTTAAAAAAAAACGCTTTTACTGTGGTTCAAAATAAACAGTGAAGTGTTTGGTTAAAACTGTGATTGAGTTTGAGGTTGAAAAAAAACAATTTTATGTGTTTGGTTACCAAGATTTTTATATTACTTTTAACTTATGAAATTACTGTAAAGGGCATAAAGTAATATACTAATTAGTTTTTACAAACATGTTTTTGTTTAATAATATATTGAAAACACTTTTTAAATGTTTCATCTTTATATCCAAATTATTAAAAAAACACTAAGAAATATTAATTTAAAAAATTTATATAAATATATTTTCAAAAATACATTTAAAAGGCATTAGTTGGGTGAGTTTCATGTAACTCTAACTCTAACGCTCGGACTGTTGGAAAATTCAGGGCATCTATCTACACAATTTTTTTAATAATTAAAAAAAAATCAAATTGGACCTAACTTAAATAAATGGGCTGGCCCAGACAAGTTGGGCCAATAGACCCAACACCGCTGGACTTGGGTTAGGCTGAGATTGGCCTAGCCCAAGTCCATCTTTTGCAAGTGAAACGGTATGTTACACTGTTCACGTCTTCTTCAGACATGAACAATGCAACGCTACTATTCACGTGTATTCGTTCATGTGAACAGTAGCTTGAAGTACTATTCACCGACCACGACAAGAGCTTTAACGGTCGATGCCTATGGGTAGAGGAGGTTGAGGTGGTTCTTCCTGTGGTGGTGGCGTCATAAATGCTGGCCAAAGGCAGCGTTGGAAGATTGCGGTACTGTTCACCGACCACGACGAGAGCTTAAACAGCCAATACCGATGGGTAGAGGAGACCACGATGGTTCTTCCTATGGTGGTGGCGCCGAATATGATGGCCTGTGGTGATCAGGAGGAGTCTCAAAAACTGCCATTATGGAGAGAGAGAGAGAGAGAGAGAGAGAGAGAGAGCTGTGGAGGGGTAGAGAGAGAGTTACCGCTGTGGAGAGAAAGCTTGGTGTCATCGTCGTCGTGGCTGTCATCATGGCCATTGTCGTGGAGAGAGAGACAGAGTTGCCACATAAGCTGCTGTCATCGTCGTCGTCTCCTCCAATGGCCAGCTTGTGTTCGGGTTTGTTTTGAAGGGCAGAGTTGCATGCATGGTTCCCACAGGTTTTGTTAAGTAGGCAATCGCAGGAAACGCAAAAGAAGAAGAAGAGAGGCAATCATAGGAAAAGCTAGAAATTCATGCTTCAACAAAATCGTGGTTTGTATCGTAATTTTGGTGGGTCCCATGTCAATATAAATTGCAATTTACGGTTACCAAACGGGTGCAAACTGTGTTTTTCTTGAAACGCAGTTTGCACCGCGTTACCAAATGGGCGCTTAACCTGAAATTCAACAACAGTTTTAACCAAATATTTCAATTTTAAACATGAACTGTAACTAAAAGTGTTTTTCATGAAACTATTTTTTTTTAAAATTTCAATCATAATAATAACCGCAATACGAAACAGAACCTTAGGAGAGATGAATAGTGCATAAAAGCAACAAACGGGTTTTGTTGTGCAAAGTCCCAGGCTGGTCCGGAACTTAGTAACCTATCCTCGATCCATTCGCGCTCAAAGCACCATCACGTCAAACCTTAGAAGAGGAAATGGCCTGAAATTCACAGAATTAATTACATAACCCGGATGGCAGAAAATAATCTCTATTATTTTGACCATCATTAGAATTAATGACTAGATTAACTTATTTAATCCATAAATTAAGTGAACCACCCAATCCAAGCATTTTGTAGAAGCAGTTGAGCAGATGTGTAATTATATATACCTGAGAGACAATCCCGTTAAGGATGTTTTCATCGTAAGTTTACTGTCTTGGAAACCTGAGGCGAACAATTTTGTGGTTGGAAGGTCATATAATCTAGTTTTGCAGAAATGAAGGAAAGCTTTTACAATGAGTTTTCAGAGACAGATTCTCAAGTTTCTCAATAATATCAATAAACACATCAGATAACAACTTAGTTCCAACATAAACAGACGAATTCTTCTGCGTAATCAAAATCCCAGAATTCATCCCAGGAAAAACCATCTTTTGCAAACATTGGAAACATGGTGTGAAATCGGGACTTTAATGACTTTAATGACTAATTAAAATAAAAAACTAATTTAGTTAAACAATGCTTTTTTGGTGTGGGGGTTTTCATTAATTTGTATGTAGAGAGATTGACGATGTGTGCTTATTCTTAATAAAAACGATATTTCATTATTTTTTTAATATAATGTCATTGATCAAGAAAAATGTCACTTGAATTTTGATGATTTAGAATAAATTTTGTCTAATAAAGATATTTCATATCATAATAACAGTTATAATCCATTTCTAGGTTATTTTCTAAAATATAACAAAAATAAAATAAAAGAGACTGGCGTTGTGAAAATAAAATCAAATTGAAAATTTTGAATGGATTCAAAAGTCTAATCATATCTCTATTGTGCCAAAAAATCAGAGAAAATGCATATTCAAAGCTAAAATAAATGACTATCAGATAAATCTGACTGAGAATTAAGCCGAAAGGCATAATCATATTTTTATGGGCCAATTTGATTTAATCATGGATCAATTTAAAGTATAATTATGTTTAAGAATTAATTTGAGGTCCAATTGAAAATTTTAACTAAGTACAAGAACTTAATTATACTTTAAATTGGTAAAATTAATTTTAATAAAGGCTCAATTAATGGAAAAAAAAATCAGGTTTGGAGCTTAATTCGGGTTTAATTGAGAAGATTGGATTTTTCAGATATGAAATTTAATTTTTTTTACAAGTCAATTGGATGAGATCAAGGAAATTGAAGAAAATTGGTCAATTGAGGGTTAAATTGCATAAATCTGAAACCAAGGACTGAAGTGAAAAGGGCGTGTAAATTTTAAAGGTGCTATATAAATTTTGACGGGAATAAAATTCCATAATATTAAAAGTTTAAGGCCAATTAAGAGCGTAATTACAACAATTATAATTGAGGGACCAAATTATACTTGTACCATTTGTAGAGTTTGTAGACAACCAACACAGTGTCTATGTGCACTATAACAGCGCACACCATCCTCTTCATCATCACAGAAGAGAAAGAGGAAACTTGTGTCTGAACGCAATGAGAAAGTGAAAAGCCATTTCCATCTCTATGAATACTCGTAGGAGAACTGCAACAGGGAAGGTGGAAAATAGAAAAAACACAAACGTGCAAGGCAATGAAGGAGAAGAAGAAACAAATTAGAAACAGAGGAGAGAATAAGAAAAAATAACAAAGAGAGTAAGGAATATGGGACAAAAAAAGAGAGACAAAGAGGAGAAACTATGAACAACACCCTAGCAGCATCAATTTTTCCCCTCTTCTCATCATCGACAATAACACCGTCTTCTTCACCTCTAGTAGCATGAAGCAGTTCCAACTTCCCTCTCTTCATCGTCAACACCTCCAGCAATTCCATCTTCTTGCCCAATGTCGGCACCTTCTTCTTTCCCTCAGCAGCAACTACACTTTTTCCTTTCCTCCAACCATCAGCAACAACTCGCAACTTGCTATAGATGACCAACAACAGTCCTTCCTCGCCATCAATAGTTGCACCATCCTCTCCATGCAGTGATAGCAGTTATTACAACATTTTTCTGCGGTCACCATCGACCACTATTCTCATCGCCGCCGCCACCACCAAAAACGACTTGACCTCCTTTATATGAAGTAACAGGTAACCCCCTCCTTCTCCTCCCTCCATTACTCTTCACTTCCATGTGAATAGTAGAAAAGGCTGGATATTATGTCCAGCCTAACCCCGAGAAAGTTGATGGGCTAAAATGGAGCTTTGAGCTTGGATATAAAGTTTTTATTGACTTTTCATGAAGTGTGTGAACATTCATAAATTAAATCAATAATGCTAGGAAAATATATAATAATCTATGAAATAATTTAAATAAAATAAATTCATAAATAGATAACATAACAATAAAAAAAGAATAAATTAAGAGAGAATAAACACATGTAATTAGGATTAACCCTAGTTACCCAACAAACTTTTCATTTTGTTATATCATGATGCCAACCAACACTCCTTGAGATTTGAGGGGGGAAGGTAAATCATGGAAAATTAAGAGTCTCCCCCTTAATAAGTAAGAGCAACTCCAATGGCAAGAGCCATTTTGGAGAGCTAAATCTCTAAAATGGCTCTTTGAACAATGTATATATGATTTTTTTTGTTGATGTGTGCTCCAATGGTAGAAGCTATTTTGGAGAGATATTTTTTTATATTATTTTAAATATAGTGCATTTATTTTATATGTAGTTTAATTATGCAATTAATTATACAATTAATAGGAATAAGTTATATAATTAAATAATTGCTTTTAAAAAAACCATCTAACAATATAATTATTAATTTTATATATAATTTTTTACTCTTTCTTGTTGAGATATTTTTATTATATTATTATTTTCGAATATATATATATATATATATATAGGTGGTCCTAAGGTGGGGACAAAATTTTACATGGTCTGCATGAGTTGCTACAAATAGCAGCTCGTGCACGGGGTGCCATTTTTAGCTCTGCAAATGGCACTCCCGTTGCAGTGCAGAAAACTAAATAAACATGCTAAACAATTTGTTTTTTTATTTTTGCCTCTGCATATGCCTTCTTGGTTGCAGTTGCTCTAAGAGAAACTTGGGATCCTAAAATGTGCGTTGGTTTTAGAGATTCAGGTAATAGGTTAGTTATGTTTAAGGGAATAATGACATCTTTTCTTATAAACAATTAACTTTACTACATGTTTTCTTTTAAATTAATATTTTTGATTTCCATTAATTATCCTAATTTTTTTTATTTTATCTTCAATTTTAATTTATAATCTTTTCATGGAAAATTTGATGTATGTCTCTAAGAATTAAAAAATCTTATTCATAAAAATAAAATCTTGACATTGATCCTTTCTAAAATGAGACTTGTCATTTTGGTTAGTCATGAAAAGGATTTAGCCAACTTGTTTTTGGTGGGTCTCTAAAATAGACCTGAAAATTGGCACTCGAACTTTAGGGACCTCGATGAGATCATGTTTACCGAGATCATGTTATTAGAACTAGTTTTCAAAATATAATAATAATAATATAAAAAAACATTTTTTCTGATTATTTAATTTCTTATCTGGTCTTTCATTTTTATCATATCTTCTTATCATATATTTTTTAAAAAAATTTGTATGAATAAAAAACATTTATTAAAATTCTAATTATTTAATGTTTCGTTCTTACTTCTATATTATGTATTGGATCTCCACCAAGTTTTTTCATCCTTTTCTTCTCAAGTATTTTAAGTATATAAATTATTATTTTCATAAATTAAAATTTTCTTACTTGCGATAGATCAGGCATAGCTCTCTTTTGACATGATTGCATCTTGTCTTCTAGCATTCTCCCCACGTAACTGCTAGTGATGAGTGCCTTCAAGGACATCCTTTTTTTTTTTTCTTGTGGAACATGTTCTTTTAAATCTCCCTTTCAAATAGATGATGGCTTGCCCATAATTCCACAAGCAACAAACTTATCCCCACTCTTAATGTCTTTTGACCTATGCCTTCCAACAATCATTAAAAATAATTGATTATCAATACTCTGTTTAATTTTTCATTTTAAAAATGTTATATAAAAACATTTTTAAAATGAAAAATTAAACAGAATTTATACACAGACACGTGCATGTGTGTGAGTGTGTGTGTGTATATATATATATATTATTTTGGTATATTTTAAAAACAACTATATTACAATAACAGCTTGAAGTTTTGAACTTAGACCATGTTGGGTTTTTCATTCATCAGTTAGGAGCAAAAGACTGACCTGCAATATATATTGTTTAGCACCAGGCTTCTGACTATCAAATTTATCATGCAAAGCTTTCCATATCTTTTCTCACAGATGAATAAGTATCACCATGGAAATCACACAAGGCAACTGAGGATATAATATCGGTAGTTGTACTCTTCTTGTTGATATTCTTCCACCTTATATTGATGAACGTCATGTTGTTTACTGATTGATCATCCGACGAGAGTTCTTCCGATGAATTATTTTTATATATAAATTCATTTGTAAAATTAGTGTTGATGAGATGCAATATAAATACCGACAAAATATTTCTTCATTAATTATAAAAGTTCTGGTAGTAATTATTATCATTATATACATTCATGGCTGCATAATTATGTCGAAGTAAAGTAAATTTTAGGCATGCAGAAATACCAAGCAGTGTTATTGACAGAGTGTTTGGGGCGAAATTTGATACACAGTACTAGCCATAGTAAAGGAATCAGCTAACAAGCCGACATCTAAACATAGAAACCAATGTAATTGTCACGACACAAGAGCACGCAAGACAGCCGACATAAAAACATGTTATATATCTATATATATATATATATATATATATATATATATATATATGATTATGGTTTAAACTTCGACAATTTTCTCAATGTTATTAACTGTTTGTTTACTTGTTGAATCTATTTTTAAAAATTATTTTTTATTTAATATATATATATATATATATATATATATATATATATATATACTGATGTTGAAAATTAAAAAAATATTTTCATATATTATATACTGAAAAACACTCTTCATCATATCACCAAATATAAGATCTGTTGTGCATGGCTAACTTGAAAACTTGATAATTTAAAATTTGATATAAATCAAATTTATAATTAAATTAAATAAAAATTCAACTCAGGCTAGGTCAACTCTTTATTGATAAAGAAACAATAATAAAATAGATTAATTTGATAGTTTATACATAAATTAACATGGTGCAAAAAAAGTTTTATATTAATCAAAATCGAATACATAGATAATAATAATAAAAGAAAAAAAAGCAAAAAAAAAAAGAGCAATACAGCGACGTGATGATAAGCCATAAGAAATGATAAACAAAGCGAACGGATTACGAGGGAGATCAGTTGGGTGGTAAAAGTCCAACACTAAAGAGCGTGGCCGACATGATTGGAGCATTACCAAACTTAAAGCTTTGGACCTTTACATCACGTGGCCAACGTTGGCAAAATTCATAACCGCAAAGTACAACACGTGAGTCGACACGAAAAATTACAGTTGCTTTGGATATTTTAATTTTAAGTTCCACTGCAGATAAGCTAATTACCATACTGCTACTTTATATACCCGTTGAAAAAATTGGATGCCATTAATTGTTAATCTATACTAAAAATGTTTGGCTTTTCTGTGTAACAATCAATAGTAAAATTCAAACTCTTTTTTATTTTGAGCCTCTAAGAATTTTTTTTATTTTAATGATGTAGAAGAAATAGCCTATCTTGAGGAGTAAAGGACAAAAAAAATTCTTGAAAAATGCAAAGTTCTTCTGAAATACATTGGCTTTAAATGCGGCGTTAAATGTTCCTAATATAAGAATAAATTTCATCTTTGTTGGGAATTTTTAGGATTAAAATGTCATTTGAATCTGATATGATTTTAATGACAAAGACTAATGTATTTGTGGGGAAAAAATATTGTAAACATGGGTTTTTTGTACTAATATTGCTAATAATATTAATGAAAATGCATCTTTTTCTACTTGCTTGAATTTATTGATCTATAACATGCTACACTGGGACATGTTAGTTTATCTTATCTTAAAAAAAAAAATTCTTATGATTCAATCTCTAGTTTAAATTATTCATAAATGAATAAATATAAAGTATGTGTTGAAGCTAAAATTACTAAGAAAACATATCAATTTGTTAAACGAGAAACTAAATTATTTAGCTTAATATATAAAACTTACAAGTTTTAAAACAAACTATGCCAATAGAAGGAAACAAATATTATGTGACCTTTATAGATAATATTCCAAGATATTCAAAACTCAGCATGCTTAGAAGTAAAAATGAAACTTATAACATATTTTCATTATTTAAAGTAAAAGTATAAAATTAACTAAACAAAAAATAAATCAATTGAGTTAGACCTGATAAAGAAGACGAGTATGTTCTAATGAATGATTATTATGAAAAGAAAAGTAAAATACATGAAGTAAATCCACCTTATTCACCTGAGTCAAGTAAGGTAGTTGAAAGGAAAAGTAGGGTAGTTTAAAGGGAAAATGAGCTTTAAAAGAAATGATGAATAAGATGCTAGTTAGTTTTTCTGCATCTAATAATTTATGTGGTGAAACCATTTCTTTTTGCATGTCATTTCGAAAATAGAATTCCTTATAAGAAAACTAGATTAACATCATATAAACTATGAAAGTGTGAGGATGTCTAGCTAAGGGTATATTACCTAAACCAAAAAGAAATGAGATAGGTTCAAAAACTTATAATTTTATGTTTATTGGTGGTTATGCTAAAAATAGTGTTGTATATAAGTTTATAGTTTTAAAAAACTGATCTCTTAGATTACAATATTATTATTGAAACAAATTATGCAGAATTCTTTGAACACATTTATACATTAAATGAAAAGATTTCCCATGCACCTATCAATGATAATAGAATTGATGAAACTCACATTAAGGAAGTGGAATAAAAGTCAAAGAAAAGAAACTTTCTTTGGAAATAATTTTTCACTTATTTTGTAGATAAGGATCCAGTAACCTACTCCAAAAATATCACTTCCTCTAATTCTTTGTTTTGGGAAGAAGTAATTTAAGATGAAATTTATTTGCTTTTATAAAATCAAACTTGAGGGATTGTTGATTTGTCTCCTAGGCAATACCTACTAGTTACAAATGGATTTTTAAAATAAAATATCTTTCTGATAAAATATAAATAAAGTAAGATTATTGTACAAGGTATCACTCAAAAACAAAATATGGAGTATTTTGATACGTTTTCACCTATAACTTGAAAATTTTCAATTTGAGTTCTAATTGCTTTTGTTTTTATTTATAACCTTTTTATACATTAGATGGATGTGAAAATTGCTTTTTAAAATGGTAATTTAAAGTAAGATATATATATATATATATATATATATATATATATATGTGTGTGTGTGTGTGTGTGTGTGTGTGTGTTATAACCTAAAAGTTTTATTGTTTCTGATCAAAAAAATAAAATTTATAAATCAAAAAAATATTTATATAACTTAAAGCAAGCTTTTAAATAGTGAGACAAAGTCTATTGATAATGAATGTGTGATTATTAGTTTTTTTATGTAGATGATATGTTTGTTTTCAATTCTAGCATGAATGTTGTGCATAACACTAGATGTTTCTTAGTCTCTAAATTTGATATAAAAGATATGGGTGAAACTAGTATAATATTGGGTATTAAAATTTTAAGGAGAGACAATGGTATAAGATTAACTCAAGAATATTATGTAAAGAAACTTCTCAAGTAATTTGGTCACTTTAATGTGACACCTGTAAGTACTATTTATGATGTTAACTCTTAATTAAAGAAAAATAAAGGTAATGTTGCTTCTTAGCTTTAGTATACTTACATTATTAAGAGTTTGATGAATTTAATGAACTTTACTTAATCCAATTTAGCACACGTTGTGTGTAAATTAAGTAGATATACACAAAATGCTAATCATGAGTATTGAACAACAATAGTCCAACTTATCAAATACTAGAGAGGTATCATAGATTATGGTATTCTATACAGTGGATTTCCCATTATATTAGAAGGATATAGTGATGGTAATTGGATTTTAGATTTAGATGAGATCAAATCCACTAGTGATTACTTTTTTATTTTAGTTCATGATGTAGTGTCTTAGAAATGTTCTAAACTTCTCACTCCATTATGTAGTCAATTTATAGCATTGGAATTAGGAGGAAATAAAATTGATTGGTTGAGGAATATTTTTATTGAAATTCCACGGGGAATTAAACCAACACCTTCTATATTCATTCCTTTTGATTTTCATGTGACAATATGATGCAAATCAGGAAGAGGGTGAGACACTAGCACTTCAGGAAGCTGACGATGCAAATCAGGAAGAGAGGGAGACACTGGCACTTCAGGAAACTGATGTTGATGCAATTCAGGAAAATGATGCCCCATAGATCAATAATCTGCTGCAACTTGAGCTCCTGCAATTTCAGTTATGTTATAATTTTATTTCCTTTCCAGTATTAACTTTTATTGCTTTCCTAGTTAAAGTTGGAGATTTATCCTATTAAGTGTTTTCCTAGTTATTATTTTCCTAGTTGGAACCGGAGATTGTATTGACTATTTAAAGAAGAATGAAATAAACAAAAGGCAATTTTTCTGGCTAGAATTGTCTTTTGGAATGATTCTAGTACATAGAGAGGTTCTGTGTTCATCCCTATCCTTAGTAATTAGTGTGAGGCTGTTACGTGGGACATCACAATATTTATTGTTAAGATTAAATGTTTCAATGATAAAAATTGACATATTCGATTAGGACATGATGTTGTAATCAAAGAGAGGATGAACTATAAAGTTCTTAATGAGTTCTATATTCCTTATGGATATCATTCAAATTACAGTGAATACTTGATAGAGTCATCTTTATGAGTGTGGAGTGGGGCCACTCTTATAAGATACTAGCAAAATCTTTAAAGCATTCATGAACAAGCAAATGCGCACCTAACCTATTAAACACAAAACCAAGTCAAACAACAAGAAATTATGGAGGAATAATGTAACATCCCCTTAATTGAGATAAAATACCAAACACACATCAAATAAAAACATGAGTTTTTTAAATATATGAAATTCCAGCAAAATTTGTACCAGAATTTCAGTAGAGTCTCCACTATATTGGAAGGTCCCAGGTTGTCAACCTATACCAACTTCCAATATCTCATTTCTCATAACTCAATCACGATCCATTCATCTTGGATCTTAACCCCACAAACATCATCGTCATCATCATAAACATGATATTTATAACATACATTGAACAACAATATCATTATAGAAAATTAAATAAGATAAACACGCATACCTGAAAAAAGATTACATGTATTTAAAAGTTAAGTTCATCTATTCAAATTTTAAATATTAATTATACAAATAAAGTTATATAAAATGTTTAATATCACATAGTACAAGGATATACTTTTTAAAACTAGATACAAAAAGGAACAAATGTTTGGATGTACTCTTGTCGTGCATGTGATGGTCCTGAATTTTTTTAATTGAAACTTAAAGATCATAATAAGTTTAGTAGCATAAAGAATCATTTATATTCCATTCACTTCTCCCTATTTATTCTCAATGGAACTCTTTCTCATTCAACTACAAAGACAATTTTATCTTCCATTTATGATTTTAGAAAATCATCCACAACTATTCTCTATCTACACACTGTCAATACCACTAACACTAGTATCCTCATCATCCTGCTGGTGTT
Source organism: Salix dunnii (assembly GCA_015731905.1). NCBI lineage: Eukaryota > Viridiplantae > Streptophyta > Magnoliopsida > Malpighiales > Salicaceae > Salix > Salix dunnii. The sequence continues at coordinate 12,698,013 of CM027674.1, forward strand.
GACACATGACAATGCCCTCGAACATCACCTAAGTAGTTTCTATGTTAGTGATACTATCATCACCTAGCAATTCATATAAAAGACCATTTTCCTTACACAAATATGCATTGGGGATATTAACTGAAATAACACATCATTATACAAAGTTTCACTCTTTCATATAATCTCTAACATTCACTAATTCATATTTTGCATAAATAACATATTAAATCATGGAAATTTAAATAAAAAATATTGGTATAGATCACATATCTGCCATTAAAGTTCTACTTGTGCTCTCTTGTTGTTGTTGCTATACCACGCTTGTGATCCCTTTTGTAAATACAAGAATGTATCATGAATTATCCTTATTAAAAGATACATTTCATATTAACCACATCAATAGTCAATATGAGTCTTTCATCTAGTTTTTTCTTTCTTTATATATTACTCTTTGTTTTCATTTCCTCTATTAACCTCGTTATTTTTTATCTGACCATAATCATCATTACAAATTTTACTTTTTGAACATGATTTGTTATTATTGAAAAATATGATGTAGTTTCACATATTACCCAAAGGAAAAAAGATTAATTTCAGATTTAACATCTCTAGGTAGTTTCTTTAATGTTTTTTTGAAATCACTAGTAGAAGTCACATTCTGACCTCTTGTCACTATATTTGGAGTTCTAAGACTCCTTTTCAATTAAGGTTGGTCTCATTGAAAAGATAAGATATAGGGATACAAGTCTCTTGTAGGGAGTAAAACCCAATCCTACCCCTAAAAAACTCGAAATGTATAGTCAACATGTCAGATCTATTCCCTTATAGGGTCTAACATGACCTAGTCTTTATTGGTGACCCATAACTAAAGTTATACTCTTCTAAATAAAGTGAAACCAATTTCTTTGGATAGCAAACATTTAAAAATACAGCTTCTCTATAGTAAATTGATCCAAATTCTCTCATTTTCCTTCTCAAATTTTGTCTGAAAGTTAGAAGATGAAACTATCTAAATTTGTTAACCCTTTACTTTACACACTGACACATCATCCACAATTCAATTTGTTCTCATACTTTTATCTCAACTGCTAACCATATCATATACCACACAAAAGTGTTAAACAAATCCCTTTTTTCTTACATCACAACTAATGAAACACACATTAAAACAAAACTCAAAACAATTTTCACTACTCTTCAATTCCCTAGTAATGCTTGACCACCCATGTCTTAACCTTTCATTTTATTTTAAATTAAGCATTTTCCCCAAATTTGTCTAGGAACCCTAACTTAAATATTAACATAAATTCATTAGTTTCTAATCAAATTCGAAATGGCTTGTAGAATCATACTTAGGACTCCTTACCATGTAATAAATAAAGTATCGATCCTTAACTAATCAAAAGATTTTGACTCCTTTTCTTTACATGGAAGTTAGCCAACCTCTCCTTTCTATTCCTCAAATTTTTTTCATATATTTCTTGTTAATTTCCTTGTCTAATGGTGTCTCTCTAACTAATCTTTCTAAACCTTGCTCACACACAATGAATTTTATGATTTCTTCTCTATTTGGTGGAACAACATCCAATATTTTCTTTCCTTTTTTTTTTATTCCAAGGTTATCGATATTTATACCCCATGGTTTCTCAATTTTGTAGTTTCTCTTTTTTTTATTTTTTATTTTAAGTGTATTATTTTTATCCCACATCTTTCTTTTTATATGTAATTAAGTTATAGTTCTCATTTCATATAATTTCACCCCTCCACCTTTTAGTTTAGTTAATTTTCTTTAATTTAATTAAATCTTCAATATTTTCAAGTTAAATCTATAATATCTCAAAGTATTTCATCTGGAATTTATATCCAAAAATTTTGAACTCCTATTTTATTTAAATTTGTAAATCAATTTCTTGATTTTTTTTTCCCATTTATTTAGCTTGCAATCTATGCAAGCATTTATCTCATAGGGTTTACACATGATGTGATTGGTGAGATATCTAAATTACAATTGAAATTATTCTCATTCATTGAAATTAAATTTTTTACCAATAATTATGTAAGTTAAAACTCATTTTTTCTATAACTTAGTTTATAGTCCAAAAAATACAACATATTAAAAGCATTACACTCAGTAGTAAAAGAGATCTGGCAAAATTATTTTTTCCAAAAAATATTTTGAAATATGTAAGGTATTGTTGTAAAAATTATTTCAAAAAGTCTTATCCCATATTAGAAAGCACAACTTACCTTTATCTACAAAAAAGTATATATAGGACTTTGTATCTCACATTGAAAAAATAAATTTTTATCAAGTGTTTATATAATAAACCTTAAGATGAGAAAGTTAGCAATAAAGAAAATAATAGGCTCGCACATATAAGTTTAAGTTGAGAACGAGGAAAACATTTGATTGCCTTTCTTGTGCCTGAGACAATGCATATATTTTTTGAAATTTTTCTCCAACATTAATTTATTTTTTATGACCCTTAAACTCATATCATAATATTTCAAAACTTGAATATTAATTTCTAACAATTATGAAATTAACAACTATTTAAAAAAAAAAAAAAAAAACTCTTAATAGTTATAATAGTCACAACTATTTAATTTCTCAACTATATTTTATCAATTGTTGTAATAACCCATTAATTCCATAATAATTTTAACATGGCTATTACATGATGTTTGCTTATAAATATCATGCACTTTTGCAATCAAAGACATAACTCAAACTATTTTTCCTTATGCACTTTGCTAGTATAGTGTTTTTTCTTTTACTCATTGTTTTTGTTGTCCTCTTTCATTGAGAAAAATCTTGGTAGATCCTAGAGGATACCTTGTGGTTAGTGAAATATCCTTAAGGACAGTGTGGTTAGTGAAATATCCTTAAGGATAGTGTCAGTCTACACCTCAAGATGATCTATTTTTGTTAATGTTCTTCGTATTGATATTACAACAACATAAAGCTTCTTTTCACTTTGATATGAAATGTTTTTATTATTATTATAATTTTTTGAAATATTTTTTTTTTAATTTCATCATTTAACATTGGGTTTCCTTGGATTGTAAAATTTATAAATTAAGTATATTGATTCAAGTTATTTTTTCATTTTTCAATTAGTTCAACTTCATATTTCAACATTGAATTGATTGAAAATTAAGTTTTATAATTATTTCTAAATTTATTATTATAGGATTATTATGATCTTATGACTCGACTCACCATGTTGACTAGAGTATTTTATTAATTGAATTTTCTTAGACATGTTAAAACTTTAATAATTAAGAGTTTTTAAACTCTCCAAAATTTATGAATTTATTATGATGATTGAACACAATCTTAGGTACATGAGAGAAATGATAAATAAGAGTAGCAAGGATGACATATTTGTTTTTGATGCATGTAAGGTTTCACCTTTGGAAAGTATTACAGGTTTGATGAATACTTGTTTTAAGAAAATTGCATGTATTCTCATTAAATTAACAGGAATTTGACATTACTTTTATATGTTTTCATTAAAAAAAACTTGAAGATGATTGAAGATTGTTTGTTATTCATAGAGTTTGCATATAATTATAGTGTAGATTATACTACTAATTTTTTACCACTTAACATTATGTATAGATTTAACTCCCATGTATTTGATTGCTTTACCTATTGATGATGAAAGGGTTAAGTTTGGAAGGAAATCGTTAAGTATAGATGGTGAAGACACTCCATGAAAGTGTACAAGAACAAATTGAAAAGAGAAACCATGTGTATGCAAATAAAGCTAATAAGGGATGCAAATATGTTTTATTTTAGCTGGTGATTGGGTTTCGATGCATATGCACAAGGAGCTTTTCGGCCAAAAGGAAGTCCAAGTTACATCTGCAAGGTGACAAACCATTTAAAATTTTGGAAATGATATATGATAATGCATATAAAATTCATTTGTTTGGTAAATATGGTGTTAATGTGTTCTTTAATATTTTAGATCTTACTTTGTTGGATATAGAAGATGATGATTCGAGGTCAAATCTTTTTGAAGAGAGAGGGGATGATAAGGACTAGCTTAACAACACTTCTAGACATGTCATTGACCCATCGGTGGTGCCAAGTGAGTTTATTACAATAGTTAAGCAAAAACACTTAAATAGGTTAATTCAGTGTATATAGAATATGATGGACCTAGATGGACATATTTCTTGTTGGCGAATTGTTATTCATTGGGAGGGGATTCTAATACAATGGTGTTGGTGCCTCGATGCAAATTATTTGTGTCACAGTCCTATCAAACCTAATTTATTTTGTTTTTCGAGAATTAATATCTTTACATGTGGGTTCCTTAACTACATGTTTAAAAAGTTTGCATCATAATATTTGAATTTTAAATTTAATCCAGTTTTTTTATATTATTGAAATTATTTTTTAATTTATTTTTTTGAAAATAAGATAAAATAATAGTGATAAAATTACAAACAAAACTTTCCATCAATATTTTCCAAAGAGTTGGACAATAATTATAGTCATCAATACTTTCCATCAAACATTTTGCTCTTAAATACATGAAACTCGTGTGAGGTGCAAAGTTATAATCATCCTTCTTGTTGTCCATATTTGACATGAGCCGTACGTGTAAACACACGCAATTCATAGTTTGCACGTCAGGCTCGATCCAATCAAACAAATTGATATGGAAATAATTCGGAGATTAGGGCCGAGCCATGTAATCCGATAAAAAAATCTCTTCTATCTCTATTTTCTCACGATATAATGAAAAACTCAGACAACTCAATGACTTGCGAGTTAGAATAGACACGTCATGCATGTGGTGCGTTGCTTCTTCCAGAATGAAATGATTTGAGTCGGCACCGCTTCTTTCAGAATGAAATGATTTGAGTCGGCACCCTGATCAATGTGTAGCCTGCATGATGAACTACATGAATCAATGCAAAGCAAAGCAAACAATGAATTCATCAATATAAAAAAATTATTTTCGATTATAAATATCCTATTTTATTAATTTTTTATTTTCAAGGGACCATGCGCTCCTGCATAGTGCAGCAGTGGGCCTAGTGGTCCAACAAGATTCTCTTTCGCACTATCCCAAGCTTATTATGTGGCGGAGGGATGGAAGGAGACTGGAGGGTACTGATTGGAATGTGTGGTTGTTACACTGCTGAAAATTCAGACAGACAGTCAGTTAGAGCTATTAACAAAACAACTAAAGGAGGATGGTGATTCACTGTATAATTATTATATATATATATATATATATATATGTATTGCTTACTTGTATTTTGATCCGGTATATTACACGAGTTTATTTATCTTTTTTTTTTATCTTATCCGGCTTTGAATAGTGCATTAACAAAAAAACTCCTCGAAAACGACAAAACACGCCGCCAAAATTAGGGGCTCCTTCGTCATTGCACAGATCGGACCGGCCTGGCCCGCCGATCTTCTTATTAATTTATTATTTTTTGAAATTGGCTAAATACAGTTTTAGCCCCTAATAAGACAAAAATTGTGACTTGAGTACAGGGGCAAGACAGTAATTGACCCTATTTTTTTTATTATTTCTTGTCGTGTTTATCAGTGCGTGCAACGCACACGCCCCACGGTTTTCCGCCCCACGCCCTCTTTAGGTGGCGCGTGCGGTGTCATAAGGTATCCAGAGACGAGATTCCGGTGCATAGGGCGATGCGCCTCCGCCTGGTATCTACTATATTATTTTGTGAATGGTAACCTCGCTGTTTATATTTCAACTAGTCAACTACGACTATAATTTTTTAATAAAAAAATATATTAAGGGTTTCAGATATTAAGATTGTGAATTTTTTTAATTATATTATAAATTTGAATAAAATAATAATTTTGTATATAATTCTTAAGAAGCACAAGTTTCCAATAAAATATATAAATTTTAAATCAATATAAATTTATTTGTTAAATAAGTTTCAATGAAATATATGACCAGTATAAAATTATCATCTGTCAACCTTCGTCTTTTTGTCAGCTCTCAAGGCTAAATAGGTAGTTTTATTATGCAACAAATATTGAAAAGACCATAATATCCCCTATACTAAGGGTTAAATTTTGCGATTCTAGGGGTAAAATGATAATTTCATTGTTGAAATCCACACCAAGGTTATCAATCTCGTTATGTTTCGGTCGAAACTGCCAAAACGTTTCATACCAGTAAAAAACGAGACAAATGACATTTTTTCCTCATTTCAAATTCCGGTATGTTCCAGAGTTTTTGGCCAAATACTAACCGAACATTCTGTTTTGTTTTGGCAGTTCCATTTCAATCAAATAGTGTTTTTTAAATAATGAATAATTTTACAATATAAATCATATTTCTAAATCCGACTATTAGATTGAGATAAAATTTTACAAGAAGTCTCTTGACATATTTATATATATTATGTTAAAATTTCAGAGTAATTAGAGAATTTAATGACCTTGTGAGATTGATGATGACATTCTCGTAATATTATATATGTTCATAATTTTGTTCAGAAAAATCATTTTATTGTGTTTTTTTTAGATTAAATTGTACCATTCTAAATAATTTTATTTTTGGATTTGGAATATTTTTTTAATTAATATATTTAATTATACACACACACACACACACACACACACACACACACACACACATATATATATATATATATATATATATATATAAACAGTACAACTTTGAAACGGTATTAACAATGTTGATCCACAGTAACCAGATACAGTGAAATATCAATGCATTTTTTATATATCTATAATGTTGTTGGAGATATTTTCCATTGGACAATCATGTCACTCACTATATTCATAGCAGTCACCAACAAAACTTTCATTGTCAAACATCTAGGGATCCACCAGTGAGAATAAAAACATAATAAAAGAATAGTTATTCCCTTGTTTATTTCATTGATAAATATTTCTTAATTTTTAAAAGTTTTATCAATAAACTCATCGGTAATATTAAATTTATAGCTAGTAACATGACCCTTTTTCTCCTTCCATTGACCATTTTTTAGGTTAAAACTTTCATAAATTCAGAGAGACTTGAGTTTTTGGGAAAATTGATGATGATTATAAGGTACTATTAACATAGATTGAATAAGTTTAAATTAAACCAATGGTAGTAATTAGTTGGGTAATAATAATTTGTTTAGTTCATATTATTAATTAATATATGTTGTTATCAATATTTTATATAGGTTTCATATAAGTAATGGATGATTGTTCTTTGATGTATGGAGTTTCACCTAAAACTTTATGCAAATGGATTATTATAATAGATTGATGGTTTTATTAATTATGCAATATCTAATTCTAATATTATTTTTTTTTGGAGGAAGTATTAGATTTTCATATAAGAGGTGTAAAAAAAAGAAGATCATCAATCTAGATGTAGTTACAATACATCTTCTATAAAAAGGGTTTATAGAAAAATACATGTGCTGATTTTATAGGATTGTCATGACGATGTTTTTTTACCGCTTCGCGTCCCGCCATCCCAAGAAGGGGAGACAACAGCGTCCTATTAAAGGGGTGTGTTTTATAGCCGTACAAATTATGACTATTGTCGCAACGATAATTTTTTTCTGCTTCGCGCCCCACCATCCCTAGATTGGGGGGACAACGACATACAATGAAAAAGTGGTTTGTTTTCTAGTCATAAAATTATAACTATAATTATCAGGAGTCGTCACTTAATATTAGGATAACTAGGAACCCAGTGATCTGTGATAGTCTAGGCAAGGGGACTTATTGTGCATGGGGAAGACGCATCACCCCCCCGTACACCCTACCTAAGGCAAACTGCATTGTTGTTTGATTGTTTTTCTAAGTTTATTTTTTTTTAACATTGCATTTTACAGAAAAAAACATTTTGTTTATCAGTAGGTGTACTTTACAATGTAATTTTACACCGCAGTAAAAGAAAATATTTTTTTAGTATCTACGGGTATACTTTACAACGCAGTAAAAGAAAACAATTTTTAGTATTTACGGGTATACTTTACAATGTAATTTTACAACGAGATAAAATAATTTTTATTTTTTTTTATATTTTGGCCAAATTTCAACGGATAACTATAAACTATTACAATATTTAATTTTCATTCAAAATATGAAAAATATGCTATATTTGATTTTTACGAAAACAATATGCTTGGGAAAACTTTAAAATTTAGCCGTAAGCACAAAAACAGTATTTTTTTTAAATACAAATTTTTCTTTCTTTTTGTAAAAAAAATCGAGCTGGGTCTGGCCCAACTACATAGGCCGACCCAACCAAGGTGGCCAAAAGGCCTAATTATGTTGGCTTAGGTTAGACCCGACCCAACCCAATTGGTTGGGTTGAAAGCATTCTAGCCCACCAAAAAAAAGGAAAAAGAAAAAAGAAAAAAAAATCGGGAGAGTGAATATTAATTCACTTTATCGCACTGTTCACGTATTCCGTGAACAGTAGCGAGGTGGTCGACTGAACATTATGAAAGGATTACCTGCTACTGCCTCCAAGTAGAGGAGGTTGAAGTGGTTGTCTGTATGGTGGTGGCGTTGAATATGGTGGCATGTGGTGGTCGGGAGGAGCTCTAGAAGCTGCTGACCTATTGCTAGCGAGTTGTCTATGTTGCTACTACTCGCCAGAGCTGCAGAAGAAGGGAGATACTGTGTTGGCCTGTGGTGGTGGTCGGTGGCATAAACTTCACCCACTACTGAGGAGGTTGGCCTGTGTTGGAGGTCTATTGCTGCGTTGTCGAAGGAGGAATTGCTCCAAGCTATTGTAGAGTGGGGAGAGAGAGAGTTAGAGGAAAGGGAGGTCCAGTTGCAACTGGTTTTAGATAGAGAGAGGGTCGACCGAGAGAAAGAGTGAGACGATGGTTGTTGTTGGTTTAGCTGGAGATGAGGAAGATGGCTGCGAGAGAGATGGTTGTTGGCTGTGTTGACAGGAGAACTGGAGGGGAGAGAGAGTTGGATGTTGGTTGTCTACCAACGATGACTCTACCTACTCCGAGGAAGATGAAGGAAGGAGTGTTAGCTTGTTATGCTCGTGTGCAAACTTTTTCAGTTATGGTGGTCTATGAAAATCTACTAGTCACCAGCCCGTGTGTCTATAAATTTTTGCTCGTTGCCTCCTCTGTAAATCCTCCTATCTCCTTCTTATTTTTCCCCCTGTTCTAAATATTTCCTTCCCCATTTGTTAATAATGGTATCTCCTAGTTCTGTAAATTTTTCTCCCTTCTGTTACGTAAATTCACTTTTTTTTCTCCCCCCTATTTTTTTTTCAAATTTCCTCATCTGTGATTTTGTTCTCCCCCCTTTTATAGGCTTAAATTTGGAACTTCAAGTTTGGCATTAATGTCCAGGTATGGTGTCTTGTGTGTGGGAGTGGGTTACAGGGCATGGTTGTAGCATGGGTTCCGATAAGGACTCAGCAGGTAAGTGTATTTTTTAAAAAATATTATAAAATTGACTGAAAAAATGGGTTGTTACAAGAAAGAGTTTTTGGACGGGAAAAATAATGATTTTTCTTTTCAATTTTTGCTTCCGATTTCACCTAAAAAGTTTCGTCACCGAAAATTCTCATCTTCTCAATATAACTCAGATTAGACTTCCAAACTTAATTTCTTGCCAATTAATCCCTTAATAAAATTAATTTGGCTCATTTAAAGTATAATTAAGCCCATGTGCTTAATTAAATCCTTCAACCGGGCTCTCAATTAATCCTCAAACATAAATACACTTTAAATTGGCTGACGATTAAATCAAATTGGCCTATAAAAATATAATTATATCTTTGGATTTAATTTTTAAGCAGATTTATCCAATAATAAATTATTTAGCCTTGAATTTTCATTCTCTTTCTTTTCTAGGAAAAGGTACGACCGGGCTCTCGAAAACATCCAAAATTTCAACTTTGATTTTTCTGCCGACACTAGCCCCTTTTATTTTAATTTTGTTATTTTTGGGTATATTTTGGGGAGTAACCCAGTAATTGGGTTGTGACAACTATAATTATCAGGAGTCGCCACCTAGTATTAAGGTCGCTAAGAACCATAATTATAAGGAGTCGCCAAATGATAATCGTAAACTAGTTACAATATCCAATTTTCATTTTAAAGTATGAGAAAGATGTAACATATTCTTTTTTATGAAAAATATGATGGGAAAAAACTTGGTATCCAATCATAAGCAAGAAAACAAACACAATTTGATTTTTTTTAAATACATTTTTATATTCAAATTTTATATTTTTTTTTTGTTTTGGTGGGCTGGTTGTTCAACCCTGATGGGCCGAACGGCCTATCATTTGGGCGGGCTGGGCTAACACTTGCTAGGGCTATGCCTCTAGTCCATGTGGCTAGAAGACCACCTCACTATGGACTGGCCCTAGTCTAGATGATTAGGTCAGACATACATTCTGACCCACCTTACTCACTCCACCTCATTGTTGTTTACATGCAGCGAATCGAAAAGATGAAAATGGTGGTTCTTCATATCGTGGTGGCGTAAAAAATGATGGCATGTGGTGGCCAGAGGAGACATCGAAAGCTACTGCTAGTTTGAGATGGAGTTACTATCGTTTAGCACCGGAGCAGGGAAGGGAGAGTTGGACCTACTAGCAGAGCTACTAGCGTGGAGAAGAGACCCATGGTGCTAAGGTAAATGATGTAGGGTGGTCATTCGGCTTCCTAGAGGGTAGAGAGAGATGTCAATGTTGTGAAGAGAGAGAGAAATGTTGCGAAAGGGTGAGAAAAAGGTGTCAACGGTGACTCTGCCGGCGTTGGGGAATGGGAACTGTTACTGGTGGTTTTGTGTATTTTTTTACTCTATAAATCGACCACCTCTTTCTCGTCCTTGTTGTTCCATGTGTTTTTTTTGTCTTATTACATTTCTTTTCCTCTGCTTCCCCTCTCTATAAATTTCTATCCTTTGTCATTCGCCCCTGTTGTCCCCCCCCCCTCATGCATGCTTTCATGAATTTTATAAGGAGGAGGCAACCCTTTAGCTGGCCATTATGTGTAATGATGGGTTGCCTCTTCACTTGCAGGTGGCGTGCTTGCACTTTTAGGTGACTGAACAGTGCAATCACGCCTGCAATGATTTTGGGAGAGGGTGAAAATACTATTTGGTCCCTCATTTTTTAATTGGTTCAATTGCACCCCTAAATGGTTTTAAACTTTTAATTTTTTGCAATTATATCGTTATCAAAATTCAACAGCAACCATAGATTTGCTCATCTTTTTTAATTGGTCCATGGTTTCTAATTTATGCGATTTAACCCTCAATTGACCATTAAACCCTCAATTATTTTCAATTTTACCCCTGATCCGCACCATTGGCCTGGAAAAATTTAATTCAGTCTCCAAAAATTTCAATCTTCTCAATTGAACCCGAATTAAGCTCAAGAACTTGATTTTTAATCGATTAAGCCCTTAATAAAATTAATTTGACTAATTTAAAGTATAATTATGTCCTTGCACTTAATTAATTCCTTCGACTAGACCCTAAATTAATTCCAAAACATAATTATACTTTAAATTAGCCCATGATTAAATCAAATTAGCCTATAAAAAAATAATTATACTTTTCGGATTAATTTTTATACAGATTTTATCTTATAATCTATATTTTCATTCATTTTAGGGGTGCAAAAAAGGTACGATTGGGCTTTCAAAAAAATCTAAATTTTTCACCTTGATTCTTTTGCCGACACCGACCCCTTTTACTTTATTTTTGTTTGATTTTGGATAGAATTGGGGGAATAACCCATATTTGGGTTATGACAAGGTTGGTTTTAGTTTAAGCATGTAAGGAAAACTAGTCTATCCATACTGTATGAAAAATAGCAAGGCTTTCACGTTAAAAATGGTGCTAAAATGTATTTTAATCTTTATTATCATTGCATATTTTTTCTGACCAATAACAAGTATAGAAAGAACATAAAAAGACTTCTTTATAGGTAGAGTTCAAATGGATGTTGAACCACTTGTATCATTAGCTGAATAATTGTATGAAGTGATCTTGAAGTATGAAGGCATTGTGTTTGGTTTTCTAGTAAGTAAAAGTTTCCTAGTTTGGAAACTTTCTTATTAAAGGATTAATCTCTTCTACCATAATATGGATGTCATTCATATTGAAAAGAATATGTTTAAAAAAGTTTTTAAAATGATGACGGACATGAAAGAGAAGATAAATGATGAAATAAAGGATAGAATGAATATACTTATGTTTTTTCACCATAAGAATATGAAGTTGGTTTAAAACAGGTAATAGGTCATGAAACCAAAGTCATCATAAAACCCAAAATCAACTATGTTCTAGAAAGTCAACTATGTTTTAGACAAGAATGCATAATTAAGTGTTTATTAATGGCATAAAAGTCATGATTATCATGTGTTTTCTTAATGGATTTACTATAAACATATGTATATTAATGAGTTTTAAAGATTGAAGATTGTATGAAATGAAGAATCATGATTGTCATATGTTTATGTAAACACTCATTCCACTTACTTATAAGGATATGTGATGCGCCCTTACACAGATTAATCACTTTTTTAAACATACATGTTGTAACTAGTTGTATACCTAACATATGGAGAATATTGAAACAAATATTGTCTAAATATTTGCAAATTTAAGATGATATTCCCTTCGTTATTCTTTGACTCAATAAAGCATTTGCCCATATATACATTAAGGCAAAAGTTAAAGATCTTATCCAGTTTAGATGGATATATCCATTCAAGAGGTTAGGGATTACATATGCATATTAAATAAAATATTAATGTCTTTTAAAAAAAAATTAAGCATTCATTTATTTAGTCTAAATTTAGCTCCATTCAAATACTTGTTTAACCTTAAGATAAAAAGTTTAAAACAAGGCATATATTGAAGCTTTGATATACGAAGCTCATATAATTGAAGACATTTCAATATTTATCTCATACTATTTTAAACCTCACTTGAGAAAAGAATCAATTACATTCCAAGACATAATGATGATGAGAAAGTGCCTTTATGTGTAAATTTATCAATGTTTTCCCATCCCAAAAGACCTTTATCAAGAACAGTAGTGAGGGAGAGATATTTGACAAAACTTAAATTGAAACATGTATATAATTACATGTTATTTAAAAATGAGAACTTTACACATTTTATTAAGTAAAATAATAAAATGTTGTTTTTTAAGAACCTTCTCTTACACTCATAATAAGTTGATAGATTGAATAATTACTTGTAGGCAATATCCATAATCTTTATTATTATAGAACTCACATCTATCTGAATCTTAACCTTTTCAATTACAAGATGAATAATTCGCCACATTGTTGAAAACATATGTAAGCAATACTTATAATTTTTAACACTTATAATGCTTAATTTTATTACACTTTTCTCTTTACTTATTAATGGTTATAATCTTGTATTAAGTTTTTCATATGGGAAGTAATGCTAGTTGTAGTTTGAATTTACTATGTTTGGGTTTTAAGAGAAAGTTCAAATGTTATAGCAATTATTTTTTCAATAGATATATCTTTTATAATGAAGAGTATGGTCATGGAAGAAAGACCTATAATATTGAGATTTGTGTTAAGAGATCAACTTCTAATGAATTTCAAGTTAATTATTCTGGAAGTCCAAAAAAATTTATTGAATGACATTATCATAGCGAGAAGAATGAAATCTTTTTATTTAAATGTTATTGGTATGACATCATTGATATAGCAAAAAGAAAAAGTAAATCCCCGCCATGGTTTGCATTAAATTAATACAAAGGCTAGACTTCACAACGTCAACAATGTCTGTGTGTTTTCCAAGCAATGCTTAAATGTTTATTACACATACACTAATTTCATTAAAAATGGATCATTATAGAGTTGAGTGGTTATTTATTGTGAAGATAAATCCAAGGGGTCTTGTCCAAGTTTTTTAGTATGTTAGCGATGAAGTAGCCATGAGAGATGAGTTCTTTCAACTTGACAAGTTAATTGATCAATAAAGAGTTTTATTTATCTATTGACTTGGAAGAAAATCCATTTTTTCCATGTTGTTGAATATTTTTGTTAAATTTTATGCGAGGTGTTTGATGATATATTGAGAAATAATAGACATAAAAATTGATAAAGATAATGAGACTAGCTTCAATTCAAGGAAGAAGACGATGATGGGCAATGATGATGATGAAATGTAAGAAGACAATTTTGATTTAAAAGATTTTGAAATGATTTTATATGTAAAACATTAATGTATAATAAAATTGACATTGATATAACTTTTTCACATGTTGTTGCCTTGTAATGAAGTATTGTTAATTTAATTTAAGTGTTTATTATTTTGATTTTTTTTAGTTAATATAATTGTTACTATATTATGATTTTACTGTAATTGCAAATTGAATAAATTGAGAATACAAAAATATTGGAGAGAAAAAATTATTATTTTGACTAATTCAAACTTAATTAGGATTTATAATTGGAGGTTGGATATACTAATGGACCTCATAGAAATCTATTTTATAGAATCTCTAACACTACAATTGAAGACAAGCAGACTATATAATGTAGGACCACATAATAGAGATCGAGAAAACAATCACTAATAAAATAAAACCATTATTGAAAGGATGGATTAGAGGGGTCCTTACAACCCAACAATTCATTTTATGATATATTTTCGTTTATAGAAAGTATGTTTATTTCTAAAGTAAAATGATTTTCTCCATGACAAACATTTCCTATCTATAAATTGTTAGTAGAGACTTTTAGATTCTTACACATTGACTTTAGAAGAGGTTCTCCTAAAACGACTGCACACCTCTCCAAAGATGTGACTAACATGGTATCTTTATAAAAAAAACAACCTCATAACCTTTTAAGGATTGGACATATACAATCTCCCTAGTATGGTTGTAAAATTTACCTTGGTAGGATTCCACTCGATATCCCTAAGGTGATTACATAATTTACCTTGGAAGATATGGACTTGAAACCTCCCCAATACCATTTCATAATTCTCAAATTATGGAATTGACATGGCATCTCTATAGAATAACTATATTTGTAGTATGATTGTATTATTTACCTTAAAAGGATTAACTTGGTATACCTAAAACAATTGCATGAGTTACATTTCAAGAGATAGATATAAGCATAGTTTTAACACCCCTAGTACGCTCTATTTAAGGTAAGCTTCTTGATGTTTTGCTTTGGTAATAATTTTTCAAAAACTATGTTGGTTAAATGATGATTACGTATTATTCCCATAAAAATATTTTGGATATTTACCACTTTAAAATTTATTTATCCAAATATTTACGATGAACAACAACGAATTATCCCCGCTAATATTTTGGATATTAACTCTTTTAGGATTTTTTTTTACCTAAATATCAATGGTGAATAATAACTAATTATCCCGCCAATATTTTGGATATTAACTCCTTTAGGATTTCTTTACCTAAATATCAGCAGTGAATAATAACAATTATCCCCGCTAATATTTTGGATATTAACCCCTTTAGGATTTCTTTACCCAAATATCAATAGTGAATAATGTGAATCCTCAAAAATAATATTTTGATATTTTCAAAATATTGACCAATACCCTTTGGATTTTACAACCATATTATAAAATCCAAAAATACGAGAAAATAATTTTTGTGTTTACGAAATCCATGCTAAAACATATTTTTTCTTTAAACTCTGAATATTTATTTTTTGGAATGGAAGGTTCAAGTATGTTAGCGTATTGGTCGTATGTACAAAAATAATACATTTTTTTGTCTTTTTAAAAAATTTATTTTTATGTAAATTTTGTATTTTTTGTTTTTTTATTTTTTTTCTTGATGGATTGGTTGTCCAACCCTGATGGGCCACGAGGCCCATCCTTTGGGGCTGGCCTACCAACCCCGGGTGGGCCAAATAGCCCATCCATTTGTGACCAAGCTCGGCCTTGTCTCAGCCCAGCCTGCGCACCTGTTCTGCATGCAATGCATGCAAAATAGGTGTGACGGGGGGAGTGTCACTCCCCTGCACCAACGAGATGACAATGAACAGTAGAATATAGTATTTTAGAGTGTGATAAACGGCATACTTGTTAATATAGTTGAGTAAAGGAGGTTGAAGTGGTTATTCCGGTCATGATGGCGTTAAAAATGGTGATCTATGATGGTCAGAGTAAGCGTCAGAAGCTGGCTAGTTTTGTGTTGCCACTATTGGTGCTGTTACTGCTATCTCAGAGAAGAAGATTATGGTTGTTGCATGTGCTGTTGGTGTAAAGGTAGAGACGTTGGGCTGGCTAGGTTGCTACCGAAGGAAGGAGAGAGAGAGAGACACTAGTGTGACTAGTTTTAGAGCGAGAAAGAGAGCTGACTGAGGGAGAGAGACAGTAGTTGTAGTTGTTGTTGTTGTTGTGCAGGTTGCTAGAGAGGGAAGGGAGAGTCGTCGTGGCTGGTGGCTTTGCGTGGATGATTTTGGTCTGCAAATTTTTGTTGTGTCTTTGTCTTCCACAAATTGTTCAAACTCCTCTATTCTTTTTTTTTCTCTCTCTTTTCTCCTTTGTTTCTCCTCTAGTTTTCTTTCTTTCCCTTTTTTTCTACAGCTGTGACCAGGGCTATTTATAGGAGAATGAGGCAAACCTTTTTCATTCACATTGCATGAGGTTGCTGCCCTCTGAATTTTACAGAGGGTTAAGAGGCATGCCCTGCAGTGATCAGGTGTTGGAACAGTGTAGGTACCTGTAAATTTGATTTTGGGAAGGTGAAAGTACAATTGTTCTAATTGCATCCTCAATTAACTTTAAACTTTTAGTTTTGTGCAACTGTATCCCCATCAAAATTCCGAGAGCATCCTTAGCTTTGCGTGCCCTTTTTTATTTTTTTTCTTGATTTCTAATTTGCTCGATTAAACTCTCAATTGACCATTGGACTTTAAATTTGTTCATTTTGGCCCCTGATTTCGCATAATTGGCTTGAAAAAATTCAATTCGATCTCCAAAAAAATCCAATCTCATTAATTGAACCCGAATTAAATTCAAGAACTTGATTTTTTCATTGACAAAGCCCTTAATAAAATTATTTTGACCAATTTAAAGTATAATTAAATCTTTGCACTTAATTAAATCCTTCAATTGGACCCTAAATTAATTTTTCAACACAATTACACTTTTATTAATGGCTGACGATTAATCGAAATGGCCCATAAAAATATTATTATATCTTTTGACTTAAATTTTACACAGATATGTCCAATAATAAATTACTTTAGCCTAGAATCTATATTTGTCTTCATTTCTGGGCACAAAAAAGATATGATCGAGATTTTGAAAATGTCAAAAATTTATGTCTTGATTTTCCTACTGACACCGGTTCTTTTTTATTTTATTTTTATATTTTTTTGATAGATTTGAGGAATAACCCAAATTTAGGTTATGATATAAGTCGAAGGACCAGGTTCAATCAACTTAGTTGGGTTAGAAATTGACCTAATGCTAAGAACTTGTTGGATTTTGGACTTTTTTTATATTTTATTTTCAATTTAGTACTTCAATATTTCAATTTCTAGGGATTGAACTTCATATGATTATTTCATGTCCAGTGCTTCATGTTAGATGACCCATGTCAAATGTTAACATATTTGTTTTTTTTTATTTTATTTAATGATATCATCATTCAATTTTTTTTTTTTTAAATAACTTTGTGATTTACTTTAACTTCATTTTCTATTGAATTGTATCAAAATCATGACCTAGAACATGATTTTTTAAGTTTAATCAATACTAGCTAGGCTTTTAATATCCAAATTACATATCTATCATGCTAGCTCATATTAGTCTGACCTAGTTATTTGTTTCTTATAGTCTTGATATTTTTAGTTTATAGGTTTTTTATATTTTTTAATAACTTTTAAGTATGTATTAAACTTCTACGTGATTTGTTTTTTGAAATAGTGATTACTTTATAATTACACTGGATATATTTAATGTTTTAAGAGATTACCATGATTCATTTTTAATTCTTATATATTTTATATATATTCAATTTATATTTAGAATAAAAAATATTTAATTCTTAGAATATGTAGCCTTAGATAATTTATTTATTTCTTTTTATTTTATTCAATAAATTTTATATTTGTTTCTACTTATAAATCAAATTAATTTTAAAAAATAAAGTTATCAATAAAGCTAAGTAAATGATGCATATTGCGATAATAAATATCTATATTTATATTTGTATCTTAGTTTACCAATTCTATTTTTGTTTAAGAGAAACAATTATGAAGCCACAATGGGTTTGTTGAGGTTTTTTGTTATTTCATATTTTTTCATCTATTTTTTTCATGTATTGTAAGAAAATAGTTTCATAGAAAAGTTAATTTGTTTTCTTTAATATTAGGGCGCTTTTGGGTGAGCGGTGCAAACCGCGTTTCACCCAAATTCAAAAATATTTTTTTTCAATTGAAATGAATTTTTTTTATGTTTTTAGATCATTTTGACGTGTTGATATCAAAAATAATTTAAAAAAAATAAAAAAAATATCATTTTGATGCATTTCGGCACGAAAAGCACTTTGAAAAGCAACAACAACCACACTCTCAAACACCCCCTAGAATGGTTTGGAAGTAAGCTACATGATTTATTTTTGTTTTTTTATAGGGTCATAACTACCTCGAATAAGTTTTAATTTTTAGATCAGTGTTAAGTATGAAGACGATATATTATTAACATATAAATATAAATAATAATAATATTTTTATTAAACTCAATGGAGTTCATGACAAGAAATGCTTAGAGACTGAGATTGATTCAATATATCATTGTCTCAACTAAAAATATTTTTCTTAAATTTTTTTAAAAGTTAAATCATGTTTTTACTAATTATAAAAATTGTATTTTGAACTCACGAAATAAATCAATTTAATTGAAGCTAGTTATAATGCGATTTTGTTGAAAACCGGAGTTAGTTATATAAATACATTATAAAGTTTCAAAATCGACTTATTAAGTTGGTTTAATAATATAGTAAAAAAATTGTTTATGCTTTTAATATTTTTTACATTTGTAAAAAATAATTTAACCCATGACAAAGCCAAAGAAGATGCTAATAAGGTATTAACCATGTAAGATTTTGCACAATAGATGTGTGTCATAGAACTCTAATAAAAGTAATAATAATAGTCATCTCTACAAATTGATGTAGGATTTTCATTATTATTATTTTATTAAATGTGAATATTTGAGTTAGCTTGCGTGTATTTTGATTAATTTTAAATTTAATAACTATATAAATTTTTAATAATTATTATATTAATAATTATATGACTTGAACTTAAAATTATACGTAAGAAAAACTATTATTTTTAAACTTTTTTAAATGATTAAGAGATGTAAGATTTTGTACATGGGAGGTCTCGTCTCGCTCTGTAGTTCAAGGTGGGAAAGCCGTAATGGACCCTTGCCCTTTATTTCTGAATTTCATATGCATGGCCCACAGAAGGAATTGTCACAATAACAATTATGAAATTGATCATTGACCTCTCAGTCATGGTTTCTAGAAGTCAGATATTGATAATAATTCATTTTACGCACATTTTAGACGAGGCGGAGTGAGAGAAAAATATCTCATGCACGAGTAATTCATCAAGGCGGGATTGAACTTCCAACATGCTCAACAAATTCAACAAGCACCTTTTTATGAAAGTCTTTCACCTGTCAAATCAGCGACATGGACAGAGAGGCGCACTTACGTAGAAATTTATTGCCGTGTTTGAAATTCGAATTTTTAAAAATATATTAAAATAATATTTTGATATTGTACGTGGAGATAATATAAAAATATAAAAAATATTTAATTTAAAATAAAATAAAATAAAATATCAACCAGTAACTTGGCCAAAATCTGGGATCATTGATGGTTGAATGAATAACAAGATGGGAGTGCACATTCAGCTAGTTGCCAAACATAACTCTCACATTATCTTTCGAAGATAATGGTGCAGGGTATACTTTTTACTTACCTGAACAGCAAATTTGGGCACGTTGGGACAATGATGTGTGTAATGAAAATGATCTGTTTTGGCTTTTCTTAGCGTGCATCCATGACTATTGTCTTGCATTGCAAACTTAAGCTGCGCCTAACAAGACGATAAGCTCGTGAAGGCGGACAGGCCGGGTTGAGGCTGATCAAGCAGCGCGTGGAAGAGATGCCAAAATTTAATAAATATTTTGAAGTTTAGCAGTATGGTGGAATAGTTATTTATCTCAATAACTATGGTTAATTTAGTAGAATGTGATAATAAAACGAGAAAATTTATGGTGTTCAAGTTACTATGAGATATTCACAATATATGTATATGTATAAAAGAGAAACATAATATAAAGAAATAGAAAAATAGATTATTAACATATGAGATAAAAAAAAAAAAAATTGATGGGTCATATGTTATTTCTCTCTTTCTTATGTCTATATGATTTTTAACAGATAATTATAGTTTAAATATTAACAAGATTTCAATATCCATCTGACTATTAACCCATAATATTATTTATCTATTGACTATATAGGTGTTTGGCTCCGCGGTACGGCCTACGATTGAGGCTTACTACGAGGCCAAACACATATTTTACCAAACGGCAAGGCAATTTTATAGTGCGGCACTAATAAATCAGAATTTCAGCCGCAGTTGCAAAAGCAACTGAGAGATGCTTTTGCATCTGCGACACACTCTACCTCTGCCTTAAATGCTTTTGCATCTGCGACACACTCTACCTCTGCCTTAAACACACGGACACGAAAATCACATTACCTTCTCCCTCACCTCCATCTCTCCCTCATGGAACCACTCTCCCTCGGCCATCTTCCTCATAGGGCAGCCACATCCATCATCCTTTCCCCCTCAGCTACACCTGCACAGAGTCAAGAAATCCTGGCTTTGGAAATGATTGTTTCCCAATGCAGGCTGGGCATAGAACATGTTTTTCTTCTCTCTCTTTGGCCAGCTTATAAAAAAATCCCTGAACTTTGGTTTCAAAAACAAACTCCCTATAAGAAAATCCCCGGTTTCCATGTTAAACTACATGTTTTTTTCAAACTCACCCTTAAAACATAAAAACTGGTAAAAAAAAACCGTATGAATATCCTCTCAACCTCCCCCCCCCCCCGACCCTCATCTCTACCTCTCTGCATCTCTTCAATTCTTGCAAGACAATGGCTTCGATTTTGATGGGTTGAGAAGAGATAGGATTCATTTCGACATGTTCGCACAGTTGTTGTCGCGTGTTGTTGCCAAGCATCGAAACCAATGCTGGGTTACCTTCCATGGTTTGTATGATTTGTCACACACATTAAAGACGGTGACAAACAGGCCATTGTCCTCTTCTATGGATGCTTTTACGTCTCTACTTGACATTGAATTTGATGATGTGGTGGATATCAAATAGGAGAAATATAGAAAACACTTTAGACCTTCGGGTACCCTATGATGTGAACATAAATATATTTATGATTTGATCATTTTCATCCATGTCATGGTTTTTTCATTTTTATTTTAAATAATAATAATAAAATGGAATAAATAGTATAAAATATTGATGATAAAATAAAATATTTAATTTAATTTGCAAAACATATTATTTAATTTATTAGAAGACGATCACAAGATGATATTACTTTTGCTTTTTGCTGAATATGATCACAATCCTAATTTTATTCTTGAAGATATTTTACCAGATGTTGTTCCTTAATTAAATAGTTAGGGATTGCAAATGCGTTCACGTATGAATTTAGTTCGTGATAGAATTGCAAATAGTTTGATGAAAGAATAAAAAGAAGTGTTTAATTTACTTCAATTATTTCAAATATTTTGTTATTATAATTATTAATAAATATACAAAATTATTCCAACAAAATATTTATATATGTGTACATATGTATGTGTGTGTGTGTGTGTATCAATCAAATAGTCGGGATTGCAAACGCCTTCACGTATGAATTTAGTTCGTGATAGAATTACAAGTAGTTTGACGAGAGAATAAAAATAAATGTTTAATTTACTTCAATTATTTCAAACATTTTGTTGTTATAATTATTAATCAATATACAAAATTATTCCAACAAAATATTTATATATGTGTACATATGTATATGTGTGTATACATGTGTAGTTTTAATTAATTTCACAAGTTGACAGCAATATAAAAAGTATGGTAACCAAACACACAAAATTATTTTTCATTAAACTCAACCTCAACCATAGTTTTAACCAAACACTTAAATTTCAGTTACGAACCGCAGTTAAAAGCGCTTTTCATGAAACTGTTTTTTTTAATCTCAACTACAACAGCAACCACCCAACCATAGTCATGAAATCCTAGAGGCCAAGTCAAGGATGTAAAGTATGGCTAAAGTGTGAGGAATCTAGCGATGTGACAGTATTTTAAGTGCAGTTAGTAGATGCCATGTTTCCTCAGTTTATTCCTTGTTCAAATCTTTGTTTTAAGGGTTCGCTAGCTAGGAAATTTGGGGTAAGGGTAGAATAAACATTATAATATGCATATGTTAGCTTGAGATTTTGGTTTAAGGGTTACCTAGAGAATATTGTAAGTTGATACATACATATAATAATATATTATATTTACTCAGGTTAACCTACCAATTTTTTTTCTTAGGCCATGAAACCCTAATAAACCTATAAAAAGAAAATAATTTGTTTTAATTAAAAGCAATGTTCAATCAACCTAATGTTGAATTTTAAAAACAAAAATCGACTAAAATATGAATCGAGTCAAATTAGGTTAACTTGTAAAACTAGGGTCATTAGACCTAAATAACCTCGTAGAAATCAAATTAAAAAACATTATGAAACTTAATTTTCAATCATATCAATATTGAATGATAAAATCAAAATACATCGATTAAAAATAACACAAAAACGCAAATAAGTCAACCAATCAAATTCTTGACCTAAGTCATGAGACCAGGATAACTTTATAGAATGCAAATCAAAATAAATTATGAAAGTTAATTTTCATTCAACCCAATATTTAAAGATGAACTTGAAGGGAAAAAATCAACTTAAAAAAAGAACTAAAAAATTTAGTCAATTATCCTAACCCATAACTAATGTCATAAAAATGTGATAGCCATATATAAAACAAATAAAAAAATCATTAAGCTCAATTCTTAATAATATTGAAAGATTAAATTGAAAAAAAAATAAAAAATAACTCGATTCAACACTGGTCAGGAGACCGAGACAACTTCATAAAAAACAAATAAGAAAATATATAAATTATAATTCTCATTCAACCTATTATTGAATGATCAGAATCAAATAAAAAAAGGATAAACAAACACGAGTGAACCTATTAACCCACAAAATGTGTAACTCAAATTATGAAACCATGATAATCTTCTCATAAAAATTTTGGAAAATAATTATAAAGTTTAATTCTCTATTAATTAAATGTTAAAGTTTAGAGTTAAAAAAAACAATTTGATTTAGATATGATAAAACAAAATTACTCGTGTTAACACGGTTAACCTGCAAAACTTTTAACTTAAGTTTAGGATAACTTCATGTAAAGAAAATTTAAATAAATTATGAGCTCCAAGTCCAATACCTAATCAATATAATGTTAAAAGATGAAATTATAGAAAAAAAACACAATTTTAAATAAAAAAATCCTAAAAACTTTTGATGAAAAAAGTGAAAAAGACCTTTGTATTTTACTATTCATTGTAATAGTTAAATTCCAAGGACTTTTTGTATATGTTAATCTCACTCTTATAATCTGAGACATAAGTTTTACAGGTTTAACATAGATGACTCGGGTTTTTTAGATACTTTTTCTAATTGATTATTTTTCAATTTCATCATTCATCATTTGAATTTATTGGAAATTCAACTTCATAATTTATTTTAATTTGTTTGTTTTCTATGTAGTTATCTAAGTTTCATGACTTGAATCAAAGGTCTGATGGGTTAAACTAGATTGACTCCATTATTTATTTATTTTTAATTTTATTATTCAACACTAGATTAACTAAGAATCAGACTTCAATAAAAAAATTATTTTTATTATTTGAGATTATCATGATCTAATAACCATAATCTTGAATTTTATATATTAACTAGAGCTAACCCGATATGATCCAATATAATATTTTCTCAATATTTTTTTGAAAAAAAAATTATATTTAAAAGTTTTTTAGTCAAACTATATTTGTTTTTTTCCATGTTACTTTTTGGTCGGATCATATTGGGTCACTCTATATAATGGTAATTTTTTTCTTTTGAAAATTATGTTAACAATTCATGGATATCTCTTTTAAATCTTTTATTAAAATAAAAATGATATGACATGTAGCATAGCAAAGGTAAATGATATATCAATCTTGATCACCCATATAGTTTTGTGAAGACAATTATTAAAGTAAAAGAATTTAAAGTTTAGATGCAATTAGAATAACTAAAAGAAAAAAGATTCAATTGCAGTTTTCCAAAAATACAAAACTCTAATTTATAGGGTTTAGTCAAAACAACGTGTACCATCATCATCATTGACAGTTTTGGCTGACGGAGTAAACACATTCAAGCAAATAAATATGGTGTTTTCGACTACCCTAAAGGTTGTAACCTCCACCATGCGACTAATAAATACCCCTTCTTTAAACTATGTCCATAAAATTCAACATTCTTATCTGATATCTTTGATGATTTTAACATCATGTCCCCTATCAACTTTCATTACATGTTCGAATGTTATGCTAATCAAGTTGACATGTTTAAATGAATAAATATGGAGGTACAAATCTTCAAATTAAATAAAAATAGACCAATTAAAAGTATGAATTTCCTTTACCAAGTTTAGTTGGTCTTAGAAAATGTTGACGTCAAAGTTTCTCCGACAAAACCATGAAAGTGATCAACCTAGTTAGTCTTAATTGAGACATTTGTTTGCATAAAACACGAAACTTTTTTGTGTTCACACTTAAAAAAAACCTAGAAGATTCCTATAAATGGTTTAAAACATGTCTCTCAATATCAAAATGCTAGAAACATTTCACCATGACATCCAAGTTTGTTACAAAACTCTTGGATCTAAAACCATTGATTCTATGGTAAAACCAACCTAATTTTGGTTGTTTAAGTTCCTAATAAACTCATCTAGAAGCTCTATATTATCTTATTAAAAAGGCTAAGGAATCAAAGGAGAAAAAAAGGAAAGGAATAGAGAAAAGGAGAAAAACTTTGGTTAGTTTTTAAAGAAAATCACTCCAACTCGAGATTCCAAGGTCTAAGTTTGTTATGCTAGGTTATGGAGATAAGAATAAAGGAAGTATTAGAAATCAATCTTTGTTTAAAGATTTCAAGCTTGGTAGATATATATCTATAAACTTTTAAAGTGGAGTCCATGGTCCCATTAGATTGATTTCTTTTATTTAAATACAATATTTTGAGTGTGTCGACATGTTAATAGTTATTTTAGTATATCATGTTCACATGTTTGCTTGATTTAGAAACTACCAAATATCACAAATTGTTAGGGTCTTTTCTACTTTGTAAATAATTGTTTAAGTATTTTATGTTCATATGGTTCTAAGTTCTTGAGTTTTGGTGTAGCCGTACATAATGTCAAAATTTAGATTTTAAAACTTATATTTCTTAAGCATGCTTTATGTTTTGAGTTGGTAATTTTAGGAATGAAGATTAAAGCATGTATTTATCTTATTTTGTTTTTATTAGCACATTTTGTTTCAATTATGTTTTTAAGGAATAATGTGGTTTGTTGAAATTGAGAAAAATTGGTTTGGAGGTTTAAGAGGTGTTTTATGGGTTTTGTAGTGTTTATTGTGTTTTATAGGATGTTCTGGGTTTGTGTTCTTCACATTCATCCGATAAACAGTGTCATGTATACTAGTTTTAGAGTTCATTTTGATTTAATTCAAGTTTCTCCATGTTTGTATATTATTATTAGTAAATAATCTAGAAATTTCAAACATTAATAAAACTATTTCTTTGGGTATAATAATCAGGTTTTGATTTTCAACTGAAACCTATATTGGGTCTTTTGAGTGATAATTGAGATAAACTACAACTTGATTCTTGATCTATATTGGATTATGCCCTAAACCTTGACTTTTATTGCTTGAAATATAATCTAGATTGGATTGCATATTGTTGGGAATGCATTTGAATATTCTTTATGCTCTTCACCATTGTTATGTTTGATATATTTTTCATAAGTTTTTTCAATTTTCATGTTTTCTTATTTTTAATCTGATATGGTTTTCTTTTGTTTTTTGGTTAGACTAGTTGGGGACAACTTGGTCTAGTGGACACATTCAAGTCAATCTGCTCGGGTCATCCTACTCAAGTCTACTCAATCAGATTTGGTTTAGGTGTCAAGACCTTGTTTGTTTATACATTATTTTGTTAAGTATTTTTTGGCTTAAGGGTGTGTTTGGCAAACACCTTTCAAGGTTGTTTTAGTAATTTTATTTCAAAAACTTTAGGTTTTAGCCAAACATGGCCTTATAAAAAAAACAAAATAATAATGATGATGATAAATAGTAAATATAAAAATATGTTGTTAGTGTCTTATATACAACCAAGTCTCTCAAAAAATAAAAAATCATATCTTGCTAAACAAACAAAATACATGGCATGTTTTACATACAAAATAAAATAAACATTTACACGCATTTTAAATTTGAATCATATCTTGCTAATCAATTTATTGAATTCATGAGGATTTGACCTATATTTTAATAACTCATAAATTATTTTAGTTCATGAGAATTAATGATAAATATTTTGGAATAAATATTAAACATACAAGTATGAGTAATCGACTAGGAAATTCTCAT
Organism: Salix dunnii; assembly: GCA_015731905.1. Lineage (NCBI taxonomy): Eukaryota > Viridiplantae > Streptophyta > Magnoliopsida > Malpighiales > Salicaceae > Salix > Salix dunnii. The sequence goes on from CM027674.1 coordinate 12,724,868, forward strand.
AATTATTCATAATATTCACAAATTCTTCTTAGGTGTATTTTTCACAAACGAGTTGTGGCAAGCTCATTTGTCTTCTAGGATAGGTGAACCTTATTAAGGCACCAACATAAATCCCTTCAAATAAAAATTAATCCCATGATAAACTCAAAATGTTAGATGCATTAATATAAATAAATCTTTACCATGAGTCATAAGTAGAATATCGGTTAAAAACTCATCAAAACCGTTAAACCATATTTACAACAACATAATACAGTTTATTTCAAGAAGGGTGTGCTAGGGGTTATGATATCTTTTTTAACCATAACTAGTTGCACGCCCCTAAATCTCTGATAAAATTCAAGTGAGGGTTTTCCTATTGATCTCAAATCAAACAACTAGGTGGCAAATCCATTAACCCACCCAATATTGGGTGCATCATGTGCTAAATTTCAAAAACATTTTTGAAAAATTCTGTAACATATTTTTTTTCTTTTTTTCAAATTCTTTTTTTAAATTTTCATATCATTTTAATGTGCTGATGATAATAAAAATTTAAAAAAATAAATAAAAATTATTTTGATATATTTTCAAGTGAAAAATACTTTAACAAACAATCGCTAACACAATAAAATTATCATAGTTGACAAACATTATAGATAAAATGATCTTATCAATAAACAATTATTCATTAGTTCACATCATAATAAATTCTAAATGTTTATTATGACAAACTTTATATAAGTTCAAATTACGTATGCTAATATTAAAAACTAAAATAGAACATTATATCACATTAAAAGTAAATATAATAAACAAATCAAAAGCATGCAAAAGAAATCATGTAAATAAAAGAGTAAAGATAAATAAAGGATATATTTAAGAAAGTGAATTATATAAGAGATAAAGTATAAAGTTTCAAATAACTTATAGAAGAAATTGCAATAAAGATAAATTATTAGAGAAAACTTGAGTAAACATTATATTAAAATTATGTATGCAAGGTAGGTGAAAGAATTACCATGAAATATGTTTCTTTAAATAAAAACTCTAAGACCTAATTCCCATGTTTCAAAATAGAAAAATAATTGAGCTAAAATCAGAACAAAACTAGAACATTATTAATCAGGATAATAACTCTTGGATTATCCTGTATAAGAAAACAAATAACCTATTATTCAAAGGATTTTACACTATTTAACTCTTAGTTCATTGCAAATTTTAACTCGACAATAATAGTCGTGCATCCTTTTTCATCAAAGTGACCCAAAAACAATATTTAGAGAATATGAAAATATTTGCTCGCACGCTATGCTGGGTTTTTATATATAATAAATTGATTCATTTTATACATGTTTTAATTGGTTATCTTAATATTAAATTAGTAAAATAGTAAGCTGCTGGGATAAGAAATTTTTTTTGCCTCGATTGAAAATATATAATTTCTTGTTTTGTATTTCAGTTTTTTTTTTTTTTGTTTTTTAGTTTAATTTTGATCCCTTGATTTTATCGATGATTCTATAATAGATTTTAATTTTTGACTTGTATTTATATATATATACTCTTACATTTGACTTTTAATTTTTATTGTTATTTATCTTTGTAAAAAATGCAGCTTAAGTTAAAAAACAAAGTAAGTTCAGCTTTGATGACGTGAAATGAGAGTGAAACTCTCTTTTATGCATGTATAATGAATCTTTTGTTAGTGCTTTGTTATCTTTGTGTTTTTTTCATCTGTTTTGTATATGTATAGCTTGATATAGTTTTTAGTTTAAAGTATTTTTTATTTCAAAAAATAACATCGACTAATGTATTATTTCAATTATTATTCTCATGGTTAGTATCATAATTGTTAAATTATCATAATTATTATAACTATCGATATAATCATTATTGTAGATAATTAATATTCTACTTGTTGGTGGTGATACCATTGCTACCACTATCATTATTGTTATAAAAAAATCAATTTATTTTTTTTTATTTTTTAAGATTTATTTTTTATATTATTATATTTTACGTGATATTAGAGCAGCCAAATTAAATTAATTTGATATTTTTTTTCAAAAAAATTAGTGTGTGTGTGTGTGTGTAGTAAACAAATATCAAAAGATATAATCATTCTCAATTTTTAAGAAAAAAACCCTTTAAAATAATCGTTATTATTATTTTAAATACATTATTCATAATAAAATAAATATATAAAAAAACCAAGTAATCAAAAGTTTTATAGGTTGATTATTTCGCGTAAATATATAGCATAATAAAGAAAATATGGGACCATTAACATTTTATTCACATGTTTAAAAATTTAGGTTTGGCTACAGCGAAACGCAAGATAAATGACTTGTTTTTTTTAATTGTAGATAATTTATCCCAATTTCTCTACCTATTTTTTCAATGTTTGGCTTCATATATTTTTTGTTTACGTGATATTAGATATGAAATATCATATATAAAAAATATCACAAAAGTAATTTTTCACAAAAACAACATTGACTAATGAATTATTTAGATTATTATTCTCATTGTTACTATTATGATTGTTAAATTGTCATAATTATTATAGCTTCAATTATGACCATTATTGAAAATAATTAATATTCTAATTATCAATGGCAATAATATTGTTGCCACTATCATTATTGTTATAAAACAAATTAAAATAATTATTTTTTAAGATTTATTCTTTATATTATTATATTTTATGTGATATTAGAACACTGGGATTATATTAATTTAATATTTTAAAAAAATATTTCATATATATATATATATATATTAAGGCATTATTATTAAACAAATATCAAAATATATAACTATTCTCAATTTTTTCAGAAACAAATATTTTTAAAATAATTGTTACCATATCTATAAACACATTATCCATAATAAAATGAATATTTAACAAAAAAAAAGCTAAATAATCAAAAGTTTTATAGAATGATTATTTTGCTCAGATATATAGCATTATAAAAAAATATAGGACTATTAAATTTTTTTTACATGTTAAAAAAATTTAGTTCTGGCTGCGTTAAAGTGCAAGGTAATTGCTTCGTATATTTTTTTCATTATAGATAATTTTGTCTAATTTTTCAACCCATTCTGTCTACTTATGGCTTCATTTATTTCTTGTATTTTATCTTTTATGAGGGTATATCCGTATTCAAATATTTTTAAAAAAAATATGCAAGGATCGAAACACCCCCGCAGGCAATTCTTTTGTTTTTTCGTATTGAAGGGTAAAGAGATTAATTTACTATGCACTTAAGAAGTTAAATTACCGTGACACCCCGCAGACAACTATTGGTTTCTATTTTATTAGAGTGTATTATAGTTATTTTACTGTGCATAAAAATATAAAAAATCAAAAATAGCCCTGATTGCAAGGCTAAAGTTGAGATGAACTAATGGGTAAAATAATAATTTTATTATTATAATCCATAGTAATCTGTATGTAGTGCTACAATAAATTTGAACAGTGAAACCACTATTTAATTTAGTGTATCTATAATAATAATAAAAAGAAGAATATGCATTAAGACAATAAAAATGAATTTATTTATTTATTTATTTTGATTTATGCCCATCACACCACCTTTGCTCTGATAAAATTTCACCTAAAGCCATAATACACACCCACTTATCAACCTTATCTTTAACTCTACCCCTCACCCTCTCTCCCTATAATTTATTATTTTTTCCCTCATTTACAAAAACCAAATCACAATCCCCTTTAATTTATCACACTTAATCCCTAATTCCTCGATTTTTTTTTGGGTTTGAGGGGATGGAATCGGAGGATGACATGATGGACGCAAACGACATCGAATCAATTGACAATGAATAAGCAAATAATAACAGTGAAAATCATTATTAATTAATCTAAAATGTGGCTTGAGAGATTTGAACTCTCGCATCCTGCATTTACCTATCAGCACACGCCTTAACCACTCAACCAAGCAACTTCTTCATTCACTTCTAGTATACAAATAATAATTGTATTATTATGTAATTTCACTATTCCAATCCACAGTATTCTGAGTCTAAATGAATAATGTAAAACACTGCTCAAAACCGTGATCTCTTTTAGCTTTTAGATAATAATGAATCTTGAACCAATATCTACTTTGGTATCTTGTATGAAGAGTTCATCCTTGATCGTTATCAAAGCTAGGTCGTAGACTCTTGTTATGTTTGTCTAAAATTCTACTTGATCCATATAAAAAATCTAAACTTCTCGTATTTTAGATTAAAGTATTTTTGTTTTGCAAAAACTCTCTACACTTTCTTTGTTAAAAAGAGAAAAGAAAATGTGAGTTTTGAGTTATTTTTTGTATAATTTTGTGTAACACCTTGAAATCTATTACTTTTCATGGTGGATTCCTCCTATCATCTTGTCCATATACCATATCTAAGTTGTCAAACCATATGAAATTCATATGTATTTGATTGTATTTGTTCTTTTATGTTTTTTGCTTTCTAATTGTTTAGACATTTTAGGGTTGTTTCCACTACAAATTGATATCAAGGTTTGCTTGGTTATCGATTGGTTTTTGAAATGGCATAAAAGTTTGATGTAGAGGAATTTAATGGTATAAATGACTTCAATATATGATATCTTAACTAAATGCATACATCATTAGTTCAATTATGTTTATTTAAGATGCTAAAAGGTGTAGATAGTCTCTCTAAGAGGATGAATTATGAGAAGAAAGAAGACCTCATGTAACATGTACATAATCATATTTGACTTTTTTAGTCTATTAGGATTTTGAGAGAGGTTAGTGGGGAGACTATAGTTGTTGTGTTGTGGAGAAAGTTGAAAACTCTTTACTAAATCCCTAACCAATTGATTATATCTAATTAAAGGATCATTAGTATACTTTATGGATGAAATAAAGTAATTTTAGATTAGCAAATGTTAAGGTTGAAGATTAGGTTTTTATTTTATTATGTTACTTACCTTGATCTTATGATTATTTTATTGATATTTTGTTGCACAGGAGGGATAATCTTAGTGTAAAATATGTCAAAGTTTTCTTAAATTCTAGGGAGTTGAGAAAACAAGTATTATAGTGTCATAATGATTATAATCTTCATCCTTCATTAGTTTTCTAAAATGATTTTTTATTTCAACTTCATCTATTATTATTTGACTGATTGAGAATTAAGTTTTTTTTGTTATAGAGTTATCTTAATCTTATATCTATGATCATAGATTAGCATGTTGATCGAGTTTTTTACTCAGTTTTTTTTTTATTTTTTAAAAAATATTTTCTCTAATTTTTTTCTTTTGACATTAGGTTGTTTGATAATAAGTTTTATTATTTTATTCAATTTTTCTTTTTACATAGTTACCCCATGTCATTACAAAGTCTCATATTTGACATGCTAACGTCGATAAACTCAAAGTTTTTTTTTATTATTTTGTCATGTTTTCTTCTATTTTTATTTAATGTGCAATTAACTAACTACGAAGAAATAAACTTTCTAAAGGCGACTTCTTTGACACTCATCAAGGGGAATGGTTTAAGTTTCTTTCAGCACCAAAAAAATAAAGTGCGAATCGAATCAAACAAGCTGTCCACATTACAGACAAGTACAAAATATGACAGAAATTGAAAGGCCACATCATCTAGCTTTTGTTGAGTCTTCTTTTCTCCTCTCTTTTTAACAGTAGCTTTTGCTAAACCAGTTGTCCACCCTTGACAGAAACCCATATTCATACCACTTTTGGTGCCGATAGGCAATAGTAGCCTCAATAATGTAGAGTATAGATCGAATAGAGTGACCTAGTAAAATAGTAGCCTCCATATTTTTTATGTAAAATATTTTCTCTAGATTATTATAGATGGGGAGCTAACAAAACATTTGCTACCATTAGAGAGACAGCTTTTATCAGAAGCCCGTTTGGTTGGAGTTCTTCCTCGTCCACAACTCATAATTAGAGATTTGAATGTCAAATGCTATGTATAGATATGAACCCAAGATGATATTTTGATTTACTCTATTGGAGTAAATGTTTTCCATAAGAACAATGTGTGCTTGCATGTGTTCATTTTACAGAGCATAGTGGACTCTCAAGGTACTTGAAAAAGCTTTGTGCTCAGTGCTGTCTGTTGTCTTTGCTTAAAAGCAATGGTCCTATTTCCCTTTAAAAGCCAACAAGATGGGTGTCTTTCACGTGCTCAAGTTTACAAACCATGTGATTCACTTCGTACATCATTTGTGACTTTTCTTTATTTGGTGAATGTATTTTATCGAGATTTTATTATGATAGCAATGTTGGTGTCATTAAAGCTTCGGTGCGACTCCTTAGTCATTTTATTTCTTTCTTCTTTCTTTTGTTTCTCTCTCCCCCAAATCTATTTCTTGTATTTTTTTTAAGAGAGAGTAAAGAGAAAAATAAATAAGAGGTGTTTCAAATATACTCAAGTTCTAATAACATTATTAGTAATATAAAAAAAATATTAATCAAATAAATTCAATAAGATAGAAAAAAATTATAAACGATAAACGAAGTGGATCACATGAGTTTTCTAAATGTATTTAATCTCGTTTATTTTTGGATTCTTTTTTTTTATAGTTGTTGAGTTTCATCTCATCAATATTTTTCAAACAAAACTAATGGTGTTGTCTAGAAAACTTTGGTGAGCCTTTGTATTCTTTCTTTATTTCTTTCATTTCTCTTTTTGTCCTTTGTATCTTCTCTCTCATCTCTTTTTATTTAATTTTAGTCCAGCAATTTTATAATCTGAAAAGGTATAAATGACACTTATTACTCTCGAATCAAAATAATATGCAACTCTTGAAAACATAATATCTTGCTAAATATTGTTTCCATTAAATTATTTTTTATATAAAAAAAATATTTATAGTTATCTAACACCAAGATATAAGATTTAACTCAAAATTATTTTCTGTATTGAATCTTGAAAAAAAAACTAGTAAGAATGTCTAGTTTCAATCTATAGTTATAGCTTTTGATGGGTCCACTTCATAAATATGATATGTTATTGAATTTTGAATGCCATGTGAACATTGAAACATTGATCATGACTATTTTGCCATGATTTTTAAGATTCATTGTAGTTTTAAGTGGTCTTAAGTGTTCAATTAAAAATGAGTGGATAATAATAATAATAATAATAATAATAATAATTGAATACGTATCTCAAATGAATAATTGTATTGAATGAAAAAAAAATGAGAAAACACATTTGTCTTAATAAATATTTAACTAGTTTTATGAAATTGAAAATTAAATTATCAAATTCAATTGAAAAAGGAGAATAAATTATTAAATTATTAATCATGAGTAATGAGACTAACAAAAAAAAAAAAATTTAGGAGTATAGAAAAAAATATATACTATTAAGAGATGGAAGGAAAATGATCTTCTGAAAACATCAATTACAGGTTTAATAGTTCAATTATTATAGCCATATTACTTTTGATGTCATTTAGTTTCTTTTGGTAATGGTTCTTGAAGTAAACTTGCTCTCCATCTTTCATTTATTTTTAAAGCCTAGTTTTGTGGATTTTAGTAGAGGAGCATATATTTTGAAGACCTGATATGCATATTTAAGAAGCCTATAAATTCCGTGAAAAGCTATAGTAGTACTAAAAACTTAGAATATGCTTTTTAAACCTTTAAACCAACCCTTGTCAGCTTTAATAAACCACATTACTTCTTACAAACAGAATTGAAATAAAATGGTCTAAATAGAAATAAAAATAAAACAAAATAAAACCATGCTTCTATATTATTAACTCAAAACACAAGGCATTCATAAACAACTTAATCTCTAAAATCTATATTTTTTTTTCCTTTCTTAAGGTTAAACACAGCTCAAGGACTTAGAAACATGCATAGATTAAATATAAAAAACTATTAACAATTAATTTTCATACTGGAGCGATTCTACGCTAAACAACTAGCATACCAAAACCAATATTCAAGCATTATCACCTTGAATTCAATTCAGAAAACAATAATCAATATGGCAAAAAAAAATGCTTCAATGCCAATGTTATCTTGTCTAAAATAATCACAAAATAAAATTCCCTTCCTCTCTTTTTAATCCCTTTTCCTTGCTTATTCCCTTTCTTTTTTATGGGCTAAACTAAAAGATTATATAAGTTCTTATTTAAAGTTATTGATTTTGAATTTAAATGGTTTTGTAACAACTTAGAGGTTAATGGGAGGGGCTTTTATCCTTTTAAATTTTGAGGAAATGGTTTAAAACCATTGACAAGGGCTCTATGGATATTTGTTTAAGTGTAAACACTACAGGGAGTTAGGTGATTTTGAGTAGATGAGTGTTCTAGTCAAGGCTAACTAGCTTAATCACTTTTATAGCTTTTATCAAAACAAATCTGATGTCATTATTATCGAAACCACTTGAACTCGATAAAAAGGGTGCATATCTTTTTATTGGATATATTTTTTTTTAACTTGGAAGTTTATAGCTTCATATTTACTTATTTAAAGTGTTAACCTGATCAACATATCACTTGAACAAGCAATGAAGGCCTATCAGAGATAAGATATTGCAACAATTAATGGAGAATATGGAGCATATGGTCTAAAGGTAATGGGGGTTGTAAAAAGGATCTTTCTAAGTTGAAAGGTGGGGTTTCAGCCTTAGAAATGGTTGAAAACATTCCATTCAACCACCTAAAGATGTTTACCCAATCAACTAAAATACAAAGAGAAAAGTGTACAATGTTGTGAAATGACTTCATTTTGATTAATCCATAAAATGTAGTTTTAATTTTATTTAGAATTTTTTAATCTTCAATCTAGTCCTTAACTTTCAAGTTTTGTTTAATTGTGTCATTTATTACTCTTAAACTCTTAATTGTATGCAATTTCACCCCTACTAAATTCAATTTTCAACCCTAGATGTTAGCACCTTTTCATTTCACTTCTTAGTTTTTTATTTATTCAATTAAACCCTTTATTGGTCAATAAACTCTAATTTTTTTTCTTAATTGGGCTCTTAATCTCATTGATTGTAGTCCTTGAAATCATGTGTCTTTTATGAATTGGTCATTGGTCTTTTATTTTTTTTCAATTTAATCCATAATTGTTCATTAGACTTTGAACTTTTATAATTAAATAATCAATTTCACCAATTTAGTTTCCCCAAGTCTAATTATGGTCCCTAAACCTTGATTTTATTTAATTAACACCTAGGATCTCCAAGAACCATCTTCTTTTGCAATTAGGTCTCAATTGAGGATTTTAAAATTATAATTAAGTCCTTAAAATCATAATTTGTATATCCTCACTATTTAAAAAAAGAAAAAACAAGTAGGTAACAAAAAAAGCAAGCTCATTAAAACATACAAACTAGATCTTTAAGTTAGAATCTTTTTAACTTCAATTAAAAAAAAAACATATTACATTGACGTTAAAAAGTTAAAACAAATATTATGAGGAAGAATATAAAAAATATAAGTGGTCTTCAATCACTCAAGGTTAAAAAAATTATATCTTATTCCCCATTATAATAAGCTAGATTTAATTCTAATTTAAATATAGGAAAAAAAACATTTTTTAAAAGACTTCTTTCTTAACGCATTTAACCCTTAAAATGTACACACGCATAAAAAATAGCTCTTTGCCTTTTAAAAAGTGATATATTTGATTATCTTTCAGAAAAGAACATGTAGTTTTATCCTCATAACAAAACTTATTTATTTCTTGTCCCTAAATATATATTTATTAAATAGAGAATTGTGCAATGTAAGGTAAAAAAAAATGATCTATAACTTGGCTTCTCTAATTCCCTCTAGGATAAACACATTTATACATTTCCCTTTTATAATATAGTAGATTTAGTTACCTTTATTTAGAGAATTCTAATTTAATTCCAGAACAAGCAAAGTGTTATCCTTTTCCTATTAAAAGACTTATTTTTTTTAACATATTTATTAAATATAGAAAATTAGCTCTCGTTTTGTAAAACAATAACATATGTGGTCCTTTTTTCTAAAAAAACAGTCTTGTTTAATTCTTAAAATAAACTTATCTAATTCTTACTCCTAAATATATACTATTAAACAAAAAGTTTTTATAAACTTTAGGCATAGAGATATGTCATGAAAATGATCATTAATTTAGCTTTCTCTAATTTATTAGATATGCTCTTATAATTCATTACAACAAAACCTGAATTAGTACATAACAACATGATATAAGCAATCTTTTATTATGGAATCAGTATCTTAACTACTTTACTAATCATTGATATTTTATGGATTTTTAAACAAATAAACAAACATTAGGAGGATGAATGCATTAAACACATGTGGCCTTCAACCTCTAAAGGTTAAAATTATTTTCTCTTTCCCATTTAAAATATAATAGATTTAGTCACTTTTAATAAGAGATGTCTAATTTAATCCCTAAAGAAGCAAATCATTTAATCATTTTCCCTTGAAAGTCTTCTTTCTTAAAATGCTTAACCCTTTAAATATATAAAATTCAATTTCTTTTCTAATAAAAAATTGATATATTTGAATCATGTCTTTAAAAATAAAAATTAAGTTTGATTCTTAAAGTAAAATTATTCATATTTTATCCCTAATAATATACTTATTAGACAAAAAAATATTGTCATGTTAAGACAAAAACATATTTCATGAAACTTATCTATAATTTGGCTTATCTAATTTCTTGAATCTGTTTCTATTACCTTTCATACTATAAAAAGTAAAACTTTAAATGAGCTTCAATATTTATATGAAAAAACAAAGCCCATTTATTATTTTTTAATTTAGTCCTATTTTTTCCATTTTTTTTTTTTTTGTAGTTTTGTTTGGTTTTTAATAGATTTTTGGATTGCTTTTGGATTTGTCAAATCAATTGGATCATATCATGCAATTTTTATATAGTTTAATTTTAAACTCAAGATAGGCAAGAAGTATAGTCGAAAAATTGTTTTTAACAATTTCATTTGTTTTTCAATTTTATTTGTAGATTTTTTTTACTAGTTGGTCAAGTTGCTCTGGGACCAACCAATTCAACTAGATCAAATCAAGGTAACTCACATACAATTTAATTTTAAACTTGGACTAGGAAATAAGTTGGGTTAAAAGGGTTTTTTCTATCAATTGTATTCTTAAACTTTTGTATTGGTCAATCAAGTTATATTTCAATTAGCTAAGTTGATTTGGGTCATGTCAAGATAATTTCTGCTTAGTTTAATATAAAACTTATGTTAGTCAAGGAGTCGAACTAGGAGGTTTAAAGGTTACCCATTAGGCTATGTTAAGTAAAAATATAGAATAGTTTTTAACCTAAATATTTTTTGTTGCATTAAAAGATTGATTAAACCTTCAATGTATTTTGGGCCTACAAACTAGTGATTGAATATAATCAAAGCCTTAATAATGCCTCTATAATTGTTTCTCTCTAATTTCTAATTTCTTGTACATGTTCCTATTATTTTTTTTAGGGGATATCTTGATAAACTATGAGAAAAAATGAAAAGCATAAGTCACCAAATAGTTCTATGGTAACTATAAATCCTAATTAGTTTTAAAAGTTATAAGTAAATGGTTAGATATATAATAGGGGAAATAGATATTACATTATTCATCATAGCTAAAATAAGTTTGATTGTCACTGGTGTTTTATGATAAATGTAATTATTATGTTATTGTCAAATTTGTCTAAACTAGTATACATGTGTTTTTTATTAGAGAGAAAAAAATATTAGAATCTATGACAACAATTTGAGACCCGAAACTAGCAACAAGACTCAATCCTATCTCTATTAGAATAAGGTTGTTTTACCTAACAAGATGGTGAATAAATGATAAATTAGATTTCAAGCCTATTTTCCTTGATTATGTCTAAATGGGCCCAAAGACCTCCACTCAAACTTATAGGACCTTGGTGGGATCATATTGACCCAACCCAAGTTCACTAATAATAATGAGGTAAAAACACTGGCAAAATTATAAACAAATATTTTCACATATTGATTTAAAAAATAATATAATTACAAATGCAAAACAACATTCATATTGTGGATGCAGATATTTATTAAAAATTATTTTTCACCTTGAAGGTGACTCTACTGGTATAATAATGGTTAATTGTATGATAGGAAAGTAATTAAAATGGGACATTGCAACTCACATGTCAAATTCACATTATATATATATATATATATATATATATATATCTTAACTAAAATATAAATCGTGTGGTTGTTTTACTGTGGATTACACTGTAGCCTCTAAAGTGTTCCATTATGGATGGTGACAGTGTGCTGATAATTGTGCCCTTAATGAGTTCGGGCATGATATTGTTGGGTGAGGGCTTTGTTGGTTTTTTTTTTTTCTTCTTTTTCTTTCAGCGTGATGGTGTGGGTTTTAGGTTGCTTTGAAAGTTCAAGAGGCAGGGAAGCATGGATGGGTTGAGGAGTTTTTTTTCTGTTACAGGTTACAGTTCATGACGACAAAAACAGAGGAGAAAAAAATGAGAGGAAGAGTCAAAATGCAGAAACCTGAAGCTTGAGCTTACCACAGCACTGTCCCAAGAAAAGACAAGACCATAGGCTTCATCTGTTTTCATGGCATAGCGTACCCGATGAAGGAAACCTTCTTGCAGTCTATCATTAAAAAAATCTTATTTCCAATACCATAAACAAGTACATCCCATTAAGAAATAACCCGAGGTTTTATTGCTTAAGAAATTGTAATATAAATTTTAACAAAGATTAAGAGATAAATTAAGGGAAAATATTGCATACCACATCAACCTTTAAAAGCCCATCCTGTCTAAATGTCTCAAAACATTCTCCATACTCAGCTCCAATTGCCTATTACACAAAGCAAAAGAGGAGAGGAAACTTTACTTATTTTTTAAAATTGAAAAGAAATAGGAGTGCCTCTTGCGCAAAGAGCTTTAAAGGAGTAACGGGAAGCCCATTGTTATTATCGACCCTGCAAGCATTCATGATCATCAAATGATGATTTGGCTTTAACTTCTGCAGATAACAAGGGCATGAGTTGGTTAGCTATAATATATATATATATATATATATATATATATATATATAAACTCAAAAAGAAACGAGAGGAAGAGTTGCGAAGGAGAAACCGAAAGCTTGAGCTTAGAGTGGGAAAGGAGAGAGTGAGGAAGATCAGAAGAGGAGGGTGAAGATGATTAAAGGCTTTTAAAAAGGCTAACAGCATTTCATTTGAGGAGCCAATGTTTAGTCGCATCGGGTGAGTTGATTATTGGGCTCGAGGCTCAAATCTGTTTGTGCTGTGTTGTGCCTTCCAGTGAATCATGTGTTATTCAAATTATAATAAATAAATAAATACAAATTTAAAACTAATTATGCATGTTAACTTTTATTTTAATTTTTTTGGTTTGTTTTTAGTTTTTTTAATTATTTTGATTTGTAATTTTTTTTTTCAATTTTATACTTCAATTAAAATTGATCATAATTTATACGTTTTATTTTGATCCTTATTCTTTTAAAAAAATTTATACAATTACAATATAATTTATTTTTTTAAAATCCTTTTATTTTTTTTCGATCTCAAGGTTTTGATTTAATGTAGTTTTATTCTTTAATTGGAATTAATTATATATTTTGTATTTTATTTCGGCTCTTATTCCTTTAATTTTTTATTTAATATTAATTTATTTGGTTTTTTTATCCTTTTTTAACAATGTTTATTTTTGTTCGTATTTTTGCATCCATACTTTTAGTTTTTGTTTTTAATTTTTTTTGTTATAATTTTATTTTTATTTAATTCAGTTTTGAAATTTTAATTTATATTGATGATTGTTTTAAAATTAATATTTCTTCTTGTTTCTCTTTGTTCTTTTTTTTAGTGTTTTCTGTTATTTATATCTGTTTTTTAGATCAAATAAAAATTTTTTATTCTCATAATATTTATTTTAGTTTTTTCTTTTTTTTTGCTGTTGTTTTTGTTTGCTCTTTTGTTTAAGTTTTTTATTTTATTTTTCAAGATAATGTTATGGTTTTAATAATAATGATAATTTTAGTGATTGTTTTTATTATTATTTTCTTGATTGCTTTTTTGTAAAAATAATTTTTTTATTCTTGGGGACCATTTAATGATTCTAATTATTTAGAAAGTAATAGTAATAATAATTTAGTTATTATAGTCATAATGATGATGGTAACGTAACAATGAAATTTTAATGATATTTTTTTTCTTTTTATAGGTAGAAAATCAATTATTTATTTTTGTTGTTTAGTTATCGTAGATGTTTTAACAATTTATTTTTTATTATTGTATTTAATTTAAATTAGATTATTAAATGAACTAATTCTAATACAGTGAATTCAATAATCAGGTATTCGAATATTCTTACTTTTTTAATGACGATGATGATTTTATACCAGTAATTTTGTTGAACAGATAAATTTCTATTGATTTAAAATTTATATATTTTATTAGAAACTTGCGCTCCACATAAATTCTACACAAATTTATATTTTTGCTCATATTTATTGTATAATAAAAAAAATCTTACACTCTTAATATTTTTTTTACGTTAAAAAAAATATTGTTCCAGCCACGGTGAAGCGTGTGTGTGTGTGTATTGTGTGTGTGGAAATATTTGTATAATATTTTATTTTAAAAAAAATTATATTTAATATTTAATGTACTTACACAAGAAAATCTAAACCACACCAAATCCTTTAAATACGGAAATCAAACACCTTCGTATATTTGATTATCAACAAATAATTAAAATATAAGATCACATTAAATATTATACAAAAACATATATATGGATTTGAGAATGACCTCCTAAAGCTGCTGGAATCAACTAGAATTGGACCAAAACTGCTTAAAAAATAAAGGCCGCAGCAGTGGCGTGTGAGTAACATGCGTGGATATACTGTCAGGGTTGTTGTTGTTCTATGTGCCGATAAAAGGTTGATAAGGTTTTATCTGTGGATAAGGTGATCGGTTAACTAATTATATCATATAAAAATTTAAATTGTTGTTAAGTGAAATACTATAATATAATTTATATTATTTTATAATATATATCTCAAATAAAAGTTATTTAGGTTTAAAACTTGTACAGGCTTATATCTCATTGTGTTTGATTTTTCATCAAATAAAATTAGGGTAATGAAATTTGAACTCATAACTATTAGATCAATAAGGATCTGATACTATGTTAAGGAATTATCTCATATAAAAACTTAAGTTATTAGATGAGGTTTCAGAATATAATTTATATTATTCTTTTAACACACTTCACAAGTGAAAGTTCTTTGAGTTTGAAACTTGCACAAGCCCACATTCCATTATACTTAATTTTTAATAAATATAATGAAACTAGTGAAATTTCAACTCGTGACCGTTAGGTCAACAAAACTCTGATATCATGTTAAAAAATTATTTTATTTAAATATTTAAATTATTAAATGAGATTTTAGAATATAATTTATATTATTTAACGACACTTTGTTCTAACACTTATATGATAATGGTGAGCCTCATTGCCATTTATAGGAAATGACTGGGTCACTTGAAGATCTGGTTTGCATCTCTTCATCTTGGTTGATGCGTTGAGAAAAAGGAATGTTGTGGTTGTTGGTTTTGTCATGAAAAAAAAAACGACATACTAATTGATGATTGATAGTTGAAAATAGAGATTGTCGTTAGCTATTTTTTTTATTATTATTAATATGGATATTAAGGATAATTTATATTTATCTTGATTAATTTTATAATTTTTAAAATTAATAATTATATAAATTTTAAGTAATTATAGTATTAATAATCAAATAACTTGGGAAAAAAAAACTGAGGTAGCTACTTTCATACTGGGTGTGGTGGTTATGATGCTGGTGGTTGAAGATTGCTAATAGTGAGGAGGAGGATTGTAATCGGAGGCTAACCAATTGGAGAATGATGAAATACAGAGAGTGGATAGGGTTTGGCTTTTTTATTCATTTTCGGGACAACAAACTTGTATTCTAAGGTATTGATATCATATTAAAAGCACCAATTTTTCATTAAAAAAAAAAAAGGTATCATATATTACTTTTTTACAAAATAAAAATAAAATAAAATAAATGGTGTATATGAATTTTTCATATTAAAATTAAAAATACATATTTGCATACACTTTGAATTTAATAATCAGTTTATTTTATTGATGAGAATTTGGAATGTATTTCAAAAAATTAAATAAAAAAATATTTTTTATTTCCTTCTATATCTTGGATTATTAACTTATATTTAAAAACAAATTCCCAATTTTAAATAAAAGAGGTGCACACATATATTCTGTTTTACATCTTTTTTAGAAAAATCTTTTTTCTTTAATATATGAGATTATAATATCTTTAAATCATTACCTCAGCTACTTTAACTAATTAATTATGTTTTTTTTTTCTAGTCATCATTATTGACGCCAGCCCAAAAAAAAAAAAAAAAAAACAATTACGGCATACACTTGTTAGCAATCCAGATTGGTTCTGGTTCATGAATTGATGCAAGACCTCGTTTACAGATTGGACCAGATGTTCAGATGAATTCAAAACGGTATCGCTTTAAAAAAACTTAAATCAAAATAATATTATTTCATAAAAAAAATATATATATGAACTGGGTTTTGATATGACTTGCCATGGACCCTGGGAATAACTTGTATCTGGTTTGATTTAAAACTTGATACACTCGGAGAGGTAGTTGATGCCTACGATTTATAATTATTTTCTTTAAGAAAGTAGGAGGCAGAAAGGTAATATAACTAAACTAGACCAGTAGGAGGCACAAAGCTCTAACCTAGGGGGAGCTCGACTACGTTTTAGGCCCAACATGAAGAGATCCCATAGGCTACGGTATTGAACAAAAACATGTTAAAAAAACGAAGAATTTAAACTAATTTTTTATATTCTATTTCGAAAATATTTTTAAAAAAATATTTTTTTATTTTAAATTAACTAAATTTAGTATTTTAAAATTATTTTTATATGTTGATATCAAAAATAATTTTTAAAAAATAAATAAATAATTATTTTAATATATCTCTAAAAAAGAACATGATCTGACCTTAATTTTGCAAAGATTAGAAAAGTAAAGAGACAATTATGAATTTCAAACACTTCACCAAACTAAGAAGTCAATTAAGGACTTATTTGAATAAGAAACTCAAAATTCAATGTTATGTTGGTCAAAATCATATAATTCTAGAACCACCGATGAATTTGCAACAAATGATTAAATTTAAAAGTTTAAATTGACTCAATTAGGGACTCAGAAGAGATGTGATTTAGAGAAAATTTGATTAAAATTTAAAAACAAAATCAAAAGTCAAGGACTATAATGGAAAGGACAAAGTATTTCAAAGATCAATTGACTATTTATATAACTTCATTTTTTGTCCCTTTTGTTTCATTTTAATCGATTCAGTGCAATTAATTTCATTTAAATCCAATTTAATTGAATTAATTCATATTTTATTCCAATTATTTCCAATTCAATCAATTTAGCCCGATTTAATCCAATGATTTTGTGAAATGAATTTGATTTAGACCCTGATTAATTCATCATTCAACTTCCCTAATGGTCCAAAATCCCAATTTATTGTGCTTAATTAATTTTCTAGCCGAATTGATTGTCAATAAATTAAACCAAATTGATTTCTTCCAAATTAATTCCTAAAATCTTGCCTTCAAACTATTTATTCACTTAAATTCCTAAAAGATTGCCTTCAATTAAAAAATCCCAAAACCTAAGCTCCCTCTCTATTTTAAATAAACAAACTAAAACCAACAAAGGGGGGAACTCATTCATCGTGAGAATGTCCATCTCCTTCACCTAAAAACCCATCTCACTTAACACACAATTGCCCAAGTTTTCTAGTTTTGTTATGCCAACCCCAACAAAATACTCTTAAAAGCAAAAGTTTTAAATATAGAGTTTAAGGATTTTTGGGTCTTTTCACAATATTTTTTTTGTTATTATTAAGTCACCTTAAAAGTGATTTAATATTTGTAAAAAGAAAAAAAGAAAAAAGGTGAGGCATGTGAGGCATCTCACCACATCCAAGAATATTCTCCCGTCGTGTATTTGAAAACGTCACCGTGTTTATTTTCTATTGAAGTGGTGTGTGTCAACGATGGTGGTTTGGTTTCTTGCCAGTATAGCTTCTTCTTTTTCTTTTCTCCCCTGGAATGTATAATTTGGTCCTCTTTGTTGGTATTTCAACTCCAGCCCCTATTATCTTGATTTCTAATTTATTTATTTTTTGTCTTTTATTAAAAAAAAAATTATTTCATTCATCAACTCTAATATGACATATATTGTTTTTTCTATGTTGGTTTTTATTCTTTTGATTTTGATTTTTTTTTCTTGATTCTTTTGTGAAAGTTTTATTTGTTTTCAATTTAATCCTTCTATCTAAATTAATGGTATCATGTTTTCCAATTTAGTCCTCATTGTTTTGACTTTTAATCTTTTTTTTCTTGGTTTTTTTGGAAAATTTTATTTATTTTTATTTTCATCCTTCAAGCCAAATTTATGGTTATTATTATTTACAAATTTGATCCGTGTTCTTGTTAATTATTTTTATCCATTTTGCTAAAGTGTTTGTATTTTCAATTTCACCATTCAATAAATAAATTATTTGATTTTTAATGACAATCGTGATTCTCAATTTTTTTTAATGTTTTTTTATCCTTTTGCTAAATTATTTTTTTTTTCAATTTCACCCTTCAATCCAATATACAATTTATTTTGTATTTCAACTTTGTTGTTATTCTTTTAATTGTTATTTTTTGAATTCTTTTGCATAATTAAATTATTTTTTTTTAAGAATTAAATTTCATAATCTTTTCAGATAGAATGCTTCAAGCCTAATGACTCATTGTCAAGAATTTTAGAAGTTATGTTTTATATTTATTTAAAAAAAGTGTTATAGTTCTGTTTATGTATTTATTTATTTATTATGTTACTTTAATATCTAATTTAAATAAAGAGTTTGGCATGATACTTGGGCTAACTCAACCTTGATTACTATGATTGTAATTTTGTAGAAAGCTAGTATTTTTATGTTATTTTCTCAACAGATTTCATTCTTTCATACTATGAATTGAATTACATTGCATCTCTTTTTAAAAAAAAATATCCAGGTTATTCTTGTCACATCTTTTACGTGTTTTCTTTCAAAATAAAATAAAATCCTGGTCAAATCTTTGACCCAAACTATATTCTTTTTATTTTTTAATAAAAGTACATCAAAATCAAAATTATTGAAAAACACAAAAAGAAAATTAATGTAATTTCCAAACAAACAAGCCCAAATGCAATTAAAAACTCACTTCCAAACAAGTACTTTTACAGTGAAACAGTGAAGTGACTTCATTATCTTCATGTTTATAGACATTTTTACCCCTTATGTATGCATACACTTTGGATAACAAAATTAAATAGAAGTTATGACCCATCTAAAAATAAAATCCTTTTGCATGTGGTTTTGACAGAGAACTTTATTTTCATGTTTATAGCCCCCCCGGGGGCTGAAACCACTATACAAAGGTGGGCGTGCCAGTAAAGGCTGAAACCACTTTACAAAGGCACGCACCGCTACTACGCGTGCGTCAATGTGTAACCATGAGTGTGCACATCTTTTGTTTTTCGAGCAAAAGAAAAGTGTCAAAAGCTGGAGCAAAGAGCACGTACAAAACATTTTCTTAAGAAGAATATACTAAAGCCCTATGGAGTTCACATCAACAATATTCGCATTGTCAACAAGAAACAAGTACCAAAGGTTACAAGTGGAAAAAAAATAAAAGGAAGGATGGGATCATGCATCCTGTTTCGTGGTACCAGTCATCATTTTTACACAATTAACATTTTGCAGGCAGAAAAGATGTACTCAGCCTCCATTATCCGCGAAACCCTCAAGCAAAAGGGCCCCATCAAGATGCCACCCGTCAAATAATCACAAAAGAAGGAAATTCTAAGATGTATGGTGATGATCCACTACTTTCTTTGCAGAGATAAATTAAACATAGGTCGTGTATAGGTTACTCACTCCCCAAGTTTAGTGAGCCATCCTTCATGAGCTTCATGCTTAGACTGTTAAATCTCCCTCTAGAGTAATGACGGGAAGCTTTCCTCCAATCTGTTCCAGTTTTCATCATAGCAACAAATTCATCATAGCTGATTCTTCCATCCTGCAATCACAAGACATTATTGATGTCAGACTGAAATCTTCTGAAACAAAAGTGGCATGTAAAGTTAAATATAATATTAGCCCTCCACCTTGTCAGTGTCTACTTCTTGGAAGATGTCATTTGCCACATCTGTACAGTCATCTGCTCCATCTTCCATCAAGGCATCCCGGAGCTCATCTGGTTCAATGTAACCATTTCCATCCTTGTCGAAGTAGGAGAACGCCTTGTGAATATGCTCATCATTGGCCATCCTTTGGAGATGAAGGGAAACGGCAACAAACTCCCCATAGTCTAGTTTACCCTTCTCATTAGTATCTACCTGTTGGCAAACAAGCAATCCATTCACATCCAAAAGAAACTAATACAAAACTAGATATAAAACTTCCTTGACAACTGTTTGCTCATCAGAAGGATAGACGATGGACGAGCAAGGAAGAATGGGCTTGGTACATATGAGATGCTCAACTCATATCTTTAGGCGGATCCATATCCACTAAACAATACATGAATTCAATCCTTACATTGATTCCGACATTATTCAACTCATCCAAACAGAAGGATAGAGGGAGAAAAGCCAGGAAGTAGATGGGTTTTCTTCTATGATAGCCGTCATCTAAATTTCTGTAACCTGTCCATCAAACTAACTAAGAAATGAGGGGAGGGGGAGGGTGTTTTTCATCCTTTCTCATCTTCATCTATTCTTACTCTATTTTCTGTGCTCCCAAACATTTACAATGTTAATGCATTATGATACTGCCTCTATGAAGATTAAACTTTTGAAGGAACAAACAATATCATGCATCCGTGTGCAGCATGTGAAAACTCTTGTATTCTCCAACGAACCACATGTAAACTCATATTCTTGATTAATCAGATATGCTCCACTTTCAACCTTGACCTTTAAAATGTTCTGATAAAACCTCGAAAACTTTCACATCTGTTTTGATGTCACCTTTGTTAGTTTTTTTTTCGTATTCAGCTAAGAGAAAGCAAGATGTTGAAGGGTGTTAATTTTCTTTCATCTGGCTTCTTATCCTTCCACATTAAATACTGGAACTTTTTAATTGGAAAGTGAAAAATGATTTAAAAAAAAAAAAAACAGAAAGGGGATCTGTCAAACAACTACCTTCCCCACCCCCCTTGCAGAACATATCTGTGCCCACTTGTATAGGTAATTGATAGTCAAACTCTGAACCACACCTTTATCACTACCAAACCCCATGAGACAGTCTGAAATCAAGGCAAAACAAGCCTCAGTCACTAACCAATCTCTCAACTCCTAAGGAACCAATCCAGCAAAAGAATCTCTTCAACCCATTCACCACAACTCAGCCTGATGAAAAGATACGAAACTGACACCAACTACAATAACTGACTTGGAAACAGCATATCACAGAGGGAATAGATGTAGCAAGGAAAGGTGGAGACAGTGTTAAGAAAAAACCAAGGGAGTGATGGAGTTCAAAAGTACATTATTGAGAGGATGTGCGCATAAGTTGAGATCAAATATGCAGTGCCATGGTATCATGGAAGAGATCACATTAGTGGATTCAAAGGATGCAGACAGCTGTATATAATTCTAATTTGAAAAGACTCAGAAGTTGCACATACACAAACCAAGTTTAAAGGCGGATTAAAGTAAACGATTTGGATTTTTGCCTTACTTTTTGTTGAAAAACATTTCAAGCATTGGATTGTTTATTGAAAATAAGGGGGGGTATTATCATTATTATGGGGTCTTACAGCTGAGGAGGATTAAGAAAGGTCAAACATCAAAACACTTGTTAGAATAAGAGGTTTCGACAGCAACTTTTAGAGTGAAGCTAAATCTGCTCTAAGCAGTGGGCTATCCCTGTGTAATTAAGCCAGCTATCCCTGTGTAATTAAGCCAGCTATTTTCCTTGCAGTAATTATGGAACATCATAGTTTTTACTACCTAAGGACCATTAAGTTCCAAGAGTGAGAATTCTATGCATAAGCTTGGAATGCTGGTACAAATGTAGTTTTTGTCAAGTAGCAACAGCTTCCCTTTTTATTTCTTTTGGGACCCCCTCGTCTTCATGCTAGAACCAAAACCTTCATTCTTCCAAATCAAGCAGCAATCCAGTTTATTAAACTTAAATAGTCTTTCGTCAATGCAATAATTGAAGAATTATCATCTGTCATCCCATTTCCAGATTTTCCTCAAAGATGCAGATTATTTGTTTCAGGAAATACAGCTGGAACAGGTAAGGGGATAAACCACCTACACAAAAGATTAGAACTAAAATTGTCTCTGGGACTACTGATCATGCTAATGTGTGACAAGTTAAGTAGCTGATCATAAAACTTCACTTGATGTAGCCTCATGATGGGTGCAATACCAATGCCTCTAGCATACTCTAGCAAAACACCGTCATCAGTGTCAAAAGCGTGACACTCACTTAATAGAAAAAAATAATTAAGGATAAAAAAAGAAGGAATTCTCATGTATTCATCGCAATTGTGCTACCGGTGCTGTTGTTGAAGGTGAAAATACTACAGATACTGTATGATGAAACTTGAAAATGAGAAGCATAAATTATACTCACAGCTTCAACAAGCATTTGAACTTCAGACTCTGCAAGCTGGGAACCAAAATTTCGAAGTCCAGTTTTCAATTCTTCAATTGAAACAATACCATCATTATCGGTGTCCATCTTCTTGAACATTTCTTTGATGTCTTCAACTTCTTCAATGGATAAGAAATCGGCAATAACCTAGTAAAAATACCAATCTATTTATTTCTGGATGGGAAAAAAAATATCCGATGAAAATACGAAGAATTTAGAGGAACAATAAACTAACCCTAAGGGCTTTTCTTTTGAATCTGTTCATCATTGAAAACTGCTTGAGTCTTGACTTGACAACATCACCAAGAGGAACATTTGGAGCTTTCTTAGCATTTTGGAGCCAAGGATGCTCTGCAAGTAGAATCATAAACATTAGGTGAAAACTAATAATAATAAATATAAAGCACAAACTAATAATACTAATATCAGGATACATGCATGCCATTAGACCAAAACCAGAAACTGGATAATCATAGTTTGTTTCTAGACAGCAGGTTGCTGAAGTGGAGTGATAACTAGAGATATGCTAAAACTTGTAGGCTTGATTGTAGCTATTATGTAACATATATTACAACTAGAAAAGTGATCATGAAGTTCTGAATCAAGATATTATAATATAACCCATTATATCTTACATGTAATGCATAGTTCTTCAAACTAGGATGCATCGTCACATCCATAAAGCAACATAGCACCTTTAACATATTCATCTATAAGGTGTTGGTTTTTTGTCCATTTAACAAGATAACTTTTGAGATAAGAGAGTTTTTAAACTGGGGTTGAACTATAACTTTATTATTTTGCCTACAAACCAAAAGATGTCCTGTGAATAAGTTGTGAGGGCTGTAGACAGGGTGAACTGCATTTTCTTCAATACCTTAGGTCCTTATACCTCTTATTGGAATCCAACTAGATGTTCTTCAGTGGACTTGAGGCCTGTTTGGAAATGTGGTAGAAGTTGCATTTAAAACGCTTTTAGCTTGGAAATATATTAAAATAATATTTTTTATTTTTAAAAAATTCATTTTTCACAGTACATCAAAACAATCAAAAAAAAAATTTTGAAGCTAAAAAAATAAAAGATTTTCAAAAGCATGGTTGAACTGCAATGCCAAACATGGCCTTATTCTATTGTGTTTCTGCCACAATTCTAGGAATATTCACAGATGTAATGAATCTTGATAAACATGTAGAATCTTAATTAAAAAAACAAATCTAGGGGGCAAAATTGTAGCAAAGACAGATGGGATTTGCAATCCTCATGCCGTAACACACACACCCAAAGAAATAAATAGTATAAATGATTCTAGCATGGTGAAACAAAAAACATGTTCATATCCTGAGGTGTTTTGCTAAATAGTATAATATATAAAATACCTATCACTTGTCTTGCAGTTAGTCGAAGCTTGGGATCTGGCTCCAACATTTGCCTCACCAGACTCTTAGCACTTTCCGAAATATTTGGCCATGGATCCCTTTTGAAATCTATAATCCCACGAAGAATGGCTTGTGCGACTCCTTGCTCAGACTCTGTTTAGAAGCATTTAGAATGAGGTTCAAGCTTAAATGAAAACAAACTCACCTTTCAAGAATAGCAGAACAACAAATGAAAAAAGGAAAGCAATGGTAAAATAACAGAAAGAAGAAAGAAATGCTGTTTGCATGCACTGAGGACATCATACAATGATGGAGAGGAGACGCTTTGAACATGCTGCAGCCTCCCTCACCCCGACAACCAAAATAACACATACACAGAGAGTAATGACAAGAGAGGGGCGGGAACCGAGAGTATAATTACCAGCCCAAAATGGAGGAACACCGCACAACAAGATGTAGAGAATGACCCCTGCACTCCATATATCAATTTCTGGTCCATAGTTTCGCTTGAGCACTTCTGGAGCCATATAATAAGGACTTCCAACAATTTCAGAGAACCTCTCACCTAGCAGTATTTAAAAATTAGGAAGCATAAAACACCAGCATGATATAGTAATTAGATATATAAATAATCAAAATCGATGAAACTATAAATGATCTACAGCCAGCATGTGACAATTTATTAAAATAGCAGCTTTCTTCCTGAGAGCAACAAAAATATCCATGACAATCATGTGCAAACATCAAGATCAAACCTAAAGCCTAACCATGACTAAACACAGTAAACATCATACATGAGAACTCTAAAATAAATCGGTGCTTGAACAAAATAACATCCCAATCTTCTTATTAGAGCAACCATTATAGTGTCTTCAAAAAGGGCATGAAAAACATTAGCACAGGTCAGACTTCTGATGCTAAATGTAGACTATAAAGCATGATACTCCAATAATCTTATCACTCTAGTACCCAAGATTTCATCATTTCCACTGAAACTAAATCACCCCGGAAAGTAGGAACAAACTACATAGATTTTTCCCTTTTTGTGCCCCCATAGTCTTGTTTCAATTCACAGCACCTTCTTCCTAACAATTATATAGGTGCATTGCTTAATAATCTATCCAAAACCCCTGCCACTTCATTTTATAATCATCAACTGATCATAAATTAATTCCGCACCTGGCTTAAAGAAAATAGACAATCCAAAATCAATAGCTTTCAAAGGCGAATTTTCTTTCTTATTAGCAAACAAAAAATTCTCCGGCTTCAAATCCCTATGAATCACACCATGTTTATGACACAACTGAACAACTTCCACAATCGTCCTGGTAACTGCCGCAGCCGCTCTTTCAGTATAATGACCTCTAGCAACAATCCTATCAAACAACTCCCCTCCTTCACACAACTCCATAACCAAATGCACCGCATTATCATCCTCACAGGCTTCTTTCAAGCTCACAATACTGGAATTCTTCGGCAAATGCTTCATAATCGCTACTTCGCGTCTAACATCTTCAATATCCACAGCCGTCCTCAACTTCCTCTTCGAAATACTCTTACACGCAAGTAACTCTCTTGAGTCTCTCTCTATACACAGATACGTTACGCCAAATTCTCCCCGACCTAGCTCACGATCTACCAAATACCGCTCCTCTATATTCTCCTTTGGGACGCCGGTGAGGACTCTGATTGGTTGCGGTGTCTTTTTAGCTGTGCTGTCTTTCTTTCCGTGATCGTGACCGGAGAAGCTCGATTTCACATCCTCTCTAGCTACGGCGGCCGGAGATCTGCAACAGTTCCCCATTTACAGCAATTTATCCAGATCTTGTGAAAGAAAGTGTGACTTAGGGTTTCACTTTTTCTACATTATAGAAAGCGAAACCCTGGAGAGAGAAAGCTGAAGCAAAGTTAGAGAGAAAAGGAGGAGAGGGACTGATGTTAGTGAGTTAGAGGAGTGTAGTGTGGCTTTTTCTGGTAGAGTTTTTTAGTCTTTCGAGAGAATTTTATTTATTTATTTTATTAAGAGATAGAGTAATATTTCTTTTTTGAATCGGAGACTTTGGTTCTGTGATTTTTGTCGGTTAAACGGGTCGGAACGGGACGGTGGAGAGGGGAGCGGGGGGGGGGGGGATGGGTGAGTAGCTTGGAATCTTTGGATTCGGCACAATATTTGCTTTAAAGTCCTTCAAGTTCTGTATATTTTTGTTGTCTTTACTCTTTTTTAAGTAAACTATACTTTTGTCATTGTAATTTAGAAAATGTTGACGTTATACTGTAATTTTTAAAGTGTTTTAATTTTACCCATAGTCTAATGAAATCAATTGTTAATTTATTTATTTTTTGTGTGTTTATTTTGGCTTTTTAAGAACAATCTAAGTAATTCCTGATCCTATTGTTGAGATATTATTACAATTTAGTGTCTGTTTGGCTAAGCAGCGGGACTGCTGTTTGGCCAAAATTTGAAGAAAAAATAAATCATTTTAAATGAAAATAATTTTGGAGTTTTTAGATCATTTTGATGTACTGATGTCAAAAATAATTTTTAAAAAATAAAAAAATATCATTTTGATGTATTTCTAAACAAAAAATACTTTAAAAAACAACTGCAATCACACTCTCAAACATCCCCTTAATCGATTTGGGTGACCCATGAATTCTAGGAACCACAGGGATCATGTTGAAAATTTAGATTATAAATGTAGAAGTGAGCCAGGAAAGAAAAAAAAACGTATAGCCTTCATTTTAATTGCTATTTAAAAAGTGTTCTTATTTCCTTCTTAAATATGTGTTGATGTAAGTTTGATTAATAAATATGTTTCTAGACACTGCACGTAAATTTGTGTGTGTGTGTGTAAAATGAAAAATGATGAAATTATTAGCTTTTTATAAATAAAAAAATAACTCATGTCAAATCGATTTTTTTTTCATTTAATATCCTTAAATTTTTTTATAAAATTTCTTTTTAAAAATATGAATTATTTAAGGGTTTTTAAATAAATATTTATAATAATTTAAGAGTAAGTTTACCATAAAAATTTCTAATTCGGACAAAACAGAACTAGAAACTAATGATACCCACCTTTAATTATTGCAATGTTATCCGTCTAATTAAATAGATGATGAACGGTAAAGCTAACAAACCCATTTGTTTTGATGAGTTAAATAGTTTATACATTTAAAATATGTCTTTGTATAACTCACTCAATATCATTTATTTATCGATAAATAAAATTCATAACTAATTATAATTTATTTTATTATATTTGATCAGCTTAACATGGATTAATTTTCATTTAATTCCCTTGAAACAATTTATCCAAATTTACACTTTTTAATTAAACTCATTAATCACCTTAATTAAGTTTTTGTAATCAAACATGATTGAATTCTAAAAACTATCCCTGGAGCCCGTGATATGATGACAAAAAATTTGTGATCTATATAGCAAGTTTTGAGTTCAAATCAGGACATGCATTTCTTATACGAGTCTAGAATAGCCGGGATTTTACTCGCTCACCCAAGCATACAAAATATATTTTTTGAAGCGTAGGGTTTCCTCGCATCCAAAAAAATATCTAAAAAATATGATAAAATTAATAGATGATTTATTTTATATCCTAGACTTGTCTCAAACACGAGCCAAGTTGGTTAATAAGAAGTCAGCCCACTTAAATGATGCTTGGCTAGAACAAAGCTCTGAGTCTAATGATAAGGGATGCAAAAGCAAAGAGATGTCAATTATGTGGGTAATTAGCACATAAATGGCTATCTAGGGATCGTGTGAAATTTAATGGAAGGACAAGGAGCACAATGCAAAACACCAGAATACAATAGAAAAGGGAAAGAAGAAGATAAGGTCCAGATTTGCGAAAATTAAGAAGAGAGATGCCTCATGTTGTCTCTCTTTAATTTGCAAACATTTGAATTTAGGGGGACTGAACCTGCTCGAGTATTTTTTTTTTTTTTTTTTTCTTAGTTCTGGTTTACCACTATAAATAATTAATTTAGTTTTACTTTGATTGGAAGGTTGTTGGTGTCAATATATAAGATAGCCATACCAATTTTGGGTGCGTGACTATTAACGTGGATTGATGGGTCGAATACATGTGCAGCATATATTTTGGTTTTTTCTTCTTCTGAAAATTGTGTATAAATTATATATGGTAATCAAAGTTTTTTTTATTTATACACACACACATTAATCAAAATATTACCGGACATGAGTTTTTTTATTTTTAATCCTTATTTTTTTTATTTGTTAATTAGTTCATATTCCTTTTAAAGAAGTTTTTTTTCAATTTATTCCTTCAATTATAATTTCTTATATGTTTTAATTTTTTATTTATATCCTTATTATTTTGATTTTTTTTCCTTAGCCTTTTTGTTAAAGATTTTCTAGCGTTCAATTTAATCTTGCAAATCAAAATTTTTATTTTTTTATGTTTTTCAATTTGATCCTCATTATTATTATTTTTATTTTTATTTTTATTTTTATTTTCTTTTCTTAAAGCTATTTTCAATTCAATATAACCCTCCAATTAAAAAAATATTCTTGCCTTGAGATTAATTTTTTTTTTAAATTTTCAGCCTCATTTTTGAAATGTTCTTGTGTGATTGGTTTTTGTTCTCTGGTTTTATCTTTTGATATTTGATTTGTTATGGATTCAATTTTATGCAATCTTATCATTTTATATTTTTTTTTTAATATTAGTTTTGTGATTTTCTTTAATTTTTTATATGGGTTTACTATGAACTTATCCCTAGTTCACAAGTTTTGCACATGTGTTTTTTTTTTAAATATTGTTTTGAAAAAAATTGTTTTATCTATGTTTGATTATTCGAGATATTATTCTAATTCATCAGTTTTTTATACAAATAAACTCTATTTTTCAAAATATAAAATAATACATTTGATGTGTTTGATCTTGTGTAAAATTGTATTTTAGGGTGTGAGTTTATTTAGTTAATTTCATTTATGTTTACCTTGTAAGTCAAAAGTTTTTTGCAGTATAGATTTATCTTTTATTAATATAAACAAGTTGAGTGAAATCATTCAAGTGATTGTCTCAATTTATTTGAATGAATGTCTTGATCTATATTTATATTTTCTTTTTTTCATTTCTCTTTTGGTTTATTGTTAATGAGTTGTTTATTTATTTATATAGATGATTATTGATTTAATTAATTAGATGCTTGTATAGACTTTTTTTAATTTGCACTTTGAACTTTTTTATGTTCAAGAAATTATCAAAATAGCAAGTATATCCAGTATTGTTTGGGAAAAAAAATAAAATTATAACCCACAATGGAGCACAAGTTAGATGACTAGTATATATAGATAAAAGAAGTTAATTATGCTAGTGGAATTTAAGATATTTATATTGAATGAAATTTTTATTATTATATTATACTTCTATAATAAGATTTAATACTTAAACTTGCACTTGTAAGTATTTGTATTTGCTGGGTATTTATTTTTATGTTATGACTTTTTTTTCATCATTTAAAATAACATATACTTATTCCAGCAATCCCTTGAACTGGACGGGCATCATTTCCCAGCTCAGAGAGTTGATCTTTCAGCAGAAATCCATCCAATTTAGTATGAATGCTAGATGTTTGCCTAAGTTACTTGAGCTGATCAGAAAATTTCTCAACTGAAAAGAACTGGTATTGCAAGTTGGCAACAGAAAGTTTGCCAAAGTGCTACTTACTTAAAAGTGATCGAAAATAAGGTTATATATATATAGCACTCGATCAATGAGGTTCTCCAAGATGGAAGGCAACTGCAGAAAAAGACACTCGCCATCGTAATGATCATCAATCCCTCACTTCGAGATCAAGATTTGTCTGTGATTATCATATGCAATTTTGCAGACAACTGGTACAGATGAACTGTGCTGCTGTCCGGTGTTGCATAATGAAAAGATGGTGATTTACTGGCATATGGTACGAGTACTTAGACAGATGCCTGGTTGGCAGCTATTCATAAAAACAAAAAACGAAGATGAAACCAGTAGCTTACCAGCGTTGCGTGATTGAAACTAGGAGGAGGATCGTTTGAAACTAAGAGGATTGTTTCTTTTAAGGTTGTAGATTTGAGTTTTGTAATTATTAATATGATAATTGAAAATTTATATAATTGATAATTTTAGGGTTTATAAAATAAGTCGAAATATATTTAAACTAATCTATACGTAAATTAAAAAAAGAAAAAAAAAAGAAGCAAAGTGGGTACTGGAGTGCGTGTCATGATAGAGGTTATTTATGAAGGGAACATTTTTCACCCAGGTAACAAACATTATTAGTTTGAAAGCAATAAGAACAGACCCTTGCAGTTTCTTGGTCTCGTGGCCCCGCCGGGCCACTGATATGACCCTCTTTGACGGCCATCGGAATGCAATAAAGCTTACCTGGCGCCAGTCGCTCACCTCATGATGCTCAAAGAAATCAAATCCCCGATCATTATTCTTCAGAGTTTGTCTAGTATAGGTTTGAAAATATCATGGGTTATGGCTTCTGGTAGGTCGGCAAACGCTGTAGCTTTTACTTCGATTTTTGCTGTTGCGTTTACTACGACTTTTGTGGCAGAGGGTGTGGTTGTTATGGTGATAATAATAAAAATATTGATAATATATTGTGTTAAAATAACTTTATTTTATATGAAATTCAAAAAATTCAAAAGTTTATATGAACTCTAAGTATATGAACTGAAAGTTTTAAAAAGACAAACAAAACATATTGTGATTACTGTAATATACAAGATGATTTAAAACGTAATTATTACCTAAAATGGCGATTAAAAAAAAAGCGAAAAGAAACATTGTTGGGGTTTAGAGAGATTTTATCATGCTGGACAAAATAAATGATGCTAATATATATATATATATATCTTGAATTACACTTCTGTTTTAAGTAATCAATAAAACATCTGTCATCAATTGTGCTGTTCTTTAAACATGTAGTCTTTCTAGTGAATAAACAAAAAATTTCTATATAATAGATTTTGAGTTTTAGTTACAATATGTATAGCTTGAAAGAACTTGAAACAATCAGGACTTTACTTGTTCAATTAAATCTATAAAATATATTTTTTAAGAGATGATTTTTTCGTATGAAAAAAATATAGTCTTTCTAAGCACCAACATTCTTTTCTTCATCACCATGCTATGCTATACAACTCATCCTATTACTGAATCTTGCTGTTTTGCATCTATAAAATGATCCATTTTCATGATGATACACACACACACACACACATATATATGTGTGGTATTTGCTCCCCCTTTGTATACCTATCTTATTATCAATATTAGGGTTCATGTTATTAAACATGGTCGAATCCATAACTTAGCAAAGAAAGTTAACAACTGGCTTAATTGATCCTTGCTCAGTCATTTTTATTGAATGAAGCTGTTTTAAGTATTTTTTTTTTTAAAATAAAATAAAATAACTCAACATGGGTTTTAATAGAATCGACGGTCAAATGCACGCTAAAATTGATGATATTCGTCCCTTCTCTTTGAAGCAACTCATATTTTTTCCGAAATACTCCATCCATGCTTAACTAATATATATCAAAATATATATAATTAACTGCTGAGAATATTTATATATACATATATATCAAAATAATTAACTGCTGAGAATATTTGTAGCCATATAGATTATATTTTTATTACGTAACAAGGAAGACGAACAAAAACACGTCACGCATGAAATAGTATAACTGATCATTACAAAAAGAAGAGGAAGCAGTCCGTGGTCTCATTTTATTTTTCCAAGCATGCATCATGAGTCTGCCTACAGAAAAATGTCATCTTCACCAGTCTCTTTGAAGTTTTCCAGGGTCATCAGGGGTATGAAAAGTATTCCCGTCAATCCCGTACGGATTTATGCGGGTATTTGATATTAAACTTTAATATTTCTCCTTTTTTTAATGATTTTTTTTTTAATTCAAACTAGTTTCTTACGGCATTTCAAATCATTTTAATATACTTAACAGATACAATATTATTTTATTTTTTAAAAATAAAATATATTTTAAAAAACAACTTTCTTCATATTTCAAAACAATGAAATATTAAAATAATAATATTTTAATTTTTTATTTGATCTAATATTTAGTAGCATTCAGAGAAAATATTTCAAAAGAATCACTTACCTATAAGCCCAGGAAACGATAATGACGGAACATAACTTGTCATTACACGGGATGAAGTCCAAGGATCGGCAATTTCAAGCAAGACAAAGGTCGAAATGGAAGGATCTTGCCTCCACCCGATTAATGAATGCATGGGAAAATGGCTCTAATTTTAATGGAGACGTACACACATCACGTGATATAGTAATCCAGCCCAGCCCACAATTCTGACTACTCGAACCCGTTTTCTTAGATCAAATCAACCGCGTGTCTTTCTAGAAGCGGTGATTGTACGTGAAATGTAACTCTTTCTTTATTAATTATTTTTTTATATTTTTAATTATTTTAATATATCAGCAGTAAAAATATATTTTTAAGTAAAATATTATTACCGTACTTTAACATCCACGGAATGTAGAAAAGAAGAGCAAAACTTTTGCCATGGTTTTCCTTAATAAGCAAATGTATACGGTTACTAGTGTTACAAAAGAGCGAGTCTGAGTTATTGGGATGGCATTTTAAAAAATATAAAAAATTTATTTTTATTTTTATTTTAAATTATTTTTTTAGCATTTTTACATTATTTTCTTGTGCATAGATGTTAAAAATAATTTTTAAGAAATAAAAAATATATATTATTTTAATATATTTTTTAACAAAAAATACTTTCAAAAATATCTCCAATCATGCTTCCATGTTTATCTTGACATTAATGACTCTTGTTTTTAAAAGATATATTTGAGGTTTTTTTTAAATATTACATTTTAAAATTAATTTCATATGAAGATATTAAAAATATTTTTTAAATAAAATAATATATTCATAAATAAAATATACTTTAAAGAATAATTATAGTTACAATCACAAACACTTTCATAATATTTATGCCCAATACCGATTTGGCTTATATCAAACATTAAAAAATAATTTGGTGAGCTTATTATTAAACTAACATCTTAATTAATATAACTACTTTAATCTAGTGAACCTATTCATGTGAGATCTTTCTACTAAGTTAAGGTCCCATAAGTTAATATTTTTTTTCTATAAACAAAGGGATTATATATAAAAACAAAACTTAAGTTTTTATTGCGAGATAAAAGAAAAATAAAAGGAAGAAGTAAAAGGGAAGAGTTCAAAGAAATGAGCTATTGAAGAGAAAGAAGGGGAGGGGTGGGGGGGTATGGGTCACAAAAAATATGTGACTTTTTATCAAATCATCATAATATAATTTTATTTTTAAGAAAATTACATATAAATAATAAAATATTAACCAAAATTAAATTTGATTTTAAAACTATTACTAATAATTTAAAAATAAACATAAATTAAAATTTAATCAAAAAAATTAAAATAAAACATAATAAATTAGCTTGATTATGCCTGATCTTCCAACTGAAACGTAATAGGATAGAGTATTCTCTGGTATTTTCGTCCACCCATGTGTAATTTATGATAGGAGTTTGATGCCCCCACTAATTTCTAATATTAATGTATCATGTGTTGGGTTCCAAAATTCATGTATACAATGGAAATAATAAAATAAAATTATTCGTGTTTTTTTTATGATCTCGTTCGTAAATCTAGAGTTGTATAAAATTTATTTTATGATCTACCTTTTTTTTTACTTGAATTAAATTATTAAGACTGAATTATCGCAAACCACAAATCATTCAATTATTCACCCCAACAATAATCCACGGGAATCGTCATTGAAAAATATCTTAAATCTCTATTTAGGAAAAAGAAATTTGCTAAGCTTTACTTTTGTGTTTATGCAGTTTTTATGTCAAAAGGATCTCACATGAAAACAATTCCTTGCCAAAATAATAGGCTTAACTTTATATTTATAAAGAATCATAAAAACTTTATAAATGACAAAATATCAAATTCTCCTCTTAAATAATATATATATATATATATATATATATATATATATATATATTAAATAATTATTTCATAAATTTAATTAATCAAATCACATTTGATTAATTATTTCAGTTTAGTTTTTTACTAATAATCTCTAATGTGTATGCCATATTGAGTCCTAATATGTTGATCCAAATATATATTATAATTCTAAACAAATACAATTAAGTAAATTAAATAATATAATTCATTATCAATTCAATAACTAATTAATTTATAATTGAATATCAAATACACCGTCTAGCAACGTGTCATTGTCCTCCAAATATTAGGAAAGTTATAAGTGATATAACTTAATCTTTCATTGATGAATTTTTTTGTGTAATTATTATTTTTTTATCAATAATATTCTAATTTAGATATTTTAACATGGAATACGTTTGACATGTCAAGTCATATTTGTTTAATTGAATAAGATTTGAATCTCTTTTCAATTCTCATTCCACCTCAAGTAAGGATTTAACAATCAATACTATTTAAGAACATGTGTAATATTTTTTTCTAATTTATCTAATGTGATGAATCATCTCTTGATCACTCAAGTATCTTCATATAGTTTATGTTATATCTCATATTTATGCATTTGTTATCTTTACCAAGATAATACAAAATAAGATCAAAACATAACACTCTCTATATAAAATAACCTAATGATCTCAAATCTGAGGATCACCTACACAATTATCATGTGAACCTTTTGATAAACATAAGTGATATTTTCATATAAAATTCCCATGCAGGTTAATTCAATATATATGTCATCTCACAAACACCTATATATTACTTCTAGATATTCATCATACCTCAGTACATGGAATTAATTGTTTGCTTTTATAAAAGAAAAAAAACACAATATGTATTAGGCTTAACAATTATTATAAATGTGTATTATTAAGAGAGCAACCACTGGGAATATTTAGAAATAATATTTTAATGTAAGAATAATCTCATAATTATAACATTTTTATGGTTTTATTTGCAAAATATTTTAGTATCATGGAACTTATTTTATTCTAGATTCAATTATCAAACAATAAAATCTTAAATTAAATATTAAAGATAAATAACATCTTTATTTAATAAAATTAAATATATTATATATGAATAAAATAATATCACCTACAACCAACTGATTAGCTACAATACACACACCCACACACCCAAACACCCCCCCACACACACATTAGTCATGACACTCACTACTCATCACGGCCGGAACCATATTTTTTTCAACGCAAAAAAATATTAATTATGTGTGATTTTTTTATTATAATATAAATTTGGGCAAAATAATAAATTTGTATAGAAATCTTGTGAAGTGTAAGTTTTCTATCAAATATATGAATTTTAAATTATTATAATTTTTTATGTTTAGTACGTTTCAATGAAATAACAAGTATAAAATTTCATTATAATTAAAAAAAAAAAGCAAGAAGATTTGGATATCTGAATTATTGAATACATTGTATTAAGATTCATTCATTTTATAATTCAATTTAAATTAAACACAATAAATAAAATATAAATTATGAAAGAACTTGTATTAATCAAATAACAAAAATAAGTAGTTAATTTTCTATCTCCAAAAAGAAGAAAACATAAGTTGAAAATCCATCCTCACGTTACTGACATTATCATTACTATAACAATTAAAGCTATTATCAATATTATTGCCCATACAGTGAAAATCATTGAATTTCCCCGAAGAATTAAAAAAATATTAAAATATTTTGTCCAAAAAATAATAAAACAGTAATCATTAAAATTATCATTACTATTATGCAAAAGATAAAATCATCTGATCTAAAAATCAGATAAAAATAAGAGAAAACAAAAAAAAAAAAGAACAAAGAGAAAAATAGAGCAATATTAATTTTAAAATAATCACCAACATAGATTAAAACTTCTAAATTAAATTGAATAAAAATAACATCAATAAAAAATAAAATGACAAAAATTCAAAATAAAAACCAAAAGTATAAATGAATGAATATGAACAAAAAATAAACATTATTTAAGAAAATTCGAACAAAAGAAGGAATCAACACTAACTAAAAAATTAAAAGAATAAGTGCCAACATAAAAATAATATATATAATTAATTCCAATTGAATGACAAAACCACAACAAATCAAAACCTTCATAACAAAAAACAATAAAGGAATTTTTAAAAATAAAATGCAGTGTGACCAACATAAATTAAAATTTTAGAATGGAATATAATAAAAATAAAACCCCGATAAAAAATAAAATGACAAAAAATAAAAACACAAATGCATAAATATGATAAAAAAAATAAACATTGTCCAAGAAGGACAAAAAAGTCAAAAGAATTAATACAAAAAAAAAAGAATAAGTGGAAAAATGAAAAAATATATATATAATTAATTTCAATTGAAGGATAAAAATGAAACAAATCAAAACTTGAGGAACAAAAAACCATAAAGGAATTTAAAAAAAAATCAATAAATTGCAATTATTGAATAAATTAAAAGAATAAGAACTAAAATGAAAAGTAGCATATATGAAGAATTTTAATTTGGGTAAAAATTAGAACAAATTTAAACTTGCATACCAAAATTATTAAAGGAATAAAAAACAAACCAAAAATCAAAAGTTGAAGGGCCGAAATGAAACTTACCATATATAATCCATTTCAATTGAATGGCATAATTGGAAATAATCAAAATTGTCATTGAAAAATCATTAAAAAATAAAATCAAAAGATCAGGGACTGAAATTAAATTGATATAAATATGAGGAATTGTACTGTACTTTTCGACAACACGAAAGAGAAAAGGAGAAAAGAAAAACCATCCACCATAGATCACACGATCACATTTGAAGAATACGCGCTGCGTGTAGAGTCGGAAGACATGGCAGCAAACCATAAGAGCCAACGAATGCCTTGTTTTCACCCACTGTGTCCGCTGCACGCGCCTCTTGAAAGACACGTGGGGGTAGAACACTACCGGCACGCCTAAACGAGGCTCCTGCAGTGTTAAAAAAAAAAATACTAAAAAAATAGTCAATTACATATACCCCTGAACCTAGTGATATTGACAAAAAACTATGGGTGAAAATACTACACTACCCCCAATTCCAGGCAGCGGTTTTTGTCATTTAAGGTGGCTAATTGCATCATTTTACTATATAACAAATCAAAAATATCATTCGTGTCTCCTGGAAAATTCAAAAATACCCCTGGTATCGAGGACTAAAACTTTTCGGTCCTGGAAGCAAAATGATAATTTTATTGTAGCAATGAATAATGAACTTAGTTTGTGTGAATAGTCGAAAAATACATAGTGAAAGGCCGACGTCTTTTATATTTTAGCTAATACTAGTTAATTGTCTGCACTACATTGTTGGCCGAGCAGACACTTTTTATAACTGCTTCGATCGAGATAATTAATTGATCTTAATAGTTCAAAAATAAAATATAACATCTATACAAGTAAAGTTTGATATAATAAAACACATCAACACACTGTATTATAACAATAGCAACATCGAAGGTTTAATATCTAAAAATAGCATTACTATTATTGTTTAAACAATAAAAATTAATAAATTACCTCGAGAAACAAAACTAGAAAATATTAACAAAAGAGAAAGTCAGAAAAAATCTAAAATTATTATTATTATTATCATTATTATTATTATTATTATTGCGTGAATAATAGAAAATAAATTCAATAAAAGAATAAAAAAAAGCCCAAAAAATTAACAAAAGAGCCAAAAAATGAAAAAAAAAAAAAAAGCTTATTTGACATGAAAATAGTAAGAACCAAACGAAAAAAAAAGAACAAGGAAAAAAAAACAAATATTATTTTTCAAATGATCATAAACACAAACTAAAATTTAATAATATAATTTTTGAAAAAAATGTTATCTCAATAGAACAGAAAATAATAAAAATTAAAAAAAACCTAAGAGCACATATATATGAACATGGATAAAAAATAGGAACTATTTAAGAAACATAAGAAATAAAGAAATTAAAATATAAAAAATTAAAAGAATAAGGCCCAAAATAAAAACCAAATTTATTATCAATTTCAATCAAAGTAAAAAATTGAAAAAATCAAATCTTATGTGCCGAAAATATTCAGGGATTTAAAAGTAATTCAACAATTTAAAGAATAGGGATCGAAATGAAACTGCAATATATAATGAATTTCAATCGAAGGACACAATTGAATAAATCAAAACTTACTTAACAAAAATAAGAACCACACAACACAATTAAAAGAGAAAAGAATGAAATGAAAAAGACATAAAACCGGGGGCTAATGTGTAGTTTAGGGAAAAGGAGAGAGAAAAGGGTAGGGAAAAGTTCAACCGCCCACCGTCTCGTCTCTAGTCATCTTGTGCTTGCACGCGCCACACCATTAGGAAGAGGACACTTCAACTCATCTAGAGAGACGTCAGATACACATTTTCTAACACTGTAAGACGTCGAACGCGCCTGCCTAAAAAGGCCGTGAGATGGATTACCGTGGCCTAAGCGTGCCACACACGCCAACAGTAACTCGAGATAAATAATAAAAAATTATGGTCAATTACCGGAACACCCCTACAACCAATTTTTCATTTTTATCTTATTAAGAGCATATCCGTATTTAGCTATTTAAAAAAAATATGAAATGCTCGTGCCACCCTTTCCAGGCAGAACTGATTTTTGTCTTTGAGTGACACAATTGTTATTTCACTGTGCAAATAAATAAAAAAAAATAGAAAAAATAGTGACCCAAACCGGACCAAAAATATGCAATTAACATGGAACCTCTTTGTCTAATTGCCCTTTTTTGTTTTTTTAGGGATAAAATCATTATTTTAATGTGCAAAAAGAAAAAATCCAGTAAACCGAACGACCAGAACTGACTCGAAAACTAAGCAATACTATTATCTATAGTGATGTCAAAAAATCTCATAAATATAATACATCATGTTACTAGCCAATTTAGAGAGTCGATACACTCTCTTCCCTATGTTGTAGCCCAACATGGAGATGCATGGAAAGTTCAAATCATGGTTGTTAAATTTGTGAGTTGACTCGTAAAATCATATGATTATACGAGTCAACTCGAGAAAACTTTTCAAATCAAGTAGAAAAACCAGATCCCGTTAAAATCAAATAAAAAACATAAAAATTAATCCAGATCAGTCTGATTTTATGATCTTAAGCTTTCTATCTACAAGGCCAAAGCTTTTTTACGCAGGCTATGCCTGCAAGCTAGGAGTAGCCCCCCCTCCTTCTCTGGCAAGCTAGGCACCTAGCCCTCTCTCTCTCTCTCTCTCTCTCAATAAAAAAAACAAATTAAAAAAATCATTACACTGAGACCCATTTATTAGAAAATAAGTATTGATTTTAATATTAAATTTAAAATGTATACTTGAAATTTTTAAAATAAATAAATTTTTATATTCATTTTTTATTTAAAATTAAAAGAATTTAAGTGTTTTTAGATTATTTTCATGTGCTGATATTAAAATAATTTGTTGAAGTTAGAGCTAGTACTATAAATAACGATATTGATACTACTAGTAGTACTAATAATCCTTACAATAATAATGTTTTTGATCAATGTGTTAGAAATAGTGAGGAAGATGATAGATTGGGGGTAATGAGGCTGATTTTAGTTTACATAGCACGTCAATAAAATATATATTTTAAATTTGTTAGTTTTTACCTAATAAAATTCTATGGACATAATTATTTTGTAATGTATTTTTAAATTATTTTAAATCATGTATGAACCTTAACTAATGAATTTTTATGGTCACAATTATATTTTATTATATTCAAAAATATTTTACTTATAATTCTATTATTTTTCTACCCACACGATTTTAATTGTGATTTTATAATTTTTATACGGAAAAATTTAGATATAATTTTACAATCCGATCTTACAATAATAGTTTTAGAAGCTCTTTCCATATTGTATCAAAATTATCTTTCCATGTTGTATCAAACCATATTGTATCAAAATTATCTTTCCATGTTATATCAAAATTATAATTTTAACAACCTTGATTCAAATTGCAAATGATTTCTCCAGAAAATAATGAAAGAAAAATAAAAGAGATGATGGAGACGCATCAAGTCCAATAAAGCAAAGGGTCATTGAAGCACTCGCTCTATTGCCAGACACTAAAGAAAAAGAAAAGGGTTTTGGAATTTGGCACGAAACATAACGCCATACGTACGAGAAGGGCCCCACCAAAGAAAAGATGCACCTTGGTCCCTTGAATTCTAAATTTGAAAAAGTCACCCTCCCTCCTATTAAATGAAGAATTATTGGCTCTCGATTCGTCCTTTTCCTTAGCCACCTCGCACGATCTTCCATCGATGAAAATGATAGTGAATTAATACAAAATTATATTTTCGTGGACCATTTTTTTAACATTTTGTAATTTGCATCTAGGCACCGTAACCTGAGTGTACATATAGTTTAGAACGAGCAAATTTGCCCGCTTTGCTGGGCTTTTTATATACGTAGAAAATTGATTGATTTTATAAATGTTATATTTTATTATTTTAATATTTAATTGATAAAATTGTAATTAATAAAATATATTAAAAATAGTTTTTTTCAACTAAAAAATAATTGAATATTGCTATTGCTAAAAAACTTTTGATAAAATTTGTTAGAAAATTTACTAAGAAGGTGAAATGATTTGTTAGAAACTTATTGTTACGGAAACTCTGGTTAAAAAAAACACAGAAAAAGAAACTGGTTTAAAAAAAAGACTTGAACACGACGGTTATTAAAAAATAAAAATAAAAAGTGAAAAAAAGGTTATCGTTTATTGAAAGAACCAAAAAAAGAGTATAAAATAGAAATTTAAATTCAAAGCTAAAGCCAAAGTTATATTTATAAGATTTATTAATCATATTATTATATTAAATGTATTCAAGAATACCAATATTAATTTTTTTTTGCAAGAAATCGTAGGTCATTTTTTTCTCTCTCTATATATTTTTAGGCGATAATATTCAATAAATATTAAAACATATAATAAGTCTTACATATTTTATAGTGTAATTGAAATGGGAAGTGGGTCGTAGATTTTTTAATTGTAGATAATTAAGGTAAATTTATCAAAACAATTTTATGAGTTGTCTTTTTCCTCTTGTAATATTATATCTGACACATTATAAATAAAAATATTGTAATTTGTTTTTAGAAGTAAGCCTCAAGTTTTTTGCGTGCTATAATTACTTATCTGTCGTCTAAAAAAACAGTGCAATCGAAACGGGAAGTGACTCGAATATTTTTTAATTGTAGATAATCTAGGTAAATTTGTCATTTTTTTTAGTTGTATTTTTTGCCCAGTAATATTAGATATGAAATATTAAAAACCAAAATATTATAAATATTTTTTAAGAAATAAACTTTCAAAAACAGAGCACAAAATTAAAATTTGAAGACTTATTTTTTTGAAAAGATTTATTCTTTGTATTATTATATTAAATGCATTACACTGTTGAAAAAAAAAAAGGTAGACGTGTGCCGCGATGCATCGGAGCAAATCGCCAATGAATAGTGACTATGAGTCACGGGCTACAGTAGAAAACCGAGTTGTTTTAACTCTTTAGGTAATAAAAGAAAACAATAATGAGCCCAGGGATTATTCGCGGCGCGCTCAGTTGGCTAGGAAAAAAAATATACTTGGGAAAAAAGAACCGTGGTGCGTGTAAGCTGACCCGGACACCTCGGTTAAGAAAAAAAATGTATAATTAGCAAAAAAAATAGGGAAAAAAATATATAAAAAAAGTTGATCCAGAGATTAGTCGTGGTGCACGTAAGCTGGTTTGGACACTTTAGTTATTTAAAAAAAAATCTTGTTTTTTGGAAAAAAATAAAAACAACAACCAGTTATTAAAAAAATTCATTTTTTTAACAAAAAAATTTTTTTTTTTGCAAAAAAATAAAAACAACAACCAGTTATTAAAAAAAATCATTTTTTTAACAAAAAAACATTTTAAAAAAATAGTTTTAAAAAAAAACAAATCAGATTTGTAAAAAAAACAACAAAAACCAGTTATTAAATTTTTTTTTTAAATAAAACATTTTTAAATTTTTTTTTTCTTTCAGCTCTTAAAAAAAAAAAAACATTTTGGTGTCCGAGCGGTTTGAACTCTTGCGCGCCTGTGTTGGCAGCGCGCGGACAACCGCTCGGCCAAAGCTTCTGATATGTCATTTCCACCATAAAAAATACAAAAAGAGTCCTTGTGTAAAAAAAAAATTATAAAAAAAAGTGGATCCGGAGATTAGTCGTGGTGCACGTAAGTTGCCCTGGACACTTTAGTTATTAAAAAAAATCTTGTTTTTTGTAAAAAAATAAAAACAACAACCAGTTATTAAAAAAAAAATTTAACAAAAAATAAAGAAAATTTTTTTGTAAAAAAATAAAAACAACAACCAGAAAATAACATTTGTAAAAAACAACAACAACCAGTTATTAAGAAAAAAACACTTTTTTTAAAAAAGAAACCATTTTAAAAAAAAAATAAAAAAATATCTTTTTCAAAAAAACATTTAAAAAAAAAACAGTAAAAAAAAACGATTTTTTTAAAAAACAGTAATAAAAAAAACGGTTTTTTTAAAAAAAACCAGTAATTAAAAAAAAAAAAACGAAATCAGAATTTCAATTTGGTGGCCGAGCGTCTCGAACTCGCGCGCGCCTGTGTTGGCAGCGCGCGAGACAGCCGCTCGGCCACACCCTTTCATCTGTCCATTTCCACCATACAAAATACAAAAAGAGTTCCAGTTTTTTTTTTTTTTAAGAAACAGGTGCACAAACTCGCGCGAAACAGGGAGATAAATATCCACTCCACAGTGTTTTCAGTCTGCGTGAACAGTGTTTTTCCGAGCTGTTTTAGTTATATGTAATAACGTGCTATGTTTTGTTCATTCTCTTACATTATACCATTATGTTTTATTAATATTAATAAAAGCAGCATTTGATTATTGGTTTTTACTTTTTTTTATAAATATTTTCAATTTAAAAAATAGGGATCTCTTGATACATGTTTTCAGTTGACATTACTGTTATATATATATATAAAAAAAAAGATTTTGAGTTGAAACTTTTTTTATGCGATGTCTATTCCTGGAAAATATATATTGTGGATCCAAATAAATGAGTAAAATCCTAACTATTACAAGAGATGCACTAATTGATTCGAACTCGAGTTCTATTGTATAGATCACAAACCCTCTATCATCAAGTCATGTCCCGTGAGCACTGCTAAAATCTTTTTTTTATTATTATTAAAAGCATGAGATCAACTTGCTTTGATTCAAAATGAAAACCATTTTTTATGTCATGTGTTTTACTTTAAAATCTACACTAATTTTAAACAAGATGTATTTTAAAACC
The DNA here is from genome assembly GCA_015731905.1 of Salix dunnii. Taxonomy (NCBI): domain Eukaryota; kingdom Viridiplantae; phylum Streptophyta; class Magnoliopsida; order Malpighiales; family Salicaceae; genus Salix; species Salix dunnii. The sequence goes on from CM027674.1 coordinate 12,768,499, forward strand.
ATAAGAGATATACTTTAAACCCACAAAATACGTTTTAAATAAAATAAAATCTACAATAAGCTTTTTTAAAATATGTAAAATAAAATCTACACGAAGCATTTTTAAAATATGTTTTCAGTTGACATTTCTCTAATAATAATAAAGAAATATACTTTAAAACCACAATAATACCAAACATGCTTGTAGATGGTTATTTATCTCTTAGTGTCTGCGAGTATGATCTATATATATTTTTATATGTTTTTTAAGAGTATTTTTATTTACTCGAAAAAATATTAAGCTAATATTTTTAGTGTTTATTATTATTTTAATATGCTGAAATAAAAAATAATAAAAATATATTTTCAAATAAAAAAGATATTTTTAAAAATATCAAAATCACATTTTATTTGGAACATGAAATACATGCTACTCACAATTGACTTTGTACGCCCTTTCTACAAACTACCAGGGAAGCTCATCATAATTTGACGAATTTCAAGCTTAGGTTAAGACTTAATACGATGCATGTGTTCATCGTATAGAAAGAACAAGTGCTTGATCAAAAGTCTGTCATCTTGACTAGCAATAGCTTGAAGGAGGGAGGCCGTAGCATACCTTTGGATTCGTCAGGTAGTGCTCGCGAAATGATCAATGGCTCTGGTGAGAGACATCATAGTAGAGAGACAACAAAAGAAAACTCGTATTAAGTCATGGAAATCATTTGTCAAACGTCGTACAGTGGAATACTTATACTGTTCCAAAAAAACATATTTACCTCATGATTTCGAAATTCATGTGATTCACATCAAAGATCCTACCAAGTTTTTCACAAGAATTTTGGATTTTTCTAAAAAGAAAATGAAAACTCTTTGATTTCTTCCCAAGATCTTATTAATCAGTCGAGTTTGATTTCTTTTGTTTTTTGTTTTTCGTGGACAAACCAAAACCCATAAAATGACTAGAAACCACAGTGAATGCAGACAAACACCCTTTCTTTAATCGTGTTTCATGTGTTTTTTTTTTAATTAATTTTTAATTTTTATATTAAATTAAAAAATAATATTTTTAAATTATTTTTATATATTGATGTCAAAAATATATTTTTTAAAATATTATTTTAATATATTTCTAATAAAAAATATTTTTAAAAATAATATCAAAACACACGAAAACAAAACAAGGATGGCATATAAGCATCAGCATGAAAACAGGCAGTAAACAAAGAGCAACGAAGAAATAAAATCAGTAATTCTAAAGTACCCTCCATAAGCCATGCATACAAAATTCCAAATGGTGTAAAACTAAGATCTAATATAGGTATAAAATAGCTATTAGAAAATAATATAAATTATACTATGAAATTTCATCTATTAGTTTAAATTTTTAAGTGAAATGATTTCTTAATACAAACAACTTCCCATATTTGTTTTTGTGCTTGCTTGATCAACATACGTAAGTTTTTATTTCCAAGTTTAAGGTTTCGTTTGATTTGTTTTGAGTTGAAATTGATAACAAGTTGTTCTCTATAGATAGTTTTTTTTTTTAAAAAAAATAATTGAGTTAAAAGTGTATTTTTAGGTAACAATTACTTGAGTTAATAAATTTTTTTCAAGAAAGGGTGATGGTTTTAGTTAGAATCATTAAAATAAATTTAAATTTAAGAATTTTAATTTTTCATCAAAGAAAATTGATATTTTTTTAATATCAAATTGGCTTTCAACTTCACAACATGTGACATATCATAAACCAACTCTATTTTGTTATAGTGACAAAACAATGTTACATCTATTAGCTTTGATGTTGTCCTTGGTATTCCTTTCCACATCCATAACATTCTTTTCTATGGGCACTACATCAAGGTTATGATGGAGAAGATTGATTTTCTAATAAAAAAACTCCTATAAAATATTTTGCTTTATCTAGGAAACTTCTGCTTATCAGATTGAAAACTATACATAATGTCACTATACTTCGACACCATCCAATATAGTTCTTCACCCGATGGTATGAATGGTGCAATATTCATCTCAACTTTTCTAACAAAAAAATCTTCTTTTTTTTTTGTACTTGTGATCTATTAGCAAGAATCATTAGTTACAATAAAAAAAACAAAATTTTGCCATCGTTTGTCAATGTTAGTGACAATAGAAACTACTTTGTTGTTTTCATATAGTATGGACATACTAGTTTTCCATGCGTGCTCCATCCAGAAAGCATTCCATATGTAGGAAAATTATTGATAGTCCACGTCAAAGTTGTTTTCATTTGAAAATTTTATTTCCTTAATACATCATAAGTCAAAACCTTGAATGACCATAACTATTTCAACTCATCAATCAATGGTTGAAGATACACATCAATATTGCAAACCGGACTATAAGAATCAGGTATGATTATTGATAAAAACATGAACTCCGATTTCATACACATCCTTGGTGGCAAGTTATATACCATAGTTATCACTAGCCAATAAGAATAAGAAGCAATAAATGAGCCAAATTGATTGAATCCATATATACATAAACCAAGACGCACGTTCCTTGCTTCCACTGAAAATTGAGTATGCACATGGTTAAAGTGTTTACAGACTTCACTATCAGAAGAGTGCATCATTATTCCGTCAATTGCATTATATGAATCGTGTCATGTCATATGCTTAGTAGTATTTGGTGACATGAATAACTTTTGTATTCTAGGTGTGAGTGGGAAATATCTAAGTTGCTTTTTAGAAGTGATATAAATGATAAATAATGTTTTAGGGAGTTTTCTATATTTTGTCAGGAAACAAAATAATTCATCAAATGACTACATCCTATACACCACAACATAATAGAATTAATGAATGAAAAAAAATATGACCCAAGTAACTATGGTGAATGCCATGCTTCCGAATGCTAAGTTACCAAATAGTTTATGGGATATAGCTTTGTTTACTACATGTCACATTCATAATAAAATACCAAGTCAGATTTATAAATTATAATTCAAAACATATGAATATTAAACATGGATATCTTCAAAATTGATTACAAATATAGTAATAATTATTGCAAATGTGAAATCTATGATGCTTTTCTCATAGTCCTGTAATAACAAATCAAAGAAGGGAAGGCTAAATATTATCAACCAAGAGTAGTCAAGCTTGTAACAAGAAGAATGATTTTTGAACTAAGAACAAAACAATCAAGATTGTTAATTGAATTCAATTTTGTGGTTTAATATTTTATTTTAAATATAAAAAAATTATAATATATTATTAATTGAATTTAAGTTACATGTGGAACTAAATTCAATCCCATATATAATGTGATTGTAAATAGATTGATGATAATCATTGGAAAGAAACAAAGTCACTTTTGGAAGTCCAGCGCACCAGGATCTCAAGTAGGTTCATATTAAATCATGACGTCGGCTCCCCTTCGATGGTACCTATCTCCTTACGACATGTTAAATCGCCGGGTCAAATATTTGGGCCAAAACCCGAAAAGGTGGCCATGCCGTCACGGTGTGAACGAGTAACGTGGACCCATCCGTTTTTCTCAACAGTCACCTCCTTATGATCTTTTGCATGCATGCCACGTGGATAAAGAGATTAGCGTCCACACGCGAGAGATGAGAAAAGACGCGTTGATGAACAACGGTCCACAGGTGCCAGGACCCCAAACAATTAAGCTTATCCAATCCTGTCTGATTGTCTCACACACTAAATTACTCTCTAATTCCTGCTTTAGAATTAGTTAAATCGTGATCCTTCATTTTCAAGAATATAAAATTTGGTCCCTTAACTTTTGTTACCGTTGGCATTTTGAAGAGTTGACGATTTTTCTTTTCAAATCCCTATCGCTTATGCTTGATATATGCTCTGTATTAGATTAGATAATTAAAATAAATTATAAAAATAGAGATCTTTCTATTATTTTTCTCCTCGATAGTGTATTTTTCATTTTTCAGTAAAGTGTTTTGCAAAATAATATTGACATGTGGAATAGATAATTTGAAGAGAAAAAGAAGAAGCTTCCTATCTATATTCTTTTGAAGACTAGTAGTGCCACATGGGATTTCAAGGGAGAGTAATAGTAAAATTCACGATAATAATACCACTCGGGTTACGCTGTGGAGGTTGATCCGACATGACTTGACTTGATCGTATTTGGTGGATCAAAAAATAAATTGGATGATTATTAAAAATATATTTCAAGTCAAAATAAATATTTAAGATGAGATTTTTTTCATAAATATTGAGACAATAATATATTAGATTGATTTGAGTTAAATTAGGTTAATCTCCTAATTTGTATACCAAATTATGAGATCATGCTAACACCATAAAAAATAAATTACAAAATTTAATTTTCCATAAACTCAAAAGACAAAACTAGAAAAAAAAATCAACTAAAAAGAACAAAAAATAACTTAATTTAATCTATCAAAATAGTGACCGGATTATAAGACAAAAATAAACCAATAAAAAAAGTAAAATAAATTATAAAACTTAGTTCTTAGTCAACCAACGTTGAAAGATGAAATTGAGTAAAAATGATTGAAAAAAGATAAAAAAAAAAAAAAAAAACTTGAGTCAACCAGGGTTAACCCACTAAACAAGTGACTTGAGTTATGAGATGGAGGTCACCTCTTAGAAAATGGACCAAGAAAATCATGAAGTTTAATTTTTAATTAATCAAATATTAAAAAGTAAAATTAAAAAAATCAATGAGAAAAATGAAAAGAATCAGCCGAATTAACTCATACTCTAGATTATGAGTTTGAGATAATCTTATAAAATCAAATTAAAAATATATAAAATATATTTTTCAATAAATTTGATATTAAATGATAAAATTAAAACTGAAAAAAGGTAAAAAAAAAGATATTATTTTAATAAATAGTGTTATGTGAGTAGCGGTTTAGTGCCTGTTTGGCATTGCTGCCACACCTTCGGTTTGAAAAAAGTAGATTAAAAAAAATCAGATGAATGTTTGGTTGTGTTAAAAGTTGAAAAAAATTGCGTGGCCCATGAAGCAAAAGTAGAGAAACGGAGTTTCGTGAAAAGCAGCAAAATATTGTTTTTCACGCGTTAGAAAAGCTGAAGCAGCCCTCATAATTTTCTTTTTCCTTTTCGTGCACAGACACGGTTCCAAACAACTGTGAAAAATGATTTGAAAATCAGCTCCTTTTTGTCACCTTGCTTTTTTTCTCCTTACATGTGTGATGGCGACGGTTGCACATGTCACGATTTATATATTTTCAATCCTTTTCTTTGCTTAAAAATTAATTATAATAAATAAATTAATTATAAAAATATCACAATATAATTTTTATCTCGTAATTTTAATTTTATTTTAAATGATATTTTATGATTGTTTGGGGATCGCAAATGCCTTCACGTATGGATTTAGTTTGAATGAAATTACTAGTTTGATGGGAGAATAAAAATAAGTGTATAATTTACTTGAATTATTAATTATATTTTTTATTATTATAATTAATAAATATTTAAAAATATATGTGTGGGGGGGGTTGTAATTTCATAAGTTAAAAGCAAAATGAAAAGTTTGGTAACCAAATACACAAAACTTCTTCTTTTTCAACCTCAAACTCAACCATAGTTTCAACCAAACACTTCATAATTTATTTGAATCGCAGTAAAAGTGCTTTTCTTGAAATTGTTTTTTTCAAACCTCAACTACAAAAACAAAAGTAATACCAAACAAACCCTTAATAAATCCATCTTCCCCTTTTAAACTTTTGTTTTACTAATATCGAATTCAGGCTGGAATAAAAGGTTGGTTAGTTTATTGGATCGACAAGTTAATCTAAAGTATTATATTTAAAAAAAATTTAAAATAAAATAAAATTGTTTTAGAAAAAACAGTTAAATCAAAATAAAACTTGACATGGCTAAGCTCTAAAATGACATGTGGTCGATTTAATGTAAAGAGGTAGGCAGAGTTATATATATATATATATATATATATATATATATATATATATATATATATATATATATTCAAATATTTTAGTATTTTTAGATAATTTTGATACGTTGATATTAAAAATAATTTTTTTAAAATAAAAAAAATAATATTTTGATATATTTCTGAACAAAAAATATTTTTATAAGCCATATCAACCATATTTCTAGACAGACGCTAATGACTTGTTCGACATTGTATTTTAAAAGTGGCTTTTTTTAAATTATTTTTTATTTTTATTTTAAATTAATTTTTTTAGATCATTTTTATGTACTAAAATTAAAAAAAAATAAAAAATATTATTTTAATATAAACAAAAAATATTTTTAAAAACACTACCAACAGAATCTCAGAGCATATATATATATATATATATTAACTATACTATAAAACGTGAGGCGTTTTTACTGTTCACAAATGCACTGTGCACACAGACACAGTGCACTGTGGATTGCAATAGTATTTTTTTTTCGTTCGGTGAACAGTGTAGGCATGATTTTAGCCCCCGAAAACGCCAAAATTGTGTACAGTACCGGGGGCTCTCTCGGTTTTTCCTCCATTTATTGCACAGTGTTAGCACGTTTTTAGCCCCCGAAAACGCCAAAATTGTGCACAGTAACGGGGGCTCTCTCGGTTTTTCACATTCTATATGAACAGTGTGAAGACGAAACAAGCCCCCGAAAAAGACAAAATTGCGCACAGTGAACGGGGGCAGTGGCGTATTTTCCCTTCAGGTTTTTTCGTAAATGTCAGGAGGTTCAGGGGCTCCTTCGTAATTATCCTATTATTTTATTATTTCTTTTGAACGGCGTCTGGCGCGTCGAGGCCCCGCGCCAGCAGCGTTCCACGAAAACGCGCCCTTTCGACGGCGCGTATATGACCTTCCGGCGATGAAAATTTCACTTTCGCCACTAATAACGGTGCGCCTCCATGTCCTCTATCTTCCGTCTCGGCGTGTTTTGTCACTGGATGCACCGTTAAGCGGCGGAGAAAGGTTTTGTGTCGGCTGTCCGTTTTCTCTCTCCTGCCGACGCGAAATCCGATCCAGTCCCTGATGTATGTATCAAGTTAATTTTGGTCCCTTATGTTTTGATTTCTGATTTCTTTTTCATTCCTTGAATTTATTCGGTACAAATGTTTTAGTTTCTTTTAATTTTGTCCTCTACTTAAAATTAGTCATATATACAACTTTTCATTTCAGTCCCTCCTCTTCTTATTTTTTTATAGCATTAGACAACAATTAAACTAATTATTTCATGATTTATTTTGGTCCTCAGATTTGTTTTTTTCTTCAATTTTATCCTTCAATTGGAATTAATCATATATTTATTTTTCATTGTGGTCCTTATTCTTTTTAATTTGTTATTTTATATAGATTTATTTGTTTTTTTTTATTCTTGGATAATATTTTATATTATTTCTTTGCAAATTAAATTAACTATTTATTTTTGTTATTTCATTATTACAAGTATTTTCACAATTTATATATTTTTTTTTCATGTAAATTTAATTATAAAATGAACTAATTTTAATACAATGTCTTCAATAATTCAAATTTCTTCTTGCTTTTTTTAATGACAATAATAATTTTATAGTGTTTATTTCATTGAAACCTACTAAATAAGTTTATATTCATATAAGATTTATATATCTTATACAAAACTTTCACTTCATAAAAATTATATACAGATTTATTATTTTGTCTAAAATTATGCTATGATAAAAAAATATATACATAATAAATATTTTTTTTACATTGAAAAAAATATGATTCCGCCTGCAACAATGTGCTGGTGCCACAGCTAAATGTTTTCTTTGATTTTTATTTGTTCTTTAGATTATATGATTTCTATAATTTTATTATTTGCTCAATAATAATGATAATTTTAGTGATTATTTTAAAAAAAAAATTATTTTTTTTTAAGAATTCCCTGAAATTTTTATTTATATCAATTATCATTTTAAAAGTAATATTACTCTATTTTTCCATTTATTTCTTTGTTTATTTGTTCTTTATATTATATAATTTTTATGATTTTATTATTTACGCAATAATAATGATAATTTTAGTTATTAGTTTTTTTATTTATTTCTTTTTTTCATTATTAACACAACAACAACAACAACAACAACAACAACAACAACAACAACAATTTAATTATTTTTCTTACTTACTCTTTTGTTAATGTTTTTTATTTATTTGTTCCTCATGATAATTTGATAATTTTTATTGTTTTAGCAGTGATAGCAATAATAGTTTTTATTTTTGTATTATTCTTTTGTATGATCTTCTGTTGAAGTTTTTAGAATTTTTTTCCCTTCCATTTTTTCCCTTTCATTATTAACAAAAAAATAAAATAAATAATAATAATAATAATAATAATAATAATAATAATAATAATAATAATAATAATAATAATTTAATATTTTTCCTTGCTTACACTATTGTTAATGTTTTTGAGGGTTTTTTTTCTTGGGATAATTTGATAACTTTGTTTGCTTTCACAGTGATAGCAACAATAGTTTTTGTATTTGTTTTATTCTTTTGTTTTATGTTTTCTTGAAGTTCTTAGGATTTTTTTTTCTTCCATTTTTTTCATGTCATTATTAAGACAAAAATAAAACAAATAAATGAAAATAATAATAATAATAATAATAATAATAATTTAATTGTTTTTCTTTCTTACTCTTTTGTTAATGTTTTTGATGGTTTTTTTCCATTCGAACAATTTGATAGTTTTTATTATGTTGACAATGACGACAATGATAATTTTGGATTTTTATTGTATTTTTTTGTTTGATATTTTTTTTTACAATTTTTTTAATCTTTCATTTATTTATTTAATCTTTCATGATAATAATAATAATAATAATAATAATAATAATAATAATAATAATAATAATATTTTAATCATTTTTCTTGCTTGCTATTTTGTTCATGCTTTTTAATTTTTTTCCCTCAGTATAATTTTATAATTTTTTTTGTTTTGATAGTTACAACAACAATAATTTTAAATGTTAAGACTTCGATGTTGCTGTTGTTATAATATTTTAAATTAATATTGTTTCCTTTTCCCCTTTATTTTTTTTTATTATTTTTATTTCCTCTTTGTATTAAATGATTTTTATAATTTTACCATCTGCACAATAAGGATTTTAGTGATTAATTTTTTTTCTTATCAAAATATTTTGCTCTTTTTTTTTTAATGTTAGTTCGCGCTCTTTTGTGGTCTTTTATGACGCAATACCTACATTCTAAAAGATGTAATCTATGCTTCCGTAATAAACTCTACTTAAAATTTTATACATTTTATCTCCTAATCTATAACTTTTATTTTGTTATATCATATAAATTTATCATTATAAATTTAATTATGTTAAATTATATACACAAAAATACCCGCGGCAACACGCGGGGGGATTTGGCTAGTATATATATATATATATAATGTTATGAATCTAAGACATAAATCCACTTAAAGGTTAACTTTGTAAGGGCTATGGGCCCTTCTGCGTAAATCTCGTTGGTTCGGTTTGCCCTTTGAGTCGCTCTATATCAATGAAAATCTTAACTCATGATACAAAAGGTTACAAGATATGATAAATGAAGGACTAATTCATAGTTGGGCTCAAAGTTCAGGGACCGAAGAATAATTTACACATCTTTTTTGTTTTTACTTCTGCTAAATCCATGCAAAAGGTTTCGGTAGCTTGTTTAAAGAAAGCGGTCACAAGTACAGAGCACAGTATCTCGTAAGCTTTTCTTTCTCTCTCTGTCTCCTTCACACGGTTCAACAGGAAAGAAGCCGAATGTTGACAACATTTTCTTTATCAGGTGATTGCTGAGTTTAATATCTTTTGATTTTACATTACCAGAGAGAAGGAAAAATAATTGCGTGCAGAGAAAGTTTTCGAAGAAAGGAGAAGTGGGTTCAAAATACAAGTATACTCGTAGACCCTAGATCTATATTAACTATTGATGCAATTATATAGGTGATTCAGTGAAAAATTATTTTTTTTTTAATGTAATTTTAGATTTAAATTTTATAGTTATTAATATAATGATCATTAAAAATTTATATAATTGTTAATTTCAAACCCGTATGATTAGTGTAGATACGTGCAAGATGACCCGGACATTTATATTAATAAAAAATTAACTATCAATGCATTTTTTTAATTTTAGCAATAAATAAATAAATACGAGTATGTTACATGCAAATAAATATAAACAATCGTCGTACATACATGTGCTCCTCGAACATTATTAATATGAAAAACAACAATATTAAAAAAAAATTAGTGTTAAGAAATATTTGATTATAAAGCCAAAAAAAGTTCAACAATTTTGAACGACCCATATCTTCAAACTAAGGCCATTTATGCTCGTGTAGATTGGTGGTTGGCATTGGGATCGAAGAAGTCCATCCTATTTGCTCAAAATAATTTCTTAAATATATTTAATATAATTTCTATTTATATGAAATGGTCTCCTATATAAGTAAGTGCTTTTAATATTGTTTCATCTTAATTAAATTGAAAGAAGTGGGATTTTATGACTCACTTTATAATAGAAAAAGCTAAATATAAAAAATATATAAATATTTTTTATTGGAGAAATGAAGAAATAAATAGAAAATAAAATTGTCTAATTTTAAAATTAATTTCTATATTTTTAATTTTTTTATTGGATTTGAGGAAACCATCCCCTAGAAAACACAGTTTATAGGTCCAGGTGAGTGAATAAAACCCCGGCTGTTTCAGGCTCTGAAAAAAAATACACGTCCTGACTTGAACTCAAAATCTATTGTGTAGATCGCAAATCCTTTACTAACACATCACACCTATTGAAGACTATATTTTTCAAATACAAGATACAAGGAGAATGTCTCTTATAATATCTCCACAATTTAAAAACTACAAATTATTTAAGGTCCTAATAAACAAAAAAGAAACAACAAAAGTAAAATAAATATGGGTAGGAGTGCATGAATGATATATTAAATGAAGGAGAGAATAAAGCCCCACCATCACATAGACTTTTCTCGTAAGCCTGACGACATATAAACGCAATGTGAACTAATATTTATGAACGCAGCCTTGTCCACAAACCCCCTAAAAAAATAACATAAAATAAAAGAATTTTTGACAAATAAGTTTCCGCGTAGAAAGATAATGACTGGAAATAGGAGAGAAACTATACAGAGGAAGAAAGAGAGCAGTTCTTTAGTATTTCTTTTTTCTTGAATCTGAACGAACAATAAAAACTGCTCTTTGACACCTAAAGCATTAGGAAAAGAAATTTTTTTTCTTTTCCTTGACAATTTTCACACTTTCCTTCAGCGTTCACACTGCCATCTCTTCATATATATCTTTCCTTTTCTTTCTACCTCTATCCTTTTCTTTTTTCTCTCTTCGAATTTTGATCAAATCAATCTTTTTTGTGGGTTTAAGCTGATTTAGATTAGTTTGAGCGTGTGATTGTTATGGAGGGAAATCTTCACCACCAACATCACCATCAGCTGCAGCAATATCAACTGCTGCAGCAGCAGCAGCAGCAGCAACATCACATCAGTGTAAACGTAGAGGCAGGTGATAAGTTTCCTCAATGGAGTGTTCAAGAAACAAAGGAGTTCTTGATGATCCGAGCAGAACTGGATCCAACTTTCATGGAGAAGAAAAGAAACAAAGTTTTGTGGGAAGTTATCTCTAATAAAATGAAAGAAAAGGGTTATAATCGTAGCGCAGAGCAGTGCAAGTGCAAGTGGAAGAATCTCTTTACAAGATACAAGGTATTTATGTGTATATGTATTACTATTTTGGTGAAGAGATTGAGAAACGGGAAAAAGTTAGGGACTTGATTAGAAATATATGTTTGTTGATCTGTTTTATTGAATGATGAACAGTGCATGGTAAATACTAAAACCCTATTAGCTAGCTAAAACACACACACACACAGGCATATGTATGGTGTTAATTTGATAGATGTTTCCATCTCATCATCTTGTTTGTTGTGTGTGTAGGGTTGTGAGACGATAGAACCTGAAGCTATGAGGCAACAGTTTCCTTTCTACAATGAATTGCAGACGATTTTCACTTCAAGGATGCAAAGAATGTTACGGGCTGAAGCTGAAGGAGCGGCGACTGGGTTGAAAAAGAAAGCAGTGAAGCTATCTTCCGACGACGAGGATGAGAATGAAGAAATTATTGAAGGCGAAAAGGGTGGCAGTAGAAAGAAGATAAAAAAGGCCAAGACAATTGGCGGAACTAGTAGCAGTGGAAATATTGATAGTTTGAAAGAGTGTTTGGAAGATTTCACGAAGCAGCAGATGCAAATGGAAATGCAATGGAGAGAAGTATTTGAGGCAAGGGAAAATGAGAGGATGATGAGGGAGATGGAGTGGAGACGAACCATGAACAAATTAGAGAATGATAGGATAGTGATGGAGAGAAGATGGAGAGAGAGAGAAGAGCAAAGAAGGGTGAGAGAAGAGGCTAGGGCTGAGAGGAGGGATGCCCTTATCACTGCTCTCCTAAACAAGCTTAGAAGAGAAGACATTTAGTGATCAGCTTTCTTTCAATGTTTTTGCTGTTTTAGAGAAGAGGTTTGTCCTGAAACTCTCATTTTGGAGATTTTAAATATGAGGTTCTTTGGCTAAGCTACATGTTATATGATCCTCTTCTTTTTGCAAACTGTTGCTAGAAAAGCTTCAATCTGGTTCTCTTTTTAATTTTGTCTAATCATTTTCATTCTCGTATGATGAAGTGATCTAATTTGATAAATTTTGAAGCACATAATCTCAAAATCATCATGAATAAATTAAGGTTCAAGCTTTATGTATCAAATCAATATTTCTGTGGGGGGGAGAGCAAAATCTACATTCAACCATCCAACAAAATCTAAAAAGCTAGAGATAATGCTCGAGAAAGTAGGTAGTATCTGTCCTGTGCAACGCAATAAGCTCTCATCGTGCATGTTGTGCAGTTTGTTGTTAATGGTCCAATATTCTTGCTAATGGCTCTCAGCTTCAACAAGGCTTCGCAACTTTCACTTACATGCAATATGATCATTTACGCACAAAACATCTCTGATTTTTCAAGCTGAGAGGTGCTGCAGCTCAGTACAAGCCATTAACTATATATATGCGATTTTCCTGGAAGTAAAACGCTTGACAAAGTTGTCAACGGCAGCAATTTTTCTTTTGTCCATTTCGTTTGCAATTATATGGTGCAAAGGCACGCTGATCATTGTATTGTGTTTCTTGTTTCCAAAGATTGAACAAGCACTTTCTGAAAGTTAAGAGATTTGCTTGACTTATGTTCACCAGTAGAATTGTTTTCTGCTACCAGATGTAACTTCAGTGCTTGATCACGAACAAAAAAGAAAATATTGAATGTTGATTTTTAGAATCTGTTCACCAACCAAATCAATTTTTTTCATGTGGACGAGCTGGAAGGAATTAGGATAAGTAAACCAGCAAGATCTGTTCATGGCTTGTAGAGAAGATTGTTGGCAGGGAAACGGACAGGTTAGGCTTTGTTTTTTCCCCTCCATCAGCGATCAATCAGGGCCATGAAGAACCTGTAAGTTTGTGACCCTGCCTATATATATATATATATATAATTTTGATATTCTTTACCTCTAATGAATATATCTTAATATTTCAATTTTGATATTAACTTAACCATTTTATGATGTTGCCTTTACAGATTAATATATATTTGGTTACCTTCATTTTGTTCCTAAATGATGGTATCATAAGCTTACCATGTGGATGCCATTACATGCATGTAATTTGAACTCATTTTGTATTTACTTTTCTTTTTCATTGAAGTAGACTCGAACGCGAGATCTTTGAAGGAAGAAAGACATTCTGGTATTGTCAATTGAGCTATTAGTTCATTGACTTATTGTTTAAACTTGAAATGATCTTTAATTAGTTCTATTAAGATTATGTATTTTTGTTAATATTGCAATGAATTATGAATATCATATAGTATTAAATATTTAATATAGAAACATTTTTTTTTTATTTTATATATTGACATAGTTATTTGATAGTATAAGAACTTCTTCTTCTTCTTCTTCTTCTTCTTTTTATTTATCAAATGATATAATCTATATTGATTGAGAATTGAGACGTTATATTTTGTAATACTAAATCATTTGAGAATCAAGATTTATAATCTATATTGATTTGTTTTATATGGGGATATAATTGTCTCATAATTAAGGTCATGAGTTTTGATAGTTTAACCCAGATTAAATCAAATTATTTTTAAAATTTCTTCTCTAAAAGTATATCTTGATCATTTTATTTTTATTGAATTATCCATGTGTCATAACGTAAATCGCAGGTTTGACTAGTTAAACAAATTGACTCAATTCTTTTTTTTTCTTTAGCCTTTTCTCCAAATCCATAATTTAATATTGTATTTTATTGAAAATTTGTTATCATGATTTGTTTTAATTTTTTTATTATGTTATTACAATCTCATGATAGTGAACTTGATTTATTTTTATTCATTTTTTAATTAAAATTTTGACAAATTTCATTGTTCAACATTGAGTCCAATGAAAGTAATTGAGAATTGAGCTTTATAATTTTCTCTCTATGAGATCATCTTAGTCTCATGAACAAAGTCGTTGATTTGGAAGCTAACTCGAGTTAAATCATGCCAATATTTTTTTAGTTTTTTTTTATAATATTATCTTAGTTTGACGAACTAGGTCATGAGTTTGACTGGTTAAATTAAATTATTTTTAATGTTTTTTTTCTAACATCATCCTTTAATATCACACCGATTAAGAATTGAAATTTATAATTTATTTATTTATTTATTTTTCAATTGAATTATCTTAGTATTATAATTCAAAGTTGTGAGTGAATATTAATTATCTAGTCTTAAACTAAATGATTTATCTATAGTTTTCTAGTGCGAAGCATGTATTCCCCCCAAAATAAAAATAAATAAAAGAGTGGTGATATTAGCATTCGTCTTTTATATCCAATCATTTCCTGTCTTCTCTTGAGAAATTGAAAATGGAATTGAGTGCAAGTATACAAAGATTGAGTGCTAATACCATCTCCCAGAAACCATGTTGTTGGATCGATCAGTGGGATCTACATGGACCCATTGATGGAGAATTTTAATACATATTTTGCATTATATTTTAGTGACAACCAATTTAATTAATTAAGGGCAGATCATTTGCGTGTGATCAATACAAGTTGAGCTGGTCATAGGTTGTCAATGAGATCATGATTCACAGGCAAACCCATGTTATTCTATGCTTAAATTCGAATGGTCTAATTACCTAGTCTATTGAACTCCAAGAAAAGCATAGGATGCTGCTAATTCAGCTCATTAATTAATTAGCTAATTAATTAATTTTCCATTCAAATTCAATGCTTGATGGGTTTTTAATCTAGTATTTATATGTATAAAATAGAGATTTATTTTTATAATAAATGAGGGATTTTGATAATTGTTATAATTTTTTTTTTCATGGAAATTGATCATATCATAAAGTTTTTGTACGTCATCATAATCTAGAGCATTTGTCACACCCTTACTTTGACAAGTTGCATACTACATCGCATGTGCTGTATTATTACCAGCTCATTTGCGCGTGATCCCATCTATTTTTTTCAACATTGGAGAGGCAGACAAGATTTTTTCAAATTTGTAGCTGAGACAGCTAGCTAAGCACCAACATGACCGTGTTCTTCTTGTTCTTTTTCTTTCTGTTTTTTTATTACCATGAATATACGAGTGAATTCTCGTATATCTCGACCAACTTATAAACTCTGAAGATAATAATTATATAAGTATTCAATAATCATTATATTAAGTAAATATAGAACTCAAATCTTAAATCACAAATAAAATAATTTTATTAATTTCAAATTCTTACAATGAAACATGTAACAGTAGATGGTTTTCTTCTTCTTCTCGTTTATGTTTTTGCCTTTGCTTTTGCTTGCTTTTAACAAAGCAAAGGATATTTTGTAAACCGTGTTTCAGAACCGAAGGTGATTGTTATTTTCTCACCGACTTGTATTTTACTGTATATGCCCCAGCTAGACGTCTAGTCCTGGAACCTGAAAACACAGTGCTGCCCATTTTGTCAGTCTCAGCTTTGGAACCATTCAGCAGGCCTCCTTCTGCTTTTGTCCTTAATACATATTATTATGGCCATAATTTGGAGCCCTCCGTTTCCGATTCCTTTACTAATTTCCTGTTCACACTGCGTCTTGTACGTATTTTTTTTGTTTTAAATTATTATTTTTATGTTTTTAGATTATTTTTATGTCTTGATATTAAAAGATGATTTTTTAAAATAAAATAAATATTATTTTGATGAATTTTTAAATGAAAAACACTTAAAATATCATTTTTTGTTTTAAAAATCTCTTTTTGAAAAAAATTAAATTATGTTTTTTGCTATTTTCAAATGAAGGGCTCCAATTCTATTATAATTAGAATCTATAGCAGGGGGCATATCATACATCAAGTAGGTGGTAGAAAGACTCAATTATTTTTTATTTCTTTTGGATCATGAAAAATAAAACAGACTCAATTATTTAAATTGACATATTAAGGGAAAGGGACCACCTGTGTCGTTAACCGGCAAGCTACAAAAATCTCTCACAACTTTTTATCAATCCAATATATATATATATATCAATCCAATATATATATATATACTTTTTCTTGAATTTTTTAATTCACAAACAAGATTAAATTGATTGGTAATGTTGTTGAAATTATTTAAAAAAAAAATTATTTAAAAATGTATTATAATAATATTTTTATTTTTAAAAAATTAATTTTATCATCAGTATATTAAAATGATTCAAAAACATTATTTTTTTTTAATTTTTAAAACAGAATAAGAAATAAGAAAGAGTGGCTGTATCTTTTGTGGATTCATATGTATAAAAAAGGTCTATGCTGATTATTATTAATTGCTGTTTTTCTTTTGGAGACAATTATTACTTGTAGTATGGCATTTCCCACGGAGATTTGTTTTTTTGGCATTTCCCACGCCGAATTTATCGACCTTGCCATATCTTGGTTGCTTGAGTCGTTAAATCAGCATGATTTAAAAAACAATTGTTTATATAATCTCGTGGATAACAAAATTATATTATTATTATTATTAAAACAAATCTAACCTTGTGAGCTGTTGAAAAAGATTTACCTGGAAATGTTGATGTAGTTATCCCAAGCTAGCGCTCCGTGACGAGATCCATGATCACGAGGAAAAAGGCAAAACAATTATTCATGACACGATCCATTACTAATGTTTTCATTTACCTTTTTATTTAAATAAAATTTATACATTCATTATTATATTAATTAATTACGACTACGTTATTTTCACAAGCAATGAAAAACACTTCTTAAATAAGCTTTTACCATCTTTATTTATTTATAAAATATATATATATATATATATATTATATTATATTATATTATATTATATTATAAAGCTTGATTAAGTTATTTTTTGATCAAAGAATGAAAAAACACATCTCAAACCAGCTGGAAAAAATTAAAATAGAATGCACCTTCTTGATAATTACAATTATATTATTTATTTTACAATTTATTTACTTATTTTTGGGTCGAATTACATGGTAATGAATTAATGGTATGTAGGACAGTGACCCTACAGATCTAAGTCAACATAGGCACCCCGATGACAGCAAAGCAGGGGATAATTATTGTTTTTTCCCCAAGGAAATAACTGTCCTTGTTCGTAATTATAATTACAGCAAAATATAACGATCCGCTGACTTTGTTTAGATCTTGTAGTGGTCAAACAGACATTCGTTAAAAATATTACAACGACTATATCATCTTGTGTCTGGTAGTATAATTATATTTGGTTTTGAAAATATTTTTATTTAGAAATATATTAAAATAATTTTTTTTATTTTGTAAAAAAAATTTTTAATATAAACATATAAAAATAATATAACAGTTAAAAAAATAATTTAAAGTAAAATAAAAATAAATTTTCAAATTTTTTTTAAATATATTTGAAATATAGTGACAAACCCTTTTAATATTTCGTTTTATTTATTAGTTTGAAGCATGCGACGCTGTCATGGTAGATTCGGATCGATTGTCCATGTTTTACAGCTCACAACTTCCAAAATCTTGACTCTCAAAATGAAGGGAAAATTATATTATTTTCAGTATGCTTTAAAAATCAGGTAAAATACCATATTATTAATATTGTTGGTGCTGTTATGCTTTAATTAGTTTAAATTAATAAAAACATTGTTATATTTAGTTCCAATTTTTATTATGATTTTAATCTAAATAAAAAATACATATAATTTAAAGATAAAATTATTAATCAATCAACTAATCAGTACTTATAACCTGTTCCATAATTTATTTATTAAAATAAAAACAATTTATAAGCATGGTAGACGTATTAAGTGTGTGTCTCTATTGTCAATTTGTGAAGTATTTCAAGATGCGGCAGCGATTTAAAAAAAAAAAACACTCAAAATAATAAAATTTTATTATTATTTTTAATATAAAAAAATTAAAATGAAAAAATATATAAAAAATAATTTGGAGGGAATTCACATGAAAAATAGCTAGAAACTAAGAAAGATGTGTTTTATTTTGAATTCTTGAGAGAGAAAAGTAGAAAACTCAGTTTGTGTTTGGGAATATGTTTGTAATTATTTTTGGAAGTACTTTTTATTTAAAAATATATTAAAATAATATTTTTTTTATTTTTTAAATAATATTTTGCTATTAGCACAGAAAAATAATTTAATAACAAATAAAAAAAATAATTTTTTTCGAAAGAATTTTAATGAAGAACTCCAAACACCCCTTCAGAGACTTCTCCACTTATTTCTTTTTCTTTTTCTTCCTCACCTCACCGACTCCGTACCTTCGTCTCTCATTGAATATCAAAAGGTATAGTCATGGCCTCTTTTTCTTTGCAATTCTCTCTCAAGGTACGGTCGAATAACCTCAGAATATTTTCGTCGTACTTGTTCAAGTTGTCAAAGACTTAAATCATTTAAAATCTACAATTTGCAACATTTAGGCTTTAATTTAATTTTGTTCAGCAGGTGGCACATTCTATTTGCAAGATATAAATAATAATTTGCTCGGACTTTGTTCTGTGGCCACTATTTTGTACGTGACACATAGGCCCACAAAAGTGAGACAACTCATTGACTTCCAAGCCCATTACATGACAAATTAATTTATTTTTTCCATAATAGGAAAACTAAAAAAAAAAAAAAGTTCTATAGCATTTCTAGGAAAACTTTGAAATCAAAATTGGTTTTTTTTTAACAAAAATATTCTCTTTATATGTAAAAAAAAAAAAAAACTAAATTTAAACCAAATTGCATAATTATCAAATTATAAGGGTAAAAAAATAATATAAAAAACTTAAAGCATTTTTTTTTCCTTGAAAAGGTGCTGATAAGATTATGTAGTAATTAAAAAACAGATTGAGTGTTTGTTTTATTATTAAATTTGGTCACTGGAACTTAAAGTTTTTAATCAATAAATTGATTTTTTTAATTCAAATTATTCATTAATTTAATGCCTATACAATTTTTTTACACCTTAACAACTTGATTAGATATCTATTCCAAATAAATTATGATGGGGAAATTACATTAAACATTATTTATAATGATAAAATAAAAAATTAGTGACCGAAACCAAAAAACAAATTGCATTTCACTATTCTAGTTAAAATACAATGTAAGGGAGAGTCCATGGCGAAATCATCAGGACATTTAGTTTTTTTTTTTTTAACTTGATTTTATTTAAATATAAATTTAAAAATGTAATTATAATTATTTCAAACTATTATTTTAATTATAATTTAAAAGATTATTTTATTTTTGCTTTAAATTATTAAGATGTTTATGCCTTCTTAATTTCTCGAGTATTCAATTTTTTCCGATCAATACTCATGTTATTTTAACTCATTTATGTAACAGTCTAGCATGAGAGATTTTGGCAGTGTGTCCCCGAAAAATTAAATAACCTCAAATGTCGACATCAATAAATCACAAAGATTCCAAGCAAATCCATGCTCTGCCATCTTCCTCCTCTATCATTACGTTGCTAATCATGAATATAATTCAGTAACACTATAACAAACAATATTCACCTTGACTTTATTTCATTAATCCATAGTTAATATCGTAACACTAACACATTTTTCATTACATTAGTGTACTATTGGATTTCATCTAATAACCCACCAAAATCAAAGTTATCAATATTGTTCTGTTGATAATTTATTTTTTTCATTTGAACGAAATGTTTTGGTCTTGGAGCATTTCAGCATGCTGTTTTTAAATTGTACTATCTCTCTCTTTCTCTCTTTCTTTATATACATATTAATTCAAAAAAATTTAGTTCAAATCTAAAAATAAAATTATTTAGAATTGTGTAATTTAATAAAAAAAAAAGACACAATAAAATGAATTATTCTGAACAAAATTATGAAAATATATAATATTACGAGAATGACATCATCAATTTCACAATATCATATATTTTCTGATTGTTTTGAAATTTTAACATAATATATATAAATATGTCAAGAGACTCCTCGTAAACTTTCATCTTAATCCGACAACCGGATTAAGAGATATGATTGATACTGTATAATTATTCATTATTTAAAAAAAATACTATATGGCCGAAATCAAGTATCCTAACAATCAAAGATATTAACATTATTAGCTCAATTCCGAACAACTAGTCAACTAAATATTCCAATCATAATCTCTTTGATTCCATTAGCCCTAACTAATTTAGCTAGTCAATTTCAGCATGTCAGTCATTAACCTCGTTGATGCTACTAACCCTAAATAGATATGCTAGTCAAATTCAACATGTCGGTCATCAATCTCATTGATACCTGCACAAGTTGATTAGTCAAATTAAATATATTCTTAGTTAATTTTGATTTATATAAATATATCTATTACTATGTTTGATCACAAATCATCTACTCATACACACTAATTTCCAACCCTGTAGGCATATTCACATCACAATATTTCTCATGCATGTAAGCCATATCTTTGTCACAATACATAATAGTACATAATAAATATAATTTTTACTGTGTTCTAACATTATAAAAAAACTAAACTATTAAAAAAATCAAGTGTTCAACCCTTAACTTGAGCTCCCATGTTTAAGATCTAGAGAAGATAGGTTATAATCTCTCTAAACAATAATAATTAACTATCACATTGCTAATTTAAGTTCAATCATAGAAATCTCCATATGTCTCAAATTCCTAATTAATATCTGTACATAATAGTGATCAAGATTTCATATTATAATCTTTAAGATAAATTTGTGCCATCAGTTTAAACCCTCTCTTATAATGTTTGCACTTCCATATCCTAATTTCATGTTTAATACTTTGCAAACCAATAATTAGCAATTATCTTATTCATTTCATGTTTAATTATATTATTCTCTTACTTATATCCCTTTAATTCTAGTTTATTATACTAACCTATAATTTTAATCTTAATTTTTGGATATTATTGTGCTCCAATTGTCTTTAAATTTCTTCCCAAGATAAAATACTATGTCAGAAAACCCCCTAATAAAATTTCATTATGATCCAATAATTAGATTGAGAGATGCAATTAATATCATAAAACTGAACAATCAATAAGTTTTTGGCAAAAATGTGAATTGCACATAACATATAATTTACTTAAGTCATTGTTGATCTTAAATTAATTTATTGGATATTCTTATTCATAAATTTGAAGTATCTATTGCTTGAGTTTTTTTTTTTCCATGCAAAAAATAGATATATCCATAACATGAGTATTTATCAATAAAGATGATAAAATATTTTTCTTTAATAAAAAATTGTAAAATCTAAAGGCTCATATGTATATATTATCTTAAGAAGTTTAAACATGAAACAATCCATCAAGTATTATAAGAAACTTGGATAAATTTGTTTTGAAACATATAAAAGCATTAGGCTTACATTTCTTCTAAGTCGTGCCTTATATTTCAGGTAATATCTTTGAACGTATCTAAGTTTTCATATAAATAACTTATATCATTCTGATGATTGTTCATTAAGTGGTTCATATTTATCCTTTTATATTTCTTGATTACTTATGAAATGAATGGAATCAGTTCCTTGATTCTTAAATCTCATTTCCTCTTAAAGAAGCATACTCTACGGTCAGTACAAATTTCATTTATCCTTTATAAAATCATAGTTCATTTAAATAGAATCATACTCAAGAGATAAAAAGTTAATGATAAATTTTACTAGAAAATTCTCATTCATATTCACTCTCAAAAGTCTTGTTCCAATGTTTGTCATTTCAATGACATGCTCATATATAGTAGGGCAACCATCAAATTTTATAGTGGTTGAATTACCAGTTATATATTAACAAGTGATTTTTTATAATTTGGAATTTTTCTTCAATAAATTTTATAAATCTATTAGCATCTTTAATTGTAGAAATAACATACTTGATATAAACATTAATATTGATCTTTGTAATCATTTTCAAGTCTTATGGAAAAACAATTTCTTCATTGCTTGTAAGGTTAATAACTATAGCAAATTTCTCAACTTAAAATGTCAAATTAAGATCCAAAATAGTTAGTGAAATTGAATGTTTTTACACTAATCAAAGAAATTTAGTCCATTAAAAATTATAACAGAAGAGACTTGTGAATGAAAAGAAAGAGGAATAGATGCTTTAAAGATTAATAAAATGCTCAAATATTTAGATTAGGAGTCACAACTTAATTTACTCATAAATAAATCATCATCAAGCCATTTATAAACATCAAGAGTCATAGATAATTGAAAACAAAAACATCACAGAATTTGTAGCTTATTTATTTGTCTTATGGGTTTGACCATTTTGATAATTTAGAAACCATTCATAATATAAAATTCATATCATAAATTTAGAAGCCATTTTCATGTAGCCATAATTCATCATGTCGTTGACTCCAATTTTATTATACTTAAAGAATATATAAACAATAATTATTTTCATGTTATAGATACACTAGAATGCTAATTATTAAATAAAAAAAAAAAACTCTATCCTTATGTAATTGCTCCCTGGTATTATGAGGAGTGGAATTAAGATAAGTCTTGGATCAATTGTCCACATGCAAAAAGGCCAATTTATTTGGTCTTATGGCTAAGGTCTTTCATGAATTATGGCAGGCCCATCTCATGTCACGAGCTCGGTAAAAAGCCCAATTTTCTAGTCCAGAGAATCAAAATCCTATCAACGATTACGGGCCTGGCTGATACGAATTCCTGGAAAACTAAAGTTCTGCTGACAATTACTTCCCACCGACAGCGTTCTGTCGTGTTTGGGTCTTCTCCAAAGTTATTAAATCCGTTTTGTTCTGGCCGGAACGGACGGAACATACCATTTCGTTCATAAAAACAGAAACGGCTACTTTTTTTATCCCGGTTTTAATTTCGGTCTGATCCGGAAATTTCGGCCCAATTCCGGCCAGAACGCTCCGGTTCCATTCCGGACGTTTCGTTCAGGAGACTGGACTCTGAAGTCTGAAGAGTAGAGATTGACGTGGAGAATGAAGAGTATTTAATGGAGAAAAGTTGAGAAAAGAATGTATTTCACCGATGTGGGACAAGGAGAGTGCAGATTGGAGGGAAAATATTTAAAGGAGAAGAATTGACAAACAATTTTGTTTGTCCAATGTGGGACATTGTCCCACATCGGACAAATTCAAATTGAATTTGTCCAGCATTCTGCTGGACAAATTCTATATATATATATCATGGAATCACTCTTGAAAATCAGTAATATTAACTTTAAAATTTATATTTTTTTTTACTTTAAATTAAAAATTTTTGATGTTTTTAAATCATTTTCATATCTTGATGTCGAAATAATTTGTTGGAGTTGAAGCTAGTACTAATAATATCGATGTTGAGTGTTGACACTAGTATTAGTATTGATAATCCTTTCAATAATAATACTTTTGATAAATGTATTAAAAATAACGAGGAAAATGACGGGCATGGGACTGATTTTAATTTATATAGCATATCATCAAAATATTTATTTTAAATTTATTAGTTTTTACCTAATGAAATTCTATGAACATAATTGTTTTGTAATGTATTTTTAAATTATTTTGAATTATATATGAATCTTAACTAATGAAGTTTTATAGCCATAATTATGTTGTATTGTATTCAGAAATATTTTACTTACGATTTATGATTTTTTATTTATATCATATTGTGTCCGAATTTTACTTATTTATTTTTTTCAAAATCTATTTTTTTTTCTTTTTGAACATATGATTTTCAGTACTATTCTCTTTGTAATTATCTTACTATGGTATTTACTATTTTTTTGGGATGCATAATAAGAAATTCTAATATTTTTATATTAATAATGTAGAAGATGTTTGATTTATATTTCTTTTATTTTAGAACATTTTACTTTCATAATATTTTGGAATTTTACAATGTTTCTAATTTTGAGATTATGTTTGTATTGTATAATTTAAATTTCATTTATCTTGAATTTAAATTATACTTGTTAAATTAATATTTTATTTTTTTCATATATATAATTAAATAAATATGAACAGTACAAAACCGGAACGGAACGCCGGAATGCACCAAAACTGGAACGTTCCGTTCCAAACAAAAAACCAGAACGGATTTTACAACTATGGTCTTCTCTCTTGGCAACAACATATTTCTTTTTAATCTTTGGATTCATTCATTCAAAAAAAAATATTATAATAAATACAATAAAATACAATAAAATAAAATAAAATCCCCTATTAAAATCTAGAAATCATAAAAAATTAGAGAAAAAACAATAATTTTAAATGAAAAACTAAGAGTTTCTTAAGCTCCATAACAAACATACCGGAGAGATTAAAATCCTAAAAATAATTTGATAAAAAAATTGAATCTCTTTTCTATCCCTTAATTCTTTTTTAATGAAATAAATACAATGATGATGTAAGCCATATAATAAACATGCCTACATTATAAGGAAAAGGTTGCCAACTCAAGAAATTAAATATATAGAGGTGTTAATGTCATACTAGATATTAGATATTACAACCATATATTACTAACAAAAACTAAAATAAGTGGTGTTTTACCTCACAAAAGTCTATTCATTATAATAATATATTTTTTTTTCAATTTTTTGTTTTTATATTTTTTATTTCTATTAAATATTTGGTTTATGTTGGATTTCATTCTTTGTTATAATTTTATTTCCATGAGGTTATTTTATTTCCATGATCCATGTTTAGGATTTAACAAATTAACTCGATCAAATTGTTTTTTTTTTAATTTTATTATTTATTATTAGGTTGAAAAGGAATTAGACTTCATGATTTTTTTTCCTATGAAATCATTTTAATCTCATAACATGAGTTTTGTGGGATAACTTAGACATACTTGAGCTATTTTATAATGTTTTTATTTTTTATATATATATATATATATAAATTGATTTTTTTTTCCATTTTAATGCTACAACAATGGGTTGATTGAAAATTAAACTTCATATTTTTTTTTATGAAGTTATATAATGCGAAAAACCCAAGTCGCAATTTAGCAGGTTAACTCAAGTTGACCCAATTAAATTTTTCAGTTTACTTTTTATGAAGTTATCTTGGTCTTATGATCCAAGTCATCAGATTGATGAGATAACCTAGTTTGACTTAGACTATTTTAATTGTGTTCTTTTTATTAATTGAATTTTTTATCAATCGCATCCTTAAATATTGAATTGATTAAGAATTAGGTTTTATAATTTATTTTGATTTACTTTAAACAATATTATCCTAGTCTCATGATATAGATTGTGAGTTTGACAAATTAACTTGATTTATTTTTTCTATAATTTTTTTTATTTCTCCTATAAATTTTTATATATTTTTTTTTCAAATTTCATCACTTTACATTGTGTATGGCATGATTGATTGAGGATTAAACTTTATAATTTATTTTGATTTGCTCTATGTGAGGTTATCTCAGTCTCATGATCAAAGTCATGGATTTGACAGGTTAAGTCATATGATTTTTTATGAGGTTATGTTGACTTAGATCATTAGTTTAACAAACTAACTTGTGTCATTTGTTATGTTCTTTTTCAATTGATATTTTTTAAAATTATCCTTTAACATTGAATTGATTAGAAATTGAATCTCATAATTTCCATTGATTTTTTATAGGTTTATCTCAGTCGTATAAATAAAGTTACGAGTTTAACAAGTTAACTCAATTTGTTTAAGTTCTTTTTTTATTTGATTTTTTTAATTTTATCCTTCTACATTTAGTTTATGAGGAATCAAGTTTTATAATTTATTTTCTATAAGGTTATCATAATCTTATAACCCGAGTTATGAATTTGACATGTAAGCACAAATTGACCCCAAATCAATCAAATATATTGTTATCTTAATATTCTAATAAAATATATCATCTTGAAATTTTTCTTACACAAACTATATTTTTATAGATTGTCTGGGTTGCTTTTAAATTTATAAAATCAACTGAGACACATCAAATTAATCACCACCAACATGATTTAGTTTTTTTTTTTCCACTAGAAAAAATTAAAACACTAGCAACATTGAAATATTTTTTATATTAAAAAAATTAATCTAACCCACATCATGCCAATATGCTGTGATTTACAAAACATATGTTAGAACACAAAAGTCACTATTCCTGAAATACATATTTATGAGAATGAGCAGGCAGCTAAATTTCGTAAGTGATGCTTCGACTAAGGGGGTGTTTGGGAGTGTAGTTGTTGTTGCTTTTCAAAGTACTTTTCGTGTCGAAATACATTAAAATGATGTTTTTTTATTTTTTAAAAATTATTTTTGACATCAACACATCAAAATGATCTAAAAACACTAAACCGCCGGTTTTAAAAAAAAAAAAAAAAACACATCAAAAAACAATAATAAACAAATTGGACCGTAATGCTAAAAGAGGCCTAAATGGCGAAGCCCCGGTACATACCATGCACCCCCCCTCCCTCTGAAAATTTGGTCCTAACTACTGCCTATAGGACTCGACCAAAGTTCAAAGAAACTTTCTGCATTGCAAATCACACGCGTGTAAAGGTTGGATGAATGCATAAACAATATCTCCTGAATCCAAATTAAAAAAAAAACAATTAATCAATATTTCAATTAATTTATCTAAGCTAAAGAAAAAAAAAGATAAAAAGATGGCATTGCTAGTAACTATAACAACTTAAATTATTAAATAAATTCTTAAATATAATTTAAATTATTTTTTGGTACACTTAATCATGTTAAATCTTTTTAGATTTAAAAATTGCACTAATCTATAATATATTTGTGCTTATTGAGATGGTTTTTTTTAACAGAAACACCGATACTGATATTTTTACAATTAAAATAAATGGGTTTTCTTAGCCAGTGGAGTGAAGCTTGATAAAAATGAAATTAAAAAAGGGTATTTATGCCTGCATCGATGGGTTAGGTAGCCAGCTTTTAGAGGGGAGTAGTAAAAAATTTAAAGAAATTAGGGTTAGTGTTTGAATTGAATTGAAGAAGAAGAAATTACGAAAAAGGAATTATGAGGAATTATTGGGTTTTAATTCCTTTTTAAATGACTGACAAAAAAAAATAATCTATAAGCCATCTCGTGAGTAAATTTACACTTTAGAAATACAACACAATTGCCAATAGAATTTCTTAAAAGCGTTTTTTTTTTATCCCTTCATTGTTCCTGTCAGAATTAGTTATGTTGATGTCATTTCCATTTACAATTAATGATTATATAATTTTCATGGATAATTTATTTGTTTTAAAAAAAAGAAAAAAATTCATTAGTGTATATAAATGAATTATGTAAAGTTATTAAAAATACCCGAAAAATTAATAGGTTTTGCATTATTACTTTGTAAAGATACAAACGCTTCATTTCATTTATGACTTTGAAAAATAATTATTTCTATTTCGAAGTAATATAAATAATTAATTTTTTTATTTAATTTCGCTTGTAGTAAATAAAATAATTAATATATTACATAATAAACAATGGTATATAAAATTAACTATTTTAGTTTATTGAAAAACAAATCACATTTTTTATTTAATTACATATAATATATAAAATAATCAATTTCTGATATCATTTTCAAATGATGAATAAAAGTGACCATTTAAGTTTATTCTTAAAATAATCATTTATTATAAAATATTGTTACTTCATATGTCACATTCATGCCTATTTAGAAATGTAGTTGATATTATTTTTGAAAATATTTGTTCATTCAAAAATGTATTAAAATAATATACTTTTTAAAAAAATATTTTTGACATCAATATATAAAAATAATCTAAACATATTAAAAAAATTTAATTCACAATAAAAACTAAAACTAAAAAAATTAATTATTTTTAAAAATATTTTTAAAATACAATACTAAACACGGAATAAATCACAATTACGATACAAGTTATAGATGGAATGCGCCATGTCTTTGCTGTTTGTTGTTTATTTCACTGTGTGGTTGAAATTATTTTTTAAAATATTTTTATTTTAAAATATATTAAAATAATATTTTTTTTATTTTTTGAAAATCATTTTAATATCTAAAAATATTAAAAAAATAATTTAAATAAAGAAATATAAATAAAAAATAATATATTTTTTTAAATGTTTTAAACGCATTGCGAAACACACAAATAAGTAGATGAGAAACATGCTTCGTTGGTACAGGCAGCCCATGAAGCTTTACAATGCTCAAGTGCCGCATGAGCAGTCTCTTGTCGAAAGTTGGCTCCACTGCCTCTTGACGATGAAAAAGGCAATTTATTTTTCAACTTAGAAGTTGTGCTCCGTAGACACTCCCATAACCACCGATCCAATACTAAATCTGACGTCAGAATCCTCAGTTGCTGCGAGAATAACAAGAGACCGGGGGCAGTAGATGTGGTGATCGGAAGAAATATTCCGATGAAATGAATATTTCTGTGCTGTTTAGGCTGTAAGAAAGAGGTTTTTGGCGCTGAACACCTTCAGAGATTAAGGTGTAGAATTTTGTTGCCATCAAGTGTGGAAGAACTTATCAAAACCACAGTTTGCTTATATTAAGGTATGGAGAAGGAACTGGACCGAACACATTAACACATGATAAGAACATACACACCACCGTCCTCACAAATTCTCTAATTCCAAAGAGATGGATCCATTGATTTTGTTATAACAAAAGCCCATAACAATGAGTTGCTTCAATAGCCCAATGTAGAAGGAATTGACCTCGCTAGATTACTCACGATAAATTACAACCACAATCTTCAAATTCCCAGCACAAGAATATATAGATTTGTTTAGTTATCTTTTCAAATTGTGGTGTAATTGCTTTTAAAAATATTTTTTATTATATTAAAATGATATTTAAAAAAAAAAATTGACACAGCACATCAAAATAATCTAAAAATATCAAATTTGTTTAATTTAATAAAAAATATAAATAAAAAAATTTCATTTTTTTTTAAATATTTTTCAAACACATTCCCAAACATCTCCTTAGTGACCACTCATTGAGCAACCGTGGGTCAGATTTTTTTAATAAAAAATGATATTTAATTGCTGTAAATATATTTTAAAGCATGAAAAATTATACTTATTATGCACAATTAAATTTTGTAGTTATTTGATGATGAATGCAATTTATATTTTTATATTTTAATTTAAGATGCAAATGAAGGTGTTAATGGTAAAACAAAGTTAATTGGATAATCCTAGATAGGTTCAACATATATTTATAGTTTGAGCATATCTCTCTCATATAAACTTCAATTGAGATGATTTAAATCTCTATGAAAGACACATAAATACAACTTTTAAGTATTTAGTTTGGAGAGATATTGACTTCATAGAGGATTAAATTGAGCATAAAATGTTGCATGCTGTTGAACCTATGCTAAAACATCCTTGGGAATGCAAAATTATTTATTTCCAGAAACATCTAGATTTGATGCATAAATTCCATATGAATACTTCAATTTCCTTGTTATTTGGACTCTTCTTATTATTTAAATAATTTTATTAAATATTCAAATTTAATGGCTATTATTATATATAATGTTAAGGATGTTTTTAGAAGATTTTGTAGGCTTCAAAATAGGGGGAAATGTATAAAAGGAAAGAGATCAGATTTCAAGAGGCCTCCTTCTCTTTTCTTCCCTTCTCTTCCATTTTTTATAAGTTCTTTCTCTCTTTTGTTATTTTTCCATGATGATACTATATAACTAAACTTGACTTGGTTGAAGAAAATATAAGCCTAGAAATCAATAAAGCTTTGAGATCTAATATGTTTATATTATTTAATTTATTATATGAGTATTAAATATTTTTTTAGTGATTATTCTTTATGATTGTATCATTTAATTACTAGGAGGCCTATCATATTTTATTATTTGTTACAATCTACTTGTATGTTAGATATCAAATCTATAATTGTTTGATCTCGTTAAATTGTGAAGCAACAAAGATTTAATAGTTTATTGCATTATAAATTAATAAATCTTAGGAAGAAAATTTGACTAAATTAATAATAATTTTTTTTTCTTTTGTTGTTTAACTTCAACAATCTCTTTGCTTTCTAAGGTTGCTACTAGCTTAAGTTTTAGCAGTTTTCTTTGTTTAGTAGTTATAGTTTATTCGATTTCTTAATTTATAAATAACTACAACTAAGGAGAGAGAAAATAATTAATGATGAATATCTAAAGTATAAATTGATACATACACACACACATTAATGATTAGTTGTAAAAGATCTGATGGTGGATATTCACTAAGACTATTGTTTGTTCTTTTGATTGATTTCAATATTTTAATTTGATTTATTTATTATTTTTTATTCTTAAAATTGTTTTTGTTATACTCACTCCCTTCTTCTTCTTCTTCTTCTTCTTCATGTTAACGCAACACAATTATAGTCTTGATACTTTTCATAAAAATGATCTTTACTCACATGAGTTTAGGTTCTAGTTTTAGTTGCTTGCGACAATACACCACGTTGGGATATGGTTAGGTGGTTTGTGAGGGAAGGT
This sequence comes from Salix dunnii, assembly GCA_015731905.1. Classification (NCBI taxonomy): domain Eukaryota; kingdom Viridiplantae; phylum Streptophyta; class Magnoliopsida; order Malpighiales; family Salicaceae; genus Salix; species Salix dunnii. The sequence goes on from CM027674.1 coordinate 12,799,608, forward strand.
TGGCAGTGTTAATGAAGAGGTTGCTACTGGTGGGTGGTTCTAGGTGTTTTGAGAGATGAAGATGATTTTATAAGTATTTGATATCAACTTGATTATTTCAGTTAAATTATATTTTTATCTGATTTTCATATTATCTTTGAACCCGTTAAGTTGATCGAATTATATCAGTTCAATTTTATTTTTTTTCATGTTTAAAATTTGAATTGCATAATTTTAAATTAATTTATCTTTTGATTTGAATTAAAATTTGTTTCTCTAATTAATATCTTTAATTATATATATATATATATATATATATATATATATATAATTCCGAAAAAGAATGTCAAAATAAAATTAAACATTTAGTCACAATTAAAAAAATAAAAATCAGGAAAAGAATTGACTGGAATATATACAGAAACCATTTCCACAATTAACATGTTTACATTTCAGTAATAAATATAATTGAATCCAATTAGGACCACCATACACAAATGATTCCAAAACCACTCTGTCCTTCTGCATTCCATGCCACGTGTACACTATACATACAACTTCACTATCCTGAAGCCGGCGAACTCCTTTCACATTAGATTTTCAAGCAAGTAGTACACACAGAAAGACTTTTTTGGAATCAAAGTTTCTCCATGTGAAACTCAGCAAGTTCTTCCACTACTTGGCATAGAAGTGAATCAAGGATGTGCTGCCCAAACTCCGTAAACATCTCTTCAATACATTCAAATTTAAATGTGTTCTTTATTACCCATCTAGACTCTTCAACATCTTCCCCTGTCAACCTGCAGAGCTCACTCAGTTCTTCACTGTAATGCTCCTTGTTGCGATTATTACATGATTCAAAGTGATTTTTCTTGATCCCCACTGACTCGAATTCACCAATGATCAGCATATTATCAGTTAAATCTGGAGGATTTGCTGAAGACATAGGCCATGAATCACCTGCTTAAAAGGGAAAAAAATTAGCAACAAATTTAAGTTGATTTGGATGTTAAAAATGTAGATAAAGTCAAGTGTTAATGCTTAAGAAACTAACCAGGTTGAGGTATTGCATCATGAGCCAAAAATTCACAGAGACCAATAATAGAAATTGTACTTGAATCTTCTGAGCTACAATCAGACTGCGAGTCTTTATTTGCTTGCCGATTCTTTATCCTCCTCATGAACTTTGATTCTACCACCACTTTTTTCTGATTTACGGGCTTCTTCACTGGACTTCTTGCCTTTGGATTTTCTCGAGATTTTCTGCAAGCATCTTTTTTATGAGGCATGGCAAAGCCTGATGAAAATTGAACGCCTTTGGAATTACCTACACTTGAAAATTGTCTACCACTAGACATCCTCTTTGGCTCATTCCTTGGCGTGGAAACCTTCATGTTGTTGTTTTGTCGATTCTTCTCCATCTTTACTGCTCCATCCCTAGTAATGATGCCCTCCTTGTTCTTGCTTCGCTCTTCATAATTCTTCTGCTTCATTTGATCTCCAAAACTGATCCCCTCAGATTTCCTCTGTTTTGATCCCATTTTCTTAAGTTCCTTGTCATGATCATCCAAGTAAAGAACGTAGACATCATGGTTTTCTTGATTCATCAACGCTGGCACTTCACGAAATGATACCGATGTTCTCACTCGGCGATGCTGTGCCTGTGCTAGATCCAACTGGAGCAAGTAATCCATAAAATTCACTGACCTGCTTCTTGGGACAGACTCGGGGTTACTCCTTCGTCGTGGAACCCAGTTGGTGTCTGGCAATGAATCTAACCCCATTAGCCTAGCCACCACACCTGGCGTAGTACTGACTGTAGCCTCAACTTTAGCATGAACACCAATCTTTGTATTCTTCACATGATTGAAGAACTCTGGAGTAATGGGCTCTACTCTCTGATCTGATGGGTGTGTTTGGTGACTGCCTTTGCATAGAAGAAGACGTACTATGCCTGAAAAACACCCAGAGCCTGAGTTATGTGAGTGGCTCATAGTTTGGTCTGCTTCTTCCGAGTGTGTAATCAACTGGTGCACATGAGATGCAGAGAAGAGACAGGCTTTTGTGATAAATTGAGAAGTATGCTATAAAAGAGGAATGAGCAGAGGCGGGCTTTGGGTTTTGAATGGAGTTTTGTCGGGACAGTTGTGAAGAAAAAGTCGGCAGATAAAAAATTCGGTCGTCGAATTCACATTGAGAAAGGAGAAATCATAAAGAAAGATGATACACCTACGCGTTGCTAGGTCGGTTCGTAGATAGTGTACTACAAATTACATTTGTAAAAAACGACCTGTCAATCGCTTTTCCGTCATGCTCTCTGCCTACACTATCACAATATGCCTCATAGTTGTCCATTCCATTTCGTTCCGGCCGAAACGGCCGGAACATTCCATTCCAGTCAGCAAAACGGCGCAAAACGGCACGATTTTTACCCCGTTTTTTATTCCGGCCTGTACCGGAAATTCCGGTCAAATTCCGGCCGGAATGCACCAGGAATATTTCGGTTGTTCCGTTTCGGAATGTAAAAAAAAATCAATTAATCCATTTAAGAATCCCCGTCCCCGGCACCTCCAAATTCCCAATTGATAATTTTTCCCCAAACTTAAAACTCAAATCCCTAACCCACATCGAGCTACACCAGGTGATAGCATCAAAATGGAAGCTTTTTGTTCAAATCCGCTTTATATTTGAAGGCAAGAACAACGGTAGCATCAGGTGGTGCAAGCAAATTTGATGCAAGAGCAGTAGAAGAAGCTGCTGTGATGAAAAAACAGAGTAAGAAATGAGAAGTTGAAAGCAAAACATGCAGCATATTGTTGATGTACAGGATGAAGGGATCGGCGAGGTTGGGGAAAGTGGGAAACAGGATCAGAAAGAAAAAAAACCCTAGGGTCTGCTTTTTCTGTGGGTTTCTTTCTTCTTTGATTCCACTTCAAAAGGGTAGGTGGGATTGGTCCATTTCGTTCTCTGATGGTGATGAAGACAAGAAATGAGAGAGGGTGAGTGAGAGAGACGAAAGAGAGATAATTGTGTTTAGATTAATGTTTTTTCTTATTTATTTGATATCCTACTGTTATTAAAAAATGGTGCTTGTTAAAGTTAAGCACAATTCCCTCTCTTTCGTAGGATATTAAAAAATGGTGCTTGATAAAGTTAAACACAATTCCCTCTCTTTCGTCCTGTAGTAGGATATCAAATAAATAAGAAAAAACATTAATTTAAACACAATTCTCGGTTATTAAAAAATGGTGCTTGTTATTCTCGGTTGCAGGTTTTTGTGATTCAAAACTTATTAAATGTGTTTAATTTTAAAAAATATTAAATTAACATGTTAATGTATTTTTAAATATATATATATATATATATATATATATGTTAATTTATTTTTAAATAAAAGATATTTTTAAAATTATATGTTAATTAAATTATAGATCAATTCACTAGATTAATTAAATTATAGATCCGGGCAGGGATCGAACCAAGGTGAATTTTTTCTTATCCAGTTGCATGGTGGGAGCAACTAGGTGCGAAAGAAATTGGAGTGTATTTGAATACATTCATTCCAAAAAGCAAAATAGGCTTGAGCACAAGAGATTAAATGATTTAGTATTTGTTCGCTATAATCTAAAGATTCAACAGAGGTAAAATATCAATACTATTATATTAATAATTATTTTATATTACATTGCTATTAATTTTTTAATTTCTTTCGTGTTTATTCTTTGTAGGAATTTAAGCAAAACAAGAGATGCTTTAGATTCCATTAGCCTTGATAGCATTGATCTATTGAATGAATTGATTTGTGAAGAACTCAATCTTCTTGATGGAGAGGACATAAGTTGGGAGAGTATCGAAGCACCTTTCGCTACTTTAAATTTAGATGATGAAGAGACATGTGTAAATGAGGAGAATGAGCTTGGTGGAAATGACCAGCTATTGGAATGAGCTTGGTGGAAATGACCAGCTATTGGAATGTCTTGTTGACGACTTTCCTTATGTTCCACAGCAAGATCAAGATCCTTATTTTTATATTAATGATGTAAAAGATGTTTGATGTATTTTTCTTTTATTTTAGAACATTTTACTTTCATAATATTTTGGAATTTTAAAGATGTTTCTAATTTTGAGATTATGTTTGTATTGTATAATTTAAATTTCATTTATCTTGAATTTAAATTATACTTGTTAAATTAATATTTTATTTTTTTCATATATATAATTAAATAAATATAAAAAACCGGAACGGTACCCGGAACGGATTTTACAACTATGATATGCCTAGCTAGTAACTATAATGAAATACTATTAAATTTCAGGGTTCAAATATTGTATAGCTGTATTTGTTGACTTCTGAGACTGATGGTCTATTATGGTTCCGAGGGGGTTGGACCAAAAGGGTCTTTGTGTTGAAAATTCTCAACCACCGACGCTGCTGACTGTGATGTCTCTATGAGCTTAGGCTTACTACGGGCCTGTTTGAGTGTGAGTTTTGTGTGGAAATGTCAAAGACTATGGCTTCTTAAGCCTGCAATTGGGACCGGCCTTTTTATGATAGAGTGAGTTGATATATCAATAATATGTGAGTTTTCGAGACTGTTTTGTGTTTTGCTTAAACATAGCATGCATCCTCTCTGATTTGTTTTCTATTTAGAAGTTTCAACCATAAATAAATTCATAATCAATTAAAATATATGGAGAGAGATGTGAATAAAATTTGGTATTCCTTTTGTTTTAGTTGGCAAATCTATAGGTAAATTGGCATTAGACAATGGAGTAATCAATGCTCAATGGCATGCAAAATCTAAAAGGACTCTTTCCTATAAATAAAGAAGTAAATGAGTCAATTTGTCCAAAAAATAAATGTTTAGGGTTTGCATATGATTTTTATCAAGTATTTTGTTAAATTGTTATGTGAAGTGAATGTTCAGGATTTTAATTACAAGGTTGATTTTAAATGATTCTTGAATTGTATAATATATGGCATTTAAATAAGCTACTAGTGACAATACACTTAACATGAGATGCCAACATAATATAGATATTGATAAGAACTTAAGAAAAGTTTAATATAAGTATTGTCAAAAAAATATAACTGGGGTATTTATTATTTCAAACAATATCTGGCCTACACATTATAGGATATTGAGTCATGCTAACAAGTACAACAAGATGTAAAAAAGATGGTTTTGATGCTTTGGTGAAAAATCAACAAGCAACTAATAAGAAAAGAAAAGGTTTTTAATATATAAAAAGAGACGAAGATAAAGGGAATAATGATAGCTTAGTTGATAAAAGAAAGTGAGCAACAACAGAAAATGGGACTACACAAACTATTGTCAATCAATTGTTAAAAACAAATCTTAAAGAAAAAAACATGTCGATAAAATGCAAGATTTATCTATATTAGTACGATTCCATTTAATTTTATGGATAAAAACCCTTGAATTTGTCAAGGCACTTGAATTGGTTGAAAAGCATGAGTCAGGTTTTAAGTTTTCATCTTACCATAATATTAGATAAAATTACTCGAAGCAAGAAGTTGATTATACAAATGAATTTGCTTGAGCATAATCTAGAATGGAAAAAAACTAGTTAATCAATAATTTTTGATGGATAGACTAATAAGAAAAAATATTTTATTTATAATTTTTTTAGTTGATAATCCTAAAAGGATAATATTTTTATCATCGATATATACCGTTAATATATCTAAGACTATTGATAAACCATTTGAGATGTTGGGTGTTGTTACGAAGATGATTAGAGAGAAAAATATGGTGCAAGTAATCACTTATAATACTCCAAATTATAAGGCGACATGACAATTGTTGACGGGAAGAGAAAATGATTGTTTTGGACACCATGTTCTACCCATTATATTGACTTGATATTGAAATATTTTGAGAAGAAACTAGAGATGATGTAGATGATAATATTTACTTCCATCCAGTGGAGATCATGAAAATTTTCAAAAATAAAGAAAGGAAATGAATTTGAAGTTGTTTTTTAGATAACAAGTCGTTATACGTATTAAAATAACATATCCTTTGAGAAACGAACTATAAGTTTTATATATGAAGAAATGGATTAAGAAAAAGAGAAAATACAAGTGTATTTGGTATTGTGAAAAAAAATATTGGTTATCTATATTGCTAATTATTTATGTACCACTATCAATTGATACACGATGTTTATTTCACTTTTATATTGTTTAGTTTAATGTCAATGCCGATATTTTAATTTTTATTTTATAGTTATATACCTATAATGATGTAAGATGAGAACTTAACTTCATAAACATTTACATGTAACATATTATTATTATTATTATTATTATTATTATTATTATTTTAAAGTTAATGCCAATATTAAAATTAAATTATATTAATGCTTAGAAAGAGTGATATATAATGCAAGTGAATGGTGTAAAATTGACTTACAACTTGATTTATTTAAGGATGCAAAATGATTGTTTAGTGTTGAGGATAACAAGACAACAATAGTTCTTTATAGGATAAATGTCAATAGGTACAAAAGTTTGCAATCTAAGTTGGAAACTTTATGTACAGTTTGTCTGAATGTGAGCTTAACTAAAATGCATTTGAGATGATAAGTTTTTTTAATGTTTTTATATTTGATAAGAATATTTTATGTTATTAATTTTAATTGTTTACATAGGTCCATATAAAATGAAGAAATCATTTGCACCAAAAAATTAAATGACTTTGTATTTGTAAAATGTAATATGAAATTGAATGATAACTAAGTAAAAAAAACAAGTTAATAATTTTGATGAAGTTTTAGATAATCTCTTATTCGATGATAATTGGATAACTAAGTGAGAAAAAACATGATAATTGCATAAAAAATTTATTTGCTTGATGTCATTAATAATGCAACCTGAAGAAAAAATGATAAAAAAGATGAGAATAATGATATAAATTATTAATTATTTTGAAAATGGAGTCATAATACTAAAGATAATTTAGAGATTCAAAATGATGTTAATCTAGGTAATTCAAGGAATTTGAAGTTAAATATTGTTGACAATATGGATATTGGTGTTGATACTAGTAGTGACACTAATGTTTACAATATCGGTGTTAGAGCTAGTGGTAGTATTAGTAATCCTTAAAATTATAATGATTATGATGAATATTCTAGGAATAACAATAACAATAAGATTGATTTTAATTTATATAACACACTAACAATTATTATTTTTTAGGTTTGCTATTTTTTGGTTAATAAAATTGTAGGACATAATTGCTGTATTTTTAAGTTATTCCATCCACAAGTGAATTTTTATTTGAACTATGTATTTTAAAGTGTTTGAACTTTTATATTATATATTTCACTTTTATTTTAATTTTATTATATTGTTATTTATTACATAGCTAAAATTGTCAATATATAATTAATTAAAATATTTAATTTATAATTTTATATTTTTATGATATGAGTTTACAATAAGAGCTTTAATTGTATTTTCCATGTTGGCTAAAAAAAAATATGTTTGACAATCATGATGTATCCAAATATCAAAGCCATAAAAAGTTACGAGCAAAAACATGATAATATTTGAGTGGATGGTTAAAAAAAACCCATGAATTGCACAAATTGTAGTTTCAATGGGATTCATTTGCAGATTTCGGATATAACGCCTGCAAATTGGCAATTCAATACCATATAATTTCTATTTGACCAAACTATAAAAAGAGTGGTATATTAATTATAATTTATTGAGTATATTTTTTTATTATTTTGTTGCAAAATATGCTTTCTTTTCTAATCAATCTTTTGATACTATCTATTTTTTTTCATTTATTAAAATATTTTTTTTAAAAAAAGAAACATGAAAAAGTTTAAATTGTGTGTGTGTGTGTGTGTATATATATATATATATTAACTAAAATATAAAAGGCGTGATTTTTTATTGTTCACCCAGACTCAGTTCATTATTCATTGCACAGTATAATTACTATTTTACTCCTATGTTCAAAAAATTTTAACCCCCAGGACCAGGGGCATTTTTGGATTTCCTAGGGAACACTGATGGTATTTTCGGATTTGTTGCACAGTGAAATGACAAAAAAATTCAGCGGGAGCAGGGTTGTTCTCGTTTTTTCCTAACTTTTTGCACAATAAATCGACTGTACTAACCCCCAAAAAAGACAAAAACAAGCATTGTATCTAGGGGTAACGTGATATTTTCCGCTCTAATTATTCCGTAATTCTACTGGGTGCAGGGATGTAAACATAATTATCCAATATTTTATTATATTTCCTCATACACTGCAGGGTGCGTCGTTTATACGCGCCTTCAGTGTTCAACGTGGACGCGCCCCTAAGGTGACGCATGATGGATATTTAGAAGATCAAAACTTCTCTTCTGTCGTATCATCGGCTTCGCCTCCTTGTCCTTTGTCAATCGTTGTTGCGCGTGTCCATTGCTGGTATATGGTTAATCTCAGGTGATCGATTTTAGATGTTTTGTCTGTTTTATTTCTCCTGCCGCTGCAACTTACACCTTGGTCCTTAATGTCTACGGTTTGTCAATTTTAGTCCATGAGGTTTTAATTTCATTTTTATTCTTAATTTCTTTAGTTGAAAGTTTGATTGTTTTCAATTGTACCCTTCAATTAAAACAAATTATATATTTTGATTTTTATTTCAGTCCTTATTCTTTTGATTTTTTATTTAATTTTTTGGTCTGGAAGTTTTTTTTTTTTGTCCTCCAATTGAAAATTTTCATATATGCTACTTTTCATTTTAGTCCCAATTCTTTTAATTTTTTTTAACAAAATTAAACAACAATTACCTTTAAAAATGTCATTATTTATTTCGATCCCAAAATATTTATTTGTTTCAATTTTATCTTTCAATTGGTATTAATTATATATATTATTTCAATTTGTTTTAATTGTGTTCTAAAATTAAAATTGGTCATATACGCAACTCTTCATTTCTGTCCTTATTCTTTTAATTTTTTTAATAAAATTACACTGTATTTTATTTTAAATATAACTTTATTTGTTTTAGTCCCAAGATTTTTATTTTCTTTAATTTTATCCTTCGATTGAAATTAATTATATATTTTCTTTTTTATTTTGACTCTTATTCTTTGAATTTTTTTATTTAATATTAAATCGTTTGGTTTCTTTTTGTCATTCTTGGACAATGTTTATTTTTATTTGTATTTATGCACCTATGTTTTTTATTTTTATTTTTAATTTTTATTGGGTTTTTATTTTTAATTGGTTCAATTCTAAAATTTTAATTTATATTGGTTATCATTATAAAATTAATATTGTCCTATTTTTTCTCTTTGTTAATATTTCTATTTGATTGTAATATAAAAGAGAGGTATAATAATTACAATTTATCGTGAATATTTCTTAATATTTGTTTTTCTAATCAATTTTTTGATATTATCTTTTTTTTTTCATTTATCAATTTTTTTTTTTGATAAGAAACATATGAAATGGGTTAAATTATAAAAATAAAAATCGTATATTTAATTTCTAGGAGTATGATGAATAACTAATTAATTATGATAAACAACGAACACTGAACTATAACTCCATTTATTCGAGTCTCTGCACATGGCCCATAATGATTTGATGGTTGATGTGAGGTCATTTATAGTAAAAAATAAATATAATAAATGTTTACGTCAGAATGACGTTTAAGAGAGTATTTGGGAGTATTTTAGAAAGGTTGAAAAAAATTGAATTTTTTATTTTAAATTAAATTTTTTTAGTATTTTAGATATGTTGATATTAAAATAATTTTTTTAAATATAAAAAATATTATTTTAATATATTTCTAAACAAAAAATACTTTAAAAAACAACTATAATTACAATCTTAATAAAAAGAGTTCTATAAGAAATATAATAAAATATTTACTCCAGTTTCATGGGCCAATTAGCGTTGACTCCGGTCTCTATCACAATAAATATGGAGAAATATAGAAAGCAGCAGCACAGTCCCGGATCCCTAAACAGAATCCTGTATAATTGGGAATTTCTTTATATATTTTTTATTTAAAAATATTAAAATAATATTTTTTTATTAATCTATTAAAATAATTTAAAAATATCAAATAATTTAATTTAAAATAAAAAATAATTTTTCAAAAACACAATGTCAAAGATACTCTTAACCTTGTCAAGGAAATGAAAATACCACTATCTTTTTCATTATTTTCTGTCATTTTCAATTCCTTTTTTTTTTCTAGTTTTAATGAAAAAAAATACTGTAAAAGTGATTTTATAAAAAAATCATAATTTATTTATTTTAAATTATTTTTAAAATAATGTCCAAAATAAATTAAAAAAAAAAATTTCTAACCAAAGAAAAATAACGTTAAAAAATAAAAACTACCACCACACAATACATGTATAATAAATATACATTATTTCCTTAATTTTACAGCGTTAATTACGAACACCCCTACATGTATACTCTTCCCGGACACCGAAAAAGACAGGCAATCATTTCTGGTAGGCACCGGTTTTTTTCTCAATGGAAGAGGTGGATATCAAATCAAATACGCCTAGCCTTCACCATGGCAATACTAGCTCGGGCATATTGTCTAAGCCAGGCAAATAAATCCAATATAAAGTGGCTGAGCAAACTATGTTGTGATTCAGTCGAGTAAGGCCAGGGAATTCACTCTTCCGATGATGAGCGGCCATGCTGAGAGTCAGTCTGATAGTAAACAACATCCCCGGTGTCGCTAACGTAATGGTCTCTTGCCATGCTTCTTATCAAATCTCCGATTAGATGAAAAGGTAGAGGGGCTGATTTCTTCGGTTCTCGGTAATATTTCCCGAGCAATGGTTTGACCGCCTCAGTCTACATGCAATCAAGTATAAGAATCAGAAAAGAGAAAATGGTGAGTCAAAACAATCAAGTCTGTCCTCAGGTCCCAGAGAAGTGATTATGAAAACAAGATTCGATCAAAATAAGGAAATACTCACTGCTTCAATCAGGTGATAGTGTGGGATTTGAGGAAACAGATGGTGGATGATATGGGTTCCAATATCATGATGGATGTTATTGATCCATCCATAGTCACGGTCAAGTGTCGTAAGCCCTCCCCTCAAGTAACTCCATTCCTGTCAATTACATTGAAAATTAAGATGTAATGAGTGAACTTCAGACCAATCTAGATAAAGTGACCATAGACATTTCTTTACTTGAAGATAGAGTAATTACAAAAGACCAAGCAGTGAAAATCAACTTAAACATACGACTCTAGATATCGATATATTATAGTATTAGCTTGTCGCGTATTGGGATTTAAATATAGTGTAAGGATTAGGGACCAGGACAGAAAACACAGCAGTTAGGGCATCAATACCTTTCCACGATACCAAGGAAGCTTGTCTTCATGACCATGGTGATGCAGGTAAGTCACTAAATCCAGCCACATAACAAAACCCTAACATTGAATAAAAGCCAAGTTAAAACCTTCTTGGAATCGAAAAAAAGAGACCTGCAGCACAAGGGAAATTGACATGTACCACATATGGAATTCCATAGAGATTAAGCAGTTGAATAGGACCCATTACGAAGGATAAGCCAACAAGCATAGCAACCATTGAGGCCCAACACACGGTAGAAGTGATCACGTCGATTTTCTCACTCGGGACGAACAAATCGCTGTTTGGGTGAAAGTGTGAACCGGTTTTTCCAGGACTTCTGCTCCACTGTTGAAAAGAATTTTCAGCGATCAATTTCTTCAACTCTGAATAAAATTGCTTTACAAAAGAGCACATACTTACAAGATATATGGGGTATGCAAGCATGGGGAATGGCACGGTGAATCGTAGCTTTTTTGTGACGTCGTCCAAACTTTTATATATTTTCTCAGACAACTTCATCAGAAAAACAAGAAATTGATAGGCCCAAGGAGTTACAGAGCCGCAAATTCAATGAAGCGATAATGCAAACCGACAAACGAAGAGAACCCATAAACAGAGTTTATCACTAACCGGATGCCATGATTCATCCTTCTCAACATGTCCATGGTTTTGATGATGAGTTCTATGGCTAATTCTCCTGCATAATAGAACCAACACAATGCAATTCCACACGTATCCTTCAAAACACTACATTACAATCTCTGCAGACTGAAAAATTACAACCTCTGCAGACTGAAAAAAGACACAAACATACAAACAATTTGTATAAATCTAAGTGCAAGATATTACCATCCATGGTAAGGAACAAGAATCGAAGAATGCAAGATATGCCCCACCACACTATTTAGATTGTGGTTATTGGAAAAACTTCCATGGCCACTACACCAATCAAATTCAACAAACAAAACACAGACTTAGCATCACGAAAACAAAAAGAACACATAAAATAAAAAAACCCAGATCCATAAACAAATGAAAAATGAAAAAGAACAGTGGTTACCAATCATGTCCAAGAACAAAAATTGCCCAAAACATTGTCGATTGAGCAGCCCAATACAAAGGCCAAACAAACCAATTGTTAAGATAAGCAGCACCTGCAGCTAAACCAAAAACCACAGCAACATCCCTAACAACATAACTCATTGACCTCCATGGATCTTTAACCCAACAATGCTTTGGTATAGCAGCTCTAACATCAGACAAATTAAATGGAGGTGGTGAGCCAGGATCGAATTCTATTTCCTCTTCTCCAACCCCATTAAAGCTATTAATTTTATTATCTTCCTCGTCATATGCAACCTTATATGGAGCACTCACTTTAAGCCCCCAATTCCTCTCCCTAAAACACCCTCTTGAAAACTTATCGAAAGGGAGTCCTTTTAAATCTGTGAGTGTCCTGATGGTGTGTAAGAATCCTGTCTTTGAAGGTTTATTATTGTGAGAGATGATTCCAGTTCTAAGTCTAGTCAAAGTTTGAGGGAGAGGCTTTAAGCCAAGTTCCGACAACACCAAGCTAGCCATTGGAACCCAAACAAGATGTCTCTATCTGGCCTCAGCCAGAGAGTCACAGGAAGAATAAGGGAAGCTAGAAACTAGTTAAATATAATAAAGAATAAGAGAACTAACATGTGAAGCAAGATAACATCGGATAATGAAAAACCTACAAGATTTAGTAGACTATAATAATACTATATAGTTAAGCGAATATAAAAGATGACACTGTCTCCCTCCCTCTTCTCTTCACCTGTGTTGTCTCCTTACATATCTTCTGAGTTTGGGGGAGGTTATAAAGGGCTGGCACTTACAGGTGGTATCGTGTGGCATTCACTGCTGTTTGGTTCGCGTGAAACTGCCCACCGGCCATTTAATAGGAGTTTTACTTTTACCTCTTCATGGAATTCCGTTGTCTTTTTCCTTGATATTTCAATATATGTATATTCCACTGTCTTTTCGGTAACGTGATCTTAAAGTGTTTTTTAAAAGAATTAAAAATTTATTTTTAATATAAAATTATTTTTTAGTGTTTTTAAATGGTTTTAATATCAGAAATATTTTTTTAAAAATAAATATTATTATGATAAATTGTAAACTAAAAATATTTTAAAACAATATTTACAATAATAGCAAACATGTATATAGATTGCTAGTGAGATTTTGACTACCTTCCTTCTAAAACAATGTATGCGTGTTTTTTTCCCTCTACAATAATGGTATTTTGACTTAATTAATATGTGAATTAGTACTCCATTCATGATTATTATATTAATCTAATAAATTTTCTTAAATTCGAAGGTGAGACTTAATAAGCTTTCCTAAATACTATCCTTAAAATTTAAATTAAAAAATAAAAGAAAAAAAAATATCCTTCTAGCCAAAGTTGTTAGTTTCGGTTCCATTGGTGTTTTGTTTTTTAAATAGAACAAAATATTTTGGTTTCGAAGTTTTTGACGCACTATTTCAAAATTGTATTGTTCATATATAATTAATCGATTGATTATATATATAAAAAAATTTAAAAATAAATAAATATAATTTTTATTTTTTATAAAATCAAAGTTGATGCAACAATTTTATTCTCTTATAATAAATATATTTTTAATTTTAACTCTTGTATTTTCAATATATCTCATAAACATTAACATATATATAATCAAGTATTATAAAATCAATTTGATGTGCATGGAAAAAAACAAGAAAGTGAAGTTAGGTTACATTAGTACACACAACAATTTATCCATGCAGGACAAGGAGGCGTGGGAGTTAAAAAAAAATTATAGATAAAACAGCACAGACAAAATAATACTGATATATTTCGATTGATATTTAACTAAAAAATACAAAATTGATCAAAATTTAAATCGATATAAAATCAATATCATTTTTTTAACTTGTAAAGGATATTTCAGTCATTTCTGACAGCTATAATTCTAACAATCATGGCAATTCTTTAGAATTACAATTTTTCTCTCCACTCACCCTCGAGTACATTAATATCCATACCATTTTAAGGTGGAGGTGGATATAGTAATTTCATTTTTTTTTTGGTAGCTCCTACATCTGATACAGTTATGATTTTTATCATTTTTTTTTAATATAAAATGGGTATTTTCAAATGAACATATATGGTTTATATTAAAGAATATACATACTGTTTGTAATGGATGTTGTACATATACTTTTATTATAAATTTATTTCAGGCTTTTATTTACCAATAAAATCATAATTTTTTTATTGATCAGTTTGGGTCAAATTCGATCAAAATTATATAGGATCGTAAAATTGAACCGGATTTCACGATCCTGCCAAATCTTTCAAAATTCTAAAATCTAAGCTTGCAGTTGAATGGATTCCCCCCTCTGTGTGTATTCTCTCTCTCTCTCTCTCTCTCTCTCTCTCTCTCTCTCTATCATTCTTGAAAATTAATAATATTAATTAAAATTTATACTTAATTTTTTTTATTTTTTACTTTAAATTAATTTTTTTATGTTTTTAAATCATTTTCATGCCCTGATATAGAAATAATTTGTTGGAGTTGGAGCTAGTACTAGCAATATCGGTGTTGGTACCAATAGTAGTACTGATAATCCTTTCAATAATAATCTTTGATGAATGTATTAATAATAACGAGAAAAATGACGGTCATGAGACTGATTTTAATTTATATAGCACATCAACAAAATATTTATTTTAAATTTGTTATTTTTTACCTAATGAAATTCTATGGACATAATTATTTTGTAATGTATTTTTAAGTTACTTTGAATCATGTGTGAACCTTAACTAATGAAGTTTTATGGCCATAATTATGTTGTATTGTATTTGGAAATATTTTATTTATGATTTTATGATTTTTCTACCTACACGATTTTAGCTGTGATTTTATGATTTTTTTTACGGAAAAATTCAGGTACGATTTTACAATTCGATCTTACGATCCGAGTTTCAGAAGTGTCTTCCGTGTCATGTCAAAATCGTGATTTTGACAACCATGCAATTAACAGCTTTATCCACTCTGTCAAAACCTATTTTAACTTTCAAAAAAATCAAAATTATTTTTTTATAAAATAAATTAAACCAAGTTAATCATCTGAATCCAACGAAACTATTAAGTCTTGTTTGGGAGTGTGATTGATAATGTTTTTTAAAGTATTTTTTATTCTGAAAAATGTCAAATTTATGTTTTTAATTTTTTTAAAATTATTTTTTATATTAGCGCATCAAAATGATTTACAACCATTATAAAAATTTATTTTAAAATAAAAAAATTTAATTTATTTTAAAAATATTTTTAAAATGCAATGTAAAATAGAAAATAATTTTTTTTTTCTTTTGGTCTTATTGTTTTATAGAATACAACTCTCCACGAAAAAAGGCACAAAGAACAAAAATATCAAACTCATACTTTTTGTTGCTGCCTTTGTTGCTTTTAGTGGTGGATCCGCCACTAGAAGCACAAACGCCACATGAAAAAACAAACCTGGCGTCGGGTCCGGCCAGGCGGGCTGGGTGCAAAGGCCTTATTGATCGCCAAGCGTGTCAAACATGCAAGAGAGAATTACAAGGAAGATGACAAGCACGTGTCAAACGTGAGTTGATAATTTAACTTTCTGACTTTGTGCACTGAAATTGGATGGGGACACAGGGGCCCTCTGAAAGAAAAGATGATTCATATTTGATCCCACGCCATCACCGTGGTCCTTCTCCATAAATGGGGGACCGAAGGGCATGTATCCTTTGAATCATGGGGTGTCCCTTCTAGTTTGGGGATGCAATAGCTTTCTCTAGTGCTTTAGACTTTATTAAGAAATAGGAAATTACTGCCATCATTATTTTTTTTTATTGAAAATATAACTCCAAATTATTAGGATAATATTAAATTTATCATCAACTATTTTTTATATTACTCTTAAAATATTTTGATCTCTCAAATATGATGTCTGTTAGGATCACTGAACAAAGACTATTAGGTTCTCTATAAAATGACATCGTTTCTTATAAAATAAAATAAAAAGAGAGTATAATTTGAATGGAAATTCTTCATTGATTTTTTTTTTCAAAGTTTGAGAGTAGAATTGATATAAGAAATTATTTGGTGATAACATTGAGATTGGGTATATAGTTGGAGGGTGATTTCTATATTTATAATTTTAAAAAAGTAATGAATATATGGAATTAAAAATTGTAACACCAGCAATGCAAATATTTATTATTTTTTAAATATTATATTACTAAGAATAACATAGCAACAAGCTTGGAGCACTATTATATGTTGATTTAATATGTCACGTCGTCGTTTTCTAACGGATTTACTGTAGGTATTTTCCACCATAATAATTTGTTAAAAATTCTATCGGCAAATTTTAATGTATTATATCCAAGGACATAACACGGAATTGGTTTTTGAATATGGATTATAAAATTATATGTAAAATATTTTCATATAAAAATTATAAAATCACAACTAAAATATTTTCGAATACAATACAATATAATTATAGTGATAAAACTTCATTAGTTAAGGTTCATACATGATTTAAAAAAATTTAAAAATACATTACAAAACAATTATGTCCATCGAATTTTATTAGGTAAAAACTAACAAATTTAAAACAAATATTTTACTAGCATGCCATGTAAACTAAAATCATTCTCATTACCGTCATCTTCCTCGTTATTTCTAATACATTCATAAAAAATATTACTATTGAAATGATTATTAGTACTACTACTGATACCAACACCGATATTAATAGTACTATCTCCAACTCCAACAAATTATTTCAATATCAGCACATGAAAATGATCTATAAATACTAAAAATATTTAATTTAAAATAAAAAAATATTTTTTTCAAAAATTTGAAATATAAATATTTAAATTAATATTTAAATCAATACATGAGAATTAAGATATTTTTATTGTCTAAGAAATAGTATGTGCGTGCATTTAAAAAATACTGATTTTCTTAATTTGATTTTCAAACCATAACAATGAAATGAATTACAAGTGATTCCACCATTGGGGAGAGAGGGGGGGGGCATGAATTATAAGGGTAGTCTGGGATTGTAAAATCAGACTGATCCAGTCCGATTTGATGATCTTGATCGATGTTAACAATTTTGCTTTGATTTTAAGGGGGTCTGATTTTTCTACCCGATTTTATCAAGTTTGTTATTTTGACTTGTAAAATCATATAATTTTGACAACAATGATTATATATAACAACAACCTTATTCTCGTCCTCCTTTTCTTCTTCTTCTTCATGAACTGCAAGTCAAATAGTTGTTGCTCCCACCTATTGTGCTATGAATTTGGGTCTATTGTCACAAATTTGGTTACCATTACTTCGCAGTGTGAGCATTATTGTCCTGATATCATTTTATCTAAATATTCCCAATACTAAGTAAGAAAATCTACCCATTTATATTTAAGATTATATATTAATTTGAGATGGAGTATTTGTAATATAGTTTTCTTGTATATTGAAGTGTTTCACAACATTTTCATAAAGAACTAAAGTTTGATTTATATGTTAATGGTTTATTTGTTATTTGGAGAATTTTGAATTTGTTTCTAATTTGATGAAATTGATTTTGAACTTGATTTCTAACTTAATTAGGCATGTTATAATGACATAAAAGATGAATTATTTAATGGGTAATAATCACATTGTATCAATTTTATTGTTATGTTATAAATTTTAGATAAATTGTGTTTTTTTTTTTAATTTGATAACAATTAAATCGTATTAATTTAGATTAAATAAGTTTGAATTGAGAATATAATAGATAATTAGTTAGGTATTGATTAAATGTTGTTATTTAGATTTATTTATTTAATACTCTTTGTGTTTTTGTAAAAAAAAATGATTATTAGATAGTGAATTTATTTTTAATTAACAAATTCAAATTTTGATAATTGTTATACTCTTAAAAAATTATTGTCATCATTATTTTATATGAGATTTCTAAATAATAAATTATCATTTCTGGATATATCAAGATTCACCATAAGTATAGGAAAGATTATTGTAAAGGAGATGAGAGTTTTATTAATTTTATACTTTAAAATATGAAGAATATTAGTGGAAGAGGAATTAGCACTTCATGTGTAAAGTGTAAAAACAAAAAATTTCATCAGTTAGATGTTATGATATTACATTTTCTAAAAAAAAATATCGTTGAGAAATATTTGTGTTGGTTTGCACACAGAAAACTCTATGTTCCTTCACAAGACCATGTTCCAGAGGATTGTTGGCTTAACTTCTAGCCCTAGTAACATATATGAAGTAGTAGGTGATAATAGTAAATGTTATAAGAGTATGGTGATAAATGTAATGATAATGAATCATGGTTATTAAAGTGAAGATTCATATGTTGATGAAGAACTAAATATAGATGCAACTAGGTTATTTTAACTTCTAAAAGATTTTGATAAATCATTATGGGATGAATGCACAAATCATATTAAATTATTAGTAATTGCATAAGTGTTAGTCATCAAGTTTAATTATGGTGTAAGTAATGTTAATTATGATAGCATAATCTAATAGATAAAAAAAACATTGTACCTTAAAGAATTAGGTTGAAAAAAAACTTATATGCAATATTATATGCAGTAAAATCCATGATTAAATCCCTAGGCCCAATATAACAAAAAATTGATACATGCCTAAAATTTTCATGTTGAAAGAATTAGGTTGAAACTTATATGCTATAAAATTCATGATTAAATTCTTTGACCTAGTATAACAAAAAATTGATACGTGTCTAAATATTTGCTTGTTGTATTACAATGAAAAAAAATTAATTTAATTGAGTGTAAAACTTGTGGGCGTACGGTATAATTTAATATTTTTTTATTACATATTTTACTAACACGTGTTAAACATAGGAAAAACCTTTCAGTTGTTCAAATTATGATATAGAGTTGTAGTTGAAAGCTAAAGCAACTAGTGGACTAGATAAGAATCAAGTTTATAATATTTTTATACTCACAGCTTGAGACATGATATCGAACTATAGTTTCTCGATCATAAGCACCCTCTTATTAGTGGGGTGGGGTGTGTTGAATGTGGTTTTCTAGTTCATCACTGATGAACCTTTTCTTTTCTCCTATAAAAATTCAAATTTGGTTGTATTTGTGTTGGTATTTCAACTTAAATCCTTAGTCTATTGGTTTTTAATTAATCCTTAGTCAATTTGTAGTAGTTTATATGTTTTCTATTTCATCTTTCAATTCCATGTTCCATATATTTTGTTTTTCAATTTGGTCATCATTTTTTCAAATATTTATTTTAGATCTTACATTAAATTGATTTTTCTATTCAATTTCACTTTTCAATAAAAAAATATTTTTTTAATTTCAATTTTAATCCTCATTCTTTTAATTATTTATTTGGTCTTTTTGTCTACTTAGTTTTTCTTTTTAATTTTATCATTCATTCAACACTAAAAATTATTTTGTATTTCAATTTTGATCCATATTATTTTGATTGTTATTTATTTTATTCTTTTGTGTAAATGTTATTCTTTTTCCGACTTATTCTTTCAACATTTAATTGGTTGGAAAATTGAGCTTTAAGGTTTTTTGAAATAAAGTTGTTCTAGTCTATTGCTTCAAGTCACAAGTTTGAAAGCCTAAACTTATTTTATTTTTAGTTTGTAAATTGATATTTTTTTAAAATAAAATAAAATAAAATTACACTATTGTTTTCATTTTTTTTTTTTATGTTTTCTTTTCTATTGGGTTATCTTATCTAATGATTAGGATCACTAGTTTGACAAGTTAATCTGGTTTATCTCACCCATATTCTTCAAGTTATAAATGTGTCTTGCTAGCTCGGTTGACTTGATTTAGCTTTTATTTTTCTTCTTTTTTTAATCTAATTTCATCTTTTATATTTAATGAGATGAAAATTGAGTTACATTTTTTGTCTTATTATATATTTTTCCCCTTAGGTTTTTGTTATTATTGTTTTTAAATTTAATCAATTCCCTATCATTACTTTTTTTTTTTTTATCATTTGATTAAAATAAAACTAACCTTTTCGATCAATAACTTGAGACATTTATTTATTTTTATTAAAAAAAACTTATACTATTAAACATTATTTTTAATGCAAAAAAATTGTTGCTACGAGTACCTCCCTAACAGTTGCTTTTTCTTTAGATGTATATTTAGCACGATAATTGAATTTAACATTTCCTATGCTTGGAGAATTTCTATCATATCTGTATCAAGGTTGAAATTTAAGTTAATTTTGTAAGGAAAACTTTAATTAGATATAGATATACCAATAGTTGGGTGCACGTGCACGCACACACACTTATGTATTTTACATAATATTAATGATATTGACCTAAATCTTCCGCTATCTTTTCTATCTAATAGAAAGGGATATTCTCATACTAAAATAAGATAATATTATGCTATCTTTGAAATTATCCAATGATATTATGTACATAATTATTAAATTCAATCAAGCTTGAATGGATATGGAAAATTAAAATTCAAAATGAACTTTAAACTAAATTTTTTATTAAACCAGACAAAATATTGGCATGAAAAAATCTAGTTGACCTAGTTTAAAACCAACCAGATTACACTAGAATAAAATAAAATATTATTGTTTTAATAAAATTAATTTATTTGTATTTACCAATAACCTATAAATTGATACACTAACACAATGACCATCCTTTTTTGTAAGGCAGTTTCTGGGTAGGTTGACAACTAGAGTCTTGTTGTTCCAATGTGAAAATGGGCCTTTAAGGCTCGATCAGAATATTATTGGGCCCTGGCCTGTTTGCCTCGAAGTAAATCGCAGAAACCCCCCGTCAAAACTCGCTTAGCAGACCTATCACCATCCCTGTCCTTGCTTTCTTGCTAGAAATGGATCGATCTCAAATCCTCCTTCTAGGCTTACCAGTCTTTCTGTTTTGCTCAGACATTCTAAATCTCTTCACAACATCACCACCTCCAAAACCAAGTCCAAATGATCACCACAACATCCATCAATTCCAAACAAAACCTCAACAAGTTCCTCAACAACAGCCACTTCAATTTCCCACACAGGTATCTTGAGACTTCACAAATTTCATGCTTCTGTATTTTTTTCACATAATCTAAGTGGGTTTTCTTTCTTTCTGATAATCTGTAATGTTTTATTGAGATGCAGAAATCAAGCACCATCGTTGGAGGATTAGGCAATATTGGGTTTGGCAGCGTTATTAACATCAACTTCTGTGTTTCTTGTTCTTACAGGTTTAATCCGTTCTCCACCTTTTCTGTTTGCTGTTATTGTTATATTAAACTGAAATCGTTTAGGTTCCCTCTTTATGATTGATTTTAAAAAGTTAGAAATATCTTTGGTAAGAGATTTTGTTACAAAATTTAGATTTAATTTCACTATTGACTTGTAGATTCTAACTTATACTGTATATATTCCTTAGAAAAGTTACGTAATTTTTTAACTTGAACTTAAAGTCATTTAAATTATTTGTCATTAATTATTTATGAAAAAAAAAAAAAAAACTTTGAAGTATGACATAAAGTCAAAATTCACCTTTTACAAGTTATGTCAAATAGACTTTTAATTATCCCGAGTTTAGCTTGCATTCGAGTTGATTGGCTCTAATTATTTTTCATTATTGTGTTACCGTCAACAATCAAGATTATTTGCCATAATTATTTTTCCAATTGTTGTGGGCAGTTTCTTTATACTTAAAAGTAGAGTAAAGAGATGTATTTTTCTCATTCATGTGGGAATAATTTAATAATATTATTAGCTCCAAATTTTTGTTTTAGGATTTGTGGCTGTAAGGTTACCTTTTTCAATCCTTTATTTTTTATTACATTTAATGTTCACAGATGAGTTGTGTTTCTTTTGGCAGAGGAACTGCGATGACTATGAAAAATATGCTGGAATCGGAATTTCCTGGGATACAGGTTATTTTGGCAAACCATCCTGCTTCACTTCCAAAGCGTCTACTCAGCAAAGTAGTTCCTGTTGTTCAGTTTGGAATGATTGGGATAATAATGGCAGGCGAACAGATTTTCCCAAGGTTAGGATTTGCAGCTCCGCCCCCATGGTATTATTCGCTGCGTGCAAACAGATTCGGAAGTATTGCTAGCACTTGGCTTTTTGGAAACCTTTTCCAATCATTCCTTCAGAGTTCCGGGGCTTTTGAAGTATTTTGCAATGGCGAATTGGTAAAGTCACTTCTTTTTTACTTGAGACAGATTTCCTTACATGTTTCGAATCATACTGCAATTTTAGGCTTAGGAGGAGATAACCTTAAATACATGCATTTAGGTTGTTAGGATGTTTTGTAGGAACAAATGTTGTTTGTATAAAGATGTTTTCTTTTGTGTTCTCCTCATTGTAGGTTTTCTCCAAGTTGATGGAGCATCGGTTTCCTGGTGAAATTGAGTTGAGGGATGTTGTTGGCAAAAGACTTGCTAGCATATGATTTCTTCAGGACAAAGTGGGAGGTGTCTGGTCCTAGTGAGTGTTCCGAGGAGGCTATGACTCAAATTTTCAATGAGTTACACTGTTCACATTTATGATGCAACTTTCTGCTTCTACTCATTCCTGAAGCTGACAATAACGCGGTATTGGTTTCCGGGTCTTCTGAAGGTCTATTTCATATCATATTTTTCGAACTTTTCATATCCCATGCTTAATTTTCCATGGAAATAGTGTTTGGAGGAAAAGAAATAATAGTAGAACATTAACTGTGAATACAAGAGACCACTCAACATCCAGTCTTATTCATGGAATTGGTGATTGGGAAGTTGGAGGACAGCGTCTTTTATGAGTGCAACCCAAAATCATCTATAGAAATGCAAGCACATTTGAAAATTACTCCTATACATGATAAAGTACAGGTTTTTTTTTGTTTTTTATATATATATATAATGGATTGCATGCCAGCAAGCTTACTTTAGGTGTGTAATAATCTCCTGCTGGTGTCTTGGAGAATCTCACCGTGCACAAAGGGGCAAGCAAACGGAAGGGAAAACCTGAAAAAGTGTCAGATTGCCAGCACATCAGGCCTATATCATCTTTTATCATATTTGCCACCATTTTCGTTTCTCCATTTTCTTGAGAAGTTCATTTGCCATTGATGCATAGTCTTCTGAAGTACCTTCCAGCTCCTCAGCTTGATTGCTGATTTTCTGATATTAATGTACAAACAAAAATAAAATAAAATAACATTTAGCAGTTGGTAAGAACACGCTGCTTGTGTATGATAGCGATTCAAATTTCAGAAAGCATTATAACTGTAATTGTCAAGGAATCTGAAGGCTAAGGATACTAAAAATAGGTAATTCGTCTCATCTGGAGAAAGTTTTGATCAAATAAATGACATGAAATGAATCTGGGAAATCAAACAACGTTAACAAAAGATGTTTTGATCTTTCCTTGGAATCTTACATCAAGCTTTTCTTGCCTTTGCACCAGCTTGTTTTTGGCACTCATAGCCAGGGAAGAGGGATCCTGAAATTATTGACCAAACCGGAAAAACACAATCAATTCAAATGTGTTGGCCTTACCAAAGAAATAAGAGTTGATTGGTTTTTAACCAAGACGCAACAGTACCTTGGATTTTCTGTACTTGGATACGATTTCTTTAAGGTTCCTACTTCTGTGCTTTGTTTCATCGCCGAAACCTAATAAATTTTCCCTTCCATCTCTCTTCTCTGCAAAAATTAGAGATGACTACTGTTCAATATAATCCATGCAAGCTGTCACACGATAGCTCAGATGTACCTCTCTTTTTAAGCTGAGCTTCATGGGATGATTTGGTCGCCATCGGAGCAGGTTCAGTGTTTCCGTATCGGTTCCGATGAAGAAAACACAACTGAGAGAGAGAGATGAAAAGAATAGAGTTTTGGGGTATATTAATGCAATTAGCTCCACATACCTATATTAAGCCCTACCATAATTACCATGCTTTATGCTCCACTTGCGTATATTAAGCTCCACAACTCCCTGAAACCTCTAAATCTAGTACAATCTGGCCTCCAGTCATAATTTGAGCCATTTTTAGCCCTGAATTTTTAATTATCAGCACCTGGAACCCCAGGTGCAAAACCCACAAGCAACACAGCCAAATCACAATTTCACATAGCAATCTAGAGAAAACTGAAGCTATTTTTGAACCTGCTTGTCTTGCAGCGAGAACCCTTGTCTTGCAGAACATGGAGAGGGCACTATCGTAGAACCAGCAACAAACAGCAAAAGCCTTGCATCTAACTGGTATATTGCTGATAAAAATCCAGTCCCGTTTAACAAAATTTCTGATCTCTCAGTTAATGAATGGGCAGGATCGGTTACGGCGAGTCCATCTCCTTTTATTTATAGCAAACAATAAAATTCTATACAACAAATGAAAATAATAAGAAATGCCTCGAGCTTCCGTGTTTTACAGTATGGCACAAAAAATTTAACTGCATTTGGATAAATTAATATGCATTAGAGATTCAAAAAATGCACTCCTGAAACTCACGACGAAAAGGGTACAGACAATCAAAACCCATGCCAACAAGCTAGACACCTGTTTTCTTCATATTTGCCACCATTTTCGTTTTTCCATTAACTTGACAAGCTCGTTTGCCATTGATGAAAAGTCTTCGGCTCCACTTTGGAGCTCTGCAGTGCGCCTACTGATTCTCTGGTACAGAGTGATAAAAGGTATCTTTAGGGGCCATTAAGACAATCTATGCACAGTTAACAGATCTATGACTTGACCATGAGACATAACCAATGTATTCTACAGGGAAATTAATAGAGCAATGAAATTGTATAGTGAGTTTCCCAGTTAGCTTTGTACACAAAGAGGTGGCATCTTCTCTTTTTTCTCATCATTTCCAATCAACAAAACCCACAAGTCAGTTTAGCTTTAACAAAGTAGAAGCCATTTTATCGATTTCAAATACCAAAGTTATCTCACAGAAATCTTAAATCCATAATATCTTACTTCAAGTTTTTCCTGCCTTTCTACAAGCTTGTCTCTAGCACGTGCAGCCACTGAAGAGGCATCCTGAACACAATAACCACATCAGACAAGGAAAACCATTGCAACTGATGTTATGATGGAGGAGACAAGTTGAACACAGGAAATCACCTCTGCTTTTCTATATTTAGCCATAATTTCTTCAGGTGTCCTAAGTTTAGGCTTCATATCATCAGTCACACCTAATAATTGCTCCCTTTCTGAACGCTTCTCTGGAGTTCAAAATCTGTGATGTTAAATGACCAACATCAACTAAAACTTGCATAACGTGTGGAAAAATCAAATTTACCTCTCCTCATATGCTTCACTTCTTGTGATGAAGTAGTTGCTGTGGGCAGAGAAGGTTCATCTATCTCAATATCATCTGCACAAGGACAGTTTTTAGTACAGGAGAGAAAAGACTGGTAGAGATAGACAAGGGAAATAACGTATATTAAGGTCCACAAACCTATATGAAGCTCCACAACTTTCTCACTATCTACTGCAGTTCGATATGAATCTGAGAATGGCTGCTTTGAAAAAGCACCCTCAAGATGACTAAAATCAGATTTGGGACTTGGGTTAATATCCACACTGTGGTCTACCTTTCCCCCTTTAAAGCCTTTGACAATGCCACCAAGAATCCCAGGTTTGATACCCTGTAAAAACATAGATAAGATAACAAAACAAAATTATACTTGTCATAGTCTGAAACTGATTCTAGTAATTTGCACCTGCTTCTTCTGATTCGAGGAGAAATTAAAGGCAGCATCGGCGGCCGCAGCAAGTACCTTATCATGAAGACATGGAAAAGACTCTGGAATCCTGCAAAGAGCATTGCAGGACTGTCAGAAGTTTGCTTTCCTACTAATAAGCACAACTGAAATTCACAACAAAGTTTGTCCTGGCGTTGGCTATACATGCACGGATTTAGTTAAACATGCTTTTTCATTATATACCTGGAAAAAATTTCACCGGAAAATAGTGAGATGAAGGCCAATTCACACCCATGTGCCTGTAAAATTATAATAATAAGATATAATCATAATAGTTGTGAAGAGTGCAGAACAATTAGACTGTAAATATTGAAGTGAACACAGCCATGGCTCAAACAAGGTAGACATGGCAAGCAGTTGTTTAAGAAAGTATGTAGTAGTATAAAACGGTAGAAATCGCATGCATAAGTTTAACATGGAAAAAACATGTACAAAGATGATTTTCTGACACTGTCAGAATTTTAGAAGCAAATAATACCAGTGTAATCTGCCCATTATCACAACTCATCATCTTCTCCATGTTTGCCTTGAAATTCCACCTTAAAATTGACATTAAGGAGGTTTCTTTCACCAACTCTAAACCCGAAAATGATCTGTCCAGATAAATATAGGCACTATCAACAATATTGCTTGTAGAAATACTATTTAGATGTGCAGTACAAAAAATGCTGGAAAGTAATCTGCGCAATATTGAAGATAAGAATTTCACCTAATTTCTATCACTCCGCTCTGGAACAGCAAAACCACTCCACAAATGTTTCCCTCTTTCCTAAAAGTTGAAGCCCAACAGCAAGGTTTTGCATGTTTCACTTTACAAATGGCTTTGTTGTTTCCCTAAGGAAGATATATTAGTTGGATTGAAAACAGAGTAAATCATTGTTGAAAGTAAAAACAAAAAAGGCACTGGAGCTACCTGAATAACATTCTTTGTAGAGTATAAGTGCAATGAATCCACACAACAAAGCAAAATAAATGAATCCAGCAATCTTTCTCTGGTTAGAGTGTTAACTGAAGAGTGATGCTCATTATTATGTGAACTAATCCCTGTTGAATTTGTTGCATGTTCAGATTCATTCTTGGCTTCCAAATTTTGGCCAGACTCCTTCAGCTGCTTTCCATCTGTTAAGTCAGGTACAGAAGGAATGCCCTCTGTTGAAAAAAATAAAAATAAATTCTAGAACTTATTTGTGAAAGTCAAATATAAAGAAACAAAACTCTTATTTACTTCTACTTTAAGATTATACTTGCCTATAACATACAAAGAAATTGCAACTGATTTCTTTTTTGGATGCCATGGATGAGAGCTGATCATGCTACCAGTTCCACCATCAATCATGTAAAGAGTTGCATCCTTGGTAAGGAAAAACATGACTTGCTCTGTAGGGGTGATTGGCATATTAGAATCTGAATGCTTTGGGCTTTTCACAAGGCTACAAGTATTTATAAATTCAACCCAATTCACTGAAATGACTGGCGAGCAAGAGCTGGATACAGATTCTGTAGTGAACAAAACTGCTAATGAACTTGTATCAAGTACAACCACCTGAAATGAAAGCATACAAGACAAGAATTCATATGAGCAAAGAAACTAAAAGCCCCACTTAATAAACTTATCATGAAAGCAATCAAAACAACATAATACAAATGTCAAGACAGGCAATACTCACGTGACCACATTCAAGCCCCACAGCAAGCTTTGCTCCGTAATTAGCAAACTGTAGTGCAAGAATAGGAGAATTGAGAAGAGAAAAAACAGCTCTGAGTGGAGGACCTTTCCCTTGAGGCAACGTGTGAACTTTGAGACAAGTAAAAAATTTATTAATTTGCGCAAATAGAGATTTAACGATGCTTTCTCAAAACAAATGCAATATCAATGATCCAGTGACAAGAAATGAACTGTCTGCGGTGAATGGACCATGCAAATGAGGAACTTTTCAATCCAACTGAAAATGGAAAGCCTTTTCAGTAATAGTTTCTATATTAGATGGCTGAAAGCAGTTAAATGATCAAGTAAGCTTGCTGTTTTTCTATCTGCAGCACTGTTTGCACTTGATTAGTGACTAATACAGTGATTACAGTCTAGCGAGCTGGAAAATAAAAGAGTATGTCCTCAGAGTCGAAAGCCATCATGTCACAAAGTCAGTTGCTCGAATTCTTTGCAATGTGAAAAAAAAATTCTCCAATCTGTACTATTTTGAAAACATTCTGACATTTTAAAACCAGTTTTAACAGCAGGTAAATTGCAAAAATTTGAAATTTTAGTATAGTCAAAATTCTATGCATGAGTTTCTTTACAATTGATATTAGATAACAAGCAGGAATTCTATTTTTATCTGGATGAAAGTTCATAACTCATCTCGAAACAGAAAGTAAAACTGGATCTCATATTCGGACTCTCTTGCCAAAGAAAGTTAAAGTGTTTGAAGAAAAAAAGCTTGTGTGCTTCTAGACAAGGACCTCCTACAACTTACCTTCATGTTTAGTATCTATGAGAAAGTGGAAGGTAGTCTCATCTGAGCTGCCATTCAGGTTATAAATGCGAACCTATACATCAATGACATAGGTATGGTAAATACAGAAAAAAATGACACACACACACATTAGTTAGAAAGGAAAAGAAAAAACACTAAAGAAACATCTCTTACCATTCCACATTTGTTGCCAACAGCCAGACTTTGTGTTAGGGAACAGAAGTCTAGTTTTGTCACTGGATCACTTAATCCAGCCATTTCTAAGCTTTCAACCTGACAATCATATGAAACTAATAAGAGTAAAAAACATGCATTGAACCTAAGAACAACAATTTCACAGATAATGATAAAAGTATCCCAAACCTCGCCTTCTACAATGCAAATAAGTGATAGGTCAGGATAGGTGGCATCCCATAATCGTACAGATCCATCTAGATAACCTGCTATGTACACTCTCTCAACATCAGCATGTTCTATAAATGACAGATGACTGGGCACACCCCCAGTCAAGGGCCAATTTGCAGAACCACCATGGAATGGTGTGGATCTGCGTTTTTTAGCTGAGGCTATCTGAGAGATAATTTAGCATATGAAATGCTTTAATGACACAGATTAACAGAAAAACTAAACATTCCAGAACAGAATAATTTATGAGTCTAAGATACCTCAGATAAAATCTTTGATGAGTTTCCACCTGAGGGCAACATAATGAGCTTTGCCACAGTTATGTGTGGATCTACAGTAGGTACTACCATGGGAAATCCCATAGTCAAGACAGTTGCTTTATGCTTTTGCCGAGATGGTAAGGAAGACAAGCTAGCATCATCAAAAATATGAAGTTGTCCAGGGTTTGCCAATACAGAAACAGCAGCTTTGGGATTGCCCCCTGTTGGTCCAGAACTTGGTAACAAAATCATGTCCGCAAAAGAGCCCGCAAGTGTGATATCCATGCGACCAACACATCTCACTGTCTTCATCCCAGATGACCACTCTAAAGTTAGCACCTGCGCCACTCGGATCACATATCAGACCAAAAAATTGAAGGTTGAAAAACTCCAAACATCAGTTCAGTAAATGATTCAGTGATTGCAACATGAAAAGTGCCACATAATCACTACATTTTAGTCCTTGATGTCATTTTAACAATGTATCATTCAAAATCTGAACACATGCCCTTATAAAAGCTTACGATTTAAATAGCATCTGTATCATGTAAGAAAAAAATATATTTGAACACTTGCCTTTTCCTTTCTCTGTTAACATAGATTGCAATGCTCTTTGAGAATCAAACTAATTCCTCACTTTGACTCATCAACTCCCCCATGCCCTGGCTGATAGGTGTTAGAGGAAGGGTCAAAGAGAGGTTTTGTTGTCAGTTGCATCATGAAGTGTCGAGTCATAAACCAACTCTTGGGGGTTATTCATATAGTTACGAGCTATTACAGTCCCACAGGGCAGTTCACTCTATCAGTGACATCTATTCGAAAGTTTGAACCACAGAAAACAAATAGAAACAAATTATAAAGCTCAATTCCTAATCAAGTCAATGTGGAAGGATGAAACAGCATTTAAATCCATTCTACAATTAACTGCAGGTGGACCGATGTTTGATAATTATTGATTTTGATTTATTTATTTATTTTGTATTTAGAGGAAATTTGTGTTTGTTCAGAGTGAAATTGAAAGCAAAGGGGATGAAATTAAAGTTCTTAAGGTGCTGCATGAACATTGCAATTTAACAAGAAAAGGACATCCTATCAGCAAAAAGAAACCTAAATAAAGCCAAATATCAATAAGAATGACTAGAATTTTCACTAAACATGCATCGGCAATGAATTAGCAATTAAAAATGAAACGTACAAAATGCTAAGAAAATCATTACTTTTGAATTCTATTTTTTTAATTGCTAAAAGCTAATCTAATGTACCAAGCCCAGAAAATGGATTTGGAATGCAAATCTGAACCTATCCTTGAAAATCATGTGGGATTTTCCAATAGCAAGACTGACATTTCACATTATGTTTTTGATTCTTTTAAAGAATCTAAAGTCCTTCTCATAAGAGATAAAAAGTGAGAGAACAGCATACAAATGTATGCCAACAAAAATAAAGAAATAGTAAACTGATAAGAAAAATAACTTACTGTTAGAACTTCTTCAGATCCTATTTCATCGCCACCATAGATAAACAATCGGCCATCACCATCATTACTAGGTCTATCACTTATGGACCAGTGTAAGACAATAATAGGGAGCCTCTTTTCAGCTGATGATAATTGTAACTTAACAATATTGCTGTTTGTCAATTCATTTTTTTGACCTCTAGTGGAAGAAGCAGTTGATGTTTTCCAAAACAAGATATCCCCATCTAAATATCCCACAGCAAGGATGGACCCATTTGAAGATGCCCAGCTTAGAGCTGTTATCTCTTTCTCCTCTGTATCTTCTGGAATATTAGGGTCTACTTCATTTTTAGAATCATCTTTCAGCTGGAGATCTTTGCCACCTCCAACATAAAGGATCCGACCTTCAGAAACATCCCAGAGAACTATCAATCCATCTTGATATGCAATCAGCACTCTGCAAAAGAATTATGGTGTTTAAACTTCAAGTAGATATTAAAACAAAAAACTTCAGTGATATAAATCCGTTCCATGCTGATGAGTCACAACTTATACGCATTAAAGAAAACAGAGTGGTGCGAGAAGGGAGTGGGAAATAAAGCCCAAGCCAGACTTTCCATCAAACTACCAAAATGAAAAATAATTTAAAGTAGATGATTAAGCTCTTGTCTTGCCTATTTCCCGAAGAATGAGGCTGAGGAAGAACTCCAACAATAGGCTGGTGATCGGGAGATGGAAATCCAGCTGCTTCTGTGAAACACAAGACCCAAACAGTAAGAATAAAGTAGAACTGAAGCACACTGGAGCTGCAAGAGCACTAAAAAACCTAATAGTACAATGTACTGAAGAACAAGAGAAATTAGTGCCTCAACTATTTAACGGAAGAATAAATTACCCTTTAAGGAGTTTGCAGTCATATGATAAGGCAACTGCAATAGTTTCTCATCTTCAGAATCATATTTCAGTACGGACATTGAACCGTGTTCATCTCCAATATACCTATGCAGCATTGTTCCAGCAATCATTTCCATTCTCATTCAATTAGCAGAAAATTAAACATGTATGTAACACTTTGTAATTTACATCAATTCTGTACATGAAACAAGAGCGACTTATCACAGAAAACGCAGTTATATTCATTTCCCATTGTAACGAACATGCTAAATATCTACTCTCCAGATTCCAGACCTGCAAAAATGAGTTCAACAGGTTACCATACTCAATGAATTTAATCAAAATCACACAACTTATGGAGCATTGATTTTTACATCTGCAATCAATTAAAATGCATGCAAGCAGCGAGCAACAAGAAGAAAGTTAACAAGATGACCAGACACAAAAGTCTAGCTGACTTTTCATTTAAGTTTTTTAAAATAGCAGAATCCAAAAACCATGCACGTCGCTGCTGTAGAACATTACCTGAATATCATTCTCAATAGAAATGCTGATCAAGAATCCCTGATTTTGTAAGAACTGCCAAATGAAACCAAACGTCAATTTCTGATCAACAAATAATTGATAATCGAATGCATCAATTTCCAGTAATAATTCTAAAAAATATTTGAACTGATCCATGCATCAAAATTCCTATTAAAAATACACAAATACTCCACATATGTTGTAAAAATAATAACCTCTACGTTCTTGTATGGCAATTGCTTCGGTGACGTAAAAATTGCTTCAATACCATCACCACCAAACACTTTAATTCTCCCATCACTACAATCAAGCCAATAAAAATGCAGTAAATAATCAGCATTCACTCAGAGCTACAAATTATATTTTGACCTGAAAAAAAAAAAAAAAACTTACAGTGTGGCAATAGCTAAAAGGCGCTGAATGGAATCAAAAGCAAGAAGGGAAGCCGTAGACGGAATCCCGTAATGGACAACAACTTGCAAATCCAAGTCCACTGCCGCCAAGTTGCTGCGTTCCTTATTATTCTAGATCAACAAATTACAAGGTCGGTTACATTCAGTCAATGATGATTTCAAGGTGATTAACATTTTAATTAGCAGTATTGAATTTGATTTCCTACGCGTGCTAGAAATAAAAAAATAAATAACAGAAGATAACTTAAATTGATAAGAACGGGAAAAAGGAGTTCTTTAAATGGAAATGAAACCCTGGAGAATAATCAATGATCAAATAAATTGAAAGAAAAAAGAGAGCAAGGTGAGTGATGATGACCGACCTCCTGGTGGTGGCGGAGGAGGACGGCTTTTTGAATGAGTCGCTTGGCAGAAAGCATGGCCAAACGGAGAGTTCGGGAAATACGAGAGCTTTACTTTGTTGGAATGATTATACCGATGGAGCTGCTGCTGTTGCTTTTAGCACATTGCTGGACTTTGCTTTGCTGGTCAATGAATGAGAGTAAAACAGTACTTTTAAGAAACACGTTGATTATTTCTTCGCAGTTTGTTACTCTGTGGTTTCAATTTTTAATTCAAATATTCCCTCAAACATTCGGCTTTCTATATTCTGTAATATAATAGAGAATATAAAGTGAAGGGGATGTAGCTCAGATGGTAGAGCGCTCGCTTAGCATGCGAGAGGTACGGGGATCGATACCCCGCATCTCCAATCCTTGTTCATTTTTGAAAATTAGGGATTTTGTACGTTAATTATTATAGCTCAGTGCTTCATTTTTTTAGACCAGCAAACAACGTGCTTTCTTCTCAAAAACTGTGCGGGTTGAATACTAAAAAAAGAAACAATATAATATTTATCGGATGTAAGTGTAATGAAAATTAAAATAAAAAAATAATATGAACTCCACTAATCCATGTCCTGAGTCATTTAACTCAAATTTGAAAAAACCTCAAAATCAAAATCCCAACTAATCAAATATTAAAGAATATTTAAAAAAAAAACATACTAAATGATTTTAAAAAATAGCAATTGCAAGTGAAGAAAAAAAAAGCCTAATGTCTAAATCTAAAAAAATCCACAAATCAAGTTATAAAATTAAAATAACCTGACAGAAATATAATAAATAACAAAATCTAATTAAAAAAAAAAAAAAAACACTAGTGTTATCCCTCGCTAGCTTATAAAATTCGCGATCCAAGCCATTTGATTAGAAACATCAAATATGAAAAACCACGAAGATAAATTCTCAACAAAACAAATATTCAATAAAAAAATCAATCACAAAAAGAATCCAAAGATTAGGATCAAATTTGAAAAAGAAAATGAAAGGATGAATAATTTTGAATTGAGGACTAAATTGGCAAAGAAATCAGTTTCACAAAAGAATTAATGAAAAAACTACCAAAAGAAAAATAACAAAACAAAATTATTATTAAAGGGTCAAACTTTTCAAAGATTATTGGTGCAAACCAAGGTTGTCAATACCATTTCGGTGGGTGTTTTGTTTTTTCTATTGGTACGGAATGTTTTAGTTTCAGCACGTTTCAGCGTGTCTTCTCGAGGTTGTAATGTTTATATATAATTAATTGTATATATAAAAAATTAAAAAGTAAAAAAATTAAATATAATTTTTATTTTTTATAAAATCAACACAACAATTTTATTTTTTTATAATATATATTTTTTATAATTTTTTTAATACACACGCACAAATTACACACATACACAATTTGTCCAGTGAAAATGCTGGACAAATAGCCTTTACGCTAAGGTTTGCTCATTTTAAATACTCTTCAGTGTCTTTATCTAGTGTCAATCAGCCGAGGCAAGGCTTAAAATTTGCTTTTCTCAATTTATCCCACATCAAATAAATAACTGAGAAGGCAAAGGATTTTGTGTATAAATATGAACACTTGTATAGGGTGAATGGTTAAAGTCGGTGATATCCATTTAACTTGGATATGAGCTGGCTTAAGGTTTGAAAAGTAAAATAATTTTATTTATATGGTCTGAAACGGCACAGATGCCAAAATACTGGTATATTTCTGCTGGTATTTGGATGAAATTTCTAAAACGGACCGAGATGAAATTGATATTGTTTTGTCTCCTTTTTTTTATTGGTATGAAATGTTTCGGTCATTTAGGCCGAAACAAAACAAAATAAAATTGATAACCTTAGTGTAAACGATATGGAGATGATAGTGCGAGATTATGGCATGGTGAAATTACAGAATAAGATTAAAAAAAAATGTTGCTGTTTTTTTTTATTTAGAGTTCTTTTTTTTAAAAAAAAAAATCCTCTCTCTTTAAAGTTTAAACCCCTTTACTCTTTTCTAGGCTTTTATTTTTTTTCTTATTCCATTATCATTTTCTTTTCTAAAAATTCTCTACACATCTTGTGAATTTTATATGTTTCTATATAATCCTCTTTTTTCTTCTTTTTTACCTCCTCTTTGAATTTGATCTTCTCTTGATTATGGATTATCTTCTCTTATTTGTAGTCTTATTTTTTAAGTTTTAAATTTCAAATTTCTTTTTTTTTTTCTTTCCTTCTCTCTTTTAAACCTTTGAATTCCCTTTTTTTTATCTGTTTTTCTTTGACCCGTTCCTTTTCTCTTTCAATTTTATTTTTATTTATTTAAATTACAAATTCCTTTTATCTCTCATGATTTTTATCTTAAATGGATCTAAATTTTATTTAAGCTATTATATCCTCCTTCACTTATTATTCAACTCCTTAATCTTTCTTTTTTAAAAAAACAAAAATGTTGGAAATTAGGTCAAAATGGATTATGACAACTACCTTCTCTTTACAATACTTATTAAACAAAGACATTTTTACAAACTCATTTTCTAATTTAGCTCTGCATAAGAGGTTTGTAGAGAAAATAAAGATATATCTAGAAAAGAAGGTTTTTTTTTATATATATTAAAAAACTAAACATGTCAAATAACATCACAATCTAAGAGAAAATAAATGAGAAGATCAACTAGGATCCATATAAATAGGATTAAAAAGGATCAATATGGGATCTAATAAATGAAAAGACCATTGGCAGACCTATCTAAATGAAAAAAAGAAGAAGATGAATTTGGAATCCATCTAGATGAAAATAGAACGATCAAATTGGGATCCATACAAATAAAAATAAAATAAAATAATCAACTTAAAATCCATGTAATTGAAAATAAAATGACCAATCTTGAATAAATTTTTTAACAATAAAAATGTCTCATCGAGAGGTGACTAGCCTCAACTATAGAGTTTAATCTGACTTACCTAATTTTAGAATTTTATATAAAAAAAAAATTAATAAAAGAGCTCGACTTGAACTTATTATCTAAAAGGGTGGTGTTTTTATAGAGCAACTTATTTTTGCAAGTCTAGAAAATAGCTATTTTTAACAACTTAGAAGTGATTTTTTAAAAATAGCTATTTTCGAGACTAGGAAAAATGAAAGTGATTTTAGAAATTTACTTATTTTGACAAGCTCAAAGTGATTTTGAGAATTTAATCATTTTATAACGTGATGAACACAAATTGATTTTAAAAATATTGTTGAAGCTCAAAATGATTTTCAACACATTATTTAATAAAGTGACAAATTCAAAGTGATTTTAAAAATCTTATTATTTTAATTTTGTCCATATATATATATAAGTATGTCCTTAGCTTTGGTTTTTAATTTTTATTATTTTCTTATTTGTTGAAGTGATATTTTTTTTTTAAATAGCTCTAGAATTTTATTTTGTGTCTATAATCATTTGAAAATTGATATTTCTGTTTTTTTTCTCTCCCTTTGCTCTTAAAGTTTTTTCACCTGATAATTTTTATTTTATTTTTTTGTTTGGTCTTCTGTTAAAGTTTTTAGGATTTTTTTAGTCTTTCAATTATTTTTGTTTCTTTCATTATTAACACAATAACAACAACAACAATAATTTAATTGTTTTTTTTTTGCTTTACTCTTTTGTTAATGTTTTTTAGTTTTTTTCTCTCTAGATAATTTGATAATTTTTATTGTTTTGATAGTAATAGCAATAATAATTTTAGATGTTAAGACGTCGATGTTGATATTATTATAATAGGGTGTGCTGTGTTGATCTATTTTATTATATTAAAGTTTGCATATATAAATATTATATTTTAATTTTGAACCAGCAAACCCTATTAATTTTTTTAATCCCAATAATTATAAAAATTGTTTGCTCAGCCCGCAACGTAGTGCGGGCATTTTTTTTAATTTTCAAGTCAAATAATTTTTTTCAACTAATAATTTTTTATTATTTTATTGTCTATTTAATTTTTTTATTTGCTCTTTTGTTAAAGTTTTTAGTCTTTGATTTAATTTTGTTTATTTCATTATTAACGCAATAATAATAATAATAATAATAATAATAATAATAATAATAATTTTAGTTTTTCTTTTTACTTGCTTTTTTGTTTTTTTCTCGAGATAATTTAATAATTTATATTGT
Organism: Salix dunnii; assembly: GCA_015731905.1. Classification (NCBI taxonomy): domain Eukaryota; kingdom Viridiplantae; phylum Streptophyta; class Magnoliopsida; order Malpighiales; family Salicaceae; genus Salix; species Salix dunnii. The sequence continues at coordinate 12,836,741 of CM027674.1, forward strand.
TTTGATAGTGATAGTGGTGATAATTTTAGATATTAAGATTTCGATGTCACTGTTATTATAATAGGGTATGTTGATCTATTTTATTATATCAAATTTTATATGTATAAATATTTTATTTTAATCTTAATAGTTACAAAAATTATTTGCTTGACTCGCAACATAATGCAGGTAATTAACTAGTTTATTAAGTATACTCCGATGCGTTTAGAGCTCTGCAGTTGACCTTGAAGGCCTTTTATTTGTTGCATTCCTATTAGAAGCATTTTTCTTTTTCCTTTGTTTTTTTTATTAACAACGTTGCAAAATACCTTGACACCTCTATTGACCTCTAAATCCCTGTTTATACTAATTGAATAAGGTCCATAATGATTGCTAGGGTTTTTTTCACTTACTAGGAGGAGGCTATGATTGAAGCTTGTGAACGGTAAATTGGGTGGGTGTTTGGCTCTGCGGTGGCTTCTGCGATTGAGGCTCACCGCAGAGCCAAACTGTTTGGTTAATTTCGTCCCACTATTTTTATAACCATGGGACCTACCAGAAACTGAGGTTGTACCTCAGTTTATGAAAAGCATCTTTCAGATGCTTTTCATTCAAAACACAACTGCAAAAACACACAATAATATACCACGCAATCTTGAAGCAGAAGCCTTGCCAGCTCTAATCTATAAAGGATGAACAAAAGGCCACACAATCTTGAAGCAGAAGCCTTACCAACTCTAATCTATAAAGGATGAACAAAAGGCCACATAGTCGATTAATAAAGAGGAAAAGGAGAAGCATGCCTAACTTTTTTCTCACAAACCTACCCAAACTTTGTAAACTTGGATTTGGCATATGGAGAGGGAGAGATTGGATTTGGCATTTGGGGGGGGGGGGGTTAGTTTAGATGGGGTTCAGGGGGTGCTCTGGGGGGAGGAGGATTGGGGTCAGTTTATTAACTAAAAGATAAACCTCGTGCCATTTTTCCCGTAGATGATGGTACTGTTCACACAAACATATATTATTATTTATTGTGATAGTAAAATTATCATTTTACCCTAGGATCAAAAATTTTTAGCCCCCGGTATCGGGTGCATTTTCGCATTTTCCATGGGACACGAATGGTATTACCGGATTTGATACACAGTGAAACGACGCAAATAACCCCCGAAAACGACAAAATCTTGATGCAGGGACCGGGGGATGTTTTGTTTTTTCCACAATATTTGTACATTAGATCGACGGAAACAACCCTCGTAAACAACAAATTAGTATACAGTAAACGGGGGTAGGGCCGTATTTTCCACATGGTTTTTTTCGTGAATATTAGTAGGTTCAGGGGTGTGTCGGTAATTAACCAATATTTTATTTTATTTTTAGAAAAATTGCAGGCGCGTTGTTCAGACGCGCCGGCAGTGTTTCACATGAACGCGCCTTTGCGGCGACGCGTGTGACTCCTTCAGGCGGTCATAATTCACTTCCGCCGTATCAGGCGGTGCGCCGCCATATGCCCTGTCTACTGTTGCGGCGCGTTCTGGTCATCTATGTTCGGGTAAACGACGACTAATGGTTTTGTGTCGGTAGTCGGTTTTCTCTCTCCTGCACCATAAATTTTATACAAGTCTCTGATGCATGTAGAAAGTTTATTTTGATTTCGGTTTTATTATTATTTTTTTATTTAAAATTTTGATTATTTTCAATTTTTCCCTTCAATTAAAACTGATTATATAAGAAAATTTTTATTTCAGTCCTTATTCTTTTGATTTTTTATTTCTTTTTGGTTCCTTTAATTTTTTCGGTATGGAGGTTTTGATTTTTTTTAATTTGGTCGTCCAATTAAAATTGGTCATCTATACAACTTTTCATTTCAATCCTCCTTTTAATTTTTTGATAAAATTACACAACAATTATCATTACTATTCCATTATTTATTTTGGTCCCAAGGTTTTTATTTATTTCAATTTTATCCTTCAATTAGAATTACTTATATATTTTATTTTTTATTTCGGTCCATATTCTTTCAATTTTTTATTTGATATTAATTCATTTAGTTTTTTTTTTAAATTCTTGTATAATGTTTATTTTTTATTCGTATTTATCCATCTATGCTTTTAGTTTTTGTTTTTAGTTTTTTTTATTGGGGTTTTATTTTTAATCAGTTCAATCTTGAAATTTAAATTTATATTGGTAATCATTTTAAAATTAATATTGCTCATTTTTTCTCTTTCTTCATTTTTTTTTTGTGTTTTCTATTGTTTTTATTTGTTCTTACTATTTGCGCAATAATAATGATAATTTTAGTGGTTATTTTTTTATAAAAATATTTTTTTTAATGATTTCTCAGGACAACTTAATTATTTTAATTGTTTTGACAGTAATGTTGATAATGATTTTAACTGTTATAGTAATAATAATGATAATAACGTAAAGATAAATTTTCAATTTATATTTTTGTCTTTTTTGGATAAAAAATTAACTACTTATTTTTTTTATTTGATTATTTGGGGTTTTTATTTGATATTAATTCATTTAGTTTTTTTTTTTAATTCTTGGACAATGTTTATTTTTTATTCGTATTTATACATCTATACTTTTAGTTTTTGTTTTTAGTTTTTTTTATTGGGATTTTATTTTTAATCGGTTCAATCCTTAAATTTTAATTTATGTTGGTAATTATTTTAAAATTAATATTGCTCCCTTTTCCCTTTATTCATTTTTTTTGTGTGTTTTCTGTTATTTTTATTTGTTCTTTGGATTACATGATTTTTATTATTTTACTATTTGCACAATGATAATGATAATTTTAGTGATTATTTTTTTTAAAAAAATCTATTGCTTTTTTTTAATGAATTTTTAGGGTAATTTAATTATTTTAATTGTTTTGACAGTAATGTTAATAATAATTTTAATTGTTATAGTAATGATAATGAAAATAACATAAAGATGAATTTTCAATTTATGTTTTCATCTTTTTGTGGATAAAAAATTAACTATTTATTTTTGTTATTTGATTATTGAAGGTTTTTATTTTATATTAATTCATTTAGTTTTTTTTTAATTCTTGGGTAGTGTTTAATTTTTGTTCGTATTTATGCATATATGCTTTTAGTTTTTGTTTTTAGTTTTTTTTATTGGGATTTTATTTTTAATGGGTTAAATTTTGAAATTTTAATTTATGTTGGTAATCATTTTAAAATTACTATTGCTCCCTTTTTCCCTTTATTTGTTTTTTTTTTAATGTTTTCTGCTATTTTTATTTGTTCTTTAGATTAAATAATTTTTATGATTTTACTATTTGCGCAATGAGAATGATAATTTTAGTGATTATTTTTTTATTGTTTTTTTTTATAAAAATCTTTTTCTTTTTTTAATTATTTGTGAGGGAAATTTAATTATTTTTATTATTTTGAGAGTAATGTTGATAATAATTTAAATGTTATAACAATGATAATGAAAATAACATGAGGATGTATTTTCAATTGATGTTTTTGTCTTTTTATGGATAGAAAATTAACTAATTATTTTTGTTATTTGATTATTGCAGGTATTTTTACAATTTATATTTTTTTTTATTTGATTTAAATTAAATTATAAAATGAACTAATCTCAATGCAGTGAATTCAATAATTAATATTAAAAGCATCTTCTTGCTTTTTTAATGATGATGATAAATTTATGTTAGTTATTTTTGTTGAAAACCATAATTTATATCGATTTAAAATTCATATATTTTATAGAAAAGTTGCACTTGACAAGAATTCTGCAAAGATTTATTATTTTGACTAAATTTATATTACAATAGAAAAAATAAACACAATTAATATTTTTTACGTTGAAAAAAAAATGGTGCCGCCTGCGATAAGGCGCGGGGACTATTAGCTAGTATATATATATACACTATTGGTGGGGGGATATATATTGAAAATGATGCAACTATATCAAAAATATTTATTTTGTTTTTATTAAAAAATACCTCAACAAGAGAGTAAAAAAATTATATATAGAATTAATAATTATATATTTGGAGGGTTTTTTAAAAGTAATTATTTAATTATATAACTTACTCCTGTTAATTGTATAATTAATTACCTAATTAAATTATATACAAAATAATTGCACTATATTTAGAATGACATATAAAAAATAGCTTTTACTATTGGACTTGCTCTTATGTGAGGAAATTGTTAGGGGCCCTCCTAGTTGATGGGGTTATTAGGATAATATTTGTTTGTTCGTTATGTAGACATAATTTGTCACTGTATTTTAAAAATATTTTTGAATAAAAGATTTTTTTTAATTTATTTTGTTTTTGAAGATATTTTACCAAATGTTGTTCATCAATCACATGTCAGGAATCGTAGACACGTTCGTGTATGGATTTAGTTTATGATAGAATTACAAGTAGTTTGATGAGAGAATAAAAACAAGTGTTTAATTTACTTGAATTATTAATTACATTTTATTTTTATGATTTTTAATTTATAATATTTAAAAAATAACACACACACACACACACACACACACACACACACACTAGCCAATCCCCCCGCGCCTCGTCGCAGGCGGCACCATATTTTTTTAACGCAAAATAATATTAGTTGTGTGTATTTTTTTTATTATAATGTAAATTTAGTCAAAATAATAAATATGTATAGATTTACTATAAAGTGCAAGTTTTCTATAAAATATATGAATTTTAAATCGATATAAATTTAGATGTTTAGTAGGTTTCAACGAAATAACCAGCATAAAATTATCATCACCATTAAAAAAGCAAGAAGATTCAGGTATCTGAATAATTGAATTCATTGTATTAAGATTAGTTCATTTTATAATGCAATTTAAATCACATTTAAAAATAAAATATAAATTGTGAAAAGACATACAATAATCAAATAACAAAAAATAATTAAATTTGCTATCCACAAAAAGACAAAAATATACATTGAAAATCCATCACTACGTTATCATCATTATCATTACTGTAACAGTTAAAATCCATTCATAAATTGAAAATTTTCTATCATAAATTTTATTGTGCTACAAATTTAAAAATACTATTCGTGTCGCCTGAAAAATTCAAAAATGCCCCCGGTCCTAAGGGTTAAAATTTTTCAGCCCTGGAGTAAAATGATAATTTTATTGTGAATTCGCACAGTAAAACCGGGACGCGTTTTATATATATATATATAAAACGCGTCCCGGTTTTACTGTGCGAATAAAATTATCCAAAATCAAAAACAAAAACAATAGTAAATTTTTTAATGTTTTTAAATAATTTTCATGTGCTGATGTCAAATAATTTTTTTAAAAAATTATTGTTTTAATATATTTTTAAATAAAAAATATATTTTTTTTAAAAATCAATCACATTTCCAAGCAAAATAGAAATAGAAATAGAAATGTGCTAAGAGAATTAGAATAATCATCATTAGCATGACTGGAAATTTCAAACCACAAAATCAATTTGGATTTTTTGTTGAGTTTTAGATGAAAAACAACATGATCATGCCTCGAATAGGTTGGTGGGATTCAAACCCACGCCATTTCGTACAAAATGTGTTCCTTAGACCAACTCAGCTACTTCATCATCTCGTTTATCTTTCACCACAATATATATTAATCGCAAGTTTTCGTGTGGATTCGCAGCCAAACAAAGTAGAAATGTGCTGAGAGTGGGATTCAAACCCATGCCTTTTAGGATCAAAACCTTAATCTCACGCGCCTTATACCAACTGGGTTGCCTCTACATCTCGCTGATAGTTCAGGAAAAAATATATAAATAGTAAGTGTTACTATGGATTCGCCCAGCAAAAGTGTGATGTGGCTTATATATGTGTGTGTGTGTGTGTGTGTGTGTGTGTGTGTGTGTGTGTGTTAGTGTGCGTGTGTGGGCGTGCACGCGTGTTCTTTAAAATAATTTTAAAAGTTGACAACAATATGAAAAACATGGTAACTAAACACACGAAACTATTTTTCATCAAACTCAAACTCAACCACAGTTTTAACCAAACACACTATAATTTCAGTTATGAACCGTAGCTAAAAACACTTTTTATGAAACTATTTTTTTTAAACTTCAACCACAACAACAATCACAGAGTCAAGCAAGCTCTGAGTGGTGCTAATAGAACAACACCCTTTAATTAGAGATGATTATTTTCAATTCGGTTCAATTTTTATTTATAAAAATAACCAATTCAAAATTATAAAATATTCAAAATCAAATCGAATGGTTTAAACCGACCAATTTCGTTTCTATTCATTTTTATGTAAAAAACTAAAAATTAGTACACTGTTTTTTTATGTATTTTTCAGAGACTTTAACAAAGTCTTTTTCTTATCCTATTTCACTAAAATAGAATCAGACCAAAAAACTTGAACCAAACCAGAAGAATAAAAAGTTTTTTTTCTAATATATTTTTATTAATTTGAACCGGTTCGGTTTTAGTTTACTAATTTTAGCTTTAAGAAATCAAAATCAAACCGGAACAAAAAAAAATAAAAAATATTTTAATTGGTTTCTCAATTTTTTTTTAATTTCCTTGATTTAATTGATTTTTCTTTTTTTTTTCTCACTCTTACCTTCAACATTGTTGAAATAGCTGCACGAGGGTGTTTGGCAGTGAGCTCAAAATGTCAAGGCCATCATCTATTGCATTGCCTGTTTATTCAAATTACAAATTATTAATATTATCAAAAAAATTATATTAGTTATTGATTTGTTTATTTGCTAATGTAATTTGTGTTGATTTAGAGAAAAACTCAAGATTTTTTTATTGAAAGTAATATATATATATATATATATATATATATATATATATATATATATATATATATATTCTCAGTATTCCAAAAAAATAATGTTATTGAATTTTTTTAACAAATATTTTTATTTTAAAATAAATATTTAATAAAAATATATTATGATATAGATCTATTTATATTTTCTTTAAGATGCTTGTTTTTTTTTTTTTTAACATTTTAAATAAATACAAGTCATTATAATAAACAGAATACTTTTTGTAACAAAAACAATTTAAGTTAAAAATAAAATAATCAAGATTTTTAATTCAATTTATTTTCACATGAATTATAAATAATATAATATATATATATATATATATATATAATTATAATTATAATAAATTATTAATTAAATTTAAATTTGGTTATGAATTGAACTAAAAACTTACCTCTAATTTAATTTTGAGATGTTTTTAAAAAAATATTTTTATTTAAAATTAAATCTTTAATATTAAAAACAATTTTATTAAAAACTTATTTGTTTTTACATTATATATATTTAAAAATATATTAAAAATATATTTTTTTAATTTTTTCTAATATTAATATACCAAAACTATATATATATATATATAGTTTTGGTATATTAATATTTAAAAAAAAACAAATAACTTCTTATCACGTGTCTAGAGTTGTTATTTTCGATCCGTTTTAGTTGAAACGATATTATTTGCCCGTGCATTGCGTTATGTTTTTTTTTATATAAAAAATTAAATGATTTTTATATGTTGTAATTAATTATTTTAATATTTAATTAATAAAATTATAATAGATTAAATTTGTTAGTATTTTTGTTTTTTGTCTAAAATAAATAGTGTAATTAAAACGCAGGGGAAGTAGTTTGTATATTTTTTAATTGTAGATAGCTTGAGTAAATTTGACTTCTTATTTTATTTGTAAGTTGTCTTTTTTCCCTAGTAATATCATATCAGAAATATTATATATTTTGTTTTTTACAAAAACAATCTCAAATCCAAGAATCAAATTTTTCTAAGAAATAAACTTAAACAAAAGAGGACAAAATTATAATTAAAAGGCAAAATTATTTTTTTATTTTATCAGATTTATTTCTCATATTATTATATTAAAGCTATTTAAGAACAATGATATTATTTTTTTGTTCTTTAAAAAATCCTAGGTAATTTTTTTCTATATATATATATATATATATATATATATATATATATTTTCAGGTGCTAATATTAAATAAATATTAAAATATATAACTAGTTTCACATATTTATAAGAAGAAAAACCTAAATAAATGATAAAAAAATAAACAGGTAGACTTAAAAAGAAAATTGACCTGAAAGATTAATAAAAAGAATTTTAAAAACAACAAAAAGAAAAAATAATAAATATTAATTTTAAAATAATCATAAAAAAATTAAAATGTAAATATTAAAAAAAAAACCTGAATATCAGTGCAAATAATAAAAATTGGTGAGACCATAGTTTTTGTTAGAAAAAAATAATTTTTTTATAAGATTTATTTCATATTATTATATTAAAATTATTTCAGAGCAATGATATTATTTTTTTTCCTAAAAAATCTAGGTTTTATATATATAATAAATATCAATTTTAAAATGATCATCAACCCAAATTAAAAAGTTAAAAAAAAATTCATAACAGTGAAAATAATAAAAATTGGTGAGACCATAATTATTGTTAAAAAAATCCATAATTTTTTTATTTTATAAGATTTATTACTCATATTATTATATTTAAAGTATTTCAGAACAATGATAATCAAATTAAATAGATATCAAAAAATATAATTGGTCTGACATATTTAAAAGAAAACAAAACTAACAAATAATCATTATCATTATTTTGAATGTCTTCTCAATAATAATTTAAAATAATGTGACTTGAAGGGAATAAAAAGAAAAATCATAATAATTATTAATTTTTAAATGATTACCAGCACATATTAAAATTTAAACATTAAATAAAAAACTTAATAACATTAGAAATGAAGAAAAATTTAGAGCACAAACTATATTTATATATATATATATATATATATATATATATATATATATATATATATATATATATATATATATATTTAAAAGTATAAGGGATAAAATAAAAAAAACATATATAATAAATATAATTTGAAGGACAAAATTGAAATAAATCCAAACATGGATACCAATGCAATTAAATAATTTAAAACAAAATAGAAAATTAAAAGAATTAGGACCGAAATGAAACTTAAATTTATACTTAATTTGCATGGAAAGATAAAATTGAAATAAATCAAAACTTTGATATCGAAAAAATTATGGATTCCAGACCAATTTTCCGAAATTCAAAGTTGGAGGACCTGAATGAAAGTCTAATATATAATTAATTTCAATTAAAGGATGAAATTGAAACAAATCAAAACCTATATAATAACAATACGGACCAAACAGAAACAATTCTAAGTGTAGGGACTGAAGTGAAAATTAAGAAAAAACAGTCGCGCTGACATCAGCATGTGCAGGCAAGAGAGAGAAAACGGGAGGAAATTTTCACACGACCATTGACATGTCTCTGACTATCGTGTTCTTACACATGCCATTTCATGGGCAAGAGAACATTGATGAAAATCATTCTAGACGTCGGTTAGGTATTTTTTGACGTCGAAATACGCCGCACGCGCTAAACAAACAACGCGTGAGCGTTGATAACGGACAGTGTGTTGACAGTAAATCGGCGGAAAACAAATAAAAAATTGGTAAATTACCAGGACACCCCTAGCAGTCAGAACATGATTTTGTGGTTTTTGAGGGCTAAAATAGTTATTTCACTGTGCAAATAAATATTAAACAATCAATAAACCGAGTAGATGGACCGAACCAAAAAAGAATTGTGCAATTACATTCGCACCCCTCAGTTCGGTAGCCTTATTTTGTCTTTTTCTAGGGCTAAGTGCGATATTTCACTATACAAAAAGGCAAAAACTCAGTAGACCGAACGAACTGAACGGACCGAACCAAACCAAACCAAAAATTGAATGTAACAGTAACCGTGAATAGTGTTTTGTGTGAGGGTGAACAGTAGATCGGGCCTTGATTTGTTTTAGCTGTATAGATAATGATTAAAATATTTCGTATCAATTAAAAAATAAGATAAAATAATATTATTTTTAATTCATTTTAAATTTCATACCATTTTGGATTTTTCAACCAAATATTTGCTAAAACGTTTAGTTTTGTTCCGCCCATTTTGTTTCAGCCAAATAATATTTTTTTTAAATAATGAATAATTTAACAATATCAATCATATCTCTTTTACAAGAAGTCTCTTGACATATTTATATATATTATATTAAAATTTTAGTACAATTATAAAATATAATGACCTTGTGAAATTTATGATGATATTTTTATAATATTATTCATATTTATAATTTTATATAGAAAAATCATTTTAATGTGTTTTTTAAATTAAATTGCATAATTCTAAATAATTTTATTTTTAAATTTAAAATAATATTTTTTTAAAATTAATATATTTAATTATATATATACACACATGCATATAAGCCGAAACATTTCAAAACCAAACGGAATTGATTTGGTCAATGCCACTCTCTCCACCCATAGGATCATAAAACCATCAACTTAGTTTTAAAATATTAAATTCCCCAACTTTCTTTCTCCTCTATTTTCCATTCATGGCGATTCCTAAAAATCAAGGTCTGTTCTCAAATTTAATCCAGATATATTACCCTTTATTCATGCAATTAATTGTTTTTGTCAAGCTCTTTTACGGAAGTACGACTAAGTAATAACTCTGTTTTAGCAGATGAGGATGATCAAACTGCGAGGAGTTCTTATTTTAATTTACCGCCGTTGGATGTTTCCGTCGCCTTCCCTCAAGCAACTCCGGCTTCCACTTTTCCTCCTAGTGGTAGAAACATTTATTCATTTATTATTTTAATGTTTTTATTTCCTTACATCATTGTTTGAATGATTAGTTCTGAAATTTTATTTTATTATTTTCATTTGATTGGTGTGAGAAATTTAGGCCAATTTTGGACTCGTTAATCAATGATCATGCTACTGCTGCTGCTGTTTTAAATTACAGTGTCGGATTACTTCCAATTTAGTGATTTATTAACCGCGGAGGATCAGGCTACCAGGATGAGAGTGAGGCAGTTTATGGAAAAGGAAATCGCTCCGATAATGACTGAGGTTTTTTTTATTAAAAAAAATATTACTTCCGGCTTTTCCTCTTTTAAATGCTTGAATTTTATGTTCAAATATATATATATATATATATTGTTTTTGGCGTTATAGTACTGGGAGAAGGCGAAGTTTCCGTTTCATGTTATTCCGAAGCTTGGTGCCTTGGGTATAGCTGGAGGAACGATAAAGGTAATTTGTGTATTTGATTCTAGTTTTAGTTGTTAATGGAATTTAGTGAGGTAGGAAAGGTTTAGGAATGGATGATTAGCTAACTTGAAACTTCAGGGTTATGGGTGTCCTGGTCTCTCGATCACTACAAGTGCTGTCACCATTGCAGAAGTTGCTAGAGTTGATGCAAGCTGTTCGACTTTTATTTTGGTGCATTCATCTCTGGCAATGCTCACCATAGGTGAGATCTTGGATTAATTATGTTTCTCTTGGAGACAAGTTAATAATTTGTGGATTAGCTACGAAACAAGTTGTTACTATATACAAGGATGTTGCTAATGAGGTTTGATGTTTTGCTTGAATTGTCTGGATTTTGAAGAACAGCACTTTGTGGTTCGGAGGAACAGAAGCAGAAATATTTACCTTCTTTGGCAAAGTTTAGCACTGTAGCTTGTTGGGTAAGTAGCTTCTTTTGGCACACAGCCACTATATGTGTGTCTGGTATGTCATGATGCTGAATTCCAATCACTTTATATGATCCTTATCTTTAGGCTTTGACTGAGCCTAACTATGGAAGTGATGCAAGTTCTCTGCAAACAACAGCAACCAAGGTTTGAGCTCTTAACCTCTGGTGAACTATTTACTTTTTTATTTTTCCTGTTATTCCCCTGAATATTGTACTGTCTTGTTTTTGCTCTCATTCTGGGAAATTCAGGTTGAAGGTGGTTGGATACTCAAGGGCCAGAAACGCTGGATAGGAAACAGTACTTTTGCTGATTTGCTTGTTATATTTGCTCGGAATACCACCACTGATCAGATTAATGGGTATGTTTCTCTCTATTTGTGACTACCATGGTGAATCATATTGACATTATGCACATCTCTGTGATCAGTAATCATAAATACTAGACATGGCCTAATTTCCTGGAAAGGCTTACACAGACCAATGAATTTTCCAAAGCCATTTTGTAGGTCATGCAAGCATATGTTTCTACCTACTTTGCACATGTAAATTTGAGAGATTTACTGTGTCAGGCACTAGATATCTGTGCTAAAACCATACACTTGAGTCCTTGTGTATTACTATTTTCTCTCTCTCCTTTGTTGAATATGGATGCTCAAGAACAAAGATACGTAATCTGTTTTGAGTCTACAAGTTATGTGAAATGGCATCCTACTGCTGGTTCTATCATGTCATGAGACTGAACCCCAACATTCAAATGCATCAAGACAATTTGTGCATGATCAAACCTTGCACAAGGTTTCCTTTCTTGTGGGTCTTAAGCAAATCAAGCAAACTGGACATTGTGGGTCTTAAGCAAATCAAGCGATGTGGGTTCAATTCTGTCCGAGGCCATAAATCAATGTTAGCTCTAAATGCTAGCATACCTTTCAGAAATTCATAACTAGATGGGAAAGTTGAGGAAACGGTTAGGGTAGAAACTATAGTTTAACTTGGATGCAGCATTACATGCCAAATGCTTGAGTGTTTAGACATGAGTACATTGGAAACAAGCTAGTGTAGGAGTACTTTCACTCTGCATCCCTTTCATTCTCCAATTCTGACTTTGATGCCCATTTCATTTTATAGGTATCTGTTTGTCTAGTTTTGTTTGCAAGACAATACATAATATGCAGCTTCTCATTTTGGATTGTTTTTTTACGTGCATGGGTTATGGGTTTTTTTTCCAGATATATAATGAAGAAGGATGCTCCTGGATTAACAGTTACAAAAATTGAAAATAAAATTGGCCTCCGTATAGTACAAAATGGAGATATAGTCATGAAAAGTGTTTTTGTTCCTGATGAGGACAGGTTGCCTGGAGTCAACTCGTTTCAAGATACAAATAAGGTACAACAGTAACAAGTTCTATCGTAGAATGCTGTCCCTAATCATATGTCTGTCTTGCTATGATTTTCTTGATATTCTACTGCTCAGTGGCAGTCCATAAATCTTTGGTTTAAGGAAAGATCGAGTAATCTACTTGTGTTACCTAAAGATGGTGAATAGAACTTTAGTTTTATGTTCCATATCTGAAACTTCAGCTTTTACCTGGAGTGAAAAAGTGTGCCAACCAGGAGTTATTAATGCACAGAATTCTCATCACCACTTGGGCTGCCTCAGCTTCAGTGCAGAACAAAAATGTTACTCCGGGATCATTCCATTCAAACTAAATTTTAGAGGTTTGCAAAGTTGAGATCACCCACATGATTCTGCTGAGATTTAGTTGGTCAATTGGAGAATACAAAATTATTAATAGCATGTAGTGGAAGAGTGAAACAGAGCAGATTCCAATTTCTTATGAAAATATCATCATGATCTTTGTATTCCCACTATCTTCCAGTAAGCAAATGAATTATGAGTAAAATATCATTTAACGTTTATTCTGACAATGTTTTTCTGCATTTTGTTTGGCTTCAGTAGTTTATTAGAACATTTTTAGCTTGAATAGGCTTCAGAAATTGTTATTATTTGCACTGATGTTCAGTATGTTTGCTCCCGTCCCATTATACTGAGTGTTGTGTAACATCACTGGACAGAAGAAAACTAAATTTCTTCCTTTTACTCATCGGGCTCAAGCTCAATAAAATCCAATTAAATAAACAAAAGAAAAAAGAAAAGAAGAAGAAGAAGAAGAAGATACTTTTAAGTTTGCTGGGGCCATGTTTGTTTTTCTGCATTTTACTTGGTCCATAGTTTTTAGGACATTTCTACTTTGAGTATGCTGCAGAAATTGTTATAATTTGCAGTGGCATTTGGTACATCTGCTCTACTCCCATTTATACTGAGTGTCTAATAATAATGAGTTTGCAAGAAACCCATTGGGGGTTGATGGCTTTTATGGAGCCAGGTCCTTTTTTTCCATTGTTTTTGTAAGGGAGTTTTAATGAGCGTGAAAATCAATGCACAATGGTTCCCCTATAGTATTAATTTGCAGGTGGTCTGGTAAATCTTGCTTCCTGTGATCTTTATTTTCCAGTCTTCTTATTCCGTTGTGTTTATATATGATCTAATCCTTGCATATTTGAGATTCCCAAGCTCCTTGTCTGAATAGTGATATATAATATTAGGTTCTTGCTGTCTCACGTGTAATGGTTGCCTGGCAACCTATTGGCATATCAATGGGGGTCTATGACATGTGTCACAGGTATCACTGTACATCCTCATTCTCAATAGTACCATTTTAATTAAACTTCCCGCATTATCATTACTGACTTGTAACTGATTCAAAGGTATCTAAAGGAAAGGAAACAATTTGGAGCCCCATTGGCAGCCTTCCAAATCAATCAACAGAAACTTGTCCACATGCTTGGTAATGTCCAAGCAATGCTACTAGTTGGTTGGCGCCTTTGCAAGTTGTATGAGAAGGGAACAATGACCCCAGGTCATGCCAGCTTGGCAAAGGTATGATTAACTGCAAAGTTCTGTGATATATCTAGTGATAAAGAATTGTGCTTTCTAGCTTATAGCCATGATGCTGTTTTGTGTCTCCAGTCGTGGATCAGTTTGAAGGCAAGGGAAACTGCTGCTATTGGGAGGGAGTTACTTGGTGGCAACGGAATTCTGGCTGATTTTCTAGTTGCCAAGGTTTCATTCTAAACTCGTTACTGAAAGTTCACTCTTACATGTGACACGTAGATGTGATGAAAATGGAACCTTTCATAAAAGAAGTCCATTCCTGATGTCTTTTGAATTGCAATCACTACAACCCTGATTTAGCTTTGATTTTTCTTTTCTTTTCACTCATTGCATCAACTAGTGGCTTGTTCATTGATCACTATTTTTAGAGGTGAAGAATCTCTGTTTTCCATGATAGTTGCTTTCTAGGGCTACTTTCTCATTTCTTCTTATCCTCAATTAGCTATGCTACAATTTTTTTGTTTCTTTCGGAAAAAATAAACTTAAATTTGTTTGGTTTATGTGGCAGTTGCACATATTATTCACTCCTCTCTATTTGGGATAACATTGCAGGCAATGGGTGATTTAGAACCCATCTACACATATGAAGGTACTTATGACATCAACAGCTTGGTAACAGGCAGAGAAATCACTGGTCTTGCCAGTTTTAAGCCTGCAGTGCTGAGCAAGCGAAGTCGCCTGTGACAGTGTAAACTTTCTCATGACATCTTTCTTTTCTGCAAGCCTGGATTGTTTGACAATATCATAAGGGAAGATTACAAAATAAATTCCAGACACAATGGCTCGACACTTGTGAAATAAATGGTTTCTTCTCGATTTCAGCAGTCTTCTCTTTGCCGCAGTTTGGACAAAAAAGAATTTAACGCAATAAATAAATTAATGTGCGAGCATTTTCAAATTTTCTATGAGTATTAAGAAAATATTTAATTGTCATTAAGAAAATAATGCATATATTTAATTGTATAAGTCAAGAATTATATGTTAATAAATACAAAATAATAACGCTAATTAAAGTTAAAAGTTAGAGGTTAAGAGATAGGTATAGGTTTAAATATTTTGATCTCGACATAGAAGACACAAAAGTCATGGATATAATTGTGTTAAATAATTTTATTTTTTAAAATTAATTATTTATTTAATCAAACAAAGTAATTAAATAAAACTTAAGAATATAAATATCATGCATGGCGGTATAAAAAGAATGTCTATCAATATGAAAAAATAATAATATAATTCTATTAAAAAACAAAGTAAAAATTAAATGATTTTTTATCAAAAAAAATTATAGGTTTTTTATTCATTTTAATTAAAATCTAATTTAATTTAATACGTGGTAGGTTAGGCATTTCATATATATATGCATATATAAAATTTAATTGTAATTTTTCAAAAAGAATAAAGGAAAAAGGGTCGGGCATTAAGGTATGGGTGGGTCAATGCCCTTTGCCCATAAAATGGTTGTGCATATAGGTTTGCAAGGTAATGCATGTTTGTGAGCCTCTTTTTTTAATATGCAGCTGAAAGGAAGGACAGCTCGTCATTTGTTTTTAAGGAAAAAACTCAAACAACGTGGTGTTTACAGAGGCAAATAGTGTGTCTCTGCCTGCTCAGTTTCTTACCAATGAAGAGTGGAGAAAATATTAGGTTTAGATGTTTATTTTATATAAAGATTTGCTGTAACCTATTCTTCATAAAAACAATTACTTGATAAATATTCTTTTAACATCAACAAACCAATAAACCAACTAAAAACATATTTAAATTTATCTAAAAACACAAATCAAATATAAAATTGTCACTAACCCTGATCTACTTTTAATGACGATATTAAAAGTAAAAACAGCATCTCAATAGAACTATGAAGTTAACATAAAGATTAACTCTTTTTTTCATGGTCAAAACTTGTCCAACCAGAGACTTTTATTGTGTGTTTTTATTGACTTTCTCTCTCTTTACTCCAACTAGAAATTGAAAATGAGAAAAATAAAATTTTGTATTTCTATCATTTTCACATGTTGATCCCTTGTATTTGTAAGTGTGCATAGATACAACAAATTATAAAAAAAAACTTGTCAATAATCTAATTACAACATGATTCAATTGAAGAAAAAAAAGGTGACAACAATTTATTTATTTTTTAAAAAGAAAGTATTATAAATCCACAATGCTAAGTGTTTATATGTACAAGGCTTTAGGATAATACCTTATTTTATTTCTTATAGTATTGCCACAGGAAATACCATTCCCCTTCCAACTTGCATAAGTTAAGCAAATCATTTGTGTTAATTTTAAGCTAGGATTAAACTCTTTGTAAGATTCTTAATTGCATTTTATAATATATATTTTTACTGATTTTTTCTATTGTACTTAAATTACTCTTACCCGTTAATTGTAAGTCAAACAACAAGGTTAGTGAGTTTAGATGTTTAGTATCATAACAGTTTAATATACAAGCATACATTTTTATACATCATGCAAAACTAACAAACAACACTGAACATCATACAAGATATAACATTCATACCATGCATGTATCCGAATTAGAATAAGAAATTGAGATACAATCCTAGAATGTACATTAATGTATTATACTTATTATCAATCTTGTTATGTTTTGTCTAGAATGATCGATATATCTTATTTCATTTTAAAAAAACAAACCAGAACATATTTTATCTTGCTTAGAATCTTGATATGTTATGGAAATTCCATTAAAATTTTGGCTAGAAGGTTCTGCTTTTGTTCTAGCCAAATAGTTTTTTGTTTGAAAAAATATTATCTAGTTTTACAATATTAATTATATCTCTCGTTCTAATTATTGGATCGAGCTAAATATTTACAAGGAATCTCCTTATATACTGTTATATCCATGCTAATATTTTAGGACAATTGAAGATTAGAAAGGCCTTGCAAGATTGCTAATTTTTTTTATATAATTTTGTTTGAAAATATCATTTTATTATGTTTTTTTAATATTTGATTTTTTGCTAATTTTATCATTCAACAATAAATTTATTGATAATTGAAATTCATAATTTGTTTGTTTCGCTTTATTTTAGGTTATCATGGTCTCATGCCCTTAGTCATGAATCTAGAAGATTTATTTAGGTTGATCTATGTTAATCTAATATGTTATCTTCTTAATATATTTTTTAAAATATTTTATCTTGAATATTTTATAATCAAACTATATTTTTATCAGTCATCCAAGTTGTTTTTGGACTCGTTGAATCACCCAGGTCATATCAGTTCAACTCTTACTTTTTTTACTTATGTTTGAAATTTGAATTACATAATCTCAAGTTGGTTTATCTTTGAATTTGAATTGAAATTATGTTTTTGAATTAATATTTTGAATTTTATATATATAGGGGTGGGTGGATGTAGATAGTATAATCCCAAAATAGCATGCTAAAATGCCCAGAAAGCAAAATATATCGTTCTAATTGAGAAAATAAAACGTGAACCAGATTAGATTAAATGAAATCAAAGTATAGCACTTGTTGAAGTACCTCAAAAATTTATCAATTTTTGTTGTTATTAATAGTTAATTAGTTGCCGTTAAGACTTTATTACTCATCACTTCGTGTAAACTGTTATTTGTAATAAGCATCTCAAGATTTTAACAACACTATCTTGTTTAGATGCATTTCGAAATAAGATCACTGAATCAAAAGAATTTGTTATTCAAATGTCTCTGTACAAAGACTAAACTTAGCTCTAGATTGGAAGGAAAATATTTAAGAAACTTGGCTTAAAAAGAAGAGAATAAAGTACAAAGAGAAAAGTGTGTAAAATCTAAAAAAAAATGTAGAAAACTCTTTTTTCAACTTTTTTTATAGTGGGTTTTAGAACCTAAATTGATAAATAATAAATTATGCTAATTACTAGAATTAATTTTCCACCATTACTATCTTTGATGATATGCTATAAAATCATAATTAAGCCTAAACATTTTAACTTTAAATCCAATGTTTTTTTTAGCTAAAAAAGCTTTTTCGATTTAAAGAAACTATTTTGGAAAAAAAAATCAAATTTATAGGCAAAACTAGATAAAATAATGAGCTAAGAAAAATTAATTTCTTATGGGCCAAATAATTATTTAATAATAAACCCAATTTCAATAGCAAAAAACAAACCTAAACCCAAGACCTAAAACTAAAGGTTAAAGGCTTAAGTTAGAGTCGAGCGTGCACTTGTGAGTTAAAATCATACTATTTTCATTTGTTGCACTTTGATTTTCCACTCACAAACAATAAGACAACCTTGAGTGTTTTTTTCTATATAGAATAGAAGGTTTTGGATTTCATAACAAACATATCAACTAAGTGTTTTTTAGATCAATTTTTCATATACCTGTAATTTGTTTTAATCATATTAAATAACTTATATGGAAGAATGATCTCCAACAATATTTAACCTTAAAAGTTTGTGGAACCTATTTTAAATTTCCCACCACATGCCCTCCTCACCCATGTTTTATTAAAACAATCTCTAACAATCCCCCACATGAATGGAAATTGTTTGGCTAATTTAAAAACAACTCAAAGATTTGTTAAGAGATACAAGTTTGGTAAATCACTATATTAGTACAAGTAGTTTTCAACTTTGAACCTTCCTTAGTGAAATGCTTTCGAACTTACTCAACTAGATAGTGAACATGATATCTTGAACTATTTATTTTTTTATTCAAACCCATACAATATTGTTCATATAGTTTTCTATTTAAATATTTTCTCTGATTCTCACTGTTATGTACAACTCTTGGATTCATGAGTACCTTTAAAAACTTAGTCATTTGTCAATGATTTGATCACATTTCTCACTCATATAGAAGATTTTTTTTATTATTAAAAGTGTCCTGGTGTACTTTATTTGGATTACAAATATATGGAAATCATTAAGACCATAACTAAGCTTTTTATTATATTTTATTTAGCACTTATTTTTATCATTGGGATACACAAGAATTAATAATTTATGAGTGCTAACAAGAATATTATATGATTTAGTTCATTTAAACCTAGGTTTTGGGATCTCAAATTAATTAGTTATGGCTACCATCATGACTCTTTTTATGTTTAAAGGCTTTAAGTTTATTCCCTTTGTAAAATATACATAAGCTCTTTTGATAAATTGTTGGTATCAGATTTATAATAATTTTCTTTAATGTATATGATTTTTTCACTATTATCATTATATGTACTACTTTATATCATTCCAATTACAAATTAATAGTCATAATAAATACAAATTACTAAAAATTGGAAGAATATTTTTTTTCCCATTATTTTCAGGTATTACCTTTAGTTTTTTCAAAATAATTTAGAAATATAAATTTATTTATAATATGATCCAATAATTTCAATCGCACCTCCCCACCGCCCTACTTCTTGACTAACAATGTTTAGTTTCCCTTAAATAACTGAAAAAATAATAATTTAAAATTATCTACGCAGTTGCTCAAATTGAGTTGATGCTGAATAGCTCTTACTTATATTTCTCTATCTTCTCACATGAAATCTTCATGGCCCCCGTTTCTTCAAATAAAGGTGAGTCCACGCTACAACACCATCTTAGAGTCGACATTATATAGTTGGATAGGAGATTCTAATAACAATTAATTAAAATAAAGCATATTTAACATTATTTCATGCAACTTACAAGATAACTAACAGGTTTCTAAAAGGCAGCACAGCTGCTTCAGAATTTCCAATGAGACTCCTAAAGCGAGGCCTAGAATCCGTTAGCCTTAACCGAATAATGCCGTGCATGTCGTCCAGCTATAGAAGAGCAAGACAGAATTTCAATTTTCAATTCAAATACTCCCTTGAACAGATTGTTTAGAGCTATATATGTACCTCAAACGCAAAGGGGATGTAGCTCAGATGGTAGAGCGCTCGCTTAGCATGCGAGAGGTACGGGGATCGATACCCCGCATCTCCAGTCCTTGTCTTGGGATTTTGTACATTAATTATTATAACTTGGTGCTTCGTTTTTTCAGACCTATAGATTAACTTTTTTAACGTGTTCGTGTTTCCCTAAGAACGGCTTAACCCAAATTGACCAAATAAATAAATAAATAAATAACCACACTAAATGATATATATATATATATGAAGAGGAAGGTAAAAGTCAGTAAGATCTACCAAATCAGAATTTTTAGTAATTTAAAGGGAAGACAAGAGCCATATATATGGTTTGCAATTGATTCAACTAAGATTCTGTTTAACAATGTTCCTTAAAAATGCTTTTGAAAAAACTTGAAAATTTTTATTTTTAAATTTTAAATTTTTTATATCATTTCCTTATACTATTAATATCTTAGTTCACTCCTCTCTCTTCAACCAAAATCTTTCTTCCACTCAACAACCTCCTCCCCGCCCTCATTCTGATCAGCAATGAACAATCATCACAGCAGTCGCGTCCCCACCTAGCACAACACTTGCATCTCAACAGCGGTATATTTTTGTGGTAGTGTTATTCGGTATTACTTAATAGATTTCTAATAGACAAAACAAAAAAATATATATATAAATACAATAAGTCAAGAGATATAATTTTTAGGTTTCAATTTTTTATATATATTAATTTGGTTTATTTTGGGTTTAATATTGGATTTCTAACTCAGTATGTAAAATGAAATCGACATCATCTGGTAATTCAAGTGTAATTTTTTAAAATATAAAAGGAAAATGTTACCACGTCCAAAATATTGGATGTTTCAAGTAATTTCCCCATTATATTATATGATGCAGTGTAGTAGTTTAATTTTAAATTTTTATATTATAATAAATATCCAGAATTATTATTAATTAAAATAAAGAATATTCAACATTATTTCATGTAGTGAACTACAAGAGAAATATTCTGTACAGGTTTCTGAAATGCAGCACAACTGGTTCACAACTTACATAAGACCACACAAGCGTGGCCTGGAACAAAACTGCCTCCCGTTAGCTTTAACAACTGCCATTACTCCAGCAGTCACTCCAGCCCAGATAACAGTAGACAAATACTGCTGTGCATGTCGTCCCGCTATTGAAGACACAAGATAGAATGTTAACTATTCTAAGGAAACATCGGATTTGAAGAAATTTTTTTGGTAAACAGCGATGTTAGTTGCAAGTCAAAACTTAAGAAAGGAAATACCTTGATGCATCGTGACGGATGTTATTGTTAAACCTCCAATAAGCAACGCCGATGCAGCTGATGCCACCGGAAGATACTGCAATCCAATTACAGACCTCATTATGAATAGTAATGATGAACTGTCCGGCAAGTATATGGAAATTATCCTAGCAGGACAGCTGAATCAGCGTATGATTTGGTGAAGAACGTGACTATTTATCTGGTTCTGATTTTTTAAAGCTAAATGTATTGCATGTTTATCTGGTTCTCAACTAGAGCTCAAACTAGTTGGGTTAGATTAAAAGTTTTAGTAAGTATTTTAAGTTTGGAGAAAGTATTCATTCCCCTACCAGTATCTCTCTACATAAAAACAAGCATCTTATTACTGACATAAGGAACGACCTGTCTTCAAGATATTCAAAGATAGCGTTTTGTCAGTGCTCCTGCACACGCATCTCTGTGCTACTGGCTATGCTATGAATAACAAGACCACCGGACTGAACTAAAGTAGCAATAACAGCCCTGACATGGAAATAAAACCACTTACAGAGAGTGATTCGAATCCGTTAAGCTGGAATGGTGAAGGACCATTTCTGTTGACATTATAATGGCCACTTATAAGATCTAATGCATCCTGAAAACATGCAAACTCTGTTTGGTAAGTTTTCAGATCCTTAACAAAAATCATGACTCCATGGATTTATGTTGACGTTTAAAAGATAAAGAAGGCAGCTTGCCTGGCGAACTCCATCTTGAAAATTGTTCAGATAGTATCTTGAAAGAGCACTCATACCATCTTTGATTATTCCTCCTATAGTCTGTCTTCCATACCTGCAGTATCACGTTTGCATCACATATTATTGATGATATTTATAGGCAGTAATTTTCAACCAAAAAAAAAAGAGTTCCTTGAATTACCTAACTAAATCCCCTTTCAAAGCATGAGTTCCGGCATATTCAAGGCTGACTTCATCACCTTGCTCAGCCCATACTGTTGACAAATACCAAATGATGCAGATGAAAAATTATACGGTAATTCCAAAACACTGTAGAAGACTGACGCAAAAACACAAAAGTTACATACATGTTCTGAACTTTCTACATTCTTCCCTGAGCATGGTAATGCACTCAATAGAAGAAAGCACTCCTATTCGTTGCAATTGCATGGTTAAAGACTTCTGACCCAGAAGACACTGCCAGGAGGAAAAACAGAAGTGGCTTCAGCAAAATAAAAATTGCAACAATTTTTTCCTAAAAACAGCATATATTAGGCAACCAAGATACATGGAGAAAGGAAAATCAATAAGAGTGATGACAAGGAATCACAGGAAAAAAATTCTATATCAACCTGAGTAACATTTGTTCGATCCAAGCAGTCAATGCAGTTAGATCTAATAATGCCTTTCTGCTCCTCCAATATGTTTCCCTCTGCGTCTATGAGGATATATCTGCTCAGCTGGAATAGCAATGATTAAGAACAGTATCATGGATGGCTAGCCTACCTGGATCAGGGCATGCTTATTGATAATAAATCATGAACAAGACCCCATTTTGATTTCATTACCCTTGCTTTTGGAAGTCATCTGAGATTTGATCATATAGAATTTGGAGATTATCAAAGTTTGAGTTGCCACAGACATGATGAAAATCAAATGAAACATATCTGCAATGGGCACATGTAAGTTTCAAGTTAATCACTAAACATAGTTTCTTTTCAAGTACATTGGCTTCTGAAGACAAGTTATACTTCATTGACAAACAGTAAAACTATAGTCCATAAAATTTACATGTTTGAGAAGAGACAAACTACTTGTCAGACTATACAAACGAGTGTCAGATAAACAGTTAAAAAGAGCTCGTTAACTATACCTAGCACTCTTGTTAATTTATCTTTGTATATGTGAAACACAATAATTAATACTCCTGTAGGATTCTTCTCACACCTGTAATGACTCCTACTCATCATACATTCTATTTATCACATTCTAAATGCAAATTCTAAGACAGCTTCTTTGAAAATTTACTTCTCTTGATAAACAAAAAATTGGGAGCATTCCAGTGACTTACATGACATATGAAAGTTGTTTAGCTATAATAAGTACTCTTGTTAATCTATCGTGTACAAATGAAACTCAATAACTAATAAGTATGTAGGCTTCTTCCTACAGTCCTCTATTGGCTCCATACAATTTTAAATTTCTCAAATTCCCAAATGCAAATTCTATTAAAGCTTATTTCAAAATTTCTCCCTCTTGAGAAACAAAACATTGAAAGCAGTCAGCAATAATGACTTTCTCGAGTAATACCAGAGAAATGAGATCAAATCTTGCCTTGACCAGTGAAGAAAGGTCATAATTTTGAAGGAAACATGAGGTCCACTCTGTTATCCACTAACTTGGTGCTTGTTTTGATGAATTATTTAACTTGACCATAAAGCCCTCATGCCCTGTAACGATATCCATAGCATAAACATTGCTACACCATATATCATGGCATCCTATTCTACAACCTCGATCATCAACATTCCAAGTAACCAGTTTCAGATTTTACCACTAAAAAAAGTAAATATGCCTTCCTGAAGTCATAATAATCCAATAATTAGTCCTCGGAATATTTTATTCTGCTACCCTAGCCCAAGATAATATATCAAAATCCAAATACCAACTACAATCAAACTGAAACTTAGAAGTCATAACAATCCAATAATTTGTCCTCAGAATATTTTATTCTGCTTCCTTTGCCCAAGATTTAATATCAAAATCCAAATACCAACTACAATCAAATTGAAACTGAAAAATAATAATCCAATAATTGGTCCTCGGAATATTTTATTCTGATACCTTTTCCCAAGATAATATATCAAAATCCAACTATCAGCTACAACCAAATTGAAACTTAGAAGACAGCATATTAACAGAACAAGTAGTGATAAAATCAAATGACATGCAATGAAAGTCTATCAAGTGGAAGAAAACTAATATATGCAAACATGTTGCAGCAAAGAGTCTATTTGGGACTTAACCATTGATCAAAACAAGGACAAAGTAAAGACTGATGATTTTTTTAGGACTATTCATAGTTTCCATCAAACTACCAAATATCAGTTCCTGATCAAAATATTGCATGTATGGAAGTGCAAAATGTCACCTCACATGTGGAAGCTTTTGCATTTCAGCAGCATAAGCTGTGCTTAATTGGCCTTCATCACCATGCTACAAAAGGGAAAACAAACAAACATGAAACATTTCTATGGTCACAAGCAAATTACAAAGGAAGTGTTTATGGTCCAGTCCAGCTGGACAAGTTATATAGCTTCTTAGGTTTTGCAATTGACAAACTATACAATATTTTCACAATAGAGAGAGAGGCATCACAGAAAATGATCTTACTTTATTGGTTAAGTCAACAGCCATGGTGTCCCCATATCGCTGGTTAAGATCATGGAAATGGCGCTCAACAACTTTTATCTATAGGAAAAGGACCAAATAAATATGTATTAGCAAACACATTACAGCTTAAAGAAACAAAACCCGCATTATATTCATGGTAGAAGTGTACCGTCTGCTCATGACTAATGATTCTGAGACTTGGTCTATAGCTCAAATCAACAATCTGCTCCCAAAGTAGGGGAATTGAACCTCGAATCTGAAAAGTGGAAATACAAGTACCTATAAAGCATTGAAATAGAGCATTCATACTCTGCTATTGGGAAGAATGGAATCTTCTATCATGGGAAAACTTATTACATGAATCCAAATTCTATATTGACAATAGCAAACATAAATTAACTTTGTGCAATTGTGTGCAATTGCACCCCAAAAAAATTACTGGATCTGAAAAAGAAAATTCTCATGCTCATAGGCTTCTAATACAGGAACTTTAATTCCATTATTCAGAAATGATACAATTTGAGAAAATATTTAAAAACTTGTGATTTATCACCAATGTTCTGCCTTAAACATTTAATTTAAGTTTATTGTGTCCAAAAACATACTGATGAAAACAACTAACTTCATACAGATACTAATAATTTAGATCCTAAAACTAGTTTCGGAACCTAATCAGAGACTGATATACCTGCAACAATGAAGATCTGTAACCTTCAAGCTCCAGCAATTGCTCAGTTTCAATAAAATTAGCAGCATCTCCTTCAAGGTTAGCTCCTCTCCTCCACATTCGTGTCCCTAAACAACCATTATATCTCATTAAGAAATTGAATATCTAACATGTGGTCAAGCAGATAACTATCAGACTCGTTGAACATAGTAATACAATACCTAGACGCCTAGTACACCTTCTTGAAACTAATGTAACTGTGGCAGATGACTCTTTTATCTTTAGCTGTGCAGCTCCAAAGCGTAAATCTTAGTTAAATGAAAACAAAACTACTAAGGGACAATATGTGGTGTACATAATAAATGTTCCCTAAAAGAGAGACTGAGCAAGGTAAGGTGTGTGTTAAATGAATAGCATGAGATATCAGAAACGTCAGGATATTTCCTTGAAGTAGAGGGATGATGAACTCATCAAGCTGCCACCAGAAAAAAAAAAAAAGTTGTACATTAGAAAAATGAAACTGATTGGTGATACTAACTGAAGAATTGCAAGGGTATGATTCTTTAGTTTTGGAATGAGCATCCGAAAACAGTTTCTAAATGCTAACCCAATTATTCCTTGACTTGAATATATGTAATATCTAACCTTATACTCAATAAGTTCATCCAAAAGACTTTTGTTCCAAACAAATCGAGGGTCAGCCTGAAAGACAGAAGAACAGAAGTTCAACATTCCTCTCAAGCATGAGGTACAGTACATGATCACTAAAGAAGAAATATAACAAATAATGAAGGGTTCCAAGACTGGAGGAAAGCTGATCCAACATGTAGGAGTGGGTGTTAAACAAGACAAGAAGTGTTTTACATTGAGCTTATCTCTTTACCAAAGCTTATTCAGAGATGAATTTTAAAAATTCATAATATTGAATTTGAAACTACAACAAACACTCCAAGATCAACAAAAAAAGAACCAGGCATAATATGTAAGAAAATTGTCACAGCAGTAAGTTCTCGCATTTTAAAACATAATAAGTAATCTACAGAAAATAATAACCTGTGCTTAATAACTAATGTAAAATCTTACTGATTTCCAAATCGGTTTACTCATCCACCCTTCTGCTAATTTACATCTTCGCTGCAAACTGAAAACAAGAAACCAAACACACCGCATTAACACAACATTTAATACAATACAGAATATAACAAAAAGAAGATACTGCAAGTTAAAGAGAATCTACTTCAAAGTAATATCCGTCTCATACGAATAATAAAGCCCTGGAGTTGACTCCACCACTTTCAACAGATTCATAAAGTAGGCCTCGTCTCTTTTCTGCACCAAAAAAAAATTAGAACTACATTCTAATAGAAAAAAAAAATCACGAAACAAATTCAAACCCTAACTTCCTGCGCAGTAGAAAACTTCAATGCCTCATTGCAAGGCAAGAACTTCATCGCATCAATTCGGAAAACAGGAAAACCAAGAAATTCTCCAACTTTTTTCCGCGAAATTATCACGAGCATGTACGTTCCTACACGAATTTACCACAAAACTCACTACTAAGCAGAAAATTAATGCAAGAAATTCGAAAATTGCATATATTAATTAAGATTAATTACCTACAACCAATCTAATTGTACCGACGACGCCGTAAATCGCGGAGGTTTTTGATGGCCTAACGGAACTTTCACCACCACCACCACCACCACCACCACTATCTGTTAAAAAAAGGAAATCGAATGAGCTTGCTTAAGAATGAAAAAAACAGAAGATTAATTAAGTTTTAATTACCATTTTTAAGAAGCTGGATATCGCCGTGGAGGCGACAGATTGAGAAGCCACGGTTTGGAGATTCAACGGATTTGATCACGTATTTGTCGTTGAATTCTAGCAATTCTAAATGGTCAAAAAGTTTGAATCTCCCTGGAGGTGATGGAAAGGGGGTAATTTCCATAATTCGCTTTTCAGAGAATTAAGAAATGAAGAAAGTCAAAGGCAAAAAAATGGATCACGGAGAGATTGGTCAGTTTATAACTGCTTTTTGGGTTCATCGGATACACGGTTTTTTTGTTCCCGAATTTTTTCAATACTGTGTGTTTTGAGTTTACTGGTGGTTAATTAGTTACGAGCGAATTTGTCTGCGCTTATTTATGTATAAAATTAATTAATTTTATATATATTGTATTTTATTATTTTAATATTTAATTAATGAAATTATAATTGATAAAATCTATTAAAAATAATTTTTTTCCACCAAAAAATAATTAAATGTTGCTATTGCTAAAAATTTTTTGATAAAATTTGTTAGAAAATTTATTAAGGAGATAAAATGATTTATTAGAAATTTGTTGTCACGAATATCCTAATTAAAAAAAACACAAAAAAAAACCCTGTTAATATATTACTTATCTTAGTATATAGTATTCACTATTCCAATCCACAGTGTATATGAGTCCGGGTTAACAGTGCAATGAACAGTGAAAAATACTCATTCTGTTTTAGCTTATAGCGAGCGAACTTGCCCGCGCGTTGCGCTGAGCTTCTATTTATGTGGAAAATTGATTGATTTTATGCGTGTTATATTTTGGTATTTATTTCATATTAGCTCCTTTGATTTTATGTGTGTTATATTTTGTTATGTATTTCATAATAGCTCTTTAAAATATATATATTTAACACTTTTTGAAATTGCAATCTCCTTTATGTATCCTATAAAATAATAATAGTCATGGTGCGTGTAAACTGATCCAGACACCCTGATTATATAAATAAAATGTATAAGAGGGGAAAAAACAGAAAAAATATTAAAAAAAAAGTTAGTCTAGGGATCATTCATGGCGCACCAAGTTGGCCCAAAACAAAAAAATATATACTTGGAAAGAAAAAATCATGGTGCGTGTAAGTTGACCCGGACACCTTGGTTATAAAAAAAATGAAAAAAAATATACAAGTGGAAAAAAAACAGGGAAAAAATTGTCAAAAAAAGTGGATTCAGAGATTAGTTGTGGTACGCGTAACTTGGCCCATACACCTCAATTATTAAAAAAAAAAAAAATTGTAAAAAAACAACAACTAGTTATTGAATAAAAAACCATTTTTTAAACCATTTTTTTATTTCATATTAGTGCCTTAATATATATATATATATATATATATATATATATATATATATTCAGCACTTTTTGGAATTGCAATCTCCTTTAGGTATTCTATAAAATAATAATAGTCATGGTGCGTGTAAGCTGATCCAGACACTCTGATTATGTATAAAAAAATATATAAGGGGGAAAAACAGAAAAAATATTAAAAAAAAAGTTAGTCCATGGGATTATTTGCGGCACACCAAGTTGGCCCGGAACAAAAAAAATATATACTTAGGAAGAAAAAATCGTGGTGCGCGTAAGCTGGCCCGGACATCTTGGTTATAAAAACACAGAAAAAAAATGTATAAGTGGAAAAAAAACAGGCAAAAAAATGTCAAAAAATGGATTCGGAGATTAGTCGTAGTGTGCGTAACTTGGCCCGTACACCTCAGTTATTAAAAAAAATTGTAAAAAAACAACAACAATTAGTTATTGAAAAAAAACCATTTTTTTTAAAACCCAGTTTTCAGAAGAAAAAAAACCAAAACAAAACAAAATTAGTTTTGTTGGTTGAGTGGTTCGAACTCCTGCGCGTTATATTTTTCAACGCGCAAAGAACCACTCGGCCACAACCATTCATTTGTCATTTCTACTCTACAAATCCAAAAAAAGCATCCTTGTATATATAAAAAAAGACCACGGAGCTTATGTAGGCGCGAAGTAATGGATTAAATGTCCAGTACACAGTATTTTGTGCGTGTGTGAACAATGTTTCTACAGTAAAAGGGCGAGCTCTTTTAGCTTCTACTATAATTATTTTTTATTTAGAAATATATTAAAATATATTTTTTAATATGATTAACTCAAAATAATTTTAAAAAAATCAAAAATATTTTTTAACAAGAGAGAAAAGAGCATGATTTGTTAATTATAGCCGTCAACATACTCTAGAATCTTATGATATTGAAAATTGTTAGGTTAATTTATGATTCATATGATAAAAAAAATAAAATAATTAATTAATATAACTCAATTGAGACTCGTCTAAATTTAGTGAGTCAAATCATAGTTTAATTTATTTTTTTAGCTTTAACAAATTAATATGCAAAATGATTTGAAATAAAATGTAATTTTGAATTTTTCAACATATTGAACATGGTAGGATTAAATGAGCATGGTGCTAATGTTATCCAACAAGTTGTTTTTGATATATATATATATATATGAAATTCTTTCGGGGAAGACTTTGAAAGTATTAACAAATATGGATAAAAATGACTCAATTAAAAAATTTGTCCAACATTTAATACTTAATTGATAAAATCTTTTATGTTGGACTAATTAAGGCATAACCAAAATTATATTTATTCCGCATCAATGCATAAGATATTGTGGACTTGTAGGATTATATAATTTTGGAACACAATTGCCACCTAATTGAGGTAATCCACCAACAATATCTTAGATGAAATAAGGTTTATAGGCACCTTAATTATTGTTTTGTCTTTAAAATTGATGTGTTTCTATCTTAGCTAAGTTTAATTTTTTTTTTTGGACATGTTTATGATTATGATGAGTTTTTATTTATAAGAGCTTTTTTTCTGTAATTTGGATCAGTTTTTAGGAAATTATATTATAAACACTTGTTTTTTTAATAATTGTTTTATAAAGAATTTTGAGAAGTCATTAATTTAGGTATTGTTTGGCATGTTAAACAATATTTATTAGACTAGATTAAACAAATAATTATTTTATCCTGTGTTTAGTGTGTTTTGGATTGAATTAGGAAATAATTATCATGTTTATACTTACATTGACCTAAGTTATCGCATCTACTAATGCCAATGGGACTTCTTGAAAAGACCATTTTATCACTCAATTTTCAATTCATTAGTTGTTATCATGGGAGGATTCTAATTTCACTATTAACATGTAATAGTAAAACACCAATCAGTTTTAGTTTTTTTTTCCCTTCAATATCAATTATAAAACACATGTTTTATATTATTCCTATATTATCTATTAACTAAAAAAAATATAAAATAATTATTTTATTTTATACATCATTATTAAACATAAATTCATCTATGTCTCTATACTCTTTCTTGTTTATTTTGCCATAAAATAATAATCAAATGATACAATGAAATAATTAGGGGGGGGGGGGATGAGATTTCTTTGTTTCTTTTCTTTTTGTTTAACATCAAATATCTTTCTTTGGCATATGGGGTAAATACACACTACCTTTATATCCTTAAAAGATATGCATGGATATTCTTGATTGAACTGCATGTCCATTTTTAATTATACTATGAAATATAGTATAAATTCATATTTAAAAACGAGAGGTGTTATGAGTGGTTGGTTAATGTGAGATTCATGTATATTTTTTCAATATGGTACGCGCCAAGATTAGGACTAGATGGAAGGCAGAACTAAAGTATACTTGTATTCCTCTTGATTTATTAAAAAATTACAAGTTGGTTATGGAAAGAAAAATCTTGTCCTTAACCATCTCGGAAAAGGTTGTAAACCCTCTAAAAATTAATAAATTTTCATAATAAAGTTTCTCAATGCCTCCAGTAATGTTTGAAAGCTCTAGGCTTTTTCCCTAGCAGAAAAAAGCTTAGTTTCTAGACCATATTGATTGGTCTTTGCCTTAAAGATCCATTACTTTTAATGCACCCATTTCATTATAAGTTATTTGAAAATATCTTTCAATATAGCTTAATTAAAGGGTAACACAATGCATGCTACCTTTCACAGAGGTATAAATCGCCTTAAGGTCATTTGGTTAAGCCTCGATAACAACCTTCTCATTACTTGGTTGTTAAAGAGCAATCTTATATTCCTTATATTTAGCAATAACCTCCCTCACATGGATCCTCTCGATCATCCAATACCTTTTTAAATGGGTGCACATTATGAAAGTTTATCAAAGACAAAATGGTTAGAAACAATGATGATAAAGTAAAATAAATAATATCAAATAAAAAAAATAAAATAAAAGGCCATTTTTCTAGTCAATGATAAATGGTTATAACTCTCATTAGACATCATTAAAATGTCTAAAGGAATGATGACAACCCTTTCTATTTACTTACCTGCCTTTAGACCAACATCTTTAGAGCCATATCTCTCACTATTAAAGTCTTTAGAGCTTTTCTTCTTTCTCAGTTACGGTGAGAAAAATGAACAAGTCTTGACTAAGGATAAGTCAAGCAAAAACATCCTTGAATCTCATCCCAGTTTCCTTATGAACAACCTAGGTAAAAGTCTTAGTAGGTGTAATCTTTATGGCCAAAACTAGAGGTAAAGGTAAACTATTGTAATCATCAAATAAGCTTTTTATAATTGAGGTTAGAAATACCAATCTCTATAAAGGTGAAGATCTTTTTTTGCTAACAATAAGACTTATAATTACTTTAGTGGATCAAATCTACTTGACCCTTGCTAGGAGAGTACAACTTTCCCTAATTTATTTATGGAAAAGTTATATCTCTCATTATTATTTCATCAAAAATAATAAACCCGTCTATATTGATGTGTTTGTGCTTCATCTCTTCTATTGTCATGACTTTATTCATATCAAAAGATTGAAACCTTTTTTCTTGATACAAACAAGCTTTGCTTTACATACTTTACTAAAGTCTTTCATTCTCCTTCAATTGTTAACCCTACATGAAAATAAAGTCATAAATAAACTTGTATGCATAGAAAAAACAAAGGATAAAAAAGTTGCATACTTTGTAACATGGTATTGTAATGCCTTTTGGCTATTTTATTTATGTTTTACTTGGTTAAAACTAGTACCAATACAATACATATTTTTTCATCATCTGATCTCAGACAAGGTTTATCATTCACCTCAAGAAAATATACATTTCAATAATAAGAACAACATCATATCTCTTTTATCATGTATATATAGGGCTAATTGACCTATTATAACTAATTATTAGCCATTTGTCCCTCTATTTCCTTATATGTGCAGGTTTTCCCTGCAAAGTTCTCTTCATGGATCCTAGTGGTATGATAATGAATGTAAAGAACCAATGCATGTAGTTGTCACCAATGATGTTAGTAACTATATGGTAACAAATCTTAAATATGTTGACAATAGGTTCAATTATGACGAGCCTAAGAAATTTATCAAAGACCATTATGATTATCTATCTATTAGGATATAACTAGCTTGGACCTAACTTATAATATCTAAATACTTATCTCATAAACTCTTGAAGAGGATAGGTATACCCCAACTCTTATATGCATATGAGAGTTGTAATTTCAAATTAACATAGGAAAAGTCCAAGGTCAGTTGGCTGATATGTTTTACCATGGCATATACAAGACTGAATGACAATTTGTCTCTTAAAATTGAAAGGGTTTTTAGATTTAATCATAAAATTATGATTTTTTAAAAAAGATTTTATACCTAGAATAGAATTATAGTAACTAGAAAACCTAATGGTCCGAGAGAATCTGGGTAGGGAGATTAGTTATATAAAGAAAAGATGCATCACCTCCCATTGCACCTTACATACGGTAAGTTGTGTTATTGATTGATTGTTATTCTAAATTGTATTTCTATTAGTTGATATCTTTATGAGAAAGTCTTTATCTTATGAGTTGAATCCTAATCATTCTATGACTTAAATTATAACATCACACTTATTTCCTACTTTAATGTTTAATACCCAATGATATATTTTACAATGTAATTTTATACCCTTAAATAATAAAGTCTACAACTAATTTATAATATTTATTGTTATTAATTTATTTAATTTAATATCAAGAGTATGCATTACGTTTTAAAGTTCATATCCTGAATATTAATCAAACAAATTGTTTTTTTTATAGTGTTTTTGAAATTTCAGTCAAATTTTAATGGATAATCATAAATTAATTATGACATATTTGTATTTAAAACATGATAGAAAAAATTCAATTTTTTTTTTTTTAGAAGAGTGGCTAGAATGTTCGAGTTATTATAAAGAATAAGAAAGTTCAATGTTAATGTTTGTTGACTTTTCACTGCTTTTGGAGGACAGCAGTTACTGCATTGTTAGATTTGTAATAGGATGTTGGATGTTTGGCATTGCATTTCAAAAGCATTTTTGAAAAAAAAGTAAAATTATTATTTTATTTTTTATTTAAAATTATTGGTGTTTTTATATTATTTTCATGTGTTGATATAAAAAATATTTTTTTTAAAAAAATAATATTATTTTAATAGATTTCTAAATGAAAAGTACTTTAAAAGACAACTTGAATCACACTTTCAAACAGGCACGATGGTGGTTAGTGTCGACAAAGTGACTGATCACAGGTGGTTGTTTCATTAGAGGAATGAAGAGAAGGCCACATTGGTGTTGATGGAGGGCCAATGATGCAAAGCTTAGAGCATCTCCAAGGAAAAAAAGCTAATTAAAAAGGTTAAATTAATAATTTGATTTTTTGAATAGTATAAATATAATATTTTTTATATTTGTACTTCAATGAAAAAAAATCTTTAGAGAAGCCAATTCTATTTTAATATATATAACATTGATATAAATATTAATAATAAATAATCAATACAAGTATAATCAAAATTGTTTTTTTACATAGAAATATATTAATTATTTTTTGGCTCTTTTGATCAAATATATGAGAATAGCTCTTCAACTTAGAAATATTATTTTAACTTTTTAATATAGTTCTCCCCTTGAAATTATGAAAATGAAGAATAAAAGTTAATTTTTTTTATCTTTTCCCTTTAATTTTTCTTTTAGCTCTCCCATTAGAGATGTTATTAGAGTAGTGGTGACTAGACCAAGCAGCTGAAAAGCACGATACAGAGCCTCAAATGAGGCGTGGAAGCTAAGAGAGGAGTGGATTGTTTTGGACCTTGTGTGTGGCTATCAATTGCTAAGATGAGGGTAAATTTTAGTTTTGTTTCAAACTTTGAAGAATTAAAGAAAAAAGTTGTAGTATTAGTCAAAAGGTGATGTTCATTATACAAAAAAAAAAAAAAATGTCTACTTCGGCCTGTTTGGGAGTAATTGAAAAGTATTTTTTTCAAAAAAAAATTATTTTTTTATATTATTTTTAGTGTTTTTAAATAATTTTAACGTGTTGATGTCAATTTTTTTTAAATATCATTTTATTATATTTCTAAATGAAAAACAATCGCAGTCATAATCTTAAACATCTCCTTTATACAACATGGGTGAGAGGGGTAAAACCACCACCATTGAACATTTCCCTCTTCAAAAAAAATCATTAGCATAAAAAAATATGGAACTAAACCACGGGATTGAAAAGTAATGAAATTGGATTTTAAGGATTAAAATGAAAAAATATAAAACCTCATTATTTAGATTAAAAAAAATGAAATTTCTAAGGACCAAAATAAAAGGGGGCACGATTCCCCTTCACTAGGGGTGAATATTTTTGGTTCGGTTTGATTTTTATAAAAAAATAACCAAACTGAAAATTATAATTTTTTTTAAAAAAATAATTGAACGGAACCGGACCTAGTAAAAACCATCCATTTTCGGTTCATTTTGATTTATTTTTTATAATTAAAAAATTAGAAAAATCAAATTTTTTTAGGGCTTTCAGATGGGCCTTTTGATGGGCGTTCAATTAATATTAGTAAAAATTGATTTTTTTAATTTTTTTGTCGCTGATAAAAATATTAATATATTAAATTAATATATTATTTATTAAGTTTTATTAATAAATATTACCGAATTAAAACAACAAATATCAACATTCTCGAACATTCTCGAATGCAAAGAGATGAACATTAACAATGTTATTGATAAAGAGGACCTTCAGTATTGTCCGTGATACGATTAAGTATAAGGAACGATTTTACCGTACAAAACGCCCAAATCTTTTAGTATTTCTTATAATTATTTCTAGTTATAGTTATAACGTAATATAATAATTGTAATTATATGATAATAAAATAAAAAGAATATTTATGAGAATATCCGGGCTTGGTTTCAGAATTTTTATTTAGGCTTGAACTAGTTTATTGAGCCCAGAAAGGGACAGTTTGGTCAGTAAAATTTACAACGGCTCTTCCAAGGTGAACAAAGTGGCCGTTGAACTTTCCAAAATGTAAATTTGAAAAAACACCTGTCTCTCTCTACTCATCTTATCTGTCTTCGAAATATTTCTCTCATTTGCCATTCATTCATTCTAAGCAGCACCGGTTTCGTCTCATAATTCACAATCAATCGCTCTCACAAGATCAACAACAAATCTCTCTCTTTTTCTTTAATTTTTTGCTGGGTTTCTTTAATCTTCACCTCTGTTTTGCAGGGTGTTTCTTTCTTATTTTCTGTTATTCGTTCTTGTTTTAATTTTTATATTCTATTTTTTTGATATTGACGTGATGGATGCAGGATCTTTGAACTCTTCTTCATACTTGAAAGCACAATCCCGTTTCCCCCTCCAAGAACAATTTCTTCATAGAAAGAATTTTAAAGACAACGTAAGATACTTCCTTTTTTCCATTTTTTTCTTGTTACAATTTCTTGAATAGGGAACAATTCTTCTTGAACAAAAAAAGAGAGAAAGAATCGAATTGTGTTATATTTATATATTAATTTTTGTAAATTAGTCCTTCTATAAGTTTTATTTAACAATTGAATTGTGTTTTTTTCTTAAATATTCTTCAATGTTATTGAAATTTTCCAGTTTCACCCGCTGCAAAAGTACTCTGGTTAAAGGGTCACGTATGTTTTTTTTTAACTAGTGGACTAAATTAAAAAAAATGAAAATAACCGGAGACTAATTGTAATTTGATCAATTTTGAATTGGGTTCTTACAAAACTCATGCTTGTAACAGCTGGATAGATTTATACCAAACCGATCAGCCATGGACTTAGATTATGCCCATTACATGCTAACACAGGGAAGAAAAGGAGGAAAAGAGAACCCAACAGCCACAGTCAACTCACCATCAAGAGAGGCCTACAGGAAGCAACTGGCAGAAGCCTTGAACCTGAACCGAACTCGAATTTTAGCCTTCAAAAACAAGCCCCCTACACCCGTCGAACTTATCCCTCACGATCACTTATCCTCCTCTCTTCACTACCAAGCCAAGCCCATCAAGACCCGGAGATGCATTCCTCAGACGTCGGAGAGGACATTGGATGCACCTGATCTTGTGGATGATTTCTACCTCAACTTGCTGGATTGGGGCAGTAAGAATGTTCTAGCCATAGCTCTTGAAAACACAGTGTACTTGTGGGATGCTTCAAACGGTTCTACCTCAGAATTGGTCACAGTTGGTGATGAAGACGGGCCTGTCACTAGTGTCAATTGGGCTCCTGATGGACTCCACCTTGCCATTGGCTTGAATAATTCTAATGTACAGTTATGGGATTCTGCTTCCTGTAAACAGGTACCTAGTCCTTTTACGATATTGCCTTGTCTACTTTAAGCTTTTCTCCTTTAACTGTTTTCTTACCTAGTTTGTTTGATGATGATGTTGTCAGCTAAGGACCTTGAGAGGTTGCCACAGGTCGAGAGTCGGGTCATTGGCATGGAACAATCACATCCTAACAACTGGAGGAATGGATGGTAAAATAATTAACAATGATGTGAGAATCAGATCACACATTGTTGAGACTTACAGAGGGCATCAACAAGAGGTTTGTGGACTCAAATGGTCAAGTTCAGGTCAACAATTAGCAAGTGGAGGGAATGATAATCTAATTCATATATGGGATAGATCTGTGGCATCATCAAACTCAGCCACACAATGGTTTCACAGACTCGAGGAACATACTTCTGCAGTGAAAGCTCTGGCTTGGTGTCCTTTCCAAGGGAATTTGCTAGCCTCTGGAGGCGGTGGAGGAGACAGGAGTATTAAGTTTTGGAACACACACACAGGTGCATGCTTGAATTCCATAGACACCGGGTCTCAAGTTTGTGCTCTGCTGTGGAACAAGAATGAGAGGGAACTGCTTAGCTCTCATGGGTTTACTCAAAATCAACTCATCCTTTGGAAATATCCATCTATGCTGAAAATGGCCGAACTCACTGGCCATACTTCTAGAGTCCTTTACATGGCTCAGGTAATAATTTAAGTATTTAAATATTAATTTTGTTAATCTCTCTTTTTATTCCGTTTGACTTCTTGTGTTGTCACTGTCTTTTTTTCACCCTCAGAGTCCGGATGGTTGTACAGTGGCAACCGCAGCAGGGGATGAAACACTAAGATTCTGGAACGTTTTTGGTGTTCCAGAAGTGGCTGCTAAAGCTGCCCCGAAAGCAAATCCAGAGCCATTTTCTCGCTTCAATCGCATCCGCTGATGTCAAAAATGAAAACAACAAACCTAGCTGCACATGTTTGCCCCCAAGCAACATCCAAGGTAGATTTTTTCCCTAATTTGTTCATGAAATGTCTCTATTTCCTGAGATGGTCAATGGGGGAAACAAACTGATGTCTATCTATCATCATAAACTTTCTTAAGGTGAAATTATCAGAAATGCAATCTGTCAGTGTGTGGTATGGACGATGCTTGTTGTTATCTCATGCTTTTTCAAATTGGATTTTGGGAAGCGGATATAAAATATGCAGGTGAGAATTTTACGTTTACTATCTTCTCTCTTGCTCGCTTTTTTTCTCTCACCATTGAATGAAACTATTTTGTACATATCTTATTTGGTCATGAAATTTGTCATGTAGGTTAGGTGGTGGGTGAAACTTGATTGCGCGCATCTTTGAGCAAGCTTGGCATCATTTCATGAAGTGGGAGTCCATCACGCAAATATCTTGCGGATTGAGCACACAGCATAAGTTGAGATGATTCATGTTTAAACGAGTGAAGTTACTTGTTTTTTGTTGGTTTTGGGGTGAAAGCAAATCTGAGCCTTTTTCTTTTCTACATTTAATTCTTGTTTTGAAGTTCTAACAGCAAACCCTGCACTGATTTCTCCAGCATTTTGCTAGCTCGGTTGTTTTAAATGAAAGCGTGTATATTTTATGAAGCTTGTTACGATGCAGGATCAAGTTCATATGGTGGCATGGTGTGAAAATAATAAATTACGGATTGGAAATAAGAATATAATGACAAAATATCCACACTAAAGCCTGCTGTTTTATTAAAGCTTTTGAAGAGAATATGTAATGAGAAATCTGGAAATTAAAACTACACGGGCATTCTTAACGTCGTTTTGTGAGGCTAGAAGTAGTACAAGATGGCTAGGAGTGTTGCCCCTGCTAGGTTATTTTGGATACCTGGCCCAGTATAGACAATAGTGTATTTGGATACCTGGCCCAGTATAAAGACTGTAGTATATTGTAAACCAGTATGATATTGTGGTACCGCTATTTTTTTAATTAAAAATTATTAAAAAAAATATTTTTCAGTTTTTCTGTTTTTTTTATAAAATCAGATTATATTGCAAAAACAGATAATACAGAAAATAGAGGATTTAAATTAAAAGTAGAAGAAAATGATAAGATCAAGCCCAAGAAAATGTACTTGTTACTCCTAAAATACCCCCTATACACTGTATAAAAACTCTTTTATCCAGAATTTTTTATTGCCAGCATGTCAATGTTTCTCCACAATTTTCTAACAAACCATAGCCGAACCATTTCCCTTGGCAAAAAACCTTCGTAGAACCGTCATGACCTCCCTAAATCATAAACAAATCAGTCAACCCCCTATCTCTCCCTGTCAATCAACTTCCTCACACCTTGTGACCTTGATGCCCTCAACCATCCTCCCACTACTCGGAATAATTATAGTGGTTAGAATCCGAAACCAAGTCTTTTAATTTTTATTATTAAAATATGTGGTTTTATTTTTTAAAAAATATTTAGTATTGGTTTGGTAAGGATTGGTTAGGTCAACCCAACCAAGTGAACCGAGCTTGGTTGGGTTAATGTAAACGTCAATTTAACTTAAAACTCGATTTAGTTGAGGCTTTGAGTGACAAGTCTTTTAGTTTAATTGATGGGAGAAGTTTAAAGCAGAGTTCAAGATGCAAGGCACGTAGGGGCTGAACTTTTTTGGCTTTTTTCAAGGGTCAGAAATTCAGACATGAGATGTGTCCAGTGTGCTGGTAGCCCAGCATCAAGCAACTAATCTGTAGAAACTCGGGCTAGCAAACATTAATAATGACTAAAACCTACTCTTTCTCGGGCCGTTGGATTCAATTTCTGACTATTTTTCAATTTTCTTTTTAATCATTTTTTGATATGCTTCACATAATTATATTATAATACACTGTTCAGAAATCTTATAGCTCCACGAAGCTAAAACGATCGAATATCTTCAGACAAACCTGTAGATATTAAGGCTTAGACTAGAACTGTTAGGGCTCTTCTTCCAAGAAAAAGAACCCTCCAAAAATAAGCGTATGCCGCTATCTGCGGCGAGCACACGGTATTCTTTAGTAAAAGGCGAAAGAATAGTTCGCTCTGTGCTCACCGCGCGGCTGCGTGATTTGGGAGTTGTGTATGCTTTGTGTTTTATAAGCACTTGATAGAAGCTCATTTTCTTTTTGTTCGATGTGGGATACCTGATAACCTTGTCCTGTCCGCCTGACCACACACAAATCTGACCGTTTGGTAAGACCAGGAACTGGAGTAGGAAATGCAATAATTACGTCAAAAGCCAATATCAACAAAATTTAAGTTTTTCCTAGTATATTTCTCCGTTGTGAACTATTAAAGCATAGAGATTTTTTTTACATTATTATTAAATTTAATTAAGCTTTATTTTCTATCTTATTATATATATATATATATATATATATATATATATATATATATATGGTTTTAAATTAGATGTCTGGTTTTAAATTAGATGTCTTGATTCATTTTCATTATAACATCTCATCATGAGAGAAAAAATAAAATTACAATAGAAAAAATTAAAGGACTCTAAAAAAAATAATGTATTAATCTGA
The DNA here is from genome assembly GCA_015731905.1 of Salix dunnii. Lineage (NCBI taxonomy): Eukaryota > Viridiplantae > Streptophyta > Magnoliopsida > Malpighiales > Salicaceae > Salix > Salix dunnii. The sequence continues at coordinate 12,877,504 of CM027674.1, forward strand.
AAGTTTATTCATACAACTTTAAAGAGCAACTTTCAAATTAAATTTGTGCTTCTGCTTAATAATTTATGTGTTCTTAGCAGTTCAACATGAATAAGATCAATATGCTATGAAATATAATCCTATCATATTATTTATAAAGCTAAATTTGGTCGTGATTTTAAACAGTAATAAACAGTATTATACATTATTCATCTAGACTTCGAGACATTCTGAATTGAAACAATGAAATTATTATTTTGCCCTCAATTTACTGCATTTTAACTCTGTGTTCTGGGTTGTTCAGTTTTTTGCCTCCCTGTACACAGTAAAATAACCATAATACCCATGAATAAGATAAAAATACACAGTTACCGCCTGGAACATTAAGATTATTGCATATATTTTTAAAAATAGCTAAATAAAAAATTACCCCTAATAAAGACAAAAATGAACAACGAACTGTGGGGCTGTTACGTGATTGCATATATTTTTTAAATTGCCAAATATGCATATACCCTCATATAAGATAAAATCCAAGAGTTTATTGCAGGGGTATGAAGATAATTTATTATTTTTTAATATATATTCTAACACAGTACTATTGGCGTGTCGTCAAACATGTCATCCATTTCCGCAAGTGCAGCCATTTCCAGCGTTCAAAAATACCCTATCGACTTCTAGAATTATTCATTGTCATGTTCTCTTCCTCATGGTGCGGTGTATAGGGGTCAAATATGGTTGAAGACTTGTCGATGATCGATTGAAGTCCCCCCTTTCTCTCTTTTACATGCCAAAGTACATGTTTGTCTCCTTTGTTTATTGACTGTTAATTGTAGTCCCTGAACTTTCATTTTGGTTGTAAGGTGTTTATTTCTATTATTAAAGTTTTATTTTGTTTTAATTGGGTCTTTCAATTGCAATTGATTAAATATTAAATTTTCATTTCGGTCCTTCATCTTTTAATTTCTTGATTGGTTTGGAATCCTTAATATTTTCAGTATCAGAGTTTTGATTTGTTTCAATTATATCCTTCAATTCAAATTGATTATAAATTTTAATTTCATTTCGGTGCCCGATCTTTTAATTTCTAGTTTTGTATTAAATTATTTAATTTTTTTGGTATCAAAGTTTTGATTATTTCCAATTTTATCCTTTAAATGAAATTTATTATATATATGTTTTCCATTTTAGTCCTTATACTTTTAATCTTGGATTTTATTTTAATTCTTTTATATATATATATATATATATATATATATATATATATATATATATATATATATATATATATATATATATTTCTTAATGGTTCCTATTTTTTTCTATGTTTATATCTATATGCTTTTAGTTTTTATTTTTTTAATTTTATTATTTCCACTATTATTAAGATTTTTTTAGAGTTATACCAAAATTATTGAAAAAATAAATGGATCAAAATTAAATAAAAGAATTAATCATTTTTTCCTTGCAAAACTCTTAATTGTTTTACTTTAATCCTTTGATTAAAATTATTTACATTTTTTTTTTACATTTCGGCCGATATACTTATATTGTTTATTTTAATTCCTTTATATTTTAAATATATTTCTAAATAATTTGTGTTTATGTTCATATTTATATATATACGCTCTTAATTTTAGTTTTTAATTCTAATTATTTTCTTTTTTGTTTAAGTTTTATTTCTTAGAAAAAATTATTTCTTAGATTTTAAGCTGTTTTTGTTAAAAAAAAATATTTTTACAATATTTTTATATATAACATTTGAGATCTAATATCACGTAAAAAAAAAACAAATACATAATCAAAATGGATAGACAAATTTGCCCAAGTTATCTACAGTTAAAAAATATATGAACCACTTCCCTTATGTTTCGATTGTAATGTTTCTTTTAGGTGAAAAAACCTCATTGTTTAATAGATTTTATCTATTATAATTTAATTAATTAATATATTAAAATTACCAATTAAAAACATATAAAATATCAATCAATTTTCTAAAAAAAAAATATCACAGTACACGTTATCTCGTATTCGCTATGATATATTTCAAAATCACTTTACTGGTGGCCGCCAATAGCCTGAATGGCACCATTGTATCGAAAAGAAACACCATGTTTACCAGTTACAAACTTAAAACATCAATGCCCGCCGCCCGCCGCCATTATTATTAATTCAGAGACACAAGGTTACATAACCAAAGCAAAGACATGCATGGATTATACTATCAGAAATAGAAAGTATCACAGAGGCTAGTTCTTGCCTAACTTCTCCCTAGCATCTTTCATATAGGCCAACATCTTGTCATAGTCAGGGATGTTCTCGTTAATCACAGGAACTTCAATGAAGTTCTTAGCCCAAGCATGTAATTTAGGTAACGTGCTTGGTTCCAACACTTTTGCACCCACTGCTTCTCCCATGGCCGGCAACCAATAAGCACATGGTCCATATGAGATGTCTACTAGATTTATGCTGTCACCCCCAAAAAACTTTTTATCTCCGAGGGCTTGATCTTCCAGGATTTTCAGCACTTCCAATATTTCTCTCGCTGCCTTCTCTCTTTCTTCTTCTACGCTTGCTACGTAAAACGCTCCAAAAGCATCAGCACACTGGAAAATAAATGGTTAGGTGTGAATTTCTAATTCCTGTGAACATTTCCAGGATAAGAGTGGACATATTCAAGGGAAAGTAGTGAAAAAAGAAATCAATCTAAATATTTTCAAAGAAGATTCTACAAATTGATCTGATGGTCAAGAAGATGCACTGTTTTTTTAATATCTTTTGTCGTTCAAAGTTTGAAATCATTTATAGAAATCATCAAGTTTTTCTACATAAACCATGTCGATGTGGGGAATAAGGTTCTAAGATCATTAAAGAATAGATAGGACCAAAGTTGTTAATTCCATTCCGGTCCGGTCAAAATGACCGCACTGACTAAATTCCGACAAAACATCTTGGTACCGTTTTGGACGTATCATTTCGGCTACATAGAAAAATCATTTTACTTTTCAATTTTTAAACCAGCACACATCCTAAATACATCAGATATCACTGACCTGAGATCATCTCAGGTGAGCAAATTTTGCATGGCTTCTTGATTTAGTTTTGTAGACATAATTCTGTGGCTTGATATTTATTTCATCGATGTGGGATAACCATCAGTTTTTAAAGCCACAGGATGTAAACTTTTGGCCATTTTCAACGATGTGGGACTGGGAAAGTGGGAATTGGGAATTTGGGACTTGGGAGAGCATGTTTGTCCAGCTGGACAAAATTGATTTGTCCAGCTGGACAGACATTTTTTTTTTTAGATTCGAGGAAACCACACCCCCTGAAAAGCGCATTTTGTGGGACCAGGTGAATGAATCAGACATGCTATAGCCTATAAGTAAGTTTATATATATATATATATATATATATATATATATATATATATATATATATATATATATATTAAAATTAAAAAATATATATATTATAAAAAATAAAATAAAATTGTTGCATCAATTTTGATTTTATAAAAAATAAAAATTATATTTAATTATGTTTGTTTGACTTTATGTTTATATTGTATAATTTAAAGTTAATTTATCTTGAATTTTAATTATGCTTGTTAAATTAATATTTTATTTTTTTCATATATATATATATGAACAATACGATATCAAAATGGTATGCTGGAATGGTCCGAAATTGAAATATTCTGTTCTAATCGAAAAACCGGAACATAAAACGATATTGACAATCTTAGATAGGACTGCCCTCAAAATATTGTTAGGCCTTATGAACACTGCAGTGCACGGTGTGTATCTATGATACATGGGGTGATTAAGGCCATTAGTTCAAGTGAAATTTAGGATCGATCACTTTACCTTGGTAACTCCATATTGGATCCAAAATCGAGCCATGGCTCTGTCGTAAGGATCTCTTGGCAGCAAGGGATTCTCCGGCCATGTTTCTTCAATGTATTCTAGAATGACAAGAGACTCGGCAATTGGCTTGCCATTATGAACAAGGACTGGGATCTTCTTATAAATTGGAATGTATTTCAATAGCAATTCGCTCTTGTTAAGAAGGTCTTCTTCTATGTATTCATACTCTACACCTTTTAGTTTCAGAGCCCAGATAACTCTGTAACTAAAGGGGCTGGACCAGAAACCATGTAGCTTCACTTCTGCCATTGTTGTAATGAGTTGAAGAACTCGAGATTGCAAGGTATAAGCCGTTTTATAATGATTTTTGGCTTGGGCAATAAGATTGAGTTTAGAAATTTGGATACAAGGAACAATATTTATTTCTTTTTTCCAAGTATTGACTTGACGAAGCAAACAACTTTGCATTTTTATTTTTAAAAAAATGCAATCTGGATATTGCTATGGTCAGGATGCAAGATATAGTGATACACTGCTGTGCCAAGTTATGACCGTTGGGCGGCAATGTTGGGAAGTCCAAAATGCCCGTCATTGGAGGATATTTTTTATGAAAAAGATATGACAAATTTGGATAAAATAACAAATTCAATGACTTCAATGGCTCTATTTCTTTTCTATATATAAGTTAGAGGGTGATTTTATCGAGAGTTAAATTCCACAAGAATTAGTAAACTAGCTAGCGTCCTTTGCGTGGTCTCCTGTCTGACCATCTAGATCTCACATCAATATTTCCTTCACTTAATTATGGTTTCCTGATATCCAAACAGCGAAGTTAATTTGAATCAAGAAAGCAGTCCAGCAACTGCAAATCTCTCTTCCCAACCAGCAATCAGAGATCAATCCCTCATGCCGCCGCAATTGCGAAGCTATCTCGTCCCAATTGTAAATCCCGCTCTGTCCGAGTTGCATTTGAACTTGTTGGTTACAAAAATCAGAGATAGATGTATAATATGTCTTTAACCAAACCATACATTAAAAAAACAACTCGGAGTATTACAGGCCTGACGAAGAATCTCTCACCATGGCATTCATTTCAATTTGCTTCGACCCGCCGTTCAGGTATAGGGATTAAACGAGAGCCTTGCCACCAGATTGCATAAATTCACGCTATACGTTCGCAGCAGAACTATGGATGTGGAATTATTCCCAGGGGAACTGTGTGCATCACCTTGGCATAACCAAATCTCTTTAGATTAGAATATAAAAATATCAGAAAAATTCTCTGCTTCAGTTCTTACAGGCCCAAGGATGATAAAGTCGGTAGCAGTATATCTCTTCTTATCTTTTCTTTTTCTTCCCGCAACTAAACAACTACCCTTATAGACCACAATGGGTTTTATCTGGATTTTGCAAAACTCCAGGTATTATGAAGAGAGAAAAAAATAACAGGGGGCAATTCAAGGTGCTCCGAATGGACAAGAACCACTGAAAAATTCCATAGAAAGTACTTCAGCTGAAGAGAAACAATAACTATGTTGTAGCGTTTTTGGACTTATACTGCTTCATCTCCTTAATAACACCATCAGCAAGAGCATCAGCATCGTTGTTCTTCCCAAAGAATCTCACAAGTTCCATGTTAGGGTCCATCAAGTATCTGCACAAGATTATGGATATATTGTTAACAAACAGAAATTAAAACAAGGGTTGAAAATGCAGCCCACTGGTGTTGAAAATATTAAATGTTACATGAGCTCCATTAATTTTCTTAAGTCTCCACTCGGAGTAGACATTATTCTTGACATGCTTGAACCACCAAAGATGTAGGGAGTTTAAAAGATGGACAGTTAATTTGAAAGTTTGAGGTTCACGGAAAGCAAGTTCAATTAACACTAAGCATGCCCATGAGAAATATTTACGTGATTATGGAGTGATCCACAAGGTAATCCGAATCTTCTTCAGATGTCTTCATATAATAGATCCTATATGCACGAGCAGTTCTCTTTATCTCTTCTAGGCTGCCTGTTAACCCAATTAATTTTGGATGGAACTCTGTAGCAGAGGAAAAGATCAAAATTCACTGATTAAATTACTAGTGGAACATGGGAATAAATTAAATTTGTAATACAAATGTGTATAAAAGCACCTTTGACATATTCGCGTACTTGCTCAACATTATCTCTCTCGGGATCCACAGTTATGAATACAGGCACGATATCAAACCCTGCCTTCTCCTCTGCAAGAATTGAACAAGAAGTTCAAAACCACATCAATAACAAAGGCTGGCACTTAATGAAAGGGAAAAGAAAAAAAAAAGGCTGGCAGAAATTGCATCTGTACAAATGTGTGTAATATATTTATAAAAGGAGTCATGAGGCTGAACAATCCAGCACTTGCTGGTATTGATACTTGTTCCATGTAAATTGATGTTGCAAAATCCTGACACAAAAATCTCATAGTTGAAAAGAAACACCGGGGACAAGTTATTCTGTACAGAATCACTATTACCAGTTTATTTTTGCAATGAACTAGAATTCCCCACCCTTCATCCTTACCCTAATTTCCATGATATTAGGAGAAGAGTGTTCAAGATATCCGTATTGAGATAGCAGAACCAATTCCAGCAATCAGAGAACAATTAAGACTTTTGAAATATTATGGTTTTAGAGCAATAGACAGCATATAAAAAAAGATTTCAGTTAATACTCACAATAACTAGTTGAATCAACAAAATCTCCAATTAATCTCAGCTATGACAATAAACTGTTCTAATACACTACTCTGGCTTCTCATAATCCTAGAATCAGAAGATGAGAGCATTTTTTATCCAAAAAAATCAGTGTTTCTTTATTAGAAAAACATGTATCTGTGTTAGAAATTAACCAAGTATAACCAATATGTTCCTATCAAATGAAAAAATCAGCAACTCACTTATTTTATCAATTGCAGCAGCTAGCTTTTGCAGCTCGTCTGGACATATATCAGGGCAATGAGTGAATCCAAAATATATCATTGTCCATTTCCCCATAAAGTCTTTCTCTGTAACAGGCTTCCCATCATGATCAATAAGATTAAATGGGCCTCCAATCTCTGGTTTTCCCACAGATGGTCCCACTTTCACAATTGCAGAACTTTTATTTATAGCTGCACACACAAAATTATCAAAACAAACCATACAATCCAATACTTAAAATGGTTAAATTTAATTACCCTTCAAAGCAAGTTATCAATCTAGTCAAGAGAAACTTGAATGAAAATGTTGAATGATATTGACAGAAGCGGTTAACTTGTATCCTTCCTTTCCTCCATATTAAATTAATGCTGTACAAATCAAACATGAAGATTCTGTCTTGTGCATACAAAAGGTGCTTACTACAATCCACAGAGCGAACCAGAGTGATAGAATAGATAGGTTATAACAGGCCCCTTGATTTAAAATTCAAACAGACCAACTTGTCTTAGGCAAGGATTAAACACAGCAGTATCCATTTATCTCCTGCTCAAAGCGCATAACTAGGGATGTGAACTCAGGGGAAAATTACTGTAGTTTTTTGCAAATTATTGTACATTATATTTCACTTAATAAAATTTTCAAAGCAGAGTGGTGAAGCTACATTATATACTTCTCAAAATTGATTAAGTTAATTAATTTCCAAATTGGTTAGTTATCATTTACTTAAGAAATCAACAAACATCAAACTCACCATAGAAATCATCTACCTTCAATACGTTGCTTCTTCATCCTATCACAGTACCAAATTAATCCAGCTCCAGTAGCCGCCAAAAACAGAAAACTCAACCATGAAATAGGCTGCAAAAGATAATTAATTCCATAATAATTACAATAATCAGTCCACTTATATTATAAAAGCTGACGAAACAAAACCCTAGTTTAAGAAGATGATGATGATGATCATACCCCACGCCGCACTGTTCTTCTAGCATTATTTTTATCATCTTGATGCTTTGAATCCCCAGACTTTTCATTTCCATTAGATTTAGCCTCTTCAGTGTTTTTCGAAGTCTCTGAATCAACAACAGTGGTAGTGGTAGTAGGAATTGAAGTGCTAAACAGAAATCTTTGGGTGATCTGTGGCAGCGATTGGATTCCTCCACCGAGAGGTAAAACCTAAAAAAAGAAAAGATAAAAGATCAAATTCCTGAGTTAGTAAAACTGAAAATGAAAATTCACGAAAAGATTTAACGAACGAACAGATCGAGGAAGAGGTAAAGGTGGATTTGAAGATGCGGCGGTGCAATGAGAGAGGTAGCGAGAAGTGAGACATCGGTAGGTGTGGCGCAGGTAGTTTGCTTTTCTTGATAGAGAAGTAGTTGTCATTGAAAATATTCTGAACTCGTCTCTGCTTCGATCTTTCTTCTTTTTCTTCTTTCTTTCTGATGCGGCTACGGCTGGATTTGGAGTCGCTCGCGTCGAGAGTACTTTCATGAGCGTATTTTTTAATTTAAAAAAAAAATAATAGTTTTATTAGTGTTTTTAATTTATTTTGATGTATATAAGTTAAAATAAGTTTTTAAATACATATATATAAATAAAAATATCTTTTTTTTAAAAATTATTACCATAATATCAAAAAAATTATGTGCTTATTTTAGAATTGTGATTGAAGTTATTTTTTAAAGTGTTTTTTTTCATAAATATATTAAAATAATTTTTTTATTTTAAAAAAATTATTTTTAACATTAGAACATGAAAATAATTTAAAAACACTCAAAAATTTTAATTTAAAATAAAAAAATGATTTATTTCATACTTTTGAAACATCATATCGGATAGAACCTACAAGTTTTACCCTAATTTTTTAAAATTGTTGTTTGAGCAAGAAATTGTTTGACAACTCATAGTCAAGATAATAAAATCATAAGTTGATTTATAAAATTATATAATTTTACAAGTTAACATATATTTAGCACATAATGTCAAATTAAAATTTTTTTTTACTTGGTAAAATTATTGAGCTCATGATTTCAATTGTGTTCTTTTATAAGAAATATAATACCACCAAATTTTATTATAAAAAAAAGTGTCTCGTGGTAAAACTCTAATCTCTCTTCTTTTTTGTCATTTGTTTTATTGCTCACCTCAACTTTTTTATCAACCTTGGTTGATTCAAAATCCAACAAGAGCTTGAAGTAGCAACTTCACCTGTATTTTTCACATCTCATTTTGTTTTTTTGTTATACTATTTTTTCTTCAAATATTCTAAAGAGAGGAAATTATGGTGTTGTGTTTTTTGTTTGGATGGATTAGGATTGAAACTAATATGGTTGATGGCTAGATTTATAAATTAAAAGCTTGTTTCAAGATCTAGTTTGTGGTGGTTTTGATGGATTTATAGTGTTTGTTTGGAAATATGATTGAGATTGCTTTTAAAAGTGTTTTTTATTCAGAAATGCATCAAAATTATATTTTATTTTTAAAAAATTATTTTTGACATCATTGCATCAAAATTATCTAAAAAAATATTTATAATAAAAAAATAAATATTTATAATATTTTTTCAAAATTATTTTTAAAATGCATCACTAAACACCCCTACATGGTTGTTCAAGGATGAATTACAAGAGATTTTAGGACTACATAATAAGGGCAAGTAGGGCTATTGTTCTTTTTAAAAGCAAAGGTGAGGGAGTCTTGGGAAAGGGTTAGTGGATGATTGTTTGTTGTGAAATCATATGGGTGCGAGTGCAAATTGTGACCAAACAATCTTGTTTGACTATATTGTAGTTTGGTTCTAACAATATTGTTAGAATAATTACATAGCTTATTTGAAATGATTTTTGAACATATGACATTTTGAAAAGATTCCGCTGAAAATGAGCTTGATGTGGGATGACAATATGATATAGATATTATATTTTATTTATGATTTTAAAATTTTACAATTCGAGGTCACATTATATTTCCTGGGTCATGTCCAAAATGTATTTTTGACAACCTTGCACGTAGCTACGTCGCAATGTGGAGAAAATATTTTTCTTTATATCATCAAAAAAATAACAAGCAAATATCACTAATGTATTTTTAACAAAAAAATAATGATAAAAAAACTCAAAACTTGATGTGCAAATTAAATAAAACATATATAGGATTATGCATGCCAATAAAATATAAAAAAATAGTGAACAATAACCAAATTATGTTCTGCACCTATTTTGGTTTTTCTTGACTTTACAAAAACATTTGAAATAGAATGTGATGCGTTTAGAATGAAAATAAGTGCTATTTTGATGTAGGACCGGAGACATATTATATGTTTCAATGAGAAGTTAAGTGGAGCAACCTTGAACTATCCTAGTTACGACAAAGAACTTTGTGCATTGGTAAGAGCACTTGAGAATGACAACATTACTTGTGGCCAAAAGAGTTTGTAATCCATTCGGATTATGGGTTGTTGAAATATTTCAAAGGACAAGGTAAGTTGAATAGGAAACATGCAAAATGGGTTGAATTCATTAAGAAATTTCCTTATATAATCAAGTATAAGCAAGGCAAAGAAAACATCGTAACTAATGCACTTTCGCATAGGTATGTTCTTTAACACACCACGAATACTAGATTGCTAGGCTTTGAATATGTGAATGAATTGTATGACAATGATTCTGACTTTACTAAGATTTATAATGCATGTGAACATTCGACTTTTGATAAGTTTTATATGATAGATGACTTGTTCAAAGAGAGAAGATTGTGTATTCCAGCTAGTTCTTTACATGAATTGCTTGTTCGTGAAGCACATGAGGGTGGTTCAATGGGTCATTTTGGGTTGTGAAAACCTTGGATGTATTGCATGAGCATTTGTATTAGCCAAAGATAAAAAGAAATGTGCCACGAATTTGTGAGCAATGCAATGCTTGTTGAAAGGAAAAATCTATAGTACAACCGCATGGATTATATACACTATTACCTGCACCTACTGAACCTTGGGTAGATATCCCTGTGGACTTTGTTTTAGATTTACCTAGGTCAAAAAAAGATAGAGACTTTATTTTCATTGTATTTGATAGGTTTTCTAAAATGATGTATTTCATTGCATGCCATAAAACAAATTATGCATTTTATATCGCAAACTTGTTCTTTAGAGAGATTGTACATTTGACAGGCATTCTTAAGAGTATAGTGTCAAATCATGATATTAAGTTTCTTAACTACTTTTGGAAGACCTTATGGGGTTAGTAGAGAACCAAACTCTTATTTTTGACAGCATGTTATCCTTAAACAGACAAATAAACTGAGGTAGTGAATAGAATATTATCTCAACTTTTACGTGTTATAATTCAAAAGAATTTTAAAAGTTAGGAAGAATGCTTGCTTTTTATTGAGTTTGCTTATAATAGAATTATACATTTGACCACTGTTTTTTCTCACCCTTCGAATAACCTAACACAAAAAAAAGTGAAAAAATAAAGGGCAAATAATTTAATGCAAATTGATAAAATTAAAAAAAATCATAAAAAATGTATGAAATGTTTTCTGAGTTAACCTCAATTAACTCGATTAACCTGCCACTTGCAATATAAGATCAAGATTTTAAAAAAATAGACTTCCAAAAGAAAGACCTAGCAAAACAACCGAAGTTAAATAAAAAAATGGTAAAATAAAATACAAGTTAACTCGAGTTAACTTGATTAAGTCAGATTAACTTGGTTAACTCGTACTCAAGATAACCTGACATAAAAAAATGATTAAAATCGCATAGTTTAAGAGAAGTTAATTTAACATCAAAGAATAAAATTGTAAAAAAAAAATCATTAAAAATTAAGGAAAAAGTTATAAGCCAGTCATGATTAATTTGACTACTCAAGGTATATGATTAAGATATCTTGACAAAAAAGAAAGCTGAACAATCATTGAAGTCAAGGGCCTAATAATCAAGTTTCAAATGATGATTCTGAAAGAAAAAAAAATATTTTTAATAAAGAACCCAAAATTTTAAATTTGGCTTGGTCATGAGACCAAGATTGTCTTATTGGAAGACAATTATGAAAATATAACGAAGTAAAATACAAATGTAAGACAATTTAAAACTCAAATAATAAACACTAAATATGTTATAAAACAAAATGAAAGAAATAAAAATTAAAGGCTAAATTGAAAAAAAAATAAACAAAGAAAAGAATACAAAAGAATAATTGAAAGAATGAGGACTAAAGTTCGATAATATATCAAATAAAATTAAATATTGAGAGAAATCTTAAATGTGTGGGTGGGTGGGCGGGCGTGTATAAATCAAGAAAAAAAATAAGAATATAGCAATAAAAGAATGAGGATCAAAATTGGGTTAACAAATAAAAGAAAAGAAATGATAAAGAATGAAATTCTAAACAATAACAACAACAACAACAACAATTAAGAAAAGTATAAAAACACAAAAATAGAGCAATTAAAAGTAGAAAGGCCATATTGAATAAAAAAATCAAATGAAATAAAATGTCAAAGGGATAAAACTAGAAAAAAAAAAAGAAGTTAAACTTTGAAAGCAAAATAAATAGAGTGAAAATTGACAAAATTACAAACAAGGAACAATTGTATTTTTTTTTTTTTTGGAAGGGATGACATGAATTTCAAAGGCATGAGAGAGATGAAAAAGGGAAAAAAAACTTCATCATAGCCTAACAGAACCTTCACTGTAAGCACACACCACATCACTTGAAAAAAGATAGACTCGTCACTCCCAAACCAATCATGGATGAATAATTTTAGTAACTAGACAACCCAACACACGCCACTTGAATGATGCGAGGGTTATCACGTGTTATGTTAGGATTTTTTTAATAATATTTAATTATAAAAAATTATCAGACAACCCTTAACCAAATTAAAAAATAACAAAAACAAACCAACTAAAAAAAAACTAAAACGTCTTTTAAATCAACATTATTTGTTTTGAATACCAAAAGCAATGTCATTTTATTGCTTTAAAAAAGTGAATAAACCACTATAGGCATGCTCATTTTTTTCTTCATAAGAGTATGATGGTAACTTAATTGTGTAGCTTTTTTTTTGAAAAAGACTAAAGAACCCCTCAAGAAAGCTTAATAGTTTTTTTGATTTTAAAGCAAAAGAGTCATTTTATTATTATATAAAAAAAAATATCCTAACCTATTTGCTCCAAATCAATTTTGCAATGATATATCATTAAAATAAAAACATTTCTATCCTTAATAGCAAGCTTCATCTTTTTTTTTTTTTTTGTCAATGATGAAAACATATTTTTACTAATATATCTATGGATATAGTATTTTCCAAATGCTTAGTTTTTTTTAAATAAAATTAGTCCAACTAAACAACAAATTTAGTATTTTATCATAATAAAAATATCGATGTCCCGGCCAATTTGTTCTCAATCAATTTTGCAATAACTAGTATATCTTCTAAAAAAGACAATTCTACTCCAATAGCAAGCTTCATCAATTTTTTTTCAGTGGCAAATATATATTTTTACTATCATATTTATGATTATTGCAATAAAACTAGCCCCACAGCACAACAAATTTAATAAGTATATTAACATTATCATTATCATTAATATTAGCAATTAACAATTAACATTAATATTAATAATTAAACAATACACTACCTCATAAAACACTATTTATTTCAATCCTATTTTTAATTTTGCCTTTAGTTTTTTTCTAAAACTATATATATTTTTAATTTTATTATTTAATATTTAATTTATTAAAAATTAAATTTCACAACTTATTGTGATATATTCTTTATTTAATTAGTTCAATCTCATGATCTTTTTAGCAAGTTTTGTGAATTAATCCAATTAACTTTAAAAAATTTAATCCTTCAATATTTAATTAATTAAATATTAAACTTTATGATTTGTTTCAGTTTATTTTTTATAATATTATCTAAATATCATGACTCATAACCCAGATTATAAGTTTAATAAATTAACCTAATTGCCTCATTTTTTTGAGTTTCAACATTTGACATTGTATAGAATAAAAAAAATACAACCAATGTATTGTATAAATAGATCACCGAGAGGCATTATTCCAGTCCCCAGATGATACACCCCCATAACTATAATTACAAAGATCAGGTATCACCGTCATTCATGTCGTCAGCAGTGTCCCCCAGGTATCACCGTCATCCTACTGCTAAGTCGTCAACAGTGTCACAGATGCCAGGAACTAACATGCATGAAATGAAGAAAGAAAAGAGTCTTAAACAGCAACATACAGTCACGCATCTGTTAACTTCCAATCCACTTCCGCACTACTGCTGGTTCTTAAATGACTGCACAGAATATAACATTCACAATCATGCACAGAATATAACATACACAATCGGAAGCACGCCGTTGAAGAAAACAGCTTTTCTGAAATTAAATTACTGATATAGCATATCACCTCAAAATTCTTGGACAGGTCTTTCACCTGCTCGGCAAGTTCTTGCTTTTTCTTTGCCGCTGCTTAAAAAACATAGTGCAAGTTAGCTATCATCAGATTAATAGCCAGCAGTGACTGAAATTGCAGTTCCAGATCACAAAATGCAACAGAAACGTACCCATGTTTGAAATATCATCAATCCTCCTAGATGATCTCACTGCAAACCTCTGGAATGAAGGACTGCAAGCATAAAAAACCAAAATTTAAAAGGGTCGGTAATGTGAAGGTTAAAACCTCTACTGTTCAAAATCGAAGGTTGACAATGAGAATGTTGGGATCATAAAGCAATAACTGACTCTTTCAAGTAAGTAGGCACTGAAGGAGCCAAAAAAGATATGAACTGGTAGTCGAGCAGCTATCACCTAAGCAAACCAACTAAATCCTATCATCGTTATTCATAAAGAAGCCATGTTCATAAATTGCAGATATATCAAATTAGGCAAACTCAAAGAAGCCATGTTCATAAATTGCAGATATATCAAATTAGGCAAACTCATTTTTGTTTCATCAACTCCACCAAATCATGATAATAAAACAGTTATAATAATAGAACAACATGATTCTTACAGATGAGTCAAGTTTTTTTTATTCTTCGAGGAAGAAAAGGAGTGTTGAATAAAATAAATAAATGAATACAACTGCGAAATTTTCTCAAACCTCAAAACTTGCACTGCAGGCACAATAAATTAAAAAGTTTTGAGGCTGTTTCACTTCAGGAGCAAACTGTTAGGAATGGAAGGCAATCCAAACAGGCTATCAGAGAAGCTTTAACTGACGAGTTTCACAAGTCATTAGAGCTACAATCAATGACTCATAGCATGTAACCAGAAACTCACTAAAACAGACAAATGCCCATAAAGAGAAAAAAAACAGAACACATGACCAGAGAATGAGGAGCACACATCAAATTAGAGTCATCTCAAACATTTGAGTCAGAAATATAATACAAAAAACAACAGTTCCCATTGCAATAAAATATATTCACAATTTCTGAGCTACCTGTTGTGAATAATTACCCCAAAGGCATTTTAGTTGTATCCAGTTACTGAATGACTCAGCCTAACCCAATAAGGCTAAATCACTTAATAGTTAGATAGCTAAAATGAATGCAGACATTATTTACAACACTACAATTTTAAAAGCTTTACTTCCGAAACTAATTTAATTCGAAAGGAAAACCTAGCAGGATGCACTAATTGCAACAACCCTCCAAAGTTGTTCCAGCCAAAACACACATCTAAATGATTCAAAGCACTCGTATCAACGAGCAAACAAAAAAAAAGCACAGAAATTAAATTTTCTCCAACTTCAATAGTCGAAGCGCACAACAAATTGCGCGGCCAACAAAATCATAAACGAAGATAAGAGCCAATTTTGCTTCAAATGAACGAACCATCGAGGAACCCAACCAACCTCAATGGTCAGAGAAAGAAGCTTATCAGAAAAAAAAGTTATTCAAGAATTGAAATGAACACCAACAACCGCGTAACACATCACCAGAGCAACAAATCAAAGGCAAATATGAAATTAATAGAATCAACAATACCTGTTAGCAAGACTATTTACGACAAGCTCATTCACAACATAGGATATAACTCGGTGCATGAAATTCCCACCCGCCATGACTTGTCAGCTTCTATTAAACTTCTTAAAAGGTAAAAAAAAGGAGACCAAAAAGACACAAATCAGAATATGTTTGATATTAAGAAATGAAATTCATTAATCAACCAGTCTAACTAGAATTTATTTTTATTCCTATTGCAAAAATTATTATTTTTATATAACAAAAGAGCCCTTTAAAATTAATAGAAGAGGAAATCGTGAATAAACCCTAAACTTATCGAAATCAGGTATCCGCAAATTCTATTAAAAAATTAAGCACGTACAAGAAAATTGAAATAATTTTTAAACAAGATGATTAAAGAATTTAAGGAATTGATTGCGCTTACGAAAATAGTGAAAAGATTTATTTTACCTGTGAGAGAAAGGCGATTGGAAAGCTATGCTTCTGGAATGTGCCTAAATAGTAGCGTGGAAGCTTCATCTGTATTTATAGGTAGGCGAGTCTTTAGGGTTGGACGGTTTTAGACTACAGAGAGGCCCAATGGTCTTGGAACAAGGCCCATAGCATCGGGTCAGTTCCCAAAATGATTGCTTCGGTTTACACATTCTTCTCGAGTAGTTTTCACCATGGTTGTTAAATTGGGCTTAAGGCCCGTTTATTTGCTGGAAAGTGATTTCCTGTTGGAAAGTGAATTTTGGGGAAAATGAATTCCTAGAAAGTGAATTCCGATGTTTGGCAGTGTTATGGAAAATGAACTGGAAAACACTTTCCAGTGTTTGTTTATGTTATGGAAAATGATCTGGAAAATAATTTATTAATAAATTAATTTTTTTTTCAAGTTTATTAAAATAATGAGGAACAAATCTTACAAATTAAAAAGTTGAATGAGAATGAAATTGAAAAAAATATAATTTCATAAATTATCTCAAATAAAATAAATAATAATCAAAATAATAGAGATCAAATCTAAATTTTTTTTAAAAAAATAAAAGGTGAATAAATTAAAATAATAATAATTAACATTTCATAAATTATTTCAAATAAAATAAGTAACAATAAAAAAAATGAGGACCAAATTTGATAGATAAAAAATTTCAATAAAAAAATATAAGAAAAAAGCAAATAGCAATTATAAAAATAAGAACCAAAATTAATATAAAAATTAATTTTTAAGAGATGGAATTGAAAAATAAATATTCAAAACAAATTATATATAACAATCAAAAGTTTGAGAATCAAATTTGATATAATCAGCAAATAATGACATTTTTAAATTTTTCACAACTTCCGAAAAGTGTTTTCCGCCCAAATTTTCCGGAAAACAGGAAAGTGGTTTCCCGGAAAGTGAATTCCGGGAAACAAGCAGGGCCTAAGTTAAGTGTAAGAAATATTAATCCGATTAAACTAGATTAATTTTAATATTTTTTAAATAAAAAAGAAAAAAATATTATTTTAATAAATGTAACCGAATATTTTAATGATTAAGATTATTATTTAATGGATAGATTCCTTATTGGATATGAATATATTTATACATTTTTAAGAAAATATAAAATTATTTTGGATATTAGCTAATTAATTTTTAAAGAATGTGATGCCATTTATAAATTTTATTAGGGAACATATTATAGAATATCTAAAAGAGGTAACAGGTTCAAATAGTAATAAACAGTGATTTTCAATATTATGGATTGGAATAGTGAAATTATTATTTTGCCCCTCTATTTACTGTGTTTTTAGCCTTGGACCTGAGGATATTTCTGATTTTTTGTATTCCTGTGTATAGTAAAATAACTATAATATTCGCATATAAGACAAAAATGCACATTACAATTGGGGGTATAAAGGTTATTGCATATTTTTTTTTAAAATGGCTATATACAAAAACACCCTCATATAAGGAAAAAAATACAGTACACATGGGGTCAATATAGTCATTGCATATTTTTATTAAATGGCCAAATACATCAATACTCCTGTATAAGACAACTTCCATGAGTTGTCTGTAGGGGTGTGACAATAATTTACTATTTTTTATTATATTTTCTGTCGAAATACTGTTGACACATCATTGGACTCGCTGTCTGTGTTGTGCTCACGTGACTTTTGAATGGCAAGTGTAGCGTTGTACTACATTAGAAAATACCCTACTAGCATCTAGAATTATTATCTGCTATGTGATCTTTCTTATGGTGCGGCGTGCTAGGTTCCAACGTGGCTGGAGATGTATCATTGGTCATTTGAAGATTTTTTCTTCCTTTTCTCTCTCCTACGTATGAAATTGCACGTCAACCCCTGTTGTTTATTGGTTGGGTTTTTATTGCAGTCCCTACTCTTTCGAATGTGTGTTGCGGTCTTTATTAATGTTAAGTTTTGATTTATTTCAATTTTGTTATTTAATTGAAATTGATTATATATTGTAGTTTCATTTTGATTCTTAGTCTTTTAATTTTTTATTGGTTTGTTAGTCTTTTAATTTTTTATTGGTTTGAAATCCTTAATATTTTCGATATTAAAATTTTGATTTATTTCAATTATATACTTTCATTCAAATTGACTATATATTTCAGTTTTATTTCGATCCCCGACGTTTTAATTTCTAATTTTGTGTTAAATTCTTTAATTTTTTTGGTACCAAAGTTTAGAATTATTTCAATTTTATCCTTTAAATGAAATTTATTATATGTGTTTTTCATTTTGGCCCCTATACTTTTAATCTTGGATTTTATTTTAATTCTTTTATTTTTTTTATACATAATTTTTTTGTTATATATGTGTTTTTTTTTTATCTTGATTATATATGTGTGTTTTTATTTCTTAAATGGTTTTTATTTTTGTCTATGTTTATATATATATATGCTCTTAGATTTATTTCCAATTTTTATTATTTTCACTGTTACTAGGATTTTTTTTAATGTTTAAATTTTAATTTATGTTGATCATCATTTGAAAATTGATATTTATTATTTTTCATCTTTGTTTTTTTTTTATTCTTGAAGTAAAATAATTTTTTTAAATCTAATAATATTTATTTTTATTTTTTCATTTATTTTGTTTTTAATTGTTTTTTGTTAATATTGTTAGGTGCTGAAATTTCTAATTATTATAGATAACTAATTCAAAATAATGATAATGATTATCTATGAGTTTTTTTCCTTATAAATATGTGAGACTGATTATATATTTTGATATTTATTTAATATTAACGCCTTGATATATATATATATATATATATATATATATATATGACCTAAGTTTTTTTTAAAAAAATTATTATTAGTGTTCTGAAATACTTTTAATATAATACTATGAGGGATAAATATCAGATAATTAAAAAATAATTTAATTTCTTTTTCTAACAATAATTATGATGTCATTAATAGTAAGAACAATAATAATTAGAATATGAATTATTTATAATAATATTTATAATAATAGCTATAATAATTGCGATAATTTAACAATCATGATAATAACAATGACAATAATAATCGAAACAATTCATTAGTTGATGATATTTTTCTTAAAAGTTGATTTTTATGGTTTTTTATGTATGATATTTCAGATCTAATAATACATGATTAAATAATATACGAAGTTACACATTGACAAAACATGTGAAAAAAATTGGTTAAATTATCTACAAATAAAAAATAGATGAGTCATTTGCCCTGTACTTGGCCGTTAATAAAATCAAATTTTATAACATGTCAAAAAATATTAATAGTTCATGATTTTTTAATAATACTATACATTAGAGCGAAATAATCAATCTACAAGATTTTCAATTATTTAATTCTTCAATATATTCATTTGATTATAAATAATGCATTTAAAATAATGAGAAATATTATTTTAAAGGTTTGTTCTCTTAAAAATAATTATATATTCTTATATTTGTTCAATATTAATGCCTTAAAAGATATAACAAATAATTAATAACTGAAATTAACTATACATGCATAAGAAAAAGTGTTCCTTTCATTTCACACCATCAAAGGTAAACTTACTCTGTTTTTTAACCAAAGTTATATTTAATAAAAATTAAAAGTCAAAACTAAGAGTATAGAAACATAGATACAAACAAATTATTTATAATTATATCAAAATTACTGAAAAAATAAATGGATTGAAACTAAATCAAATTATAAAATAATTATTTATTTTTGCCCTGCAACACTTTTAATTTTTTTAATCTAATTTTTCAGTTAAAATTATTTACATATTTTATTTTCATTTTGACCCATATGCTCTTAATTCTTTATTTTAATTCTTTTATTTTTTAGATATATTTCCAAATATTCTCTATTTTTGTCCATGTTTATATATATACGCTCTTAATTTTAGTTTTTAATTATAATCATTTCCTTTTTTGTTTCGGTTGTATTTCTTAGAAAAATTTAATCCTTACATTTTAGGTTGTTTGGTCAAAAAATTACTTTTACAATATTTTTATGTATAATATTTTAAATCCAATATTATCTAAACAAGAAAAAAAGATGCAGCACATAAACAAAATGGGTAGATAGATTTTTCTAAGATATCTACAACTAAAAAATATACGAATAACTTTCCTTGCATTTCGATTACAATGTTCTTTTTAGGCTGAAAAAAACTCATTTATAATATATTTTATCTATTATAATTTTACTAACTAAATATTAAGATAACCAATTACAAAACACAAAAAATCAATGAATTATTTACATAGAAAAAAGTCTAACAAAACACGTGGGCAAGTTACCTTGTGTACTTTCCATATGAGGGAAAAATACGTGAATACTGATTTATTTATTTGAATCAATGTTTTAGGAACATGATGTCATTTATAAAATTTACTAACAAGATCTGAGATGGCTACTTTACACACGAGGAAGTTAAAAAGCATGGGTATATTGCAAAGTTGTCAATACCGTTTCGATTGGTGTTTTATTTTTTTAGTTTGAATGAAATTTTTTCAGTTTTTTTTTTTGAATTTTTTATTGTTTTGATATATTGATGTCACAAATTATTAAATAACTATTATCACACTATCAAACATCTTGTATAATTACAATTATGTAAGGCAATGTGTATTATTATCACATGAAGTCACCAAGAAACGTGGTATGATGGTGGAAAGCTTGCAATCTACACAGCAAATCTTGAGTTTATGTGAGGCCATGCATTGCATGTAAAAGTTTAAAATAGTTATGATTTTACGTACTCATTTAAACCGATAAAATACAAGATGACAAAGTTTTCTTACTTCCAAAAAAATTATTACCACATTAAAAAAAACCAGATAAATAAAAAATTAAGTAGGGATGGCAAAGGTGTAGAAACCAAGATCTTAATGGAGCATTAATATACTTTTGTTTTTGTATTTTAAATATTAGATTGGCTTGATTCACCCGAATTCGAATCTAGGGAAGAAAATCACCGAGAATATTAGGGGCAAATTTTTGACAGGAACAGCATTGCACCATGGAGATTGCATCGTTGGTGCTTGCCAGGAGCTCTTGATGCAAGGAATCAAATTTTCCTTGCACATAAAGCTGTAGCTGAAAGAAGAAAAGATAGCAACTCATGTTTCTGTGATCCAATGCACAAACAAAACACTTTGTCAAAATTAGCATCATGTCCAAATTCTCTGGCTTTTAATTATACACACCAAATTAATTAAATAAAAAATATGCAACGCAAAAAAATAAAATAACATAATAAATCAAGGCTATGCAATATTATTTAAAATAAATAGAAAAACTTGCTGCTGATTCTATCATGAAAAATTCATCAAAAACAGACGTGGTAACCCATTGTCCAATCACATGTATCACCTCAAATATAGGCAATACCAGCAAAAAAAAATTGTCCCGAGAATCAAAAGATCAATAAATTTAAAGCAAAAGCAAATAAAATCAAACTACACATGAAGCCATCATTGGCATTGATGACTATTAAAGCTATGAGAAGAAGGTATTTCCTTCAGATTAACGAAGGGGTTGACAATCCTTGACTCACTAAGAGCATTATAAGTAGATTCAATCAAGCCAAGTCGAGCTATTAAATTCTTCTTCAATTGTTCCATTGATTCTTTGTATGCTTCAAGCTCATCCTGTTCCATGTTATCAATGGGTACATCCCACCAAAAGCCACCCCCATTCATATTGTTCATGCTCCCGATCATCTACGCAACAGTTTGCTCCTCTTCCAATCGCTTCAGCGATTTTGCATGTTCTTGTTTATTAGCTAACTGGCTCTCAAAATTCTTATCGATGAGCGACTGGGAGCTGTTAGGGACCCATTCTGTTTCAGCAAGATAGCGATCAAGAATCTGATCGACGTCTGGTTAGCCGTAGGAGAATAGCTTCCGATGCTCGGAGAAGATGATGACTGCTGTTTCAGCCCCACACAAGGTAGAAAGTTCTGTTGCTTTCTTGAACAGCCTGTTTTTACGTTTTGAAAACGTGACGTAATGATTGCTTTCTCTCTCTACTCTCTTTATCTCGATCTTTTGACGGCCTTTGCTGGTCCTGCATGTCTCCTACTGCTGTTGCTGGTGGTTCGAATTCGTTGTGTCCATGGTGGTTAGAGATTGGAAGGGCTTGAAAGGGAGAATAGGGTTTAGGGTTTTGAGATGTTACGTTGTATATTTATTGATTCATGAGATCCTTGCACTATTATTTTGGAAAGTTCTTAGCTGCCTGAATAGGAAACTAAACCGAATGAAAGGAGAATCTCTATCTTGCATTATTTAGGAATTATTTTCATCATACCTTGTATCTACTGTCCTGTCCCTCCCATTATGCACACTATTCCAAACACAACCTTAATTATTTTTTAATTAGCTGTAGAGAAAATATCTCAGCATATTTTCTTGCAAGTGACTTCCTTTTATCTCATTCGAACAAGTTGAAAAACAATAGGGTTTCTATCTCAAAATAAGGTGAAATGTCTTTTTCCTAGAACCACTGTCTAATAAAATGTTGCATTTCCCAGAATACATAAATATATATAGCACTGCAAAATCACATTCAAATCAATAAAAATGTATATAATGTCATTTAAAAGTTTATTCTAAAAAACTTTTTTTTTATATCTAGATGTTTCCTCTTACGTACATCTCGATTAAATTTTTAAGGTTTTATATTTATGTTCATAAAAGCTTTTCACTCAATAACAGGATAAGATACTAGTTTTTACACCAGAATCATGACCCTAAAAAATATAGCCAGTGAATTTAAACTCTAAAATTTAAAGAAAATACATCTTTTAGGTCCAAAATCTTTATTGCTACACTATCTCAAGAAATGTTTCTAAAATAAAATAAAACTAAACTTGTTCTTCCTAGCTAACAATTGTTATCGCCATACACTGCATTAAAATTTTACAAGTTTTGGTAATTTGGTGTTTTAGTTAAAATTTTCTTCGAGAGTGTTTTAACTTCAACTCCATTAGGATTTAATTTTTTAATATGTGCCTTGCATTGGAAAATCTTTGGAGACAAAATCCATTCGAGCTTCTTAAAATTATTTTTTGGACACGATAAGGAAATATAAAATAAATTTGAATTGTAAGAACATAAGTAAAATATTTTTTTTCTATTGCAGCATAGGCATGCAAGAATAATTTTTTTTATTATTCGAGGAAACTTTATCCCTTGAAAAGTGTATTTTATGGTTCCAGATGAATAAGTAAAATCTCGGTTGTTTCAAACTGCAAGAATAAACCTCTAAAATTATAAATAATAATACATGTATCCTGCATAACACAAGTCTACATTGCATTCAATTCTGATATAAGAACTCTCGGTTAATCTGTGCAAAATCTATTATCCTGTACCTCCCATTATGCACACCATTCCAAACCCAACCTTAATTATTTTTTAATTAGCTGTAGAGACTTAAGAGGAAGAAAAAAACTCTTATCCTACACTGTTCATATGAGTAGTGAAGGAGGCGGTTGCCCCCAAGTTTTCTAGAGAAGTAATGTAAGGGGCTTCCTCTGCTCTCTGTGATTGAAGTTATTTCTGGGCGTCAGATTTTTCCAGTTAGTGGAGTTCCTGACTTGCTTGGTACTGCGGTTGATAAGGTTCTCTGCTACAATGACCTGCTACTTATCAGATTATGACCTGTATGATTTCCTAGTGATGCTGGGGTTTTTTTCATTTAAATGCTCACAAAAGTCAGAAGGTTATTTCCTAACAGATTTATGTTTTTCATATAATTATATTAGATGCAAATCTAGAGCTATTGATGGACTGTATTTTGCTTTCTTAATTCTTAAGCTACTAATAGCAAGAGAAAATCCGATGGATGTTTTGGCCTGTGAGTTGTCTGAAAGACACATTGTGAATTAGAAATTGAAAGAAACTTTTGACATTGAAAAATCAAAAGTCTGTGTGTACAATTGATCACAGAAACATGAGAATTTCTTCGAGTTGTCACTCTTTTTTCAACTACAAATAAGCAAGGAATATCCGATTCCATGTATCAGGAACTCCCGGTAAAAACCAATGTATGCAATCTGCATGATGTAGTGGGTCTTCCCTTTGTTCTTTTGTCAGCAATTTGCCTCCAGTCTCAGTGTAGACCGATGCGTGGGCATCAATTTGGTACTTTGATAGCTGTGTTATGTTGATGAAAGTAACAGGAACTTTCATTTTCTTTCCTATGCTTGCCACCACACTCATCATTCGTTTGTCAGAACCACTTCCCCAATATTTCTTCTTCAGTACTGGTTTCGTTTCATTGAAGCACTTGATCCCTTGTGTGTTGTTCCAGTCTTCATTTCTGTTGAAGAAGAAAACATTGTGACTTACAAGTGGTTACAGTTAGCATCAACTGTGGTCATGGGGGGAATATCTAGTGCATAATGTACAGTTTAAAAAATGAATAAAGACCAAGAAAATCCTGTTAAAGAGACCTTGTGTGTGTAGGAGACATGGTAGTGAAGAAGACACGAGTCTTGTTGGGGTTAATGTTGGAGTCGATCCAATTAGCCCATGTCTTCAAACCTATCCTGTAGGCCACTGTTGTGTCCAACTCTTCATACCCTTCATCCCCATTCGCAAATGAACCCCATCTACAATATTCATATAAACATTGCTGGTTCAACTTTGGCAATGCTTACTTATCAAAAACATGATTCTGGAACTTGCATAGTATTTTGATAGAAAGTTATTAAGGGAGCTTACAGTGTTTTGAGCCTAGGACCACTCATTTGTTTTATTCGTCGTGTCAACCTTTTTTTTCAACCTTGGTCGATTCAAATTCCAACAAGAGATTGGAGTAGCAACTCCACGTGTGTGTTTTTTCCCATCTCATTTTTTTTTTCTATACTATTTTTTTCTTCAAATATTCCTAAGAGAGGAAATTATGATCTTGTGTTTTTTTCCCGATGGATGAGGATGAAACTAATATGGTTGATGGCTAGATTTATAAATTAAAGGCTTATTTATAGATCTAGTTTGTGGTGGTTTTGATGGATTTTTAGTGTCTACCTGGGAATGTAGTTGAGATTGTTTTTAAAAATATTTTTCATTCAAAAATTTAACAAAATAATTTTAATTTTATTTTTAAAAAATTATTTTTGATATCATTACATCAAATTATCTAAAAATACTAAACTTTTTTAATTTAAAGTAAAAAACAAAAATAATAATTTTATAATTTTTTTCAAAAATATTTTTAAAATGCATTACTAAACACCTTGTTCAAGGACGGATTAGAAGAGATTTTAGGACTAGAAAATGAGGGCAAGGAGGGCTATTGTTCTTTTTAAAAGCTAAGGTGATAGGGGTTATTGGGAGAGGGGTAGTGGATGGTTGTTTGTTGTGAAATCGTAGGGGTGAAGTGCAAATTGTGACCAAACGATCTTGTTTGACTATATTATAGTTTGGTTCTAACAATATTGTTTGAATTAATTACATCGCTTATTTGAATTGATTTTTGAACATATGACATTTTGAAAAGATTCTGCTGAAAATAAGCTCGATGTGATATGACAACATGATATAGATATAGTATTTTATGTATGATTTTAAAATTTTACAATTCGAGTTTATATTATATTTTTCAATCATATCAAAAATGTATTTTTGACAATCTTATGCGTAGCTACGGTATAGTGCTGAACAAACTTTTTTTTTTTATATCACCAAAAAAATAACAAGCAAATATCACTAATGTATTTTTACAAAAAATAATAATGAATAAAAGCTCAAAACTTGATGTGCAAATTAAATAAAACATATATAGGGTTATGCATGCCAATAAATATAAAAAATAGTAAACACTAACCAAGTATTAAGTTAAGAGGTTGAAAAACAAACGCATATTAAAGGTCTGTTTGAAATTGTTTTTGCTTTTGTGGTTGAGGTTGAAAAAAAATAGTTTAAAAAAAAATATTTTTACTGTGGTTCAAAATAAGCAGTGAAGTGTTTGGTTAAAACTGTGGTTGAGTTTGAGGTTAAAAATTATTCATATGTTAATTAATTTTTGGATAATTTTAATATTAAAAATATATTTTGTATATTAATAAACATATATTATGTAAACATTATTCATATGTTAATTAATTTTTAGATTATTTTAATATTAAAAATATAATTTTATATTAATAAACATATATTATGTAAACATTATTCATATGTTAATTAATTTTTACATTATTTTAATATTAAAAATATAATTTTATATTAATAAACATATATTATGTAAACATTATTCATATGTTAATTAATTTTTAGATTATTTTAATATTAAAAATATAATTTTATATTAATAAACATATATTATGTAAACATTATTCATATGTTAATTAATTTTTAGATTATTTTAATATTAAAAATATATATTTTATATTAATAAACATATATTATGTAAATATTATTCATATGTTAATTAATTTTTAAATTATTTTAATATTAAAAATATATTTTTTATATTAATAAACATATATTATATAAACATTATTTATATTTTAATTAATTGTTAGATTATTTTAATATTATACACACACACACACAAACACCCACAGCCCCCCTCCCCCGAATTGCAGCAAGAAAAGCAGCAAATTGCTGCTTTTCTTGCACCGGCGTTTCAAAACAAATTCAACGTGGGACCCAGCCTTGCACCGGTGTTTTACAAATAACCAAACAAATATTTCTACTATGTTTTTCAAAACTCCGGCGCCATAGCAATACCAAACGGGCACTAAGATATCCGATCCAATGTGACTGGCTCAATTAGGTCAACTTTTTATTAAAATAAAAACATTTTGTTCTTTTTTTCTTATTGTTAAACTAGCCATGTAAAGACAAGTCATTAAAAACATAACTAGATCAAACTAATTTTTTTAGGTTAATATCTTTTTTTTTATTTAACTTGAAACTTAGCTTAGATTAGGCTTCACAGTTGTGAGTTTTTTAGATCAATCTATTAAGGGGGTGTTTGGGAGTGTGGTTGCGGTTGCTTTTCAAAGTGCTTTTTGTTTATAAATACATCAAAATGATATTTTTTTTTATTTTGTACA
Source organism: Salix dunnii (assembly GCA_015731905.1). Taxonomy (NCBI): domain Eukaryota; kingdom Viridiplantae; phylum Streptophyta; class Magnoliopsida; order Malpighiales; family Salicaceae; genus Salix; species Salix dunnii. The sequence continues at coordinate 12,904,855 of CM027674.1, forward strand.
AATTATTTTTGATATCAGCATATCATTTAAAATGTAAAAAAAAAATCAAAATTTGGCCAAACAACGTTTCCGCTGCTTGGCCAAACAACGTTTCCGCTGCTTGGCCAAACAGACACTAAGTCTTATTTAACAACTATGTCTTACCTATTAAAAGACATGGCTTGTGTGGCCTTGTAGTGAGTTTTGTCCTAAAAGACCCGACTTAAAAAAAAATGGTATTCAAAACTCATAAGTTGTCTAAATCATTGACTTATAATTGATGTAAAATATTAGTATCATTATAGTATTGAGAGGCTTAAAATTCATCAGCACTTAACTCATATTCTCACATACAGTAGACAGAGTTAACGATGACATTAACCCAAATGGTTACATGACTAATAATAAAGCTATTGTTTCACTTTTTCAGATGGGGACGGTAATGGGTACCTATAGATTAAGCTTTTTTTATATCCACACCCTATCAATGATTTATTGGGTAACAAATTTAGATATTTATTAACTATATATCTGGTTTTAGGTATCCATATAGGTATATCTATTATCTAACTATAATTTATTATTCAGTAAAAAAATGTAATATATATATATATATATATATATATATATATATATATATATATATATATATATATTAACAAAAAAAATTGAAGTTTGTAAGAAATTAGCTTAGAATTGAAGTTTTGTTTTTTTTTTCTTTTAGAAATAATTTCAATGTTTGGATGGATATATTATGTTGATGACTACCTAAAACCTGAAATACCGGGTTTCAATAAATTGCAAGGTTAAAATAACTATTTTTGTCAAAAGAAAGGAAGTTTGTAACCTTAAAAGCTTAACCGATATTGTATAATCTAAAAAAATATATTGTAATTACTGAGTTACTATTGATAAACATTAAGAAGAATAACAAGAAAAACTTCAAAAAAATAAGCATTAGAAGTGGATTTATGGACCAGTCATTTGGTATTTCTTGAAGTTCTTTCTAATTAAAGTTTCTCAATGCTTATCATTTTGTTTTTCTAATTAGATGTGTTTTCTACTCTTTATCATTTAGATTTTGAATTTAATAGCATTCATAATAAAAATAAAAATAAAAATAAAAATAAAAATAAAAATAAAAACATTTTTTTTCTACTAATACATTTCAACAAATAACTAAATAAGTAGTTCACTCTACATTCCAGGTCATGGTAAAAAAAATCGGCACAAAGAAAAGATATTTAAGAGATGATAATCCAAGACAATTCAGGTTAAATTAACAAAAACATGACCCGGGATATGAGACCGGAACAACCTGCAAAAAGATAAGTTAAAAAAATTATTAAGTTCAAGACCTAATAACCTAATCTTAAAGATAAAAACAAAAAAATAATTCAAAAAATATAGCATTAAAGAAAACAAATTCAATAAAACCCGGATTAACTTGATGAACCCACTACCTGTTAAATGAGATTGAGATAAAAAAAAATTCAAAAGAAAAACTTAGTAAAAAAGACCAAAGTAAATGTAAGAAAAAAAATGAGCTAACCCGAGTTAACATCAACCAAACAAAATAGGAAAAAAAGAATGCAAAATAACAAAGCTCAAGGAAAAATAATTTAATGCAAAATTAATTTTTTTTTAAATAAATAATAAAGAAATCTAGGAAATTGTTTTTTGAATCACTAAGGGTTAACTCGACTAATTTGTCACTCTCCTTATGAGATTGGGATGTAAAAAATTTAGATTCAAAAGATAGACCTAACAAAAAAGATTTAAGTTAAATAAAAACATTGAGAAAGAAAATGTAAGTTGTCCCTCGCAAAAAAGTCATTTTAATATTATAAAGAAATATCTTGGCCAATTTGCTCCAAATCAATTTTGCAATAACTAATATATCATCCAAAAAAGATAATTCTACCTTCAATAGCAAGCTTCATCATTTTTTTGTCAATGATAAAATTATAATTTTACTATTGTCTATGGATATTGTATTTTACAATTGCTTTATAGTTTTGTTTTTAAAAAATAAAATTAGCATTAAACAATTAAACATTATCATTAATATTAATAATTAAACAATTCACTACCTCATAAAACACTATTTATTTCAATAATATTTTTATTTTTGCCTGTATATTTTTTTTTATTTTTCTACAACTATATATTTTTTTTAATTTTATCATTTAATATCTAATTTATCATAAATAAATTTCATAATTTATTATGATTTATTGAATATTTAGTTTCATAATATACTGTGATGTATTTTTTTATATATAATTAGTTCAATCCCATGATCCATATAGCAAGTTTTGTGAACTAATCCAATTAAATATTAGACTTCATATTTTCTACAATATTATCTAGATATCATGTCACATAACTCAGATCACAAGTTTAATAAATTAACATAAATAACCTTTTGTTTTAATTTTAACATTTAACATTGGATAGAATAAAAAATACAACGAAAGTATTGTATACATAATCATTCCACAGTCCCCAGATACACCCACATAAGTGTAATTACAAAGATCACCCAGCCATCAAACCTGTTAGGATCAAAATTCTTAGTAGTAATCCAAGTTTACCCAGAAAAACAATTACGAGTTAGTTATCACAAGGATGCGTATCACCGTTATCCTAGTGCTATGTCATCAGCAGTGTCACGCATGAAATGAAGAAAGAACGAGTCTTGAAAGTTGAAACAGCAACATACAGTCACGCATCTGTTAGCTTTTAATCCACTTCCGCACTACTGCTGGTTCTTTAATGACTGCACAGAATGTAACACACACAATCATGCACAGAATATAACATACACCATCGGAAGCACGCCGTAGAAGAAAACATCTTTTCTGAAATTAAATTACTTGTATAGCTAGCATATCACCTCAAAATTCTTGGACAGGTCTTTCACCTGCTCGGCAAGTTCTTGCTTTTTCTTTGCCGCTGCATAAAAAACATAGTGCAAGTTAGATATCATCAGATTAATCGCCAGTAGTGACTGAAATTGCAGTTCCAGATCACAAAATGCAACAGAAACGTACCCATGTTTGAAATATCATCAATCCTCCTTGATGACCTCACTGCAAACCTCTGGAATGCAGGACTGAAAGCATAAAAATACAAAATTTAAAAGGGTCGATAATGTGAAGGTTAAAACCTCTACTGTTCAAAATCGAAGGTTGACAATGAGAATGCTGGGATCATAAAGCGATAACTGACTTTTTCAAGCAAGCAGGCACTGAAAGATATGAACTGGTAGTCGAGCCGCTATCACCTAGGCAAACCAACTAAATCCTATCATCGTTATTCATAAAGAAGCCATGTTCATAAATTGCAGATATATCAATAAGGCAAACTCATTTTTGTTTCGTCAACTCCACCAAATCATGATAATAAAACAGAGCTATAATAATAGAACAACATAGTCCCATAGCTTCATTCTTACAGACAAGTCAACTTTTTTTTATTTCATCGAGGAAGAAAAGGAGTTTTGAATAAAATAAATAAATGAATACTCAACTGCGAAATTTCTCAAACCTCAAAATTTGCACTGCAGGAACAATAAATTAAGAAGTTTTGAGGATGTTTCGCTCCAGGAGCAAACTGTTTAGGAATGGGAAGCAATCCCAACAGGCTATCTGAGAAGCTTTAACTGATGAGTTTCACAAGTCATTACAGCTCGACACACAATCATCGACTCATAGCGTGAAAACCAGAAACTCATTAAAACAGACAATTGCCCATAAAGAGAAAAAAACAGAACACAAGACCAGGGAATGAAGAGCACACATCAAATTAGAGTTATCTCAAACATTCGAGTCAGAAATATAATGGAAAAAACAACATTTCCCATTGCAATAAAATATATTCACATTTTAGTTGTATCCAGTTACTGAATGACTCAGCCTAACCCAGTAAGGCTAAATCACTTAATAGTTAGATAGCTAAAATGCTCCTGCAGACATTTTTACAACACTACAATTTTAAAAGCTTTACTTCCAAAACTAATTTAATTCGAAAGGAAAACCTAGCAGGATGCACTAATTGCAACAACCCTCCAAAGTTGTTCCAACCAAAACACACATCTAAATGATTCAAAGCACTCATATCAACGAGCAAACAAAAAAAAAACACAGAAATCAAATTTTCTCCAACTTCAATAGCCGAAGCGCACAACAAATTGCACGGCCAACAAAATTATAAATGAAGATAAGAGCCAATTTTGCTTCAACTGAACGAACCATCGAGGAACCCATCCAACCTCAATGGTCAGAGAAAGAAGCTTATCTGAAAAAAAGTTATTCAAGAATTGAAATGTACACCAACAACAGCAGAACACATCACTAGAGCAACAAAATCAAGGGCAAAATATTGGCTACAACAAAAAAAAATTGTCCCAGGAATCAAAAGATCAATAAATTTAAAGCAAAAGTAAATAAAATCAAACTACACATGAAGCCATCATTGACATTGATGACTATTAAAGCTAAGAGAAGAAGGTATTTCCTTCAGATTAATGAAGGGGTTGGCAATCCTTGACTCACTAAGAGCATTACACGTAGATTCAATCAAGCCAAGTCGAGCTATTAAATTCTTCTTCAATTCTTCCATCGATTCTCTGTATGCTTCAAGCTCATCCTGTTCCATGTTATCAATGGGCAGATCCCACCAAAATCCACCCCCATTCATATTGTTCATGCTCCCGATCATCTTCGCAACAGTTTGCTCCTCTTCCAATCGCTTCAGGGATTCTGCATATTCTTGTTTATTAGCTAACTGGTTCTCTACATTGTTCTTGATGAGCGACGGGAAATTGCTAGGGAGCCGTTCTGATTCAGCAAGATAGCGATCAAGAACCTGATCGACGTCTGGTTGGCCGCAGGAGAATAACTTCCGATGCTCGGAGAAGATGATGACTGCTGTTTCAGCCCCACACAAGGTAGAAAGTTCTGTTGCTTTCTTGAACAGCCCGTTTTTGCGTTTTGAAAACGTGACATAGCGATTGCTTTCTTTCTCTACTCTCTTTATCTCGATCTTTTGACGGCCTTTGCTGGTCCTGCGTGTCTCCTGCTGCTGCTGCTGGTTCGCTGCGTCCATGGTGGTGTTAGAGATTGAAAAAGCTTGAAAGGGAGAATAGGGTTTAGGGTTTTGAGATGTTGCATTGTGTATTTATTGAAATCCTTTCAGAGATCCTTGCACTGTTATTTTGGAAAGTTGTTAACTGCTTGAATAGGAAAGGAGAATTTATTAGCATTCCTATTGCATAAATTATTTTTTTATATAAAAAAGGAGCCCTTTAAAATTAAAAGAAGAGGAAATCGTGAATAAACCCTAAACTTATCAAATTCAGGTATCCGCAAATTCTACTAAAAAATTAAGCACGTAAAAGAAAATTGAAATGATTTGCGATTAGGAAAATAGTGAAAAGATTTATTTTACCTGTGAGAGAGGCGATCGGAAAGCTATGCTTCTGGAATGTGCCTGAATGGCAGCGTGGAAGCTTCATCTCTATTTATAGGTAGGCGACTCTTTAGGGTTGGGCGGTTTTAGACTACAGAGAGGCCCATGGTCTTGGAACAAGGCCCATAGCATCGGGCCAGTTCCCAGAATGATTGCTTCGGTTTACACATTCCTCTCGAGTAGTATTCACCATGTTTGTTAAATTGGGCTTACGTTAAGGGTAAGAAACATTAATCCGATTAAATTAGATTAATTTTAAGATTTTTTAAATAAAAAAGCAAAACAATATTATTTTAATAAATGTAACCGAATATTTTAATGATTTATATTATTCTTTAGATAGATTCCTTATCGGATATGAATAAAAATGGTTTTGTATCGGTTTGATACATTTGTAAGAAAATATTCAATTATTTTGGATATTAGCAAATTATTTTTTAAGGAATGTGATGCCATTTAAAAATTTTATTAGTGAAGATATTTACTTTTCATATGAGGGAAATATACGTGAATACTGATTTATTTATTTTAATCAATGTGTTTAGGAATATGATGTCATTTATAAATTTTATTAGGTAAGGTGACTGTTTAGAACTGTATTTCAAAAACACTTTTGAAAAAAAAAGATTTTTTATTTTTTATTTTATTTTAAATTAATTTTTTAGTGTTTTTAGATCATTTTGATGTGCTAATATCAAAATAATTTTTAAATAAATAAAAAAATATTATTTTAATATATTTCTTAATGAAAAACATTTTACAAATCAACTCAACTACACTTCCGAATAGGTGAAAGATTGGCTGTTATACACACGAGGAATTTAAAAAGCGTGGGTATATTGTAGGAAGGAGCTCTGCATAAAAATATTTTTTTTTTGCTGTTTTTGTGTCTTAATTTTTTTTTAAAAAATAAATTAAATTTTATTATTTTAAATTAATACTTTTTAGTATTTTTGATTGTTTTGATATGTTGATGTTAATTTCTTTTTTTAAAAAAAAACATGAGCATTAATAAACTTTTGTTTTTGTATTTTAAATATATTAGATTGGCTTGATTCACCTGAATTCGGATCTAGGGAAGAAAATTCACCAAGAATATTGGGGGCAAATTGCTGGAAGGAACAACATTATACCATGCATTGTTGGTGCTTGCCAGGAGCTCTTGATGCAAGGAATCAAATTTTCCTTGCACATAAAACTGAAGCTGAAAGAAAAGACAGAAACTCATGTTTCTGTGATCCATTGTACATAAAAACACTTTGTTCAAAATTAGCATCATGTCCAAATTCTCTGGCTTTTAATTACACACACCAAATTAATTAAATAAAAATAAGCAACACAAAAAATAAAATATAAAGCAAGGCTATGCAATATTATTTAAAATAAATAGAAAAACTTATTGCTAATTCTATCAAGAAAAATTCATCAAAAATAGACGTAGCAACCCATTGTCCAATCGCATGCATCGCCTAAAAATATAGGCTACAAAAAAAGTAAAAATGTCCCAGGAATCAAAAGATAAATAAATTTAAAGCAAAAGTAAATAAAATCAAACTACTCATGAAGGCATCGTTGACATTGATGACTATTATAACAAACACTAAAATAGATGAGACATTCCCTGTAGCATGTGAGTGTAAACACTTTGGATTGAATATTTGCTCTTTGTGCTTCGCGCACGTACGTGAGCTTCTTTTTTTTTCTTTGATGCACAGTGAATTAACATTTTTGTCCCTCGAAAAGGACAAAAAAAGGTTGCACGTCGGAGGGGTGCGGAGGTAATTGCGCGTATACGGACCAGTCCGGTCCGATCCGGTTCGCCGTAACTTTTGTTTTTTTAATATTTTTTGAAAATGACTAAATATGGATATAGCCTCTAATAAGATAAAATTGATAAATTAGTCACAGAGGTAGCCCGGTAATTGACCATCATTTTTATTATTTTTTTCGGAATGTTGTCGGCGCGTGTGGGACACGCGACCGACAGTATTCCGACTCACACCCTGTTAAGGTGGCTTGTGAGGGCTTCTAGAGTCTCCGAAAATGGGCTATCGACATCTTTGTCGATGCGCCTCCGCGTGGTCTTCCTCCAAGTGTGGTGCGTTTCATCACGCGATGTCCGTGTATGCGGCGGTGGCCGGTTAAAGCCGTTTGTTCCATTTCTCTCTCTCTCCTGCACGCAAAAGTACAGGAGAGGCCCCCAGTTTTGTTGAATTTTCACTTCGGTCCCTGGACTTTGAATTTTATGTATGGTCCTGATTTATGTTATATAAGTTTTGATTTAGTTCAATTGAGTCCTTCGATTGAAATTAATTAAATGTTAATGTTTCACTTTGGTCCTTCTTCTTTTAATTTCCGGATTGAGTTTAAATACCTTAATGTATTCGGTACGGAAGTTGTGATTTTTTCAATTTTGTCCTTTGATTAAAATTGATAATATATTTGATTTTTATTTCGGCCCTTATACTTTTAATTTTTGATTTTAATCCCTATATTTTTTTATATTTCTCGAATAGTCTCTATTTTTGTCAATGTATATATAAATGTGTCCTTAGCTTTGGTTTTTAATTTTATTTTGTGTTTATAATCATTTGAAAATTGATATTTCTGTCTTTTTTCTACCTTTGCTCTTGAATATTTTTCACCTAATAATTTTTATTTTATTTTTTTGTTTAATCTTTTGTTAAAGTTTTTAGGATTTTTTTAGTCTTTCATTTATTTTTGTTTCTTTCATTATAATAATAATAATAATAATAATAATTTAATTATTTTTCTTACTTACTCTTATGTTAATGTTTTTTAGTTAATAATAATAATGATAATAATAATTTAATTGTTTTTCTTGCTCACTTTTTTGTTAATGTTTTTTAGTTTTTTCTTCTCGGGATTATTTGATAATTTTTATTTTGTTGACAGTAATAGCAATGATAATTTTTATTTTTATTATAGTTTTTTTGTTTGGTCTGTTGTTAAAGATTTTAAGATTTTTTTAGTCTTTCATTTAGTTTTGTTTCTTTCATTATTAACACAATAATAATAATAATAAATAATAATAATAATTTAATTGTTTTTCTTGCTTCCTCTTATGTTAATGTTTTTTAGTTAATAATAATAATAATTTAATTATTTTTCTTACTTACTCTTTTGTTAATGTTTTTGTGTGTTTTTTTTCAGGATAATTTGATAATTTTTATTGTTTTGATAGTAATAGTAATGATAATTTTATATTTTAAGACTTCGATGTTTCTATTGTTATAATAGGGTGTGTTGATATATTTTATTATATTAAATTTTGCATATATAAATATTATATTTTAATTTTGGACCAACAAATCCTATTAATTTCTTTAATTTCAACAATCATAAAAATTTTTTGCTCAACCCGCAACATAGTACAATCATTTTTTTTTCATTTTCAAGGCAAATGATTTTTTTTTCAGGTAATAATTTTTATTTTTGTTTTATCATTTATTTTATTTTTTTATTTGCTCTTTTGTTAATTTTTTAGACTTCTTTTAGTCTTTGATTTAATTTTGTTTTTTTTTTGTTATTAACGCAATAATAATATTAATATTAAGAATAATAATAATAATTTTAGTTTTTGTTCTTGCTTTTTTGTTAATTTTTTTGTGTTTTTTTCTCAGGGTAGTTTAATAATTTTTATTTATTTGATAATAATTGTGATGATAATTTTAGAAGTTTAGACTTTGATGTTACTGTTGTTAAGATAGGGTATTTTGATCTGTTTTATTATATCAAAATTTACATGTAAAAATATTATATTTTAATCTAAACAGTTGTAAAAATTGTTTGCTCCGCCCGCAACGAAGTGCGTGCAATCAAACTAGTTAAAGCTAAAAGAAGAAGGTATTTCCTTCATATTAATGAAGGGGTTGGCAATCCTTAACTCACTAAAAGCATTACACGTAGATTCAATCAAGCCAAGTCGAGCTATTAAATTCTTCTTCAATTCTTCCATCAATTCTTTGTATGCTTCAAGCTCATCCTGTTCCATGTTATCAATAGGGAGATCCCACCAAAAGCCACCCCCATTCATATTGTTCATGCTCTCGATCATCTTCGCAACAGTTTGCTCCTCTTCCAATCGTTTCAGAGATTCTGCATGTTCTTCTTTTTAGCTAACTGGTTCTCTATATTGTTTTTGATGAGCGACGGGAAATTGTTAGGGACCCATTCTGTTTCAGCAAGATAGCGATCAAGAACCTGATCGATGTCTGGTTGGTCGCAGGAGAATAGCTTCCGATGCTCGGAGAAGATGATGACTGATGTTTCACCCCCACACAAGATAGAAAGTTCTGTTGCTTTCTTGAACATCTTGTTTTTGCATTTTGAAAACATGACATAACGATTGCTTTCTTTCTCTACTCTCTTTATCTCGATATTTTGATGGCCTTTGCTGGTCCTGCATGTCTCTTGTTGTTACTGCTTCTGGTTCGAATTCACTGCGTTCATGGTGGTGTTAGATATTGAAAAGGCTTGAGAGGGAGAATAAGGTTTAGGGTTCTGAGATCCTTGCACTATTATTTTGGAAAGTTCTTAGTTGCCTGAATAGGAAATTAAACCGTTTGTTAAAGATTAAAATGAAAGGAGATTCTCTTTCTTGCATGATTTAGGAATTATTTTCATAATATCTTGTGTATACTGTCCTTTCCCTCCCACTATGCACACCATTCCAAACGTAACCTTAATTATCTTTTAATTAGCCTTAGAGACATAAAAGTTTATTCTAAAAACCTTTTTTTTATCTGGATATTTGTTCTAGAGAAGTAACGGGCTTCCTCTGCTCTTAGTGATTGAAGTCATTTCTGAGTGTCAGATTTTTCCGATTAACGGAGTTCCTGACTTGCTTGGCACTGTTGTTGATAAGGTTCTCTGCTACAATGACCTCCTACTTCTCATATTATGACCTGTATGACTTACTAGTGATGCTGGGGTTTTTTCTCATTTAGATGCTCACTATTAAGCAATCAACACAATCAAAGACAAATCAAGAATTGACTGTCACAGAAATGGAAACAAGAAGGCAACAAGACCTGGTGTTAATACAGGGGATTCGTGTGCAAATCAGCTCAAAAATATTAGAGATATTAGCTGTTAATGCACCGTTAATGAAGAAGATTATTTTGCCTAGAATAGTTCAATTTACCTTGTATAGCAATTCAATTTACCAAGGAAAGCTGTCAAGTTTATCCCCTCTGTAACGGTCAAGTTTTCTATTCCTTGTAATATGTCTATAAATTCTAGAAACACACACTGGCTATGTACACTTGACAAGCTTTTTATGTATTTATTCCTTCATGGTATCAGAGCGATTATAAGGTCATGCTAGATCCATCTACTATGTCTTCCGCTGCTACCTATATTCCCCTAAACAACCTACTCCGGTTCGTATCTATGAGGCTTGAAGGGTGTTCTTCTTGTTTGAATTGGTCTTCCCAAGTTGAGGATGCTTTAAGCATTCATGATCTTCTATGCTTTGTGGATGGCATAAAATTGTGTCCAGAAGAATTTACATCTGGCACTGAAGGTGGAACTCGTGAAATCAATAATACTTTCACCTTGTGGGATCTCAAAAACCAGTTTGTACTGGTTTGGATGAAATCAACTATATCTGAAAAGGTTTTGTCCATGATCTATGGTATGAAAACTACCAGACAAGCGTGGGTTGCTCTAGAACAATGTTTTGCCTCTCCTTCCATCTCCAACGTCAATTAGTTGAAATGACAACTACAGGGCTTACAGCAAGGAGGATTGAATTGTTCAGATTTTATTGAACATGCAAAAGGACTCGCTAATCAATTAGCAGTAGTAGGGAAACCTGTGGATGAAACAAACCTTATCTCTCTCATCCTGGGAGGACTTAACACAGCTTACGATCCATTTGTGTCGAATTGTTACTTTGCTCAATGAAAGAAATCGTTATCATTGTTTGATTTCCAATTTGAATTGTTTGCATTTGAAGCCCTCCTTGAAAGCCAACAACGAAGCATGCAAACTGAGCACAATAGTTTTGCAATGATAGCTCATAAACTAGGAGGAGGTGGAAGAACTCAGAAGAAAATTAATAGAAATTAGCAGTAACAACGACTTGTTGCAGCTCTTCCAACTCAGAAATTCAATTCAGGTAGTAACAATGGAAATGTATTTACTTCTAACAGCAGGTATGTACCTGCCAATTTACAGTAACAACATTTTTCTTCATCTCCACCATCTCAAAGATATAATCTAGTCAATCGGAATGGCAATACTGGCACATCCAGTAATGAGCATGCTGTCACCAATACTGGACGTATTCTTGCATGGGTGAATGAGTCAACTTTTGATCCTTATGTTTGCCAAATCTATGGCAAAAAGAACCATATGGCACTTGATTGTTTCCATAGGTATGATTATAATTATCAAGGGAGACATCCATCTCAACAGCTAGCAGTCATGGTTGCTCAATCAAACTCCATTCATGATGATATCACCTGGTATGTTGTGGTGCAAATCAACATGTCACGGCTGACATTGGTAATATTCACTTGGTTGAACCATATACAGGAGATGACAAAGTAGCTGTGGGTAATGGTATTGGTCTACAAATTAAGCATACCGGTGCACTTGCGTTGCATACATCTGACTCTACTAAATTAAAATTGAAACATGTTCTTCATTGTTCAAAAGCAGCAGTAAATTTGTTATCTATTAATTTTTTTTATATAGATAATAGCTTCTATTTTGTACTCACTGGATCTAATTTTTTTTTGTAAAGGATAACCTCTCGCGATGACATTGCTGACAGGCAAGAGTGAAGGTGGACTATGCCCTATTCAAATTGATCGGCAAAACATCAAAAGTTTTCATAAAAAAGTAGTTTTCGCAGGAGTTCATACAACTCCAGCTATTTGGCATGCTAGACTTGGTCACCCTTCCTCTTGTATTACAAATCACATTATCAAGTCCTTTAATTTGCCTATATCTGGTTCCTTCAATTTAAATTCTGTGTGTTAGTTTTGTTTAATGGGAAATGCCAAACAACTACCGTTTGGTGATTCTATGCGTATTGTGTTGTCACCTTTATGTCTTATTCACTCAGATGTGTGGGCCTTGCTTATCGTATCAAATTAGGGTCATAGATACTACGTTCTCTTCATCGATGACTACTCTCGTTTTACATGGGTTTACCCTATTCGGAATAAATCTGATGTTTTTCTTGCTTTATAAACTTTAAATCTTTGGTTGAAAATCATTTCTTTACAACTATTAAGCAGTTTCAATGTAATAATGGTGGAGAATATCTTTCTCAACAATTCCAGAATTTTTTACGTAAAAATGGGATTCATCAACATCTTTCTTGTCCTTATACCTCTCAGCAAAATGGATTAGTCGAGAGAAAACATAGGCACATCATGGAAGTTGGATTCTCATTATTGGCTCAATCTCATTTTCCTATCAAGTTCTGGGTTGAAGCTTTCATGATTGCCATTTATCTTATCAATCGAACTCCATCTCTGGCTTTAGACTACAAGTCTCCATACTTTAAATTGTTTTCTCAGACACCAGATTATGCCTTTTTATGCTTTTTTGGTTGTGCTTGATATCCTCTTTTAAGACCATATGCAAAACATAAACTGGATTTTCATAGCAAATAGTGTCTTTTTCTTGGATATTCATCCCAACATCATGGATATTGATGTCTAGATTCAGTGTCTAAAAGAATTTATATCTCTCGTAATGTTGCATTTGATGAGTTGAATTTTCCAGTAAGGGAATGGTCCACCTCCACACCTTTTGTTGTCACGAGTGTTTCCAAGACATGTATGTCGTTTGATTTGCCTTCCTTTTGCTCACAATCCACGTGTGATAATGTCTTCATTGCCTCAGGGGATAATTCCACAGAATTAGTCATCATCTCCTCCAATCCCACTCAAGCACCTCAATCTTCTCAAAATCATTCCAGTCCACCGCAACCACATCATATTCCACCAGTTACTCCATCCTCACCCATATCCACAGAAATTCCTGCTTCATGTTCCAGTCCACTGCAGCCACCTCATATTCCACCAGTTAATCCATCCTCATTCACCTCAACTGAAATTCTTGACTTACCTCCTCCAATACATCATATGGTGACATGCTCACGGACTGGTACTCTTCGATCAAAAGAGTTTCTTGATTTCAAACTCTTCTATGCTTCCAAACATCCATTGCATGCATTTACTGGTATGCTTAATTGTGTAGAACCAACCACTCTCTCTCAAGTTGTTTTGTCATAGGATTGACAGCAAGCCATGCAGCTGGAATTTAATGCCCTTATACTTAACAGCACATGGGAACCGGTAGCATGACAGCCCAGTCAACATGTTATTCGTACTAAATGAGTGTATAAAAATCAAACACAAAGTGAATGGAAGTGTAGATCATTACAAGGCTAGATTGGTGGCTCTAGGATGTCAACAAGTGAGTGGCATTGATTTTACCGAGATTTTCAACCTTGTGATCAAACCTGCAATGGTGAGGGTTGTGTTAGCACTTTCTGTTTATTTTAATTGGCAGGTGCTGCAATTTGATGTATCCAATGCCTTTCTTCATGGCACACTTGAAGAAGAAGTATTTATTGAGCAACCTCATGGGTTCATTGATCTAGTATATCCTAAGCATGTGTGTCATCTCAAGAAGGTTCTCTATGGCCTTAAACAGGCACCTCGAGCTTTGTTTCTGCGACTCTCCACTTCTTTGCTTGATCTTGGATTTGTGGGTTCCTTGGTGGACACTTCGTTATTTACTTATCACCATGGTGAAATTCATGTCTTTGTTCTCATCTATGTAGATGATCTCCTCATAATTGGGTCATGTCAACAATTTCTTGCATATCTTATTGCCCAACTCAAACAGGAATTTGCCTTAAAGGCGCTTGGTTCTCTTGGTTACTTTTTGGGAATCGAAGCATCTCGTGATGCTCATGGGTTGCATCTTCGACAAAGTAAGTACATCTTGGATGTCCTTCATCGAGCACGGATGATAGGTGCTAAGCCTTATTCTGCACCGTGTATTTTTAGCAAACAAGTGACTGCAGAAAATGATGAACCAATTCAAGATGTTACAGAATATAGACAAATTGTTGGGGCTCTTCAATATTGTACTCTCATCTGACCAGAAATTGTCCACTCTGTGAATCAACTCTGTTAACATCTTCACTCACCAATTGCTGCCCATTGGAAGTCTGGAAAAAGAATTTTACAATATCTTAAAGGGATAATAGATCATGGGTTATACTTCACCAAAGGATCTCTCAATCTTCACGCCTATTGCGATTTTGGCTAGGAGGGGATCCTGTTGATTGAAGGTCTACTATAGGGTATGGGGTCTTTCTATGTTCATGCTTAATTCGTGGTGTGCAAAGAAGCAGTAGGTGGTTTCTCGGTCTAGCACAAAGGCAGAATACCGTGTCTTGGCTATGGTTGTTGCTGAGTTGTATTGGATTTGAATGCTACTGAAAGATCTTCGTATACCTCTCCTGTCACCTCCCATAGTTTGGTGCGATAATCAAAGTGCAATTGCACTTGCAGCCAATCCAGTCTACCATGCTCGCACCAAACACATTGAAATTGATTTCAATTTTATTCGTGAGAAGATAACGAATAAAGATGTTCAACTTCACCACATATCTACCTTCAATTGCAGATATCTTTACAAAAGGCCTGACATCCTCTCGTTTTCAGTTCCTCGGAGACAAACTCATGGTTCGTGATCTCCCCATTCGTTTGTGGGGGGGTGTTAAACAATCAACACCATCAAAGCCAAATCAAGAATTGGTTGTCACAGAAATGGAAACAAGTGCTGATATTACTGTCATAGAAAAGACAACAAGACCTAGTGTTGATACAGGGGATTCGTGTGCAAATCAGCTCAAAGATATTGGAGATATTAGCTGTTAATGCACCGTTAATGCAAAAGATTATTTTGCCTAGAATAGTTCAATTTACCTTGTATAGCAATTCAATTTACCAAAGAAAGCTGTCAAGTTTATCCTCTCTGTAACAGTCAAGTTTCTATTCCTTGTAATATATCTATAAATTCCAGAAACACACACTGGCTATGTACACTTGACAAGCCTTTTCTGTACTTATTCTTTCCTCATAAAATTTAGAAGGTTATTTCCTGACAGATTTATGTTTTTCATATGATTATATTAAATGCAGATCTAGAACTATTGACTGACTGTATTTTGCTTTCTTAATATAGCAAGAGAAAATACGATGGATGTTTTGGCCTGTGAAAGACACATTGTGAATTAAAATTTGAAAGAAATTTTCGACATTGGAAAATCAAAAGTCCATGTGTACAATTGATCACAGAAAGATGAGAATTTCTTCGAGCTGTCACTCTTTTTTCAACTACAGATAAGCAAGGAATATCTGATTCCATGTATCAGGAACTCCCGGTAAGCACCAATGTATGCAGTCTGCATGCTGAAATGGGTCTGCTCTTTGTTCTTTTGTTAGCAATTTGCCTCCAGTCTTAGTGTAAACCGACGAGTGAGAATCGATTCGGTACTCTGATAGCTGTGTTATGTTGATGAAAGTAACAGGAACTTTCATTTTCTTTCCTATGCTTGCCACCACGCTCATCATTCGTTTGTAAGATCCAGTTGCCTAGTATTTCTTCTTCAGTATCGACTTCGTTTCATTGAAGCACTTGGTCCCTTGTGTGCTGTTCCAGTCTTCACCCCTGTCGATTAAGAAAACATTATGATTACAAGAGGAGGATATCTAGTGCACAATGCGTAGTTTAAAAATTGAATAAAGCCCAAGAAAATCCTGGTAGAGAGAATTTGCTAGAGAATAATATAAATTATATTTTGGAACCTCATATAATAGCTTAAATTTTGAGGTAAAATGGTTCTCTGACATGATATCAGAGTCTTGTAACCCAGCGGTCACGAGTTCGAATCTTACCACCCCATTCTATTTGATAAAAATCAAGCCCAAAGAATTTTCACTTGAAAGGAGGGTGTTAGAGAATAATATAAATCATATTCTGCAATCTTGTCTAACAATTTAAACTCGTAGGTGAGATGATTCTTTGACAGACCTTGTATGTGTAGGAGACATTGTAGTAAAGAAGACACGAGTCTTGTTGGGGTTAATGTTGGAGTCGATCCAGTTAGCCCATGTCTTCAGACCTATCCTGTACGCCACTGTTATGTCCAGCTCTTCATACCCTTCTTCCCCATTTGCAAATGAACCCCATCTACAATATTCATATAAACATTGCTGGTTCAAATTTGGCAATTCTTACTTGTCAAAAACATGATTCTGGAACTTGCATGGTATTTTGATAGAAATTATTCAGGGAGCTTACAGTGTTTTGAGCCTAAGACCACTCATCCACCAGACATAGGTGTTGAACACAAGAAAGTCCACGCCTCCCCAGTTTTTGGCATGCTTGTCAATGGAATCCACTTTCAGTATCCTCTTCTTTGGATCTGCTGTCGCGACGATGATTTTTTACGCGCTTCGCGCCCCGCTAAACGGCACGCGGTGAAAATGGGATGTTTGTTTTATAGCCGTAAAATTCACGACTATAATTATGAGGGAGTCGCCACCTAGTATTAAGGTTACTAGGAACCTATTGGTCTGCGTGAGTCTGGATAAGGGGACTTGTTGTGCAACTAAGTTAAATTTTTTACACTGCATAAAAAAATATTTATTTTTTTATCTGCGGGTGTACTTTACGATGTAATTTTACACCGCTGGTAGGAAATCGTTTTTTTTATCTACAGATGTAATTTACAATTTAAATTTACACCGTAGTAACAATTTTTTTATCCATGGATGTATTTTACAATATAAATTTACACCCTGATAGATAAAACAAAAATGGGTTTTATTATTTTTGATATTTTGGCCAAATCTCAATGGATAATCATAAACCGGTTACGATATCCAATTTTGTTTTAAACATGAGAAAGATGCAATATATTTTTTTTTTTACAAAAAAAATATGCTTGAAAAATCTTGGAATTCGGCCGTATGCACGAAAACAACACATTTTTGATAGGTGGCAAAGGCCGGGCCTGTCGCAGCTTTGGGGAGGCCAAGTTTCGTTTTGGTCCCTCAATTTATGATTGTTCTAATTGCAACCTCAATTGGGTTTAAATTTATAATTTTGTGCAATTATGCCCCTGTACGAATTTCAACATTACCCTTGGCTTTGCGCGCCTTTTTCAGCTTGGAAAAATTCAATTGGGTCCCAAAAATTCTGATTTTCTCAATTAGGCCCAAATTAAATTCAAGAATTCAATTTTTCATCAATTAAGCCCTTAATAAAATTAATTTGATCAATTTAAAACATAATTAAGTCCTTGCACTTAATTAAATCTTCAATTGGACCTCAAATTAATTCCTAAACATAATAATATTTTGAATTAGCCCATGATTAAATCAAATTGGCTTATAAAAAATATAATTATGATTTTTGACTTAATTTTTACCTTGAATTTATATTTTCTCTCATTTTTGTGCATAAAAGAGATTCGATTCGCCTCATAAAATTTCCAAAATTTCCACCGTAATTTTTCTACCGATGCCAAACCCCTTTTATTTTATTTTTGTTATTTTTTGGTATATTTTGGGGAATCACCCAAAAATTGGGTGATGACATCTGCTATGATATGGTGATCGGTATTGGATTCAATAAGAAACGGGGCCCAATAGAAGTCAATGGTAGCATCATATTCCTGAAGCATTGATTAGAATCATTAGCTGAATTCGTAGAGATTACATGGTGCCTGAACACATTGAGTTCATAACCTGGGATCGTTTTAGATAGACCTTGTTGTTCCTGGAAAGAAATCTAAAAATGTCCTCTAATTTTTAGTACCTTGGCTCTGAAGACTGAATGAGGTTGGCCCTGTTTCAAAGATTTCTTGTCTTCAGGTATAATCCATTCCACCAGACAAATAAATGATTGCCACTGGCCCCTCTGAAGCGAATCACCTACAAACAGCAACCTCTTACCTCTAAGCTTTTTAAGAGCAAGCTCTGGATTAAACCTGCAAGTTCAGCCATTAACATGTTAGAGAACTAAACTGCATATCATCCTTTAATATGCTTACAGCTTCAGAAATTCCAGCAAGATAGTTAAACTTGTTTACCTCGGCAAGGTACAGTCATCAAGCTGCCACTCCCACCGACTGTAATCAGAATCCCTTCATCCATTCTTGACACAAGAAGCTTGTCTATCCTTCTGATTTTTTGTCTTCTTATGCATAGTAAAATAACCATAATACTCACATATAAGATAAATATACATACTTATCATTAGGGGCATAAAGGTTATTGTAATTTTTTTTTAAATGACTATCAACAAAAATACTCTCACATAAGAAAAAATACATAGTACACGCAGTGTTAGTAGAGTCATTGCACATTTTTGTTAAATAGCCAAATACGTAAATACTCTCATATAAGACAACATCCGTGAGTTCTCTATAGGGATGGGATAATAATTTATCATTTTTTATTATATTTTCTGTTGAATTACTGTTGTCACATCGTCAGGCGCGCTGTCCACTTTCATGCTCACGTGGCTTTCGAATGACACGTGCAGCGTCGTATGACATCAGAAAATACCCCACTAGCATCTAGAATTATTATTTGCTATGTGATCTTTCTCATGGTGCAGCATGCTGGGTTCCAAGGTAATCAAAGACATGTCAGTGGTTGATTGAGGTTTTTTTTCTCTCTTTTCTCTCTCCTACATGTGAAATTACACGTCAACCCCTGCTGATTGTTAGTTGGTTTTTCATTGCAGTCCCTACTCTTTCGAATGTGTGTTACGGTCTTTATTTATTTTATATAGGTTTTGATTTGTTTCAATTTTGTCATTCAATTGAAATTGATTAATATCGTAATTTCATTTCGGTTCTCATTCTCTTAATTTCTAATTGGTTTGAAATCCTTGATATTTTTTATATTAAAATTTTGATTTATTTCAATTGCATCCTTCCATTCAAATTAATTATATATTTCAATTTTATTTTGGTCCTTGGCCTATTAATTTCTGATTTTGTGTTAAATTCTTTAATTTTTTCGGTACTAAAGTTTATATTTATTTCAATTTTATCCTTTAAATGAAATTTATTATATGTGTTTTTCATTTCGGCCCTTATACTTTTAATCTTGGATTTTATTTTAATTCTTTTATTTTTTATACATATTTTTTTTTATATATGTGTTTTTTTTATCTTGAATATATGTGTGTGTTTTTATTTCTTAAATGGTCTCTATTTTTGTCTATATATATATATGCTCTTAGTTTTTGTTTTTAATTTTTATTAATTTCACTGTTACTAGGGTTGTTTTTTAATGTTTATATTTTAATTTGTCTTGATGATCATTTGAAAATTGATATTTATTATTTTTCATCTTTGTTTTTTTTATTTATTCTTGAAGTACAATATTTTTTGTTAAATCTAATAATATTTATTTTTGTTTTGTCATTTATTTAGTTTTTAATTATTTATTTTGTTAATATTTTTAGGTGTTGAAATTTATAATTATTATAGATAAATATTCAAAATAATGATAATGATTATTTTATCACCAAAGGTAAACTTAATCTGTTTTTTAACCAAAAATATATTTAATAAAAAATAAAAATCAAAACTAAGAGTACAGAAACATAGATATAAATAAATTATTTATAATTATACCAAAATTACTGAAAAAATAAAAATCAAAACTAAGAGTATAGAAACATAGATATAAATAAATTATTTATAATTATACCAAAATTACTGAAAAAATAAATGGATCAAAACTAAATCAAAAAATAAAAGAATTATTTATTTCTTCCCTGCAACACTTTTAATTTTTTTAATCTAATCTTTCACTTAAAATTATTTACATATTTTATTTTCATTTCAAACCATATACTCTTAATTCTTTATTTAAAATTTATTATTTTTTAGATATATTTCTAAATAGTCTCTATTTTTTTTTCCATATATATATATATATATACGCTCTTAATTTTGGTTTTTTATTCTAATTATTTCCTCTTTTGTATAGATTGTATTTCTTAGAAAAAAATTAATCCTTAGATTTTAGGTTGTTTGGTGAAAAAATTACTTTTAAAATATTTTTATGTATAATATTTCAGATCCAATATTACGCAAATAAAATGCAGCACATATACAAAATAGGTAGACAAAGTTTTTCAAGATATCTACAACTAAAAAATATATGAATCACTTTCCCTGCATTTCGATTACAATGTTCTTTTTAGGCTGAAAAAAACTCATTTCTAATATATTTTATCTATTATAATTTTACTAATTAAATATTAAGATAACCAATTATAAAACGTAAAAAATCAATCAATTTTTTACATAGAAGAAAATCCAACAAAGCAGATGGGCAAGTTACCTCATGTACTTTCCATATGAGGGAAATATACATGAATACTGATTTATTTATTTTAATCAATGTCTTAGGAACATGATGTCATTTATAAAATTTATTAGACAAGATCTGAGATGGCTGCTATACACACAAGTTAAAAAGCATGGGTATATTGTAAAGTTGTCGATACCATTTCGGTTGGTGTTCCGTTTTTTAGTTTGAATGAAATATTTCAGTTTCAGAGCATTTCAGCGCGCCGTTTCGGGGTTGTATTATTTATATGTACATATACATATAATTAAATATATTAATTAAAAAAAAAAATCAAATCCATAAATAAAATTATTTAGAATTGTATAATTTATTTTTAAAAAGCACAATAAAATGTTTTTTCTTAACAAAATCATGAACATGTATAATACTATAAGAATGTCATCATCAATCTCGCAAGGTCATTATATTCTCTAATTGTTTTGAAATTTTAATATAATATATATAAATATATCAAGAGGCTCCTCATAAGATTCCATCTTAATCTAATGGTCAGATTAGGAGATATGGTTGATATTGTAAAATTATTTATTATATAAAAAAATATTATTTAACCAAAATGGAAGGGGCGGAACAAAACCGGCACGTTTCAACCGGTATTTGGCTAAAATCCGAAACAAACCAAAATTTAAACCGAGATAAAAATAATGTCGTTTTGTCTTTTTTTTAACTGGTACGAAAGGTTTTGACCGTTTCGATACAAATGAAATGAAATTGACAACTATGGTATATTGTAGGGAGGAGCTCCGCATAATTTTTTTTTGTGTGTGTTTTAAAAGTTTTTTTTTTAAATAAATTTTATTATTTTAAATTAATATTTGTTTTAGAGTTTTTGATTGTTTTGATATATTGATGTCACAAATTATTTAAAAAAAAAACTTAACACACTTAAAAAAATAACTATTATCACATTATCAAACATCTCGTATAATTATAATTATGTAAGATAGTGTGTATTATTATCACATTAAGTCACCAAAGAACATGGTATGATGGTAGAAAGTTTGTGATCTATACAGCAAATCTCGAGTTCGAGTCAGGTTATGCATTGCATGTAAGAGTTTAAAATAATCATGATTTTACTTATTCATTTAGACCCATAAAATACAAGATAATTAAGTTTCCTTATTTCCAAAAAAAAATTATCACCACATTAAACAAAACAGATAAATAAAACATTATGAAGGGATGGCAAAGGCATAAAAACCAAGATGCTAATGGAGCATTAATATACTTTTGTTTTTGTATTTTAAATGTATTAGATTGGCTTGATTCACCCGAATTCGGATCTAGGGAAGAAAATTCACCGAGAATATTGGGGGCAAATTGATGACAGGAACTGCATAACACCATGCATCGTTGGTGCTTGCCAGGATCTCTTGATAAAGCTATAGCTGAAAGAAGAAAAGAAAACAACTCATGTTTCTGTGATCCATTGTACAAACAAAACACTTTGTTCAAAATTAGCATCATGTCCAAATTCTCTGGCTTTTAATTATACACACCAAATTAATTAAATAAAAAATATACAATGCAAAAAAATAAAATAAAATAATAAATCAAGGCTATGCAATATTATTTTAAATAAATAGAAAAACTTGCTGCTGATTCTATCAAGAAAAATTCATCAAAAACAGACGTGGTGACCTATTGTCCAATCATATGCATTGGCTCAAAATATAGGCAATACCAGCAAAAAAGATTGTCCCGGGAATCAAAAGATCAATAAATTTAAAGCAAAAGTAAATAAAATAAAACTACACATGAAGCCATCATTGGCATTGATGACTATTAAAGCTATGAGAAGAAGGTATTTCCTTCAGATTAACGAAGGAATTGACAATCCTTGACTCACTAAGAGCATTATAAGTAGATTCAATCAAGCCAAGTCGAGCTATTAAATTCTTCTTCAATTGTATTATTGATTCTTTGTATGCTTCAAGCTCATCCTGTTCTATGTTATCAATGGGTAGTCCCACCAAAATCCACTCCCATTCATATTGTTCATGCTCCCGATCATCTTCGGAACAGTTTTCTCCTCTTCCAATCGCTTCAGAGATTTTGCATATTCTTGTTTATTAGCTAACTGGTTCTCAATATTGTTATCGATGAGCGACGGGGAGCTGTTAGGGACCCGTTCTGTTTCAGCAAGATAGCGATCAAGAACCTGATCGATGTCTGGTTGGCCGCAGGAGAATAGCTTCCGATGCTCGGAGAAGATGATGACTGCTGTTTCAGCCCCACATAAGGTAGAAAGTTCTGTTGCTTTCTTGAACAGCCCATTTTTACATTTTGAAAACGTGACGTAACGATTGCTTTCTCTCTACTCTCTTTATCTCGATCTTTTGACGGCCTTTGCTGGTCCTGCGTGTCTCCTGCTGTTGTTGCTGGTGGTTTGAATTCGTTGCGTCCATGGTGGTTAGAGATTGAAAAGGCTTGAAATAGAGAATAGGGTTTAGGGTTTTGAGATGTTGCGTTGTATATTTATTGATTTCTGAGATCCTTGCACTATTATTTTGGAAAGTTCTTAGTTGCCTGAATAGGAAACTAAACCGAATGAAAGGAGAATCTCTTTCTTGCATGATTTAGGAATTATTTTCATCATACCTTGTATCTACTGTCCTGTCCCTCCCATTATGCACACCATTCCAAACACAACATTAATTATTTTTTAATTAGCTGTAGAGAAAATATCTCAGCATATTTTCTTGCAAGTGACTTCCTTCCATCTCATTCGAACAAGTTGACAAACAAAAGGGTTTCTATCTCAAAATAAGGTGAAATGTCTTTTTCCTAGAACCACTGTCTAATAAAATGTTGCATTTCCCAGAATACATAAATATATATAGCACTGTAAAATCACATTCAAATCAATAAAAATGTATGTAATGTCATTTAAAAGTTTATTCTAATTTTTTTTTTATATCTAGATGTTTCTTCTTACGTGCATGTCGATTAAATTTTTAAGGTTTTATATTTATGTTCATAAAAGCTTTTCACTCAATAACAGGATAAGATACTAGTTTTTACACTAGAATCATGACCCTAAAAAATGTAGCCAGTGAATTGAAACTCGAACTTTAAAGAAAATACATCTTTCAAGTCCAAAATCTTTATTGCTAGACTATCTCAAGAAATGTTTCTAAAATAAAATAAAATAAAACTTGTTCTTCCTAGCTAACACTTGTTATCGCCATACACTGCATTAAAATTTTGCAAGTTTTGGTAAAATTCCATATTGCAGGAGTTTGGTGTTTTAGTTAAAATTTTCTTCGAGAGAACTTCATCTCCATTATGATTCAATTTTTTAATAATTGCCTTGCATTGGAAAATCTTTGGAGGCAAAATCCATACGAGTAAGGTTGTTAAAATTACTTTTTTGACACGGTAAAAAAAGATAGGATAAATTTGATTCGTAAAAATATAAATAAAATATTTTTTTCTATTGCAGCATAGGCATGCAAGAATAAATCTTTTTTTTATTTGAGGAAACTTTATCTCTAGAAAAATATATTTTATCGGTTCAGGTGAACAAGTAAAATCTTAATTGTCTTAGTCTGCAAGAATAAACCTCTAAAATTATAAACAATAATACATGTATCCTGCATAACACAAGTCTACATTGCATTCAATTCTGATATATCAATTCTGATATAAGAACTCTATTGTCCTGTACCTCTCATTATGCACACCATTCCAAACCCAACCTGAATTATTTTTTAATTAGCTTTAGAGACTTAAGAGGAAGAAAAAAACTCTTATCTTACACTGTTTATATGAGTAGTGAAGAAGGCGGTTGCCCCCAAGTTTTCTAGAGAAGTACTGTAAGGGGCTTCCTCTGCTCTCTGTGATTGAAGTCATTTATGGGCGTCAGATTTTTCCAGTTAGTGGAGTTCCTGACTTGCTTGGTACTGCGGTTGATAAGGTTCTCTGCTACAATGACCTGCCACTTATCAGATTATGACCTGTATGATTTCCTAGTGATGCTGGGGTTTTTTTTCATTTAGATGCTCACAAAAGTCAGAAGGCTATTTCCTAACAGATTTATGTTTTTCATATAATTATATTAGATGCAGATCTAGAGCTATTGATGGACTGTATTTTGCTTTCTTAATTCTTAAGCTACTGATAGCAAGAGAAAATCCGATGGATGTTTTGGCCTGTGAGTTGCCTGAAAGACACATTGTGAATTAGAAATTGAAAGAAACTTTTGACACTGAAAAATCAAAAGTCTGTGTGTACAATTAATCACAGAAACATGAGAATTTCTTCGAGCTGTCACTCTTTTTTCAACTACAAATAAGCAAGGAATATCCGATTCCATGTATCAGGAACTCCCGGTAAACACCAATGTATGCAATCTGCATGATGTAGTGGGTCTGCCCTTTGTTCTTTTGTCAGCAATTTGCCTCCAGTCTCAGTGTAGACCGATGCGTGGGCATCGATTCGGTACTCTGATAGCTGTGTTATGTTGATGAAAGTAACAGGAACTTTCATTTTCTTTCCTATGCTTGCCACCACACTCATCATTCGTTTGTCAGAACCACTTCCCCAATATTTCTTCTTCAGTACCGGTTTCGTTTCATTGAAGCACTTGATCCCTTGTGTGTTGTTCCAGTCTTCATTTCTGTTGAAGAAGAAAACATTGTGACTTACAAGTGGTTACAGTTAGCATCAACTGTGGTCAAGGGGGGAATATCTAGTGCACAATGCGCAGTTTAAAAAATGAATAAAGACCAAGAAAATCCTGTTAGAGAGACCTTGTGTGTGTAGGAGACATGGTAGTGAAGAAGACACGAGTCTTGTTGGGGTTAATGTTGGAGTCAATCCAATTAGCCCATGTCTTCAAACCTATCCTGTAGGCCACTGTTGTGTCCAACTCTTCATACCCTTCATCCCCATTCGCAAATGAACCCCATCTACAATTCATATAAACATTGCTGGTTCAACTTTTGCAATGCTTACTTATCAAAAACATGATTCTGGAACTTGCACAGTATTTTGATAGAAAGTTATCAAGGGAGCTTACAGTGTTTTGAGCCTAAGACCACTCATCCACCAGACATAGGTGTTGAACACAAGAAAGTCCACACCTCCCCAGTTTTTGGCGTGCTTGTCAATGGAATCCACTTTCAGTATCCTCTTCTTTGGATCTGCTATGATATGGTGATCGGTATTGGATTCAATAAGAAACGGGGCCCAATAGAACTCAATGGTAGCATCATATTCCTGAAGCATTGATTAGAATCATTAGCTGACTTCGTAGAGATTACATGGTGCCTGAACACATTGAGTTCATAGCCTGGGATCGTTTTAGATAGACCTTGTTGTTCCTGGAAAGAAATCTAAAAATGTCCTCTAATTTTTAGTACCTTGGCTCTGAAGACTGAATGAGGTTGGCCCTGTTTCAAAGATTTCTTGTCTTCAGGTATAATCCATTCCACCAGACAAATAAATGATTGCCACTGGCCCCTCTGAAGCGAATCACCTACAAACAGCAACCTCTTACCTCTAAGCTTCTTAAGAGCAAGCTCTGGATTAAACCTGCAAGTTCAGCCATTAACATGTTAGAGAACTAAACTGCATATCATCCTTTAATATGCTTACAGCTTCAGAAATTCCAGCAAGATAGTTAAACTTGTTTACCTCGGCAAGGTACAGTCATCAGGCTGCCACTCCCACCGACTGTAATCAGAATCCCTTCGTCCATTCTTGACACAAGAAACTTGTCTATCTAGATATGGGCAGCTCCTGTCTGTGTACAAAGGCTTGAATGTCTTGTTATACATCCACTTACCTGTATTGACAGTGCACTCTTCCGGATCGAACTCGAATCTATCATCCATTTGGAGGTTCTTAAGGTTATCCTCTGCAGTTCTATCTTCTGTTGGAAATGACATTTACAAGGTAAGATCATAAACGAGCTTTTTCTTATGAAATCTAAGCAGGACAAGATCATGGGTAAGACAAGCTATTTCATACTTACTAGATTGTGTAACTGCATTTCTCCTGGGACAGGATTTGAGCTTGAAAAGAGACCTGGAAGTGTCAGTGTACAAGAGAGCAATAAATGCAAAGCTGCAAATTACAATAGTGACAATGGAAACGGGCAGTTTCCCTTTCGAAGGTTTCATTGCAGTTGACAGAGAGGGTGCTATGCTCATGGTTGCAGGCAGAGAGCAGAAGCTTAACTGAAGCAACAGAATGATGAGGACATTTTTAGAGGCCTTGTTTTGGGGTTTTTTATGGCTGCTTGAGTAGGAGTAAAGCTAAAGCCATGTATTGTTTGGTTTTCACTTTTTTTTTTTTTTACATCTTTCTAAAGTATAAATGGAGGTTAGAGGGATAAGTTGGAGGGCCAACATCCTGGGCTCCTGCTGTCGTCTCTGTTAGTTAGAAGTTATATCATTTCTGAGTGATTGTGCTATTGCTGTCATGCTAGCTATACCATTCGTAGCGTTCATTGGGTGCAAAAGGTTCCTTGTGGAGCAAAATGGCAACCTCTCCCTCTCTTTCTCCCGATCCCTTTAGACTTCTTTCATGTATCCTTCAGGATCAGAATTTTCATAACTTGTACACAAAAAATCTATTTATTCTGAGAGCTTTTACCTGTATATATATAGAGAGACAAAGAAGGTAGAGAGAGATCATGTTATTCCTCACTGAGAAATATCATGCTCATACTAATAATATACATCACATTTCAAGCCGTTGTTCTTTAACTTACTGAAAATAAATTTAGTGTCACCCTGATGGTGAATAAGGGGCTCGAGTATATTTAATGATGTGGGTGATAACTGAAAACAACATACAAATACAAAAAAAAAATATAAATTTGGACGAGAGAAATCCTCTCTTATAAATAATGTTTATCAAGGCTCTATTTTTAGGAGGCCTGTAAAATTTTAAAATCTCTGTGATTGTAATTGTTTTTTTAACTGTTTTTTATTTGAAAATATATTGAAATAATATTTTTATTTTTTAAAATTATTTTTGAAATCATCATATAAAAATTATCTAAAAAGACCAAAAAATATAATTTAAAATGAAAAATAAAATAAAAATAAAAATAAAAATAAAAAATACTTTTGAAACACAATGTTAAATACTCCTGATTAAGACAAATATCCTCTCTTAACTATAAAACAAAATAAAAATACAAGGAAAACAAACATAAAATCTTAATCAATGCATGAAATCTAAAAAAAAAAAAACAAAGTTGAGCCAAATTATGCTTCAATGTGAGATTTTTTATATCTAAAGATTTTGATTATTCATGTTGTGTCATAAGACTACTATAGAAGAAATAAAATCTCAAGAAACTCCAATAAAAAATTTAATTATGAGATAAAAAATATATTATCATTTTAGGATCCTTTATAAATGTAATTATAAGGTTATCCACAAAATATGTTTATATAGTCATAGCATATCTACATTTGATCGTTCGGAATCATATATTATCTCGGACTATTGTATTTTGTACACCATATTTTTCATGGATTAATTCAATAAACACAAGATATAGCGATAAAATCATATAGAATGCTAAAATTATTAATTAAGCTGGAACTACTTATATTTTATGTCTAGTTTTTGTTTTATTTTTATTAGTGTGGGTATCCAGACAAATTTGTGTGTATCTCGATTAATCCCACAAGGCCTAAAATTAACAACCATATAAACATTCAATAGTTATCATATTAAAAATGACAAAACAAGCAAATCTCTTAATATTAAGCCCATATCTCTGGACCGGATATATGTTTGGTATTTATTGATTTTGTTTATGAGTGATATTATAACATATAATAAAAGACATCAGGAAAACACTGTAGATTATGAGTGTTTTCACTGTAGATTGTAATAGTGTATTTTTGGATTGGTCTGGTTTTTGGTTCGGTTGGTTTGCTATTTTTTCTATTTTTTATCATTATTTGTATAATAAATTAACATTTTTAGCTCTCGAAAAAGACAAAAAACGACTTATGGGTAGAGGGGCTCCACGGTAATTGCACATTTTCAGTCTGGTACTCCTACCTTTTTATTATTTTATATTTTTTTGAAAATAGCTAAATACATATATAGCTCCTAATAAGACAAAATTTATGACTTGGGCATAGGGGTATACCGGTAATTGACCAGAATTTTTTTTTCTTTATATTATCGGCTCGTGTGTCACACGCGACCGACAGTATTCCGCTTCACGCCCTGTTTAGACGGCGCGTGAGGCGTGCTCCAGTTTCCGGAGATGGTCTACCGGCATCTTCGTCATTGCGCCGCCGCATGGTCTTCCTCTCGGTGCGGCACGTTTCAGCTAAAAGTGGTCGTGGACGTAGAGGTGGCTGGTTAAAACCGTTGGACCCTCTTCTCTCTTTCCTGCACGTAAAAATGCGGGAGAGTCCCCCGGTTTTAGTGCTTTTTCACTTCGGTCCCTATATTTTTAATTTTGTATATGTTCCTGATTTTTGTTATATAAGTTTTGATTTAACTTGATTGGGTCCTTGGATTGAAATTAATTCAATGTTAATGTTTCACTTCGGTCCTCCTTCTTTTAATTTTCGGATTTGGTTTAAAAAGATTAATATATTTGGTACATCAGTTTCAATTTTTTTTTTAATTTTGTCCTTTGATTGAAATTGATAATATATTTTATTTTCATTTCTGCCCTTATACTTTTAATTTTTTATTTCAATCCCTTTATATTTGATTTTTATTTCGACCCTTATACTTTTAATTTTTTATTTTAATCCCTTTATTTTTTTATATTTATGGAATAATCCCTATTTAAAAAGATAAGTGTGCTCTTATCTTTGATTTTTAATTTTTGTTATTTTCTTATTTCTTAATATGATATTTTTTTTACATTTTATTTTGTATCTATGATCATTTGAAAATTGATATTTATATTTTTTTTCTCCCTTCGTTCTTTCTTTTAGTTTTTCATTCTTTTTTATTTTTATTTTTATTTTCACATCAAATGATTTTTTTTTCCTAATAATTTTTATTTTTTTTTTGTTTGATTTTTTGTTAAAGTTTTTAAGATTTTTTAGTCTTTTATTTATTTTATTTTTTCATTATTAACACAACAACAACAACAACAACAACAACAACAACAACAACAACAACAACAACAACAACAACAATAATAATAATAATAATAATAATAATAATAATAATAATAATTTAATTGTTTTTTTTGCTTATTTTTTGTTAATGTTTTTTAGGGGGGGTTTCTCGGTATATTTTGATAATTTTTATTGTTTTGACAGCAATAACAATGATAATTTTTATTTTTATTTTATTTTTTTGTTTGATCTTTTGTTGAAGTTTTTAGGATTTTTTTAGTATTTGATTTTTTTTCTTTCATTATTAACACAACAACAACAACAACAACAACAACAACAATAACAACAACAACAACAACAACAATAATAATAATAATAATAATAATAATAATAATCTAATTGTTTTTCTTGCTTACTCTATTGTTAATGTTTTTTAGGTTTTTTTCCTCGGGATAATTTGATAATTTTTATTATTTTAACAGTAATAACAAAGATAATTTTTATTTTTATTGTATTTTTTTATTTGTTTTTTGTTAAAAGTTTTTAGGATGTTTTTAGTCTTTTATTTATTTATTTATTTTCTTTCATAATAATAACAATAACAATAACAATAACAATAACAATAATATTTTAATTGTTTTTCTTGCTTACTATTTTGTTAATATTTTTTATTTTTTTTTCTTGGAATAATTTGATAATTTTTATTATTTTGATAGTAACAACAATGATAATTTTATTTGTTAAGACTCCAATGTTGCTATTGTTATAATAAGACGTGTTGATCTATTTCATTATATTAAAGTTTGCATATATAAATATTATATTTTAATTTTGATCCAACAAATCTTATAAAAATTATTTGCTTAGCCCACAACATAGGGCGGATAATTTTTTTAATTTTCAAGTTAAATTATTTTTTTCAGCTAATAATATTTTTTTGTTTTATCATCTTTTTTTTTTATTTCCTCTTTTATTAAAGTTTTTATGGTTTTTTTAGTCTTTAATTTAATTTTTCTTTTTTAATTATTAGCGCAATAATAATATTAATAATAATAATAATTTTAGTTTTTGTTCTTATTTGCTTTTCTGTTAATTTTTTTTGTATTTTTTGTTTTATCGTCTATTTTTTTTATTTGCTCTTTTATTAAAGTTTTTATGGTTTTTTTAGTCTTTGATTTAATTTTGTTTTTTTAATTATTAGCGCAATAATAATGTTAATAATAATAATAATTTTAGTTTTTGTTCTTATTTGCTTTTCTGTTAATTTTTTTTGTATTTTTTTCTCAGGATAATTTAATAATTTTTATTATTTTGACAGTGATAGTGATGATAATTTTGGATGTTAAGACTTCAATGTTACTGCTATTATAATAAAATATGCTCATTTGTTTCGTTATATCAAACTTTATATATATAAATATTCTACTTTAATCTCAACAGTTATAAAAATTATTTACTCGACCCGTAACGTAGTGCAAACTGACAACATCCAAAGGTTGATGTAAATGCTGGAAAAAAAACTATGTTTTTCTACATTTTTGTGTTGAAAAACTTTCAAGGAAATTATCTATTTCTGTCTCTTTGATGTTAAAGTTTTGATATTATTGTTGCAGTAGTGTGTATTGATGTGTTGTATCATATCAAACTTTGCATGTATAAATATTATATTTTATTTTTAAATTAATAAAATCTATAAATTATTTCAAATCTAACAATTATAAAAATTATATGTTGCCCGCAACGTAAGGCGGGCAATCTAACTAGTTGTACACTAAATCTATACAATAACTTTTCTAAAAGAAGATCATCGACATTTCTTTATATTTCAACAAATGGGATGTCAACTTTGATGCATCGAGACATAATTTACTAAGGTTAGACGATGAATATTATTAAATTAACTGAATGATGATGAAACTGGTTTATCATCATAAAATATGGGTGTCTGATGAATAGAAAATATATATAGAATTTTGGCAATGCTAAGGACCTTGCCATCCTGACTCGGTCAGTCCAAATCAATTAAATTTCTGCCAAAAACTCTCAATTCAGTCAATACTGGAAGGATGGGAACTGCTAGCACATTGGGATATAATTAGAATATATACTGGGTCATTGATGCTACATGGTGGTATATATTATTCATAGAAAATGATTATTATCCATACTGCTACACGTCATTTCATAGCCTTTTCCTTTTAAAACATTCAACAACTTTTTGAGGATGCTTTTTAAAAGTATGTTTTTGAAAAGATATTATTTTAAATTAGTATTTTTTTTATATATATTTTTAGATTATTTTAATATATTTAAATCAAAAATAATTTTTAAAAAATAAAAAATATATTATTTTAATATATTTTTTAAAACCCACTAATTTTTAAAAACAATTACAATGATATTTTCAAATAAATTTTATATATTATATAAATATAGCAAGTTGTTTCTATCTGGGCCCATGATGTAGATGGATCAAATAGTCAACAAAATCTAAGGTCTCAAGAGATTATCATCCAAATAAATCTATCTATGTAATTTAAAGGGTGATTGAGAGCATGTTTGAAAAATATTTTTAATTTTTTTAATGTTTTTATATTATTTTTCTGTACTGATATAAAAAATAATTTTTAAAAATAAAATAATATTATTTTAATATATTTCTGAATAAAAATATTTTCAAAAATAATTTTAATCATAATCTATATCACTCCCAAACAGTTACTCAATGAATCAATTGTTTCAAATGGATTTAACAGGAAGGCCATCACATCAATGTGATGAAGTGGGTAGGCACTCCATGGCGACTCTATGGTAACCTTAAATCAACATCACCATCCTAGATTGAGTAATATGTAGGTGAGAAGGTGTCGATGGCTTGAAATGTGGATTTAGCCTGATAACATGGCATCATTTTACGACAAAGTACGAAGTTGCTTTCAGAAAAAAAGAGAAGCATTTTTATTTAATTTTAATTGTTTTCGATATATTAGAGCAAGAATTAGGTAGGTTTTGTAGTTGCAAGTTAAGGAGAAAAAAACAGTAGAAAAATTTAATTTTTTTAAATAAATCTATACAAAACTATAATATATACTGATTAATTAAAAAATTAAAATTAAATTAAATATAGTTTTATTTAATAGTAGGAAAATCTCATCCTTGTATTCGGTTTTTGAGAAAGAATTTAATGCACGTGCCAATCCCGATCATTCAGAAAATGTAATATTGGTTGGTACCTAACAAACCCCACTTTGACACTATAATTTTCCCCTCATTGTCGAGGTTTCAGTAAAAGATATCCTCGACATAGATGTTTTTATTAATAGATATTAAATTATATTTTTTAACCATTTTAATTGTAGTGAACACATCAACATAGAATATGAATTGCCAAAAAAAAAAAAAAAACCTAAATTTATGTGCATTGAGTATAATAAATCTTGAGTTTGAGCTATATAAATAAACAGTATCACATTTGATTTCATGCTATATCATTATTTGACAATTTACATGATATTCATAAAACAAATTACATGGTTTTAAACAAATCATGTTAGTTTTTCAAATTCATAATCCAGATCATTAGACCTGAAATATCAAATTTAAAAAAAAACATGAAATTTAATTTTTAATCAATCATGGAATGATTAAATAAAAACATAATTGTATAAATAGAGTTTTTTATTAAAAAATTGCAATTAAAATGATAGAGATATAAATTAAAATAGTAAAATAAGTTTTATATGTAATTGAAGGATGAAATTGAAAAAACAAAAATCAATACATAAACAATTCACAAATTTGAAGAATGTTATCCTTCCATATTAATTATATGTTGCAATTACATTTTTGAAACAAATGGCATAGCATCCGAATATTACTTGATTAAAATCAACCCCTCTTATAATATCATATTATATAGTATGATTTATTTTTGGACAGCAAGTATGAGCTATTTAAATAGCATAAAGTTATTTCATCAAGTTTTTATGAAGGTACTAGTGATGTAATAATCAGGAATCTTTTTCCTTTCCTCCCTTTTGCTTAATTAATATTTTAAAAAATGATGTCACTATTCTAAATAACAAATAACCATAGCTATAAAAATCTTTTTTTTTCAATTATCACATGAATAAATTGTAATATTTCACTATTATTTTTAAAAATATGCTTGTCAATTTTTCTTCCTATATTTATTAATGCTTGTCTAAAATAGATCTAAGTATTCAAAATATATTTATTTTATTATAACAAAATTAAAGGAGGATTATTATTTATAAACATTTAAAGTTCTATAAATTTACCTTAATGGCATAAAATATATAACCAACCTTTAAAACAATAATGGAAATGGAAAAAAGAAAATCTTTCCCTCTTCTAAGTTCTAACAAGAGGGAGGGAAATGGAGAACTATAGTCGAGTTGATAGATAGATATTTCATTTTATGTTGTATTGGTGTGGAGTTAAAAAAGAAAAAGAGACAGGATATTGAAGAGTTAAGGAATGAAGTATTATATATATAGATAAACTAAGATGATTCCTAGAAATTAGGGTTCAAAGGGCTAGTTTGATATGACTTATATAAACTGAATTTTAACTTCGACTATAATTTTAAAGTTTTTTTTATATTACAAAAGTCAACTTTTAATTAAATCAAAATCTTAACTTACTTTTATAAAATGAATTTTTCATTTAAGTTAAAAATTATTTTTGGTTAACTATATCTTTATTTTTCTTTCAGTCAAAAGTTATATAAAAATAATAGAGATATTATGGTTTGGTTTGATAGAAGAACAATTTCTAGAAAATACCAGATTGGCGGCCCGTATAATGTCACAATCAAGATCGAAGTAAGAACTAGAAAATGATTATGTTTTATAGAAATAAGAGAAATTTGGTATTTGAGTTATATCTTGATTAATTTGATGATATGAGATGGCAATAAAGAAAAATAATATTGTTTTGTGCAAAGCTAGGTTAATAAAGAAAACATGTGATTTGGCACATGCAAGAATAACTATATAGAAGTATGATACCAAGAAAAATTGATTGAAAAAGAACTTGAAAAAAAAAACAATGTTGATTGACAATATTAGGGGAAAAAAGACAAAATAAATATCAATTAACGTTAACTTTTTTAACTTGTGATCAAATTATTAGACTAAACACTATACATGAAAATATTGTGAAGGTCAATCCCTAGAAAATGAAAAGTTGAAGGATAAAATTGGAAAAAAAAGAAAAAACAAAATAAAAATTAAAATAAAAGGTGTTAAAAATAAAATAAAAAAAATTACATAAATTTTTTATTTGAGAGTTAAATTGAAAAAACAATTAACAAAAGAAAAAAAAAAAGAATGATGACAAAAAAAATTGTACAATATAACCTAAATTTAAAGGTGAAATTGAAAAAAATAAAACTTTTATAAAAAATTTAATAAAAAAATAAAAAATCAAAAGAATAAGAATCAAATTGAAAATATCACTACATGATGAAAACATTTAACTGCAGATATTTTTCAATGCATTTTTTTACATAAAAATTTTCCTAGATGCAAATAAAAAAACTTATGCACAGTTCTACTTGAATAAATCAAGAAACATTTTGCAAGGAAATGAAAAAATATAAAAAAAATCAAGATATTTAATATCACATCACATATTCTTTATCTAGTTGTGCTTAATGAATATATTTGTCAAGATCAATTTGTAATAGAAATCAACTCATACATAAAAGCTTAGAGATGTAAATAAAAAAAAAATTATTCACACATTTAATAAAATAAATCAATAACCATTGTGCAAAGAAATGGAAAAAAAAGTCATTAACAATATATATAAAAAACAAGAGAGAAATATAAATCAAAATATTTAATATGACAATACTGGTTATTTATATGGTTGTGTTTAATAAATTTTCTTATAAAAATCAATTTGTAATAACAATTGACACACATAAAATTTATTGAATAAAAGAAAACAAAATTATGCAAGGTTTAACATATTAAAAATATTATAAGAAAGTAAATATTTTTATTTTTAAAATTAAAGTAATCTATATGTAAAAAAAATACAAATATATCATACTAGCCTCTCTAAAATTTAAACACAAGTGATATAATTAAAGAAATAATTATTTTTAAAGGATAAATGGGCTAGCAATCACAAAGAAAAAGTATTAATTAAAACATAAACTTAAGAATTATTTTAAAAGTGACATACAAAATAAGTTATTAATTAAAAAAAATCAAAAGAACAAGGTCAATTGTGTTAGGCCTAGTAAATTAGGCCAAAATATCCCTTTAAAAAACACCCATGACAAACATTTTTTTTTTTAAAGTTTAATAGGGCGTACAAAATAGTAGATGACACATTGTACACCCTAAGTATTTGAGAGAGAAAATAGACAACTCATTATCTAGGATAGATTACAGCCATCGTGATAGCTTGAAAAACACATTCCTGATCTTTTCATAAAAAAAAATCTTTTTTTAATTTAATTTTTACTCAAAACATCTATGATACACTCTAAAAAATTTATTAACCAATCACTAATATCCAAAAATACATGAAAAACATCCTCAAAACCCTAAAAAAAACTTGAAATAAAAAATATTTCCAAGCTCGGACATGTTTTTAGGCACTTTCAAGGTAGCAAAACACCTAATCGAAATTCCCTTCATGATATGGAGCCACCTGAAACAAAAATCAGTAATTTAGTGGTTAGATTATCGCCAACAATAACTTTCTCTTCTTAAGCTGAAATTGGATGAGTCCCTTTTTTTTTTAATCGAAAAAAACTAAAAATAAAAAATAATGAAATTCGATGTTGAGTTTTTAAAAATTAAAAGGAATAGTCATCTAATAACTAAAAAAGATGAGGAATTAGAATGAAGTTTTTAAATAAATTTCAAGATCATTATCTATTTTACTTGTTTTTTGCACTTAAATTCTTTATCCTTA
Source organism: Salix dunnii (assembly GCA_015731905.1). Lineage (NCBI taxonomy): Eukaryota > Viridiplantae > Streptophyta > Magnoliopsida > Malpighiales > Salicaceae > Salix > Salix dunnii. Next base: position 12,941,801 of record CM027674.1, read on the forward strand.
ATTCAACTTTTCCTCACCAACAAAATATGCATTTTGGTGCTAATTTAGAATAAAACAATTCAAAATAAATATTTAACGACAAAATTGAGAATTCTTAAAAATAAAATCATTTCTTAAATACATAGAAATATGTACGTGAGAAAATAAACAATGAATAGTGCCAAGTAAAGGCAGGATCCTTTTATTTTTTATTTTTTAATTTAGTGTCTATCATGAAAGATGGGCCTCGGACAACTATTCTAGCCCGTTAAATTCTCGCCTTGGGAAATATGGGCCGAACTCTCAAAGAAAAGAAAGCCCGCTGGTGGGAACAAAAGCCCGAGTTCCTTTTATAAGCTTTCTTCTGATAACCTGAGCACGGAGGCTTTCTCCTCTGCTCTCTGACTCTTAGCTTTTCATTTTGCTTTCAATGGCTACCATCACCTTCTCTTCGCTTCAAGCATCTCCTTCTCTTCACTGCCTTTCTTTAAATTCCCCCCAAAATACCCCCACTCTCTCTTTCTATTCACGCTCAAAACCCTTCCCTTCCATCTCCTTAAAACCCTTTAATACAACACTTAAATTTAAACCTCGCTCTTTGATTATCAGTGCAGCTTTCAAAACCCTCTCAGAGACGGAATCAATAACCGTCCCATTAACGGAAGGTGAGTTCAACTCAAAGATGCCGTCAGATTGTGGCGTTTATGCTGTTTTTGATAAAAGTAATGATCTTCAATTTATTGGTGTCACTCGGAATATTGGGGCCAGCGTTTTCTCTCACCTGAAATCCTTGCCGGAGCTATGTCACTCCGTTAAGGTATTTTTTTCCCTTCAGTTTTTCCCTCGATTGCTTGACCTTTAAACCCTTTTGTGATAATTACAATTGACACTCTGTGAATCTTGAATGCTTAACTACTATTATATTATATAATGGATTGTTTAGTCTATAATTTTTTGAATTTTAGTTCATCCTGAGAAAGTATATAAATATTGTCTTGAAAGTTGTTCTGAAGTCAAAATCTTGGCTGGCTATATGTTGTGGGACACTTGATTAATTTAGAGTTCTAACGAGTGGATGTTGAATTCAAGAGCTATCCGAAAAGGAAAAGATTTGATTGTCTGTAACGGAAATCTAATACGGACCAATTTAAAAAAGATGGGATTTGGTTGAACTTTGAGTGCGGAGCTTGAGTTATCAAGGGGAATCTGAACTTGGGAAATGTGTTATTGATGCTACTGTGATTGAGCCTTCTAAATCTAGCTTCAGAATTTCGTTGTTTGATTTTTACCATTTGCATAGAAAGATAATGTTACTGCGCTCACATTGGAAAAAAAAAGACTCGTTGTTCGGCTTCCCCCTTATCGTTAATGATGTTCCCCTTAACCAACTTCGTTTAGAAGACGCCTTGCAAAATTAAGGCATCCAGTTGAAGAGTGGTGCTTCGGAGGATAGCATTGGTGATTTCTTCAAAATTAGAAAACCTTGCTAAGCTTTGTCTCTTAATGTGTGCTGTCTGCTATGCAAAATGTGTTGCCCCATGGGATGGGAGATATTGAGCAAGTTTTTTCTTTTTTTTTTCATTTTTATTATTAATCGGGAAGTTGGGGTCTGACTTAACATGGTGGAGGATCTAATTTCAACAGGTTTTGGGAGAAAGAAAGAAAGAAACAAGTTGTTTTTGAATTTGCAACCTCGCTATCATTTAGTGTTGCAGGTGGAACAAATGCTGGAATCTGTGGAAGTCATTATCTTTCCAAACAGTGTTTATGGGACAGAATTTTCATTTTCTCAAAAAAAAAAAAACTTGGAAGTAACAATGCCTCAAGAGAAACTGTCAACATGGGAGTATGTATGTTAGATTTGACTGTAAATACCATTAGAAACACTATCAGTCTACAAGCAATATAGCAGCTTGCTGTGTGATCTTATGTTGGGATATTTAATTGTTGAAAACAGATTGAAGGTGCACAATTGTCCTGTCTGCATTTTCTAAATTCTTTTCAATTAAATCAGCGTGATAAATGTTTTTATGCAGACTTTTGCCATGAAAACTGTTATGTAGGTTGGGGTAGTAGACGAGCCTGATAAAGCATCTCTGACCGAAGCTTGGAAATCCTGGATGGAAGAACATATAAAAACCAAAGGAAAGGTTCCACCAGGGAATGAAACGGGGAATGCTACTTGGATTCGGCAACCACCAAAGAAGAAGGCTGATCTTCGGCTTACACCCGGTCGTCATGTCCAGCTAACAGTTCCACTGGAAGAACTGATTGACCGGTTGGTTAAGGAGAACAAAGTGGTGGCTTTCATCAAGGGATCTCGAAGTGCTCCAATGTGTGGATTCTCTCAAAGAGTAGTTGGCATTCTTGAATCTGAAGGCGTGGATTATGAGAGTGTTGACGTGCTTGATGACGAATACAATTATGGGTTGAGGGAAACATTGAAAAAGTATAGTAATTGGCCCACATTCCCACAAATATTCATGAATGGCGAGTTGGTAGGAGGGTGTGATATCTTGACCTCCATGCATGAGAAAGGTGAGCTCGCTGGTCACTTCAAAAAATAGATTTTGGAGTTATCGAAATCACCCTCTTATGGAGAATGTAGCAGCACAGAATAATAATTTAGAGTCCCAAGACGTTGAATTTGCAATATGTTCGTTATCTTGCTGTAGATCCCAGGCATGCAACTTCTAAGCTTTCATTAAACAAGTCATAAACAAAGGGGGAAATGGTTTCATTTAATTGGTTTCATCTTCCTGGAAACTCCCACACACTCACAAACACAGGAGACTGCATGGAATTGGGACATGGGACATGTATAAATATGGCTTTACTTGATTGTTGCGTTGGATTTTGAGCTGCTGGTTCAATGGTTTTTATTTCCAATCCTCAACCTTACAGTACTGCCTTCTTTGTTTTGGTGGGTAAAATTGTTGGCGTAGCATTTTTATTTTTTTATTTTTTTTATAAGAAAAAGGGAACAGATGGAAGAAGAAATTAACACTGTTGAAAAATGGACCGAAGAAAGAAATTACTCCGGAAGCAACCAAAAAATATCATAAAAATGCCCTGTTATTCAGATAAATTAGCTTTTATTTTGGAGTTTTATGGTGTCTCTTGGATTCTGCTTGGCTTGCAATTCATCACTTACAACTTGGATATGTGCATTGGTTATGGTCTAGCCTGTTTATTTTACCCCTTATTTCACGGCTTTCCCAGCTCTCACCGTCATCTTGGCAGCAACCTGCAAGACAGTGCCAATCCAAGGTTTGATGTGCTGCATCATCCCAGTTTTATATCTCTGTTTTAAATGTTTGTCAAATCAAATTTGCTGGTCTTGCCATCTCAGGGTTTATTTGGAGTTATAGTTTGGAGCTAGGGGTTGAAGACGTGTTTGGAAGCAACTTCGACAAAGTCGATGTTAACAAACGCATCTTTAAACAAAAACATTATTAGAGATTATATCTTAATTCAAACTGTACATTTCAGGAAATAATTTTCTTAACCTGCTAAAAATCTTTTGAAAAGTTCTGCTGTTCAAACAAAATCCGAAACGGCTGAATGAATAAACTAATTGTATAGAGAGATTGGGATCCCCCGAGATAAAGGTAATAAAGAAATAGAGAGAATTCCGCTGCATGCTCAAGGAGTTAGTTTGGAAACCATTTGCGTTTAATTTTTTCAAAAATAATTTTATAAAAATAAAAATTATTATATTAATAAAAAATAATTTTAGAAATAAATTAAACCCGATAATAACATCATTTAGCGTGCAAGTTGTTGTAACTACAGTGGACAGATGAAACCTAGCCCATCCCATCACTACGAACAGTCTCTGAACTAGAATAGGAGAAGGGGAAGCCATGTTGTTTCAGATCTGCATGCACGGGAACGTCTATGTAGGTGATTGTGGAAGTGTGGGTATTTATTCTTCTGAATTTAATTACAAGTACATGCAACAAAATCGGAATCTGGATAAGAAAAATGGCATTGGAAGTACACTACACAGCTGATTGAAAGAAATTTCATCATCACTTTACACATGATCAGTTCTTCGGATTTCGAGTATGATGGCATATGGGTTCGTTTTTTTAGTAGCACTAAATGGGTGTTTGGTTATGTATTAATTTTCATGGATGAGCTTAATCACAAAATTAAATTGTTTGGTTATGGGCAACCTCAATTTATATAATTATGGGGCCCATAAAAAAAATAAGGTTTAACCTCAGTTTATCAAAAGCATGTTTTAGATGCTTTTCACCCGTAAAACTTTGTCCGATCAATACCTGCACCTTCAGCTACATCAGACCCTATCTCTCCACACACCCTCAATCACTGTGTATAACAGTCACAATGTTCGTCTCTCACCCATCTCTTCTCATCCTCAGCTCCACCAACAAACTCGTCTCTCTCACCCTGAGCAACACCAATAAATCGTCTCTCTCTCTCTCCTATCAATGATTTCACTGACTTGAAGCTCCACTGACCAATTACTCATCTCTCACCCTTAGATCAACGAATCTTGGAATCCACGCATTGATTTTTGCATATCTAAGGTATGTTAATTATCCTCATGGTAGTTTATGTTATTTCTAAACATAATATACAAATCAAATATTATACAACGCTTCCATTTGACAATTTATGAATATATTTATGTAGATTATTCTGATTGAACACAGACAATCGGCTAGGGTTTGTAATTTTAGCTTATAATTTTTTGAATTAATTAACATATTAAATTCGTTTGCAATGTCTATTTGGTTATTATTGTTAATTTATTATTTTTGTTAAATTTATGAGTGCAATTTTAGCTCAAATTATTTGATTATATAATAGTTGATGTTAATAAAAATTGGTGTTTAAATCGTATTATAGATCTGATACTGAACCTGTAACGTTTTCATTACTTGCATTATAAACTCAACTACTTGTAAGTATTGTAATATTTCCAACATGACTTATAAAAAAGGGTTGCGAACATATCTTTAGGATGAATATATATACAGTTAAAGTTTTATAATTTTATTAATTAATTTGTGTTGGGAAACCTATCTATTAAAGTTTTCACTTTATTATTGTGAAAAATTTATTAATGATGCAATAATTTATGGTTGATGCAAGTTTGTTTGTTCAATTAGGTTATATAATACATGTGGGTTTTGTTATGTAACATGTTAATTATTGCTAAATATTTTAAAATATAGCATGGAAGGTAGTGAATATATAGATAAGACTGTCTAGATAAAGGAAATGTTGCACACATTTTGTGACCTATGTATTAAGACATGATTTAGGAATGCAACCTACTAAGTATTATAAAATTGGTTATAAATTTTTTATCACATCATTCAAAGAATGAACTGATCATTCATTGACTAAATACAGTTAAAAAACAAGTCGGATGACTGCAAAAAATATTGGAAAATATGGACAAAGATTATTTATGATATTGGTGTGGGTTGAAGCAGTAAATTGGGAACAATCTCAGTAATGGATAAGCGTTGGAAAAAAAATTCCAAGTTAATTATCATTATCCAATATATTTAAACTTTTGTTTCATTTTTCTAAATATTTTATGATAGTATATTTGTATGAATTATGTGTTTTTCTTGTATGTAGGAAATTAAAGGAGCAAAAAATTTAGGCATGTCAATATTAAGCCTGCCATGAAGTTAAAATATGACAGAATATATTCGAATATTGGGCTACTAGAGAGTATACATGGGCACCATCATCAAGAATGCAAGATGGTGCTGATTGTGTTGAGCCTAGCATTAGCAATGCCAACATTGACGCGGTTGATTTTGAAGAAGGAAGTTGAGATTCAAAAGAAGATATAAATCCTATGTTCAACAATGACATTTCTCGGTTAGTTGGGGGGGTGAACATGTCAAGTAACAGCAACACAAAAAGTAGTGGAAAAAAAAGAAGAGAAAGATGCTAATGAGGTTTAAGCAAAGAAGACATCTAAAATTGGTGTTCAACTACTATTAAAATGAGACGAGCTAATTGAAAGTATGTCGATGAAGAGTGATTCTACTTCTTTGCATGTGGATCGAGAAGGGTGTAGTATGCGTGGGGTGATTGCTAAGATCCATTCAATTTTTGGAGTCTTAATTGATGATGATTTTCATGAGCTTACAACAAAATATCTAAGCTTGCAAAAGAAGCGAGAAATGTGATTACTATAGGAGGTCTTGAAGAAAAATTGAAATGGTTGAAGAGAATGTATTTATGGAGTAAACACTGATAACTGATAGTATGACTCTCTTTTCTAAACTTTTTTTTTTTTTTTGCAATGTTATCTAAATGCAATGTTTTATGTTATTTCACAGTTTTAAGAGCATGAGTTTGCAATGCATACATTGTTAAAGATCCATTTCGTTGTTGTATTATTTTGTATGTTTTAATCATTGGTTTGGTGGTTATATAGTTTATTCATTAATTTTTCCATGAACTTGTGATGTGAACCTAGTGATCACGTGGTCATGCAACCCACAACCAAGAATGAGATATGATCTCGGAAAGCCGAAATAGGTCTGATAGGAGTGTGACACAATGAAAACCTACCCCAACGCACCAACACTATTGGAATGAGTAAACGCGATGAAGCTAGTTAATCTTCGATAAGTCAGATTCAGTTCATTCAAGAACTAAAGAATGCAAGAATCACTCTCACACATAAAACTGAAAATTTTAGAAGTAATAATCATCAGTGGCTATAGAAGTTTACGTTATATGAGTTTAAATAGTTCTTGAAAAAGTAACTCTAATGGACCTCTTATGTGAAATTAAAAGAGGTCTTCTCAAAACTGACCAAAAACTCTAAGTTGGAAAGCCTATGACTTAATTCAAATAAACTTTGGATCCTAGCTGAAAACAAAATTTTAATTAATCCCAAACAAGCCTTGAGATGTAGCTAACAAAATTAAATAAAGCTCATAAGTCTTATTTATAGCCTTCCATCTAGCCTCTTAATCCAAAAAACAAAAGGAAAAGGTAGCCGCCCATGTTGTTTCCAAGTTGCAGTATGATTCATTTGTCTCATTTGTTGTCCTCACTTCATAGCCTAAATAAAATTGTGTTGGACCCCTCCTGCACATAGATAAGATGTACTAGGGTCTCCTCTTGATACTTCAATGATCTTTGCAATTCTGACTTGGTTGAAACCCTTAAAACCACGAATCAAGCCCCTGAACATGTTATGGGTTCTTATTGGTGTTTCTAGGTCGGTTCGCATCATCTTGTTAAGTTATTGGGTTACTGGTTTTCGTTTCATTTCTCTTTATTTGAATTGTAATACAAGTTTGTATTTGAATTGTAATTCCTTAGTTACTGTTTCGGGATACATAAATTGGTTGTGTTGTTGTATTAATACGAGTGTGATTAATTTTCTAATTCATCAATTATTGTTTTGAGCCACATAGATTAATTGACTATAAACATGTAATTTTCTTATGTATATTATGCTTTTTGTAGTTAAAATTTGCTATTGTTCAATAATGTTATTTAATAAAATATGTTATGTTGCCATTAATGTTGTAATATAAAAAAAACTTGATTGTTACTATTCACATTTTGTTTTCCACAATTGTTCCAAATACCATGAGTTCTGCACTCACATGGCAGTAAAAAGAAATGTTTTTCAAAATTGTGACAAACCATGAGTTGTGCACTCATATGTAGGCAGCAAAAAATGGTCCAAAACGTGAGTTATGGCGACAATAATTTGTGGTTTTTTCTCAGATAAAGGACAGGAAAAGATGCAAATAAATTTAAAGGTTGTAGAAGGTTATCAATTAATTTTTCTATATAAATGAGAGCCATTCTTAATGTTTTGCAAAACATTTACAATCTCAAAAATATCTTTTAAAAAGAAACTTTTCAAGTGAAACATCATTGTTGAATTTACAAGTTTGTTGCCAAAAAAAACTCTAAAGTCCTTGCACTTATAATTTATTCTCTTCAACATTATATGTTTTCTTTAAAATGTATTTACCAATATTTGTTTTTGTTTTTTTCATAAAATTTGAAGATATGAATAATCTATGTTATAATGATATACTTAACGAAGGTTTTGATGGTGATTATGACAATGTTATGAACTGTATTATAGAACACATTAATTACCATGCTTCTAAAGGTGTTAGTACATCGATGGGGGAGGTGATGATGGGGTATTGATGATGAAAATGAAAATACATCGATAGGGGCGGTGATGATGGGGTATTGATGATGAAAATGACAATAACAACAACAACGATGACAATACTGATGATGATGATGAAATCGACAAAAAAAATGAATTGTTTCTAAGGAGACAATTTGACATAGACAAATTAATTATATGCACAGCTAGAGCTATGAACATGTAATACATAAATTATATGCATAAAGAACCATATATAGTTTCATACAATACAGGGATGTATTGGCTGACCAAATTAGTAAGAGTTGGAAACAATGTGCTAACATGTTTAGGATGGACACAAATACTTTGTTAAGTTTGTGTAAATATTTAGAAACATATTATGGCTTGAAGCCTTTAAGATGCATGAGCATGATTTAAAAGGTCATAATTACTAAAGAGCTAAAAGAGCTCGGCCAATTCACTGTTTATCTATTGTTCATATACACCCATTTTTATTGTGTACCAGGGTGCATAAGCCGCTACTTCTCACATTTAAATTTCACAATGTGCTTGCCTTTTAAAAAATCAACTGACATGTCTACCTTTTAAAAAATCAAAGATGCACATAACTCAAAAGGGAGCCACATAGATATAGATGAGTTGAAGAAGAGGGTAATGAAATTTGGTGTGGAAATAGACAAAAGAGAGGCCATTGTATGTAAATAAAAAAGGAGCCACGTAGATATAAATGTGTTGAAGAAGAGGGTAATGAAATTTGGTGAGGAAATGGACAAAGAAAGAGGTCATTCGAGCAACTCTAGTGGGAGTAGCCATTTTGGAAAGCCAAATTTTTAAAATGACTTGTTGAATAGTGGTTTTTTTTTGTTGATGTGTGCTTCAATGGTAAAAGTCATTTTGGAAAGCTATTTTTTTATATTATTTGAAGTATGGTGCAATTATTTTGTATGTAGTTTAATTATGTCATTAATTATACAATTAATAGACATATGTTATATAATTAAATAATTGCTTTTAAAAAACCCTCCAACAATATAATTATTAATTTTGCATATAATTTTTTACTCTCTTGTTAAGGTATTTTTAAATAAAAATAAAAACAAATATTTTTTATATACTGACATTATTTTATATATATATATATATATATATATATATAAGGTGGCCCCAAGGTGGGGTCAAAATTTTACCTTCTCTCATGAGCTGCTACAAATAGTAGCTCTTGGAGGGAGTGACACTTTTGGCTCTGTAAATGGCACCCTCGTTGCAATGCAAAAAACTAAATAAAAGAACTAAACAATTGATATTTTATTTATGCCTCCTCATATAGCATTCCCGCTGGAGATGCTTTTACAAGGCATTCAATGTATGGGACCACCACTGTGCGGTCAAGAGCTTTTATCAGGCTTCTTCTCTTTTGTTTGTTTTTCTGATAATCGTGATATACGGGTAGTTTACGCGTAATACAATTTTTTCTCATGTATATATTTTTTTATAAACAAGGTAGCTTACACGCGTCACGAATATTCTATGGATCCATTTTTTTCCCACTTATAATTTGTTTTTTTATAACTTGGGTGACTATGCTAACTTACATGCACCATAACTATTATTTTATAGATAACGAAAGGAGATTGCAATTTCAAACAGTAATTAACAGTGATTTGAACTTTGGTTTTCGTTGTTTATTTCTATTTGAAAAGGTAAATTGAACTGTAATTCTAGTGGGAGATGACAGTAGTGTTTGAGAATGCGTTTGAAAATCGCTTTTGAACAAATTTGAAATTTTTCATTTTTATTATTAATTTCAAATTAAAAACATTTGGTGTTTTCTAGATGATTTTGATGTGCTGATGTCAAAAATAATTTTTCAAAAATTAAAAAAAATATCATTTTGATGCATTTTTAAACGAAAAATACTTTCAAAATAAACATCAATTGCACTCTTAAACAGGCACGGCATGTGCTAGAGGTAGAAGATATAAAGCGAATTTAACTTCTTGCTAAATTTTGTCCTCCAAATAATATTTCTTATATATTTTTTTTAATTTTGGTTTTTATACTTTTAATCTTGAATTTTATTTTATTTCATGTATTTTTTATTTATATTTCTTAAATGGTTCTTATTTTGTCTATATTTATATGTACATGCTCTTAGTTTTTGTTTTTTATTTTCATTATTTCCACTATTATGAAGGGTTTTTTTAATGTTTAAATTTTAATTTATGTTGGTGATCATTTGAAAATTGATATTTATTATTTTTCTCTTTTTTTTTTCTTCAAGTCAAATAATTTTTTAAAATCTAATAATTTTTTTTTGTTTTGTCATTTATTTTGTTTTTTAATTTTTTTTTGTTAATATGTAGGTGTTAAAATTTATAATTATTATAGATAAGGCATTGAAAATAATAATGATGATTTTTTTTTGTTAATATCCCAATCCTCTTGCTTTTTTAATGATGATGATAATTTTATGTTGATTATTTCGTTGAAATCTACTAAATAGAAAAAATTTATATTGATTTAAAATTAATATATTTTATAGAAAATTTGCACTTAAGAGGAAGTTTGCACATATTTATTATTTCATCTAAATTTATATTATAATAAAAAAATTTCATATAATTAATTTTTTTTTTAAATGATATCACTTGCAATGGGGTGCAAGGCATGGGCTAATATATATATATATATATATATATATATATATATATATATATATATATAATGTAGATTTGTTTCAAAAAATTCAATGACTACATAAAAAAATCGGCTTCTTTGATTTCTTCTTCACTACTCTCTTTGATGATTGTCTGCCATGCAATATTTATCATGTAACTTATGGTATATCTATTGCAACTTCTAAATTTATTATATATGTGTTCTTTCATTTTGAACATTATACTTTTAATCTTGAATTTTATATATACATGATCTTAATTTTTGTTTTTATTTTTTATTTATTTCCACTATTATTAAGGTTTTTTTTATTTACTGTTGAAATTTTAATATGTGCTGGTGGTCATTTCAAATTTAATAATTATTATGATTTCTGTTTCTTTTTTCCTTCAAGTCAAATAATTTCTTAAAATCTAAGAATATTTATTGTTATTTTGTCATTTATTTTGTTTTAAAAAAAAATTTTGTTAGAATTGTTAGGTCTTGAATTTTTTAATTATTATATTTAAGACATTCAGAATAATGATTATTTGATAGTTTTGTTTTCGTTTAAGTATGTGAAACTAATTATATATTTGTATATTTATATAATATTAGTATCTTATAATATGTGTGTGTGTGTGAGAGACCTATATTTTTTTTGAAAAATTATTTTTTTAGTTAATATCATCGATTGCGGTTTTGCTATCTACTAATTAAATTATTATCAAATTAGTTAAAAAAACATCAATCAAATTATTTGATGCATAAAATAAATTACTTATTTATGCTAAAATTCAATAATTATAATTTTACAATTTGTTAATTAAATAAATCATGAAACAAATAAAACATACATAACAATCAATCAGTATGTTACACGGAGCACATGACTCATTTCAACATAATTTTTCGATTCCAACTGTATATTCTACCGATACAATAATTATTAAAACAATTTTAATGGTAGCAACATTCAATCACTTTTAGAAAGAAAAAAAAAACCCTTTCTAAAATATTCTATTAATTATAATTTTACTAATTAAATATTAAAATAATTAGTTACAATATGTATAAAATCATTCAATTTCCTACATAAAAGAAAGCCTAGACAAAGCATTTAAAATAATGATAATAATTATTTTTAGTTTTTTCTTTATAAATATATGAGACTAATTATATGTTTTAATATTTATTTAATATTATCATCTAAAAATATATAAAGAGAGAAAAAAATTAAGTAGGATTTTTTAAAGAAAAAATAAATATCAATATTCTGAAATATTTTTAATATAATAATATAATGAATAAATCTTAAAAAAATAAAAAATTATGTTGGCTTTTAATTTTAATTTTGTGCTCTTTTGTTCAAGTTTATTTCATAAAAAAATTATAATATTTTTATTTATAATATTTCAAATCTAATATTACAGGAAAAAAAAGCAGCTGAAAAAAAATAGATAGACAAATTTACCTAGATTATCTACAATTAAAAAAATATACAAACTACTTCTCATTTTGATTATATTGTTCCTTTTAGGAAGGAAAAAAAATCATTTCTAACATATCTTATCGATTACAATTTTACTAATTGAATATTAAAATAATTAATTACAGCACGTAAAAAATTTAAATTTATTTCTTAAAAAATTACAATATTTTTATTTATAATATTTTAGATCTAATATTACTAGGAAAAAGGAAACTTATAAAAAAATAGGTGGACAAATTTACCTAGGTTATCTACAATTAAAAAATATACGAATCACTTCTCATTTTGATCACACTATTCCTTTTAGGCGGGAAAAAAAACTCATTTCTAATATATTTTATCTACTATAATTTTACTAATTAAATATTAAAATAACAAATTACAACACATAAAAAATCAATTATTTTCTACATAAAAATAAGCCCAGCGCAACGCGTGGGCAAGTAAACTCATGTTTTTATTTACAATAACTATAGGGATGTCAAACAAGGAAGTGTAAAAGAGATTACAACATTTAGGTTAATTGTTAATAGATGTATAAATAAAATCCTTGAGCAATATATCTACTCATTGTAGACAACATAAAACCAAGAAATCCAGAATCCTAAGAGAAATTGCAATGAATCCAATATATGTCACATTTCAAGGTCAGATGTTTTATTTGAATTATATTTTAATGAATATCTTTTCTTTTATTGATGTTAATAAATAATTAGAATGTTCATTTTTTCATGTAGAATTGTGTCGATGCAATTAATAAAACACATGTTCGTGCTTGCATATCATCCAATAATCAAGTTCTATTTAATGAAAGAAAAATGTACTAACCCATAATGTTATGGCTATATGTAGTTTCGATATGCAATTCACCTTTGTATAGCCAGGATAAGAAGGCAATGCATACAACATACATATTTTTCTAGAGACTATTAACAATAACAACATCAAATTTCAAACCACTAGAAAGTTAATATTTCATATACCTTTAAGAATTGATAAATTAAGTTTAATAATACTCTTCGCTAGTGTTTTATTTTTAATATATACTTATGTTTTCTCTTCTTTTTTTTCAGACAAGTACTATACAATTGATGTTAGATATCCCGATAAGTATGAGTATTTAGATCCAAGAGTTTAGATGTCATGAACAACCAAGTGGTCATAAAGAATTTTGAATCGTGCACAGTCATCACTACATAATGCGATATAACGTTCTTTTGAAGTATGGAAACAAAGATAGAGAATTTTACAAAAAAATATTTGTTTATCAATAAAAAAAAGTGAAAATTGCAGTTACATCAATAACACTACATAACTATATAAGAACAATATCACAAGATGATGACTCTTATTGAATATAATCACAATCCTAATTTTATTCCTGATGATATTTTACTAGATATCATTCCTCAATGAAATAGCCAAAGATTGTAGAGGCATTCACATGTAGATTTTATTAGTGATGGTATTACAGGTAGTTTGATGAGAAAATAAAAAAAAAAATCTAATTTACATGAATTATTAATTACATTACATTATATTGTTGTTGTTGTTGTTGTTAAATCTACAATATTAAAAAATAATATATAGAGAGAGATGTATGTGTGTGTATGCATATTTCCTTTAAAATAATTTCATAAATTAAAAACAATATGAAAAATATAATAATCAAACACATGAATCTATTTTTTATTAAACCTTAAAACTTAACCATATTTTTAACCAAACATTTCAATTTCAGTTATAAAACGCAACTAAAATTGCACAACCAGAATATCAAACTTCCGAGTCACCGAGTATTTCAAAAGATAGTAGTAAAGTGAAAAAGGTATGGGATCTGATAGCACCTTTATAATTTAAGCAAGCACGTAAGGATGGGCTAAGGAAACTCCCGCTATTTACTTATCCACTTCTTTAGGGATAACAGCCTTGCCGAGATAAACTTGTTGCATCTCATCTCTCCATATCTGCAAGAAAATTGCCACACAGATTAAATCTGACTAGTCCAGCCAAAATGTTTCAGCAAATAATAATCAGGAGTTAGTATTATGTGAATATAGATGCCACTTGCTACGAGAGATTCCACATGTGTGTCACTCTGATTACACAATGCTCTACTGTCCATTTAACTATTTGTCTCTCATTTAGATCAATATCAATTAAAGCCAAAAGTGTTCCACAAAAAACCAAAGGGATTAGTTATGGGGAGAGGGGTTGGAGGAATATGGGACTACTAGGAACCGCTTATTTGAGATCCAAGTGCTTCATAAAGGTATTCACCCTCATCACTTGCAGTAAAGGCAAAAAAAAAAAACAGCCTCCGAACAATTTAAAAGAGGTCATGGCTTCTTGTTTGAACAAGTCAGTATTATATAGTTCAGAATCGGGTCCATACCGCCTCTCGAAATTCCACCCGGATATGAGGCACATTTGTCCTGTGAATATCGTTTCCATCTGGTCCTCTCCTGTAGTACTCTTTACCAATCCAGTGCGACTGAAGTGGGAATTTCAAGGGCAAATATCCAGAAATTAGATTCAAAATCATTTATATAAACCCTCAGAACAAGCATTCCCCAACACAAAAGAAGACAAAAAAGCACATCGTATACCATATAATTCAAAGAGTTGGGCAAAAACAATCTTCTATGCTGGCCATTTTAAATCCCCAATGTCCATCGTATTAGGGAGTCAATAATAAACAACAGAGGCTGTAAAATGTGCCCATTTCAGTCCATTTGTGATGCTTGTCACAATTTCATGCAGACAAATCACTCCACTTTGAAGACAACCCAGAACATACTATGTTCCCAATGGAAATGAATCCATGGAAAAATATTTAGAGCCTTATTTTTGCATTTCATAAATGATTTTGAAAAAAAATGCATTTTTTTTTCTTTGCTTCAAACTAAATTTGTTTTTAGTATTTTACATCATTTTGATGCGCTTGAGTCAAAAATAATTTTGAAAAAATAGTAAAAAAAAACATTATTTTGGTACATTTCTAAGCAAAATGTACTTTGAAAAACAATCACTGCTACACTCTCAAACACCTCCTTATTAGGCAACACACAGCATGCCATACATATTGTTCTTCATAGACATATACAGCAAATGATATCTCAAAAGCAACACCCGAAAGGAATGATCCTTTCTTCAGAATATCCTGACCCCCATCTCCAGTTTTCCATAACTTGTTAAGATTAAGAATGACAAGAATAAATACTAGTGGTATAAAGTCCGATGACAAAATAAAAAGGAGTAACCGATCAAGCTAATCAGTGATTACATAAAGGACGCAAGGGAAATTAGTGACTATATAGATAGAAAAAATCAAAGATTTTGAGCATCCCATTTCTGTCTTAGGAACATGTTGTCTTCATTTTTTATTTCTTAACAGAACTTGTTGCACGGCACCAGATCCTTTCCTTTATAAATTTCAGAATACAAGCTAGAAAAACCGAGTGTACCTTTAAAGCATGTGAGAAACCTGATTGGAAGACCGAATTTCGAGCAATCTCACACAGATCACATGAGCTCAACTTCCACACCTGTCAGGAAAGCTTGCACTGATAAATTTGAACTCAAGAGAAAACAAAATCACTTCAGGTGAGAAAAGTAGCACTTACAGAAGCAGCCATGCTATATTCTTCCACCAAGGGCTCTTTTGTTAAGTGAATTTGGAGTGGATCATCAGTAGAAAGGGAAACATTGAGACCCCTTTGGAAAAACATAGGAAAAGGATTCCTATGGTAGTCTAAAAATAAGGAATTGTTGCTCAGAGGAGACATAGCTAAGCCAATCTGTATAGCAAAAATGCCACCATTTCTGATTAATGTCACAAAATTCAAGTACAGGACATCCATTTAAAACAGCAGTAATGATACTAAAATGAATATATCTTCCATACTTGTGCTAGATAATACAAATATTGAAGTACTGGAGATTTCCTCAGATTGATCCCATGGGCAATATTATGAGACGTAAGAAATGTAGCAGCAAGATGGTCAATATCACCAGCCTGAAAATGATTATGTATGTGAGGTAGCAGAAAATCTGAACATTTTTGCAAAGTAAGAAGGAAAAGCTGGAAGGATTACCTCTCCAGAATGGGGACGGAATTTGATAGTTGTCATGCCCTTTGACTCACGAAGCTGAAAAACAATGTTGAAATAGATTAATTGAGGAAGAAAACAGCCAACAAAACATCAGGATGGACTGCCAGATCAAGCTGAGAGAAAAGCTAACAAGTTATGTCGAAAAACATTAAATCATTTGATGGTTGCAATTTTCTATATTATGTGGCAGAAGTTCCATCTAGATTATGACATTTGAATGTAAAAACCTAGAAAATATTTTTCTTGTCACTAATGATACCATGACAAGAATCAGAATGGTCATCAAAACATGCAAGACACACCTATTCAAGAAAAATATTCCAAAAGAAAGGAGCGTTGATTGAATATAAACGTCTTCATGTAACATGTTATTAAGTATACTTTGCTTCTGAAGTATAACACAGACCTTGTTTAACGTGTAAAGGTTGGCATAACAGTAATAAACATAATATGAAAATGCAGGATTGAACACATTGGTCCATTGAGCTGGGGTAGGCATGTGCTTTGTCAGGCGTCTTTCAGGTTTGCTTTCATCATCAACCAGGTCCAGCCCAACAACCTGAAAAATAAAACAAATGGCAAGTTGTATATTATTCAATAAGAGGGAGCAGTAAAGTTGGATGTCGAGCGCACTTAGAGCCTCATAATAATATATGTAGGGATAGGAGGATCAGGTTATGATTTCAAAGGAGGAAACAAAAGATGATGAAATTTTGATATCCCACAACCACCCTAGGTAAATGTATTACTTGCTTCTTGTGCTTGATCCACCATCAAGTCCTAAGTCATGTGTTTCACAGACAGCCCTACCAGATTTTGCCAGTTATAACTTTTGGCAATTTTTTCTGTCAGGGATCTCTTTTGATCTCCATTCAACAACATTCCAAAATATAACACCTAGATGGGAAAATAACACATTGAAGCATGGACCATTATAGTTTCCCCACTTTCTTTTAGTGATGTTGTGAAGGTAAGTACAAACAATTCACACGAAAACAACAAAAACAAAGACAAACAAAAACACCAGTGTAATCTGGAAACAGAACAGCCAACAACTAACTGAGGTCACCAAAACTGTTAACAAAAAATATATCATCCTCATGTCAGCTGAAGAATTCAATTGTTTTAATGCGTAACTGCCAGATCCTCCAAACATCTGAACAAAAGTTGGAAAGCTGGTTTGGTGATAAAATGGGACGGTAAACATTGCATATCTACTTTCAATTAAAAAAAATAAAACCTTTTATACACAGTGATGCTAATCTGTAACAACACAGCATGTTTAGAAAATGGCAAACCTGTTTCAAGAAAACATGCAACTGAGGATGTGAATCCGGATCGACTGTGACTTCAAAAAGCGGAATGAAGATATTATCAAGAATATTCTGAAATGATGTAACAATCCCCATTTCCTTGTAGATATTGTACAGTCGAGGAAGCTGAAAATGCAAGATATATCACAAAACATGAAATTAAATGCTGGCTCAATTTTTTCTACTGGTTCGGGCATCTCATAGTAAACAGCATGTTCAACAGCAGTCAAACCCACCATTACTGACAACCAACTTTCTTTTAAGAAACCAAAAAAAAAAACTTCAGTAAGAGGATTTAGATATTGTCAGTACCTGGATTAACCAAACAACGTTTTCACTGTACAAGTCATTATTCACAATCCAACTAGCCAATTGGTCCCATTCACTCTGCTTTCCACCGTATATTGATATTCTGTATTCAGCCATCTGCAACAACAAAATCATGTAACATGAATAAGTAGTGATGGGAGAAAACAAGCATAAGCAAAAGTGAAGCATTCTGTAGATGCTTCTTAAGAAACATGTCATGAGTTTTTTCCATCATCGAATGTCAGCACATGAGCCTCAAGCAGGATAGGAATAAGTAAAGCAAAATATCAAGATCCAATAATCAGAAACGCTTCAACATCTTCCTAAATTAATATCAGGTACAAGTAAATAGTTCCTGCCATGATTAGCATGATGCATGGAACAATAGCCAACGCCTCAAATCCTAAGATAGGACAGGCTCACTCTACAATCATGACTTTAAGATTCAAGAATTTCACAACAGAAATACTAAAATATAACTTCTACCCATAACTTGCTGATCTGATCAGGTCTAAAGAATGAGAAGGATCAACAAAAGAGGAAACACAACAAAACATGGTCATGGATCATGGATAATGAATGTGGTGTCTCTGGCATTTCTTAATTGCTGTAGGCATGAAATATAGACAATTTTAACAAATTATCACTAATGCACAGATTTTAAATATTTAACAAAGAATGGCCAGTAGTGCAAATTTAAATATCGTTGGAAAATGTGAAACAGATTAAGGAAACCAGAATCTATATCTTTGCATAAAAATCAACTATAAGTACGACAAAGATGTACCTGATATTTACTTGCAGCAAGATCAGAAAAGACTTGTTTTGTCAGTTCACCAAGGAAACGGCCTGCTCATCAACATACAGCAATAAGCATATATAAGGTAAAGCAGAACATATAGCTAGCAGAAGAAAAGCAGCTTACAAATTAGTAGAAAAAATAAAATAAAGCATTACAACATGAAAACCATGTAACCACTGTGAGATGCAAGCATGTAAAATGAAACTTGAGTCCTAATATGTTTGACATTCTAGCACACAAAATTTTAATGTTTCCTTTGCAGTTCATTGTGAGGCCTGCTAGTCTTGAGCAGCATACAGAATGAGAATCCTCCCCTTTCAGCACAATGTCACTCACTCATCACAGAATTGGCAACCTGAGCCCTTTAAGCTAGAGATTTCAAGTTTTCAACCTCTAGGTTGTTCCCTTTGGGATCAACTGGAAGACTGTTTCCTATACAATAAGTATTTCGTTTTTCTCATTGCCCCTGTTCTTTTTTCATAAGTTTGCTTAAAGAGTATGAAGGATGAACTTCTATCTGCCCACCCAGAAGAAGAAGAAAAAAAGATGAAAATAGACTTTTTTCCCTCAAGAAAAAATCAAGATGTAAATTGGATAAGATTAAATTGAGGTGCACCTTGGATAAGATTGTCTTGTTTAAGAAAAATCTCCCTGAGTCTACTCTGACCACAAGGATTGTACTTCAGGTTGAACTTATCAAAGCGATGAAAAGTGCTCTTGTCCACATGAACATCTAAAAGGTCAACATTGAGATCATACCTGTTCCCACAGATGTCAATATGATCACAATCTTGTATATGATGACAATATGAATATGATAACAGCAAAAAAAGTTCTTTACCCAGTCAAATCCAAACTCTCAAACACTTCTTTCAATGTCAAGTATTTTCCATCTCGAAATATTACAACCTGAATAAAAGAGAAAAAAAGTTCACGACAACAACAAATATATATTAAATATCCACCTAATAATCAGATTGCATATTATTATGTGGACAGGATATTAAAATTCTGGTTAACAGTGCAAGATTACGGAATTATTAATGGCCCATTCCAATGCAGAAATAAAAGAGGAGAAAGGTGCTCAAAAGAAAAGGACAGGGAATCCAAATTTTTACCTCATCAGGCTCTTTCCTCAGTTTTGACTTTATAAACCTTAAAAGATGTTTCTGGTTCATGCATGCAGAATGATGAACATGCGTATCGACTTTCCTGACATTATAAAAGTCACGGTGTGGAGCACTTTTCTGAGCAAGAAATTCTCTATCCGCATTAAGCATCAAATGAAGGTTGAATTTCTGAGACATTGTGAAAAGCACAAATCCAGAAGTCTAATTATTATCAAGAAAACTAGCTCCTAATAAATTGAGATGGTCAATGAAAGATGTATTTACCTGTTCTAGGAGTTTCAACCGATGATGACATAGAGTTCTGATATTTCCGATTGCAATAACTCGAAGTATGTGGTGCAAATCAGTGAAAAACATTGTCGCATCAGCAACAGGAAAAAGTTTTTCCTTAGCTAAGAAAAGGGGAAAAACAAAGCATACATTAACATCCCAATAATGAAATAAAGGATTGAAACATAACAAACAAGAAACTGAAGCTCAAAGCTTACAGTCTTTATTTGGATAGACATGGATTACCCCATCTTCAATCTCAAAATAATGCTGTGCCAAAAAGAAAAAGAATGGAAGGCATATATGATAAAAAAAAAAAAAGGAAGTCGAGAATAATCATGACTAGGTGTTTCACAAAATGCCAAAATGAAACATATACTCACATCAGATTTTCCCTCTGGAGTAAAGGAGAACAGGTCAGGATTAGGCTTTGGTGTACTAGGATCAGAAATAATTTCTTTCTCCCATGGTGCGATTGCTTCCTTGAATACATATCTTTTTCGCATTTCAAGACATTCTTGAAGAATTATATAGGAATCCACTTCATCTGATGATGGCACCTCTGCTGATGCAAAATAAATTTGTAAGAAATAACATAATTATAAAATGGAGCATCAGTCCTAACAAAAACTTGCTTTCTTCCAATCTTAAAAGCAGTGAATAATTCAAATGGGTGCACTTGCATTCAAATTAACCAAGCGAAAACATAGAAAACAACTTTAAAAGGGGTAGACCCAGACAGATAATATTTAAACATGTATCCAATTAAGAACACACATGTATTCTGCATCATTCCCTCTAAAGAATTTAAATATATGCATATTTCATGATAAAACAATAAACAACTGCTTGCATTTTCTGTCCATTCATCTTGCACTTTTATGGAGAATAGCAGCAAAAGATCAGATTAGTGTTATTAAAGAATCATGTAGGATATGAGAAGCCCTTTAGATATTAGCGAGCCAAAGCAAGGACAGTTTACAGAAGTATGGACGAGAAGCAGTTGATACCGATAGGAGAAATTTTAAGCCTTGCAAAAGTTTCTTGTTCTGGCTCTTTCCTTAGAATATCAGCAGCAATAGGATCAGGCTGAACACCAGACAAACTATGGGATCGAATCATGCTTGAAGCGGGTACAGGGGCTTGGTCTCCATTCCCATTAATGTGTTGTGGTAAAACATCTTTTATATCCTAAAAATTCAGGCCACAAAATTAAGAATAGAAGGGAATCCTTTCAAAATGAAGAATGTGTGCGTGTGGGTATGTAAATGAAAGACTGATGCTGTTGAACAAAATAACAAATGTGCATTTCCAAGATCACAAACTCACAGCATTTCCATTAATATGCAGATTCGTAGCATCTAGTTTAGAATTGTCAGTCATATTATCTTCATCATCTGATCCTTCCACGCTGTCAAAGGCACTAGCACTAGCACCAGGAGACTTTGGAGAAGTTGGTCTGATGAAACTTCCAGGTCTCTTTATATGCCCAGAAGATTTCCCTGGAGCAGCACAATACTGGATGTATTCAGCAAACAGGATAACAGCTTCCCGTCTCAAATGAAAAGGTGAAAAAACAAAAAAAATAATTGAGTACATAAAATTTCAATTGAATTCCAAGTCATTTCAAGTTGGCACTATTCGAATCTACAGCTGGTGGCCTTCTATACATAAGGGGTAGAAGTGGGAGTAAGATTTTATTGGAAGGCACAAGGAAGAGCAGCCCATACAAACTGTTAAAGAGGACAACTGTAATTAGCTTGATAACGAAGCCATTAAATACTTTGGACCATTTCCAATTTGTTCACCAAGACGAAATACTTTAATCCCAAGTTAAGTTTCCATATTCATCTTCAACGCATATAAATGACTCACCTAGGATAAGCTTTCAACCCTGTTAACATGCAACAGATAAACAATTTCTTGCACTTCACTTATTCAAATTATATATTAATTAATATCAATCTCATGTTGCCTGGCTTAAAATACGCAAGTAATCTATTTTTCTTATCCATCGATCCCTTCTTTAACATTATTCCTTCCCTCTTAAAACAGAGAAAGATATTACACGCAATTTCGTCAAACACATATGATCTCCGCAAGCAAAAATCATACTAAATACAAAACAGAATACTGCCATAAATATAAATATATTATATTGATTATATTATACACATAACAGGGTAATTAAATGAAATTAAAATAGTCCTAAAATATCATTTGACTGCACTGTTGAAATTATTATAAGTGAAACTATCAGAGCAGTCAAATTCAAGCAGAGCTTTAAATATTCACTCCGGCGAGAAGTCCGACAAGTTCATACCTTCAGGAAAATTATGAAGCCTCGGCAATCTAGCCGGAATCCCGCCGACATAAACCACCTGGCCATTACGTTTCTCTTCTCCATCAATTCCACCACCAGAAATCGCCGTTAAGTCCGGTAACGAGGCCGAGCCACGCTTGTTATAGTAACCGTTACTTCCTTTCCTCCGTGCGTGACTCCGGCGCCTCTTCCAATGCTGCGGCGACGACCCTCCTCCAACTCCTCCGCCGCCATCGGAGTCATCGTCTCTTTCTCGTTCTCTCTCTACCTTCTTGGCGAACTCGAGAAGTTGATTTAGGGTTTTTCGGAGCATATAATAAGCGGATACTGCCACAAATGATGCACCTACCAGAGCCGCCATCGCTAGATGCAACGAGTAAGCGTCCATTACTTTCTCTCTCTAAAAAACTGTTTCTCTCTCTTAAAAAAACCTGTTTAAGTGGATTTTTGGTGTATAGTGAGCTTCGTTGATGGTGAGCTTTGCTGATAGCGAGCTGTGTTGATAGTGAGAGTGGGCTGAGGTCAGAGTGCTTGGGGAGAAGGAGGTTTGCGTTTCTATTTCAAACTTCACGCGGCTTGTTTGGGTATTTATAGGGAAAACTGAGAAGAGGACTCTCTCTCTCTCTCTCTCTCTCTCTCTCTCTGAGTGTTTTTTTAATAGGTTCGAGTCAGTCATCCATATATATCAATATATAAGTTTGCTCGCTGAACTTTAACAAAAAACCAATATTACCCCCATCAGGCTAATTCTATTCGAAAGGGCTTGGTGGTAAATATGGAGGTTTAAAGGTTGTTTAGCGTTTCTGCATGTCAGAAAAGGAGAACATTTAACAAAAGGTTCCCAAATCTGAAAATAAAAAAAATTCTTAGTACTTGAAGTGTAGAAAATTAAAGCTCATATTTCTAAAACAGCTAGCGTTCAAATTGCATTAAGCATAGAAAATATTAAGAATTATTTTTTTATATCTTTTACTATTTTTATGTACTATAACAATAATATTTTAAAAAATATTTTTTTCAAGATAAAAACACTTTAAAAAATTATTATTATTATTATTATTATTATTATTATTATTATTATTATTATTATTATATTCTCAACACATATTTAAATCTAATTAATCATATCTATTCTCAAGCTTTAAGAAAATGTTTTATTAAAAAGATACACTTACAAAATATGGTTTTATTGATATGTTTATGCTTGTATATTTTAATAAAATAATTCTCAAAATATAAGTTTTAAACAATAAACTTTGTAGGGTTGTAACGACTTCACAAATAATTTCTCTCACAATTAAATGCCTCTCCATATATATTATGACGTAAAATTTAGAAATTATTAATTGCGATTTTCTTCATCTAACAATGGTGATAGGGTAGGGAATTCTTTAAAGGTCTGATGGAGGGTAAAATTGCATTCTTTAGAGGTGATATTGTGCAATTCTGAAATTTAAAAATCTCATTGAAATTAATTATATGGTGTGTTTGATATTGCTTTTGTTTTTGTAGTTAAGGTTTTAAAAAAACAGTTTCATGAAAAGCACATTAACTCCAATTCAAAATAATTTTTAAAATATTTGGTTAAAAATGTGGTTGAGTTTGAGGTTAATAAAAAATAATTTCAAATATTTGATTACCAAGTTTTTCATATTGCTTTCAACTTGTAAAATTACTTTATATGTATGTGTGTATGTTGTTTTTTAAATATTTAATAATTATAATAATAAAATATAATTAATAATTCAAGTAAATTAGATATTTATTTTTATTCTCCCATCAAACTATTTATTATTTCATCACGAACTATAAATTCATACATGAAGGCATCTGCAATTCCAAAATGACATGTAGTAAAATATCATATAAAACAAAACTATGATTGCGAGATAAAAATTATATTGTGATTTCCTTCTAATATATTTATTTATATTTTAATTAATTTTTAGATTATTTTAATATTAAAAATATATTTTTTATAAAAAAATATAATAAATAATAAACCCCTCCCTATATATAAAATATAATAAATAATAAACAAAAAAATAATAAACCCCCCTCCCCCGTCAATTACAAATATTTTTGAGATAAGGCACACATGATTTTTATAATCTCTCTATATTAATTAAATATTCAAAATATTCATTTTTTCTACTATATCGGTCACCCCACATTCTCAAATACCGGAGCTGGTTTCAATTTATTTTTCCATCCCCTGGTTGAGCACTTTTTAGCTTTTACTTTTCAGTGATGGCTAGAAAAAGTAATGGTGCTGCGCGGTGACCCATGGCAGTACATTTAAAAAAAAAAAAAAATATATATATATATATATATATATATATATATATATATATATATTATTTTTTTATTTTAAATTAAAAAAATAATATTTTTATATACAAATATAAAAAATAATTTTAATATATTTTTAAACAAAAAAATATCTTTAAAAAATCTTCAACCAAACTTCAAAACAAAAACAAAATTATTATTTTTTGTGCTATTAATGATTGTTTATTAAGAATTTTAATTTAAAATTTATTGATTATTTAGCATTATGTTTAAAAATATTTTTAAACTTTAAATTAAAAAAAATCATTTTTATTTGTTAATATAAAAATAATTTTAATATATTTTTAAATAAAAAAATAAAAGACAATCTCAACTAATATTCTAGACAGCATTTAACATGCTAATTAATTAGATCGTGGTGGTGCATGGGTGGAACCCATTGTCGAGCTAGGGTGGAGGGGGGCAGGAAAAGGGGTTCGTGACTTCGTGTAATTAAAGGTGTGGATTGTGAGTCATTTTCGTTATCCACACGTTGGGTAGAAAATCAAATATGCCAAGGAGATACAGCGCATATGTTAAAGGAGGTCCTTTTATTTTTTGTCTTGTTCCGTTTTAAAGCAGGTGTTCAATATTGCGATTTTAAGATTTTTCTCTCTTCTTTAATTAAGATTTAAGTGCTTCTTAAATAAAATATTTTATGTGATCATTGCTCCACCTTTTACTTTAGTAAAGATAATTAGATTATTTGTTTTCATTGCAGGTTGTCTCAACTCTTAAAAATAAATATAAGTTTTTATTTTAACTTTATTTAAAAATATGTTTTTTTTAGTGAAATCACTTTTTTAAAAATATTTTTTAAAAGTTATTTTTGATATAAAAAATATATTAAATTGATGTCTTTTAGTGTTTTTTATGGTGTTAATACTATGATATGAAAATTAAAAATTAAAAAATATTTTTAAAAACATCATATACTACAATTTAAACATGCTTTTATTAGAGATAAATATGAAGAAAAAACAACATGAGTTGTAGAGAAGTTATGGTGAAGTGGGTAACGCTACTTTATTTATCTAGGTATAAAAATGGATTGGATAATCCTTGATCACATACTTGTATTTGTATATACAATATTTTATGTGATTGTAATATTTTTAATATATATAAGAAATAATTCTTGGATTTTCATTTAAATATTAAATTTGTTATGTAAAATATTTAACCTCTCATAGATGTGTATTTTATTCAATGAAAATAACCAAAGCATAGAAGATTCAAAATTATGTTTGATACAAATGGGAGGTGTAAAACTTTCCAAATGTTCATGAAGGAATTGTCATTTCTATTTTTCACATAAAGGGTCAATTTGTTTTCTAGAGGAAATTATTTTTATATAAATAGCATTTTCTTAAAAAAAATATTATTTAAATATATTTAAAAATATTTTTTATCAAATAAATTACTATTAATTTAATGGTTTTTAAATGATAGAATCGAGATAAGAAAAGTTATGATGATTGTAAATAGGTAGTGGTGATGATAGTATTTATGATAATAATTGTAATGGTTGCCATAACCTATTTTGAACTTTTACTTTTAAAATATTTTTTTTTCAAAAATTATGCATTTTCTATGTAATTCAACTAATTTCTAGTCATTTAATGATTTTTTTATTGTTTCATAGTTCTCAACCATTTTGTTTGTCGTATTCATGTCAATGGTTTTAAGACAAAAATATTTTTAAGCTGATTATTCTGATTATATAATTAAATAAAACAACGATATATAAGAAATAATTAAAATCAATAAATTTTATATAGTTTGATTTGGTCATAAAACTATGGTAATTTTATAGAATTTTTTTATATAAATCTCAACTCTCTGTCAATATGTATTTAAGGAATAAATTGAAGGAAAAAAAAAAAAGACAATTTGACTCAACCTGAATTAACTTGTCAAATTTGAATTAAGAAATTAGAATAATATTATAATAAATAAATAAAAATTATAATTTTTATTTAATCAAATATTGAATGATAAAATTAAAATTAAAATAAAAAAATGAGTCGATATAGCTTACCTCAAAACTTACAATCTAATTCATAATTCCATGATAACTCTCATATAAAGAAAATTAACCAACATTAATGAAGTTTGATTTTCATTCAATTTCACATTAAAAAATAAAATGAAAAATAATTTGAGTTATCATAACTAACATGCAAAACTCAATATTTGAATCATAAAATTAGGATAATTTCATGTAAAACAAATCAAAATAAATTATGAAATTTTATACCTATTAATTCTAATGGTGAAGAATATTTTTTTAAAAATAAATAAATTTAAGTTTTCTTTCAAAAAAAATCCTTAAAAAGTTTAATAACTAAAGTAAAAAAAATTAATTAAAATTTATGAACTCAAAATAATTAATACGAGATATAAACCCGTGCTCCGCCTCTGGGATTTAAATATTTTTTATCTAGTTTTAACATATATATAATTTTTTATTTTTATTCTTTCATTTTTTTTATTTAATTTTGATTCCTTGATTTTTTTTCAGTCCTTACGAGATAAAAAAAAATAGAAAAAATATATATAAAAAAATAGGTAAAGAGATGCTTGTCTTCTCTTATTCGGTTCGAGTCCCATGCCTGTTATCTCAATATGCCTGTTATCTCAATTGATTTGAGGATTAGATATGGACTACGTTATTATCCGAAAATTCTAGTTATAAAAAAAAAATATATATATATATATATATATATATATATATATATATATATATATATATATATAAGTGGGGAAAAATATAAAAAAGTGGGGCCAGAGATTAGTCGTGGTGCAAATAAATTACCCTAAACACTCTGGTTAAAAAAAAAAAAAAAAAGGACAATCTGGTTTAAAAAACAACAGTGCAAGGGAAAACATTGTAGCAATCCACATTGTTCTGTGAGGAAAGCTACAATGTTGTCCCCACACCATTTATATATATAATTTTTAGGTTTAGTTTTGATCACTTAATTTTTTCGGTTCTTTTGAGATAAAAAAACAGAAAAAAATATATATAAAAAAATGGGTCCAAGGATTAATCATGGTACACGTAAGCTGGCTTGGACACCCCGGTTATAAAAAATATATATATAAGTGGGAAAAACAATCAGGAAAAAATGTAAAAAAAATGGTCCAAATATTAGTCGTGATGCGCGTAAGTTGGCCCGAACACCTCCAATTATTAAAAAAAAAAATGACAGTCCGGTTATATAACAAAAAAAATTGATTTAGTTTTAATCCCTTGATTTTTTTTTGTTTTTATAAGATAAAAAGAAACTGAGAAAAAAATGTAAAAAAAAAAGTGTGTCCAGAGATTAGTCGTAGTACGTGTAAGTTGGACCAAACACCTCGGTTATAAAAAATTAAAAAAATGTATATGTGTGCAGAAAAAAATTCTTGGTGCGGTAAACTGATCTGAATATCCTATTTATCAAAAAAACCAAAAATCTTTTTTTAAGAAAATAATGGATTGAAAAATTAGTCGTAGTGAACATAAGTTAACCTGGACACTCTAATTATAATAATAATAAAAAAGTACAAAAAAAATATTATAGCAATCCACAATAAAATGTATGGAACTACAGTGTTTTATAAGCAATGTTTTACTTATTGTTAATAAAACGACAAACCCACTTAATGAAAGAGTCAGACTTCAAAGCTCGTATTTTGTCGTTTTATTTATTACCCTAAAAAGAAGAAAAAAAGTCTACTTAAGTCATAAAACAAGTATTTTTATTGATTACAAATTAATTAGCACTCGCACTCATTGCGTTGTCAATATCATAAATTTGAATACGTTACAATTATATTAACTTCATACAAACGGGAAGTCTCATTTTTTATTATTATATATATTTGAAATGTTATTAAAAACAGCTCATAAAAATCATGTTTGGTTAGATATTTTAACCAAAAAACACTATAGATATTTTTAAAATATAATTTATATTATTTTTAAATAAAAAAATTGAATTTAAAACTTACACATGTCAACACACTATCTTTTATTTTATTTTATCAATTATAATATAGATGGTAAGATTTGATGTCTTGACTATATGACTGTTAATGTTTTAATATTATATCAAAAAATTTAGATTATTTGATAAAATTTTAAAATATAATTTCTAATAATAATTATCAAAATCATTTCAAAGTCTTGGCCATGTGTTTGTCCGTCAATTCTAGAACAATACTATTTTTAAAAAGCACAACAATATCATTTTGAATAAAAAAACTGAAATGTTCTACAGGCAAAAACTAAATAAAAAATTATTAAAATTGATTTTGTCAAGGCTCACTTGAGCTATGACTATATTAAATTAATTTAAAATAAGAATAATTTGATTTAAATTTGTAGTAAAGTTCTGACTTTATGATGAAACAAAATGTCAAGAGATTATTACCTAAGTACTTGATGACATAAGCGAAAGAGCTTGGACCTATCGGATATGCTTCTATAAAGTGCCCTAATAATAGTGGATGCTTCATCACAGATAGACCTTGTTCCCTTGGGAAATCTGTTGGCATCATGTCGAACTCGTAAGAGACTATCCTCGGTTTTAGTATTGGAAAGTGGACACCACAGAGTTTTTTTTTTCTTACTGAATATTTGAAATCCAACCAAATAGATTTGTTTTAAAATAGTTTGATCAAATTAAATATTTTATTATCGAATAAAAAATGTAAATAATGTGCATACATCGGTAATTATATTTTAAAAAAATAATAAATAATATATAGAAAGTCTGCACATAGGGGAAAATGTAAAGAGAAAATTAAAATTATTCTTCTCGTTGATTTTTAAATTGGAAAACAAAGTCGTTATTAATAAAGTAAACTTGTGAAGAAACCCTAGACGTCGCTGTGATTCTTTCACTAGTGGGAGCTATATATATATATATAAAATTCAAATGTAGTTTAATATAGTTTTATGATAGAAAAGACGTCACGACAACAACATTAGCTATATCTTATGTTAATAAAAAAAAAAAAATTGTTTTAGGTATCTTTCAACTTGTCTTATGTTTCTCTTTGTTTTTAAGCAGAGCCATGCCCAGGAAAAGGATACATTTTAATTCA
Source organism: Salix dunnii (assembly GCA_015731905.1). NCBI lineage: Eukaryota > Viridiplantae > Streptophyta > Magnoliopsida > Malpighiales > Salicaceae > Salix > Salix dunnii. Next base: position 12,971,775 of record CM027674.1, read on the forward strand.
TTTCTTAATTATTTATTTAATATAAATGGCATCTATTGCATTATTCGTGCTTTTCAATTCAAAGATTTCAAGGGTATATAATAGTGTGATTAAGATTCCTTTTTAATATATATATTAAAAATTATCTTTGACATTAACATTTTGGTTTTATCATCCCATAATTTTTATACCTCAATTTGATACTTTTCACCTGTAATATTGTTAAGGAATCATCTCATCTAAAAATTTAAATTTATAAGTGAGGCCCTAAAATATAATTTATATTATTATCTAATATTTTCCCTCAAGTGAAAGCCATTTGGGCTTAAAACTTGCACGAACCTATATTATCTTGTACTTGATTTTTATCAAATAAAATGGAGGTGGTGAGATTTGAACTCGTGACCGCTGAGTCAACAAGGCTCTAATATCATGTTAAGGAACCATCTCACATAAAAAATTAAATTTAAAAATAAAATTCTAAACTATAATTTATATTATTTTCTAACAAAAATAAACTCATCACACATCAAAAGAATGTGGAACGTGTTGAAAAGAAGGTAGTCCTCCTGTTTACATGTTTTTCTTCTCATAAAAAATTTGTACTCTCTTTTATATATATTGTAAGGGGACTTGTTTGTGGCTGTCTTTATAATGGAGTTTCAATAACTTTTTTAAAGATTAAATTCAAATTATTTTGTTTGTGTAATTATCAATTATTCAATAATTGTTTCTATCAATCATTCTCATCCCTATAAACTAGAAGCGTGCAGATCTGCACATCTTTGCCTGAAAAAATTGTATTTTTTTTTATCTTGAATAATTGATTCAAAAAAAAATTGGGATCTAACATAAAACAAAAAAAAAACAAAAAAAGAGGTAGGATATTAAATAATTGATAAAAAAAAATAGGATCTTTAATAATCGACATAAAAAACAAAAAAAAATGTACTTGATTAATTGACTAAATAAATGAAAAAAAAAAGTGGGATCAAGAATAATTGATAAAATCAAAAAATAAAAATTGATAAAAAAAAGTGTATGTATATATGTCCTTTAAATAATTTCACAAGCTAACAACACTACGAAAAACATCGTAATCAAATATATGAAACTATTTTTTATTAAACCTAAAATTCAATCATAGTTTTAACTAAATATTTCAATTTTAACTATGAATCGCACTTAAAAATATTTTTCATAAAATTATTTTTCTTAAACTTCAACCACAATAGTAAACACAATGTCAAACATGTCGTAAGTCTATCTCACCCATTTAGGCTTGTCAAGAATACAATATGTCTAGTAACATGTCTATAATTGCCTAAAACACATTTAGGCTTGTCGAGAATACAATATGTTTTACTCTATGCGACCTACTACTTATTATAATAAAATTGGTTATAAATTTTTGATCACATCATTCAAAGAATGAACTGGTCATTCAATGACTAAAACACAATTAAAAAACAAGTGAGATGACTGTAAAAAATATTAGAAAATATGGACAAAGATTATTTATGAAACTAGTGTGGATTGAAATAGTAAATTGGGAACAATCTCAGTAATGGATAAGCGGTGGAAAACAAAATTCCAAGTTATTATCATTATCCAATATATTAAAATTTTTGTTTCATTTTTTTGAATATTTTATGATAGTATATTTGTATGAATTATGTGTTTTTCTTGTATGTAGGAAATTAAAGGAGCAAAAAATTTAGGCATGTCAATATTAAGCCTGCCATGAAGTTAAAATATGACAGAATATATTCGAATATTGGGCTACCAGAAAGTATACATGGGCACCATCATCAGGAGTGCAAGGTGGTGCTGATTGTGTTGAGCCTAGCACTAGCAATGCCAACATTGACGCGGTTGATTTTAAAGAAGGAAGTTGAGATTCAAAAGAAGATATAAATCCTCTGTTTAACAATGACATCTCTTGGTTAGTTGGGGGAGTGAACATGTCAAGTAACAGCAACACAAAGAGTAATGGAAAAAAAATGCTAATGAGGTTTAAGCGAAGAAGACATCTAGAATTGGTGCTCAACTACTATTAAAATGGGACCAGCTAATTGAAAGTATGTCGATGAGGAGTAATTCTACTTCTTTGCATGTGGATCGAGAAGGGTGTAGTGTGCGTGAGGTGATCGCTAAGCTTCATTCAATTTTTGGAGTCTCAATTGATGATGATTTTCATGAGTTTATAACAGAATATCTAAGCTTGCAAAGGAAACGAGAAATGTGATTACTATAAGAGGTCTTGAAGAAAAATTGAAATGGTTGAAAAGAATGTATGCATAGAGTAAACATTGATAACTGATAGCATGACTCTCTTTTCTAAACTTTATTTCTTTTTGTGTTGCAATGTTAGCTAAATGCAATGTTTTATGTTATTTGACAGTTTTGAGAGCATGAGTTTGCAATGGATACATTGCTAAAGATCCATTTTGTTTTTGTATTATTTTGTATGTTTTAATTATTGGTTTGGTGATTGTATATTTTATTCATTAATTTTTCCATGAACTTGTGATGCCAACCTCGTGATCACGTGGTCATTCAACCCACAACCAAGAATGAAATATGATCCTGTAAAGCCGAAATAGGTCTGATAGGAGTGTGACACAATGGAAACTTATCCTAAGGCAACAACATTATTGGAATGAGTAGACGCCACGAAGCTAGTTAATCTTCGATAAGTCGGATTTAGTTCGTTCAAGAACTAAAGAATACAAGAATCACTCTTACACATAAAACTGAAAATTTTAGAAGTAATAATCATCAATGGATATAGAAGTTTCGGTTATAGGAGTTTAAATAGTTTTTGAAAAAATAACCCTGATGGACCTCTTATGTGGAATTAAAAGAGGTATATTCAAAACTGACCTAAAACTCTAAGTTGGAAAGCCCATGACTTAATCCAAATAAGCTTTGGATCCTAGCTGAAAACAAAGTCTTAATTAAACCCAAACAAGCTTTGGGCTATAGCTAACAAAATTAAATAAAGCCCATAAATCTTATTTATAGCCTTTCATCCAGCCCTTTAATCCTAGAAACAAAAGGAAAAGGTAACCGCCCATGTTGTTTCCAAGTTGTAGTATTATTCATTTGTCTCCTTTGTTGTCCTCACTTCATAGCCCAAATAAAATTGTGTTAGACCCCTCTTGCACATAAATAAGATGTACTAGGGTCTCCTTTTGATACTTCAATGATCTTTACAATTCTGACTTGGTTGAAACCTTCAAAACCACGAATTAAGCCCCTGAACATGTAATAGATCTTTGTTGGTGTTTTTGGGCTGATTCACATCATCTTGTTAAGTTATTGGGTTACTGGGTTTCGTTTCATTTCTTTTTATTTGAATTGTAATACAAGTTTGTATTTGAATTATTAATTTCATAGTTATTGTTTCAGGATACATAAATTGGTCATGTTGTTGTTGTTGTATTAATATGAGTGTGATTAAGTCATCAATTATTGTTTTGAGCAACATAGATTAATTGACTATAAACATGTAATTTTCTTATGTATATTATGCTTTTTAAAGTTAAAATTTGCTATTGTACAATAATGTTATTTAATAAAATCTGTTATGTTGCCATTAATGTCATAATATCAAAAAAAAATGGTTGTTACTATTCACATTTTGTTTTCCACAATTGTTCCAAATACCATGAGTTGTGCACTCACATGGCAGGAAAAAAAAATTATTTTTCAAAATTGTGACAAACCATGAGTTGTGCACTCACATGTAGGCAACAAAAAATGGTCCAAAACGTGAGTTGTGGCAACAATAATTTGTGGTTTTTTCTTGGATAAAGGAGAAGGAAAAGATGCAAATAAATTTAAAGGTTGTAGAAGGTTGAATGACAAAAAAGTCACAATTCATCAATTAATTTTACTATATAAATGAGAGTCATTCTTAATGTTTTGCAAAACATTTACAATCTCAAAAATATTGTTTAAAGAGAAAGTTTTCAAGTGAAACATCATTGTTGAATTTATAGGTTTGTTGTAAAAAAAAAAATAAACTCTAAAGTTCTTGCACTTATAATTTATTCTCTTCAATATTATATGTTTTCTTTAAAATGTATTTACCAATATATTTTTTTTCCATACAATTTGAAGATATGAATGATCTATGGTATAATGATATACTTAACGAAGGTTTTGATGGTGATTATGACAATATTATGAACTGTGTTATAGAACACATTAATTATCATGCTTTCGAAGGTGTTAGTACATCGATGGGGGCAGTCATGATAGGGTATGGATGATCAAAATGACAACAACAACGATAACAGTACTGATGATGATGATGACATCGACAAAAAAAAAAAGAATTGTTTTTAAGGAGACAATTTGACATGGACAAACTAATTATATGCACAACTAGAGCTATAAGCATGTAATACATAAATTATATGCATAAAGAATCATATATAGTTTCATAAAATACAGGGATGTGTTGGCTGACCAAATTAGTAAGAGTTGGAAACAATGTGCTAACATGTTTAGGATGGACACAAATACTTTGTTAAGTTTGTGTAAATATTTAGAAACATATTATGGTTTGAAGCTTTCAAGATGCATGAGCATGATTTAAAAGGTCATAATTACTAAAGAGCTAAAAGAGCTTGGCCAATTCACTGTTTATCTACTGTTCATATACATCCATTTTTATTGTGTACTAGGGTGCACAATCCGCTACTTCTCACATTTAAATTTCACATTGTGCCTGTCTTTTAAAAAATCAACTGATATGCCTACCTTTTAAAAAATCAAAGATGCACATAACTCAAAAGGGAGCCACGTAGATATAGATGAGTTGAAGAAGAAGGTAATGAAATTTGGTGTGGAAATAGACAAAAGAGAGGCCATTGGATGTAAATAAAAAAGGAGCCACGTAGATATAAATGTGTTGAAGAAGAGGGTAATGAAATTTGGTGAGGAAATGGACAAAGAAAGAGGTCATTCAAGCAACTCTAATGGGAGTAGCCATTTTTGAAAGCCAAATTTTTAAAATGACTTGTTGAATAGTGTATATATGGTTTTTTTGTTGATGTGTGCTTCAATGATAAAAGTCATTTTGGAAAGCTATTTTTTTATATTATTTTAAGTATGGTGCAATTATTTTGTATGTAGTTTAATTATGTCATTAATTATACAATTAATAGACATATGTTATATAATTAAATAATTGCTTTTAAAAAACCCTCCAACAATATAATTATTAATTTTGCATATAATTTTTTACTCTCTTGTTAAGGTATTTTGCAATAAAAACAAAAACAAATATTTTTGATATAGTTACATTATTTTCTTATCTATCTATCTATCTATCTATATATATATATAAAGAAGGTGGCCCCAAGATGGGGCCAAAATTTTACCTTCTCTTATAAGCTGCTACAAATAGCAACTCTTAGAGGGGGTGCCACTTTTGGCTTTGTAAATGGCACCCTCGCTGCAGTGCAAAAAACTAAACAAAAGAGCTAAACAAATGATATTTTATTTATGCCTCCTCATATAGCACTCCTGATAGAGATGCTCTTACAAGGCATTCAATGTATGGGATCACCACTGTACAGTCAACAACTTTTATCAGGCTTCTTCTTTTTTGTTTGTTTTTCTGATAATCGTGATATTCAAGTAGTTTATGTGAAATACATTTTTTTCTCATGTATATATTTTTTTTGTAAATGAGGTAGCTTACACGCACCAGGAATAATCCCTGGACCCATTTTTTTTCCCACTTATAATTTTGTTTTATAACTTTGGTGACCGTGCTAACTTACATGCACCATAACTATTATTTTATAGATAACCAAAGGAGATCGCAATTTCAAACAGTAATTAATAGTGATTTGAACTTTGGTTTTCATTGTTTATTACTATTTGAAAAGGTAAATTGAACTGTGATTCTGGTAGGAGATGGCAGTAGTGTTTGGGAATGCGTTTGGAAATTATTTTTGAACAAATTTTAAAATTTTTATTGTTATTTTTAATTTAAAATTAAAAATATTTGGTGTTTTCTGGATGATTTTGATGTGCTAATGTCAAAAATAATTTTTTAAAAATTAAAAAAATATCAATTTGATGCATTTCCCAACGAAAAACACTTTCAAAATAAATATCAATCACACTCTTAAATAGTTCTTATTTTGTCTATATTTATATGTACATACTCTTAGTTTTTGTTTTTTATTTCCATTATTTCCACTATTACGAATGGTTTTTTTTAATGTTTAAATTTTAATTTATGTTGGTGATCATTTGAAAATTGATATTTATTATTTTTCTTTTTTTTTTCAAGTCAAATAAATTTTTAAAATCTAATAATTTTTTTTTTGTTTTTTCATTTATTTTGTTTTTTAATTGTTTTTTTGTTAATATTTTAGGTGTTAAAATTTATAATTATTATAGATAACACATTGAAAATAATGATAACGATTATTTTTTGTTAATATCCCAATCCTCTTTCTTTTTTAATGATGATAATAATTTTATACTGATTATTTTATTGAAATCTACTAAATAAATAAATTTATATTGATTTAAAATTCATATATTTTATAGAAAACTTGCCCTTAACATGAATTCTGCACAGATTTATTATTTCGTCTAAATTTATATTATAATAAAAAATTTCATATAATTAATTTTTTTTAAAAAAAAAATATGATATCACTTGCAATGGGGTGTAAGTCATGGATATATATATATATATATATATATATATATATATATATATATATATATATATATATATATATAATTTCTATTTCTGTCCATGTTTATATATACATGATCTTAATTTTTGTTTTTATTTTTTATTTATTTCCACTATTATTAAGATTTTTTTTATTTACTGTTGAAATTTTAATATATGTTGGTGGTCATTTGAAATTTAATAATTATTATGATTTCTCTTTCTTTTTTCCTTTAAGTCATTTTTTTTTAAATCTAATAATATTTATTTTTATTTTGTCATTTATTTTGTTTTTAAATTGTTTTTTTTTCTGTTAGTATTGGTAGGTCTTGAATTTTCTAATTATTATAAATAAGACATTCAGAATAATGATTATTTGATAGTTTTGTTTTCTTTTAAGTATGTCAAACTAATTATATATTTGTATATTTATATAATATTAGCGTCTTAATATATATATATATATATATATATATATATATATATATATATATATATATATATATATCTGTGTGTGGGTGTGACCTATATTTTTTGAAAAAAAAATTTTAGTCAATATCTTCGATTGTGGTTTTGCTATCTACCAATTAAATTATTACTAAATTAGTTAAGAAAAACATCAATCAAATTATTTGATGCATAATATAAATTACTGATCTATGCTAAAATTCAATAACTGTAATTTTACTATTTGTTAATTAAATAAATCATGAAAAAAATAAAATATACATAACAATCAATCAGTATATTACACGAAGCGCATAACTTATTTCAACATAATTTTTCGATTCCAACTGTATAATCTACCGATACAATAATTATCAAAACAATTTTAATAGTAGCAACATTCAATCACTTTTATGAAGAAAAAAAACCCTTTCTAACATATTATATTAATTATAATTTTACTAATTAAATATTAAAATAACCAGTTACAACATGTATAAAATCATTCAATTTCCTACATAGAAAAAAGCCTAGACAAAGCATTCAAAATAATGATAATGATTATTTTTAGGTTTTTTCTTATAAATATATGAGGCTAATTATATGTTTTAATATTTATTTAATATTATCATCTAAATATATATATATATATATATATATATATATATATATATATATAGAGAGAGAGAGAGAGAGAGAGAGAGAGAGAGAGATTAACTAGGATTTTTTAAAGAAAAAAATTAATATCAGTATTCTGAAATACTTTTAATATAATAATACTATGAATAAATCTTATAAAATAAAAAATTATGTTGGCTTTTAATTTTAATTTTGTGCTCTTTTGTTTAAGTTTATTTCTTAAAAAAAATTATAATATTGTTATTTATAATATTTCAATTATAATATTACTGGAAAAATAAAACAACTAAAAAAAATAGGTAGACAAATTTATCTAGATTATCTACAATTAAAAAATATACAAATTACTTCCTGTTTTGATTATATTATTCCTTTTAGGCGGAAAAAAAATTCATTTCTAACATATTTTATCTATTACAATTTTACTAATTGAATATTAAAATAACTAATTACAGCACGCAAAAAATTTAAGTTTATTTCTTAAAAGAAACTCAAAAAAAAAAAATAGGTGGACAAATTTACCTAGGTTATCTACAATTAAAAAATATACGAATCACTTCTCATTTTGATCACACTATTCCTTTTAGGCGGGAAAAAAAAACTCATTTCTAATATATTTTATCTACTATAATTTTACTAATTAAATATTAAAATAACAAATTACAACACATAAAAAATCAATTATTTTCTACATAAAAATAAGCCCAGCGCAACGCGTGGGCAAGTAAACTCATGTTTTTATTTACAATAACTATAGGGATGTCAAACAAGGAAGTGTAAAAGAGATTACAACATTTAGGTTAATTGTTAATAGATGTATAAATAAAATCCTTGAGCAATATATCTACTCATTGTAGACAACATAAAACCAAGAAATCCAGAATCCTAAGAGAAATTGCAATGAATCCAATATATGTCACATTTCAAGGTCAGATGTTTTATTTGAATTATATTTTAATGAATATCTTTTCTTTTATTGATGTTAATAAATAATTAGAATGTTCATTTTTTCATGTAGAATTGTGTCGATGCAATTAATAAAACACATGTTCGTGCTTGCATATCATCCAATAATCAAGTTCTATTTAATGAAAGAAAAATGTACTAACCCATAATGTTATGGCTATATGTAGTTTCGATATGCAATTCACCTTTGTATAGCCAGGATAAGAAGGCAATGCATACAACATACATATTTTTCTAGAGACTATTAACAATAACAACATCAAATTTCAAACCACTAGAAAGTTAATATTTCATATACCTTTAAGAATTGATAAATTAAGTTTAATAATACTCTTCGCTAGTGTTTTATTTTTAATATATACTTATGTTTTCTCTTCTTTTTTTTCAGACAAGTACTATACAATTGATGTTAGATATCCCGATAAGTATGAGTATTTAGATCCAAGAGTTTAGATGTCATGAACAACCAAGTGGTCATAAAGAATTTTGAATCGTGTACAATGACTATATAATGTGATATAATGTTCTTTTGAAGTATGGAAACAAGGATGGAGAATTTTACAAAAAATATTTGCTTATCAATAAAAAAAACACAAGTGAAAATTGTAGTTACATCAATAACACTACATAACTATATTAGAACAATATCACAAGAAGATGACTCTTACCGAATATAATCACAATCCTAATTTTATTCCTGATAATATTTTACTAGATATCATTCCTCAATGAAATAGTCAAGGATTGTAGGGGCATTCACGTATAAATTTTGTTAGTGATGGTATTACAAGTAGTTTGATGAGAAAATAAAAACAAATATCTAATTTACTTGAATTATTAATTACATTACATTATATTGTTGTTATTCTTGTTGTTGTTGTTGTTGTTGTTGTTGTTGTTGTTGTTGTTGTTATTATTAAATCTACAATATTAAAAAAACAATATAAATAGAGAGAGAGAGAAAGAGATGTATATGTGTGTACGTATATATATGCATATTTTCTTTAAAATAATTTCATAAATTAAATACAATATGAAAAATATAATAATCTAACACATGAACCTATTTTTTATTAAACCTTAAAATTCAATTATATTTTTAATTAAACATTTCAATTTCAGTTATAAAACTCAGCTAAAATTGCAGCTGCCGGCATATGAAGCATGCATAAAATTGACCCGGGTCACCGAGAATTTCAAAAGAAATGGAATCATAAATTGAAACCAATTCCCAGCCAAAAGCTTCCGACGGGCCAATCATTTATAGATAAGTCCAATATTTCCAAAGTTCAAATTCTCGAACCCGCAACGAAACACGAAAAATTAGAAACTGTCGTCACAAACTAGAAAATCCAGCCGGGAGGAACAGTGAGATTTACTCCAGATAAATGTTTTGGTTACACACATCATGGTATACAACCGAACCAAAATTTGATGAGGCATTCATCATTCATCTGGAAAAAAAATAAAGTACAAGACTGTCCTGTCCTTGCCATTGGTTACAATAGCATCTGACATTGCAATGGGTGAACCGTGCAAAACTCATACCATGCCTTGTAACGCTACTCCTAATGTACTTACCTTTAGTTATTTGTTCTGTCACGAGATTGGCACCTTCATGTTCTAATTTTTTTTCCAAGATACTGCTGATCACCAAGTCAACAATTGCATGTTATGCATGGCCTTCGTTCTCAAAACTTTATAAGCTTCAATCAGCTTTGCTGTTGCTATGCATGAAGCCATTCCCTTACATGGCCATTATCAGGTGCATGATCAGAAGCGTACAGTCATCTCATGTTTAAAGAGAAACTCGGTTCAACCAAGAAAGATAGTAGTAAAGTGAAAAAGGTATGGGATCTGATAGCACCTTTATAATTTAAGTAAACACGTAAGGATGGGCTAAGGAAACTCCCGCCATTTACTTATCCACTTCTTTAGGGATAACAGCCTTGCAGAGATAAACTTGTTGCATCTCATCTCTCCATATCTGCAAGAAAATTGCCACACAGATTAAATCTGACTAGTCCTGCCAAAATGTTTCAGCAAATAATAATCAGGAGTTAGTATTATGTGAATATAGATGCCGCTTGCTACGAGAGATTCCACATGTGTGTCACTCTGATTACACAATGCTCTACTGTCCATTTAACTATTTGTCTCTCATTAAGATCAATTATCAATTAAAGCCAAAAGTGTGCCACAAAAAAACACAGGGATTACTTATGGGGAGAGGGGTTGGAGGAATATGGGACTACTAGGAACCGCTTATTTGAGATCCTTGTGTTTCATAAAGGTATTCACCCTCATCACTTGCAGTAAGGGAAAAAAAACAGCCTTTGAACAATTTAAAAGAGGTCATGGCTTCTTGTTTGAACAAGTCAGTATTATATAGTTCAGAATCAGGTCCATACCTCCTCTCGAAATTCCACCCGGATATGAGGCACATTTGTCCTGTGAATATCGTTTCCATCTGGTCCTCTCCTGTAGTACTCTTTACCAATCCAATGCGACTGAAGTGGGAATTTCAAGGGCAAATATCCAGAAATTAGATTCAAAATCATTTATATAAACCCTCAGAACAAGCATTCCCCAACACAAAAGAAGACAAAAAAGCACGTCGTATACCATATAATTCAAAGAGTTGGGCAAAAACAATCTTCTATGCTGGCCATTTTAAATCCCCAATGTCCATCGTATTAGGGAGTCAATAATAAACAACAGAGGCTGTAAAATGTGCCCATTTCAGTCCATTTGTGATGCTTGTCACAATGTCATGCAGACAAATCACTCCACTTTGACGACAACCCAGAACAGACTATGTTCCCAATGGAAATGAATCCATGGAAAAATATTTAGAGCCTTATTTTTGCATTTCATAAATGATTTTGAAAAAAATGCATTTTTTTTTTCTTTGCTTCAAACTTAATTTGTTTTTAGTATTTTACATCATTTTGATGTGCTTGAGTCAAAAATAATTTTGAAAAAATAGTAAAAAAAAACATTATTTTGATACATTTCTAAGCAAAATGTACTTTGAAAAACAATCACTACTACACTCTCAAACACCTCCTTATTAGGCAACACACAACATGCCATACATATTGTTCTTCATAGGCATATACAGCAAATGATATCTCAAAAGCAACACCCGAAAGGAATGATCCTTTCATAAGAATATCCTGACCCCCATCTCCAGTTTTCCATAACTTGTTAAGATTAAGAATGACAAGAATAAATATTGGTGGTATAAAGTCCGATGACAAAATAAAAAGGCGTAACCGACCAAGCTAATCAGTGATTACATAAAGGACGCAAGGGAAATTAGTGACTATATAGATAGAAAAAATCAAAGATTTTGAGCATCCCATTTCTGTCTTAGGAACATGTTGTCTTCATTTTTTATTTCTTAACAGAACTTGTTGCACGACACCAGATCCTTTCCTTTATAAATTTCAGAATACAAGCTAGGAAAACCGAGTGTACCTTTAAAGCATGTGAGAAACCTGATTGGAAGACCGAATTTCGAGCAATCTCACACAGATCACATGAGCTCAACTTCCACACCTGTCAGGAAAGCTTGCACTGATAAATTTGAACTCAAGAGAAAACAAAATCACTTCAGGTGAGAAAAGTAGCACTTACAGAAGCAGCTATGCTATATTCTTCCACCAAGGGCTCTTTTGTTAAGTGAATTTGGAGCGGATCATCGGTAGAAAGGGAAACATTGAGACCCCTTTGGAAAAACAAAGGAAAAGGATTCCTATGGTAGTCTAAAAATAAGGAATTGTTGCTCAGAGGAGACATAGCTAAGCCAATCTGTATAGCAAAAATGCCACCATTTCTGATTAATGTCACAAAATTGAAGTACAGGACATCCATTTAAAATAGCAGTAATGATACTAAAATGAATATATCTTCCATACTTGTGCTAGATAATACAAATATTGAAGTACTGGAGATTTCCTCAGATTGATCCCATGGGCAATATTATGAGATGTAAGAAATGTAGCAGCAAGATGGTCAATATCACCAGCCTGAAAATGATTATGTATGTGAGGTAGCAGAAGATCTGAACATTTTTGCAAAGTAAGAAGGAAAAGCTGGAAGGATTACCTCTCCAGAATGGGGACGGAATTTGATAGTTGTCATGCCCTTTGACTCACGAAGCTGAAAAACAATGTTGAAATAGATTAATTGAGGAAGAAAACAGCCACCAAAACATCAGGATGGACTGCCAGATCAAGCTGGGAGAAAAGCTAACAAGTTATGTTGAAAAACATTAAATCATTTGATGGTTGCATTTTTCTATATTATGTGGCAGAAGTTCCATCTAGATTATGACATTTGAAAGTAAAAACCTGGAAAATATTTTTCTTGTCACTAATGATACCATGACAAGAATCAGAATGGTCATCAAAACATGCAAGACACCTATTCAAGAAAAATATTCCAAAAGAAAGGAGCGTTGATTGAATATAAACATCTTCATGTAACACGTTATTAAGTATACTTTGCTTCTGAAGTATAACACAGACCTTGTTTAACGTGTAAAGGTTGGCATAACAGTAATAAACATAATATGAAAATGCAGGATTGAACACATTGGTCCATTGAGCTGGGGTAGGCATGTGCTTTGTCGGGCGTCTTTCAGGTTTGCTTTCATCATCAACCAGGTCCAGCCCAACAACCTGAAAAATAAAACAAATGGCAAGTTGTATATTATTCAATAAGAGGGAGCAGTAAAGTTGGATGTCGAGCGCACTTACAGCCTCATAACAATATCTGTAGGGATAGGAGGATCACGTTATAGTTTCAAAGGAGGAAACAAAAGATGATGAAATTTTGATATCCCACAACCACCCTAGGTAAATGTATTACTTGCTTCTTGTGCTTGATCCACCATCAAGTCCTAAGTCATATGTTTCACAGACAGCCCTACCAGATTTTGCCAGTTATAACTTTTGGCAATTTTTTCTGTCAGGGATCTCTTTTGATCTCCATTCAACAACATTCCAAAAGATAACACCTAGATGGGAAAATAACACATTGAATCATGGACCATTATAGTTTCCCCCCTTTCTTTTAGTGATGTAGTGAAGGTAAGTACAAACAATTCGCACGAAAACAACAAAAACACCAGTGTAATCTGGAAACAGAACAGCCAACAACTAACTGAGGTCACTAAATCTGTTAACTAAAAATATATCACCCTCATGTCTGCTGAAGAATTCAATTGTTTTAATGCATAACTGCTAGATCCTCCAAACATCTGAACAAAAGTTGGAAAGCTGGTTTGGTGATAAAATGGGATGGTAAACATTGCCTATCTACTTTCAATTAAAAAAAATAAAACCTTTTATACACAGTGATGCTAATCTGTAACATGACAGCATGTTTAGAAAATGGCAAACCTGTTTCAAGAAAACATGCAACTGAGGATGTGACTCCGGATCAACTGTGACTTCAAAAAGCGGAATGAAGATATTATCAAGAATATTCTGAAATGATGTAACAATCCCCATTTCCTTGTAGATATTGTACAGTCGAGGAAGCTGAAAATGCAAGATATATCACAAAACATGAAATTAAATGCTGGCTCAATTTTTTCTACTGGTTCGGGCATCTCATTGTAAACAGCATGTTCAACAGCAGTCAAACCCACCATTACTCAGCTAAGCCAACCAACTTTCCTTTAAGAAAACAAAAAAAAAATAACTTCAGTAAGGGGATTTAGATATTGTCAGTACCTGGATTAACCAAACAACGTTTTCACTGTACAAGTCATTATTCACTATCCAACTAGCCAATTGGTCCCATTCACTCTGCTTTCTACCATATATTGATATTCTGTATTCAGCCATCTGCAACAACAAAATCATGTAACATGAATAAGTAGTGATGGGAGAAAACAAGCATAAGCAAAAGTGAAGCATTCTGTAGATGCTTCTTAAGAAACATGTCATGAGTTTTTTCCATCATCGAATGTCAGCACATGAGCCTCAAGCACGATAGGAATAAGTAAAGCAAAATATCAAGATCCAATAATCAGAAACACTTCAACATCTTCCTAAATTAATATCAGGTACAAGTAAATAGTTCCTGCCATGATTAGCATGATGCATGGAACAATAGCCAACACGTCAAATCCTAAGATAGGACAGACTCACTCTACAATCATGACTTTAAGATTCTAGAATTTCACAACAGAAATACTAAAATACACAGATTAACAAATTATCACTAATGCACAGATTTTAAATATTTAACAAAGAATGGCCGGTAGTGCAAATTTAAATATCGTTGGAAAATGTGAAACAGATTAAGGAAACCAAAATCTATATCTATGCATAAAAATCAACTATAAGTAGGACAAAGATGTACCTGATATTTACTTGTAGCAAGATCAGAAAAGACTTGTTTTGTCAGTTCACCAAGGAAACGGCCTGCTCATCAACATACAGCAATAAGCATAGATAAGGTAAAGCAGAACATATATCTAGCAGAAGAAAAGCAGCTTAC
Source organism: Salix dunnii (assembly GCA_015731905.1). Taxonomy (NCBI): domain Eukaryota; kingdom Viridiplantae; phylum Streptophyta; class Magnoliopsida; order Malpighiales; family Salicaceae; genus Salix; species Salix dunnii. Next base: position 12,987,040 of record CM027674.1, read on the forward strand.
AAATTAGTAGAAAAAATAAAATAAAGCATTACAACATGAAAACCATGTAACCACTGTGAGATGCAAGCATGTAAAATGAAACTTGAGTCCTAATATGTTTGACATTCTAGCACACAAAATTTTAAGGTTTCCTTTGCAGTTCATTGTGAGGCCTGATTGCCTTGAGCAGCACACAGAATGAGTAATCCTCCCCTTTCAGCACAATGTCACTCACTCATCACAGAATTGGCAACCTGAGCCCTTTAAGCTAGAGATTTCAAGTTTTCAACCTCTAGGTTGTTCCCTTTGGGATCAACTGGAAGACTGTTTCCTATACAATAAGTATTTCGTTTTTCTCATTGCCCCTGTTCTTTTTTCATAAGTTTGCTTTAAGAGTATGAAGGATGAACTTCTATCTGCCCACCCAGAAGAAGTAAAAAAAGATGAAAATAGATTTTTTTTCCCTCAAGAAAAAATCAAGATGTAAATTGGATGAGATTAAATTGAGGTGTACCTTGGATAAGATTGTCTTGTTTAAGGAAAATCTCCCTGAGTCTACTCTGACCACAAGGATTGTACTTCAGGTTGAACTTATCAAAGCGATGAAAAGTGCTCTTGTCCGCATGAACATCTAAAAGGTCAACATTGAGATCATACCTGTTCCCACAGATGTCAATATGATCACAATCTTGTACATGACAATATGAATATGATAACAGCAAAAAAAGTTCTTTACCCAGTCAAATCCAAACTCTCAAACACTTCTTTCAATGTCAAGTATGTTCCATCTCGAAATATTACAACCTGAATAAAAGAGAAAAAAAGTTCACGACAACAACAAATATATATTAAATATCCACCTAATAATCAGATTGCATATTATTATGTGGACAGGATATTAAAGTTCTGGTTAACTGTGCAAGATTATGGAATTATTAATGGCCCATTCCAATGCAGAAAGAAAAGAGGAGAAAGGTGCTGAAAAGAAAAGGGCAGGGAATCCAAATTTTTACCTCATCAGGCTCTTTCCTCAGTTTTGACTTTATAAACCTTAAAAGATGTTTCTGGTTCATGCATGCAGAATGATGAACATGCGTATCGACTTTCCTGACATTATAAAAGTCACGGTGTGGAGCAGTTTTCTGAGCAAGAAACTCTCTATCCGCATTAAGCATCAAATGAAGGTTGAATTTCTGAGACATTGTGAAAAGCATAAATCCAGAAGTCTAATTATTATCAAGACTAGCTCCTAATAAATTGAGATGGTCAATGAAAGATGTATTTACCTGTTCTAGGAGATTCAACCGATGATGACATAGAGTTCTGATATTTCCTATTGCAATAACTCGAAGTATGTGGTGCAAATCAGTGAAAAACATTGTCGCATCAGCAACAGGAAAAAGTTTTTCCTTAGCTAAGAAAAGGGGAAAAACAAAGCATACATTAACATCCCAATAATGAAATAAAGGATAGAAACATAACAAACAAGAAACTGAAGCTCAAAGCTTACAGTCTTTATTTGGATAGACATGGATTACCCCATCTTCCATCTCAAAATAATGCTGTGCAAAAAAAAACAGAGAATGGAAGGCATATATGATAAAAAAAAAAAAAAAGTCGAGAATAATCATGACTAGGCGTTTCACAAAATGCCAAAATGAAACATATACTCACATCAGATTTTCCCTCTGGAGTAAAGGAGAACGGGTCAGGATTAGGCTTTGGTGTACTAGGATCAGAAATAATTTCTTTCTCCCATGGTGCGATTGCTTCCTTGAATACATATCTTTTTCGCATTTCAAGACATTCTTGAAGAATTTTATAGGAATCCTCTTCATCTGCTGATGGCACCTCTGCCGATGCAAAATAAATTTGTAAGAAATAACATCATTATAAAATGGAGCATCAGTCCTAACAAAAACTTGCATTTTTCCGATCTTAAAAGCAGTGAATAATTCAAATGGGTGCACTTGCATTCAAATTAACCAAGCGAAAACACAGAAAACATCTTTAAGACCCAGATAGATAATATTTAAACATGTATCCAATTAAGATCGCACATGTATTCCGCATCATTCCCCCTAAAGAATTTAAATATATGCATATTTCACGATAAAACAATAAATAACTGCTTGCATTTTCTGTCCATTCATCTTGCACTTTTATGGAGAATAGCAGCAAAAGATCATATTAGTGTTATTAAAGAATCATGTAGGAAATGAGAAGCCCTTTTGATATTAGCGAGCCAAAGCAAGGACAGTTTATGGAAGTATGGACAAGAAGCAGTTTATACCCATAGGAGAAATTTTAAGCCGTGCAAAAGTTTCTTGTTCTGGCTCTTTCCTTAGAATATCAGCAGCAATAGGATCAGGCTGAACACCAGACAAACTATGGGATCGAATCATGCTTGAAGCGGGTACAGGGGCTTGGTCTCCATTCGCATTAATGTGTTGTGGTAAAACATCTTTTATATCCTAAAAATCCAGGCCACAAAATTAAGAATAGAAGGAAATCCTTTCAAAATGAAGAATGTGTGCATGTGGGTATGTAAATGAAAGACTGATGCTGTTGAACAAAATAACAAATGTGCATTTCCAAGATCACAAACTCACAGAATTTCCATTAATATGCAGATATGTAGCATCTAGTTTAGAATTGTCAGTCATATTATCTTCATCATCTGATCCTTCCACGCTGTCAAAGGCACTAGCACTAGCACCAGGAGACTTTGGAGAAGTTGGTCTGATGAAACTTCCAGGTCTCTTTATATGCCCAGAAGATTTCCCTGGAGCAGCACAATACTGGATGTATTCAGCAAACAGGATAACAGCTTCCCGTCTCAAATGAAAAAGTGAAAAAAAAAAAAAATAATTGAGTACATAAAATTTCAATTGAATTCCAAGTCATTTCAAGTTGGCACTATTCGAATCTACAGCTGGTGGCCTTCTATACATAAGGGGTAGAAGTGGGAGTAAGATTTTATTGGAAGGCAGAAGGAAGAGCAGCCCAAACAAACTGTTAAGAGGACAACTGTAATTAGCTTGATAACGAAGCCATTAACGACTTTGGACCATTTCCAATTTGTTCACCAAGACGAAATACTTTAATCCCAAGTTAAGTTTCCATATTCATCTTCAACGCATATAAATGCCTCACCTAGGATAAGCTTTCAACCCTTTTAATATGCAACAGATAAACAATTTATTGCACTTCACTTCTTATTCAAATTATATATTAATTAATATCAATCTCATGCTGCCTGGCTTAAAATTTGCAAGTAATCTATTTTTCTTATCCATCAATCCCTTCTTTAACATTATTCCTTCCCTCTTAAAACAGAGAAAGATATTACTCGCAATTTCGTCAAATACAAATGATCTCCGCAAGCAAAAATCATACTAAATACAAAACAGAATACCGCCATTAATACAAATATATTATATTGATTATATTATACACATAACAGGGTAATTAAATGAAATTAAAATAGTCCTAAAAATATCAATTGACTGCATTGTTGAAAATTATTTTAAGTAAAACTATCAGAGCAGTCAAATTCAAGCAGAGCTTTAAATATTCACTCCGGCGAGAAGTCCAACAAGTTCATACCTTCAGGAAAATTATGAAGCCTCGGCAATCCAGCCGGAATCTCGCCGACATAAACCACCTGGCCATTACGTTTCTCTTCTCCATCAATTCCACCACCAGAAATCGCCGTTACGTCCGGTAACGAGGCCGAGACACGCTTGTTATAGTAACCGTTACTTCCTTTCCTCCGTGCGTGACTCCGGCGCTTCTTCCAATGCTTCGGCGACGACCCTCCTCCAACTCCTTCGCCACCATCGGAGTCATCGTCTCTTTCTCGTTCTCTCTCTACCTTCTTGGCGAACTCGAGAAGTTGATTTAGGGTTTTACGGTGCATATAATAAGCGGATACTGCCACAAATGATGCACCTACCAGAGCCGCCATCGCTAGATGCAACGAGTACGCTTCCATTACTTTCTCTCTCTACAAAACTATTTCTCTCTCTTAAAAAAACCTGTGTAAGTGGATTTTTGAAGGAGTATAGTGAGCTTCGTTGATGGTGAGCTTTGCTGATAGCGAGCTGTGTTGATAGTGAGAGTGGGCTGAGGTGGAAGTGCTTGGGGGGTAGGAGGTTTGCGTTTCTATTTCAAGCTTAACGCGGCTTGTTTGGGTATTTATAGGCAAAACCGGAAGAGGACATTGATTCTCTCTCTATCAGTGTTTTTTAAAGAGGTATATATATATATAAATATATAAGTTTGCTCACTGAACTTTAACACAAACCAATATTACCCCCATCAAGCTAATTCTATTCGAAAGGGCTTGGTGGTAAATATGTCGGTTTAAAGGTTGTTTAGCGTTTCTGCATGTCAGAAACGAACTACATTCAACAAAAGGTTCCCAAATCTGAAAATAAAAAAAATCTAGGTACTTGAAGTGTAGAAAATTAAAGTTCATGTCTCTAAAACAGCTAGCGTTCAAATTGCATTAAGCATAGAAAATATTAAATATTATTTTTTTTATATTTTTTATTATTTTAACGTACTGATATCAATAATATTTAAAAAAATATTTTTTAATATTTTTAAAGAAAAAAATACTTTAAAAAATAATAATAATAATAATAATAATTATTATTATTATTATATCCTCAAACATTTCATAATCTAATTAATCATATCTATTCTCAAGCTTTAAGAAAATGTTTTATTAAAAAGATACACTTACAAAATATGGTTTTATTGATATGTTTTTAATAAAATAATTCCCAAACTATAAGTTTTAAACAATAAACTTTGTAGGGTTGTAACGACTTCACAAATAATTTCTCTCACAATTAAATGTCTCTCCATATATATTTTGACGTAAAATTTAAGAATTATTAATTGCGATTTTCTTCATCTAACAATGGTGATAGAGTAGGGAATTCTTTAAAGGTCTGATGGAGGGTAAAATAGATAAAAATCTCATTCTTTAGAGGTGATATTGTGCAATTCCGAAATTTAAAAATCTCATTGAAATTAATTATAATTGGAGGGCTGGTTTCAATTTCTTTTTTCATCCCCTGGGAGAGCACTTCTTAGCTTTACTTTTCAGTGATGGCTAAAAAAGTAATTGTCCTGCGCGGTGACCCATGGCAGTACGTTTTTTTTAAGAGAAAATGAATTTTATTTTTTATTTTAAATTAAATTTTTTTTATATTTTTATATAAGAATATGAAAAATAATTTAAAAAATAAAAAAAATATATTATTTTAATATATTTTTAAACAAAAAATATTTTTAAAAACAACATCAACCAAACTTCTAAATAAAAACAAAATTATTGTTTTTTGAGCTATTAATGATTGTTTATTAAGTATTTTAATTTAAAATTTATTGATTATTTAGCATTGTGTTTAAAAATATTTTAAAACTTTAAATTAAAAAAATCATTTTTATTTGTTAATATAAAAATAATTTTTAAATAAAGAAATAAAAGGCAATCTCAACTAATATTCTAAACAGCATTTAATATGCTAATTAATTAGATCGTGGTGGTGCAGGTGTGGAACCCATTGTCGAGCTAGGGTGGAGGGGGGCAGGAAAAGGGGTTCGTGTAATTAAAGGCGTGGATTGTGAGTCATTTTCGTTATCCACACGTTGGGTAGAAAATCAAATATGCCAAGGAGATGCAGCGCATATGTTAAAGGAGGTCCTTTTATTTTTTGTCTTGTTGCGTTTTAAAGCAGGTGTTCAATATTGCGATTTTAAGATTTCTCTCTTCTTTAATTAAGATTTAAGTGCTTCTTAAATAAAATATTTTATGTGATCATTGCTCTACCTTTTTACTTTAGTAAAGATAATTAGATTATTTGTTTTCATTGCAGGTTGGCTCAACTTTTAAAAATAAATATAATTTTTTTATTTTAACTTTATTTAAAAATATGTTTTTTTTAGTGAAATCACTTTTTTAAAAAATATTTTTTAAAAGTTATTATATATTAAATTGATGTCTTTTAGTGCTTTTTATATGAAAATTAAAAATTAAAATATATTTTTAAAAACATCATATACTACAATTTTAAACATGCTTTTATTAGAGATAAATATGAAAAATGAAAAAAAACATGAGTTGTACATAAGTTATGGTGAAGTGGGTAACACTACTTTGTTTATCTAGGTATAAAAATGGATTGGATAATCCTTGATCACATACTTGTATTTGTATATACAATATTTTATGTGTTTGTAATTTTTTTAATATATATAAGAAATAATTCTTGGATTTTCATTTAAATATTAAATTTGTTATGTAAAATATTTAACCTCCAATAGATGTGTATTTTATTCAATGAAAATAACCAAGCATAAAGATTCAAAATTATGTTTGATACAAATGGGAGGTGTAAAACTTTCCAAATTTTCATTAAGGAATGTAAATCTCCATTGTCATTTCTATTTTTCACATAAAGGGGCAATTTCTTTCCTTGAGGAAATTATTTTTATAAAAATAGATTTTTCTTAAAAAAATATTTTTATTATTTAAATATATTTAAAAATATTTTTTATCAAATAAATTAATGTTAATTTAATGATTTTTGAATGATAGAAACGAGATGAGAAAAGTTATGATGATTGTAAAATAGGTAGTGGTGATGGTAGTATTTATGATAATAATTATAATGATTGTTAGAACCTATTTTGAACTTTTACTTTTAAAATAATTTATTTTTTTCAAAAATTATGCATTTTCTATGTAATTCAACTAATTTCTAGCCATTTAATGATTTTTTTTATTTCATAGTTTTCAACCATTTTGTTTGTCATATTCATGTCAATGGTTTTAAGACAAAAATATTTTGAAGCTGATTATTCTGATTATATAATTAAATAAAACAACGGTATATAAGAAATAATTAAAATCAATAATTTTTTTATAGTTTGATTTGGTCATAAAACTATGGTAATTTTATAAAAAAACATTATATAAATCTCAATTCTCAATCAATATGTATTTAAGGAATAAATTGAAGAAAAAAAACAAAAACAAAAACAAAAAAGAGACAAACTTACTCAACTTGAGTTAACTTGTTAAATATAGATTAAGATATTAGAATAATCTTATAATAAATAAATAAAAATTATATTTTTTATTTAATCAAATATTGAATGATAAGATAAAAAAAAAAATGAGTCGATATAGCTTACCTGCAAAACTTACAATCTAATTCATAATTCCATAATAACCCTCGTATAAAGAAAATTAACCAACATTAATGAAGTTTGATTTTCATTCAATTTCACATTAAAAAATAAAATGAAAAATAATTTGAGTTATCATAACTAACATGCAAAACTCAATATTTGAATCATAAAATTAAGATAATTTCATGTAAAACAAATTAAAATAAATTATGAAATTTTATACCTATTAATTCTATTGGTGAAGAATATTTTTTTAAAATAAATTTAAGTTTTCTTTCAAAAAAATCCTTAAAAAATTTAATAACTAAAGTAAAAAAAATGTTAATTAAAATTTCTGAACTCAAAATAATTAATACGAGCTATAAACTCGTGCTCTGCCGTTGGAATTTAAATATTTTTTATCTAGTTTTAATATATATATATATATATATATATATATATATATATATATATATATATATATATAATTTCTTATTTTGTATTTTGATTCTTATTCTTTTATTTTTTTTATTTAGTTTTGATTCCTTGATTTTTAGTGTCCTTATGAGATAAATATATATATATATAAAAAGGTCAAGAAATTAGTCGTGGCACGTATAAGTTGGTTCGGGCAACCCAGTTATCATAAAAAAAACAAAGAAAAAAAATATATATGTGAGAAAACAATTTATGGTGCGTGTAAGCTGGCTTAGACACCTCAGTTATAAAAAAAAATAAGTGGAGAAAAAAAATATAAAAAGTGGGTCCAGAGATTAGTCGTGGTGCAAATAAGCTATCCGAACACCCTGATTATAAAAAAAAAAAGATAGTCTAGTTTAAAAAACAACAGTGTAAGTAAAAACACTGTAGCAAGTAGCATAAGTGGGAAAGCTACAATGTTGTCCTCATAATATATATATATATATATATATATATATATATATATATATATATATATATATATATATATATATATATAATTTTTTGGTTTAATTTCAATTACTTGATTTTTCTAGTTCTTCTGCGATAAAAAAAAAATAGAGAAAAAAATATAAAAAAATGGGTCAAAAGATTAGTTGTGGTGCACATAAGTTGGTTTGAACACCTTGGTTATAAAAAAATATATAAGTGGGAAAAACAATCAGGAAAATATGTAAAAAAGAAAGGGTCCGGAGATTAGTCGTGGTGCATGTAAGTTGGCCTGAACACCTCCAGTTATTAAAAAAAATGGTAGTCTGGTTATTTAACAAAAAAAATAATTGGTTTAGTGTTAATCCCTTAAGTTTTTTTGTTCTTCTAAGATAAAAAGAAACTAAGAAAAAAATGTAAAAAAAAAAGTTTGTCCAGGTATTAGTCATAGTGCTTATAAGTTAGCATGGACACCCTAGTTATAAAAAAAATAAAAATAATGTATGTGTGTGGAGAAAAAAATTCGTGATGCGTGTAAACTGGCATGAACATCTCGTTTATTAAAAAAACCAAAAATATTTTTTTTAAAAAAAATGGATTGAAAAATTAGTCGTGGTGAACAAAAGTTGATCCGGATATTTTGGTTATAATAAGAATAAAAAAAATATAAAAAAAAACATTATAGCAATCCATAATAAAATATGTGGGGAGCTACAGTATTTTCCACACACGGTTTTACTTATTGTTAATAAAACGACAAACCCACTTAATGAAGGAGTCAGACTTCAAAACTCGTATTTTGTCGTTTTATTTATTGCCCTAAAAAGAAAAAAAGTCTACTTAAGTCATAAAACAAGTATTTTTATTGGTTACAAATTAATTAGCACTCGCACTCATTGCGTTGTCAACATCATAAATTTGAATACGTTGCAATTATATTACCTTTATATAAACCGGAAGTCTCATTTTTTATTATATATATTTGAAATGTTATTAAAAACAGCTCAAAAAAATCATGTTTGGAAAGAAATTTTAACCAAAAAACACTATAGATATTTTTAAAATATAATTTATATTATTTTTAAATAAAAAAAATGAACTTAAAACTTAATCATGTCAACACACTATCTTGTATTTTATTTTATCAATTACAATATAGATGATAAGATTTGATATCTTAACTATATGACTGTCAATATTTTAATATAATATTAAAAAATTTAGGTTATTTGATAAAATTTTAAAATGTAATTTTTAATAATAATTATCAAAATCATTTCAAAGTCTTGTCCATGTGTTTGTCTGTCAATTCTAGAACAATATTATTTTTAAAAAGCACATCAATATCATTTTGAATAAAAAAAAAACTGAAATGTTTTATAGGCAAAAACTAAATAAAAATTTATTAAAATTGATTTTGTCGAGGCTCACTTGAGTTATGACTATATTAAATTAATTTAAAATAAAAATAACTTGATTTAAATTTGTAGTAAAGTTCTGACTTAAGTTGTGATGAAACAAAATGTCAAGAGATTATTACCTAAGTACTTGATGACATGAGCGAAAGAGCATGGACCTATAGGAAATGCTTCTATAAAGTGCCCTAATAATAGTGGATGCTTCATCACAGATTAGACCTTGTTACCTTCGGAAATCTGTTGGCATCATGTCGACCTCATAAGAGACTATCATCGGTTTCAGTATTGGAAAGTGGACACCACACGAGTTTTTTTTTTCTTACTAAATATTTGAAATCCAACCAAATAGATTTGTTTTAAAATATTTGGATCAAATTAAATATTTTATTATCTAATAAAAAATGTAAATAATGTGCATACATCGGTAATTAATTTTTTTTTAAATAATAAATAATATATGAAAAGTGTGCCACAGGGGAAAATGTAAAGAGAAAATTAAAATTATTCTTCTTGTTGATTTCTAAATTGGAAAACAAAGTCGTTATTAATAAAGTAAACTTGTGAAGAAACCCTAGACGTCGCTGTGATTCTTTCACTAGTGGGAGCTATATATATATAATTCAAATGTAGTTTAATATAGTTTTATATCTGATTTTAATTTGATATATTTTATGATAGAAAAGACGACACGACAACAACATTAGCTATATCTTATGTTAATAAAAAAAATATTGTTTTAGGTATCTTTCAACTTGTCTTATGTTTCTCTTTGTTTTTCAGCAGAGCCATGCCTAGGAAAAGGATACATTTTAATTCATTTCTTAATTATTTATTTAATATAAATGGTATCTATTGCATTATTCGTGGTTTTCAATTCAAAGATTTTAAGGGTATATAATAGTGTGATTAAAATTGTTTTTTAATATATATATATTAAAAATTATCTTTTACATTAATATTTTGGTTTTATCATCCCACAATTTTTATAAGTGTAAAACCAATACAAATTGCGGTTTAAATCCCAGTTTGCAGAAAGCTTCAATTTGATGCTTCTCACCCGTAACATTGTTAAGAAATCATCTCATTTAAAAGTTTAAGCTTGTAAATGAGAGCTCAGGATATAATTTATATTATTCTCTAATACACCCCCTCAAGTGAAAGTCTTTTGAACTTGAAACTTGCACAAGGCCACATTACCTTGTACTTGATTTTTATCAAATAGAATGAGGGAGGTGAGATTTGAACTCGTGACCGCTGAATTAACAAAACCCTAATATCATGTTAAGGAGTCATCTCATCTAAAAACTTTAACTTATAAATGAGATACTAAAATATAATTTATATTATATTATATTCTAACAAATATAAACTCACCACACATCGAAAGAATGTGGAACGTGTTGAAAAGAAGGTAGTCCTCCTGTTTACATGTTTTTCTTCTCATAAAAAACTTGTACTCTCTTTCATATATATTGTAAGGGGACTTGTTTGTGGCTGTCTTTATAATGGAGTTTCAATAACTTTTTTAAAGATTAAATTCAAATTATTTTGTTTGTATAATTATCAATTATTCAATAATTGTTTCTATCAATCATTCTCATCCCTATAAACTAGAAGCGTGCAGATCTGCACATCTTTGCCTGAAAAAATAGCATTTTTTTTTATCTTGAATAATTGATTAAAAAAGAAAAATTGGGATCTATCATTAAAAAACAAAAAAAAGAGGCAGGATATTAAATAATTGATAAAATAAAAAAATGGGATCTTTAATAATTGATATAAAAAACAATAAAAAATGTACTTGATTAATGGACTAAAAAAATGAAAAAAAAAAGATTGGGATCAAGAATAATTAATAAAATCAAAAAATAAAAATTGATAAAAAAAATGTATGTATATATGTCCTTTAAAATAATTTTACAAGTTGACAATACTGCGAAAAACATAGTAATCAGATACATGAAATTATTTTTTATTAAACATAAAATTCAACCATAATTTTAACAAAATACTTCAATTTCAACTATGAATCACATTTAAAAATAATTTTTATAAAATAATTTTTCTTAAATATCAATGATAATAGCAAACACAATGTCAAATATGCTCTAAGTCTATTTCAACCATCTAGGATCGTCGAGAATACAGTTTGTCTAGTAACATGTCTATAATTGCATGATTGGATACTGTTAGGTCATATGCAGACATAATTTTTTGTAGATGTTAGAAAATCTCATTTGAAAAATATATTTTACAAGTTTAGATTATGAAGAATAAATTTAATGGTTTTAGGTTTTAATAAAAGGATATATATTTTAATTTAAATTTAAAATCTGTCATCGCATATCGTTATTTGGATATATACGCACGCATAACGAATAATCCAAAGAAGGTACTTACTTTGCTATAACTAGGAGATCTAAACAAATGAATAAACCAGGAATATTATTATTTTTGGTCAATATGGAGCCAGAAGACGGAAGATTTGCATTTCCTTTAGACTATCGCCATGAATTTTACAGCATGGAGTGATGTGTGTTTCCACTTTACAAGTCAGTTTTGCAGCCCAATGAACTTTGTAATGATGGCAAATTAAAGTCTCCATTGCAGTTCTAGCTACACGTATCCATTCTGGATAACTTAGTGGTGTTCTGCTAAAATTAATTGTTTTATTGAAGGAAATTCTTACCAATAATGTGTATTCAATCTGTAATTGTTTTTTCACAACCACATGGATGGAAACTTTTTATCCATAAAACTCTCATCTATAGGTCTTTTTTCTATTAATGATTTCATCGACATATATCCTTTAATAATCGCGATTTCAAATCTGTTGGTGTTTACTAACAAAATATATTAGTTGGTGATTCTGTCAGTAATTTTATCGTAATTAATATCACGTCATCATCAGCTCTTGAATTATATTGTGAAATACTAATGTTCTCAATTAATTATCGATGAAATTTCTTAACCGATATGTCGATATAAATTATATGATTTTCTGGTAGCAGCGGTGAGAAGAAAACTGAAGGATAGATATAAATAAGTAGGCTGCTAAAGTAGCCATTGTTTAGTTTCGGGTCTTTTTCAGGGGTCACTTGTGCATGACAAAGAAGATGCGCACTTAATTCCTGTACTTGAATGGAGATATATACTTGTTAAATAAAGAAATCCACACATCTTAGCCGTCCATGGCTAGAATAATTCGAGTGTCCATTATTCCATGCCTGCACGACCGCAGATATATCTCTGAAATTCTGCTTGTTGTCTAGCAACCTGTCCAGGCCACACACATGTGCTGGAGTCACGAGGGTGCCTATCGTTTTTCTCCAAATATGGAACGCAAGTTGTTGGATATGCTATTGAAAAATAGTAAATGAGTGTGATGGTTTAGGTAGGTTTGTTTTCACTTGTCGATGTTAATTGGAGTTTAGGAGGCTTTAAAAACAGCTATTGTAATAATTAATAATAATATTATACGAGTCTTATATACAAGGCATCAAACACAATCGAGTAAATTTGCAATATACAAGGCATCAAACACCATCGAGTAAATTTGCAGAAGAGACCATATATTATTAGTTTTTATTGATGTTATTGTTCGGATCAGCTTACATATATTTCAACTAATTTTATGGATATTGAAATTAATAATCATGTAAATTTTTAATAATTATTATATTAACAATTATAAGGATCGGATATGAGACCTCGGAGAGAACAAAACTTTGAATCACAAGCTTTTACCACGGATGGAGAATCTAAGAAACTACGCTTCTCTATAAATCGACCTATTGAGTTGTATTGAGTGTAATAACTGTGATAATAACGTAGCAAAACTAATATTTTCTGTATCTGACTATTGATCAAGGAAACTACTGTTCTAGTAGTGGACATGTGCAGTCGGTGCGTTGTAATAGATCCCTGATTCGAGGATTCCCTGCCTTGCATGGGTAAATAATGTTGATGCTCTCTGGGCAAGTGTGTGGTGGCATTTAATGGGAAAGGGGGGAAACTGGCTAAAAAACGCCACCTCACACGACAACCTTCGCATATCGTCCTAACTCAAACATTATAAGTTTGTGGGTGAGAGGACGTTGGATAAGATCCTCGTGAATCTTATGCCCGTATGATTATTCCTTGCCACCAAAACACAAGATGTATTTGTTGCCAAATAGCTGCAGCAATTACCTTGCCAGGTTCTTTTTGAGGAATGGAGAAATTCCCAGGTTCATCTTTTAGGTCATAATTATTATTGGATCTCAACAGTTGAATGGACGGGGGACGAGCCATTTATGCTCGGTGGAGATGAGGAATCGAATTCTCTCCATGCGAGAGAATATGCATAATATTGGCAGCTTGAAGTTTGGAACAAAGCAAGACATTGATCGGGAATATTGAGAAAGTTTTGCTTTATGGAGCTTCCCACTTGTTGCCTGTTTTAGAAATATTTAAAACAAAATGAAAAATCTTTATTTTTACCCTTTTTTTAATTATTTTTTTTTATATTTTTTTATATTTTGATATGCTAATGTAAAAATTTATTTTTTAAAAATATATTATTTTAATATTTTTTAAAATAAAAATTATTTTCAAATATAACTTTAAATCTCATTATTGATCATGTTGTTAGATTTAAAATGGCTGCTTTGCCAGATTACTACCCAGGCACTCGGTTCATTTGAGCAACATTTCTCAAATAATTTACTGGAAAAAAATCCTTAAAATCATAAATTATTTTTATGGTTAATTGATGTAACTTATAAGAATGCTACATTAATTGGAGTGAATAATGTTTTAACTCGTTAATTTGTCCTCGAAAAAAATGATTTAACAATAAAGTTGAAGAGAATGTAAAAATAATTTATATATAATAATAATAATCAAGTACCGGTAATTCCAGTATGTTTTTCAAGGTGAAAAGAGAGGGGGAATTTTTTTTACTAGAGCTTAATCATGTATGTGATGGTTTCACAAGCCTCGCCACTATGAAGGGAGCAGCAACATTATACTATGAAAATCAAATATTAAAAGTTTTTTTTTTTATCACCAGTTCACTTGTGATAGCATATGTTTCCCATAAAAAAATACCATATTGTCCTTTAAAACATGAGAGTGTATGCATAGTGAACAACTCAATTCTTTTTAGATTTTATTATAATAAAGGTATGATATAATTGATACTACTGCTAAAACAATTACAAGGTGATGATTATCAGTTTAATTGTTCACATGAATAGGACAGGTTAATATGTTTCTTTAATCATTCTATATCTAATTCATGTCCAAGCTAAGGTTATTAACACATGTTGGTTCATCATATGTCACGTGTTCAATTTCATAAGTGTTTTATTTTCTTTAAAAAATGATAGGTGTGTGTGTAGCCATGTGGGCTTCCATCATACCCTTGAACTTTGTTGTTTTGGATGAGCCCAACTTAATGTGATCAAGCTCTTTTTTATTGGTTCGAGTAATGGTTAATAAGTTTTTATGTTTTTTTTATCATATAATAAAAAAAAATTAAATTGTCTCGGTGGATCAATAACTTAAACTATGAGTTTAATAAGTTGACTGAATATTAATTAAAGAGTCAACTCGAGAGTGTTTAAATTTGAATCATTGTATCGAGTTTATTTTTTTTATCGTTTTGCTTTTTTTCCCAACTCTATCATTTTGTGTGGGTTTTTTTAATAAAATTTCATTATTTAATATTGAATTGCTGGTAAATAGATTTATATGTTTTTATCATATAATAATATTAATAATAATAAAAGCATAGTTAATAGAGTCCATAACCCTTAGTTATGAGATTGTCAGTTTGACTAAATATTAACCAAAGAGTTGAGTTGATTTTTTTTTAAAATGAAAAATTATATCTAGTTTAAGAATAATACAAAAAAAAAACACAAGATCTATAGATTATAAAAAAAAAAAAATTGTGTTCAACCCACAACAAAAGCATGGTTGTTGATAAACTAGTAAAAACTAAGATATTAAAGATAATCCTTAGCATCGTTATTAAATAACTTGTTTAATGCGGATTTTGTTTTTGAAAAATGACATGGTTTGGAAAAAAAATTAAGAGGATGATAGAAGTTGAAAAACTATTTTGGGAAATACCATAGTTTAAACACAATCATGTTTTTCAATATCAATTTTTGTACACAATTACTATTGAGAATTGTAGTTGTGTAGTAGTGTTTTCTCTTTTATAAAATAATAAACCTTTTCAAAAGTCAAATCAAAATTTTATATATTTTTTAAAGATTAGATTCAATTATTAAAAATATAAGATGATCTGACTAGAAAAATAAATGGTAAGAAAAAATGAGTTAATGAGGATCCATTGGTGACATATTCCATGTTGTTAAAAAGATTTTGATGAGACAATATTAGCACCATGAAAAACACTAAATAAGATTGTGATTAACTCTAAATTAATCTTGAATAAAACTTTTAACATGTTAAAATTATATTTGGTGGTCTTTCAAGGTATAATTATAATAATTTGGTTAATATTTTTTTATTAATGATAAATATTTAAAATTAAAACTCCCTAATGATCTTTTTTTTCTTGACCATTAAATTTTGAATTTCATTACTTCGACATTCTGTCTTAATAAAATTTTGAATTGAATTTTGAAACAATCAATTATTTTTAATAATGGTTTTTCTTAACTATTATTTTCAATAACAATTGTGTTCAAACTATACTATTTTCCACATATATTTTTTTTAACAAGTGTTATTTTATCAAAATTTTATTAAACCATGTTAGAATTACAAAATACCCTTTATTGTGTAATTTATTCTTATATCATGTCACATGATATCTATGAGATAAACAAATATTTTCTTTTAAAATCACCCACTAGTCTACAAGGACTTTACAAGTGGAATAATAGAAGCGGTTCCCATCAAAGCGTTTTTTCTCTCTCCTTATGTAGTGTTTGTTTGACACTGTATTTCAACCGGTTTTTTATTGAAATTTGATTTTTTTTCATTTTAAATAAATTTTTTTTAGTGTTTTTAGATCATTTTGATGTTCCGGTGTCAAAAATGATTTTTTAAAATAAAAAAAAATATCATTTTAATATATTTTTAAACTAAAAATACTTTAAAAAACCTAAACAACCACATTCCCAAACACCCCCATAGTGTCATGGGTTTTTTTTACAGCTATATTTTTCACTCCCACCACGATTGCATAATCTGCAAGGAAAAAATGACTATGGTTAAAAAAAAATCCTTCATGGAGGCTACGAGAGCATGACTATATATTTGTTAATTTTAAAACTTATAAGATTAGTTGAGATTTATATGAATTAACTGAGTATTCATGTTAATAAAAAAATAGTTAGATAATAATTATAAAATCTGGTTTTATTTGGCTAGTTAACCTCATATATCATCGGTTAAAAGTTTATCCGAATCTAGTTTTATTTTAAAATATTTTAAAATAATAATATATTTTTTGAAAAAATCACAATTTAAATTTACTCGCTGCTCAACCTAATCTTAACCGTAACCTAAGATTGGGATAGCAAACCCTGGGTTGGGTCATAGGTTAACTTATTCTACAAGGGCGAAGTCAAGAGGGCTAGCTTGAGCTAAAAACTTTGTCTGACAACAGTCCAAATTACCGTGCCGGGTTTTGGAAGTCAAGACTCCAAGGCCTCAAACGTGGCCCACCACTAATACCTATTCAGAGTCCTTTGTCTGGGCTATTGAGGCATTGGATCAGCTAGTCAGATTCCTTGACATTCACATAACATTTAAAGATATTTAATAAGTTTTTTTCTTCCTGATTTTATATTCTTAAAAAATCTGAGAGACACGTTTTGGGTGCAAAGCAACCAAAAAAAAGGAGAAAAATAATATGACGCGTAAATATTGAACCCAGAAAATTGTTAGATTTTATCGAGCAGCAACTGAAATGCTTCACTTGAAATCCAAGTCTGTAAATTATTTTCTGTAAATTCTTAGTTTTTAGCGGTCAACGAGTGGTTTTCTTGCAATTAAATTATGTTGATTGCGCAGTCTGCTTTTTAAACAGAGCATTGAAAATTTTTAGCAACCGTTGTAGAAATCTCAAATTAATCTTTATTTATTTTTATTTAGAAATATATTAAAATAATATTTTTTATATTTTAAAATTTATTTTTGATATAGTATATTGGAATAATAATAAAAATATTTATAAAATATAATTTTAAACTAGAAAAATATTGTTTAAAATGCAATTCCGAATATCTCACCATAATAAATACATATAAAGTGTCTGATTGGGAGTCCGGTTGAAATTATTTTTGAAAGAATTTTTCCTTTAAAAACACATTCAAATGATATTTTTTAAAAATAATTTTTAACATCAATACATGAAAATAATTTAAAATCACTATAAAATATTAATGATAAATAAAATATATTTTTTTCAATTTTTTTTTAAAAAATGATTTAAAAATACTAAAATTTAATTTAAAATAAAAAATAAAAATATTTTTAAAACTACATGTCAAACACACCAAAAATTTTCAAGAATTTTTGTTTGGTGCATTTCTTTACTATCATTTTTAAAATTGGTGATGATAGCTTGCTCATAGTGTGACTGGATGGCATGACATGAAATATTTAAACCTTCCGTGACAGACTAATATTTATTATGAGAATGACCTCGAGATTTGCCTAAAAAAAAATATTTATTATACAATTCCCCAATGACAAATTAAAAACACCAAAAAAACAAAGTTTATATCACTAATATCTATTTACAAGCACTTCATGACCTGAAACTATTATTTTTTCAACGTAATAAATATTAATTATATAATTTTTTTTATTATAATATAAATTCAGGTAAAATAATAAATCCATATAGTATTTAGTAGGTTTTAATGAAATCATCATTATAAAATTATCATTATCATTAAAAAATCAAGAAGATTCGAATACCTGAATTATCGAATTAATTATATTTTGATTAATTTATTTTATAATTCAAAATAATAAATTAAAATAAGTAATTCAAATAATTTAAACACAACAAACAAAATATAAATTGTGAAAACATTTGCAATGACCAAATAATAAAAATAAGTAATTCATTTTTTATCTACATAAAGAAGAAAGCATCATTGAAAATCCATCATTGCATTACTATCGTTATCATGACTATAAAAATTAAAATTGTTATCAACATTAATGAACAAACAATTAAAATTATTAAGTTAACCTAAACAATGAAAAAAATTATGAAAAAAAATTAAAAATTAATCACTAAAATAATAATTATTATCGCGCAAATAATAAAAACCATAAAATCATCTGATTGGAAGAGCATATAAAAATAACAGAAAATACAGAAAAAAGAGTAGAGGGAGAAATATTAATTTTAAAATAATCACCAACATAAATTAAAATTTTAGAACTGAACCGAATAAAAATAGAACCCCGACAAAAAATAGAACGATAAAAATTAAAAACAAAAACTAAAAGTATAGATGTATAAATACGAGTGAAAAATAAATATTGTCGAGGAATGATAAAAAAATCAAAGAAATTAATATCAGATAAAAAATTCAAAGAATAGGGGATAAAATGAAAAATAAAATATATAATTAATTCCATTAAAAAAAATTGAAACAAATAAAAACCTTTGGACCGAAATAAATAAAGGGATTTAAAAAAAAAATACAATGCAATTTTGTTAAAAAAATAAAGAATAATGACTAAAATGAAAAGTAGTGTATATGATAAATTTCAATTTGAGTACACAATTAAAACCCACAGACTAAATAAATTTAAGGAACCAAAAATAAATAAAAAAATAAAAGAATAAGGACTGAAATGGAAACCAATATATATGATTAGTTTAAATTAAAGGGAACAATTGAAAAAAATAAAAAATTTCATTGAAGAAATCATAAATAAAAATAAAATCAAAAGTATAGGGACTTACATTAAACAACCAAAAAATTGCATGTATTTGTTGGTTGTAGGAAAGAGAAAAGGAGGAAATGAAAAACTGTTTATCAACGATTTACTGTTGACCATCTCCTGCCACACGCTGCACCGGGAGGAAGAGAACATGGCAGCATACCCAGTGACCGAACATTTTAAACTCCCTACAGACAATGCATGGGGCGATTAAGTGGCATGCACCCATGAACCACTGCTAGCATGTTCATAAGACGAGCTTGCAGTAATTTAAAAAAAATAATTAAAAAAAATACAAAATTATCTATACACCCCTTAACATAACAATAACCACAAAAAAGACGGTCATGAAAGTACCACTATGACCCCAACTCTAGGCCTTCTTTTTTTGTTTTTTCTTATAGTATTTATGTAGTTTCATTATGTATGAATATTTAAAACACCTATAATACCCCCAATTGTCCCTCATCTTTTTGTCAACTCTTAGTTGTTAATTGGTAGTTGCACTGTGCAAATTAAAACAGAAAACCCCAAACAATATTAAAATACCACACATGTCCCCTAAAAATATCTAAAACACTCCCGATTCTAAGGGTTAAAATTTTCAACCAGAGAATAAGAGAAATGTTTTTACTATAGTGCCAATCACATACCATTACTCATTTGTATATTGTTTGTTCTTTGTTTTTTTTTTTTTTTTATTTGATTCTTTGATGTTAGTTTTTTTATTGAGTTGTTACAAAGTTTCATGAAACTAAAAGTTTTTTTTTTTAATTATTATTATTTAAAATTAAATTTATTGAGAATTAGATTTCATGAATTGTTTTGTTTATTTTTATTATGCTTTTTCAACTTTATAACTTGAAAAATAGTGTTTAACCGATAAACTTGAGTTGGTTGTAGTTGTTTTTTGTGATTTTTTTATTAGTTTTTATGATTTAAAATTGAGTTTTGTTAGGAATTGAGATTTGTAATATGTTTTTATTTATTCTGTACAAGGATATCTTAGTCTCATAATCAAGATCGTGAGTTTTGATATTTTATTAGCAAATAGTTAAATTACTTATAACTGTTAAAAAAAAACCTTATATTCAATTGATTTCATCAACTAAAATTTAACTATTTGCTAATTAAAGGATTGTCACAATAGTTAAAACACCCCTCATAATGAATCAATTTGTTGAAAAAAAGCACATGGTTAATCTTTGATGATTATTAACGATTGCATTTTTGCTCTCCGTCATTTACATAAATCGATAACCACTTAAAACAATTTCAACCATTGATCAAATGGCTAAGAAAAAAAATTCCATAGAATTACTCACTTACAATTTAACGATTTGTTGATTCAATCATTATGTAGACAATTAAAACAATAACAACAATTAACCAAATTGAAACATAAAAAAAATAATTAATCTTTAATAGGTTTGAGCAAATGCATTTTTGTTATTTTTCAAATAAATAATTAATCAAATAGTTTAAACATGCCCAACAATAATTAGTGTGTTACAGCTAACAAATAACACATCTTTGAAGCATTTAATCTATTGCAGTTTTGTCATCTGCCAATTTAATTATTACCCAAACAGTTAAAATAAAATCAATAATCAAATTGTTTTCTACATCAAACCAATTGATTTTATATTTGCAAGAGATTAACAATTATCTTGCTCATCCACAATTTATGCCATTATGATGTAAATGGCGAATAAACATTTTAAGGTTGTCAAGTGATTTTTTTTTAATAACTCTACTTTTATTTATTTTCCTATTGTTCACATCCTCTTCAAATTTATTGTTTGTTTTTTTAATTGTTATTCTTTTGTCCATTTCATTCTAATTCTTTTTTGCATTGTTTGTTTCCTCCGGTTTCAATTTATGCACTCATGACTAACTGCCAACAATGCTTGCAAGGATTGCATATATTTACTAATGAATAAGATTGTTCATATAACACACCACAACTAGATAATGAGGCTCCTTTATGCTCAGTTGGTGTATTAACATGGTCTTCAAGGCTAAACACAAATCTTAATCCTTGCCCCACCAATACTCAACACTTTCCATTATATCACGATGAGACCTTATCCTCTCAAACATCAATGTTCTTTCAAAATCAGCATGATCATTGCTCCATTTTTTATCGGACAATTAATCTTACCCATCACATTCAACATTTCTATTGATTGTACAAGATCTTGGTGCAACTGACTCAACCTCTATCAATAAGAATCTTATGTCTTTTGTGAATGACCAACAAACAATTGGTTAAGCTTTGTATCAAAGAATGAGACAATGTTTGTTCCAGATTTTTTATAAGCAATTTCATAAAAATCATTACTTTTGATTTATATGCATTTTTTATTGTAATTTATCTATTGCCATATTTCATACAAAATTTTTATACCCAGGAACTTTGCATAGGTACATTGACTTTGGAAACAACACATTCAATTGTTATTATTACAAAATACTTTTTTGGCTCAACAAGCGTCTGACCTGCTTAACTAAATCCAATCCAAGATTCTCTCTTTGATGTCTTGGTGGGAAAACATAAACTTGCTAAACAATAATTTGGTAAAAAAATCCAAGAGATTTTGCGTAAATATTCATGCCTATAACTCCATGTTTGCTTTTACATCCATGAGAACAATGTTGATCAATCAGTTTATTGTCGATCTGACCCGTATGCTTTTAAGATAAATGGTCATTGTCATCATCTTATAGGATTTTTGTTACCTTCTAATAACGATACTCCAAAATTTTCCCAACTTTATATTTATGATGTTGGAAACGAGGTTTCAAATCATATGTCATAGTTTCTGCATTCAACCTGTACTTCGTCATTAGATGAGATTACAGTTGGTGATTTTATTTAGATGATCGCCTCAAATAATTGTTTGGTTGACTTATTTCATAATGCTTCCTAAAAACTCTTAGAACTTACCAACCCTGGCTATAAACTAAAATTGTTTTGTCAAAAAACTAATGACACATGACAATATAATGATCGAACTTCAGATGATATTGGTGGCTTGATTATTGGAGAAATTGGTGATTATCAGTTTGAATGAGATATAATAATTGAAACTTGGTCAAACACCTTGCAGAGAATTTCTAAGCTACATTCAAAATTTATGGCATTACAATATCCTCTTCTATTTCCATTTGGTGAAGACAGTTATCGAACCAATATTAGTTTTGCAAATCATGATGGACATAACTCTAGAAATATCAAATAGTGCCAATGAGAGCTTTTTATACTTATCTTATTCAAGAGAGAGATTATAGAGAAGATAATCTTATAAAAGGTGATCATCTTTACCAATAATTTTTAGTTGATGTTGTCATTAATATTAAAGAAAACAGACTTGACTACATTAGAATGAACCAAAATGATCTATGATTTGATTGATATCATAACATCAATGAAATTATGCTTAAAAGAGATGTTCACTGATCATCAACTAGAAAGATTATTCTCCCATCTTCTTTAACTTGTAGCCCGTGATATATGATCAATAATTACCAAGATGCCATGGCATTGTAGACCATATGGAAATTCTGGTTTTTTCATTACAACCACATACAACACAAACTGGCCTGAATTCCAAAGAGAGTTTAATAAAAACAGGGCTTATAAACAAGAGGATAAATTTCATATTATTACACGAGTTTTCAAATCAAAGCTTCTTGATATGTTAAAGTTCATCAAATCTAGTGTCTCTTTTGACAAAACAATTGATGGTAAAACAATCATCACATTTTATTCTTTGAATAGCTTTGTTTGTAAAATAGATTTCATTTTGTTTGACAATTTTATAGATGTTGCTTTAAAGCCCTAGATTGTTCAATGCATGATGTTCTTTCAAGGGGTGATAATTGTAGAAAAGATCTCCCGTTCAATGGAAAAATAATTTTAGTTGATTGTGATTTTCGTTAGATATTACTAGTTATTCCAAGTGGAACAAAAGATTAAATAATCAATGTTTCTTTAATCAACTCAACTTTGTGGTCCAAATTTACTACATTAACTCTTATAGAAAACATGAGTCTCTCTACACATGGTCTAACATTTGAAGAAAAGATTGAGATTAGTGAGTTTTCCACATGGATTTTAAGCATTGGCAATGGTGACATGTCTAATTTGCCTTCACTCGGCGAATCCGATGATTTTTTTATTTTTGTTCCCTCAGATCTTCTCTTTTAAACTTCATGTGATTCAATTGCAATAATTGTCTCAATAATTTATTCAAATATTTATGACGCTCAAGTTGACCCTTGTTATTTTAAAGAAAGAGCTATAGTGGCAACAAAAAACACAATTGTTGCTGAAATTAATGATTTTGTGCTTCACTTCATATCTGGAGAAAAATGTGTCTATCTTAACATTGATTCTATTTGCACATTGTGAACAGAGGGTGACAATGCAGACTCATTATATCCAATAGAATACATAAACTAGCTTGAATTCAATGGTGTCCCATCTCATGCTTTTGCTCTTAAAATAGGAATACCTGTTATGTTACTTAGAAATATCAGCTCATCTATTAGTCTAAGTAATGGGACTAAGCTTATAGTTACACAACTTTCATCGAAGGTCATTCAAACACATATAATAATTGGATCTAACATTGGCAATAAAGTGTTCATACCAAGAATTTTCTTCTCAATCAATGAAATCAAATGTCCTTTTACAATTAAAAGACATTAATTTCCTTTAAAGCCATGTTATGCCATAACAATAAATAAAAGTCAATGACAATCTTTAAGAACAACTAGTATTTTTCGTAAAGAACAAGTTTTCACGCATGATTAACTTTATGCCGCTTTATCAAGAGTTACTTCAAGGAAAGGTATAAAGATTATTTCATATGACAATGAAGGACGCCCTTCTACTTATGCAAAAAAATATTGTCTTTAAAGATATTATAAGCGCTCTTCCTAGCAGTGTTTTTTTTTTTCAATCTTAAACAAGATAAATAATCACTCATTGTTTGCTCATTAATAGTTTGCAGATCATCAACATTAAACTTTGCTTCTAGAAGTGTTTATTTTATTCCCTTTATATGTTACTTTGTTGATCAACCTTATTAATTCTTTTGTAAGGTGTTAATGAACATTATATATAACTCTAATATTTTATGGTTGTTTGTACATTATGGGTCAAATTTTAGTGTTATTTATAATTGTTGGTTCTTATTCTGATGCTTTTATCTTTGCTCTTAGAGTCATGGACTCTGTTTATCCTGAGCACAAAGAAATACAACAACTACACATCCTTCCATGAAAGAGTTTGTTGTATTTGGATTCTTAAGCTCAATAGTCAGACAAGCAATTTTAATTTCTTTTTTGTTGATGCCATAATAAGCTTATATTTTACACCTTTTTTTGGTAATCTATTTTTTCTTGCTTCTTGCTATTTGTTATACATCTCACATGTGCCTCAATGATTAAGACATATAAACATGCTACTATAAACAACCCACATTACAACATTTCTTGCATAACACAACTAAAATATCTTAATGATCTAGGGCAACTAACACTATCAGGTCTAAGTTGGTATTTATGCATGATCAAATAGGTTTCTTCATAGAAAAACTAGTTAACCTATTTTTGGTTAAAAGCAAATTCAAACGATTTTTTTAATCAAGAGTGTAAAAAGGGAACAAAATTTTTATCAAGCTATTAGCTTTTATATTATCTTAGGTCACAAAGATAAAAAAAATAACCCAAAAATTTCTGTATTTTGTACAGTAACAAGAGGATATTTCATTTTTAACTGCCTTAGAGTCTTCTCGAAAAAATATACAAACAATAACTAAAACAACATAAAATAATGTTTTTATTGGTATAACTATTGATTGATCGAATTAAAAAATTATTTTACAATTTTTATCTTTGGAACAATATCATATCTACTTTGTTTTTCGACTAACATATTAGGTTTTAGCATACCATCACCCCTTCCACTTTAGCTAAGAAGATTTTCATTTTAAAATGTTTTTTTTTCTTTTAATCATAAAATGATT
The DNA here is from genome assembly GCA_015731905.1 of Salix dunnii. Taxonomy (NCBI): domain Eukaryota; kingdom Viridiplantae; phylum Streptophyta; class Magnoliopsida; order Malpighiales; family Salicaceae; genus Salix; species Salix dunnii. Next base: position 13,012,511 of record CM027674.1, read on the forward strand.
TTGATGCACAAGAATGTGTACAAACTTTTATATAAATTACTAATACTTTCATTAGGTTATCCAAACTTGCATTTAGTGTTATGATTTCTTTTTGAAAAAATATTATCATTAACGTTAAACTATTAGAACAAAAAATTTAAACATCCAGGTTGAATTCCACATATTACTACCAACAATTAAATTTTTTTCCATTATTACTATCCATTTAGTATAATTAAATGTTCTATTTCATTTTACGAGTGAACACCATTTTACAGTTTTTTAAAAACCTATCCTTATGTTATGTCCATAATTTATTTTAAAACTTAGTAACGAGCACAAAAATGGTAATAATAACTTCTAAAATTGTTAAGTGATCCAAGTTTCCTACTTTGAAAAAAAAAACCCTGAAAAAACACTATTAAACATTTTAAAACTACAAGCACAACCTAGCAATCTTTTATATGTTCTATACTCTGTTTCTTTATGCACAATATATTTAATTTCATTAATAATGCTTTTCGTTTTTATCTAACAGGGTAACGCAATTCAAGTCTCTAGTAAACTTAAAAACACACAACCATTTGTTGCTTCTATTATTGAAAGTGATTAGTATTAAATAAGTGGATTCTATACATTTGAAAACATATATACAAACTTTATTGTTGCCCACGAAGCAATTGTTGACCTTAAGTCTGACACCAAAGTTACAAGTCTTGATCCACTAACACCCCCATATCGCGCCATTACTTTAACTTTATCGTCTTTGCACATATGTTGACTACAGGAAAATGATTAGGAGTAATGACATGTTTTATCACAAACTAACATTCTTCATACTTTTTAATTGTTTTGTTATATTTATTTCCACCACTAACACACACACACACACACACACACACACACACATATATATGTGCTTGGTCAATTAAAAGTTATTCAACCACTTAAATAAATTATAATTAAGGGTCAAGATATGACAAATAAAAGAGAGTTTTCTCATTGAAAATATCAGGTTGACTATCTTAATCTCATACATTTTACAACTTAACACCTTGCCTTTCAAAATTGAATCTTTTATGTATAGGTGATGAACTTAGAGTAACTCTTTGGGATGATGTTGCAAAAAGCTTTGACGATTCTGATCTAAATGGTCAAGCAAGTCCAATTATAATTGTTTTTGTTGGCTTTCAAGTAACTGAGTCCAAAAGTTTTTCTTATCAAACATTTTCCTTTAATTTCTAATGATTGTCATTTACACCTTTTCATATATTTTACCTTGACTTTTATATCCTCTTTTTATTACCATTCACAAAATTATTGCAAATATTTATTTTGAGCCTTCATTTATTTTTACACTTATATACTTTATTAAACTCAATTTTAAATAATTTCAATATATATTTATTTCTTTTTGCTCTTAGGAAAATTATACTTTTTTCTTCTTCATTAAACTCAATATATATATATATATATCTTTTTGCTCGCAAGAAAACCAAGCCAGCACTATTGTCTCCTTATGGTATTTCAACCAGAAGTTCTTCCATATAATCATTTGTGAGCTTCCTCTTTTTTCGGTTATCTTATATCAAATATTATTTTTTTGATCTATGTATACCAAATAACTTTTTTGATCAGCTATAAAGATATTTCTATTGAGGTCCATTAACTCTTTTCTTCGACGAATGCTCAAACCATTTATCAACAACTAAAAGAAAAATAGAAAGACAATAAAAGAAATCCTTTGCTTAGATCCATACCAATATAAAGTATGTGAACAATGATCTGCACTTTTCTTTTGCCATGTTAGCTTTAATTTATTGTTTTGTCAATTGTTTTAAAATATATTTTAAATTTTTATTCTGATTAAAAATATTGCAGAGCCAAAGATTTACATGTAAGGCCTCAATAGCTGACTATGATTTTCATCGGGGATAGTGGTATCATAGTTGTCTAGTATGTCCAAAGTCACTTTCTAACAAAGGCACAAGTTTTAGATGCATTGAACACAATGAAGTAATATTGATTCCATGTCCAACACTACATTATGTATATTCTTCGCATCTTTTACATTACACTTTATATTTAATCATCTCATTTCTAATATTTTCTTAGGTTTAAAGTTGATTGCATTATGATTAGCGGCACTGATATAACAACATTTCTAATGGCTGGAAAAACAATGAAAACTTCTTTGGCTCCTCTGCCCATAATTATGTCTATGATAAAGGGTTTATTGATTCTATTCAACCTCCCATGATTGACAAATTACATAAACAAAAAAAAAATTCAACTGCCATTCGGAACTTTTCGCTCAATTACGAACTACTATGATATCATTATTGCCAATGTTTTTTATGACATTATAGATGTAGAACCTCTATAGCAACATGTTGAACCAGAATTTTATGATATTAATGTTCCTTTTATGGAACAAGCTATTGCATCTTCCTCTAAAAATCTCATTCTATTATAACCAATAACTCTAGCACCTATTCCACCATCCAAATTTCGCATTGTTACTCCTTCACCATCACAAACTATGTAACATCTACTATTTGAAGATGAAACACTTCTTAAAAGGTAACATATTTCTTCCTTTCTTTAGACCTATATCTTTTAATTTCAATAATATCGTTTATATATTTTTGCTTTATGAATGCTTAATGCACAATTTGTTGGTTCTTTTTAAATTCACAGTTCTGCAATAAATGCTACAACTAGACCTCCAAATGTATTCTCATTGCTCAGTCACAATGCATCAACCATCTCCAAGGAAGATGATCGACCATAAAAAGTCAATGTTGATCTAAATCGCGTCATGATTAGGCGATTTTAATTTACTCTTCAATTATACATACCATTTTTCCAACTATAGCATTTCTTTGCAGAGCCTTTTCCTGCCACATAAAAAAATAAAAAATGTTATATATTGTTTCATGCAACGTCGCTTATAACTTTTTTACTGAACACTTCATATACAAAAATCTTGACATCTTTATTCCTTAATTTATTATAACTTCTGTACACACCAAAAATATACTTTCTAAATAGATAATATCAATACAAAGTGTTTAAAATCATAAATTCATTTCATATGCTAACAAAATTACTTATAACTGTTAATATCATTTTTTTTTATAAGTATCACTATCAATGTCAATTATATTTTCATTCATAGGACCTCCTGATGAACACCATCGCTGCTCATGTTGCATGCTTTCATGCTTTGTTTCAAGGTCATTAACCTCTCTTGAAAAACAATGATACTTTATGACATTGCTATGACATCATTTTGCTGTAATATATTAGTATGTTTCTTTTTTTGTGCTTTCAACTCTTAAATCAGTAAGCTAATTCATTTGCTATTTTGGATGTAAGATATGATCAATGAAATATTTTAGCAGCTCTCATCATATAACTATTTTATCGCATAACAAGTATACACTTTCAATGTTTTGGTTCTTTGAAAAAAGAGCTTGAATGGATTCTTTATTTTTATGCACTTTTATTAGAGTGTCGATTCACTTAAAAAAAAAAGGCATGACATGCTATTTAATTATAACAGATCTTTTGTTAGTACTATGTTCTCCAACTTTTCAGAAAAATAACAACAATATTTTCCAGCAAAAACATGTGAAAATATTTTACTATGCCAGATAAAAGCTTGAATTATTGTTTTCTATCTCTTTTCCATTGGGTATACAACTATCATTAATTGGTGAGTTGAATTGAACCATTGAAAAAGAGAAAATAAAAATAAGAAAATTAGATGTTTAATGAGCTTTATTTGCTCCATGCGCTTTGCACTCTTGGAAAAACAACATCAAAGAGGAATCGAACCTCTTCCATTTCAGTTAATAAAGCGTAATCTGCATGCAATGTCATGATTTTTTAAATGTGACAAATTGATTGATTATTGTATGTGTTTTTGTTAACTAACTAATGGAAAAATCGTCATCGATAAATCCATTAAAAATGGGTTTTCTTTCTTTCTTTTGAAATGCTAACTTTATAGTTAAAAGACAACCAATAATCAAATAATTTGTTACAAAATACAAATCACTATTCTTTAATAAATTTTATCAAAAATAACTCTGCAATTTTCCAAATAATTTTTTCTAAACAATTATAACAAGTTTGAAAATCAATTAATTTGTTTCGAAAAGTAAATAACTCATATTTTTTAAATTTAACAATTGGCAAGGATAACAGTTTTAGTAGGTACTAATTAAATAATTTATCAAATAATTAAAACAAGTCTAACAATCAATCACATTAATACAAACAACAAATAACTCATTTTTTTTTTTATAAATTTTATTGATTGAAGTTTTACTATCTACTGCTTAAATAATTAGCCAAACAATTCTACCACTCTTGACTATCAATCATCTTGCTATTAAAAAACAAATAATCCACAGTGAATCTAATTTCTTAAAATTTTGCTATCTATCGATTACATAATTGTCAAAGCAGTTAAAACACTCCCAACAACCAATCAAATAACTCAGCATCAATGGATTTTAACAATTATAAATTTACAATCTGCTAATTGAATCATTACAAAATCAATTCAAACAAGACCGACGATCATATGGTTTACTCCAAAAACAAAAACACTCATCTCATAAGAATTTAATCAATTACAATTCTACTACTTGGTGATGAAATTATTCACAAAACAAATAAGTCATATACAACAATCAACTGTTGTGATATCATTTTATACTTTATTTTATTTTTTATACATCCTCTTCAATAGGTTTTAACAATTGCAATTATGATCTCTGTCAATGAAATAAATTGACAACCAATTAAAATAAGTTCAGCCATTAATCAATTCATCACAAAAAAATTAACTCATTTGTAATAAATTTTCTCAATTGTAATTTAGCAATTTTCCGATTAAATAATTTTGCAGATAATTAAAACAATAACAGCAATTAAACAATTCGAAACAGAAAGTAAATAACTAATCTTTAATAAATTTTTAGTAATTATTTTTTTGCTATATGTCAAATAAATAAGTCGTCAAATAGTTCAAACATGCTCAACAAATAATTAGTATGTTAGAGTAAACAAATAACTCATTTTTAATCAATTTGATCAATTACAAATTTACTATTTATTAATTAAATTATTACTCAAGCAGTTAAAATAAATTCATCATTCAAATTATTAACTGCATAGAATAAATCACTTATCTATACTAAATTTTATCGATTATTATTTTATTATTTATTAATAAAATAATTTATCAAACAAAAAAAATCAATCAGTGTTACAAAAAGCCATTGGTTTATTGTATTAAAAAAACCCTCTAGCTATCGGGCAAGACAACTCGTTTTTTTAAAACTTGCACGTCAGCGGAATCGGACGACTGAAATATTTTACTCAAAAAATCATTATATAAATAAAACTTTGTTTTACGCAGCACAGGCCGGGTCACGTATCCCCCTACAGAACCGTCAAAAAACGACAATCACACTTTGGTACAAACGAGATTGCGTGAAACACCAAAATCAACGATTAAATGAAATGCCACGTCACAGACAGGCCTCGCTTTAACTATAATAACAGCACAGTAACCAACTCCCTCCTTTTTCTCCCTTAAACTAAAAGTCTAAAACTAGTATTTCTTCTGTAGGTGGTATCGTGGTATCGTCAGTAAAACCCTGATCACACCTACTCCACTTCTCTCAAAGCTAGTCAGCCTGCTTTCTCATCTATAGAAAAATGGCGTCCGTGCTCAACTCAGCTTTGTCCTTGAATTTTTCGAACTTTAAAAGGAAACGAGTTCGAACTCAGTATCCTGTCTCCCCGCTTTCTCTCTCTCTCTCAAGTGAGTCGGCTTAACTCGTTCGTCTAGCAGCTAAATATCTCTCAAACCAAACGACTATTCAACTTCAACCTGGCCTTTCTTTCTTTCTTTCTTTCTTTCTTTCTGGTACTCTTTTAGCTAATTTGTGGTGTTTTGCAGGGAGGAGAGCTACGATAAGAGCAGCAGAGACCGATGCAAATGAAGGTTTTTTTTTTACATTCCATGGTTTAAATTAAGCGCGTGGATTTTTGTGTATCTTTTTTGAAAGAGAATTTTTTTAAAATGGTGCTAAGTTTGCGAGTAAAAATTGCAGCGAAACCTCAGGCACCAGGTAAGGCGCTGGCTGGTGGTGGTGGTTCCAGCATTAACCAGCTTCTTGGCATTAAAGGAGCTGCTCAAGAGACTGTCAGAACTCAATGCCCTTATTTTTATATTTTTTTTATATTTACCAAGCCTCAGATTAACGTATGATATTCGTTTTTTAGTTATTTTTTTTAAATAGTGCTTAATATGCTACTTTAATCTTTTGTGCATATAATCGGATTCGATATTAAGACAGAGTATTTAATATATCTCAGATGGTAATAAACGGATAAGATTGATTGACTGATATTTCTAGTGTTAATATTTCTACTAATGTTAGTTTACAATCTCCTGCATGTCGACCCTAAAGAGTCAAGTTTAAGACCTGGCAAGTACAGAAGGTGTAAGTTTTAGTAAACGTGGCCTTGGAGAATTCATAGTTGATAAACAAACATCCGAGTAAAATTGTTGCAATAAGGAAGGTTATAAGTTTGGCTTTTGTGGTTCATGCCTAGATTTTGGGATTTTTTTTCTGTCTTCCGATGGTAAATTGCTCTTGTGATTTTGAATGTTGCCGTGCAAGAGAAGAGTGAAGAGAAGGATTACAAGGTTGTGCGACTTGTAGAGCTGATTGTGTAAATTTTGCGCTGCAGAATAAATGGAAGATTCGTCTTCAGCTTACAAAACCTGTTACCTGGCCTCCGTTGGTTTGGGGAGTAGTTTGTGGAGCTGCTGCTTCAGGTACTCTCTTTAAGTGTGACACATTTCGGTCTTTCATTGGCATGTGGATGACCATATTGTAGACGCTACAAGTAGGCTATCCCCTTAATTTTAATGCCTTTCAAAGCTTTCCTTTTATATGTGAGATAATCCCAAATTATGCACGAAGTCACTTCTGCTACATTTTGCTGAAATGGCAGGAAACTTTAACTGGACTTTGGAGGATGTTGCCAAATCAGTTGTTTGCATGCTTATGTCTGGCCCATTTCTTACTGGCTATACGCAGGTACCCTTTCATGAATGTGGAGTAGGTCTTTTGGTGTTTAACTATATAGATATATGAATTTAAGTTTCAAAGGTTTTTCACATTTCACTTCCACAGACTATCAATGATTACTATGACCGAGAGATTGATGCAATTAATGAACCTTATCGTCCAATTCCATCAGGGGCTATTTCTGAGAATGAGGTCTGTAATATAACTAATCATGCTTGTTTATTTAATTTTTATGTAATTAGGAATGGTTTCTAGGAGGCCTTGGCTTGGGTAACACTTCTAAGGTATTGTCTTGCAACTCTCTGTAGGTTATCACCCAATTTTGGTTGCTGCTTCTAGGAGGCCTTGGCTTGGGTGGTTTTCTGGATGTGTGGGTAAGCAATTCAAATGCCGATGCCTGTTTTGCTGTGTATGACATTATTCTGGTTCTTAAATCCTTATTCTTCAATAGGCAGGGCATGACTTCCCTATAATCTTTTACCTTGCTTTGGGTGGATCCTTGGTGTCGTACATATACTCTGCTCCTCCTTTGAAGGTAGGCTTTTCATTTCACTATTTCATCAAGTGAAACAGTAGAACATTGTTATTGCTGTTGCAATTAATTCTAACTTGTTTCATAATATTGTTGTAGCTAAAACAAAATGGATGGATCGGAAACTTCGCCTTGGGAGTAAGCTATATCAGTTTGCCATGGTGAGTAACCCTCGTGTCATTCTTCATAAAATTGATGCTGACATTTATATACTATCTAGTGATTGTTGACCCACCTTTTCAATTAACTCATTTATTTGGTTTACTTTTGAAATTGTCACCCCCCTCAAAAATGGGTTTAGACTTGCCTGTGTCATCTAGCATTTAACCTATATTATATGGAAGCTAACTGTACAAAGTTTACCATAAAACACAAATGCTAAACAAAAAGGTCTTGAATATGTGCATTTCATAAATGATCACTTAACATCATGTCTTAAATATTATAAAAATCCTACAAAAGAGAAATTACTAAACATCTCTTTACAAGTCTTCAAAACTATTAACAATGAATAATGAATGTCTAATATCAAGTCAAAAAACTATTAATAATGAATTATGAATAATGAATGTCGAATAACAAGTCGAAAAATGTCATTCCTTAAACAAAATTCATTTAGCTCAGCTAATAACTTAATATGACAATGTAAATTCCATAGCTCATCTATTCAATGCATTTTTTGGGTCGAACAAGAACCTTTGTTAAACACGTAAACTAACAACTTCTCACATTTATATCTTATTGCTAACCCAAAACCTTAAGACCATCAAACAACCATTAATCATTCTTAATCAATCTTATAATGTTATAGAATCTATCATGTCAATCAATCAATTAAATCATGAAACCATAAAACTCAACAAAACCCAACCCAAAATTAACTTCAAAGATAAACTTGTCCTGCATCCTTACCAACAATCATATTTTCTTTAAATCAATTCTTTATCATCTTCAAATCCTTTATAATTCATCAATAAAACTTAACAATATATACACCAAATCTTTGTCAATCTCAACAAATTCAAAAGCATATTAACAATAAGAATGATGTACATCAAATTATGATCTAGCCTTTGAAACCTAATTTCTTCATCACCCATGATCCATTTATTCGCTCTTTTTTTCCTTCTTCCTCTCTCTCTCCCTCTCTTGTTTCGTCTCTCTCATCTTTTCTGTTTCCTTCTTTGCGCATCTTTTTTTGGACTATATATATATTTTTCAAACTCTATCAAATGTCCAATTTGCCTCTCAATCAGAAATGACCACAACTATCCATATAAAGGCAGCATTGTATTTTCATCCCAAAATTTTCATGATATTACAGAAACTGTAAGAAAAAAGTTCAAACTACTGTATACCGGTTCAAATTGTCCACATGATGCACATGAAGAGGCCAAGAGCCTACGACACAATTTGTGGCTTATGAGTTACTGCACTAAAGATTCTTTTGTGCTAACACAAATTGAATCAATGGAAAATGATTTAGAACCAGCCCTTTATTCTTGTGACCATTCAAATCCTTATTCATAGTAAATCACCTGGAAAGTGATAAATTGGATGGTCATATACTGCTAATTATTTGTTAATGTGTTGAAAAGAACCTTTGCATATGGTTTTGTTGCACTCATGTACCTCACCTGTTTTCAGTTGAAACTAAATGTCACCTACGTGTATTTTCCAATGTCATCGAAAGTAAAGACTATATTATGATCTATGACAGTAGGAAAGCTTTGACTTCGATTAATCTCTTGTTGTTAGGTGGGCCGGTCAAGCTTTGTTTGGGACCCTCACACTTGACATTATTGTCCTAACACTCTTGTACAGCATGGCTGGGGTACAGTTGACTGAAGTGATGTAAATCTGATTACCAAGTCCTATCTGATTATTGCTAATTCACAGTTGTTCAATATCTTCAGCTAGGTATTGCTATTGTAAACGATTTTAAAAGTATTGAAGGAGATAGGGCACTAGGACTTCAGGTTAATGCACTCTAATGCTTGTAATGCATAGCTCTTGCTTTCCATAAATAAAATTGTCTCTTACCATTGTCTGTCTTTGTTTCAACCTTTCATGTTGCCATGCAATTTGAGCAGTCACTACCAGTAGCTTTTGGTGCTGAAACTGCCAAATGGATTTGTGTTGGTGCTATTGACATAACTCAGATATCCGTGGTTGGTATGTTGCTTTTTACACTTTCAGTTGCCTTATTTTGCTTGTATTGCTAGTGTTCTTCTAAGCTACAAAAAATATTTTTTTGATAATTAATGAAGCTGGCTTAGCTTCAAATTTGAGAGATGATCTCTACTACTCGGCATATCTTCTTTCCCATTGGAGTTAAAAATGATAATTGAAGGGTTGTTTTTGTACAAAATAAAGCTGTAGGAATCACGAACCATAAAGCTGTAGGAATGTCTGGCTAGTTATCAAGGGATGAGGGATTTTGGTGATGTATGGTTTATTCCCCAATTCAATCATGTGTGTTGTGTGGTTTTGGAGGAAACAGGTTTGTTTTTTATGCATCTGAAATATATCTTGGTGAAGGTGGTGTCGGTATATCTCATTTCAGGCTGCATTGATTAATGCAGGTTATCTGCTAGGAGCTGGTAAACCTTATTATGCCTTAACACTACTCAGTTTGATAATTCCACAAGTTTTTTTTCAGGTGAAGTATGCTTCCTGAAGTATAATGAGCTTGTAGCTCAGACATTTTTTGGGGGTTACATATTTCTTTCTTAGGTTAGACCAAGGGTGTGGTTTTTTTGTCACTTGCAAATGGCACCCAACTGACTTACATTTAGTTTTTCTCTTGCTGGTTGAATTCCTTGCTTCCTTGCGCTGCATTTTGCTTTATTTCAAATAATTTGTGCTATATCCATCTTTTTTCCTACATCATCTTGCCTTTCTTTTCCCCTTTTGTATAGCCACGTTAGCCTTTACTTTTGAAGTGCATTGTTACAATTTTACGAGTTAACATGTATTTACGTGTAAAATCAGACTAAAAAATTGAAGCCGGTAAAATCATACTTGACTTGTGCAAAGTCGGTAAAATCGTTAAAATCAGTAAAATCAGAAAATCGGTCTGATTTTACGAGTTTACTAGATTTTTTATATGCAAATTTGAATTTGATTTTAAAATATTTGTTGGCTAGTTTTGTTAGATTGGTTATATCTTTCAAACTATATATTGGATCTAGCTTAAATTTTATAGGGCAATATTAGACACGTGAAAATATATCGTGGTAAATTTTTAAGTTAAAGAAGTTCAAAAATATTATTTCAGGGAGTCAAAGTTACTAGACAAATCTTGTCAAATTTGTTTAAGTAGACCTTGGTGTATTGTTTTGGACACATTTAAAGTTACAGGTGTAACTTTGTTGCGATTCTAGTTGGGATAAAAACTAGACATCTCAATATTTCTAAAAATACATGGTAATTTCAGCACTTCATCCAGACGAGAGATAACAATGTGTATAAAATCATGATTGAAATCAACCAGAAATTTAAGAAAATTGAAGGTTTGGACTACATGGAGATATTTTAGCAGATTTTATTAATTGATTATAATATTGTCTAGTCTCTTTATCAGGTTTAATGTAATTTAATTTATTGTCTGAAATTATCAGTATATAATTAGTTAAAAACATTTACTTGTGATTTTAGGATTTTACAATCCGAGTTTTTATTGTGTTTTTCGTGTCGTATCAAAAAAAACAATTTTGACTACCTTGCTAAAGTGGGCTGTTATCTGCTTATGACTGGGTTCCTGCCCCAGCCTGCTTCCATTGCAGCTGATTAGTTCAGAGTATATTCTCCTTTAGGGCCTTCAATCTTAAGCTGTCTTAAGGATTGGAGGGACATAGTTTGACCTTCAACTAAGCACATGTGCCAGAGGTTGTGAAGCCCTATGAGAAGTAACTATGCTTGAAAGCTCTTCTTTTTTGCTTGCATTTTATTTAGATGACAGTAGAATCCTCCTAAACATATCCAACATTGAGTTTCAATGAGTTATTAATGTTCCTCTTTTTTTACCCTTCTTTGAAATGATAGCTTGCATTTCTCAAAAAGAAATAAGAAATTATAGTTTGTTGAGATAATGAACACTACGCTAATCTTTGCTTGCAAAAATTTGTGCAATGCAGTTCGAGTACTTCCTAAAGGACCCACTGAAGTATGATGTTAAATATCAGGTACCATGAATTTCTTACCAGTGGAACTCCTGTTCTTTGAGATTATCATGTGGTGTGAAGTGGAAGTTAACTGCTGGAACCAAAATTTATCCATATTTTATAGCACCGCATAACTAAGAAAAGATAGACAAATGTTTACTTGCAATTTAATACTAGGATATCATGTCAGGCCTTGAACGGTCCAGTAGTCATACAAAAATCACAACTACCAGGAAAATCTTTTAAGACAGAACTAACAACAATAGTATGTGGTATAATTTTCAGTAATGTTCTAGAGCTTGTCTTTTTGAACAAATATTCAGCCCACGTCGCATCAATCGAAGTCCACATGTAGTCTAGCTTCGGGTGCTTGAGGAGTTCATGCACAATAATAAATCTTGCTTCGGCCAATTATCTCACAAGCACTGGCATTGTATTTCAGGCAAGCGCGCAACCCTTTCTTGTGCTTGGTTTGCTGGTGACTGCTTTGGCAACAAGCCATTGATTCCCTTGACGACAGAATCTCCATCTGCAAGGTGAGCTAGCAAATGCGCCTCACATGTGCTGCTTGATGTTATCAATCCAGCAGTAATAGATTGCCTTGTGAGCATCTAAAACAATTGCTGGTTTTTATCTAGCCCTGTAAAATGGCCCAAGGCAGCGATTGGTATCCCTTGCATGCGAACTGGACCGCTCGGGAATGTTTTTCCATCATTTTCACTTTCCAACTGTATTTTTTAGAGTAGATCTAGAGCAGAAACCTTTGGTTGTAAATTTTGATATTTAATTTCGGGTCGTTGACCCGATGAACATTTTCTTTGATAAGGTTCTGCAAGCCCCCACGAACATTTAGGAGATTTCATCAACGCTCCCGAGCTTGTGGATTAGTGAATGAACACTGGGAAGGACTTCTCAACAGCAGAGTTGGAAAAAAAGAGAGGCAATAGTTACCTGACTCATCATTCATCTTGGGAGGCACGATCACTCGGTAAAGGAAAGACTGTTGAGAGAACACGGATTCAGGATTTACATGCTATTTGGAAATTTATGAACTGAATTCCAGGTATAAGGTTAATACTGTTTGTAAGAATAGCTGAGGTTGTTTTTTAAAATGTTTTTTATTTATAAATGTATCAAAATGATATTTTTTATTATTTTTAAAATTTTATTTTTAATGTCAACACAAAAATAATATGAAAACATCAAAAAAAACATATTATTTGGAAATTTATGAATTGAATTCCAGGTGTAAGGTTAACTCATTGTTTGGAAGGGTAGGTGATGTTTTTAAAAGTACTAAATATATTAAAATAATATTTTTTATATTTTAATAATTATTTTTTATATAAAATGATCCAAAAATGTATATAAAAAATTAATTTAATGTAAAAAGAAAAATTAAATTTAAATATTTTAAAAGTACTTTTAAATGTAATGTCAATTTATGTATTTGGAATTTTCTTAATGGTATTATTCAAGAATTTCAAATAAATTTTGAAAGTGAGTAGTGAATTGAGGCTCAACCAAAAAAAAAGTAGCTATTTTCATGGAACTAATAAGCAAATTATTTAGCACAAGTCTAAGACATGAACATTGTTAAATGTTGTGTGTCTATAATTTTAAAATTTAAAATATTTTTAAAGAGTTAAGACTAAACAGAACGTTAATATAAAATAATTCATCACAAACAAATATTAAAAAAATATAAATGAAATATCAAAATATTAAGAAAATAAGGGTTTAATATAAAGGAAGCATAAATCAAACTCAAGGTGGCTAATAGTGATGCTGACGATACCAAATAGCTCGTGAGGAGGGCATGGCCTGTGGAAGTTAGAGGTTTGATTTAGGAGCCGGGAAATATATTTTGGTTCACTTGTTTTTTATGCTAGAGGACACAAAAGGATTCTGATTGGGTGGCTAGGCAACCTCTATTTTTATGGGTTAAATCAAAATGATTTTTTAAGAGGACCTTTATTATGATTTTTCTTGTTTTAAAAAAAAAAATTATTATTTTGATTTGTTGATATAAAAAATTTATTTTAAAATATTTATAAGTGAAAAAAACTTTGTAAAACTACCGCTATCACACTTTCAAATATGATCAATATTTGTATGGCTTAATCCTAATACACTTTAAATTGCAATTGCAAATGGAAATCCCATATTTCAAATTCCAATCATTTAACTATATAGAATTTGTTTTTTTTTTTAAATTAGTGTTTTCAGATTATAAAAATGTATTTTTTAATATATATATATATATATATATATTAAAAAAATTACTTTGAAAAACAATTATTATTGAAATATTAAATCTGCTATACTAATTAAAGGGTTGGCATTGTATGCTTTGGGCTATGAAAATTTTCTTCGAAAACTCAAGAACGCTGGTGACAAATTTTCTTCGATTAATGCTTTGAGCATTGGTTTTTAGGCTCTTCAATATATAAAATGGACATTTTCAAAGGATGTGAAAGAATATGACGTGATAATAAAAAAATTATAATTTACATAGCAAGTCTTGAATTTGAGTTAGGATGTGCATTTTTTGTAAATCTTGAACAATCGAGATTTTACTTATTCACTTGATTCTATAAAATATATCTTGAAACACTGAAATTTTAAAGAGAAAATAAGGGTTTAGATATGATTGACTACTCATGTATAATTTCATCATGTTAGTTTTATTTTGTATGAACAATTTCATTGTTTTTAAAATTCACATCATATTAGTATTGAAAAATATTGATGTTCCCAACAAGGCACATACAATTGATATACATTTCAATGTCATTGTAATTCAATCTAAATCTTCCGCATGTAACATATTTGCTATATTCATATGACATTCATCTAGTAACATTAAAGAATATAGTATTTTTATCAATATAAATTATATTATTATTCGTATAAGAAACAATAATATCATTATAATGACACAACATAAAAAAAAAGATTGAAGACATATTCTATGAAATAAAAATATATATTTCATCAAAAATTCTCATAGAATATATATCTAATTGCATCAATTAAAAACTCTTAATCACAACATTATTTTTACTAAAACTCAACACAAACTCTTGTTGCTATAATTTTGATCATAACTTTTTTAATAACATCAATTGATTAAAAATATATATAATTGCATTAGTTAAAACAAAATTTGTCTCAATTCAAACAATGTTATTAAATTCGACAAGTAACCCAATAATCAACCTAATTTTTCTAATTTAAACCTAATTAATTAAATAAATAACATCAATTATATTTAAAATGATAATTGTAGCATTCAAACCCCGAAATTATCCCAATATCAACAAAATACTTGATTATCACACACAACACAAATAGTAATAAATCAAAACTCAAGATTTATCAATTCAACGATAAAAGTCAGCAAACTAGGAGACAAGGCAACTATTTTACCTTGACCTTTTGATGTCTAGGCGGCGGTTCCACCAGCTGTAGCGACGGGGAGGCTGCCACAGAAGCTTAGGTCAATATTTTATATAAAAAAAAAAATAGGAGAAATACTTTTGAAGACAAGGAGAAGATGTTCCTCGTGTTTCGGTTGAGGATGAGAATTTGTTTTAGGCAATTGAAGCTGATTTTATTACAAGTATTTTTGTTTCTTAGGAACTTTTCTTTTTGGTGGATCGATAATTATAAAAAAAAATTAAATAATAATATAAATTATATTTTAAAATCTCATTTAACCGTTTGAATTTATTTATATTTTGATATTTCATTAAATATTATATAATTAAAATAAATCAGAGCTTAATCACTTTCCCCGACAAAAAAAAAAAAAAAAAACCACGTCAAAACTCAGTCAAACAGTGATAGCAGAATTCTACGGGCATGTTTGCCACGTCAGGCTTTGAACTTTAAAAGCCCACGCCTTCTTACCCATTGGCTGCAAACAAACCCTCTCTAAAATCTCAACGAGCACAACTCCAACTCCTCCTCCTCTGGGTCCAGAGCCTCAAGCCATGAGCCAAGAGTCATCAAATGGCAAGAAACCAACAATCCCTCCATACATGAAAGCTATATCAGGCTCTCTAGGAGGGGTTGTAGAGGCGAGTTGTTTGCAGCCAATTGATGTCATCAAGACAAGATTGCAGCTCGATAGGAGTCGGAATTACAAGGGCATAATCCATTGTGGGTCGACGATTGTGAGAACGGAAGGGGTCCGGGCTTTATGGAAAGGGTTGACACCGTTTGCTACTCACCTGACCTTGAAATATACGCTTCGTATGGGGTCTAATGCTGTCTTTCAGTCTGCGTTTAAGGATTCCGAAACTGGCAAGGTGAGTAATCGCGGGAGGCTGATGTCCGGGTTTGGTGCTGGAGTTCTTGAGGCCCTTGCTATTGTTACTCCTTTCGAGGTCAGTGAATGTCTGTTTGGTTTTTTTTTTAGTGGGAACTGTGATATTTGATGTTCAAGGAATGTTTCTGGTATTTGAATCTGATTGTTCTTCAGAGATTTTGCTTCTCAGGATGATTTTGTTTCGATACTTGTGTGTCATCTTTTAGTACTTGGTTTTCCCAGTCATGTTCTTATTAGTTTATTAGGAAATAGCAATGGGGCATGGCTTGAGAGATGAGGGGTTATTAATAGTCTAGTATTTATGTTAACGTATGGGTTCAAGGGGACTTTGAGTCTCTTTATAACCGAGTGGGCAACCACACTTGTGTTTTAGCTTTCTTTTTTGAAGTTCTTCAACAAGGAAATTTCTTAAAGTGGAAGTGTTAAGAGGAATTAGATTGGATACTTCTTGTTGCAGGTAGTAATGGGGGGGAAAAGAAAAAAATAGAGCTTCTCTTGATGTAGTTAAGTGGAGTGTTTTGACATGGGACATTGCCTTAGTACATGATAAAAAATAGATGTATCAAGATTCATTTATAGGGTGCTTATTTTTTTATTTTGAAAAGATGAGTTGCAGTTCATTTTCTGTTGATTGTAGATTTCACAAAGTGCAAGTTATCATGGTACAGTTTTGGAAATCCATTTACTGAGGGCCAGCCCCCTAGGTTCTTCTTTGCACATCCCTTATTTTAGGTGCTAGCTTGTTTCACTGGTTCATGAAGAGTCTGGACCTCTTATATGTGTGAAGGGAAGCAAACTATGATTCAATTGTGGTGCTGAGACTACTCTCAGGTTTGGTGCAGTGGTACCTAGATGCCCTATCCCACCTCCCCCCAGCCTCATTTCCTTGTCCCTATTTAAAAGTCTTCTTCTATCAGTATGTATATCTCTTGAGTTTGATAATAATGTTAATATCTAAAGTTGACTGAGCAGTCCATGGCTCCATGGAATTACATTTGTCTGATATAATGAGGTCCCCAAGCTTTCCCCAAGGTAACTTTTCATCTGATCAACTTGGAACTTGCTAACCAGGAAATTACAAATAATATCACCACCCCAGGTAAACACTGGCCCTTGATACAAAAGAACTAGACAGCCATTAATAGAGTTAATTTATTTGCTACTAAAGTGCTAACAATCACATGCCTTGTCTGCATAGCAACCCGGTCAATGGAATCTAATATTCTCTGAAAAAGTACTGACTGGAATGGAAATTGGGATTAAAATAAGAAATATAATTTTCATGATTTCGGTGCATATGTAGTATATGGTTGGTCATTGTGCCAATATTGATCTTTTAGCTAGAGCAATTGAATTTTTATTCATAAGGATTTCTGTTTTTGTATGATGCTGCTACATCTGATGTTTGATGTATCAGCTATCTATACAAAGTGCTTATCTTTGAATTTAATATGATTTACTCCAGATGCAGAAGCTATCTATACAAAGTCTTCCGGGAAAAAAAAGGTGATTGCCTCTGAATTTAATCTGATTTCTGATTGGTGCAGGTTGTAAAAATTAGACTGCAGCAGCAGAGAGGTTTGAGTCCTGAGCTTCTGAAGTACAAGGGTCCCATACATTGTGCTCGTACAATCATCTGTGAAGAGGGCCTTCTTGGTCTCTGGGCAGGGGCTGCCCCAACTGTCATGCGAAATGGGACAAACCAGGCAGCCATGTTTACAGCCAAAAATGCTTTTGATGTGCTCTTGTGGAAGAAACAGGAAGGTGATGGGAGAGTTCTCCAGCCATGGCAGTCTATGATATCTGGATTTCTTGCTGGAACCGTTGGTCCAGTTTGCACTGGTCCATTTGATGTTGTCAAAACAAGGCTAATGGCTCAAAGCCGAGAAACGGGTGGATTGAAGTACAAAGGCATGGTACACGCTATCAGAACAATATATGCCGAGGAAGGGCTTCTTGCCTTGTGGAAGGGACTGCTGCCTCGGCTTATGAGAATACCTCCTGGTCAAGCCATCATGTGGGCTGTAGCTGATCAAATTACCGGTCTTTATGAGAGGAGATATCTACACGTTGCACCTTCATAGGTTCTGTTTACCTTGTTTTGCTTGTTGCGGTGCTGAAATGCATCAGGCATATAAGATCATAAATTTCTTAACTTTTCCTCTTGAGTTGGCTAGCTTTTTTCGGAACGAATGTTGCTTGAAAGATGTCATCAATAATTTGAAGTGCCTGGGGAAATCGAAGAGCCACTCCACTGCAAGAAAGCTTTTGACAATTTCCAGCATGTAATATGAGGATATGTTTTGAACTTACAAGCTGGTGTTTTAGCCTAATCCTACTGGCACCTATTGATTTCTGGGTTTCGTCTGGCCTTCCTATTATAAGGGGAACCGGAAGTTCTCAGTTTTGGGGTTCTGTTAGTTGATGATGGAAGCAGTAGCATATTTTTTTTTCTGGCTGCATTGGAAGCCGATTCATTTTGTATCCTTATTACTTTCTCATGTAGGCGAGACCTCCTCTTTCATGTAGCCTATTGCAGACTTGGTTTCTTTTTAAATTCTAGCGAATCCATTATTTTAGCTCAAGCAATGAGTTTGCTCGCTGCCTAGTTTACTTGCTGATAAAAAAAACGAAAAGGGAAGTCAAGAAATTTTGAGGTAATCTCATGTTTGAACTCAAGCAGTTGCGGGTTCTGCTGCTCTTGGCAAGAATGAAGGAATAATCCAGGTTATTCCATTGGTTATGCTCAAATTCTATATGTCCTCTCCACAGATTTTTGTGATAATAAATCGGATAATTCACTAAGGAGTTGTTTGACATTGGTATTAAAAATGTTTTTGAAAAAAATTATAAGAATATATTTTTATTTTTTATTTTAATTTTTTCAGAGTTCATATATAAAAATAATTTTACAAAAAAATAATAATATTATTTTAATATATTTTTAAATAAAAAAAAACAATTTCAAAATTGATCATGACTATACTCCCCCTCAAACCGGCACTAAGTTAAATCTTGGAATCAGGTCTACCACAACCATGCTCGAAGGATATTATTGTAATTATGTCTATTCCTTTTAATTTAACTTTTGCATATACTAAATGAAAAAGGATGATTGGGTAAAATCTAGTCAGTTAATCGGATTCGCAAATGCCCGTGGAGCAAAAACAAATACCCGAAACTAGTTTTGAATGGATGAATCGAAATAGCCAAACACCCCACAATCTACATACCCCCGCGTCTGGTCTCGTAAAACCCTCCTAAATACATCATCCCACGTCCCTCCTCCCTCCTCCCTCCTCTCTCCTCAGATCAATCAAAAAAATGAAGCGAAGATTTTTCAAATTCTCAGACGCAGAGCTTTTCTGCCTCCAAAGACCTTCCCCTTCCCCGACTCCCAGAACCCTCACCATTTATCCTTCCATCTTACTCTTCACCAAGCCCCCTTTTTACAGATTTGTCCAATCTTCACCCCCCACCGCCTCCGCCAACCGCCTCATTTCCACCTTGGTCGGACTTTTTGTACAGAAGCTCACTATTAATAATAATCGTAGCAGTAGTAATAACAACAATACAGACATCAAAACCGAGGAGAGGGAGGATCTGATCAACAAGATTTCTGCTTTGAGGGACCAATTGCTTCATAATGTTGACATGATTTTTCATATTTTGGAAGAGACAAAAAAAAACGACTCCTCCATGTTAACCAGCTCTTCCGCTTTTCTTGAGCTTTTGAAGCTCTTGCTTCTTTCTTCCCCTAAAGTAGCCCTCAAGGTGTGTTGCCTTTTGCTTTCATTTATTTCTGAATGAATCTTACTTCTAAGTTGTTTTTTGTATGATTTGGAATTGTTATCTAAATGGGCTGTTGTTGATTTTGACACTCAACTTTCTTCTGTTATTTATCTGTGCTTTTTCTATCTTTTAACTCCTCTGTTGATCCATTCAAAGCAAAATCAACAGCATGAGTGAAGCAAGCTACTTTACAATGATGGGTCCAATCTCATTTCGGTGTAGACATTTTTTATTTATTTTTACACTGCTGTCTGGATCCCTTGGGAAAAGGATTGCTGTTTTTCTTCTTCTTGTGTTTCTTTTTCTTAGTGTGGAATTTGTTTAAATAATTTGTACGCAGGTTTTTAATTGGAAAAGAACGCGAGCAGAGAACGACACTCGTATGACAGCAGCGGAGTATGCCAAGGGTATTATGATTGCGGGTAGAAATAAGAATGTGGATCTTGCCGTTGAGCTATTTGATGAGGCTACAAACAAGTGCACTAAGACGACCAGCATGTATAATGCACTATTGAGTACTTATACGAGTAATGGTTTAGCTGGTAAATGTGAATCATTGTTTCTGGAGATGAAAAGGAGCGTAAACTGTAGACCTTCAGTTGTAACATATAACATTCTTGTATCAGTCTTTGGACGCTTGATGCTGGTTGATAACATGGAGGCAATAATTAAGGAGATGGAGGATTCATGTATTTCACCAAATTTGACAACATACAACAATTTGATTAGTGGTTATGTGACTGCTTGGATGTGGGATAGTATGGAAAAAACTTTTCAAATGATGAATGCAGGCCCAGTTAAGCCAGATCTTAACACCTACCTGCTAATGCTGCGAGGATATGCTCATTCTGGGAATCTGGAACAGATGGAACTGGTGTATGAATTGATAAAAGAACATGCTAATGCCAGGAGACTAACATTGATTACAGCCATGATATGTGCCTATTGTAAGAGCTCTGTACCAGAAAGAGTTCAAAAGATTGAGGCACTGATGAGGCTGATTCCAGAAATGGAATATAGACCTTGGTTGAATGTGTTGTTGATTAAGCTTTATGCTGAAGAAGGTAGGTTAGAGGAGATGGAGAACTCAATAAATGAGGCATTTGAGCATAAAACCATTGTATCAACTGTTAGTGTGATGCAGGCTATTGTCAAAAGTTATTTCAGATGCAATGCAGTTGATAGGCTGACAGTTTTTATAAAACGTGCAACATATGCTCATTGGAGAATAATTCGGCCTCTATATCACTGTAAAATGGTCATGTATGGAACACAAAAGCGCTTGGATGAAATGGAAAGTGTTCTTGTTGAGATGGAGAATTGTAACTTGCCCCGCACAAAAAAGACATTTTGGATATTGTATAAGGCCTACTTGAATTGTGGTCAATGGCATAAGGTTGAGCAAATAGCAGGATTGATGTTCAAGCATGGATATGGAAATCCTTTTGATGCATCTCCATTGTAATGCGCCCTGTTACTGAGTTAAAAATCATGCATCACAAATTCTAGAAGACTTTCAGCGGATTGCTTGAATGGTTCATGCAACTATCATTCAAAATGGAACTCCAATAATTTGCAGGTCTGCATGTTTACATATTATGCACTTGGTAGTTTGAAATCCTTCAGGGGTAGCATTCACTCATTGTTTGCGAAGTTTCTTGTACTATACCATGTTTTCCCCGTGTTACTGTTCTTCTAAACTATAAAACTTAAATTGTTGAAAATTAACGAAACTTTTTTGCTTCCAAACTTGAGAGATTGATCAACATGTAGTAAACGTAATGACATCTATGAATTTTCAACTGGACTGGATATCTTCTTTCCACACGAAGTAAATATTGTTGGAACTAGTATTCTGATGTCATTGAGTGAAGGGGGATCTCAGTGAAATAAAATTGATGATTCTTTGCTGACTAACTGTACATGGAAAGCAGATGCTTTTGCTTTGTGGTTTTGATGGAAATAGAGTTGCTTTTTACAGATTTGAAATTTATCTTTTGTGACTGTATCTTATTTGCAGAATACATTGATAAATGCAGGTTATCTGCTAGGAGCTGGTAAACCTCATTATGCTTTTAAGAGCTGGTAAACCTCATTACGCTTTTAACGCTATCTGGTTTGATAATTCCACAAGTTGTTTTCCAGGTGAAGAAGGCTTCTTAAAATTTAATGAGCATTTAGTTCATGAAAAATGTTTGGGGGCAATACATTCTCTTCTCATTGTTGCCACATGGCATCTAATTAATGTACATTTCATTACATTCTTGATGATTGAACGCCTTGCTGCTACATGTGGCATGCTAATTGATTCAAATGTTTTTGCTAGTTCCATTTCTTTTTAAACATGGCCATTCCCCTTTCTTCCCTCCTTTTAATTAACCACGTTGGTGATTAATTTGATGTGGGCTGTTATCTACTCAATACTCATACCTGCTCATTACATCCCAGCCTATTAGCAGTGCAGCTGATCTATTCCTGGGACAAAGCATGCGGCCATTTTCACAGCCTAAAATGCTTTTGATATGTTCTTGTGGACGAAACATGAAGGTGATGGAAAGCCCCCCAAGCATGGCAGTCGATGATTTCTGGTTTCCTTTCTGGAACTGCAGGTCCAGTTTGCACTGGCCAATTTGATTTTGTCACAACAATGCTGGTGGCTCAAAGCTGAGAAAGGGTTGAATTGAAATGCAAAGCTTAGTTCGTCCTATCACAACAATCTATGCCAGGGGAAGGTTGTCTTGCCTTTTGTGAGGGACTGCCACCCAGGCTTACGAGAATACTGCCTGGTCAGGCCATTATGTGAGCTGTGGCTGGCAAACTTACTGGTCTTTACGAGAGGAGATATCCAGCAAATTGCAATGAGAGTAGTGGCCTTAGATTGTGATCCTACACTAAATAAATAAAGATAGGTGATTGGCTCAATTAGTCTTGATATCGAGGTTACTAATTTATTTTGTATCAGTGATAGTATATCTTGTTTCAGTAAAAAAAACCAAAATAGTTTCGTCATGTTCAAAATCTCAACCCATTCTAGGAATTATTTGATTATGTTATAACCAGATAGTTTTTTTTTTTTAAATATTGTTTAATTTTACAGTATTAATAATATCTTCAATTTAACTGTTATATCATGTTAAATTTTTATGAGAAATCTCGTTACATATTTTTACATCTCATATGAAAATTTTAGAGTAATCAAAGTTTACAAAAGTCTTGTAAGGCTGTCAATAGTATTTTTGTAATTTTGTTTAGAAATGTTATTTTATGGTCTTTTTCCAGGAAGATTTTTTTTAACTTTATCATTGAACAATATATTTATTAATAATTGAAATTTATAAAAAAAATATTTATTTTATTTAGGATTATCATGTTCTCATACTGTGGTCATATATGTAGAAAGTTAACTCTGGATTACCTAAGTTGATCTAATATAATGTCATTTTATTTTATTTTAAAGAAAACATCTTAATTATTTTTAGCCAAACTATACTTTTAGTGGTCATCCAAATTGTTTTTATACTCGTCGAGTCTATTAAATTATATTAGTTGATTTTTTTTTTTTACTTATATTTGAAATTTGAATTATATAATTTAAGGTTAGTTTATTTTTTAATTTCAATTGAAATTGTGTTTGTCAATAACACACACACACAACACCACATAGCACAACTTTAAAATGACACAGCGGAATGCTTCAAAACCAAAATATATCATTACAGTTGAAAAAAAAAATATCAACTGAAATAAAATTGACAAAGTTACTTTAAATAAGCGATGAGTGCATATTTTTCTATTTCTAAATTCCTCGTATGATATCAATTACTCTTGATTTAATTTTAGTAAATTGAGTTGTATTTTTTAACTTTAGATATAAATATATTTGATTAGTGATAATTTTGGATTTGAATCAAAATTCTATTAAGTAAAATTTTTTATTTAATCAAAAGTGATTTTTTTTTTTACTTTTATCTAGGTAATTCTACTTATAATATACATTTAAGAAAGTTACTTTGAATAATTTTTACCAAATATATTTACTTAAAATCATGTTATCTTATTTTTATCATAATTTATTTTCCCAATGACTAAATTCATTTTTGATAAATCATGACCAACAAAAACTGAATCTCAAATAATTATTTTGTATTTTTTTTTCTAAGATAAATGTGGGTATTGTTTATAAAACTAGTAGTTTTTAAAGTTCATTTTTCATTGAAAAAAATGAATTTGAGGCATGATTCAAAAATATTTCAAATAATTATTTTGTAATTTTTTCAAGGACAATATTGTTTATAAAAAAAAAATAGTAATATTTAAAGTTCATTTGACATTTTTTGTCAATAAATTCATAGGTGATTATATTATCACTAAACTCACTAACAAATCATAATCATTGACAATAAGTTTATGAGGTCATTGATAAAAATCATATCGATAGAATCAATTTATAACTATCAAAAGGATATATTTTCAGTAAATTGCAAATTTTTGGTGGTAGATGTTTTGGAGTTGATGAATGATTTATTGGTGATTTTATAATAGTTATAAGGTTTTTTCATATAAAAACAACTTTGAAATTAGATTTTTGAGGATTAAAAACTTGGACTTCAATTTTTCTCTTGCTAAAGGTGACCAAACAATATTATAATAGGCAACCTATTTCCCAAATTTTTTCTTGCTAAAATAAAAAAAAAAAAAACAAATGCTTATTGTACTCTTATATATATATATGGATTTTTTATTTAAGATGGGTGCATAGGCTTGACATATCACCACCTAACCTCTATCTTTTCATATATTTTTTTGTTTTTACCTTTATTTTTACTTATTTCCACTTAAAAAAAAATTTATGCCATCTCTCACTTCTTTAGAAATCTAAATTAATTTTGTTTTTTGAACAATGATTAACCTTTTATATTTTTTAGTTGCACGATACCATAAAGAGATTATTTTGATTTCTCGTGAACTATTTACTCTTATGTTTTATATGAATTAGTTGTATTTGAATTGATTTTCTTATAAAAATATAAATGATTTGTTATTAGAAACAAAAAAAAAATTACTTGGTAGGAGTCTAAGAGAAAATGAATGTAAAGGTTTAAGGATAGTAAATGTAAAACACTAGCATGTGCATTTAATATTTATTTATACTATAAAGATTAGCTCTCTATTTTAATATTTAACTAGTGTTAACAATCTTTTTGGATTTTTAAGCTCATATGTTTCTTAATTTATTATAATTATGGTACATGAAAAGATACACATAACATAATTATTTTATTCTTTTCATGTTAAGATTAATTAAAATCTTAGCCCAAAAAAAAAAAAACACTATTGTACTCTTTTAACCTTAAATTGGTCACAAAAATATGAGAAAATCTAGGCAAGAGAGACTTGGAGACACGTATACATAAGGACTTGACAAAAAATGATATACTAGTGATCGAGAGATTGACTAATTGCCTTTCATTTACAAGTTATTATTTTTTAGTGTTTATTCATGGGATAGTAAAATAAATGTGAAGCTTAGTTAAAGCCTCGAAAAAACTATCAATAAAAAGTAATGAATATTATTCGTGAATAGTAAAACCAAGTTATGCATAGCGTATTGTTATTATTCATGAACAATCAAATTGAATCATACATAATACTAGCTCAATTAAATAAAATATTATTTTACTAAAAGACATAAAAGATAAGTGTATAAACTTCTTTATTTAGCTTTAATTGTTTTTTCTTTTCTAATAAACCGGTGGAGCTAACCTATAGTGATAAATTGTTCTATTTTTTTTTAATGTGTGACACTCATTAATGTCATGCCTATTGTCACGATTAAAAAGATAAGTTATTAAGGTTTTTTTTTATATATATGAACCATTTTTTATTAGAAATAGATGTTAAAGGAGGTGTTTTATATCTAAACCATTTTTCATTAGAATTGGATATTACAAAAAGTATTTCTTTTGAATAAAATATGACACTTTTATATATTTTACCGTCAAAGATGTGGAAAAAGGTGTGGTCATGAGCTTAGGGGACATAAATGATCATAGATGTGATATTGATGTTCAAATTTGAGATTAATGGCATGGCAGAGACTTCATTTATATATGGAAGTGTTGATAACCTTGTTTAGTCACACTAACTTATTCTATCACAATATAATTTTCCATTGCATATTTGATGAAGAAGAGATTTTTATTAAAGAGTGTATAACATTTTCCAAAAAGTTATAAAGCTTATTGATTAAGGCTCCAATAACGATGAGTTCGAACAGATTCTTCACTTGCTTTATCTTCTAGTTATGTGAAGAAAAAAAAGTTACATGATACTCTTTTTTGTAAGAATGCTTATGTTAAAGTGATAAATAAACCTCACATATAGATAATAAAGACATAAGATAAAGTCAGGTTTAAAGTTATGATATTATACCCTAGCATGCATGAGAAAAGTTATTGTGAAAAAATTACACATAATATCAATGACATATGTGACAAAGCTTTAAGGTATATATCATATTTTGTATTTGTTCTCAAAGGTATGGCCTTTTTAGTTATCTAACTTTGTTATATAGAGACATGTTTTGAAGAGTTGAGTCTAATAAAATGAAATCTCTTGGTGAGCAATGTGTTGTGGATCATATATAAGTGAAGTTATGAAAGTTATTTCATATCTAAGTTTTTTTTTCCTAGTAGAGTGAGGTGATGGAAACCAATGGAGATTATATATGTTTAGAGTGTGAGAATGAGTTACGCAGACCATTTTGAATGTAAAAGTGAAAGTGTTACTTGCTTATGTGTCATTCTATTGTGTTTTTACAAGGAATTGAAATTGTATATGCATATATGGTGCATGCATGTGGGTTTGTTGTTATGTAAAAGAAAAGGTATGAAGATATAGTTGCGTCGTAGATTAATTATACTGAGTTGCAAATTTGATGTAGTCATTGTAACGAGACCAGTCAATTTCCTTGTTTTGGATTCTCATTAACCATGAAAAGTTTTTGAAAAAAATATGAAATAAATTTAACTATTTTTTTTTATTTAGGTCATCACAAACAATGTCATTGATAAATTCATGAAAAAAATTCATAAAAAAACTAATTTTCCCTAATTAATGAGTATTGGGCCTAAATTGTACATGCAAAACAAGTCTCTCGTGGAAAGATGGTCGTTTTTATACTTATATCGATGTTTGAGTTTTTCTTAAGTGATAATCACAAGAATGTGTAAAAAAACAATATATTCATTATATCATGTTATCTGTATAATTAAGAGGAAGGTAAGTGTTCAAACCTTATTTTCTTTCTTAAAACCAAGTAATATATAGTTTGGAAAATATTCGACACATATTTAGTGAAATATATGAAAAAAATATATTATTCATAAATATGATGAATAGTAACGAATAATACCATATGTGAATAATAAAATATAAATAATATTATTCACGAATAGCAAAACATAATGAGACAAGGTGGCTTAGTGAACCAAAGGAAGAGGGAGAAAAAAGCTTGGTTTGACTGAGCCTAAGGATTTGAGAATCGTTTTGAATGAGCTTTGCATAATAAACATTATAGATGAATGGTAAATATTAGTCATTAACAATAAATAAAAATATACCAAACAATAAACAAGTAAGAAGAGAGAGAGAGAGAGAGAGAGAGAGAGAGAGAGGGTGGAGCTCCATTAGACCGATAAGAGCAAGTCCAACGGAGCATGCATATGAAGAGCCAAAGGTAAAAATCAATACTTTTATCTTTCCCCCCCAACTTTGTCATCTCCAACAGAACAACCATATCAATAGGCAAAATGGTGTTCCGTGTTGGAGATGTTATTTGTTGTTGAGTAAACAAAAGAGCCATATTAATATTCCTGTTGAATTAAATCATTCGAGATAGATATATTCTTTCAATTAACTCATTTCTGCTTCAAACAATCCTAAGTTAGACATAGCAGCAGCTACTTGGA
This sequence comes from Salix dunnii, assembly GCA_015731905.1. NCBI lineage: Eukaryota > Viridiplantae > Streptophyta > Magnoliopsida > Malpighiales > Salicaceae > Salix > Salix dunnii. The sequence goes on from CM027674.1 coordinate 13,040,410, forward strand.
TCATATAAAGTGATGAGTAAAAGAAGTGAAGGAAAAAACCCCTACAGGCAGTGACACCATAATTGCTTTCTTCTTTGAAACACTGTGAATTGCCTATTATGGACAATTTCTTATCGTAATCGGATCATCTTGAGATTCTTACAAAGAATTTTGTTTTCAAAGGGTGTCCAGATTGATGATAAAATGGGACATTCGAGAGATATCTTCTTCATTTATAGTCATCTTCTTCTTTATTATTATTAACATTGGTATTCGGTATTTGAAATTATTATTATATATATAAATGGTATGAAGAAATCATCATACCTCTCATCACATAACACTGTCGATTGCAATAGTGCTTTTGCATTTATGATTTTTTTTCTCATTTATATTTTTTTTAATAATAGAGGTTTCCAAACTAACTTAAACGCACCATAATTAATTCCCGAGTTGATTTTTTTTAAACACCATGGATTGCTACAATGCTTTCCCGCTTATATTTTTTTTTTACTTATATGTTTTTTTTTTTTTGTGTAGATACAAATAAAAAATTAAAAACTATTTTAGAAGCACTAAAAAAAATCAAATAATTGAAACTAAACCAAAAAATAATAATAAACCAAAATATAAAACAAAAAATTATATATATTTTTTTAATTTCAGCAGCTAAACAAGGGTTTATGGCTCTTACTTTCTATCATCAATCATGGTTTTGGTTTTAGGAGTTTGAGCACACCTCTTTGTCACAAGACCATTAATTATTTTGGGATTGTTATTGTCATTGACATTGTTTTTCCTGTTAATTTGGATAACACTACTGTAAGACTAAATACAAAAATATATCAGGGCACATTGGTCAATTAATATAAGATATTAATTGAAAAAATGAAAAGAAAGGAGGACAGAAAGAAAAGAAACCCTACATACAGAAGCAAGAGCGTCTAGCAAATTCCTATATAAGGCAAACGCTGCCGCAAGGAATCAAAACCCTAGTGCTCCCACCTCTCATCGTCCCCCCAACCTTCTATACAGCTTCCTCGCTATTATTTCTCTCTCTCAAAACTCAAGCCCCCTCATCCCCTCCTTTCTTCCACCGCCGCTAATCTATTATCGCCACCGTAAGTTCTTTCCTCTTCGCTTTTCTTATCCAATCGATCCTTTTCTTATACTTGTAATAATAAAAATAATAGTAATCTTTTTTTTTTTATGCTGTAGGAGTCGGTTATTGATACCTAAAGGAATCAGCACGATGTCGTCAGACGACGAGAGAGAGGAGAGAGAGTTGGATCTTACTTCTCCTGAAGTCGTCACCAAATACAAAAGCGCCGCTGAAATTGTCAACAGTAAGTCGCCAGCTCTAAGCTATGTCATTTGATTGAAATGTTATTTTTTGCTTGAATTTTATTTTTTTATCTGCTTTAATATAGTTTTTGGTATTTATGACAGAGGCATTGCAGTTAGCGATATCAGAATGCAAGCCGAAGGCTAAGATTGTTGATATTTGTGAAAAAGCAGATTCGTTTATCAGAGAGTAAGCATTTAGTGATCCTTATTTCTTTGAATTTATAGTTTTTATTTGGAATGAAATGGATTAAGAAATAATGGTTTTTGATTTTTATGCTTGAATGTGTAGGCAATCTGGAAATATGTATAAGAATGTGAAGAAGAAGATTGAAAGGGGAGTTGCCTTTCCTACCTGTGTCTCTGTTAACAACACTGTTTGCCATTTTTCTCCGCTTGCTAGTGATGAATCAGTCTTAGAAGAAGGAGATATTGTCAAGATGTAAGCCGTCTATTACTGTAATTTTGTGTCGTGGATTGATTTTTGTGTTTTAAGTTAATGGGTTTTGGGCTTTCTTGGTTCGCAGTGACATGGGATGTCATATAGATGGGTTTATTGCTGTTGTTGGGCATACCCACGTTCTCCAGTCAGGGCCAGTAACAGGCAGGGCAGCCGATGTTATTGCAGCAGCCAACACTGCTGCTGAAGTTGCATTGAGGCTTGTAAGGCCTGGAAAGAAGGTAATCTATTTGTTTGTGCTGGTAGTTTATTTATGTATTCTTGTTTTTTTTTAACTGGCGCTGATTTCTTTTGTTATACTTTGGGAAGGTTATTATTTTTGAGCATTAAAATTGAATTGTTTTTGCAAGTTGCAATTTTTATCGTGTATGACACTTTTTTTAAATAATCAACCTTTTTGTCTCATTAGCACTTGATAACATTTCTACTTCACTATCTTTTTTTCCCCAATCTTAAAGCTGTCTCTTGTTTAGCAGTCGGCCAGTCTTCTTCTTCCTGCCATTGCCTGATATCTCCCTCTTTTTTTTGTCTGAGAGTGGGTTCCCTAATGACGAACTATTTTGACAAGCTATGGATCTTTGTCCAAATGAAGCTTTTTGTCATAGTTACTCTGACAGGGATGATTTTTGTGCAGTAATTAATCAGCTCAGGATGTATCATTTTTGTTGCATTGACTTTCAACCTAGAAAGTTTTAGGGATCCATTTTTTTTTTTCCTGGGAGATTCTTTTTTATTTTATTTATTTACATATTTTACTAGACAATATCTTGGGGTGGTTTTGCATCTATTCTAGCCCATTAGTCTTTGAAGAAATTAATTGTCAAGTTTAAAATAGATTTGATTACAGCACATGTAAAAGTAAGAGTTGGAAATATGGGCAACTTTGCCAAGGTGATCTATTGTTGAATTCCTCTTCCCTGTAGCTGATATTATCGTGGCTGTACTTTACTTCTACCTTCTTTAGATAGATATATTTAGACTATGTAATTCTTTGACGCAAAAACATTTATAAACCCTCTGACTCGTTATAAGAGTAGTGCTTTTACTTTATATTCTGCTACATAAACTTTGCAATTGTTGAAAACTATCAAGCTAACTGTTTATTCAAGAAAAAAATTAAAAGCTGGCAACTTTGCCGAGGCTATCACTTTCCTGTTGATTGCCTCTTTTCCCTGTTGCCAATATTATTATGGTTGTACTTGAGTGCTTTAGGTTGATTTATTTAAATTTTACCTGATTCATTTGCAAACCAATATCTGCTCTCTCTAACATATTTCTTGAGTAGTTTTTTGGCTTTAGCTTATGCTAAAATGTAACTTTTGATGTTTAGAAAATTATCAAGTAGCATCTAATTTATGAAATTAATAAAGTGGTGGCAACTTTGCCGAGGTGATCACTTTCCTGTTGATTTCCTCTTTTCCCTGTTGCCAATATTATTATGGTTGTACTTGAGTGCTTTAGGTTGATTTATTTAAATTTTACCTGATTCATTTACAAACCAATATCTGCTCTCTCTAACACATTCTTGAGTAGTGTTGTCTGTTTTAACTTATGCTAAAATTGAACTTTTGATGTTTAGAAAATTATCAAGTAGCAACTAATTCATGAAATTAATAAAGTGGTGGCAACTTTGCCGAGGTGATCACTAGCCTGTTGATTTCCTCTTTTCCCTGTTGCTGATATGATAGATTGTCCTATTCAATCACTTTAGGTTTATCAATGTTGATTATACCTTTTGATTGTAAAGGACTATATCGTTATACTGGTTGGCACTAATTTAGTAGCAGTTTTAATGATAACATGGTCCAAATTCATGATAATCATTTTCGTCAAGCATCAGAAACTCGTCTATAATCATTAACATCCTACACTATGTTTAGATTGGTTCAGCAGCTCCTTTCTACTTTCTCCTGTCTTTTTGGCAAGTTAGCTCTTCTAATACCATCTCACAGTTGATGATATCTACATGATGAAAACTATCATAAGCCAAGGATTAAATTCCAATGAAGCATCTTGTAGTCATAGTTACACTGATAGAACATCATTATAATCTTACTTTGGTCTCTTTCAAACCAGAAGAGTGCTTATGCATAACTGCAAGTTATCCCCATGCTGTATATTGCATAACAGGCTGATCGAAATCTCTGTGTTCTACATTTCTTGTTTTCCCATTTTCGTGAACGTTTTATTGCTGTTTTGAAGGATGCATCTGACTTTGCTGAGTTATCTCTGAAAATCTATTGTCCCTAAATGATGAATATTTTTCAAAAGCCATGGATCAATATCCAAGTGAGGCTTTTATGTCATAGTTACTCTGATAGGGCAGCATTATTTTTTTTTATTTGTCCCGGGTTCTTTTCCCTTTTTTCTTGGTTTTCCCAGTTGGGCTTTACTTGAAAGGTGAGATGGTGTGAGCTGTGCACATTCACAAGTGTGGAGAAAGGCAACTTCGCCGAGTTTATTGATACTTAATATCAATTTACTGCTTTTTGTGTTGCCTACATGGAATCTGGCTACTGTTGATTGCATGAGACCCCTGATCTTATGGTTGGTTTATGTCCAATCATCTTTAGCCTATATTTTTTTTTTGTCTTCTTTTCTTGACTTAAAAATATGTTTTACCCTTTGTATCAACCTAAATAAATTGTATGATTGAGAGTTCATCTTGCTTTACTTTCTTCCATTGCATCTTTTTGAGGTTCTTGTTTTGCTTTTGGAGTGAAAATATAGTTGCATTTAATTTAATATTATCTGTTTTGGACTTATCATTTAATTAAAAAAATTCAAAATAAATATAAAAATACAGATAATATAACTGAATGGATGGTTGACATGTGGAAGGTCAGTCTGAACTGGCACAACTGCTTCTTTTGATTACTGATACATGTCATTTTTTGTCACTGATGTTATGTTTCATATTTTTTCTGCTTGCTTTGTGTTATCTTTTTGTTCATTGAACTTCCTTTTTCTGTAGAATAAAGATGTGACTGAAGCTATTCAGAAAGTTGCTGCTGCTTATGACTGCAAAATTGTTGAAGGTGTCCTTAGCCACCAGCTGAAGCAGTTTGTGATAGATGGAAACAAGGTAATTCTGAGCGTCTCTAATCCAGATACAAGAGTTGATGATGCAGAATTTGAGGAAAATGAAGTGTATGCGGTGGATATCATCGTAAGTACAGGGGAAGGCAAGGTAATGATTCCATCACTCTTGAAACAACTCAATACTTCATTTTTGTTAATTATGTGCTCACATATGCTCAAATTTTTGCTGTATTGATTTTGCAGCCAAAGCTGTTGGATGAGAAGACTACTACAATTTACAAGAGAGCTGTAGATAAGAATTATCACTTGAAGATGAAAGCTTCCAGATTCATCTTCAGTGAAATCAACCAGAAATTTCCTATTATGCCATTCTCTGCAAGGTTTATATTTCTTACATTATAACTCAACTGTTTTGTTTTTCTTTTGCCTCTGTTCCTTAAATTTAGATTCTTGTTTGTGTTTTCTTTGTAATAGAGCCCTCGAAGAGAAAAGGGCTCGGCTGGGATTAGTTGAATGTGTGAACCACGATCTCCTGCAGCCATATCCTGTTCTTCATGAAAAACCCGGTATGAGTTGCCTTGTATCGTTGTTTCATTCCATACAGCCCTAGCAGTGTTTTATAGCGATGGGTTCTAGCAACAGTGCTTATTTGTTACCTTGGCTGGTTATGTTGCAGGTGATTTTGTTGCTCATATCAAGTTCACAGTATTGCTAATGCCAAATGGATCAGATCGGATCACATCACATACTCTGCAAGAGTTGCAGCCTACAAAAACGATAGATGATCCTGAAATCAAGGCTTTGCTAGCTTTGGGTACAAAGACAAAGAAGAAGGGTGGTGGGAAAAAGAAGAAAGGTAATCTAGTTGTGTATGAACATGCAAAATACATTATTCTTAGTACATAAAAACTTGTAATTTTTGAGCGCGTGTTTATTGTTAGACGTACAATTTTTACTTGTCTTGAATTTTGCAGCCAAGAAAGCCGGGGAAAAAGCTGAGGCGGCAACAGAAGCTGAGCCCATGGATGCAACAACAAATGGAGCCACCGCTGCCTAGGGGAATGTATCTTTTTATAGATTTGCCCATTTTGTTCAGTTTTGCTACTCCATTCACCTCATGTACCAGCTGCTGGTTGAGATGATTTAATATAGTTTCTAGACAGTGATCCTAATTCGATTTTCCTTGCATACGCCTGCCATCATGACTCTCACCTCCTGTTATCTCCCCCCCATCCTAGGTGCTCATCCAAAAGTCGAAAAGGGATGGTAGTTTAGCCTCCGTTACATAGCCCTATTTTGATCAGTATTCCCCTGGGCCAACGATACCAAGATCAAATTTTGATCGCTCATGAGGTCGATCAAATTCTTAAATTTTGATCCTCGTTAAGCTAGAAATACTAAATCATCCTCTAATATGGTAAATCAGAGAAATACTTCTCTGACTGACCTGACAGTGATACATTATTTTTAGATTTATTTCGAGGTTAGTTTTCAGTGTCTTGCAGCAGTAACATTACCCGGTACCAAATCCCAGTTCTCTATCAATTTTTAAGAACATATTCTTGATATTATCCTGTGTCGTGCAAATCTAATAAATATCTGTTGATGTTTTGAAATTCCAACCGCTTGAGGACAATTTTCAAGAGGAAATAATCAGAATTTAAAGGCGTGTTATCAAGTCTATGTTACCCGTGAACTCGTGGCGTTGAAATAATTTGGGTAGTTCAAAGTCGACGACCACAATAAGCTTATGTATTAGAAAATAACACCTGATAAGTATATGATCATGAAAATAGGAGTTTACAATTTCGAAATTCTTCTAGGAATAATGACAAGTAGAATTTTGAGTTTGGTAGTGTGGATGATGGTTTTGAAAATATTTTTTATTTATAAATTCATTAAGATATAATTTTTTTTTTTAAATTTATTTTTGATATTGGCATATAAGATTAATTTAAAAATACTAAAAATTTTTTAATTTAAAATAAAAAATAATTTTTTTATCATTTTTTTTTATTAAAAAACACCACAGTTATAAATAAGGCATATGAGTGATTCGGACAGCGTAAAAGTGAAAGCGCATGGAGACAGTTTGTCATTGCATGAATAATTGAATACCTCCCTGTCTGCCTTTTCTCGTCACCTTCTTTAATATTCAAATCCTAGTTATAACACCCGCCCAGCTTGACGGGTCATCCCTCGATCCGGATTTTATCCGAACTAAGAAAATGAAAAGTATTTGTTTTATTAATTAAAATATATCTTTTTTTAATAAATCAATAAATTAACCTAGATTAATTCATCTAACACATACCTCGAGCATTAAACCAAATTATAACATATACTAAAAGGATCAAATATTTACTGTACATTGTGAGTATTTTCACTGTGGATTGTAATAGTGATTTTGGGTCTGTTCAGTTTTTACCTCGGTTCAGTTCGACTCGGCAGTTTTGTCCCAGTTTTTGTGATTTTTTAAAGTGTATTAAGCTATCTTTCTTTTTCTGTTTGTTTCGTAAGAAAAAGGAGGGGGGGCTTCAAGATACAAACTTTGTTTATATTCCCTGTAAAATAAAATCCCAATCAGAAACCCATTAAAATAGTCCCAAAAAATAAACATTCAAAACCCAGACTTTAAACAAGATACAAGCCCGTAAAAGGTTTCACCTTTTTCCACTACTTTCTTTGAGAAAGAGATATTTTCAGAAACACGAGACATTAGGGTGGTAGCAGTAGAGGTAGTCGAGGCCGGAAATGGAGTGGAATCATGAACTGAAACTGGATCTGGGGTCGGGCCAGGAACTAGAGCCTGATTTGGAGCTATTACTTGAAGTGTCACTAGATGCGGAGCCAAATAAGGAGTAGTGCAAGGAGGTGCAGCTAGATTCGGTACAGCTAGAGAAGGTGAAGTTGGGTTAGAGAGTTCAGACTGGGTTGGATTATTCATGATTAAAGGTTTTGAAATGGAAATGGAAATAAAAACGAAAACATGTTTTTGTGGCTGGTCCTCGAGAGATTTATGTTAAATATATTGCTTGGAACCGACAAAGCACACACGTGCATGCGAGTCTTTCGTGATTGCATTATGTGGAATTTGTGGGTACTAATTGGTGCCAAATTGTTTGATTTTGTGATTCACAATTGTCTCCTGCGTTTTTTAGTAATTGCATTTAAAATGTTGATGTTTTATGTTAAAATATATAATAGTTTTTTTTTTGTGAATTTTTATATTTTTACTTCTACCGTTATGTTAATTTGTTTAAAATGTTGATATTTTATATTAAAGTATATAATTTTTTTCTATGATTTTTTATATTTATGCAATGTAAAATAATTATTTTACCCTCATATAAGATAAAAACTAAGAGTTATTAGAGGAGGTGTCACGATAATTTCACAGACCATTGCACAATAAAATAACCATTTAACCCTCAAATAAGACAAACATCAAGGTTTGTCAGTGAGGGTATTTCGAATTTCATATTTTTTTAAAAATATTTAAATACTAATTTGCCTAATAAGATAAAATTGAAGAGTTGGTTATAAAGGTGTTCCTGTAATTTATAATTTTTATTATTTTCTGCTGAATATTGTGTGCATGTCTGACACACCCTCCTACAGCATTCAGCCTCACGCATATTTCGGGTGGCGTGTGCAACGTCGTCTGATGGTAAACAAATATTCATCCAATATCTCACCTGATGCGCTGCCAAATACTCTTCTTCATAGTTTGATGCGTGGCTGCACACAATAGACGGAGTCGAGAGGGTGGTCAGTTGAACTTTATTTTGGCCTTTTCCTGCATGCTAAATTACAGGGCAAACCCTTATGTTTATGATCTTTTTATTTGGTTTTTATTTCGGTCATTATATTTTTAATTTTTTTTATTTTAATTCCTTTATTTTTTTTAATATTTATGGAATAATTCCTATTTTTATCTATGTTTATATATATGTGCTCTTAACTTTGATTTCTAATTTTTTTTTATGTTCTTATTTGTTGAGGTGGTATTTTAAAAAAAAATAGTTATTAAATTTTAGTTTGTGTTTATGATCATTTGAAAATTGATATTTCTTTTTTTTTTCTCTCTTTGTTCTTTCTTTTAGTTTTTTTATTAGTTTTTTTTTAATTTTCAAGTTAAATGATTTTTTTCAGCCATAATTTTTATTTTTGTTTTATCAGGTATTTTATTTTTTTATTTGCTCTTTTGTTAAAGGTTTAAGGTTTTTTTTATTCTTTGATTTAATTTTGTTTTTTCATTATTAACGCCATGATAATAATAATAATAATAATATTTTTTTTCTTATTTCCTCTTTTGTTAATGTTTTTGAATTTTTTTTCTTGGGATAATTTAATAATTTTTATTGTTTTAGCAATAACAGTAATGATAATTTTATATGTTAAAGCTTCGATGTTGTTGTTGTTATAATATGATGTATTGATGTGTTTTATTATATCAAACCTTGGATGTATAGATGTTATATTTTATTTTCGAGTTAGTAAATCTTATTAATTACTTCAATCCCAACCATTATAAAAATTATTTGCTCAGCCCGTAACGTAGTGCGGGCAATCTAACTAGTATTCACTAAAATATAAAAGCCATCGGTGTTTTATTGTGTAAATTTTTACTGTTTACCAAAGACACGATTCATTATTCATTGCTACAATGTATCGATCATTTTACTCCCAGTTCCGAATAATTTTAGTCCTCAGGACCAAAAGTATTTTCACTAATCTAGTTTTTTTTTTTAAATTATTCAAAGAAAATAAATATATAAATTTTTCAAAAAATAAATCTTTAAAAAACTTTAAACTTATCTAACAAAATTATAGAAACTACTAAATAAATTTTTTATTATTATTTTATAGAAATGATATCACATAAACTAACATTTTTTATTTATCCACTTTAAAAGCATCTCTAAGAAGAGAGCTTATTTTCTTAGCTTCACAGATGAAGATATATATTAAAAACTTAAAAAAAATAAAAATTTATTTAATATATTTTTATAAAAACAAACTATATTTATAAAGATTATATTAATGAGAAGAAAAGCTAAAACACCTTGCTAAAATGTTGTGCACACACTCACAAAACAATATAGATTACAAAAGAGTATTAACAGTTTCGCCCCTCAATGCGCCTTAGTCCTTACCTTTGTATCAAAGGTATTTTTAATTTTTCCACAGGATCAGTTGCCATTACTAGATTCTTTAGAGGTAGTTTTGTATTTTCTGTGTATTTTTACACAGTAAAATAACCATAATACCCATAAATAAAACAAAAATGCACAGGAACCGCCAAGGGCATTAAGGTTATTGCACATATTTTTTAAATAGTTAAATACAAATTTACCTCTATATCAGACAAAATAGAACAGTAAAGTCCGGGGTTAGTAAAATCATAGTACTTTTTTTTAAATGGTCAAATACATAAATATCCCCATATAAGATAAAATCCATGAGTTGGTTTAGGGATGTTTGGTAATTTACCATTTTTTTAAATTCTATCTACAAGCGAATTACTATTAGAGCATCGTCGGACGCACCGTCCGTTCTTGTGCTCATTCGGGTTTTGGACAATGCGTGTAGTGTATTACGGTGACTAAAAATACTCAACCGATATCTAGAATGATTTTCAGTCATGTTATCTTTCTCCTAATACGACACATGTGCTTACAAGGTGGCCGGAGACGTGTCAATGGTCGGTTAAATTTTCCTTCCCTTTTCTCTCACATGTCTACACAAGCACACATTTGCGTCATTGTTTATTGTGATATTTCAGTTTGGTTCAGGATCTTTCGATTGTTTTGTATGGTCTTTTTCTTCTTCTGATATATAGGTTTTGATTTTTTTTTTCAAATTGGTTCTTCAATTGAAATTGATTATATATTGTAGTTTAATTTAAGTCCCCAGTCTTTTAATTTCCAAATTGGTTCGAAATCCTTAGTATTTTTGGTATAATTTTTTCATTTGTTTCAATTTTATCCTCGCATGCAAATTAATTATATATTTCAGTTTCATTTCAATCCTCATTCTTTAAATTTATGATTTTATTTTAATTTTTTTTTTGGTATCAATGTTTAGATTTATTTTAATTTTATCATTTAAATGAAAATTATTATATATGTGGTTTTTATTTTGGTCCTTATACTTTTAATCTTGGATTTTATTTTAATTCATTTATTTATTTTTTATATATTTCTTACGTAGTTTCTATTTCTGTTCATGTTTATATGTACATGTTTTTAGTTTTTGTGTTCAATGTTTTTCCCACCATTATTAAGTTTTTTTATTTAATGTTTTAATTTTAATTTGTGTTGGTGATCTTGAAACTTAATATTTATTATTATCTCTTTTTATTTTTTGTTATTCTTCAAGTCAAATAATTTCTTTAAATCTAATAATATTTATTTTTGTTTTGTCACTTATTTAGTTTTCAATTGCCTTTTTGTTAATATTGTTAGGTGTTGAAATTTCTAATTATTATAGATATGACATTTGAAATAATGATAATGATTATTTGTAAAAAAAATTTCTTATAAATATATGAGTCTAATTATATATTTTGATATTTATTGAATATTAGAACCTTAATATATATATATATATATATATATATATATATATATATATATATATATATATATATGACCTTTTTTTAAAAAAATTATTAATTTACTATCAGTGTTGTAAAATATGTTTCATATAATAATATGAGGAATAAATCATAAAAAAAATAATTTTTTCTTTAAAAAATAATTACCGTGTCATCGATAGTATGACCATTAATAATTAAAATATTAATTATGTATAATAATATTTATAATGACAACTATAATAATTATGATAAAAATTTATTGGTCAAAGTTGTTTTTGTGAAAAATAATTTTTTTTTTATGTATGATATTTCAGATCTTATATCATGAAAAAAAAATATGAAACCACACGTGAACAAGATAAATAGAAAAATTATGCCAAGGTATCTACAATAATAAAGTAAAAAATTACCCTGCATTTCATCACAGCCGACACCAAATTTTTTAACATGTAACAAAACTGTTAATGGTCCTAAATTTTTTTTATATATTATTTTTAGGATTTTTTTCTTAAAAAATAGGAGAGACTAATTATATATTGTGATTTCTTTGATATTAAAATCTTAGAATATATATAAAAAATTAAACTAACTTTTCTTTAAAAAATCTAACATTAATTTAATCGCAATGTTCTAAATTTTTTTAAAATAATAATATGAAGAAATTTTTTTTTTGATAATTTTTAGCAGCTATATTTTTATTATATGTCAAATAAATTATTAATCAAATAGTTAAAACATGCCCAACAAAGAATTAGTATGTTGCAGAAAATAAATAATTGTTGACCTTTTGCAAATACAAAATCAATTGGTTTTGTGTAATAACCAATTTAATTGTTTGTCTTGTTATAACTATTTGGGTAATAATAAAAATAGATAGCAAAATTGTTGTTTATAAATTAGCCAAAGATGAGTTCTTTGATACTTGCAATATAGCAATTGTTTGGAGGGCATGCTTAAACAATTTGATGAATTATTAAATTGATAGATAGTGGAAAAGCATATACTAAAATCTATAAAATATTAGTTATTTGTTTTATGTTTAAATTTGGTTTATTGTTGCAATTATTTTAATTGCCAGCATAATTATTTAATCGCCAAATTTTTAAATTTTGTTTGAAAAAATTTATTGAAAATGAGATAATTGTTTGCAGCCAATTAATTAATGGATGAAATTGTTTTAATTGGTTGTTGATTTATTTCATTGGAAAAGAGCAGAACTATAATTGTTAAAATTTACTGAAGATTAGTCATCTGGTTTTTTCCATTAATTTGTTTTGTGGGGCATGTTTTATCTGTTCTAATAATGATTTAATTGGCAAGTAGTAAAATTTTAGTTAATGAAATCAGTTGATTTTATTTTGTTAAAAAAAAATTATTTAATTGTTAGTCTCAGTATAATTGTTTGGAATAATATTTAATTGGTAGATCATAAAATTATAATCAATAAAATCTATGAAGGATATTTTCTTTTTGTAGCCAGCTGATTAATATTGGACATGCTGTAACAATTTGTCAATTTTTTCACGCAATTGAAACAAAATTGCCATCATTAAATTTTTTTGAAGATGAGTTGTTTATTTTTGTTAGCAGAGGGTAATTTAATTTATGTAGCTGAATTAATGTTGTTATTGTTTTAATTATTTGCATAATCATTTAATCGGCAGATCGTAAAATTGCAATCGATAGAATTGATTGAAGATGAGCTATTTGCTTTGTGTACCAAGTTGATTTATTATTGTGTGATCTTTGATTTGTTTGGTTAATGATTTCATCAGCAAATAGTAAAATTGAAATATTTTTTTTCCATCATCATATTTTGATTTAAAAATATGGAAGTAACTCTTAGTTTCTACAACTAACATGATTATTTTTTTCAATCTTCTTGGATCTTGTAAGGAAAGAAAAGATTATTCAATGAGCGAGCATAACGAATTTCTAAGACTCATTTTCTTATAATGATTTAAACTTTTGCCAACGATAAAAGTGAGTAAATTTGTTGCAAATATGACATAATATTTTTACGCATTAGTTCATTTTTTTCTAAGAATGCATTTGTTGATTGGGAGGTTGCATCGCCGTTGGGATTGCTTTACCGATTTGTTAAATAATTTATTCGGTAAATAATAAAAGTGCAATTGTTTTGTTTCTGAAGATGAGTTGTTTGTTTTTGTCAGCAGGGGGTCATTTGATTTATGTATCTAGCTGAATAATGTTGTTGTTGTTTTAATAATTTGGATATTCATTTAATGGGTAGATCATAAAATTATAATCGATAGAGTTTATTGAAGATGAGTTATTTGCTTTGTGCACCAAGTTGATCGATTATTGTGTATGCTATATTTGTATGACGAATAATTTCATTAGCATATAGTCAAATTGCAATCGAAGAAATATTTATTTCCCATCATTTTTTTTATTTTATACAATGCAAGCAACTCTTTATTTTTGTATCTGATATGATTTTTTTTAAAATGTTATTGGATCTCATAACAAAACAATAAATTATTTTGTGGAGCGAGCGTAATGAATTTATAAGAGTTGTTTGATTATGTGTTTGTAAATATCTTATAAAGATGACTTAATGGTTCAAGGCCTTTTTTTTTTCCCGTAATAATGCATTTATTAATTGATAGGCTACATCACTTATGAAAAAAAAAAATTATATCGATTAATTAATTAACTAAACAACGAAATTGTCATTATTAATTTAATTTTTTGGGATAAGTTGTTTGTTTTTGTCAACATAGGGTGTTGTTAAATTTATGCATCTGGCTTAATGAATGTTTGTATAGTTTTAATTGTTTGGGTAATCATTTCATTGGTAGATCACAAAAGTGTAATCGATCAAATTCATTGCGGATAAGTTATTCCATACCGTAAAAGTAGCTCTTGAATTTGGTATCTTTCTTTTTTTTTACAATGTTTTTGGATTTTGCAATGAAACAATAAATTATTTGAAGAGCAAGCCTGATGAATTTTTTAGACTTGTTCTATAATGACAATTTAAAATTTGGATAGTAAAGTTACTTATATTTTAACGCTACATCAAGTAAATCAATGGGAAACAATGGGAAAAAATTGGTAATTGCATAATAAATCAGAAAAAAATGTAGACAATAATTAAAGGCAAAAGTATCACTGTAACTAAAAGTGAACAAAATATAGGTGAAACAGTTTCCCAAACAAAGTCTAGATAATCAACGTTTTTAATGACAACGTAAAATTGAATTGAAAAAACTATGAAGAAAATAACAACCTATAACAAAGAATGAAAAACAAAGTAAAACAATTTTTTATGTCATTAAACTTTGCACATTCTAGTGAAGGAACTAGAGCAAGTTTTAACCCAAAGTGGCGACCCAATAAGCAAGAAGGCAAGAGCACCTAACAAACCAACAACAACAATAGAAAAGTGCTTTTTTAAATAGCGCAAGAACTATTTTTTATGGCAGCAAAAAATACACTTGAAAAGGTGAAAAGGCGACTAATAAAGCCTAACAAACTAGAACTATTTTTTATGGAAGCAAAAAATACACTTGAAAAGGTGAAAAGGCGACTAATAAAGCCTAACAAACTAGCATAATAAAAACATACTATTTTGTATCCAACAATTGTTTTTTAAAATCTTCTTTCACATGGTAATGAAGCAATAAATTAATCTAAGAGGTGGCCTAATTAATCATTGGATATGTTTGACTAGAACGATTTAATTTGTGGTTGATTAAAGAGATTTGTAAATTATTTGCAGTGATTTTTTTTCTTGTTATAATATTTTTTTTATTGGTAGGCTTCACCATCCCAACACAAATTGGATGTGGTTTGTAACATGAGCTACGAACAACAACGTGCAAGTGAAAAAAAATCAAATATTATTTCTCTTGTCGCACCCCAAAAAAATGATTTGGTTTGCGGCGTCGTGACGACTTTCCCCGCGTGCGGGGAGAATTCAGTTGTCGGGGGTCTAATCTTTATTTTCATGAAAAAAGGAGTCGCCACCTAGTATTATGGTTACTAGGAAACCTAAAACTGGTCTTTTATAGATTCTAGGGTAAGGTACTGGTTGCGTAAAGGGAAGGTTTTAGCACCCCTAGTATGCCCTACCTAAGGTAAGCTGCTTGACGTTTGATTTGCTTATGATCTGTTATGACTCAAAACATATGTTAATTAAATGGCAAATGGGATATTACTCCGCCGAATATTTTGGATATTAACCCCTTTAGGATTTATTTATCCAAATACCGACAGTGAATAATAGCGTATCATTCCCGTCGAATATTTTGGATATTAACCCCTTAGGATTTATTTACTCAAATACCAACAGTGAATAATAGCGTATCATTCCCGTCGAATATTTTGGATATTAACCCCTTTAAGATTTATTTATCCAAATACCGACGATGAATAATAAATTCCCTAAAAAAATAAGATTTTATATTTTTTGAAATATTGGCCAATACCCTTTGGATTTTACAAAAATGTTGTAAAATCTCAAAATGCAAGAAATGATTTTTTCTTTGCGAAATCCATGCTAAAACTCATTTTTTCTTCAAAACCCAAGATAATATATATTTTTTAAAAGAAAAACAATTTTTAAAATATGCTAGTGTATTGGCCGTATGCAAGAAAACAACACATTTTTCTTTAATAAAAATATTTTTTTTTGAAAATTTTGTATTTTTTTATGTTTTTCTTTATTTTTTTTTCGGTGGGCTGGCTGTCAGCCCACCTAAGTTCGAGCTGGGCTACCTTGTCTCCAGGCTAGGCTGCTAGCCCAGGTGGCTAGCAGCCCAGACGCTGGAAATTCCCTTCAGGGCCAGGCCGGGCACAAGGCCCGGCGCGCCAAGCCCACGCGGGGAGTGAATTAATTCACTCCCCGCATGCAAAATACAGGGATGATGAACAGTACAAGGAGGATTTTCGAGTATGGAGAATGGAGTAACTGTCAATACCGTTGGGTAGAGGAGGTCGTGGTGATTCTTCTGGTCGTTGTGGCGTCGGATATGGTGGCCTGTGGCGGGCGGAGCGAGCGTCGGAAGGTGCACGGTGGCGTTGCAGTTGCTGTCGTTTGTTGCCCCTGCCTTCGCCTGAGATGATGGCTAAGTTGCTGGAGGGACAGTGGAGGGCCTAGTGGTGATAAGGGCGAAATTGGGTGGTCTGAGCTGGCGGCTGGAGTGCTGACCGAGCAGGAGAGAAAGAGACAGAAACTCTCTGGTTTTAGAGAGAGAAGACGGTCGAATGACCGAGAGGGAGAGAAAAAAAAAAGAAGAAAAGGAAAAAGGAAAGAGAGCTGTTGATGCCGGGGTTGATTGAAACAAAAATGCTTGTTTTTTTTCGTGGTTTCTCTTTCACTCCACTGTCTTCGTTACTCTGTAAATCCTCCTCTGTTTTCTCGTTTTTCCTCTCTGTTTCTGTGTTTTTTTCTTTCTCTCTTCCCCCCCATTGTTTCACCGTGCACACTGCTATTTATAATAGAGAAGACCCGAGTTTAGCCATGCATAACGTTTGGAAAGTGTATCAACAATGATAGCAATCAGCGGAGACTTAGGAAGACAAGGGAGGAGAATAAAAAAACAATATTGCTGGAGATAAATCAAGGAGGAAATCACGATTGATTAGGAAACATTTTGATTTGTGATGGAGACGAATTAGGATGAAGATCACGATTGATTAGGGGAAAATAAAATAAAATTCTGATCTGCCTTGCTGTGATGGAGATGAAACGGGAAAAAAATCGCGACTGAGAAAGAAATTTGATCTGTTTTGCCGTGACCTCGCGCCTGAGAGTTTTTGAATGCCATGCATGCCGGAACAGTAAATTTCTTTTAAATGCAGATTTCAAAATGTTTAAGAAGGTAAAAAGATATGATTTGGTCCTTTATAATTTCTTTAATTGCACCCAATTGGATTTAAACTTTTTATATGCAATTATCCCATCAAAAATTCAATTTCAACCTTAGCTTTGCGCGATCTCCTTATCCGGTCCTTGATTCCTGATTTTCACGATTTAACCCTAAATCGACCATTAAACTCTCAATTTGTCCAATTCCCCCCCTGTAACAAGATATTTTTGGATTTTCCTCTTTTTTATATTTTTTTGTCTTTTTTTCGAAACATAAAAATAAGTGGGTCAAAATTTGGGTAGCAACATCTCTAATTTGGTAATTTATGTGTAGGTGATTCGTATATATTTTATTTATTATTATTATTTTTGATTTCTTAAAATTAAAGTAGCGTTTAATATATGTATCTATTTTTTATTGGATTTTTTTTAGCATTGCTATAAAAAAATCAAATTAAAACATGTCCAAGCAACTAATGCCAAATTTTTTACTGGGTCCTAATTGCAATATGGTCCTCATGTTTTATCAGCCAACATCACTGCCGAAAAAATATCTATGACTAATTTTTTTTTTCTAAGAACACAAAAACTCCAACGATCTAATTATTGAATGAAGTGAAACCTTGAATAATTGTTAATAGGAGGGAAAAAAATGTTTGGAGAAAAAAAACATAAAAAGCAATGGTAAGGACAATTTTCAGGGAATCCAAAGCGCAAATTTCATCAAACATGATAATCAAAGAATGTTGAAGTTGGTAAATAATAATTTAAAATAATTTATTAAATTTAAATTAATTCAATATAACATCAAGCAAATAAATGGACCAAAATTAGACAGCAACAAAACAAAACACATGAAAATTGCAACAGGACATAACAAAGTCTAAATAGCCAACATGTTTGACGGAAAAAAAAGCTTTGAGAAATCTGTGAAGGCAATAATAGAACGTAGTCAAGCAAGAGCAACATTTACATCAATGTCCAATGTAATTAAATTATGCACATACCAGCAAAGCAATTGCAACAATATATGATCCTAAGTAACAATTTAAACATCAAAAAATCAACAGCAACTAATAATTCAGTAGCAAAGTAAAAGAAACGAAAGTATTAATGTTACAGTTAATATAGTTTTCAACACAACCAGTAAACTAAATTGAGCAAATTTTAATGTTAATGAAACAGTAACTCAACTGAAGCAGCCGACAAACAACCAACACCAAGCAGAAATTGACAATGATTAAATTACCTGTCATAAGATAATCAAGGGGTACCAATGAATAGGCATCAACAAAAGCCTGGCAATTACAGCAGAAACAATAATTGGAATACATGCAATACTGATGATGTAAAACAATAGAGACAATAGGCGAAAATAAAGCAAGAAAATGCATTCAAGCAACCAATGCCCTTGTTTCCATGATATAAAAAACAATAGAAACAAATACATTAATTTTTGGCATACAAAATTGTGTACACACTAGCAAATTTATTTAAGCAAACCTTAATCTTAACAAAGCGATATCCTAAACGAAGGAGTTGAAAAATCAAGAATACCCAATAAAATACATTTGAAATCAGCGTAAAAGGTGTCTTCACAGGAATCAGTAAACTTATAGAAATTGTAACAGGAACAACAAAAAAAGAAACCACTAAGATAAGAATTAATGACAAAACTGTTATCATATCTAAAAGTTAAGAAAAGACTACAAACAATTTTGTTTAAAAAATTCAGACATTCAACACTCATGATGACAGCATAGCAGCAAAGCAACTTGACAAAATCTTAAAAGCAGCTGAGAAATCAGCAACAACAAACCAAAATTGTTTCTCACCCCGACAATGTAGCCATCCAACTAGCAATTGAAACCAACAATTGAAACTAGCAAGAGAAACCAAAATCAACAATTTTTGCAAGAAAAAGTTAAAATAATTGTCGTGACGGTGATTTTTTACGCGCTTCACGCCCCGCCGTCCCCTGGGTTTTTGGGAGATAACGACGCGCGGTGAAAATGGGGTGTTTGTTTTATAGCCATAAAAATTACGACTATAAATATAAGGAGTCGCCACCTAGTATTAAGGCTACCAGGAACCTATTGGTCTGCGAGTGTCTGGATAAGGGGACTTGTTGTGCAAGGGGAAGACGCATCACCCCTAGTGCACCTTACCTAAGGTAAGCTGCATTGTCATTTGATTGTTTTTTCTAAGTTTAATTTTTTTTACCCTGTATAAAAATAATATTTATTATTTTTTTATCTGCGGGTGTAATTTACGATGTAATTTTACACCATAGTTTAGAAAATCTTTTTTTTTTAGTTTTTATCTACGGATGTAATTTATGCTTTAAATTTACACCGTAGTAAAAATCTTTTTTTTTTATCCATGGATGTATTTTACAATGTAAATTTACACCCTAATAGATAAAACAAAAATGGTTTTGAGTATTTTTGATATTTTGGCCAAATTCCAATGGATAATCATAAGTCGATTACGATATCCAATTTTATTTTAAAACCATGAGAAAGATGCAATATTTTTTTTACGAAAAATATGCTTGGAAAATATTGGAATTCAGTCGTATGCATGAAAACACATTTTTGATATTTTTGAAATTTTTTGCAATAATAATAGTAGTAAAAATATATATATATATAAAAATATTTTTTTATTTTTTTATTAAAATATTTTAATATATATATATATATATATATATATATATATATATATATATATATATATATATATATATATATATATATATATATATATATATATATATATTTGTTTGTTTTTTATAACCGGGGTGTCCAAACCAATTTACGTGCACCACGACTAATCCCAGACCTTTTTTTTTTTTGCATTTTCTTTTCTTTTTTCCCCACTCATATATTTTTTTTGTGTTTTTATAACCGGGTTGTACATGTCAGTTTACGCAGAGCACGACTAATCTCCATACCCATTTTTTTAAAAAAATATTTTTTCCCAATCATATATTTTTTTATAACCGGGGTGTCTGAGTCAGCTTACATGCACCACGTCTAATTCTCGAAACCCATTTTTATATGTTTTTTGCCCATTTATATATTTCTTTGTTTTATTTTGATAATCGGGGTGTTCAACTCAGCTTATGTCACCACAGCTAATTTCCGGACCCATTTTTTTAAAATAGTGTGGGGAAAACACTATAGCTCTCCTCACATAACATGTGGATTGCTACAGTGCTCTTTAGATGATGAAATTTTTTCTGTTTTTTTTTCATTTATATATATTTTTATAATCATGGTGTCCAAACCAGTTTACACAAGCCACGATTAAACTCCGGACCCATTTTGGTTTTTTATATTTTTTCCCCACTTATATTTTTTTTTTTGTTTTTTTAGATAATCAAACTGTTCGGGACTGCTTACGCTGACTACAAGTAATCCCAGGACCCACTTTTTTTTACATTTGTTTTTACCAAATATACAATTTTTTTGCTTTTTTATAAGCGGAGTGTTGGGACCAGCTTATGCACACCTCAACTAATTTTTGAATCTTTTTTTTTTGTTTTTAACAATTTTTTTTGTTTTTTTTTTCCAATTATATATATTTTTTATAATCAAGGTTTCCGAGACAGTTTATACATATCACGACTGATCCCTAGACTTAACTGTGAATTGTAATGGTAACGTTATTATTTTATCCCTCGGTGAACAATGATTTTTAGCCATGGGTCTAGGGGTATTTTAGATTTTTAATGTTTTTGGGTACAATAAAATAATTATAATATACTCTAATAAGACAAAAATCAACAGTTAAATATAGGGCTATTAAGGATATTGTACATGTTTTTTATAATATACAAATATAAAATAACCTTATTTTCACTCTTATTTTATACAACTAAAGATAAACTTACTATGTTTTTCAACACAAGTTATATTTAATAGAAATACAAATTAAAAATTTAAATTAATAGCAGAAGTGTAAAGATATAAAAAAAATTTAGAAATTATCTTAGAAGAATAAAAAAAATCAAACTAAATAAAAAAATAAAATCCAAAATATAAAACAAGAAATTATATATATTAAAATTAGATAAAAAAAAATTTCAACATTAAAACAACACACATAATAAAGAAACTATCCTCGTCCGCACATGACCCGCGTCCCCAGATTTTCCAGGTTATAGTGACCAGAAAGGAACCCAAACCCATTAAAAACTGCGCCCAAACAGCACCGTACTTCTTTCTCTCTTTAGCTCCTCCACCCTCCTGTCCGGTTTCTCTCTCGCTTCATTTTTGAGCTTCTAGAAACACTAAGATACATTATAACAATCATCAATCATTAAATTACCATTTTAATGAGCACAAAATTAATTAAATCTTCAAAAAATTAATTCGAATCACTTCTAAATTTTCTCCGATCCGATTCAAAGCGAGAGAGAAAAGGCTAAAAAGGAGCAGCAGCTATGGCGCTCTCAGCTTCCGATTTAGGCACGATATATTCTTTTTTGACGAATTCAATGAGCGGCGATGAGAGCGTCCGCAAGCCAGCCGAGGCGGCGCTCTCGCAGTTCGAGAGCCGGCCTGGTTTCTGCTGCTGTCTAATGGTAAACCCTTTCTGCCCCTCTCTCGCTCGCTCTCTTCGGTTTTGATTTCTTTATTTTATAGGGTTTAAGTTCAGTACAAATTGCAATGCATGTGTGAATAATTGAATTTATTTCCAGGAAGTTATAACTGCAGCAGATTTAGCTTCGCAAGTCGATGTTCGATTACTAGCTTCGGTGTACTTTAAGAATAGTATCAATCGGTACTGGAGGAACCGGAGGGATTCTGCGTAAGTATTTAGTATCGTTGTTTTTATAATTTGAGCTGCATTTTTTTGGATATTTGTTGATTTTGGTGTAATTTTTGAGGTGATATTTTGGTTTGTGAGCAGGGCGATAAGCAGTGAAGAGAAAAATCACTTGAGACAAAAATTACTGTTGCATTTGAGAGAAGAGAACGATAAGGTGATGATCTTAACTTTTTAAGTTGGAGCTCATGAGATTGGGTTCTGACTTGCTTTGTTAATTTGTAATTCAATTTTTTGTTTATCGATGTAGATAGCTGGACTGTTGGCTGTTCTTATTTCCAAGATTGCTCGCCTTGATTATCCGAGAGAATGGTATGTGTTTGTGGCATTTTATTTTTATATCATATATGATTTCATCGGAGGTTGTTTTTCTAGTTATTGGTTTTAGATTCTTAAGAGGATATTTTGTTGCAAGTACATTTTAGTGTGGGTTGCTAAAACTTGCCTGATGTTTCTTCTTTAGAGGTTAACCGTTGTGTCTCCTTTGGAAGTTTCACTTTGATATTGAATATCAAATTAGGGTGGAATACTCGTTTTTCATACTGTTTTAGTTTTTTACTTTATGCATGGGCAGGGGATTTGGGGTTTTAGGGAGAGGGGTGGGGGTTGAACAAGATGCGGTTCCTTTCAAACAATGGGAGAATATAGTGTACTGTAATTCTGTTTCATTGTTTGTCATCCTTGTCATTACTAACCTGCTATCAATGAAAGCTTATGAAATTATCTTGATGAATCTAAGGTG
Organism: Salix dunnii; assembly: GCA_015731905.1. NCBI lineage: Eukaryota > Viridiplantae > Streptophyta > Magnoliopsida > Malpighiales > Salicaceae > Salix > Salix dunnii. The sequence continues at coordinate 13,063,256 of CM027674.1, forward strand.
AAAATAGGGTAAAAAATAGTTGTTTTTCTTACACAAGTTGTTGTGACAGAGCATCACAATCTTTGACTAGCAACTACAAATAGATCCAAAGTTGTTATGGATGCTTGAGAGTGTGGTTGAGGTTGTTTTTGAAAGTGTTTTTCATTTAGAAATGCATTAAAATAATGTTTTTTATTGATTAAAAATCATTTTTGACATCAACACATGAAAAGATCTAAAAACACCAAGAAAAACTAATTTAAAGTAAAAAAGAAAAAAAAAATCAATTTTTTTCAAAAATGCTTTTGAAACGCAATGCCAGACAGTGGCTGATTTTTTTAAACCAATGGTTATGCATTTGGTGATTTGGATATTGTTGAAGATTTTTTAGATTGCCAGTCTTGTACTTTCTGTAATTAGTGCTAACTCCCGTATTTATATTGTCTGTTTTTGTAATTACTGATCTTCCCACCTAGTAGATCTTTTCTTATTTTCTATTCTAAGGTGCCAGATTTTCTTCATTCAGCTAACTTTATTTCTTGTTCTCTCATTTCATTATTTTTAGGCCAGAGCTCTTTTCAGTTTTAGCAAACAAGCTCCAATTGGCAGATGTCCTTACTTCTCACAGGATTTTTTTGACTCTGTTCCGAACTTTGAAGGAATTATCCACTAAACGTCTTACTGTTGACCAAAGGAACTATGCAGAGGTATAAATTTTGAGCGTTATCCCTTATGGCAGTATTATTTATACCATTTCCTTACATGCTATATAGTTTCAAATGTCATCCAACCTGACAATGAAAAAAGTGCACTTCATCCAATTGTGAATGAAGTATGGATGGTAGGCCTGTTGATGATTATGTTCCTGAGTGAAATGACATTTATGTAAACCCTGTGCCAGAAGTATCAGCATTTCAGGTGCTTGATTCAGAATGTTCATAGATATCAGTACTATCCTTAAGATGAGCTGATGATATCCCTTACGGGTAGGCATTTCCTAGCAGTGATCATGATTTTTATGATCTTGCAACTAAAGTGCACAGATAGAAACTTGCTCTCAAACAAATAGTTATGTATTATATCACAGAGTTATGGTCACATGTTTCACATATCACCATTTTTTGTGGCAGATAACATCTCATCTCTTTGGATATAGCTGGGGCCTTTGGCAGAGTGATGTTCAAACTATATTAAATAGTTTCTCTACACTTGCACAAAGCTATACTTCTAATGCTCTGGAACAGCGTCATGATGAGCTGTATCTAATGAGTGAGAGATGGCTATTATGTTTAAAAATAATTCGCCAATTGATTATTTCAGGGTTTCCAAGTGATTCAAAATGTGTACAGGTAGTTATTCAGTTCTTTCTCTTTATTTCCTTTCTTCAGATTTAAGAGTTTGGCACACTCTGTATTGCCATATAACCTGGGAGATTAGCTTTTGATTATAGTTTTTTAAAATCTGTCAGGAGGTCCAACCAGTCAAGGAGGTTTCCCCTATACTCTTGAAAGCCATTCAGTCGTTTCTCCCATACTGTGAGATAATGCTCTTGTTTTCAAGCTTTTATTTGTTTTGAATATCGTGAGAGTTGTGGTAATCTGTGTTTGATCTCAAAAAGAAGAAGCAAGAGAGCCTATAAGACATGCATTTGGAAAATGTGTAATCAATTTTCATATTTTACAAACACTTTATTAACTAGAAAGAGCATGAGAAAAGTTGTGCTGAAATATTGAATTGGGTCCATTATCCTGCTTACCATTCCATATTTATATGCCAAGAGTGTTATTTTCATATGCATGTATAATTGAATGGAGAAGAAGCTTAAGCTGGCTGTTTTATTTTCAGCCTTTCCCTTTTCTTTCTTTTTCTCTTACCAGATTACTTATTTAGGAGTAAACTGATTTTCTTGTGCTGTGCTGTTCAACAGATTCATCTTTCCAGAAGGGACATCCTAAATTTTGGGACTTCATTAAGAGGGCATGTACCAAATTAATGAAGGTTTTAGTCACAATTCAGGGCAGACATCCTTATTCATTTGGTGACAAGTCTGTCCTTCCTCCTGTCATGGATTTCTGTTTAAACAAGATTACTGATCCAGATCCATATATTTTATCATTTGAGCAATTCCTGATTCAATGCATGGTAATGGTGAAGTCTGTACTCGAGTGTAAGGAGTATAAGCTAAACCTAACTGGGCGGGTGATGGATGAAAGTGTGATTACAGTGGAGCAGATGAAAAAGAATATTTCCAATGCTGTTGGTGGTGTCCTAACTTCTCTTCTTCCAAGTGATCGGATAATACATTTGTGTAATGTGTTAATAAGGAGGTAATGACACCTCAACTCGTGCTTAATTATTTTGCATACAACGTATAAGAATAGTGAATTTAAAATGCATGGGGTTCTTAAAATTGATTGAATGTAGCTCTGCAGCTGTTAATTTTTTTTATGTTACTTATGATTGCTGCTCTAGTGTTTGGGATTCATAAAGGAAACAGTTTAGCACTGTTGATAGGTCATCTCTGTATTTTGATGTGAATTATATACTCCAAAATCTCACATCTTTGCTTACCAAATCTTGGGCTCTTTTTCCCCTCTTTGTTTTTTTGAAGAAAGTGTCTGTACTCCATTAAATGCAGGTTCAACTTCATGCTAACCATGCCTCCAACAAATTCATCATATCTAACTGCTACTTTAATATTCATCAATGTGTGTTTCTCTCCATGTGGGAAATGAGCCAAATCTTGTTGCGCTAATCACATCTCAAGTCAAACATTGCTTCCCCTCCCCCCTCTTGCAGAATTTCTATTTGCTTCATGGATCTCTACATGGTTGTGTAATGATAAGAGATGATGTATGGCACCAAATGCTTTATGCATATCTTGCAGCATTTTGGATCACCCGTGTGATGATTATCTTCTTCTCAAATTATTTTGTTTGATTGATGTTTTGACAGGTATTTTGTTCTAACTGCTAGTGATTTGGAGGAGTTGTATCAAAATCCAGAATCTTTTCATCATGAGCAGGATATGGTTCAGTGGACTGAAAAACTTAGGCCTTGTGCTGAAGCTTTATACATAGTGTTATTTGAAAACCATAGCCAGGTAGGTGAAGTTTCATCTTTAGAATGATTGATATTAAAAATCTGCAAAGCGCTCTGCTAATAGATGTGAGCTCATGTGGTTTCTTTGCTATTTGTAGCTGTTGGGTCCTGTTGTGGTGTCCATCCTTCAGGAGGCAATGAATGCTTGCCCAACATCAGTAACTGAAATCACTCCAGGGCTACTTCTTAAAGATGCTGCCTTTGGTGCTGCTGCATATGTTTACTATGAGCTCTCTAACTACCTCAGCTTCAAAGATTGGTATAAGAATTCTCATATATGCTACTGCTGTTATATAATCAATCTGTATGTTGTTTGAAATAGTTATCATTAATTGCAAACACATTAAAGGGTATTAGTTTTAAACAGTAATTGTTTGCTGGTGCCAATAGCTTCAGAATTTTGTGAATGGAAAGGGGTTTGTCATTTGGGGATTACCTCTTGCATGCCTGCAGTATCTACTTACAAATGTAGTAAGCATGAGGGGGTTTGGATTGGGATGGATTTCCTGATTCAATAATGCTTCTGGAAATATGCAGAGGATAGATTTCCAGATGTAATAGTTGTTTAAGAAACATGATGTCTGAGGAAAATGAGTAGGAATTTTTTTTATCACTAACAGCATGCTTTGCTCAAAATTTTTGGAATTGAAGTCACTGAAATTGTACTAGCTGGTTAGATTGCGGTTTCATAGCCAAATGTAATCTATTTTGTATATATTTTGATGGGCTATATGATGCTTCATCCTTCTCTATTTCACTTGGAAACTATTCATTACAGGTTTAATGGTGCTTTATCCCTTGAACTGTCAAATGATCATCCAAATATGTGTGTTATCCATCGGAAAGTTGCACTGATACTAGGACAATGGGTTTCCGAGGTAATGACACTTTTTAGCTTTTTGGTAGAGAACTCCTAAGTACTTCCTTCTCTTCTTCAAGAAGAAAAAGAAATTGTTATACCTCATCGTCAAGAATGAAGAGTGTATGCATTTTATCCTGTTTCTTCACAGTATGTTGATTCCTAGCATGATCTCTAGAAGTTGCCATATTGTTGTGGCTCTATGCATGCTCAGGAGTTAATCAAGAATATTGCTCCTGTTATTTGGAAATAAAGTAGCCTGCTGTTCCCATGTGCTAACACAATATACAGCTATTCTGGCTTCTATTCCAAGTGATTTGACCTGCTGTGGTTGCTCATTTTTTTTCCTTGCAGATTAAGGCTGACACAAAGAGAGCAGTGTATTGTAGTTTGATCAGATTGCTACAAGACAAAAACCTGTCTGTTAAGGTATGATGCTTGAATTAACCTCCATTATGTGCCTTCACATCTCCTCAATTTTTTTTCCTCGCCTTGGGGCTTTGAATGTTCTGATTATTCTCTGCATTTTCCATTTCAACTACTGAATTTGTAATTCATTGCACTAGCTTGCAGCTTGTCGGTCTTTGTGTTTGCATGTTGAGGATGCAAACTTCTCAGAACAAGATTTTGTAGATCTCCTTCCTATCTGCTTTGATTCATGCTTTAAGTTGGTTGAGGAGGTTCAGGAGTTTGACTCAAAGGTAAGATGATACTTATGATTCACCTTGATAGTCATTGCATGCGTGGATACGTTTGCTTGCTTTTCCTATCAACTTCCTGCATCTCTTTAGGGAACATGGATTATTGCCCTTCTCCTCTTTTAGCCATTCAAAATTATACCCCATCTCCCAATGTTAAAAAAAGAAAGAAAGCAATGTCATGCATTTGTTATAATTGATTTTGGATAAATCGTAGGGATGAGTCCAACCTTAAACTATATATAAAGCACCTTCCCCTATTCCCAATGATTGTATTTTTTTAATATGCAAACCCCATAATTTTCATTACATGTCTATTTAGAAGTCATATAAACCTTAAATAATATAAAAAAGATTTCCTAAATCATCCTTACATTACATAGTACCTTATTGGCACTATATTTTGACCATCAAAACTGAAAATTGCTTAAAAATAAGACAGTAAATTTAAAAACATAAAAATTCAAAAATAATCCATTCAGTAATCATATTAGATTTTGATTGTACTCCCATGTCACTTTTGACTCTTTTGGACAAGAGGGTGTTTATAGAACCTTTTCACACCCTAGATAATGTAAAAAAAAAGGCATTTTTTAAACTAAAGAATTCTTAGAACTTCTATCCATGCCCCAATTTTTAACTTTATAAAACACAAACTCTACCAAAATATTTGATTGTAGAAGTTTTTAGGGTGTTTTTTCCCCTACCTTTCAAATAAATTATTCTAGCCAAGAATCTTATCATAGAATAAAATGTTAGTGCTTCTATCCATGCCCCAATTTTTAACTTTATAAAACACAAACTCTACCAAAATATTTGATTGTAGAAGTTTTTAGGGTGTTTTTTCTCCTACCTTTCAAATAAATTATTCTAGCCAAGAATCTTATCATAGAAAAAAAATGTTAGTGCTTCCAGCCATTTTTTAAAGGAGGAGGATGTGTTTATCCACACCATTGAATATTTAATTTTAAAAAATTATATGGAGCTAGCTAGAAAAATATTGTAAGGAAATGAATCATTTGAGTGTTTATATATTTAATTTAAATTATTTGGATCCAATTTTTTATGTTGTTCATAGCTAGTTCAATAGTTTAAATATTTTTTTTGTAAGGAAATGAATCATTTGAGTGTTAATATATTTAATTTAAATTATTTAGATCCAATTTTTTATGTTGTTCATAGCTAGTTCGATAATTTAAATATTTAAAAAAAAAAAATATAGCGTGTTTCTTATTTCTGTAAAAGTTAGTTAAATGGATACTTACTTTGAAAATTTTGAAAACTACGTGTGATTTGGGTAATTAATGCTGTGATATATTCTTCTTCAAGAATTTTCTGCTTTTTTGTGATACCATCTTATTTAAATCTTAAAATTTGTGAACCACGCATTTCCAACCTGTGGTGTGGGTAGCTAAAGCATTAATTACATGAATTATTTATGATTTAAACTGCCATGTTATTCTACTTCTTTAATGTGCTCATAGTAGTTTTTCTATCCATTCATGTAATTTCAGGTTCAGGTTTTGAATTTGATATCTGTTCTTATTGGACACGTCCATGAGATCATTCCATTTGCAAACAAGTTGGTGCAATTTTTTCAGAAGGTAGTGGACAAGTCATTTTATTCTCTGTTATTCTAATGCTCTAACATGTTAGTGTTGTATACCAAAAAGAAAAACATGTTATCTTGTGTCTTTTTACGTTGACAAGAACATTACATTTTCATTAAATAATGGTGTTCTGCTGAGTGAACCCTTTCTGAATTTCTGGGTTGTTATGTTCAGAAGAAATTGATGATTTTATGTCTTACCTTTAGTATAGTATCTTATATTTGGAGTAGTTGGAGCCAACGGGAGAAGAAGCACCAATATGAACCATCTACATAGATAATAGATATGCACAGTAGTTTTTGATAGGCTATATCTTTCAAGTCCCATTGGTATGTGTTCGTTCTCTTTTAGGGGTCTCCCTATAGATAGAGGAATTTATTGAACTTAGTGGGGTTGGTCCTCCTTCCTACCATTACTCATTCAACCATCCTACAACCCTACTCATTGGGTGTGCAACACTCTCAATTACATGAGCATGCTTCAGTGATGAATGAACCTGTTCAAGTATGTGGAACTAAGAGTTTCACTAATTATCCAGTGATTCTTGAATAGAATCATACCATGCATATTTCACACATACTGTGGTTTGGCTGTTCTGATGTAATTGTTTTTCTTAATGCTGTTTGAAAAGGTTTGGGAGGAGGCTTCTGGTGAGAGTCTTCTACAGATTCAGCTTCTCATTGCTTTGCGGAATTTTGTGGTTGAACTTGGCTACCAGTCACCTACTTGCTATAATGTGCTATTGCCTATTCTGCGTGGTGGAATTGATATAAATAGCCCTGATATACTCAATCTTTTAGAGGATGGCATGCTGGTTAGCTTCTTGTGCCTAGTTTCTATGTATTGTCTTCCATATGCTGCCTTCAGTAAATTGATAATAGCAAATTTAACTGGCATGACCTTGCAGTTATGGGAAGCTACACTTTCCCATGCGCCTGCAATGGAACCTCGACTGCAAGCGTTCTTCCCATGTCTCGCAGAAATCCTGGAAAGAAGTTTTGACCACTTGCAGGTTGGATTTAATGTAGTATCTATTATATTATTCATGTATTTAAGGCTCAATGCAAGTGGTGTGCCTGGTCTTCCTGTCTTGTTGTCTTAAGTGTAGCTCTTTTGTTCTGCATCTAGTTTCGTCAACAGCAAACCTGCAGTGGCTAAATTGGTTGATGATTTTTTTTCAACTTTAAAATAATTGCAGGTCGCTGTAAATATCATGGAGGATTACATAATTTTGGGTGGGATTGAGTTTCTAAGAATGCATGCTTCCAGTGTTGCCAAAGTTCTTGATCTGATTGTTGGAAATGTTAATGATAGAGGCCTACTATCAACTCTTCCTGTCATTGATATATTAGTACAGGTGGGTAGTTTCAAATTTTCCTGAATCTAATTCCACCCTTTATCTGATATTTGAACTTGAAACAGCACTTTATTTTGTTACCTTCTATGATAATAAGTTCATCATTTATTTCTATGTTATTTTGAGGAGGGAAAAAAGGGAAAGAGAGGATATGTGTTGATTAAAACAGCAGGCTACAGACTTTTGTGCTCTTAAATTTCTCCATTTCCATCTCTTGATATATATCAAGTGCCTCGGTAAACACAAATTCTTGCCTGATTCTCTTAGATTATTTGATATATCTACAGTCACTTAATCTTTGGTGCTCAAAATTACTGCTGTCTGAATTTGTGTTTTTCAATTGAAGCACATTTGACGTATCTAGTGGGTCCTTTGTATTGTTAAAATAGCTATTTATTCTGGTATTTTCTCTTTTTCCCAGCCAAAAAATTCAGTAAATCATGAGGCATCTTCTGGAGTGTCCATGCAGGGTTTTTTTTTTCCTGATAAAAAATGCCAAGTGAAGAAGAAAAATTGACATCAATCTGCACTTCATGGAATACTCCTTGATTGTATTTTTTTTTCCCAAATCATTGCATCGCCAATCACATGCTTGGAATGCCCTACAACATGTATGCAAATTATTTAGACCATCTAGTTTAATTATTTATGTTGGCCAAGTTACAGCAGTGGCACAGCCTATGGTTGTTGTAGCACTGAATCATGAAGAGATAACGTTTAATTTTGTACACCTGACACAACATCTATTATCGTGTTGTGTTTATAGAATTTGGAACAGATCCTTGTTAGTTATCATGGATTGCCAATTAGATATCATATGCACAATTCGTATAATGAGTTAAGTTTTTGATTACCATGGCATTTCACTGATTTCATTAATATCTGTCATTAAATGACCATGACCAAGGAATACGTAATTAGTTTGTTTCTGTTAGGGAAATACAACTATTAACTTCTTAACTGTGTCATGCAAAACTATGCTTACAATAACCACTGATAGCGCTCTGATAGGAGAGAAAAATGTTCGATGGAAAACACAGACCATTTGAGAAATTTAATTGTGGAAAAAAAAATTCATTTTTGTAAGGAGAATTTCTAGAGTACAAATTGAAGAAAAAGAGTTAATTAGCTAAAACTGAAAACTGTTTCCTGTAAAATTGGAGTATTTATGCTTTTTGGGAACCTGGAAAACAAGGGACATGCTTGGTTTACATTTTTAATCCTTTTGTCAAATAGTCATTTAAGGGTGATCTTTCTTCCATATTTTCAAAACATAATGGCTGGTAATGTGAGCACTCAGCTTTGTGACTTACCTTTCTCATTTTGCAGTGCTTCCCTGCTGAAGTGCCCCCACTTATTAGCAGTACTCTGCAAGTAAGTGCAGTTCGTGTTATATTCTGGTAACCTATTATCAGTTATATGGTTTCTGTTTGATGTGTTTTGGATTTCTTTTAACCAATTTGTATGTTTTTTTTGCTAGAAACTAATCATGATATGTTTAAGTGGAAGAGATGATTTTGAACCTTCCAAGGCAGCTGTGAAAGCATCTGCAGCTGCCATTCTAGCAAGGATTTTGGTGATGAACACCAACTACCTCGCCCAGTTGACAGCAGAACCATCACTTTCATTGCTTCTCCAGCAGGCGGACATTCCAATTGAGGAAAATGTACTTCTTTGTTTGGTTGACATTTGGCTTGACAAGGTCAGTAAATCATGCATTCATTTCAAAGATATATTTGTCAAAAAGGTTTTCCTTTGATTTAGTACCTCCAATTGGAGAGTTGTATCCCATTAAATAGGTAAAAATATTGCCATATATACATCGTTGACACCCCCCCCCTCTAATTGATGTTGGCCTATTAAGAAGCATCAATTTATCAATCATGAATTGATGACAATGTTGAGACAGAGCCTTAGTAAAGACATCAGTGATGTGATGCTTAGTAGAAATATGAGGAAATGTAAGAACATTTTGATCAAGAGCTTTATGAATGTAGTGAGTCCATTTCAATATGTTTGGTGTGTTCATTAAACATGTGATTAGTAGCAATCTGAATAGCACTTGTGTTATCTGCATGAAGAGGAGTAGAAGTGATAATAGGAAAACCAAGTTCTCTTAACAAGCCCTGAAGCCACATAATTTATGAACATGCTTAGGACATAGCTTGATACTTAGTTTCTGTGGAGGACTTTGAGACACGATCTTGCTTTTACTCTTCTAAGAAATCAAAGCATTTCCAAGAAACATGCACCAACCAGTAACTGAATTATGTGTATCCATACAACTAGCCCAATCTCCATCACTATAGCCTGTAATTGTGAGGAATTGTCTGTAGAAAAGAATAACCCTTGCCTAGATGTAAACCAAGCTCTCTTAACAAGCCCTGAAGCCACATAATTTTTTAACATGATGAGGACATAGCTTGATACTCGGATTTTGTGGAGGACTTCGAGACACGATCTTGCATTTTTACTCTTCCAAGAAATCAAAGCATTTCCAAGAAACATGCACCAACCAGTAACTGAATTATGTTTATCCATACAACTAGCCCAATCTCCATCACTATAGCCTGTTAATTTTGAGGAATTGTCTGTAGGAAAGAATAACCCATGCGTAGATGTACCTTTAAGATAACAAAGAATTCATCGGACAACTAAATGAAGTTGACGAGGAGCCTGCATAAATTGACTGACTTGTTGTATAACAAAGAAAATATAGGAACAAGTAATTGTTAAATAACTCAAGCTGCCTATCAGCTGCTTATGCATGGATGGATCAGGCTTCAAATTAACCTCTAGAGGTGTAAAAACACTATTTCTAGAATCAAAACCAACCAAAAGAATAATCTCTTGGGTATATTTGTGCTCATGCAAAGGCATTACATTGGAGATGTAGTGCACCCGTAGACCATGAAAATATTGAAGTTGTCCAAGATATTCATATGAAAGATAGTCTTGAGAGATTGCTATAAGTTCTCAATGAGCTAAGTGTCAGATCCTATGATAACATTATGATCCTCAAATACCAAGAGCACCAATGCCAGTGACAACACTGAAATAACTACACTTGGTCTAACCTTGCCTTACAAAGAGAATAAGGTCGCCAGCGAAGAAGAGGGGAGATAACTTCGGCCTCCCCCTCCTATTCTTTTTTTGTCTAATTCATTTCATCTGCACCTTCAAAGAGCTATTTGTCCAATTCCGGGCACTATAAGAACCGATTCTCTAATTCAATCAAATGTCCTGACCCTCAAATATCCCAACCCAAAGGCCAATGAAACCCCGCCCACTCTGAAGAAAAAATTCAAAAGGGTAGTTCGAAACTTCTCAAACCATGCATGTTGTGCCTGCTTTAGACCATACACCATACATGGAATGTTTCAACCAACAAACCTTATTGGAGGAGTGAGTAAACATACTAGGAGTCATATAGATGTCTTCCTTCAAATGCCATGTAAAAATGTATTTTTAACATCCATTTGTCAAAGTGATAAGATTTTAGAAGTAGCTATTGCCATAATAGTGCGTATTGTAGTTATGTTAGCCACGGGTGCAACTCATTATCAAATACCATATTCTTGGCAATTTTCAACAGCAACCAAATGTGCTTTATACCGTTCTATAGAGCCATCAAGATGTAACTTAAAGGTTTATGTCCATTTGCACCCAATAGTTTTTACTCAAGTAGGACAAGAAACAATATCCCATGTGTGATTATCTTGAAGAACCTGGAGTTTTTTTTTCATGGTGTGTTGCCAAAAATCTTGGGTAGAAGTTTGAGCACAAGTTATAGGCACAAAAGTACTATTAATGGTAGCCTAAAGAGCGATTTGTGAGAATCCATACTTGTCCGGGGGATGTGAAACTCAAGATTATCGTCGCGGTTCAATTGGGAGAAGATCAGACGTCGGTTAGGTGTTAGGAAGGGGTAAAGGAGATGGTGGATCACGTTTTTGATATATAATTCTTGACTTAAAGCGTTTAAATGTATAAAATGCATCATCATCAAATTTAGGAAGTTGAATATAGTTGAATCTATAGAAGAACAAGACTGGAAGATATATTAGTATTCAAAGAAAATTACATTTCGAGAGATGAAACTTATGAGCATTCTCTTCATAACACAAACCCTTTGTGTTAATGTACCCTAGAAAAGCACAAGCAGCAACATGAGTAGTAAGCTTATGACGTCCACTGAATGGTAAGTGGACAAAACAAATGCACCCAAATACATTGAGAGAATCATACTCATGAATAATAACACCAAACAAAAGAGAATATGGAGACTCAAAATTTAGTATTTGAGAGGGCAAACGATTAGTCAAATGGACAACTATAGATAAAGCTTCTACCCAAAACCTAAGAGGTACAAAAGAATCAATCAATAGAGCACGCACAACATTTAAAAAAATGATTCTTATGCTTAGCAACCATATTTTGTTGAGGAGTGCAAGGACAAGATCGCTGAGAGAGAATTCCTTTAATTTTGAGATATTCTTGAAATTCCTTGGACACATATTTCCCTAAAGTCAGAGTGTAGAATGTTAATATGAGCAGAAAATTGAGTTTCAACAAAAGCCTGAAATGTAGAGGACACATTAGCTTTAGACTATCCAAGTGAAACGACTAATATCATCAATAAATATCACAAAATATTTATACTAAGCATAAGAAAGAACAAGGCCCACACCCCCATACATCAATATGAATAATTTCAAAATAGTTAGACGCCTAACTACCATGTGAAGGAAAAGATAATGATTTGCTTTTACCAAGTTTACAAAAGCTACCATCCGAAAATTCAGTAGAAAATAAATTCTATTCCCCAAATAATCATGTTTCATAAAATGAGTCAATTCATTAGAATTAGCATGTCCCAATTTTTTATGTGAGACATGACAATTATTAATAACAATAGAATAAGCACAAGAATCAAAACTAGAAATAGAAAATTGAATAGGAAATAAACATCCCTCTTTAGGCACCTTCATGATCATTTTCCCAACCTTTGATCTTGCACAACAATTATAATGATCAAAGTTGATTTTATAATTATTTTGTATTTGTTGACCAACAAAAATTAAATTTTTTGACAACTCTAGTGACAAACATTTTTAAAATGAGACCCTAAATTTCCAACTGAAGAGATAGGTAGATTACTACCATTGTCTATTTGTATATGTTGATGACTTGTATACATACTCGCATCATATAAAGCTTAGAAGTGAGAGTAGATGAAGAACTCACTGAAGATGGAGGCTCTGAAACTGGCGGAGAGGAAACAAAAGCCATATTTGACTATACAATAAACCCTTGTCGATTCTTAGGTCGCATACGAAAATCTTTAATAATATGACCTTGTAATAATAATTACAAAATTTCTTGCTACAATATTTTGCAATATGCTCAATCTCTTTGCAACTAAAGCACTAAGCATTCATCTTGTGTTGTCTTTTCCCTTAAACCATATAGGCCACATTAACCATCTCATTAGACAGTTTCTTGAGTCAAGCCAAGTTTAGTATCATGACATTGCTCTTCTTGTAATAATTTCCCAAGCACACATCCAAAGAAGGTATTGGATTGCAATTAATCAAACTAGCTCGCACAGGCTCAAATTTTGGTCATAGTTTCATCAAAATAGATTTCTCTAACTTTCAGTGTGAACAAGATGTAATGCCTCTAAACTTTCCTTGGGTACACGAGAATAAACTATCCCAGTGCACTCACTCCATAGATTTAGAAATCCAACATGAATTGTTCAACAAAAAAGATACCTTGTTTGTAGTTGGCAATATCTATTTCTACTTGAAACTTTTGAGCAGATTTATTTTGAGAATAGATTTGTCAAAAATAATCTCAGATTTCCTTCACCGTACCAAAAGAACAAAGATTATTGATCATATGAGGTACATCATATCCTAGTACCCAATAAATGTTTTTTGCATCTTTGGTGGACCAAGAAATAAATTCACGAGGATAAGTTGGAGTCATGGAAGATTCATCGAGATGACCCCACAATTCCTTCCTTTATCCAAATATATGAAACTGAAATTCTCAAATTGCATAATTTTTGCCATTGAGTTGAGCAAGAAAAGTTTGCCCAAAGATACAAAACTAGAAAATTCAAAAACCCAGAAAAATCAAATTTTTTACAAAGACAACATGAACCCATGATGGGAATTTAGATGCTAGAAAACTTGCAAAATACCGAAAGATGAAACTCATAACCAGCAAACGAGCTCTGATACCATGTCAAAAAGGTTTTCCTTTGATTCAATACTTCTAATTGGAGAGTTTCATCCCATTAAATGGGTAAAAATATTCTTTAATTGCAGCCTATAATAATTAGCTAATATATATATATATATATATATATATACACAATTGTGTATTGCCGTTACAATTAACTTGCCATATATCATCGTTGACAATTTTTTACTGATTTTGATGTTTGCCCTTTTCTAGTCTGTTAAATTATTATAGTTTCTATGCGAGTATGTTGCAACCGAATAGCTTCAAATGTTGGCTAGACATTCCTATGCATAGACTACTATAATTAACTGCAACTCATGCCATCTCTAGAAGTTAGGAACTCCATGTGCTGAATCTACTGTTGATATATAGACTCCAGCATAATGCTTTTCTAGTGTTCATGGCCAGCATGCCTTGCTGCTTGAACTTTGTCTTTGTTTTAATATTGTTGTACAGATAGATAATGCATCTTCTGATCAGAAAAGGACATTTGGGCTAGCACTTTCAATAATTTTGACACTAAGACTGCCTCAAGTTATGGATAAACTTGATCAGATCCTCAGGTACAGTTTCAAATTTGAATTTTTGTATCATTTGCTGCAACTGCATCCAATGACCTACACCTGCTTCTTGAGCTTTAATTCATGCAGTGTATGTACAAGTGTAATTTTGGGTGCAAATGATGATTTGACGGAGGAAGAGTCAAGGTTACCTCCTTTGTACAATCCTATTTGATTTGTTGATTACTTGGGTTTTCTAGTCTCCTGACACGTTCTTGATCTTCCTGTAATAATTGCAGTGGTGATAATATGAGCTCCAGCAAGTTTCATGGTGAAGGCACAATTCCAAGTAGAGAGTACAGGAAAAGACAGGTTAACATTCTTCTGTTTTTACCTGAGGCACTGAATTTCAATGATGAAATCCGTGACCATGTATGATAAGTTCTCTCATGTGCTCTTTTCCAGATTAAATTTTCAGATCCTATCAAACAATGGTCTTTGGAGAACTCAGTAAGAGAGAATCTTCAAACATGTGCTACTCTTCATGGAGAATCTTTTAATTCAGCTATTAGTAGAATGCATCCAGCAGCATTTGCACAGTTGAAACAGGCTTTGAAGATGCAATAGACAGGAATAGTACTCTTTCCTATTTTGCTTGGTGATCACGTATCAGGGCCCCTTCAATATTTTTGTTCCATAGTGAGAGGGCATAGGGTAAGTTCTTGCTCCCTTCCGATGCGGTGGCCATTTTTTGTGCCTGGCATTCATTTAGCGTTTCTATCTGAGTTTCTTGGAGATTCTAGCGGTGGCACTTGGAATTTTGTTGGCTTGCATCTAACTGTGCAACTTACTTGTTACTCCAGGTGATGTATTGGTGGATTGGATTTGTGGTTTGACATTCTTCGTGTTATTTCTTTGTAAGAATGAACTGGGTGGTTGCTTTACAACATCTACATCTCAACTTTCATTTGTATACGCCCCCTATGGCAACAGGAAAATCTGTAAATAGCTTGCTGCTCCTTTCTTGTTCCAGATTTTCAAGGCACAAGGGTCGCAGCATTTGAGGTCATAGGTTTTTGTCACCGACTCTACAAATGAAAAGAAGATTTTATAGAGTTGAAGAAATGATGTACATTGTGCTGTTGAGTTGGAACTTGTTACCTGTTTTTGTTCCCACATGCCAATCCCATGTACTGTTTATGGACTTGAATGTCTGGAAAATATATTAGGAATGACTCTTTATACGTAAATATCATGGGAAAATTGCAAATGGACAAAAAAGATGGATTATCATTTATAATTTTCTATTGATTTTTATGCTCTTAAACTGTGTTAGCTCTCCTTTATTTGATTTGTTATTGTGGCAAGTGTTTTTGGCTTGCAAGTTTGTATCTTGAAAACATATCAAAATAATAATATTTTATTGTTTTTAAATTTATTTTTGATATTATCATATTAAGAATATATATATATATATATAAAAATTAGTTGTTTTTTTAAAGTGTTTTTAAATCGTAAAAACTAAGGTGCTCTTAATACTATTTTCTTGTTAAATTTTCAGGGTGAGGTTGAACCTGTCGCCCGAGACACCAAAAGTGCGAGTAGTAAAATGAAACTGCACATGGGGGCTAAGTAAGAATCTAGGAGCCCATAACACACCCAAATCTGTTAATTGATTGCTTAGGTGATTTGTGTCCTCTTATCAAACCTGGTTGAATTTTACAAATATTTTTTTATTTTGAATTTATAATTTTTATGGATTTTTTTTATGGATTTTTGAACATTTCAAAAATAAACATCTTTTATATAAGTCTTGGAGGATCGAAAAATAAAAGACAATGAATGCTATAGCAACAGCATGTTTTCTGCTTTAGAATCAGAGGTTAACTCGCAAGCATCAGTTTGTAAATAGGAACATTAGAAAGAAGAGATGAAAACTCGGTTTGGGAGAAGAACCAAGATGACCTTGCAAGCACTCGTTCAGTCTCAGACTATGGACCCAGGCTTTAACCAAGGAAAATGGTCTGTGATAAAATCTGGTGACCATGATCCTGTTTGACCAACAGGCAAGCCAAAGCCAGCTATCCATGGTTCCAACACAACCAATGAACCGCATACATAAACTGAAACCCAAGCAGCTGAGCTCCCTTTCATTTCTCGACTATTATGTAGACGAAGCAGGCTCATCCTTCTTTTCTTCCTCTGCATTCACTTTATCATCTGTAGTTTCGCTAACCTTTTCGGCCGCAGCAGGTACCTCTTCCTTTTCTTTTTCTTCCTTTTTACTATCCTCAACACTCAACTTCTCGATGAGTCCAGCAGCATCTGCGGCATCTTTACTCTCCGCTTTCTTCCCCTGATTCTCAGCCACCTCTTCAACAGTCTCCTTGAAGGTTTTGCAATCTTAAAATAAAAATCATCAAAGATATCAGAAACCCACGCTCCATAAATAACTGGCTTCATACATGAGAGAGAGAGTGTGTGACAATTGCATAATTAATTATGTTTCACGATCAACATAAACAGAGATTAGCTTCACCACGTTTCAGAAGTATATGTTGACAAAAATGTTAGACAAGTTTTTCGTGATATCATGTTGCAGCAAAAAAATATTTGTATTAGATTTATAATAAAAACTAAATTTATGATTAACAAGATATGAAAGTGTAAGAAAAGTATTGCTCATGTCTTTTCTTTATTTGAAAAATATGGAAAACTTGAAAGGAAATTGTGAAGAACCTCTACAATGTATTTTCCAAACTGGTTATGAATTTGAAAAATTGAAGGGCTGGAATTCAAAGTTTTTAGAATGGAAAAATATTGAATTTGAACAGGAGGTTTCAAATTTTTTTCTGACTTCAATTTTTCATAAAATTAAAGCATTACCATGTTTTTTAAACAACTCCTAAAACTTCTAGCATTTCTTTGAAAACTCAGCATCACATTTCTTACTATGAGCTGCCAAGAACTTATAAAAAAAAAAAAAAAAAAAAACAAGATATTACCGAAGAAATCAGCCACCAAACATCACCTCTTCAGCATTTCCACAATTTTAAAGAAATTACAATGATACAAGTATTTACCATATCAAGCCACAAACACAGGAAGCACTCAATTTATTTTCATGGAATCGTTACAAACTTTAAGGAAATAAATATTCAAATTGATGAAAATCAGGGGTAAACTGCAACTTCAAGAAGCTTTTTTTTTAAAAAAAAAAAATTGAAAGAAATTGTGCAGTATCAGGTCTAAACTAACATAAGCCATGTCTATCAAACTTCTTACACGATCAAAATCAGATTAAATGAGTTCAAACACTGTTTTATTTGCTCGAAATGCATTATTATGTTTATTGAGTGTTATATTTAATGTAACCACATTATTTAAGTTGTGCTTGAAATCCAAAAGTGCTGACCCATGGGCAATCAAACTTGCTAATCAACTAAATAGCTATGCCCATATATCACCTCAAAATGCTCTTAAGTGAATTCATACACATGCAAGTTAGCAGATGCAACAGCATGCAAAGACAATCAACATAGAACCTCTTTGAAGCCAACCCACCAGGCAAAATACACGTCCAAAATAAAGTTTGGGTTCACTCATTGCTTCAGTTGCATGAATTTACCAAGACTCATGGCTACAAAGTAATTCTAATCATGCTTCCATTTCCTTCTCTCTCTCAGGCATTAAACATCAATTAGTTTCAGCTGATCCATTATTATATAAACCATCAAACACGGTTAAAAAACTTACTTTGGAAATGTTAAATGTTAATGAACATTCAATATGAAAAGAAGACATTCTCGACACCAGAAGATAATGCAAGTAATGGCAAATCAAAGAGTAACTGATACAAAAAAAACACATACTTTCAATTGAAGGAAATCTTATGCAGAAAAGCTCGTCCTTCAATTCCCCATCAGCAAAATCAGCAGCATGCCACAAGCATGATTTGTCATTGCCATGATGCTCTTGCAGATTAATTGTCGGCAGAACTGAAATGCAACATTCATGCTACACAATAAGACAATTACTCACCAAAAAACAAACATTACGGTAGAAAAAAACGACAGTTGTTTCTACGAATTAAAACCACTAGCTTAATACATTTATAATAATATTAACAGACCTAGAAGAGAAACCCATCAGGAAACTGAAGAGTAAATTTGAATTAATTTGACAAGAAAGACTTGCAGACCTAGATGGTTAGCGCAGATCTTGAGAGTCTTAGATTGGCGAAAAACAAGACGAACTTTGGCAGATTCTTTATGTTTCAAAAGCTTCACAGTCCCAACTCCTCTCTCTTTCCACTGATTCCCTTCTTTATCAAATCTATACAACTTCGACTTCCTAAAAAAAATCATCATAAACCATTCACATTTTATTCAAAAAAATAAAAAATAAAACAAAAACGTACAGATCAAGGATGGCATCTTCATCTTCCTCGCCAGTAGTAACAGCGACTTCTTCCAGCTTCACGATAGGTGCGACCTGAGCTCCGGTATCTTCATCGTCGGCTGCTCTAGTTTCAGTTGCATTCTCTTCTTCTCTTTCTTTGGTACTGTGCTCTGGCTCGCTTGCAGCTGCGGCGGAGATACTGCTTGCCATTTTCAGAGAGAGGGGGGGAGGGAATTTGAAGGATGATCTTTATTGTAATTTTTAGGGGTTTAGAAGCCGGCAGAGAAGGGCGGATGAGTGGAGATGGTGGGGATGTGAACTGCACTCTGTCTTTGCCGTGAAAAAGAGGAGTGAGGATTGCGGCATTGCATGCGACGTGGGTCCAGTTTTATTGCCTTTTCTTTTGCGCTTGACAGGTGTAAAAGTTATTTGGTTGATGTACTTTCTTTTTAAAAAAATAATATATTTTCATCTATAACCATTGTTGTTTTCAAAATTATTTATTATTTAAATTAATATTAAAATATTTTTTTAATTTTTATTTCACATGAAAATTATCTAAAAAATAAAAAAATAAAATTTGAATAAACTGATAAAAATCAAGTTAAATCTCAATTCTAAATACTTATTTTGTGTTTTAAAACACTTCTTAAAAACATTTTTTTATTTTTTTTCTTTGATTTAAATTTAAAAAATTTTATGTTTTGAATTGTTTTAATATGCTGGTTTCAAAATAATATCTTTAAAAACTTATTTTAATATATTTTTAAATAAAAAATAATTTAAAAAATATTTATTACCATAATATCAAACATTCTTTTAGATTTGTCGCTTGTGTGCAGGTACCAAGAAATTTACAAATGGTAGGGTAAAACCACTCAAATTCCAAGATTTAATGCAAATAATATAAAAAGATACATCAATAATTAATAAATTTATTAATAAAACAACTAATGAAAAAAAAATTTAAGTGTATTTGATAATCAAATATTGCAATGTTAATATAATAAAAAGCAAATAAAAATAAAGACAACAAAGCAAAACTAAAAAGAAGAAGAAAAACAAACAAACTCAGACAACTTGTCTAAATATAGTCTAAATTCTAAGACTTGCAATTCATTAAATCTAGAATTCAGGTTCTATTAAGAAGTTTAATTCTTAATCAATTTATTTTAAAATGATAAAATCATTGAAAAACTATTAATAAAAAAACTTGCAAACAAAAAAAATAATAATAGCAACAAAAATGACGAGGATAAGATTTGAGAGAGAGAAAAGCCTTTAGGATGAAATTTGAATACAATAAATAAAAATGATCTCAAGAAAAAAAATTAAAAAAAAATAATTAAGACCAAATTTGAAATAGTAAAAAAAACTCAAAGGGAGTGAAATTGAAAAATATTTATAATTTGAAAAATTATTTATTGGTAAGAAAATTACAAGGGATGAAATTGAAAGATAAAAATCATAAAAATTTTCAGGGCTAGCCTAATAGAATCAATCTACAAAAAGTAAAAAAATAAAACCCAAAAGAAAAAAATAAGAAAAATAAGAAAAATATCTTAAAATTTTTTCCCAAAAAAAAAACAAAGAAAAAACCTGGATGAACCTCCTAAACTTGGTCTAGTCTCCTAAAACATGTAACTTGTGAAACCTCAAATTCAATCAAGAAGTTTAAAATTTTAAAAATATATGTTTCTAAAGGTTGAAATCATGAAAAAATATTGATAAATAAAATTAGTAAAAGAAAAAAAAATGGAGATAAAATTAAATAGAAGAAAAAATAGGGAGGGGTGAAATTATAAAAAATAAAAAAATCAATAAACACTCGTAAGCCAAAAGCATTATACGTTTTTCTACAAGGCTAAAATAATAATTGCATTGTGCATATAAAAACAATAACATAACCTCATACAATATATCAAAAAGTAATTATGAAAATACAATCTTACTTGTAAAACATAGCGTGTTGCCTTCTTTTCATTGGGAAAATCATCATTATAGCTATATAAATAGCAATATGTGTCTTGATGCAAAATTACATTTTAAGCATATATTTTTTTTATAAGAACTAATTTAGAAGTTTACAAGTTTTTTTTTCGTTTAAAAATGATTGAATATTGTTACTATCAAAATTGTTTTGATAATTATTTAATCGGAAGATTGTACAGTTGGAATTGAAATTTTTTTGTTAAAATGAGTCATGTGCTCCATATAACATATTGATTGATTGTTATGTATGTTTTATTTGTTTTATGAATTCTTTCATTAGCAAATAATAAAATTACAATCTTTGAATTATAGGATAAATGAATTATTTGTTTTATGTAGTAAATAACTTGATTGGTGGTTTTGTTTTAACTAATTTGATAATAATTAAACTGATAAATAGCAAAACCGCAATTGATCAAATTGATTAAACACTAAGATTTATATCGCCATCATGAACCAAATTCAACAATTAATTAGGCTCGCATCTCGAACAATTTCCTACTTCATTATGATATCAACAAATAACTTCATTTATCGTTGTGCCATCGTGTTGTTCACATTGTCCTCAAGTTTGTGCTTTTTTTAAAATAATAATTATGTAGTCTAAAAAAATAATAATTATGTAGTCCATTTCATTTGAATTGGTTTTGCAATGTTTGTTTCCTCCAGTTTCAATATATGCACCAATGACTAGCCAATGACAACACTTGCAAGGATCACATATATTTATTAATGAACAAGATTGTTCATATAACACACCACAACTAGAGAATGAAGCTCCTTCATGCTTAGTTGGTGTGTTAACACAATCTTCAAGGCTAAACACAAATCATAATCCTTTCCCCACCAATACTTAACACTTTCCATTATATCATGATGAGACTTCTTCCTCTTAGGCATTAATGTTCCCTAAAAATCAGCGTGATCATTTCTCAGTTTTTATGACAAGCAATGAATCTTCCCATCACATTCAACATCAATTTTTGCATGAGGATCTAATTATTGTCGATGTTTGTACAAGATCTTGGTGCAACTAACTCAACCTCTTTAAATCATGATCTTATGTCTTTTATCAATGACCAGCAAACAATTAGGCAGTCTTCGTATCAAAGAAAGAGACAAAGCTTGTTCAAGATTTATTTTGCTTACTTTTGATTTATATACAAATTTTTTTCCCATGTATTTATTGCTACGTTTCACACAAAATTTTCATACCCAGGAATTTCACATGAGTACATTGATTTTGGAAACAAAACATTCAAGTGTTGTCCTTACAAGACACTTTTTTGGCTTAATAAGTGTCTCACACATTTAAGTTAGTCCAATCCAAGATTCTCTCTTTATTGTTTTAGTGGGAAAAATAAGCTACCAACACCTCAACTTCTTGATGACTTGCTTAATAATATATTCGATCAGAAATCAAGAAGGTTTTACGCAAATATTCGTTCCTACAATTCTATGTTTGCTTTTACATCTGTGAGAGCAAATGTTGATCAATCAGTTTATCATCAATTTGGCTCGTATGTTTTTAAGATAAATTGTCATCATCTTATGGGATCTTTATTACCTTCTAACAAGAATGCTCCAAAATTTGCCCAACATTATATTTATGATGTTGCAAATGAGGTTTCAAATTGGATGTCATAATATCCGCATTCAACTTCTATTCGTCATTGAATGAGACTTTAGTTGGTGATCTTATTCAGATGTTTACCTCAACTAATTGTTTAATTGGCTTATTTCATCATGCATCACAAAAACTCTTTGAAACTAGCGATCATGGCTACAAACTACAATTGCTTTCTCAAAGAACTAATGACACCAAACAATATAATGATCCAACTTCATATGATATTAGTAGCTTAATTGTGTGAGATATTAGTGATTATCTGTCAAAACAAGATATAATTATTGAAACTTCGTCAAGCACTTTACAAAAAATCTATAAACTTCATCCAAAATTTATGGTTTTGCAATAGCCTCTTATATTTCAATTTGATAAAAACGATTATCAAACTAACATTAGTTTTGCAAATCATGACAGTCATAGCTTTGGAAAATGTCAAAGAGTTCCAATGAGAGCTTTTTATACTTATCTTATTCAAGAGAGAGAATATGGCGAAGACACTTTTATAAAAGGTGGTTGTCTTTACCAATAATTTTTAGTTAATATTTTCACCAACATTGATGAAGACAAACTTGACTACATTAGAATGAACCAAAATGATCTTCGATTTAATCTATATCATAACATCAGTGAAGCTATTCTTAAAGGAGATATTCAAGGATCATCAACTGGAAAAATTATTCTTCCATCTTTTGTAACTAGTAACCTGCGGTATATGATTAATAATTACCAAGATGCCATGACAAATTATAGAGCATAATGAAATCCTGATCTTTTCATTATATTTACATGCAACACAAACTAGCCTGAAATCCAAAGAGAACTCAATTAAAAAAGGGCTTACAAATATGAAGACAAGCTTGATATTATTACATGAGTTTTTAGAGCAAAACTTCTTGTTATGTTAAAGTTCATCAAATCTAGTGTCCCTCTTGGCAAGACAATTGTTGGTAATACAATCATCATAATTTATTCTTTGCATAGTGTCATATGTAAAAAAAACATATTTAATTGTATTTGGCAATTTTGTAGATGTTTGTGCAATTGAGTTCCAAAAAAGAGTACTTCCACATACACTTATCTTGATTTGACTTGCTCTTGAATTCAAATGCAAAACTTCTATTGATATTGACTCAATTGTCTTAGTTGAGATACCAAATAAAAACATTGATCCTTTATGTCATGAGATTCTCTTTAAGTTCATGATACATGGTTCATGCAATGTTGCAAGGCCAAGTGCGCAATGCATGTCAGGAAATATATGTGCAAAGTCATTATCAAAGAAATTCAGGAGCTTAACTACTTTGGGAGAGAATGAACTTGTCTATTATACAAGGTGTGATAATTTTGTGCTTAAGAATGGAATTATGCTATTCAATGACTATATTGTTCCATACAACAAAGAACTTTTGATGCATTATAATACACATATAAATATTGAGATATGCTGTCAGTCAATGCTCGCCAAGTATTTATTCAAATATATCAGCAAAGGCCCTAACAAGTGTTGTGTCGTATTGCAACATGAGACAAATGATGAAATACAAACATATCTTAATTGTCATTTTATTTGCTCTTATGAAGATGTTTGGCGGATTTTTCAATTTTCCAATTCATTCTAGATATCCTTTAGTTGAAAGACCTCAAATTCATTTTTCTTTTCAGCAAAATATTGTTTTCTCAGGCAGCGAGTCTTTGCAATTTGTTCTTAGAAGGCTAGGTATCATGAAAACAATGCTTACTTAATGGTTTGAATACAAAAAACAATTTTCTGATGCATGAGACCTATATTACTCAGAATTTCTAGACAAATATGTTTTGGATTCTAGACAAAAAGAGTGGATTATGAGGTAAAAAGGGCTAAGCCTTAGACATATATCATATGTGCACCCTACTACTAGAGAACTTTATTTCTTAAGGTTGCTTTTAAACCAAATTAAAGGGTCAACTGGGTTTGCAAATTCAAGAAAGGTTCGCGGAATTATTTATCCAACATTTCAGCTTGCCTGTGAAGCATACGAACTTTTAGGAGATGATAAAGAATGGTCTGAATCTTTTTATGAAATTATTGCAATTGCATCGTTCTGCAACTTAAACAACTTTTGTTTGTATTATATTATTTTATCAGGTTGCTAACCCTTTGATTTTATTCAATCAATTTTGGCACTCAATGCATAATGACATCCTTTATACGTTGAGAACATCTTTTAGAATGCCAAAACTCATTCTATCCGATAATCAACTTAAAAATTATGTGTTATATTAGCTAGAGCAACTTTTCAATATTTCTACAACAACACTTTAAGATCATAGCTTGCTGATGCTTAATGGGCAACTATTGAAAGAAATTGTAAACAAGCTTCTAAGAGAAGAGCTTAATTATGATTTCATTAAACTTAAAAGTCTTCCCTCAACCATGGACAAAGAGTTATATATGATTCAATTATTACAACCATTTTTTATTTAAAAAAAAGGCTTTGGTCTTTGTGCATGGTCATGGGGGAAATGACGAGACTTTTTAATGGCACATAATCATAAATCATGTTAGATCTGAGTCCTTGTAGTGGCAACATCTAGTATTGCATCACTTATGCTTCTAAATGGTTGTACAACCCATTCAAGATTCAAATCCCACTTTTTATTGATGAATCATCAATATATGCTATGAAGAAAAACACTCATCTTTCCAATTTTCTTTAAAAAACCTCACTTATAGTTTAGGATGAGGCATCAACGATTAACAGATATTGTTTTGAAGCTCTAGATCATTAAATGCGCGATGTTCTTTCGGGAGGTAACAACTATGACAAAGATCTTCTATTTGATGGAAAAACCATTTCACTTGGTAGTGATTTTTGTCAAATATCACTAGTTATTCATGGTGGAACAATAAGGCAAATAATCAATGCTTCTTTAACCAGCTCAACTTTGTGGTCCAAATTTACCGTATCGACTCTTATAGAAAACATGCATCTCTCTACAAATGGTCTAACATTAAAAAAAAAAAAAAAAGGTTGAGATTAGTGAGTTTTCCAAATGGATTTTAAATGTTGGTAATGGTGAAATATCTAATTTGTCTTCACTCAATGAATCTAATGATTCTTTTGTTGTTGTTCCCTCATATCTTCTCCTTGAAACTTCATGTGAATCAATTTCATCAATTGTCTCAGCAATTTATCCAAATATTTGTGATTTTTAACTTGAACCTTTTTATTTTAGAGAAAGAGATATAGTGACAACAAAGAACACAACAGTTGCTGAAATCAATGACTTTGTGCTTCACATCACACATGGAGAAAAATGTGTGTATCTTAACGTTGATTCTATTTGCACATCATCAATAGAGAGTGACGATGCAAACTCATTATATCTCATACAATATATAAACCAACTTGAATTCAATGGAGTCCCACTTACTCTCAAAATTGGAACGTCGGTTATGTTGCTTAGATATATTAGTCCATCTATTGGTTTGTGCAATGAGACTAGGCTTATCATTATACAGTTTCGTTGAAGGACATTCAAGCACAGATAATAAATAGATCTAAAGTTGGTAATAAAGTGTCCATACCAAGAATTATCTTCCTAATCAATGAAATTAGATGTCCTTTTACAGTTAAAAGACATCAATTTCCTTTCAAACCATGTTACGCCATGACAATAAGTAAAAGTCCAGAATAATCTTTAAGTATCATTGGTGTTTTTCTTAAAGATCAAGTTTTCACCCATGGCCAACTTTATGTCACTCTCTCAAGAGTCACTTCAAGAAAAGATTTAAAGATTATTTCATGTGACAATGAAAGATGTCCTTCTACTTATGCAAAAAAATGGTCTACAAAGACATTTTAAGCGCTATTCCTAGAGGCTTTTATTATTTTTTCAAGCTTTTACAAAATAAATAATTGATCGTTGTTTCCTTGTCAATATTTTGCAAATCATGAACATTAAACTTTGCTTCTGAAAGTATTTCATTTTTTTTTTCAATCTTAAGCAAAAAAATAGTCGCTTATGATTGCTCATCAATATTTTGCATATCACCAACATTATTCTTTGCTTCTGGAAGTGCTTCTTTTGTTCACTTTATACATTGCCCTGTTCATCAACCTTATTAATTCTTTTGTGAGGTTTTAATCAACCTTATATATAGTTCTAACATTTTATGTTTGTTTATGCATTATGGGTTAAATTTCCTTTTTATTTATAATTTTTTATTCTTATTATGTTGTTTATATTTTTGCTCTTAGGGTCATGGCGCTATCTATCCAGAGCATAAAGAAGTACAACTTCTACACATCCTTACATGGAAAAGTTTGTCGTGTTTAGATTCCTAGGCTCAATGGTCAAACTAGTTGTTTCAATTGTCTTTTCATCGATGCCATGGTGAGCATATATTTGACACCATTTTTTTCTATGTATTTATCCCTGCCTCTTACAGTTTTTTATAACATACCATCACCTATTCAAATTTATTCATGATGATTTCAATTTTCAAACCAATTTTTTTCTTCTAATCATAAAATAATTGTGATGCACAACAATGCGTATAAATTTTTATAGCCAGACTAATACTTTCATCCTAATCTAGATTATCCAAACTCACATTCAATGTTATGATTTCTTTAAAAAAATCATGAAATGATTGTGATGTTCAACAATGCGTATAAACTTTTATAGCCAGACTAATACTTTCATCTCAATCTAGATTATCCTAACTTACATTCAATGTTATGATTTCTTTAAAAGAAAAAAAACATATGTTGTTATTGAGGTTCAACTATTAGCAAACAAAATTTAAACATCCAAATAGAGTTCCACATATATTTATTAACAACAATTAGGGTTTTTTTTTATCATTATTATTGTCCATTTAGTGTAATTAAATGTTCCATTTCATTTGATGAACAAACAACATTTTAAATTTTTTGAAATACATATCTTTATGCTATGTCCATTTCCTTTTTTAAACCTTTGTAACAAACACAAAAATGGTAATAATAGTTTCAAGAATTGTTAAATGATCCATGTTTCCTACTTCAAATAAAAAAATTACACGTGGAAAAACACTCCTTAACATTTTAAAACTACAAGAACAACTTGGGCAATCTCTTATATGGTTTTTACTTTGTTTCTTTATGCATAATGTTTTTAATGTCATTAATAATGGTTTTCACTTTGATATAACAGGGTGACGCAATTCAGGCCTATGCTAAAGGCAGAACCATACAATCATTTGTTGCTTCTATTACTGAAGGTGATTATTGTCGTAACCCAATTTTTGGGTTACTCCTCAAAATAAAATAAAAATAATAAAAATAAAATAAAAGGGGTTTGGCGTCAGTAGAAAAATCACGGTGGAAATTTTGGAAAATTTTTGAGGCAAATCGTATCTCTTTTATGCCCAAAAATGAGAGAAAATGCAAATTTAAGGTAAAAATTAAGTTAAAAATCATAATTATATTTTTTATAAGCCAATTTGATTTAATCATGGGCTAATTCAAAATATTATTATGTTTGAGAATTAATTTAGGATCCAATTGAAGAATTTAATTAAGTGCAAGGACTTGATTATGCTTTAAATTGGTTAAATTAATTTTATTAAGGGCTTAATTGATGAAAAATTGAATTCTTGAATTTAATTCGAGCTTAATTGAGAAAATCAGAATTTTTAGAGACCCAATTGAATTTTTCCAAGCTAATTTGGCATAATTAGGGATCAAATTGAAGACAATTGAGAGTTTAATTGTCAATTGAGAGCCAAATTGCGTAAATCAGAAGCGAGGGACCAAAATGAAAAAGGCGCGCAAAGCCAGGGGTAATGTTGAAATTCGGACAAGGGCACAATTGCATAAAATTACAAATTTAAATCTAATTAAGGGTGCAATTATAACAATTGCAAATTAAAAGACCAAAATGAACTTTCACCTTCTCAAAGCTGCCACAATACGCACTCCGACCAGCCTTCGCCTCCCGACAGCCGCCTGAGCACCACCGTCGACACCCACCAACAGCTGCCACCACGCCGTCTGTCATAGCCATCACGCCGCCGACCAGTTAGCCACCGTGTCAGGCCAAACTCCCTTATAAAAACCACCATGGACGCTGCATGCTCAGGGGGAGAAGAAAGGAAGAAAAATGCAGAGGAGAAACGGAAAAAAAATTGAGAAAAAGGATGGAATTGCTGGAAATTTAAGGGAGATTTTAACAGATAAAAGCAAGGGAAGAACACGAAATAAAACTATCACCTTCCTCGGCGTCAGCTCTTTCTCCAGTTTTCAACAACCACACTCTCTCTCTAACAGCCTCGTTGGACTCTCTCTCTCCACCATTGCAAGTCGTTCGACCACCCCAAAACCCTCTTTATCATCACCATAAAACTCCCCCACATACCAAAAACCGTGACCTCCAGCCAGCTCCAGCAGCGGCGACAGCGTACGCAACTCACGGCAGCCATCAACGCAGCAGTCCGGCGACTTCCAACGCCTTCTCCGGCCACCACGGGCCACCATTTTTGACGCCACTATGACAGGGAGAATCATCTCGATCCCCTCTACACGGCTGCATCCTCAGGTAGTCCTCTCGTCGAAGTCGGCCATTTACTGTTCATGAACGTGAACAGTGTGTAAATTTGCATTGTTCACGTTCTTCTTCCTTTTATCATTTTTTTTTAAATTTGGGTTGGGCTGGGTTGACCAATCCAACCCAGTATACGGGCCTAGCCCAACGTAAAATGGGCTTCCAGGTCATGAGGACTGGGAGCCCAGACCAACATAAATGGGCTTCCAGCCCGTGATGATTGGAAGCCCAACCCAAAATAAATGGGCTTCCAGCCCCTGAGGGCTGGAAGCCCAACCCAGAATGAAGCGGGCTTCCAGTCCATCCAAAGTAAAAAACACAAATTGCCACCAAAAACAATATTTTTTTTCTACAAAAAAAATTTCAAAAATATGAAATGTATTGTTTTCATGCATACGGCCGAATTCCAAGATTTTTCTCAGCATATTTTTCGTAAAAAAAAATATTGCATCTTTCTCATGTTTTAAAACAAAATTGGATATCGTAACCGGCTTATGATTATCCATTGAAATTTGGCCAAAATACCAAAAATAATCAAAACTATTTTTGTTTTATCTATCAGGGTCATGGATAAAAAAAATTACTACGGTGTAAATTTAAAATTATATCCGTAGATAAAGAAAAGGGTTTCCTAACAGCGGTGTAAAATTACATCGTAAAGTACACCCACAGATAAAAAATAAATATTTTTTTTATGCAGTGTAAAAAAATTTAACTTAAAAAAAAATAATCAAACGACAATGCAGCTTACCTTAGGTAAGGTGCACTGGGGGTTATACGTCTTCCCCTTGCACAACAAGTCCCTTTATCTAGACTCTCGCAAACCAATAGGTTCCTAGTAACCTTAATACTAGGTGGCGACTCCTTATATTTATAGTCGTAATTTTTACGGCTATAAAACCCCTTATTTTCACCGCGTGTCGTTGTCTCCCAAAACCTCCGGGGAACGGCGGGGCGTGTAGCACGCAAAAAAACGTCGTCGCGACAATTATTATCAAATTAATGGATATTATACCTTCGAAAATGGATATACAAACTCTGTTGTTGACCACAAAGCAATTATTAATCTTAAGTCTGACATCAAAGTTACAAGACTTGATCCACTAACACCCTTGTACCGCACCATAACCTTAACTTTGTTGACTTTGCACATATGTTGACTACGAGAAAACGAACGTGCTCATAAGTTTTATAACAAACCAACATTCTTAATACATTTTAATTATTTTTTTATATTTATTTTCACCATTAACCTTTTTTTTTCAAGTTTTAGATGTGGTTAGTCGATTAAAAGCTATCCAACCACTTGAAAAATTATGATTAGGGGTCAAGATATGATAAATAAAAGATAATTTTTATCATTGAAAATATAAGATTGGTTATCTTAATCTCATAGGTTTACCAACTTAATACCTTTTTTTTAAAAATCTAACTTTTATGCAGAGGTAATGAATTCAAGGTTACTTTTTGGAGAGATGTTGCAAAACACTTTGATGATTCTGATCTAGACGATCAATCAAGTCTAATTATAATTGTCTTTGTTGCCTTTTGAGTCAATGAGTTCAAAGGTTTTTCTTATAAAAAATTCCCTTTAATTTCTAATGATTCAATCATTTATTTATTTTGATACTTTTATACATTTTATTCCTTATTAAGCTAAATTTAAAATAATCTCAATATATACATTTCCTTTTGCTCTCAGGGAAACCAAACCTCGCCAGCACTATTACCTCCTTATAGTATTTCAACCCAGAAATTCTAGAACTTCCTATTTTTTTTGTTTATCTTTATAAAATAATATTTTTTTGAGATATTTATACCAAACATATTTTATGATCAACTATAAAGATATTTTTGTTGAGGCGCATCAACTCCCTTCTACAATGAATGCTCAAACCATTGATCAACAACTAAAAGAAAATAGAAGGACAATTAAAGAAATCCTTTGCATGGATCCATACTAATACAAAGTATGTCAACAATAATCTCCACTTTTCTTTTAGAACATTAGCTTTGATTTGGTTTTTTATCAACTATTCAAGAATATTTATTTATTATTCCAAAAATTATAGAGCCAAAGATTTACATGTAAGACCTCAATAGCTGACTATGATCTTCGTCGGGGTTGGTGGTATCATAGCTGTCTAGTATGCACGAAGTCGATTTCTAACAAAAGCATGAGTTTTAGATGCAATGAACACAATGAAGTAACACTGACTCCATGATCAATTGTTATTTTTAATTGCTTTTCATGTCCAAACCTAAATTGTACATATTCTTCACTTCTTTCACATTGCCTCTTATATTTAATTATCTCATTTCTAATATTTTTTTAGGTTTAGAGTTGATTGCATTGTGACTAATAGCACTAATGTGACAACATTTCTAATGGTCGGGGAAACTGCTGAAAACTTCTTTGACTCTTGTACTCACAATTATGTCTATGATAAAGGGTTCATTGATTCCATTCCACCTCCCATGATTGACAAATTACAGAAACCCAATTTTTTTCAGTTGAGATTCAGAACTTTCCGCTCAATTATGAATCGTTGTGATATCATTGTTGCCAATGTTTTTTTATGAAATTATAGATGTTGAACCTCCACAATAACATGTTGAACCAGAACTTCATGATATTGATGTTCCTTTTACATAACAAGTTATTGCATCTTCCTCTATAAAACTATTTCTATTAGACCCAATAACTCCAGCACCTATTCCACCATCTAGAGTTCACGTTGCTATTGCTTCTCAATCATAAACTATGAAACATCTAATCTTTGAAGATGAAACACCTCTGGAAAGGTAACATATTTCTTCCTTTCTTCATACCTATTACCTTTAAATTTCAATGATATCATTTATATATGTTTGCTTTATCAATGCTAAATGCATAATTTGTTGGTTCTTTTTAAATTCACAGTTCTACAACAGATGCTACAACCGGACCTCCAAGTATATTCTCATTGCTCAATCACAATGCATCAACCATGTCTAAGGAAGATGACCTGCCAAAAAAACATCATTGCCTATCTAAATCGCATCATGATTAGGTTATTATAACTTACTCTTCAATTATGTCATTTTACAAACTATAGCATTTCTTTGCAAGGCCTTTTCATATCACACAAAAAACACTTATGCTATATATTGCTTCATGCAACATCGCTTATAACTTTTTTACCAAACACTTCATATACAAAAACCTTGCAATCTTGATTCCTAATTTTTTTATAAATTTTATGCAAACCAAAAATATACTTTCTGGATAAACAATATCAAGACAAGGTGTTTAAAATCATAAAATCAATTCATATGCTAACAAAATTACTTACATTTGTAGTCATGATTAGTTTTTTTGTAAGCATCGCTATCAATGTCAATTATTGTTTCATTTAAAAGACCTCCTAATGAACACCATCTTTGTTAATTTGAAAGCCTTCATGCTTCGTTTTAAGGTCACTATCCTCTCTTTAGAAGCAATCATGCTTTATGACATTGCTATATCATCATTTTGTTGTAATAAATTAATATGTTTTTTTAGTTGTGTCATCAACTCTTGAATCAATAAGCTAATCCGTTAGCTATTTTGGATGTAAGATATGATTTGTGGAATAGTTTAGCAGCTCTAATCATAAAAATGTTTTATCGCATAAATGTATATGCTTTCAATGCTTTGGTTCTTTAAGAATAAACTCCAATGGATACTTTATTTTGATGCACTTTTATTTGAGTGACAATTCACTTTAAAAAATAGAAATGACATGTTGGTTTATTATAAAAGACCTTTTGTTAGTACTAAGTTCTCCAACTTTTCTTAAAAATAATGGCAACAACATTTTCCAACAAAAACATGTGAAAATCTTTTATTGTGCCAGCAAAAAGTTGAAATTATTGTTTTCTATATCCTTTCCATTGAGTATGCACTTTTCTGCAAACAATAGTTTTTAAAAGGACAATAGCATCAAAATCAACTTCATGATGTTAGGTCCCTTCCAACGATTATTGCAGCGTGCTTTTGAAGTTTCTAGGAAACAAGTATTTTATAAAATTCTTGAATAAATTATTGATTTTAAATTATGTTTATGATATAAAAAAATAGAGCCACCCCATTGTTACCATGTCTTTTTCAACTTATAGATCTCTAATAAGTTTATTCTGATGACAAAACAAAGTTATAATACGACAACAATTATTGCTTAATTAGTTTATTGAATCAAAATTCCCTGTGCAACGTGTTAAAGTCTAAAACAACTCTATATAGTTGTGCTCTTTTAAAAATTATAATTATGAAGAAAAAATGTATAATTCTAGAACAAAACCGTGTAAATAATCAAATTAAATATATAATGATTTGAAAAAAAAAAGAATAAAAATGTCATCCATAATTTATGTCATTGTGATATATTTGGTCAAAATTCCATGATAATTCACGCAAATATTCATGTCCACAATTCTATGTTTGCTTTTACATCAATTTGAGCAAATTTAGCCATTGATCACTTGGCTTTAAAAAAACCAAACAATCAATTAGTTTACTATATCAAAAAAAAATTAGCGTGCGGGCTACACATCTTAATAATGAGCCAAATGAATAATAAGCAACACAATTACAACATGCTCAACCAATACCAATTCGCTACATAAAACAAATAAGTTATCTTTAATTAATTTAATTTATTGCAATTTTGCCACTTGTCAATTAAATGATTTTCAAAACTATTAGAACACGCTTAATAACCAATTAATTTTAAAAAACTTATCTTAATAATATAAACAATTTAAATTTTATTGTCTACCATTTAAATAAATCTAGAAATGATTAAAACAAACCCAATCATTACTCAAGTTACTGTCAAATGCATAAACAGTTAACCAATAATCAAATTATTTGTTAAAAAAAAATAATCGTTCATATATGCTAAACTTAATCAACATGCTAAATTTTTTTTTGAAATAATATAAAAATACTAAAAAAATTAATTTTAAATTAAATAATTTTTTTTTCATAAACACTTCTAAAACACAATAACAAACAATCTTTATATTATGTTGTCCAAATCAAAATAACATGTTTTTAATATTCTAAGACTGTAAAGAGTTGAAAACGTTAGAGATTCATTTCAATCACTTTTTTATACAATTTAGAACGTGGCCATTATATTTGATTGTTGATTATCTAGATAACTCTTAATTTTATTTATTTATTTATTTTATTTGACTGTAAAAATTATTAAACTGAGAGGAAGGACAAAAATTAACTTACAAAATAGAGTTGCTTTCCCCCAATCTTTAATGTTCTAAAATTGCATCTCTGTACATATTGGTTTCCAATATTATGATTTGGGATTTTGAGCTTTTAAACTTATTAGATTAGGTGTTTGTGTTGGAAATTAAATTATTTAGGCTCCTAGGATTTTATTTATTTATTTTAAGTGTTTGTTTAGTGAAAGCAAGTTAAAATATGGTTTTAAGAACTCATATCATAATTTTAATTGAAAAGAAAAATATTATCCTAATTTTGATTGAATAGAAAATTATTTTATCATATATATATATATATATATATATATATATATATATATATATTAAAAATCTATTTCATTTAATATTTTAAAAGTACCACTCAAACCTAGAATAACTAAAGAGATGTTTGACATTACGTTTCAAAAGTATTTGTGGAAAAAATAAAGAAAAAATATTTTTATTTTTTACTTGTAATTATTTTTTTTTGGTGATTTTAGATTATTTTCATGTGCTGATGTCAACAAAACATATTTAAAAAAAAACATCATTTTAATAGATTTTTAAATGAAAAATATTTTCAAAAACAATTTCAATCACACTTCCAAACAAGCATTTAGCCTCTATTTTTTAGGTTTTGCATTGAAAGTATAGACACTATTGAACTGGATTTTCAATAATTTTATATTTTAAGTTAAAATTATTTTTAAATTAACAATCATAATAATATTTAAAAAAATCATTTGAGTTTATCATGCTTTTAAAATAAGACTAATGTTTTTAATGGTAAACTTTCCAATTACTTTAGGATAGTTATATATAATTCTAATTTATATATAAAAAGATAATTTTAAATTATGCATGAATATTCAATAAGAAAAAAATATATATTTTATTGCTGATTTTTTATACAATTTTTATGGATGAACTATTCTTTTTTGTTCTTATACATACACATGAAACTTATCAATACATAATATAATTTGATTAAATTTTCTTTTAAAATCATTATAAGCTTTTTTTTTAAAAAAAAAATAACATGATACCAAAAAAATATTGTTTTTGCCAAAATGAAAAGGAAATAAAATAATAATGAAAAATCAAGAAATACATTTTTCTATCATGGATTTAAATTATTAGAATTCTTACCAATAATTATCTTAATCTAATTTTGGGCTTCCCTAAATCCTTTACACAAAAATAAAATAAAAATTGAAAAAAATAAATAATACAAGAAGACAAGATACTTGGTTAGCAAAAACAAATTAAATAAGGATTTACATGCAAAAATGAAAGATGAAGATACAAATATTTTCAATAATATTTAAAATTCATTGTACTTTTTAAATACCTACATGTGTGAAAGATAATACAAATTAAGGTGTTCACTTAAATGAATTTGCCTGGAAACTAGTTGAAAATTAGATGAATTTGTATATAAATATTTTAATATTTGGTCTGTGTTCAATTTCACAAGTATTTCTTTATTATATGATCATGTAAAAATAATTTTAAATATAAGGTCTTTAAACCTTGTTGAGTTCATCACCCAAACCATAGATTTGATGATTTAATTTACGGAGTTTGGATCCATCCAATATATTATCATCTTATTATGATAAAAAAAATATCATCCTAATTATTTTTTTAAAGCCAAAATATTCTTTTTCCAGGTGTCACGACAACAATTTTTTCGCTTCGTGCACGACCATTCCTCGAGATAGGAGTACGCAAAAAGAGGTTTTTTTATAATTATAAAATTATGATTATAATTTTTAGGATTCGCCACCTAGTATTAAGGCATTAGAAATCTAATGGTCTCCAAGATTCTGAGTAAGGAAACTTGTTGTACAAGGAGAGGAAGTGTCACCCCCAGTACAACCTACATAAGATAAGTTACATTATTATATGATTCTTTTTCTCGGTCAAATTTTTATTCATTAATTTTTTCTAAGTGTCAAAATAGATCTCTTTTAGTGAGGGAGTCTCTATTTCATTGTATCGAAAACCTAACCGCTCTAAAGTTCAAATTTTAGCAATGCATTATTTTTATTTTAAAAAAAATAAAAATTTTAAGATGATGTTCAAAATATAAATATATTTTAAAATATTGAAAATTAGACAGTATAAAAATTCGATTATGACAATAAAGAGTTTTTGGCGGGAAAACAAAGAAGAAAGTTGTTTTTTCTTCAAATTTGGCTATTGATTTCTACTCCAATGGACCATGGATTTATCCTCTATTTATACATGGATGAATAGAGAATCTAGTCTATATTAGACTAAAATTTTAGTTGTTAATTCAAAACATAACAATCTCAACCATTGACTTAAATTAGTTGTCATGAACTATTAATTTTGATAGTTATAATGGGTTATCCAAGTTGTCACTTTTAAAATTTAACCAACGTGAGCATAGTATGAATCAACCAAAACTGACCATATGCTAGTATAGTCAGGAATCAGTAGATCATTTCCATGCAAGTTTTGACAAAATTGATGAAAGATAAAGGCATTAAATATGTTTATAAAGTTGATACCAAAACATAATTTTTTTTCAATGAAAATTTAGGGAAAAAACTATTTTTTTTCATTAATTTTAACTTCTAATTTCTCTCTCTCAAGTCATAGATTTCTTTTATATTTATACTTGGAGAAAGATGGTAATTTAGGCCCCGTTTGGCATTGCGATCCAATCTGCTTTTCGCTACTTTTCGATGTTTTTTTTTTTATTTATTTTTAAAACCGGCGGTTTAGTGTTTTTAGATCATTTTGATGTGCTGATGTCAAAAATGATTTTTAAAAAATAAAAAAACATCATTTTAATGTATTTCGGCACGAAAAACACTTTGAAAAGCAACAACAACTACACTCCCAAACACCCCATAGTCCATACTAGATTATGGGTAAACATCAAAGTAGAGGAGGAAACAAACTAATACATGATCAAGGTTACGTGGATTAAAAAAGAGAGCATATAATTTGATAAAAAAAAAAAAGCCCTGCGTTCTTCTTGGTAGCAGATATTCGCCGACAAGACACGTCACCTTTCAAGGAGCGGTGCAAAATAGGGATCTAAAATCCTATTGGCCGGAGGGCGTGTAATTTCTTAAAGATTGCCACGTATGCATAACGGCTTTCGACCCGAAGTATCTAGAGCTTTTCTCAGCCCCACCAGGCCTAACTATTTTAATGCCGGGATGCCCAGGACCTCCGGTTCTTCTCCCGCTCCCGCTCTCTTGCTGTACCGAACACACGCTCGATAAGAATTTCTTCTTTTGCGCACACAACAGAAGATGAAAACACGATATACGGTGCTGTCTTTGCTCCTTTTGTCTCTGATTTTGTTAACGCTGGAAGCGAAAACCATTGACCCTTACAAGGTATGGTTGATCGATTTTTTTAGGGATGTTTGTGGAAAATTAATTTCCAAATTGAAATATTCTTCGTACATTGTTAATATTTTGAATTCTATCTGCGTTTTTTTCTTATTTGGGCCGAGTTTTGCTGCCTATGTATACAATTTTGTTGGCAATTTCGAGATTCTTGTTTTAATTTTCTTGATTAATTTATATTTGCAATTTTCTTAATTCAAATTTATATAAAGAATAATCACTTGATTGTTCTTGATGTGGTTGAGGGGATTTTATGTTTAGTTAATCACGATCTAATCACTGGTTAATCAAAGATAAGGGTTTTTTGTTTTAGTTAACTAGTCAGGAGTGG
The DNA here is from genome assembly GCA_015731905.1 of Salix dunnii. Taxonomy (NCBI): domain Eukaryota; kingdom Viridiplantae; phylum Streptophyta; class Magnoliopsida; order Malpighiales; family Salicaceae; genus Salix; species Salix dunnii. The sequence goes on from CM027674.1 coordinate 13,101,179, forward strand.
CTTACCATTGTTAAGGGAGGATGATGTAGGGAAGAGGTGGTAAATTGAGGACTGAAGGAATGGAGGCTTGATAAAATGAGATGCCTTTAAAGCTTGAGAAGGGAGAAGAAAACTTGGTCGTTTTCGCTTGTTTAAGTTAAACATTTGTGCCAGTGATGTGAGAAGGGAGAAGAAAACTTGGTCGTTTTCGCTTGTTTAAGTAAAACATTTGTGCCAGTGATGATTTTCTCTATTTGTTTTTTTTGAAGTTTTTTTTTATTATTATTATTATTATTATTATCAATGGTGCTTTTTGTACCAGGTTCTTGGAGTGGAGAAAAACGCAGGTCAACGAGAAATACAAAAAGCTTTCCACAAGTATGATCTGCTTTCTGTTTCTTCTCTGGTACCCTTTTTTGGTTAATGGTAGTTGCATTGTATCTCTTTTACACACGTCCGCATGCGCACATATCAAGAATGACCTTTTTTGATGCAGAAAAGTTGCATTTTTTAAGTATACAGTTTTTGTGATGAATGGCCATAGCTCTAAGCTGAAACATTACATAAGTGTGCATGTTATGTCTCGCCATTCTTTAGTGGCTTTCTGTGGTATATTGTGTGTTTAAAAAGATGATGATTGTACTATACTTTGCACTGAGGGAGCTTTGAGGACATGGCTGTGTGTGAGTAGATTAATGTGGAAGACCTTAGCTTGCTTTCTTATTTCTCAGGTTTGGACTGAGATGTTTTGTCTGACCAGATAGAAATTGTATATGACTTGTACAAATATTATCATACATGCTTATGCAAAGCAAATATTTATTACACGCATGAATTTACAAACCAAGGAAAACTTAAATGCCACGACCATAGTGCGTGCACACACAAACAATAGCGTGGCATGTTTTCTAGTTTCTCATCTTGAGCCCTTGTCTTTTTTGCAGGCTCTCTCTTCAATATCACCCTGACAAGAATAAAAATAAGGGTGCTCAAGAGAAGTTTGCGGAGATCAATAATGGTAATGTACACTTATTTCATTTTTCTTTTGTTATTGTGTGTCATGCTATTTCTTTAACCTTTTTCTTTTTGCTATTAGCTTTAATGCATGTTTATAATTTCTTGCTGATGCATCAATTATATTCATATGTGAAAACATGGACAGAGTTTGGTTTATTGAATTAATGATATATTGTCAGTATTTGTTTTATTGATCATACCTGTTCAGTTATAACGTGGGCCAAATCGGTTTTTGAGCAGCATCATATGGCCATGACAGGATTAAATGGTTTGTTAAGGGGTTAACTATTAGAAGGAAATAACCCTAGTCTTAGTTTTGCTAATCTTCCATACATGTTGATTTTTCTTTTCTTATCTTGATCAGCATATGAGATTCTATCTGATGAAGAGAAAAGGAAAAATTATGACCTTTATGGAGATGAGAAGGGAAATCCTGGATTTAATGCTGGCTATCCTGGGGAACAGGGTGGATATAGTTATTTCACAAATGGTGGGCAGGGGAAAAATAGTTATACCTTCAGGCCAGGTGACTGGCAGGATATGGGAGACCAGGGAAATTCCCGCTCATTTTCATTTTCCTTTGGTGGTTCCAGTTCTCAGAGTTCATTTGGTTTTGACCTGAATGATATGTTTTCCAATTTTTTTGGGGGTGATCTTGGTGGAGGGAAGTTTGGTGGTTCAACCAGGTCTCAATCTAGGTCTCAAACTGGTTCTAGAAGTTCTCCCAAGAACATCAAAGCCATAAATTCTCAAGTCTTCAATAAAGAAATTGCTGGCCAAGGAATGACTTGGATTTTATTATCTTACACTTCGTTGTTGAAGGGGAGCCAATACTATGAATCAATAGTACAGGAGGTCGCTGATTCATTACAAGGAGCTTTAAAGGTATTTTCACAATTTCTTTTGATTTCCATCATTTGATTTTATATTGATCTGCTTACATATTCGTTCTCTTTCTCCTTCTATGACAGGTTGGGAGCATAAATTGTGAAGCTGAAATGTCATTTTGTAAAGAACTTGGGACTCAACCACGACGAGTGCCTAGGGTGTTTGTTTATTCAAACAAAGCAAGCGACAAGGGCTCTTTGGTGGAGTACAATGGTGATTTGGATGCAAAAACTTTAAAATCTTTTTGCCAAGACCATTTACCAAGGTTTTCAAAGCGTATTGACCTGATACAACTTCATTCTTACTCTGGAGAGGAGGAAAACTTACCCAGAGTTGTGCTTCTTTCCACCAAAAAAGATACACCTGTGATCTGGCGAGTGCTTAGTGGTTTATTTCACAAACGCTTCATTTTCAATGATGTGGAGGTATGTTGGACCTGATTATCAGCTCTGATAGATTATCTATACCTCTATGTCTGAATGAGAAATTCAGAAATTAAAAGCCTGTCAGAATTCATTGTAGAAGGATATTTAGACGTGTATATATTTCTTTTAAAATCACACTAGGAGTTAATTTATGTGGAGTATACCCCCCCTTCTACTGGGGTAGTTGTTTGTGTGGATATCTTCCAAATAATTGAGGTTGTTGTTTATTCAGGTTCACGATGTTACTGACCCAGTGACAAAGAAGTTAGGAGTTGATTCGCTTCCAGCTATTGTTGGTTGGTTATCAAATGGGGAGAAGCATGTCTTAAAGTCAGGGATTTCTGTGAAAGATTTGAAATCTGCTGTTCATGATCTTAGTACCTTACTTGAAGGGTTTGAAAAAAAGAACAAGAAAGCAGCAGCGAGTAAGGATGGAAAAGCACAGGCTGATTCTGGTGGGAAACATGTATCCTTGCTGACAGGATCAAATTTTGATGCTCTCTGTGGGGGGAAAACCCCTGTTTGCATCATAGGTGGTTTCAGATCTTCAAAAGTAAGGGAGAAAATGGAAGACATCCTGTCCAAGGTAAGTGGAAATCTTGTTCAAAATATTTGTTCCGCATGGAGATAGCTGTAATTCATATAGATGATTCACACAATATGTTTCACTCCTCACTTTTGTCGTTTTTTGATCACACTTGATCACCGCAACTTAAAAAAGAGTTGAAACAATGGATGTGAAAAGAACCTCCTAAAACTTAGCATGGCAATGGATGTGAAAAGAACCTCCTAAAACTTAGCATGGTACCCAATACCTCTACCATGCTGGTATAAGAAGAGGGGGTGGGGAGATATAGGTTGGGTGTTCATCTTTGACTGTTGCGTACTGAAATTTTCTGTAGATTTGTTACTTTAATAGTTAAAAGTTCTCGGTTGTCTTGCTGATCGGGTTGATGTTTAAGCTCTAGATGGTTAAAAAAGAAAATATGTTGCTGTACTTGACGTAAGAGCATGTTAAAATCTTCCATCTAATGTAATGTGAATCTAGATGGTTCTGGGCATCAAAAAGTACTTGTGAAATGGGGCACATATCATTGATGTAGTCACCATTGGAATTCATGTTGCCCTAATACAGAAGCTAAATTGATTTTTCAAAGGACATGAAAGAATTTAAAGTGTGGGTTTCTGACTCAAGGATTCTGTTTGTCATGTGATTTTGGTTTTAGGTCTCTCAGAAATCATTATCAAGGAGACGGAATGCAGCTTCTGTCTATGGGGATTCTATTTCTTACGCTCTTTTAGATGTTGCCAAGCAGCCATCATTCTTGAACGCATTTGACAAATCTGGATACAAATCATCAGATAAGTTATTGTTAGCCTATAAGCCTCGGACGCAGAAGTTTGCAGCATTTAAAGGTGAAATGACTGCAGAAGAGGTGGAAAAATTTATCAGTTCTGTTCTTAATGGGGACGTACAATTTACCAAGACAAGACAGAAGCCTGTCCTCAAATGATTGAGCCGCTAGTAACCAGTACTACTTAGATTTGTGAAATTTACGTACATAACAACGTAGAGCTAGAATCATCAAATGCTTGATGATGTTATATAATAGGATATAAATATATAAGAACTGGTCCTTTTCCCCCCAGGTACCATCTCTCGCGGTACCATATTAGTAGCAGGGAAGTTCTTGCCCTTGGGAAGAGATTTTGTCAAAACATAGTGTAGCCCAAACTCACAGTTGTCAGGACACTGTGATTTATTTATTTTTGACATTTGACTGAACTTAATTACCTTACTTTGTTGTGCTTTTTCATTTTTTTTTTTTTTTTTGGCCGAAGTCCGATTTATGAGCAGTGTGGAGCAAGAGCTCATGCTGTCGAGCGTTCAAAGTTTTTCAACATTTTGATGTTTTGTTGGCGTTTATGGGCCACAGTGAGTGCCGTGGTGATGTACCTGTGTTGTGTTGTTCCTGTCAAACACGCTTTTCCGGGATATCCAGCTGCACTTGCTGAGCTTGAAATCAAACTCCTGTGCAGGTTCCTAGCAAACGCCCATGCGCACATAAAATAATTTAAGTTTGTTATGTACTACGATATTCAAATAAATTCCGGTGCATGTTCAGAGCTTCGAAAGATGTGGCCAGTATCCACGAAGCTTTGGCAGAATGTGCACAGAGCGGTTTAAGCTTAACAAGGGCGGCCTGTAACCTTGTAGGACTCTCGAGGAAAGTTCATGCTGCAACTAGTCAAAAAGAAGCGTGGAAACTGGAAACTTGATGTCCGATATTGCTTTCATGTGCTCCAATTCAAAGCAGGAAAAGGTATCAAATTTCTAATCGACTTGGTTGGGAAACGCTGGAAAATGTTTTAATTTTTAATTTTTTGTTTTAAATTAATTTTAGCTTTAATATTTCTAGATTATTTTGATGTGTGAGTAGTAAAAATAATTTTTTAATTAAAAAATCATTTAAAAAACAACTATAATCATACTCCCAAAACATCTTAATCACACTTTTAAACACCATCTTAAAGCCTTTTCTGCTCTACCACAACTATTTTTTTTTTTTTTCTTCAAATGATGGGAGGTTGCTTAAGTAAGCACTGTCTAGATGGAGTACGTCATCTAGTTTAGATTCTAAGTTCTTTCCTACTGAGAAATCGTGGGCTTGACAATTCCTAGGTCTTAACCACAATTTGTCATTTTCCAGCCGGCAATTGGATCTTCTAATTAATTTTAACACCAGTCCATGTTCTACCATGTGGCTCAACACCGATTGCTAGTGGGTATTTTAGAGTAATATTAGTTGTTTTTTTTAAAATAATATGTTATTGATATTAGTAAATGATTTAAAAATATATAAAAATAATTTAAAAAATAGTTGATATTAATATATCAAAATAATTCAAAATTATATAAAAATAATTGCAAGTAAAAAAAAAATAGTTTAGATTTTTTTATAAAAAAAACACCATTTGAAATACAGTCTTGAAATATCATCTCCAGGTGATTTATATTTACGTCAAAAGCATCATGTGTTTCACTAATATACTAGTAATTTGATTTGCACTCCGCGGTGTGCAGATGTTTTTTTCTTTTATAAAAAATTGTATGAAGATTTTTCGACACTTAAAGTGTAAATCGAAAAACTTATAAATAAATGTAATTAAAAAAAAGCATTAATTATACATATTAATAAATAAAAAAAATATATTAATGATAACTAGAAAAAACTGAAAAAAAAAGTATAGATTAAAATATTTAATTTCCAATATTTTATCTTCAAGTCTTCTACGTAATATTTAAAGGCAATACTTCCATAGCTAATAAGTCACGCCCATAAACATCATGGTTGTTGAGAGGTTTGACATAATTAATAGCCCTAGTTATAACATGGATTAGTGGTAGGTTAATCCCAGTTCGAGTTGAAAAAAATAAAATAATTGTTTTTGCCTAAATACTTATTTTGAAATTATATCTTGTCAAAACAATATTATTATTTATTTATTTTTAAAAAATAGTTGACTTTGTCTTGATTTAATTTGAGTCTAAACTGGGTTTAATTTTTTTGTTTTTGACGAAATAAACAAAAGTTAGACATTATTATAATAAATAATTATGTAGCATAGACATAACCCTGATCTGATTTTTGGTTTCTCACCGGAAGCAAAAACCTCTCCGGTAACTATCAAGGCATGTCCACACTCTCACTTACAGTTTAAACTCCATCTTAATAGAGTAATTTTAATGGCGTGCTAAATAAAAAATAAAAATAAATTAAATATTTTTTTTGTAATATTTATTTTACACTCTCCATAAAAAAGTGTTAAATAAATGTTAAAATGCATTTTTTTTCTCATTAAAGTATTATTATTCTTAAAGAAAATCAAAATCAAAAAGTGATCTAGCAAAAAAATAAATCAATTAAATGCAATCATGTGATAAAAAAAATAACATAAAGTATTTATTTTTTCCACTCTAATTTTAAATATTTTTCCTCTATTAAAATACATATATAATAAAAAAAAGGTTATATTTATACTCTTTGAAATACTATTTTATTTATTTAACTCTTTAAATTAACATCTTAGCTCTAATACCTTTCTGGCTACGAAGGAATAAACCCGAGACAAACGAGGAGATGCCCTTCTAGTTCCACCGACAACTGGAAGTATTGGTGGCTACGAAGGAACGAACCCAAAACAACGGCAGCTCGGCATCGTGTATCCATGACTTTTTATTGCTATGTTTGGAACAGAAATAGATTCATTTTTTTAATTGAATTAAAAAATTAAATATTTAAATAATAATCAATCAAATCAAATTAATATATTAAATAAATCATATTCTAATTCTATATGACAATATTTAGAGGTGATACTTTCATTACCATTACATCACGCACATACACATCATGTTCGTGGAGAGGTTTGTCATTAAAGCTATGTTTATCGTGAATTTTTTTTTAAAAATATTTTTAGTTTTATTTTAAATTAAATATTTTTTATATTTTTATATCATTTTCATTATATCAAAAATAATAATTTTGATAGACTATTTTAAATTAAAAATATTTTAAAAAATAATTTCAATCATACTCTTAAATAGACATTAAGAATCTTAGTTTTAATTAAAATATGGATTAATCAACAATTTTATCTGTTATCTATATATATATATATATATATATATATATATATGAGTTAAAAAATTTATTTAGATATAATTTGATTAAACACCCATTATTTTTTTTTTTGAAATTATGTCTTGTAAAAAGATTATTTTAATATTATTTTAAAAAATATAATCAAGTTGACTTGAAATTAATCTTTTTAAAGTAAAACCTGGATGTTGACTTGATTTGACTCAGAATTGGGTTTTATAGCCATCGTGGAAGCTATAGATATTAATTAACACTAGCATCATAAACTAGAACTAAAAGAATATAATTTTCTTAGTTTAATATCCATCAATACACATTTAACCATTTTAAACTCCAACGTTACAAGAGCAACTCCATGGGGGTGTCATGAATATAAAACCAATAATAAAATATATTATTTTATTTTCACTGCTGTGAGAGGAGTGTTAAATAAAATACTATAATGTTTTTTTCAACCTTAAAAATATTATTCTTACATATTTTTTTAAAAAAGTCAACTAAAAAAATAATATCAAACTCATTGAAGAAAAATAATATATTTATTTTTATACTCTAACATAATTAGTTTTTTAAATGATTTTATTTCATTAAAGTAATCATGATAAAAGATATTTATCCTGTTTAAAATAACATCTTATATGTAAGATGCTCTGATGCCTTTCCAGTTCTCCTACCAGCATCTGGAGATACGAGGGAGTAAACCCAAAACAACGGCAGATCGACATCACGTATTGCTGATATGTTAGGCACAGAAATAGATTTATATATTTATTTTATTATTATATCAGAAAATTATATATTTATATAAAAATAAATTATATTAATTTAAAATATTTAGAGTGAAATTATATATTTCTTTAATTTGAATAATTACATATATATATATATATATTTAAAAAAAAAATTAAATAACAAGACACGTTGTTAACTGGGTAAAAACTGAAAATAAAGTTCGGTACAAAGATTGAATATTTCAAGTAAAATAATATATTTCATTAATTTGAATTTTATATATATCAGACAATTTATACATATCTTATTAATTTTACAGAGCTTGAAATTAATAATTATATAAATTTATAATAATTATCATATTATTAATTATATAATTCAAATCTAAAAATATAAATAAACTCTTTAATTTCAAGTACTTATCACTTGGCTACTAGGTAGAAATTCATAAAAATAAAATTAATATGAGTGAAATAATATTATATATATATATATATATATATATATATATATATATATTAAAAAGTAAGTAACACAACACGTTGTTAAGTTGGTCATAACATCAATCACGCAACTAATAAAAATAAAACACGTCTCTCGATTGTCACGTGACTAAAGGAGGGTGAAATGGTCGGCTGTCCATTAACTATCGCTTTTGTTGATGCAAAACATCTCGTGATCCAATCAGCGGTGGATTCGATGCCGCGCAGCGCTACAACGCAAACTGTTCATGAACCTCCTCAAAATATCTTAATTTAATTTTTTATTACTTGTCAAGGAAGCGAGTGTAATAAATAAACAATATTTTACCTATATCTATATATAGAATCGTGTAAGAAAAAGCCAATAAAAAATAATTTATTAATTTATTATTTCTTTCACCAGAAAGACCATCACCTTTCAAGTAATAAACGATCGTATGCCTGTGATTAGGAATAAAAAATTAATAAAATTACCAGTAATTTTGAGTTTTTACAATGGAACAAAATATATACTATAAAGGAAAACTCCTGAATTTTCCCTATTTTTTGAACAGTTAAAAAATAATTTCCAAAGGACGGCGAAAGTGTTTTAATAATAATAATAATAATAATGAGAAGTGCGCGGCCTAGGAAATCTCTGTCCCGCTGATTAAATCACACTTGTCTCAATCCCTGGTCAATGTTCAGCCACCGATCAACCACGTGGAAAGCTCCAGGTGCATGTACGGGTTTATGCAATCCAGGTGGAGCCCTCTGATTGGCCCGCTTATTTTTAATTCAGCTCTGCAAACTGCAATTACCAGCGACTCCACTGGTTTTAGAGGGGGCTCGGACGTAGTTTTTAGTCTCAACCATAATTACGACGCCGTTTTCTATGTTTCTTGAGTTGGAACTTGGGACTGGTGGTCACTGCTCCCCTGCCAGGTCCTACTGCAATCTAGCCAGCAGCCAGGCTGGGCTCAAAACCAGGGCACAGCCAAGCCGCACCAAACCCACGTTTTTTACCGCCACTTGTATGTGGTATTTGACAGGTTGACTCTTTCTTTGACTTGCTTTTTCTTCAAGCCCACGAATATATGAACAGAAAATCGTCAACAGTATTTGATTATAGGATGCAGATTTCCTTTTTCCCTTTACTCTTCCTCGTTGAGTGGTTGAACATGATTTTTGTTAAATTTTATTTTTTATGTTTTAGATTATTTTAATGTTCTAATATTTAAAATATAAAAAATATTGTTTAAATACATTTATAATTAAAAAATAACTGATATTCTTCCAAACACACCCTTATAATTATTGGGTATTCTTGACTTTTATGAACAAAATTTAAATCTAAATATTGGTTTTAATTTCTGTAAATAATAGATAATATAATATAAATACCCTTATATACAAAACATTTATGTCATATAAATATTTATATTATGTGAATATAATATAAACAATGCAAATATAAATATATAGGATTTTTTTATCAATTAAGTAATTAATAATATATAAATATAATAAGAACTTGATACGTGTATACTGATTGTAATTTTTAATGATATTACTCTATTGATACCTATTGCTATTGATAGCCCTCTATTTTTTTTTAAAAATAATTTAAATATAAATGAAAATTATAATATCATATGAATGGTGATCGTTGATATTTATACTAAAAATAATAATTCCATCAATCACAACAGGCAGACATCTCGCGAGTGGTATATAGAGAAAAGCTAAAAAAAGAAAAAGGAGCGGATTGAATTGGAGCACGCACATGGATGCTAAGCATAAATCATTAATAACCACTCCTAAATTTGCTTTTTTAAGTTTTGTTTGTGAATCGGTTAATATTAATTTTTAAAGTATTTTAAATCATTACATCAAAATAATTTCAAAATAAATATAAAATATTTAATTTTTTTCTCGAAAATATTTTTGAAAATCGTTACCACACAACTAGAAAATCTCTTGTCAATTGCCAACATTATGAAATAATTAATGTACTCTTCAATAATAATAATAATAATAATAATAATAATAAATACTTATCCACCAGAACCCTCCTTTACTCCCATCTATTCCTATCCCAGGAGACAAATTTATCTTCTTTTTTTTTTAATTAATATAGGTATTCGGATAAACTTGTATATATCTCATATAATCTTACAAGTTCTAAAATTAACAATCATATAAAATTTAGTAATCATCATATTATTAGCCCCATGGGACTGACCAAGTGGATAAGAACTAAAACTTGACAGTTTACTCTTGTCCAAGATCTCAGGTTCAAGTTTTACCTGGTGCAAATAATTTCTTGAGGCCATCGGACTTGGACAAAGCCTATAAATCAATCGCGGTGCACTAGAGGGAAATTTCTTGCCGAGAACCTTTGCACCCCTGAGATTAGTTGGGTTTTGACCTGGATACCCAGTGCTAATTCAAAAAAAAAATCATCATATTATTAACTACAAGAGAGCAAATCCTTTAATTACAATCACGAACCGATAAACCATTTATTAGATGGTTAAATTTGTCTTTTTATTGGCCACGTGTTAACATAAATATCGATAAAAGTCATGATAATTTTTTTTCTAGATATTTTACAATACTGTAACGGAAAATAGAAAAGGAAAAAAATAAAAAAAAATATTTAATAAAAAATAGATTTTTTTACGGTACTCGATATAATCTCTCTACTAATTACCATTAACTATTTTTTTCCTCCTTTTTGTCATGATTTCTTTTCCACAAAATAATAGGAATAGGATTTGAAACTTAAACCACCTTTGCTAATCACCCCTGAAATATTTCCCCACAAACCGCCCCTAGTATGCCGTCTCCCTTCCCCCCTATAAAACCCTCTCCTCCCCCCTCCCCTCTCCCATATTCAAACAAAAGTAAGAAGAAAACTCAATTTCGCTCTTCAAAAGCCTTTCCAAAAATAAAAGCCTCCTTTGGATTTATTTATAAAAATATATATTTTTTATTTTTCTCGTCTTCTAGTTCTTTCTACGCCTGTCTATTTATTTCTCTCCCATTTTCTATTTTATTTCCAGCATTTCTTTTTTTATATAAAAAAGAATACATTTCCACCGAAAAGGAGAAAAAAAAGAATCTCTCTTTGAACATGGACACCAAGATAGGATCTCTTGACACCTGCCGACCAACCAGCAACGACATGATCAACCCAACGAACGGCGCCGTATCGGCTATCCAAAGCTCGGTATCACCCACCTTGATCAACGCATCCGAGTCGACGCTGGGTCGCCACCTCGCTCGCCGACTCGTCCAAATCGGTGTCACTGACGTTTTCTCCGTCCCCGGTGATTTCAACCTCACTCTTCTCGACGACTTGATCGCTGAGCCTGAGCTCAATCTTATTGGTTGCTGTAACGAGCTCAACGCCGGATACGCTGCTGATGGATACGCCAGGTCGCGTGGCGTTGGCGCTTGTGTTGTCACGTTCACTGTGGGGGGACTCAGTGTTCTGAATGCTATTGCTGGTGCTTACAGTGAGAATTTGCCAGTCATATGCATTGTCGGTGGGCCCAACTCCAATGATTATGGAACTAGCCGGATTCTTCACCACACCATTGGCTTGCCTGACTTTAGCCAGGAACTTAGATGTTTCCAGACTGTTACTTGTTTTCAGGTAAAGATATTGTAAATAGCGTTAAACTTTCAGAATATAGATACGTTGTTGGATCATGATCTTTCAGTAAATTCACCTGCAGACCCTACAATTCCAGCGTTTATATATAAACCCTGGAATTGTAGGGTCTACAGGTGATCTACTTTTATATATATATATATATATATATATATATATATATGCATGCAAGTATGGATATTTTTTTTTCTTACCATATATATGTAAGTAGATTCACCAATTGACCCAAAAATTCGAATATATTTTAGATTTTTTTTTCCTTACCATATTGTTTTTGGAGGGATTTGGTGATTATTGATTAATGGTATTATGGGGTTTGATTGTTCTTGCAGGCTGTGGTGAATAACTTGGAGGATGCACATGAGCTGATAGATACTGCTATTTCAACTGCTTTGAAAGAAAGCAAGCCTGTTTATATCAGTGTTAGCTGTAACCTGTCAGCAATTCCTCATCCAACTTTTAGCCGCGAGCCCGTTCCATTCTCGCTCACCCCCAAGTAATTTCATTGGATTCTTGATTGATCTTTGCTTATAATTAAGTTTCATTAGTAATAATTGTGCGGATAGAAATACTTAGGTGTTGTATTGATTTTTGTTTTACAGATTGAGTAACAAAATGGGCTTAGAGGCTGCAGTGGAAGCGGCTGCCGCGTTCTTGAACAAGGCAGTGAAACCAGTTTTGGTGGGCGGGCCTAAATTGAGATCTGCACATGCAGGCGAGGCATTTGTGGAGTTAGCTGATGCTTGTGGTTATGCGCTTGCTATTATGCCTTCGGCTAAAGGGCTCGTGCCAGAGCATCATCCACATTTCATTGGGACTTATTGGGGTGCAGTGAGCACTGCATTCTGTGCTGAGATTGTGGAGTCTGCAGATGCTTACTTGTTTGCGGGACCGATTTTCAATGATTATAGCTCTGTTGGGTATTCTCTCCTTCTCAAGAAGGAGAAGGCGATTATCGTGCAGCCTGATCGTGTGGTGATTGCAAATGGACCTGCATTTGGCTGTATTCTGATGAAGGATTTCCTCAAAGCCCTTGCTAAGAGGCTCAAGTGCAATACTACTGCCTACGATAATTACCACAGGATTTTTGTTCCCGAGGGACAACCTTTGAAGAGTGCACCTAAAGAACCTTTGAGGGTTAATGTTCTGTTCCAACATATACAGAAGATGCTGTCTAGTGACACTGCTGTGATTGCTGAGACTGGGGACTCATGGTTTAACTGCCTGAAGCTGAAACTGCCTAGGGGATGCGGGTGAGCAGTCGAGAATTTGATATGTGATGTTATAGTTATTAAATTTGAGTCTATAACTTTAACGGTGTATGTGAATTTGGATTTGTAGGTACGAGTTCCAAATGCAATATGGATCGATTGGTTGGTCAGTTGGTGCCACTCTTGGGTATGCTCAGGCTGTTCCAGAGAAGCGTGTGCTTGCTTTCATTGGAGATGGTAGCTTTCAGGTAGACAGCTAGAGATACTACCCAGATTTCTGTTTTCTTACCTCCTCTGATAATATTTCAGATTCTGACATATCCAAGTCCTCATCCATTCGTGAAATTACAATTTGTAGCTTAAATTTATTGTTGGTTATGAATTATGTGTGTTTTTATCCCCCCTCCCCGGAGTATGATACTCATTACATTTATTGCTCCTTTAATTTCTTATAGGTGACTGTTCAAGACGTGTCGACAATGCTGCGATGTGGACAGAACACCATCATCTTCCTCATAAACAATGGCGGATACACCATTGAAGTCGAGATCCATGATGGTCCTTACAATGTGATCAAGAACTGGAACTACACTGGCTTGGTTGATGCCATCCACAATGGCGAAGGCAAGTGCTGGACAGCCAAGGTGAGAGCTTGTAAACCAAGTTCATTTGCTTCAATACATAGATGTTACAGTAGTGAAAACTAGCATCCGACACCGTTTGCTGAATTTGCCCTTTCAGGTATTCTGTGAGGAAGATCTGATTGAAGCAATCGAGACTGCAACAGGACCAAAGAAGGATAGCTTGTGCTTCATTGAGGTTATTGTTCACAAGGATGATACTAGCAAAGAACTTTTGGAATGGGGTTCTAGGGTCTCTGCTGCCAATAGCCGGCCTCCAAACCCTCAGTAGACTTTCGCCAAAATGGCAATAATTGATGATGCTATGCTTCGTAGTTACAAGTAGTCGGGTTTTTGGTTTATTGTTTCCTCGTACTGGAGTTTGTGATCTTAATTTTCCCCACGATTTCCTTGTATCCAATCCTCATTTCCCTTTAATTTTATCATTCTGATAAGTTTGATTTCGTTATCATCATAATCTTTCTCGTCTCTTTGTGACTGCCTTTTGAAACCTTAAAGAGAGACCAGCAGGCATGAAATAACTTAACATGTCCCGCACTTACCTTAAACATTATATGGTGGAGTGTGGGCCGTGTACATTGTTCGCTATTGCTGCAACAATCCTCCCTAATGCTGGTGATGGTGTTGCTTGGTAGGTCCAAGGAACGATCCTTGATTGTCACCGGTGACGGGTGTCACTGGAGAAGTGTTATGGAAGAATCAGTGCTGCGGAGGTGGAGCCATTCAAAAGGGTCTCTTCTCTTAAGATGGATTGAAACTTGAAAGCAGCTTCTGAGAGTATATCACATGTAAATAAATTATCCTTGACAGACCTTGGCCTGTCAAAATTCAAGATTGTTTCATATTAAATAGTTAAAGATGGCAAAGTTTTTTTGGCAATTGTGTTAGTAAACTTCGTTAAAGCTATATCAAACGCACAAGTGAAATATTTAGGTCAAACATGCATTCCCAGTCCTCTATAAAATAAAATCACCACTCTTTTCCCATTTAAAAGGGTGAGCTAGCGATTAACTTGGACGAACTGGATGCTCCTGTCCACCTTCAAAATTCCTTTTTATAGCCACCTTGGCTGCGAGGAGATGGGCTATAGTATATTAATTTTTTATTTTTTAAAAATTATTTTGATATTGAAAATGATACAAAAAATATTAAAGTTTTAATTTAAAATAAAAAAAATCAAATTTTTATAAAAAAACTTTTGAAATATAATGAAAAAAAACTTTTGAAATATAATGAAACGCACCATAAAGATTCATAATTCCAATCGTGATGACATCCATTGTCCAAGCTGTGGGTCTCACCAATTTCATATGCCTGCTGTGCCTATTTGATTGTTCGGAGAAAACTTGTGAAAGTGATAGCGGTCATAGGCTAATTGAGAGAATCTGAATTCTGAGGCGAGAGTGCCATTCAATCCGAGGAATGCAAAAATATCCTCCAACACCAAGTGACGGTAGCAATCTTGTCCACCCAGGTGGGGGCTAGAATTCCTATCGTGGAATTTGATAAAATCCTGGGAGTATTTATTATTTTTAAAATATTTTTTATTTAGGAATAGATTAAAATAATATTTAAAAACATAATTTTTTTTAAAATTGTTTTAAAAGTATTTTACAAATAGTTTCCAAATACCCTTTTAATCTGTGTAGATGAAAGCTGGCAGAAGACACCACCTGGCTGGAAAAGTAAAAGAAAATGGCTATCGTGTTATTTTCCCTGCATGTGAAGATGTTCCCTTAGAAAAAAGACAGCCTCGAACGCCATGATTGCACTAGAGATACAAAGTTTATGGAGGCAGTGACCCACAGTTAGGTAATAAAATCATCCACCCTGCAGTACACGGAATACAGGTCTCAATTTACGAGATTGTGATCTTGACTCGTGCACCTCCATAAATTCTGATTTTTCGTCCGGCAAGATTGTAACCATAGTCCATTTGGGATATTCTTGCAAATTGCTTTGAAAATTTTGTGGCAAGGGTTCATATTTGTTTCCTAGTGTAGATTCTTGACATGATCTGGGAAACAGGAGAGCTAAAAACTTTCATTTGTGAGCAGATTAAGAGATTGTCTGGAAAACACAGGTTGAAAAGATGAAATACAACCAAGGTACTCTTTTTGGTCATTATCATAAGAATCAGGGCAAAGATTCGATACTCGAGTCTTCCCTGAAACTCCCATGCCTTAAAGTGGCAAAGTAAACTGTATGTTGTTAGCTGCAGCTGCTGCTCGCTTAGTGCTAAAATTCCCAAATCATCACCTTCGAAGAAGTCAAAATTGACATTCTAACCCACAAGCAGAGCTGTGTTCAGGGCCTTCAGCTATGCAAAGTGTTCAAGAATACACAGGATCGTGTCTTGACCACAATCTCAACCAAGCTGTATCATGTTCTGCTAAATTAGCAATCCGGACAAGAGTAAAACGTTAAAACCTTGTTGGTAAGAAGAGCAAAGGTGGCAAAGGCAAATGCAGCAGATAACAAATATATATAAAGATTTAGGTGGAAAAAAATGCAAGGGGCAGCGTTAGCATCCATCTCCGAGTTTCACAAATTCCCCACTTAAAATTAACAAAAAGGATTTAAAACTAATAGTGTTGCTTTTGGGAGTAAAGACTGCCCTTCAAATCATAAACTTCTATCGCACTGTACAGCTCCATGATAGAAAGCACAACTGTGAAGAAAGCTGTATTTGGTGCCCTGCAGCAAAAAGATTTTCATGTCCTCTTGTAAGTCATCTTTTGCGCCAGAAATTAGAAGTTGAAGCACACCAAGATTTTTGTTCATGCATGATCTATGGATACCTAGGTATTACTCCAATTATGTTTCGGTGCAAGCACTAAATGGCCATTCTCAAGAAGGACATGAGGAAAGGGGGCTTGACAAATGCTAATATGTGATTTCAGCCTGGGTATATTAGGGTGTGCACTTCTACATCGGTGGCATCGCAACTCCATTGACAACTGGAAATCCTCATCTTTTATTGTTGCTTTCCCGTGATTCTTGATTTCTTCAATCACATCCACTGAATCTCGAAAAAAGGCAGTATTAAAAGAGTTCCAGTGCTTCTTGTTCTTGAGATGATTGGAATTGAAATCCTGGCTAATGACATGCAAGTGCAATTGTCTCATTGAAGGGACCTGCAAGGAGGGACAGTTCAAGCATGTTAAAAAACCCCCCTTTTGTACTTTACATTTTCAATATCCAAAGCAGTAATGGAGCAGCTTGGATTAGAAAATGAGAAAATTAGAGTTAAAATAAATAAATAAGGTGAAAGGTGAAAATATTTTGCCAGAATATAAAAGATATAAAACAGCCTCACATTTTCATCTCTTAAAAATCGCCACAAACAGCTCTGTTATTATGTAGTTTTGTCACATTTTTTTTATGAATAATACCATCTCTTTTTCCACAATCACATCCCCACTTCCAACATCTTGTCATGTCATATTATTGTACCTGGCTCCGGTAAATAGAGATAACATCAGCTAACTACCCCAATTGGCCAGCGTTTTATTCCCAATCGGCAGTGTATGGCCCTCAGTATAAAAATTCTGTCAGATCTTGAGAAAACCCCCACACCAACTTTTCCAAGATAATTTTAGTCTGGCTCTGAGAGTTGCATTATCTGACTCAATAAAGTCTCTGACTGTCTAAGCAAAGACTACGACAGAAAAAGAACAAAGTCAACAAACAGCTTCTGAGGTTAAGCATCATTGCGTACCAAGTGGTATCCAAGGCGAAAGACCATTGATGAATCTTCATGCAAGAGTTTTTCAGCCCATTTCAAACCCACAGCATGCATTGTCATTAACAACTGAAGGTGTTCTTGATGCACATCTGCAAGACCATCAAGACCTTTATGTCTTGCCAAAACTAGGAGATGCTTGCATGCCTGTGAAAAGTAAAGGCAATTCTACTAAATAACCATTCATCTTAAAAGCATAGAAAAAGGAGAGAACATTAAAAGGCTTACCTTTGGATAAAGGTCATTTAGTACTAAAACATCATCTAAAACCTCCAGTAACTCATCCTTGTGCTTCTCAGGATGCATGGCAATGTGGTAAAGAGCTTGTGCCCATGAGCCCCAACTCTTTGATGCTGGTCCTTCTAACTTACTTTTGTCTCCAGTTACCTTCCCATATGTGGAACTGGGAGCAGAAATATCAGCTACGGTTTCATCGTGAGCCCCCTTGCATTTTTTGCTTCTCTCATATACACAGCCATCATCTCTCTTGATCTTGTGATCACTTTTTATTAAATGATTCCTGGGACCAAGAGAAGGATCTTTCAAATCTAAAGGTGTCAATGCAAGTTTTTCACTGATTCTCCTTGATAATTTTGATCGGGATCTCAGAATAGACAGAAATCCAGTAAAAAGTGATGTGTAAGCTTCACGCAGAATGCTGCAACCTTTATTGTAGTCATTATTCAAAGAATTAGGTCTTTGTGGGTTCATATTTGGCCCAAGAACATGGATGACATGGGATACCCCTTCCCTAGTATACAATGGAGAATCTGAAGGGAGAGGAACAACCACAGCATGTCCAGGGAGAAGAGAATTTGCCCGTTCCTTAGTTGCAGTTTCTAGGGCAGGACCTGCAGCAGTGAAAATTGCAGCATTCACACCTCCACCTCCAGGTTTCAATCGCCTGCAGGGGATTATCTTGTTGATATTATTCATGTGCAAATAAATAATATGATCATACTAATAGTTATACAGACATGCACACACATACAAAAGGTCATTAGAGCAAATGAAATCTTGAATCAGAGAAAAACATGTTTCAATGAAAAGTTAATAAATCAGTGGGGTGATTGATTCTTAAGCATCACATACATGCACCTCAGAAGCTGAACAACTTTGAACCAAAACTTTAAAAGTTATATTGCATTATACCCATGGATGGAGGAAAAATAAGATGACATGTTTGGAGATAGGAATGTCTATTAAAGCCAGGTTCCACATATGCATAATTGTGTAGTCCAAAGATATAACACATGGCTCACAGCAATTCCCAGCTTTAACATTTCAAGCCAATATTCAACCTCATTTGAATCTCTATTTCCACCTTATATTTTAGCTTTTGAAGCCTCTACAATCTTAAACATTCAACATCCAAGAACCAAATAAACAGCGCAGCATAACTAGATGACAAAGCTTACCAGTTGGCAGCATTAGCTATCACATTGCAGCGTAAACCTCCTTGCGAATAAAGTTGAGTTATATCTCCCACAAACGTGAAGAACTTTTTTGAGTCAATGTTCCTTTTCGCAGCTTTAGCCCTGACCAAAGACAGAATCTTTGATCCATGACTCAGGTCCACAAGAACAAGCCTGGCATTTTCAAGCATATTCACAAATTCTTCAACTTTCTCAACAATGATATCTGATGCTTTCTCATTGTTGAACTGGAAATCAGCTGTCGAAATAGATGGAAATGCTAGAGTGGTAATCTCGTCCACAGATACATCAGCGTCAACAGAGCCTTTGGCCAAGTTTTCACTCTCTTTTACCTCCTTACTAGCAGCACCTAATAATAAAGACTCCTTAGTTGTTCCTTTGCAGCAGATATTGTTTGCGTCACTAGCCTGAGGATAGGCAGAATCCTGCACACTATCTGAACTTGATCCTACACTGGAAGGGGCCTCGACTTTCTTCAAGAACTTCATTATACCAAGTTGAATTTTTGCATCTGGATTCTTCTGTCCAAAACAACCATTTGAAAGGGTATCCAATGGACCAAGTGCAGTATATGCCTTAATTGTAGCCTCAACATCATTCTCATTATGACAAAACACAATTCGAGCAAACCCTTCATTAAGCTTAGGCAACTCTTTCTTTTGCAGCATTCTATTCACAACCGCTGCAGCTTTCCCACCTTGCAAATTTCCCTCATGTCCAGTCCTTTTTATAGATCGCGAAATACAAAGCTTAGCAGGAAGATCAAGCACAACGGCATGAGCATCTACTTGTGCGCCACAATCTAACTTGACAAAATCCGAGCGTTGTTCTTTATCCAAATTGCATCTGTCAATAAACACACTTTTGCCTTCTTTCAACGCAGCCGCTGCTCTCTTTAGACACTGTGGTTTAGTTCCAGCTTTACCATTATTAATAGTGTCCTACAACAAAAAACCAAAAACCCAAAATTGCCTAATTATCAATTTAACATCCAAAATTAACGAACTTGAAACCAAACCAATTTAGGCGTTTTAACAAACCAGTGTGTGATCCTGAAAAAGAAACCTGGCAAATGCGAGTCCAAGGTCTTAAGGAGGAACCCATTACACGTTCACAGAAAGTTGACTTGCCACTGCCTGGTGCACCCACCAAAATCACCATCACTGGTATACCTTTCTGCTCTTCTTCACCTTTTTAAGCCAAGAAAACAACAAAAATGTTTGAATTGGGGAACATAAATCAAAGCCCTTGTGAAGAAAGTGAGCATATCTTTGAACAAACGCTACACTACCTTTGTTGTCGATTTCCATGTCCTTTTTATTATGATCAACCGCCATTAGGATGATTTTACCTGCTCTTGGGTTACAGCACCATAATCAGAGTAGTATTCTTCTTGTCTAGGAAGCGAAAAAAGTGAGCTTTAACGTTTATGTATGAGATACAGTCTTTTGAACATTGGATTTGGTTCTAGGTGTTTTAATACGTTTTTTTTTTCTTTACTTTTGATTTTTTTTATGTATTAATATCATAAATATTTTTTAGAAAATATTATTTTAATATTTTTAAATAAAAATATATTTAAAAAAAAAACCGCTACCAAATTCATAGACATTTTCAACAATTATTTGAGATTATTTGTGATGGTGGTGGAAGGATGTTTTTTATTTTTTATTTTTTTATATTATGTTTTTCAACCTTTTGAATTAATTTGATATATTAATGTCAAAATAAATCTTAAAATTTAAAAAAAAAATATTTTGATATATTTTCAAGTAAATTAAATATTTTGAAAAACAATCTCCACTGCACTTTCAAATAGACTCTTAGATATTTTGGCATTGCGTGTTTCATAATTTTTTGAAAAACAATCTTTTAAATTAATTTTTTTAGTGTTTTTAAATTATTTTAATATGCTATATAAATTTTTTTTAAAAAAATATTATTTTGAAGTAAGCAAATATTTTGAAATTGTTATAAATCCATAATTATGTGTATTGAATATCAACGACTCTTAAGTTTAGCCTTTTGGATTTTTATGACCATTGAGTTTTTTTCTTCTTATAAATAGATTCATTTGTCTTGTATTCTAAGAACTTGAAAATATAGAAGAATTCATAATAATAAAAAAAATATTTCTCTCTTTTCTCTTTTAATTATACTTTAAATATTTATACTCTTATATGCTATCAGTGCAATTTTTATTTGTCTTATATCAATTTTAATATTTTTTTTCTTTTCATTATTTTAATTTATTTTTGGCAAATTTGCTTTCACTTTTATTTATAAAAAAAGGTTTATAGTTCCTGAAGAACGAGTATTACAAGTTCTGAAGAATTAAATACAGTTACGAAAAAACTAGTATTTTTAAAGCTAAATAAATAACAGTCTTAAAGAATTGATGTTCCTAAGGAATTAAATAAATAAAAAATAGTTCTTAAAAAACCATTATTGCAAGTTCCTGAAGAATTAAATAAATTAAATACAGTTCTTGAAGAATTAATATTTCTAAAGCCAAATAAATAACAATCTTAGATGATTGATTTTTCTTTTCTTTTCTTTTCTTTTATATTAGTGATTTTATTTAATAAATTATTTTTTATTTTTAAAGATAATACTAATGTCAAATATGACGAAACTTGAATTTACTACTCTTGATATCTCTGGAAATAATTATTTGTTATGGATCCTTGGCGTCGAGATTCATCTGAAAGCTATGAACCATCAAAGAATAAAATAACACAACCTTATAGGATCGTGCAAAAACAATGATTTTTTATTGTCACCATCTCCATGAAGGATTGAAAAATGAATATCTTACAATAAAGTATCATCTTCTTATGTCTAAAAAAAAGATATGACTATTAAAAGTTTATCATACTTCAAGCTCGTTATAATTGGTTGCATCTAAGGTTGCAAGATTTTAAATCGATTTGAGAATATAATTCTGTTCTTTTAGAATTACTTCACAATTAAAATTGTGTAGTGAAGATATCACAGAAGATCAAATGTTAAAGAAAATATTCTTTACTTTACATGCCTCAAAAGTTATAATTGGTTGCATCTAAGGTTGCAAGATTTAAATCGATTTGAGAATATAATTATGTTCTTTTAGAATTACTTCACAGTTGAAATTGTGTAGTGAAGATATTACAGAAGATCAAATGTTAAAGAAAATATTCTTTACTTTTCATGCCTCACAAGTTATCCTGCAATAACAATATAGAGAGTGTAATTTCAAAAGGTACTCGTAACTAGTTTCATGTTTTCTTATGGCTAAATGAAATAATAAGCTTTTGATGAAAAATCATCAATCCCATCCCACAGGTTCTAAATCATTCCATGAAGTGAATGAAATCTTTGTCCAAAAGACAAAAAAGAATCAAGAATATAGGTATGGAAAAAAGAAATGGAAAAGAAGAAGAGATAATCTTTATAAAATCAACCCATCATACCACCATAAGTAGAGATATAATGAATATTGATATGACTTTTTATGATGGAGATTTATGTCTGACAGATATTGCAACAACACACATAATTCTTAAAAAAAATAAATACTTCACTACAATATCAGGTCCAACAGACAAGATTAAAGGCTATGTAAAAACTAATATTATGTTACCAAATAACACAAGACTGAGTATCAAAGATGAATTATATTCATTTGAGTTTAGAAGTAATTTACTAAATTTTAATAATATACATGCTAATGATTATCATATTGAAACAACAAATGAAGATAGAAAAAAATATCTTTATATTACTACATATATTTCAGGGTAGAAGCTTGTACTTGAAAAATTATCTGCTTTCTTTTCTGGAATTTATTATATGATCATGAAATCTATTGAATCAAATATTGTGATACACCAAAAGTGTTCCGACCAAAATAATTTATGCTTTGACATGATCAACTTGGACATCTAGGATCGATAATGATGAGACGAATTATTGAGAATTCATAAGAACATCCCTTAAAGAACCTAAATTTTTTTTACCTAGTGAAAATCCATGTACTGCATGTTCTCAAGGTACATTGATTACCAAACCATTTCCATCAAAGGTTTTTATAGAATTATCATATTTTCTCGAAAGAATTCAAGGAGATATATGTGGACCTATTCATCCACCATGCAAACCTTTTAGATATTTTATGGTATTAATTGATGTATCAAGTAAATGACCACATGTTTGTTTACTTTCTAGTTGAAATATTACATTTGCTAGATTAATAACACATATTATCATATTACGAGTGTAATTTCCTAATTATCTTATCAAAAAAATTTGATTGGACAATGTTAGTAAGTTTATTTCTCAAGAATTTAATAGTTTTTGCACTCTTTTGGAATTCATGTTGAAAATCATGTTGCTCATGTACATAATCAAAATGGTTTAGCAGAATCATTTATAAACCAACTTTAATTAATTGCAAGACCATTACTTATGAAATCAATATTGGCTACTTCTGTCTGGGACATGCCATATTACATGTTGCATCATTAGTTAGAATTAAATTAAGAGCATTTGATAGTTTTTGCACTCTATTGGAATTAATGTTGAACATCCTATTGCTTATGCGCATACTCAAAATGGTTAGCAGAATAATTTATAAAGCGACTTTAATTAATTGTAAGACAATTACTTATGAAATCAACATTGACTACATCTATCTAGGGACATGCTATATTACATGTTACATCATTAGACCAAGTACTTATTATAATTATTCTCCTTTATAACTTATTTATGGTATACCACCAAATATATTTCATCTATGAACTTTTGGTTGTACGGTATATGTGCCCGTATCACCCTTATAAACGACTCAAATGGTCCACAATGAAGAATATAAATTTATGATGATATTGATTTTGATTCTCCATCTATTATTAGATTCCTTGAGACCGATGATGTTTTTAAGGCACGTTTTGAAGGCTACCATTTTGATGAGAATATTTTCCCATCATAAGGGAAAGAAAAATCACTGCCTGAAGCATAATAAAAAAAATACTTGGAATAATCTAAAGTTATCTCATTCTGATCTAAAGACAAATCAATGTGAACTTAGAGTTCAAAAGATTATTTATTTACAAAATATTAAAATCAATTACCAGATGTTTTCATTAGAGTGAAAAGATAGTTAAATTCCATATTCCTGTTGTAAATGCTCCATTTAGAATTGAAATCCATGAAGGAAAAAAAGTCAATATAGAAGTAAATAAATCTATACCATGCTAGAAGTGCCGAAGATCTATTGGCGCTAAAGACAAAAATCCTAGAGAACGAAAACTCAAACGAATAGATGATGATATTCTTGGAGAGTCATCACCCACAAAACAAACATAAAATTTTATGTCCAATTCATCTTCTAATACCGATCTCTCTCAAGAAGGATCTCTTAAAGAGAACCAAGTACCTAGAAATAATGAAGTCTCCATAAACTATGTTCATACATGAGAGATTTTGGAACGAGATAAATTATCATAAATAATATGTTTGCATTTAAGGTTGCTTTTGGGATCACTAAAAGTGAATATGAATTTGAACGACAAACTATTGAAGAATATTAATATAGAAATGATTGACCAATGTGGAAAGAAACAATTTAAACAAAGTTAAACTTACTCGCAAAATGTGAAGTATTTGGACCTGTTGTCCATACACCTAAAGATGCTATACCTGTTGGATATAAGTGGGTTTTTGTTAGAAAAATAAAACGAGAACAATGAAATTATGCAATATAAGGCATGACTTGTTCCACAAGGTTACTCATAGAGACCCGACATTGATTATGAAAAAACTTATTCTTCAGTTATGAATACAATCACTTTTAGATTTTATTGGTTTAACAATATCAAAAATGTTATATATGCGTTTAATTGATGTAGTTGCAACATATCTATATGAATAATTAGATAAAGATATCCATATGAAAATCCCTGAAAGACTTGCAATGCTTGAAGCCTTTTGTAATGAGCCCAGAAGTGTTTATTCCATTAAACTACAAAAATATTTATATGGATTAAAGCAATCTGGTTAAGAAAGCAATATATAGATTTGTTATTATTACAGTATATGTTGATGATTTAAATATTATTAGTACTCCTGAAGAGCTCACAAAAACTGTAACCTATTTGAAAAATAAATTTGAGATGAAAGATCTCGGAAACACAAAATTTTATCTTGATTTATATATTGAATATTTTTTAAATGAAATATTTATATATCAATCAATGTATACAAAAAATAGTCTTAAAAAACATTTTTATATGGACAATACTCATCCTTTTAGTACACCTATAGTTATTCGATTACTTGATGCGAAAAAGACCCTTTTCGACCTCTAGAAGCGGTTGAAAAAATTCTTGGTTCTAAAGTACCATATCTTAGTGCTATTGGAGCACTTATATATATTGCAAACTGTATAAGACAAAATATAGGTTTTGCAGTAAATTTATTCGCAAGGTATAGTTCCACTCTTAAAAAAAGATATTGGAATGGAGTCAAACATATATATATCGCTATCTATGCGGAACAACCAAAATAAGATTATTTTATTATGGATCAAATTCACAATTAATTGGATATGTAGATGAAGATTATCTCTCTGGTCCCTACAAAGAGAGATCACAAATAGGTTATCTATTTACATATGGCGGTATTGTAATTTCTTAGAGATCTATCAAACAAACATTAATGGCTACTTCATCAAATCATTCAGAAATTATCACGATACATGAAGCGCGTTGAGAATGTATATGGTTAAGGTCAATTATTCAGCACATAAAGAAAAAATATGAATTGTCAACCATTGAAAATAGTCTCATAATATTGTTTAAAGATAATATTACCTGCATCACTCAACTCAAAAGAGGCTTTATTAAAGGAGACAAAACAAAGCATATCTCACTAAAGTTGTTTTATACTCACGAGCTCCAACAAAAATAAAAAATTAATATCAAACAATTAGGTCAAGTAATAATTTAACAAACTTATTTACAAAGTCTTTACCACCCTTAATTTTCAAGAAATTTGTCCATAATATTGGAATGCATCATCTTAAAGATTTATAATAAGGAATGTATATTTGAGAGGAATTCAATGCAAATTGTATTCTTTTTCCTTCACTTAGTTTTTTTCCGATTAGGTTTTCCTTTGCAGGGTTTTAATGTGGTAATTTGACATTGTTTTAATGAATCCTGAAGTATTCAACTATATATCTTAAAGTATCTATATAAAGCCCTTTATTGAATTCTAAAGTATTCATAATACCTCTTAAAAATGAGGTATGAGAATGATGAGATTTGTCTATGTATTTTTATTAAGAAAACAATATTAATGTCCTTTATTGAATTCTAAAGTATTCAGAAATCATACAAGAATGTTGTATTCTTTTTTCCAGTTGGTTTTCCTTTGCAAGGTTTTAAATGAGGCATAGTTTTAAATACATTATCATGCAAGGGAAAGTGTTATAAATATATAGTTATATGTATTGAATGTCCATGACTCTTGAGTTTACTCTCATGGATTTCTATGAGCAATGAGTTCATTTCCTTCTCTTATAAATAGATCCATTGCAAATATAGAAGAATTCTTAATAATAATAAAAATTTCTCTCTAGTATTCTTCTCACTAGCCTAGTGAACTTGGAAATATAGAAGAATTTTATAATAAAAAAGGTATTTCTCTCTTGTATTCTTCTCATTGTCCGAGTGCTATATCTTTTAATTATACTTTGAATATTTATGCTCTTACATGTTAATTATTTCTTGTTTTTATAACAAAAACACAATTTATATCATATTTTTAAACAATCAATTAGTTCTAAACAAGGTTAGTAATATGCTTACATTTGATTTTTAGAAAGAGGTTTTACGCTGCCCTACCCGTGATACAAGCTAGGTCATGTGTTGAGCACGCCAACCTTTAAGTTGAAGGTCAATCTCATTTTTTCTATCCAAAATAATATCATTTTAAAAAACTTTTTAAAATCATTAGTAAAGTCATATCACTAGTGGTTGACCCATTAATCAACTTCTCAGTGATTCATAAATAAATTTAGGTCAATTTCTAGATAAACTTATTAAGTTGAATTTCGATAAATGTTTTTAATTTAGTTCTTAAATGTTTTTTTAGATCTTGAAGTATTTTCATTTTATATTAAAAAGTAATATAAATAACTGAGTGAATGAAAATTAGTTAATATGTATAAAAGTTTAGTAGCACATTGCCTTGGAAAGGTTCTCTTGATGATAACATGATAAAAAATATTTAACAATCCACGAATCATTGGTTAAAATATACATAATTGATGGTTATATTATATAATGTAAATTAGTCATTAAAAAAATTGAAAATTTAAACAAGCCTTTTACTAATTAAAATTAAGGTTTTTATTCAATTGTTAAGAGGTTAAAAACACAAGAGAAACATGTTTAAGAAGAGAAATAAAGGATTAAAATTAATTTGTTTAAGAACTAATTGCATTTAATAATTTATTCTAGGATTAATTACATTCCAATCAATAGTTTAAGGACCATGTGTATAAACATATGAATAACACATGTGTTTGTGTTGTCTCATATGAAAAAAAAATTATAATTTTTATATTGAAAGAGAATGGCTAAATCATCAATTTATTTTAAGAACTAATCACACAATTTTGTTTTAGATTAATTATGCTTTGATGAATAGTTCATGGGCAAACACCATTTTGACAATTCTATGATAAGCTAAGACTTATGTCAAACTAAATAATATATATATATATATATATATATATATATATATATATATATATATATATTTAATTTTATGTGAAAATTATTAGGCATTCATCATGTATTGCTACAAATAGTATTTGCTTTATCACTTTATCACTTTACTAGAGTAGTAATTCATCATGATATTTAATTATGAATCTTATATAAAAACATACTTATAAAGAATTGGTTTGGTGATTTGGAAGCCTTTTTTATTTTATTTTTTATTATTGATTTCTCGAGTTCTAACTTTGAAATCAATATTCAAAAAAATTAATTTGTTTAAATGTATAAGAATTATATGAGAAGAAGTGTGCTTTTAAGACTATTTTTATTAAGACCTCTTAGAAAATCGACTTGTTAGATTTCCTTTATTAAAATTTGATGGACTTTATCAAAATATAATTAACTCAATCAATCACGGAAGTTGATTACTATATAATCATTAACACTTTTAAATAAGAAAGGGGTCAATAATGATAAAAAATTAATTCCAAAATAAATGAGATAAACTTATTTTTACTAAATGCATATACATTATCCACATAAAATGCTTAAAAATAAACAAGCAAATAAAATATTAAATAATAAATAAATAAAATTATTTTAATGTTCATGCTTGAATCTTTGTTCTTTGTCGTAGTATATCCTCTTGATTATAATATTAGATAGCATTTTTACATAACTTCTCTAAATGATACCAATACACTATCATTATTAAAACTAAAAAAATATTCTATAACCAAAAGAATTACTATTTTTTTTATTAAATGCCTATGACATCAATATCTTGTTTGTAGATGAAAAATGGCTTGTGTTCGGCTATACTATGAAAAAAATAAGCTAAAAAATATATTTTTTTAAAGTTTATTAAAAAAATATAAATCAAATTTGATAAATAAAATAAAAATTAAGATGATAAGATTAAAAAAATAAGTTTATAAATTATTTCAAATAAAATAAATAATAAAAAAAATTAAAAAACACTCTTGAAACGCAAAAAAAACAATATTTTTAACATCAATATAAAAACAATATAAAAACATTAAATAAATTAATTTAAAAACTTTTAAATTTTATTAAAAAATATTTTTAAAATGCAATATAAAACATAAGAAATTACAAGTTACGAAATAAGGGTATTTTTTTTCTTCCATGTGCATGATATTTATTAATGTTATAAATATATTTTTATTTGAATAAAGAATCTTTTATATAAAAAAATTAAATTTTAATTATATATATGATGCGAGTCTGTGATTACTTTCACTAACAGCATTACTTTTTACTTTTTATTTCTATAATTTTAGAAGCAGCGTATGCATCACACATCAAATCATTGATGTCGTACAACTTTTTTTTTTCTTACTGCATAGATCACTGTTGAGAGATTTTGCCCTAAATTGGTTCTTGACGGTGGCTTCATTGTAGAGCTGTTTAGAAATTGCCATTACAATATTCTCATAGAAGACGATGATCCTATCTTCAAAATCTCTATAAATTGTCAGTATACGACTTGGTATTGATAGAAATCCAAATACCTGGAGGCAAACCTGTGCTTATCTTGCCGTCTGTACCCTTCATCTCTTAACCCATATATCTTCATACTTCCAGAAGATCTACATAGCCGAGAAATTTAGCACTTGCTAGACCTCACCTGGTTAATTGACTGAGCAGAAGAAATGGAAGAAGGTGTTTTTACGAGGGGCACACATCTTGAAGATGCCAGCATCAAATTCAGGAAGATGTTTTTACTTTTTACTTTTGGTGAATAACATTTGCTCACTTTCACACCTTAGAAAACCTTCATTGACAAAGTGGGTCTCCATTCGGCTAAACCAATCTCTTGGAGCTTGTTTTAATCCGTATAAAACTTTATGCAGCTTCTAAAGAGATGTTCACTACTCCTTTTCTCTTACCTTTTTAGTTGGTCAATATAAACATCTTCATGCAACTCACCATGAAGGAAAACCGATTTGACATCCAACTGAAAAATATTCCATTCGTTTGAGCTGCTAAAGCAATAATCATCCTTACTGTATCCATCCTCACCACTGGTGCTAAAACTTCTGTATAGTCTATCCCGTGTTGTTATGAGTACCTTTTTGCAACTAGTCTTGCCTTGTGCTTGTCAATGTCCCCATGCTTGTTGTATTTTGTTTTATAGACCTATTTTTCTCTAATTTTTTTCTCCTATCGGCAACTCGTTGAGCGTTCAAGTCTTGTTCTTCTCGATGACATTAATTTCACTGTTTATAGTAAGTCTCTAGTGGTTAATTTTTACAGCGTATTCAAAATGAATGAGATCAAAGGACATAATTAACGCCATATTTGACTCATCTTTGGATAAGTCTTCCCCAGTAACATAATCTTGCATCCATACTAGAGGACCCCCTTCTCTTCTTCCACCTATTAGCAAACCCCTCTCCCTTACTCCATCTGGCAGAATCCTCACCCATGGATCGATAGTTATTGGATTGCCATCCATATCAACACTTGGTTGTGTCCTTGCAGTAGGATCGGCGTCCCTTGCAACTCCATTTACACTGCCACCTAGCTATCTTCTTGTCGACAGATCTTCATTTTCACCTATTCTTCCAGCTGGCATCACACACACACCGTAGGATGATTTGCATTTCTACCCACCTCATCTGCAGCTCCATCTCTCTTGTTATTTTAATTTTCAACATCTCCCTCACCTTCATCTACCCACCTCATATGCAGCTCCATCTCTCTTGTTATTTTAATTTTCAACATCTCCCTCACCTTCATCCCTACAAATCCTCTCTTCTTCCTCACAGGCATCATCTCCCTCAACTTCTTCCACACAGGTTTCAACACCACTCTCACCAGTCTTTCCCCCATGTTCATTTTCACCCTCACCTTCACCCTTACCAGTCTCTCCTCTATTATTCATACCCCAGACTAAATCTAACACAATTTGATCTTTATACAAAACAACCTATACCCTTTTGATTCCTCTTTCATGCCCAACACACACAAGGAAAACTTTTGTTATCAAGCTTGCTTTGTTTCACATCGGGAATGTGAACATGAGCTAAACACCTGAAGACCCTGAAATGGTCTACTGATGGTTTGAATCCACTCTATGCCTTATGAGGGGTCAGGTCTGTCAAGGCGAATGTTGGGCACCGGTTGAGAACATAGAAAGCCCAATTCACTGCCTTTGGCTAGAAAGTCTTCGGAATCACTTTGCTAAAGAGGATCGATCGTACCATATTCATCACGGTTCAATTTTTCCTCTTTGCTGTCCCATTTTGTTGTGGGGTGTAGGTTGTGGTAAGCTATTGTTTGATCCCTTGGTGGCTACAGAATTCATTGAAATCATGAGAGGTAAATTCTCCTCCCCTATCAGTCCTTAGACATTTTACATGGATTGACGTTTCTTTTTCTACCATAATCTTGAATTTTTTTAAAGCAAGTGAATGCCTTTGACTTTGTAGCTAAAAGAAATACCCATGATTTACAACTGAAATCATCAATGAAACATAATATGTAACTTTTACCAATGTTGGACTTAGGGAAAATAGGACCCCAGATATCAGCATGAATTAGTTCCAATTTTTTATTTGCTCTCTATGTGCTTTTCTTAGGCATGACCTCTCTGTGTTGCTTGCCATTGAGACAATCTGTGTAGGTCACGGTGGCGGTAGAGAATTTAGGAAGTCCATGGACCATTTGCTTTCATTGCAATGTTCTTAAGCCTTTGTAACTTAAGTGACCGAAACATCTGTGCCAAAGATAGGAGGGATTCTGAGAAGTAGTATGGAGACAACGTTCATGATTATGAGTTTGTGCATGTGTTGGAGCTTAGGTCTGTGCCAGTAGCATGAACATCCTGTTTGCACTCATCTGGGTTTGAATGATCAAGCCCTTCTCGAGATGGTAAATTTTACAAACTCCTTTCTTAGTTAATATTGCTAAACCCTTCTCTTGAAGTTGGCCTATGCTCAAAAGATTATTTTTAAGTTCTGGAACATAGTATACATCATTGACAACATGCTTAACATCATTTAGCAGTAGTTTCACTCTGCCTTTGCTGACTACAATCATTCTACTATTGTGTTTCAAGCTTAACTAAATGTTGAAAACTACCCTCCAAATAGGAAAACATATATGATTAGAGCATCCTGAGCCCAGGAACCATGCATCATTCCGTGTTGTCTTGTGTAATTCAACATATGACATTAGGAACATCTCATCCTCTTTATCTAGCTCCACATAATGAGCTGCCTTGTTCATGGTTAGACATTCATACTGAAAGTATCCAAGTTTGTGACACCTGAAACATTCCACCATGTCTCTATTGAATACTAGTCCTCTTCCACCACGCCCTATTCCTCTATAATTGCTTCTGCCACGACCTCTGCCACTGAATCTATCATCATAGATTCTCAGTATGTATCATCTGTGTCATTTCTTTTGAATTTTTGTTCATGAATAAGTAATGAACTCTGCATTTCATCAACTGAAGGATGATTCATATCTTTAGACTCCTTAATTTAGCAAACTATGTATTTTTCAGTATATGTGCGTAAAATCTTCTCATCGGGTATATTTTCTCCCAGATTTCTCATGTCATTTGCTACTAGCATCTCTCTTTTTCAAAATATTTTTTGACAAATTCTCCAAGTTTCATCTCCAGCACTTCAAAATTCCTACGAAAGATTTGAAGTTATGCACGTTGAACCCTTGCATTTCCTTGGTACTTTATCTTCATGGAATCCCATAACTGCTTTGTTGTATCCTTTTGATTGGTTGTCTTTAGAATGGATTTGTCGATGGACTGAAAGAAGTAATTTTTAACCTTTAAGTCTTTCAGCTTTGTCTCCTCTAGTGCTTTTCTCTATGCATTACTTAAAATTTCTCCAGATATAAGCTCAATAAACCCCGTCTCAATAACACTCCAATACTCTTTTGAACAAAAGAGATTCTTCATTAGCATGTTCCAATGCTCATAATCTCCATCACATTTTGGGATGTAAGGTGACGCAAAATTACTAGACCCTGTTGCCATTTGTTGATTGTTGACCCTCAAGAACTCAGTTTTCACTCTGTATTTAAAAACACTCAAGAACTCACTCACTCTGTGTTTAAAATCACTCAAGAACAATGTGTTCTCTCTCTTCTTTTATTCACAAGCTAGTGCAAACTCTGATACCAATTGTTGAAAATAAGAACAAGGAGTGCACAATACTGAATTAAATGTATTACTTTTATCAAATGAAAGTGGCTAATAAATAGCCTTACTGTCATGACCCGATTCCTGGATCCGTGACCGGCACATAGGCATGGTCCCCCTCCAAGGTTCCACACCTATGCGAACCCAAACTTACACAAACTTATCATTCATAATCAGAGTCCAACGCAACGGAAATATCAAAGTAAACTTTATAACATAAATCAAATATCTTAATACAAGAGTCGATTACATACTGTTATAATTGTGGAGCACTAACTAGATATATGAACAAAATGTCAATTACAACCAAAATAGCAGGTTCCAAGAGTAGGACAAAAATGACCTGCTAGCAAGCTACAAGCCTGAAAATAATAAATAATAAGGGGGTGAGTTCAACAACTCAGTGAGTAGATAATATCCAATATACACATACGAGATAATATAGCAATGAGAAATATATTATCGAGTTAGTTCGGAGTTCTTACAAGAAGTTGCTCAAATAGGTCATAACAAGAATATATATAAGGTAAAGCTCGTCAGAAAATCAAAATGCAATGAGCATGAGGCTCCGTACTGTGGGATGATCAGTCCACACAGGTTGGTGACTCCCCCTACCAACTAGGGTTTCATATACGATGTGCACAAAGGCTAACACTACCCTGTTAGCATAGGTATTCTGACTGACATACCGTAGGTATACATATATCATAATCAAACAAATATTCATATCTCAAGGCTCAACTCATGGCATCAATCAAATGAGGAGCTATCAATCCACAATCATATATTGGTTCATATCAAGAATGTATATTCAACAATTGATTATGCTTTATCGTATCAAGATCGTAATCAATGTATATATTATCAAGAAGCATAATCCAAATACTAGAAAATCAAATATTTATAAATTTCTCATGCATATTAAATATTATCCACTCACCTGACCCAAAAGAAATCAAGGTTCAAAAGCATAATGTTGACTGAACTTTACTGATGTCCCGCGGGTAGAATATCGGGATTATCTGAACATATAAAAGAAAATATACTCAAAAATGACTCAAAGATGTAAAATACTTTTAATAACATATCTAAGAGTTCATCTCATAATCCTATATGTTTTTGAATCAAACTACCCATTCTTCCGCAAAAACCTAAAAGCAAAGGTTTCTTCCGAAATCTAATTCAAATTACACAATTCATAAAATTGATAATAATTCATCCAATAAGCCTCAATTATCCATCAAACCAATATGAAATACTTATATTCCATCTAAGGACCATTCTGAAATTTTCTTATATTTTTAGGGTCAAATTGCATTTTTTTACCAACTTGAAGGACTAAATTGAACACTTCATAAATTCATAATTATACTAAATTATTGTCCATAATTCAACCTCAATTCTGTCCAGAATCTCCAATTTTACTCTAGGAACCAAACTGGAATTTTTCAAAGTTCAGGGACTAAATTGTAATTTTCACCAAAAAGGACCAAAATGAATTTTCGTCATCTTCAACCTCCAGCCCTTAATTTCCAGCAAGGGATTTTCGAAATTTCTCAATATTATTTCACCATTTATCAACATTTTCTTACACCAAACACATCAATAACTTCAAAATCATCTACAATCAAACTAATTAAACCATTACCCAACACATTCAACCCTTAAAATCTCTCTTAATTCATCAATCAAACCCAAATAAAATCTTCAAACCCTAACAATCAATCCAAGCAAAAATCATAACTAATAACTACATTTATACATATTAAAACATACAAATTACCTTAACAACTATTTCTCCTTCTTCTTTTCTACTCCTCTTCTCTTTCCCCTCTTTTCTCCTCTTCTTCTTCTTTCTTTCTCTCTTCTCGATTCTCTCTCTCAAATTTTCAGATTACTTCCTTTTCTTTTCTTTTCTTTTCTATTTATATTTAATAGCTTGTACAATTAGTACAACACCCTTAACCTAATTCTAAGCCACTAAGGGCATTCATGTATTTTCCTTTTGTTTTAAATTTCAAAACACTACAATCTCCCCACCTTATAAAATTTTCGTCCTCGAAACTAAATAAATGTTTGAATACGTACCGAGATTATAAAAAAGATGAGGGTATTCCTCACGCATCTTATCCTCAAGTTCCCATGTTGCTTCTTTAATTGAATGATCTTTCCACTTCACCTTCACCGAAGCTATATCCTTCGACCTAAGTTTTCTCACTTGTCGATCCACTATAGCTTCTGGTTGCACCACATAAGTCACGTCATCTCTTAATTCAACTGGATGAACCTCTAACACATGAGAAGGATCTGACATATACTTCCGTAGCATAGAAACATGAAATACAGGATGTATAGCCGACAAATTTGGTGGTAAGGCCAACCTATAAGCAACTGCTCCAATTCTCTCCAAAATCTCATACGGCCCAATAAATCGAGGACTTAGCTTGCCTTTCCTTCCAAACCTGAATACTCCTTTGGTCGGTGAGACCTTTAAGAACACACAATCACCCACTGAAAACTCTAAGTCACGCCTCCTTTTATCCGCGTAACTTTTCTGTCCACTTTGAGCTGTCTGAAGCTTCCTTCTGATCACCTCTATATTCTCTGAGGTAATTTGAATCAACTCTGGTCCCATTAGCCTTTTCTCACCAACCTCAAACCAACAAACCGGTGATCTATATTTTCGTCCGTACAAAGCCTCATAAGGTGCCATCTCTATACTAGCTTGATAACTGTTGTTGTAAGCAAATTCCACTAATGATAGGAACTTACTCCAACCAACCCCAAAATCCATAACACAAGCTCTCAACATATCCTCCAAAATCTGAATAGTCCTTTCAGACTGACCATCAGTCTGAGGGTGAAAAGCTGTGCTCAACTGCACTTTAGTACCCATCACTTCTTGGAACTTCACCCAAAATCGTGATGTGAATTGTGGACCTCTATCCGAAATTATCGAGATTGACACTCCATGCAATCGTACAATCTCGTTAATAAATAATTCCGTAAACTTCGCATAACCATAAGTAATCTTAACTGGTAGGAAATGGGCTGGTTTTGTCAATCTATCAACAATCACCCATATTGAATCATAACCCTCCTGACTCTTGGGCAATCCTGTCACAAAGTCCATCGTGATCCTTTCCCACTTCCATTCTGGTATCAATAATGGTTGCAGCAATCCGGGAGGTTTCTGATGTTCACCTTTTACCCTTTGACAAGTCAAACATCTAGAAACAAAGTCTGCTACATCAACCTTCATCCTATTCCACCAATAGCACACTTTAAGATCTTTATACATCTTGGTGGAACCCGGATGCATTGTATAGACTGTCTGATGTGCCTCTGTCATCAGTTCTCTCTTCAGATCATCAATATCAGGTACACAAAGTCTATTCCCAAATCTCAACACATCATCATCACCAATAATAAAACCTGCAGTTTTACCCTGCTCAACCCCACTTCTAATCCTGAGTAGTGAATCGTCTTTCTTCTGAGCTGCCTTTATCCTCTCAAACAAGTCTGATTTAACTTGAAAGTGAGCAATCATTGCTCTATCTTTGCTAAGGTTAAATTTAACTCCTTCATCCACTAACCCATGCAACTCTCTAATCAAAGGCCTCCGTACCTCTTGAATATGAGCTAGGCTCCCTGATGATTTCCTACTCAAAGCATCGACAACTACATTTGCCTTGCCTGGGTGATACTGTATGGTACAATCATAATCTTTCAACAATTCCATACATCTTCTTTGCCTCATATTCAGATCTCTCTGCTGAAAAATATACTTTAAACTTTTATGGTCTGTGAAGATCTCACAAGTTTCACCATATAGGTAATGCCTCCAAATTTTCAAAGCAAAGACTATAGCTGCCATCTCTAAATCATGTGTAGGGTAGTTCTGTTCATGCTTCTTCAACTGCCGCGAAGCATAAGCAATAACCTTGCCATTTTGCATCAAAACACATCCCAACCCTACCCTTGAGGCATCACAATAAACTGTGTAACCACCAGAACTCGATGGTACTGCTAGAATAGGAGCTGTAGTCAATCTCTGCTTCAATTCCAAGAAGCTTTTCTCACAAGCTTCAGACCACTGAAACTTAACATTTTTCTGTGTTAACTTAGTCAATGGTGCAGAAATCCGAGAAAAGTTCTCCACAAATCTCCTATAGTATCCAGCCAAACCCAAGAAACTCCTAATTTCTGTTGCCGAAGTAGGCCTAAGCCATTGCTTTACTGCTTCAATCTTTTGAGGATCAACCTCAATCCCATTTCTTGACACTACATGTCCAAGAAATGCTACCCTCTCCAACCATAACTCACTTTTTGAGAATTTACCATACAATTGATGATCCCGTAAAGTTTGAAGCACTATCCTCAAGTGTTGCTCATGGTCCTCTCTAGACTTTGAATAAACCAAAATATCATCAATAAAAACTATCACAAATTGATCAATAAATTGTTTAAACACTCTGTTCATCAAGTCCATAAAAGCTGCTGGCGCATTCGTTAATCCAAAAGACATCACCAAGAACTCATAGTGACCATACCGAGTTCTAAAGGCTGTTTTTGGAATGTCTTCCTTCCTTATCCTCAACTGATGATACCCA
This sequence comes from Salix dunnii, assembly GCA_015731905.1. Taxonomy (NCBI): domain Eukaryota; kingdom Viridiplantae; phylum Streptophyta; class Magnoliopsida; order Malpighiales; family Salicaceae; genus Salix; species Salix dunnii. Next base: position 13,138,641 of record CM027674.1, read on the forward strand.
GATCGAAGATCAATCTTAGAAAAGAATTGAGCTCCCTGCAACTGATCAAACAAATCATCTATTTGAGGGAGTGGGTATCTATTTCGAATTGTCACTCGATTTAATTGTCTATAATCTATACATAATCTCAATGACCCATCTTTCTTCTTTACAAACAACACTGGGGCTCCCCAAGGAGACACACTCGGTCGAATGAATTTCTTATCTAATAAATCTTGCAGTTGTTCCTTTAGCTCTCTCAATTCTGCTGGTACCATTCTATATGGTGCCATTGATATTGGTTCAGTACCCGGAACCAAATCAATAGAAAATTCAATCTCTCTATACGGGGGCAATCCAGGTAATTCATCAGGAAATACATCAATGAACTCCTTAGCTATAGGAACCTGGTCTAATTATGGAATTTCCTTATCTACATCCACTATGTGTGCTAGGTAACATTGTACCCCTTTTCGTGCCATTTTCCTCGTGATAGTCGATAACATAATTGATGAAGACACAATCTTATCTCCTCGAAACATTAACCCTGTTTCTCCATCTAAATCAAATACTACCTCCTTACCCTAACAATTTACTGAAGCCCTATGCTTTGACAACCAATCCATGCCTAAAATCACATCAAAATCAATCATATCTAGAACATTCAAGTCTCCCATAAGGATCTTATCTCCAATTTTTATCTCACAATTTTGATACACATACTTCACCAATATTGATTCATCCAAAGGAGTAGAAACTGAAATGGGGGATCCTAATAGAGTTGGTTGTCTATCTAACCTCATGGTAAAATATAGGGACACAAATGAATGGGTGACACCAGTATCAAATAAAACTTTTGCTTCAAAAGAGCAAACAGGAAGAATACCTGAGACAACTGTATTGGATGTCTGAGCATCCTGTTGAGTCAAAGTAAAAATTCTAGCAGGCCTTTGATCTTGTTGCATCTGTCCTCTGTCACCTGCACCTCGGCCTCTCCGGCCACGGCCACCAAAAGCTCTACCACCATGAGCTATAGACTGACCCGTTGATGGTGACTGAACTGGACGTTGAGATGAGCTAGATGCCCCTAAAGCTGACAACTGTCTCCTAGGGCAATCTCTGATCTTATGGCCTAGCTGGCCGCAACTAAAACAAGCTCCAGTCATCCTATAACATTCAGCACTGGTATGACCTCCTCCACAGTGCTGACATAGAGAATTGTCTCCAGATGGAACAAATGAGCTGTGAGGTGCAGTTTGAACTGAACTTTGTCCATAGCTTTGAACACCACCACTATCACTTTGATAGTTTGAGCCACTAGCTGTAGTTCTGGGTCTGAACCTTCTTTGAACCCAAGTGCCCGAACGACCACTTTGTCCCCTAAACAGACCTGCACTCGGTCCTCTAGGCCGTCTAGAAGATTGACCCTCTTCTCTAGACCTTTTTGGATGACTTTCAATTGTGTCCTCTAATTCTCACGCTTCTATCAATCTGGCGCAATCAACAGCTGAAGAGTAAGATGGAAATACCTGGGACACCATCGCTATGAACATAGAGGATTTAAGCCCTCTAATGAATCTTTTCACTCTCCACTCTTCATTGGGTAGAAGATGTTCTGCATATCGAGACAATTGAGTGAATTTCAAATCATACTCATCAATTGTCATGCTTCCTTGAGATAATCTCTCAAACTCGTAAATTCGAGCATCTCTAACACTCTGAGGAAGAAATCTGTCTAAAAACATGGTGCTGAACTCCTTCCATGTCCACTGAGCCTCTGCTGGTCTTGCCCTCTTCTTAGTCTCAAACCAAGAAATTGCCACATCTCCCTCCAACCTAAAGGACGCCAAACTCACAGCTCGATGGTCTGTGCATCCCAAAACTTCACATCGACGCCATATATCATCTAAGAACCTTTGAGGATCCTCTGAACTATCCATCCCAGTGAAGGCAGGAGGTGCCAACTTCATGAAGTCATTCAATGGCACATTTACTCCTTGAACAGTGTGAGATGATGATGGTACATCTCTATCTCTTCTCCTATCTCTCTCCATAGAAAATTCAATCCAAGCTCGCATGGCCCTACTAAGCTGTTGAAGCTCCGTCAAGGGTTCAGCGTCAGCCTCTCTTACACCCGTCTCATCAATCTCATTTCCCTCTTCAATCTCGTAAGACTCCTCCTCCACAGATGGAGGTATCTCCTCAACATTTTACGGCGCTGGTGCACCTCCTCTTCTTTGCCTAGTATTTCTTAACTGCACAATAAGGACGTCATCTTGATCGGCACCTATTCTATTATTATCAACTATACGCCTATTCCTTGACATATCCTATAAGAAATAACGCACTCTTGTCATTCCAAAACAATATCACAGTAGTTATCAAATAATTATCGGAAAGCATATCCATAGAAGACATAAGGAATCACGAAGATATGCTTGATGAGAATACAGAATTACAAGGATAACAGACAAGACAAAATGGATCCTAATGCTCCACAATACGAATCCTAACTTTACTATTATTTCATGAATAACAAGCTTTGATACTAAGTCGTCAATACTACCCTTCTTTTTATCTTTTGTCACATACTCCTTTACTTTTATTCCTTTATATAATTTTAGCTCTGATACCATCTTTGTCACGACCCGATTCCCGGATCCGTGACCGGCACATAGGCATGGTCCCCCTCCAAGGTTCCACACCTATGCGAACCCAAACTTACACAAACTTATCATTCATAATCAGAGTCCAACGCAACGGAAATATCAAAGTAAACTTTATAACATAAATCAAATATCTTAATACAAGAGTCGATTACATACTGTTATAATTGTGGAGCACCAACTAGATATATGAACAAAATGTCAATTACAACCAAAATAGCAGGTTCCAAGAGTAGGACAAAAATGACCTACTAGCAAGCTACAAGCCTGAAAATAATAAATAATAAGGGGGTGAGTTCAACAACTCAGTGAGTAGATAATATCCAATATACACATACGAGATAATATAGCAATGAGAAATATATTATCGAGTTAGTTCGGAGTTCTTACAAGAAGTTGCTCAAATAGGTCATAACAAGAATATATATAAGGTAAAGCTCGTCAGAAAATCAAAATGCAATGAGCATGAGGCTCCATACTGTGGGATTATCAGTCCACACAGGTTGGTGGCTCCCCCTACCAACTAGGGTTTCATATACGATGTGCACAAAGGCTAACACTACCCTGTTAGCATAGGTATTCTGACTGACATACCGTAGGTATACATATATCATAATCAAACAAATATTCATATCTCAAGGCTCAACTCATGGCATCAATCAAATGAGGAGCTATCAATCCACAATCATATATTGGTTCATATCAAGAATGTATATTCAACAATTGATTATGCTTTATCGTATCAAGATCGTAATCAATGTATATATTATCAAGAAACATAATCCAAATACTAGCAAATCAAATATTTATAAATTTCTCATGCATATTAAATATTATCCACTCACCTAACCCAAAAGAAATCAAGGTTCAAAAGCAGAATGTTGACTGAACTTTACTGATGTCCCGCGGGTAGAATATCGGGATTATCTGAACATATAAAAGAAAATATACTCAAAAATAACTCAAAGATGTAAAATACTTTTAATAACATATCTAAGAGTTCATCTCATAATCCTATATGTTTTTGAATCAAACTACCCATTCTTCCGCAAAAACCTAAAAGCAAAGGTTTCTTCCGAAATCTAATTCAAATTACACAATTCATAAAATTGATAATAATTCATCCAATAAGCCTCAATTATCCATCAAACCAATATGAAATACTTATATTCCATCTAAGGACCATTCTGAAATTTTCTTATATTTTTAGGGTCAAATTGCATTTTTTTACCAACTTGAAGGACTAAATTGAACACTTCATAAATTCATAATTATACTAAATTATTGTCCATAATTCAACCTCAATTCTGTCCAGAATCTCCAATTTTACTCCAGGAACCAAACTGGAATTTTTCAAAGTTCAGGGACTAAATTGTAATTTTCACCAAAAAGGACCAAAATGAATTTTCGTCATCTTCAACCTCCAGCCCTTAATTTACAGCAAGGGATTTTCGAAATTTCTCAACATTATTTCACCATTTATCAACATTTTCTTACACCAAACACATCAATAACTTCAAAATCATCTACAATCAAACTAATTAAACCTTTACCCAACACATTCAACCCTTAAAATCTCTCTTAATTCATCAATCAAACCCAAATAAAATCTTCAAACCCTAACAATCAATCCAAGCAAAAATCATAACTAATAACTACATTTATACATATTAAAACATACAAATTACCTTAACAACTATTTCTCCTTCTTCTTTTCTACTCCTCTTCTCTTTCCCCTCTTTTCTCCTCTTCTTCTTCTTTCTTTCTCTCTTCCCGATTCTCTCTCTCAAATTTTCAGATTACTTCCTTTTCTTTTCTATTTATATTTAATAGCTTGTACAATTACTACAACACCCTTAACCTAATTCTAAGCCACTAAGGGCATTCATGTATTTTCCTTTTGTTTTAAATTTCAAAACACTACACTTACAGGAATAATAAAATATCTAGAAAGTAGCTCGCATTCATAGTAACATGGCAAATTATACAATAAACTAAAAGAGGTAAGGAAAACACTATAGATTGTGAGTGTTTTCACTGTGGATTGTATTAATATATTTTTGGACCGGTTTGGTTGGTTTGCTAGTTTTTCTATTTTTTTTATCATTATTTGCACAGTAAATTAATGTTTTTATCCCTTGAAAAAGATAAAAAAAAAAAGGGTTATGGGTAGAGGGGCTCCGCGGTAATTGCACTTTTTTGGACCGGACCGGTCCGGTCCGCCTATCTTTTTATTATTTTATATTTTTTTAAAATAGCTAAATACGGATTTAGCCCATAATAAGACGAAATTGATGATTTGGGCACATGGGTATATCAGTAATTGACCATTATTTTTTTTATTTTTTCTTTATACTGTCAGCGCGTGTGTCACACGCGACCGACAATATTCTACCTCACGCCCTGTTTAGGTGGAGCGTGAGGTGTGGTCTTGTGGCCGGAGATGGGCTACCAGTGTCTCTCTCGATGCGCCGCCACGTGGTCTTCCTCCCAGTGCGGTGTGTTTTGTCCTCCGACGGTCGTGGACGCGGCGATGACCGGTTAAAGCCACTGGAGCCATTTCTCTTTCTCTTGCATATCAAAGTGCAGGCAAGTCCCCCGGGTTTGGTGATTCTTCAATTCGGTCCCTGTATTTTTAATTTTGTTTATGTTTCTGATTTTTGCTATATAAGTTTTGATTTAGTTCGATTTGGTCCTTTGATTAAAATTAATTCAATGTCAATGTTTCACTTTGGTCCTCCTTCTTTTAATTTCCGGATTGAGTTTAAAAAGATTAATTAAATTCGATTGACAATTTCATTTTTTTCAATTTTGTCCTTTGATTGAAATTGATAATATATTTAATTTTCATTTCGGCCCTTATACTTTTAATTTTTGATTTTAATCCCTTTATATTTGATTTTTATTTCAGCCCTTATACTTTTAATTTTTTATTTTAATTCCTTTATTTCTTTATATTTCTAAAATAATCCTTACTTTTGTCCATGTATATATAACTATACTCTTAGTTTTGATTTTTAATTTTTGTTATTTTTTTATTTGTTGAGTTGATATGTTTTTCAAAAAAAATTGATATTTTTTTTTTAAATTAGCTCTTAAATTTTATTTTCTATTTATGATTTGAAAATTGATATTTCTGTTTTTTTTTCTCCATTTGTTCTTTCTTTTAGTTTTTTTTATTTGTTTTTTTATTTTTATTTTCAAGTCAAATGACTTTTTTTTACCAAATAATTTTAATTTATTTTTTTGTTTGATCTTTTGTTAAAGTTTTTAAGATTTTTTTAATCTTTCATTTATTTTATCTTTTTCATTATTAACACAACAACAACAACAACAACAACAACAACAACAACAACATTAATAATAATTTAATTATTTTTCTTACTTACTCTTTTGTTCATATTTTTTAGGTTTTTTTCTGAAGATAATTTGATAATTTTTATTGTTTTCACAGTAATAACAATGATAATTTTTATTTTTATTTTATTTTTTGTTTCATCTTTTATTAATTTTTTTAGGATTTTTTTAGTCTTTTATTTATTTATTTTTCTTTGATAATAATAATATTTTAATTGTTTTTCTTGCTTAGTATTTTGTTAATGTTTTTTTTCTCAGAATAATTTGATAATTTTTATTGTTTTGATAGTAATAAGCAATGATAATTTAGATGTTACGACTTCTAAGTTGCTATTGTTATAATAGGGTGTGTTGATCTATTTCATTATATTAAAGTTTGCATATATAAATATTATATTTTAATTTTAATCCAGCAAATCTTATAAAAATTGTTTGCTCAACCCGTAATGTAGAGCAGATATTTTTTAAAATTTTCAAGTTATATAATTTTTTTCAGCTAATAATTTTTATTTTTATTTTATCATCTATTATATTTTTTTATTTGCTCTTTTATTAAAGTTTTTATGCTTTTTTAAGTCTTTGATTTAATTTTTCTTTTTTCATTATTAGCACAATAATAATAATAATAATAATAATAATAATAATAATTTTTGTTCTTATTTGTTTTTCTATTATTTTTTTTTTGTATTTTTTTCTCGGGATAATTTATTAATTTTATTATTTTGACAGTGATAGTTATGATAATTTTAGATGTTAAAACTTCAATGTTATTGTTGTTATAATAAAATATATTCATTTGTTTCATTATATCAAACTTTACATGTGTAAATATTTTATTTTAATCTCAACAGTTATAAAAATTATTTACTCGACCTACGACGTAGTGCAAACTGATATATCACAAAGGTTGATGTAAATGTTGGAAAAAAACTATGTTTTCCCTTATTTTTTTTGAAAAACTTTCGAGACAATTACCTATTTCTGTCTCTTTGATGTTAAAGCTTCAATATTATTATTACGGTAGGGTATATTGATTTGTTATATTATATCAAACTTTACATGTGTAGATATTATATTTTATTTTTAAATTAGTAAAATCTATAAATTGCTTCAAATCTAACCATTATAAAAATTATATATTGTCCACATCGTAACACGGATAATCTAACTAGTGCAATAATGAAAAATAAGCAACATAAATCTTTAAACCATGCTTAACCGTAAATACTTTCCTAAAGACCCGAGACTCGTGGACTTTGTCAAAAACTCCTTCGGGAGTCGGGGTAGATTCTTGAATATAAAATGGGGTCCTAGAAATCCCTAGGTTGTCAATTGAGGAAACATCCGAGGCTGCAATTCGAAACCTCATTGGCTATGGGCAATGTAGCACTGGTTGCTGTCGTGCAGTCCCTTTATATGCCGTACTTCACACTAACGAGAACTTGGATAATCTGATCTGGAGTGAAATTATAGATGGTTGGTTGAATCCAGGCAATGACATTCGTTTTTTCAATAAGCTTTATGATGTTGCTTGTTCGAACGAGTAACACCACGTGAACTTGTGTGAAGAAGTATTTCCAGCGCAGGTGGCCCAGGGATATTCTTGTTTGTTTCCACCCATTTTTTATAAAAAAAACCTCTGCCCTCAATGATAACAGAGGACCAACTTTGGGAGCTTTGGAACCAGAAATTTGATTATAATGCGAGCATTATTTTTCCAAGGGTCAGAGAGAGACTCAAACTTAAGGAGCTAGAAAAGACTCTAAATTGACTACCATGCAGGTTGGATGAATTATAACACCACAACTTGCAGAGTAATCCGACACATCAACATTGAACATAATGCATGTCAGTTGCTTCTGTTCTACCATCAGTCCTCTTTGGCAGGGAAAACACTGACTCTAAGCATAGCAATACAGTTTTTCAGTTACTCTAGCACTATCAATAAATAAATAAATTAAAACACAGCCTACAGGTCGATGCAACAAATGCTAACTACTTGGTAATCGATGCAACAAATCAAGCAACGCTAGCCACTAACCATTTACAAAGCTGAAGACCAGCTTGCGCCTGACTAAATAATGCAAAACATTCCCTTACTCATCAACTCAATCTCAATAATAACCCAATAATCACACCAAAACTTACATAACCCATCCACATTTGCATCGCAGCAAATCAGATTGCGCACGACAACACCACAAAAATCCCACTACCAAATCATCTCCAAGTCTACAACATCCCATCCCCTAATCGTCCCAAAATCAACAGCATCCCACTAATTACCTCAAAACTTCCATGATTTGCATCACCAAAAATCAACTCGAGCATTACGAGATAACTAAATGAGAGACACGATTACTTATCGACTTGATATCCAAATAATCACCCTAAGACTTCATAATATCTCAGCACAATCAAACCAGGATTGTACTGTCAAATCAAATGATCCAAACCGAGAAGTCATAACCATATCGAAACAATGTGATTTCACTACTATCTAACCCACAAACAAAACACAGAAAAAAAAGAAAATAATAATAATAATCACAAGCAGATTATCTTATCAATATAACTCCTATTCCATTTAAACCAATAAAGTCCCAAAGGAAATTATCAAGGAAAAAAAACCAAACTCATCAAAGAAAACAATAACACAAAATAAACATATCCATAGATAAAACCCATCATCTGATTAATCAAAACACAAGGGAAAACTACATAATCCACCGTTTGATTTAAAACATACTAAATGAAAAGAAGAAAGTAGTCGGGAATGGGAAAATCTACTTAGATCTCTGCCTCATCTTTCGACGCTTCCTCTTCAATCTCCTCATACGCTTCTTCTTCCACTGTAAAACGAAAAACCCAAAATTCAACGAGATCAATCAAAGCAATCGAGTGCACAATATTTCAGATTAGGTTGCAGAGATTTGAGGTTACCTTGGCTCTCATGGTGATGCCTGTGGAGAGTGTTAGCTTTTTGTAGCCCTAAAAGAGAAGGAGAAGGAAAACTGGATGCGGGATTGGGTATGGTTTCCGATGAATTTATAGCCAAGCCCTACTGCGGGCCGAGATGGCACGGCGTGGTTTCATATTTAAGACCCAAAATGGTTTCAAGCTCAAGACCAAAAGGCCCAGCTCTTTTTTTAATTATAAATAAAAGCCCACTTGTTTTTTGCAGATTTTTTTTAAAATAATTGAAATTATTTTATTTTTTATTTAAATTATATTTTTGATATTTTAAAATTATTTTGATGTGCTAATATTAAAAATATATTTTTTAAAAATATTATTTTAACAAATAAAAAATACTATAAAAAATAATCTTTATTATACTCTCAAAAACTCATTAAATAAATATAAAAATAATTTTACCACTAAATTATTTTTTTTTTGTGTCCCTAAATATCAAAATCTATGTGTTATGGGGTGGTTTTTGAGATGAGAATATTATTAGTTGAAATTTGACAAAATGTGTCCCCAATATAAAGTCAAAGTAGATATAGAATTAAAAAGTGTTAAAGCAGGTCCGAGTTTCAATTATTTGAATTTATTTAATTATTATATGACGGAAGAGAATTATATTCCGTCATATGGTTCAAATACTTTTGGATAAAAGAAATGAAATAAAAAAGATTTTGGGAAACACAATAAAACTAATTATTTATTCCTCGTTGTGTAAGGTTTTTACAAAGAAAAGGATGTTATTTATAGAACACTTTAATTAAGTCTTTGGCCATTAAACATATCTTCAGTCATTTCCTTTTGTTTTCATTAGCATCCCTAAATTAAAGTGAATTTTTAATACAAGTATTAATCACGCTTTATTACAAGTGTGGTTAATTTTTTAAATAAAAATTATTAAAATTATGAATTAATTTATAAAATTATATGATTTTATAAGTCAATATATTGACTTATATATTAAAATAATTCTTTTTAATTAACTTTATAAGTCAATATCCACCCATCCTCCAGCGTATAATACACGTCAGAAAAAATAAAAAGGCAAATAATCCCCTCCCGTTGACTCTCAGGTCTCCATCTAATAGTCTAAGTCAATGTAACACGTCAGGTACCCCATCCTATATAGTTGAATGTTAAACTTGCAAGAGACGACTGAAAGAGAGCAACTTCATTCATGCAAACAATCAACTTAACAATGAAAAATCCTCTCTTTACCTTGTTTTTCTTCATGCCCCTTGTAACGATGCTCTTGAGCATGAACATAGGTCTGGTTTCTGGCAGATGTCGTGATCAGCGACCGTTGATGGAATTAAGGAACAGTCTCACGTTTAATCATTCTGCATCTACAAAGCTGGTGAAGTGGAATTCTACCCCAGATTGCTGCGACTGGCCAGGTATAACTTGTGATGAGGTTGGTAGTGGTCGTGTTATCAGCCTGGACTTGAGCCTCGAAGGAATCACTGGCGGACTTGACGATTCAAGCGGGCTTTTCAGTCTTCAATTTCTTCAGAATCTAAACTTGTCTTTCAACAGCTTCAACACAACTCTGTCAGTCAGGTTTGCCAACCTTACAGATTTGATTTCACTGAATTTGTCCAGTGCTGGGTTTATAGGCCAGATCCCAAATGATATCTCAAACCTGACAAAGTTGGTTAGTCTTGATTTGTCTACTTTTTTCTTCTTTGAAGTTCCTGCACTGAAACTCGAGAAGCCTAATTTGGCAACACTTGTTCAGAATCTCACACACCTAGAAGAACTCATTCTTGATGGTGTTAATATATCAGCACAAGGCAGTGACTGGGGAAAGGCCTTATCATCTTCGCTACCTAATCTAAAAGTGCTGAGCATGACCAACTGCTTTCTTACAGGCCCTCTTGATGCTTCCCTTGCAGAGCTTCGGTCTCTTTCAATAATTCGTCTGAGCAGTAATTATTTGTCTGCTCCAGTTCCAGAATTCCTTGCAAATTACCCGAAATTGACTGCCTTGGAGCTTAGCGCTTGCCAATTGAACGGAATATTTCCACAAACTGTGTTCCAGATACCAACACTAGAGATCCTTGACTTGTCAGCCAACGAACTCCTTCAGGGTTCTTTTCCGGAGTTCCATCAGAATCTCTCTCTTCAGACCCTCCTGCTCAGTTACACAAACTTTTCGGGAACATTACCACAGTCCATGGGTACTCTCGAGAAATTATCGAGAATAGAGCTAGTGGGTAACAATTTCACCGGAACAATTCCTAGTTCAATAGCGAATCTCACCCAGCTGTTTTATCTGGACCTGTCATCCAACAAGTTCGAAGGCAGAATCCCATCATTCCGCAAGTCCAAGAATCTCAACTATGTAGATCTCTCTCGCAATAACTTAACAGGTGAGATTCCATCAGGTCACTGGGAAGGCCTTCTGAGTCTCACCTATGTTGGTTTAGGGTACAATGCATTCAACGGGAGCATACCCTCCTCGTTATTTGCAATCCCATCGATGCAGAGGATACAGCTTTCCAACAACCGATTCGGGGGACAGATTCCTGAGTTTCCAAATGTGTCTTCCTCTCTTCTTGCTACCCTGGATTTCAGCAGCAACAAATTAGAAGGTCCTATTCCCAGTTCTATTTTTGATCTTGCAAATCTCAATTTTCTTGAACTCTCATCCAATAAGCTCAATGGCACGGTGGAATTACGTTTGGTTCAGAAACATCCCAATCTCCTTACACTTGGCCTCTCATACAACAACTTGACAGTGATTGTAAGTGGTAGCAATTCCAACGTATCTTCCCTTCCCCAAATCAAGAAACTAAGATTGGCTTCTTGTAACCTGAGAGTGTTTCCAGATCTAAGGAGCCAATCAAAACTCTACCATTTAGATCTTTCAGACAACCAAATTACTGGGCAGGTACCTCGTTGGGTTTCAGAACTTAGTCTTCTTCAATATCTGAATCTTTCACGCAATCTCCTGGTTGATCTAGAAAGACCTTTGTCTCTTCCTGGTCTTACCATCTTAGACCTGCATCGTAACCACCTCCAAGGAAGCATTCCTTTCCCTCCACCATTTATTACCTACGTGGATTACTCAAGCAATAATTTTTCTTCCATCATCCCCCCTAACATTGGTATTTACCTCTCCTTTACCTTTTTCTTCTCCCTTTCAAATAATCACCTTACCGGAGCAATACCGCAATCAATATGCAATACCGATTGGCTACAAGTTCTTGACTTGTCTTATAACAGTTTGAGTGGAACAATACCATCCTGTTTAATTGAGAGGACGAAGACTCTTCGTGTTCTAAATTTAAGGAGAAACAACTACGGTGGCTCTATTCCTGATAAATTTCCAAGAAGCTGTGGATTAAAGACTCTAGATCTGAGTGGAAACAAATTGCAAGGGAAGGTTCCAAAATCTCTGGAAAATTGCACCGCGTTAGAGGTTTTAGACCTTGGGAACAATCAAATCAATGACAGCTTCCCGTGTCTTCTTAAGAGCATATCGAGTTTTCGTGTCCTTGTTCTGCGAAACAACACGTTCTCCGGGTTTATTGGATGTGCAGAAATCAATGGCACTTGGCCAAGGCTTCAGATTGTCGACTTAGCTTTCAACCATTTCAGAGGAAATCTACCTCATATTTTCTTGGAAACGTGGGAAGGAATGATGGAAAGTGAAAACAGAAACCTTGAGCACATAAAATATGATCCCCTGAAGCTGACGAATGGACTGTATTATCAAGATTCAATAACAGTCACATTCAAGGGTTTCGAGCGGGAGCTGGTGAAGATATCAACTGTCTTTACCTATGCTGACTTTTCAAGCAACAACTTTGAAGGGCCAATACCAGATTTTATAGGACAATTCAAAGCACTCTATGTTCTTAACTTGTCACATAATTCACTTACAGACAATATTCCACCATCTTTAGGAAACCTGTCACATCTCGAGTCCTTAGACCTCTCATCTAACCAATTCACTGGACAAATCCCACCACAGCTAGCAAGCCTGTCATTCCTTTCAGTCCTGAAACTCTCATATAACAGGCTAGTGGGACGGATCCCAACAGGTTCTCAAATGCAGACGTTCCCATCCGATTCCTTTGAAGGAAACCCGGGATTATGCGGGCCTCCATTAAATTTGGTATGCTTCAATACCAGCGGGTCAGCTTTTACATGGCGAAGCAACCAAAGAAAAGAATTTGACTGGAACTTCTTGAGTGCTGAATTGGGATATATCTTCGGGTTGGGAATTATTATTCTACCTCTTATGTTTGGCAAGAGATGGAGAACATGGTACTACACACATGTTGATCGAGTAATTTTCAGAATCTTCCCTCAACTAAATAAAAGAAGCAATAATCTTGGAAGAAGAGCTCAAAGAAACAGAGGAAGGCAGTAACATTGGTGAAGAAGATCAATGCGCGCGGTGAGAGCATTTGCAATTAATATTTCCTATGTCTTCTATTTTATATCCTGCTATATGTTTTAGTTTTCAGTCTGTAGACATTTGCAATAAGAAGTTTAGTTTCATCAATTATTCGTCCAATGGAGCTCGCAGTTATTGGATAAAGGACCATCAATGGGAGGCCATCGAGCATCAGCTTCCTATCAGATGTAAAGGATAGAAACCATATCTGAAGAAAACATGGTAAACCAATTACGAGAAGCCTGTTTCAAGTCATAAAATGACTTATGAAGGTGACAAATAAAGTTAGATTCCCCATGTTGGGAATAAACTAGATGAAGTGCCATGCAAACTTCTTCATGCAAGTCACCACGGAGAAAAACATTTTGAATGTTAAATTGATGAAGAGTCTTTCTTCTTTCTTTGTTTTTTTGTACGGCAGCAATAGCTAAGAAAATCTCAAAACAACCGTCTTCACTGCTAGATAAAAGGTTTCATGGTAGTAAAAATCTCTACTTGAGTATAACCTATCGCAACCAAAATGAGTTTTGCATCACTCAATGTGTTATCTTCAGCATGTCATTTGATTTTGAAAACCAATTTGCAGCCAATTTGTTGCTTATTTAAAGGTTAAAGTGTTGGAAGGAAATTAGAGCTGTAGTTTAATATGGATAGCAATGCTAAATTGCAAAGTTATAAGAATTTTAACTTCTTTTTTGAGAGGAAAGGGTATTTTATCAGGTGCTTTTCTCTTCTATATATTTTTTCTCTCTCCCGTACACTTATGTATATGCTTCTTATTACAAACTTATTCATGGTTTTAAAATTCTAAATAAACAAAAAATTAATTAAACAAAGAAAAACCTATTCTAAATAGGAAAAGTAATTATATTGACTTAATCGATTAATCATTCCTCAACTAATATTCATTTAATTCAACCAATTAGCTAGTTCTTAATCGATAAACTGGTTTTTCTATTTTAAAAAAACTAGAAATCTAGTTTATTTTCAACATCCTTGCTTAAGCTTAATTTCTTATAACTTTCATCATATCTCTCGTTATAACAAAAACATCATGTTTGAATGACTTTTTAAAAATATGATTTGATCTTGGGTCATCACATACTTGACTTCAACTTCCTTAATTGTAATGCATTCTACAAGGTAATGAAACTTATGTCATTGTGCTTACTTCTATAATGAAATATTGGATTCTTTGCTAATATAATGGCTAATGAGTTATCCATATAAATTTTTGAGGTTTCTTTTATGGCATTTGTAACTCTTTCAATAATATAATTGGCTATATGGAATGACAAATACATGTTATGACAACTAAATATTTAACTTTACAAGTTGATAATGTGACTATAAATTGCTTCTTTGAACTCCATGTGAGTGTTCTGCCCTAATGTAGAAGATAACTTGTAGTGCTCTTTTTATTGTTTCTATTTCCAGCCTAATCATTATCACTATAAGCCCTAATATCAAAGTCGATAAAGTAACTATATAATAAGCCAAACTCTATGTTACCTTTCATATATCAAAGAACTTGCTTCTAAACTTTAAGATGTGTCATAATTAGTCTCTCTATAAACCTGCTTGCAAGTTATACTCTAAAAACACATATGAACAAATGCATGTAAAATATATCAAATTCCTAATTATTGTTTTGAATGTTGTAGAGCTTATATGCTTTTCTTTATCATTCTTTAATAATTTTACTCCACATTTAATTATAGTATTCACTTTTGCACAATCCTGCATCTTAATTCTTGAGAATCTCCTTTGCAAATTTCTCTTGATTTACAAAGATTCTATCTTTTCCTCATTTGATCTCAATCCCTAGGTAGTATGTCATAGGATTGATATCTATCATCTCAAACTACTTGATCACTGTTTGCTTTAAGTCTCCAAACATCTTTAGGTTATTGCTAGGCGTGAGCAAAAAAATTAGAAAACCTAGAAAACCAAAAAAAAAAAAAACCTAGAAAAACCAAACCATAAAAAAAATGATTAGAATATTTAAATAAACTTTCGGTTCGGCTCGATCTTGGTTTTAGTAGACTAAAATTATAAAACCTTAACCAAACAAAACTTGTTTGAATTAAAAGGCAACCCGACCTGATTCCTGAAGTCATTAATTGTGTATACTTAATATCTCTAATTCCCCAACCATAGCACTAACAAGTAACATTAAATATATCATATAAAAGTTGTTGGCCCCTTTCTTAAACACTAAACACACACACAACAAAACTTCACAAATTAATTGACTCATTTTAATATTTCCATCCAATTTCCTCATCCTTAATTGTTTTTCATTCTAATTTAGTTAATTCTGCTGCACTATTTTTAATACCTATGTGGTTTGGTAATGTAGCTTTGAGCCAAGACTTGCTCCAATCAATCTTATCTTCTTGTGCTAATGTTACTATTGAAACTTATGAATGTGCTATGAGATTCATAATATATAACTTCCATTTGTTTGTCATATACATTTACCCTCAAAATCAACTTTATTAATCTATTTTTGTAATTTATACTGCAAAGCCTTCAATTTCTAGCTAGATTTTAGTTTTTATCTAGATCTCATTTGCATGTGAAAAAAGAGAGAAAAATATTGGAGTTGAGTGATACGTAATTATGTATGGTTGTCTCCTCCTCCTCTTCTTCCTATAAGTGGGGACTGGGACTATCATTGTTTCCTTATTTCCTAACGACAAAAATGATATCAACATGTTTGTGAAGGAGCTCATTGGGAAGTATGGAATGATACCCAATATCAGCAAATGCTTTGGCTGTTAACCCAAACCTCACCTTTTCCCATGGATCGAAGGTTTAATGTCATTGGATCATTTCCTATAGGTGTATCAAAGAGAGTCTGTGAATAATAAATGAGAGAGAAGTCAGTATTATACAATTTCTATATTCCCAAATTTAAAGTCCTGTTATACAATTTAATGTCTGGGTTTTATGTTATCTTCACTTCATTTTAGTTTATTTGATGAATTTCTGGATGCTGCACTTGCACACAATACAACTCAATTCAAAAGTCTTTGTCTTGAGCATATAGGGTTGGCCATTTATTTGTTCCTCAAATATTCTTTTTTTAGACTTAATAAATCAGCACCATGTATTGTCATTTCCATTGTTCATGCTTGTTTCTCTTCCATCTAGAAGAAGTAAAGTAGCACTAACAAATATAATGAGGAGTTCCTGTTAGAATTAGAAAGCATCTTGAGAATATGTTGATCTTACTATGCTGAAACAAAAGAGATTTTTGGCTTGAATGTTATGTTGTATTATCTAATATCAAAACCATTTGCCGATACAGAGTTGAAAAGAATACAACTTGAATGTTGTGTTGTATTATCTTGTGTGAATTTTATTCATGAATCTAAATTTGCTTCATAAATGTTGAATTTGTTTTATCAGGGTCAAGCAAAAGTGTTATGCTTGCTATAATCCAATTATTGCACAAAGGCAACATTATTTGTTCCATTTTTTAGACAAACTGTAGTCTGTAGAATGAAACTTGTATTTTGATGACTTCCATGCCCAAAGTGATATAGAAAAAAGTTTAATTATGTTAATAATTGATAACATTAAATAAGCACCAAACGACAGTAATAGAGGGAATAAAAACCAAACATTGAAAATATGAAATTGTGTGTCCATCATGAAACTCCAAATGCCAAGGTTTATATTGATAATCCTACATTATTAGATATTCTGTATATTTATTTTTCACTTTATACATAGGCAAGCCATTAACTTGTTATTATTATTATTATTATTATTATTATATTTTATTTTGGTAATTACATATGAAAAACCTTGCAAATCAAAATGCTTCATCAACTGTCAATACCTCAACATCAACTAATGTTCCAACTTCAAACACTATCCCAATATCAACTACTATAAGATCCATCATAAATAACAAAGGTAAACAACCTCAAGTCCTTATATTAAGAAAAAAAAAATGTTAATGATATAAAAAGTCACAAATTTGGGATCATTTTATAAAACTTGATGGTGATCTAAATACCCCTAAAGCTAAATGTAATTATTGTAAAAAAGGATTGAACGTGTTATACTGTTATTAATGAAACAAATAAAATATGGAGTCATATAAAAATATGCAAAAAGTTTCCTTTAGTGGTTGATAAAAAGCAAAAAAATTTGGTATTAGAATGTAAGTAAGAGGAAGATGAATTGGAAGACTAGAATATAGGCACTCTTAAGCAATAGTTTATAATTATGATAAATATAGACAAACACTAGCAAAAATGATTATAATTGATGAGTTGTCTTTTAATTTTATGGAAGTAAGGGGTTTAAATTATTTTCTAGGACCTTTCAACCTATATTTTACATTCGTTCTCCTTTAGATTATTTTCTAGGACCTTGCAACCTATATTTTACATTCGTTCTCCTTTCATTGTTGTGAGAGATTTTTGAAATTTTATGTTGAACAAAAGAAAAGATTAAAGACAACTCTTAGAGGTCAATGTTTATGCTTAACAATATATACATGAACATCAATCCTAAATATTAACTACATGTTTTGAATTCCTTATTGGATTGATAGTGAGTGGAATTTGCATAAAAGAATTCTAATTTTTTTTTCAAGTTTTCATTCATAAAGGTGAGATAAATGGTTAAGTTGTTGAGAATTGCTTGGTAGATTAGGGGACTGATAAACTTTTGATTATTACAGTGGATAATACAGGTTTTAATAATATGACTATTTCATATTTGAAGAATATGATGACAAAATGACCAACTAATATATTGTCAAATGAGCATTCACATGTTAGATATTGTGCAGACATCGTAAATCTCATTGTGTGTGATGACTTAAAAGACATTAATGTTTTAGTTGTTAATATTCAAAATGCAATTAGGTTTGTAAGATCTTCACCTTCTAGGCAACTTACATTTAAGAAGTGTGCAAAGGAGTTGCATGAAAAATGTAAGAAATCATTATGTTTGGATATTGCAACTCGATGAAATTTAATTTATCTTATGCTAGAAGCTACTGAAAAATTTGAAAAGGTGTTTGCAAGGTTGGGTAAACGTGAACTTATGTATATAAATTACTTTTTAGAGGCTGGTTTAAAGGGGAAAAAAAATATATAGGGCCACCAAGTTGAAGGATTAGGAAAATGATAGAACTTTGTTAAAGTTCTTAAAGATATTTTATATGGTCACATTGATATTTTCTGGCTCATGTATGTGACATCAAATTCCTCCTCCAATGAATTAATTTACATGCATACAAACTTATTGCAATTGTGTAAATGTAGAGATAATCTTTTAAGTGGAATGACGATGAATATGATATTAAAGTATGAGAAGTATTGGAGTTGTGAAGTAAATCAAAAAATTTTGGTGTATGTGGCTAATGTCTTAGATCCATGTCTCAAGTTAAAATATGTTAATATGTAAAAATTTTGTTTTGGTGAGTTATATAACAATGAAAAAAGCACAATTCCTAACAACTAAGGTGAAAGATAAATTGATAAGTTCATATGAGTTTTATTTGAAAGTTGATAAAATAGTGAATGATAATAGGTATAAATAGGATGTTAATATTATTGATGACATAAGGGTAGATATTAATACTCTAGCTTGACTCAAAAGGCATTTACAAGAGGAAAATAATGTGAAAAATAGAGATGAGGTTGAGAGGTATTTGCTTGATGGTTGTGAGGATCCTAATGATAATAAATTAGATATTTTAGATTGGTAAAAGAGTAGTGCTTCAAAATATAAGATACTTTCAAAGGTTGCACAACATGTTCTAGTTGTTCCTATATCTACAGTGAATTCTGAATTAGCTTTTAGTATAGGTGATGGTATACTCAACCAATTTTAAAGTTCTTTATCTCCAACAACAGTTTAAACACTTATTTGTTATTAAGATTGGTTACATCATAGAGCAATTCCAACTGACATTAGAAACTTGACGAATGATTATGAAACATACGAAAACATTAAATCAAGTAATTTTTCTTATAAACCTATATCTTTTATATAATGATTTATTAAATTAATGTATTTTCAATCTAACAATTCTATTTTTATTTTGTAGAATTTGATGAAAAATTATATCTAGCAACGAATGATAATTAGTTCAAAATTCATGGTTTTATTGAAAACAAATGGTAATACTTTTTTATATTTATATCTTCTAATTTTATTTTTTTTATGTTATAATTCTATATTTTTAATTTTAGGTTTTGGCATCAATACTATTAAGGAATCAAAGTGCAATATGTTATTGATGTGCTTCTTGATTAAGATGATTTGCAAAGTGAAGATTTATTTTTTTTGCCTTGAAGTTTTTTATATGTTGTATTTAAACTCTAATAACTCTTTCTCACTAAAACAAAACAATAATATTAGAAAGGTAAATGAATATTTGTGACAAAAAATTAAAAATATATTGTCATCTTATAACAAAATTAAACTTTAGTAACATCAATTACAAGCCCATTAAATAACCCATTAAAGCCCATAAAAAGCACAAAAAACATAGGTCTAAGTGGTTTTTAACATCTAAAAATAAAACTGAATTTGATTGGTTGAACAAATTAATCTCAGTTTTGGCTTCTTTTTTTGTCATTTGTGATAATTTTGATTTGGTTGTTTTTTGAAGTAAAAATCGATCTGAATAAAAAATGATCACCCCTTAACTATTGCCTATAAAGATTAAGTCATTCACGTACAAGAATACAATAATAATATCACCTCTCTTTTATCTTTATATAGATAACATATTTGCGAGGGCATTTTTCTTCATGAAATAACTATCAATATGACTATACCATGCGTTTTGGGCTTACTTCAATCCATAAATTGGACGATTGTCGAAACCTCCACAAATTAATTCTGCTTTTACTATCACCAAAACGATAATTTTAGTAGTATGGTGTCAGAGACCAGGTCGAACCCAAGGGAAATTGATTTATTTTTCTACAAATTCCAAATTCAAAAGAAGGGGGGTGGTTTGAATCAACAAGAATTAAATAAATAAAAGTGCTAAAATTTTAACAAAGGTTAGTAAAGATGTTGGCAACTTGGTTCAAAGGGGATAACATCCATCTTCATTATTGGTTGTGAGAAGTAGCGTTTCCATTGTAATCCTTACACTTTCAAGTATTTATTTATCTTTATCTAGAATTTAAGCTATTGATTTTGGATTCATGCTTATGGAATTGGTTTGATATGGTTTATGTGTTTTCTATGTTTCTTTCAATCTATAATTATTATGGGGAACAAGAATAAGAAGCAAGTAAATTAATTTAATTGTCTTATCTATCATATTAATTTATTTAGGATGAATAGGACAAGTAGATGTTCAAGCTTTTGAATGTTAGCTAGGAATAAATTGAGTAGATCTTGATCTTAAAGCTATCGTTGAGTGAAGAAAGATTGCTTCTCAATACTTAATTCGCTTGACTATAAGGAACTAATTAGGAGTTTATTCAGATTAGTTCAACATGCCTCTAGATTTCCCTTAGCTATAATGGAAACCTAATTTATTTGCTTGATGTGAAAGGATTTTGTTCAGATTTAATACCTTGTTTTTATGTCCCTTCACTTTATAACCCATAGGTCGCTTAATATAAACATTTTTTTTCTTTAAGAAAGCCATTTTGAAAGAACAACTTGACATCCATTTGGAAAATCTTTCATCAGTGTTGAGTAATTATGGAAATTATCAATAAAATGGTCTCCAATCTAGAAATTAAGGTAAAAACTTCATCATACCTAATCCTTTACTTTTCATTATAACATTTTATTACTAATCTCGTCTTGTATCTCTCTACTTCTTCTTTTCCATTCTTATTTTCTTTGTAGATCCATTTTGAGACCTATCGGCTCTTTTCTTTAAAGTATAGGAACCAATTTTCATGTCATTTTTCTTAACTGATCAATCTTCTTATCCATAGCAATTCTCAATTTTTCATCCGATATTGTTTTTTTCTTCAAAAACTATAGGTTCACATGTGGCAAGATGATAATAAAATTTTAAATCATCATAATTTGAATTAGTTACTTTATATAGGTTATTGAGACTTATTATCTTTTTTTGGTGGGCTAGATTAGTTGTCTTGAACTTTCACTAGACTAAGAAGAAGATAAAGGTGAATTTAAGTTAATTGATGACTGTGAAGGTGTAACTAGATTTTGATGATCTTTATATCTTTCATTATTTTCATCAAGAACTAATATAAAATCATATTTCTCACCATCATTTACCTTCAAATTATATTTCCTTCTTTATCAAATATGACATCCCTACTAATCATAATATTTTCTTCATTGGAGTTGTAAAACTTGTATCATTTATACTTTTGAACATAACCCACAAAGATCATATTTTTGCTCTTATCATCTAGTTTGATCCTTGATCATCTATATGCACATAGTCAATGCTCTCAAATACCTTCAAATGTGTAACACTTGGGTTTTTTTTTCTTCTTCTATTTTATGCCTCTTATAGAGTCATGTCATTTAAGCCTTTCATAAACACCTATTTCACAAGTAAACAACGTAATCTACAACTTCAACTCTAATATTTGACATCTTTTTAGTTTTGAATATTTTTTCTCTCATATTAGAGATGTTTATATTATTTCTCCTCACCATGTCATCTATTGTAGGGACCTAGGCATTGTTAGGAGTTTTTTTTTATACATTGATCTTTATAAAACTCATTAAAACAAAATTCACCCTTTATTTGTTCTAAATTATTATATAGAGCCATTTTTTTCAAGTAATGCCTTAAACTTATTAAAATAACAAAATACAGTAGACTTTTCCTTTAAAAAGTATACCCATGTTCTTTTATTGTAATCTTCAATGAAAAGTAAAAAATATTTTTTTTTTACCAAATAAGCATGATTAAATAGGACCATATATATAAGTATCTCTTTTAGGAGTTGACTTGCTCTAGATATAGACTCCTTTAGAAAGCTCTTACGGAATTGTATGCCTACTAGACATTCTTCATATAATTGATTTGAATGTTCAATAGATAATAGACCCTTTAACATGTTAATTTATACCATTATCTTCAAGTTATCAAAGTTCACACGCCCAAATTTTATATGCCAAAGTCAAGTATCATCTTTCATACATGTTTTTAAATATTTAGGCATATTTGTCTTTAAGTTTTAAAAAATTATTATTATTATTATTATTTTGTTATGGTTACCTTTGCAATCATCGTTCATTAGGTATTAAGTAATGTTAAAGTATGATATTTCATCTTAATCTCATAACCCTTCTCCAATAATTGTCTCAAACTCAATATATTGCTTTTCAATTTGGGATATAACAAACATTATCAATAAATTAATGACTTCTTATTTTCATCTGAATCAAAATTATACCTTTTTCCTTGATGGAAACATTTGAATGATCTTTAAAGATCATATTATCTTTAATTGATTTATCAAACTCTATAAACTTGTCGTTGTCACCATGTATATTATTGTTGGCTTCATAGTCTATATACCATATATTTTGTTTGGTTTTATCTGTTCATCATGGACAAGAAATATAATGGTGTTTTACTCCTCTTCTATTATAAAATTGTCATTCTCTTCAACTCTTTTGGTTCGATTCCATCAATTCATAACACTATGATATATATATATATATATATATATATATATATATATATATATATATATATATATATGACACTTAAATTTTATTTTCCCAAACTTGGGTCTCAAATTACTACTATCTATGGAACCAATTAGCTATGCTACATGCCTTAACCTACTCTTTCAAGTCTAGCTCATCCTTGTCCTCCTTGTCGCGATGGTGATTTTTCACACTTCGCGCCTCGCCATCCTCGGATTAGGGAGACAATGGCGCGCGGTGAAAAAATGGTTTGTTTTATAGTCGTAAAATTATGACTATAATTATAAGGAGTCATCACCTAGTATTAAGGTCACTAGGAAACTTATTGGTTTACGAGAGTCTAGGTAAGGGGACTTGTTATGCAAGGGGAAGACGCATCACCCTTAGTGTACCCTACCTAAGACAAACTACATTATTGTTTGATTGTTTTTTTCTAAGTTTAATTTTTTTAACATTGTATTTTAAAAAAAAATATTTTTTTATCCGTGGGTGTACTTTACAAAGTAATTTTACACCCCAGTAAAAGAAAATCTTTTTTTAATATCTACAGGTCTACTTTAAAATGTAATTTTACACCAAGATAGCTAAAACAAAAATAATTTTTAATTTTTTTTGATATTTTAGCCAAATTCCAACAGATAATCATAAACTAGTTACAATATCCAATTTTCATTCAAAATATGAGAAAGATGCAATATATATTTTTTTTTTATAAAAAATATGCTTGGAAAACCTTGGAATTTGGTCGTATGCATGAAAACAATATATATTTTTATTTTTTAAATTTTTTTTATTTTTATATGTGTTTTGTTATTTTTAAAAATAAAAAATAATAAAATAATGCTTTAGGCTGGCTGTCCAGCCTTGATGGACCAACAGGCCTGTCATTTGGTGGGCTAGCTATCCAACCCTGATGGGCTGTTCAGACCAACGAGCCCATTGGCCCACCCACTTTGGTGGTTGGGCTGGGAACAAAACCCAACCCAACCTACCCACTATTCCTTACGTGAACAGTGGGCAACGGTGGAGTAAATTAATTCAATCTCTTAGTAGCACAATGAAGAGAATGAATAGTAGATGTTGTTTTGGTCGAGTTCGACGTCCAGCATACCTGTCACTGTTGTCATGTAGAGAAGGTCGAGGTGATGCTTCCTGTGATGGTGGCATTAAAAATAGTGACCTGTGGTAGCCGAAGGAAACGTCATAAGCTGCTGGTGTTGTCCCCGTTACTGTTGCTCGCTAGAGACCACGTCTGGGTGGCTTACATGGTGAAGGAGTTATGGGTAGAGTGGATGGTGGTGTTAAGTGGGTAGCTGGTTGTTGTCAAAGGAGAGAAGGAGCTACTTCATGTCCATTTTTAGAGAGAGAGGCACCGTCAGGGAGAGAGAGAGAGAATTGCAACAAGTTATGAAGGAGATGGTGCTGCTAGAGTTGCCTCGCCGGCGACCATGAGGAATGAAAGTGGGGGTCTCAAGTGATTGCACTGTAATTTTACTATGCTATTGTATTCCTCGGTTTACTGTTATTTTCTCAGCCTTTTCCCTCGTCCATTTGTTTTTCTCTTCCTCATGATTGCAAAATTCCTCCCTCTTATGTATTTTTTTCACTTTTCACCCGTGTTCCCCTAGTTTTTTCATTATTAACGACGTCCCCTAGTCAAAAATTTTCCTCCCCGGTGTTATTTCCCCCTCTGTTATTTCATCCTCCCCCCTTTTTTGTGTTCAATCCTCTCCTTTTTATAGGCTCAAATCTGTAACTTGCAGTATGGGAGAAGTGTCCAGGGAATGGTGTCTTGAGTGGAGTAGATTGAAGGAATGGTTGCCGGCATGGCCTCGACAATTCTCTTTTTTTAAAAAAAAATTGAAATAAATAAGTTGTGACAAAAAAGAGTTTTTCAAAGGGAAAAACCAAGAAGAACGATGTTTTTTTGTTCAATTTTGGCTTTCGATTTCACCCAAAAAGTTTCATCACCTAAAATTATGATATTTTCAATTTAACCTATATCAGGCTTCCAAACTTAATTTCTCATTAATTAAGCTCTTAATAAAATTAATTTGACTCATTTAGAGTATAATTAAGCCCTTACCCTTAATTAAATCCTTCAATTGGGCTCTCAATTGATCCCTAAATATAATTACATTTCAAATTGGTCAACGATTAAATTAAATTGGCCCATAAAATATAACTATGCCTTCCAGCTTAAATTTTAAGTAGATTTATTCAATAATAAATTATTTTAGCCTTGAATCTGTATTTTCCTTTATTTCTAGGCAAAAAAAAGATACGACTGGCCTCTCGAAAACATCTAAAATTTCCACTTGATATTTCTATCAATGTCAGGCCCTTTTATTTTTGTTATTTTTTATTAGATTTTAGAAAATAACTTAGAAATTAGGTGATGACACTCCTTTTTTGTGTCATCACCCATAACCCATAAATATAATTAGATTGTAGAAAATAACCCATAAATTGGGTGATGAAACTCCTCTTCTCTGCCCATATCCTCTACCTCATTAGGTATATCTATAACTATTTTTTTTCTTTTGTAAAGAATTTTTTGAAAAGTGTTTGGACATCTATATCATCTTGAATGTGATTGATTTTTTTTAAAAGGACTTTTAGATTTCCCATGAGAACCTTGAGTTTTTCAAAAATTCATATTTTGTGATCCCTTTACTGGGACCACCATATAATATAATTTCTTTTTATATTTTTGTTATACATGCCAGGAATTTTGTGCTGGGCATGCTTTGTTTATCAATGGGAAAAGTGGGGTAATTTTTAGTTAGGAGGTGAGTATGAAAAAAGAAAAAGAGCCTTCTTGACTGATGGAGATAGTGCAAGGAGACCGGAACCATTACCATACCCAAGCCTCCCTTTTTCTTAATTGGTACGGTCAAAGATGGTGGCTATATTCATGCCATGCTGCTGTTTACTGGTGCCGATTTCAATGCTTCCTGTCAACAGTTGAATATACGATCAAGTTTCTTTTTCTTTTTCTTTTTTTTAAAAAAAAACACCGGATTATTAGTTTCTGACTTTTCAACTATATTTGACCAAAACACCAGTGTGATAAACACCATATTATTAGTTTCTATCTTGAGTGTGATCTGTGAGTGAAGACGAGCAGCAAGCCAACGCAGTTTCATTCGATGTGCAAATAAAAGTATTCCTTTAACACTCACAACGTGTAATTCATTCATACAGACCCTGCAATTAGTTCTTTTTCCATGGATTTCTTCTTCTTCTTCTTCTTGATTTTCCTTGGATTTGAAATACGGGCATCACTTTCATTGAAAGAGTGAGCTTCAAGATCCGTTTCTGCCCCACTGACAGCGCTTTCCCACTTTTCTTTCTCCCAATTCTCCATTTCTCACCTCAGTAGATTCCAAAACATGGATCATTTCAAGGGAGTATTTCTTACTTCCTATGGGATAGTCTTGGTATGATTCCGAGTAATGGGATCGCTCAATTATAGAAGACTGGCTGGATTAAGACTTAATTGAGGTAACTAAGTCGCTGCGGGTCAAGCAAACTGCCAATGGCGAACCCAGCAGGAAATCATGAGATTAATCAAACCATCGAGGGGTTCCGGATACAAATCCCAAAGCGGAGAATGGGTTGAGTGGGGCCATCGTAGGAAGAATTATGGCTCCACTTGTGCGACCTTAAACAATCTTGGGACCAATAATGAAGTCTTTCCCATGTCTTGTATGGTGGTTTCCGTTTGCTAATGACAATCTACAATTATTGACTTGGTAATTGGTTGTTCAAATATCATATATAATTGTAATTAACACATGATGTTGTTTATTAAAATAATATTTTTTGTCACTATACTAGTTCTTTTTTATATAAAAAAAAGCCCCTTTATTCTACTATTCATATATATATATATATATATATATGATAGTTATTTAATAGATTTATTTAAGAATAGAGGTATATGTAATTAACACATGATATTTTTTAATTGAATTATTTTTTTTATATAATTACTCGTTAGATATCAGAGACGAGTTAAAAATTTGAAGCTGAAAAAAAAAATGATGAAATATAAAAAATATTTTACACATATAAACATATACAATATAGCTATAGATTTTGGGCTAAAATGTGAATTTTTTTTAACTAGAAGGGTCCATTTTATTGAGAAAAATAGATTTTCTATAAAATAACTAATAAAATTGAGAGATTATTTCAAACTTTGGAGTGTTGTGAGTCCTGCCTAACATCCCCTAATTCCACCCCTATTGACTATATAATTTCTAGAAATGTTTGGTGACTATGGGGTGTTTAATATTGTCTTTTAAAAATATTTTTGAACAAAAATATTTATTCTTTTTTTAGTGTTTTTAAATCATTTTGATGTCAATAATAATTTTTAAAAAATAAAAAAATATTTTGTAATATATTTTTGAACAATTTTTTTTTTCAAAAACTTCATCAACCACATTCCCCGTAAAGAAAGAAATTTAGCAATTGGAGAAATATAAATTAGCCAGAAGCTTCAAGAATAGGACTACTAATTTATTTTATAACGGATACAATTACAAAATCCATAAGAGTAAGAATATATATATATATATATATATATATATATATATATATATATATATATATATATATATAGCTAACTAAATAGTTTAGGGAAAGTAGGTTTAAAAAAATATTTTTAGTTGTGGTTTTTTTTAAAAAATATACTTGATTAAAATTATTATGGGATAGATTTTTGTATGATAAATAAATAGAAAATATATATAATTTATTAAAAAAAAAATTCAAAACAGAATCTTACGTGAAGCTGATGCAAAAAAATATTTAGCTAACTAAATAATTCTTGTTATAATTAAATAAAAACTGAAACTCTGAGGATGAAATTGGACGTACAGACAGAAATGACCTCCTCACTTAGTCTCCAGTAGGGTCTAAGAAGGTGCCCTTTTTGTCAACGGCTTCACACACTTACTTTTCTGACCTTGATAGTGACCCCATTTTGCCCATATCAATGCAATGTCGTTTACATCATCCTCATCCAAAATTCATATATATATATATATATATATATAACAGCTGTAATGCATCAGATAATTTATTTTAATTAAATATATTTCAATTGATTGATGCCGTTGCAAGAGATAAAATTAAAATAATATTTTTTTTATTTTTTTAAAAATATTTTTTACATCAATACATAAAAATAATATAAAAATACTAAAAAATTAATTTAAAATAAAAAATTAACCTTTTCATAATAGTGTAAAAACAAGACTGAATTATCTCTTCTTCAACTTCAAGATTTAAAAATCAAATGCATATAATAATGTCTATAAAAAAATATTCGTTTTTATTTTAAAGATAAATGAGTAAATCTAAAGAAGATTCTTATAATAATAAAATATTTATAGATACTAAGAAACCCAATACAGGTAGGCGTTAAGAAGTAAGAGTTAGAAAGTACAATATGCAAATATTACGTGATCGAAAAATCTACCCTGTAATAATACACAATCCGTTGGCCGCCTCGTATTCAATGGCAGTTTGGTCTTGATGACATTCACTTCACGTGATTAGGGTTTCTCTCTCTCCCTCCCTCCCCCGTCTCTCTCTCTCTCTCTCTCGGAGTGGTGAAGCAGCAAACCACTTTTGATTCTGAAGCAACGTCTGAAATTCAACCACCATCTCCTTTAGTCAAGATGAGGAGGAATGAGCTTGTAACTGCTTCTTTACCTAATAGTCAATTTGGTTAGGCCGCCTGCACCTCCTAGCTCCTGTTCTTCGGCCTGCTATGGAGAAATACTGACATTAACTTTGAATATGTCACGCCACTTTGTTGTAATATTCTCAGCTATAGGTTGAAGCCCTTCATGACTCAGATTTTATTTTTATTTTTATTTTTATTTTCTGAGAGAAAATATTAATTTAAGTTATTACTGCAGCAGCGATTTATCTTGTGAATTTACCATTTACAGGAGACAAGAGGTAGGTTTTGGACACCGATTAAAGGGAACATGACACCCTGCCATGAGCCATCCGTATCATCATCCAACATATTCTCATTAATTAGCCAGAGGTATTTGAAAGGAAAAAAAGAAGAGGGCGGGGGTTGGTCAAAGGTAATCCGTTTTGTTTTTTGTATTTAGATATTGGTTTTTTTTTTAATATTTTATGATTGAAAATATACTAAAATAATATTTGTTTTATTTTTTAAAGATTTATTTTTGATAATAATATATAAAAATAATATAAAAACACATTTTAAAAAAAAAAATATTCAAAAACGCAATCAAACCAAATTTATAACTAGCAAGAGAGGTTTAAAATCAGACGCTACGCACAAAAGTCTACATCCAAATAAAATAAAGCCGACAACGAAACGCGTTCAGTATTGTACACATTTCTCAACTACAAACTTCATTTTGCCTGCAAGCATTCACAGTTTATTTTGATAAACATTTTGTTGCTGACTCTTTCCATTTCTCTCTCAAACGTCTCTCTTCAGCTGCTGCTTCTTCTTCTTCTGCCTCCCATTCCTCACTTCCGGTCACCGTCCCTGGGAAAACCAGAGTCTATTTAAGTTGGCAAAGACCTGAAGCCGACAACCTAGAAGGGTCACATGTTCATGTTTGTTTCATTCCCTATACCAAAACCAGATTAGCAACAAGCTTTTCCATCTTCAGTTATATGGGTTTCTCGTGATTGTTTGCAAATGAAAATCCCACTCTTTACATGGATTTTCTTCATACCCTTTTTGACAATATTCTCTGGTGTCAATGTGGTTTTGGTCTCTGGCCAGTGCCGTGATCAGCGACCGTTGATGGAATTAAGGAACAGTCTCACGTTTGTTCAGTCTGCATCTACAAAACTGGTGAAGTGGAATTCTACCCCAAATTGCTGCGAGTGGCCAGGTATAACTTGTGATAAGGGTGGTAGTGGTCGCGTTATCAGCCTGGACTTGAGCTTCGAATCAATCACTGGCGGACTTGACGATTCAAGCGGGCTTTTCAGTCTTCAATTTCTTCAGAATCTAAACTTGTCTTCCAACAGCTTCAACACAACTCTGCCAGTTAGGTTTGCCAGCCTTACAGATTTGATTTCACTGAATTTGTCCAGTGCTGGTTTTATAGGCCAGATCCCAAATGATATCTCAAAGCTTACAAAGTTGGTTAGTCTTGATTTGTCTACCAATTACTTCCTTGGAGGTCCTGCACTGGAACTCGAGAAGCCTAATTTTGCAACACTTGTGCAAAATCTCGCACATCTAGAAGAACTCATTCTTGATGGTGTTAATATATCAGCACAAGGCAGTGACTGGGGCAAGGCCTTATCATCTTCACTGCCTAATCTTAAAGTGCTGAGCATGACCAACTGCTTTCTTACAGGCCCTCTTGATGATTCCCTTGCAGAGCTTCGGTCTCTTTCAGTAATTCGTTTGAGCAGTAATAATTTGTCTGCTCCAGTTCCAGAATTCGTTGCAAATTACCCGAAATTGACTGCCTTGCAGCTTAGCTCTTGCCAATTGAACGGAATATTTCCACAGACTGTGTTCCAGATACCAACACTAGAGATCCTTGACTTGTCATTCAACAAACTCCTTCAGGGTTCTTTTCCGGAGTTCCATCAGAATCTCTCTCTTCAGATCCTCCTGCTCAGTACGACAAACTTTTCGGGAACATTACCACAGTCCATTGGTAATCTCGAGAAATTATCCAGAATAGAGCTAGTGGGTAACAATTTCACCGGAACAATTCCAAGTTCAATAGCAAATCTCACCCAGCTGTTTTATCTGGACCTGTCATCCAACAAGTTCGAAGGCAGAATCCCATCATTCCGCAAGTCCAAGAATCTCAACTACGTAGATCTCTCTCGCAATAACTTAACAGGTGAGATTCCATCAAATCACTGGGAAGGCCTTCTGAGTCTCACCTATGTTGGTTTAGGGTACAATGCATTCCACGGGAGCATACCGTCCTCGTTGTTTGCAATCCCATCGATGCAGAGGATACAGCTTTCCAACAACCGATTTGGGGGGCAGATTCCTGGGTTTCCAAATGTGTCTTCCTCTCTTCTGGATACCCTGGATTTCAGCAGCAACAAATTAGAAGGTCCTATTCCCAGTTCTGTTTTTGATCTTGCAAAACTCAATGTCCTTGAACTCTCATCCAATAAGCTCAATGGCACGGTGGAATTACATTTGGTTCAGAAACTTCCCAATCTCACTACACTTGGCCTCTCGTACAACAACTTGACAGTGATTGCAAGGGGTAAGAATTCCAACGTATCTTCCCTTCCCCAAATCAAAAAACTAAGATTGGCTTCTTGTAACCTGACAGTATTTCCAGATCTAAGGAGCCAATCAAAACTATTCCATTTAGATCTTTCAGACAACCAAATTACTGGGCAGGTACCTGGTTGGATTTCAGAACTTAGTCTTCTTCAATATCTGAATCTTTCACGCAATCTCCTGGTTGATCTAGAAAAGTCTTTGTCTCTTCCTAGTCTAAGCATCTTAGACCTGCATCGTAACCACCTCCAAGGGAGCATTCCTGCCCCTCCATCATTTATTACCTACGTGGATTACTCCAGCAATAATTTTTCTTCCATCATCCCCCCTAACATTGGTAATAACCTCAGCTTTACCTTTTTCTTCTCCCTTTCAAATAATCACCTTACGGGAGAAATACCGCAATCAATATGCAAAACCGATTGGCTACAAGTTCTTGACTTGTCTAACAACAGTTTGGGTGGAAGAATACCATCCTGTTTAATTGAGGGGATCAAGACTCTTCGTGTTCTAAATTTAAGGAGAAACAACTTCGATGGCTCTGTTCCTGATAAATTTCCAAGAAGCTGTGGATTAAAGACTCTAGATCTGAGTGGAAACAAATTGCAAGGGAAGGTTCCAAAATCTCTGGAAAATTGCACCACGTTAGAGGTTTTAGACCTTGGGAACAATCAAATCAATGACAGCTTCCCGTGTCTTCTTAAGAGCATATTGAGTTTTCATGTCCTTGTTCTGCGAAACAACACGTTCTCCGGGCGTATTGGATGTCCAGGAATCAATGGCACTTGGCCAAGGCTTCAGATTGTCGACCTAGCTTTCAACCATTTCATGGGAAATCTACCTCATAATTGCTTGGAAACGTGGGAAGGAATGATGGAAGGTGAAAACAGAAACCTTGAGCACATAAAATATGATCCCCTGAAGCTGACGAATGGATTGTATTATCAAGATTCAATAACAGTCACATTCAAGGGTCTCGAGTTGGAGCTGTTGAAGATATTAACTGTCTTTACCTCTGCCGACTTTTCAAATAACAACTTTGAAGGGTCAATACCAGATGTCATAGGAAAATTCAATGCTCTCTATGTTCTTAACTTGTCACATAATGCACTTACAGGCCGAATTCCATCATCTTTAGGCAACCTCTCGCAGCTCGAGTCCTTGGACCTCTCATCTAATCAATTGACTGGACAAATCCCAGCACAACTAGCAAAGCTGTCATTCCTTTCAGTCCTGAATCTCTCATATAACAGGCTAGTGGGACGGATCCCAACAGGTCCTCAAATGCAGACATTCTCAGCCGATTCCTTTGAAGGTAACCAAGGATTATGCGGGCCTCCATTAAAGTTGGCATGCTCCAATACCAGCGGATCAACTCTTACACGGAGAAGCAACCAGAGAAAAGAATTTGATTGGCAGTTCATTGTCCCTGGTCTGGGATTCGGGCTAGGATCAGGAATTATGGTGGCACCTCTCTTGTTCTCCAAGAAAATTAACAATTGGTACGACGACTGCATAGATAAAATCCTCCTGGTGCTTCTTCCAATGTTGGGATTAAGATACTACGCGAGAGGTGATTGGAGGATCAAGCCCGAAGAAACTTCTGACGAAGAAGATAGCACAGATGCTGATGACGATGACGTGGAAGTGGACACCGGAGATTACTTTGGTGGAAGGTACTGTGTGTTCTGCACAAAACTTGACAGCACAATTAAGAAGGTCATTCACGACCAAAAATGTGTTTGCTATGAGTCACCGATATCTTCTTCCTCTTCTTCCTTCTCATCCTTTTCTCCATCTTGAGAGACAAGGACAGTGGAGGTTTTGTTTACTCCTTTCTTTCTTGTTTTATTGTTTTGTAAGTTGTATATAATACAGAAAGCTTATTGACGCTGTTTTAGTTGTAATGGGTTAAAATCATTACGGAATTTTATCGAACAGGTTGGCGACTGACTAAATAGCATCGCAAGGTGAGTACATATACCAGATATCAGGTACCTGAAGTTCTGAACAAACAGCAAGAACTGATTTCGCCTCAGAACCAATCACTAAGAATCTGCGATTACCTTGTTTTCCATCTCCATGTCTCTCTGTCGCAGTTAATGTATATAATCAATAACAACACGGCTATCTTCTTGCAAGGTGCCATACAATCAATAACAAAATGGCTATCTTCTTGCAAGGTTCCATGCATCCTCTCTCCTACTTTCAGAGGACAAATCTGTGCTTTCTTGAGGAGGGGGGCCGACGAAATCTAGAAGCGCTTTATATGTGTGTCGCTCTCAGTCGGAGGCTATATTACTAATTGCTTTTAAAGTGTTTTTTATATTTAAATATATTAAAATAATATTTTTTTTATTTTTAAAAATTATTTTTAACATCAATATATACAAAAATATATTCATTTAAAATAAATAAATAAAATAAACCAATCACAGCTAAACAAGCCGACAAACTGCCACTGAAATGTTCTAGCGGGCTCGCAATCCAAGCTGGTTCCTACCACATCCTCAAACCTAGTTTCCGGATAAACTGGAATGTTGTCTTGACGTTACATGCACATAAAACCATGAAAATTGGATAAATACCCAAACAAGATCCCGAAAACACATGATCAAGTTTTAATAATATATGCTAATTATGTATCATTGTTAGCTATTTTTATTTATGATATGGTATTTTATCTGTGTATAGGATTTATATCACCAAATAAATTGTCTTGGAAGATATATAAAAAATCACTTACAATAAAAACAACATGATTAAACCTTTAATTTTTTTTTTAATATCAATGTATATAATATCAAGAAAATATCTATAAAATGAAAATTATTTAATAATATCACCTTACATGCATGGTTAGCTGTGAAACTTTACTAACTACTGAATTAATTAAACAAATTTATATTAAAAAAAACATGTTTTAATTGAATAAATTAAAAAATAGACAGATCTAATTAATAACTTATGAGTAAAGATGAATATTGATATAAAAAAAAAGTAGATTTAAATTTAAAAATCTTATCTTGAATTGTTTTTTTTTTTTTTTGTTATGATTTTTCACCTCCCAAATTGGTGATAAGTTTTGAAATTTAGTTGCATTTCATATTTTTCTATTTAAATCTTAATCTTAACATTATGTGATGTGTTTTTTAATAAATTTTGTTTTATGTTTATTATGACTTATAATTTATTTATTTATTTGCACGTTGTTGTTTAGAGGCGACAAATTACATTTTCTTTTTATCTGAAACTAAGCATTCAATGTTGCAGAAAGAAAAAAGAAAACAAAGATAAGCATTCTTTACTCGTGGAAAGCATGAAAATGCATTGGCTAATTACATTTATATTTTTCTAGGGTATTGTTTTTATAAATATAAATTGTATTTTGAGTTTATTAGATAAGGTTTAATTATTGTCATTAGATAAAAGGGATAAAAAAAATAGAATTAAAAAAGAAAGACAAAACTTGAAAACAAAAATAGAATTATATTTTGTGGTGTTTTATATGATAAAAATGATTGTTTGTGCATCATATTTGGTTGATGGTGAATAAAAAAAAAAAGTTTTTTTTATCATTAATATGTATTATTGTCAAACTTAAATATTTTTAAATATTATTATATTTTGTTATTTTAATTTATAGTGAATATTTAAATTAATAATAGTATAATAATTATACTTTAAAACCTGAATCAGATGGATTGACCCAAGACTTGATCAGATATAATTTTAGAAACAAATAGATAAAGAAGTGACCTAATCTGATCAGATAAAACATGTTTATTTGATTCTGTCTCAAATTTGGTAGCCTATATTTTGAATTAATTTTGTTCATTATGGTCTACAAAACATTATATGTCTAGTATCTTAAATCTTATAATTAAATAGTATTGAAAGGAAAGTGAGAAGATAGAGAGAAAAATACGAAGCTAGAAAAATAAGTTAATAAAATAGAGAGAGAGAGAGAGAGAGAGTGAGAGAGACTAATTAAAAGAGAGAGAGAGAGAGAAATCTAATTAAAAAGAAAAAGAAAAATTATGTGAAAAAGTAGGCCCGAAAATAAAAAAAAGCAAATAGCAATTATAAAAATAAGAACCAGAATTAATATAAAAATTAAATTTTAAGAGATTGAATTGAAAAATAAATATTCAAAACAAATTATATATAGCAATCAAAAGTTTGAAGATCAAATTTGATATAATTAGCAAATAATGACATTTCTAAATTTTTCACAACTTCTGAAAAGTGTTTTCCACCTAAATTTTCCGGAAAGTAATTTATAGAAAATAATATAATTTCATAAATTATCTCAAATAAAATAAATAATAATCAAAATAATAGAGATCAAATCTAAAAAATTTTTAAAAAAAATTAAAGGTGAATAAATTAAAATAATAATAATTAACATTTCATAAATTATTTCAAATAAAATAAGTAACAATAAAAAAAATGAGGACCAAATTTGATAGATAAAAAATTTCAATAAAAAATGATAAGAAAAAAGCAAATAGCAATTATAAAAATAAGAACCAGAATTAATATAAAAATTAAATTTTAAGAGATTGAATTGAAAAATAAATATTCAAAACAAATTATATATAGCAATCAAAAGTTTGAAGATCAAATTTGATATAATTAGCAAATAATGACATTTCTAAATTTTTCACAACTTCTGAAAAGTGTTTTCCGCCTAAATTTTCTGGAAAACACTTTCCTGAAGAGAGAGAGAGAGACTAATTAGAAGAGAGATAAAAATCTAATTAAAAAGAAAAAGAAAAATTATGTGAAAAAGTAGGCCCGAAAATAAACTACAAGCCCAACACGCTGGAAAAAAGAGAGAGGGAAGATAGCCGCACAAAAGAGCCCAAAAACGAGAAAGCCCATATAAAGAAAAACCCATAAGGTTGAGCCAGAGAGAAGAAATCACAGATAGAACCCTTGATGGCCTTGTGCTGACTATAAGAAACTAATGCGAGATGTCCAGGTCAGAAACACATCCATCACCATTGAAGAACTCCTCAACTTCCAGGCCTCACTTCAAGCGAAACTACCCGAGCACTCTTATTTTCCCAACCCAACAAATCATACCACCAAGAACCGGCGGCCATCCACCACCACGAATCGGCGCTCCTCGTAGAACTCTACCAATATCCGATATGCTCCTGCCATTGATGGGAGCCATTTGGCACCAGGAAATCATCCACCTTCATGACCATACTTGGGCTGCTGTCAAATTTGCAGAATTCAGGGTCACCTGCCAAAAGATTTCCTTCCTTCCACTTGGTCCCAGTTCAAGCACCTCGACATAAAAAAAATATGAACATATACAAAAGGGGTTCACATGACTATGAAGTCTTCGTGTAGACACCACATATAAATTAATGTTGTTTTCCTATTTTTCTTTAATTATTCAAATTTGATGTTTTTCAATAACTTGTCTCACACTAGGCAGTTTTGTTTTCTAATCATATTTTTATTATTAACATTAGTTGTCTAGATCAGTTTGAACACGTTTTAACTAATCTTATAAGTCTTAAAATTAATGACCATGTAAATTTTCAGTGATCATCATATTAACAATCACAAGGTTTAAATATGAAATCACAAAAAAAACAAACCTTTTAATCTCAAATTCTTATTACCGAGTCACCTACTTTATGGTTTCAAATTATATTTGTTAAACTCTTTCGGTTCAATTTGGTCTTATTCATATGATCTAAATAAATTTACAACTCAAAACTTATTGAGATAGATAATAATAAATTAATTAATTAATAAAATCCTAGTTAGAATCATAGCAATCTAATTCATCTAGTCAAATTCAATACAAACTTGTTTGAGTTAACGCCAATTTAAAAAAAAAAAACCAAAGTTTAAGTATGATATAATGGCTCACGAATTAATGACCTTGTAACCTAGATTCTTTCGAGTCTCACACCTACGTATTGCCTCGCAAGATTCCTCGTCATATAATTCCAATATTATGCCCCACATGCTCCTATAAGTTCAAAGTGGTCACAATATTATAATTTCTGTGAAGATTGCTTAGCTGGTTATGATGTCGAAGTCTAAATATATTATTTTTGTTTGGTCAACGAAGACTGCACTGTGTCATTATCTATCTGAAATATCTCCTCCTCCATCATAATTGCCTTATCTCTCCAACACAGATTGGTGTGTGAGCTTGAAAAAAGTTCACTCTCATGGCAGTGGCATTAAGCATAACAAGTGATCCAGGAGGACTATACAATGGCAAGATGACATGGTTTGTTGTTCTGTCTTGTATGATGGCCGCCATGGGAGGAGTCATTTTCGGCTATGATATTGGAATCTCAGGTGTGTCATTCTCTGCTATTTCAATCCTGAACATGATCTTTCCTCATTGTCAACCTGTAAATTTTGCTCTTCTGGTCGTTTTTAGGCAATATAGAACTCAAGCTACCGTATTTTTCATTTTTTCTGGATTGTGATTTACTATTTTTTTATGCAGATCATAATATAATGAATTAATCGTACACTTATTAGAGATGAGCATTTAAATCACCAAGTTTACTAACCAAAAAGGAAGAAAAAAACTTATCCTCTCTTTGAAGCCTGCCGCCATTCATTTCACACTAAATGTTAATGTTAGGCAATGTGCAACAGCTACGTTATAACTTCCCTGGCAGAACTCGTTTGACTATACTGTGCGTTCGCTGAATCATTGATGCTAAGAAAAAGCTAAAAAAAAACAGAGATTAACTGGTGCTAGTTTACACTATGAAGGTGGTGTTACCTCAATGGAACCATTTCTGGAGAAATTTTTCCCAAAAGTGTACAGAAAGATGAAAGAAGACACAGAGATTAGCAATTACTGCAAATTTGATAGCCAATTGTTGACCTCCTTCACATCCTCAATGTATGTTGCTGGTCTTCTTGCCTCATTCTTTGCCTCATCGATAACCAGGAAATTTGGACGCAAGCCATCAATTCTTTTGGGAGGTGCTGCCTTCCTTGCTGGTGCTGCCCTTGGTGGTTCAGCATTTAACGTTTATATGCTAATATTTGGTCGGGTCTTGCTCGGAGTTGGTGTTGGTTTTGCTAACCAGGTGAACTACCTGATTCCTTTAAATTGATTAAATTAGTCACCTTGTTTCATATCCGACATGTTCTGCAGGCAGTCCCACTCTATCTCTCAGAAATGGCACCACCAAGATACAGAGGAGCAATTAACAATGGGTTCCAGTTTAGTATTGGCATCGGGGCCCTCTCTGCTAACCTCATAAACTATGGCACCGAAAAGATCAAAGGCGGCTGGGGCTGGCGAATCTCCATAGCAATGGCAGCAGTCCCGGCTACAATCCTTACAATAGGTGCAATTTTCCTCCCAGAAACACCAAGCAGCCTCATTCAGCTCACTGATGACACTGAAAGAGCTAAGCTGATGCTACAACGGGTCCGAGGAACTGAAGATGTTCAAGTAGAACTTGATGATCTCATCAAAGCTAGCTCAATCTCAAAAACCGTTGAGCACCCATTTAAGAATATCATGAAAAGGAAGTATAGGCCTCAACTAGTAATGGCAATAGCCATACCATTTTTTCAGCAAGTTACAGGAATCAATGTGATTGCATTTTATGCTCCTATACTTTTCAGGACAATAGGACTAGGCGAAAGCGCATCCCTCATGTCTTCCGTTGTGACTGGGATTGTGGGTACTGGATCAACATTTATATCAATGCTTTTAGTCGACAAACTTGGCAGAAGAGCATTGCTTATATTTGGTGGTGTGCAGATGTTTTTGTCACAGATAATGGTGGGAGGAATAATGGCAGCTCAGCTAGGTGATCATGGTGGTATAGGCAAAGGGTATTCTTATGTCGTGCTGATTTTGATTTGTATTTACGTAGCTGGGTTTAGCTGGTCATGGGGTCCATTAGGATGGTTGGTTCCGAGTGAGATTTTTCCGCTGGAAATTCGATCAGCAGGGCAAAGTATTGTGGTTGCAGTAAGCTTTCTCTTCACTTTCATTGTTGCACAAACATTTCTAGCCATGCTTTGCCACTTCAAGTCTGGAATTTTCTTCTTCTTTGGGGGCTGGGTTGCAGTGATGACTGCCTTTGTGTACTATCTGTTGCCGGAGACCAAGAACACACCAATTGAGAAAATGGATAGGGTGTGGAGGGAGATCGGGCTTTGGAACAAATTTGTGGGGGAAATGGACGAACAGACTAAAATCGAAGCTGCATGAAATATATGCAGTTAAGTTTTAACTCTGTTGCTGTAAAATTAATTCTTCTTCAGTTTAGAGGGCATATCTTATTCCCCATTGACTATTCTACACAGAAAATACTGAATTCTGTGGATGTCTGCAGCTCTAGGAAGGCTGCTCTTCTTATCCTCTATAGTGCTATTAGCAACAGGAACGAGAAATCATTGTTATCCACTTCTTGCTACTCGTACTGTTTATAGGAATATTATTTCTTTTTATATATATATATTTTTTTTTTTCAAAATAACCTCAATCTCATAACCCAGATTATAAATTTTACAAATTGATTTGAGGTTTTTTATTGATTTTTTTTTAATTTTATCATTCACTATTTTTATAATTTATTTCAATTTATTTTATGCGAGTCTATTCTATTTTCATTATCCAAGTCAAACGTTTAGCATATTAAATCAAATTGTCTTTTTGTTTTTATATTTTAATTTTATCCTTCAATGTTAGTGTTACGACCCGATTCTCGAATCTGTGACCGGTACATATATATGGTTTCCCTCCAAGGTTCCACACCTATGCGAACCCAAACTTACTCACAAACTTAATATTCATATTCAGAGTTCAACGCAACGGAAATATCAAAGTAAACTTTATAACATAATTCAATTGTCTTATACAAGAGTTGATTACATACTGTTATAATTGTGGAGCACTAACTAGACATATGAACAAAAGTATCAATTACAACCAAAATAGTAGGTTCCAAGAGTAGGACAAAAATGATCTGCTAGCAAGCTACAAGCCTGAAAATAATAAATAATGAGGGGGTGAGTTCAATAACTCAGTGGGTAGATAACATCTAATATACACATACGAGATAATACAACAAAGAGAAGTATATTATCAAATCGGCTTAAGTTCTTACAAGAAGTTTCTCAAATAGGTCATAACAAGAATATATATAAGGTAAAGCTCGTCAGAAAATCAAAATGCAATGAGCATGAGGCTCCGTACATACCGTAGGTATTTATATATCAAAATCAAACAAATATTCATATCTCAAGGCTCAACTCATGGCATCAATCAAATGAGGAGCTATCAATTCACAAGCAGGTAATTGGCTCATATCAAGAACATATATTCAACAATTTGATTATGCTTTATCGTATCAAGAATCGTAATCAATGTATATATTATCAAGAAGCATAATCCAAATACTACCAAATCAAATATTTATAATAGTTCGCATGCATATTAAATATTATCCACTCACCTGACTCAAAAGAACATATAAAAGAAGATATACTTAAAAATGACTCAAAGACGTAAAATAACTTTTATAACATATCTAAGAGTTTATCTTATAATCCTATGTGTTTTTGAATCAAACTATCAATTTTTCACAAAAACCTAAAAACAAAGGTTTCTTCCGAAATCTAATTCAAATTTCACAATTCATAAAATTGATAATAATTCATCCATTAAGCCTCAATTATCCATCAAACCAATATGAAATACTTATATTTCATCTAAGGGTCATTATGAATTTTTCTTATATTTTTAGGGACAAAATGTATTTTTTTTATCAAATTGAAGGACTAAATTGAACACTTCATAAATTTATAATTATACTAAAATTTTGTCCATAATTCATCCTCAATTCTGCCCAGAATCTCAAATTTCACTCCAGGGACCAAACTGAAATTTTCCAAAGTTCAGGGACTAAATTGTAATTTTCCAAAATTCAGGGATTAAACTGAAATTTTCACCAAAAGGAACAA
Organism: Salix dunnii; assembly: GCA_015731905.1. NCBI lineage: Eukaryota > Viridiplantae > Streptophyta > Magnoliopsida > Malpighiales > Salicaceae > Salix > Salix dunnii. The sequence goes on from CM027674.1 coordinate 13,179,940, forward strand.
AATGAATTTTCATCATCTTCAACCTCCAGCCCTGAATTTACAGCAAGGGATTTTTGAAATTTCTCAACATTATTTCACCATTTATCAACATTTTATTACACCAAACACATCAATAACTTCAAAATCATCTACAATCAAACTAATTAAACAATTACCCAATACATTCAACCCTTAACATCTCTCTTAATTCATCAATCAAACTCAAATAAAATCCTCAAACCCTAACAATCAATCCAAGCAAAAATCGTAACTAATAACTACATTTATACATATTAAAACATATACATTACCTTAACAACTATTTCTCCTTCTTCATTTCTACTCCTCTTCTCTTTCCCTCTTTTCTCTTTCTATTTATATTTACTAGCTTGTACAATTACTACAACACCATTAACCTAATTCTAAGCCACTAAGGGCATTCATGTATTTTTCTTTTGTTTTAAATTTCAAAACACTACAGTTAGATTAATGGAAAATTGAGTCTTATAATTTATTTTAATTTTTTTATTAGATTATCCAAATCTCATAATCATCTAATTTATAATATAAGAACTTAAAATGTAACATTGTTTTAGATTTTTGTTAATGGATATTGAGTAAAATAAATTAAAATGTTTTATTTTTCTATTGTAAGATGTTACATAGTTTTATCAAATTTACTAGTCTTTCTTCATTTATTTTTCAATTATTTTTTTATTAGAACTTTTTTATTAAAAAAATATATGAATAAGAAAATATTGTTTGGATTGAAGAGATTCATTTTTTCCAATTTTTTCCGATTATTTAATTTTCTATTAAAAATAAACATTTAATTGACTTTACTTATAATTAAAAAAAAAAAACATGCTACCCATAAAAAAATATTTTGGTAAAAACATTATTTAATAAATAAATAAATTGTACTCTTTTATAAAAATATATTTTTTAGTTTTAAAAATTCTAGATAAAAATAATTAGAAAACGATGATTCTATTGAGAACCCAACGGCCAAGGCTCTGTACAAAGAAATTAATATGTGGCGAAATGTTTTCATTTGGAAACGGAAAGGGATGGGGAAAACTTAAGATTGAGTTTACTTATTAAATACTAATCAGTTTATTTTTTTAATTTTAAAAAATACGTTATTTAAAACATGTGATTTCTAATTCTTCACTATTTATAAAATTATAAAACATCAAAATTGTTAGGCTTGTTTAGAAACATAATAATACTAAAATATATATATATATATATATAAAACTAGAGTCTGAAAAAGAAAATTTTAATTAAATATTTAAATGTAATATTTTTCCATTTAGAAAATTATTTTCTTGAATTTATATTGTGTTTGGAAAACACGTTTTTAGATATTCTTCATAGTTTTTCAATGGAGGTTTTTCACTATTTCCCAAATAAAGAAAAAATATGAATAATATATATATAAAAAAATTCTTTTATATACAAGCACTTTTTAATAATATAGAAGATAAAAATTATGATATATGTATATATAAATATTTTACTAAATATTATAAATTTAAGCTTTATTATAAATCCAATATAAAATGTCTTAGTGAATAATTTTTTTTTTCATGATGATTCTTAATTTGAGTGGAATAAAATTAATAATATATAATCACATTATCATAAATATAAAGTTTTTTTGTTTTTAATAAAAAAATTGTTGTAATCTTGATGTACTTTTTTATGAAAAATCATATTTATTCTCAATAAATAGACATGTTTTGTAATTTCTCATTTTGAAAAACCAGTTAACTAACATATCTTGTTTTACATGTTATTTACTATAAAAATACTTGTATTGTTTTGTTTATGCTATTCCTTTTTATTTTTTTTCAATTTAAGTCAAATAATGCCTTTGTTTTACATTTAAAAAAATACACATGTAATAAACATGCTTAATTATGAAAAGAAGATCTATTTAGTTGTAATAAAAAAAAATCTATAAAAGTATACGCAACCTAATTCTATCATAATTATTGTTCAATCAAAAAACTTAAAAATTAATTATTTTTAAAATATAATTTATATTTATAGAAACTTATATATTCGGATTAAATTTTAATTAGAAGTTCAAATTCATGATTTTTTATAATCATGAATTATGATATCATTTAAAAAAAAAATTAAAATAATATATCAATATATAATTTATATTATTCACTCAAAATATTTATTGTAATATCTTGTGTCAACACCTCATAGACATGACGCGTTTTATTCTGCTTAAACTACAATATATATCTTAATTTTGTTATGGAAATTGTTATCTATATAGGAGTCCGATAAGCATTAATTACATGCACACATAAAATAGGAAATGAATCTCTTTACCGGTCCAAATGTCTAGCAAATTTAACCCCAGAATTATCAACGGCAGGAAATGACAGTAAATTGGTCCTGAATGATTCCTAGTTGAAACTAATTTAAGATTTTCCCTCTTAATAATTTACGAGCTGATCAAATAATATTGTGTAATCAAATCATAGGCTAAATATTATTGCATGTTTTGAACTTCAAAAATAATTTCAAGGATAGTTCATCGTGGAAGAGAATCGAGCAGTGAGCACTCCCGGAAAAGCTACAAAAGACTAGAAGTAGTAATATTTATCTGGGCAGCATGGGCACATCTCTCTTCTTTGACAAGTTGATCAAGATGGGGCAGCACAACAGTAACTAACCTTAAGATTAATTATAATTAACACAGACAATAAAGGTTTATGGTACCACTACTTGCATAATGCTTGCCATACACAGAGAAATACTAAAGAGGATGGGCATCATAATGCGTGTAGTTTTCACCTACAAAGTAAGAATCTGGGCATGGCAGTACTGAAATTGAAGGATGCACTACAGGTGGAAAGCTGCCATCCAAGTAGGAAGGTTGCTCTGGCGGGAGAGCAGCGGATTCAGCAGGGAGATAATGATCGAGAGACCGTTCATCGTCCACCAAGTTCATTAAAGTTTGGTGAAGCAACACTTGAGTCTTTAGAAACTTGACATAGTTAATGGCTTCCTCTAACATGGAAACTGTATCCATTTTAGTCCCACCAGGAACCAAGCTTTGCAGAATCTTGAACCTGTCACTTATACGATGCCTCCTCTCCCTTGCAGCCACACTTTGTGGATCAGTTGATAGCTTCACCCCACCATTGCTCTTCTTGCCACTCTTCTTCTCTTTTCCATTCCTGGGTAATGAAGATGACCCAGATGAGCTAGGGTTTGTAGTAGAACAGTAGTCCATACCTGCAAGAGTAAATCCACTCTAGAACTGGCTATTTTATGGCAGTGACAGGGTTCTGTTTTCCACTTGGTGGGGGGCGATTGTAAATGTAACGTATTTATAGAGGGGGCAACATGTGGTTCCAACCATTTCAAATAAAATAAAGAAGATGTCGTCATGTGAATCAGCTAATCTTTGGCGCAGGATACGGGTGTCCACTCTACACTGCAGCCTAGTCCACGCAAAGGCAATATATTTGCTGCACTTTTTCTTGGTACCTTGTTTGCTTCAACAATGGTACAGGGTCCAACCATGATACTTGGCTACAGTGGTCTAGAATTGCCTCCCACCTTGCATAAATTATAGAAATCATCTAATAACATGTTTAATGATATGGTCTCTCAGTGTTTCTGTAAGAATATATGAACCAGAACTTGACTTAATCTCTGTCCGTTCACACAGCATACTATTAAGAATAAATTTACAATACAACGAATACAAAACACATACTTGCATGTCCAAATTGAAAGCAAATTGGGAAAAACCAGGGACCCCCAAAACAAAAACAAAATGAGTCGGCCACTAAGAGAGAAAGAGGGACAATTGTCTTTGGGATTATCAAGAGAGTGGGGGAAAAGGAAAGGGAGTGGGGGTCCTGCGTCTGAAATCGAAGTGGATGGATCATAGGAGCATGGTGGGTCTTAATTTTCCAAGGACGAGGTCGTTGGTAGGCTTGGCAACGTACGAACGATGCCATTTTTCCTGAGGTTACACACTGTTCATTGAAAGAGAATGACTATTCATGTTCTCTTGAATCACTGCTTTTTTTTATGAAGGAAAAGAAGAGCCTGGGCTCTTCTTTTCGAGACAATTTAGTAGCGAGCAAAGTTCTTTCAAACGAATACTAAGATCCAAAAGCACCCATCTTAAAAGCATCGTTGAGATCCCACCCTCTGGTAACAGGAAGTTTTTCTTCTTCTTCTCTTTTTTTTCTTTTAAGAAAAAAAGAAAAGGTTGACTCTGCTTGGGTGCTTATGGTGTTGGCACCCCATCAACAAAATGTCAATATATATCTTTACCATTTATTTTTTATACCAATAACAGTTATATATATATATATATATATATATATATATTGAGTTTGTATTTGCTTGCTTTTGTGTTATAATATCTAAATTCACGAATGCGGCTAATATGATTGTGGGATTGCTTTTGTGTTCTCATTCCCTGGAAATTCATGTCTAAACTTCCGCAAAATACTTATATCCTGGGTTTGGAGGTCATGTTTGTTTGGTATTGTAATTGTTGTTGTGGTTAAGATTAAAAAAATATTTTCATGAAAAGTATTTTTAGTTATGGTTCATAACTAAAATTGGAGTGTTTAGTTAAGACTATATTTGAATTTAAGATTTAATAAAAAATAGCTTGTATATTTGGTTATCATGTTTTTTATATTACTATCAACTTGTAAAATTACTTTAAAGGATACACACATATATATTATAATATTGTAGATTTAATAGTCATATAAATAAAATAAAATAAAATCAATAATTCAAGTAAATTAGACACTTGTTTTTATTCTCACAAAATAAATTTATACGTGAAGGCCTCTGCAATTCATGACTGTTTAATCTATGAACAATATCTGGTAAAATATCATCAGAAACATTTGTGATCCATATTGATTTTTAGGATCTCTATCTACATGTTGTAGATATATATTTCCAATACCAAATCCAGTTGCAAGTTTCTAACTTTCATTTAGGACTTCGTTGATCTTCTCAACTTTCTGACCCATAATAAATTGGAAAGCAACAGGGTTGTGGAGTTAAATAAAATCACATGCTTTTTCCTTTTATCAAGACCGATCTCAATCTATTTTTTTTGTTTTCTTTTAATATCATTTTTATTTTATTTTATTTTAAATCAGGTTGTGTTTAACCCAACTAAATGGGTCAGGTCATCCAAGGAAGGCCAAAAAGGCCAACTCTACTGGACCTGGACTGGGCTGAGAGTAGATCTAATCCAAGAGTTAAAAAGAAGGAAAACAGGTTGTTGCACTACTCATGTATTGCGCAAACAGTGCAAAGTCAATTAATTCACTCTTGCACTTTTTCACGCAATACGTTAACAGTAGTAGGATGGTCAGTCGACGGTGACAAGAGGCTCATCTGTCGATATCACTGAATAGAGGAGGTTGAGGTGGTTTTTTCTATGGTGGTGACGTTCAAAATAGTATCAACATTGAAAATGTGCTCTTTAGTGACCGGGGAGAAACATCGAAAGGTGGTTGATGTTGTTGCTGGACGTCGGAGCTATTGGAAAAGACTGAAGTGGTATAGGTTCATCCAATAAAGAGGAGAGGCTGTCAGTGCTGGAGGAGTAGCTGTTGGTGCTCTTCGGTGATTACTACTAGTGAAGGGGAGAGAGAACTGTCGGTGTGGCTATTTTTAGCGTGAGAGAATTGCCGATAGAGAAAGAGAGAGAGTGAACTGTAACTGCGGTGGTCCTGCCAACGCCAATGATGTTGTTGGTTGGTGGTCATGCTATAATTTTTTAATGTTGTGTCATCATCTTCTTCCTCTCTATTCTATTATATTTTTTCCAAAATCATTTGTTCTCCCCGTTATGCATGGGAATGAAGCAAATGGTGATGAGTATTATATGTGTGTTTTGGGCGAAAAGCATCAAGATAATGTTTTTTTGTAAACTAAGGTTTAAACCTCAGTTTGTGGGTCCCACAGTTACGAAAATTGAGGGACAAAGTTTGTCAAACATGTTTAGATGTGCGGTAACCGTAGAAGCCACCATAGAGTCAAACACCTATTTTATCAATTTTAGCTCATTTTTTTATTATTGTTTATTTGATTTTTGATGTTTATTGAAGTTTTTTTAATTTTATCCCTTGGCATTTTATTCAATTTTATTTTTTAATAGCAGTTGGTTGCTTTACTTTTTATTTCTTTATTTTTGTGTTTTATACCTTACTTGATTATTGTTTTCTTTCGAAATTTTATCCTTTTTTATTTTATTGTATTTGTTTTCTTAAGTATTTTTTTGGTCTTCATTCTTTCATTTCTATATTCTTATCTCTATTCATTTGTTGTTTTTAATTTTTTCTCTCCATATTTAATTTCTTTTTATTTTTTTATCTAATTTTGGTCCTTATTCTTTCAATTTATCTTATTTTTAGTTTTTTTTTTGTTCATCAATTTTGACCTTGATTATTTTTGTTTAATATCATATTTAGTTTATATTATATTGGTTTTAAATTGTTTTATGGTTGAATATTCTACTTTTTTTTATTTTTCATGGTTGCCTTCCAACAAGGCAATCCTTTATTGAAAATTGAATTTTTTAAATTTATTATTTGATATTTTATATCATATCTCAATCTCATGTCATGCATTTTTGGTTGGTTGAATTAACTTGAATGAACTTAGTTTTTTCATGATTTGTTTTCTTTATTATGCATTAAATTATATGACTTTGATTTTTGTCATGTTTTCTCCTCTCTTATTGTTTTATTATTTCAACAGCATTTTGGTCTAACTAAACTAAATAAGTTTGTGTTTTATTTTTCAATGTTGTTTTATATAACTTTGGTTTTATTTATTAGGCTCATTTTTTGGAAGTCTAGTTTTTTTTATATCTTATGTCATGAGTGGCAGGTTAGTTCAATCAATTCAAGATAATTTTCAAAAAAAATTCCTTGATTTTCTTTATGACTTTTTTTTTATTTTCATCATTTTCTTTTTTTTTTCTTTGACCTTTATCATTCTTTCATTTTTATTTTTGTTTGGTTATTCCAAAAGAGGTTGATAAAGTTAATTTTGGTTAGCTTGGAGCTTTTTATATTTTTATTGAATTTTTGTCATTTTTACTAGTTTTTTTTCTTGTTTTATCCTAATCTCATATCATGAGTTTGTATTTTGTCAAGTTAACCCGAGGTGACTTGACAATTATTATTCATCATTATATTTTCTTAGATTTTTTTTTGTTTTCATCTTTGACATTAGGTTATTAGGTCTTAAACTATACAAAAACAAATCTTTTTTCTTTATGTTAGTTGTTTCAGTATCATATTGTAAATCATGTTTTGGTAAATTTAACCCAATTTATCTTATATTATAATTGCTTGAATGCCTTTTTTTAGCAATGAAAAAAATACAATATGACCTGTGAGTTAGCATGGGCCACCTATCTTATATACATTTAAAATAAAATAGAAAACTTTATCGCAAGAGTTTATATATATAGATGATGTCCTACAGAATCCAACTTAAGGGAAAGGCTTACATCTTGGATGCATAAGTAATCTATTGGTTTTGGAATCTAATGCATTCTATTTATGAATTTAGAGACTCTTAAATGGTAAAGTCAGTGATTTTATGTGAAATGATGCAATAATATTATAGAGAGATACTTTGAAAATAAATATGCAATGCAGGTAGAAGATTATAAGCTATGTATTTGAAGGATTCATGGTCTTTTTATAGCCCATACACCTTTTTAATACATAGGAGAGGGTTAAATATAAATTGCCTTGATAGTAACCATGAGAAAAATATTTATAATATATGTATTAACGTTGATGAAAAAATATCCTTAACATGTATTGATATGAGAGAATATCTTTGATATATGTATTAATATTAATGGAAATATGACGAGTTCTTATATTTTTATACACCTAATAGATGTAGAGAGAGTAGAGTCCTTCCTTGGCTACGTCAAAGGAAATATAAGTATTTCTCTTACTTGAGCTCAATAAAAAAAATTTTTTACTTGACTGGGCCGAAGAAGACGACGAGTCATTCTATTGGCTGAACTTAAAGAAAAATCATATCTAACACAGTCAATTATAAAATCTTTAATATATTTAACACAAGCAATTACAATAAGCATAATATTGTAAATAAATATCAAAGTTAATATTTTAAACTATTTCTATTGTATATTTAGTTGTCTTTAACCATATTGCTTTATATACTATAGTGAAAAAATAATTTCTACCTATGTCAAACAATACTTGAGATCTTATAGATTTCTCATGAAATTTCTTCATTAATTTTTGAACTAAGTATTGTTTACCAATATCAAAACCATAAATTTTAAATAGTGAGATCCTAACCTAGTGGCATGGTTTTAATTAACACTTATTGTGTCATTCTTTCATAAACTAGTTAAGTTCAAACTTACAAAACAAGTGTTTCATAAACATTATATGTCACTCTAAACTAGTTCCAATTCATTTGAATTGTTTTAGTTTCTCCTTGCTTTCTTCAATCTCAACTTTTTTTTTTTTATCAATTTTATAGTCTCATCGTTTAACAATATTTTAATACACATAAAATAAATTAAAGGTATTAAATTTCAAATGAAATTTTAACAAAAATAAATTTTAAATAAAAATAAACAGATTGCTTGTACATTAAAAAGTCACTAAACGCATAAATATATCAAATATATTTAAGATTTAATAGCCTTTATTAAATCTTTTATTAGCCAATGAGGAAAATTGTCACTACAAATGATAAGATTAGTATGTTTGACTCAATTTTGCACAATGATTATGTTTTAAAACATATTTTATGATGAGCAAAATTTTAGAAATAAATTTGAGAAATATTTAAAGTTTATGAGTCTATTATTTGATGGTTTAAGTCTTATTCAACTTTTGAAAAAACAAAAATCTAATTTTTGCATTTAAAGAGCTTACTTTGAGATCTTATATCTAAAATGATGATTGCAAAACTGACATGTCCTAATACAACATCTAAGTTATTTGCCCTATGCTTTGTTGTAGGGAGAACCAATTTTTTTTAAATATACAAAAAAACACAAAAATAATTAAGAGTATAATTTTTTTTTATAATGCTCTACATTTGGCCAAAACAAATTTGCCTAGACATAATTTTTGTTAAGTAATGTAAAAAAAAAAATTAAAAGATATTTTTTTTTGTTTAATAATAATGTGAATTAATATAATTTTTTAAAAATAAGATAAATAATTAAAGAGAACTGCATTAGCATATTTCTAATGAAATAATTAATAAAATCCATTAAAGATAAACTATTTGCTTTCAGCAGTAAACTGATTGATTTTTGGGTCTCCTTTATCTATTTGTCTAAATATTCAATCGGTAAGTAATAAAACTACAATTGATAAAATCCACTAAAAATAAGTTATTTGTTTTCTGCAGCAAATTTATTGATTGTCATGCCTGTTTTAATTTTTTAGCTAATCATTTAATTGGTATTATGTTCATTTTTAGACATTAAATTAGTTGAATTATTATTTTTAAAAATAAAGATAATATCGATCTACATAAGTTTTCCAAACCATGAATTCAAGATATTAGATTCAAAATATTATATATAGAGAAATTACAAAACTTAATTCTTAATAAATATATCATTCAATGATAAATTATTTGAATTATTATTATTATTATTATTATTATGATGATGATGATGATTGAAGGTAAAATCTAAAAACAATAGCAACATAAAAAATTATTTTATTTAAAGCATAAATAAATACAAAAGAAAAATGATATTATTATTATTATGAATGTAATTATTATAATTGTTTGGATTATAATAAAATGTGTTATCATTGATAATTTTTTATATTATTTTATGAGCTATTGTTATTTTAGCACCATAAAAATAATTATTAATATTGTAAGCATTACATTCACTGTAATAAATTATTATTGTTATCATCATTATTATTCCTATTTAAAAATAAAAATTATTAAATTGTCCTGAATAATAATAATAATAAATAGTATGCAAAAAAATAATAATCCATAAGATTATTATTATTAGTTTGTAAACAATGAAAACCATAAATTATCTTGAAGAATAAAAAAAAAAAACTTTAACTAAAGAGAAAATAAAAAAACCAATAAAATATTATTATGATTGAATAAAAAAATTCAAAAAAAATATCATCATAAAAAATTATTATTTGATTTGAAAAACAATTAAGGGATAAAATTAAAGAACAAAATTAAAATTAGTGTTATTATCATTACAAATATAATTATTATTTAGAGAATAAAAAAAAAAACCTCAAATATTTAATAAAATAGAAAATAAAAAAAAATATTATAGAAAAATTAATTTGACTTGATGAATAAGGAACAAAGGGGGGAAAGAAGAAGAAATGTTAATTTTAAAATGATTGTCAACAATAATTAAATTTTTAAGGCTAAATTGAATAAAAATAAAAATAAAATAAAATAAAAGAGAAAATGATAGAAATTTCAAACCAAAAACAAGAGTATGGATCCATAAATTCAAATAAAAAATAGGGAGAATTCAAGAAGGACGAGAAAAAAAAAAAAGAGAATCACAACCAAACAAAAAATTAAAAGAATATGGATTGAAATAAAAAAATATATATAATTAACTTCAATTGAAGGACAAAATTGAAACATATTAAAACCTTAACACTAAAAAAATTAGGAATGAAAAATACAACGCCACATGTATGCTTTACGGGTGCAAACGAATGAAAACTAACGACACATCAGGCTAATGCGCTAGTGTTTTCTACAAAAAAAAAAAAACATAAAATAACTTAAACAACCCTATAATCAACTCTTGAGGTTTTTTCTTTTCTAAGAGTACATCAATATTTAAACCGTTTATAAAACCTAAAATAATAGGCTTATAAACACCCTCGTTGATAACTCTAAGTTTTTTGTCTTATTGAAGGCTAATATTATAATTTCATGTTCATATACATTGCAAAAAAATAAAAATACCGTAGGTTAGTGCATGGTTTGTTGTCTATTGATAGGGTTGAAATAATAGTTTTACTATGTAAAAAAAAATATCCTCAAACAAATAGATAGTATCAATCAGTCCCATGAAAAGGTCTAAAATGCTCCCAAGTCTAATATTTAAATTTTATGTACTAAGAATAAAATAATAATTATATTATTACAATCCATAATAATATATATATATTTATTGTTGCAATTCTTTTACCACATGGTTTAACTTTTCATATAATTGGAACAAAGTTTTGACACTTGTAACAAAGCATATGGAAATCTTGAACCTCGAAAATGAGCAAATACACTTACTAGAGCTTACAAATATAAACAAAGTTTTGAAACTATTTCAAAAAGTATAAGTGAATTACAAGTCTTGAAATTAACCTAAACAAAAATTGTTGTCAAATCTTTAAATGCAAAAATCTCACTTGTAAGTAATACCAAATTATTTAAATTTAATCTATATACCAAGGTTAAAGTTTGTTTTAAATGTCATTTAGTTAAAGTAATATTAAATTATTTAAATTTAATCTATATGGTAAGTTATGAATTATAAACATAAAACGAGTTTAGAGAATTTAACAAGAAAAAAACTAGTATTTCACACTACAAGCATTTTGGGTTTAGAAACTTTTAATATTATGGTGGCAGTTGATTTTCAAAATATTTATTATTTAAAAATATATCAAAAAATATTAAAATTAAGTTTTTACAATACACATCAAAACGGTATAAAAAAAATATTAATTTAAAACAAATCATTCAAATTCTTTTAAAAACTTCTTTTCAAAAACAAATACAAACATTCTTAAACCTCGTTTACCATTATGGTATAACTTTGCTCTTGAGTTTTTATTCTGTTAGCTTTAAATTAATTTTTCTTTGGTATTTTTTTTTATTTAACGTGCTAATCTTAAAAATAATTTTTAAATAATAAAAAAATATATAATATTTAGATGTATTTACAAGCTTAAAGCACTTTGAAAAATAATTTTTACCATATTCTCGTATACTTCTAAAATTTTAAACACAAGTTACCTATCATAAAAAAAAAAAAAAAAATCTAAAATCTTGTGGCCTCGTATGCCTTCTATAACAAGTTTATATTAATGATCATAATTCAAATTTACATACATAAAATGAAAAAAAAAAGTCGTCCAAACAACTAAGTAAACCAACCAAAATAACAAAAGCAATAATTATAATAATACCTCTACTATCATTGTCGGGAGAATAAGTCCAGGGAGTGTATCAAGTCTTGAAAGCTTTAAGATTCACAATGTTAAAAGTCATGCGAAAAAACATTGTTTTCTCTGCACCCATTAACATTATGGTTGTAATTCACAATGTTTTTTTTTTTTTTTTGTATTTTGATCTTTTTTTTTGTTTATTTTTTTTATTTAGTCTTAATATGGTATTTTTATGAGGATTTAGAGTTGATAATTTATTTTAATTTATTTTTATGGTTATTGTGATATTAAAAAAATATCTTAGTATTGAGTTGATATTAAAAAAATATTTTAACATTGCGGTATGGTCTTTTTTTTAAAAAAGTTTAGTTAAATAAAAATATTATTTTGAAAAAAAAAAAGTTATTAAACTTTGAAGAGTCAATAATTTAGTTAGCAAGTTTGATAAAATAACCTTAGTTCTCTATTCACTAGTTTATCAATGAATTGTTTCTCTCTCTTTATTTCCTTCTAATTGTTATTATTATAAAGCTAAAAGTATGGGTAAAATAGTATTTCCCCACACTTATTAGTATTATGGATTACCATTTTTTATTTTTTGTATTTTGACCCTTTTTTTTCTTTGGTTATTGAGTTTTATTTTCTTTTAGCTCTTATATGACGTGTTTATGGCCCCCACTCATATGCAATGTGATTACAATTGTAATCTATATTACTACTATTACTACTCCTACTATTATTGCATTTCCCTTTTTCCTTTTAGTTTTTTCTTTAATTTATTCTTTATATGATGTGTTTGTGGAGATTTAGAGTTGATAATTTTTTTATATAGTTATCACGGTATTAAAAAATATTTCAATATTAGGTTGATATCAAAACAATATCTCAACATCGTAGTATGGTTTATTTTTAAATTGGTTTGTTAAATAAAAATATTTTTTTTAAGAAAAACTAGGTTATTAAATTTTGTCAAGTCAATAACATAGTTTGCAAGTTTAGAGAAGTAACCCTAAACTCCTCGATTTATCTATTTAGCAAGGTACTTGTTTTTATTTTTTTATTTGAACTCAATTATGTGATTTTTTTATTGTTCTTTTTATCATATAGTTAACAAAATAGTCTCATAAAATAAACATGCTATAAAATTTTATGAAGTCTATGTGCATGTTGACGGGTATGGTGATTAAATTTATTTTTTAATAGTGGGCTGATTGAGAATCAAATTTATATTTTTTTTGTCTTGTTTTCTACAAGGTTAGCACAGTCTTTTTAAAAAAAGTCTTAGTATTGCTTTGATGCTTGATTTTGCAATTTATTTTTGTTATCATATAATTAAATAAACAATGTTTTATAAGAAAAAAAAAGTTATTAATCCAAAATGGAGTCCATTACCTACTTTGTTGATGTGACAAGTTAATCCAAGTTGTTTGATTCACAAGTTTGGTGGGGTTGCCTATCAAATCTAATATATATATTTTTTAGATTTTGATCCTTTGTAATTGTTTTTTCTCGTTATTATTTTAATCTTCATTAATATTGAATTGGTTGGGAAATGAAATTTATAAAAAAAAAATTTACTTTCTATAGAGATATCATGATCAACAATAAATTTTTTTTCTTAGGATTGTGATTGGTTTTGTAATTATAAAAATAAATTACTAAAAAAATAAAGATATTAAACTCATTGAATTCCATGGCTCAAGTTATATGATAACCATGGATTATCCAATTTGGCATAGTGTCAATATTAAAAAAAAAACAAATTATCATCTTGAATTTTTTTTAAAAATTATGTCATGTTTTTTCGGCTAACCAAGTTATCATTACACTTATTAAATTCAATGATTCACTCTTTGTTTGTCCATATTATTTAATTTGAAATTTGAGTTAAACAAAGAACATGGTTAATAAATTTTAAGATCAAACTATTTCATTGAATTTAATACTACTGTCAAAAAATTCTTCATACTCTTAATATGTTTTAAAATTTTAAAAATATATAATTCAATAGACAACAAAGCATGAATAAATGTACTTACTAGCCGTTGCTATTATAAGTGCTATCACAAATAAATAAAAAACATTTTGAAAAACAAGAAAACCTATCATTATCTTCCTTTAATTTTATATTTAATTATTTGGCCTCTCTCTCTCTCTGTACAAAACACTCTAATGGTGAAAAATAAAACATCATTAACTAATAATTAGTCCGGATCGCCTAGACCGGGCCCGTTATTAAATTTTAAACCATGCTGGCAGACAATAATAATTAAAAAAATTAAATATTATAAATCTAGCCCATCAAGTTGGGATTCAATGGAGAAGCAAGCAGTCGCTGTGACCTATTTTGCGGGAAAACAAGAACCCTAAAGAGCTTTTTCACTCGACATAGTCGAGGTTGTTCCAGAGAGGAGACTGAGCTGTCCTAAAAGAAAGATTGCTGAAAACAAAGCTAATCAGAAGACACTGTGACAGAGACAGAAGACAGCAAAAGCACGAGTGGATCCGGGTTTTACGTTTGAGGGTTGGTGGATAGAAAACCCTACACATGTTCTTACGATCATTGTTATTCTTACTTGGAAATAACAACTGCTGGCTGCAACCTTTCCCTTGTGTCAACCCTCACATCAGTCTAGACAACTGATGTATGTGACACTGCAGCAGATAAAGGAGAGTTTATCCACGGATTTTGACTGCACTGATACCAATATTCACTCCAAGGTTATTATATTGATCGTGTTCTTTTCCAAACACATTAATTTTTTTAATTATATATAATTATGCATGTTTGTTTATTAATTATTTATTTTAGGTTCTTGATTATGAATTAACAAGATCATGTGATTAAAATGTTAGTGTTGATTAATAAGAGTGTTAATTGGCAGGGCCACCTTATTGTAGATGCAGTTCCTTGTAATGGGTTGGTGTTATGATGGTATCTGGAGTTAGGAGGTACGATAAATATTTTAATTTAATTATTACAATTTTATTAATAGAATAACTAAGTTGTTTGATTTCTAGGGCTTTTATTTTGACACCTAAACAATATATGTGCTATGGAGTTGCATAAAAATGTGCATTCATATATTATCCAGGTTTTTAAAAAAAAGATAAGTCGGCCATATCATATATATCTCGACCGTGCAATGATTGTAACATTGGTTAGGTGATGGAGGCATAAGGCACATACATTTTATCTATATTTTCATGAGATAACATCGATATTTCAAGATGTGGTAATGTTGTTCGGTTTTCTAATAGATAAGATACATGTGACCAGTCATGAAAACTCGATTGATAAATATATTTTATGTGATTATCTATTAGAAACGATGCCTTTAATCAATGCTTATACAAGTGATTATATCAAGTTGACAAACATGGTTAGATGTTAATTTTAAAACTCTCGTATAGAGTACAACAACAAACCAACATGTTATACATGCTCATATATACATATTATATGTGTTGGGAGGTCTTGTTTTCACCTAGTAATGTTGAGAATTGAGTATCATTGTACTTTTTTGCACTACTTGATGATTTTTTAGTCATTTCAAAATACATTTTAGAGGGAGCAATACTTGCATATCTATACTATTAATTAAGCGAAACATATAATTAAAAAAAAAAGATAAATTATCAGGTGTCTTTTATTTTTTCAAGCACATATATTTAAAATGTTATTTAATTCTTAAAATTAATAACATTTTAAATGCTAATTTATAATTCTCAATGTTGATTAATTTATCTTTGGTCATAGGATCATGCTCCATTATTAAACCCTATTTGACTCGACATCTAGCCTATTACTACTATAATTTTGAATGATTCAACCTTTAAGTGATTGTTTTGACAGTGTAGTTAAGATTGTTTTTCAAAGTATTGTTTATTTATAAATATATCAAAATGATATTTTTTTTTAAATTATTTTTGACACCAATAAATGAAAATAATCTAAAGACATCAATTTTTTTTAATTTAGAATAAAATATTATTTTTTTAAAAATATTTTTGAAACGTAATGTCAAACATTTTTCGATCTGAATCCCAATTCTAATATTGACTTCCTAGATAAATGACATAAAAACAAACAGATAAAATTAAAAAATATTTTCTATCAACTCATGGTGCAGGCATATTTGAACATTGAGAGTCGTAAAAGAAAACAATTAACAGGAAAGATCGGAGTGATTAGCTGCAAAACCATATCAAAAGAAGATAAAAATGGGAAGCAGCAGCCCAGCACTGTGTGCTGGTACAGGATTAGTTAAGCTTTTGAAAGAAACAATTTGACGTAAAGACTCCAGGCCAGGCCCCGCGATGCTGCTCCAATGTCCCCGTCCTTCTTTTTTTGTTTTTTGTTTGTGAAAGGCGATGTTTCAGTCAAGCGAGTGCAGGTCTAAAGCAGAACAGGCTGGCCTGGTTTCTTGACTCTTGTGGTGATACACAGGGGTGACTGCCGTTGCAGATTCTGAAAAGAGACAGAAACGATACAAAATACATCATGGATGGATGTTTTTTTTAACAAAATTAAATGTAAATATAAAGATTTATTCATGTTTCTAATTAAATAAATAAGTGAAATATTTGGAATTGGGTTAGCCCATCAACTTAACAAGTCCATTTTAGAAGTGGAGGGTTACTGCTATGATAATACCTAATAATATTTCGACTACTTTTAGTATAGAAGTGGTGATTTTAAACCCTGTAATAATAATAGATAATCATTTTTTAGAGAATTGTTTTCACTCTTTATATATTTCTTTTAAAGTGTTTGGGCTCTAGGATGTTAGGATATAAAACATGTATTATGAAATATTATATTTGTAGTCTAGAATATGAAAGATGGTATATGATATGTGTATAAATAGAAAGGTGCACATACAATAAATATACGCAAAAACATAATATCAATACAGTAAAATTTCAAATTTCATTCTCCCTCTCTTTTCTCTCTTCTCCCTCTTCCCTTCTCAAAAGTCCATTCTTCTTTCTCTTAATTTGTTCAATTATCTACAATCTCTATCAATTCTAACATGGTATCAGAGCTTTTATGCTAGTGCATGTATTGATCCAAACTTCCGCAATCTAATCTTTCAATGGATTATTAAAAAAAAAACTGTAGATGAAGAAACACAGCAGAAAAATCTGTTAGGTTACTGAGAAAGAGAAAGAAAATTGAAAGGAAGGAAGGAACAATGATGTCAGGAGGAGTAGGCAAATACACACACATTAATAATCAGCCTCAAGTCTCTAGATCTGTTTCTGCTGCAGCAATGTACTGGTCCAGGTTTTGAAGGATAACTTGAGGTTTCAAGATCTGGAGACAAAGAAGTAGCCACGATTCTCCCTCCACAACATCCTCTTACCTCTCCTCTCCGTTTCAATTCTTCAGTAACTCATCTGGAAAATTTGAAGCAACAATCCTCCACAGATCTCCAGTGAATAAAAAAAAAAGAAGCAAGAAGCAATTAGCTAAGTGATGTCCTTACCTTTCTAAAGTTGTTGCTGCTGCAACAACATCTTTCACTCTGTCATAATAGCCCACAGAGACTTACTCAATGAGCTTGGCAATATAGACGAAGTTCTCGTGATTTTTTTTGAAGAATTTATGGCTATTACTGATTAATCTTTCTCTCTCAGTTGTCCTTACCATAGATTGTGTTTCACGGTAAATCTTATCTGCAAGATATGGACCTTGACTACCAACTTCCTGCAACTTGGTAGCGATTGGAGAGAGAGCAAAATTGCCTCTAAAATGGATTCTTCTGTATTCCTTAGTCATGACCTAACAACTATTCTCACTTTTCCATGATCGTTATCAAAGCTGAGAGAGTGAGAGCCGGAAGGAGTAACAGAGCATCTCAGAGCAGCAACAGGAGGAGGAGCCTTAGAGCGAACAACAGAATGGTTACTGTTACTATTGTTGTTAATGTTATTTTGTTGTGAATTTCCATTTTTGGAACTCGAAGATGAAGATCCATAGAGAGGATTAATTTGAGTTTGTGTATAAATAGAAAGGTGCACACACAATAAATGTATGCAAAAACAGAATATCAATACAGTAAAATTTCAAATTTCATTCTCCCTCTCATTTCTCTCTTCTCCCTCTTCCCTTCTCAAAACTCCATTCTTCTTTCTCTTAATTTGTTCAATTATCTACAATCTCTCTCAATCCTAACATAGGATCCGTCTCAAATTATTCCATGCTTCGCGTGTGGATTTCAATTCTTCTTCTTTCTTACTCTTTTCTGTAAAAAAAAAAAAAAATCCCTATAGCCAACAACTTTTCCTTTTTTCAATGTTTTTATTAATTAAATTATCAAATTATGAAAGGAAAAAAAAAAACATTGTGGAATGAATAATATGCCCCTAAATCCAAGTCCAATATTTTTTTGTTGGAAAAGACAATAATGTAATTACATTTTGTATGGTAGAAGATTTATTTTTTTATAAAAAAATAGATCAAATTTATTGGATCAAAATTTAATCACTGTAAAGTTAAAATTTTAGCATTGTATTTATTTTTTGTATCTTGAAAACCTAAGGGTATACCCTACAATGAAGTTTTACATCTTCAAATATTAAAATCTACAACTAAATCTTAACATTTTACATGTAATATGGATAAAATGATTGGTGATAGTTTTTTGATATTTTATACAAACCCTAATGGATAGTCATAAATTGGTCACGATAAACATTTTGTATTTGAAAACATGACAAAAAAATTATTTTTTAAATAAGGATTTTTTATTTTTATTTTTCAAAAATTTAAGAGAAAATCAAGTATTTTATATTAGGTTTGTATCTTATACTATAGATCTATAACCTGATATTAAAAAAAATTGCTAGAAAAGCATGTAGTAAACACAAGAATATTTTAATATGACCTTTGCAATTTTTTAGGAATTTTTTTTTGAAGTTTAATATTGGTTTTGTATCTTGTGGTATAAGTCTACAACTTGACATTATACAAAGTTATTGAAAAAATAGAAATGCTCATTTAAGTATATATATTTTTATTATTATAATATTGTTATTATATTATATAGAATGGGCCCGACCATCCATCTAGGCTTGACCATAGCCAGTCATGTTAGGTTTGAAGGCCTGACAGATATGACCTTGCTCTTTTTGGCTTGAGTCAGATTTGATCCAACCATTTGGGATAGACCAAGCCTAGCCCCACATGGTCACTAGCTCGACCTAGTGACCATGTTTATACATGCATATGGTGAGTGAGGAGGGGGAAAAGAGAAGAAAAGGAAGATAAAGAAGAGAAAAAAGAAGAGAGATACTTAGCATGGAGGTGTTGTTTGTTGTCGTGGGGAAAGGTCGCAAAAAGTGGCAAAAGGTGGTAATACTGTTGGAAGGGTTGAAAAGAAAAAATGAGGAAACTGAATGATTTCTCCCTATCTTTAAGCTCTAATTTCTTGATGTCCAGGGCATGACATTCATCTTTATTTACAATTGGTGGAAGAGAGATATCTTGTATTTACTAATGTCAATCTTGACCTTTGATTCAAACAAAAAGAATCTCAATTGTTGGTTCAAATTATTATCATGAACTATAATTTAACAACTAAAGCTTGTCTGAGTTAGTCATTTTAAGGCGACACGACAATGACTATTGTGTCAATTAGTTAGAATTGATTATATCGGGGTGTTGTCAAATGATATAGCATCATAATAGTGTATGATTTGTCAAATTTAATGAAGAGACTAAGCATTCAATATCTTTGAAAAGTATTCACCTGAGCAGTCCTTTAAGGTCAAAAGAAGAATAAGACAATCTTATATGATCATTTTTTCCCTTCAAAATGACACCATTTTGGATTTTAATTCAGGGATATCGATTAAAGTTTGATTTAATCCGTCTTCTTTTCACTTGTTTTAATTACACTCTTGATTGACTTCAAACTTTGAATTTTGTGAAATTTTGCCCTCATAGAGTTTCAACATCACACCTTGAATTTTGATGCCTTTTTATTTTTGTTCTTTGCTTGAATTTATGTAATTAAACCCCTAATTAACCATTAAGCTTTTAATTATCTTTAATTTCACCAATGATTTCAGTCAATTAGATCTCTATAGTTTGATGTCTTTTTTAAAATGGTTCTTGGCTGTGATTTTCTTTAATTTGACCTCTAATTGACTTTAAATTATTGTTTTTCTAGCAATTTTACCCTCAAATTCAATTAATTAACTTGATAAAAATTAAATTTGATCTCTTAATATTATAATATTATCAATTAATCCCAAATTAAGCTTCCAAACTTAATTTTCACCAATTAAGTCCCTAATAAAATTAATTTATTCATTTAAAGTATAATTAAGTCCTATTATTAAATATGTATTAATTTTTAAACATAATTAAAATGTTAACTTGACCCGGGATGAAATCAAATTGACTTATTAAAAATCTACTTATTCTCATATACTTAATTTTTATGTAGATTTATCTAATAATAATTTATTTTGATCTTGAGTTAACATTTTTTCTTTAGTCTTAGACATAATAAGGGTGCGATCGAGCTCCTGACTTTGTTCAAGATTTCTGACATGATTTTTTCACCATGTCAATCCCTTTTTATGTATGTGTGTGTGTGTTATTATTATTATTTTTATGAATTTAAAGAATAAACCATAAATGAGTTGGGATGGTAGTGGATTTTTATGATTGTAATAGTTGAAATGATAATAATAATAATAATAATAATAATAATAATAATAATAATAGTGCTAATAATATTAACAATGATAAAAATATTGATAACAATAGTAATAATAATAATAATTTGATATAATAATAGTGGTGATTGTTATATTGATAATAATGATAATAGTGATAAGAATAAAAATAACACTACTATTAGTGGTGGTGATAATAATAATAATAATAATACAATGTTAAAAGTGATCACGATGATAACATTAATACTAATACTACTAATAGTAGTTGTAATTAATAATAATAATAGTATAATATTGAGAATAATAATAGTAATAATTTATTGTTGAATATTATATTTATTAGAAATTACATTTCATTGCTTTTTCAATATATGATATTTTTTTATTTAATTCCCTAAATTATGAGTTTAAAAAATTAACTTGTTTTTTTAATTTTATTATTTAATATTGATTTTTTAAAATTAAAAAGAATCATCCAAATTTATTTAAATTTATTTAGGAGTTTAAAGAATTATTTTTTTAGCATTGAAAAAAAACTCCTCATTATTAACGTAATTGTTTTTGTAGAAAGAATGTTTTTAAGAAAACGCAAATGAACTTGTAATTCATAGTGAATAAGTTCTTAGAAATACAGGTCAGGGGGATTGGCTGTTGGAATTCGGAATAGCTCTTTGATATATATGAAAAGAGAGGTGCAATAGAGTTTTTGGAATAAATCAGGGTAATTGGTTTGGGGCTGTTCTTGCTATAAAAAAAATGATCAGGGATACTAAGTTTACTCAAAGTCATGGTAATGCTGAGGAAAAAAGCAGTACAGAAGATACTCAGGTTGGGTGGAAATACCCACAAGCAGAGCGGATCAAGCTAAACGTGGATGGATGCAGCAAAGGAAATCCAGGAGTGGCAGGTGCTGGAGGAGTGATTAGAGACCATATGGGAACTTGGATAGGGGGATTTGCAAGGAACATTGGTATGTGTTCGTCAGTTAATGCAGAGTTATGGGCGGTCTATGTTGGGCTTCAACTTGCATGGGATAGAGGGTTTAGGAAGGTGGATTTGGAATCCGATTCTAAAGTTGTAGTGGGTCTCATTAATGGGGATAGCGTGAGAGTGGACAGGAATTATAATACAATTATGCAGATTAAAGGTATGTTAGGGAGGGATTGGGAAGTAACAACATTTCATATGTATAGGGAGGCCAATTGTGTGGCCGATTGGTTGACAAATTATGGGCTAACTAAAAATTTATTAGACAAAGAATCAAATATGTTAGAAGAACCACTGTTGAGACTTTATTTCTTATTATATTATGACCTGATTGGATCTGGCGTAATAGCCCCTATTATTAAAAAAAAAAAAAAAAAAATAGTGAATAAGTTCTTTTTCTACGGCCCTTAGGTTTTCGTAAAAATTAATTAACCAGAAAATTCACCACCCCTCCCTCTTCAAAGAATAAAAAAACACAACATTGAAAGGACAGGCACAGCGAGAATCGTGACCGCTTCTTCTCTCTTTTCTACCCGACGACCCAAATCCTCCAAAAACCACAGCAAGCCATGGCCGAAGCCATTGCAGCCGCCGCCACCACTTCCCTCTCTATAAAACCATCAACTCGCCATTCCCAACTCTTCCTCTCCTCCACTTTCCCTATTCTTCGAATGAACTCTCACAAAAACCCAAACTTTCGGCCACTGGTAGTTTCCTCTTCAACGAGCATCGAGTCAGTTGCCACCCAGAAAACTTCATCAAAGGCGTCCTTTCTTGATCAAAGAGAAGGCAGCAGATACCTTCACTTTGTCAAATACCACGGCCTCGGCAATGATTTCATTTTGGTAATCCCCTTTTCCACAACATAACCTAAGGTTGAAACTTCTCTTTCATTTTTCATGCATTTCTTAAGCTTCTTGATTTGTTTGAGTCAGGTTGATAATAGGGACTCTAGCGAACCCAAGATAACTCCAGAGAAAGCAGCGAAGTTATGTGATAGGAATTTTGGGATTGGGGCAGATGGGGTGATTTTTGCATTGCCAGGGATTAATGGGACTGATTATACAATGAGGATATTTAATTCTGATGGGAGTGAGCCGGAGATGTGTGGAAATGGGGTGCGGTGTTTTGCAAGGTTTATTGCTGAGCTAGAAAATTTACATGGGAAGAAACTGAGTTTTGCTGTGCATACTGGTGCTGGTTTAATTGTTCCTGAAATTCAAGAAGATGGGAAAGTTAAGGTTGATATGGGAGAGCCGGTGCTTAAAGCAGTTGATGTGCCGACTAAATTGGCTGCGAATAAGAATGATGCTGTTGTTAAGTCGGAATTGGTTGTAGATGGAGTCACCTGGAATGTGACTTGTGTTAGTATGGGGAATCCTCATTGTGTTACTTTTGGCATCAAAGGAGGGCAGGTATGTACTTTTGGTTAACACTTGGCATTTGAGTGTTACGGCTTAACTGGGAAGGTATGACTGGTATCCTTTGCTGGTTAGTTATTGATGCTTTCTCTCTCTCTCCGTTTGTGATGACAGGACTTGCAGGTTGATGGATTAAATTTAGCTCAAATTGGTCCGAAGTTTGAACATCATGAGGTGTTCCCAGCACGAACAAACACTGGTTAGTACTCGTGGTGAAATGTCTTGAATTATAATAGTGCCTGATAGGACATTGATTTGAACGCTGAAGTTTTTGATCTCATACATCCTTTGAATGATTAAAAATCATGGCAATTTCATTGAATTGCTATCCTCTTATGATTTTTTAATGATCTCCTGTCTGGTTTGTTTTAAAGGGATTAAAGTTCTGCAGTTTTAGGGTTCTGCAATATTAGCTTACTTAATTTTACCCTCTGCCTCCATTGTTTCGAAAATTACAAAAAACATGCTGAACTTGATAAGTTTAGCACCTTACAATGTGCGAAAAAAAGTCAATAAAAAAATCCAAGTATTCACAAAATTTCCATTATATTTTATTTAATGATTAAAGAACCCCTGGTGCGTCAAATTAATGAAGAAAGTTATTGCTGCAATTCTTTTTTCCAGTACCATCATTAAAACACCCACATTTTCAACACGCATTTTCTTCTCCTAAAAAATACTAATGTCTTCTCTATAAAAAACAAGCAGCATAAACTCATTTCTTTTCCACCAATTCCACTGCCAAAAATTCAAATTTTCATCCATCAAAACACACATAAGCACTAGCCATAAAACACTTGTAATTCTTCAATCCAACTATCATAAATTCTTCAACCCAACTTCCAGAATACATCAACCACGTCAATGTTTGCATGCCCTGGAATTATGTTCAGTAACATGCCAGTTATTTGTAGAATTTTTGCAAAGCATTAATGTTGGCTAGGAATGCTGAAAACAGCATATACAATTTTTCTTCTTTTTTAAAAATAAAGTAAAATGAAAAAGATGTAGAAATTGATTTAGCATTTCATTTTTTGGCTCTGGTTGTTAAAAAAATTTAAGGTGTTATTGAATTCCTGGCCCAAAATCCTATAAGGAGAGATTTAAGTCTTTGAGAGAATTCATTGAACGAATGGCAATCAATACACATTGCAAAAGCCCTTGTAATCTAGGAGAGATAAAATTGAGAAATTTGCAGCTGGGTCATGAACAAAATGATTATAGGAGGCTCCTTTTCTTTTATCAATTATATCCACCTTCTTGTTCCATATCTGCTAAAAGGTTCTTTCTCCCATAAAAATATTCATAACTCAAGAGACAAACAGAGCAATGCTTTGGAAGAGCACCCGTGATTTAAATACAATAATCTAATTCATTTACAGACATAATCTACAGAAATATAAACCGGGGTTTCCTTGTTTACTCTGTTGTGATATATAAAACAACTGAGTTGGCTCCGATAAAAGCTTCACAGAGTAGGCAAATTGACTAAGTGACAAGCCATTTACTGACAAGCTCACAATGAAAACACCACTGACATTGTTGCAAAACTTTTAGGGTTTGAGCAAAACCCATTTGGGATTCTGAATATTAAAGTTTGAACAAACAAAATTGAGTTTGTATGTTTGTTTAGCTTTGGGATCAACGGTTCAACAGTTACAAATTTAATTGTTTTTTTGGTAAAATCGATAGTCTAATGAAATAAGAATATTTAACAACTAAACCTGCTAACAACGATTATCAAAGTCGTGATTCAAAAAAACTCTTGATACATATCTTTGTTGTTGAGTTCCAGATGAAAAACACTAGAGAGAGATTCCAGCAGTCAGTGAGGAGAAGAGGCAACTCGTTTCCAAAAGAAAATAAATTGTCCAAGATAATTGACTACAAACAATAATTTTTTATTTTGTGATCAATTTAGGCTTGGAAAGAGAATTTGGATTATGAAGAGAAAGAAGTCGTGACTATAAGAGAGAGAAGGTTTAGGGTGTCATTTCGTTGTTTTTTAATATAATATATATGGTATTATTTTGGTCATTTCAATTGATTTGAAAGTTTTCTATGACCGAGCATGTTTTCTGTAATTTTTGCAAAATGCAAAATTAAGTATACTATGGCATGATCAGGGTAGTTATTATTAATTTTTTTTAATCTATAAACTCATATATTTTGTATTTTGCAACTTGAAAAGTATTTACAGATGAAATTAAATATAAAAACAAAACCAGAAGTTGTGTTGTTTCCGAAAGCTGTCTTTTAGGATTTTGATAATCTCAAACCCACTCTAGTGTGCATTTACTGCTCTCTGCCATCACATGCATGAGTGAGCATGTGAATTTTCCTGCATTGATGAGATATTTGTGCCTGCATCCTCAAGCAGTAATATTTCATAAATCTGGTGATCAGTATTTCTCTTCTGTCTTCCGACCATTCTCTGTGGGATCTCATTGCTAAAATCTACTTCTGTAATGGTCTTATTTAATTTTTTACATGATTTGCAGAATTTGTGCAAGTCAATTCCCCTTCACACCTCAAAATGCGTGTATGGGAGCGTGGGGCAGGTTAGTTTGCCATGGACATTAATGGATATAATCATATATGCCAGTTCATAAATCACGTGTTACTAGCAATTGGTTTTGCATCTAATTCTTAAATCACGTGTTGCTACCATGTTGTTTTGTATCCACTAATCCTTTATGATTATTTTACTGGAACTCTCACATTATGGCTCTGTGATTGCAGGAGCAACACTAGCCTGCGGAACTGGGGCTTGTGCGACAGTTGTTGCGGCAGTTCTTGAGGGACATGCTGGGAGGGTAAGTTTCAGATCAGAAGTTTAAACTTGCCTTCAGATTATCTAGCAAGTCTTTGAACATCTTCTATTTCCAAAAAAGATTCATTGATTTCAAGCTCAGAGCTTTCCTAGAGTTACTGCTGGATGCTTTTTTTTTTTTTTTTTAATTTTTGTATTAGATATCTGACCAGTTAATTTTCTTTTCTCTCTCACACACGAGTTGCCAATGTTCATGTTAAACAGAATTGCACGGTTGACCTACCTGGAGGTCCACTGGAGATTGAGTGGAGGGAGGAAGACAACCATGTGTACATGACTGGCCCAGCTGAAATGGTGTTTTATGGATCAGTACCCCTATGATATCTCTTAGAATGAAGATTGATTTGTTCTCATACCTGAAACTTCCTATAAACACTAGTCATGAAGCCTAAAACTGCTACAATAACGTGTGTTTCCATGTGTCTGTCTATCTGATTTGAGTATCGAGTCAGGCTCAAGGTGCATTCATCATTCGAAGTTAAAGTTTCCAGCTAGAGCGTTTCATCACAAAGAAGCCAATTGTACCAGCAGCATATGGGGTCTGAAGATATGATCCCCCGGCTGGACCTCATTCTGAAGGTCTATGGCAAACTATTTCAGATGCAGTTATGCTTTGAGACGAGAGCTGCCCTTGACCCTGTTTATTTGAAATCAGTGTTATGGATTTATTTCCTGGATAGCATTTCACTTTAATATTTAACATCGTGTTTGAGCTGTAATGTTCCATCTGTAGTTTGCTTGTTTAATGATCCTTTGCCAGTTTGATGTTTTGCATGTGTTTTCTGCCCCTCTACTTCTAACTCTGGTAATTCTCGGCCTTAAATGACTCATCTTGAAGCTCTATTACTAACCAAAGCTATGCTTGTCAAGAGGGATGGACAAGGGGAATGATGGATTGAGCAAAATGGAAGATCCATCTAAATTGAAATCATGAGGTATAGAATTAAGGAAGCATTGGTGGGGTTTTTCTGGTTCTTGTTTGGGTCCGTGTCATTATTGTCAAAGAGAATTAACCCAATCTCTTCCACGAAATCTCTACTTTTATTTATCGGTCTTCCAGTCCTTGGTGCTAATGCCTTGCTGGTTTCATTCTTAACAAGGGTTTGTGTAGTCTTCAATCTGATGGTGCATCGTATACTAACCCATCTCCAAAATGTAATCAATTTCTTTAGCTTAAGCAATTACCTCAACAATTCATCGAACATTTTAGCTAAGCAAATATATTTTCTTACACCCAATATTTTTTTTGATGTTTTGGTTGATTACTTTTGATATTTATTAAATTTCATTTAACAATAAATACTTATTAAGAGGAGAGGTTATATTAACAAATTATTTTATTTGAATAAAAATTAAAATATTAGTTTTTTAAATAAACTTATTATAATTTTAACTTATCATCTTAATATAATTTTAACATGATTTTATTTGAAACCCTTATTAGAAAATGAGTTGTTTTTAAATTTGATGGTTGGATTGGGTTTAATTATAACGAGCCATTACCCGTGCTTTGTCATAGAGAGATTTTTTTTTTTGCCTCGTTTTAATATATGTATTTTTTTATTTTTTATTTTAGTTCTTAATATTTTATTTTATGGTTTAGTTTTGATCTCTTTATTTTTTTTTTCATTCTAGGATAATTCTTAATTTTTCGTTTGTATTTATGTATCTATACTTTTAGTTTTGACGTTAATTTTTATTGTTATTTATTTTTCTATTAAATGTAGCTTGCATTAAAACACAAAGTAAGTTTAGCTTTTGTGGCATGAAATAAGAGTGAACTCTCTTTTATGCATATATAATGAATCTTCTATTGATAGTAATTTGTTATCTTTGTGTTTTTTTATCTGTTTTGTTTATGTGTGACTTCATATTTTTTGTTTATGTGATATTAAATCTAAAATGACATACATAAAAAGGTTGCAAAAGTTTTTTTTTTTAACAAAAATAACATCTACTAATAAATTATTTTGATTATTATCTCATTGATATTATCATAATTGGTAAATTATCACAATTATTATAGTTGTCATTACAATCATTATTATAAATAATCAATATTCTAATGATTATTTGCAGTGTTATCGTTGTCATCATCATCATTGTTATAATCGTTGTCATTATTACAACAATAATCATTTTTTTTTTGAACAAATTGCTTTGTATAAACATCTACTAATAAATTATTTTGATTATTATCTCATTGATATTATCATAATTGGTAAATTATCACAATTATTATAGTTGTCATTACAATCATTATTATAAATAATCAATATTCTAATGATTATTTGCAGTGTTATCGTTGTCATCATCATTATTGTTATAATCGTTGTCATTATTACAACAATAATCATTTTTTTTTTGAACAAATTGCTTTGTATAAACATCTACTAATAAATTATTTTGATTATTATCTCATTGATATTATCATAATTGGTAAATTATCACAATTATTATAGTTGTCATTACAATCATTATTATAAATAATCAATATTCTAATGATTATTTGCAGTGTTATCGTTGTCATCATCATTATTGTTATAATCGTTGTCATTATTACAACAATAATCATTTTTTTTTGAACAAATTGCTTTGTATAAACAAAAGGCAAAAAGAACAAAAAGGCCCCCCCCAGGCTGCTCAATTACAATGAAATCTAAGTAGGCCCGGGAAGGGCCCTAAGGCCTAACAAAAAGAAATGGAGCGAGAGAAAGAAAATAAGTACTACTAGAGCCACTTTACCCAACAGAAAAGGGCCCTAGGCCTACAAAACAAAGCAGGACTGCAATGCCTCGCTAAAGCCGGGGCCTAAGACCTTTATCTTCCCAGCTAACAAAAAGGGCAACAAATGCGTCTGGCTACAACAATAATCATGACGATGTTTTTTTTGCACTACATGTCCCGCCATTCCCATATGGGGAGATCAACACGCGATGAAAAAGGAGGGGTGTTTTATAGTTGTAAAAATTACAACTATAATTATCAGGAGTCGACACTTAGTATTAAGGTCACTAGGAAACCTAATGGTCTGTGTGAATCTGGGTAAGGAGACTTGTTGTACAAGGAGAAGATGCATCACCCCAGTGAACCTACTTAACGCAAGCTGCATTATTATTTGATTGTTTTTTAAGTCATTTTTTATTCATTGGTCTTTTTTAAGGTTTGAAGTAGATCTCGCTTTTTGAGAAAGTGTCTACTTCATTGGGACTCAAAAATCTGACTATTCTAAAGTTTTTTAAAAAAATTACACCACACTTTTTTTAAAAAAATATTTTTTTATTTGCGGGTGTACTTTACAATATAATTTTACACTGTAGTTTGAAAAAAAAATTTCCTTATCTACAGGTGTATTTTATAATATAATTTTACACCTTGATAGCTAAAACAAAAATAATTTTTAATTTTTTTTGATATTTTGGCCAAATTCCAACGGATAATCATAAATTGGTTATAATATTCAATTTTCATTTCAAAATATGAAAAATATGCTATATTTGATTTTTACGAAAAAAAATAAGCTTGGAAAAACATTAGAATTCAACTGTATGCATGAAAATAATATATTTTTTGTTCTTTTAAATGTGATTTTTTATATTAAAAAATTGGGTTGGGTCGAGAGCAAACTAGCCTAGAAGCCAAAACAAAAAATAGAAAAAAGGTAGCTGTGCTTTTCATGTATTGTGTGAACAGTAAAATGGAGGGTGTTCGATGATGACGAGAAGCTCACCTGCCATTGCTGCTGGGTAGAGGAGGCCAAAATGATTCTTTCTATTGTAGTAGTGTCAAAAATGGTGGGTTGTGGTGGCTAGGAGGAGCGACGAAAGAGGGTTCGTCTGAGCTGCTTCATTTTCGGTGTTGGAGAAGAAGGCTGAGCTTGCTAAGGAGCTACTGGCGTGGGGGAGAAGCCATCGATGCCAAGGGAAAGCTGGTGCTGGTCGGGAGTTGCTGTTGGAGGAGAGAGAGACACGCCAATGATTATAGGAGAGAGAGAGAGTTGACGCTGCAAGGGAGAGAGAGGGATGTCGACCTAAGGTGACTTGCTGTTGTTGGTTGTTGCTGTTGTCTTGCTGACATTAAAGAAGATGATGGTGGTTGTCGTTGTGTCTTTTTCTTTCTCTCCTTTGTTTTTTCTGCTAATTTTCCCAGTGTCTGTCTGTTATTTCTGTGTTGAATACCCATTATTTCATGCTATCCTCACTGTTCCCCCCTAGTTTTTTCAATAGAGCACCTCCTGTTAAGGATGGTCTCCCCCGGTGTTGTGTGAATTTGCCCCTTTTATAGATTCAATGTGTGCAATTTGCAGGTATGGAAGTGATGCCTAGGGATGATGTGTTACCTGTTGCAATGCATGAATGGTTGTAGGGCATGGTCTTGGCATGGCACAACATGACTCTGGTAATGCCGCGGCAAGTAAGATTTTTTTTAATTAAAATTTTGAAATAACATTAAAAGTGGGTTATGACAAAAAAAAAAAAAAAATTGACGGGGAAAACCAGAAAGAACGATATTTTTTTTTTAATTTTGACTTCCGATTTCACCCAAAAAGTTTCATCTCTGAAAATTCCGACCTTCTCAATTTAACCCAAATGAGACTTCCAAACTTAATTTCTCACCAATTAAACTTTTAATAAAATTAATTTGACTCATTTAAAGTACAATTAAGTATTTGCATTTAATTAAATCCTTCAACTGGGCCCTAAATTAATCCTTAAACATAATTACACTTTATATTGCCCGACGATTAAATGAAATTGGCCTATAAAATATAATTATATTTTTCAACTTAATTTTTACGCATATTTATCCATAATAAATTACTTTAGCATTGAATCTGTATTTTTCTTCATTTCTGGCACAAAAGAGGTACGACTGAGCTTTTGAAAACGATCAAAATTTTCACCTTGATTTTTCTTCTGACACCAACTCCTTTTATTTTTGTTATTTTTATTTTATTTTGGGTAGATTTAGGGGAATAACCCAAAATTGAGTTATGACAATCATCACGATAATCAATACCATTATTTTTATTAATATAATTGAAATTATTATTATTGTTGTCATTATTGATATTTTTATATTATTTTATGAGTTATTGTTATTATTACCATCAAAGTCATAATCATTAATACCATAAGCACTATAAACATTATAATAAATTACAAATGCTATTATCATTATGATTAATAATTTCACTATTATTTTTATGATTATAACACCTAAAATTATTATTATAATCACTACTAAAATAATAAAAAATTTTAAATTACCTAGAGTAATAAAAAAACTTAAAAAACTTTAACAAAAGAGAAAAGAAGAAAAAACTAAAACTAAAACTATTATTATTATTATTATTATTATTATTATTATTATTGCATAAATAATGAAAAAAATAAAATTACATCAAAGAATAAAAAAACCTAAAAACTTAAACGAAAGAGCAAAAAATAAAATAAAATAAATGATAAAACAAAAATAAAAATTGTTAGCTGAAAAAAAATCATTTGACTTGAATATCAATGGTATTCAACAAAAAATGATAATAATAAAATTATAAATTACCTAAACATCCCTAAATCCAACTATTTGATTTTGTCTTTTATGGGGTCATATCCATACTTATATGTGTTTTGAAAATATGAAAATACCACCACAAACAAATCTTGTATTTTATCTTACTGTATATTGAAAATATAAAATTAATGTGATACCTCAGTGACTACTCTTGATTTTTATCTTATCAGAAAGTATTATAATTATTTTACCATGCAAATAAATAAAAAAAACCCTAAATTATGCATTCAGTGATAAAATATAATTTTATTATTATAATGAAATCACGATTTAATTTAGTTTATTACTAATTTTTTAATTTTTTAAAAAATTAGTCACTTACATAATTTTTTTAAGCTTAAGAAATTTTGCTCTCATCTTAGGGCGCCCAATCGTCTAGTCGGGACGATTTCATGAGGAATGCCCCCAGCCAATGCCACAAAGGGTTTGTTTGGACATCTCAATAAAAATACCATACCGCCATACAATCCCTCGTTCTCTCTCTCTTATTTTCAAAAAAAATACAGCCATCTCTCTCGTCGTCGATCTCCTTCACATCTCACCACCGTCTCACTCTCTCAGCAATTTGTGATTTAAGGTACGCTAAAGTAAATTGATATCAACAGCTTTAGGTTCTTACTAGTTTACTAAGGGATTAGTGTAGTTTTAAGATTCAATTAGGGTTTGAATTTCAATTATGCCAAGAAGATACAGCAGCAGCAGCGGTGAATCTAGTGATGAAGAGAGAGACAGGCGTCGTCGTCCTGATAGTAAAAGAGATTCAAAATCAGACAGTCGTCGTATTCGGGGCAGCCGTGGAGATGAGAGTGATGAATCGTTAGATAATAAGAGACAGGATAAGCGCGACGAACGTATTAGGCGTCGCGATAGGGATGCAAGTGATGAATCTATAGAGAAAAAGCAAAATAAGCGCGATGAAAGGACTAAGCTTAGCGAATGGGCTAGAGACGAGGAGATATTTAATCGAGAGAGGAAGGGAGTTAGGGAGAGTTCTGAGGAAGAAGGAGAGCTGGTGGAGAAAAATAGAAGTCATGAGGGGCGGCGAGAGAGTCGGGAGAGGGAGAAGGAAAAGGAAAAGGAAAAAGAAAAGGTTAGTAGGAGTTCTGATGAAGAGGATGATAGGAGGAAGAAGAGGGAGAGGAGAGAAAGAGAGAGAAATGATCGGTTTGAGAATGGGCATAGAAGGAGAGAAATTGAGGATAGCTATAGACGTAGAGACAGGCATGAAAGGCGTCGAGCTTTAGATGATGAAGATGATAGTGGGGCGAGAACAAAATCGGAGCAAGATAGGAATATGGATAGGAAGCGTAGAGATAGAGATTATGATGATGGTGGTGATAGAAGGAACGGGGGAGGTAAGGAGATGAATAAGAGGGGAAAAGAAGCAGCAGAGAGTTTGAAGGATAATGAGGAGGGTCGTAGCAGGACTGCTGAAGAGTCGAAACCTAGGAGAGAAATGGCAGTGCAAGAAGGCAATGGGGGTGCCGATGCTTCGATGTTGGGTAAGACCGGAGGGGTTTATATCCCTCCTTTTAGGTTGGCCAGGATGATGAAAGAGGTTGAAGACAAAAGTAGTACGGAGTACCAAAGGCTGACTTGGGATGCACTTCGTAAGAGTATTAATGGACTTGTGAACAAGGTTAATGCTTCAAATATAAAGAATATCATCCCAGAACTGTTTTCCGAGAACTTGATACGGGGAAGGGGACTTTTTTGCCGGTCATGTATGAAGTCACAAATGGCATCTTCAAGATTCACTGATGTTTTTGCTGCGCTGGTTGCTGTTGTCAACACCAAGTTCCCTGAGGTGGGTGATCTTCTGCTGAGAAGGATAGTTCTGCAGCTAAAGAGAGCCTTCAAACGGAATGACAAGGTATGTGTCTGCACATACTCGCTTCACTGCGAGGATTTTTGCTTTTGTGAACATTTGTTAATACTCTGTGTTGCTTTTGACTGTCCTCACCTGTTTATTATATTTACAGCCTCAGTTGCTAGCTGCTGTAAAATTTATAGCACATCTTGTAAACCAGCAAGTAGCTCATGAGATTATTGCTCTAGAACTCCTTGCTGTTTTGCTGGAAAATCCCACTGACGACAGTGTTGAGGTGGCTGTGGGGTTTGTCACAGAATGTGGATCAATGCTTCAGGATGTGTCGCCAAAAGGCTTGGATGGTAAAAATACTGCTCTGCTTATATATGCATCTGTGCTGAATTCTTTTAATATGCTTATTTGGAGAGGGACTATATAGCGCTCTTCTTAGGATTTTTTAGCCTTCATCTTGTGATTATATTTGTAATTAGGTTACCCTGTAGTTAACACTTTAATGGAACTCAGGGATTCCTGTCTGAAATTGACAGTGGTTTGTTTCATTCACCAACCCATCAGAGGATTTACTAATATTTTCACTGTATTTGGAATGATGTTCCATTTAATTTTAGGTTCCGAAATGTATAGTTATATGAAGGGGACATCGTGCTTATCATTTCTATGGCTTCCATGACCTCCTTTCCTCATATAACTCTTTTTAGACACATACAAGATTTCAATATGTTTAAACTGATTCTCTCCATGTTTACAGAATGAACATATTTTGAAGGAATCTTTCCCTTCTCCCTTAGATATCTCAGTCATACCTAAGGTTTCTGGCACAACTATGACATCTGTAATCTTAGAACAATACATTGTTTTCATTTTACACTGACCTTGGTTAGATAACAGCATGAACATACCAACCTATGGAAATTCCACATTCATAGTGCCCAGTAGCCTTACCAATGACATGTGAATTGGGTAATAGTGCAAAGTTTCTTTCAGCTGAAAATTAGTTGTGTTGATGTTTGCTGTTCTATTTAAGAAAACATGATTTGGAGCTATAGTGGCTTATTTTGCGATGGGCATTCAATGCCTTGAAATTTTGATTCGTAGTGTTTGATGGTTTTGCCATCAATTGTTTGCTTGAACATTTTTTTTTGGCACGAAATGCATCTGATTGTATGACATTACTTCATCTCTTTTATGGTCTTTTATTCATGTTGTCATCATTTTACAGGAGCTTTTGAGCGATTTCGTGGAATTCTTCATGAAGGAGAGATAGACAAGAGGGTTCAATTTTTAATTGAAGGCCTTTTTGCTACAAGAAAAGCCAAATTTCAGGTGCATTCTTGTGTCATATTTTTATGTGATATATTATTCACCAGAATATATGTTCATTGTTCAATAAGGCAAGTGTGGGCTGAAGTTCCTTTCGGTGAATTTCATTTGCAGGGGTACCCTGCTGTTCGTCCAGAACTGGACCTTGTAGACCAGGAAGACCAGTTAACTCATGAGATATCTCTTTCAGAGGACATAGTTGCAGAGATCACCCTTGGTATAGCCAGGATACTGTGCTGTAATTCGCCAGATTGATTGATTATCTATTCTTGTATATTAGGCTGTGAATCTTTTTTTTTTTGTTCTTCTTCAGATGTCTTCAAACCAGACCCTAATTTCCTGGAGAATGAGAAGCGCTATGAAGAATTGAAGAAAAGCATTCTTGGTGAGGAGTCTGAGGATGAAGATGGTTCTGATGCAGCTTCTGGTGATGAGGAGGATGACGACGACGGAGATGAATCAGAGGAAGAAGATGAAGATGAAGAGCAGATGCGAATAAATGATCAGACAGAAACAAACCTTATAAACCTCCGGAGAACAATCTATCTGACAATCATGTCCAGTGTAGATTTTGAGGAGGCTGGCCACAAACTACTGAAAATTAAACTAGAGCCAGGACAAGAGGTGAGCCATAAAAAACTCTGCATCAGTGGCATATTTGTAATTCATTTCCTTGGGTTTCTGGCTTTCCACTAACTTTGAACTATTTTGGTAACTGTCAGTGTTTGAGATTTGGTCCCCTTAGTGCAGTAATCTTTGGAGTTGTTATATATCTGGTGGATCCAATAGTTTTCTAGAACAGCATTTTCAAGTTACTGTAGCTGGTGCTACAATTTGCTGTTGCTGAAGCTGAGTTTTGTGATTCTCTGGGTAAATTAGTAGGGTACAATTTTTTTTCCTGGCTGCATGGTCACTATTTGTGTATTACTAGCGTAATGCATTGTATTATGCTGGCCAGTTGATTGATTTTCTGTCTTAAAGTCTGCTGTGTGCTAGATTTCCTGATTAAGCTTTTGCTTCATATTTTTTATTATTTATGTCCAAGTCTCTGAGTTTCATTGTTGCTAATTATAATCCGTGTAAAATCAACAAAGCAGTCTTTGACTATTCATAATTTGGCTGAAACAAGTTGCTTTTCACTCCATCATCCACTGCTGAGATCTGTCTCATGCACTTTTACCTTGCTCATAGAAAGATATAAATTCTAGCCACGCTTAAGACTTAAGGTCTTAGATTTTTGTTTCTTTTGGAGAAACATAAACTTGTCAGTTCTATTATGCTGGATTTTGTTTTACTTTAGCCATTTTCTTCATTTGGCTCGTGTAGATGGAGCTGTGCATTATGCTCTTGGAATGCTGCAGTCAAGAGAGGACATATCTTCGTTACTATGGTCTTTTGGGGCAGCGGTTCTGTATGATCAACAAAGTGCACCAGGAAAATTTTGAGAAGTCCTTTGTTCAACAGTACTCGATGATTCATCGACTTGAAACAAATAAGCTGCGCAATGTGGCCAAGTTTTTTGCCCATTTACTTGGAACTGATGCGTTGCCTTGGCATGTTTTAGCCTACATCCGATTGACTGAGGAGGACACGACTTCTTCTTCCCGTATTTTTATCAAGATTCTCTTCCAGGTAATTAGAGAGACCTGCTTTTATATCATTCTTAGTTGTTTCTGTTTTCCTAGTTTTAAGTTTTGCAATACTATGCATCTGGTTTTCCATCTACAAGATGGGACGATGTGGCATGTTGGTTTGCATAATGTTAAATGTTAGCTACTCATAAGCTGCTGCATAAATTTAATCATTAACCTTGTTTTCTGTGAACTGCCTTAAAATAACTGATGACCCTTGTTGATATAACCAACCATCGAGGAAATGTCAGTTGGCAATACAAATGTTCTACCTTGCGAGTTATTTTTTTTTTCAGAAGGCATTTAACAGAGGAATAAAGGCCAAAGGAAATTTTCTTTAACTCAACATTATGGTATATGTACGGAACATTTCCTTTTGATTAAGTTATTGATTTCAGTGTTGTCATGTCTGGTGCAGGAATTGTCAGAGCATCTTGGTATCCGAACATTGAATGAGCGCCTCACAGATCCGACCATGCGGGATTCATTTGATTCGATTTTCCCCAAAGATAACCCCAAGAACACTAGGTTTGCCATCAACTTCTTCACATCAATTGGGCTTGGTGGCATAACAGAAAATTTGCGTGAGTACTTGAAGAATATGCCACGGATGATCATGGAACAACAAGAACAACTGTTAGAATCAGAATCAGAATCTGGATCAGATGATGAATCTGAAAGTTCTGGTTCATCCGATTCAGATCCCAGCAGTTCTGAATCAGAGTCAGATTCACCAAGTTCTGATGAGGATGAAAGGCTCAAGAAGCGACGCAGGAGCAGTGAAAAGGATGAAAGGCACAGGAAGCGACGCAGGAGCAGTGAAAGGGATGATAGGCACAGGAAACGACACAGGAGCAGTGAAAGGGATGAAAGGCACAGGAGACGTTAAAAGAACCTTCTGCTGCAGTTTTACAGCAGTGAACCTGGTTTGCCTTCGAAGCATCTTCTCAGTCTGAGCTTTTCTTTGATCATATTTCTTATTCCATGCTGTTAAAGTATACTATGGGAGAATAAGGTTTTGCTTACGAATGCCTATTTTTATTGACTGGTCTCTTCGAATTTCATGATTGTCTGAACGCATGGCTTTTTTTTTCTTTCCAATAATGTCACGCCGGAAAGTTATTAAATTTTGTCCGCTTCAAAGCTTGGCCCACGTTAGGATTAGCGCTTGTTATTTTTTTTTCTTAAAAATTAAAGAATTATTATTTTGAAAAAGAATTTAAGAAAAAATTAAACTGAATTTTGATGGAGATAAAGTGACTAGATTAAAGCATGTTAAATTGAGTCAATTTTGAGCTGATGGTTTTTGAATCTTCTCGCAGGCTAAAGATCTAGGGGGCTGAGAGAGATTTCAGATCATTTTATCCGTGATGTATAATTATGCTTGCAAGAATTCATGGATGCTAGGAAACCCATATCATGTTTTTGCCGTCAATTCCTAGATTTCCGTCATTCTCCATTTTTTCTTTTTATAAAACAATAATTTTTTAAAATGCCTTTTTATTATTGCAAATATACTCACTCCTCTTGCATAAAGCCAAAGGCCACGTAACCCATCATTTTTTACTTGAAATAATATGTTTTATATGCAAACTTTTAATCTTTTTTATGTTTGATATTTCACCGATGGATTCAAAAATTAAAATTCGAGCGAGGCAATTTCGAAATCAATTGACAAATTCATTGGAGGACAATTACAAAATCTATCTAACACGAAATATATGGCATGATAATCTCACAATTGTATTAAACTTAATTTATTATGGATTAATATGATGAAATTGTCATTTAATTCTTCAATAGAAGTTATTAAAAGATTATTTTACAATAAAAATACAATTTTATCCTGAATTCAACAAGATTTAGAACCATTGACAAAGAGTTTTTCTTTTCTTTTCAAAAATTCTAAAAGGGTAAAAATACTTCCTTACCATGGTAGAAAAAAAGGTTCTATTCATTCTTATAATTTTTATAAATTTTTTGTTTGTTTTCAATTTGTCATTCAATTACAATCTCTCAATTTTTTTTGTTTTTATTTTAGTCCTTATTATTTTAATTTTTAATTTTCTCCTTGATTTTTTTAAAGTTTTAATGATTTTGAATTTCATCATGCAATCAAAGTTTATGCTGTTTTATTTTTTCTAATTTGATCTTCATTTTCTTTCCCTTTTTCAAGTTTTTATTTGTTTCATTTTAACCTTCTAATTAAAAAATTTTGTTTGTCTATTTTTTTATTTTGACTTTAACCCTTATTATTATTTTAGTTATTGTTTTTTAGATCTTTTTATGTAATTGATTTTTTTTTCTAGTTTCACCCTTTGACATTTGACTTGTTAGGAATTGAAATTTATATTTTTCTTTATTTGTAGTGCTTTTGATCTAATAACCCGAATTATGACTTTGAAAAGTTAATGTGATTAGCTTTTTTTTTCTTCTATTTTGCTCATTTTTTTCTATGGTATTATCATTTTATATTAGATTTTTTTAGAAGGTTGATTTTGTGATTATCTTCAAAATCTCTTCTATGAGTTTATCTCAATCTCATGATCTAGACTATATGTGTTTGTAGGTATGTTTAGAATATAATTTTTTTTATTTGTATTTTATTTTTGAAGATATTATTCTAATTCATCTATGCAATACATTTTTGTTTTATACAAATGAGCTTTATTTCTCAAAAACAAAAATATTTAGTTTCAAATAATAGTCCCAATATATTCAGCCTTGCATGGTTTTTTAGAGTATGGACTTATGCGATCGGTTTTAGGAGTGTTTCTATTTCTATTATCTTTTGTTTATTTAAATATACAAGTTTAGCAAGCATAACAAGATAAATATCTTATTTCATGTGATTAAATTTCTTAATCTAGTTTCATATTAAATTATCTCAATTTCTCTTTTATTTATTATTAATAACTTTTTTTTCTTATTTATTTAAAATTTAAAATAGATAATTATCAATATATTCAATTAGGTCTCTGCACATACTTTTTGATTTATAATTTTATTTTTTATGTAAAAAAAGTCATCAAAATAGCCTGCATGCCAAATATTTTCTTGAATTTTTTTTTTTATAACCGGGATGTTTGGACCAGTTTACGTGTATTATAACTAATATCCAAATTCATTGAACATTCTGTAAACCTAATAAACATATAAAATATCATAAAAATAACAAGCATATATAAAAAAACTTGAACCTTAATATAAAATAAAAAAATAAATTCTTTCAATGGCTAGGTTAATACCTCACTAAGACCTCACTTGCTGTTTTTACTTCAAATAGTGGGAGAGCGCAAATTAAATAATTAGCATTACAATATTTTGGGTACTAAAATAAGGTGGCGTAGGTACTTGTATGAAACAATCAAAAGTACATGT
The DNA here is from genome assembly GCA_015731905.1 of Salix dunnii. Lineage (NCBI taxonomy): Eukaryota > Viridiplantae > Streptophyta > Magnoliopsida > Malpighiales > Salicaceae > Salix > Salix dunnii. The sequence continues at coordinate 13,219,827 of CM027674.1, forward strand.
ACTAAATATATATATCTTAAATTTATAAACATTTATTTATTTATATTTAAAAAATCTCTTCGGACGGGAGTGTATCCATTGAAACCGACCAACCGTTTCTCTTTCCCCAAAATTGAGAGAGAGAAAAAGAGGCCTCCTTCCCCTCCTGCTTAATCAATATATTATAATTAATTCAATGAGTTCAAAGAATGAAGAAATTAATCATGGAGTGAGACAGGTTGATCATAACTTGATCAAAATCAACGTCTCTCACGGTCCCTCCCACCACGAACTCCATGTCCCTGCACATTGCACTTTCGGTAATTTCTCCTATTTTCTCCTTTTTTGTTTTTATTAATATTTATTTTCTCCATTAAAATAGTTTAATTTAGAAGATTTTGGAGCGTAATTAAATTCATTGCCTTTTAATTAGGGCATGTGAAAAAGGTAATCGAACAGCAAACTGGTCTGGAATCGGAAAAGCAGAGGATTTTGTTCAGAGGAAAAGAAAAGGAGGACGGAGAGAATTTGCAGGAAGCAGGCGTGAGGGATAACTCCAAGATTTTGGTTTTGGAGGACGTGGTGAGGAAGGAGATGAAGGAAGGCGAGGACACATCAAAAGCTGCAATGCAGGGAAATGTGGAGGAGGTGAAGGGAAATGATACGGAAATGTTGAAGGCCTTACGAGCTATAGATGAAACGAGGAAGGAGATTGATAAGCTTGCGGAAAGAGTGGGTTATTGTTAGTTTTGTATATGCTGTGATTTCTTATTGTTATTGTTAATTGGTGCGGTGATTTTCGAGTGTTTTGGATTTTTAGGTGAGTGCTTTGAAAGTCGTTGTGAGTGGCGGGACTAAGGTTTCGGAGAATGAATTTGGTGTTTTTTCGGAGTTGCTCATGAGGCAGTTGCTGAAATTGGATGCTATTGAGGCGGAAGGGGAAGCACGGGTGCAGCGGAAGGCAGAGGTTTGTGTTGTTGAATTTGATTTTCTCTATATCTGCTTGTCGAATATATGAATTGTGCTTCGTTTGAGTTTTAACTAAAAGGTGCCCCTGAGTGTATCTTGTGCATGCTATTTTGAAGATATAAGATTTTCAATTTGATAAACACGAGATTCAATGTTGTTCAAAACTCATTTTTATGTGGGATCACCTGAAGGTCTATAATCTCAGTTTGTAAACTCCAATTGTAGATTTTGTGATTTTACGTGAGGATAGATGTGCATGAAATGGTCATAAATAAAACTTAGTTGCGAAATTAACTTCAAAATTGATGTAAGTCATGATTATGATGTAGGATTTGGAATACATAGGTCTCATAAAGGTTGAGTTTTCTTTCTCGACCAATTAATTTATTTTAATAATAAGAAGCTTGATTTTGTCGTGACTGCTGTTTGTGATCAATACAAATTGTACTATGAACATTAAATTTAGCAAAGAAAACAAAGATTGTTTAAATAAATCAGTAGCAAACGAAATGATTTTAAAGAATTTAGCATTTAAGACGAGTGCAAGACTCAAAACTTCGATTAAATAATGATTTGTTAAAAAAATCGTACTTGTTAGAAAGAGAAACAAAGTAGTGCCAAATTAGTTTTTAATAGCTCAATAACATTGAATTATATATAGCTTAATGCCTAAGAAAAACCATGAACCCAGATCATTTCTTTTCTCGTTCATTATGTTTCCATTTGTCATTATTTGATTTGAGGAAACACAGAGTAGAAGTAGAGGTGGTATTCAGAAAAAAAAAGAAGGTAAAAAACAAAGACTGTTAGAAAAAATACAGGGTAGTTGTTGGGGGGTGGAGGGTCTAACCTATTATTTCTTTTTGCTCTGGAAAAGTAAATAGGGCTCTTGCTCTGGTAAAGTAGTGCTGGCTATGGATGAGCATGCTACAGACGATAATGTTGAACTCTTGCTCTGGTAAAGTAAATAGGGCTTTTAAGTATTCGTACTGACTACATTAAGGACCTTGTGGTGCAGGGATTTGTGGGATGGAAGCCTGTATAGAACTGTTTCTGATTTACCACATAAAACAACCATTCTTACTCAAAAATCCCTCACTCTAATTTTTTCTTTGTTTGTGTCTAGTGGAGGGGTTATTTGTTTAAAGGTGTATAATCATCTTGGAGTTTTCTGTTCCATTCCAAACTCTCTGAAACTTTCTCGATTTTTCTGATTTACCACATTCTCTGTTGTGAGTAATGTCTTAATAGCAGTAGGCAACTTGTAGTAGAATGTATTGATGCATGCTTGATCTATACTTCTTTGGACCACATATATATATTTTGTTGTGTGTGGGGGGGTGTTAAAGTTTGTATTTCTCATGAACTAGCTTTTTAAGATGTACAATTGAGGTTTACATAAATGATGCTGCATCAACTAATAGCTCCCCTCAACAGGTTCTTCGTGTCCAGAATTTCCATGAGATATTAGACAACTTGAAGGCAAGAAATTCCAAGCCATTGGGCAATAGCGGCAACGTTGTGTCAGTGACAACTGAATGGGAGACCTTTGACTCTGGATTGGGAAGCTCAAGTCCGCCACCATCAATGCCATCTTCAACAAGAATTACTCACGATTGGGAAAGGCTTGAGTAGTCTACAACAACTTCATTGATTATTCCAGTCTCCAGAAATGTGTGATATATAATATTTAACATTTAGTTAACATTGTATCCTTGATTCGCTACTTAATTATAGCCTTTTTCTCTCATCGCCTTAGAAACTTCAGAACTCAAGGGACTAAACTTTTGCTTGATGATCCATCAATTTTTGAAGAGTCTTACAAACTGGAATTTCTATTTCATGGTTTAATATTTGTCCCTGACATCTGATATTTTGCGCACTGCTTCCTTTCTCATATTAAACCAAGGGAACATTCTTCAGCAGTGGCAGCTTCTTGCTCAGACGCATCATGGTGTGCTAGGGAATGGGTCCGGATGTTATACCCATTGGAAGGAAATTGGCAATGAGGAGTGAGTTAGGATTAGATGAAAGTTTGATCAATTTAGACTTTTATTCGGAAGGCTCCTCCCCTGCAGCCGGAGTTTTGCCCAACCACCCTGTTATCATTCCTTGAATGGCTCCAATCACAGACGGGTATTTGAAAACCAGTCCAGCCCCTCCAAAGAATACCAGACCCAGCCAAAGAACACGGGTTGACCTGTGACCTAATCAACTAGTTATGATTGAGTAAAATATAATTAAGTATTTTTTTTTTAAATGATATCATTCTTACTTTTGTTTAAAATAAAAAAAAATCATTTAACTTTGGTTAACTCGAGTTAATCTACTTGACACATGACCTAGTAATTATACCAGGTCGACTCTCAAATCAACTTTATGAAAAAAATAGACAGCCTAAATTTTTGAGTTAAATGGAAAAATAAAAAATAAAAATCAAATTAATAAAATAAAAAAAATAAAAACTAAGAGAATAAAGATCACATTCGAAAAAAAAAAAAACCAAGATTATAGGTCTAATGATAAAATTGAAAAAAAAAATGATAAACGGGAAAGAACAAATTTTTTGATAAAAGACTAACCTTAAATATCTTCAAATTTTGAATTGAAGAGTAAAATGGAAAAGGAAGATGAAATAAAACAAAAATCGAAAGCAAAAAACAAAAATCAAGAGAATAAAGATTAAATTTGAAAAAAAATCAAGATCATGGATCTAAGGATGAAATTGTAATCGAATTAAAATTTGATGAAAAGGATAAAAATCAAAACATTTAAGACCTAATCTTAAATATCATCAAACTTTAAAATCTAGGGTAAAATAAAAAAGACAAATAAATTCATATAAGAATCCAAATAAAAAATCAAAATCAAAATTATGAATCAAAGAATGAAATTTAAAACAAATTTAAATTTCATAAAACATATAAGAATCAAACTTAGAAATCAAAACCTTATGGGCCAAATATTAAAAGCCATAAAATAAGAGGATAGACATGACTTTTCAATACACAATATGCAATTCAATATGTAGGAGAGAAAAAAGAAGAAAAAGAGATAGTTAGAGCCAAACTACAATAGAAATAACCATACGTATCGCCCCATGTGGAAAAGAGCATCATAAAACGTTCAATGTCACAATATAAACTGACTTTCTTCTATAGAATGGTGGCTCACTCATTGCTCAAAAATAGAGGAGTAGCTCAAAATGCTTGTGTGTGCGTTGCTAGCACCAATAATTTATTTTCTTATAAATATTTTATAAAAATAGTGAAAGACCAAATGACTTATAACCCAACTTAATAATAAAAAAATTCCTAAAAAAATAACAAAAACAAAGTGGATGCAAAGCTTAGAAAATTTGATTTTAATGTCAATTTAGTAATCAAATAATTAAAAAATATAAAAAACCAAAAATACCCCTTAAGTAATTAAATGAAAATAAGTTTTAAGGGTAGTTTAATAAGTTTAATGTATAATTTAAATATGAGATTAATATAATGAACCTTATGAATTTGGTAATTATATTCAAACCCTTATGAAATGACCAAACTACCTTCATAACAAAACAAATAACTCATTTTGGCTAGGGGTAAAATAATAATCTCACAGTGCAAAATGCATAGTGAAACACTAAGCTCTTGTAACTTTAGATATAATATTAACATTGTTCATGAACAAAATCTTTAACATTGTGGAAAAATCTTAAATCAAGGTTAAGATCTAAGTCAAGTAAACGAAAAAAATGTAGAGTACAAAACTTATGGGCTTCAATAACTATGATTATCTTGATGTACCTGAGATGCTGGGATCTGTGTATGGAAACATTTGCATATGAAAAAATATGTAATTTTCACTAATGAGGGGTTAGAAACTTGCAACACCTGTTTTTCCATGTTAGTATCATTTTAAGGGATTCGACTTTTGACTAGCTAGTGGAAGGGTGATATGGTATGAAAATATATTTGATAATTTTTTTTTAAGGTTAATTTTGATGGACTAAGAGAGCCGTTATGTTAAGTGCATGTTTGATATTATGGTCCAAGATATTTTACAAAAGTGTTCTTCACTTGTATACATTAAAATGGATTTTTTTTATGGTATGGTGGATGTTGTTGCCATTAGTATGACTTTGATTTTGACAAATAAATTTGTGGGAGATGGGAGAATAATAGTGCATACATTGTTTTTATGAGAGTGGCAATTGGTGTTGCAAGAAAATAAAGAAGAAAGAAAGAAAAAAGACAAGGTTGTTAAGGTGTTTTTAGCATGTAAGAGGAAATAATATAAGAAGAATTTTTTGGTTTTTATTTTTCTTTAGTCTCTCCTTCTTTTGATTATGAGATTCCTTCATTACTTATAGGTAATTTTGTTTTTGTCTTCTTCCCCTTAATTTCTTGGTCCCCAAAAAACCTAAATCTTCTTTGATCCTTTATTTTCTTCTTTATCACTTTTGGTACCTTTGCTTATTTATTATATTTTAGTCTTTTTTATTTTGATTTTTATGAAAAAATAACATCAATGTCAACTCAATGAAAAGAATTAGTCAATAATTTTAAAATGTGTGTGGAAAGGTAAACAAGCTGAAAAGAAAATTTTGAATTCTTTTAAAAAGATGCCCAAAATGCTAAAAAAGTTGCAAATACATTAATGAGATGTGTTGTTAAGAAATATGTGTGTTGAGAGTTGAACGTGTTGAAAAGAAATTTTTGAATTCTTTTGAGAAAACTCTGAAAATACTTAAAATGTCATAAATACATTGAGAAGATATATATTGGGAAATATTTAGAAAATCAAGGGGTCAAAAATTGAGTTATGACATTCATTTCCCTTACCATTTCTAGATTTTTTTTCTCATTTCTAAACATATTTATTTTAGTTTCTCCCATATATCATCATATATATTGAGTTAAATATTAATTTCATTTACTTAGTAAATGTTTCCTTTATTAATTTAGTAATTATTTCCTAGGTTTACAAATCAAATAGAAGAGAAAAAAAACTAGAAAAGATCATAATATAAAATAGAAAAATAAAATAAAAAAACATAAAACTAATTAAAAAATATATATTTTTCTAAAACTAAGCTCTTTCACCATCTCTTATGGTTAGAAAGAACTCGTCATTGAATTTAAATCATACCTAAAAACTGTCATTTACCACAAATCATATGAGGGTTATTTAAAATGAGTTTAAATCATACCTATTTGTATAGGAGCCATCCCATCATGAATTCCTAACACCTTTGTATGTGCCACTTTATATGGATCCTTAACATTATACCCTTATGCAGTTTGTTTAACTACCATGATTTTCAATAATAGAAACTGACGTGGACAAAACCAATATATTATTTCCTGGACGTCTTTTTCCCGAAAGTAAAGTACTCATCCCCTCCCACACAAATAAATCCTATTTTGCAACCTCTTTTAAACATGATTTCTTAGAAACACTCAACATACAAATAAATAATGACTAGGAATTGTTAGACTTTTAACCTACTATCATAGATGAAAAAAATAAATAAAAGACAACAAGTTAGAAAAAAAAATTGAATAGCATTGTCATATAAAACCCTATTTTGTATTTTTATTATTGAATAAATAACTGAGATGTAGTCTACTTCTTTAAAAGATTTATAACTTATTAAGTAAGCTAAAAACCTAACCTAAACAAACTAGAAAGCCTAAAAATAAAGTGAAATGAATAAAAATCCAAAATAAAGTATAACATAAAATTATTAACTGCATAGTCTAAATACTAATAACCGAGAAAAAGTAATCTTTTTTGGAAATCCATCTCAATTGTTACCTCATATTCAATTAATTAAGGTGTTACTCGCTATTTGACCTGTGCTCTGGCACGTGATACATGTTTTTCTTTGCTAAAAATAATTATATAAGCTGACTTTTCAAGGTTTCTTTTTTATAAATTAAAAAAAATGTAAACTGAAAAGCTCATGCATACATGTAATTAAATCCATTCCATCAACTCCCGAGTTATTTTCTCTCTCTTAGCTTAGATCTAGTTTTTTATGCAATGTTGAGGCTCCAAACAATTACCATGAAACCTCTCTCATCTATATAAATCATTAGACACCAATAAAACATATTTTGGTGGTTGGAAATAAAGTGAACAACGACTTTCTCTTTTATCGTGGGAATCCAATGACATTTTCCCCACATCTCTCTAATCAAGGATTGAAAAATAATATAAATAAAATTGTGTACCAAAAATATTTTCTTAAAAATTTCAAGGTACCTAGATTTTATGAATTGTGTTATTTTTAAAGATTGAGAACCTAAGTGTATTTTTCTTAAAATCTCCAGCAGATATTAGTCTCATTTCTTCCAATTTCAACCTTACTAAGAAGTCATACAATTAACCTTCAATTAGAATCAAATCACACAACATAAAACTTTGAGGACCAAATTGAATTATTAAAAAATCAACTATAAATCTACAGTGTTTTGTGAGTGTGTGAGCAATGCCCACTTACAGTAAAAACATCGCACGATTTAGAGTTTCTTATAATGCGAACTCTAGAAACAGGCAAAACAATTTATAATTCAATCTTGGAAACATCAAAATTCTACTTACAAATCAGACTATGGATTAATATATACAAAGAAATCAAATGTTCTAAGTATGCAGCTTACAAATTTATGGTTACACCTACTGCATCATTGACATTCCGAGACACTGAGTTTTCCTCTCCAAACAAAGAGGTAACCCTACCGTGCTTAGTCGGGTCGTATTTCTCTCCATCACCCCATAAAGCATAAGCTTCCTCTCCATGGACTGCATCATCTCCTATTTCAAGTTCCTCCTCTGGCATTCTCAGTGGTATAAACAACCTTATAAATAGAAGGATTAGTGTTGTTGACACTATGTTCCAGCTTATAACAAAAATGGCTGCAGCCATTTGCTTCAAGAATTGCACCCCGCCATTTCCACCATAAAATGCACCCCTTGTATTCTCTGGCAGTATAAGGGCACAAAGTTCTGGCTCTGCTAAAAGACCTGTTAGAAGTCCACCCAGGAGCCCAGCTACTGCATGTGTGTGAAAGACACCTAATGTATCATCCACCTGGAAATTTATCACACAATTGAAAAAAAGTTTATTTATGGACTTTATTACATACTAAACGGGGTAGATAGTCTATGATTATCCCTGTCACCTTAGCAATCAAGCATACAGAACAGGACTTTGATAACGTTGTCTGCTTATTTTTCAATTATAGTTGTATTCAAAGTCATGCTCTCATCTTTGACTGTAATTAATGTTTTTCATTATGTTGTAGGACTTGCCTGATAAGGCAGATTGTTCAGGATGAATAATAAAATCCAAAATAGGTGGATAGGAAATCAGGTGAATGCTTGAAAGGATGGCAGTGTTGTCATAGTCATTCATCACTTAATTTAAAGGTTTAGAGATATGATTAGATATGGCTATCTTTTGATGGTCGTGCACCTTGTTTTGATGGTGAAATCATATGAATGATAAATGGAATTATATCGGCAAAGAATAAGGAAAGAAGTATTAAATGAAGACTAGGTAATGAGTATGCAAATTGTAAGAGAATATTCTGGCCCAAGACGAGGACTTGGTCATGAAGTCATCATCCACTCATAAATGAGTTGAAGAATCACCATCTCCATTTAAATTTGTTAATCCATTGAGGACGAAATCATGAAAGATATGAATGGCTTGATAGATTACTCTTGAGTGCTGTTGGGGAACTACCTAACATACCATACCTACAGTTTCCCCCTCTTTATCTAGTTCAGGCAAAGCCCCAAAATTCTTGTTGGACTGGTTGTGGGAAAAGATGTAAGAATAGATTAGAATTTGTCAGATTCATGCATTTCTAGGAGAAGCAATAAATTGGAGAGTGACTATACCTTTTGAAGCAGGGCAGATTTCTTGTGCAGCACCATCATAGACACCCATGGAATGCTACCAGAAAGTATTCCCATCACTATAGCCGCCCAAGATTGAACCAGTCCTGCATCAATACCATCCATAGACTTAATAAATAAAGTAATGCTAAAATCGCTGTGATAAAAACCCAAAAAAAGCACCAACCTGCTCCTGGAGTGATGCAAACTAGTCCGGTCATCATGCCCTGGACAGCACCTATCACCGATGGTTTACCAAAATACACAACATCCAGAGATGTCCACACAAGTAGACTCGTGGCTGCGCATACATTAGTGTTCAGAATCGCAATCGAAGCATCGATATTTGCTGCATAGGGTGCACCACCATTGAATCCTGACCAGCCCATCCACAATAGGCCAGCACCCGCAAGCATCAGCAACACGTTGTTTGGAGGAAATCTCTCCCTGTCACTTTTTAGCCTTGGTCCGACCTGTGTCACTTTATACAGGTTAGCATGATCATGGCTGCAAGAGTGAAATATAGAGTCTAAAAAACACAATTCTTCTTCTTCTTCTTTTCTATCAAAGGGGATGATTTAAAATACCCAATAAGCTGCAGTCAACCCTGCAATTCCTGAGGAGAGGTGAATAACATAGCCGCCAGAGTAATCAATGGCACCCCAATGATAAAGAAATCCACCGCCCCATAGACTAAAAGCACCAACAGTGTAGGAGAATATGAGCCATAGAGGCACAAAAGCCATCCAAGCTTTAATATTCATGCGGCCGAGAACAGAACCAGCGAGCAAAACGAGGGTAATAGCAGCAAAAGTAAATTGAAAGTACACAAGTGTGGCCATTGGATACCAAGGCTCAACAGTTTCCTTTGTTCCATCTTCATGTGTATGCGTGCTTTCAGGGATCCTGGCTCGAGCTGTTAGAAAATCCTGGCCTAAAGCTGGAGCACCCTTGCCCCAGAAGGGGAGGAGTTCATCGCCGAAGGCCATGCGGTAGCCTAAAAGCACCCAGCAAATGAGGACGGCAGCAAAGGCGTAGAGGGCCATGAAAGCAGAGTTTACAGCCCATTTCTTCTTGACTATGCTGGCATAGAGGATGACAAGCCCTGGCATGCTCTGCGTGGCAACGAGAGTCGACGCTATCATTTGCCATGCATTGTCTCCTTTGTTTAGCCATACAGGAACTGCTGGTGAAAATTGTCCATAAGCGGAGGCAGCCATTTTTGCAGCACCAAGCCCTTAATTATCTGTAATTTATTCTTTTGCTAGCCTGTTGCGTTTCTTAATTTCTTTGATACTTATATATGGCCAGGTCAAGCAATGTGAGGTCATGTTTTCATTATTGCAGCGGCAGCTGCTGCTTTTACATGACATCAAATGGCATTTAGCAGATCATGAGATGCATTCACATCTATAGAAATATGATGGCACCTTCTTAGAAGTTAATGAAAGATGCGAGACACATGAATAAAATAATTATATATTTTCTTAAAGTTATTTTTAGATATTTATTAAAAATATAATAAATATAAAGTTCTATGATCGTAGGTATTATGATATTATATGATTATTCATGTTTATAATTAGATAGTTTGCTAGCACATGGTATCATAGCTTTAGATTTAGAAACTCATGTTATTGTTTTTCTCAATTTCTTATGAATCCTAGATTCTAAATAGAGAGATTTATTTTATTTTTCATTATTTTTGTACATGAATATTTATTGAGAATATTATTGTTTGTATTTTTATAATTAATGATAGATTTAAAAAAAAAACTGGAAATTTTGAAAATTACTGAATACACATAAAATGTTGTGGTGTGGAGTGTCTGTTTAGGAGTGTAGTTGAAGAAAATTATTTTTTAAAATATTTTTTTATTTATAAATGTATTAAAATGATATTTTTATTTTTTAAAATTTATTTTTAACATTAATATATGAAAATGATCTAAGAAAAAAATTTTTTAAATAAAAATAAAATAATTTTAAAAAAACATTTTTAAAATACAACTTTTGAATGTTAATGCTTCCAATTGATCATAGTGTGTGTCTATATCTATCTATCTATCTATCTATCTATCTATCTATATATATATATGTATATATATATTAATTAGTGAACGGTGACCTCATTCTCTAGAAGTTTTTAAATTGAAGAATTAACTAATTCAAAAGAAAAATAAAAATAAAACTAAACGGCTATAAGTCAATCTATATATATATATATATATATATATATATTACCTATATTATAATTGCCGTGGGCATTTTACTGTTTTGCACTGTAGCTTCTGAGTGTGTTTACTGTGGATTGCGACAGTGTATTTTTGGGTCGGTTCGGTTCTCGGTTCGGTCGGTTCGGTCGGTTTCCCGGTTTTCTGATTTTTTTATTGTTTTTTGCACAGTGAAATCACGCTTTTAGCCCTCGAAAAAGACAAAAAAACGCTTCTTTTGTTATGTAAGTTTTGATTTATGCAATTAATTGAATGTGCAAGATGTAGTTTAAAACACTTAATGCAATTAAGTTTTATTTTGTTTAATTTTGTCCTTTGATTGAAATAGATAATATATTTAATTTTCATTTCAACCCTTAAACTTTTAATTTTCTATTTAATCCTTTGATATTTCATTTTTATTTCAGCCCTTATACTTTTGATTTTTTTTATTTTAATCCTTTTATTTCTTTATATTTCTAGAATATTCTTTACTTTTGTCCATGTATATATATAAGTTTACTCTTAGCTTTTATTTTTAAATATTTTTTATTTTCTTATTTGTTGAGTTGATATTTTTTTCAAAAAAATTAGCTCTTGAATTTTATTTTTTAATTATAATTTGAGAATTGATATTTCTATTTTTTTCTCTCCCTTTGTTCTTTCTTTTAGTTTTTTCATTTGTTCCTTTATTTTTATTTTCAAGTCAAATTACTTTTTTTACCAAATAATTTTTATTTTATTTTTTGGTTTGATCTTTTATTAAAGTTTTTAAGATTTTTTTACTCTTTCATTTTTTTTATCCATTATTAACATAATAATAATGATTATGATGTTAATAGTAATAAAAATAAAAATAATAATTTAATTGTTTTTCTTCATTCCCCTTTTGTTAATATTTTTTATGGTTTTTTCCTTTCGGAATAATTTTATAATTTTTATTGTTGTGACAGTAATAATAACAATAATTTTTTATTATTATTTTTTTGTTTGATCTTTTGTTAAAGTTTTTAGGATTTTTTTAGTCTTTCATTTTTTTTCTTTCATTATTAACACAAATATAATAATAATAATAATAATAATAATAATAATAATAATTTAATTGTTTTTTGATCTTACTCTTTTTTTAATTTTTTTTAGGTTTTTTTTTCTCTCGGAATAATTTGGTAATTTTTATTGTTGTTGCAGTAATAATAATGATACTTTTTATTTTTCTTTTATGTTTTTTGTTTAATCTTTTGTTAAAGTTTTTAGGATTTTTTTTAGTCTTTCATTTTTTTTTTCTTTCATTATTAGCCCAAATATCATAATAATAATAATAATAATTATTATTATTATTATTATTATTATTATTATTATTTTTCTTGCTTACTCTTCTGTTAATCTTTTTTATAGTTTTGATAATAATGTTAATAATAATTTTAATTGCTATAACAATGATAATAACGATAACATGAGAATAGATTTTCAATGTATGTTTTCATGTTTTTTATCAGTAAAAAATTAACTATTTATATTTGTTATTTGATTATTGCAAATTTTTATTTTGTGTTAATTCATTTAGTTTTGTTTTTTTAAAAAATACTTTGATAATGTTTATTCTTTACGTTTATATGCATCTATGCTTTTAATTTTTATTTTTTGGTTGCAGTTTTATTTTTAATTGGTTCAGACCTGAAAATCTTATTTATATTGGTAGTCATTTTAAAATTAATATTATTCTCTGTTTTCCTTTATTCATTTCCTTTTCTTATTTTTATTTGTTATTTGGATTATATAATTTTTTATTTTACTATTTACGCAATGATAATGATAATTTTTGTCATTTTTTAATTGTTTTTGTATTAAAATCTTTTGTTTATTTTTTTAATATGTTTCCAGGGATTTTATTTATTTTAATTGTTTTGATAATAATATTAATAATAATTTTAATTGTTATAGCAATGATAATGAAAATAACGTGGGGATAAATTTTCAATTTATGTTTTTGAATTTTTGTACATAAAAAATTAACTATTTATTTTTGTTATTTAATTATTACAACTATTTTCACCATTTATATTTTGTTTGGTTTAAATTAGATTATAAAATAAATTAATCTTAATGCAATAAATTTAATAATTCAAATATCCGAATCTTCATGTTTTCTTGATGATGATAATAAATTAATACTGATTATTTCGTTAAAAACTGCGAAATAAATAAATTTATAATGATTTAAAATTCATATATTTTAGGAACAAAATATTCAAATAAATTTATCATTTTGACTAAATTTACAATTCGCATCATGGATCATCCTCGCCAATTTTTTTCTTCAATATTAGCTACATTTTCAATTGATTCACATAAATTTTTTCTTTCATTTCATTTAATAGCTTATGATGTTTATTTGAATAATTGAATTAGCAGGAAGATTAAATGTCTCATTTTGAAGAAGGTTTTGACTTCGTTCTTCATGTCAATATGTCTTTTTTTTGCAATACTTCGCAAGTTATGTAGTTCGCGCTTTTTTGTAATATTTTATGACGCAGTGCCTCCATTCTAAAAGATGTAATCTATGCTTGCATAATAAATTCTATTTAAAAATTTATACATTTTATGGCCTAATCTATAATTTTTATTTTATGATATTATATTAATTTATTATTATTAATTTAATCATGTTAAATTATATACACAAAAATGCCCGCGGCAACGCGCGGGCAATATGGCTAGTATATATATATATATATATAATTGGCATCGTCCAATTGACTTGTAGCCGTTTAATTTTTATTTTTATTTTTTTGGAATAATTAATTCTTCAATTCGAGTACTTGTAGTGAATGAAGTCATCGTTCGCTGATTTGCTAGGCCTGTTGCACAAATATAATTAAAGAAACATTAGCAGAAAAGGACGATTGTATATGCTGGTCAGATTAAGAACTCTGGCTCGTGGTTTATACCCAGGACTCCTCACTTCATACACCATAAGGGATTATTAAGGAATATTTGTAAAGGAATGGGCACTTTAGAATAATTAATATTTTATTCTATTTCTAATATATAATAATTATTGTTTATGTGTTCTTGAACAATACTGATTAAAATGATTTTTTATGACTATATGTTAGAATATTTAAATTTAAGTAATATGTTTATAATTTGGAATTTATAGTATGAACATAATTGTTGGTAAACATTATGGGAGTTTGGGATTGTGATTGAAAAACGCTTTTGAAAAAAAAATGAATTTTTTTATTTTTAACTTTAAATTAAAAAAATGATATTTTCATATTATTTTTATGTGCTATTATCAAAAATAATTTAAAAAAGCTCATATTAATATATTTTTGAATAAAAAACACTTTAAAAAACAACCTCAATTATACTCCCATAAAGACACTAAGTGCTATTAGTTATGTTTATGTATTTAAAGATAGTAAACAAATATATAATTATCAAATCAAGCTAAATCTTTATTATTGTGATTATTCTTATGTATATTATTGCATTCCCTAAAGGATATGTGTGAGCGCGCGCGCGCGCGCGTGTATTATGTGAGATAGTTTTTCTGAATCTATATAATATATTTAGGTTTTGGTCAAAGTATTGATGTTTGAGTATTTCTATGAAATTTTATTGTATTTGTTTCTGTTTTCTTTCATTAATAAGCTTCATCTTTCATCTGTTATAATATTTAACAGACTTAATTTTTATGATTGGTGTGAACAAACCCAATTTTATCTAAATATTTTGGATCTTGATTTGACAATTTAAGTTGAGAATAGTACTAACAATAGAAAAGTTCCATTAAGCTTGAGAAAGATCTAACAAACTAAACTCAATGTTTATGGAAATGAGTTTGGCCAATAATATTAAGTGTGCTCTACCCAAAATTGAAAGTGCTATATGATATTTATTGAAAAGCTTTTCTATATTGTCAATGAGTCACTTATTATGATATTAATGAGTACCTTGACCACTATAAAGTTTGATGGATCTTGTACAATGTACGAATATATCATTGAAATGACAAATATTGGAGCAAGACTTAAGTCATTGAGAATCAATATGGATGAGAATTTTCTTGTTCTATTTATTATCAACTTGTTTCCTTATAGTCCTTTTCAAGTGAACTATAATACTATGGAGAACAAATGGAATGTGTATGAATTGTACAATATGCTTGTTTAGGAGGAAAAAAGACTTAAAACAGAGGAACTCATTCTCTTCATTTTATAAGCAATCAAGGAGCTAGAAAGAAAGTTGATAAGCAACATGAAAATGAAAAGGGAAAGGAAAATCATACACTATTTAAGATAAACTAATATTTTCTCCAAGTTTATAAGAAGTGACAAAAAAAAGATAAATTTCATTTTTGTGGAAAACATGGACATTATCAGAAAGATTGATTGAAACGTAAAACATGGTCTGAAAAGAAAGGTAAGCCTAATGTTTTTGTATGTTTAAAATCAGATTTAACTGAGGTTTATTATAATATTTGGTGGACTGATTTAGGATGCATAACTCATATTTTTAATATGATACTAGTATTTCTTTCAATCTAAATTGTCACGATGACCTTTTTTCATGTTTCGCGCGTTGTCATCCTTAAAGAGGGGAGGCAATGCCTGGAAAATAGGGTTTCTTATAATCATAAAATTACGATTATAGTTCTTAGAAGTCTCCATCTTGTATTAAGGTCATTAGAAAATCTAATGGCTTGTGAGGGTTTGGGAAGGAGAATTATTGTGCAAGGAGAATAATAATCACCTCTAATGCACCTTACCTAAGATAAACTGCATTATTATTTGATTATTTTTTCAAGTCAGATTTTTTTTTGTTGGTCTTTTCTAAAGCTCGAAGTAGATCACTTTTCGTGATGGAGTCTCTATATTATTGTACGAAAATATAATCATTCTAAAGTCTAAATTTTAACATTGCATTGTACTTTTAATATCTATAGTGTACTTTACAATATAAATTTACACCTCGATAATTAAAATTTACAACTAAAAAAATGAACAAAAAGATTTCTTGAAAGATTTTTGATATTTTGGCCAAAATATAATGGATAATCATAAATTAATTATGATGTCCTATTTTTATTTTAAAAAGTATGAACAAAAGATGCGATTTTTTAATGAAAAATATACTTAAGAAATTTTTATAATTCAACCGTATGCATGACAACAAAATATTTTTTTTTTGTTATTGTTTTATATAAATATATATTTTTATATTTTATTTTCTTAAAAAAATAAATAAAATATTCACACTAGACAAAGCTCAATGGTGAGGTTGGCCTCACCATGTTGGGCCATATTAACCCAGCAACCTTTTCAGAGCGGGCTGAACATAATGTCCTACTATTCTCATGCAAATGAAAAGTAACGAACGAAGGAGAAGGAGGTTATCTATGGCTGCCGTCGTGAAGAGGAGGTTAAGCTAGTTTTGTCGGTGGTGGCAACGCTAGGAATGATGACTTGTGGTGGCTACATAAAGAGAATGAAGACTGTTGTAATGGAAAGAGAAGATGACACTACTACTTTGATCACTAAAGGAGAGGAACCTGGTATCGCTATCACTAGAGGATATGAAGGAGCTGTCATCGGTGCCAAGGAGCTGCTAGTAGTCGACTGTTGAGGGAGAAAAAAGGGGTTGTTAATGGTGAAGAAAATGACTGACAAGTGAAGAGGAAGACCTGAGACTATAACTAATGGTGGAGAAGAAGAGGATTGAGGCTACTGATGGAGAAAAAGAGGATTAAGGTTGCCTATGCTGAAGAACAAGAAGTTGTTGTCATGTCGGTGATAGGAAAGACAAAAATTGAGACTAGCTTTGTTCACCCTATTTTTCTCCCCCCTTTCTTTTTAGCATATTGCAAGTATTTATAGGGAATGAAATGACCCTTCAAATCATTGTAGAGTGCAATGATGGGTTGCCTCTTTCACTTTTGCAACAACGGGTAGTTATGCCTGCAAATCTTGTAGAATGATACAAGTACAGTTTGGTTCTTTGATTTATAATTCTCTAATTGTACTCTTAATTGACTTTAAACTTTTATTTTTATGCAATTTTACCCTTTGTCAAAATTCAATAGTAGTTTCAAATTGACATGTTTTTTTTGCTTTGGTTCCTAGTCTTGGGTTGATACAATTTGACCCTAAATTAACTATTAAACTATCAATTCTCTTCGATTTTGCCCTTCATTTCACCCAATTGACTTGAAAAAAAAATCAATTTGGTCTCCAAAAATTATAATATTCTCAATTAAACCCCAATTAGGCTCCTAAACTTGATTAATTAAGCCTCTAATAAAATTAATTTGATCAATTTAAAGTATAATTAAGTTTTTGAACTTTATTAAATCCTTTAAATGGAGCTAAATTAATTATTAAACATAATTAAACTTTAACTTGGCCTATGATTAAATTAAATTGACCTATTAAAATGTAACTATGCATTTTGACTTAATTTTTATATAGATTTATTCAATAATAAATTATTTTACCCTTGATTTTGCATTTTCCTTTATATTTTGACACAACAAAGGAACGATTAGGCTCTAGAATGTGTTTAAAATCTTCAACTTTATTTTTTGCACTACTTCAACCTTTTTTATTTTATTTCTATTCTTTTATTATTTTTTAGGAAATTACCCAGAAATGGGTTATGACAGATAATATTGTCAAGCCACAAAAAATTTACTATAATAATTCTACAATTATCCTTTTTCTATAAAAATTCTCATAACCCATTTTTCGGTTATTCCTCAGAATCTACCCGAAATAAAATAAAAAGAGCTGGCGTTGGAGAAAAATCAAGGTGGACATTTTGTATGGTTTAGAAAGCCCAGTCATACCTCTTTTGTGCCAATAAAATAAAATAAAATATAGATTCAAGACTAAAATAATTTATTATTTGATATATATGCTTAAAAATTAAGTCAAAAGGCATAACTATATTTTTTATAGGATAATTTGATTTAATAATTGACCAATTTAAAGTGTTATTATGTTTAAAAATTAAATTAAGGTCCATTTGAAGGATTTAATTAAATTTATAGACTTAATTATACTTTAAACTTGTTAAATTAATTTTATTATAATTAGTAAAAAAATCAAGTTCTTGAGCTTAATTTAATTTTTAATTGAGATTTCATAACTTTCAAAGGCCAACTTCGATCTTTATCAAGTTAATTAGATGAAATAGAGAGTGAAATTAAAAGATTAATGGTCAATTGAGGTTTGAATTGCATAAATCCAAAACCAAGGATCAAAGTAAAAATAACACATAAAGTTAAGGTTTCTATTGAAATTTTAGCGAGAATACAATTGCATAAATTGAAAAGTTTAAAGCCAATTAAAAGAACAATTAGAATAATTACAAATTGAGTGGTCAAAATGCATTTTCAACTTCTCCCAAATCTTGCAAACATGACTGCACTATTTAGTCACCTGAATAGTACAACCACACTATTACAGGTGAAAAGGAGGTAACCTATTGCTGCACGAAATAAGCATCCAAATGCTTACCCTCCTTTGTCTTTAAATAACAATTTAAACAAACATCAACGGAGGGAGATTAAAGAGGGAACAAACAGGGAAAATACTAAAAAATATATAAAAAAATATTGAGGTACACAAGCATAAAATAACACAGGAGGGGACATGAACAAAGACATTGAAGACTCGAAGAGAAAAATGGAGGAAAAGATGAACTACTATTGACTGTTGCATCTCCTTCCTCAACACCAACACCCCCTTCTCTACAACTGTAGAGAACGACAACCATCCCTTCACCACATAAGCCCATAACAGGCATAACCAGTGGCCTTTCCCCACACTGTAATAGTCCAACTTTACTTCTCCTTTGGCCACTCAGCGACATGTTTGCAGCACAGGCCACCCCTCGGAAGTATGCGAGTTTTCTGCCACCAACCACCAATTGGTCACTTTCTCAGCACCGATAACCTCACTGTTACTTCAAGCAGCACCAACTAGCTACTACAATGCAGTAGTAGTTTCCAACACAAACCAAACTCTTCCAGCAGCTCTCTCGACCACCACAACCTACCAATTCTGACATCCACACAACTAGCAAAACCATCTCTGCCTCCTCTACTCGGTGACAGTAATAGGTAAGCAAGTTATCTCACTCCAACAACCCCCACTTTACTATTCATGTAATACATGAACATTGCATAGTGAATTAATTAACTCTGTACTATTTATGCAAACATGTGAATAGCTACAATAGTTTTTTTCTTTTCTTTTCTGTTTTGTTATTGGGTTGAACATGTTCTCGGCCCAATCCAAGTCCAGTAAAATTGGGTCCTTTTGGCCCAACTTGGCTGGGTCAACCCATTTAATTGGGTCAGACCCAATTTATTTTTTAAAAAATATTATAAAAAAACATTTTAAGAAAACAAACAAACAAAATTATTTTCTTGCATATGGCTGAATTTCAAGGTTTTTTCTAAGAATATTTTTTTAAAAAATAGATATCGTAACTGGTTTACGATTATCGATTAAAATTTAGCCAAAATATAAAAAATAATAATAATTAGTTTGTTTTAGCTATCGAGGTGTAAAATTATATTGTAAAGTATATCCGAAGATAGTAAAATTATATTGTAAAGTACATCCGAATATTCTAAATGCAATATGAATTTTTCTAAAACTTTAGAAGAATTAGAGTTTTGACTTCCAATGAGGTAGATACTATCTCACAAGGAGAGATTCACTTCGAGCCTTACAAAAGATCGACAAATATAAAATCTGAGTTAGAAAAAACAATCAAACAATAATGCACCTTACCTTAAATAGGGTGCTCTGGTGTTGATACGTGTTTCCCTTGCATAACAAGTCCCCTTACCTAGATTTCTGTAGGCCATTAATTTTCATAGTGACCTTAATACTAAGTGACAACTTTTAAGATTTATAATTGTAATTTTACTGTTATAAAACCTTTTTTCCATGTGTCGCCTCACCTTCAGGGATGGCAGAATGTGAACGAGAAAAAACATCATCATGACAAAAACGATAGGTACTTAGACGGTGTAAGACATATGGAACTGAAATGCTTTGTCAATAAGGAAGAAGTATCAATTGAACACATTAGCACTTAACTTAGGTTTGCTTATCCATTGATGAAAGGATTGTCACCTAGAACTTTTAGCAATCATGTAGAAAGAATGTGTATCATGACATATAATTGTTGATATTATGTGATGACTTTATGATGATTATGTTTTTGACACCATGAGCTCATTTATAAAGATGTTTATGATATTTCCTATATTTTATTTTATATTCATGATTGAAATAGAATAATGATAACATGGATTGTCTTTAAATATTATTTTTAATCGATTATATGTTTCTAATTTATATATCATGTTAAGTAAAAACTAATAAAGTAGTACATGAAAATAATTATGTCGAATGAACGATGTAAAACTATCATGACTCTTATTAGTTTTTACTTAATTATGATATATAGTGAGAATAATATATGTCAAGTCTTAGCATTAATCTATGAACATTATGTTAGTATATTTGAATAAAGATAATGTTTTATGAGCTAAGTGGGAGAATGTACAATAAATAATAGACTCTTATACGGTTTAATATAATATTAATTATGAAACCTTATTGGTCGACTTTAAGAGGTAATATTTTATTCAATAACTGCACACTCAATTAGACATGCACAAAAAAAAATCTTTTTAGAAAACTAGTTATTCATAACAATATGTTTTATTCCACCAAAAACTTCCGTAAATGATTTTTAAAGGAACTAAAAGAGGAATACAATTTTCTTCACTAATTTACATTCGAGATTTCAATTTAAAAGGGTTTATAAATTATTATAAAATTAAAGTTTATAATTAAAATGAAAATATTATAAAATCTCAAATTTAAGTTCTTACATGATGATTTTATTTAGTATAGTTCTTTGAAACTTTTTCTTGTTGTTTCCGTACACACCATACGTACGTGTGGCTATACACACACATGTGAACTTAGAATTCCATGCCTTTAATAGACAATTATCCTACATCTCATGGTGCCGTGAGCTTGCCGTGCCTTGTCGGTCAAGTGTGGAACACGTGGAATACTGGGTCACATGCAAGGATAACATGTCGGAGAGATTGACCGACAACAACATTTTGTCAAAAAGGGAATGACGTGTCTCCATTTGATTTATCCGATCAAGGAAAATTCATGCCTCGGTTATTCAAGATTAATGTGTATATCTGACTATTATCTCTGATTATTTCATCAAGGTATTTATTTACAAGAACAAAGCTTGCTTGAGCTGAAAGTTGTGGCTCCTACCCCATTGAGAAAATGAGATGAAATTTCTTTGAAATTGGCCAATTCAAGTAATAAAAAAATTTAGTTTCTTTTTAAATAGAATAAGAAAACAAAAAAGTGGATAATTAACATGGAAAGATTGATGAAAGAAAATAGTATTTTTTTTTTAAATCACTAAATTAAGTGCAATAAACCCTAATCAATGAATTAATTCTTAATACTACCGGGATTAAATTATTTAATTTTGATCAACTTATAATTAATTTGAAGAAAAAACAAAAGGGATAGATTTTGATTGTAGAAAAACAAAGTCTAGATTGAATGATTGACGAGGGCTTATAGTCATATAGTAGTCCAAGTCTTTTGCTTTTGCGTACAAGCTATGAATTATGAAGAACATTGCCGGTGGTCAGTCAAGTCTCTGTGATGGAGATATGGTGGGAAACCAGGATGGAAGGGTGGCTGCGATGACACAAATACTAATCAAATTACGTTGACTTGGACATGTTCTTAACTATCAATTTAAAACATCTCCCTTATTTGCTACAAAATTCTATTATAAAATGATATATTTAAAGTACGATTTGTTTTTTTTAAGAAATGACGTGGTCGTACAAGTAGCCCATAAATTATAGATTTTGATCAAATAAAAAATTTGACCTAATTTTTATTTTATTTCAGATAATAATTATTTATAATAATCAATCATATTTACAATTTTTCTATAAAATCAGAAGTTAAGAATAACTTGGATAGAAATTTCATATTTATCGACAAAATAGAAATTGTTGACGAGGGTTTTACCGACGAAAGGTTTCCATTCATCAGGAAAAAATTATCGATAGAAATTATCGATGGATATTTATGAAAGTAAAATTGTATTTTATGGTAGTGAAATTTGCTAAAGTCATAAACCAAACATGTTATTACTACAAACATAAACTAAATCTATTCCATATGCTTAATATATATATATATATATATATATAGCAATAAATTCTATTATTTTGTGTAATCTAATGCTTATGAGTACATGAACTCTTTCACTTGTTACCGCATACATGGATATTATTGTTCAAGGCCTTTTGTAATTGCTGGAAATCTCGGAGATGGTGTTGGAAACATGGAGACTGCTGGTAGATGAGAGAGGCTGTTTCAATAAGAATGCTTGCTGTTAATCCACAAATAAGAAAAACTCCTTTCTCGGATTCAAAATGGAAGAGATGGAGAGCATAGTTCCAACCCCTCCATTCCTTCTCTTCCCATTGATGATGTTCTTCCTACATGGAAAAAGAGAGACTGGTCAAGAATATGGTTGTCAAAATCGTGAGAGAGTGGTTAAGAATATGGTTGTTAAAATCACGATTTTAACATGACATAGAAGGAGCTTCTGAAAATTAGATTGTAAAATTGAATATGAATTTTTCCGTACAAAATCGTAAAATCATGTGGGCAAAAAAATCGTAAGTAAAATATTTCTGAATATAATACAACATAATTATGACTATAAAACTTTATCGGTTAAGATTCATACATGATTTAAAATAATTTAAAAATACATTATAAAACAATTATGTCAATAGAATTTTATTAGCTAAGAACTAACAAATTTAAAATTAATATTCTGTTGGCGTGCTATGTAAACTAAAATCAGCTTTATTACCATCAATTCGTCACCTTCCTCATTATTTCTAATATATTGATAAAAAAACATTACTATTGTAAGGATTATTAGTACTACCACTAGTATTAATATCGATATTGTCAGTACTAGCTCTAATTTCAACAAATTATTTTGATATTAGCACATGAAAATAATATAAAAAAACTTAAAAAATATTTAATTATAAATAATAAATAATAAATAATTATTTATTTTAAAAATAGTATAAATTTTAAATTAATATTAAAATCTATACTTATTATCTAATAAATGAGTCTAAGTGTAATAATTTTTTTAATTTGTTTTTTTTTAATTGAGAGAGGGCGGGTGAGGGGCTGGGGCCTCTAGGCACCTAGCTTGGCAGAGAAGGTTGGAGGGGCTATGCTTAGCTTGCAGGCATAGCCTGCGTAGAAACTAGAAAAGCTTTGGCCTTGCAGAATGTAGATAGAAACATTTATATCGATCGGTTTGATTTTATAATTTAGATTGATTTTATTAACTTTTATATAATTTTAATTTAAATTAATTTTTCTATTTAATTTAATAAAATTTGTTGAGTTGAGTTAAAAAATCATATAATTTTAAGAATTAACTCGTAATTTTAACAATAATAATCAAGAGCACCAAGCAGCACGACTAATACTCTCATTTTTCTCTAGTTTATGATAAATATATTTCACATAAATTCTCCAAATTAATCACTCTTGAAAACTATCAAATGTTAGTTTGGCAAACTTATTCTATCGGCAAACCCATGGGTGATTATATTCCTGACAGAATAGAAAGAAGTCATCATCGAATTTTTTTTTTTGAATGAAACCATGTTTTAAACAACAACAAAATATTCCGTTGGTGTTGGTATTTTGCTATTTTCTGATAGTGATTATGTGTTTAGCATTTGTCAAATATTGTTCGTGCATGCATCTTTTGAAAACTTAAAGATCGAGGTATGGAGAGGGTCTGAAAACCTTGAGAAACATTTCCAATGGGACATCAAAAAGAGTATCGACTTCATCAGTGTTTAGTACAGGCTTGAATTCTTCTACCCTGGCTAGTAGCCCTATCACAGGAACAACCTTCAGCTGGTGCTGCTTGAAAAACATGGCCTCCATCAGTATCAACAGATAGTTCGAGTCATATAAATTACCATGAGGAAATTAAACATTACTACACACACACACCTGGGAAATAAAGGGCTCTAAGCTTGCAACAACTTGAACAATATGAGGATCCAAACCTATCTCTTCCATGGCCTCTCTTAAAGCAGTTGCAGAGAAATCTACATCTCCTTCTTCCATCTTTCCTCCCGGCAATGCTACATCTCCTGCTTCTTGCAAATAATAATAATAATAATTCAGGAGTCCTTTACTTTTTGACCAAAAATAAATTTTATATTAATACTTCCCAATATTAGTGAGATAGGCCCTTGTTTATTTTTATTTTTTTAATAATACTTCAATGCAATTATATGTCATTTGTAGCCTTACCATTTTTAACCATATTCATTCTTAACAAAATTATCAAATCATGGGATACATTTTGTGATATTTCTTTTAGGTTATTTTTCAAGGACATTTTCTTATTTGTCCCATGTTAGTGCAACCAAAAGGATATGAACAAAGGCAAACAAACTTGTAGAGCATGGGGAAAATTGAATTATAATAATCAGAACCTCTAATTCAAAGGGCATGGAAAATGTAAACACAACTTATAATTTATGAAAAATTCAGAATACTTGAAGCTTTCAATTCATTCTATACATTTGATTCATATTTACCTGGATGAGAAGACAACTTCATAGATCTCTTAGTAAGAATAACGCGTAGCTCGCCTTCATTGCCTTCAAAGAGGCAAATCAAGACAGCCGCTCGCTTCCTCCTCCAATTCACCAAGCAAAACTCGTCATTTTCCACCGCTGCAGACTCCATGATCTCAGGTTTTGAACCAATATTTTCATCCAAGTGCTCCACTTCCATAGTATTCACTCTAGGTGGAGTGAGAAATTGGAGCTGCTCTGCAATTTTTTGCAGCGTTTGGCTGCCACAGAACACGTCCTTTGTGAACTCAGCGCTTTCCAAGCACGTAGAGGACACAGTAATGCAAGCCATGTTAATTATAATTTGGTTTTTGACAAGTGATCTTGTTCTGTGATATATATATATAGAGAACACAACAATGTCTTGATTAGGAGAATCATTCCCTATCCTCTTCTTGCTTTTACATATTTTCGTACATTGAGACTGAGCCCTGGATCAGAAAAAATCAAGAAGGTTGTAGAATTTTTATTTATTGACGTGATATAACAGCTTTAGCTGTCAAATAAGGAACATATCCTCTCGCTACCCCATAGCCACTGTGTAGAAGAATCATTGCGAGGCATATATACCCAAGCCGAACATCTGTTGGGTTATATATACTATGCAATTGATTGTCTCTTATGATCATGAACAAGTTCTAGGGTTGTGTTATGCTCATGAATATTAATGTCTGTACAAGCACGAAAGGTTACCTAAATTTATGGAAAAAAATATGACCGTTTATGTTATGAATTATTCATGGAAAAATATCTAGAGTGGAAATTAAAAAAAAAAAAAGAATAATTAATTATATCTAGCTAGAATCAGCATATTCATAGTAGTGAATATGTATAGGCATGTTCTATGGACAGGAATGGATGGGAATAGAATATTAAGACCATGAAAATGACCGAGCATCCAAAGAAAGTCGTGATGCACTTCATGTTGTGTAAATTACTAAGGACTTGAATGATATAACTTAATGTTGATTTAGATTTGACGTTTATTTAGATTAATTATATATATAAAAGAAAAGCATGTAAATACCATGGATATAATATCAAAGTTGACAATATTAGAGGTAAATTTTCTCCTACCACTAAAAGTATTTTTCTTTTTTATAACCTAAAACATAATTTGCTTAGTATAATTCAATTATGTGATGAAGATTATAGAACTATTTCGAGCATGCATGCTGTTTTATGTAAGAAATAAATAAAAATATATTTACAAGATTAAAATTAATGCATGCGTGACAATATTAAGTTGTCTTGTTGCGAGCTTTAATGGTAATTTTGTTTGGCTTAAAAGACTAAGTCACATCAACATGGACATCCTTTCAAAGCTAGTGAAAAATGAACTAACTAAAGGTGTCTATCCGACAGCATGACAAAAGAAAGAGTTAATGGAGTTTGCCAGCGAGGTAAGCAAGTGAAAACCTTTTTTAAAAGCAAAAATCTCGTCTCAATCGATAGATCTTTAAAATAAATCACATAAAAACAATGGGATTTTAATTTTTATCCTTAATTATTAATTTGATTAATAGGAGCTATATTGACTTTAATATCTTTTAAAATAGAAATAATTCTAAATGTACACACACAAATATACAAATATTATTTTTTTTTTCGATAAAAAAAAGAAGATGAAAATCCAAATCATGAACCGACAAGGGAGTATTAAACGGGCCTAACTTGTACCTTTTTAGGGCTTGGAATATCCTCCGCCCAAATCTGCTAAATAATTTACACTGATCTGGCCCTGCTTTAGGCAATCACTTGCCCATTGGAAGTGATTATGATTGAGACAGGCCCAATGTCTCGGCCCTTAACTCACCTTCCAGCTCCTTGATTCGATTTACGCACAGATGGGCTGGGCTTGATTTGCCATTCAATGGTATACGTATTGAAAGGCATAAACCCAACCGCAAATGATAATTCCATGAGAAATATTCTCTGGAATAGGTCACCAGTGTACGATTTTTATTTGAAATTGTTTTTAATTATTCTCCTTTCATGTAAGATTTAAAATTTAAACAAGTATATATTATTTTTTATTTAATTTTTATCAAATAAAATAAAAATAATAAAAATTAAACTCTTAGCTGTTAGTCTATAAATCTTTGATATTATATTAAAAAAAATCATATCACTTAAGAGATTAATTTTACATGTAAAGCATTAATTTATATTATTATTTGATAATTTCAACATTAAATTTATACTTTTACAGCTATTTATCTCTCTAAAATTATATAAATTGTTAAATATAAATAAAATATAAACTAGGGAACTCTAAACAAAAGAAAAGGGCATAAAAGTTTTTTTAAAAGTAAATAATTAAGAACTAAAGAGGAAATATAACAAATTTATATATAAAAAAAATTAACATAAAAGAACATAGACATCAAAATATAATTAAAAGATACAAGAAAGAAATACCTTTCTTATTATGAATTCTTCTATTTTTCTAAAGTGTCAAGAATACAAGACAAGTAGTCTATTTATAGAAGAAGGAAATAAACTCAAGGGTTATGGAAATCCAAGAAACTAAATTCAAGAGTCATAGACATTCAATACATATAAATATGAATTTATAACACTTCCCCTTGAATGACCATGTACTTTAAAATTTATAAAAGATTTTATATAGATACTTCAAGATTCATTGGAACAATATCAAAATATCTCATTAAAACCTTGCAAAGGAAACCCCGGGGAAAAACCTAAGCGAAGGAAAAATAATACAATTTGCATTGATTTCCCCTCAAAAATACATGTCTTATAACAAATCTTTAAGATGATACATTCCAATATTATGGACAAGTTTCTTGAAAGTTAAGGCTGGTAAAGATTTTATAAATAAATCTGTTAGATTATCACTTGACCTGATTTTTTTTATATCAATTTCTCTCTTTTGTTGGAGCTTGTGAGTATAATTTTTTTTTGGTGAGATATGTTTTATCTTGTCTTCTTTAATATAGGCTCTTCTAAATTGAGTGATGCAGGCAACATTATCTTCAAACATTATTGTAGGATTATTTTTTATGGTTAATAATCCATATTTTTTCTTTATGTGCTGGATAATTGATCTTAGTCATATACATTCTCAACTTGCTTCATATATCGTGATAATATCTGAATAAATCGTAGCCACTAATGTTTGTTTAACAGATATCCAAGAAATTATAATACCGCCATAGGTAAATAGATAACCTGTTTGTGATCTCCATTTATGGAGATTAGAGAGATAACCTGCATCTGCATATCCAATCAATTGTCCATGAGATCCACAATAAAATAATCTCATTTTTATTGTTCCGCGGAGGTAGCAAAATATATCTTTGACTCCACTCCATTCCAATATCTTTTTGTGAAAGTGGATTATATTTTGCCAATAAATTTATTACAAAATCTATATTTGGTCTTGTATATTTTTCAAGATATATAAGTGCTCTAATAGCACTAAGATATGGTACTTCTGGACCAAAAATTTCTTCATCCTCTTTTAAAGGTCGAAAAAGATCATTTTTCACATCAATTGATCGAACAACCACAGGTGTTCTCAAATGATGAATATTGTCTATATAAAAATGTTTTAGGACTTTTTCTGTATACTGTCGCACCCAAAAAAAATGATGTGTGGCGCGGCGTCATGGCGACCTTCCCCGCGTGCGGGGAGAATTCATGTGTCGGGGGTCTAATCTTTATTTTAGTAAAAAAAAGAGTCACCACCTAGTATTATGGTTACTAAGAAACCTAAAAATGGTCTTTCAGAGATTCTAGGATAAGGGACTGATTGCGTAAAGGGAAGGTTTTAGCACCCCTAGTACGCCTTACCTAAGGTAAGCTGTTTGACGTTTGGTTTGCTTAGGATTTGTTATGACTCAAAACATATGTTAATTAAATGGCAAATGGGATATTATTCCGCCGAATATTTTGGATATTAACCCCTTAGGATTTAATTATCCAAACACCGACAGTGAATAATATCATATCATTCCCGCATAATATTTTGGATATTAACCCCTTTAGGATTTGTTTATCCAAATACCGACAATGAATAATAGCGTATCATTCCCGTCGAATATTTTGGATATTAACCCCTTATGATTTATTTACCCATATACCAACAGTAAATAATAGCATATCATTCCCGTCGAATATTTTGGATATTAAACCCTTTAGGATTTATTTATCCAAGTACCGACAGTGAATAATAAATTTCCAAAAAAAATAAGATTTTATATTTTTTGAAATATTGGCCAATACCCTTTGGATTTTACAAACATGTTGTAAAATCCAAAAATGTAAGAAATAATTTTTTTTCTTTGTGAAATCAATGCTAAAACACATTTTTCTCTTCAAAACCCAAGATAATATATATTTTTTTTGAAAAAAAAACAATTTCTTTTTTAAAATATGCTAGTGTATTGGCCGTATGCATAAAATCACATTTTTGTTCTACATATTTCCCTAAAAAAATATTT
Source organism: Salix dunnii (assembly GCA_015731905.1). Classification (NCBI taxonomy): domain Eukaryota; kingdom Viridiplantae; phylum Streptophyta; class Magnoliopsida; order Malpighiales; family Salicaceae; genus Salix; species Salix dunnii. Next base: position 13,249,145 of record CM027674.1, read on the forward strand.
TTTTTATATATTTTTTTTATATTTTTTTATATATTTTTCCTATTATTTATTTATTATTATTATTATTATTATTATTTTTACTGGCGGGCTGCACGGCCAGCCCACCAGTGGGGTCTGGGAGTCCAGCCCGCACAGGAGCGGGGTTCGCGGCCCGGCTCCACTGGCTAGGCTAGCGGCCCGGCTCCATGCTTGGGATCGCGAGTCGTGGTGGCGTTGGAAATGGTGGCCTGTGGTGGTCAGAATGGACGTCGGAAGGCGACGGGGTGGCGTTGCTGTCACGGGCTGCTGCTCTGTTTCCTTTGCTTGCCTCGCCGGAGACCAACTCTGGGATGACTAGCGTGTGGACGGAGGTGGACAGAGGTGGTGCAAGGTTGTCAACTGGCTGCCGGCGTTATGAACGAGAGGGTAGGAGAGAGAGAGTTCTCTGGTTTTAAAGAGAGAGAGGCAGAGGAAAACTAGAGAAGATGCAGGGGAAGAGGGAACTGAAACCTGAGGCGAAAGGGAAGAGAATTCAATCGAAATTTTCAACAAAAATGGCTCTACAACTCTACTCTTTCCCGTGTTTTCATCACTGTATTTTTTACGATCAAACAACTCTCCTCTGCGTTTCTACTTTTTTCTCCACTGGTTTCACCGTGCACGCTGCTATTTATAGCAGAAAAGACCCAAGTTCGGCCATGCATAATGTTTGAGGAAAGTATAGCAAATTGATAGCAAATCAACGGAGAATCAGGAAGACAGGGAGGAGAATCAAAAACGGTATTCATGGAGATAATTTGGGAAGAAAATCGCGACTGAATGGGAAGGAAATTTGATCTGTTTTGCCGTGATCTCGTGCCTGAAAATTTTTGAATGCCATGCATGCCGGAACAGTAAATTTCTTTTAAATGCAGATTTCAAAATTTTTAAGAAGGTAAAAAATATGATTTGGTCCTTTATAATTTCTTTAATTGCACCCAATTGGATTTAATCTTGTGAGTTTGTGCAATTATATCCCCTTAAAAATTCAATTTCAACCTTAGTTTTGCGCGATTTTTTATTTTGGTCCTTGATTCCTGATTTTCGCGATTTAATCCTCAATCGACCATTAAACTCTCAACTTATTCAATTCGGCCCCCGATTTCGCATAATTGACTTGGAAAAAATCAAATTGGTCTCCGAAAATTTCAATTTCATCAATTGAAAACAAATTAAATTTAAAGTATAGTTAAAAACAAATTTAAAAACTTGATTTCTTATTAACGAAGCCCTTAGTAAAATTAATTCGACTAATTTAAAGTATAGTTAAATCCTTCAACTGGACCCTAAATAAATTCTGAAAATACAATTATAATTTAAACCAACAATTAGATCGAATTGGCTCGTAAAATATAATTATATTTTTTTTACTTAGTTTTTTACACAGATTTATCTGATAATAAATTATTTCGACCTTTAATCTGCGTTTTTCTTTATCTTCGGGTAAAAAAGATACGATTGAGCTCTCGAAAACATCCAAAATTTCACCTCGATTTTCCTGCTGACATCAGACCCCTTTATTTTATTTTTTTCGTTATTTTCTGGTAGTTTTTTTTTTTTTTTTTTTTTTTTGGGAATGACCCAAAATTGGGTTCGACATATACATTAATTGATGTATAAATATTCTATTTGAAAGATATTCGATTTGTAATCCAAGATAAAATTTTATCTTTCTAGGATCTTTCATCTCAAATTTATTTTTTAAATAGGTTTTAGTTCTTATGAACTTTTCAAGAGTACCAATAATATTTAAGTCATCAACATATACTGCAACAATAGCAAATCCGGATATTATTTTCTTAATAAAAATCCATGAACAAATCTCATCATTTTCATTAAAATGATTATACCACATCTGGCTAGCCCATATAAAAATTTTATAGTTTAATAGAATAAACACTTCGGGGTTCATTACAAAGGGCTTTAGACATTGTAAATCCTTCAAAGATTTTCATACGAAAGTCTTTATCTAATGATTTATATAGATATGTTGTAACTACATCTATTAAACACATATCTAACATTTTTGACATTGCTAAAAAAATTAAAAATCTGAAAGTGATTGTATCCATTACTGGAGAATAGGTTTCCTCATAATTATTGTCGGGTCTCTATGAGAAACTTTGCGCAACAAATTGTGCCTTATATCACACAATTTTATTGTTCTTATTGCAATTTTTTAACAAAAATCCATTTATATCTAACGGTTATAACACCTTTAGGTGTATGGACTACAGGTCCAAATACTTCATATTTTGCAACCGAGTTTAACTTTGTTTAGATTGCTTCTTTCCACATTGGCCAATAATTTCTATGTTGACATTCTTCAACAATTTGTGGTTCAAATTCATCATCACTTCCGGTGATGCCAAAAGCAACCTTAAATGCAAACACATCATTTATGATAATTTTATCTTGTTCCCAAATCTCTCTTGTATGAACATAGTTTATGGAGATCTAGTTATGTTCAGGTACTTGATTCTCTTCAAGAAGCCCCTTTTTAGGGGGATTATTATTAGGAGATGATTTGGACACAAGATTTGATATTTGTTTTGTGGATGAAAACTCTTCAAGAGTACCATCATTCATTCATTAGAGTTTTTATTTTCTAGGATTTTTGTCTTTGACTTCAATAGGTCTCCCGCGCTTCAAGCATGGTATAGATTCATTTACTACTATGTTGACCTTTTTTTCTTTAGAATTTCAATTCTAAATTGAGCATTTGAAGCAGGAATATGAGATTCAACTATCTTTTACTACTGGCGAAAACATCCGGTAACTGATTTGCAATATTTTGTAAATGAATTATCCTTTGAACTTCAAGTTCACATTGATTTGTTCTTGGAACAAAATGAGGTAACTTATGGTTATTCAAAATTATTTCTTGTCATGCTTCAGGCACTAAATTTGATAATTTCAGGTTATTCCAAGTAATTTCTTGTCGTGCTTCAAGCATTGAAATTACTTTCCCCAATGATAAGAAAATATTCTGATCAAAATAGGAGTCTTCAAAACATGCCTTAAAAACATCACCGATCAAAGATTCAAGAAATTTAATAATAGATATAAATTCCTAATCTTCATTGTGGACCCATTTTAGTCCTTTATGGGGATGTTACAAGCATATATACCACACAACTATAAATTTATAGACAAAATATATTTGATGGTATACCATAAACATGTTGTGAAAGATAATAATTATGGTAAGCACTTGGTCTAATTCTAACTAGTGATGTAACATTAATATAGCATGTCCCTCGATAAATATAGGCAATTTTAATTTAATAAGTAATGATCTTGTAATTAATTGAACTCACTTTATAAATGTTTCTGCTAGACCATTTTGAGTATGTACATGAGCAATAGAATGTTCAACATCAATTTTCATAGAAGTGAAAAAACTATTAAATGTTTGAGAAGTAAACTCACCAGCATTCTTAAGTTGAATTTTCTTGGTAGGATAATTAGGAAATTGCATTTGTAGTCTGATAATTTGTGTTATTAATATAGCAAATGCAATATTTTGACTAGAAAACAAACAAACATGTGACCATTTACTTGATGTATCAATTAATACAATAAAATATATAAAATGTCTGAATGATGGATGAATAGAACTGCATATATCTCTTTGAATTATTTTGAGAAAATATGGTGATTCTATAAGAACCTTTGATGGAGATGGTTTGGGAATTAATTTACCTTGAGAACATGCAGCACATGGACTTTCATCTGGTAAAAGAATATTCAGGTTCTTTAAGAGATGCCCATATGAATTTTCAATAATTCGTCTCATCATTATTGATCCTAGATGTTCAAGTTGATCATGCCAAAACATAAACTGTTTTGGGTCGGAACACTTCTGGTCACAATATTTGATTCAATAGATTCATGATTGTATAATAAATTTCAAAAGAGAATGCAAGTAGTTTTACAAGTACAAGCTTTTGGATTGAAATACATGTAGTTATATAAAGATATTCTTTTTTATCCTTATCTATTGTTTCAATATGATAACTATTAGCACATATATCCTTAATACCGAGTAAATTTCTTCTGAACTTAGGTGAATATAATATATTTTTGATTTTCGATCTTGTGTTATTTGATAACACAATATTAACTTTTTTATAGCCTTTAATCATGTTTATTAGACATGATATTGTAGTGACATTAACTTTGATTAATGTCAAATACTCAAAATATTTATTTTCCTTAAGGATTGTGTGCTTTGTCGCAATGTCTATCAGACATAAATCTCTATCATAAATAGTCACACTACTATTCATCATGTCTCTACTTCTGGTGGTATGATGATTTACTTCTAAAATAATATTCTTTTCTCCTTTTTTTATTCATTTCTTCCAAACCTCAATCCTAGGTTCTTTCTTGTCTTCTAAACAGAAGTGTCATTCGCTTTGGGAAATAGTTTAGAACCTTTTGATATTATGTTATCTAGATTGTTGTTGCAAGACAATGTATGAAATATAAAAAGTATAAAATATTTTCTCTAACATTTGACTGTATGTGATATCCTTACCACACAATTTCAATTGTAAGGTAATTTTAAAAGCAGAAGATTCACTTGTTTATTTAAAATATTGCAACTTTAGGTGCAACCAATCCTAACAAGTTGGAGAAAGTATGATAAACTTTGGTGGTCATATATTTTATTTAGATTTTTCCACATATTATCTCCTTCTTCAATGGTCACTCAAATATTCATAACTTCCAAATGAATCTCGACATCAATGTTTCATGACAAATAATTATTTCTAAACATATCAATAGTGATAAATTCAAGTTTTGTCAAATTTAATATTATTTTTGTCTATAAAATAAGAAATAACTTATTAAATAAAATCATGAAGATAAAAAATTAGTCCTTTAAGATTGTTATTTATTCAACTTTAGAAATATTAGTTCTTCAGGAACTGCATTTAATTTATTTAATATTTCAGGAAAAATATTAGTTCATCAAGAACTATTTTTAATTTATTTAATTCTTCATGAAAATCAGTTTTTTAAGGCTTTTATTTGTTTAGCTTTAGAAATATTAGTTCGTCAGGAACTATATTTGATTTATTTAATTCTTCAGGAACTTGTGATAATAGTTTATCAGGAACTGTATTTAATTTATTTAATTCTTCAAGAACTTATGATAATAGTTCTTTAATAACTGTTTTTTATTAATTTATTTTTCAGGAAATTATATATTAGTTCGTCATGAATTGTAATTAATTTATTTAATTCTTCTTGAACTTCTAATAGAACTGTTTTAATTTATTTAATTCTTCAGGAATTTATGATACTCATTCTTCAGGAATTTATAATACTCGTTCTTCAGGAACTATAAACTCTTTCTATGAATAATTATGAAAGAAAATTTATCAAAAATAAATTACAGTAATGAAAAGTAATAATATTAAAATTGACATAAGCTGGTTAGAGCATCGTGCTGATAAATGTTATAAAAAGAATAAATAATTAACATAGAAGAACATACACATCAAAATATAATTAAAAGAGACAAGAGAGAAATACTTTTCTTGTTATAGATTTTTTTTTTAAAAAAAAAGTGTCAAGAATACAACATAAATGGTCAATTTATAGGAAAAAGAATGAACTAAAAGGTGAGACGAAACTGGAAAATCATGGACATCCAATACATATAAATATGAAATTAAAGTAAGCTTGGATTTATTATTTCTCTACGCAATCTCCATCCAACTAGCTGCTCTTCACAACTCAGATTTCTTTTATTTCAAAACTTGATTCTTTCTCGGTCATCCATTAATATCCTTGGAAGATTATCCACTAAGCCCACAATTAATTATGACAGATCTATAGTTACTACTTGCAAGCATCACCATCCAAGTTTTTTTATTTTGTTTTTTCCCCCATAATTATCTGGAATAGGATAACCCAGTAATTTGTGAGTGGAACGAGAAGGTGCCTCCCCTGCATGCTGACAGTTCAAGAAGCTGCCAAAGAAAACGATTGATGTTACCATAGATATGGCAACGAAGAATGACCGGCCCTCAAGAAGAAAGAGAAGAGAACTCACGGATCCCACATTCTTCCAGTGCCAGTTTACCTCTCAAATGCTCCAATCAAGTACTCGATTGGCTCCTCGTAGAAGTCACCACTCTCCATCGCCAGAATTGAAACTACATGAACAAATATCTATAGTACGTTGGCACTGCATTCATTGGATTCCATCAATCTTGGCTGCATGATCGTGAAAATTTTAGTCTTGATGCATGAAATTTGATTTTAAAAATGTCTGTACTGTTATTACTTACAGTTGCTATAGATATTGTTACAAATTTTTTTTAAAAAAAAACTATTAATTGTAGAAAAATATTTTAAGAGAAGGTTCATAGTTGAAGCTGGGGACCTCAGACCAGGATTGTCTCTCGTCTGTAGCCGAGCAAAAAGATTAAGTGATTTGAAGAGGGTATTTCTGAAATCAGAAACCCAGAGGACAATTTTAGATCATTTAGTGAGATCAGCAAAGCACACTTTAGTGCCCGTTTGGCTGATTTTCATTTTTTTTTTCCACTTTAAATGACCGTGATTTGATATTTTTAGATCATTTTGATGTGCTGATGTCAAAAATAATTTTTAAAAAATACAAAATATCATTTTGATATATTTCGGCACGAAAAACACTTTAAAAAGCAACAACAACCACACTCCCAAACACCCCCTTAACCTCAAATAAGTGCGGGCTTTTTTCAAGAAGAGCAAATGTGCCGCTGCCGCCTGATGGTTCAACACTGTTAAGAATTCGAAATACGAGTTAAAAGTATAAATTCATATATTTTGGAGTTGTGTTTCTATTACAATTAAGAATGAATTTACAGAGTAATTATAAGACTAATTTAGGTAACAATAAAAGTTATTTTATCCCTACTTTACACAGTTTTCATATCTGGAAATTAACTGCTATATTTTAGCACATTCTCTCAAGTTGGAATGTAGATATTTATCATGTCTAACTTGTCAATTGCATCATAGAACGCCCTTCTGGAAACTGTCTTTGTAAGAATATCGGCTAGCTAATCTTCAGATCGAACAAACGGAAGTTGTATAATTTTCTGAAAGATTTTCCTTAATGAAGTGTCAGTCGACTTCAACGTGTTTGGTACGATCATGTTGAACAAGATTATGTGCAATTTTGATAGCTGTCTTATTATCAAAGTGTAGACCTATAGATGTTTCATTATCAATTCTCAGGTCTTGTAATACCTATTTAATCCATAGTAATTCACACACAGCATGAGTCATACCTTAGTATTCTGCTTCTACACTTGATCTTGTGACCACTTCCTGCTTCTTACTTCTCTAAGTGATAAGGTTGTCTTTTATGAACGTAAAATATCTTGATGTCGATCTCCTATCAATCTAATTTCCTGCTCAGTTTGAGTCTGTATACCATTTAATATCTTGGACCTCCTTTCTAGAAAATAGAAGTCCTCTTCCTGGTGCACTTTTTAGATATCTTAAGATCCGGTATATAGCTTTTATATGTTCTTCTCCTGGTGAATGCATGAATTGCCTTACCATATTTATTGCATAGGTGATGTCTGGCCTAGTATTTGATAAGTATATTAGTTTTTCAACTAACAGTTGATAACATCCTTTGTCCACTGATGTCTGATTTTCTGCTTGTCCTAGTTTGTAATTTATTTTTATAAGTGTATTTATTGGTTTGTATGCAAGCATTCTGATTTTTGCCAATAAATCTAACATATATTTTTGCTATGATAGACAGATCCCTATTTTTTTACTTTGAGACCTCAATCCCTAAGAAGTGCTTCAGTTGTCTGAGATTTTTCATTTTAAATTTCTATGCCAGAAACTATTGTAGTGCTTTTTTTTTCTTCTAGATCATCTCTTATTAAGACCATATAATTCACATATACTATTAGTGTCGTTACCTTCCTTTTTTGTGTTTTATAAATATAGTATGATATGAATTACTTTGTTTATAGCCAAACTCTTTCATCGTGGATGAGAATCTTCCGAACCATGCCCGGAGTGACTACTTTAGACTATATAATGCCTCTTTTAATTTGCACACTTCAGTTTCACACGAGGACCTGGTTTTAACTCCAAGTGGTAATTCCATATACTCTTCTTCTTCAAGATCTTCATTTAAGAAGGCATTTTTAACATCAAATTATTGTAAGGCTCAATCTTGATTCATTACTATAGATATGAGAATCCGGATGGTATTCATTTTAGCAACTAAGATAAAAGTTTATTGATAATCCACTCCATAATTCTATGTATATCCCTTTATGACTAATCTTGTTTTCTATCTATCAATACTCCCATCTGCATCTAATTTCACTATGAACAACCATTTACATCAAACTTTATTCTTTTTTTTTGGTAGTTAACATAACTCTCAAGTGTTATTCTTTTGAAGTACCTCTGTATCCTCATTCATCACCTCAAGTCCATTTTTGGTCTTCTAATGCATCCTCTACATTACTAGAAATAGACACATTAGATAATTATTTAACATTAAATGCATATAATTCTGATAATATATGGGTAGAGATATAGTTATTGATGGGGTATTTAGTTTTGTTTTTGGGATCGGGTTCATACTATTTCTTTAGGACTCCCCGATTTAGTCTTTGTGGGTACCTATTGGTCATACTATTTTCTAAAATAGGAGTTTCATTTATTTCATTAGAAATAGGATTTATGAATACATGAGGTAACTGAGGAGAGACATTATCAGTTGATTTTTCAGCTAATGGTGCAGGCATTAGTAATTCCAAAGACATAGGGGGTCGTTACTAAGATTATTTTGGTCTATGCAGAATTCCAGGTTATCATAACTTGGTATCATTTCCTTTAACCCTTTATTTTCTCTAATTCGAATATATCTTCAATCTTTTCAACGTTACTCTCTGCCTAAAGAGAAGACCCGGGAATTTCCCCTGAATAATAGGGTTCAGATTCTTGAAATAATGCATCTAGGGTTATATGTAGCTTTCGATGGTGAGGATTATAGAACCGATATCCTTTATAAAACTCCAAGTAACCCACAAAAACACACCATTTTGCACAATGATCCAATTTTCTTCACAGGACTTCGGGATGTGGATATATACCAGACAACCAAACACCCGTGGTTCCAGATTTGGTAGATGAGGAACAGAGAGAAGAGATTTTATTTTCTATTGAGAAGATTGAAATTTAATTGCACTTAATGGTATTCAATTTATTAAGTAAGCGGTTGATTTTACCGCCTCACCCTAATAGTATTTTGACAGATTCATGTCAAATAACGAAGCACGAATAATTTCCATAATATGCCTATTCTTCCTTTCTGCTAATCCGTTATGCTGTGGAGTATACGTGCAAGAGGTTTGATGTCAAATTCCATGATGATTTAAAAATTACCTAACACTTGATTCATGATTTCCATACCATTATCTAATTGAAGTGTACAAATGTGCCGTTGGTATTAGATCCGCACCATTTTTTAAATTTTTTGAAAAGTTATACCTACTTCACTTTTATTCCAGAGAAGAGATATCTAGGTTATCCAAGTATATTCATCAATAAATATAACAAAATATTATGCATTAGAAAAAGACGAGATCTTTGCAGGACCCCAAACATCCGAATGAATGACTGCAAGTGGTTCCATACTTTTCTTCAAACTTGGCAAATAAGATATATGGTGGCTTTTTGCCAGTTCACAAATTTTACACTGAAAATCCAAAATACTTAAACTGAAAAATAAATGTGGTTGTAACTTCTTAAGATACCCTAATGAAAGATGTCCGAGTCATCGATGCCACAACCATATGAGAACGTGATCCTTACTTCTGGCCTGATGTGTGTGTGACCCAACATTAACCCCATTTTTCTGTTAATTCTAAATAATGCAGGTTGCCCTATCTAACAACATAACCAAGAATCTTCCGAGTTAGAATGTCCTGAAAAACACAAAACAAAAGCTAAAACATTACCGTGCACTCAAGAGTAGCAGTAATTTGATTAACTGACAAAAGATTATACATAAAAGATGGAACAATAAGGACAATATCTAGGGTTATAGTGTCAGTCAAAATGATAGATTCTTTCCCCGTAACAAAGGAGATACTACCATTAGCAGTGCGTGTAACTTGATCGTAATGAGAGTTTATGGCAGGTTAATTTATCAATATCGCTAGTCATATGATTAGATGCACTTGTATCAATAATCCAAGTTCTATTCTTAGTAATAATAGAGTATACAATTTTTTTTTCAATGATACCTGGATAGACCACATTCATTGTAGGGTATACCTAGTCTGTTTCAGTTAGATTTACCATAGATTTTCCAATATTTTTCCTTAGTTTTTTTGTAAAGTCCCACCGGTTCGAGTAGCCAATAGTTTCATAACATCATTGTTTTGAATGCCTCATCTCACCACAATGGGAACACATCAACCCAACACCAAGTTTATGTCTCGGTTGATTACCGAACATAAAACGCATTCTTCCTTTATTTCCATTTTTTCACCCCTGTGCCCTCTGTCTCTCCCTTGTCCCTCCCTACTATCGGTGATGCCTTGCCAACATTACTGCGTGATGGTTGTTCTTCACTGAAGCTGGAGTGGAGCTAGAGTTTTCTGGGTAGGTTTCTGGGTTTCAGGGTGCTCTTCATCGGAGCTGGAGTATCGTTGAGATGGGTGTTCTTTGATGAATATACTATTGTTTAGGTGTTCTTTGTTGATATGGGTGTTTCAGGTTGTTGATGAATAGATTGTTGGGTTGTTTCGATGGATTGGTAAATGAAATTTCTAGGTTTCTAGCAAATAATCGTGAGTATATATCAACAAGATGTCTAGGTTTTCTAGGTTTCTTCATTTGTTCGAGATGGGTTTTTCTAGGTTTCACTTGTTCAAGATGTATCTTGCCGGAGATGACAAATAAGTATGATGAAAGGACTCCTCGGAGATGATGAAGAAGCCCTAATTCTGGGTTTTTATGTTATAATGAACTGTGATGATTTTGGATATTTTTCTCGATTGCTACAGTAACTGGTAATGAACAAACACTGTAGCAATCGATATCTAGGTTTGATGAACAGTGTCGTTGGTGAACAAGTATTGTGCAGATTTGATTTTTGGGTTTCAAACCAGAAAAGCAAAAAAGAAAAAGAAAAAAAATTCAACAATATGATTCAAAGGAAAGAATTCGAGATTTACTCTGATACCATGTTAAGAATTTGAAATATGAGTTAAAAGTATATATTCATATATTTCAAAGTTGTGTTTCCATTACAATTAAGAATAAATTTAAAGGGTAATTACAAGACTAATTTAGCTAAAAATAAAAATTATTTTACCTCTATTTTATATAGTTTTTATATATGGAAATTATCGACTTGCCCGGAGGGAGGATATTAAGAAAGGTCGTCGACAGTGGATTATTAAGAACTCTCTTCCTGGATCCATGTGACCCTGACTTGGTATGGGTAGGGAGCAATGAATCAGTTAGTCCAGTAAATGTTACCCTCTACTGTAAAAAATAAATATTACAATAGCTAAATTGCGCTTTGCAATGTTAATTGGCCATAGGCCTCTATTTACTGTATACAGATAGATGATTTCATGATGCTTATCTATAATTCATGGATAATCTGAAAAGGACCATATTGCAAAACAAAAAGTTATTGGCAGCTCAGCTTCCTCTATTTCCTTGTCACCATCCCATCCATAACAAGTTATTCCTCATTTTTCTTGGCAATATCCCAGCAAATTGAAACCCTTAAACCTTCTATCCAGCCCACTACAACTTTCAGCCAGCAAGCAAGTAAAGCCACCACCGATAATTTCTATGGCTAATGCTAGCTCATTGGCCCCTGATTTTCACCCTCGGAAGGAAGAGCTTCCTGTCTCCGGTGACCGTAACTTTGCTATCAACGGTCAGATTACGATGCTAGTGCTGTTCTTGCTTTTCCTTCTATGTCTTCTGTGTATTCTCTACTTTATATGTGCAAAGCGACTAAGGGATGCCTTAAAAGTCAGGCAATCGGAGCTTGTCTCTCCAGGGGACGTTTCAGTGAGGGCTGACTTCAAAGGTCAGATTAGAGACGGGTATTTGATGCATCAATCCGTGCAGTCCAAGACAACCCAGCAACCGGTTTAGAATTATAGGCTCAGTACTGCATCTGCACTAAAACACACCTGTCCTGATTGCTACCAATGATCTCCTCGGAGCTATCAACCTGAGTCTGTATTAAGGTTCAGAATTCATTAATGCAGAGGTTTCTGCAATATATATTCGATATTGTCTGGTTAGTGCATGAACCCCTTTATTATTATAAACTTATATATAATTTCTTATTGCTGCAATGGATTTTGTAATTTGATTGATTTGATCCACAGCTAGGACATAAGTTTACGAAATGTGTTTTTTAGATGTCTATTTTTAGTGTGAACACAGGGTTGTTAGAAAATAATATAAATTATATTTTGAACCTTATTTACAAGGTTAAAATTTTAGATGAGATGGTTCTTTAATATAGTATCAGAGTCTTATTGACCCAGCAGTCAAATCTCATCACTCTCATTCTATTTGATAAAAATCAAGTACAAGGTAATGTGGGTCTATGCAAATTTCAAGTTCAAAGAGCTTTCACTTGAAATGGTGTTCACTTGAAATGGTGTGTTAGAGAATAATATAAATCATATTCTGAAACCTCACAAACTTAAATTTTTAAATGAAATAGTTCCATAAAAAACATCTTATAATATCTTATGAGTTTATAAGTTTAGATCGGTTTCGTATCTTCTTCCTAATTTAATCTACAATTTCTGCTTTTTCAATAAGATAGAATATTTTCGTGAGAAATATATATATGTCTGGATTTTTTTTTTTTTTCCCTGAGGAAAAGCAGTGCACGGCAACCTTTTCTCTTTAACCAGAAATTCTATTTGGCATTTTATGGACTTCTAGCCTACCATTTAGAAATCTTGATGGATCGTATCGGGACAAGAATAATCCTATGATCTCGTACGTCTAGAACCATAATTCACATACGATTGGCATCAAATGTTGAGGTTTCCCCACTTGTCGGATAAATTATTTGACAAATAAAACATATATACTCAACGATCTTATTATTTATAAATCATATTCGAAATATAAAATTATGGTTCTGAGACATCATTAATAATTTGTTCTTTTGCCAAAATGTTAATGATTGCCATTCAAGACACCCCCCCCCCCCCTTGCTGGAAAATTGTTAATGATTAGGACCATTATTATATTTAGGAGTTTGGAAACATGTTTAGAAAGAATTTTTGAAAAAAAAAAATTTTATTTTAAATTATTTTTTTGTTGTGTATTTTAGATCATTTTTATGTGCCGATGTCAAAAATATTTTTTTAATAAAATAAAAATTATCATTTAAATATATTTATAAATAAAATACTTTTAAAAATAATTTTAATCATATTTTTGAATAAATAATTATTCGAGTTGCATCTCCTTATTGTTGTCATGATCTGAGAAAATTGTAATAAGTTTATTTGGCATATTGATCCCAAGAATTAAAACTAGAAATAAAACTTACTTTCATCTTGCGTCAAATCAGTAATAATAAAATATATATCTAGCACGATGCAATTGTAAATCTATCCCAGTACGGGTATTTCATAAAATCTCAATTCACATAAGTGGAGCTCTCTCCCATAGTTTGGTGGTTTTTAAAAGTGTCTGTTCATCCATAAGAGATATCTTGGAATGTGTTCATGAAATACAAATATAATCATCAAATGTCAATGTCATAGAATTTCTAATATAGTACTATAATATTTATATATACATATTAAATATAAAAAAATATTTAAAAATTAAACTATAATTAAAAGTAAAAATTGAATAATTATAGTAAAAAACTATAATCCAAAATAAAATTGCCGACGGAATCATGAACGACATAATATTATTAGAAAAACATATCATCAACGATTTATATTTTATTGGTCAATTCCTTAATTAATCAATGGAGGATTTATAAACATAAATAACACACCAAACAAAAACAAAATAGTAATATTATCTTGCTAGGTAATTCCATTGGTGATAAAAGCATATTACCAATATAATAAACTATTGACAATTTCATTGGTGATAATATGCAAATGATCGATGAAATTATTTTGTCGGAACATTATATCTAACAATGGCAAGTCCTATAAATTTTTCTCAACTCTTTTGAACTTTTAAAAAGACTTACATTATATCTAACAATGGCAAGTCCTATAAATTTTTCTCAACTCTTTTGAACTTTTAAAAAGACTTACTACATTGGCAATTTCTATTGGTTCTTAAAATACAATCAATAATTTTGTCAGTGTTGTATGTAATTTTTTTTAAAGAATAAAAATATATAATACAATTAAAAAAATAAAGAAGAAAATCTTATTATTTATTTTAAAAATATTGCAAAATATATTGTATATATCTAGTAGACAAAAGCTCGAGGAGGTAAGGCAAATTTCATCTCAAACAAAAGGGTTATAAGGTGGAGTGCACGTACTTGTGACAATTGTCAACAACTGTTTGATAACATTCAATTTATTTCTTAGTTCGATTATGCTAGCACTAAGTTGGACTGTCTTTATTATGAGGTTCCAATAGTCAATACATTATGGCATGCTTGTATATCCTTGGTTGTAGTGTTAGAGATACTATAAACTTGAATTTTATAGGGTCCATTGGTAGATCTAGCCTTCAACTACAAATTTGAATTGAGTTTTGGATGTATCAAAAGATAATTTTTGTATCCCTCGTACAATTAGATGCTACATGTTTCTTGGAAAAAAATCACCAAATAAAAATAAAAACTTTTAAAACTATTGAAATCCAAATTAGCATGAACTTTTAGGATTGACCATCCACAAGTTTTTAGTACCCTTTTTTTAGAGTTCTCATCTAACATATGAGTTTCAACAAAAAAACTTTATCAATATTGAATCACATCCAAACATTGTAGCTTGCCAAAGAAAATGATTGTCAGTTAAATATTTTCATATAATACAACAATTTAAAAAAAAACATCTTATAACAAAATTTTATCATTTATTTTGCTTGTAAAATAAACAAAATGGATTTGTTAGTATAAATGGTAATGAATCTAGGAATGTCAATTTTGTTCCGAGACAAAACAATGTCATTTTTACCAGGATTTAAATTCCAGCACGTTCCGGATTTTTTGGTCAAATACCAGCATAAACATTCAGGTTTTCTTTTCCCCATTCTGTTTCGGTCAAATAATATTTTTTTTTAAATAATGAAAAATTGACAATACCAATCATATCTCTTAATCCGACCATTAGATTGAGATTAAATTTTATGAGGAGTCTCTTGATATATTTATATATATTATGTTAAAATTTTAAAGCAATCAAATAATGTAATGACCTTGCGAGATTGATGATGATATTCTCATAATACTATATATGTTTATAATTGTGTTTAGAAAAATTATTTTATTGTGTTTTTTATATTAAATTGCACAATTCTAAATAATTTTATTTTTGAATTTGAATTATTTTTTTGAATTAATACACACACACACACACACACACATAAACAATACAAATCTGAAATGACATGCTAAAATACTCGAAACCAAAATATTCCATTTCAATTGAAAAAACAAAGCACCAACTGAAATGATATTAACAACCTTGAATGAAACCATGAATCTTCTTGGTTTGATTTTCTATATCTTACTATGATGACAGCAAGAAACACTTAACTTTCACAAATTGAATATAAATATGCAAGATACCCATCAAGATGTGTGGAGGTTTGAAATCCCTTTACAAGACCATATCTCCCCCACATAGTATACCTTTATCTTTTGTATATTTTTTTTATTTTATTTTTTATACCTCATTCTAAAAATCATACAACCTAATTTATAGAAAACAATTGTAGTTTAAGATTATAAAAAATAAATTTCTTATATTTTTTTTAATATCACAATATGAATTCAATCGATTCTTCAGTCCATTGTTGAGAAGTTATTATTCTCTAATAATAATAATAAAAACAATGAATTAGATAGTTATAAAAATGCCTAATAAGGTAGGTATGATGAAATTTATAGAAATATTATTTTTATTATAAGATTTTTTTTTTTTTTTCATAATCTGATAGGCATGAATAGTAAAGCCCTCTTCCCCCCACCCCATTGTAATCCAAAGTCCAAACCAGATCGAGCTTGAAAAAGCTCGGCCTTTCTCTAACTCGGTTTAGAAGGCCAGGCTGTTTTAATTCTTATAGTACAAGATAGTATATAATAATTACGTATTATTTCTTCCGATTTATCAACTGGCCTATTAGCTCAGTTGGTTAGAGCGTCGTGCTAATAACGCGAAGGTCGCAGGTTCGAAACCTGCATGGGCCATTATAATTTTTTGATTTCGTGCACAAACTTTTTTGTTTTTTTTTGGAGAATTTCCACCAAACACCTGCCATATACAGCACCTTGTTTGTCTTGGGCCAATCTATCCTTATCGTCAGATGCACCTTAACTTTAGATAGACCTATCGCCATCGTATCTAGGATCTAGAGGGCTGCAGCTGCTATGGAATATAAAGCAAATTTGCCATGGAGTTGGTGCATGTTTAACTTTATATATAGCTAGCTTTGGAAGCCTTTTTAATGACCTTCTGAGTAAATCTCTTTTAGGTCTGATACTCTTGACGCAGATGGCAAAATTAGATGGTTTTGCTGCTAAAATTACAATGAGGGTATCTCTGCTGTGTACAAGACCAGATGCCGCGCAAGGAAATCAATGAATGAGGCCACAGTATGTCTAAATATGATTGATCATTCTACGAAAACTTACCCTGTATTCTCGGATTTTTAGTGATTTTTAATATATTATTCTGGGATTCCAATGTTTTTGTCTGTAGCCAAATAATTAAAAAAAAAAAATGTGTCAATTGAATTTGTTATATCTATAAATAAAGCTGACAGGCCATAACAAAACCTCATTGCTCTGATCAAACAACTTGCTCTTCCAAGTGAGGAAGTCTTTCTGATTTCTTTTTGTTATTGTTCTGATAGTTTTCTTTTTTTTTTTCATTATATAAGAATATTGATGTTGCTTATTTGTAGGTAACATTGCCATGAGCGGTGGACCAAATCTCTATCGACCCTCCAAAATGTTGAACCCTAAGAGAAGCGTCTCTGCTTCCTTCTTTGACATGGAGGTGAATTCACGCCCTAGGGCTCCATTTCTCCCTCGATCGGCTAGAGATTCATTTGCTTTTCTGAAGGAACCCTGCTCTGTCAAGTCGGGGAATGGTAAAGGCTTTACTACTGATCTGTTAAACTGGCCATGATCTTAATGACGAAGTCACAGATTATTTTGAAAACGTTTTGCTCAATGATAACTCAATATCTGGGATTAAATTGAGTGTCATTTATTCCAGAGTCTTGCACCGTAGCTCAGCAGCAGAATGCTACACAGTGCTGGAGCAGGCACAACAACGCTCTGGACTCGGAATTGAAATCGAAAAGGATTAAAGGGTTGATTTTTCTCCCCCTGACTTGGTTATTTTACTATATGATCTCTATGCTTATGTGATGCGTGAGTTCCCAAATTATAAATTTAGCTCAAATAATGAAAAAAATATTTTTTTATATATATATATATATATATATATATATATATATATATATATATATATATATATCTTTAAAATATATATATATATATATATATCTTTAAAATTGTTGTGGAGTGTATTTTCGTCATTTCAAAACAGAACGGACACAAAACAAGTCTTCTATATCTTATCTATCCTCGTTATTGTTTTTATATATTTCAAGACAGTAAACAAACGTTATTTAAATAGCTACATTTGTCATTGCCTAGATTCTTAGAAAATGAATTGAAACCACTTATATAATCTATGTTTATTTGATGCGAATAATTCCCAAAATTAAATTCAACACACATGAATTTTTCTTCATGCATGACATGTTGCAGATTACCAAATATAAGTTCATCAAAGCTTCTTCGCATGTATATATATATATGCACAAGCACACACGTATTGCGCCAAATTACTTGAAATTTACGCAATATAATTTCTCAATATATGGCCATGCATGCACGGCATCGCCTAATATACACATCATACCCAAATGAAATCATAAAATTGTTTAGGGTCATCATAACTTATTCGCAATACAATACACATCGCCTATTATTCTTCTATAATAGGGTTGGAGAGAGAAAAATCCGAATGTTGTAATTATATGATTGCCTAATTAAATTGGCGCACTTGTTTTGTAGAATTGTGTCCAACAGATTGTCTGCTCAAAGATCCCGACTTCGAAAGCTGCTGTACGTAGAAAAACTCGAAAGAAATGTCAAAGCCGAAGAGGTAGGTGCTTGAAATATTTTATCTCCCATAATCATATCCTTTAAAGGTTAAGAGCTGATGTGTGTGTGGGTGTATCTAACAAATGATCATCCATGTTTCAAATATTTAACAAAATGCAGGCCAGAGTATCTTGGTTATCTCTACAGGAGTCAGTCTACCAGCAATACCAAATGGCTCTTACAACTGAAATTGCTCGTTTAAAGGAGATCCTGGGAGGACTTGAGAGAGAAAAGGCTATGAAAGAAGGTAATTATGCCACGTTTTTGGAAAATTATTACATGGATTTTGATGCGTTGAAACCAGACTAATCACACTGGAATGTAATAAAATATGTTATGATATGCAATGAGTTACATTATATTATATCAAGATCCAAATCTATTGTTATGCAAGTGTTTGTGGCCCGTCATGCAACTAAGTCTCTGCATTTTTTTACAGCGGAGTTTCATTATCTGAAGAGAGAACTGCGGGCACTAAGGGGAGCCTCTATGAGCTTGTTTTTTTACTGATTTATCAGCTGGGGAAGTGCTAGAGATTTTCAGTGTAAGTTAGCAGGACAAGAATAAAATCAGCCATGAAATGTAATTTTCTTTTTACGGTGGAAACCGTCAAAATAAACATGTTTCGAGTCATGTTGTAAGAATAAAATCATACCATACAGTTTAAATGTAAGCTTGATCTTCCTAGCTAGTTTAAATTAAGAGTTTTAATTAAGCTCATTTGGATGGTGATTACCCTTTCATAATATCCTTCATTTGCTTGCCATTCGACCAAGCTTTGCTTACATGTTCCCACCTCAGTTCCAAGCACAACCCTAGCTAACCAAGATTGGAGAGACCTAAATTAAGGTTATAGAAAGACTCATACTAGATGTGATGATATTTTCAGAACAGTCTTATCGAATGTAATAGAATATATATATAAGAGATTAAATCATGAATGGATTCTGATATACCTTGGACTGATCATAGTTTATGTAAAAGTTGGTGCAAGGCACCTACATGTGTAATATTGGATCTCACGCGTGTTGCTATAAAGACTGGAGTTAATTCATACAATAGGCAAGATTGTGCATTGGTGAGGATGATGAGACATAGGAGAAAGCAAGCTGCTCAAAGTTAAGAAATGCTGGCTATTAATTTGTATAGTGGTAAAAGACAATCATATGAATTGCAATATTTTTGACAAGTACCTCAAGATCTCACTTAGAATGTCCCATTCATATAGTCAGATCCAGAGTACTTGCCCTTTTTCCATGATCTTTATTTTCATCCCCTTCTCTCTTCAATCTGCCAAGCGTTGAGGATGAGGGAGAGTATAAGGAGAGAGATAGCTCATCACTGTTAACTTTAGCATTGCCCTCCAAACTTCGCTCGCTGCTATCAAGATCTTTTGATGGTGTTAGCTTCAGAGACAAATCTAAGTCAAGATCGCACTCTGAAGCCTTTCTTTTCAGTGTCTTCCGCTCTTGTACGCTAGTTGTTGATTTTGAATCTGAAGGCAGAAACCTCTTAAAATGTGTGCTACTCTCCCCTACATTGGCTTGCATTTGGGGTAGAACTACAGGGCTAACATCAATGAGGCTTGGACTTGGTTGGGATTGCCAGAATCTATTACTGTGCAATGATTGAGGAAATTGTTGATCACCTCTATGCTCTTCGTTTCTCCGTTTAGATTGTGAAATCAAAGAGGAAACACCCATTTGAAACCTGCCAGAACTGGCACCCCAGAAGCTATTGTTGCTACTACCAAAGATCCTCTCTGTCACTGTTCCGTAGGATCCGGCCGGTCTGGTTCGATCGCTTACACACCGACCCACATGAGGGTTATAAATAAAATTTTCACGAGCATTCCAAGAAGCATCGCCATACCTTCAGAAAACATGATTTTGTTTTATGAACAGAAAAGGATGCTCTTAATTTATCAAAATAGAGAGAAAGAATGCCTATTAATTTCATGTTTGATACCTGAAGCCGGAATTCTGTCGATGGTACTGATTATATCCTTGCAGCATGGGAAGCTGGCTGAGGTTGTAAATATTCTGTTCAGCCATGCCTGCATGTAATAAAGGCCAGTACTTCTACTGATCAGAACCAAATGAAGAGACCCTAACTTTATCTATCTTCATGGCTCATCAAGTCAAGAAGAAGCACGGAATGTAATTAAGAGGTTTAATTACCTTGACTTGGATCATCTACCTTCTTGCTTCTATACATCTGATCAGGACTCCAGGCCAAGAAGACAAAGAAATAGAAAAATAAGAACATGTTGAATCACCTTAATTACGGTATGTGTATATATTAAATACAATTGATAATATATTTCCAAGGAATTGTTAGACAAGTAATCCTAATTCTTCAATAAAACTACCTGTAGATGGCTCTTGACATGAGCAATGCTAAGTCCATTAACATTCATCAGTTGAAGAACTAGTTTAGGAGTCGCTCCTGCATCAAAAAAAATAGCAAAGAAAACATGACAACAAGAATTCTTCACTAGTTTTTACAACATCAATCCATAAGACTGAAGAATTTAAATCGGAATTTATGACCGTCACGAGAGGATTTAGGTTCTTGAGAATTCAAGAACAAATACGGTATCTTGACTTACTTTCTTGGCCACCAAGTCTTTCCACAGCTTTAATAAAGCAAAGATGAAGTTCAGGCGTCCAACGGAGCCTTGGCAGCTTGGATCTAACATAAGGTCTTACTGATGACTTGTTTTCACTTTCTTCGACCGTGCTGTTGCTTGAGCTTCCTCCCTTTCTTGGCCTACTTTTTTCGTTTTCATTCTCTCCACCAGCACTCTCATCTTGATCTTGTAGAGAGGCACTTGTTTTTGAACATCCAGTATGGTTGCTTTCCTCCATATGATCTTAATTTCCCAAATCTTGGTGTAAACTTTCTATTTTACCTGACAAAGACACCTACATAGCAAGAGATTTCACGGCTACATACAGATTTACAAAGCTAGAAACGAAATTGGGATTATAGGGTCCCTATGAAGGTGACCAAAGTTAACCATGTACCTTCTCACCGATCCTAGCTACTCCGAGATAAGAGATAAAAACTGTTGTTTAGAAGACACGAGGCATCGATTTCGGGAATGAAAACTAATCAGCTAAGCAAGACAAAAAAGAGTTGCAGTTCTTTGTGCAAAAAAATGGGGATAGGAACCCTAGATCTTGACAGAGAAGATGGTCTCTCCCTCTCCTTCTTGGGACATGTAAACAATTATTCGCCTAAAGTTTTGTATGCTCCATTTGATTATTAATTTATATTATATGATACGATCTTTCTCTCTACTTAACATGTGATGCTGTACACGTATGCATGGATGTCATGCAAAGCAAGAAAAAAACCAGCTTGGTAGAAAAGCCTTTCTCGTGTAGAATAAGAAAATTTCCGCCCTTTCGCTCTGACCCGTATGTGGGCCTCAATTGTTTGAAAAGAGAAGAAAGAGTTGTTGGAATTTAAATTAAATTCTTGTTCTGAAAAACATTTCAATTTTAGTATATTAGTATTTCTTATAGTGATTTTTCTTCTTCTGGTGTGTCCTGTAAAACAAGGTTCATCTACAAGAACTCTTGAATATTGGATCCATGGGGGAGATATCTTTTGCTTTGTAAAGTTCTGCAAAAACTAGAAGAAAAGGTTAAAGCATATACAGAAGGTTATTATTAGCATAATGATTATTATGCATTTCTAGATTTATGAGATTTTCTCGATTGAGTTTTTATTTGTGAGGTTGTTTTTGTTTTTTTGGTGGATTTTTTTGAGAAGTTTTTTTGTTGGCCGATTTATTTATTCATGTAGCGATTATTATTAATGTTTATTTTGGGGGGTTTGGCTATTGTAAACCCATGTTAAAGCACATATAGATTTATTCATGTTGATGGATTACAAAACTCAATTTCAAAACTACTCAATATTAAAAAAATATATATATAATAAATATTAACTTTAAAAAAAAAATCCTCAAAAGAACTTGAGCTAACTCAAGCTACCCCCACTAAATCCATAGTCTAAGTATTGAGATCAAAATAATTCTAATATTGCACAATATAATTAAAATAAATATAACAAAGAACAACAAAACAAATAAAAGAATACATATTTGGGCTTGTGTGCATGAAATCATTTATATATATAAGGGGAAACTTCTTAGGTCTCCAAGGCTCATATCGTGTTGATAAACGACTTAAGAGCTATTTTATAGGGTCTCGGGTTCGAATTAGAATTAAAATGTGCTTACCTTATAACAAATTTAATTAATCAAGATTTTATTCGCTTAACTACGAGTCACAAAAAAATTATAAAGGAAGATGGGTCTCGTGAAATCCAAAAAAGAAACACTTCATATATAAAAGCCTAAACAACTGAATTACATACTTTCTTGTATATAAATCGCTCAATTTTATGTTCTCAAGAAGTAATATTATGGGATACTTTCTGCAACTAACATGTTACAAGAGTACTCCTGTTTATCTAGGAGTCGATGTCTTCCCCACTCCTTGAGCCATCATCACCACGAGTCCAAACTAACTCTTCACTTTGTCATGAGGACAAAGACTATGAAATTCAGTTCACATTCTCGTCACTGTCAGTCTAGGGCCTGTTTGGTATTGCGATTGCGGTTGTGGTTGAGGTTGAAAAAAAGTAGTTTAAAAAAAAACGTTTTTTACTGTGGTTCAAAATAAGCAGTTAAGTGTTTGGTTAACACTATGGTTGAGTTAGAGGTTGAAAAAAAAGCGCTTTTGGGTGTTTGGTTTCCAAACTTTACAAACTGCTTTTAACTTGTAAAATTACTTAAAAGGGCATGGAAATATACATACACATTTATACATACATATATACATCCATACATACATACATATATATATATATATACATACATACATATATATATATATATATATATATATATATATATATATATATAACTTCTACAAATAAATTTAAAAATAAATAATAATTTCTATTAATGTGAATACTTCAAATAAAATGGTGAAAAACTCTTAAACTAATCGTGAAAAAGCAAAAGACCAAAAGAGAACCAGTGTCACGATGTATTTGACCTCTTCTTGTTGTTTTATTTTGATTTAATTATAAAATAATACTTCATAGTTAGTTCGATCTTCATTTAAAGGGAGAAGATGATTTTTGGAAAGGGAGAAGATGACTCTCTGCAGGTTTTGGGTGTAATTTTTTTGAGAAGAAAAACTGGGATCCAATCCCCAGTTTCGAACGGCATTTCAAAAGCACCTCCAAGGTGTTTTTTTTGAAACACCGTTCAGGTGTATAAATAGGATGGGACCCACTAAAACAAAACGGTGTTTGGTAAAAACCAAACACCAAAACCCCATCCCGTTTGGCAAACGTGGAACGCACCACGTTGCCAAGCGGGTGCCTAATCGACAACAGCCACTGGCTTTGTAAATACTCGTTAGCATTCAAATATGGCCAAACTAGGGTTTCATACCAGTACTTTTTAGGGATGTTAGAGAGCTTCCACTGCAAATAAGTCACCTGGTTTCTCATACAGATCTGCGTGAGCGAGGCTTATAAGTTCATTTTTATGCCACTCACGTTTTCTGTTCTCTGTCTTTATAAACAGTTTTCTACAACTCACATGAACACCCACGTCAACAAATTAAATAGCAGTAAATCAATAATGCATTTACTATTTGTCAAAATCTTCAAGAAATCAATATTACCCGCATAAGGGATAGTAAATTGATAGGCTTGGACTTTTATTCTGAGCACTAATTCTGGAAATTCACACCCGCCCCAGTAAATGACAAGCTAGGCGTTATGAATATATAAATGCAAAGTGTTTTAAAAATATATTACTTGAGAAAGTATCAAAGTATTAAGTGTTTTGATGTATTTGTATATATTTGAAACGAAGAAGATCTAATAAGGAAATTAGCTGGGACATGATCAAACGAAAACAGACACACACACACACACACACAACCAAGAATGTTGCATGAGCTTTAAGCGATAAAGTTCAATTTTGTGGAGATATGAACGTGTGTGTGTGATTGAGCAGTTGGGGTTATTACAATTGCACGCTCCACAGATGAAGCTTTCAGCCCACTTTGGGTCGATGCATGTGTTGGATGCTCCTCTGTCGCCGATGCAGACAGTACAAATTGATTAAAAGATAGATTTAGAAATTGTCTTTTCCAAGGAATCACATGATCTGATCCTTGCTTGGGGACTACATGGCTTAAGGGACCCCCTCGCTCCCCTCTTTCTAAGACTCTGTTATAATCTAGAATCGTTTTTGTGGACATCTCAATATCCATTTATTTTGCTTTTAAAAATAAAAAAACTAGAGCTGTTTCGGAAAACTCTTAAAGCGTCCACGACACAATTACAGAAAACTATGCAATCTCAAATATTTATATTATTCCATCTCTAGTTTAAACTTTAAGTAGGGGGATTACTTTATATATATATATATATATATATATATATATATATATATATCTCCGGTTTGGCCTGAAAATTTATGTAGGCTTTTTGAGTTTCAATAGAACTTTTTCATTCTGCCCACATGTACAGGATTTGGAATATGTGAACCTGTGAATGGGGTTGCAGGATAAAGCAGCACAGCTTCTTCTTTTTCGGTGTACAAGTCTATTCTTCACAAGGATCTTGCCACACGAGAGTTGGAAAATCTAATCCTTCTTCCCTTTTACACGATAAAGAAGAAGAAGAAGAAGAAGAAGAAGAAGAGAGAATATTAATTTAATTATTTTAAAAAAAAATGATTTACTCTCTCAAGTATGTGATCACCATGACGGCACTAATAAAATTAATTTCATCACGTTAGGTGCTAAATAATTAAGGATACAGTCTAATATTAATTTGCCCATCTAAAATTTCGATGGAAATTAAAATAATATATAGGAAACTTCATAACAAAATCCAAATACCATGATTGGTGCTATGGTATACTAACCTTTTGAATTCTTGAAGTATGATTAGTGTGTCCCACTGTAATAATAGATATTAACAAATGATCAACTTTCTTCTTTATTAATATTTTACTTATTATTCATCGATGTTGTTATACTAATTTTATAGATTTAAGTTTAATTTAACAATATTTATAATTTAACTATAATTCATTCAATAAAATAATTATTCTTATAAATATATGTTTATTTAAATTGGTTCGGGTAAATATTCACGGTTAAATTATCAAATGCTTATTTGCTAGAGTGGATTAATAAAACGATGATATATTAGGTTTTTAGATTGCTTTTTTTGTTCAAGTTGTTGGCCATTCATTTATACGTCACCGATCAAAGTATGCATACTCAAGAGTTCCCTTTAATTTTCAGTGCATATCTTTTTAATGATAAATATTAGAAAATAATATAAATTATATTTTAAAATTTTACCTGATAGTTTAATTTTTTAAATGAAATAGTTACTTAACATGATATTATAATTTTATTGACCCAAAAATCATGAGTTTAAATCTCATCATCCTTATTCTATTTGATGAAAAATCAAGCACGAAATAGTATGAGTCTATGCAACTTTAAAGCCCAAAGAGCTTTCACTTGAGGGGATATATTAAAGAATAATATAAATCATATTCCAGGATTTTACTTAAAAGTTTAAGTATTTAGGTAAAATGGTTTCTTAGTAATAGATAATCTAATTCTTAAAATGAAAAGCAAATAAAATTCTTTGAAAATAACATAAATAAAAAATGAAAAAAAATAATGTGACTTCATATAAATAAATTCGGTTTAGTAACTTCATTCATCCAATCTATAACTTGACCTTATTCCCTCGTATGGATCTCCAATCTCTTGGACAATCTTTGGTAATAATGTGGAAATTATGCAAGAAGTTTTTTGGACCAAATAATAAAACCCTATCCCAAGAACTTGAATACTCATGTATCCCACTCATTATAACTTAAGCTCTCTGGATTATGTGAAGGTAAAACCCATTTGATTAGGTTCTTAGGCCATAAGAGCTACTTGAAGCTTCACAATAATTAAGAATAAAAACCCTCTCCTGAATCCCAAGCAAGCCATAAAAATCCCGACTTCACGTGCACCATCAAACTGCAGCTACTCTTTTATCACACACTATATACAGCTTCATGAAGAGGCATTTGAAATTGGGATGATATAGCAATCTATATATATCGAGAAATTCCACAGTTAGCTTAACAGTTCCTACTCATCAAAGCATAATATTTTATTTTCGATTTACTTGTAAGCTCTGTATTTTCTTTGGAGGTATAAATTATAGATTATGGGAGTAATTAAGTTTCAATTTCTACTTACATTATATCATTTTTAAGCGTTTTATTTGTAGATATATCTGCTGCCTAATTGCCTCAGCAAAAAGCTCTTCGTGTTATATATTGAGACAGGAAATCCCTGTTAAGCTATTATTTTCTCATTAGATTTAAAGAGCAATCTGGATATCTAATTTCTGTAATTAATTATGAACCAAAATAATATTGTGACAAATCTAGCCCAGCTCACCAATCCTTTTTTCTTAAATGCCATCGAGAGAGAAAATTCTAACCCACCAAAAAAAGAAAATGGCAGATGCTCGTCCAGTGGAGGAGCAGTGACACTAGATGACACCAACATAATCCTTAGAAAAGAAAAGAGAAGTGGCCTGGAAAGCCTCACTCCAACCCCTAGCCTGTGAAGTCAACTCTTAGCAGTACTTTGGTTCTCTTTTTCTTGTCGTCTATTCATTTTTTTAATTACATGCATGATAATACGTTAACCCCTTTAATCCGGATCTACCATCATTTGAGAATGAGGATGTCTGTCGTTTTATACCAGTCTAATGCTATGTAATAAATAATAATAATATGCATCAGCATCATTTCCAATGTCATCACCAATATTTATTCTTTGTATTCTTGTGATCATCCATGGACCATGCATCATGATTATACACACACACACACACATATATATATGATGGTCATGCATGCATGCATGCCAATCCTTGTTTAAAAAGATTTTGCATGGATTTTGAAGTTTCAACGAAGCATCATACAATAACTGCTCCAATTTTAAATTATTAATTTGTCTATTTAGGGTTTTTATTTGTAAGCATTTGTTGGGTTTTCCAATCAATATTTATATGATGGTAGTTGAAAGTTTTCCTGTCGAAATTAATTAAAAACTGTAGGCTAGAATTTGGCATGCAAACTTAATGAAAAGAGAAAAGGATGTATTTGTTATACACAAAATTTTAGGAAATTCGAGAGAAATGGAAAATACACAACTACCTGTTTAATACTGTGTTTTAAAAACACTTTTAAAAAAGTTTATTTTTTTTATTTTATTTAAAATATTTTGATATTTATAGATCATTTTCATGTGTTAATATCAAAAATAATTTTTAAAAAATAAAAAATATTATTTTAATATATTTTTAAACAAAAAATAATTTCACAACAACTATAATAATCCCATTAAATCTTGCAATACTCTCATGGATATATAATTGGAATATATATTCTTTTTCTACTCTTCGATGGAAAGGTACCGTCCCTTCAGAAATTAAAGTTTTTATATTATTATTATTATTATTATTATTATTATTATTATTACATGGTAGGTAGAATCTTTAGTGGAGATTTTCTTGAAAGAATTAATCTGATTGGGAAACAATTAATATGTTTTCCTCTACTGTTTCGAAACATGGAAGCTTTGAAATTGAATTATTGTTAGAATATACAATTAATTTCTTTCTTTATTTATTTATTTATGGTTAAAATCTATAAATAGAAACTTTACTTACACATGCTTAATCTTATTTAGAGGTTTTCAAGGGCTGCTAAATTGGACAAACTAACCATCTTTTTATCCTTATAGCACTTTCATGCTAGCTTGTTATCTTATAGCACTAGCCTTAATACACACACACACACACGCACATATATATACACATATATATATGTGGGACGTAGTGGTATATTATGGTATATAAACTGGAGTTTTCGTGTTGGATGTCGTCCATGCAGTTGACACATAATATAAAGGTCGAATTAATTTATTAATTTGATAATTGAAGTGGGGATGTTCTTGTGATTGTTTTTTCATTCTTTTGTTAGAAATTGAGTTATTCTTTTACCGAAGAAAGAAGAAAGCTGTTCTTGTTACTTGGATTTGTTGGCGTTTCCTAGCTAATAATAGAACTGCTTCATAATGATCCATAAATAAATATAGTGGCTCCTCAATTTATTTATTTATTTACTGATTAAAAACAATTGATCTTTAGGGAATTGATATCTGTAATTTAACAAATAATCGTAGATGGAAATTCACTCACACATGGATTGATTGAGGAGAGAAAAGGATGTATTAAGATTTCAAATTGACAGATTTTAAAATTAAGCCAGCAATTTATTAAGTCTCAAAATAAATGAATATTTTCTCAAAATAAAAAAATTGGAAAATAATTTTTAGATATAAATTTAAGCATGACATTTTAATAACCATTTTCTTTCACACACTTTTGAATGATGAACTTGTAGTATTGCAATCCACATTGTGAGATAACATATATTTATTTTGCTAAATTAAAATTTTTAATTGAGTAAATATTTTATAATATTTTAATTTGTACGTACGTTGATGAGGAAATCAGATCTCATCTCTAAAGGGTTCCTTTAGATCAATTAGAAAACATTTAGCTTTTATTTAACCCAAAAATTTTATTCCCCGTTGCAACTAGCTACAAGTGGATTGAGGGTCAAATTTTATATACTAAACTACTCCATATATATATATATATATATATATATATATATATACCAATACGTATGCATGGAAAGAGAATTGATGAAGATAATTTCTTTTTTTTTTAAATCATTAACTTAACTTATCTTACTTTATTAGCGTCAAAGGCATGTTTTGTCTTGTGGTCATCTGTCTTAGGAATAGGTCCAAATTAAATAATGGCAGACAACTTTCCTAGCCTGGTCTATGCACATTATTCAAATATCAATTTCTGGTAAATTATTGTTTAATTTACTAGTTAATTTAATTGCTGGGTATGTTCCAAGAATCAACAAATACCCAGAAGAAATTTTATTCTGGAAATACTCTACAGTACTGATGTCATAATCGCCATACGAGGCTCCCTCCTTAATTTTATGCAGTGTAGAGGTTGAATACGTCAAAAGTTTAAAATGCATTTCAAAGCATCGATGACCAGCCCCATCTCCTATAGTGTTTCTATCTCTCTTGCTAGGAAAATAAATAAATATATAATATAGTTACTAGTTAAATCATTGGAACTTGGGATTGATCATGCACAGGAAATTAAGTTAATTTTATAACAATTATTATTTTTTATGTTTTTATTCTGAAAATATGAAAATCAATGGGATTAGTCATCATTCCCTTGATGCCCCCCTCACTTATATCTCTGTATTTACTTCATATAATTAGCAAAAATAATTCCCACACGCAATCCACTGCTGCAATTATTATAGGTTCAAGCTCAATTGCACTGTTTATTCACAGAATTTATTTATTTTTCTTTTAAATTATATTTATCTGTCCCTTTGCATTGATCTCAGTTGGCATTGGTGGTTTATTTTCATTATCTTTTCTGTACCCTTCGCGCGTACGTACTCAGAAAACATCTCTGTGCTCGATTTTGCATGGTTGAGTTTTCATTATTCAATTGAGTCCCGGCTTTAATTCCACCAGAATTTAAGCCATTTTTCAATCTAATCTCAGCTGTAACTCTCTCAGTATCTATCAGCAGAAACATCAGCATGTTTCTCCGTCGGTGTGTCTATAAGGCTATACTTTGTTTATTTATTATCTAGTTAGAGATTTGATTTATTGTTGCTGAGAAAAAACCGCATGAAATTCAATGCATGTTTGCTGATCACATGAGTTGTTAATTTGATTAAAAAATTAAGGAAGAAATATTCGCAATCGGATCGATGTGTGTGTTGTGGTTTGACCCTAATCAATGGCTTGATTTGCTTAAATATGTTTGTTTATCGATCAAAGAAATAATTATTTACGAAATACTCTTCTTTTCTTTTTAATTTTAATTAATTTATCGAGTGGCTGTTGGAATCTAGACGCTATCTTGGTATAATATATATATTTTTTATTGGAAAATAATTCGGGGATAATTAAATTACCTGGTGAAAATTAAATTAAATTAAATATTATTTGGGAGTTTAGGTTAAGGTTAGATATATGTAAGCCACTCATGAGTCGTTTTAAGCCTGACTAGGTTTACTTAAGTCGAGGTCTTGAGTTCAACAGCTTTTAAAAGAGTCGACCTTTAACCTCAATTTTAAGATTTATCACTAACTCCTTCAGACTCGGGTTGAATAATTTTATATTTCAGCAAAAAAAACAAAAAAAAACACGTTTATTCAATGCTTTTTTATTATAAAAATATTTAAAATTAAAAATTAAAAAACTTATGTATACATCTAGCTAAATAAATTGAGATTATCTATACCAAAAACAGATTAAGATCATGATACTTGATATCAAAACATGATACATAGATTGTAGCAAAAGACGTTTACAATTAGCTTCACCAAGAAGGCACTCTTCATCTTTCCAGTCGGCATACTGTAGCAGCCCACGGATATATATATATATATAGGCAGGCTAATGTCTCACAGCTTACTCATCAAATAAAATAATAATAAAAAGTACTTCGTAGAAAGATTCTAGGGCATTGCTTCCATGCATGATCGATATCACTCTCACATCATTTCTAGGATATTTTAAATTTTAAAATGAAAGTCTCCCTCTCCCTCTTCATCAAGCAATTGTCAGTCTTTAAGTAATAGAAAGATTCCATTTTTTTCCTCATATATTCACGTAAAATAAGCTACATTGACTTGTGAATAGTTTCCCTATAAATTTGATTTGACCACTGTGTTTTGGTTTCCAGTCCATGAGCATGTCTAGAAGAAGAAGAAGAAGAAGAAGAAGAAGAACCCATGAGAATGAAGGCCTTCCGTAGTCAATAGAGCAATCAAATACATTGTTCGTGGTAGGCAGGTATGAAAGTGGTGCTCCGTTTCACACAGGGAAGAATATATGCCTGCCATAAATGAGGAAGAATTAGGGTTTCAATATTCACAACTAGAAGTTTACTTTCTGCTCTATAGCTCGACAATGATTCTGTCAACGCGATTTTTGCCGACGATCTCATAGATGATTATTGTTCATTCAAAAAGCTTTTCTTAGCTATTCCTGTTTTGTAGATTATTGTATCGGTAAAGTAATAATCGATGGGTTTACATACATAAAAAAGTGCCAAAGAATTTACCCACTTTATTCTATTAATTTTGCTATGGGTGAATAGGACATTTCATTCGCAAAAAAGATTATTTGTAATTCCATTGGTAATTTTTAAATATTATTGACGATTTAATTTCATCGGTGATCAAACAATGATAATATTTCCAATAATTCTTCGCCCATCTATTAAAATAAAATAAAAAATAGATATTTATTATATATTTAAAAATTTATTAGTTCAAATACAATTCATTTAAAAGATAAAGGTTGGAGGAGTAAGATGATCTTCGCCGATACCAATGGGTGAAAGGGGAGAGCACATGTTTCGCCCATCTATTATTTCAACTTCATGTACAATCTAGGTATTTTAGTAAAATAAGATATATTGTTTGAGCATCAACTTGCTGGTTTAAAATTGCATCAAACTATGAAGTTTGATTGTTTATAACCGATTGCAACCACCCAACAATTGAAAAACTTTAGGTCATCTACAAGTCATTGATCGTAGTGTTTGAGATACCATAAACTGGATTTTTATTAGGTCTACTAGGCAATCCTGCCTCCAACCATAATAGACAAACTAAATGTAGAGATAACTAAATTTTTGGTGAGAGGTTGATTTGTAGGAGAAATTTTATTTTTTGTAGAGCTTATGGGTGAAGAAGAATAATGAGGGAGGGGGTGATTGTTTGGTCATAAATCAAATATTACTTATAGAATTACCGACTGGTTAATTTTATCGGTAATTTTGTACGAATAAATGACATGTCATTATTTCTTTTGACTTTTTTTTTAATTCATTCTTTTCCTATTGTTATTCTCTCATTATATACCAAGAGAATAATTATGTCTATGTTAACCAATTGATGCTTTTGATGCTTAGAGAGACTGTTATATCAGTAAACTTTGTCGTAATGTACCGATAAATATGTGTTGTTTGTATTTATCAATGTCTTGGTAGTGATTATCTTTAATCATTAAACAACCTATTCCTTAAATTTGGGTTTGAGTTTTATACTTTGTATAGATAGGGATTAATAAAATGAATTTATATATAAAAAGAAAGAATCCATTAAAAATTATTAAACTTCAAATAAACTGTTTCTTGTGTGAACGGGTAGGGTGATCAATACAAAAGGGCCTAGTAACCGAGATACAGCCGACAATAGGCCCGGAATGGATTAAAACAAGCCCACAATAAATGGTCCAAAGCCCATACTGTCTTAAGACGGCGCTACCTAGTTTTTGTGGCGCAACCTATCATAGCAATCCACGTAGTTAAATCATGGCAAGAAAATCCAAGTTGTATATTGAAGTTTGAATTGAGTTGGAAGACAGAATAGGGTATATTTATTTGTTTAATGTTTATAAATAAATATTTTTATAAGAAAGAAGAATCTAATACATTTGAGATCTAATTGAGATATTCATAATAAATATTTAACCATTTTCTTAATTGAAAGTAACAAGGCATGTGAGTAAGAATTTATTAATAAATTTAAGATTTATTAATTTATTAATAGCTTTTCTCTGTAGGGTCAAAAACTGGTCAACATTTTTTTTATTCTCTAGCTGTTGTGTAAGGAGCCTTGTAGTTAGTCCTTCTCCATCCCTCTCTTTTTTTCCCAAGGTAAATAAAATATCATAAAAAAAAAAAAGGCCAAGATAACTTGAAGTTTAAAAAGGATTAAAGGCTTGGTATCATTATTTTTAAAATATTTTTTATCTATAAATATTTTATTTTTTATTTTTTTATATCAAAACATCTAAATAATTTAGAAATACCAAAAAAAAAAATGAAAACAAAAGGTAAATAGTTTTTTTAAAAAAAAACTTTTAAGATGTAAAAACTAGATGCAACTTTTAAGATAAATAGTTATTATTTCGAGGGAAATCTTCACCTCCCTGAGGAAAACTAGATGCAAATTCAAGTTACTTTGTATTGCCAGCTAGATTAACTGGCATCCACAACGGAAGTTCTTCTTCTTCTCGGTTTTCTAGTGGCCTTTCCATACCCGGAGATGGACCTTCTTAAAGGGAAAAAAATCATTATTGGGCCTGGTAAGGAAATGGGCCACTCTGTAAGCCTTTTCTTTTGTCTCCTTTTATTTTTATACAAGGAATCCTAGTTTAAACTACATTGCGGGCAGAATAAATAATTTTTATAATTATTAAGATTAAAATATAATATTTTAACATATACAGTTTGATATAATGAAACAGATCAACATACCCTATTATAACAACAATAACATCGAAGTTTTAACTTCTAAATTTATTATCACTATTACTATCAAAACAATACACATTATTAAACTAACCTGAGAAAAAAAATACAAAAAAATTAACAAAAAAGCAGGTAAGAATAAAAATTATTATTATTATTATTATTATTATTATTATTATTATTGTGTTAATAACTGGAAAAAAAAAATTAAATCAAAGACTAAAAAGGCCTAAAAACATTAACAAAAGAGCAAATAAAAAAATAAAAATTAAAAATTATTGCCTGAAAAAAAAAATCATTTGATTTTAAAATTAAAAAAATTGACTGCACTATGTTGCGGCTAAGTGAATAATTTTTATAATTGTTGGGATTAAAAAAATTAATAGGATTTGCTGGTCCAAAATTAAAATATAATATATATATATATATATATATATATATATATATATATATATATATATATATATATATGTAAAATTTAATATGATAAAACAAATCACCACACCCTATTATAAAAATAGCAACATCGAAGTCTTAACATCTAAAATTATCATTACTATTACTATTAAAACAATAAAAATTATCAAATTATCCCAAGAAAAAAAAATAAAAAATATTAACAAAAAAATAAACAAGAAAAATAACTGAAATTATTATTATTGTTGTTGTTGTTGTTGTTATTGTTGTTGTGTTAATAATGCAAAAAAAAAAATACTAAAAAAATCCTAATAACTTTAACAAAAGATCAAATAAAATATTAAAATAAAAATTATCAGGTGAAAAAATTCATTTGACTTGAAAATAATAAAAAAAACCAATAAAAAATAAAAGAAAGAGAAAATAAAATAAATAAAATAAATGATAAAATAAAAATATAAATTATTAACTGAAAAAAAATCATTTGACTTGAAAATTAAAAAAATTAACCACACTACGTTACGGGCTAAGCAAACAATTTTTATAATTATTTGGATTAAAAAAATTAATATGATATGCTGATCCAAAATTAAAATATAATATCTATATATACACAATTTAACATAATAAAATAGAATATCACATTCTATTATAAAAACAGTAACAACGAAGTCTTAATATTTACAATTATCATTATTATTACTGTTAAAACAATAAAAATTATCAAATTATCCTGAGAAAAAAAAACTCAAAAACATTAAAAAAAGAATAGGTAAGAAAAATAACTAAAATTATTATTATTATTATTATTATTATTATTATTGTGTTAATAATGAAAAAAAAATAAAAGACTAAAAAAATCTTAAAAACTTTAACAAAATATCAAACAAAAAATAAATAAAAATTATCAGGTACAAAAAAGTTATTTGACTTGAAAATAATAATAATAAAAAAACCAATAAAAAACTAAAAGAAAAAACAAAGGGAGAAAAAAATAGAAATATCAATTTTCAAATGATTATAGATAGAAAATAAATTAAGAACTAATTTTTTTTAAAATATCACCTTAACAAATAAAAAAAATAATAAAAATTAAAAATTAAAGATAAAAGATAAAAGCATGCTTATAAGTAGATTTTGTTGTGATGTACCGATAAATGTGATTTGTTTGTATTTACCAATGTTTTGGTATTGATTATCCTTAATCATTAGACAAACTGCTCCTTAAATTTGGATTTGCGTTTTATACTTTGTATAGATAGGGATTAATAAAATGAATTTATATATAAAAAGAAAGAATCCATTAAAAATTATTAAACTTCAAATAAACTGTTTCTTGTGTGAATGGGTAGGGTGATCGAAACAGAAGGGCCTAGTAACCGAGATACAGCCCACAATAGGCCCGGAATGGATTTAATCAAGCCAACAATAAATGATCCAAGGCCCATACTCTCTTAAGACAACGCTACCTAGTTTTTGTGGCGCAGCCCATCATAGCAATCCCCGTAGTTGAATCATGGCAAGAAAATCCAAGTTGCACATTGAAGTTTCAACAGAGCTGGAAGACAGAACAGGGTATATTATACTTTATTCATCTTTTACTTTTTATTTATTTGTTTAATGTTTATAAATAAATATTTTTATAAGAAATAAGAATCTAATACATTTGA
Source organism: Salix dunnii (assembly GCA_015731905.1). Lineage (NCBI taxonomy): Eukaryota > Viridiplantae > Streptophyta > Magnoliopsida > Malpighiales > Salicaceae > Salix > Salix dunnii. The sequence goes on from CM027674.1 coordinate 13,285,223, forward strand.
GATCTAATTGAGATATTCATAATAAATATTTAACCATTTTCTTAATCGAAAGTAACACAGCATGTGAGTAAGAATTTATTAATAAATTTAAGATTTATTAAATTATTAATAGTTTTTTTCTGTAGGGTCAAAAACTGGTCAACATTTTTTATTCTCTAGCTGTGCAAGGAGCCTTGTAGTTAGTCCTTCTCCATCCCTCTCTTCTTTTTCCAAAGTAAATAAAATATCATAAAAAAAATCCTAGATAACTTGAAGTTTAAAAAAGATTAAAGGCTTAGTATCATTATTTTTAAAATATTTTTTATTTATAAATGTTTTAATTTTAATTTTTTTTAATATCAAAACATCTAAATACTTTAGAAATACAAAAAAAAAAAATGAAAACAAAAGGTAAATAGTTTTTTTTTAAAAAAAACTTTTAAGATGTAAAAATAAAAAAGTTATAAATATTGATTAGAATGTTAACCTATGTCTGAGAAATCCAAAACAAGAAAAAAAATATTATTTGAAATTGTAGTTGAAATTGTTTTTAAAATATTTTTTATTTAATGATATTTTTATATTTTTAAAAATTATTTCTAATATCAATATATTAAAGTAATCTAAAAATACTTAAAAAAATCTTAAATTAAAATAAATAAAAAACTTATTTTTAAATATTTTGAAAACACAGTTACAAACCAGCACTTGAAGCAAAATTAAAAAAGCTAACCAAAGGATCACCATTATCAGTAGCCCCCACTAAGAGTAACAGTACTCTTTGCAAAAGGAAAAGGAGAGGACATGGCCATTTATAATTTATATAAAGCATGGAAGTATCACATGGGGGTTTTTGCTCTTCGGAATGGCTTCTCATCCCACACTGTTCACTGTCTTCTTGCTTTTCAGTTTTACTACGCTGTTCTTGAACCCATCTACCAGTAGCAGTCAAAATGTTACACTGTCTTTGTACTATGAAACTCTTTGCCCATATTGTGCGGATTTCATAGTGAACCATTTGGTTAAAGTCTTTGACAAAGGACTCATCTCCATTGTCAATCTCAGATTGATACCTTGGGGAAATGCTTTCATCAACCCTGATGGCAGCTTTGTTTGCCAGGTTAGTACCGCTACAATCTTCTTTTTCTTTTTTTAAAAAATAATCTTTTTTATAGGCTAATTCTTTGTTCTGAATTACATTTTTTTGGGGGGTGTCAAAAAATTGCAGCATGGTAGAAATGAATGTTTCCTAAATGCTATTGAAGCCTGCGCTATAACCATTTACCCTGATGTGGTAAGCTTACCTTTGCCAAATCGATTTCCCAATAGAAGTTTTAGTCATGTTCATGGCCTGCTTTGATTTGCAGCTTGTGATGGATTGATTTTCTTTTTTCCCCTTATAGGTCAGGCATTTTAGATTTATACACTGTGTTGAGAAAATGTCCTTGGAAAACAAGATGAATGAGTGGGTTAATTGCTTTGGTATGAGTGGGCTGGGCAAAGGACCGGTTAATTGCTACACAAGTGGGTATGGGGAAGTGGTAAGTTTGATTCTTGTTAACAACAGTATGATAATTTGATCCTATTTACACCACTGTCAAATTTCATTTCTTTAAAAGTTTGAATTTGAATGATGATGAGATGCAGCTCGAGAAAAAATATGCAGCTGAAACTGCCAAGCTCAATCCACCTCATAGATTTGTACCATGGGTGGTTGTGAATAATCAACCACTTCGAGAGGTCAGTCTATTATAATCCTGAGACTCTAGTTAATGGCAACTTGTTACCTTGTCTCTCGAATTCAATAGAATGTATATGGATGCAGGACTTTGAGAATTTTGTAAGCTATGTATGCAAGGCTTATAGAGGGACTGAAATGCCAGAGGCCTGCAAATCACTTCCTCAAGAGAACAATTCATTGCGGAAGGAAAATCACATTAACTCGGTTTGCTTTGTAGACCAAACTAGCAATCTGACATCATCAGCACCAGTAATAAACTGAAGTCACAGGATCCACCATGCATGATGGTCTCGATGAATTAAGGTGGGATCTTGAGTTACTACTATGATTTTGTTGATTAATGTCCTCTAATGGGTGTATGGTAACTTTCCAGTATAGTATTCAGATGGAGTTTTCTTGTGTTGGTCTGTAGAGATCAGTCCAGCCAGAATAGAATGAGAAACAAGTTCTCGATTGTAGCACAAATTAACTTGGGATTCTGAGTGGTTATAACTTTCATGCTGCTTTCTACGCCATTTTTAAAGGTGCATCACGAATGGAATGTTAATCAAGGCTTAATCACCGGTCAACACTAATCCCCAGCATTGAGCAACATGCTTGTGACCTGGTTTGCTTACTTGTGGTCTCAGTTTCGAGACATGTGGATGTTAATATGATGATCATTGAAGGTTTACATAGTCATTAGCTTCTGGGTCTTAGGGATTAGTCAAGATGTGTGCAAGCTGACTCAAATAACAACGTTAATCTAGAGAGAGAAAAAAGGCTTGTGACCTATATATGTGGGTTAACATCTGATATGATTTTCAAGATCTTACAGATAAAGGCTATTTGCTGTTGTGTTTAGGTCATTACAAATGTAGCATTAAGAGCACACTTCGTCTTACCTTAAAGCAGCATCACAAGGTTCTTGAGTTTTTATAACAGCAATTCCTAGTCCTTTGCAGTGTGACTAGGAATGTATTTACAAGGATTCTTCCACTCTAAAATAATTATAAGCTAATTGCAGCAAAAACGTGCGATGGAAATGGAGTTTACGGAAAGAGAACCCTTCTGTGTAACTATCCTTGACAGGGTTCACTTTAGGACAAGCTCATAGAGTTCACTCCAGGTTGAAAGTGGTCAAATGGAGGTCCTAGGATGATATATGACCATTACTTGACAGTTCATTCGTAAATGAACTTTATGTCTTCTATTGATAAAATAAATTACACTATGGTTTTGGTCAGAATTCCAGATCTTAATGTGTCGTATTATGATGAGATTTTTGTTTTAGCCCTAGACATAACGCTAGGCACTCCTATTAAAGTTGATGTGTACACTTGAATGTGGATAGGGGATAATTTGCAGGGATATTTATGGAAATTCCGTTGGTGGGGAAAATATGGATTAAAAACCATTGGTACAAGGTGAAATATGGGTGTTATGGTTATCATGGAAGATTCACCCTCAAATAATAATAAAAAATTATAAGTGTAGTTGAGGTTTTTTTAAAATGATTTTTTGTTTAAAAATATATTATAGTTATTTTTTTTAATGTTAAAAAAATTATTTTGATAGTAGTACATGAAAATATCTAAAAACACCATAAAATTTTAATTTAAAATAAAAAATAAAAATAATTTTTTTAAAAAATATTTTTAAAACACAATATCAAACACACTCTTAAGAATGACTCATTAGGACAAGGGTAGTACAACAGTGATTGAGACAAACCCTAAGAGTGTAGTAAATCAAGATAATCATGTAAAAAAAGTTGTGCAATTAGGTAAGTCTAAATTTTATAGAAAATGGTCATTGGTTTCTCATAGAAGAAGATCCAATTCAAGGACAAGGGCTTCAACTAAAAAAGAAAAAAAAATATTACTAAGATTAGTAATAAATATGTAGTTCTTAGGTTAGCTAATGATAAGTCAATTAGGCTTTAAAAAGATCATGAACTTCATAATACAAGCTTTAATTGGGGCTTAGAAGCGGGTCTAAAGTCTACCTTTATTTAATGAGAGCCAAAAGGGTACTGCCACAAAAACATACTAAAATAAAAGTTATAAGGGATGAGTTGGTTTCACAACTAATAAGAAGGTATTGAATCAATGTTCAAAAAAGGTTTTTTTGTTGGTAAAGATAAGGAGAACTTGAAAAATTCAACTAATTCTATGTTTAACTTTAGTACTAATGATGTGGTGTATATTCTTACAATAGGTGTTGTTTTAGTAAATAATATGTGCATAAACAATGTAAAGCATGGTAGCTCTACTAGGATTGAAGATAATAGACAATCTAGCAAGGGATTTGATACTAATACCTATATATGGCAAGCTCAAAAGCCCAATGACAATCTTATGGATGGAGAAAATAAGATAAAAAGTCATAATCTTGCCAATATTGGTGTGTAACCAATAATTAAGCATATCGGTTCTTTAGCAAAATTAGTAGAGATTAAATCAGTGGGTATTATTGAGGACACGACTATAATGCATATTAATGTAAGAAGTTCTTAAATAATATTTATTTGTTCCTCTTTTCTATGGGTATTTTACCGATTAATTGTTTTATGATTTTTCAATTATTTATAGGAATAAGAGAGGTGCTTTTAATATTAATAGTAAATGTCATTCCAAAGAGCTAACCAGAAGGTATAAACCTAGTTTGTTTATTCTCTTTGAAACTTATACCCAATATGTAAAGGTAAAATTGATTATTCTCCAATTATGATTACAGATTTTAACAAACATGCAAGTGGTATATGGGTGCTATCTTCTAAAAGATAATTTGGCATTTCTATTATTTATTTTATGGCCCAATATGTTACCATGTCGTTTTTGTTTAGTCCTCATTCTTGGAATTTGCTAGTTATGTACGCTTATTTTGTTCATGCTTGTTAAATAAATCTATAGTATTATTTGATGTTGTCAGGCATTACTACCAACTATCCCTAGTGTTTCACTGAGGACTTCAATGAGATCATTCACTCTTTAGAGATTTTAGCTGGTATGTTCTCTATGGCTAGAGCTATAAAATGTATAAAAGTTATGTCAGCTAGCTATTTAATGGATTTAGGTGTCAATGGAAAAAAAAATTACTCAACACATGAATATTTATAAAGTGAATCAAATCATGAATTGTCTAAATAGAGTTCTTTCCAATTATGATTAGCAATTAATTTTCTCAAAGTATATATGAGTAATTTATATTGTCATCATTCAAATCATAACCTTATTCTCTTAAGGTGTAGTGCTACCTTTATTTGTTAGAGAGAGACCATTTTGTTTTGTAGTTGCTTGTTTGTCACATAGTGAGTATCATTAAGTTGTCAATGTGGTTTTGGACATGGGTGGTCAAAATGTTATTTGTGGGATACATGCCAAAAAGGAAGAGTCAATTATATTAAATAAAAACACTTTTGATAATATTTTTATAAATAAAATAAGGTTAAGAACTAGATTACAGGGAGTTCATAAATGTTTGGAATCCTCTTTAACAAAATTTTTGTCTTCCTTTATGAGATCCTTATAACATAAATATAAAAATATATTTTGTCAAAAGAAACTCTTAGAGCCTGTTTGGCATGACTATTATTGTTGTGGTTAAGGTTGGAAAAAAACAGTTTCATGAAAAACGCTTTTAGCTGCAATTCATAATTGAAATTGAAGTGTTTGGTTAAAATTGTAATTAAGTTTGAAGTTTAATGAAAAGTAGTTTCAAGTGTTTTGTTACCATGCTTTCCATATTGCTATCAACTTGTTAAATTACTTTAAATGACACACACACACACATATATTTCTAAAATATTGTAGATTTAATTATCATAATAATCAAATATAATTAATAATTCAAGTAAGTTAGACACTCATTTTTATTATCCTATCAAACTACTTGTAATTTCATTAAGGTTGATATCTATCTACATAATTTTTAATTTTTTTAAAATATATTTTTTATATTTTTTAAAATCGAATTGGGCCTGTCCCAAACTAAATAAGCTAGCCCAACCAAGTTGGCCCAAAAGAGCCCAACTCTGCTGGACTTGGGCTGGGCCAAGAGTAGGTCTAGCCCAGCCCAAGAGTTCAAACAAAACAGTGAATTAATTCATAAAATGGTGTGTTGCACTATTCATCATGAATTAATTCACACGTGAATAGTAACATGGCTGACGATAACAAGAGGTTCAACGACCGATACCAATAGGTAGAGGAGGCCGAGGTGGTTCTTCCTATGGTGATGACATAAAAAATGGTGCCCTGTGGTGACCAGTAGAAGCATCAAAAGGTTGCAGTTGTTGTTTACGCTAGGACTATATGCTTCAAAGTTCAACTGCTTGGAACTTCAACAACACGGAACTCCATTTAAACCTCATGTGAATCCATTTTCAAGCTTCATTCTTTATGGGTTTTTTCAACTAATGATCCCTGACTTGTTGCAAGATGATGGAGCTATTGAGCTATTGATCCCTTAACTGATGAAGAAGTTATCATTAACTTTTGAAGCTTCAATTACCTTAGATGGAGTTCTATGCAGTCAAAGTAGATAATGTCTGGGTAAGAAGCTGATCCAAGGGAAGGCTACTCTATGAGGGAGACGGTTGAGGGAGTGTGATTTATGTGTGTTGGTCGTAGGTGCAAAAGCATCTCTCAAATACTTTTACATCTGCAGCTGAATTGTTGTTTTATAGATGGGACCTATAGTACAAAACTAGGGTCCCGTTTGGTAAAGATAGAGTTTGGCTCTGCAGTAAACCTCAACAACAAATTGTACCGTAAAGCCAAACACCATCTTATAACATCAAAAGTCGAGAGAACAATAAGTCAAGTCTAGGGAAAAGATTATAAAAATCACATATTGGTTGTTCTTTATAAAAAAAAAAAAAAAGGTGAGTGGTTTATTTTTATCTAATGTAGAGTGATGCACAAAGGATAATGTGTTATAGAATGCTAAACTTTTATAAATCCTTTTTTATACTACCATATAAGGATTTTATACAATTTTTATACATATTGAATCTCTTAAGTATCCAAGTATGAATGGTTTTCAACCTTGTTTTTGAAAACTAATTGGGATATGATTGAAGTTTTTTTTTTTTTATGAAGCTAGTCAAGAAAACCTTTATTTCTAACCAATTTTTTCTTTGGTTGATGGAGACTCTGATTGTCTTAAATTCTTAAAAAAATCCTATTTGTATGAGACGATTTTACCCATTAAGTCTAGGTAACGTGATCTATAAACTTATCATTTTTTCTAACAATTATATTAGCCCTCTTCAAAATATATTTGTTCCTCGCAAAGGTACATTTGATAATGCTTTGATTTCTTAGAATATAATAAATTTTCTACCTAAGTCTAGGAGTAAATAAGGGTCTAAAATTGTGAAGATCAACTTGGAAAAAGCTTGTAACAGGGTTATGTGGGATTTTTTGCAGGTCATATTTATAGAATTTGGTTTTCCAAACATCACTATTAGGCTGATTATGTTTTGTATTTGGTCTATGATCTTGACTTTAATTTAGAATGGGTGAAGCTTCCTAATTTTGCTCTTACTAGATATTTAATTATTTTGCCTCATTGTAAAGATGTTGGAAAACAATAAGTGAAAGCCTATTAATATGTCTAAAGAAAGGCCAGGTATATCTCACCTGGTTTTTATAAATGATATCTTTTTTTTTCACACAAGCTGTCGCGACGGCGATTTTTCGCGCTTCGCGCCCCGCCGTCCCCCCGCAGTTTGGGAGACAATGGCGCGCGGTGAAAATGAGAGGGTTTGTTTTATAGCCGTAAAAATTACGACTATAATTATTAAAAGTCGCCACCTAGTATTACGGTCACTAGGAACCTAATGGTCTACGAGAGTCTTGGGTAAGGGGACTTGTTGTGCAAGGGGAAGATGCGTCACCCCCAGTGCACCCTACCTAAGGTAGGCTGCATTGTTGTTTGATTGTTTTTCTTAAGTTTTTTTTTACACTGCATTTAAAAAGGAAAAATATTTTTTCCTTCTCCGCGGGTGTACTTTACGATGTAATTTTACACCGCAGTTAAAAACCTTTTTGTTGACCTACGAATGCACCTTACATTGTAATTTTACATCGTAGTTAAAAATTCTTTTTATCTGCAAGTGTACTTTACAATGTAAATTTACACCGCGAAAACTAAAACAAAATAATTATTAAATTATTTTTGACATTTTGGCCGAATGCCAATGGATAATCGTAAACTGGTTACGATATCCAAGTTTCGTTCAAAATATGTGAAAGATGCAACATATTTTTTTTTCATGAAAAATATGCATGGAAAAACCTTGGAATCCGTCCGTATGCACGAAAACAAACACATTTTTGTTTTGTTTTTTTCTTTAAATGTATTTTTTTTTGTTTGTTTTTTTTTAAAAAAAATTAAAAATAATTCGGGCCGGGCTTAGCCCAGCTAAATGGGCCAGCCATGGTGGGCAGGGGCTGTCGTTCTTCTTGCTGCTGCTGCGTCGGTCACCGAAGAAGAAGGATGATGGCTGGGAATGCAGCTGAGGAGGATCTTCTTGCGTGGTGGCCGACGAGAGCTGAGGGAAGGCTGTTGTTTTTCTCTGGTTTTTGGAGTTGCAGCGTGGAGAGAGAGAGGGCTACTGGAGCTTGCTGTTTCCGTCGGTGAGGAAGAGGATGAAGGGCCTTGGAGCTTTCATATGGAGAGAGGGAGGAGCTGCAACGCCTGAGGGGAGAGAGAGGATCGTCGGAGTTGGGAGGGAGAGAGCTGACGAGTTGCTAGCTTTTTAGAGAGAGAAAGGGCCGTCAAACCTGCTGCCGATGAAAGGAGAGAGAGGGAGATGGCTGCTGCGTGCTTGCTGTCCTGCTGGAGATGGAGAAGAATATGGCTGTCGTTGGTTGTAGCTGACGGGAGAGAGAAGGGGCTGCAAACGGCGATGGAGAGGGCTGCCGTGGAAGTGGAAGGGGATGAGGGGCTGTTACGGGTGTGCTTTTTTTTTCAGTGTTTACCACGTATTATTTCATCTTTCTTCAATGCGTTTTTCCTCTGTTTTCAAAATTCCCCCTCTGTTTTCAACCCAGTTTTTATCACTCCATTTCGAAATGCCCCCCTAGTTGTTTTCTTCCGGTTTTCAACCCCCCGTGACAGTGTTATGTCTGTCTTTCTTCCCCCCTCATAAGTTTTCACAGCCTCTAATTTATAGGCAAAGAAGGCATGGGGCACGGTATGGAGATGATGTCCAGGGCATGGCTGAGGAATGGTGTTGCAGAGGGAGCATGGGCTGGTGGCATGGTTGTAGCATGGCTGCTGGAATGGGCAGCCATGGCAGTTGACAGAAGTTTGGTGAGTTTTTTTTTTTTAATTTTGAAATAAATAAGTTGTGACAAAAAAGATTTTTTGATGGAAAAAACCAGGAAGAAAGATATTTTTATCTTTAATTTTGGCTTCCGAATTCACCCAAAAAGTTTCGTCGCCGAAAATTCCGATCGTCTCAATTTTAACCCAAATTAAGCTTTCAAACTTAATTTTTCAGCAATCAAGCCCTTAATTAGGTTAATTCAACCCATTTTAAGTATAATTAAGCCCTTGTGCTTAATTAAATCCTTCAATTGGGCTCTCAATTAATTCCGAAGAGTTTCGTCACCGAAAATCCTGATTTTCTCAATTGAACCCAGATTCGACTTCCAAACTTAATTTCTCACTAATTAAGACCTTAATAAAATTAATTTGACCCATTTAAAGTATAATTAAGCTCTTGTGCTAAATTAAATGCTTCAATTGGGCTTTCAATTAATTTCGAAGAGTTTCGTCACCGAAAATTCTGATTTTCTCAATTGAACCCAAATTCGGCTTCCAAACTTAATTTCTCACTAATTAGGCCCTTAATAAAATTAATTTGAGCCATTTTAAGTATAATTAAGCCCTTGCGCTTAATTAAATCCTTCAATTGGGCTCTCAATTAATTTCGAAGAGTTTCGTCACCGAAAATCTCAATTTTCTCAATATAACCCAAATTAAGCCTCCAAATTTAATTTCTCATCAATCAAACCCTCAACTAGATTAATTGGACCCATTTTAAGTATAATTAAGACCTTGCGCTTAATTAAATCCTTCAATGGGGCTCTTAATTAATTCCGAAGCATAATTACACTTTACATCGGCCAACGATTAAATCAAATTGACCCATAAAAATATAATTATGTCTTCCGACTTAATTTTTATGCAGATTTATCTAATAATAAATTATCTTCGCCTTGAATCTGCATTTTCCTTCATTTTTGGGTAAAAAAGAGGTACGACCGGGCTTTCGAAAACATTCAAAATTTCCACATTAATTTTTCTGCCGACACCAGCCCCTTTTATTTTATTTTTGTTATTTTTTGGTATATTTTGGGGAGTCACCCAAAAATTGGGTGATGACACAAGCCATGACTTTACAAGTAAGATTTGCCAATAAAATCTTATATGATTTTGGCTGAGTTTCTATGAAAAAAATGAACTATGATAATCTAAAGTTATGTGCACAAACTTGTGAGTAGAAAAGATTAAACTAAGATATCTCATCTCTTATTTATTAGGGTTGCCAATGATTTAAGAAAATATATAAGGTTGTTATTGCTTCAAAGATGAGTTAGGAAGGCTCATTTCAACTTTATTTTAGAAAAGATCAACGAAAGCTAGTACATTAAAAAGGCAAATTATTGAACAAGTTAAAGTGTACAATTCTTGCAAGGTTAGTAGTGTTTGTGATCTCTATTTATTAAATTCATTCCTCAATTATCCACAGTGGCATTGATAATGTGGTGAAAACCTTTATTTGGAGAAATAAATATTCATGTAGGATCCATCACCTTGCTAAATGAGAGATGATCATGACACCTAATAAACATGATATAATTAGAGTTCATGAAGTTAGGTTTAATAATATTTCATTGTTGAGTAAATTTGTGTGGCATGTCTTTAGCGGTTTCTATAATTAATGGGTAGATAAGTTACATCACAAATACTTGAACGATAAATCATGATTCTATAACCCAATTCCGCTAGCTTTTATTTCCTATACTTGGAAATCCATTCACAGAGCTTTATTTTTATTGTATGAAGATTTTATATGAAGAATTGGCATAAATAACTTATCTCTATGGTATGATTAGTGGTTTAAGGAAGGAACCTTACATCCTAGGTTCCAACTATTAATATCATGGACATGATCTTACAGGTTAAAGGACTTAAAGAGAATGACTATTAAGACTTTGATAAACTTAATATGGTACTTCTAGAGAGCTTGCGATATAGAATTATGGCTATTTTTATTTTTGATTCTCTCAGTAGCTCGAATTTATTACTTAGAGCACTTTGATTTATTATCTCCTTAAACCTCAAAAGTTTTTAATTGGTTGATATCAAGAACTAAAGACTTGGTGGTTGAGGTGTGTTTGACAGACATACCCTTAAGCCTATTATGGTAATTGTATTTAAAGAAAACTAGTTTTTTTTCAAACAAAGATATAAAAATAATAAATTAATATTTTTTTAAAAAAAGTTTTTTTTTTACACATGACCAAAAATCCTAAAAAATATTGGACCATATCCTAAAAGTAAGAAAAAATCTAAAATTATATATATATATATATATATATATATATATATATATATATATATATATATATATATATATATATTTGCATGTCTAAAAATACAAAAAAAAAATATTGTATGGATTTTACAACCGAATTGTAAAATTATAAATGGCTTTGGACTATATTTTTTTTATAAAAAAAAATTTTTTTACTATCTTTTAGTATATGGATAAAAAAAAAAAAACATGTATAAGGTTAATACCTAACATATTATTAGGAGTAATTTGACTAATTTACTTCTAATATAAATATATAAAAAACATTCAAGAGTTTTTGTTATATAAAATATTATTAAGGATGATGCAAAGGTACCTTGTATTCAAGTTTGTTTGAAAAAAATTCAGTAATAATTGGAGATATTTCAACAGGTGTCCCATGGTACAAGAGTTATAGATATTTGAAATAATAAAGGAAAAAAATGAGTTTCCAATAATCATCAAATCTTTTTAGATTTTTAACTTCAACTTTTTTACGACACATAAGTTATAATTGAACGTGTTTTTTCTGATATCTTTTTTAAGCTGAGATCTTTTAAAAATATCAGTAATGTCTAAAAATATCATACTAGTCCATAAAAGTATTTTTTAGATCATTTACATAATATGTATGTGCTAAATTCTTATATAATTGTGATAGATCTCCATAGAAATGCTTAAAATATTTAGCTTTCACAAACTAAATTGCATTAATCACCCTATTTATACTAGTATTGACCTAAATTGAAAGGGGAAAAAATAAAATTTCCTATCTCAGATAATTTATAAATTAAATAGAAAAAATAAAATTATCAAGTGTGATATTTGATTTAAAAAAAATAGGAAAAAAATAAAATAACATAAAAGAAAATTGCTTTTAAATTAAATAAAAAATCAATAATATTCCATCACATTTTATAAAGAAAACGCAAATATTTTAATTATAGTTATGAAATTAATTAAGGGTATTGTTGTCCAACAATTATCAAAATCACAACCCTTTATAACTTGACGCCCTGTTGAAACTTCTACGTACTATGCTAACAAAAAAATGGCTTCTACAAAACTAGTGTTCTCATTCGTCATTATTCTCTGCTCGATCTTTCTTCTACTTCCATCTCATGCTGCTTCTCACTCAGATTTCGGCGATATGCAGAAACCATCTTCTCTCGATTCGCAAATGGTTAACCTCTCTGTTTACTATGAAGCATTAAGCCCATCTTGTGCAGCCTTCATTGTCCAAAATCTGGCAAGGATCTTCGACGATGATCTCATCAGCATCACCGATCTCAGAATGGTGCCTTGGGGCAATGCTCATATCAACAAAACTGACAGCACCACCATTTGTCAGGTCATATCCATCTTCAAATCTTCATTTGCTATTAAATCTAAATTGTCTCGGTAAATTTCTATGGAAAGTTAAGCAGAATTGTTTATATGGAAAGTTAAGCGAAATTGTTTCAACTGTCACACTGCCAAAAGCTGTAAGATCCTCCATCTCCGAACAGGACAATGGAATACCAGAAAAGTGATTGATTTACTTTATACTCACCATTCACTGAGAACGAGGGTTCATTTTATCTTTTTTCATGGTCAAGCATTTGACCTTGCTGAGTTTGTATGATGGAAAGAAGAAAATAAATTGTAACCATAAAAAAAAAAAAGCGTTAGGCCTTCACAGTCATTTCATTGAAGGATGGCAACCGAAAATGTTAGGCTATTCAATGCCTGGTACCATATATAGTGATAAAGATGTGCAACCAACATAATAATTTCGTGTTTCTTTTCTTTTCTAGTAATATCTTTATTCATCTTATGCAAATCTAAATTTTTCAAATTAGCAGAATGGTCGTGATGAATGTTTTCTGCATAAAATACAAGCCTGCGCCATCAATGTCTGGAATGATGTGGTAGGGCCTCCTTTCTGTTCTTCCATTGCTATAATCACCCTATGCATATGCTCATAATTATAGCTGGAAAAAATTATTGCCAAATGTTATTAAAAAAAATTATTTGAAAGTAGATTTATTCATCTATTCTCTAATGCAGGACAAATATTATGCACTGATTCACTGCATTGAGTTTTTTGTTATCGAGGGAAGGCATTCGGATTGGCAGTCTTGTTTCAACTCACTTGGATTGTCTGAAAAACCTATTCTGGAGTGTTCTAACAACGGAACTGGAGCGAAGGTAACATCAAATACTTCATCATTTCCCAGTTCTGATATTTCTTCTGTAGCCTGTGATGTCTTTCGTGTTCTTTCCTTTTGGTTATACCTTAACATTTAAAGCAAATTGATACGCAGCTTCAAGCTTTATATGGTTATGAAACTGCACATCTTGATCCACCTCATATGTTTCTGCCTTGGATAGTCGTGAATAATAAACCAATCGGAAAGGTTAGTCCCTAGCTAATCCTTGGTTTCTCTCTTTCTGTGTAGTGCGTAACTGATAACCCTGCTACTGGTGCAGGACTATCGAAATTTCACCACCTATATCTGCAATGAATACAAAGGCAAAGTCAAGCCAGATGCCTGCAAATTGCATCCGCCTCATAATGTCAGCTCAATTAAGAAGCGAAACCCTTTCCATCCAGTTTGATACCAATGTTGGGCTAAGAATTTTACGTTTATTAAGACCAATAAAGAGAATTCCAAGGTTGAAGAGAGCCTTTAGGAAGGTTCCTGAAAAGGGATTCAAATAGTTTACTTTTGGCGAGTTGCTATGATATCCATATGTAAAAAACTAGTCTAGCCTGTTCAGAATGGTGCTTTTGAAATGATGCAGGCTTCAATGTCTGAGTTTGCGTTGCTGTACTGTTCGCTCTCTTTTTATGTCACGTTAATCTGGCTTCGGCAAACATTCTGATATTGAGCACCGACACTGGTCCGACTCCATTAATGAGAAGAAATCTGAATAAGATGTAAGATTTGATGGTGTTTGTGTACATAATTCAATCAATTTGCTCCATCCGATAGCGAAAATTTAGGCTTAGAAGGGCATTCAGGCATGTGAGCTGGAAGTCAAAACTACTAAAATCTGGAGAATGCAATTTCTGCCGCCGAAGCATGGCCTGTTAACACTTCAAGAAAACCTATAAACTAAATGTTGGAAAAGAAGGATAGGATATGGTAGCTAATTTGTAAGAATAAATACAATAACAAAGCTAAAAACAATAAGTATTAGAGGAATAATATTTTTTATTATGTGTTTTTTCAAAATATATATACTTTTAGCCCTTTTTCTTATATCTCTCTATGTTTATGTATTATGCTTTTATTTACAAATCTATTTTATAGGCATCAAGTCTTTGACAATTAAGGAATTAAACTACTCAAATAAAATCATAATCTAACTAGAAATTTAACATTCTAATTAAACAAGGATTCTAATAGACCATTATATTGCAAATCCTTTTTCATCAAGATTTCTCTTTTGACTAGAATTTTATTTTAGTATTATGGCGTTCTAACAACATTAAAACTCTTACAAAGTCTAAATCATATTAGTTTAAATTCTAGTTGATATTGAAATTCAACACTCCCCCTCAATATTAATAGTCATCATTTTTCATAACTCTTAGGATATCGCTCATATTTGCAAAAACAAACATCATATTTAAGTGGTTTTATGAAAATATTTGTTATTTAGTCTTGAGTTTTCACATTCTTGATTTTATCTTTCTTGTTTACAATGCAATATCTTAGATAATGAAATATAGTTTCAATGAATTTATTTTTGTCATGAAAATCTCAATTTTTAGTTAATACTGTTAGAGAATAATATAAATTATATTTTGAACCCTCACCTACAAGTTTAAGCTTTTAGGTGAGATGATTTCTTGATATGGTATTAGAGCCATATTGACCTAGCAGTCACTAATTTGAATCTCACCACTCTCATTCTATTTGATAAAAAAAATAAAGCATAAAGTAATGTGGACATGTACAAGTTTCAAGCTCAAAGGGCTTTCACTTGAGGGGGGGTGTTGGAGAATAATATAAATTATATTCAGAAACCTCACCTATAATCTTAAGTTTTTAGGTGAGATAGTTCCTTAACAAATGCAATGATTGATGAGTTATCTATATAAATTTTTATAGGCTTCTATTGCGGCATTGGCAACTTCTTGAATAATCTTTTTAGCCATATAGAATGATAAACTCATGATGTAGTAGCTAGATATTAAGCTTCACAAATAGATAACATGACAATATATTGTTTCTTTGAATTTCATGTGAAAGTTGTGCCTCTTGTGTAGAAAACAAAACTTGTAATGTTTTTTTTATCATCTATATGTTTAGCCTAGTCACTATCATTATAACCTACAATATCAAAGTTATTAGAATAATCATAGAATAAGTTAAATTTATATTACCTCTGGTATATCATAGAATTCGCTTAAGGCTTTAGAGGTTGTCATTGTTGATGTTTCCATAATCCTACTCACAAGTTCTATACCATAAAGAATATTCAGATGAGTACATGTAAAATATCTCAAACTCCTTACTAAACTCCTAAATGTTGTAGAATTTATTTTCTTTCCCTCATTATTCTTTGACAACTCCACTCCATATTTAATTAGAGTGTTCACTTTTGCACAAGGACCTTTGTTGCAAACTTTTTTTATTATTATTTCACAAATATTTCTTCTTTTTCTTGTTTGATCTCAATTCTTGAGTAGCAGGACATGAGAATGATATTTGTCATCTAAAACTCTATGGTCATTTCTTTCTTAAAACCTTTTAAGAATTATATTGGTTATTTAAATATAAATATGTAAGATTCAGAATCTATTAAAATGTCTAATTGACAATTTTATTTATATATCATCATAAGATCAAAATCTTTATTTTTATGTTAATGACGGATGTAATGTTTGATTTTTTATATATTAGAACCTCTTATTTTTTATTATTATTTTAACATTTTGTTTGTGCTGGATTACTTCTAATCTTAACTCGTGACTATTTATGAATTTTTTAAGTTTTAAAATTATATTTAGATGCATGATATTATGTTCACATTGTATAATTTAAAATTGATTTATCTTTTAGTTTAAATTGAAATCATATATGTTCGTAATAGAATAATAAAATATTCCATAATTGCAATTTATTATTCTAATAAAAAAAGAAAAATACCAACTAAAACTGAATCCATAACCTTTTTTTATCCTACATCAATTTATTTTCACTAAAAACAATATAATAGTTGGAAAACAAGAATTTATGGAGAGACCTCTTTAATGTTGAAAAGAAAATTTTTCAGGATTTGGAAGGCACATTAGATGTTAATTTACAACTTTGTGCCTTGTGTCATTACATATTTATCATTTTATTGAATGGGTTAGGCATTGAGATTCTTATAGTTCATCCAACTAATTTTTGTTTCAACTTGTAAGAAGGTGGCTCCTAAAATGACATTAGGAAAACGAGATAGGCTTTAAGATGTCTTTATTCAAGATTTTTTATTGTCATGGCTAACCATCCCTCTTAAAAAGTTAAGGATCTTAAGGGTTAAGTTTTAATGATAATAGCCAACATATTGATTTGCCTATAATTTATTATTCTAAAATTTATATAGCAATGGGAAAAGGGTTAACACAAGTACTAGTCTCGGTGATGATAGCATATATATAATTTACAAAGAAATTGACAAGAGAGACAACTCAATCATTATAAAAAAAAAAATGTCTAGTGAAAGCTACTATCATTTTAAACATGTACTATCATTCAATGTAATAGTAAAGTTACACAAGTACCCTTGCAAAATGAAACCATTGAATTAGGCATTGGGAGCAATTTTGTATTTTCAATATGGTATAATTGTTTTTATCATAGTAAAATTATAATTTTACTCTCAAAATAAATAAATAAAATGCATACTTGTCTTGGAGGTATTTTAGTACTTTCATAAGGTTATGATTTAAAATAAAGTAGTTATTTTGATAATCTTGAATATAAAAAGAAAATATTAATCTCTCGTAAGGTTTTTTTTTGGTCATTATACATTGGTTTTATTTTAATTTTGAAGGTTGTTCATGGATGTTATTGTAATCATCTTATATTATATTAAATATTGTTTTAGCACATCAATCAAGGGTTCAATGATCCTAAATAAAACTGATAAATTTAGTCAATTTAATACCTTCCTGGAGATTGTTTCCACCTTGAGGTCCTATCTGCTGCTGAGCCATGTGTAGAAAAAGAAATGACTTGTACATTAATGAATTTTCATCCATCGCGTTGGAAATTAATATGAATTTACTTCACACACTCTACAGCATTGCTTCAATGCTTCGTCTCTGTGGGGTAAGCTTAGTGTCTGGTCCACATTCTTTTATTCAGGTAAAATGAATTCAAAATGGTATCCAGGAGTAGGTAAATGCACTACATATGCACCAAAGAAACAAGAGAGGAAAATATTCAAAAGTATCCAAGAACTCTCAAGGGATGTGGCAGTTCCTTACAACCGTATTGGGATTTATATTCAGAAGAAATCAAAAAGAAATTTTGTAGAAATAATGGTTTTGATAGCCATAATTACCTCATGTTCTTGGATTACAGTCAGCAGTAAACAGTAGATTGGACTCCAGGCTCGTGGCGGGCTGTTACAAAAGCGGAGGAGGAAGAAAGGTTTAGTCTCTGATAATATTTATTGATTCAGTTTGATGTATCAATCTGACTGTCAATGATCATGGAAGCAGCTCGAGCTTGAATATGCTAAAGAGACACGCACAGAATCTATATCCGCCGAGGACGTACATGCCATGGCTTGTAGTGAGCAATCGGCATGTAAAACATCAAGTTAGTCCCACAAATCTCTCCTGGTTCTCTCTATCTCCGATGCAGGACCTGACAGATTTTACAACTTTTATCAGCAAGGCTTACAAATGTTATCCTGTCCCAGATGATTTCAGATTGCCTCCACCCAGGCCCATCTCGACTAAAACCAAGCAATCCATTCCTCCCAGTTTTTCCATGCTTTGCTGGAATTCCTTGGAACCAGTCTGACCACCAAAAGGCATAGGAAACGATGGTTGATCATCATGATCAGCCAAGAAAAGGAGGAGCCTTGAAGTCTTAGAATTTCTAATATTATCAACCAAGAAAAGGAGGAGCCTTGAAGTCTTAGAATTTCTAATATTGAAGTATCGATCCTCAGCTAGTTGCTTCTGTTAAGAATAATGTTCATGGCAACAGATAACTAATATTCAGATTACTATACATTTTTCAGAAATTAAACTATTGAAGTTATGTTCCAATACAAGTATTCTGAGTTATTTGAGATATAGGACGCGTCCTCCGGCTGATTTACAGGAAGCAATGCTCGAGGCCAAATTGGAATCCTTACAGCTCCCACCCCAGCCAGTCAGTTCTCTTGTTATCTTAGCTTGGTGGATGTGAAAGAAAATGGAGGGGTTACATGATCACTGACTCTTGAAATGAGCACTACCATTATATAGCAGGCCAGTTGAATCTACACCTAGAATAATTATTTAGATTATTTTTTTTTTTGGATTAGAAAAAATTCTATTCTTATAAAATATATTTTGTAGGTAAAATATATTTTGTAGGTCAGGTGATCAAGTAAAACCTTGATTGTTCCAGATTTTTACAAAAATTGCATGTCCTGACTTGAATTCAAGAACAATTGTGTATATCTCAAACTCTTTATTACCATGTCATATCTAATAGAGACATAATTTTCAAGATAGTATCTCTAAAACTCAAATTCAAAAAAGAAATCAAGAAAAAAAAACCTCTTCGACTACTAAACTAACCTTTTAGGGGGTGTTTGGGAGTGTGGTTGCGGTTGCTTTTCAAAGTGCTTTTCGTACCGAAATACATTAAAATGATTTTTTTTTTATTTTTAAAAAATTATTTTTGACATCAGCACATTAAAATGATCTAAAAACACCAAAATATATTCATTTAAAATAAAAATAAAAAACCACAACCAAACACAAATTTGACCACAATACCAAACAGTCACTTAGAATTCCTCCCATCCCTATTCTTTTTTAACATTAAAAAATTAGAATTATTTAAAAGCATCTAAAAGAAAGAAAAAAACATGCACTGAACCGTGATGATATTATAAATATAATAATTGTATTAATCAGTTATAAATTGGCAACCATATCAACTACGTCAACATTTTTTATTATTATTAAATTAATCTAGACTTAAGTTTTTCCCCAATTATTATTCATCAATATTACGTGTATTGCTTTTTAAAAAAAAAAGAAATCAGTGTTTTCTTAGATAAAAAAAAAAAAAAAACAAATATAATAAGATATAATTATGAATGCAACATTTGAATGTTATTTATTTGATTCTTTTTTGTAGTAATCAATTTTATTAGATAATAATATCATCACATATATATGGAAAAATATATGAGATAAAAAAATGAAATAAAACTAAAATAACAAAAATTAAAAGACAAAGATGATAGAAGATAGCTTTCTTTTGCAGGTGCATCAGCGATTAGTTGAATTTTAAGAAAACTATAGGAGTAATATTGCAATAATCAAACTATACAGAGCAAGATGGAAAACTGGTAAATCTATAGGGACAAAAGTGAAGTTTACACTAAACGTAATTAATCTCTGTAACTATTTCCAGTCATTGTCCAAACTCCAGTCGAACTAGCCGCTTAGGTCCTCCGTCTCCTCTACGAGCTTTCTTCTTTCTCTATTCAAGGATTTTTCTTTATAATCTGTTTCAATGGAAGCTCAAAATTTGCTTTCTGGGTTTTTCCCAAACTACAAAATTCCATTAATCGGGGCCTCTAAAAAACCCTTCTCTTCTTCTTTACCATCAAACCCCTCTTTTCACTCTTTGCTTCAATCCCACAATTGCGTCTCCTTCAAAACACACCATTCACCATGCTTAAAAGGGTCTTTGAAGAAGATATTTTTTTGTGTAAATGCTTCAGAAAATGCTGTTCTAGAAGAGAAGGATTACAAGAAGCCCCGGGTTGTTAAAAGGAAGAAGCTAGCTGTTTTCATCTCTGGTGGTGGTTCAAATTTTAAGTCTGTTCATGAGGCTTGCTTAGAGGGGTTAGTTCATGGAGATATCGTTGTTTTGGTTACGAATAAACCTGGTATGTTTTTCCTTTTAATTTTCTTTATAATTCTTTGATGTATTTCAACTGACCACTTTGCTGGTAAAGTCACTGTCTTTCTTTTTATCCATGTTTAGGTGCTCTCGGGTTTTTTGCCCTAGTTCCATGATTGTGTTTTTAATTTGGTGTCCCTTATATGTAATTGATTAGTAGTGAGAGTGTTTATTTATATTGGCGTTCGTTTAGTTATTTTTGTTTCTGGTATGTAAGCACTCAGTGAGATGATTAGTGTAATTTGCTTACTCTTTATATTTTTACGGAGAATCTTTGGCTTGGAATTTGATGCCATTCTACAACTTGTTATTTGTATTTTTCCCTCAAGGAGCTAGATATGTGTTACAGGCTAAAAGACAGCAAAAAAAATTCTGTTTGGACGTGTAATGCTTGAATTACGTTTGGCATTTGCATAAGACTTCATATGTTTTCCTTCTGTTTATCGCACAGATTGTGGAGGTGCAGATTATGCAAAAAATAAGGAAATCCCTGTTGTTTTGTTTCCTCGAACAAAAGATGCTCCTGATGGTTTATCTCCTAGTGACCTTGTTGCTGTTCTTAGGTTGGGCTTGCTAACTTGTATAGTTTATCTTTCTTACTTTTGTTGGCATTTGTGAAAGTTGATTTACTATGTATGCTTTGTTAACTAGTGAGATGGTTCCCTCCTCACACATATTTTGCCTTCATTCAAGCTCTAGTTTCCTGATTAATCCTTATTTTCAGACTTGCAAGCATTAGATAAAGAGTAGTAATTTGGAGATAAGTACTGGGAATTTCTAGCTTGTGAGCTATCCATGATGGATTAGGCTATGGTGTGTGAATTATGGTCAGTTGATAATGTGACCAAAGGCTCCTCTTTTTCCCTTCATCCCCTTTTAACCAGAATCATCATATTGTGTTTAAGCATATTCAAGTGCTTGAGTTATTGTGTTCTTGGGGCAATTGTTAATAGTGTCACTGACCCATCTGTTATGGAGTCTGATATTCCTGTTTTAGCTAGATATTTTGGATGCTCTCAACCCATTATTGTCATTGCCATTGAACTATGCAGTATGCTTTAGGTATTGGAATTAAGGGAAAAAACTAATACAAACTCTTTAAATTTCAAAGAAATTTGCTTGGTGGTCCAAATTGTTTTGTGGAAATATAAAGGTTTTATATAATGAAATTATATGCTTCAGTAGGGGCTGCCTCCATCTATCTTGCCAACTTATGAAGTGACATAACTGGAGTTAAACAAATTACTTAGGCCATCAACAGGTGCCATTTTCTCTTCAATATTGTATTGACATTGTATGTCATAATTACATCCTGCACAAAGCCCTCAGAAATCTGAAAGAATGAGAGAAAATTGTACATGAATCATATACTCCATATAGTCTACAATAATGCCATGAAACTTTATTCCAGTGTTTCCCAAGTCATTCCAGCATAATTCTGGAACTATGTTATACTAACTGGAAATTATATGTTCTTTTACCTTTCCTAATAAAAAAAAACAGGAAGGCGAAGAGGAAAAATTGAAGAGGAAGGAGAAGGATAAAGAAATATTTAGTTTTTGAGAAATGTAGTTCTGCAAATTCTCAAATTGCATACTGTCAGATCCAGGGCAATTTCTATGTAGACAAACAAAACCTAAAGAAAGGATAATGATTACCAAAATTTGCATCTAATGTTTAATGCGTTTTCTTAATCAGGAGACTTGAGGTTGACTTTATTCTTCTGGCTGGATATCTTAAACTTATACCAGCTGAGTTAATCCGAGCTTATCCCCGATCCATATTGAACATCCATCCATCCTTGCTTCCAGCTTTCGGTGGCAAAGGTTATTATGGTATGAAGGTGCATAAAGCAGTCATAGCTTCTGGAGCCAGGTAATTACATATCATGGTGTTACATGTTTCACTTCTTATATTCTATTTGAGCTCCCCTCCACCACCACCACCCCCCCAAAAAAAAAAAAAAGTTATTGTAAGTGTTCTAAACAAGAGTCCTTGTGCCCTTTTTTCCTGGTTAGATACTCAGGGCCAACCATCCACTTTGTTGATGAGCATTATGACACTGGGCGCATCCTGGCTCAAAGAGTTGTACCTGTGCTTGCAAATGACACTGCGGAGGATCTAGCTGCAAGGGTACTCCATGAGGTAATGAAGCAGTAGTCCCTTCTTTTTCTTTTTCTTTTTTTTCTTCTCTGTACAGGCATTTTAATGTTTTCTTGCAGTCAAATTGATTTCATTATCAAAAATATTGAACCTATATTAGTGCATTTGTCAATTTGTTTGATTTGAGGACAGTTTTCAAACTTGTTCTAGATAGCTTAATGTTATTCAACGATGAAACTGTTATTTTCTTGGATATGTTCATCCAGGAATTACTTTACAAGAATCTATTACTGGATGACTAGGGTATTTTGAAGCTACTATTTAGTGTATTATATGATCGCATTTTGGCTTAGCAATCTTCCTTTTCTTTTCAATAACAGGAGCATAAGTTATATGTGGAGGTAACAGCTGCATTATGTGAAGAACGTTTAACTTGGAGGGAAGATGGTGTCCCGCTCATCCAAAATAAGGAAAACCCCAACGAGTACAGCTAACATAATCAAATAGGTTTTGCTTATTGGCAAGGTCTTGACTGAAACCTCAATACTCCTCGACCAACCTATCTAAACATTTAAACAATTCCATGCCTTAGTAACATGTATTGCTTGTTAGCAATCAACTCACCTAACTATTGATTGCCTATTCATTTGTAGGTTGTACCCTGCTGAAGAGTGTGACATACATGCGGATATTTTGACAACAGCATTATTGGGATGTACTTTCCAACTAAGGTTGTCCTGACACCCTTGATTGAATAGAAAATGATGTTGATTTCCTAGCATTTTCAAGCTTTGCCTAAAGATTACATGGTTTGTAAAAACTTCTCTCTTCCAAATGCAATCAGCCAAAGGGTTCTGCTTTGTGGGTATGATGTCAAAACTGATGCAAGGATGCAAGTTCCAGTTCTTTCAGTAGGTGAGAGTTTTTTGACACTGGGCAGTTTTAGACACTTGAGCTACATGGCATTGGCTAACATCTTAAAAAAGTTACTAAAAATCGAACTTTTTAATAGCTTTTGGAAATCAGTTCGCTTTATTTCTTATATACATGTATAGAATTTGCATGTGCTTTGGAATGTTGAGCAATAACTTTGGCACCTATATTTCTGAAGTTCATTTAATTGAATAATAAAAGAGGTAACAAATGACTGGAAAAGCAGCTTAGGAGCTGGCGTCTTGATGGCTGCAGGGCAATTGGCATACCAGTAATGCATAACAAATGGTGCCATAAGTATTTCTTATTGTGAATTTTGGAAGAATTTCTGATTGCCACCTCAATGTGGGTATTGTTGTTCTGGTGACAACCATTTTCAAACACCGCACATGACTCTCTCTCACTGCATCTGATGTGGTCGGATGGTAACTGTTGATCATTGGCCGTGGTGATACTGTGTTTTCGGACTTGTAACAAGGTTTTTGAGCAATGTTCAACGTTGTTATAGAAATCCGTCGTGTAATTTTGCCAACTGTCTGACTGGCCGAAGTTGACCAAGTGCTGGCAACGGAAGCAACCAGACAACTACTAATCATCCTAACCAAGATTAGAAACGGCACGAGTTTTTTTTCTTGGAATCACTCTTCTTTCACCCCACAAGTTAGAGCCTTGTTTCTCTCTCGTGGTCAGCAGTGACTGGTCGTTAACAGTTCAAAGCAAGATGAACGGCTGTTTTCTGGTCTCTGTCCTTATCTCCCATGGCAAAAGTGTAAAAGAACCCTCCCATCCTCTCCGCCTCTATCGTTACCTAACCGGGGCTGACAGAAGAGTAAATGCACTTGACAAATATAGCAAACTTATGATGAAGACTTGAACTTCACTTTTTCAATTTCTAAATCGGGCTGGATCATTAAGACTGAGTTGCTCGTGCCAGAAACGATTTGGATGAAATCACTGTCATGGCATTAAAGCCAGCCACTTAAGCTTAAGTGTTGACTCTGTATTTGAAAAGTAATTATAAAAAAATATTTTTATTTTTTATTTTAAATTAAATATTTTAAATTATTTTGGTATATTGATATTAAAAGTATTTAAAAAAAATCATTCTATACTTTTCTACATAAAAATTATCTTAAAAAATAATTTCAGCAATACTCTCAAATAGAACTAATGTTAATCACTTGCTCTTCTCTCTTTTGCTCAGTACGATATTCTACCAAGATCTCATCAAGTGATTTGGTAGGCTTTCACCATAACTAGTGGACGATTAGGGAGGTCAGAGGACTAAGTTTATGCAGGCTTTAGTATATCATGTTAAACGGAAAGGTTACAAACATATTTGAGAGAAAAAATAAAAACAAAAATATATCATAAATCTATTTCTTTTGTTATATATATATATATATATCATTAAGTGACTTGTCTTCCTATATATATATAAACAAGAGATATAGGAAGACAAGTCACTTAATTAACTCTAAGATGCATCGCTTTAAAAATATTCTGAAAAAAAATAAATTTTTTTTATTTTTGTTTTAAATTATTCTTTTATATCTTTAAATTATTTTAATATATCAAGTTTATTATCTTATACTATTCTAAAAAAGAAATATTTTAAAATACAATCTTCATCAAAATAAGAGAAATGTATCCATTCCGGGCAAGTTCTAGAAATCACGAGTCTTTCAATGCTTCAATAAATTAGACCCATTTGAAGTGTACCAGTCTATCAGATGAATATGTTCTTGAGTAGACAAACCACTTAGAGCTTGTTAAAAAAGGAATAATGTTAGATGGGTTTTCAACCACTACTCACAGGGCATTAATGGTAGGACATTGGGTGTCAGATAATTTGACTGGGACAGAAATATTTCTCATCACTTGCTAGACCTATAAATACCCCACACCACATTGAATTTTTAATGCACCAAACTATCAAAAAGAAATGGGCTATTCTCCATTACTCTCTTTTCTTGTTCTAACTTACCTGGTGTTCTTGTTCGTCAGCCCTTCCCATTCTTCAGAGTACAATGTTGCTCAGGAACCAGCGCCTCCTGTTACGTCCAGGAAAATCCCTCGCAATTCTGAGAAAGTTACAATGTCTTTATATTATGAATCTCTTTGTCCATATTGCAGCAGTTTCATTGTAGGTCCCCTAGCTCATGTCCTGGAGACGGATCTCATGACCATTCTCAATCTCAGACTGGTTCCATGGGGAAATGCTATTCTAGGCTCCAACAATACCATTGAGTGTCAGGTTGCAATTTCCATCTCCAGTATTGTTCTTTCTTTTGGTTTCTTTTTCTTTCCATTGTTTGATCAATCACCTTTTCCTTGCTATTTTTCAGCATGGGGGAGATGAATGCTATCTGAACATCATACATGCTTGTGCCATCCACCTCTGGCCCGATTTGGTAAAACCAGCTCTCTCTGTTAAATACTTGACTGTGAAATGAAGTAAACATGGTGAAAAACAATCATTTATTGTAATTCAGATTATGCTATTCAGCCACGGAATGAAACTGATTTTCAGTTAATTACTGTGCAGAAGACGCACTTCAATTTCATCAAGTGTGTCGAAAAGCTATATAAAGTACCTGATAGAAAGGGAGCAGAAGAATCCTGGGAAGAATGTTCTGGTAAATTGAGACTGGCTACACAATCCATCAAGAAATGCTATGACAGTGGACTTGGAAAACAGGTTTGGTCCATCCATTGATCACATTTTATTTCATTATAAAAGAATTTAGATTTGCTTGCCTGTAATTCAGACAAACCTAAAGGTAGGCGATTCAAATTTTCAAGAAGGCGGTGCACAATTTTAGATGCGAAGTTACTTGCTATGGTTCTTTGCTTCTCTAAGCACTTTTTCCTAACGTTCAACTTGTATAATGAAGCATGCTGCCTTCTAAGTTTAAATGCTAGAGCTAATGTTTCAAGTAAATAAACTTGCAGCTTGTCCTACAAAATGGCAAGGAAACGGATCATCTCAAACCGCCTCATGAATACGTGCCATGGGTGGTTGTAGAGGACACACCTCTCCTTGATGTCAGTCACAACTCTAACCCCCCTCTGAACAATATCCTTATTCATGTTTATTTATTTATACATGCTTATTTTTTTAATGCAGGACTATGAGAATTTCATTCACTATGTTTGCAAGGCATACAAAGGCAAGTCTTTGCCCAAGACTTGCAGTTCACGTCCCATCACCTCAATTAACAAGGACACCTCACTCCAGTCAGTCTGCCATGCCAGCGAAGCAAGGTCAGGTGAAAGTTCAGGAAAGCACCAGATGAAGATGGAACCCCTTGCATGATTCTTATGCATGCATCCTTTTATTATAGAATAAAATAAAGCGAGTATTTACCCATGGCTTTCAGTTTTCCAGGCTTGCACTAGGAACTCCATAGGTGGATTCCTGTAGTTCATAAACCATAGGATGATGTAATTGCAAGCATATAAAACGAAAAGGAAAATGCATTCAATAAAGTTCCACTCCATGTGATGTGATTTTGCAGATTTCATCCAGAAAAATCATATCAACATTCTCCTTTTCTCCTTTCTTTTGAGAAAAATATTAGCCTTTTTTGATAATGAATAGAATAGCAGGGAAACAAGGTTTACAAACTATCACATTTCATTGCTTCAACAAAAGAGAACATACAAACACTAGAATGCAATGCCTCACAAGAGCACCATCACATATGAAGGGACGAAATCCAAATACATTCAACAAAAGAAGACCACCTCCTACAAAATAAGTGACTAAGAATATTACAGAAAGAAAATTAAAAAAAAGAAGAAGAAGAAGGTAGAAGAACACAAGCCAGCTGAAGATATCCAAACATCTATTGCTCATTTATCATCTCCCAAATGCTCTGACATATTTCAAATGAACTTATCTTTGTCGGATCAAATTCAAATTTCCCAACAGCCTTGTTATCTCTATGCACAATATCTATAACCAATATTAAGGACAGCCAACCATCCATGATTAGCAAATAGCATTGAACCTGAAAGAATGGCACTCAATAGGAAAGAATTTCAACATAATAATTATTAAAAAAAAAAAAAAAAGGAAATCCATGTGAGTCGATTGCAATATAAAGGATACGGCCAGAGATTTTGGAGTGATCATCCAAGTCTGGAATGACATTAGTCACAGATGCATACATTGAAAGCATCCTCCTGCAAGCACAAACAAAAATGGGAAGCATTGCTTCATATCACACAGTCATCAACACCTCATCTTTGCAATACTAACTAAAAAAAAAAAAAGCAATGCACATTACAAGATTCAATATTCACAACTGGGATTGAACATTAAGACTTAAAAAAATTGAAATCAATCTTCTGAATTACCAGTTAATCAAGCTACTAATAACATGTAATCGTTTTTGGAATGCGCAAAAAGATAACTAAGTTACAATTTTCTTTCTAAACAGTTCAAGTAACACATAGTAACCAATTTCTTTCTTTCTATGTAACAGGTATGAAGAGAAACTCACTGTGCTCTGAGCTCATCTTTCTCATCTTTCTTCATATGTCGCTTTCGTTCCTCAAAAGAAACCCGTTGGCACTCCAGGTCACTAATCTCATTGTTGATCACTGTGATTAAACAACCAGAACCAATAATCAATTTCCCGTACCACCAAAAAAATAATAATAAATAATCATCCAAAACAACACAAATAAAATACTTATCTGAGCTCCTCCATAAGAGCAGCTTCTTTTCGATGCTCCGCTTCCAATTCCTGCTCCAGAATTTCCATATCGCCATCGGAAACAACTTCGGCTCTCGCCTTCTCCGTTTTCTTCTTGCATTCTTCTATCTTTTTCTCATAATCTGCTCCAGATTGCTAAAACCAATCAGATCTACAAAAACAATTACAGATTAAATTTAAAATCCGCCAACAGAGACCTTCAATTAGGGTTTTGGAGTCGTTGAACTCGGCATCGCAAGAGGATTTGAGGGAGTGTGACTGTTGAAGACAGTGAGTCAGGTTGTTAATGTCTCTTTGATCCTTCAAAACGGCGATGAGGTCGTCGCTGAATGAGATTAGCTTCTCTACGTCGATTTTTCCAGAGGAATCCCCCATTTCTGTTTTCTTTTTTAAGGGTTTCTGGAAGATGCTGTGAAGTGTTCGATTTTTCGAGATTTTTGATTGAAGAAAGCGGATAGATGAGAGGGAAAAAATCGAGAGTTTTGTTTGATTAAAAATTGTGAAACGATGTCGTCTCGTGGTCACATTTGACCTTTTTTTTAATGAATTAATTAAGGAATTTATGTGAAAAGATAACGTGAGTAAATAATAGAAATAGATTTTAATATATTTTTTTTTTAAAATAAGTTTTTTATATAATTCTAAAATAATAATTCATTAGTGAATAAATACTATGAGAGAGAAAATTCCTAGCAGAAAATGATCACTTCTCTTTTAACAAATTAAATTTAATTGAAGGAAATTATAAGACAAATAAATTTTAATATACTGCTTTTAAGAAAAAGATTTCTTCTTCGATTTTTTTTATATATTATAGATTTAATGTAATCTAATTATTTAATATAAAAAATAAAAGAGGAAAAATATTAAAATTAGAGGAATTTATAACCTCGGGCTACTTTTTAACCTTAATAAAATTGATCATGTGGCTAAACAATTATTTTTTCTTTTTTTAATCTCATGGGTTTAGGAGCAATAACTAGATGAATTTTTTTATATATATAAAAAAATTCATCAAGTTAATATAGAGAATGTTATGATATTGAATTCATGAGAATGGATATATGTGCATCTAATTTTATTTTATATTTATTGTTTATTATCTAATAAATTTAAAATATTTATAAATTATTCATTGGGGTTTGGATATCTATTACATAATATTATTTATTAATCAATAAAAAATAAAATAATTAATGTGTATATTTGAAGTATGTATATGTATATATATTATACAATAAAATATAATATTAAGTTATGTATTTATTATATTGTATTTAAATCAGTAACCATGAATTTGAATTAAATCATCATTACTAGTAACTCACGCACTAAAAACATAAAAATAAAAGTATAATTAAGAAGATAATTATTAAATAAACTGAGAAAATTAAGAAGCAAAAAATATTGCATCCTCCATCATTGATGCCCTTTTTAAACAAAACAGAACTCTGCCTTGAGCTAGACAAACATTTCTCCGCCCACTTTTGGTACCCATCCTGAGAAGAGATGTAAGGAGCCAAAAATAGACACTGCAATTCCATTGCTGCTTCGGTGAGATGAACTGGGAATTTGGATTGGATTCTCGGAATGTTTGGTATTATTTTTATTTTTATTTATTAGATTTTAAGATAAAAAAAAAATTAGTTGTGATTACCAAACTTTTTGTATTATTTTCAACTTGTGAGATTACTTTAAAAGATATATATATATATATATATATATATAATGTAATTAATAATTCAAGTAAATTAGACACTTGTTTTTATTCTCCTATCAAGTTACTTGTAATTTCTTCACGAACTATAAATTCATACGTGAAGGCCTTTACGATCTCGGAACAACATGTAGTAAAATATCATCAGAAACAAAATTAGGATTACAAAATAAAAATGATATTGTGATCTCCTTTTAATATATTATTTATATTTTAATTAATTTTTAGATTATTTTAATATTAAAAAAATATTTTTTATATGAAAATATAAAAAAATAAAACAACAACAAACTCTAATATAATAATTGACAATATTATATAAAACAATTCATTATTTTTATCTGTTGTGAATGGACCCTCCAATCCTTCTCTCTTTGTACCATTCCCTTCTATTTATTTCCCTAAATAAAGCAATTTATTATTTTTATTTGCTTGTAGCAACACAAAGGTCGAGAAGCCATGAAAAGCAGCTCTTTTCATGGAACGAGGTTTTTGCTGAATTTTAAAGTTGGAGCCCACCAAAATTTATCTATTTTTTCATTTACCAAACACTAAAACACAAATTTATTTCCAACCACAGATCCCACCACACTGTCAAACACCTTCTGAATCAAGAAGGCTTTTTAATGCACCATATGCCATTCGAAAAATGATTTGAAACCGGAATTATTTCTCAAGTTTTCACAGGCATCACCATCACCAAAAGTAATAATTCCCCTGTTGTTGTTGTTGCAATAAGCAGAATTGGCTAACAAGTCTTTGGCTACCCTTAAGAACTGGTTAACAAGTTATCTTCTCCTAACCGATCCATATGCGAAGAAGTAGAATCATTTTTAATTAACATGCTGTCAATAAGCTGATCTCACGTTAAAAGTAGTTGAGCACCAATTCCATATGTCTTTTTCTTTCTAGATCTCGACTCAGAGTAGTCTCTTTATTTTCTTTTTTTTTCCCGCTACTCCTTGTATTGCTGATACTCAACATATTCACCCCACCAACTATTCGAAAAGTGTCATTCTCAAAATTAATATCATCCTCCTCTGAATCTCAAAATTTAAAATCAGTGTCATCTATATTGACATTGCTTGTGCCCAAATCAACTTTATTGCCACCAATTACTCTGTTGATAGTGCTCATGCAAACTGTCTAATAGCAATTATATTGAAATGTCTTCTATCAAATTTTAACTTCAAAGATGGCTCAATACCAGTATGTTTGAATATTTTAGCTCCTCTAATTTCCTGCGTGAAATACATACATATCACATTGCGTAGTTAGTTTCCTTGTAATTTTATTTCATAAAACATAAAAAAAAAAAAAAAAGATAATGAATAGTTTGTTTGACAAAGATTAACCTGGATTTTTGAATTCCACCACTCATCGCTAGTCAATGTCATACCTCATTCATTACTCCAGCCCACACTAATTTCAACAATCAATTTCATCTATATCCTCTAGTCCTTTTTGTATTCATTCCATTTGTTTTTCAGTTGTGTTTTGGTGAACATATAGCTCATTTATTCTTTAAATGATGTTGTTAGAAATTTCGAATCCATTTTATAGAAATGAGTGTTTGGACTCATTCCCATGCCGGTGGCTTTAATGCACAAATCACAAAATATATACAACATTTCTTTACTCTAAGCAGTCTTATCCATAGACTCAATATTGTCCATGATATTTTGTAAAATTTTGAAAACAAGAACAAATCACAATTAAAACAAACACTAAATACTAAGAAGGAGCTAGCTTAGTTATGCAATTTTTTAACAAAATAGCAATGAACAACTTGTATTTTACAGCATAACACCATTTTAATAATTTAATCTTTTGATAATCTAATTCATATATTATTTTATTTTTTATTAAAAGAATTATATCCTAAGGTTCATGATATTAGTTGGCCCCTTCACATCAATCGTAGAAATCAGGGAATTAAATCAAGATTAACCATGCAGGAAAAAATAAAGTACTTAGCCAAAAATCATGGATGAAAACAAGTAACAATGGAACAAAAACAACAAAAAACATTTGTTACCGGGAATTTAAACTCTTGATCATGCTGGAAACATATCGACAACTTTGGATAGAGAAGGGAACCAAAATTAATAATCATACAGTAAGAGGCTTTAATTGAATATAAACTTCAATGACATAAATTTCCATTACTATACGCAGCAGGAACCAAAAAGAGCTCAAACTACAAAGAATAAATTCATCCTGCAACTCACAGGTTTACAATTCACAAGCACAAAACAAGGCATCAACAAAAAGAATTTGACTAGCACCTCGTTCAGAAGTGAAAAACTCTTATGTAGATCGTCAATTCACAAGCACAAAACAGGAAATCATCAAAAGTTTCAAAGAATATAAATTTAATTGCAGTAAATTGAAACGGAGAACTAAACACACAGAGCACAGTTGACAGATCTGCTATATAATCATACAAAAACCAGTGTCAGCAGAGATACAATTGCATGCCTTGTTTCGTTTCAGCAATACTGCGAACGCGTTTTCTATGGAGAGGGGGTTGTTGACGCACCCGTTGACTGGCGCAAGGTTCTTCGTTTCAATTGTAGTAAATCCAAATGCATTAAAGTGACTGAAGTCACGAGGTAATCTACAGCATCCCTCACGGCGATAGGCAAACCAGAAGAGGTGACGCACCCATTTGTGAATCATGATCTTTTTGATTTCGAATACATGAACTTGCTTCCAAATGGCCCTGCTCATGGATCGGCGTTCTTGTACTCACGGATCTATATGCTTTGCAACTATTGACGAAAGAGAAACGGGACCAACATTGTTAACCTCTGTTTGTTGAGACAATAGTGATTAATGGTGCGATTTTAAAGGTCATTTGGAAGCAAGATCATGTATTCGAAATCAAAAAGACCATGATTCACTGTTCATGAATGTTCAGCTTAACAGTCTTGTTCTAGTGATCGGAACTAAATGTTTTTGTCTATGATCATATCCTATTATCTGCCATGGTTTTAGGGAGAGATGACGGGTCATTTTACGTGCATTATAATTAATTTTTAGATTTACTAAACAGCTTACTAAACAGGTAAGGTATCATGGAAGTGATAAGCATGT
The DNA here is from genome assembly GCA_015731905.1 of Salix dunnii. Taxonomy (NCBI): domain Eukaryota; kingdom Viridiplantae; phylum Streptophyta; class Magnoliopsida; order Malpighiales; family Salicaceae; genus Salix; species Salix dunnii. Next base: position 13,318,227 of record CM027674.1, read on the forward strand.
ACAAAAAAAATCGAAACCGCGTGCAGATGCAAGGAACAAACCCTTTCTCTCGCTAAGCTACGATGCATGGAAGTCATCATAATGCACTTTGGTGTCTTCTTCCATTTTTTATTTTAATTTATTTTTTTCATTCTAGTCATTTGATTAATTTTGAATATTTATGTTAATATAATTAGTTATTAGTGAGAAACATATGGTGTACAATTTGTGAATAATATAATAATGTGATCTGATTATTATTTTGATAAGAGTACTATTGATTACCAACAAATTAATTTGTTATCCATTCTTTTTTTCCCAAGTGAGAGAGTGATTTTCTTAGCTCTAATGCCCAGATAACCCCATCACTCAAAATTGAATTTTTGGATTCATCACCGTTCATCATGCCATAAACTATATGGGAACAAAAGATCCATGCTTGCCTTCTCAAAAAGCAAAGATGATGAGGTCAGAACACTGTGTTTGTGTGTTATGGGACTTGTCGTGTCTTGGGCTCTGCTAAATTCCATCCCTCGAAGATATTATGGGATCAAAACGCCCTGTCTAAAGCACAGCCTTGAGTTTTAGCCCAAAGTTTCTACGCGTTTCAGGGCTATCAAAAGTTGAAAACTTGCTCCGGCATGGTCAAAGCTAAGGTTGCCGGCTACATGGTAATGCTGACTATGATACGATTATTATCAATCCATTTGTATTTTTTATATTAAAATAAAATAAAATAAAATAATATTTTTTATTTTTTTAATTATTTTATATCAATACATTAAAATAATATATTTTTTCTATTATTTCATCTGAAGCCAGCACTTGATATCCCAAAAACGTCGTCGATCACCCATATGAAGGCGATGCATGTGATTGCTGATGACTGAACTGTCAATTAAATTGGAAAGAAAGTGGAATCATTGATTGCAGAGGACAAAACTATTTGCATTAGCGGTCAAATGGGGTAACAGGAACATACCCTTCCTTCATTTATGGCCTACAAGGATTTATGCAATTTAATGTAAAGCTATAATTCTAATTCTAGAACCAGTAGAGTCAACGATTTTACGAGCAGAAAGAAGCAAGAAGTAGAGAAGTTGCTAGATGGGCAATCTCAATTCCACCACTAGTGCGGTCCCTTGTTGTCAATCTTGCTTGAAAGGTTTTGGCTTGAGCTAGCCAGCATATTTCACAAGTGTCAAGATCACCTAGAATTTCCCACGCTCTTGAGGATGATGACTTTTAGGATTTCAACCAATATTTAATAATCTTCCTACTTTGGGTGCTCATGGATTCCATCGGCAACTTTGATATTTGATTTATTCCTTGCCTCTCTTCCACCACGTGTTCTTTAAATAGACTTGGACAAGTTTTTCTAGCTTCCCAGCCATCTTTTGGGCTCTCATATGCTCCATCTTTTTGTTTAAACACTATTCTTGTCTCAAAAGTTTCCCTGTTGCAAGTTAATTCTTAACTATCAGAATTCGATGGCCTCCATGATTTATTTGTTGTTCTTCTTTTCGATGATTGTTGAGGCTCAAAGTGTAGAGTTCATCTTCGATGGATTCAATGGAAATGAAAAAAACCTGACAATTAATAGTGCCTCGATTATCAAGTCTAGTGGATTGCTAAGGCTCACCAACAAAACAAGATATGCTGTAGGACAAGCATTTTATTCCAAACCAATACAGATGCTTGACACAAGTTCAAATTCGTCTCCGAACGCTTCATCTTTCAGCACAACTTTTGTCTTTCAGATAGTCTCTCCAAAAGGAAGAGGAGGCTACGGCCTTGCTTTCACTTTAGCTCCCTCCAACCAGCTCCCTGGGGCTGCCGCGGAGCATTACCTTGGTCTTTTCAACCCTTCAAATGATGGTAAATCCTCGAACCATATTTTTGCTGTTGAGTTTGACACGGTTAATGGGTTCAACGACAATGCAGACTCTGAAGGAAATCATGTCGGAATCAACATTAACAGCATGCATTCGGAATCATCGATGGCAGCTGCCTATAGCGAAACTGATCACCCAGACCGGTTTAGAGATTTCATGTTGGAGAGTGGCAATCCAATTCAAGCCTGGATAGAATATGATGGTGTGACTAAACTTGTTAATGTAACAATAGGTCCCATGGGGAAAGGCAGACCGCCTCGCCCACTCATTTCTTATGGCGTAGATCTGAGCACAGTTGTTAAGGATAACATGTATGCTGGCTTCTCATCCTCTACTGGTGAAAAGTTAAGCTCTCATTACATTCTGGGATGGAGTTTTTCCACAGAAGGAGCAGCCCCTCTGCTCAATTATTCTCTGCTTCCTATCGCACCAATATTTGAGAAAACTTCATCCCCCTTCCGACCCTCAGTGATCGCTATTATCGCTTCTTTGTGCGGTGTGTTCACTGTTCTGTTTGCACTACTGCTCCTTCGAGCTGTGTACATGAAGTGGCCGCGGTTTGAAGATCTTGAAGACTGGGAACTGGATTGTCCACACAGGTTTCGCTACCAAGATCTGCATACAGCAACAAAGGGTTTTAAAAATAGTGAGATAATTGGGGTTGGCGGGTTCGGTGCGGTGTACAGAGGTAGATTGCCTACAAACGGGAGTGAAGTTGCTGTTAAGAAGATCACCCCCAATTCAAGCCAGGGCTTGAGAGGATTCACTGCAGAGATCGAGAGCCTGGGACGTTTACGGCACAAGAACTTGGTAAATCTCCAAGGATGGTGCAAGAGAAATAATGACCTCCTCCTGGTTTATGACTTCATCCCAAACGGATGCCTTGCCGATCTCCTTTTCAGTCGGAGAAACAACTTTGTGTTGAGCTGGGAGCAAAGATTCAATATTGTTAAAGGCATTGCAGCAGGGCTTTTGTATCTGCATGAAGAATGGGAGCAGGTGGTGATTCACAGAGATGTCAAGTCAAGCAATGTCCTGATAGATGCAGAAATGAACGGGCGTTTAGGAGACTTTGGTCTAGCCAGGTTGTATGACCATGGCACCACGTCGCACACCACAAATATTGTTGGCACGATAGGGTATCTTGCACCAGAATTGACTCGGACCGGTCAGGCTTCTACCAGTTCCGATGTGTACGCTTTCGGTATTTTGCTTCTTGAAGTGGCTTGTGGCAGAAAGCCCGTTGAAACAAGTGACTTCATCCTGACAGATTTCGTGATTGAAAGCCATCAAATGGGTAGAATTCTTGGTGCAGCTGATCCAAAGCTGAACTCTGCCTTCGTGGTCAAGGAAATGGAGGTGGTACTGGGGCTGGGTCTTCTGTGTTCTCATCCCAACCCTAAAACCAGGCCAACCATGAGAGAAGTCATACGGTATCTCAACTGGGAAGACAAGCTTCCAGTGATTGATGATTTGGGCTCTTGTGATTCTCCATGTAGGAGCAAAAGATTTATGGGAGCGGTTTCCACTGAAATGATCACAAGCTCCATAGATATCGGCAGATAGAACAAACCACCTTCCTTCGTTTCTTCCTCGTCAACAGCCTTTTTAGCTTATAGTTTTATGTGCACTAAGATGTGGCTATCTCTAGTACAGTGGAATCTTACACGAACTCGAGGGAAGCCCCTTCGCCCCGTATTTTAATTCTCAATTGCTTGTCTTTTACTAAAAATACTACATTTGGTTACGTTGAATTGGAATAAACGATTTAGTCACACTGAAAATAAAATATATATGGACAAATCGTAAACAGAATAATATTTTATTGAGTCAAGGGAAAAGAAGAAAACAGTAGCCATTTATTAAAATGCAATAGTTAGATCCACCTCTATTAATTTTAAATCTAACCAATTTATTAATTTTTTTTAATATCTCAAATCAATCTTTTAACTAGTTAAGACGAGCCGTAAACCCGCGCTCCGCTGCAGAGATTAAATTTTTTTATCTAGATTTAACAAATAATTTTGCATTTTAATTTTTATTCTTTTATTCTCTTATTTTAGTTGTGATCTCTTGATTTTTTCGATCATTCTAAGATAATTTTTTATTTTTTATTTTAAAATAGAAAAAAAAATAATAACAAAAAAAAAGGCTAGAAAAAAAAACAAAAAAAAAGCAAAGAAAAAAATGTAAAAAAAAAGAAAAGAAAAATGTAATAGGAAGTAAAATAAATAAATAAAATAAGGGGATTAATTGTGACGTGCTTAAGCTAGCCAGGATACCCGATCATAAAAAACAAAAAAAATAGCAGAAAAAGAAAAAAAATTAAAAAAAATATAACCAGCAAAAAAATATATCATGGAAAAAAAATGAAAAAAAACATAATCAGGAAAAAAAACATAATCAATAAAAAATAATAAAAAACAATAAAAAAATTGAATCCGAGAATTAATCGTGGTGCTTTTAAACTAGCTCGAACACCTCGATCATATATATAAGTGGAAAAAAAACAATTAAAAGAATATAATCAGAAAAAAAAAATTCATGGAAAAAAATAAAAAAATATATAATCAAGGAAGAAAAAGCTGTAAAAAAATTGAATCTGGGGATTAATCATGGTGCGTTTAAGCTAGCTAGATACTCTGATTATACAAAATAAATAACATATATATATATAAAAAAAAAAATAACCAGTAAAAACCAAATTTATGGGAAAATATGAAAAAAAAAAGAGAAAAAAAATAATAACAAAAAAAAGGCCAGGAAAAAAACAAATAAAAAAAAGAAAAGAAAAGAAAAGAAAAATGTAACCGGAAGTAAAAATAAATAAAAATAATAATAAAAAAAAGGCTAGAAAAAAAAAACAAAGGAAAAGGCAAAGGAAAAAAATGAAAAGAAAAACAGAAAAGAAAAATGTAATCCGAAGTAAAAAAAAAAAAAAAATGAATAAGGGGATTAATTGTGGCGTACTTAAACTAGCCAGGATATCCGATCATAAAAAATTAAAAAAATAGAAAAAAAAATTAAAAAAATATAACCAGCAAAAAAATATATCATGGAAAAAAATAAAAAAAAACATAATCAGGAAAAAAAACATAACCAAGGAAAAATAATAAAAAACAATAAAAAAATTGAATCCGATGATTAATAGTGGTGCTTTTAAGCTACCTCGGACACCTTGATCATATATATAAGTGGAAAAAGAAAAACAATTAAAAGAATATAATCAGGAAAAAGAACTTTATGAGATAAAAATAAAAAATATAATCAAGGAAAAAAACTATAAAAAAATTTAATCTGAGGATTAATCATGGTGCGTTTAAGCTAGCTAGATACTCTGGTTATACAAAATAAATAATATATATAATCGGTAAAAAACAAATTTATGGTAAAATATGAAAAGAAAAAAGAAAAAAATAATAATAACAAAAAAAAAGCTAAAAAAACAAATAAAAAAAGAAAAGAAAAATGTAATCGGATATAAAAAAAATAGAAAAATAATAATAAAAAAAAGGCTAGAAAAAAAAAGTAATGAAAAAAAAGGAAAAAAAAAGGAAAATGTAAGCGGAAGAAAAAAAAAACACTGTTAAAATCCACAATGAAATGTGTGAGGAGCTACGGTGAACTCCCTACACGGTTTAGTTTTTTAGTAATATAAGTCAAAAAAGAAAAAAAAAATATAACCAGTAAAAAAAATATTTAATGGGAAAAAATAAAAAAAATCAAGAAAAAAAATAGAAAAAAAAAACATAATCAGAAAATTAAAAAGAAAAAAAAAAGAAATAATTAGAAGAAAAAAACGTAATAAAAAAACAAAAAAAAAACAAGAAAGAAAAGTTAGAAACGGAATAAATGAAAAAGAAAAAAAAACATAATTAGAAAATTAAAAAAAAAACAAAAAAAAAAAAGAAGAAATCACTGTTACTATCCACGGTGCTTTGTGTGAAGAGCAACAATGAATTCCCCACACAATTTCGCTTTCTGTTAATAATTCACTTCTTTGACTCTCCAGAGTCGTTTCATTGCGTGAAAGCAGCAACGAGAGAATTGATTCGAGAGCATGAGTACAATATGAAGAACATTAAAAATTGACCACCGATTAGTGGATATATTAAACGATCCAGAGTTCTCCAACGTTTGCGTTTGACAACATTCTCTCCTATCCCCAATAAGAGAGGACGAATTACTAAAAATCATTAAGATTTCACATCCGCTGGGACCTCATTTTCTTTCTGGGTTTTCCCCTCACAGCCTACCCGAACTACAAGGGAAAAGAGCGGGGAAAGAAGGCGTCTATTCTAGATGTAGTAACCAATGAGCTCCATAAACAACTTTTACTCCAAGCTGAGCTCCATCTCATGAAACAACACGAGCAATCATCACTTGGGTCCAGTTTGCAGTCTCTTTGAGATGTTCGTCGTCTGATTGAAGACACTCGCCGAGAAATTGAACGCAGAAAGCATTGTCTTTGAAAAGTATCTTTGTGTTAGGACCAAGAGCATCTGCCAGATCACCCATCACGGCAACTGCTGCTTTTGTGACACTCTCATCTCTGCTAAACAATGAGCAGCACATTAGATATGAGAAAACAAATGCAGCACCGAGGGGGGATGAAGCAGGTGAACCAAAGAAATGAAATGGAGGAAAATATACCTATATTTCTCTCTGAAAACCACTTCTATGAACTGGAAAAGATGACCAGCATGTGGCAGCATCAACTCAGGCTTGGAATCTTTGAATCCCTGAAGAATACCAGAATAAGCTTCAAATATGCTACGCTTAAGCTGGTTGCCATAATCCATCAACTCCTCATCACTATTGTCCATCTGAGCACAGACCTCAGCAGCACTCCGCATCATTGCTACTGTAGGCTCAATGTACTTGGAGAATTGCTCACCTATGGCAAGAGCAATATCCCCAAAGCAGGCAAATATTGGAGGCTTAACTGACCGGTGGAGTTCAGCACTTTGGAGATTGCGGACAAGGTGGTTCATGATCCCATCACAGTAAGGTAAAACCCTGTCCTCCAATGCACGGCAAATGTCACCAATCACCCCAACTGTGATGCCACAAACCTCATATTCCTCAAAATTCTGTAATCCCATCTCTAGGTATTTGTATAGCTCAGGCATGTACTTCTCGAATTCTGGACCAGAGGCATGAGCCAGTGCACCAATTGCAAGCATCGCTTCCTCATGCACAGTAGATCTGCGGCAAGCAAAAACCCTGAGGAACAAAAACATAATTGGATCTGCAGCCTGAAGTATACTGGGCTTGGTCTCATCAGTGCTGCTAAGCTTTTGGATTATCACCTGGATAACAGCACAGAGGGACGCTTGCAAGTCCCCTTGTTTCTCTCTATCATCTGATGAGAAAATTTGAAGCTCAAGAGTCTGCCCCAACTTTTGCAAGATGCTTTTGAGCAGCTCCAGAATAATTTGAGATGTTTCCACAATATTCAATGACCTAACAACCTCATTCAATGTTTCATAAGCAGAAGTCCTTATCTTAGAATCGCTCCCATCTGTCCGCTCAGCAGTTTTGAGAAGTTCAGAGATTATCCTAGGGATGTATTGAGTTAGAAGCGATGAATTTGCTCCAGCATCTTCATATCCCTGTGCAAGGTAATAGATTGCCCCACATACCTTTTCAGATACATTTGGAGCATCATTAATACTCTCCAGCAAGACAGTTACAATCCTCTGCAGGTTCTCTGAGGAAACCACAGAAAATCCACTGGCAGGACAGTGCAAAAACTCAAATATACGACTAAGAGCCCAAGCAGTTGTGTCCTTGACATGATTATTTTCATCCCTCATCGCATTAAGCAGCAAATCCAAGCCATTAGAAACAAGTGGACCTAATGTTTCAATGCTAGGTCCTTCTAGAATTGAGCCAAATGCATATGTCGCTGCCTCACGACAATGCCAATCTGGCTTCAGAATATTCCCCTCTACAAAGGGCATTACAAGTTTCACAACAGAATCCCCGACAGTTCTTGCAACAAGACCTAGACAGGTGCCCCCTGCCATGGATATATTCCAAATGCTATCGTCCTGATCCTGATCCTCCTCCTGTTTCAACAAAGTATCAAGCAGCAAAGGAACAAGATATGGGAGGGCCTTTTCTATGAAGCGTGAATGGGTAGACCCAGAATCTCCACCTTCAAGAGTCCCGTATTCTTGAAGCTCTATCTCTTCATCACAAATGGAGCTCCAGAATTCTATTGCTTGGAGGGCAACACTCTCTTCATCCCCTTTCACAGCATTTGATGTGAGCTGGAAGAGGGTCTGCATATAAGGTTCAAGCACATCATAGTATGTTGATGCTATAGAAACAAGACACTCAAAAGCAGCCTGCCTGATATCTGCCTCTTTAGAAATTGCTGTCTCGCATACCACCTTCATTATGTAATTGCGCTCCATATCATTTTCAAAGTTGGTCTGAGCAAAATCTAAGGCATTATATAAGGCCTTTGTAGCAGCAAGGCGTACTTCACGACTATGCTCAGCAAGATTCATGCCTTGGACAACAGCAGTGAGAACCGAGTTCACTTCATCCTGCACAAGATCCTGGTGGGATATCTCTTCACAAACATATCCAAGAGTTTCCAGTGTTGCCTGTTTCAAAGCTGCAGGATTATCTTGCTGCGTCATATTCTTAAGCAATGATCCAATAAGCTCGGGCCACTGCTTCCGTGGAATCTCAATGGAAGCAACCTTTGCAATTACTTGGGCAGAAGTGTGCCTTGCTTCTGATGCAGATGACCCAAGTGTCCTCAAGAGCAAGTCTTTGATTTGTGCTTTCATGGAAATTTCAATTGCCATCCATTGCTGAACAAGATGTTCCTTTCTCACAGAATCTTTAGCATCTAGCGAGTTTTTAAGAACAATACCAGCCAATCTACGTGATTCTAAAGGCTTCTCATTGTTTGCAAGCTCCACTGACAGTGATAAGAGAAAGAGGGGCAAGTTCTGCTCTTGGAACTGCCTAAGACTTGCCTCTGCCTGAGTACGGATATTTGCATCTGGAGATTGGGCAGCCAATAGAAACTGAGTGATCTCCATTGCCATTGCTTTCAACACTGCAAGCGAATAAATAGCATGAAGCCCTATCAGTGATGGCAGTAGCATTAAAATAAACATCAATAAAACAAATCAAGGAACTTGGAAAACAACAGAATGAATAGAGAGCAAAACTATTATAAACCACTACAGCAGTATACGCACATGGTGTCTAACCCAAAAAAATACATCAAAGGATCCATCAACAAGATTATGCATTCTGTTCCATCCATATAATATCATACTGATTTCCACAACTTCAAAATCATATAAAAATCCGAGCTAATAAACTGATAGAATCATACCCAGAAAACAAATGAATTTTTAAAAGAACTTTGAAAAAACAGATAGCAGATACAAAAAGAAAATTACAATAATGCCCCATATCATATAAAACAAAGGCGGTACCAAATTTTATAACCCACTACAGAATACACACATCATCATCCATTACCTATATTATATTATAGGTAGAACCTTAACGTCTAATTTTCAACCAGATTAATCAAAACACTTCCAAACATATCTTACTTCACTTACTCTATAAGCTGATTTCAGCAACTAATCCGGACCACCTGATTGGCACAATCAGATCAAAGAACAACAGTTTGCAGCCTTATTTCACTATATTTACAAATTCAAAATTCGGAATTTATTGATATTGTTAAATAAAATGCTGAATCAACAAAAACCACTAAATTTTTTTACTAGAAAGTTTAAGTTTTAGTTTTAGTTTTAGTTTTTAATCACACGCTTAAAACAATAAATATGAAACAGCTTCAAATTAAACGCTCAAAACACTATAAAGAAGGGGGGGGGGAGCAAAGAATACAGGCGATTAGGAAAAACGGAAAAGGAGAAAAACAGGAAACCCTAGGCAGGAGAAATTCGAGAGTAGAACCACAAAATACAAAACCCTAAGCACTAACTAAACGAACTACCAAACACAACAGATCATTAAACAAAAAATAAAATAATACCTTAAATCTGATGGAACCCGAGAGATCAGTAACCCGTGAAGTGAGAAACAAAGAGCGTGACCTTCTCTTCTCTTTCCTCGATAAAGATGGGGAGAAGCGGAGTTGGAGGGGAGGGATTGGGTGTGGTGGTTTTGTGGTGGAGTTGAGTGAAGAAACTGATTGATTGATTTTAGGGTTTTGGAGGAAATGAGATGAGTACTGTTGTGATTATTATTATTACTACTACTACTATTATAAAAAATTAATAATAATAATAATAATAATTTTCGAATGGGAATGAAGAAGCGGGAGGCAGGAGTGGGAAGAGGGATTTTCAGCATGAAAGAAAAGAAATACCAACGGGTAAGGGTTTTTCGGCTGCCCGGACGCTGCCCGAGTTCACCGACTTCAAAAAACCCTAGCTTTGTTTTATTTGTTTTTTGAATTCTCTCACGTGCGAGGGATGTCGCGCGAGTGTTGCATCTACAACGTTCAAATTCACTGGGCCTATTTGGGCCTTCACAACTGGGCTTTCAGGGGATTAAATATCAAATGGATTTATAATATATTTGGTATCGTGTAGTTTTGGGTTGGAATTGCAGCCCAAACAGAATTTGATTAAAACTAAAAGTTTTTTATTTAAAATTAATTTTATGTTATGTTTTTATATCAATATTCTAATATTAAAAAAATAAAAATATTATTTTAATACATTTTCAGGGTAAAAATATTTTAAAAACAATAACTACCGAATGTAAATATATAAAAAGGAAAATAATTTATTTCATATATTTTATAGCATTTTTATTGGAGGCAAAGGATATCCCTTAAATTTTTATAAAATCAATTTAAGAATATATTATTTCACACCTCAAAAATCACTGAAAGTGATTCTTTCTTGTATGAAATGGCAGAACTATTCATTATTAAACAATTTATTTAAGTTTAATTTAACAGCACAATACAATACAATGGTGGAACAATGTAACACAACATAATTAATATAATAGAAATCAAACAAGCTTTCGAACCTGAAAAAATAAATTAGAGGAGGCTAAGTAAGATATTTTATAGTAATCCATTAAGTTTTTTGTCTGAATTAGCGGATGCAATTTGTTCAAACTGCTCTCTTTTTTAATTACATGGGAGTAAGGGAAGCACCATGGATGCTGTCTTGACTTCAGCAGATGCAATTTGTGTGTGGTGGTGGTGGTGGTGGTGGAGGAGGAGGAGGAGGGGGGAACATAAGAGTAATGACAATCTGTAACTACAAATGCATCAAATGTCTTTATTTACATCTCTCAAAGGCCTATTCAGTGAACAGAGTTTCTTTTGTTTTGAAGAACAGTAGTGAGGCTGGAGTTTTGGTGAGATTTGTCTCACAGGACTCTTAACACCACAGAGCTTGTGCTTCGAGCGCCAAGGGAGCAGAATTTCCAGGCCGCAGCCTTTATGTGAAGCCTCCGACGGATGGGATTGCCCTACTGTTCTTGAAACGTACTCCTCTGAATAATTGTATGGATATGGGAGCTTGCTGTTGAAATTATTCATCGCGCAAAGTGCAGATGATGCAGCTAATGCGGTGGCATCAGGAAGAAACCGCTCCATCATGAAATTTAGAGGCTGGCTATCAGTCGAGTTCACCCTCTCTAAATTTAGCCTGTCTGATCTGTGACCATCGTCGGATTTCTGGGCAATGTCTATCGCTTCTGTCAATGACAAAACATCTATGGCATCGGAAAACACATCAATCTCTTCGCCATCTTCGTCGTCATCAGCATCACAGCCATCATCATGATCATCAAGGCTGGCGATACAACTATGGTCGCCATTTTTTGCTGCTTCGTTTTGTAGATTCCATCTGCATGGCGGGAGCCTCGGCCGAGGTGTTTCTGCTTCATGGACGTCATTTTTATCCCCGTCCTTGGGCTTCCCAGGAGCATGTTCCCAACAAAATGGGATCCTATCACTCGTATCCTGCAGAGCAGCCTGTGAGTTTGTGGCGTAACAAGTTTCCTTTTTACCGGCGTGACCACCAAGCCGCCTAGTCGATAAGAGTGGCAGGTTTAAGTTGAGCTTTCTTGGACCATTGACATCAATCCCCTGTTCCCTAGTTTCTTCCATGAGCACAACCGGTAGTTTCATTGAAGTTGTAGAATGCACGTAGAAGGAAAAGAGAGAGGTGAAAGATTGTGATAGAAAAAAGTGGTTGGCTGATATTATAAAAGGCAGCTGAAACTATGAGAAACTCGTGTAATCATTTACACCAGCTTTTCGACTTTTAAATGCTCACAGGCAAAGATAGGAAAGACCCTCTCTCTCACTTTTTGTACTGGATTGAAGGAGTAGTTCACCACCATTAGTGTTACTTTCAACAATTAAGGATCCCAGCTGGTATATCAAACTGTACGTATGGCTTCCAGGTTTTCAGAAACAATGTGAATCCTGCAATGAAGTTGTAGAATCTGAAAAATGATGTGCCCTGTAGAGATGGGAATGAGCAAACAGGTATTGAAACAGAGACGTGGAATATTGGGTATGAATTATGGGGAAATTGTGAAGCACAAGGAGCGATAAAAAGATATTACAGTATGTTTTGTCAAAAATCAATCAATCCATAAACCTCTTAACAAGACAGGACTTCAGCGTAAGCTGCCGCTCACGTACATGCTTCTTTCAAGTATAATACATTCACTTCAATCTTTGCCGAAGTGGAATATTCGGCAGTGGCAAGAGAGCAAGCAGTCTGCAGAATACATACATTCTTCTATAGCAAAGCAAAGCAAAATGCAGAAATTACATTAATTTACAAGTTACCCCAATCAATCTCTACTACCCCTTTCTTGTTAAATTCAAAGTATCCCCTTCTTCCTCTGCTGAGATTCCTTTCACTAAAGGCCGCGGGGATGTCTGCATCTCTATGGAGAAAATCAAAAAAAAAATCCCCGAGGAAGACTGGCCTTCCTGGTACCAAAAATAAGAAACAGTAGTGGCAATGATGTGATTGTCCGGATAATAAATATAAGAAGCATGGATTTCTGGCTCTCATTTTTCTGTTTCATTTCCCCGTTCCCGTGCTTTCTTATAGAGCTCAATGGTAGCAGTGTGATTGGGATCCAGACAGAGAGCTGCTTCACAGTCTCTAAGGGTGGAGCTAGTATCGCCCATTGAATCATAAAATGCCGCTCGAAGATGCAGCAGCTGGAAGTCTGGCTTGAAAGCTATGACCCTTGCAAGCTCTCTTATGGCTTCCGCTTCTTTGTGATCATCCATTAAAACTGAAATGGCACAGCACTGGTTTTAGTAGTCTAAAAAATTAAATGTTTATTCACTTTCATAGTCCACGGGGAAGTCTGGTGTCTGCACAAAAAGCAGTGATGATCCCAATAGTTTAATTTTGAAGCAATAGCCCTTTTCCTCTACTGCCATTCCTCATTTTTTTTATTAGATCAGTAGCCAAAATATGCCCAACTAAACTTTAGGTCAACAGGAAACATGTATATTAAAAAAAAAAAAAGAAAAAAAAAAAACCTTACATCTGATAATTTTGAAGCAAAAATCAAGTATTTTTCATCAGATTTTGTTGATATTATTTAACAAGAACTCTAACCTGAAATAAACAAAGAAAACGGAAACTTGACCATTTTTACTTCAGAAACATATCAGACCAGCAGTCGGGAGCATGCATTCTTCAATATAAACAAATGCAGTCCTTCCTTTACCAGGACGAAATTCATCTTTTAATTAACCAGGTGTTTGACTATAGATGAAATCTCGTCTAATGAAACAACTTTGAATCTCGGTCGTAGTAACACACCCTACAATTACATCAATAGGCAAAGTTTAAAATGTGGGAGGATGCATATGGTGCTTGACAGCCCAACCATATATATTTAGCACAAAGTAGGAGCCTGGATTTTCAAAAGTTAGGAAACCACAGTTCTATTTATATGAGCAAGATCATAAAGCAAACAATTGTCACCTCAACCAACTCAGCCGGGCAGTATTTCCTGATATTGAAAAGGAAAGGAAGTTGACTACCAAATAACCAGAACTCTTGACCATAAGCATAACAGAACACCCATTCTGTCATCCTACATCAGTAGGCAAGATTTAAAATGTTGGAGGGTGCAATAGGTGATTGGCAGCCCAGCCACATATTTATCACAAAGTAGGAGACTAGATTTTCAAAGTCAGGCAGCCACAAAGTTATATCCATATGAGCAAGATCATAAAGAAAACAAATGTTACCTCGACCAATTCTGCAGGGTAGTATTTCCTAATATAAAAACCAAAGGAAGTTCACTACCAAATAACCAGAACTCTTAACCATAAGCAACAGAACACCCATTCTGTCATCCAACTTCCTGTGGAGCTAAATTCAACAAAACGAATAACAGTCTTTGAGCTAAATAATCCATCATTAGTGATCTCAAGATGCAGCTCTCATCAAAATTTATAAAGCTGTTGAAACTCTAGTAAGCTAGATCTTTTGCCAAATACTCACATACTTCTCATAGGCAATCAGCATAAGAACAGTAGCGATGTATTTCTCTCTTGTTCATTCTAATGAAAACTAGTTCCTGATGAAGGAGATCCCTTGACAGACCACTCTAACACGCAAAGAATCTCCAACAGGATTACATTCAGTCCACAGGATGATAATATAATATTGAATTAAAACCAGATTGAACAACTTTCACTCGAGAATTAGAATATCCAGGCAAATTTAACACCCAAAGCTTCATGAGTTCAGTGGTCAATATATATTTGCAAGATTTATAGCATAATCACTATTGTCAATAAAAACCTCAAAGATAGTAGATGTTGTCATGGAGCTTACCTGCTGCCCTGTATCTGTATGGGTATGTCCTCAATGGATCTAGCTGTGTTGCTGTGCTAAGATCACTCTTTGCCATGTCACGATCACAGTACTCTGATCGCTTCTCATAAGCTGAAGCATTATTCCTTGCTTTCTCTATCAGTTTTGTCATCTCATCATATGCAGCTTTCCGTTGATTTTTTAGATGATATACACGTGCCAGACCCTGATGTGCTCTTGTATGCTTGATCTCAAGTGCGTTCATGTAACAGTTAGCGGCAAGATCAAACTTCTCACAGTCAACATATACACTCCCTAGATTGTTCAGTGCCTGCAGAACAGACAAAAATATCCAACTTAAACAGTATTGAGGAGCATTCAGAACAACAGAATTGCATCGAAGTTGAAACTCACCTGTCCTTTCCGGAGGCCATCTGAAGGACACCTAAGAGCCTCCTCCAAAAGTTCGGTAACATACTTTGAGGACTCAGGATCAAGGCTTGAATCTGCTAAAGCATATGCTTTAAGGAAAAAGGCTTCAAATGATCTCTGAATTGAAATAGATTGCTCTGCCTTGGATAGTGCTTCTTCTCGATGGCCAGTGTCATACAAGATCCACCCTTCATAGACAAGTTTCTCATGGTCAGAAGTAGAATAATTTCTAGCCAGCCGCAAACTGCGCATTGCAGCCTTTTGACAATTTAGCCTATGACAATGAGAAACAACAAGATTCCATTAATACAGATATATTTAAATCCTAGATTTGGTTATCCACATATAGCAACTGTATATATCACAAAGGCATTGTCTTTTCTATATACCTTTTTCCTTGGTACCATTGGATGTTAAAATTCATAAAGAGACTGGGAGGTGGAAAAATGTTACCGAAAAAAAACAGAAACAAAAGCCTCAACTTGTAACTAAACCATTTATATTACTAGTATGAAATCTCACTAATCAAAACTAATAATTGATGGTTTGGTTGTAAAGCAAGAGGGAAAATTTCCATCATATTTTTACAGGTTCTGAAGATAGATTTTATTGCAAAGACCTTTCATGACAAAGAAATACTTCTTTCCATAAATCTTCTGTGTTTTTTGCAATTTCAACACAAATTCAGAATCCATTCCCAGTTTCTAATTGAGGATGGTGGTCCAAAACCACTTCATTAAAAACAAAATCAAACAGATAAGGATTTCGATAGTTAAATTCTAGGAATTTTGATTTAGTTAGGAAGGTATGCATGAGTAGAGTGCTTCTTTCCTCTCTTTTTTCTCTGATTTGTCTTTTCTTGTTCTTCTTTCACTACAATACATATATTGTTCGCTGGACAGCCCCCAAATTTCCTTCTGTATTTCTTTTTAATTGGCCTCTGAACTCATCCAATCATTAAATAAATATTAACCTATATTTTCCAAATCTTTCCATGCTAATGAAACTGTTCAAGGAAAACCTGATCTCAGGGTTAAACTGCTGCCAGAAGTTCCAACAAAGTTATTCCTGTCCTAGACCACTCTCTTTTGAAGTTCAAGATCTAAAGAGTCTCCACTTTTAAAATGTTAGCTGATCACAAAGCAATTATTTGATTAAAATTCAGTCTCCCCTCATCGACAGACAAATGAGTGCACATCACACTGGATATGAAAGCTAGAATGCCTTGGTGCATATGAGAGGTGCTTGCACTAAAATGTTCAAAATATTCAATTTTAAAAAAAAGGTGCATAGAACCAAGTCATTAAAGCTCTGCACATATGCAATACAAATATACCAATAATTTCTCAAAATGCAAGACTGAATACATGTATTATTGAAGTATAAGACGGTATTAAGTTAAAGACCAGTGCATTGGCGTGAACGTGTAGCTAAATCACAGTACATGATGTTCATTAGAAAAGTTTAAATAGCATATATCATACTAGAGCGCAAAATGCCTTATGAACAGAAAGAATTAGAAGGCTTAATATAGTTAAGCAAAGTATTGATGGGATATATGAATTCTCACCGTAAAAGAAGAAGAGATTGTCGGAACCATAGAAGGCTCTTCCTGGGATCATTTGCCAGCATTTGGTGTACGACAGCTAGGGAGCCTATATCGTCAACGGAGGACCATCTATCATATAGCTGCATCCAGCAGTCTGCCTGACTGTATTGCTGAACAAGCGGACGGAGGAGTTCCACTAGTTGGTCACCATGCTTCTTCCCATAAAACATCATGTAATTTGGATCCAAAGTCAAAAGTGCACGGACATCTCTTAGGGCTCCTTCATAATCCTCCAACACAATAGAAATCCAAGCCCGTAATTCAAGACAATCAGTAGAGACCTTGAAACCAATAATTTTATTTAGTTCTGAGATAGCCGATTCAAGTTTGTTCTCCTGCACCAACAAAACAGCCCGACACTTGTATGGGAATGAGAGCGTTGGATCCAATTCAGTTGCTGTATTCAAATCCATCAGTTTCTCCTTTCCGGTACAATATAAAGACCTCTCTTGGTACATCCACCCAACTGGCGTGTGATCAGAAATCACCGAGTTCATCATCTTGTATGCTGAATACTTGTGCCCACGATTGTATTTGGCCCTAGCAACACCCACCGACGAGTATATATGACCTGCTTCAACTGCTTCTTCGAACCATTTCTGGGCATCTTTATACTCTGTTCTTTCGAGCATAACAACACCTAACTGGTGATAGGCAAGCTGTTTCTGCCAATCTTCGGTGGCACACTCTCCCAGTCTCTCCAAAAGCATCACAGTGTTGTTAGATTTCATCTCTTCCTCCATGGCAATCTGGCTCAGAAAATAATACAGCAAAAATGAAGCATGGCCAACCGAAGCCAATCTCTCCCTACCCTCAGATCCACAAAGCAGTTTCATCACATAAGGATTGTGCATTGAAAATGGAAGCTCTCTCAAAATCACCTGTAAACAAGCTGCCACCAATAGATACGCATCCTCCTCCAATCCATGCTCAATTAGCATCATGGCTTCCTCCAAATCACAAACCAAAGATGCCAAATGGGCATCACAAGCCGACTTCAATTCCTCACAGCAAAACCTGTTTGCCAAGGAAAGAACCTCTAAAACAATCTTGAGTTCAAAAGAACCCAATCTTTTTGTCCTGCTAAATTCCATTGCCGCCCTCATTCCCTCTGCTGATATCCCGTTCTGCGAAAAATTTATCTTCTCCCTCCTTGATTCCTTAAATTCCCCATACAACATTGCTCTGAAAGGCCTCGAAAGCGACGCCACATTACACCTCACACACCTAATCTCATCATCACCGATACAAAATGACATATCACAACCATCATCATCATCATCACCACCCCCACGAATCTCATCGATATCCGAAGTCGAGCATTCTCCTCCATCCCCCGTCAAAACATCCCCCTCCAGCTCCCCTCTCGAACACACGCAAGGATCATTCACAGACTCTGGATCATACCCCGGCACCAAACAAGCCCTGGGACACTCTAAATTTCTTCCACAACAATCCATAGCCGACAAACCAATCAACTCATCCTCCCTCCTCTCAAACCTCAACCACGAAGCCAAAACAACCTTGGAATGCACATCCACCGCATGCTGTCTCGCACTCTTTAGACTACTCCGACCCAATTTCGGATCACACAAACCCTTAAACACCGCGCATTGCTCTAAAAATCTCTCTGATTTCTCAAATTGCGAAGAACTCTCAACCTTTTTATAGACAGCAGCTAATGATTCGACGAAATCCACAGATTTAAGACACGACTCAATTTGTGGCTCCATGAGGTCAACGGTCGGAAAACCAGCTGGCAACAAACTTTCGACTGACACATTTGTTCTTGATGTCTGGTTAGTCGGTGGATGCGAATTCCGATTCGATTTCGTCCGAATCGAATTCGCTCTTAGATCTTGCAAATGTTGCAAAAACTTCTCCCCTACCTTGCCACCACAACCGCCGCCGCCTTCACCGCCGGTTGGATTGATAGCATAAACTTGAGTTCCTTTACATCCTTCCGGGAATTTTAAGCTACGCATTGTCGTGAATATATTGTGTTGCATTTTTATAAAAAATCCACCATAAAAATTGCCAAAAATTCTTTAAATATAAAAAAATAATATAGGAGCAAAAATGTATCTAAATTACGTAGTTTTAGCCTGCAAATCCACCGTATAAACAAAAATGGATACCAAAAATTGAAGAAAAGAAAAAAGGAGACGATGGTAGATGCAGGCTAATGGGATTTGATTTTCCCAATAAAGTGAAAAGATAAAATAAAAATAAAAAGTTTTGGAATTGAATTGATTTGTGTTTTGTGTTCTTCCAAGAGAATAAAAATAAATAAAAAAAGAGGAAGAAATGATTGTGTTGGCGGCCAACCAGATTTTGATGAGGTGGAGTGGTGACCGTTTAAACGGCCACTCTCTTTCTTTCTTTTCTATTTAATGTAAGAATTCTGTGTTCTACGCGCGCGCGCGTGCTATTTTCTTTCTAATTTTTGTTTATTAACTGGGAAAGAAAATCATTTCCATTTTTTTCTTTTTTTAATAATAGAAAATATATTCATTAATTAAGAACAAAAATATATTGTTTCTAAAAAATCTAGAATATTAAATTTTTAAAAAATAAAAATATATATTATTTAAAAAATAATTTTAATCGTAATTATGTGGGTCCTGTTTGGTTACGATTGTGAATTGGCTAACGGACAGGGGAGAGGGCGTCGTTATCCTTCCGGAACAAAGAGGAAAGCCGCTACAATTAAGGGACTGTCTTCTTTTTTCTACCTTCCATTTCAAGCTACTATGTCTTTCCAAAATCTTGCTGTTGTATTTTTAGTGTTGTTTTGCAAGTGTAAATCATATTTTCAGCTGCGTAAATGAAGCCTGTTCTACTCCGGACCCTGTAGTTTAAAATCCCCCAGATGTGCCCCTGATCTTATCATGTCTAACATAACCTATCTACAAACTTGGTTTGATTCTAATAAAAAACAGCGTTGATTTTAATTATAAATTAAATACAGTTATTTTAATTAATATATATTAAATTGTTTAACCCGTAACTCTAATTCATGAATCAAATAATGTTAATAATTTTGCTATATATATATATGGTAATTAATTAGGGAAAGTAGGACAAAGAAAATGAGGGAAAGGCCATTTTAGACGATTAATGGCCACCCAGAAGGGACTAATATTGAGAATATTTGAAAACATTAAGATTGATATAATGAAATTAAAACTATATGACCTGACATGGGGTTGTTAAACATCTATAGGGATCAAAGTGTAGTTTACTTTTTATTTATTTTAATAATGCAAAATATCTCTTTTGAATCTAATCGATCGGGTTGGGCCTCCGCTGCACGATGAAGTTTTTTCCACTTTCACTCTCATCTGAATGGCGTTGATGCCTTCATGATAACAGCTGGCTGAATTAGTCTATTATAAAAGTCATACAAGTCCCCGTCATATATCAAGTTTCTAGTTGTACTTTTAGGATGTTTGTTTTTATATTTTAAAAATATTTTTGAAAATAAAAAATAAAAAATTTAATGTTTTTATATTATTTTTAAATTTTAATATTAAAAATAATTTTTAAAAAAATAAAAAATATTATTTTAATATATTTATAAATAAAAAATATTTTCAAAAACAACGTTAAATATATAATTAATAACTATATAAATCTTTAATAATCATCATATTAATAATCATAGGGCTTGGGCCTAAAACCACAAGGAAAATAAAACTTTTAATCTCAAAATTCATATCATTAAATCACCTATTAGATAGTTTATCATATTCTATCTTGTATCATAAAAAATACAACATTACATTAAATTCATCGAAAAATAAAAATTTCATAACCCATTTAATTCTAAAACCATTTAAATTCATATATCTAAAACCTCCAATTTTCCCACCAACTATTCCTTAAATTAATAAATTAATCATCTATGTGCAAATTTAAAAGTGTTTCTTTGATTCATCTGTTCATATTAATAATGAATTGGCAATTTTATCCAATTGTAATCACCTTTATTCAAATGAAAGTTTTTAATTTTTACATTCAACCATAATTTACTTATCAAAATATTATCCCCCAAATTCTTCTCTACTTGAACATTCAACTATTTACATAGCTCATAGATCATTCAAACTAATTATTTAGATCGAGTTTGGTACCTTGAAAGGGCTGAAATAAAACCAAAAAGTCAAGTATTTTCTTCATTTTTCTTTCCATCCCTAGACTTCTCGCAACCCTACTTTTCCAAGCTTTGAATCCTTCTTTGAGTGTTTAAGTCTTAATCTCAAACCTCAATTTCTATTTCTATGGCCACATATTTATTTATTTAAAACATTATTCTCAGATATTGTTTGACGTGTGTCTGTATAGACACGCACACCGATAACCCGTATTTTATCAGGATTGGAATTATATTTTTTTTAATATAAAAAATATTTATTATATGAGATATTTTATTATAATATAAATTTTGATAAAATGATAAATATGTGCAGAATTCTTATAAAGTGCAAGAATTTTATAAAATATAAGAATTTTAAATCAATATAAATTTATCTATTTAGTAGGTTTCAATAAAATTATCAATATTAAATTATCATCATTATTAAAAAACAAGAAGATACGGATATCTAAATTATTAAATTTATTATATTAAGATTAATTTATTTTATAATCCAATTTATATTAAACAAAACAAACAAAAAATAATTATGAAAACACATGCAATAATCAAATAACAAAAATAAGTAGTTAATTTTGCATCTACAAAAAGAAAAAAAAATATATCATTGAAAATTCATCCCCTTGTTACCATCGTTATTATGATCATACCAGTTAAAATTATTATCAATATTATTTTTCAAACAATTAAAATTATTAAATTGTCCTCCTAGAAAAGAAAAAAAAAGCAAGACTTTTTTACAAACAAAATAATAAAAAATATACACTAAAATTATCGTTATTATTGTGCAAACAATGAAATCATAAAATCATATGACCCGAAAAACATATAAAAATAACAAAAAACACAAAGGAAAAAAAAAGAGAAATATTAATTTTAAAATGATCACTAATATAAATTAGAATTTCAGGATTGAACAAAATAAAAACAAACTCCAAATAAAAAATAAAAAACAAAACTTAAAAACAAAAACAAAACGTATAGGTGCATAGATACAGGTAAAAAAACAAACATTGTCTGAAAAGGACTGAAAAAAAAATAAACCAAATAAAAAAATTCAATGAATAAGGTTCGAAGATAAAATATATAATTAATTTCAATCGAAGAGAAAAATTGAAACAAATAAAAGTTTAGGACTAAAATAAATAAAGGCATTATGTGTGTGTGTGTGTGTGTGTGTGTGTGTGTAAAGCTTTTTGAATATGGATCAAAATAAAAGGTAGCATATATGATGAATTTCAATTGAATGATAAAATTTAAAAATAAATTAAACTTGCATAATAAAAAAATGAAAGGAACTAAAAATCAAAAGAATAAGGATTGAAATGAAAACCACCATATATAATCAATTTCAATTGAAGGATCCAATTGAAAAAAATCAAAATTTCCATTGCAAAATTCAGGAATAAAAAAAGCAGGTACTAAAATAAAATAATTACAAACATTAAGGACTTACATGTCATTTTCAACAGTAGGAAAGAGAAAAAGAAAAAAAACTAAAAAAATTCATCGGCGATTCATCGACCATCGATGACTGACATGCATCGCATCTAAAGACAGAGGAAATGGTGTCGTGCCAGGTGACATGGCAGACGTGCAATTTCCACTGCCTAACACGTAAATGGCGTGTGCAAGTGAAACATTGGTGAAGCATCCATACAACGCTCCTGCATTGTTTTTGAAAGAAGTAATAAAAAATAATATATTGCCTCTTCACCCCTAATCCCAATGATAACCACGAAAAAATTAGAGGGAAAGTACCGCAATACCCTCAGATCTAGGCCTTCGGTTTGTCTTTTATGGGGATATGTTCATAGTTTTACTTTGCACAAGTATGCGAAGACCCAAAAATACCTTCCATTGTTCCTTGTCCTTTTGTCAACACTAAAGAGTAAAATAGTGGTCTTAATGTGCAAATAATTTGGAAATATCATAAATTCCATGTCTTCTGAAAAATATCCAAAATACCCTCAATTCCAGGGGTTCAATTTTTTGATATCACGGATAAAATGGTAAATTTATTATCATAATATATAGTGATCTATGTTAATATACACAATAAAAAACACTATAGGAAAATGGGCATACTTTTTATATTTTAGTCAATAAAGAGAGAGAAATGAGTGGTTTACCACAAATCATTCATTTTTTTATATCAATTACAAGTCAAATAATGTAATTTTTATACAACAATTCCTTTCAAATGTCAAAATGTGTAATAATTACCAACTCCAAAATAGCAAAGCAAGAATCCGATCATGACATGGAAAATACGAGCCATAAACCCATGCTCTGCTGTTGAGGTTATTTTTTTTATTTGATTTTAATATATATAATTTCTTGTTTTATATCGGTTTTTATTCTTTTATTTTTTGGTATAGTTTGGATATTAGGGTTATAAGAAAAAAAAATAGGCTCGCGAATTAGTCGTCATGAGTTTAAACTGATCCAAACACTCCGGTTATAAAAAATAAACAAAAACAATGTATAAGTGGAAAAAGAAATAAAAAAAAGTACAATGGGGGGGGACAAAAAAAAACATCTAAAAATTAAATGGATCCGGGGATTAGTCATGGTGCGCTTAAGTTGACCCAAACACCCCGGTGATATATATATATAGGTGAAAAAAGAAATAAAAAAATATAAAAGAAAAATGTTTTAGGAGAAAAAAAATGAAAAAAAGCATTGTAGCTGAAAAAAACAAAAAGCATAATAAGAGGGAAAAAAAGAAAAATAGGAAAAAAAACAATTAGGAAAGCGAGGAAAAAAACACGAAAAAAAAACTATAACGGGAAAACACTGTAACAATTCAGTGGGGAGTTAAAGTATTTTTCCCATACTATTTATACGAATAACATGCTTTACGAGGAAAAATGGTGTCTTTGTCTTATTTAAGTGGTTGTTTGGAAGTGTAGTTACAATTATTTTTAAAAATATTTTTTATTTAGAAATGTATTAAAATTATATATTTTTATTCTTTAATAATTATTTTGACATTAACACATGAAAATAATCTAAAAATATTATTTTTAATTGAAATAAAAATAATTTTTTTAAAATATTTTTAAAACACGATATTAAAAAGAGCCCAGTCTCTTAGATTTGCGACTATTCACCAATGGCATCACCTATCTTGCAAAATTAAATCCAAATACAAAAGTTAAATGTCAGAATTTAAACAAAATTTTTAAATAAACTTTGAATATAATTCATAAAAATATATAAAATTGGGGGACAAAAATCAGTGAATGATAAAAATTTAATTGAATTATGCATCATGATTTGGCTTCTTCATTGTTAACTCAGAGATCAAAGTTTTCATGCTCTCTCGAGAATATGAGATCCGAAACACAACTTTCTGATTAATTTTTTTTATGAATCTCTGCATTCTATTAAATGTTTTTTTTATATAAAAAAAAAGTTGATATTTTTTACAATTTAAATATTTTTTACTTGAAAATATATTAAATTATTTTAAAAAATAAATATTTTTAACATTATCACATCAAGATAATACGATTTGTTTTTTTTTTTTTTAAATCAAATATATATTTTTTCTTTTTCAAAAACATCTTTTAAAATGTAAAAACAGATGGGCTCTAAATCAATTCGAAAAATTGAGTTTTTTCACTATATGTTTGTGTGGGTGGGTGAGTGGGGGTGTGTGTGTCTGTCTGTTTATCTATCTATCTATCTATCTATATATATATATATATATATAATTAGAAAAATTGAGTTTTTTCAGTATATGTTTGTGTGGGTGGGTGAGTGGTGGTGTGTGTGTGTCTATCTATCTATATATATGAATATGGGATAAGGTATTGAAAGTTTTTTATTCAATAAAAAATTAATAGGACGTGAAAATAATGGAATATGATTGGACTTATTTTTCAGATTACTTTAACTTTATATTTTTGAAACATTTTTTTATATATAATTTTAATGTATTGATATCAAAAATAAAATAAATTTCACCACCTGACTAGTAATATTTTTTTTTAGGTTTTGTAATTCACTATCATCTATAAATAAGTAAACTTTATTTTATATCTTTTATTTTTTGTGATAAATGATCCCATTTCGGAGCAGCTATTGATTTTTTTGAAGGTCTAGCAAAAATATGTCTGCTAAAATAACAAATAATAATGTTTAGGAAACATATTGGGGACTTAATTGATTTATTATTTTTCCTTTTGACACTCAATTGAATGCAGACTATAATTGGAGGGCTGTTTTGATAAATCCTTTCCCATCCATCTCCTCCTCCATTCCTAAAGTACCACGTGGCTCTCCCATAACTTAGATTTCTGTATAAGGTCTGGACCTGCATACGTGGAGCTATAACATGCACAGTCATTAATGTGGGCCCTTCTAAACAAGGCCCTAAAGCTTCTGGATTCTACCATCTTGTGATCTTGATTTGGGTGACGACAAGGGGTCCAAATTAGGACACCAGAATGGGGCCTATGAGCTTCGGCTGTGTTTGGTTTGGGAATAAAAATTAAATATTAAATAATAAGGGATAAACTATTAAGAATGTAAGAAAATGATTAAGACTAAATAATTATGATTTTTTGGTAGGGTGTTAAAAATATTTTTATCAGTGGGATTTAATCATTTTTAAATTAATAATAAAATAAATATAATAAAAGTATAGTGTAATGATGGAACTCATTTTTTGGTGTGTATAATAGGTTTTTAGCCTAGTTTTAGATTATTTAATGTCATAAATAGGTTCGTTTTAATATTTAAGGTGTTTTTATATGCTTTATTGTAAAAATAATAGCTGAAAATACATTATTAGATTAAAAATCATTTCTCCTAATTTTTCTACCTCTTATGTTTTGACTGGATTTCAAGAAATATACAGGCAAGTTTATTTAAGAAAATATGAGATGATGAAAAGTGATCAAACCCCTTGTAAAAAAAAAAAATAACAAGGTTTATGAGTGAAGACTTGACTTTAAAGACCCATATATGAGCCTTATTTTTATAGGTTAGACACTTTGGACCACCCATTCTAGTCCCACATTTTAAAAAAAAAATATTTAATTTTTATATTTTATGAATTTAGTTTTAAATGCACTATAAAAATATATTGTCTAAGTTTTCATCTTCTATAGATAATATGTTAGGTTTTAATGGGAAATTTAACTTTATTTTTTTCTCGTTTAATATGTGCCTAATATGAAAAAGAAAATCATGGATATTTAATTAACATAAAATTTAAGATTCTTAATATATTTTTGATATAGTTTTATCAATATTTTTTATTAATTATATATAAAATATTATGATTTTGGTTAAATGTTTTACTTTAAATTTGCTTTTAAGATGATAGTGGATTTTTGTTTACGAAATAAAACTTATAATTTACAAAGCATCTTAATATTGTGTTGATACGTGATTTTACAAGTGTTTATTTTTTATATTATTAAATAAGACTCTAGACTATATAGGTGAGGGTTGTTTATTTTGAATTTCTAGATGTATGTGTCAGTGTTTTTAACTTATGTGTTGTTAGCAATACTTTTTAGCTGAAAATCTTGATTTCATCTCTTAGCTTTGTTTCATATCTTTGTACATCCAAAATAAATATCTTGTTAATACAGTAAATATTAATAGTTGTCTTTAAATTATATAGAAATGACAGTGCATGGTGAACTAAGATAAAACTAGTTTTTTTTGTTGGCTCACGCTATGATATGAGAAAAATAAAATAAAAATGACATGTTATTTGGCATTGTGAATAAACTCAACTTAACATGTCAACTTTGGATTCTCCCAACTCAACTCGTTTCTTGGAGCAATTTAAAATTAATCTCATAAAATTTGTCTTTACACGACTAAATTGACTTGATGAGTTCAAATACAACTTGATGGTAAAAAATATTTATTGACTTTAGAAAATGATTTATATTTTTTTTTAATATTGATATAGTGACCTATTGAATTGATTTGAGCTTTGTAGAAAATCCAACAAAAATCTTAACTTGAATCATGGAGTTAAACCATTTTTATTTATTGATATGGTAATAAAATAGATGTTTGAAAAAACATTGAGCATCAACCAAATCATGAGATGTTTGCTAAAGACTATGATAACCATCCCATAAAAAAAATATATATATATATATTGACCAATTAAAATTTAATAAAATATTGAAGGATAATATAAGAATAAAAACATACAAAAGGTAAAATCTAAAAGGAGACAAAGAAGAAGGAAAAAGAGTTTGAAAAATAATAATTAAAGCAAAGATTTTTCTGATACTTTTAGTAAAGAGCACTAGAATTTTGACCAATATAGGATCAATTTTGTTAGCTTAAAAAGAAACATCAAGGTGTTGTTAATATTTTTCTAGTTGAATAAATAAATAAATTGTGTGGAGCTTGACACTTCTTTGACTTGTTTGACTTGACGAGTCTAGAGACAATCCATAGAAGATGTGAGAATGTAGTTTGACTAAAAGCAAACTCAAAACGATAACATATTGGATCAACATTGGTTGAGGGTGACCTATTATATTTATAACCCAAATCTTGAGATTATGGTAACCCATATAAAATAAATTAAAGTAAATCATGAGATTCAATTTTTAGTTAACTTAATGTTCAAGGATGATATTGAAAAATATCAATTAAAAACCTATAATAAAGTGTTTATTTAAGATCATACTAAACCTATAACAAGTTCCATTTCCTAATAAAAATCAACAAAATATTAAAGGACATGGATAATAAAAATAATAAAAAAAAATCAATAAAGATCTAATTATAAGGGATCAAATTATAAATTAAAAAATAAAAAATAACAAAAATAACAAAACAAAAGATCTAAGTGTGCAGGTCTCGTCTTCTAATAAAGGCCCACATGTTTGAGTTTGCTAAATTTCTTTTATTTCTTCATGGCCCTTGTTTTTTATATAAAAGAAAATAGTAGAGTGATATGTCACTTGCTTTGCCCATCTTTTGACAATAAAAAAAAATGTTGAATATTCAAGTTCGAAGTGTATAACACTCACAAAAAAATATCTAACAATTTTGATCTAAAAATCTTAAAAAACATCCTAAAGACCTTGATAAATCCATTTATACTTTCAGATAACCCAAAACACCATGCAAAAATAAAAAAAATCACCTTAACTCCTAAAAAACTGAGGTCATATATATTTTTTGAGATAATTTAAAGGTGAAAGAATATCTAATTGAAACTCTTCTCATCAAATATAACCTTAGATATCAAGATAGGTTATTTTGATGGTTAAAATAACTTTCAATCAAAACTCTCTCTTTTATGATCTTTTCTCTTGTGTATCAAACTAAAAATTGAGAATTAAAGAAAATAAAGGTTTGTATCACAATTGATTCTTTACAATTTTTTGGGACTAGAAAGTTATCATTTTAAAAGTAACAAGACCAAATTGTATTTTGTTCTCATTCTTGAAACTTTCAGTTTTTTTCCTCTTATCTTACACTCTAACCCTATTTATTTCATTTTTTAATACTTAATATTTTTTTAATAAATTATCCATGAATCTTGGATGTTTGTTGATAATTAAAGATTAAAGATCAAGTTGAATAAAAAAAATATACATTGTAAATTGCTATAGAAAAAAAACCCATGCATTTTAGATTTTCTATTAACAATTATAATCATAATTATATTTAATGACAATTTATTTGATAACTTGTCAATGAAACTCATAAACACTATTTATATTAATTATTTTGTACTAAAATTTCCACTACTCATCTCAGTTTTTGTGATGTTTTCAATTTAATTTATACGTTATTTATATTCTGAGTAATAACTTGTTTATTTCTTATTTTTTTCTTTTCTCAATACACTCACACACACACACACACACACACACACACACACACACACATACACGGGCGACACTATATTTTTTTCAATAAAAAAATATTAATTGTGTAAGAATTTTTTTATTATAATATAAATTTAGTAAAAATAATAAATTAATGTATAATTCGTGTCAAGCGTAAGTTTTCTATAAAATATATGAATTTTAAATCGATATAAATTTATCTGTTTAGTAAATTTCAATGAAATAACCAGCATAAAATTATCATCATTACTAAAAAAGCATGAAGTTTCGAATATCTGAATTATTTAATTCACTGTATTAAGATTAATTCATTTTATAATTTAATTTAAATCAAGCACAATCATAAAATATAAATTATGAAAATACTTACAATAATCAAATAACAAAAAAGAGCAGTTAATTTTTTATCCATAAAAAGAAAAGGATATAAATTGAAAATTCATCTCTACGATACCGTCATTATTATTGTTATAATAGTTAAAATTATTATTAACATTGCTGCTCAAACAATTAAAATCCTTAAATTATTATAAATTTTTTTAAAAAACAAATCTTTACAAATAAACAATTAAAAAATAATCACTGAAATTATCATTATTATTGCACAAATAATAAAATTATAAAAATCATCTGATCTAAAGAACAAATAAAAATAACAGAAAATAAAAAAAAAATAAACAAAGAGAAAAAGGAAGAAATATTAATTTTATAATAATCACCAACATAAATTAAAATTTCAGAATTGTACCAATTAAAAATAAAACTCTAAATAAAAATTAAAAACAAAAACTAAAAGCATATATTGATAAATATGGATAAAAAATAAATATTGTCTAAGAATGACAAAAAGAAACAAACGAATTAATATTAAATAAAAAATTCAAAGAATAAGAACCAATATATATATATATATATATATATATATATGTTTCTTATCAAAGGATAAATTAAAACAAATAAAAATCTCGGGACCGAAATAAATAAAACTATTTTTAAAACAAAATGCATTGTAATTTTGTTAAAAAAATAATAGAATTAGGACCGAAATGAAGAGTAACATATATGACCAATTTTAATTTGAGGACACAATTAAAACAAATCAAAATAATATATCAATACCAATTTAAGGATAAAATTGAAACAAACAAACACTTTGAGACCGAAATAAATAATGATATTTTTAAAGATAATTGCCGTTTAATTTTGTTAAAAAAATTAAAAGAATGAGGACTAAAATGAAAAGTAGCATATATGAAAATTTTCAATTGGAGGACAAAACTAAAAGAAAAGAAAACTTTCAGACCGAAAAATTAAAGAAACTAAAAATAAATAAAAAATCAAAAGAATAAGGATTAAAATAAAAACTAACATTTATAAGTAGTTTTAATTGAAGGGCACAATTAAAAACAATCAAACTTTCAATTAAAGAAATCAAAAATAAAAACAAAATCAAAACCTTAGGGAGTAAATTTGACAAACAGGATATTAAGGATGAAGGCGTAAGTTGCAACGACATGAGAGAGAAAAAGGACAAAACATCTAAAACCGTTTGCCTTAGCTAAACCGTCCACCGTCACGTGTGACACTAGCGGACATATGACAGGGAGGCAAAGCTGATGATACGACGGAAGAGAAATTTTGACCCCCTAAATAGACATCACGCGCCGGCTTAGAGGCGTGTCCACGTTGAACACTGAGGGCCCGTGTGAATGACGCACCTTGCAGCGTCTGAGGAAATATAATAAAATATTGAATAATTACGTTGACACCCCTGAACCCAGTCATAATTATGGAATAACTGGAGGGGAAAATACCATGTTACCCTTAGCTACAATGCTCTATTTTTTTCTTTATCAGGGCTTAGTACAGTCGATTTACCGTTCAAAAATTGTGGAAAAACTGAGAATACCCTTGCGCCCGTGTGAAATTTGTTATTGTTTTCTAGGGTTAATTGTGCCGTTTCACTGTGCAATAAATCCGAAAAGACCATCTGTGTCCCCTGGAAAATTTGAAAATATTCTTGGTACTAGGGATTAAAAATTTTCAGACCTTAGGTAAAATGATAATTTTACTGTCGCAATAAATAGTAATGTGAGTCTGTTTGAACAGTAAAAAACTGCACAATAAAACAAGCATGTCTTTTATTTTTTAGGTATTTATCGGTATCCATGAACTAAACTATCAATACTAGGTTTTTATCAAATAATATAATGTAGATTGTTAAAATTTGTATTAATAATTTAAATTTTATAAAAAAATTAAAATAAAAGGTATAAATAAAATCTTAATTCTAATTATATACATAAGAAAAAAAATTAAAAATCTAATTACATGTTTTTGCCTCCCATAAATTCAGTTTCAAACCGTAATGATTTATGTTAATCTTTGTTGATTTCTAAGCTACAACCCAAACTCATCGCTTGAGCCCAGTAACTCAAAGCCCATCAATATCGCTACCCTTGGCCTCTCTTTCAACCTTCCCTATCCTCTCCCCCAGAGTCCTCCATTCCCAACCTCCATTTCCATTTCCTCATTTAAGCTCTCTTAACAGCCAAAACCCTAAGACCTAAAACCCCACTAAAATGGCTTCAATTAGCTTCAACAATAACTTCTTTGATAACTGGTTCAATAAACCACCAAATCCTCTCCCATCCATCAACCTTCTCTCTTTAATCTCCTTCAACAACAGCAGCAAAACCCCGAATTTCTCTTCTCTTTCAGTCTCAAACCCATTCAAGAAGCCCAAAAAACCAGACCCGGATCCGACTCAACAACAGCCCGGTTACTACAAACAAATGCTTGACCAGTATTTCTGGGAATGTGAGAACCTACCTGATTACCGTCACACCCCAGAAGTGGAAAAGATCCTAAACGAAGACCCGATTTTTGAAAAGAAAGAAAACCCGACCCCAGAAGAAATTGAGGAGAACGAGAGATGGTGGGCTGAGTTTCGGGCTAGCCCGGTTGTTAAGTTTTTGACCCGAGCTCATCAAATTGCTGACAAAATTAATGAGATGGAATTGAATGCAAATTCGATTCCGTATAGATGGGAAGATAGGAAAATTTGGCAGGCATTGCCGCATGTAACTGGGCTGGACGGCAGGCCAATGCCGCGGAAGGCGATAATCACAAAGAAAGAGAGTGATGATAAGTTTTGGGATTTTGCCAGACAGTTTTTTTTTGGGCTCTGGGGTTTTAGACAAAGACCTTATCCGCCTGGTCGGCCCATTGATGTTGCTCAAGCTATTGGGTTTAAGCGCCTCGAGAAGAGATACTATGACTGTGAGTTGGGATTTAACCCGTCTGTAATATGATGTTTTTTTTTTTGTTGTTGTTGGATAATGTTTGATGCAGTGGTTATGTGTTGTTGGTAACCTTGTGCTTTGTAATTGTAGTTATTATGAAGACTGGTGGGTGGTACTATAAGGATCGGTTGGGACGAACACGAGGGCCAATGGAGCTGATTCAGCTGAAAACGGCTTGGGGTGGTGGGATAATTGACAAGGACACTTTTATATGGGGTGATGACATGGATGAATGGGCACCGATACATATGATTTACGGCATGGAGCGTGCAATTGCCACTTGGGAAGGTCTGTCTGGTTTGGATTTTGCTTATGTTATTATTGTTTATAGAGTGCATTGCTTACAAGAACGGAAATTTGAATTCAAATATTTTATGTTGGTTTTTGCAAGCAGTAATGACTAGCCGGTAACTTGTTAATTAGAGACTATGAATTAATTGTTTACCAACATAAAAAGCTGAGTGAAATTTTTGCTCGATATGATTTAGATGTGGAATCATTTACAATTTCCCACGTTTAAATTATATCTCTAACTGTAAAATGGATGTCGAAGGATAGGAATAGCGGTGCTCAATATATGATGGAATTTCAAGATATTGTCAAAATTTTCTTGGTGTTATGTAATGTTTTTTTACTTTCACAAGATAAATTATATGTGTATTAAAGATACAAACTTAGAGTGCAAAATTATAGGGAGTTAGAGACCAGCTTCCTTCTATTCTGTGAAAATTTGAGGGGTTAAAATTTGGAGGTTGGAATGAAGCTCTTTCTGTGTAATTTTAACTACTAGTTGGAATGTGGCAATTGAAAATGACCACTAACTATTACTTTATGCACAATGTCAGCCATCAAAAGCTGAAGATGTCTTTATAAATGTTATTAGCCTGTTGATTTATTTTGTCATTGCCTTTTATCTTTGATCTTGCAAGCCATGCTTTTCCTCTGCATTTCAAACGAATTAGTTCTTAGTTTATGTCTTGGTTATCTCAGTCAGACTTGGTGCTGCGGCAACGGCTTTCCTTCACAAATTACAGAAAGGCATTCCTCCATGGGCTCCTTTGAAGGGGCGTGAACAGAAAACCTATAAGCAGATGCAGCAAGAAGCTGTAGAAAGCAAGAAACGTGACTTGGCTGTTTTGGAAGCTAATGGTGGTATTTGGCCAGGAGTTAGAATTCCCAGCCATGCTCTTTTTCTTTGGGCCAGTGGTCCTGAATTGACAAATATTTTGGAACAGGACCATATGCCAAACATATTTATTCCAAAAGATCTCAGGTACTATTGCACTTGCATTTTTTGCTTGATGATGGAATATTTCCTTTTAAATTTAAGAGCAAGGATGTGTTGATGCTTCTCAAATATTTTACATGCTAGCTTGTAACTTGTGATTTTTGCTATCTGTAAAACACTGTAGGGCAGTGTGAAAATGAGTATGAATGCCACACATCAACATTTGATATAAGTAAATGAATGGATTAAATTTACATCCCCATTGTCATTTAAAGTCTAAATGCTTTTTATGTTGCATAGTGACTTGAAGGCCTCATAGGGGTCTGTCTGCCTAGCAAAAAATGTAAATGAACATTAGGTTGTGCAAGTATACACACCCTTATTGGCGATGGGTGCATTATAGGCTTGCTAGTTCTTTCTGAATTTGAGCTAGTCAATTAATTTTCATAATCCCACAAACTTTATCCATCAATGTTAGTCAAACTTGTACATTTTCAATTCATCGTTATTTCACTTTTCCTAAAAAAGTTAGGAACTTTATCTTTTGACACATGACATCATAAACTTTTAAAACATAAGATGGCGTTGAAATGAAATACTTATCTAGATGTCTTTATTTTAGTCTGAGACTATTTAATGCCTGGAATGTCTGTCTCAATCATTTTCAGCTTTGGTTGTTTTTGTGCTTCAGGCTTCAATTGGCGAAAGTTATCCCTGGCTTAAGGCCATGGGAGGTTCTGAGCGTTGAACAAGCGATGGATCAAATAACATATGGTGGACAGTGGTATCGGGAACCTCTTGGTTCATACACGACAGGGCCTCCATACATCAGACATTGGAACAAGGATGTTAAGGTACGGTTTGGTGTCTTTCTTCTAATTTTCATTTCAGTGTTTTTTCCTTACTGGAGGTTGGCCTTCTGACTAGATAAACTTTTTTTGTGAAAATAAAAGAGTGCTGGAAGACAATTTTAGCTGGTGAAACTGAAATTACTAGAAAGGTTTTCACCGTGCAGTCTTTGCATGTTGATTACAATTCTTGCTAGGTCCTTTTCTACTACCACCTTGTCTCTGTCGTGGGCCAGGTTAATTCTTATGCCTTTATCCACTTATTATGCATGCAGAGAATACTTCAGATTTTCTATACTCTTAGTACCCGGGTTTACAGCAAACTACAGCGAACAATACCTGGTATTGATACCATAATGGAGAAAGTCCATACTGATTCTGCCTCTAGGGGTGCTAGACGCAAGCAGAAGAGGGAGGCGCAATTGAAGGCTGAGCAGGAGGAAGCCTTATATGGTCGAGGTAGGACAGATTCATAGCAAACCAAGTAAGATGAGCTTGCAATTTAGAGCGTCTGCTCTTGTATTGGACGTTTAACAGATGCCTATTTTAGTAAAAAAAGTATGTGATGTAAGGGGACAGATAGCAGTGTTTGTTTCAATGACTTGCAACCCGTGGCTGAGAGGAGTGAGCGAGTAGGCGAGGGAATTCTCGTTGCATTTGCCGTCTTTGTAGTTGAGAATTTTGTGAGGAGGGGCAAAGGGCGTTGTTTATATTCTGCAGATTAATGTATCTACAGAAAGTGTTCTTCCACAATGGGTTTGATCTCGGCCCTCCATTGCTATTTCCGTAGTTACAAGACTTGGAGGTGATGGAGTTAACCTGTTTTTCTTTTCACTGAAATGATGCTGTCATAGTTAAAAAAACATATAGATCTAAATTAAACCTGGGCTAGGCTTTAGATTGACAAGCTCTCAGGTCATCAGTTTGATTTGATTTGACGAGCTGCGCTGGATTTTACAAGTATGGCAATAAAACAGTTGACGTCATGTTGGATGGGAGCAAAGAGAATCAGATGAAGCCAAGAAAGTAATCTGAATTCTTCATGTTTAACAAACCAAATAATTCAGTTGATAACAATATATTCGAGTTTACTCAATTCTCCAATGATTTAATAGAAAGTTCCCTTAAATTTTTCCCTTACTTTTTTCCCCACAGCCTATAATTTTACTTAAATAAAAAGGAAAAAAGCAATTCCAATTCCAATTTTAAAAAATTATAATCAAATCATTTGTTTCTCAATTTCTTTGATGGATCGAATAATGTTTTAAGGCCCATTCACTGTCAATCAACCAAACAAGGTCGCTGCCTTCAAAATTTCTACTCCCTTCCCACCTCAAGAAACGTGCAATTAGTGGCAGGGATAGGGAAGCAGGCAGCTTCATTGCGATGCGACCTGAATATCTTTTACAAGGCGAAAAACTGAACCGAATGCAGGGGGGCTTTCCCCCTCGGCCACCGACCTTGCACAGAAATCATAAAAATAACCATCTCGTAAGGCTCCAGAGAAGTGCCACATGTTGGCTATCAATTGGGTTTTACTTGCTCCATCAGACAGGAGCTATGCAGTACGTGTAAAAGGATCAGACAACAACTCTTTGGACGAGGACATTTGTCCCCCCAAAGCCTGTGCATAAATTCTAGTTGGACTTTGTATTGGATCTGAAAGTGAGTAGAGGTAACATTTAAACCAAGAAAAGGAAAATCATGGCAGATGGCGTGACAAAAGCTGAAAGCTTGTTGAATCTTAAGGAAGAAGAAGAGGAAGAAGAAGATGATAAGAAAGGCAATCTTCGAGAAAGCGGAGAAGATAGGCCTAGTGGGTCATTACTAAACCATATCTTCTCAAACCTGGTCTCTAATGGGGAAGTTGATCATGAAGAAAAAGGAGGTAAAGAAGAGGATGAGGAGAAGGGAGGTGGGCTGTTCGACAATATCATATCCAACTTGGTTTCTCGCTCGAGTAAAAAAGAAGGTGAAAAAGAACAACATGAAGTTTCCCAGGCTGGAGATGGTGGAGGAACAACTGAAGATCAGGTACAGAAGAAACAGAAGGTAGCAGTAGTCGATGAAGCAAGTGAAATGGTGAAGGCTGAAGAGGAGGGTGGCGGCGGTATCATTGATCACATTGTTTCCCTCTTTCCTACATCCCTTTCAGGTGCTTATATTAAGAAATTAATGTTGCTTAGGTGCTTATATTAAGAAATGAAAATTTTCAAGCTTGTGGATATATTTCATCCTGTGCTTTTTGTGAACAGATGCTGCTGCTCCATCAACTGAGGAAGCCTCCATTCTTATTCACTCCATCATCCATGATTAAGGGGAGTAAGCTTGTAAAAATTCTGGCTTTGTAATTCGAACGCAGCGGGGATCTGTCACTTTGTATTTCCTAGTGATTTTTCTTTCTTTAGATGCCTTTCTCACTGTATAAAGTGTTTCCTGCTAATTCAATGCATAAAAACTAGAATTCCGATGTTCAAAACTACAGAGGTTGTTCGCATTTGTTCCTTTTTTTTCTCTCCTGATTACTTCTTGTAAAACTAGAATTCCAATGGAAGATTGAGCAACTCAGATAAGGGATGCTTTTTATGAGAAATTATTCAGCACATTCACATGATTCAGCTTAAAGCTTTGATAATTAATAAATCTTCCACCCCCTTTTATTATACATCTCTTGTTACAAATAAAGAATCTATTTTTACCCATAAAAAAAAAAACTTCCTGTTTGTTGCTAGCAGAACCAGGAATATCAACTCACAAACCCTGTTTCTCTAGGGCAAGTCACTGATTCCTTCATTGATAGCAAGTTGGGATGTGAAAGATGGTGAAGCTGCCGATGATTTCGAAGCCTGAGTGATTTCTTGCTTGATTACTCCGACATGGAAACTCTCCGGCATCTTTAGCCTCCTTTTGGTATCTTGATGTGGTGCATGTTTTTAAACTAACTAAATTTATAAATTTGTTTTTTTATTTAAAATTACAGTAAGATTTTGGGGTTTAAGAAAAACTTGATTTTATTGTGATAAAACTATATTTAAAAAAAATGTTTTGAATTATTTTTTTAAGTTATTATATTGTTTTGATTTGATGTGTTGATATCAAAAATAAAATTTTAAAAATATTTTAATAAATTATATTTGTAAGCAAACACTTAGACCGTAGACATTTCAATAAAATTACATCTTATAATTAATGTAAAGTTTCTTGTAAAAAATTAAATTATGGTGAAAGATTCTACACTAGTTTATCCTTACAACTTAATGACTATTTGAGAGCAGTTAAGGTTTCATGTATTAGATTGCGAGGTCTGATGTTTAAGCTTTTTCTTTAAAAAATAAGAAAAAGATAGTGTCATTTGTAACAAAAAAAAGTGGTAACATAGGCACTAAACATTTTTATAACCTTGTACATCAATCACACATGCCATGGAAGTTAATAAAAATGGTTTTTTAATGATGTTTTAAATTTCAATAGGATTAGGAATAAAATTTATAATTTGATTTGTTTTCTTCATGTCTAAAGTAATAATATTTTTGAAAGAAACCCCCCTCTCTCTATCTATAAATGCAAATATGAGAAAAATAAATAGATTGTTAACATTTATATGCGTGATTCGTAGGTTATTTATAGTTTATGAATCTTGTTTTTCTATTTGAGTGGAGGGGTTGATGAATCTTTTTGCCATAATAACATTAATGATGGACTCGAAATATGATCTATATTGAATGATATATTTTTTAAATATTGATACGACAACATATCGGATGATATTTTGTTAAAATATTTAGAGGAGACATATTGAGTCGACCCAGATAAACATATCAAATCTATGACTATATCAAAAAAATATGATAAACCTATAAAACAAATACAAAGATAAATTCCTAATCAACCCAATGTTTAAGGAAAAAAAATCAAAATAAATAAGAATAAAAAAATTAATCGAGTCAACCTAGGTTAACCTACCGACCTGCAATTTAGGCCATGAGATTGAAATAAATAAAATTACAAAAGTAACATTTTCATCAAATTTAACATTAAAGTTTGGAATAGAGAAAAAAATTAATCTAAGAGACAATACATAACATAACATAAAAAGCAACAAAATAAATTTTTTAAGTAAAATTTAATATTAAATAATCAAAATAAAATGAAATTTGAATTATTCTAGTGTAGAATTAAAAAAAAAACTAAAACAAACATCATCTAATATATCACACTAGCCATTTACCCGTGGCCAAAACCAAAATTTTCTTAACGCAAAAAAGAACATTAAGAATATGAGATATTAAGATTTTGAATTTTTTTTTATTATACTACAAATTTAGATAAAGTAATACATTTATATAGAGTTTGTATGGAGCACAAGTTTTCAATAAAATATATAAATTTTTAATCGATATAAATTTATCTGTTTAGTAAGTTTTAAAAAAATTACTAATATAAAATTATAATCATCATTAAAAAAATCAAGAATATTCATACACTGTGTTATGAATAGTTCATTTTATAATCTAATTTAAATTAAACACAATAATGAAATATGAATTGTGGAAACATCTATGATAACTAAACAACAAAAATAAATCGTTAATTTTCTACCTATAAAAAGAAAAAAATATCATTGAAAATCCATTGCTAAGTTATTATCATTATCATGATTATAACAATTAAAATTATTATTACCATTACTGCCCAAAATATTTAGAATCATTAAATTACTGAAGAATAAATATTTTTTTTATATAAAAGCAAGCTAGAAAACAGTAAAACAAAATCACTAAAATTATTATTTTTATTTAATGAAATCATTAAATCATTTAAAAACTGACATGGGCCAATGTAGAAATAGTAGGGCTACGATAACAGTCCACTAACAAACAGGGCCCAATAGCAATACCCCAACCCTATCCAGACAAATTCGGATTAAATAACTAGGGGCAACCCTTTAAAATGATACAAGTAGGGTTTTTCCATCTCTCAAAGCGCAGCAGAACGTAGGCGCAGCTCAGCAGTCACCAGCCTCTTGAGCTACACGCTTGCAAAATGGTCAGCTTTTTTAGCATCTTGATCTCAGATCTTCCTTTTGTTTTCATAATTTCATCAATCTTCTTGTTGTTACTTCTATATATTGCACTGGTTTTATTGATCTTTCGGTTTTTGTGATGCTTTACAGGCTAGAGGGTTGAAGAAGCACTTGAAAAGGCTTAATGCTCCAAAACATTGGATGCTTGATAAACTTGGTGGTGCTTTTGTATGTTTACAATTTC
This sequence comes from Salix dunnii, assembly GCA_015731905.1. NCBI lineage: Eukaryota > Viridiplantae > Streptophyta > Magnoliopsida > Malpighiales > Salicaceae > Salix > Salix dunnii. The sequence goes on from CM027674.1 coordinate 13,357,647, forward strand.
CGACGACCCCTTTTCTGTCCTGTTGCTTGGTGCTGTTTCTCCTCGAGTGTAATTTGTTTGGTTTTGTGATGTGTAGGCCCCCAAGCCTTCATCTGGACCACACAAGTCCAGGGAATGCCTGCCTTTGATTCTCATTCTGCGAAACAGGCTCAAGTATGCTTTGACATACCGTGAAGTGATTGCTATTTTGATGCAGAGACATGTTCTTGTTGATGGGAAGGTCAGGACAGATAAAACCTACCCATCTGGTTTCATGGGTATGTGCATTCTGTCCTTGCTCTTTAAAGCCTTATGTGTTATTTTTTCTTCTAATTATGTCGTTGTGCTACAAGTTTATGATTTTGTTTTCTACGTGGATCTTCAAAAGGGGAGTTGGGTTTATATGCTAATGCTTAGGGTTGTCTCGAGATATTTAAGGGGTAGTTTTTATCACCGATATCGTTGGCTGAAATGAATGAACGGGCTTGATTTTTGGCTTTTTTGGTGGTGGCCATGGTGTTATTAAGAGATTGAGCCCAACAATGCCGTAAAGTAGTCTTTGGCAAATGATCGTTTTGTGTGATATAGGTTATAAGAAATTATAAACCCTTGCCTTATAATTGATGCTTGTTTTAAGTTGTCATTGGGTGTGATAGGTTGTGAGAGCTCTTTTGTGGTCATTTGTTGTTTCCAGATTTCTTGTCCTTGATTGGTAATGGTTTTTTGTTTGTTTGATAATACACTAGTGCCCCTTTCTGACGTTTTTCACTCGTATAATCATTTCCTAATTTATCCCGCAAATTCAACATTTCTCATCTGTGTTCTTGCGTTGCTTTGCTTTCTGTTACAGATGTTGTGTCAATCCCAAAGACAAATGAGAGCTTTCGTCTCCTCTATGACACCAAAGGCAGATTCCGCCTCCACTCCCTCAGAGATGAGGAGGCCAAGGTTTGTGATGCTTTTGACTCTGTTTTTTTCCCCTCTGATTCATGATTTTTTTGTTTTTCTGGACCATGCACTAATTTTGATGGATCAATGAATTTTATTACTTGCATTTTCATGTCTGGATGGTATTGATTTTGTTTGTTGTTCAATTCTAATGCAGTTCAAGCTTTGCAAAGTGCGGTCAATTCAGTTTGGCCAGAAAGGAATTCCTTATCTGAACACCTATGATGGGCGCACCATCCGCTACCCAGATCCCCTCATTAAGGCCAATGACACCATCAAGCTGGATCTAGAGAGCAACAAGATAACTGACTTCATCAAGTTTGATGTGGGAAATGTAGTCATGGTCACCGGAGGAAGGAATAGAGGCCGGGTTGGAGTTATCAAGAACAGGGAGAAGCATAAGGGAAGCTTTGAGACAATCCATGTTCAGGATGCCACAGGCCATGAGTTTGCCACTCGTCTGGGCAATGTTTTCACCATTGGAAAGGGCACCAAGCCATGGATTTCTCTTCCCAAGGGCAAGGGTATTAAATTGTCCATCATCGAGGAGGCTAGAAAGAGGCTTGCCGCATCCCAAGCTGCTGCATGAAGTTCTTGATTTATCCGTGGCATTTTATGGCGAGTTATGTTTTGCTAATGATAGAATGAATGTTGCGTTTGCATAATGTAGTGCACATTTTTGAACGTTTGCCTTTACATTTCAATTTTTACTTCTGGGACATATTTAAAATAGCATGCATGAAATTTTCTGTAGCATTAAGAACTCGCATTCTGAGGAATCTGTTTTTGCCAGCTTGTGTCATCTAAAACTTAGGCATAATTTTATTATGCTATGAGCAGTGTCTTATAATTTATGTATGTAGTTTTGGATTGTCATTAGGTTTGCTCTATTATATTACCCGTTAGAGATGCATTCAAAACTCGATCAAAGTGGGCCTTCGTTTAATTTGTCAATACCAGGGATGTAGTAGGACTGCTAGTTTCACCTTGATTACCTTGCTGCTATCCGTGTTGACAGCATGAAGGTGATGAGAACCCTGTAGCGATTTCTGTTGATTTTCTTGAACTGGTTTAAGTTTCAAGCTGGCTATGCCTGCTCACACTTCACACGACCATTTTGAGGGCCTGAACCTTCAATACCCTGAACATTCGACAGAGATGGTGATATTTGGCTCCTGTTTGTCACGAGTTACACTTGAAAATTAAAGATAGATCAGCTCTCTGCTGGGCGATGAACCGAGAGCAGGCATGGGCTGAAGGTGATTTTCTAGTGTATAACGCAATGTCATGTTCTGGTTGCGAAGCGCTATGTTAATAGTACATTGAAAAGCTTTGCATTGAAGGTGATACAAATAGCTGAAAAATGACTGCTAACAAAAGCCTTGCGTTAAATTGGCAAGGGAAAATCTTCAGTCATGTGAGCAATTTTTTTTTTTTATTAGATTAAATCCTACCTTGAAAAGTATATTTTATGAGTTTAGGTAAGCGAGTAAAATCTCGGTTATCTAAAGCTCTCAATTGTCTAAAATTTTTATAAAAGATAGACGTCTTGGTTTGAACTCAAAACTTGCTATGTTTATCTCAAATTCTTTATCATCACGCACTACACTCAAAAATCAGAGAATTAAAAAAGAGAGAAGGAAATAGCTTGATTTGATCTACATTTTAGACTAAGTTCTTGTCAAATCTAATTACGTCCTCCTTTATGTCGCTACGATCATCATTCAATCTATCATTTCATCCTGTTTTTACATCTAAACTGTCGAAAATGCACTCGTATGAGAGACTATTTATTAAGAAATAATTAAATATGAAGAAAATAATAATAATTACGCAGCCATTGCTAGGCCCTGCTTGGTCCCTCGAGCTCTGAAAGACTTGATGTATGTAAAGATATCTTTGGAACTAAAACTCACTTCTGTACTGAGCTATAACATGTTTGGAGATGGTAAAGTGTCAATGAAAATATTAGTTATATTGTATTTTAAAAATATTTTTTAAAAAAATTGAATTTTTTAATTTAAATTTAAATATGGTTTCTGTTGATATTTTTATTTATTGATATTAAAAATTAATTTTTTAAAAATAAAATAAAAATATAATTTTGATATATTTTTTTAATGAAAAATAATTTAAAAAAAAACTTTAACCATATTCCAAATAAACACCAGGACAATCAGGGTTAAGGACCACTATTCATAATGATTGCGAAGCACATGCATATTTCAGTCTTTTTGCTTGGGTTTGATATTCTCAGCTCATGAGGTTTATTTTATTATTTTAAAAATATTTTTGAAAAAAAGTATTTTTTTCGTTTTTTATTTTAAATTAATTTTTGAGATTATTTTAATAAAATGATATCAAAAATATATTTTTTAAAAATATTATTCTAATATATTTCTAAATAAAAAAAATATTTTAAAAAACAATTACTAATATAACACTCCAAAAAACCCTATAAAACTAACATTGAAAGCGACACAGACAGTACCTAGAGAACCCAATAACCCTAATTATGTGACTAATGCCCACCAGAATTATTTGGTTGCTGAACACTTCATTAATCTAATAACATCAATCATAAAGCTTTCATTCATGTAAATTATATTTTAAAATTGTATTTAATAATTTAAGTTTTTGAATGAAAATAAGTTTGAATTTTATTATTTTTATTATATTTAATAAAAAATAAACACAAAATAATATAAACAAGTGTAAATTTCAAGTTTAAAAATCTTTTATCTAAAAAATATATTAAAAAATAATATAAATTATATCTTAAAAAAACTTGATCAATTATATTGAATTTGTTACTTTGACAATGTTCATATAAGCGCATCACTAAGAGTGTGCTTGTTTGTTAGATCCCCTTGCCGAGCGACACACCTCACATACAAACACATCTTAAAATGGATAGGGAAGCTCCAAAATTTCTTGCCTGCTCTCTGTTCATTCTTCCCAATAAGTACTTCCATCTTCACCATGCAAATAGAACAATGAACACTTTAAGAAGAGAAGATGTGTTGCTTTCGATTCAAAGTCAAATAGTGTTGCAGACTTACCTAACCCTATACAGAAGACAAGTAAGCTTCTTCCCTGATACGACAGACTTGGATAGTAGGGACAGGGAAAACCATAAAATGCCATTAATGAATCCTTATCTTTCCTATCGGCTGTCTTGATCATTTCTTTATAATATGCATCGGATGATTTAATGAATGACCAGCTTGATCATTTCTTTCCTTCCTACCAAAGTAAACTTGATAAACCAGTCATCTTTAATCAAGTTCTGATGCATATTTGCTGGTCTTTTGTCTTAGCCTGTCACGTCTTGACATGCAGCTCAATTATGCCCGCTGCCCCTGCTTTTTTATCTTCAATAACCAAAGAAACACAGACGTGATGAACCCTTCATTGTATTATATGCTGCTAGAAAATGACATGAAAGATGTTTGAAAATAATATAAATTATATTTTGGGTTTCATCTAATAGCTTAAACATCATGGAGTCTCACCTAATAATTTAAGGTTTTAAGTGAGATAATTACTGCATGAGATTCACTACAGAAATGTTCATCTATTAAGGAGCGAAGAGCTCGACCCTTGCAATGAATGTAACATTTCACACTCACATCGAGAGAGAGGGAGGGAGATCGATGGATATCAATCAAGTAAATGATAAACCTCATGCTGTTTGCATACCATTCCCAGCTCAGGGTCACATAACCCCAATGCTAAAGCTAGCAAAACTCTTACACTTTAAAGGCTTCCACATAACCTTTGTCAATACTGAGTACAACCACAAACGACTACTCAAATCCAGAGGTCCCAACTCTCTGAATGGCTTACCGGACTTTCGGTTTGAAGCTATACCTGATGGCCTTCCAGTGATAGATGATACTGATGCCAACCAACACTTCCCTTCTGTATGCGAATCCACTGCAAAATACTGCCTGGTTCCATTTCGCAATCTACTTTACAGGCTCAATGACAGTACTTTCTCTCCCAAAGTCCCGCCGGTGAGCTGTGTTTTTTCTGATGCTGGTATGCCCTTCACACTTGACGCTACTGAAGAATTTAGAATTCCTAACCTCCTGTTCGTTACACACAGTGCCTGTGGGCTCTTATGCTACGCACAGCTCCGTGTTCTTACTGAAAAAGGCTTAACACCTCTCAAAGGTATAAAAAACTTTTCATGCTTCAAATTTAAGCTTCATCTGACGAGATACGATCTGCATTAATTTTGCTGTAATTTGCAGATGTCAGCTATCTAACAAACGGGTACCTAGAAACTACAATAGATTGGATTCCAGGTATGAAAAACATTCGTTTGAAGGATCTACCAACTTTCATCAGAACCACAGACCCAAACGATATCATGGTGAGCTTCATCCGAAGCCATAACGAGAGAAGTTCAAGAGCTTCGGCTATCATTTTGAACACGTTTGAGTCCTTCGAACAAGAGGTTTTGGATGCTCTTACAACAATGTTCCCTCCTATTTATTCCATCGGTCCTCTCCACTTGCTCGCTAATAATCTGATAGCAGACGATAGACTGAACAATATTGGTTCAAATCTATGGAAAGAACAACCAGACCTCACAGAATGGCTTGATGCAAAAGAATCGAATTCTGTGGTGTATATAAATTTTGGAAGCATCTCTGTACCAACACCACAGGAAATAGTAGGATTGGCTTGGGGTCTGGTTAACAGCGAAAAAGCCTTCTTATGGATAATACGGCCTGGCACTGATGATAGCGAGTCGATCATTTTTCCACCCGAATTCCTTTCAGAAACAAAGGATAGAGGCATGATAGCAAGTTGGTGTCCACAAGAGCAGATTTTAAAGCACCCAGCAATAGGAGTATTTGTAAGTCACATGGGATGGAATTCGACCCTTGAAAGCGTTAGTAGTGGAGTTCCACTTCTTTGTTGGCCATTTATCGCAGAGCAGCAAACCAACTGTTGGTTTGCTTGCAACAAATGGGGTATCGGTATGGAGATAAATGGTGATTTAAAGAGAGATCAAGTCGGGCAGCTTATTAGAGAGTTAATGGAGGGAGAAAGGGGCAGAGAAATGAAAAAGAAGGCGATGGAATGGAAGACGAAGGGAGAAGAAGCTGCCAGCTCCGGTGGTTCCTCTTGCAGGAACTTCGAAAATTTACTAGCAGACATTCTTTTGGTGCCAAAAAAGGAAATAAATCTGAGAAAGTTAAGCTAGTAGTCCTGCAGTATACTTGCATCAACAAAACAAATCAATGCAATAGATTTTCTCTTCACTTTAACAAGAAATCAATGTGATGTTTTTTATAGAAGTTTGGTCGGGAATCTATTATTGTATTTGACAATTGCAAGGTCCAATGTTTACAAAAAGTTTGCTTTCTGGGTTTATGAACTCCCCAAGTCACTTTCATCTTGTAATTCCTAAAAAGATGCTTAGAACATTCAAGCCACTATGAAGTACAGAACTAAATTTGAAAGAGGCTGAAATTGATTTGATTCCGTGACATTGACTCTGGTTGAGAAGTTGATGATATGAAAAGTACTTCAAACCATGTTCTCTCTCTCTCTCGATTGATTCAAGTGTGTTTGCTCGGTGTCTGAAGAAGCACCGATTAGTGGCTCAATCGTCTGTTGAACTTGATGTTTTTTTGCAATTGGTTTCGCTACTCAACAAGCTATTTGATCGAGAAGAATGATGAATGATGTAGCAGAAAAGCAAGAAATGCCAACAACATTGTTTTGTGACGATAAATCAAGTAAAACAATGATTATGAACCCTTTTTTTCAGAGCAGAACCAAGCACACTGCACTTACAAATCCAAAGAATAAATTTTAAAAGCTGAGAAATGTACTAGGAGTTCAAGTTCAACATATCAATGCCAGAACTCATGAGAGTTTTCAATTGAAGTTTGAAAAAGTCTTAGGTAGACTTGGTCTTTGTTATTTTTTTCCCACACCATATTCTCACCCTTTAATTTTTTTATTTTCAGTTAGTTGAATCAATGCAAACATAATCTAATACTGGTTGAGATTGTTTAGCAATTCCATCTTGGTTGTAAGCCTATAAATATGTATCCTCATTTATGAAATAAATATAAGCATGCCTTTCTTCAACACTTAAATATGAAATTATTTATCTCTCTGTGTAAATTCTAGTTCTTCAAAATTCTAACAATTAAGAGCGAGAATATTAAGGTTAACATGTTACAAGCTATTGTGACAACTATTTAACCTTGACTTTAGTTAGTTAACATGTGTTAAAAGAAAGTAATTAGAGCTGTATTAAAAGGTAATTAAGATGAACAAATGTAACACTAAGATGTATTTTGTAAGAAAAAGAAAAAGGAAATGATAAGTTTCTGCATTTTTTTTTCAATTCGGGAAACCTATCCGAAAAACATAATTTATGAATCCAGATGAGGAAGTAAAATCCCAGCTGTTCCTGTCATTGTTATGTATAAACTCATACACTTGTTTCCCGGCTTAAAACCTACATTTTTAATGTTGTTTTGACCATAACTTAACCAAGCAAACACTTTTAAAGCTTGTTTCGAGCTTAGGAAACAACACCAGATGCAAGATTGAGCTCATTAAAATCAATTCTTCTGTCTTCATGCCTTCTCCTGCATTTAGGAATTTGTCAAACGAAAGCATTTGTGCTGTGCAACCAGATGTCACCTTCATAATACTTACAATATAAACTTATTTTGTGCTGAGCTCCTGTGGTTGTGGGGAACTAGTATGAGTTTATCTACAAAGAAAGTTAGGAAGGATGACTGTGGTTTTATCTGGTGTTCTTGTACTCTTCTATGACTTTTGAAAATAAACATGGGTTTGTGAACCTGAATAAAGATCTGGAAGCTTCTGGTGAGTATACAGACATACTATTGACATCCAGTTGCTCAGGAAACTAGAAGGAAGTTATCTTACAGGAGAATCTGTTTTAGGCCAACTTCATCATTTCATTTCTTCCTACCAAAGTAAACTTGATGCATCAGTTATCTTTAATCAATAAAGTTCTGATGCATATTTATCGAGGAATTACTATTTTTATTTTGTCTTAGCCTTTAACGTCTTGACATGCAACTTAATTATCCCCATTGATTTTTTTTTTAGCCATCCATAGCATAATATTTTATATGTGAAATAATTTAATAATCTCAAGCATAATTATTATTTTCACAACAGGCATTTAAGATTTTGAATAAATATAAATGATTTTTTTCAGATGAAATTTTTATACGAGTTAATTTAATATACATATCTTATAACAAATATTTATATATTAGTTTTAGATATAATTTATATTTCAGCTTAAAAGAACAATTGCATTAAATATATGATATTTAAGAAAGTATTGACCAAGAATATTTTAAGAAGAATGTTTATATAATAAAAATCTTATAATTATAATAATTATATAATTTTCTTTGTAAAATATTTTTGTTCCATGAATTTTAGTTTTACTCTGTATTCATAAATTAAATATCATACTCATTAATCTAATATTATTTGAATATTATAAATATTTTAAACTTTAATAATAATAAATATTTATTTATATAGATATAGTAATGTCACATGCAGCTAATTGACCGACTATATAACACATTTGCCACACATTTTATTGAAAGCAAAGCAGCTACCTGCTTCTTACTACATTAATGTCGATTGTACATCCTTCATTGAAAATTTATCATCCTCAATCCATGAAAACTCCAAGCTAGTAAAGATATGAAAATTCCAGGCAAGTGTGCAGATTGTATTTTCACATCAAGCAGCATGAACCTCATATGATCAGAGTGCCATTCCCCTGCAAGTCCACAAATACTCAGTCCCTACCATCCGCAATTGAGCTACATATTCTGCTATCTTCTTAATAGTTTAAACCTGGAGAAGAATTTTTATTAGTCAGAGTACGAGGACATCTCCAACAGGAAAGCTAAATGAAAAGCTATAACGAATAAAGGTTAAAACGGCTTGTATTCAACTGTTTTTTGGTCTTCAAGGGGAGAGCTAATGAATCGCGAAAATCCCATTTCTCCTGTTGGAAAAGCTAGAACATCTCCAACGTAAAAACTATTTAGAGAAGTTAAATTAATAATTTGATTTTTTAAATAGCATAAATGTAGCAATGCTATTTTACCTCTTTAATATAGCTCTTTTATTGGAGTTACGAGAGCATCTCCAACCAAGAATGCATAAGCAGAGGCAGAGGCAAAATATTGTCATTTTTAGCATTTTTGTGTCACTGTGTATGCTTCAATGAAATAACTATGTGAATAGCTAAATATAGTTGTTCCTTGTTGAGTTGCTATATATAGATGCAGAAAAAAGAAGAAGGCATAATACATATTCCCATCGGAATCACTGTTTTTTGTGTTTTTGGTTGAGTTTTGAGGATTTTGATGACAAAAAATTAAGGTTAGGGTGGATTGAAGTTTGAGTTTTGAGCTTGTTGGGAATTAGAGAGTGACTGGTAGTCTATGGGAGGGAGCTATGCAACATTGAGTTTTTTCCATGTGATAGTTTTTATTATGTTTGATTTTAATTGTATACTTAAATAATATACAAAATAATTGCACAATATTTAAAATGATATATAAAAAATGACTTTTACTATTGAAGAAAATATAAACAAAACAATTATATTTATACTATTTAAAAAATCATTTTAAAAATTTAACTTTATAAAATAGCTTTTACCATTAAAAATCAAGGCAGCGGCAATACTCCAGAACTAATCAAGACAGAATTCAGAATTCATTCCAGCAGCAGTGATCAAAGCCTCTGCGCCAAACGTGTATATATGGATGTCATTGTATTGCAGTAGCTGAGAAGGTTGAAGTCTTGTAATCCAAAATTCATCGAGAAAAGAAAAGGAAACTCAAGGCACAAGTGGTGGCATTTTGTTATGGAATTTTACTGTTTAGAAATAAAATTATTTAGAATTATACAATTTAAATTTCAAATATAAGTGAAAAAAATGGAAGTTAAACTGATATAACTCTATCGACTTAATGATTTTAAAGATAACATGGAAAAATTATAAAAATATAGTTTAACTAAAAAAATTAAGTTGGCATTTTAGAAGAATATTGAAACAACGGTATATTGGATCAACTCAAGTCAATCTAGGTTAATATTTTAAATGTTTGACCTGCGTTATATGACTGTAATAACCTTAAATAAAACAAATCAAAGAGAATTATAAAGTTCAATTTGTAATAAACTAGTTGTTGAATAATAAAATTGAGAAAAAAATAATCTAAAAAAAAGACACAATAAAATGATTTTTCTAAATAAAATCATAGACTTGGATAATATTACGAGAATATCATTATCAATCTCGCAAGGACATTACATTCTTTGATTACTATGAAATTTTAATACAATATATTTAAATATATCAAGAGACTGTTCGTAAATTTCATCTCAATCTAATAATCAAATTAAAAGATATAATTGATAATGTAAAACTATTTATTATTTAATCAAAACACTATTTGACTTGAACAGAACCGAAATATTTCAGACAAAAATTCTAAAACGGATTAAGATTTTGAATAAGATAAAACTTGTTTCGATTTATTTTATTTTTTAAATTAAAACAAAATATACCAATAATTCCAGGCAAAATAAAATGAAATTGAAAATCTTAATTGGAATATGAAGGAGGCTTGGATAGGTGGTCTAGATTCTCGACAGGAAAAAAAACGGTGTGCTCTTTCTAGCGTGAATATTTTTGAATACAAATTAATTTTTATTAAAATATAATATTTTGACAAATAAACTCATTATTTAGAAGATTATAGTTTTAATCTTTAAATTCATATAAAAAATTATAATGTGAAGTTTTATATTTATGTTAAAACATTATTAGTTCATGTTTATATTACATTTTATAATCGAATTTCTAGAAATTCATTCAATATAATTAAACTAAACAATAACTTAACACATTAACTAGATTATTTTATTAAAATCATTTCTCTCGTGTAAACTTTATGAAACCGTCATCTTTAATCATGTTTTGAAGTGTACGATGAATATTTAGTGAATTTCAGGAGATTGGTCGATATTGTTTTTAAAAATATTTTATATTTAAAAAATATTAAAATTATATATTTTTATTTTTTAAAAATAATTTTTAATATTAGCACATGTAAATGATATAAAAATATTATTTTTAATTTAAAATAAAAAATAAAAATAATTTTTTATTAAAAAAAAAAACAATATCAGAGTTCAACAGTTCAAAAAACAGACGTGATAACCTTGCTAATTAAGATTCAATATATTATATCACGACTAGAAGAAACCGACATGACAGACATGTGGGTTCACTACAGAAATGCTCTGAGCTTGTTAGCAATGGTACTTCACACCGATGGACTGAATCAATTTAAGGGGAGAGATCTACCCCTTCCACATGGAGAGGGATGGAGGGAGATCTACCTCATGATGTTTGCAAACCATTCCTGGCTCAGTTTCACATAACCCCAATGCTAAAGCTAGCAAAACTCTTAATGGCTTCCACATAACCTTTGTCAATAAACTTCAAGAGGTTCCGATTCTCTGGATGGCTTACCGGACTTTCGGTTTGAAGCTTCACCTGATGGTCTCCACAGACAGGTGATTCTGTCGGGTCTCATTTTGCAATATACTTCACAGGCTCGATGACAGTACTTCATCTCCAACGTCCAGCCGGTGACCTGTGATGTTTCTGATGGTGCTATGTCATGATCAGTTTCCTCATAGGGAAAATGGAAAGAATTTCACGAGCTTCAGCCATCATTTTGAGCAAGCTTGATTCCTTCGAACTAGAGGTTGTGGATGCTATTACAACAATGTTCCATCCTATTTATGCAATGGATCCTCTCCACTTGCTCCCATGTAAGCAGATAACGAATGGTACACTGAACTATGTTGGTTCAAATTTATGGAAAGAACAATCAGCCTTCACTGAATGGCTTGATTCAAAAGAACAGAAATCTGTGGTGTATTTAAATTTTGGAAGCATCACAGTACTTAGACCACAGGAAATGCAAAGGGTCTGGCTAACAGCCAAAAGCTATCTTATAATAAGGTCTGATGCAGAATATGGTGAGATGACCATTTTCCCTCCTGGATTCCTTGCAGAAACGAAGGATAGAAGAATGTTAACAAGTTAGTGTCCACAAGAGCAGATTTTAAAGCATCCGTCAATAGGAGTATTTGTAAGTCACATGGGATGGAATTCGGTCCTGAATCAGCTCTGAATGGTATGATATTTAACAGACTCCTTATTTATAGATTAATCAACTGAAGTGGTTCTACACTCAGACAGCATGAAGTCATAAGGGAACATCTGGAAACATCCATTCTTAAAATACTAAAATACATTTCAGCTCCTTGTCAAGTTTGCACATGCAATCACTGATTCCAAATCTGCTTCCGTCTTGTTGCCACACATTTTATTGAAAGCAAAGCAACTACCTCCCTACTACATTTATGTCTATTATACATCCTACACTGAAGATTTATTATCCTCAATCCATGAAAACCCTAGAGAAGATATGCTAAATCTGCTATATATAGCACAGACTTGAACCAAGAATAGGTGCAGGTTGTATTTTCCCATCATGCCTCATGGAGGAGAATCTGATCAAAGTGCCATACTCCTGCAAGTCCACAAAAACTTGTCTTAAAACCCAAAACTATAAATATATGGAGAATGGAAGAGAGCGTAGCATGGTGAAAGTAACAAAAGATACTGAAAATGTAAGTTATATGCATACCATGGCCTTTTCCAACCATCCGCAACTGAGTGACATATTCTGCTATCTTCTTAATGGATTCAACCTGTTAATGAATTTGTGATAGTTAGAGTATGATGCAAATAATTATCTTTGCAAGTGTGAAAGCAAAACGTTACCAATTTCTTATTATTAAAGTTTTCAATTTCTTTCTCAGTTCTGGACAGAACAAATGTCTAGCAGAGGAAAACAATAATTTTTTTTCTTCTGGAAATAGACGGATGAATGTTTTTAAATGCATAATCTGATATCTTGATTTTCACCTTCAATCTGGCAGGACCGCCTTCCAGTATATCTTACAGGATTATTGCATACAAGTGCTCAGTTCAGTATTACAACCAGGAAAAGAAACAAAATTATTTCGAGCTTACCTGCTCTTCCAAAAACTCGCTTTCGATGAAATCTTGCATTTGTGGATCATTGTTCTTATCTGCCACCTGTAATCAATCAAGAACAGATATAGCTCATTAGCACAATTCTGAAAACATTTTCAATTCCGGTCATTTAATGCAAGAAGAAAGTACATAATACTTCCTAATTGCAGGAAATTTAAATAGAAAAAACATGGTGAAGGCAAAAGACACATCACCTTGTGCAAGCTCAGTAGTTTCTCATTTGTCAACTTCTCCAAAGACAATGCTAGTTCCATAGCTGAATCAAAGACATCCCATGTTAATTAACTCAGAGACCGTAAACGTTTTCCATTATAGAAACATATCCTGACTACTCTATGTAATGGAAAGCATAACACTGATTGGAGAAAAAATTCTCCAACTCACTTCCATTAAAATACGGATGGAATTAATTGGAGACAAAATTCAAAAATAACACTTGGGATTTTCTAGCAAAGAACATGAGTCTATACACATACCATATAGTGCATCTCCTTTCTCAACATGCTCAAATTCAGAAAGGGGTGTCAGTATAGAGTGGAGCACTACTTTCCCTCCTCGTGTATTCTAATCACATATATTTGGAAAGTAATTAATTAAAAATAACAAAAACTAAAAAGAAAATTTTCGAGTTCCAAAAGGTAAGTGGTACGTACCTGATATTTCATAAGCTTCTCAGCATGTTCTCTTTCTTCTTCACTTGATTCCTTGAAGAATCTGATTAGAACATGACCACAACATACCTCAGTTACTACAAATCAAAATAAATAAAAAAGGGAATTATCCAAGAACAGAGAGACGGTGCTCTGTGTGGTTACTTGGCTAGGCCTTTGAGAGCAATGTTATCCCTGTCAAAATAGGCAAACATGGCATGGTAGACGTAGGAGGCAGAATACTCCACACTGTTAACACAAAACACAAACACATATCAATAACTATCCAATATAAAATGAGATTTAAACATTATGCATCTTTTACAAAAAGAAAAAAATTATTACTGACTTGATCTGCTCGTTAATGGCAGCTTCACACTCATTCTCATAGAACTGACGAGCAAGAGAAAATTGACGAGAAACAGGAACAAGAAATTCCTCCCTCTTCACCTCTTCAAATGGCTGAAACACTAGACCAGTAAGAGCTTCTCCAGTGGCAGAAGAAACTACAAGACTAGTGTTTCTTTTCTTTCTGGAAAACAAAGGCAAGGAAGAAATGCCTTGCCCACCGCTAGCAGTGTCCCCTTGCTTTGTTGCAAGAGAAAAGGCAGAAACACTTCTCAAAACAGTTGAAGCCATAGCTTAGAATGAGAAAAACAGAGAGATTCTTTGCTATGTAAATGGAGATTTGTGGGTGTGCAGAAGGTGAAGGAGCAGAGGGTGTTTAAATACAGAGAGGAGGTGCCAGAATGTTGATTGGTTTGTTTCTGACCGTTGGATTAATTTTCATATTTAGGGTCTGGATCGTGCCACGTCTCGAGGGCGTGTGGAGAGCTCGTGGTCTATCCAGTGTGAACCGAACCTCTGCTTAAAAATGCTTTCCACTTTGCAATCTCATAATCCCCAAGACTTATCTTTTCCTTTTCAATCTCTTGAGTGTAGTAAATAGGTGTACTCGCGCTGCGAGACCTAGTACTATACGTATCTAGACCTTCTGTTTTGATCTGTAAATTCCAGAGAGGCGTGATTTCACGTGCAATATATGTGAGTAGGTTGATGTTTTTCCACGCTGCCAAAAACTTTGAATTTGGACATGTATTTTGTCGTATTTAGCACGAGACAGCTTCGTTTTGCAGGAAATCAATTTAGTCCCTGTAAGTTATTCGATCCAGCAATAAAACCTTAGAAAATCCAGTATTTCAAAGTAGACCCTTGTTTATGATATTTCATCAATTCAAACTCATTGAAATAAATTATAAATATACCAATAATAATAATAATAATATAATGTGATGAAATCCTCATTTCAACAACTAATTGTGAGTAGTATGGGGTAAATATGATGAAATATTTTTCAGGGACTGATATGGATAATGGATAAAAAAACAGGGTCTAAACTGGGATGCCTGCTCTTTTTCTTGTCCTGTGATTTTCTTAGCTGGCAATGTCTCAATCAGAGACAAAATAAGAGGCTTGTCCTGTTTGCCAACTGTTTCTACCCAATTCCAGATCTTGAAGACTGGGTCAACCTTTAATTATGGACTATGAGAAAAAGTTAATGGGCTCAGAAATAGGCTTAGAACAACGGGACTTTCGTTTCAGGACTGTAATAGTCTCCTCTACTTCCTTCTTCTCTGTGCCATTACTACCCGCCATTGCTGCCATTTGATCGGCTATTGGGATTACGTCTCTGAATTTGCTTTCTTTCTTTTATAAAGTATACTTTGTTTTATAAACACATTATATTCCCATAAAGTTGGAACGATAAAAGGTTAATAACATGAAGATCAATGTTTATAATTAACTTTGATATATATATATATATTATATATCAAAGTTAATTATAAAATATATATATATATATCAAAGTTAATTATAAACATTGATCTTATATATATATATATATATATATATATAATTAAGTTTTTCAAGTAATTAAGACAAGCCTAGTAATTAGGGTTTTTAATAATATTTTATTTTAGCCACTTTTAATGAATAGGAATTATGTTGGATCATTAGAAAGTCATTAAAAGTGATTTTACATGTAAATTCATTCGAAGGTTATTGTAAAATTAAAAACTTGGAAAAAAATAATGAATTGGCAACTTGAAGTGTTGGAATTTAGCTTTTCGATGAATCTTATGATTAAAAAAAAATGATACTTAATTATAGTACGGTGTGAGATATTTGATATAATAGGTTATTTGTTTAAATTAAAGCTATAAATTAAAAGCTATAATCAATATAAACATACTAATTAAAGGTATAAAATTTTGATCTAATAGGTTATTATGTTTTTTTACATAGTCAAATGGAGAAATATGTTAGATTGTTATGGTGACTAGAGTAGCAATAATTTTTGTTTTACTTTGAATGATATTGTGCTATCCATGTTTATGTTATAAATAAATAATTTGAGTTATTAAAAGCTTATGAATGATTTGTGAAATTTCTGATTGCATTATTTTATTTTAAAGAAAAATATATCACGGCCTTTTATTACATATGTTGGTTTTTATTTCTTAATAGTTCAATAATTTTCATTAAAAACACTAGGTCTATAGTAAAAATAATTAGGGTTTTACGAGACTTTGAAGGGTGATTTGAGATCTCATAGACTTTTATTGAGTTAAGAATTGAAAAGGAACTCGTGCATTTATTTGTATTTTAGTGAATCAATAATTTATATATAATTTAAGAGTGCTTAATTAGCTCTATAAACTTTTTAATTTTGTATATATTGTGTTTGTCTTAATTTGTGAGTCTAAATGAGAAAAGAGATATTCATGCATGTATATAGGCTATATAAAAGCTTAAAGTCATCATATTTTAAGGTAAGACTTATTTGTGAGTGATTTTATTCTATAAACTTTGGCATATAAAAACAAATGAAAAGGTGAGTCTTAGTTACTTTGGGATGTTGAGATGAGAGAGAAATTTTGTGTGATACCTTGTAATCTTTCTTTTTTTTTCATATTGAATTTAATAGCGGGGATGACTTTTTTTTTTTTTCATATTAAGGTTTATTAAAGGCATTAAAAGATATAAAAACTTTGCCTAAGAGGATGATGAAAAGGAGAAAAGATTTCATGGAGCATGCACATATTATTTTCATCTTTATTTATTTGATGGGATCATGAGAGAATTTGTTTAGGGGGGTTAAAACTGTTATATTATGGAAAAACTAAAACTCTCTACATGATCAAATCTTTATTGAACCAATTATATCTGAAGCATCAATTATGTAATATTCGGATGAAAGAAGATATGTCTATTAAAGACCATCTTGATGAATTCAATGAAGTGATTTAAGATTTGTAAAATATTGATGTTAAGGTTGAAAATGAGGAACAAACTTTGATTTCATTATGTTTGTTATCTCTATCTTATGATTATTTTATTGATATTTTGTTTTATAGACACTATTATTACTCATTTTTAGGTCCCACGCATTGAAGATGATGTATATTCTTTTTGAACCAAATGTAAGAGTTTAACTCATGATTAATAGACAATTGACAAAAATAAAAAATAAAAAAAATGTTTTTTTCACTCCATCTTTGCTGCCTGTTGCTCTTCTTATCCTTCTCTTAAGCTGCCGAAATCGTTAGGATTCTAAGATTAATTAGGAGTCTTCATAATGCTAACCTTATTTTTTCTTCATCTCGTCTTTAAGGTTGGATAAATCCATTATAACTTGCACTCATTTTGTTGTTGTTGCCATTCTAATATAATCCTAAATTTTTGTTCCAACTTAGACTTTGAATTTGACTTGGTTTCGTGTGATATCTAACCATCTCAGTTATATTTTGTCATTCATGATATGTTAAAGAATTAATTTGAACCTTTATTGGGGGTTAGAGCCCATCGTTCTTATGTCAAACTTTTAGTCAGATGGGGATGCTCGGTATTATCAATTTTTGAATCCGATCAGGAGATCCTTTTGATTAAGCAGATTGCGGGCATATTCTGTTATTTAAAATATTATTTCTCATTTTGGACCCTTCAAGAAATTTTTAGTACTGTACGTATAGATGAATTTAGTTTTTTTAATCGCCTGATTTCAGTACCAGAAGCTTAAGATATTATCATTTGAATGTCTAATGTAAAAAAAGATAATCCTTCTACAAGAAGGATTCTAACCCAAATTTGCAGGTCTTATTTGAGAGACTTGATTTAATGTTTTAAAGATTTATCAGGATAATCAAAGATCAATTTTAAATTTGAAAAAGTTAATTAGTCTCGTTGAAAATAAACAAGGGTTGGATTATAAAACATTATAATAATTTTTGTTACTTAATTGCGGCGTTGGATTATATTTTGTTTCTTTTAAAAAAAATGGCAGCACTGCTATTTTACAATGAGTTTAAGGTTTGATAAATCCCTAAGATTTTGTATTAAAAAATATTTTTGCTGCTGTCGCGATTATGTTATAATACTAAATTTTTGTTCCAATTTAGGCTTTGATTTTGATTTGGTTTTGTGCAATATCTGACTATTCCAACTATATCCTATCATTCATAACATATTAAAGAATTGATCTGAATCTATATTGGGTTCTAGAGCCCACTGTTTTTATATCAGACTCTTAGTCATTTAAGGATGTTCAACATTGTCAAGTTTTGAATCAAGAGATTCTTTTGACCAAGAAGATTATGAACGAATTTTATCATTCAAAATAAATTTTTTATCACTTTGGATCCTTCATGAATGATGTGTTCATGTACATATAGATGAATTTGAGTTTTTGAATCATTTAATTTCGATATCAGAAGCTTAAGACATTCTCGTTCAAATGTCTAATGTAAAAGTAGAGAATCCTATCGTGATTTAATTACCATGGTATTGTTCATTGTCATTTTGAGAACTACTCCTTGTCTGCAAATTCATTTTGGTTTCCATTATTCTCTTGTTTGATTTTTGAGTTGCATATCACATTTGTTTCCTGCCTCATATAAAAGAAAATATATTTTTCTATTTTTTTTTATTTGATTGCGAGTAACCCAAGATTTACATCATCGATTATTACACTAAATTTTTTCTAAATAGAGTTATATGTATATACATCTCCCTTGCTGATCTATAGAAGACAAAAAAGAAGAAAAAAAGAGGACAGTGAAATAGAAAAAGGAGAGAACGAGAGAGAGGCAACCAACTAGTAAAATAAAGCAAAAGCAAGAAAAAAAAACATAAAGTAAAAACATTGAATCAAATAGCACATCATACCTTTGTCGTCGCCTTCGTCATCTCTAGGGAGAGCAATAACAAAAAGAGAGACAAAGATAAACACCAGCTCAAAATCCTAAAGTAACGAAGACTCATATTTTTCTTCTTTTATCTACCAAAGTTTATAGAATAAAAGTACCCACAAATAAGTCTTACCTTTAAATATGATAACTTTAAGTTTTTATAAGAAATATATATATATATAACCTAGTCTTCAAACCTTACCAAGTTACATAGACAAGCCATACATAAAATCAAAGAAAATCAAACTGATTTTCTTAAAACCATCAAAACACAATTACAACACCTTGACAATTCATCCTTAACTGTCCTTAACACACCCCATATATCCACAAACATTGTCAATACCTTACAAAATAGTCTTGAACAATCTTCTGATGGAGATGTCTTTCCAAACCAACAACCTGAAATCAATAAACTTAAATAGCAAACACTAAAAACAACCATTGCTCTAGATATTACTATATCTAATGAGTCAAACATCCTAAACCAACACAAATAAAAAGATTTTGTTTAGAACAAAATCTTTTTCTGAAGTCAAAACATTCAATTCGCTTTGGATGTTTTCTATGACCGAGGAGAATGCTGGAGATGTTAAAGGTGACTGTTGTTCAGTGTTGGTATACATTGGTTTTAGGATATTTGTAGTGTAATCTGCATGTTGGAAACTTGTAAAAGGTATAATTGATGTAGAGTGTCTAGGAGGGTTTGTGTGGTATGAGATGTTTATTGCAGAGGTATTCTAAAAACTCTTCCAAGATCTATTGTGATGGAAGAAGAAGACTCTTCTAAAAATCTAGAGCTTGTAGAATGTCAATGGAGAGACAATTTAACTTTACCATTTGCATATTATGTTATGTCTTTGATTTGGATATTTGGTCAAGGTGGTTATGGTATTTTTGGAGGGAATGCTCCTTCAAGGATCCAATCATCTGGAAGGATCATGTCTTTCCACTGGATGACTTTAGGAGTGACTGCGTTTGATCTAGACAAATCTGTTTGGAGTAGTGTTTCTCTTTTGTCGGAATGGTGTTTGTTTTTGCTGGTAAAGGTTGAGAACATTGCTTTGTAGTGGATCTTAAATATAAGAGCCACAGGAATGGAGCTTTCAAGCATATTGTAGTTATGAGTTTTGAAAAATTGGAAACCATTTTTGACTAAAGGATGACTTTGGAGAAAGTCGAGAAGGCAACCAAAATATTGCCACCATTGTAGGAACTATGGAAGAAGGTTTGCAGATGTTATGGACTGATGGAAGTAGAATAGCTAGGATTGGCTATAGTTGGTGTTTTGGACGAGGAAGGCATTGAACCAGAATTGTTGGTAATCCTATGTTGATTTTTCCTATGAAGTTTTTTCAGAAAATAATTACCTATCAAAGCTAGACCTATATAAATGAATGCTGAGTTAAAACAATATTGTTAACAAGAGATCCACAATCTTGAGTGAAAAAGTCTAATCCAAAAATCTCAACCACAACCTATGCAAATGTATCTTTTCTCATTTAGACTCACAATTTAAGACAAACACAACATATGTAAATTCGAAAAGTCCTAAGAGATAATTAAGCATTCCTAATAGTATAAATGATTGATTCACTAAAATACAAATAAATGTATGAGTTCCTTTTCACTTCTCATTTAATAAAAGCCTATAAGATCTCAAATCACCCTTCAAAGTCACCTAAAGCCCTAATATGTTATCATAGCCCATGCTCTTTTTTAATGAAAACCACCAAACTATTAATAAAAATAAAAACTAACATATGCAATAAAAGGTTGTTATATATTTTTCTTTAAAATAAAATAGTGTAATAAGAAATTTCACAATTCATCCATAAACTTTTAATAACTCTAATTATTTACATATAACATAAACATGGATAGCACAATATCATTCAAAGTAAAAACAAAAATTATAATTACTCTAGTCACAATAACAATCTAACACATTTCTCCATTTAACTAGGTAAAAAACATAACAACCAATTACATCATAATTTTATACCTTTAATTAATCTATTTTCATTAGTTATACCTCTTACTTCACAACTTCAGTTTAAACAACTTCAATTTAAACAAATAATATATTATATCGAAGATCACAACATGTTATAATTAAATATTATTTTTTAATCATAAGACTCATTGGAAAGCCAAGTTCTAACACTCCAAGTTGTCAATTCATTACTTTTTTCAAAGTTTATAGTTTTGCAATAACTTTCAAATCATTTTTCTAAAACATGTAAGATTTTTTTATTTTTAATTATTGAGGATTTATTAATTTTAATTATTCAATATAATTCCTATTCATTAAAAGTGTCTAAAATAAAATATTAATAAAACCTTAATTACTTGACTTTTCTTAATTATCTAAATAACTTAATTAAAATTAAAGATAGAAAAAAAATATATCAAGGCTAATTATTAACAATTATCTTAATTTTATCAATCCTCTTCTTGTTCCACTTTTATGGAAACATGATGTGTTTATAAAACAAAGTATACTTTTTTTTATTTTTTATATTCTTAATTATTGAGCATTTATTAATTTATCTTTATATTAACAATAGGTTTTAATTGCTAAACTTTTCTTTTTAACTATCATAACTATTATTAAGAGGTGTTTATAATCGTGATAGAAATAATTTTTTAAAGTGATTTATGTTTAAAATATAAAAAATAATAATATATATATAAATCTTTTTTGTCATTGAGATTTGACTACTCACATACATAACTATAACTATGTTTGTCACATGCCTCCCAAGATTTTAATAACACCATATTTGTTTAAATGCACTTCAACACTATGTTATTGGAATCAAAATAAAAGAAAACTCAATTATCTCAAAAAAAAAAAAAAAGAGTGAACATAAGCTCTAAATCTTTTGGAGAAAAATAAAAAAAACATAGAATGAGGAAGAAAAACATTAAATAAGGTGAAATAGTGTAAAAATCTTTAATAAATAAAAGATTAATTCTAGCAATAATTAGAATTAATTCGCACATTATATCAATTAAGAAACCCATGTTTGTTTTCAAACATGCAATCAAGTTCTTAAGACTAAAGTATATCAATTAAAAATTCTTAATTTCTCAAATTCCCAGTAAGTACCATTTTCCCACCTGAATTCCTCGCAGAAACCAAGGATAGAGGCATGTAAGAAAGTTGGCGTTCATACCTGCAGATTTTAAAGCACCCATGAATAGGTAAGTCACTTGGTTCTACACTCAGACAGCATGATTTCATACAAGGGAACATCTTGCAACATCCATTCTTAAAATACTACAATACATTTCAGCTCCTCGTCAAGTTTGCACATGCAATCATTGATTCCAAATCTGCTTCCGTATTGTTGCCACACATTTTATTGAAAGCAAAGCAACTACCTCCTTCTTACTACATTAATGTCTATTATACATCCTACACTGAAGATTTATTATCCTCAATCCATGAAAACCCTAGAGAAGATATGCTAAATCTACTATATATAGCACAGACTTGAACAGAGAATAGGTGCAGGTTGTATTTTCCCATCATGCCTCATGGAGGAGCATCTGATCAAAGTGCCATACTCCTGCAAGTCCACAAAAACTTTTCATCAAAACTATAAATATATGGAGAATGGATGAGAAAGTGGAGTCGCATAGAGAAAGTAACAAAAGACACTGAAAATGTAAGTTATATGCATACCATGGCCTTTTCCAACCATCCGCAACTGAGTGACATATTCTGCTATCTTCTTAATGGATTCAACCTGTTGATGAATTTGTAGTGGTCAGAGTATGATGCTAAAATTATCTTTACAAGTGTGAAAGCAAAACGTTTCCAATTTCTTATTAAAAATTTCAATTTCGTTCTCAGTTCTTTGACAGAACAAATGTCCAGCAGAGGAAGCAATAATATTTTTTTTTCTGAAAATTTTCGGATGAATGTTTTTAAATGCATAATCTGATATCTTGATTTTCGCCTTCAATCTGGCAGGACCGCCTTCCAGTATATCTTACAGGATCATTGCATACAAGTGCTCATGTCAGTATTACAACCAGGAAAAGAAACAAAATTATTTCGAGCTTACCTGCTCTTCCAGAAACTCGCCTTCGATGAAATGTTGCATTTCTGGATCATTGTTCTTATCTGCCACCTGTAATCGATCAAGAACACAGGATAGCTCATGAGCACAATTCTGAAAACATTTTCAATTCCTGTCATCTAATGCAAGAAGAAAGTACATAACATTTGCTAATTGCAGGAGAATAAAAAATAGAAAAAACATGGTGAAGGCAAAAGACACATCACCCTGTGCAAGCTCAGTAGTTTCTCATTTGTCAACTTCTCCAAAGACAATGCGAGTTCCATAGCTGAGTCAAAGACATCCCATGTTAATTACCTCAGAAACCGTAAACGTTTTCCATTAAAGAAACATATCCTGACACCTCTATATTATGGAAAGCATGACACAGATTAAGACAAAATTCACCAACTAAGTCACTTCCATTAAAATAAGGAATTTATAAAGTAGTTGAGCTTATAAAAATCAATGTTTTAATCATATAATAATTTGTCATAATTAGATGTCGATATGACATAAACAAACTGTAAGTGAATAGTTTTGTGGATACTCTTATAGACTGGTGTGACATGTCTAGATCTAAGAGTGGACTAGCTGTATCAAATTAGGATGATTCTACATGTAGTTTTCTTAAGGGTATCATTCATCACTCATCAAAATTTATTATATGAGCCAATTATTATTATTATTAGTATTGTTTTAGATCTATGTAGTTTTTCTATCTAGTTAAAAGAAGACAAATATTATTAGCCTTAATTTTTTAAAATAAAACTATAAATTTAGAATTTATTTTTGCAATTCTCTTTTCACTCGTTAAATCTTCTTGTTTTCCTTGTTGTTCTTATCCTTGTAGGTTTCGCCTGCATTAAACTAATTGGAGACAAGATCCACAGATAATAGCTAACAGTTTCTAGCAATGAACATGAGCCTTACCATATAATGCATCTCCTTTGTCACCGTGCTCAAATTCAGAAACGGGTGTCAGTATAGAGTGAAGCACTACTTTCCCTCCTCGTTTATTCTAATCACATATAATTGGAAAATGATTAATGAAGAACACCGAAAATTAAAAAGAAAATATTCGAGAAGCGGTAGACTGGTAGGTACCTGATACTTCATGAGCTTCTCAGCATGTTCTCTTTCCTCTTCACTTGATTCCTTGAAGAATCTGATTAGAACATGACCACAATACACCTCAGTTACTACGAATTAAAATAAATAAATAAGGGAATTATCCAAGAACAGAGAGACGGGCTTTCGTGTGGTTACTTGGCTAGGCCTTTGAGAGCAATGTTATCCCTGTCAAAATAGGCAAACATGGCATGGTAGACGTAGGAGGCAGAATACTCCACACTGTTAACACAAAACACAAACACATATCAATAACTATACAACCTAAAATGAGCTTTCAAGATTATGTATCTTTTACAGAAAGATAAAAGCTATTACTGACTTGATCTGCTCGTTAATGGCAGCTTCGCACTCATCCACATAGAACTGACGAGCAAGAGACACTTGGCGAGAAATAGGAACAAGAAAGTCCTCCCTCTTCACCTCTTCAAATGGCTGAAACACTAGACCGGTAAGAGTTTCTCCAGTGGCAGAAGAAACCACAAGACTGGTGTTTCTTTTCTTTCTTGAAAACAAACGCATGGAAGAAATGCCATTCCCACCACCAGCGCCGAGAGCACTAGCAGAGTCCCCATGCTTTGTTGCAAGAGAAAAGGAAGAAAGACTCCTCAAAAGCATCGAAGCCATAGATTTAAAAGGAGCGAACAAGAATTTTTTCTATGGAAATGAAGATTTGTGGCCGAGTGCAGAGGTTGGGGGAGCAGAGGGTGTTTATATACAGAGAGGAGGTATCAGTGGGTGGATTGGGGTTTTTTTGGATCGTTGGATTAAGTTGGATTTTTAGGGTTGGGATCTTGACACATGTTGAGGGCGTGTGGAGGGCTCGTGGTCTATCGCGTGTGAACGGAACCTCTCCTTATAAATGCTTTCCACGTAGCAATCATATGATCCCCAAGACTTATCTTTTCCTTTTCACTCGCTTGAGTTTGATAAATGCTTCTACTCGCGGTGTGAGACCGATAACTGTAAATGTTTAGACTTTTAGTTTTTATTTGAAAATTTAAGTAAGGACGTGAGTTCACTTGACAGGTGTGTGAGTAGGTTGATACTTTTCCAAGCTGCCACACACGTTGAATTTAGACATCTTTTGCTGTCCGTGGCGCGAGGCAGCTACTTTATGCAAGAAACCCAATTTAGTCCTTTTATTAACGTCAACCCTGCACTAAAGCCCTAAAAAAAAATATTTTTTAATTTTACCCTTATTGATGACATTTGATCTGTTCAACCCAAGTGGAATAAACTGTAAATATAACGTGAAGAATATAATCAGTATTATTATATCGATTAAATTTTAATTTCAATTTCGTTGACTAATCAATTGTGAGGACTATAGGGTAAATTTGATGAAACTTCTTATAGGAGTTGATCTGGTTAGTTTAAACAAATTATGTAGTCTAAATTGGATTGCTTCCTCTTTTCTTTTCACGTGATTGTTTTTGCTTTTGTGTTCAATCGAGATTTTTAAATTATTATTTCTTCTTTATTTTATTTTTTATTAACCGTGCTTTTGTGTTCAATCATGCGTTTTAATTATTATTTTTTATTTCTTCTTGCAAGAAAATATTATTTTTTATCCTTTTGGATTGTTTTGATTTGATGATGTTAAAAAAATAAAAAAATATATGTTAATGTATTTTTTAACATAGAGTAATTTGAAAAGCAATCTCTACCATAATCTCTAATACGCTCTAATTATGTGTTTGATATTGTAGTACACAATATTTTTTAAAATATATTTTTTTATTAAACAATATATCAAAATAATATTTTTTTTTCTATTATGACATCTAACCTTCTAGAATATCTTAAGAACAAATTAATTTACTACATTTACATGTAAAAATTAATTTGAAAAGCATTTTATAACATGAAACAAACACTCACTAAAATTATCATTTTTATTATTATTTCCAAAATTTACTCAAAATAACAAAAAATTGGCTGACGTAGTTGAAAAATAAAGAAAAATTTGGACGACATTGAGATCCCAATCATACCTCTATTGTGTCAAAAAAATAAAGAAAAATACAGATTCAAGACTAAAATAAATAATTATTGAAGAAATCCACATAAACATGAAGTCTAAAGGCATAATTAGATTTTTATTTGTCTAATTTGATTTAATCATGAGTCAAATTAAAATTTAATTATGTTTAGAAATTAACTTAAGATCTATTTGAAGGAATTAAGTGCAAGGACTTCATTATACTTTAATTGATCAAATTAATTTTATTAAGAGCTATATTGATGAAGAATTAAGTTTGAAAGCATAATTTAAGTTTAATTGTGAAACATATAATTTTTTAAGATCAAATTTTACTAGGCTAATGGTTGACTTTAGGGGGAGAATTGCAAGAGAATCAATGTTTTGGGATCAATTAAGGGCAAAATTAATGGTACTCGTAGCCAAGGATCATTTTGCAAAAGACGCTAAACTATAGGGATTCAATTATCAGAAATAAGAGAAAACTAGAATGGAAAATAAAATTTTAAGGGTCAATTAAAGTTTTAATTGCATAAATCTAAGAATAAGAACCCAAAGTAAATAAAACACCCAAAGAATAAGATTGCCTTTGAAGTTTATTAGGGAAAAATCAAAAGAATTTGAAAGTTTTGGGTTAATATGTGATTTAATTAAATCTATTAAATATTTAAGGACAAAACTAAACTTTGATCAAAGTCCTAGGATAAAATGATATCATTTAAAAAAAAGATAAATGATGAAATATTGTCTAATGATACATGGGTACTAGTGGATTTACCTTGAGATTCAAAACCAATAGGATATAAATGGGTGTTTAGAAGAAAATACAATGTTGATGGTTCTATATAAACTTTCAAGACAAGATTAGTTAGCAAAGGCTTTACTCAAAAAAAGAGTGATAATTATTTTGACATTTATTATTCAATAACAATAATTACATCCATTAAAGTTTCATTTGCTTTAACATCAATTTATAAATTATATGTTCATCAAATAAACTTTAAAATGACTTTCTTAAATGGAGATTTAAAGGAGGAAATGTATATGGAGCACCCAAAGGGTTTTATACTTCTTAGAAATGAAAATAAAGTCTTTATATAGTTTAAAGCAAGGTCTGGAATTATGGCATGAGAAGTTCGACAAAACAATTTTGTTAAATGATTTTCATCATAATAGTGCAGATAAATATATGTATTTCAAATTTACAAAAGAATTTGGTGTGATTATTTATCTCTTCATAGATGACATGTTGATCTTTAGTACCGATATGATTTGATTAGTTGAAACCAAAATGTATCTCATTTTTAATTTTAAAATGAAAAATCTTGGTGAAGTGGATACAATTTTAGGTATTAAATTAAGAAACATAATAGTGGTTATGTACTTAATCAGTCATATTATATTGAGATAAAATGTTTGATAAGTTTAAGCATCTTTATATAAAGGAGGCTAATACTCAATTTGACTCTAATATGAAGTTAAATGATAATTATTATAAAACAATTGCATAACTAGGATATGTTAGTGTCATTGAAAGTCTTATGTGTGTGATACATTATACAAGAACGAATATAACTTTCACTACATGCAAGTTATCAAGATATACAAACAAGCTAAACACAGATCATTGGAAGGCTATTACAAGAGTCTTTGATTATCTTTGAAGGACCATTGATTTGGGTTTGTTTTATTA
Organism: Salix dunnii; assembly: GCA_015731905.1. Lineage (NCBI taxonomy): Eukaryota > Viridiplantae > Streptophyta > Magnoliopsida > Malpighiales > Salicaceae > Salix > Salix dunnii. The sequence continues at coordinate 13,385,550 of CM027674.1, forward strand.
TGATTTTCTAGCTGATTTGGAAGGATATTATGATGCAAGTTGGATAACTAGTTCAAGTGATAATAAGGCCACATTATGATGGATTTTGACACCTAGATAAGGTGCAATATCTTGGGCATCCAAAAAACAAACATTTTCAACTATGGAGTCTAAATTTATTTTTATGGTTGTTACAAGTAAAGAAGCAGAATGACTAAGAAATCTGTTGTTAGATATTAAGTTATGTCCACCATCTATATCAGCTATTTCTTTATATTGAAAGTGAAGCAAATACATTTTGAGCTTGCAATAATATCTACAATGGTTAATTAAGACATGTAAGTATTCAACATGGATATGTTTGAGAATCGATTATAAATAAGGTAATCATCATTGTCTTTGTAAAGTATGTGAACAAGTTAGCGGATCCACTCACAAAAGGACTATCTAGAGATATGGTAAAGAAAACAACAAGTGGAATGGGGTTAAAACCAATTATTAAAGATATCGGTAATGGGAACCCAACTTTTGATTAGCCAAAAGCTTGTCTCTTAGTTTAATTGGTAATAACAACTTACTCTAGTATCTATTAGATACTGATAATTGATTTTGAACCCTCTTCTGATAGCATCTAGTGCATCGTACTATATAAAGGATGAGTGTAGGCTCTTAATGAGATTTAAAGTTTGTGTCTAATGTAATAAAGACATGTATAATTCCACCTATATGAATATAAAAGTGATGTCACTTTAGCAAGAGTTAGGGTTTTTTTTTCTTATAAATATTCATTAAAATGAGATTTTAGCACATAACCATAATAAGTGTTAAATAGTTGTAAACTTCTAAACGAATTTGGATATTATTGTGTGTGTGGTATCTTTGATTTTACAATAAAAGTTTTGGTTTAATCTGCGGACACCAATAACTTTAGTAGGATTCAAAATATCTTCTTGTAAGTATAATTCTATGAAGTAAAAATATATTCATTACAAACTCGTGGGGGATTGTTGATGAAGTTTATAAGTGAATAAAGAAAGAAAATATAAAACTTGGGCACTTGAAACTTGGAATTGGATCTGTAAGATTTATTTTAAATAAAATTATTCTTTTATTTATTAATTTTTATAATTAAATTTGACATATATGACTATTGGAATAAAATTTAATATTGAACAGTCATATTGTTTTATTAAAATGATCATTTATTGAATAATCATATTGTTTTATTAAAATGTTATAAGTTTGTCAAACCTGTGTATATATACAGTCTTAATAAACAAAACAAAAAAACATGAAAACAAATTTTCTTTCTTTTATAATGTATTCTTATTCTTTCAAGAGATAGAGGGCTTAATTGTATCTTGGAGGTGTTCTCTATGTGTAGAAAAATAAGCACCTTTAAAGATAGTGTTTTGTTTCATGCCTTCAAATTATTGTTCCTATTCTCTAATTTGTATCCATGTAAAAATTCTCTAGCAATAGGTTGAGTAGATTAATTGGGGTAAAAAATATTTTAAAGTAAAAGTGATTTTTGAACACGTCATGAGTGGATTTAAAGGTTATCCACATTGATTTTAGATATTGTTTTAATCCCATTCAGGTTAGGAGATTAGTTAGAGGGGGTCTAAATCGAGTTACTGTTTGAATTTAATAATTTGTTAGACTTTCTATTTTAAAAGTGTTTTTGAAAAAATTCAAGAAATATTTTTATTATTTATTTTAAATTATTGTATTTATGTTTTCAGATTATTTTGATGTTTTGATATTAAAAATAAATTTTTATAAATATTTTATTTATTTTTGAATAAAAAAACAATTTAAAAAGCAATATCAATCAAACTCTTAAACAAACCATATTATTTTTTGGAGTAATTTGCTAGATACAAGTCTTAGCTTTCTTTCGTTCTTTGTTTTTATATTTTTTTATTTAGAAACAAATTATATATTAATGTACCTTTCCTAAATTAAAAGAACTAAAAAGAAAGGGAAATCACTACACATATAACACTTATTTATCATGATAATATAGTTATTATTTTGTCTTTTTATCAAATTAATAATATTCGTAGTAGGGTATTTTGATATTTTTCATAAAATTGGTTGATCATTACTAAATTAATTAAAGAGAAAATTGTTTTTTAAAAGCATAATGCAACAACCCATTTACCCTTAAAAGTAAAATTTCTAGAAATCATCTAAAACTTTATAGTCATTAGGATTTTTTATAGTCTTCTAAAGTAAAAACAATTTAAATCTTGCATAGCTTTTTCATTTTTTATTTCCTGCTGGTTATTATAAACTTGATTAAGAGCACATTACTCTTTTAATAAATATAAAATAATATTTTAATGGAAAAGTTGCTTTTGCATAGGATGCGGCTTTGCATGTACTCGAGAGTTGAAAAGCAATAAACCTTGTCCAATTAACTTTTGTTTTGTGTCCTATTCTTGCAATAGGATTACATGGTATTATCAACTTGATCGCATCTTGTCGGTAAACAGAAAAATGGAAAAGTACATCAAATACATCAGAACGGATGTTCAATTTATAGCAGAACACAATCTTCGAATTTCACCATTAGTGCCAGTTTTCACACCGATATTACTCATCTTGACCATAGACCTGCCAAACTGCGCACCGAAAGTAAGCCCAGACAGGCGTTGGACAAAAGTTCTTGTGGTTGCATCAGTCCATAACTTTTGATCAGATTCAAGTATTCCTCGACCACTTCTCAAATTTGCAAAGAAAGATGAATCAAAACGATTTTGGCTACCAGTGTCTAGAGCAATACGCCTTGACCCATCACCATTTTGTGGACAGAGTGACTGCAGTTGAGAGACGAATGCAGGGTTGATGGATGGGTCCGCACCATTTCCTGTTGTGGTGAAATTGTACAGTCTGTACCTGAAGAATTGACAAGCAGTGGTTCCTATGGTGTGTCCTCCTGCGATAAAAAAAAAAAAATTACAAACAATAATCAGTACGTGCATGGTTTGAAGCTGATCACGAGCTTGCTTAGTTAAATAAAAGAGAAGATCTCTTACCAACAAGGGTAACAAGATCTTGAGTGTTGAGACCAAATGCTGCAAACTTCTGTTTTTGCACGTCAACGGAGTCGGTGAAACCCGGCAAATTGGATGTATCGGATGCCAATGAAACCCTACCGTCTCTCCGTCCTGTCGGAACTGGCCAACTGAGTCCATTTGTCTGCATGGATGAACAATATATTTATACGTGAATTAGAGTAATGTTGACGCAAGTAAGACTTTTATAACATCATATCCGCTCAACAAAATATATCCCAAAAAAAAAAGGAAGGAGAAGAAGGCGAGTACCAAAACAACAGAATCACGAGCAGCAAGGGCTAGAATGTCTGCACATGAGACAACTCCAGGACACGCAGCTTCAAGCTGAGTCTTGGCATCAGCAATAACATCATATCCCCTCAACAAAAGGTTTGGCCCAGCAGTTTTTTCAGTATTGGGGCCATCAATGAGGATAGAAGCATCACAACCATTCACAAAGCAATCATGGAAATGCATCCTGAGCAGTCCAGGTGCGATAGAGGCATCAGACGTGAAATGAGACTGGACAGTTGCCCTAACAATGGATTCAGCCCTACGGCATGTCGTTGCATAAAACCCAACACGAGTTCCTTGGCCCTTCACCATGGTGGTGCCAACCATGGCCAGCAAGAGAAACATTAAAACTGTTTTTTGGCTCATTATATAGGCTTGATAAGAGACTATAACTATTCTTGGAATGTAATTTTAGTAGCACACAAGCTTTAGCTAGCTTTGTTCGATCTTCTAGGAGGTAAGCTAAGTAGCTAAGAGTAGTGCATACTGGCATTGTTTTTGGTAACATGTATATATAGGCATTTTTAGTCAGCTTAGCTGAGGAAGGAAGTAAACAAAGGCGGCTGTATATATATATATATATATATATATATATATATAATTGGCAAAATAAGTCTTGTTAAAATTTGAAGGATTCGAAGATGAGGGGAACATAACAGACGAGAGGTGAGGGGGAGATGATAGGGATGAAATGTTCATCTTTGTCGTGTTACGATGAAGGTCTTGCATGCCAGCAGGGTTTCACGCGGTGGAGCGCAGTCGTAGTCAACCCTGCCTCCTTTATTTTAAAAAGTCAACTAATTAGCTAACAACTCTACTTTGGGATTGTTTTCATTTTATCCATAAAAATGAAAAGAGATGGTTTACTTTCTCATGAAATATAAACGAGAAATTATTAAGTGAATCTAATTATTTGTCATTTTATAGAATATAAGCACAAATATGGACTGATTAATTCATTAATTATAGCTAATTAATTATATTATGGATAAACTATTAAGTGAATCTAATTTCTCCTTTTATTTAGCTGTAAATCATCAACTAGGGTGAATTGGCATTGGTTGAAATATCCTCGGTTTTTCTTAAGGGTGAAATGGGTGCACTCGATCATCTTACAGGAAAAAAACTAGGATTTTTTAATTGATTATATGAAGAGAAACTTAAATTTAAAATAACATAAATTATTATATATTTTTTTAATACATAGTTTAGTAATTATTTAACATGGTGAATAAAATTTGAATTTTCTAGTGTTAGAAGAAACTAGCCGTTAATGCTCTTGCTTTATAGTATGGACACATTATGAAAAATAACCATTCTTGGATGGTGTGAGGCATCACATGTACTGCCGAAAGTTCATGGGCACCTCCCACATGCCTTATAGTTTCATACACGTGTTTTTTTCTTCTTATTCCTTATATTTTTTTTAAAGATATTTTGGTTGTTTTATTGTATTTTTTATTTTTATAAATTTATTCAAATATCAATTTACCCCTCGACTAATATAATAATAAAAAAGAAAAGCATTGTGATAATATAAAAATACCTTTGATGCAAGTTTTAAATTGTTTGGTTTTAATAATTTTATTTAAATAAACAATATATTTATCCCGGTAAATTTGGTAATAACCAATAAACCATATAAAAAATAATAATAATATCCTTAATAGTTAATGTTAAGTTTCTAAGATTGTGAGATAAATGCCAATTATTATTATTATTATTATTATTATTTTGATAGTTCCACCGGATTCGAAACAAGGAATATTCAAAGCCATACACATTCCGTCGGCGTTGCATGAAGAAACTTCTTGTAGAATGGGTATTGTTTTTTGGCCTTCGGACTTTGTCCCTCACATAAAATAAGATTCTTCTTGCTCACTACCCCATTTGTGAAAATAAAATAAAATAAAATAAAATAAACTATCAAGCTATCATTTATGAACAAAGTCAACAAATTAATAAAGATTATCACATTCTTATTTGGATTTTTTCTTCGCAAGACTTGGCCTCCATCCCATTTCAAAACGTCAACACGTACAATTGGATAAGAACACGTATACGTATACGTATTCAGGTTATCAAAAAAATCTACTTTGGTCAATTTATTTCGTGATTACTGGTGGCATGGCCCTTTATTTTACTGATTGATTTGAGATATTTGTACTATCAGTACCTGTCTTTTTCTCCATCGATATATATAAACTTTCCTTTTTGGTCCTGATATTCTTTTTATATGATTTAATCAATAATTAAATAAGAAAATTTTGATTTTTGATGGAAAATCATAAACCAGATAGTTCTATATTGTAACACGTAACCTCTAATTTGACCATCGGATTAAGTTGAAATTCTTCATGGAGTCTTATAAAATAGTTCATCGGATTAGGTTCAAAATTCAGATTTTTCAAAGCTTGTTAAAATTCATTTTCAAGTAAAGCACCGTAAACAAATAAAAACAGCACAAATGAGTGTCTCGAAATCTCTTCTAGGATTAAGTTGAAAATTGTCAAGAACAATCCTCCTTACAAACTGCCAACAGTGGAAGAGAGAGAGAGAGAAGAGTGTGCAGCCATCGACTGAGCGAAGGAAATAGGGTTCTTGTCATTTTTCATGGAAATACCTTGAAAAGAAATAAAAAATAATAATAATAAGTTGTGTGATTAAAAGAGTTTTGAGTAATGAGTTTAATATATTAAGGAGCCTAGAGAATTTTAATAGTTAAAGTGTGCTTTTATAGAAGGAACATTGAGCTTAGAAGTAAATCTAGAGGACAACTTAGTAAGATAGCTCTCCATGATGATTCATTATCTTTGTTTTTTTAAAAAAAATTAAATGAAAAAGATATTTAGGCTTGCATACAATTCAACTAATATCACAGATCCCGAAATTAATGATCATGTCTGGTGACCATCATATTTGTATCCTTGCTGTGAGACTAATTCCTATTAATTGGGTGAGTGAGTTAGTATCCCTGTTATTAAACTAGTGCTCGATAATTTATTTTTTGATTAACATAAATGTTCGGACCATGTTGAGAGATTACTGTCTGATAATTAGATGAAAGGATTGGTGTCCATGTTGATGGAGTAGTGTATGATAGAATGGATGGATGGATGGATTATCATCTCTAATTAGAAGGCCAAGAATAAAATTAATTGGATGAATATGGATGTGTAAAATATTAAAGATTTATCATAATATACTAAGGAATATTTTTCATATGGACACAATGAAACAATGCATTTCATTTCTTAATTATTTGTATTGATAAAATATCAATCTTATTTTCATGACCCTAGCAGTAATAAAATAGATTATATTTGGATATCATATACTTTTTATATATTTATCGGTTAATATATAATATGGAATGAATGATTAACATCCATATTCTCAATAAAAACATATTTTTATGTAATGTTAGCAACATCTTTCCATTCAATGATCAACAATGCAAACATTAACTAATTTTTATATAAATCAAATACTTTATTTCTCGACCAATATGTATTTCTAGTTAGCATGTCATTAATATTCACTAATCATTTTACTAATAACATGTTGGAAATTACACCCAATAATGGACACTAATGTTTCCACCAATTAATTTTCATGCAATTCCTAATATGACTTGATATGACCAAACTCTATAAATACCTAGGATCACTTTGTAAACAAAATCAAGTCATAATTGTCTCAAACTGAACACTTTTATACAATTGTATTTTCTCTTAATTCTTTTAATATATTTACTGATTTAAACATTATAGAGTCTCTCGTTCTTTGAGAAACTTACATATAGCAAGTCAAGCCCAACAACCAGCATGTCTATATTAAGTGTTTTGTTTAGAAATGTGGTTGAAGTTGTTTTTTAAAATCTTTTTCGTTTACAAATATATTAAAATAATTTTTATTTTATTTTTTAAAAATTATTGATAACATCAGCACATCAAAATGATATAAAAATATTATTTTTTTAATTTAAAGTAATTTTTTTTTCAAAAGCACTTTTAAAACACAGTGTCAAACAAGACCTAAACCTACACATCTTTTCCTAGGATTGTAGGTCATGAGAAACCTATTTTATGTGTTAAGGTTTTTTCACAACTTTATCATAATCTTTTATGATATTTTTTTTGGTGAATTCCCTTTCTCTTAATTAATTGTTTGTTTTGATGGAAATAAATGTTCATTTCATCACAAAATAAAGAAATATAAATATTTTTTTTTAAATTTCTTTCAACTTTACTTTAGAAATTGACAAAGTTGTGAACATTTCATACTTGATTGAGATTATCAAAGTTATATCTTGGAATGATAGAGTGATTGAGTTTGGCCACCTGGTAATGTGATATGGTGACTTATTTGTTGTCCTATAAAAAGTAAGATTTTTTTTTTATCAAAACAAAGAACTCTCTAAAGATTAAGTTGGCAAATACAGGAGAAGAAATAGTACAAAAATGCATGTTTGTTCTTGTATAAACTTGTGTTATGTATGATGTTCTATCTTGTATGATTTTTTTTTTGGTGATCTAGATTATTTATGAGTTTTGATCAAGTGAGCTTACTTCATAGAGAATGATTTAATAAAGGATAATAATTATTTTTCCTTACAAGTACCTCAAGAGAGTTTAGAGTAAGAAAAAACAAGTTAAATATTGTTGAGTCTTATTATATCATTTATGAAAAGTTTAAAACTCAGTGAAGTGATTGATTGACGAGATGGGTTTTTATAAGATATGTAAGTGAGAGGTTGTCATTGACAAGAGAAAAAGTTGTTGTATTCATACTTCATGTATAAGTTGAAAAGAGTGTTGTGTCATATTAATTTTCTTAAGACTTATTATTTTATGAGTGTGTTTCAAAAATATTAAAAATAAATAGATATTATTTAAAAATAATAATATATTTTTAAATAAAAAAATATTTTAAAAATCACTCTCTAATCAACCACTCTAAACCATAGTTGTCAATATCGTTTTGATTGGAATGGAATGTTTTGTTTTTGGATCGTTTCGATGCGTCGTTTTTGGGTTGTATTATTAATGTGTATATATATAATTAAATATATTAATTAAAAAAATAGTTTAAATCTAAAAATAAAATTATTTAGAATTATGCAATTTTATTTAAAAAAAGACAATAAATTTTTTTTTTAACAAAATTATGAACATATATAATATTACGAGAATATCATCATCAATCTCGTAATGTCATTACATTCTCTTATTTTTATGAAATTTTAACATAATATATATAAATATATCAAGAGACTCATAAAATTTAATCTTAATCTAACGGTCAGATTAAGAAATTGATTGATATTGTAAAATTATTCATTATTCATCTTAATCTAACAGTCAGATATTCTTTAAGGGTCTAATCGAGAAATGGTAGTCTATTTTGACTAGGAGACTATTTGGTACAGCTGTTGCTGTTGTGGTTGAGGTTGAAAAAAAACAGGTTCATGAAAAACGATTTTAGCTGCGATTCGTAACTGAAATTTGTGTTTGGTTAAAACTGTGATTGAGATTGAATTTAATTAAAAGCAGTTTTGTGTGTTTAGTTACCATGTTTTTTATATTGCTGTCAACTTATGAAATTAATTAAAAATACACATGTGTACACACACATACGTACATGTATATAAATATTTTGTTGGAATAATTTTGTATATTTATTAATAATTATAATAACAAAATGTTTAAAATAATTTAAGTAAATTAAACACTTGTTTTTATTCTCTCATCAAACTACTTGCAATTCCATCACAAACTATATCCATACGTGAACACGTCTGTGACCCCTGACTATTTGATCGAGGAACAATATCTAGTAAAATATCTTTAATAATAAAATTAGGATTGCGATCATATTCAGCAAAAATAATATCATCATCTTGTGATCTTCTTTTAATATAGTTTCTCTTTGTTTTGATCTTTCTCAATCAAGAACTCTATAGAATCACTCTTGTATGGGGCTGGCTTATCCACTTCAATTTCATATACTTCACCACACTACACCGCACAATCCTCCACAATCACAGTCTTATCCTCCACACCTAAATATTCATAATTACCATATCGATCACTCGCAACAACAAAATCATTAACATAAGTTGTACTACTCCTTACACGAACATATATATCCTTCTCCTCCTTCATCACCTGAACAGGAGGGACGATAATATCCGCCGGTGATAAGGGTACCTACTGTTCTTGGCTTGGATTTTGAAGCTGAAGCTTGGAAAAGGCAAGTATAGATATGATTATGCAGTTGATGACCAAGTAAAGATAAGTTGGCTGAAGCCAAGAAATAACAAAGGAATACATGATTGGAAGTTCAGAGACCGCAAAGACTGTTACAAATGGAAGTACTCAAAGCTTTAATATCACTGCTAATGATAATAACCCAATTGACATCAAAGCCACTCTGAGAGAGCATTAGATTTCCAGATGCAAGAAACATCATTGTTTTTCACACTTTAAAGGAGCTTCATGAATCAAGATTGTTCAAAATCCTCAGGTTCTCAGCGCAGAAAGCAAGCAGAGAGAGAGAGAGAGAGAGAGAGAGAGAGGGACCTTGGGGTGCTCTGCGTTTTGTCACATCTTGCACGTGGACCGTAGAGGCAAAAACATCTCTCAGATGCTTTTGTGTCTACGGGCGAATTAATGTAAAAGTATTGGGACCCACCGTCAAAAAATATTTAGTTGTTTGGTATTTATTGTGTTTGGCCCTGCGGTTTGCTTCAATTATATGTTAAACCATGAAACCAAACACCCACTAGAAGTGAGCAAACAACTAAAAAACTAATTATACCGAGAAAATTGAAAAAAATATAATTAAAGAAAATCGAACCATTAAAAAAAATAACTTTAAAAAAACTCTGGTCCATTTTAGTTTTTTATTTATTAAGGAAAAAATAGGTAAACCAAAATAGAACTAAACTGGTTCAAATTATAAAAAATATTTACTATAAGCTTTTTACTCTTGTGGTTCAATTTAATTTTTTTTGTTTGATTTCATTATGGTGAAATGAAAAAAAAGGAAAAAACTTGGTTAAAGTAAAAATAAAAAATCTAAAAAATCCCGAAACTATGTTTTGGTTTGAGTGAGATTTTGTGTTACCTGATGTTTCCATTGTTTAATGCAAAGCTCAAGCTTCTCAGACTGCTGCTTAGAATCCATGAATTTCCTGGGCATATTTTGCTTCTGGAGCTAGTACTGCTGATGAACTTATACTAAGCTAGTGTTTTGCTCTTACAATTTACAGCACAATCTTGAACAATCTTAGTTCGTCTAGTTTAATAGCTAGCTAAACATTGTGCAGTTACTGATCTTGATCTCCTTGACCCTATCTTCGTCCTCTATATTCAATTCTTTCTTTTTTTCAGGCTAATCCCTTGTCTCTGAGGGGGGCAGTATCAATCATGAAAACTCACCCTCCCGATGCTTTCCAGGAAATCTCTTCTTTTCAAATTACCGTGAAGCAACTTGGTGATTTTCACCTGGAAGCTCTTGAGGGAGCCATCGACAGTATTTGCATAAAGCTGATGAAGGGCTGCTTAAGTTCTTCCTAAGCTATAAAAGCATGGCATCATACCATCAAAAATATCCACTCGGATACCTTCTCTCAAGTTTCAATCATTTTGTCAAGATTGTTAGGGACGGATAACTTTTGTTGAATAAAACAGGTCGGACGCATGGCCAAGGAGATGAGATCATCAGGAACAAAATGGGAAAGCTTGTTTCTATTATCGCTACAGGCAGAGGCCTGTTCAATCAGCCACAGGAGGAATCTAGCCGTCCAAGAGATCAAGAATCGCGACAAAGAGCTCCAAGTCAATTTCTTAGCTAGTGTGTGCGACTCTGGTTCTGCTGATGGTGAAACAACTGCTTTTGCTGATAGATGGACTGGCTAGACTTCTGGTCACCACGCGTCGACGAAGAGATAGAAGTTGCATATGCATCTCTACGGGATATGCTTTGATTTAAAGGCTAAGTTATGAGTGTGACAGAGCTTCATTATGCGCCTCAACACTGCCAAGGATATGATGATAACACCAACTCACAGGTCAGTCTGGACAACACACTTCTCCCATAATTGACTTGTATACATAACACCAAAAACTCGAGTCGCTGTCCTTGGTTAGATCCACTGGTTTTTTTGGTAGAGGAAAATAAATTATATCATGAATAATAATTAAAATATTTAATAAAAAACAATATCATGAAATATAAATCAATCATTTTAAAAAAAAAATCTAAATATATATTTTTTTAACATAGATATCTAGGTCAGCTTGTGCGTACCTTAACTAATCATGTTTAACATGAATTACACCACTCATGTTTTAAATATATATATTTCATATTAATTTGATGTTTATGATAAAATATATTATTTGGATGATTGGCTCAAAATTGAAACTTAAAAAATCAAGGAAGTAAAAACATTTTAGCCATCAAACCAAACTGTCATTTGTGGCAGAATTGAGGAAGTGGGCAGATAATTATCAAGCTCTCCTTAATGAAAATGAAAGGGCAAGCAGCAACTTGTATACAATCTTATGATTTTAATGTATTAATTTGTGTGTATATATATATATATATATATATGTATCCATCAACTCAACTTTTTCCAACCTTTTAATATGTGCCACAGAGATCCAAAATCAAGAGATGGGCACCACAGTAGCTAGTTGCTTAAATGATTGGATCTATATTATGACCCATCTTTCATTTATTTTAATATATTTTATATAAATTATATTTGTTTATATAAAAATATGCTTATTTTTATGATATTTTTAATATGTGAAACCTTGTATAGTATTTTTTTAATCTTATTTTAATTAATAAATTTTATGTTTTTATCAACTGCATTACAACTTAATTCTACTGAATAAATTTATTAAATACAATAGAGTAAATGATTTGTGTTGTGTTATTAAATATCCTGATTTATATTTATCTCTTAGTTTTGGCTATTATTTTTTATTTATCATTATTTTTTTCTTTTATATTATCTTAATCTCATGATCTAGAACATATTATTGATATGTAATATTGATATATCTTGTATTAGGGTGATGAATTTCACATAATAACCTAGTTTTGCTCGAAACAATATTTTTTATAGATATTTTATTGTTGTTCTTGCTGCTTATTTTATAGCATATTATCAAATTTTAATAGTTTTTTTATTCATTTCATTAAGAACATAATTATGTCCTCTCCTTCTTGGGTTTAAAAATAATAATTTATTATGGATTGTGGTCCAAATCTAAATATATACTATTATAATTTAGAATGACCTAAATATTCATAGTATGCTTGAACAATAGCTGGTTGTCCAAATTCATTATTTTGGGATATAAGTAAAAACAATTAAAAAAAATCCTCGTAGCCTAAGTTTATTAAGGATTTCTTTATAGGAAGTTTATTGAGAATGTTAAAATAAAATAAAATTAAAATTATCTAAATACTATAGTAAATTGTTTCGAATTAATTTTCTAATATGATTAAATTTAATTATAGTGTTCAATTTGAAATCAATTATAAAAAAAAGAGTTTACATATTTTCAAAATTAAAAATTCAATTACTTTGTTCATAAAGGTCTTGGAAAATAAATATTTTAGGAAAACTAATATTAATATTAGTTTTCCTCTCTTTGAAATTATAAATAGAAGGATTGACTTATAATTTACTTTTGTATAATTTTTAAAGATTGAATTTCATTGGAAATTCATATTTTAACACTCAAACTTGAAACTTCATTAAAATATCTAAATTGGTTTCACAATGGTTTTTTTTAGCCTAAATATCTCTTCTTCTTTTTTTAGCTCATTTTCATATAAAAACTTCTAATAGAGATGTTGTTTGGCTCTGCGGTTCATGCTGCGTTTGTGTTGAACCGTAGAGCCAAACGCTGCTGATACCAAATGGGACCCCATATTTTTTCTGTGGGTCCCACTAAATTCCTGCGGTTCGAACCGTGTTTTGAAAAGCATTTTTTTCGATGCTTTTCAAAACAAACGCAGGTAAAAATAAATGTTTCTTGCTGAAGTAAATATTGAAAATAAAAAAACACTAACGATATCATCACGTACACGAGCTAGTTCACAAATGAAATAAAGCATTTCTTACCGTCGTCGTTGGCTTCCTCTCATTTCCATCACCGCAACTCCCTCTCTCTCCTCCATAGCCACTGCCCCCCTCTCTCTCTCTCCACATGTAGCCATGACCAGAGCTCCGTCTCTCTTCTCCATAGCCATTGCCCCTCTCTCTCTCCACATGTAATCACGGCAGCTCCCCCTCTCTTCTCCATAACCACGCCCATAGCTCCCTCTCTCTCCTCCACGGCAACTCCTTCTCTCATCCTCTCTCCACCAGCCCCGGCGTCAGCAGTGGCAGCAACTGGTGCTACAACCTTCCAGAGCTCCTACCGGCCACCACATAACACCATTTACGACGCAAGCACCACAGTAAAAACCACCTCGGTCTTCTTTACCCGTTGGTACTTAACCCTCTCGTCACAGTCGGCCATGTTCCTATTCACATGTTACGTGAACAGTAACAACGTCTGAATAATTGAGAACGAAAGGAAGAAAGAAAAAATGGTGCGTTATGTGCCTTTTTTAACTCTTAGGGCGGGCCGGGCTCAGCCCAACCCAAGTCCAGCAGAGTTGGGCCCTTTTGGCCCAACTTGACTCGACCAGCCCATTTAGTTTGGGACAAGCCCAGTCTGATTTAAAAAAAATATATAAAAATTATATTTAAAATAAAATAAAAATTATATACATAAAGATCAACCTTGATGAAAGGCAAAGGTGCATCACTCCATTTTACTCTACAGTCCCGTTGCTTTTTTATTAATTGAGAATAAAAATGAGTGTGTACTTTACTTGAATTATTAATTATATTTTATTATTATGATAATTAAATCTACAATATTTTAAAAAATATATGTAATAAAAACGAGTGTGTAATTTACTTGGATTATTGATTATATTTATTATTATGATAATTAAATCTATAATATTTTAAAAAATATATGTGTATTCTTTAAAGTAATTTCATCAGTTAACAACAATATGAAAAGCATGGTAACCAAACACCTAAAATTATTTTTCATTAAATCTCAAACTCAACCACAATTTTAACCAAACACTTTAATTTTAGTTTTGAACCGTAAATATTTTTCATAAAATTATTTTTTTTCCAATCTAAACCACAACAATAATAACTCTGCCGAACAAACTCAAAGACTCTTAAAGCATGCGTACTCACACAAGCACACCCCCACGAGCATGCATATATATATATATATATATATATATACCTGTTTTATTAATTTAAAATAACCCTAAATTGTTAAAAAAAAAATAAAAAAAACCGAAAGGACAATGATAAATTAATTTTTCTCTCAATTCCCGATCACCTTTTTCAATGAACTTGTTAACATAAAAATCAATTTTTTTCATTATTAAAAATCTAACTCGGTTGATCACCTTTTAAATTTTTTTTATTAAAAATCTGAATAAGATCTTATTTAATTATAAAAAAATATTATTTAAATTAATTTGATTGGAACAAGTTAACCCGTTTAACACAAGTCGGGTTTTATAACCCTGCTCCCAGGTTTTTTTTTTTTTTTTAAATCCCCGGCATGGATGAATTCGATGGTGTTAGATCTTTTTTTCCCTCCAAAAGAAATAAAGCATTGAAAGCTCTTTCCTATCATGTTCAGCTCAATCCCTTTCCTATCCAGACACCATTCCCCTCCTGTCGTTAACCTCATAATCCCCCCTGTGCTTAGATAAAATCTAACCTATGGCTAATGCTCACTGCATTCACAATTCTTCCACTAATTTTGAACCATAATAGACCCTCCTCCTTGTCATTTTTTCACTACTCCTACGACAATGGCTGCCACCACCACCACTGATGCCTCCCCGAAATACCGGGCCCCGACTGATTTCCACCCCGAAATACCAGAACTCTCGATTTCCGAAAATCCCCATGACGGTCTCCGCTTTTGGCAGTTCATGGTTGCCGGGTCTATAGCTGGTTCCATTGAGCACATGGCTATGTTCCCTGTTGACACTCTGAAAACCCGCATGCAAGCCCTTGTCGGGTCCGGGTCATACCCGGTTCCGAATTTTAATGTCCGGCAGGCTTGTAAGTCAATTATTAAAAATGAAGGTGCTGCTGGGTTTTATAGAGGTATTGGTGCAATGGGACTCGGTGCAGGGCCTGCTCATGCTGTTTACTTTTCAGTTTATGAGCTTTGCAAGCAGTTTTTTTCTCGTGGGGACCCGAATAACTCTGTTGCTCATGCGGTTTCCGGTGTTTGTGCTACGGTGGCGAGTGATGCTGTTTTTACCCCGATGGATGTGGTGAAGCAGAGGTTGCAGCTGAAAAGCAGTCCGTATAAAGGAGTTGTGGATTGTGTGAGGAGGATTCTTGTTGAAGAAGGGATTGGTGCGTTTTATGCTTCGTACAAGACTACTGTGATTATGAATGCTCCTTTTACGGCGGTTCACTTTGCCACTTACGAGGCGGCGAAGAGGGGTTTGATGGAGGTTTCAATGGATATTGCTGATGATGAGAGGTTGGTTGTTCATGCTACTGCTGGTGCTGGTGCAGGTGCTTTAGCTGCTATTGTTACTACCCCCCTCGACGTTGTTAAAACGCAATTGCAGTGTCAGGTAAAAAGCTTCTTGGTTCGATTGTTAATTGTGATCAGTGCTTGACTACTTTAAAAAAACTTTGCTCTTCTTTTTTCTCCCAGATATTAATGTTGCTGTGTGATAAACTATAGAAACAATCAATTTGGTTTAGGAATTAATCGAGATTGCTTGATGATGATCTGTTAGCAATTGGAATAATATGTTTCACTTGGCATGGTTTACTGTACTTAGTTTAAGCCTAGCGAGTAAAGTTCAGTTTTTATGGGTAAAGTCTGAGAAATCAATGTTGTTTTGGATTGACTTTCGTGCAAGGTTGAAATTGTGAACGAATACGAAAAGAGTTTCTCTTTAAACTCGAATGGGGAGTTTGATTAAACTCTTATCTTGAACTTGGAAACATAAATGAATTTGATCAGAGATTGAAAGCAGATTCAGATAGGTCCAGCAGAATTCAGTTCGCATTTCTGTTTGAAAAGGGAGTTACTGATGCTATGTTAAGGAAAAAACCAAGAGTTACAAGTAACTTGGTCAGAATCTGCTCGTACTCATTCCTGCTCCCAAAAGAAGGGAAAAGAAACTTTGCCAATTGGGCGGGTTGAGTATGATGAGGATAGATAGCTTACCAGTCTGTACGATATTGTTTGCTTACTGCTGCTATGCACGAGGCATTGTTTGACCTCTCTTGATGCAATGGTTTGTGCACTGATTTAACATGTTTCTCATCGAGTTTCTTGTTTCTTATACAGGGGGTTTGTGGCTGTGATAGATTTTCTAGTAGTTCAATTGGAAATGTTGTTAAAATTATCGTGAAGAAGGACGGATACCACGGGCTTATGAGGGGATGGATACCTAGGATGCTCTTCCATGCTCCAGCTGCTGCAATTTGCTGGTCTACGTACGAAGCATCGAAAGACTTCTTCCATCGACTCAATGGCAACCCGGGTAACTAAGGAATTTTGAACCGATAAATCTTCAGCCAAATCAACCCAGTTTACAGGCACCAGAAATTGCATCAGACAGCAATAGAAATCCGATGGAATAAAGCATAATTTCCCCAAACCTAAACAGTATTGATTTTATAAGGGCAGGTAAGGTTATGAAGAAATCTAATTCACATGCAATTTATGCAGATTGGGCCCTGAAGATTGAACTGCACTAAAAATCAGTTTGTCTTTTTCATTATGTGTTGATTTACTCCCTGCTGTATAGCATTTGCATGGAATGTAGAAATTCCCTGTTTTAAAAGATTTAGGGGATACAAATGTGGTTGTATATGCTCTGGCTCTCAATAGCATTCATTATCTGGAATATAATAAGTTTAATATTTTTGCTTTTATCCAACTCTTTCAAGTGTCAGAGCCTTGGAGTTGGTGAAATGATGAAAGAATTGTTCATAGGAAACCCGATGGCATGGTCTCCACTTTCTGGATTTTCCATGCCTGTCATGGCATGCAACTGCTTCTTCTGTTATCAACAGAAATGCATAGCGCACCTTGGAATGTAGCATTTTACAGTTCTTTAAAGTTCCATAACCATTGTTTTCAGCACTCGCATTCCACCCCACTAAATAAGTGAACTGGTTTTAACTTGCAATATTTGGTGCAGAATTGTAAACACTCAGTGTTTCTGTTAAACTTTCAACATATATATATATATATATATATTCCAAGTGCAAAGAGAGTTGCAAAACACAAGTGGAAATATTAATATTAAGCTAAAATTTCAAGAAGATTGACAACAAGAAGCACCAGTGGTCTAGTGGTAGAATAGTACCCTGCCACGGTACAGACCCGGGTTCGATTCCCGGCTGGTGCATTTTCTTTTTTCTAAAAGGCTCGATTTTTTATGCAATTAAAACTTGGTAATTTCAAAATTTATAGCAGTAAAGAATGATTTTGTCAAAGAGATAATAAATTGCAAAAAGTATCTACACTGGAGATACTCCATGATTAACATTATTTAAGTCATTCTTATTCCCGAAGGGAAGGGCGAAGAACTGGTTAAATATGCACATCCCAAGATTTGCCGGATCTCTCGACGCGCCTAAGAAATATCAAGTTATTCTTGATTCATGGTCATAATTTTGCATTCTTTTATGGATAGAATCATATTCATGAGGTTTTTGCCTTCATTGTCTGTATTGGAACTTAAGAAACACCATCTTCCTGGTAGCTCCCCGGTCATGAAGCTGGACTTTCAAGGGAAAATAGTAATGTTTATTCAAAATGCACCCAAATCTATGATTCAGCTTTTACTTGTCGACCACGATTTTTCTGAGTCAGGGATGTTGGTGTCAGTCAAAAGCGTGTTGCTATAGCAGAAGTCCACGCAGCTGAGCAGTCTATAGAGAAACTCTTGCAACATGCTAGCTGTGTTCAAAGAACTTCTGAATTCAAAATTAATCCTCGACACAGATTTATATATTCACATACCTTTTAGCCCCTTCACTCTCCTAGTTTTGGGGAGGGGGTATCAAGCCTAATTTTTCAGTATTTGATCTGCCATAACTAATATCTTAGCGCACGAGCTACAAATAGGTGTAGATAGTGTTGCAGTAAACGAGCAATCATCAAATTTACAATTCTAAAGGCGACATTTTCAATTTTGACAAAAACTTATCTCCATCAATTTGCGATTGAATGATCAAGAAAATAAATAGAAAGTAACTGTGTCTCCGATCAACATAGTTGATATAATCATCAATCACTGGACATAGAAAAGTCACTAAAACACAAGAACAAACAAAATTAAATCCATTTCAACCAGTCATTATAATCACAGTAGACGAAAGCACGGGTCTAGAAGCAATAACAAGGGGGGGGGTAGCATTTCACAGAACTATATTACCTCAGATGCATTATGACTACTTCAGAACTTATCTACACCCACCCCATCTCGAAGAACCTCATAAGCCCCTCTATCCCTGGTTCTCTTCATCCCAGCTGTGAAGTTGAGCTTTGATCCAGCAGATACAATACAGGACACTTTAACCCAGATCATCAGTTTAGTCTTCATCCCCTCTATATCAGCTAGTTTTCCTTGCTCCAAAAACCCAGTTACTGTGGTTGAAAAGCGCACAACAGATGAGTCCTTGTAGCCAACTTCACAGGTCGAGGGAATAAACACAGTAAGCTTCCGTGTCTCTTCATTGAACTCATAGTTGGTGGCATCACGAGGAAAGATTCCTATTGGTAAGTCATGCTCCTTAAGCAGATCTGGCAACGGCTTTTGCATTTTTCCTACATAAACAGTGTCATTCCCTTAACGAACATAGAAGCAATGAAAGATGCATTTACAAGTTTTAATCAGGAGATGGCTGCAAAATCAGCAGTTTCATCAAAAGGGGTTGTCTTCAAAATATCACAATTTAGAAGTATGGCTCCAGGTTGGCAACTTATTCATGGAAATTCCCCTGACATCTACTCAATTTACTCAACGACTTATTCCAAACTCAAGAAGATTAACCAACAGCACAGCAGAATTTTAAGTTAGCCTTCAGCCTGTAGAATATGAATCAATCTAACCAGAACAGTATCAAATTTACTCATATATTGACATCATATATATTTCATTTTGACAATTTTCTGAATCCTATTCAAGCTTTAAAACCAGATTTATTTCTCATAGCAGTAACTAGCCTCCAACTTCAAAGACCCAAATGGTTAGAGAACTTCAGAACTTCCCGAAGTGATGAATTGGATTTAAATCTATAGGAAAGTTTTTGACATTGGGATCCCAAATGAAACTTGGGACTATAAAGCATTTATTTGAGCACATATGCAGTATAGAACATCAGAAACGTTGAATTTAAGAATCATAAGTAGGAAGGTTGGAAACAATCCAGTAGCAAAACAGATAAACTACAACAATACAGTGTGGCTAAACAGGAAGAAAGCAAATCAACAAACCTTTGAGCTTGTTCACCAACCATTTGGTTCCTCCTTCAATGCTCGTCGATAATGACTGATAAATAAGAGAAAGATGTAAGTAGGCAAAATGCAATAACTAAGGTAATGACAGAGAGTTCACAGGAAAAAGGAAAAAGTACGTATGATGAATGATTTATATGAAGGACACAGGAAATAATATTATGGCACAACCATAAAGCAGGAAAAAAAAATAAAAACACCTCTTCCACTGTCCAACTAAAACCTGACAAAAACCCATATCCCATCTCATCCTGCAAAACATTGAAAAATATTCCTAACACATCCAAGATCATCTTCACAAAGTCCAAATTTTACTCACCAGCCTTAGCCAGTATTTCAGCTTTAGTAATTTCAAGAATCGCAATGATACAAGCCATGCAGTCAATTAGCAAGTAAAAACTCTAATAAGGTTAGTTCTTCAATCTTCAATTAATTATTTAGCTTTAAAAAGAGAGAGAGAAATTAACACCAGTCTCCAGCATTATAAGAACCTCAACAGAACCAACTCAGCAATCTAGAATTCCCCATCAAAAGTTACAATCTTTCATCTATTTTGGTAATAAATCAAAACCCTTCATTTCTGCTATAATATATCTCCAAACAAACCCCCAAATTCTTTCTTCTGATTCTCAAACATAACCGATAATTACTTTAACAATCATCATCTTAATTCCACCATTGCGCTTATTAATTAGAATTACTTCTCAAACCACAACCTCATCAATAAAGGAAACAGCTTTATGCGGCAGATCGAGCTTATTGATAATTAAGAATATTTCAAGAAACCCAAGATTAAAAAGAAAAGAAAAAACAATACATTGATGTCGTCGCCAACAGAATTGAACTCCTTGCTAGCTTTCTGACCGATCCAATAAGACCCAACTTTGTTCATTATCGCATCCATCTGCTCCTGCAATCTTTTCTGTTCTCGGGCTCTCTTTGTTTTCCGACAGCGATAGAATGACTCCCTCTTCCTCTGACTTTATTTCGAGGAATTAGAGAGAAATGGGGGGTGGCGGGGAGAAGAGGGAGGGGGACGTAGTTATCGTTGACGTTGAGTAGTCTACAATTTGTTTTCCGCATGAGGCCTGCCACGTCATTCGTTATACAATTTCACAGGACCGCGTCTTTCTGTGAAAATTAAAATTAGCATTTATATTAGATTTATTTTATATATATATATATATATATATACACGCACATACAATAGCCAATTCTCCACATCCCATCGCGAAAGATACCATATTTTTTTCAATATAAAAAAATTAATTATATAAATTTTTTATTATATATAAATTTAAATAAAATAATAAATTTATAATAAACAATAAAATCATAAAATTATCTTATCTAAAGAATAAAAAAAAACACAAAAAAAGAATAAAGAAAAAATAGAGCAATATTAATTTGAAAATGATCACCAATATAAATTAAAATTTCAGTACTGAACCACATAAAAATAAATCCTTAATAAAAAATAAAATAACAAAAATTATAAAAAAAAAAGAAGCATAGATGCATAAATACAAATAAAAAAATAAACATTGTCAAAGAATGACAGAAAAAATCAAAAAAATTAATAGAAAATAAAAAAAATTCAAACAATAAGGACTAAAATAAAAAAATAAAATATATAATTAATTCTAATAGAAAGATAAAATTGAAACAAATAAAAATGTTCGGACTGAAACAAATAAATATATTTAAAAAAAAATACTATTTAATTTTGTTAAAAAAAATAAAAGAATAAGAATTGAAATAAAACGTAGTATACATGACTAATTTCAATTGGAAGACACAATAAAAAAAAACTATATAATTAATTTCAATTGAAGGATAAAATTGAAATAAATAAAATCTTAGGACCGCAATAAATAAAGATATTTAAAACAAAATTACTGTGTAATATTTTTACAAAGTTAAAAGAATAAGGATTGAAATGAAAGATAAAATATATGACAAATTTCAATTGGAGGACCCAATCAGAAGCAATTAAAACTTGCATACCGAAATAATTAAAATAAACAAAAGCAAACCAAAATTCAAAAGAATAAGGACCACATTGCAATCCAACATATAAAATCAGTTTTAATTAAAGGGTAAAATTACAACAAATCAAAAACTATATTAAAAAAAATAGTAATAGAAGCAAAATCCAAATAACAGGGACCAAAATAAACATATAGCAAACATTAGGAATCGACACATATTTCGGGGTGGCAGGAGAGAGAAAATAGAGAAAACGCCTGAAACCGTCAACCGGAGCTTCCCCGACCACATAACTAAACACACGCCGCAACGGGGGGGATATTACATGTCGGCGCACCATGTGATACGATGAAATCCTGTTTTTTTTACCATTGTTATGAGGCACACTTGCCGCTTGAAAGACGCGTGCATCGGAAACATTGCAGACGCATCTATACGACGCGCTTGCGGAGTCAACGAGAAATAATATTAAAACAATACACAATTACCTATACACCCCTGGACCCACCTATAACTAAGAAAAAAAGGCCGAGGAAAATTAAGAAATACCCCCGGATCCGACGCCTAGTTTTTGTCGTTTTTAGGGGTTAATTGTATAGTTTTACTGTGTACAAATCTGGAAATATCATAGATGTCCCCTTGAAATTGCTAAATTACCCCTGGATTAGTTTGCCTTCTTTTGTTGTTTATGGGGGCTATTTTCATAGTTTTATTGTGCAACAAATCCAGAAATATCATCCATGTCCTCTGAAAATTTTGAAAATAACCCCGGTCCCGAGGGTTAAAAAAATTTTAGTCCTGGGATGAAATGATAATTTTACTGCCATAATAAATAGTAATTTGAGTTTGTGTGAATAGTAAAGAAGTGCACAGTAAAAGTGGCACGGGTTTTTATTTTATAGTTAATATATATATATATATATATATATATATATATATATATATATATATATATATATATATATTATCCATTTTCCCGCGCTTCGCCGCTATCAAAACTATATTTTTTTTCAATACAAAAAATATTAATTATATGAGATTTTTTATTATAATTTAAATTTGAATAAAATAATAAATTTATGCAAAATTTCTATAAAATACGAGTTTTCTATAAAAGCAAGAAGATTTTGATACCTAAATTATCAAATTCACTATATTAAGATTCATTTACTTTATAATCTAATTTAAATTAAACACAATATCTACAAAAAGAAAAGAAAAAAAAAACATTATCAAAAATACATCCCCACAGTACTATCATTATCATGACTATAACAGTTAAAATTATTGTCAATATTATTATCCAAACAATTAAAATCATTAAATTGCCATAAATAATAATAATAAAAGATAAACTTTTTTACAAAAAAAAAACAAGAAAAAATAATCACTAAAATTAGTATTATTATTGCGCAAACAATAAAATCATAAAATCATCTGATTTGAAAAAAAAAAGATAAAAATAACAGAAAACATAAAAAAAAAAAAAAAACAAGGGGAAAAAGGAAGTAATATTACTTTTAAAATGATCGACAAGATAAATTAAAATTTTAGGAGTGAACCAAATAAAAATAAAACCTCAATAAAAAATAAAATTAAAAAAAACAAAAACTAAAATCATAAATCCATAAATACAGATAAAAAAAAAATATTATCCAAGAAGGAACAAAAAACCAAAGGAGTTAATATTAAATACAAAATTCAGAGAATAAGGTCAGAAATATAAAATAATATATATAATCAACTCCGATCAATGGATAAAATTGAAATAAATAAAAATCTTAGGACCAAAATAAATAAATATATTTTTTTAAAAAATACAACGTAATTTTGTTATAAAAAAAAACTAAAAGAATAAGGACCGAAAAGAAAAGTAGCACATATAACCAATTTCAATTGGAAGACACAATTAAAACAAATCAAAACAAAATATATAATTAATTTCAATCCAATAACAAAATTAAAATAAATAAAAACCTTGGGACCGAAACAAATAAAGGTATTAAAAAAAATATGGTTGAATTTTGTTAAAAAATTAAAAGATTAAGGATCAAAATGAAAAGTAGCATATGTGATCACTTTCAATTGGAGGACACAATTAAAAACATCAAAATAAATTATATAATTAATTCTAATTGAATGATAAAATCAAAGAAATACGAACCTTGAATCGAAATAAATAAAGGGATTCAAAAAACAATTGCAGTTGAATTTTGTTAAAATATTAAAAAAAAAATAAGGACTGAGATGAAAAATAACATATATGACAAATTTCAATTAGATGACACACTCAAAACAAATTAAAAGTTGCATACCAAAATAATTAAAGGAACCAAAATCAAATAAAAAAATTAAAAGAATAAGGACTGGAATGAAAATTAACATATATAACAACTTTCAATTGGAGGACATAATCAAAACAAATTAAAACTTGCATACCAAAATTATTAAAGAAACCAAAATCAAATAAAAAATTAAAAGAATAAGGACTGGAATAAAAACTAACATATATAATCAGTTTAGATTGAATGGCACAATTGTAACGATTCAAAATTTCCATTAAATAAATCAGTAATAAACCCGAAATTAGTAGAACAGGGACTAAAAGGAAAACATCACAAACATTAAGGACCGACATGTAATTTCTAGCAACCAGAGAGAGAAAAGGGAGAAAAAACATAAGACTAATACCGAACACCAGAATCAAAAAAGCGCCGCACCAAAAGAGAGAGTACATGTCGGTGCACTCGGTAACATGGCGGACAGTCTATTTCCACCTTGACAGACGCCATCTGAAAGGCGCATACGTGCGAAACACTGTTGGCGTGTTTGTACGTCGTACTTACAGTGTTTCAAAAAAAAAATGATAAAATAAAGATAAATTCCCTAAACACCACTGGACCCAGTTATAACTATGAAAAAACTTAGGGTGAAAGTACCTAGATACGCCTGACTCCTTGGCTTATTTTTTATCTTTTGCTAGGGCTAGTTTAGTATTTTTACTATGCAGGAATTTGAGAAAAAAACACCACCCGCTATTCCATGTCTTTTTGTCAGCACCTAGGGATACAAATGATAGTTTTAATATGCAAAGAATTCAGAAATATCATCAATGTCCCTTGTATATGTCTAAAATGATAATGTTATTGTTACAATCCATAGTAATTTATATCTATATGTATAGTGAAAAATTGAATAGGAAAACCTTAATGTCGTTTATATTTTAGTTAACAAGAGAAAATAATCAATTTTTATGCTTGTCTATACTGTAGTGAACCATGTATTAAATTATAGGTGGTAAAAATATTGGCTTAACAATTTAGCATTCAATTTACATTTGAAACTCTATTAGTATAACTTTGTCAAAAAATAACTTTGAGCTTTACTTAGGTCAGGGTTAAAGCTATATTAAATTGCAATGCAAAGCTAAAGTTATAAACATAATGATGTTCATGATCTTAGATACAGGTTTAACAAATTAAATTGACAAGATAAAAAAAATCTAATATTTTATTGTCAAAATATTTAAAAATATTATTTAAAAAAAATACAAAATATAATTTTCATATCATCTAGATTATTTTTAAACTAGTTAATCCCACCAAGTTATATCATGTCACCCCTATATATTTTAATTTAAAATTTGAGTTAAGTTAATAAGTTTTAATATTGATATAATGGCCTAAGTTTAATAGAAATGTTAAAGAGTTCCCTACAATCTAGACATTTGTTTTATGTTCAATTCTTTTTTTTAATCTGACTTGGCATAACTTCAACGAGTTATATATTCTTTAGTTTATTTTATAAAGCATAAATAATATTTTTTTAATATATCAATTAAAAAAATGATATTACAGGACAAAATGTGATTTTTTTTTATTTTAAAAATTTAGCTGAAATCCTACCTGTAACATAAACATTATTTTTTATTTTATAAGTTAAAAAAAATCATAAATTTTTAAAAATCATTCAAGGCATTAACACATTCTTTTATTATAATTAAAATTAACTTGAAGCTCTACATGAGTGATAAAACTAGTTTGATACTATAAGTTAATAATTGGAAGAAAAAAAATGTGAAAAAAACTAGTTTGATACAATAAGTTAATAACTAGAAAAAAAAAGTAAAACAAAACTAGTTTGATACTATAAGTTAATAGGTTAAAAAAAAGGAGTGAAAATATTAAATATATCTATTATAAATTAGATTTCCTCAACAATGATACCATGAATCATTAGGTAGTACTCAAAATGTATCTCAAATATTTTAGTGGTATCTATTTTAATTTTTCATAAATTTAAAAAATATCCTTCATTTATATAGTTTCAATTTTATCATCAAATATATTTTTTTAATTAATTTTGAACATTTATATATTCTCAATTAAAAACTTTGATCAAATTCTAAAGCTTTTGGTCCATATTCTATTCAGATACTTTTTTTTTGTCATAGTCTTGAGTTTAAATTATCAAAAGTTAAAGCCAATGAGAAAGGTGATTGATATCAAAATCATTTTTGGGGTTACTTTGTAGAAGAGGGAATTATTACCTTCCAATTAGTGTGTTTTATATTAAATTTTATATTTCTTTTCTTTGTTCCACTCTTTTTATAAAAATCAAAACACACAATCATTATTTATTATTATTATTATTATTATTATTATTCCCATTTCCAATCATTGCTAATACTTTTTAATTATCTAATCTCTTTCTCCGTCAATAATGTTCCTTATATTCATTACAATCCTAAACATCCTTAAAAATAAATCTGTATAAACTTAAAAATTATTCTTGAATGATTAACCCTAAAATAGTTGGTTTTTATTTTTTAAATTTATGTTTAAAAGCCAATAGTAAACCCTTAATTTAAAAGAAACCAATATTTGAAAGGAAAAAAAACACATGAATATATTAGTGAATGAAGCTTTTATCCTTCTTTACCCTTTCAATCCTTTCCATATATACTTGAGCTTCATATGGATCTCTAATATTGTTTTCTTATTTTTCAGGTTTTGGGTTTTTATTTATTTGTTCACATTTTATACTTTAAATTATTTAAATGCACCTTAATTTTTTTTTTATCAATACATCGAGGATATGTTAGAAATACACATAAAGAATAAAACATTATTACCTAAATACTATAAAAACAAACATGGTTTTTTATAGTATTTTACTATTAATATGAATGATTAAATATCTTTTTTTTTAATCATTTTACTTTTAGCAAATCTAGCCAGATTAATTAGCATGCGTAGAGGTAATCAAGTTCATGGGGATGCAATTTCTTTATGCATTGTAACGACCTTTCATATGTCATATTTTTTCTTGAAAATAAATGAAGGATATCATTCATTTTCTTAAAATAAAAAAAATAGGATTTAACCTCTAGTTCCATACATAGCCTACTTCTAGTAGACCAAGTATTAGACATTGTCCTTGCATTGAATCATTTGACATGTTATTTATTATATTTAAAAAAAAAAATATTAAAGGATAGATGAGTCATGCATTTTTTTAATAAGAAAAATAAAGCAAGGACATGTGCACAGGTCTAGACTTCAAGCTCATGCGATCTAGCCTATTATCAAGAGGCTTGGTATTGGTTTTAATTTTTTAATGTTTTTTTTATATTTTTTGTTATTACACAATTTTTATATATGTTTTTTTTCTAAATCAATTGTATTTTTAGATTTAATGATAGTGTCATATAATTTTCTAAGACCAAAATATTTTTATTTCAAAAAAAAAAAAATGGATCTTTACTTAGCACGATACATATATACAAAACTAGAATCAAAATCAAAGGTCTGGATTTGGATATAATCGTTTCCAACAAGCTAGCCTAAAGAGACTAGCTTTATAGCAAGCCTAAGCTAGTTCTTTTAAACTTTGTTTTTGTTTTCTATCACTAAGAATTGCATAAAAAATAAAAGATTAAAAGCACGTAAATAGATAACTTGTTTAGGATTTTATGTGACATAACTTGTCGAGATCCCCTTAATTTTTATGTCTTCAGGTACCTATACCTCTTTTATAATTTTATGATTAGATAAGTTTATATCTTTATGAATGTTTGCCTTATCAATAATCTTAGCTTGATTATTTTCATTTTTTTTTCGAGGATCTTTTTTAACCAGTTGGTCTAATACACTTCTAGCATGCCTTATATTTAACGACTTGTTTTATTAGGATTTTCATCAGAGTTACAGTGTTTAAAGCTATTGTATAAGATTTGGTTGCTCATTTTGAGTTAGTAAATGCATCTAATAGCTAATTTGCTATGTTTTGCAAGTGAAATATCTGTTGAATTCTTGTTCATATTTTTTTTTATTAAAGGATCAAAACTCAATAATGATGATGTATTTCATGTAATATTTTTATTAAGCTATTTACTTTCTTCCTTTAACGATAAAAATATAGTCTCATCAAAATCACAATCAATAAATTATGTCATTAGTGAATTACTTGTTAAGGCTTCAAGATATTTAATCATTAATGGGGACTCAGACCCAAAATATATTTCTAGCCTTCTTTGATGACCTATCTTTTTATGTTGTAATTTATAAATTGGAACATATATTTCATAAATAACTATTCTTATATGGAAAATGTTTTACTCGTTATAAAAAATCAATCATAATTGAGAGAATTTATGATATGATAATAGCCTAATATATGTAAGTATTGTTTCATGTTAACAAACATATCCCAAAATAGAGACAAGGATTTTTGTTCTCATGAGTACTTAGAAATTAATTGGAGGCGTTTAATAAATCATTCAATAGAACATTATGAGTATGATCATGGGCAACAAGATGTTCATTGTTTATCCTAAGTGATATGCTAAAATTATTAAATGATTGGGATGTAAATTCAATAGTGTTGTCAAGATTAATCTTCTTGATTAAATAATTTGGAAATTGTGCTTATAATCTAATAATTTAAGCAAGTAATTTCATAAATTATTGGGTGATAATAAACCATACATGTGATCATCTTATAAATGGATATATTAAAACTATAAAATATATAAATGGTACATATAGTGGGTGAATGAGCCTATAAATATCAAATTGAATATGTTCTAGAAATATTAAGGATTCAATCCCAATTTTAGTTATGATGGTCTAATCATCATTTTTCATTGAAAACAAGCAACAAATAAGAATTAGTTAAATTGAGTGATCTTATGGTTCTTTTATGATTGCTTGTGAATTTTTTTTTAATAATTATTCATATTATTATTGGTTTAGGATGGTCCAACTGATTATGCCAAATAACAAAAAGTATTTGGTTTACTGCACTTTTGATTCGTTATTAAACTGATTTTAATTGTATTAATACTTGTATAGTACAAACCTAAAGATAAAACAAATATTTTTACCAATACTTATTTTTTAATAAAGATGTTTGATATAATATAAAAATATTATATATCATTGTCATTAGTAGTCTTAACATTGTACTTTTTACAATGTATATCTTTGAAACTTATAATATTTATCATTGATTTGATAGAGAAAAAAATATTATCAATTATAAATCTTGTTCCTTTATATATTATTATATTAGCTTTTTCAGAACTTTCAATCAAGACTATTAAATATGATATTGTATTTATTTTTTCTTTCATCATTCTCAAAGATGAAAAATATTGTTTATACTTCATAATTATATGCTCCATTATATTATATACTAAGCATATATCTTCACCACTGATATTGGACTCATTTATAGTATGATACAATTCCATGTTTTCTTCATGAAAAAGAATAAACATATAATAAGTTCATAAAAAGACATAATTCTCAAAGTTGTAAATGACAATTATTATACCATATTCCCTTACATTAAATAAGTCATTATGAAAGGAGTAAACAACAATTCATTGAAATATAATATCATAAAAGAAACACACCTAAAGATTAAAAAAATCTAAATTTTTTATGTTTAACTAACTAATTATTGTCATTAATAAAAACAACAACTTTCTCATTAATTTTCTAAAAATATCTACAACATTAAGGTGTGCCAAATCTAAGCTGCCAAAATAAATATAATTATTATCCTTGTCATCACCCAATTTCTGGGTGATTCCCCAAAATATACCAATAAATAAATAAAATAAAATAAAAGGGGGTTGGTGTCGGCTGAAAAATTAATGTGAAAATTTTGGACGTTTTCGGAAGCCCGGTCGTACTTTTTTTTTGCCCAAAAATGAAGGAAATGCAAATTCAAGGCCAAAATAATTTATTCTTGGATAAATATGCATAGAAATTAAGTCGGAAGATATAGTTATATTTTTATGGGTCAATTTGATTTAATCGTCGGCTGATGTAAAGTGTAATTATGCTTCGGAATTAATTAAGAACCCAATTGAATGATTTAATTTAGCGCAAGAGCTTAATTATACTTTAAATGGGTCAAATTAATTTTATTAAGGGCCTAATTAGTGAGAAATTAAGTTTGGAAGCCGAATCTAGGTTCAATTGAGAAAATCAGGATTTTCGGTGACGAAACTCTTCCGAATTAATTGAGAGCCCAATTGAAGGATTTAATTAAGCGCAAGGGCTTAATTATACTTGAATGGGTTGAATTAATTTTATGAAGGGCCTAATTAGTGAGAAATTAAGTTTCGAAGCCGAATCTGGGTTCAATTGAGAAAATCAGGATTTTCGGTGACGAAACTCTTCCGAATTAATTGAGAGCCCAATTGAAGGATTTAATTTAGTGCAAGAGCTTAATTATACTTTAAATGGGTTGAATTAATTTTATTAAGGGCCTAATTAGTGAGAAATTAAGTTTCGAAGCCGAATCTGGGTTCAATTGAGAAAATCAGGATTTTCGGTGACGAAACTCTTCCGAATTAATTGAGAGCCCAATTGAAGGATTTAATTTAGCGCAAGAGCTTAATTATACTTTAAATGGGTCAAATTAATTTTATGAAGGGCCTAATTAGTGAGAAATTAAGTTTCAAAGCCAAATCTGGGTTCAATTGAGAAAATCAGGATTTTCGGTGACGAAACTCTTCCGAATTAATTGAGAGCCCAATTGAAGGATTTAATTTAGCGCAAGAGCTTAATTATACTTTAAATGGGTCAAATTAATTTTATGAAGGGCCTAATTAGTGAGAAATTAAGTTTCGAAGCCGAATCTGGGTTCAATTGAGAAAATCATGATTTTCGGTGACGAAACTCTTCCGAATTAATTGAGAGCCCAATTGAAGGATTTAATTTAGCGCAAGAACTTAATAATACTTTAAATGGGTCAAGTTAATTTTATTAAGGGCCTAATTAGTAAGAAATTAAGTTTCAAAGCCGAATCTAGGTTCAATTGAGAAAATCAGGATTTTCGGTGACGAAACTCTTCCGAATTAATTGAGAGCCCAATTGAAGGATTTAGTTAAGTGCAAGGGCTTAATTATACTTGAATGGGTTGAATTAATTTTATTAAGGGCTTGAGTACTGAAAAATTAATTTTGGAAGCCTAATTTGGGTTAAAATTGAGACGATCGGAATTTTCGGCGACGAAACTTTTTGGGTGGAATTGGAAGCTAAAATTGAAGGTAAAAACATCATTCTTCCCGCCGAAAAATGCTTTTTGTGATAAATCATTTTTTTTGTGTATTTTACAAAAAAAAAAAAAAGAGACCTGAATTGAACAGACCTGAATTGACTGGACATGGCATGCCGGCAGCCATGCCCTGCAAGCCACCTTACCCTGCAACTTACCCACTGAAAACACCATGTTGTGGACATCAATCCCATACCTGCAAGTTGCAAGGTTAGCCTATAAATAGGGAGAAAATTGAAGAGGAAAAGAGAGAAAAAACGGGCAAAGGGCCGAGAGAAAAAAATACGCAGAGAGAAACTGGGAAAAAACAGAGAAAGGAGGAAGAGATTTTAGACAATTTACAGTGATTCTGGCATCAAAAACACGCCCCAACGAACCTGAAACAAGAAATCATCCTTTTTTTTCTCGTCTGCACCATTCTCTCTCTCTAGTTGCAGGTTCCCGTCACTCTCTCTCTCCACTCCGGCCACCAGCTTAATCCACCCAAATTCACCCTTATCACCACATAAATCTCCCCCTCGACGCCAGAAACTCAACCCCACTCTCCGGCGAAGCAACAACCCGGAGGCTTCCTCCGGCCACCACAGACCACCGTTGGCAACGCCACTACGACGAGAATCATCACCTCGATCTCCTCTACCCAACGGTGCTAACAGTAAGCCTTTTATCATACTCGAAAATCCTCCCTTCATGTTCATCATCCTCACTCCTGCTTCACTGCATGTGAACAGCTTCAGCCGGACTTTTGGTCCGCCCGATCGTCAACAGTGATGGGTTCAACCCACCCCAAAAAGAGGGGGCTTCCAGCCCGTGGGGACTGGAAGCCCAGCCCAAACAAAATGGGCTTCCAGCCCATGAGGACTGGAAGCCCAGCCCATTTACTTCTGGGCTTCCAGCCCGTGAAGGCTGGAAGCCCAGCCCATTCAGGGTGGGCTGTCAGCCCACTGTGCTGACAGCCCAGCCCATTAAAAAAATAAAAAAAAATAATAATAAAAAATAAAAAAATAAAAAAAAATAAAAAAAATAAAAAAAATATTTTTATTTTTATTTTTATCTTTATTTTCCTTACTACTTTTTTATTACAAAAAAAAGATTTTCAAAAAAAAAATATAAAATGTGTTGTTTTCGTGCATACGGCCGAATTCCAAGATTTTTCAAGCATATTTTTAGTAAAAAAAATATTGCATCTTTCTCATGTTTTAAAACAAAATTGGATATCGTAACCGGTTTATGATTATCTATTGGGATTCGGCCAAAATATCAAAAATAATCAAAACCATTTTTGTTTTATCTATGATGGTGTAAATTTACATTGTAAAATACATCCATGGATAAAAAAATATTTTTACTACGATGTAAATTTAAAAGCATAAATTACATCCGTAGATAAAAAAAATAATAAAATAAAAAAAGAGAGAGTTTCTAACTGTGGTGTAAAATTACATCGTAAATTACACCCGCAGATAAAAAAAAGAAATTTTTTTTATGCAGTGTAAAAAAAATTTAACTTAGAAAAAACAATCAAATGACAATGCAGCTTACCCTAGGTAGGGTGCATTGGGGATGATGCGTCTTCCCCTTGCACAACAAGTCCCCTTACCCAGACTCACGTAGACCAATAGGTTCCTAGTAACTTTAATACTAGGTGGCGACTCCTTATAATTATAGTCGTAAATTTTACGGCTATAAAACAAACACCCTATTTTCACCACGCGCCGTTATGGCGGGGCGCGAAGCGCGAAAAAATCGCCGTCGCGACAATCCTTTTATGGGTGAGCAAAATCTATTCATATGTCTTTCTCCTTTTATTTCAATGGAGATTTATATAAATCAACAAGATATCTAGTCAAATGGTAGGTATTTGACCAATGACCATTCTAATAAATATTTTCCATCTTTTTAGTATCTTTGTTATGTATATTCTTCCTTCTTTTTTTTTATTGTTTCTCCTTATTTTATTAAGTTTTGTTAGAATTATGACCATTATAATTGTGAAAATTAATTTATCTTTGCTCATGGCCATGCACACGATGGCGACTCCACTGGGGACATAGATGGACTGAGCTTTGTTGTTTGATTGTTATTCTTTAGTTCATATTTTACCATGCATTTTTAGTGTTTTAGCATGCATTTTTATTTAAGTCCATGCATAACATCAGGTGTGAATTAATTTCATCATGCATTTTAATTTTGCAAATAAATCCAATTTTAGGTTAGGCGGGGATTAGCGGTCTGCCTCATGACTTTCAGTCGGGGTTCAGATTCGTGAAACATCCAACTATGAACTGAGTGTTTACTTGATAATGGCGGTCACATAGTGCCCCAACCATTTCTTGTAAACCCCCATACCACCTTCATGTAAGGCGGTCACTGGGCAGTTCATAGACCTTATGTGGCCAGATAGAAAACTTACCCTGCATGTGCTTAGGACCTAGGATACAATCTCTTTAATATTTCATTCCTTTTTAAAATAAATTGCAGAGATTATCAGGCCAAGACCATGACTTCTATGACCTTTTTGGAATACGGGGAAAGATCTGAGATGACGCAGATAACTGAGGGGGATTGTCCAAGAGCTAGAATCAATGAATTGCCACACATGACCAAAATTCACTGCTCCACGGAAAATATAAAGAGACTTATGCCCATCATGGGGTATGTAGAGGAGGCATCGTTTGAAGTAAGATATGGAAGAATCGCTCACCTGATGAAAATTCCGGTTCAGATATCAGCAGTCAAAGCCCTTATGCACTTTTGGGATCCCAGCTACCGGTGCTTTACCTTTGGGGATATTGACATGACCCCTACCATAGAGGAGTATGCTCAAATCCTGAATTTCCCCCACGACCCCCACAAAGTTTATTTCAGACAAAAAATTGAGAATACAGTCCAAGAGGTTGCTAAGTTATTATGCCTGGATCAAGTAGGCCAGTACATGACATCCTCTGGAGGTTTCAAGTGGAAGGCAATTGAGAGTAAATTGAAAGCAAGTAAAGATAAAGGGAAGCTTAAAGAAGAAGTCCATCGGTCAGTGGCTTTTGCAATCTTTGGTTTAGTTTTGTTCCCTTCAGAAGCCGCTGGGATAATTAGCATGGAAGCGGCCAATGCTTTTGTTGAATATGAGCAGGGAAAGAATAACCCCACTCCAGCTATATTGGCCGAAACATTCCTGTCCTTAAACCATTGTAGGTTACATGGGAAAGGTGCAATGCGGTGTTGCATCCCTTTGCTTTTCATGTGGATCGTTAGTCACCTAGAAACCCCGAGGGAAGTCTTCAATAATTTTTGGTGGTTTAACATGAGACCTCTCGGTTTGGTTGTAAGTGAAGATTGGAAAGACCTAGATGAGAAAGCTTGGATGGAGAAATACAGGGCACTCCCTCAAAGTAATTTCAGATGGAAAGCTCCTTGGATAAATAATTCAGTTTATCTAATGAGCTGTGGTAATAAGGCGTGGGTCCCGTTAATTGGCTTAACCGGTTATGTCAGTTATTCTCCCTCTCTGGTAACCAGACAGTTTGGGGGAACACAATATGTACCAAGAACTAAAAGGTTGACCGGATACACTGGTTCTTTCAAAGAAATTAACTCATTGGCTGAACTTGAAGTAATTAAAAGAGACTGGGGGCAACCTGTTTTAGTTAGCAGAGAGCCCCACCCAAAGAAGCCTTCTGTTAGCCCTGGTTACTTGGTATGGAGGAGCTATGAGATACCTCAAAACGCCGTAAGACAAA
Organism: Salix dunnii; assembly: GCA_015731905.1. NCBI lineage: Eukaryota > Viridiplantae > Streptophyta > Magnoliopsida > Malpighiales > Salicaceae > Salix > Salix dunnii. Next base: position 13,420,815 of record CM027674.1, read on the forward strand.
GCCTGGTACGAGATAAAGCACCCGTCTTTGTTGAAACTAAAAGAAAGAGAGTCGATGACAGGGACCTACAAGAAGAGCTGGATAAGCTAAGGATTGAGCTCAGCAACAGCAAAAGCAATCAGAAATTCCTAGAGAAGCAACTACTAGAAGAAGAACATATGAGGATTTCTTTGAATCGTCAACTGCAAGCAAAAGAAGAGCAGATTAACAGGTTGATCCAAGAAAAAAGTCAGCTAGAAGAAATGAGTTCTCGATATGATGACCAGATGAGTAAATATGAAATGTTGAAAAAGGAATTGGTCACTTTGAAGGCATCTGAAAATAAAGAGCATGCAGACCAAGAATTGGTAGCCTCGGTAGTAAAGGAAAGAGACCATTACAAGATGAAATGGGAAGCTGAAAAGGAGAAAGGAAGGGTGGCCGGTCTTGTCCTTGAAGAGGAAAAAGATTTGAAAGCCTAGTACAGAGTGCAAGCAGAAAGTGAGTTTGAGGCTAGGAGGGTAGCAGAGTCTAATATAAAAAGATACTTAACCCAAATCAACAACCTGAGAGACCATATTTCCACTCTACAAGCTGAATTAGAAACTCAAGGAGAGGAATTAAAAATGGTGCAAGAGCAGCGCAGTGAATGGAAAGAATGCACCGCTGAAATCGAAGCTCAGTTAAACTCCGAGATAACAGGGCTCGATGCAAGGTTACAAAAGGCTAAGGAGCAAAACCAACATCTTGAGAAAATGGTTCTCATATTAACGAAAAATAATGAATCATTGGCTGCCAGTAATGAAGCGATATGACAGGATAATTTTGTATTCCATCACAAGATAGAGCAGATCGATAAACTAATAGACATAGTGGCTAGGAAAGCAGATGAACTATGTGTAAAAGCTACTAGGATAGGTGGCCGTGCCCGCAAATATGAAATGTACTTGGATGAACTCTCCTCTTTTGTTAAGTTTGTAGCTAACAGAGGAGTAGCATTTGAGTAAATATTTTGTATGTCTCTATTTTGATGAATGAAATGGACAAGATCCACCTTTTGTTTTGTCAAGTGTGTATGATTCAATTGATTCGAGCACAAAGGCGAAACTTACACAAGATATCTACAGATCTTACCCAACACAGAAGTCATGGATTGGTTTTTCAAAAATAAAAAAATCATCATGCATACACTCATTTATCATAAATAACACATATCATCAACAGGTTGAAATATAGGTCCCCGAAGAGCTTCACCTCCTAGAATTTACAACACTCGTCTCCGTCAAAGAAATATGGAGGACAAAGAGCGCGCACATCAAGATGCTCATTTTCAAGAAGAGTTAAATGCTTTAAAAGATAGTGTAGCCCGCATTGCTAGTTTACTTGAGCAGACACTGAGAAATACCTCCGGTGAGGGTCCTTCCACTAGACCTCCAACAACTACTCAAACACAAGCGGTAAACCACCCTGATGAGTTAATTACAGACGGCGTCCAAGATCCTCAACAAAATGCTGTTTTTGGGCGTACAACCACACCAACAACCTTACCAACACCAATTGTTGGAATATCTATAAATGAGTCCCATAAAACACAGTCATCTGATGGTGTTGAGCAAGACAAGATGGCAGCATTGGAAGCTAGGATAAGGGCCATTGAAGGAGTAGAGTTGTATGATCCGGTGAGGGCTGCAGAAATGTGTTTGGTCCCAAATGTGGTAGTACCAAAAAAGTTCCGCGTTCCTGAATTCATCAAGTATACTGGAACACAATGCCCTGTCACACATCTGAAGTCATATTGTAACAAAATGGCGGAAGTGGTACATGATGAAAAATTATTAATGCATTTCTTTCAAGATAGTTTGAGTGGGGCAGCTTTAAGCTGGTACATGAGGCTTGATAACACTAGAGTTCGTAATTGGAAAGACTTGGTGGATGCTTTTGTTAAGCAATACAAATATAATATGGATATTGCTCCTGATAGGACTAGTCTGTCCAACCTGGAAAAAGGGGAAAAAGAGAGCATAAGAGAATATGCTCAAAGATGGAGAGACTTGGCTGCACAAGTACACCCTCCCCTTTTAGATAGGGAGATGGTTACTCTATTCGCCAATACACTGAGAGCACCATACTATGAGCATGTGATGGGAAGTTCGGCACAACAATTTACGGATGCTGTTGCTGTGGCAGAGCGTATAGAGCAAGGAATAAAGAATGGAAGAATCTCTGCACGTATGGAAAAGAAGGGTTTCGGTGGAAAGAGGAAAGAGGTTGATCATATTGAAGGCGGTTATAAGAGCAAGAACACTCATTTCCCAAAATACAACCCCTCATCATCTCAAGTCGCCAACATTAACTTTAACTCTCCATTCTCCACCAAAAGACCCGAGAACATCTCAAGTCGCCAACATTAACTTTAACTCTCCATTCTCCACCAAAAGACCCGAGAACCAAATTGGAAATTTACCAAAAAACCAAATCAGAAGTTTCCCCAAAAAGAGTTACCAAGAACTTCAGGAACAATTACCTCCATTGTCAATGCCTTTGAATGAGATATACCAGAAGTTATTAAGTATTGGGCATATAGCTCCCATACCCTTGACACCCTTGCAACCGCCTTATCCCAATTGGTATAAACCGGATCTCACTTGCGAATACCATGCCGGAGTCGCAGGACATAGCATCCATACATGCATTGCTTTTAAAAGAAAGCTCCTCCAATTAATTAAAGCTGGATGGATAACATTCAAAGATCCCCCAAATATAAGCACCAATCCACTACCTAGTCATGCTTCGGGTAGTGGATCAGTAAATATGTTGGACGTCGAGTCTCCAAGAAGCTTAAAGGTGCCGATAGAAAGAATATACCAAATGCTGATAAAAGCAAAGTATGATGACATGAGATGTTGTCAATATCATAACCAGAAAGGTCATTCTATTAGTCAGTGTCGAGGCTTCTATGAAAATGTGATGCAAATGATAAATAGAGGTCAGTTTCGGATAGAGACAATTACATATGATAACGTGTCTGTGACAGAGATGTCAGATAAAGAAGTATGTCGAGTCCAGTTCACTCCAGAAGGGATACCCAAATTAGTTTTGACTAAGCCCACCGTTACACCTAGAAAAGACTATAATGCCATACCATACAACTATGGGCATTTATCTCAGGGTGCAAGACAACCCCTCGTCTTTCTACCCGAAATTGGAGGCTTGACCCGAAGTGGTAGATGTTTTACTCCAGAGGAGTTAAAAAAGATTAAGGGGAAGGAAGTGGTCGACGTGTCCGAAGAAATAAATAAACCCGTAACAGAAGAGAAGACCAATGAATTCCTAAAGTTGATGAAGCATAGTGAGTATAGTGTGGTGGAACAACTCAAGAAGACCCCGGCTAAGATATCATTATTTTCCTTGATCTTAAGTTCTGAATCTCATCGGAAAGCTTTGCAAAAGGTGTTGAATGAGGCCTATGTACCCCAAGACATCAACTTAGAGGCCATGAAGCATTTAGTGGGGAGAATACAAGCTTCAAATTATGTGTATTTTACTGAAGACGAAGTAGATCCTGATGGTACAGGGCATAATAAGCCATTATACATCACAATACGATGTAAAGATGTTTTGATTGGAAAAGTATTGATTGATAATGGCTCCGCTCTGAATGTATTACCAATGCATATGTTGAAAGAAATGCCCATCGACGAGTCACACATAAAGCCTAGCACCATGATGGTAAGAGCATATGACGGGTCACCAAGACAGATAGTGGGGACTATTGAGGTGGAGCTATGTATAGGACCGCAGGTATTCTTGGTAACGCTGCAAGTGATGGATATCCATCCATCCTATAGTATATTACTGGGAAGGCCATGGATTCACGCGGCCAGAGCGGTGGCTTCTTCGTTACACCAATGCTTAAAGTATATTGCAAACGAGATGCTAATCACTGTAAAAGCTGAAGAAACCATATCAATGATAAAAAATGCGGCTGTACCGTTCATAGAAACAGAGGCTTGTAAAGATGGAAACATCCATGCATTCGAAGTAGTAAATGCGGAATGGATCCTCGAAGGTGCTCCGTTGAAGAAGCCGAGGATCCCAGAAGCTGCAAAGATGGCTGCCAAATTTTTCTTGCGGAATGGAATCCCTTTTCAGTTGGACCCTGTCAGTGGAATGCCAGAGCAAGTCAACAGAATAAAATTAAAATGTGTGGATCAAAGGTTTGGGCTAGGATATAAGCCGAAGAAAGAGGATTTCAAACGGGTTGCTCAGATTAGAAGGGAGGCCAGAATGGCAAAAATCGAAGGAAGAGAATCGAAAGATGAAGACCTTGCCATCCCACCGCTTCAAGAAACCTTTCACAGTTCAACAGAGATAGTCAAAGCAGGCATCAGAGATCTGCACATCAGTACTCTAGAATACTAGGAGGTAGAGACAGATTTTCCACAACTCTTTATATATAACATCGAAGCCCCCTCTCCAAGGTCCTTCGTGCGGAAATTAGCTGAAGGGGAAGTGTTCCAGAACTGGAAGATGGAGCCAATTCATATTGTGTTCAAAAAGTAATTGTTTCTGTTTAGTCATGAACATGTGTTTTATTTTGATCATGGCGGTAATCTAGCTCACGATGCCGCAATATTTTGCTTTGTTAAATGAGCACTCTTTTCAATAAGATCATGCATTTTGTCATCATATTCATTCCCATTTGCAAATAGCACCTTACACAAACACACCTTACAATTTCAGGGATTTTGAAATTTCCAAACAAAATTATCACGCTAAGAATAATTGGCCAAATTTCAATAACATCACTGCACTGGATGATGAAGAATGGGTAGAGGAAGATATAGAAGAGTTCATTAAGTTGGTGGAAAATGCTGAAAAAGTTTGGAAACCTTTGAGTGAAGAGCTTGAAATCATCAATTTAGGAACTGAACAAGAAAGAAAAGAATTAAAAATCGGTACCCTTATTGCAACTGAAGAAAGAGGAAAATTGATTTCTCTTTTACATGAGTATATGGATGTTTTTGCCTGGACTTATTCAGAAATGCCTGGTTTAGATACTGATATAGTTGTGCATAAAATCCCTTTAATAAAAGGAAGTATACCAGTAAAACAAAAAACCAAGAGAATGCGGCCGGACATGCTCCTAAAGGTAAAAGCTGAAATTCAAAAGCAATGGGATGCTGGATTTTTAGAGGTCGTTCATTATCCTCAGTGGGTAGCCAATATGGTTGTGGTCCCCAAGAAAGATGGAAAGATCCGAGTTTGTGTGGATTATAGAGATTTAAACAAAGCAAGCCCTAAAGATGATTTTCCATTGCCTCATATAGATATATTAGTGGACAACGCTGCTAAAAATGCCACATATTCATTCATGGATGGGTTTTCTAGTTATAACCAAATTAGGATGGCAGAAGAAGACAAAGAGAAAACCACCTTTGTCACACCATGGGGGACTTTTTGCTATAAAGTGATGCCATTTGGTTTGAAGAATGTTGGGGCTACGTATCAACGAGCAATGGTCGCTTTATTCCATGATATGATGCACCAAGAAGTTGAGGTCTATGTGGATGATATTTTGGCTAAATCCAAAGTTGAGGAAGACCACGTACAAATATTAAGGAAACTATTCGAGAGATTACAAAAGTACCAGTTAAAGTTAAACCCTGCCAAATGCTCCTTTGGAGTAAAGACGGGAAAATTACTGGGTTTTATTGTGAGCAGCCGGGAAATAGAAGTCGATCCGGATAAAGCCAAGGCCATACAAGAAATGCCGACGCCGAAAACTGAAAAGGAAGTAAGAAGTTTTCTCGGGCGCTTAAATTACATATCCCGTTTCATATCCCAGCTAACAGTAATGTATGAACCAATTTTTCGCTTACTCAGAAAGAAAAATCCTGGAATGTGGGATGATGATTGTCAGGAGGCCTTCGACAAGATAAAGAGATACTTACAAAACCCTCCTTTGTTGGTACCTCCGGTACCAGGGAGACCGTTGATCTTGTACTTAACTGTCACAGAAACAGCCATGGGTTGTGTGTTGGGACAACATGATGAATCTGGAAGAAAAGAGCAAGCTATTTATTACCTGAGTAAAAAATTCAACGATTGTGAGTCTCGATACACCAGGATTGAGAAGTTATGTTGTGCTTTGGTATGGACTGCAAGAAGACTCGGGCAGTATATGTTGTACTACACAACATGGCTAATTTCCAAACTAGATCCACTTAAGTACATTTGTGAGAAGCCCTATCTGTCAAGTAGAATAGCAAGATGGCAAGTGTTATTAGCAGAGTACGACATTGTTTTTATGACAAGGAAAGCCGTCAAAGGTAGTATAATCGCTGACCATCTTGCAGATCATGCCATGGAAGAATATGAGCCTCTAGATTTTGATCTTCCTGATGAAGATGTGTTGGTGATTAGGGATGATACGAGAACGAGTGAGTGGTGGACACTTTATTTTGACGGAGCAGTAAATGTATCAGGAAATGGGGTTGGGGCAGTAATAATTTCCCTAGATGGGAAGCAATACCCCTTTTCAGTAAGGTTACAGTTTGAGTGCACTAATAACACGGCCGAATATGAGGCATGTATCCTTGGTTTAGAGGCTGCTTTAGAACTCAGAGTTAAGAAGCTTGAAGTTTTTGGGGATTCCATGTTGATCATCTGCCAAGTAAAAGGAGAATGGCAAACAAAGGATGAAAAGTTGAAACCCTACCAAAACTACCTTGTAAAATTAGCTAGTGAATTCGAAGAGATCAAGTTCACTCATATGAGTAGGGACAAAAATCAGTTTGTCGATGCTTTGGCAACTTTAGCTTCAATGGTACAAATTGTCGCTAGAGAAAAGATGCACCCAATTGACATCAAGATCCGAAATCATCAAGCCCATTGTTGCACACTTGAGGAGTCACCAGATGGAGAACCATGGTATAATGATATTAAGAGATTCATCAAACACCGAGAATACCCCCAAAAAGCTTCTGAGACAGACAAAGAGACCTTGAGAAGGTTGGCTGCAAATTTTTTCTTGGACGGTGAAATCCTATACAGGAGGTCATTTGATGGAACTCTACTCAGATGTTTGGATGAGAAAGAAATTGGGCAAGCTTTGAAAGTTCACGAAGGAATTTGTGCCACCCATGCCAATGGTCATACGATGGCAAGGCAAATGCAAAGATTTGGATATTTTTGGTTGACGATGGAGAGGGATTGCGTGGCATATGTTAAGAAATGTCATAAATGCCAAATTTATGGTGATAAAATAAATGCACCTCCAAAACCTTTATTCAACATGATTTCACCATGGCCGTTCAACATGTGGGGATTGGATGTCATAGGGCCAATCAACCCGAAGGCAAGCAACGGGCATAGATTCATTCTAGTGGCAATTGATTACTTTACCAAATGGGTTGAGGCTAATTCCTATGCCCATGTAACACAAAAGGTTGTCAAGAAGTTCATTGAAAGGGACTTGGTCTATCGCTATGGCCTACCTGCAAGACTGGTAACTGATAATGCACAGAATTTTAATGGAAAGTTGATTGCCGAACTTTGCACCAAATGGAAGATTAAGCATCTTAACTCCTCTCCTTATAGACCAAAGATGAATGGGGCCGTTGAAGCAGCTAATAAGAATCTTAAGAAAATCATCCAAAAAATGGTTGTTACTTACAAGGACTGGCATGAAATGCTCCCATGCGCTTTGCACGCATATCGCACTACTGTTCGAACTTCTGTAGGGGCAACCCCGTATGTCTTAGTATATGGGATGGAGGCAGTCGCACCTTTAGAAATGGAGATTCCATCACTAAGAGTCTTGAAAAATGCAGAGTTAGATGAATCGGAGTGGGCAAAGGTGAGGCTCGAACAGTTAAATTTAATTGATGAAAAAAGATTAGCAGCTATTTGCCATCACCAATTATACCAGGGCAGGATAGCAAGAGCTTACAACAAGAAGGTCAGGCCGAGGGTATTCAAAGAGGGAGATCTGGTATTGAAGAAGATGTCAGTAGGAGAAGACCCGAGTAAATGGGCGCCAAACTATGAGGGACCATATGTGGTAAAGAAGGCTTTTTCAGGAGGAGCTTTAATTCTAACTAGCATGGATGGAGAAAATCTGCCCAGACCTGTAAACTCTGATGTTGTGAAGAAATATTATGCTTAATGTATTATTCATGACATCTAATGAAATTGAAATTTGGTCATGAATTTTTGGTGTATTCTTTCTCCTCTATTGTTCTGCATGATCTTATATTTTCATTAGGATTTTTGGCAAATCAAAGTCTAGTACGAAAAGAAATGCCAAATTAATGTTTGTTTAACAAATGTGTTCTGGGAATTCAAAGGATTTCATTGAAGGGTGATCTCATATCCCGAAAATCAACATAATAAAGCTAAGTCTTTAGCTAAATAAATAACCCCAAAAACAAATCAAAAAATATTTCGCATGGAAAAGCAAAGTCTACCGATCCCGAATGCATGTTTTTGAAATGAAGAGAGGCCATCTTTTATATGCCTTCACAAAGTCTTAAATATCCATTACAGTCCCCATTTGAGCCGAATAATTATTTTTCTGGTAATTAACCCTGACTAGGATCACACCCTACACTAGGGGCAAGTGCGAAGAGAGAAGAACTCTCAATTACAAAATAGTCCTCAATGATAAAAGATGTCCAAAAAAAACTGGGGGGCATAAACATAAAAAGGTTTTAGTACACTAGCAAATCAATTCAACAATTTAGTAGTACTAAAGACCCAACATAAAAAACCCAAAAATTCTGAGGGGCATGTCACAATAAAAAACCCAAAATTCTTGGGAGCATGTCAAGTCAACATGATGGCATTGCAAAAAAAAAACCATTCTCAAGAGCCTAAACAAATACCGAGGGGCATGTCAAGAGATACCAAAATAAAATTTTGGGCCATAAACATAAAAGGAGTTTTAGTACATTACGACAAATCGAGTCAACATGATAGTACTCAAAACCCATGATAAAAGGCCCAAACAAAATGCTGGGGGGCATGGCAGGTCATGAAAATCAATCATTAGGACTAAAAGAGTTCTAAGAGTGAGCACTAAGTGATCCTTAGTCTAGAAAACCCTTAAACACTTTTTGAGCCCGCAAATATCTTTTCTTCATAGCCATCAACCTGAGCCTGCGCTACAAGCCTGATAAAGCCCTTTTTGATCAAATACAAGTAATCTGGATCGATAGGCAATGCTTTTTCATTCGAGATAATCCTTACAAATGCTTCACCAAACCTGATCGAAGCCTTCTTGACATACAAGACTTGCAAATATCATTTCACATTCTTGTCAAAGTCAACATAAAACCTGACAATGAGATCACTTGAATTCTTTCGAGAATATTTTCGTTTAAACAAACATCAAAATGGTTTTTATGCTTGGAATAACTTTGAAATTCCAAAAATCTTACATGAAAACAATTTTTTCAAATAACCATCTCTTTCCTACAAACACTTGAAGCCCAAAACACTGTTGTGGCATGACCTGAATGCGGCAATCAAAATGGTTTTTGTATTTAGAATGACTTTGAAATTCTAAAAATCCCGCATAAAAACACAATCTTTGCAAATAACCAAGCCTTTTCATGCAAACACTACTCTTCAAGCCCAAAATACTTGTGGGGCATGACCAGACTAGGAGGCAATCTACAAATACAATTGAAGCCAGCTCCATTATTCTTTTTCAAAGAATCTGGATCAAACTCAGGGGGGCATGTAGATATGGAAAATCTATCATCTCTAGTGGTCAGAATCTTAAGTTGCGGCTCGAGTAAGCAAAAGCAAAAACCGTTAAAGCCAGAGATTCAACCTGAGGAAAGAAAGGTCGGGAAGAAGAAAGGGGACCTATATCTTTCAGGTAAGTATACATGCATCATCATGCATTGCATCCCCACTCAAAATCTAAGAAATATTTTGGAAGGATCGTAGTTTACGAACTTTCATTCATCATTTTTGTGCTCTTTCACGCTCCCACCTTCTCCATGTCCTTGAGCATGTTTTTCAACTTTATCTCCTTGATTTTGGGTATCATCATGTATTCCATCCCCGTTAAGAATCTAGGAAATGTTTTGGAGGAATCGTAATTTACGAACCTTCATTCATCATTTTTGTATACGCCTCCAGGCTCTTACCTCTTTGACGTGCTAAATTTGGTTGCCATCACGCATGGCATCTTTCCACTAATAATCTAAAAAAAATTTTGGTGGAAATGTAATTTACAAACCTCCACTCATTCTTGTGTGCGCCGTAGAGCCCTTACCACTTTCACATCCTTAAGTGTGCTTGCGAGCCTTTCAACAAACACAGATAGAGCGTTATTCAACCCTATCTCTTCCTTTATTTGAGTGCGCTTTCCAGCCCTATTTACTCTTGTCGTTGAGTGCGTTTTCTAACCCTCGACCATCAATTAAAATAGTGCGCTTTCCAGCCCTATTTTCTCTCATCTTCGAGTGCGTTTTCAGACCTTCAACCATCAATAAAGATAGTGCGCTTTCCAGCCCTATTTTCCCTCTCATCTTTGAGTGCGTTTTCAGACCCTCGACCATCAATTAAAATAGTGCGCTTTCCAGCCCAATTTTCCCTCGTCGTTGAGTGCGTTTTCCAACCCTCGACCATCAATTAAAATAGTGCGCTTTCCAGCCCTATTTTCCCTCTCATCTTTGAGTGCGTTTTCAGACCCTCGACCATCAATTAAAGTAGTGCGCTTTCTAGCCCTATCTTCCCTCCCCTGAAATCTTCATCACTTTCACCCGGGTAGGTCACTCGTTACAATGAGACCATCTTCATCACTCTCACTCGGGTAGGTCACCCGTTACAATGAGACCATCTTCACCGCTTTTACTTGGGTAGATCACCCATTACAACGAGACCATCTTCACCTTTCTGACCCGGGTAGGTCACCCATTACAATAAGACCATCGTCACCATCTTACTTGGGTAGGTCACCCATTACAATGAGACCAACAACTCTATTCTCACCCGGGTAGGTCACCCGTTACAACAAGACCACCTTCACCATTCTCACTTGGGCAGGTCACCCCTTTACAACGAGACCGTCTTCATTACATTTCTTGGGTAGGTCACCCATTACAATAAGACCATTTTTCTGTGTCATTCACAAACATCGCCATTTTCCATCCTTTTTTTTAGTATCCTCCTTAGGCCCCAATTCTTAGGTAGTGCGCTTTCTAGCACTATCTTACCATTCCTTTCTGAGTGCGCTTTATAGCCCTCATTCTCATTTTGGATGGATTGACCATTTCTTGGTTTGATAAATCCATTTTCTTTTTTCTTTACAACGCTTACTATTTAAAGTCTTTTACAAGACTTTAGTCGTAAGCATTGTAAAGAGGGGGGCAACTGTCATCACCCAATTTCTGGGTGATTCCCCAAAATATACCAATAAATAAATAAAATAAAATAAAAGGGGGTTGGTGTCGGCTGAAAAATTAATGTGAAAATTTTGGACGTTTTCGGAAGCCCGATCGTACTTCTTTTTTGCCCAAAAATGAAGGAAATGCAAATTCAAGGCCAAAATAATTTATTCTTGGATAAATCTGCATAGAAATTAAGTCGGAAGATATAATTATATTTTTATGGGTCAATTTGATTTAATCGTCGGCCGATGTAAAGTGTAATTATGCTTCGGAATTAATTAAGAACCCAATTGAAGGATTTAATTTAGCACAAGAGCTTAATTATACTTTAAATGGGTCAAATTAATTTTATTAAGGGCCTAATTAGTGAGAAATTAAGTTTTGAAGCCGAATCTAGGTTCAATTGAGAAAATCAGGATTTTCGGTGACGAAACTCTTCCGAATTAATTGAGAGCCCAATTGAAGGATTTAATTAAGCGCAAGGGCTTAATTATACTTGAATGGGTTGAATTAATTTTATGAAGGGCCTAATTAGTGAGAAATTAAGTTTCGAAGCCGAATCTGGGTTCAATTGAGAAAATCAGGATTTTCGGTGACGAAACTCTTCCGAATTAATTGAGAGCCCAATTGAAGGATTTAATTTAGCGCAAGAGCTTAATTATACTTTAAATGGGTTGAATTAATTTTATTAAAGGCCTAATTAGTGAGAAATTAAGTTTCAAAGCCGAATCTGGGTTCAATTGAGAAAATCAGGATTTTCGGTGACGAAACTCTTCCGAATTAATTGAGAGCCCAATTGAAGGATTTAATTTAGCGCAAGAGCTTAATTATACTTTAAATGGGTCAAATTAATTTTATGAAGGGCCTAATTAGTGAGAAATTAAGTTTCGAAGCCGAATCTGGGTTCAATTGAGAAAATCAGAATTTTCGGTGACAAAACTCTTCCGAATTAATTGAGAGCCAATTGAAGGATTTAATTTAGCGCAAGAGCTTAATTATACTTTAAATGGGTCAAATTAATTTTATGAAGGGCCTAATTAGTGAGAAATTAAGTTTCGAAGCCGAATCTGGGTTCAATTGAGAAAATCATGATTTTCGGTGACGAAACTCTTCCGAATTAATTGAGAGCCCAATTGAAGGATTTAATTTAGCGCAAGAACTTAATAATACTTTAAATGGGTCAAGTTAATTTTATTAAGGGCCTAATTAGTAAGAAATTAAGTTTCAAAGCCGAATCTAGGTTCAATTGAGAAAATCAGGATTTTCGGTGACGAAACTCTTCCGAATTAATTGAGAGCCCAATTGAAGGATTTAATTAAGCGCAAGAACTTAATTATACTTGAATGGGTTGAATTAATTTTATTAAGGGCTTGAGTACTGAAAAATTAATTTTGGAAGCCTAATTTGGGTTAAAATTGAGACGATCGGAATTTTCGGCGACGAAACTTTTTGGGTGGAATTGGAAGCTAAAATTGAAGGTAAAAACATCATTCTTCCCGCCGAAAAATGATTTTTGTGATAAATCATTTTTTTAGTGTATTTTACAAATAAAAAAAAAAAGAGACCTGAATTGAACAGACCTGAATTGACTGGACATGGCATGCCGGCAGCCATGCCCTGCAAGCCACCTTACCCTGCAACTTACCCACTGAAAACACCATGTTGTGGACATCAATCCCATACCTGCAAGTTGCAAGGTTAGCCTATAAATAGGGAGAAAATTGAAGAGGAAAAGAGAGAAAAAACGGGCAAAGGGCCGAGAGAAAAAAATACGCAGAGAAAAACTGGGAAAAAACAGAGAAAGGAGGAAGAGATTTTAGACAATTTACAGTGATTCTGGCATCAAAAACACGCCCCAACGAACCTGAAACAAGAAATCATGCTTTTTTTCTCGTCTGCACCATTCTCTCTCTCTAGTTGCAGGTTCCCGTCTCTCTCTCTCTCCACTCCGGCCGCCAGCTTAATCCACCCAAATTCACCCTTATCACCACATAAATCTCCCCCTCGACACCAGAAACTCAACCCCACTCTCCGGCGAAGCAAAGACCACCGTTGCAGCAGCTGCAACGTAAGCCCCGACGGCCGAGAGCTTCCTCCGGCCACCACAAGCCACCTTTGACGAAGCCACCACGACCAGAAGTATCACCTCGATCTCCTCTACCCAACGGTGCTAACAGTAAGCCTTTTATCATACTCGAAAATCCTCCCTTTTCATCATCCTTTGCCATCGCTTCATGTGAGCAAGGAGACGATTTAGGCCCAAATCTGTTCACTGCGTGAACAGGCTTCCGGCTGGACTTTTGGTCCGCCCGATCGTTAACAGTGGGCTGGGTTCAACCCAAAAAAAAAAAGGGGGCTTCGGCCGTGGGACTGGAAGCCCACTTAAACAAAATGGGCTTCGACTGTGAGGACTGAAGCCAGCCCATGACTGGGCTTCGGCCATGAGGACTGAAGCCCATTTACTGGGCTTTTAGCCCGTGAAGGCTAGAAGCCCAGCCCATTAAAAAATAAAAAAAATAAAAAATAAAAAAAATAAAAAAAAATATTTTTATTTTTATTTTTATTTTTATCTTTATTTTCCTTACTACTTTTTTATTACAAAAAAAAAAGATTTTTTCAAAAATATAAAATGTGTTGTTTTCATGCATACGGCCGAATTCCAAGATTTTTCAAGCATATTTTTAGTAAAAAAATATTGCATCTTTCTCATGTTTTAAAACAAAATTGGATATCGTAACCGGTTTATGATTATCCATTGGGATTCGGCCAAAATATCAAAAATAATCAAAACCATTTTTCTTTTATCTATCAGGGTGTAAATTTACATTGTAAAATACATCCATGGATAAAAAAATATTTTTACTACGATGTAAATTTAAAAGCATAAATTACATCCGTAGATAAAAAAAAATAAAAAAATAAAAAAAGAGAGAGTTTCTAACTGTGGTGTAAAATTACATCGTAAATTACACCCGCAGATAAAAAAAAGAAATTTTTTTTATGCAGTGTAAAAAAAATTTAACTTAGAAAAAACAATCAAATGACAATGCAGCTTACCCTAGGTAGGGTGCATTGGGGATGATGCGTCTCCCCCTTGCACAACAAGTCCCCTTACCGAGACTCACGTAGACCAATAGGTTCCTAGTAACTTTAATACTAGGTGGCGACTCCTTATAATTATAGTCGTAAATTTTACGGCTATAAAACAAACATCCTATTTTCACCACGCGCCGTTATGGCGGGGCGCGAAGCGCGAAAAAATCGCCGTCGCGACAATCCTTTCATGGGTGAGCAAAATCTATTCATATGTCTTTCTCCTTTTATTTCAATGGAGATTTATATAAATCAACAAGATATCTAGTCAAATGGTAGGTATTTGACCAATGACCATTCTAATAAATATTTTCCATCTTTTTAGTATCTTTGTTATGTATATTCTTCCTTCTTTTTTTTTATTGTTTCTCCTTATTTTATTACGGTTTGTTAGAATTATGACCATTATAATTGTGAAAATTAATTTATCTTTGCTCATGGCCATGCACACGATTTCTACTACAACTTTGATCATGACCATAATTATTATTATATTTGATAGCATTCACTTTAAGAAATGAAGCTAAAATAATCAGTTGTGATTCATTATGTTTCATTAAAAGATCATTATTTTATTCAAGCATAATAAGACATCAATTCATAGTATTTCTTAATACCTTTTTTTTATATTATTGTTGTGAAACCACATTCAAGTTATTAAAAGTAACGATTATTTTTCTAACATATCTCCAGTAATGATATTATCTCTATATAGTTTCAATTAAGAACTAATTTAAACATTTCATAATTATATTCACTTAACAATTTAAAATCTTGCAATAATAAATCTATCTGATTATAACAAGTTTTTGGAATAATAGTTTTCTTTAATGGTCATATTTTTTTCAAGTTTTGTCAAAGAATAGAATGATATTTGATTATGAGATACTTAACTTTCAAAACCTCTGTAAAAAAATCATGACATTTGCTTTATTTGCCTAGATGCTTCATATTTATTTTCAATGGGATCTCCAAGACTCGTGATGTCCAAATAAATTTTGGACATCAAGGATCCATGATAAGCGATTATTACCCGTAATAACAAGTGCCACAAAATTAAGTTTGACAAGATTTGTTATGGTTATTTCATGAAAAAAATCAAAATTGTTAAAAAAATTATTAAAATATTATAATAAATATTGAATAAACCTTCTATTTGTAGAGTTTAATGTATGATTTCATAACACTCTCTCTTGAATGTTTGTTAGGTTTAAGTAATGTGAGGTCTTGAATTGAATTTGTAAGACCTATAATATTGGGTTAAGAAATAGAGAGGAAAGAAAAGACTAAAAGCTTTAAAGTTAATTTTTTTAATATAATTCTAATAAATCTAAAGTTTTACAAAATTAAATTTTGATATTGACATTGATTCAAAAGTTATTCAAGGGTTGCACTTGAAAATTTTAGGTTTAAGTCATGTCAGGTTTTAAATTGGAATTGTTAAACCCATGATAAATAAATAAAAAAAATTGTCATTTTGGTAAGAAAAAAATATATCAAAAAAAAAATTAATGAATCAAGGGTTGGTTTATGACCATGTTAGTTATTTGTTTTTTCAAACTAGACCTATCAAAGTCCTGAGTTAGTCAAGTCCTACATTGACCTACCGGGTTGGTCCATTTTTCACAACTATGGATCTTGGGTCAAGTTGTTAGGTCAAGTTTACATTTTCTCCTCCTTAAAAAACATTTTAACATGACAAAATTATAGATTTGAACAAAAAGGATTGAGTTATAACTAATTTCAAAATTTAGGATTGAATAGTAATTTACTCATAATTAGAATGCGATTTCTCATCATGAAACTATGATGATGTAAACAAATCACATGTTTTATGGTCCATTTATATGGAGCATTGTCATAACTTCTATTCTACGAATTAATGTCCTAATGCTATAAATGTTTTATTATTTATTTTCAAAATATATTCTATTATGAACTCATTCTTCTGTCGATACGGGTTGCACTGTATCCAGTTTTGAGCACTAATAAATAAGTATATATAATTTTCAAGAATGTCCAATAAATTCTAATAAATAAATAAATCCAATTTTCTTTAGTTGAAAGGTTCCCAAAGTACATCCTACCAATACTTTTATGTCTTTTATCATCGAAAGGTTCCCAAAATACATCCTACCAATACTTTTGTGCCTTTTATCATCTTCTTTATATTTATTGATAGCAACAACTCTTATAAGCTTTTTTTAGGATTCTTTGTGTTTATCTTTACAAATTTGCCTTATAAATATTTTTTCTTAATGGAAACAAAATATTATATTTGTCTTAAAAATGATGAGCATCATATTCAAAAGAAGCTGCATTCTTTAGACTAGACTCTATGCTTGTGGAATTTCAATACTCTTAATTGTTCCATGAAAAAAAAAAAAAGTAAAGTATTTTGAAGGCACGAGTAAAATAATCGTTTAGTGAAGCTATCTTGTCCATAATTAATTATCGAGTATCAAACAAAGAATGCATGGAAAGTTCATTAATTACTCTTTTTTGTTTTACAAAAAATAAACTTTGTTTGTATAAAATAAAAAATATAGATAAATTAGAATAATATCTTGAAAGATCAAATAGAAATAAAACAACTAAAAAATTTATATTAAAATAAAAAAGCAAGATCCGTCACTTAGATCATAAGACAAAGTTATATCCATATAAAAAACTTGAAGATAATCACAAATCCAATATTAATGAAAAAAAAAACCTCATATAGAACGATAACATCATAAAAGGAGGAATCTATAACAAATTAAATACCAAAAGATGAAACTAGGAAAAAAAAAATCAATAACATAAAAAGATCTTAAAGAATATGGGTGAGGAAAAACTTAATTAGAGGGATAAAAAATTTCAATTGGAGGGTTAAATTGAATTAAAAAATAGCTTTAATAAAAGTAAAAGAAAATTAAAAGCATGAGGATCAAACTGAGAAAATAAAGCAGCAAATTTTTTTTTAATTGAATGATGAAATTGAAAGCCAAAAATACATCAATAAAAGTGTCAACGAAAAAATTAAAAAAGAAAAACTGAAGTAAAAACAAAACTTATGAGAATTTTCAATTCAATTACTACTGTGTCCTCATACAAAGCAACAATCAACAACAAAACCATAACCCCAAAAGACTTTAATACCCCTGACCCAAATGCATTAAACTTCTTGGATTCAAAGGTATATTCTGAATTCCACTACATATGAAAAACCAAAAACATCTATACACCTTTACTAGAAACATTGATTTTTTTTTAGTCATATTTTTTCATATAGAAATATGTATAGAAAAAAAAAAAAAAAAAAAACACCCCACACAAATTAATAACCAATTTATTTGGCGAAGACCAGAAATGACGGTCCATTATTGTAGTGAATAAAGCACCAAGTCCATAGCTACAATGAATTCTAATTTCAATTTAGTGTATTTGTAATTGGAACTTAGGTTTTATTATATGATTAGATAGAAGATGAAGACGTCTCCATTCAATCTATGTGTTTTTGAAATACCAAGTGGGAAGACGGCGGTGATATTAGGGAATACTTTAGAGAGGGATAAGAGAGAATCACTCCATAAGAAACAAATCTTCATGCTTTGATCAGAAAGAACATTAAAAACAAAACCGAGAGAACATGAAATTCCTAGTGGGCTGAAGTTAATCTGAAAGAAACAAAAGGCAGATGATAAGAAGTGACGTCATAAGCAAAGCATGAAGTCCATATCTGACTTGCGACTTTTATTTAAAAATATAATAAAATAATATATTTTGTTTTTTTAAAATAAACCTTAATATTAACATATAAAAATGATCTAAAAAATATCAAACAAGTTGATTATATGTGTTGTTTTTTTTTTATTATAACAATATCATTTTATATTTTTTGGGATTTTTTTTAATAAAACTAGATTTTCGGAGATAATTTAATTTTTTTATTAAAATAAAAAATCAATTGTGGATAAATCTCAATCTCTCCAATCAAGCTGCTAGATTTAACAATGACGGTTAAAATGAATCATCAATGAACAGAGACATGGATGCCGTAATGTTAATCCCATGACCAAATATTCATGGGCCCCAGGCCTAAAGCATGGCACCTGAGGATCATGTGCTGAAGGGTCCAACTTGTTCTTGTTTACCAGCAGAAAAATGGGGTCCAAATTTTGGTTCTTTTCAGTGTTCGAAAACAAAATACAAGTTAAAAGAATCACGTTAAAGCAACATCAAAAGACTTGTTTTGTATTATCCTATAAATTTTTTTTCAAAATATATTTTTTAAATATTTTAAAATAATATCTTTATTATTTTTTAAAATTTGTTTTTAATTTCATCATGTAAAAATGAGTTTCCAAGGAGCGTGTGATACGATAATAGGGATCTTGCGATGTACACAGCAAGCATATATTTCTTGTAAAAATCTAAAATAATAAGTGGTGTCTTTTCGTATAAAAAAAATAATATAAAATGATATAAAACCACTAAAAACATATTAATTTTGAGCAAAATAATATTATTTTAGAAATATTTTTATAATATAAAAATAAAATAATTGATAAAACAAACCAGAATTTCTATGGCTGGGCATGGAATAGAAGACGGACCTGGCAGCTAAATAAACTATTTATACAGGAGACAGGCTACTATTAAATATTAGAGAGAAAATATTGCTATTTATATATTTATTTATTTATTTTATACCTTAAATCTGTTCTGTACGTGAGTCACGGTTCAAAATGCTTATCGTATTCTTCGGGCCACGCCTCTCCAGCAAGTTGATCGTCCATTTGAAGCCAGTTTGCAATTTGTAGTTGATTTTCCACGAGAAAATCACAAATCTGCCATTCTCTCTGGCCAGTATAAAAATCCGAAGGGAAGGGAGCACAATGACTCTAAAGCCCTTGCGCATAGTGCATGGAGGACCAATTGATGTTTGTTGCCCTATCACCATTTAGTAGCTAGGTATTATTTGCTGGGACTTAATGGCGTGTTTGGGATAGTTTTTTTTTTTTTTTCTGCTTTTAAAAGAGTTTTTGGCTAGAAGATTATGATTAATTTAATATATTTTTAAATAAAAAATTATTATAAAAAACATCATCCATCAATCCCGAATACATATTAGTAATGTGATTGATTTTATTTTTTAAATTATTTTTTTATCTAAAAAAGTATTAAATTAATACCTTTCTAGGTGTTTTCCATGATTATGATGCTCCAATAAAAAAAATATTTTTTTTATTATTTAAATATATTTATCAAAATTATCTTATAACAAACTTGATAATTCAGGTCGATAATGATATAAATATTATTGAATTAAAATAAATGGACTAAAAAGGCATAATTAAAAATATATAAAATATAACTTCTAAACATATTCGAGGTTATTCAACTCTTTATAAGGGTATATTTAAAGTTTTCTATTTCTTCAAGAACTTAATAGAAAGTCCCTGTAAGTTTTTCTCAATAGCGTATAAATATATTTTAATAAAAAAGAAGATAAAAATAAATTCAAATTTAAAAGATTTTAATTTGATATTTTTAAATTCAAATATGAATAAATCAAGGTTGTGATTGTTACAACTCCAACCCTGGTTAAAAAAATATTACCTAACATGTTAAAAAAATATTACCCTTAAGGTTATAGTCTTTACCTAACATGTTTTGAAGTTACTGCATTAATTCTTTCAAAATTCTTTGTCCAGTTTGTCAGTGTAGATTACTATCCTCTTTTTTGTTTTCATACTCGCATTATCTTGAATAAGTTGTGATATTTTAGTTTTTTTTTTATATAGATCTATTATTTTGATACTAATTATAAAATATCTAATAATTCAAGTCGATAACAATTTTATTGAATAAAAAGAGATAATAATAAATATCTAATTAAAAAAAAAATAATAAATAGTTTCCCGAGTATATTTTATATTTAGATTGTTTGGCTTATAAGAGATTCACGGCAAATACAGCAACAAAAACACACATTACAAATTGACAGCCCCTTGCTTTCTTGAGGACATGGTAGTAATTTGCTTCTGTTTTTAATAGGGCACTTTTGTAATTTAGACACGCCAACCAGGCACTATTTTATTACACTCAACATCAGCTTTTTTTTTAATATATATATTATTATTAAACTCCCTTCTTCTCCACAAGTAAACCCGCCCCTTCCACCCGCCCCTTCCACCCTTCTCCCTCACCATTTGCATAAACCCACCAGGTCACCCGTACCATCCATGCCTCTCAGAGTCGGAAAGTGACTAACCACGTCTCCCTTCCTCTCTCTAATATATATGTACTCACACAAACCCTCCAAAAGACATTAAAACCTCTGAGAAAACCAAGAACCCCACCTCTCGTATACCATCACTACAAACAAGAAAGCCAAAATATGCCTGCTAATCCTCAAAGGTCATCCCTTTTAATCCATAGAATCAACAACACCACAACGAGCACAACCCTGAACACCACCAACACGGCCACCACAATTTCATGCCAAAAACGGTGGTCCCCTCTGCCATGCGACGCCACCCCAGTTCCAGAGACCGTGTCGCGCTTCCACACCCACGCTGTTGGCCCCAACCAGTGCTGCTCTGCGGTGGTACAACAGATCGCTGCCCCAATCTCCACCGTATGGCCTGTCGTTCGCAGGTTCGATAACCCGCAGGCTTACAAGCATTTCGTCAAGAGCTGCCACGTCATCCTCGGAGACGGTGACGTGGGCACTCTCCGTGAAGTCCACGTTATATCGGGCCTCCCAGCTGCCAACAGCACCGAACGCCTCGAGATCCTCGACGATGAACGACATGTCATTAGTTTTAGCGTTGTCGGTGGGGACCACAGGCTCGCGAACTACAAGTCGGTCACAACTCTCCACGCGTCTCCCGCTGGGAACGGCACCGTCGTCATGGAGTCTTACGCGGTCGATATTCCTCCAGGAAATACTAAAGAGGACACGTGTGTGTTCGTGGATACCATAGTTCGGTGCAACCTGCAGTCACTGGCACAGATCGCCGAGAACTCGAATAGACGCAATAATAAGTCGTCGTCATCGTGAGTGATAATAAAAATACTCGCTGTTATAATTTTATAAATACATTTAGGGTTTGATTTTTTCTCTTCCATATGGAAATGTATGATTTGGTGAAACACCTTCTTTTTTGTGAGAATTCTGTGCGGGTTTGCCAATGATAATTCCAACACCCCAGTTTCTTGATTATTATTATTATTATTATATTTTATTTTTAATTTTTGCTTAGACCCATTTTGTGAAGTTTTTAGCAACAAAGTGGACTTGATCGGAGCTCTTACATTATTGTTTTTCTTGCTGCCATCAACGCCGATGATAGTTGTGTAATCATAAAAATTAACGGCAGCTTTTTGCGGGGATTAATATAATAATTAGAATCATTTTGGTGCGCGAAGAGATAATGATCTCCGCTCAGGTAAGTGCAGAAAAGCTGGCCTCTAGCATTGAAAAAATGAAAAGATTTGAAGAAGATCGACAATGGTACTCGAGATTTTTATTCTTTGTATGGATTATGACATAAAGAGTAGTGTACAATCGATCAGCAAATGGAATAGGTTTAGCACTGGCATATTGGCTGGGGACTTGGACGTTTGCCGACGGCCGTGGATGGCGCAGCAACTTGCTATATATATATATATATATATATATATATATATATATATATATATATTCTAGTGATCTAGATGCTAATCCTCGTATAGTCAGCAACAAAATCAAGCTGCTAGTTGTGATCATACACATGATTCTGTACTACAAAGTAATTATAAAGATGCTTTTACATGGCACACATGCTTGTCTGGATTTCTTTTTATTTATTTAAGCATGAAAAAAAGCTTATTAGTCAATAAATATAGCTTAATTAAAATTTAATAAATATAAAAGTAACCAGTTTACTCAGACAAAGTAAATTAACTATTTTATTTATGAGGAAAACGTGGAGCCAGGTAAGCCAGCATGGGGCAAGTTAAAAGAGTTGAGGATATGCAAACAATAACCGATGCCCTCGTGCGGGATTCTTAGTACAGTGATATACATTCATTTAAAAATGATTTTTTAGTTTGGAAATATAATAAAATAATATATTATAAAATTATATTGAATAATTTCTTAATAATTTATAAAGAAATTTTAACCCTACTTCTAAACATACCCTTTATAACTTGAGAATATTTTCCGAGTTACGTTAATTTTTTAGTTAATTGGAGGGGAGTAAGCAAATCAAATCTTTTTTTTGGTAATTAAATTTCTGTCTGTTTTTCAATCAGCGTTCATGAACGCTGTAGTGGGTATTTTTAACGTATGAAATGGATCTTGATGGGCATTGCATCCATTATTATGTAGGACAGAAACTTCCATTTACAGCTCAGACATTTTCTAGAGGGTAGAAGCATCATGCATTAAAATACAAATAACGTGTGTAGGGAATCAAAAATTGCTGCCCTGTCAAGCTGCAACTTGATCTTGAAAACTCGACAATCTGCTAAAAGATTCAAGCAAGTTGCGCTATCTCTCTCTAATATACACTTTCTTTCAAACAGATGGAGTGCAACTTGATCTGATCTCTCTTTGAAAACGACGGGCTTCTTGGTAGAGCAAGTTGGTGTGCAAGTGGGGGGGCGGGTCTGCTTTTAATGTTCTCTCCTGCAACATGGTCTACTTTTGAATGGCTCTACGCCAACCATTCTCTCTCTTGTTACAAAACCTGGACTGCCACTCGCCTGTTCAATTCTGGCCATTCATGTAATTGCGGTCTTCGTTTAGCGATTTATTCAAGTTTCATCGTGTATATATATATATATATATATCATTTCTATATTATCTTATATATTTATTAGGTTTACAGTATATTTAATAAATCAAAAAATTAGTTATGATGTGTGTAATTTGATCTAAACATTCTTATTATAAAAAAAAAAAGATATGATTATCTATGAACGCTACCAATAATAAAAATTTGAAGTTAATAGTTACTGTACTTTTATATTTGAATTTTTTTATTTTTAATATAATTACCAATTGAGTCTTCATTTCAGTATTTATTTAATTAATAAAAATACACGCAAACTGATTTAAATATATATATTAATAAAAAAAATATGGTCAACTTTTCCACAAGTGCTTCACCACGAAATAACCCTGGCATCAAATTGTAGTTGTTCAACAGTGAGTTTATTTCCTTTATTGAATCTGGGGTCAGCATCAAAAAAGAGATGTCAATCAATTTGATATCACGTATTGTTTGATACTTGTTATTTTCCATTCATTCGGGTAGGTGTGGATCGCCTACCAGGACTCAAACAATGGTTCGCGGCTGCATGGATCTCTTGGCCTCCCCGTACAAATATGCATCCAATCATCAACATCTATTTTAATTTAAAAAAAAATAAATCAATAATCATTTGATTACAAGTTTCAACCTATTAAGGTTTCTAACTCTTTTTTTTTAAATAATAATAGCTTACTATCAGTTAAAATAATCAACTAAATTTATTAACATAAAATATCAATTCAGTTTATATGAGCTAACTTGCCCGTGCACTGCACTGCGTTTTTTTCTATGTAGAAAACTGATTAATTTTATACATGTTATAATTGGTTATTTTAATATTTAATTAGTAAAATTATAATTGATAGAATCAATTAGAAACAGGTTTTTTTCTTTGCCTAAAAGTGATTGAATATTGCTACTGTTAAAACTGTTTTGAAAATTATTTAATCGGTACATTGTATAGTTAGAATCGAAAAAAATCTGTTAAAATGAGTCACGTACTCTGTATAATATATTGATTGATTGTTTTGTATGTTTTATTTGTTTCATAAATTATTTTATTAGCAAATAATAAAATTATAATTATTAAATTTTAGTATAGATGATGATTTGTTTTACCCAACAAACAATTTGATTGGTTATTTTGTTTTAACTACTTTGGTAGATAACAAAACCGCAATTGATCAAATTAACTAAAGATATATTATTTGTTGTCTGCAACATACTAATTATTTGGTGTGCATGTTTTAACTATTTGACGGATAATTTATTTGATAGAGAGCAAAAATATAACTGTTAAAATTTATCAAAGATTTTTTCTTCATATTATTATATTAAAAAAATTAGAACACTAGAATTAAATTAATGTGAGATTTATAAAGAAAAGTCAGTTCAATTTTTTTAATATATTTTAAGATGTTAATATAAAAAAAATATCATGATATATCTTATTATCATTATAATTATTATCATTATTCTAAATGTCTTATCTATTTTTTAAGAAAAAAATCCCAAAAATAATTATTATCATTATTCTAAATGTCTTATCTATAGTAAAATAAATACATATAAAAGCAATATAATCTTAAAAATTTTGAGTTGCTTAATTAGCTTAAATGTATAGCATTTTTTTAAAAAAATTAAGACGATTAATAATTTCGTTACATGTTAAAATAATTTGTGCTGGTTGTGGCAAAACATAGAGCAATTTTTTATTTTATTATTGTAGATAATTTAACATAATTTTTCTATTTGTGTTTATCTATGTGTGATTTTCATTAATTTTTTTGTGATATGAGATCTGAAATATCATCCATAAAAAAAGAAGCAAAAGTTCTTTTTCACAAAAATAACATTGACCACTGAATTTTTATCATAATTATTATAAATTTCATTATAAATATTATTATACATAATTAATATTATAATTATTATTGGTCATATTATCGATGACACCTTAATTATAGTTAAATTTTTATTTTTTAAGATATATTCCTCATATTATTATATTAAAAATATTTTAGGACATTGATACTAAATTATTATTTTAAAACAAGTAGGTTATATATATATATATATATATATATATATATATATAACCTATTTGTTTTAAAATAATAGGTTATATATCACTTCAAACAATGGGGCTGAAGTGGACTTGTGAGGTAGGAGAGAGAAAATGAGAAAACAAATTCAACCAATCACTGACACGTCTCGGGTCACCTTGTAATCACATGCGTCGTATAGAGAGGAAAAGCATATGGATGAAAATCATTCTAGACATCGATTGGGTATTTTTGGAAACCAAAATACGTTGCACTTGCCACCCAAAACTCGCGTGAGTGCGGACATGAACAACGTGCCAATAGTAATTCAGCATAAATATGATAAAAAAAAAATGGTCAATCACCGTCACACCCTTACACACAACTCTTGTATTTTTTTTCTTATATAAGGGTATTTGCGTATTTAGCTATTTATAAAAAAAGTGAAATGACCCTATCAACCCTGCATTTTACTGTAATATTTTGTCTTATAGAGGGTAAAGTTGTATTTAGTCATTTTAAAAAATATGTGCAATAACTTTAATGCCCCTGACAGTTCCCGTGCATTTTTTTTTTCTTATTCATGAGTATTTCATTATACATAGGAAGACAAAAAAAATAAAAACACCTCTGGACCTAGGCTTAAGAATATAGTAAATGAAGTTGCAAAATAGTAATTTTACTATTCCAACCGAAAGTGCATGTAAGTCTAATGAACAATGAAAAATCATTGTTCATTATTGTGCAACACCTCGATTCTTTTGCTTTCTTATATGTATATATACTCGTGCCTCTCTTTCCCATGTTATCTTGTTAATAAAGAGTAATCTTTAGCTCTAGTTTTGGAAGCTAATAGCCAACTTGCTCTTTGTTTTTTTGCTTTTCAAAGCAATTATAATGAAGAGTCGTTCTTTCACTGTAGCTCGTCTCACAAATCACTGTAGATTACTACAGTAAAAGAACAATATGTTTTAGCTTATTAGTAAATGAAGAGTCGTTCTTTCACTGTAGCTCGTCTCACAAATCACTATGGATTGCTACAGTGAAAGAACAATCTATTTTAGCTTATTAGTAATATAATCAACGCCTTTCACATTCATTTCTTACCTATCCTAACACAATTTAACGCAAACACCATTTATTCATTAGTTAATATATAAGTTATTTACAACAATGCTTTTATGTTTAAATCATGTTAGCCAATGCCCCTGCAACTCATCGCAGGTGACATCATATTTTTTTTTAACGTAAAAAATATTAATTTAATTTGTTATAATATAAATTTAATCAAAATAATAAATATGTGCAGAATTCATGTGAAGTGCAAGTTTTTTATAAAATATATGAATTTTAAATCGATATAAATTTATATGTTTAGTAGGTTTCAACAAAATAGCCAGCATAAAATTATCATCATTATTAAAAAAACAATAAGAATTGGATATCTAAATTATTGAAATCATTGTATGAAGATTAGTTTATTTTATAATTACATTTAAATCACATTTAAAAACAAAATATAAATTATAAAAAGAATTGCAATAATCAAATAAAAAAAAATAGGTCGTTAACTTTCTATCCACAAAAAGATGAAGACATAAATTGGAAATTCATCCCTACGTTACTGTCATTTTCATTACTATAACAATTAAAATTATCATCAACATTACTGCCCAAACAATTAAAATCATTAAATTGCGCTGAAAAATAAATATCAAAATCAAAATATTTTAGCAAAAAAACAATAAAAAAATAATCATTATTAGTGCACAAACAATAAAATCATTTAATCCAAAAAGCAAATAAAATAACTGAATACATAAAAAAAAGTCAAAGGAAAAAAATGAGCAATATTAATTTTAAAATTATCACCAGCATAAATTAAAATTTCAAAACGGAACCTAATAAAAATAAAACTCCGAAAAAATTAATCAGAAAAAAATAATCTAAAAATATAAATGAATAAATAAGGATAGAAAACAAACACTGTCCAAGAAGAACTGGGAAAAAAAAGAACACTAAATAAAAATTTAAAAGAATAACGGTCGAATAGAAAATAAAATATAATCATATCTAATTGAATGACAAAACTGCAAGAAATCAAAACCTTAAGTCCAAAAAATAATAAAGAGATTTTTCAAAATAAAATGCAATGTAACCAACATAAATTAAAAATTCATAACGGAACAGCATAAAAATAAAACATCAACAAAAAATAAAGAGAAAAAAAATTAAAAACAAAATCTAAAAGCATAAATGCATAAATATGGATAAAAAATAAATCATGTCCAAAAAGCACCAAAAGACCAAATGAATTAATACCAAATAAAAAATTAAAAAAATAAACAAAAAAATTAAAAATAAAATATATAATTAATTCTAATTGAAGGACAAAAATGAAATAAATCAAAATTGTGGGACTAAAAAACAATAAAGAGATTTTAAAAAATCAATATAGTGCAATTGCTGAAAAAATTAAAAGAATAAGAAGTGAAATGAAACTAAACATATATGACCAATTTCAATTGAATGACACAATTAGAACAAATTAAAACTTGCATACTAAAATTATTAAAGGAACCAAATACAGACCGAAAATCAAAAGTTCTGATGGATAATATATATTTATATATATAAAAATATATAGTTGTTCTAAAATTATCCAAAAAAATAAAAATAATAATAAGTTTTTTAATATTTTTAGATCATTTTCATGTGCCGATGTTAAAAATAATTTTAATAAACAATTATTATTTTAATATATTTATAAATAAAAAATATTTTTTAAAATAAATCAATTACATTTCCAAGTAAAATAGAAATGTGTTGAGAGTGAGATTTGAACTCAATCTCTTTTGGATTAATTAGGCCTCTTAGACCAACTCGACCATCGCAACATCTCGTTCTTTGTTTTCGCCAATATATATTAATAATCATTTTACTGTGAATCATATAGTAAAATTGAGATGCGTTTTATATATATATATATATATATATATATATATATATATATATATATGTAATTTTATTTTCATCCAGTCCACTTTTAAAATGCCTCACTTTAAAGTTTATTTAATAAAAATATATTTGCAATTATTTATTTTCCTTCCACTCTAAATTTTACATCGACTCATTTCATCCTCGGTCTTAATTTCTAATATTTTATTAACATTGCAAAACATTAAATTGGGAATTTAAAGATGGAGTATTAATTTAAATATAAATTACAATATATTAAGAAAGGTATGAACAAAAAACAATTATAAATAAAAAATAAAAAGGTTAGGCGCTGGTAGGCCTAAAAGGCATGCCATGTAGGCGGGCTTTTATTTCTTTATTTGGTTATGGGACGATGGACATGCCATCTTTAGATCCCCACTAAAATGGGCTAGGAAATCTGAAATGATTTTTATTTTTATTATTATTATTATTATTATTATTTAGAAACTCAATTTTGACCTAAAATACTTACAAAAATAATTTAAACATCTGGATAAATCTATATATGGCCCCAAACAATCTATATATGGCCCCAAACAATAAAATATTTCATAACAAGTAAAGTGAAGGGGAAACAAAACCTAAAATATACTCTCGTTGTTAAATAGAACTTATTCACACCAAAATCCATCATTTTATGATTAAATTTAATGTCAAGTTCTCTACCATCAAAATTCAAAAAACTTATCTCTCCTCTTATAGATCAAGGACTAAAAATAATGAAAATAATATTTTGACCCAAACTATTTTTAAAAAAACATGTAGGACTAAAAGTTATAATCTAGAAAGTATGAGCACTAAATTGATTTTTTTTTACTCAATTTCAAAATTTGTCACTTATTTTCTTTGTATTTCTAATTATAGGATTCCTTTCAATCTTACCTTGGCTCATCAAATTTGAAGCAATCAGGCTTGTATATTTTAAAATCAAAGGTAAGGGTTTATTTTTGTGTCAATACAGCTTGCTTTGGCCTTTAATCATGTTGAAAAATGTATTTCAAAATCAATGAATATTTTTTATTTGATCTGATTTTGATTTTTAGACATATTAGAGTTGGTTTTTATGGTTGGAAATGAGGTTATGGGGTGCCTAAGATGATTTTTTGGTTGAAAAATATAAAAATTTGGTATCCAAATACAGTGAGTGAAGATTTTTACAGAAGATCACAAGTCGTCTAACAAGGTGGAAGACAAAAGATTGTCAATTTTGTTTTGAAGCTTTGTTTTTTCAATTAGAATGAAATATTTTAATTTTGGAATATTATGACGTGCTATTTCGAGATTGTACTATTTATATGTGTATATATATATATATATAATTAAATATATTATTTTTTTAAAAAATAGTTCAAATTCAAAAATAATATTATTTAGAATTGTACAATTTAATATAAAAAAACACAATAAAACTATTTTTTTAAATAAAATTATAAACATGTATAATATTACAGGAATATTATCATTAATCTTATTTTTTTAACTGATATAAAATATTTGGACAAAAAAGAATAAAACTAGCAACCCTAGAAAGACATTTTATACATAATGTTAAAAAAGAAGAAGATGAATCGATGTCGTTGGAAAAAGGAGAGCATATGAGCCTAGCCTTGCATGCCCAAGTATGATTCGGATTTTTTTCTTAAAAAGTTAAGATATGCAAAGCCTGATCACGGTGAGGTGCACCTGAATTTGTGTTTTTAAAAAAGCTAGGCCGAAACATGCTTATCTTAATACATATTTTTCTTATGTATTATTTTAACTATTTACAATTTAAAGTAGTGTTTTTGTTTTAAAAAAAAATATTATAATAATATTTTTAAAAACATATGATTATAACATCCATTTTATGGTAATATTTTTAATTATTTATGAAAATTTATGTATAAACATAGTATGATTTTTTAAAAGATAACATCTCATGAATATTTAATGAGAATGAAATGTTTATTTATTATTTATTATTTTTTTAATATAAATTCTTAAATAATTTGCTTTAAAATTATAACTGCATGGTTTTTTTATTAAAACATATTTGGGAAAATTAACCTCGTTATTCTATGATTTGGAGCAAATTGCAATTGCCTATCAAGTTTTGAAAAATTACACTTTAAAACCTTAATCATAATAATTTATTTTTAAAAATGGCATAACTAAAATGCCCCATTTATGTTATGCTTCTTAATCATAAATGCATTTTTGAAAGAAAATAAATTGTTGTTTTTAAATAATAAAATAACTAATTTATTTAATACCTGAAATACCTTGTATGTAGGTCATAAGTTTAAATATAAAAGGGTGAAAAAAATGAGAGACTCAAAAAGCAGTTGTGAAATGATCCTTAATAATAATAATAATAATAATAATGCTTTGTTTTTTTACCAAGTTTTGTCAAGCCAAACATGGTTTTAAGATCATTCATAGGCTTAGCCTAGTCACAAAGGTTAAACTCTGCTACACTGATGGTTTTTGTTGCTCGGAGCTGCTGCTGGAGTTGATGTCATCCACGATGGTTGCTGAAGATCCTGCTGCTGCTCTCGGCTGCCACTGGATGCTGTGGAGGAAGACAATAGCTTTTATTGCTGGAGCGCTGCGACGAAGAAGCTGTACTACTGCTGCTGATGATAATTTGTTCTTGCTGTGACTGGGAAGAACCACTGTTGCTGCCGCTACAAAGAAGAGCCATAATTTTTAATATTTTTTTTGTTGGTTGTATTTTGGTGGGGTTATTGTGTGGAAAACAATTTATTTAGCCTTTCTTTTCTTTTCTTTTATAATTTATAATTGACTCCCCCCATCTCCATCCTTCCCATATCCATCCAAGGTAGTTAGAGTTGATGTAGCCTTGCAGCTGATTCATAGTTGTCAAAACGAGATTCATAGTTGTCAAAACGACATTCTTTTTTGGCGTGTTCAGTGTCGTGTATGGTGTAGCTATAATGGGAAGAAAACAAGGCTCTCTTTTGTCAGCAGATTGGTACATGGCGGGGAAAAGTAAGGTTGGAGTTCATAGCAGCCCTTTTGTACCTCGAGGCTGCCTAAGTTTGAGGTTTTTTGGAGTTTCTATCGGCGGTAAGGGAAGGTTCCAAGGCTTGTGAGTTATAGTAAACAGATCTTTGTTGTGTGTTGAAAATGAAGATCCAGATTCATGTACCTCTGCAAACACCGAGTAGAAGTGTTGAGTAGTGTTTTTAGAGAACAATTGACAGGTATTTTTGGTGAAATCAAAGCTGGGATTTTGATTTATAGAACTAGTAGTTGGAAATCCATTCAATTTCACCCTTGATTGAGTCAATTAATTTGTAGAGCTTCGAAAAGGGTTCTCAAAACTGTTGGTCCTTGCAATTTCAGTCTTATAATTTTTCAATCAGGCCCTCAGATTTGTGCACATTATACAATGTGATCATTGGTCTTGAAATTCTTTAATTTGATCCTCAAATTTCTTTCAATTAAACTCTAGATTGAACTATTTTGTCCTTTTAAAGTTCTAATTTTGTCTTGCAATTTCACTCTTATCATTTTTCAATTAGGCCCTCAGATTTTTGCACATTTTACAAAGTGATCACTGGTCTTGAAATTCTTTAATTTGATCCTCATATTCCTTTCAATTAAACTCTTGATTGACATATTTTGGCCTTTTCAAGTTATAATTTTGTCCTCAATCTCTCAATCTTTATAAGTTGATTTGAATTGGGTCTTCAAACCTAATTTTACTTCAATTAAGTCCTTAAGAAAGTGAATTAACCCTATAAAAGTTTAATGAAACACTTTAATTAAACCTACTTGATTTAATTCTTTTGATTTTATCCAAATTGACTTTCTAATTTATTTTTTCTTATATTAAGCCTTTCATTAAATCAATTAGGCTTCTTAAAAGTTTGATTAAGTCCTTGAATTTAATCATTTTGCAAGTTTAACCCAACTTCAATATCCTTCTTTTATTTGATCCCAAATTCTCATTGTTTTCTTCAATTAAAACCTTCATTATTGTAATTACACCTCAACCTTAACCACTCAATTCAATTTAGTCCTTCAACCTTTGATTAAGTCCTTTTTGTCCATTTTTTAGAAACCTAAATTTAGGTTATGATAGAAGTAATAACTATTTTCTAAGAAAATAGATTGGAAAGTGTACTTTTCAAAACTTAATAAACAACTGCAATTTGTCTGAACCAAAGGATGATAAGGTGTAATTTTCCCAAATTTATTTTGTTCTTTAAAAAAAACATGCTTCTAATAAAAAAAAAACATATTTATTAAAAAAAACACAAATAAGAAAATGAGATTATGGATAAAGAATTATATTTTTCTCCTTAATTTAAACTATTCAAATTCTTCCAAATACTTATTTTTTTGCAGTATGATTTTATTAAAAAAACTTATTGCTGATAAAAAAAAATATTTCATTAAAACAATAAAATATTCATGGAGAAGAAAGAGAACAATTAAAAAGGTTGGTTTGTATGATCTTGTTAAAGTCGTTGAGATGTATTTGGTCTCCAATGTGATGATGCCTTTATAAAATGCAATGGTAGCCAATGCTCTATAACTTACTTTAAGGCATGTTACAATAAAATGACAAAAATGGTGCGCAATGAAAAGTTAATGATGTGTTTCTTTCAAAATAATTTAAATGGCCATATGATAGTTTGGTCTATGAGGCTAAATAATACCAAGATTAGAAGGTGGAGAGGTTTGGTATAGGATTTATTTAATAATACAAGTTCAATATGTATATCACCCTAAATAGATCTATCTTTTGCGTTATAAGGATGGAAGACAAGGAATATACCCACAAATACACTCAAAGATGGCATGAGAAGGTCACACAACTGAACCTCCCAATGATAGAAAAAAAAATGAATAATTTTTTTCATAACACCTTCAAATATTTGTATTTCAAGCACCTTGTGGGAACCACTACCTTATACTTTACTGGTATGATGATTATAGATAAGAGAATTGAACATATCATCAAAGCAAATAAAAATAAAAGGTCCAATCATGAGCTCTAGATTCATGATAAAAGATGAATTAGAAAGTTGCTC
Source organism: Salix dunnii (assembly GCA_015731905.1). Lineage (NCBI taxonomy): Eukaryota > Viridiplantae > Streptophyta > Magnoliopsida > Malpighiales > Salicaceae > Salix > Salix dunnii. Next base: position 13,454,177 of record CM027674.1, read on the forward strand.
TTGAATTAGGAATATTAATCATGCATGATTGGATTCCACTAGTCATTAGTTGCCTAAGTGTCATTATCAAATATTGACATACCTTTATCATTCAAAGATGTTCACAAATATCTTTTAAACATAAGATATTTTGCTCCAACAACCATACCTAAAATGGTATAATCTTGACAAAAACAAATGTGAGTATCATGGCAAAGCCACTATGCATATTACTGCATTTTTTTTATGTTTTTGGCAGTGCATGAATCTCATACCAAGCCAACCAAAATAAATCATTAAGTTCAATCCCAAATCAACTCAATGTGAAAGGATTAAATTAAAAATAAAAAAGAAGTCAAATGACTATAAAAGGTCAAAGAACAAAAAAAAAAGTTCTAGCCATAGTGGATAAGGTTTTCTCTTATGTTGCATTTCCATCATTTTTTTTAATAATTCTTCAATCTCAAGTTGTCTCATGTATTCATGACTTTAAACATCATTTCATGATTTATTAAACATCAACTTTGTAAGATCAAACTATAATTATTGCTAAAAATAACAATAAAAAATAAAGATTAACATAAAAAAAAATTACAACCCATTCTGTTACTCTGAATAGAATAAAAAATGAAAACTAAGAGGAGAATGGAATAAAAAAAAAAGAATAATGGGTCACAATTTCAACATTAAAGGTTCCCCATGATCATTCACCATCATATAAGAAAAATCTTGTCAAGATGATTCCAATATTACAAAAAAAGATCACCTTTAAAGCTTGGAGGAAATGCACATGCCTCCATAATGTAGTGACCTTATATAGACACATCAATTACTTCTTTCTTCATTCAATTTAATTTCCAATTTAAAGAAAAAAAAAGAGAATAAAAGGGTTGAGCATTTGTTTACTTTCAAATTTAATTAAAATTAAATTATTCTAAATTAATAAAATTAAATTCTATATTTCAAGTTAAGTATTATCCCATCATCATATTCTTCTATCGACACAGCAAGAAATCTATATCAGAACAACCAAAATAAATAATTAAGTTGAATTTTTAATTATTTAATCTAAAATGATTAAATTTGAAAAAACATTGATTAACTAGAAGAAAAAAATTGTGCAACATTGTTACAATCCTGCTTCACATTAAAACGAGTAATTTTTTTAGTTTCTTTTTAATTAGATGCGGCTAGCCAAGTCGATCGTGCATCTTAACTGCTAGGTGGCAATTATTCGCATGAAAATATTATTAGGAGTTTGACCAATTAAAAGGAGTTGCTAGATTGCTCATGTTACGTAAGATATCAATCGGATAGGTAAGTTTTAAATTAATAACAAGATAATTATTTAATTAATATATATATATATACCCACTAATCAATAATTAAGTCTGTTAGAGAGGAAAACAACATGAAACCCACTAGTGGGACTTTAATATTATATCCGAAGAAATTAATACCAAAAAAAAAAAAATAGTTGACCCCCACTACAATACACAGTGCAATATAATAACATGTAAAATGATTTTCCCCATTATTCAAAGTATTATTTTATTTTAATGTAAAATTTGCAAACTAATCAAGTCCACGGGATCTATGATTTAGGATCGGCCACGTAACTTCTATATCATTGAACGTACCCGATTCTAGCCAATACATGACCGTCTGTGTGCATGCGAGTGTTTGTGTGGTCAGGAAAATATACAGAATCAATTCCATGTGCATCCTGATCCGTTGGATTAATCAAGGTTTTTAAATACTCGTATTAATTGAAAAAATATTGATGAAAGAATTAATTTGAAGGTCTTGAGGCAACTTGAAGGCAACGAATACGTGGATGTTGATACGGTAACCACCCTGACCTGCAGCTTGTATATCCATTTTATTTGACCTACAGAGCAACAACTCAGCTCTAACCATAAAGAATGGAGTAAATAATGCATCACAGCTTGGTTGATTTGTCAAGTTACAAATCAATCCCTCAACATACATATATTTACTTGCATGGACCCTTGCATTTCTCTATTACAAATCAAATCATCACTATATATGGAAAACAATTAATGATTTCTGCTGCGAACGACATCAGGGTGGCCCATCTCCACGATGATGTCGTTTTGAGGTTGGGTAGAGCTAATTACAATATTAATGATGATTGATGGATAGATAGGTTTAACATGAAATATTGGATAATTAGAAACTTACGAGTACATGGCCTCTTGCTAAAAAAAGAAAAGAAAAATAAACGAAAGGGGTATTTTGGTAATCCAAGGGATACCACACCACCCTTCTAACTATTGCTTTCGCAGCAAACTACTTCCAAATCAAAACCCACTTCTCCTAACCTTTGAAAAGGAAATCAAGACATATGATTTTCAACAACTCCTGGAGAACTACAAAAGGGAGAATGAGATGACATAGAGAGACGAGACTCTGCAACAAAACTGAAGATGGCAAAGAAGCAGCTGATGGTTCCGGCGACATGGGGGATCAGAAGCAGCTTCCATTCCCTTATCGCACTTCTCGTCGCGTTCCTAGTCATAGCTTCCATCTATGTAACCCAAAACAGTGGGGTGCTCATAGAAGGGACTAAAAGCAAAAAATCTGATGATTTGTCGTCAAGGTGCAACTTGTTTTCAGGAAAATGGGTTTTTGATAACAAATCTTACCCTCTATACAAAGAGAAGGAATGCACTTTTATGTCCGATCAGCTAGCTTGTGAGAAGTTTGGGAGAAAGGACTTGAACTATCAGAACTGGAGGTGGCAACCACACCGGTGTGACCTTCCTAGGTATAAATCACTACATCTCTCTATTATCAATCTTTAAATTCATCAAACAGTTAGTGTATTACTTTTCTTTGCTGTGACTGATAAGATGCATTATGCAGGTTGTGATCTTTGGCTATGGTTTTTGAGTTTTGTGTGGAATGTTTTTTTCTTCTTGTGTCGTGTTAATAAGGTAGGTTCAATGCCACAGTATTGCTGGAAAGGCTAAGGAACAAGAGGCTTATGTTTGTAGGTGACTCCCTAAACAGAGGCCAGTGGGTTTCGATGGTCTGTCTTGTGGACTCGGTGATTCCTCCAGGGCTCCAATCCATGCATCAGTACCGCAATGGTTCATTGCACATCTTCAAAGCCATTGTGAGTTCTTAATCATTATTCATTCCTTTAGAGGAAAAAGGGCAACAAGAGTTGAGATGGCCGAGTTGGTCTAAGGCGCCAGATTAAGGTTCTGGTCCGAAAGGGCGTGGGTTCAAATCCCACTCTCAACAAAACCGTTTTTTGACCTCTTGTTTTAATAATCCAATCAGTTTACAGGCTTGGGCTGAATTTAAAAATCAGTCTATTGGGCTTGGTCTGGACTTGCATTTTATTGTTATGAGGATCGGCCCAGTTGAAAATTCATTTTAAAGAAAAACAAAAATTCTAAAGAGTTTGGTTTCATTATTTAGCCAGGCACGGTGTAAATTGTGATTTTAGAAGTGTTATAAATTTTGGCTGGCCTTGGAGGAGAGTTGATCTAAGTGACTCATTGATCCGGAGCTTGACTCAGCTAGATTTTACTTTGAACCAGTTTTTTTTCTTACCATTTTTAACACGGAGTGGCAAATAGTAGCTGATGAGCTCCTGAGATTTTGCAAATTTACCTTACGTGTGATTGTTATTAATGTGATTCAGGAATATAACGCAACAATTGAGTTCTATTGGTCTCCTTTACTGGTGGAATCAAACTCTGATGATCCAGTAAACCACCGAGTAGATGATCGGACTGTTAGGGTTCAGGGCATTGAGAAGCATGCTAGGCATTGGACTGATGCTGACATTCTTGTTTTTAACAGCTATCTCTGGTGGAGAAGAGCCCAAATGACCGTCTTGTAAGCACATTTATCTTCTCTTTATAAAGTTCATATATATATATATATATAGATATAGATATATGAAATTGAGTTTAATAATTATAATTGAGAATCTGATATCAGGTGGGGATCATTTGAAAGCCCGGATGGAGTTTACAGGAAGGTAGAGATGCCAAGAGTTTATGAGATGGCTCTAAGGACATGGTCAGATTGGTTAGAGGTTCATGTAAACCGAACGAAAACACAAGTGTTTTTCGTCAGCTTGTCACCAACTCATCAAAAGTATACTGCAATTCTAACCTCTTCTCCTTAGATTATCACCTATTTGATCGGGATCAAGATCATAAACAATATTCGAATGTGTTTCAGGGCTTTAGAGTGGGGCGGAGCTGAAGGGCAAAACTGTTACAACGAGACAGAACAAATCTTGACAGAAGGATACAGGGGACAAGCCTCCTGCCCAGAAATCATGCGTGTGGTTGAGAAGACTCTTGATGGCCTGAAAAAAAGAGGATTAAATGTACAGATGATTAACATCACGCAATTATCAGAATACAGAAAAGAAGGGCATCCATCTGTATATAGAAAGCAATGGGAGCCATTGAAGGAAGAACAGATATCAAACCCTAGCAGCTACGCAGATTGTATACATTGGTGTCTCCCTGGAGTTCCAGATGTTTGGAATGAACTTCTTTATGCTCACATTATTAATCTTTGAGGGATCTCATGTAAATGTATCTTCAATCTTAAGTTTTTGTTCTTCTTGTCAGGATTTTGTTCAAGGAATGTAGTAGAATTTAGTCTTAAATCTGTCGTGCCACACTCATCTAAAAATAATCAAACATTCATCTAAAAACCTGGGGTCAAAACACTAACAGGGTATTTGGGATTGTGGTGCAATCTCTTATTGTAAAAAATTTAAGGGTTTGGATGTATGGTTAAAGTAAAGATTTGAAAAAAATAGGTGAGCGTCACCTATAAAAGTTACTTAATTTGTGGTTCACGAAAAACAGCAAATTATTGCTTTCCATGCAATGAGGAGAGAGGGTGGGGGGTTAGGGGCAGGATATATATATATAATCTAAAAATTAATTACAATAAATAAATATATTAGAAGAAGATCACAATATAATTTTTGTTTTGCAATCCTAATTTTGTTTCAGATGATATTTTACTATATATTGTTTCGGGATCGTAGAAGCCTTCACGTATAGATTTATAGTTCGTGATGAAATTACAAGTAGTTTGATGGGAGAATAAAAATAAATATCTAATTTACTTGAACTATTAATTATATTTTATTATTATAATTATTAAATATTTAGAAAACAATACACACACACACTTTAAAGTAATCTCACAAGTTCAAAACAATATGAAAAGTTTGGTAACCAAACACTTGAAATTGTTTTTCATTAACCTCAAACTCAGCCACAGTTTTAACCAAACACTTTAAAAATTATTTTGAACCACAACTAAAGTATTTTTCATGAAACTGTTTTTTTTAAATCTCAACCAAAAAAGCAAAAGCAATATCAAACACACCTTAAGTGATTGTTTTAAAATGTGGTTGAAGTTGTTTTTTAAAATATTTTTTTATTTATAAAAGCATCAAAATAATATATTTTTTTATTATTTAAAAATTATTTTTAACTTCAGCACATAAAAATAATATTAAAATACAAAAAAATAATTTAATTTAAAAAGATTAATTTTTTTCAAAAATATATTTGAAACACAATGATACATGACACTAAAAAATGAGTCTTGATTAATTTGTAATAAGAGAAATCAATCATCATCATCAATTTAAAACTAATAATCCAATAGGTTTAACAATGATGATTAATAAAATTATAATATCAATCTATCTATTTCTAATAGTAAAATTATAATATATTTTTTAGAACATTAAAAGTGGAAAGCTCATCCAATTTTTTTAATGTCAAATACACAATTGTCATCGTAATTTCTCTATTCCAATAAATAAGAAACTAGGGGTATTTAGAATTGCATTAGGAAAGCCTTTTTTTAAAAAAAAAAAAAATTTATTTTATACTTTAAATTAAAAAAAATTTAGTGCTTTTGGATCATTTTGATGTACTAATGTTAAAAATAATTTTTAAAAAATAAAAAAAATATATTATTTGAATATATTTTTAAATAAAAAAATATTTTTAAAAACAATTTTAACTACACTTCTAAACATGCAGTAGGTCTTTGGCTACAATGATTGGCATTTAGAATGTATGTTTTAATCATGGATTTTCACACGAATAATATAACAACTATAATGATTTTTTTTATTAAAAAAAATCATAATTAGGAATTGGTGATAGATACAATGTTGTAGCATAGCATTAATATAATGAAAAAAAAAATACCTGTTATTTTCAAATCTTATTTTAAAATCAGCAAGTTTCCCCTCTCGACAAATCATGGTCTTTGCCCCAACAACCTTCTCAACCTTTGTCAAAGATTCCATTTTTTATCGTTCAAAAATGGAAGAGACAGAAGTCAAGAGGCAGACCTCACAAAAAAACACGGTGCTTCTCACAAGCACCAGTCTTATTTGCAATGGCACCCTAACCACCGCTCATCATGGTCTATCATTCAAACAACTGTGGGACCAATATCTGTCCAACCCTTCAAATCACAGCTGGCAACAATCTAAGTAAGCCCAGAAAAATCAATGCCCCGCTCAAGGAGTGTGTAGAATTAAAATTAATTCTTTTTTACTTTTAGTTTTTTTAATATGAATACTGAAAATAAATTTCTTAAAAAGCATCACAACCATCATGAACACTCAATTGGAGCTGCCGCACCATATCAGAATCCCCACTCTCTTGCAGTATCTTTGCGGTCTCAAGACAGATAAAGAGTTTTGTTTTATTGAAAATCGAATCTGCTGGCTGACATGATGCAGAGATGGAATAGAAAAAAATCCCATTTTCCTATAGTAGCATTAATTTTGCTTGGTGTTTTAGTTTGTTCAATTCTTTACAATGAAAGTAGCATTCAGCAAATCCACGAAGAAGACCCGTCAAATCAAGGCCCTAGACATCAACAACATGCCACCACGGTAACTTACGTTGTGCCAAATCTTGGTGGCCACTCAAATCTTGCACCAGGTATGTAATATGTTTCAAAGGTTTATTCTTTTTGTGTGTTTCACTTTCTAGAATGTAAGAGCTGTGTATAGTTTTGATCTTTTACCGGTGTGCTGTTTTGGTTTTGTTTGTTTAGTGTTCTTGGATAGGTTTAGTAGATGTAACTCAACTAGTGAGTATAGTGGCAAGAGGATCAGATGGGGTGACACGCAAGTGGAAAAGGGGAGGAGAAAGAGCTCGGAAAGTTGTGATGTTTTTGCAGGCAAATGGGTGTTTGATAGTGAGTCATATCCGCTTTACAATGAGTCTGATTGTCCTTACATGTCTGATCAATTGGCGTGTCATAAGCATGGAAGGTCTGATTTGGGGTATCAGCATTGGAGGTGGCAACCTCATGATTGCAACTTGAAGAGGTACTAGTCTCCTTTAGTTCATTTTCAAGTATCTGTTTTGCATTTTGTTTTTAGAGTGTAGTTGGAAGTGCTTTGAAGCATGAGAATGCAGACCTCGAGTTTTAGATTTGCTTGCTGCCTGTAGCCTTCTCATTAGGTGTTGAAGTTAGAATCCCATGTAATTTAGATAGGTGAAATCAAAGTCTTAGTAAGCCCAGAATTGAAGATTCTGTAGAATTGAAGTAAAGAGAAAGAACCTTCCACATTCGCCCCATCAGCTGATGCCTGGATTCTAAATCCGGATTCTTAACTTTGCCTGTCTTGGTGAAAGAATGCTCTTATTGAAAGTAGTTTTTGTTTAGCTGAACCATTCTTTTTATTGAACATTTATGCGAACCTGTTTATTTTGGGTGTTTTATGTTAAATGATATTTGATTAGTTCTCATTGTTGTTTTCATTTGGTGCTGTAGATGGAATGTGACTGAAACGTGGGAGAAGTTGAGAGGGAAGAAACTAATGTTTGTGGGGGATTCGCTAAACAGAGGGCAATGGATATCAATGGTGTGTTTGTTACAGTCAGTAATTCCAGCAGATAAGAGATCCATGTCACCAAATGCCCCTCTTACCATTTTCAGGGCTGAGGTAAGCCAAAATCTTGCTTGGAGTTTAAAGTAATCTTAATGTGTAATAGAAGAAAATGTTTGGTGAAGTTTAGTTCTACAGTATTGTTATGATATGTTGCAGGAAAATTTGAAAGGTATTCTTTGCTGATTTGTATTTCTTTGCAGGAATACAACGCCACTATTGAATTTCTCTGGGCCCCTCTTCTTGTTGATTCTAATTCTGATGACCCAGTGAATCACAAATTGGATGAACGGATAATGCGCCCAGATTCAGTTCTAAAGCATTCATCAAAGTGGGAGCATGCAGACATACTAGTATTCAACTCATACTTGTGGTGGAGACAAGGCCCTGTTAAGCTTTCGTGAGTGCTACACTGTTGAGGTTTCATCAGCTTAGAAGACATGGGTTATAATGCAATGATAGAATTGGTTATGAATTGGTGTGATAATCAAGCTTTGTGACATTTTCAGATGGAGTGCTGAAGAGAATGGAGCATGTGAAGAATTAGATGGGTTAGGAGCTATGGAGTTGGCTATGGGGGCCTGGGCTGACTGGGTGGCTTCAAAAATTGATCCCCAGAAGAAACGAGTCTTCTTTGTTACCATGTCTCCAACCCATCTCTGGTGAGTATGATCCATTGCCTGTGAGCCTAATTCTGACTCATTGACCATGAATTCTTTCTGCATATACTCCTTGGTATTTAAACCACAGAGCTGATTACAAATGCCATATAATTATTCTCCAACTCCAGGAGAATTCTAACTTTCGTTTGTTAGTGACTTGAATTTGGAGTGAAGTTTAGACCTGTGTGAATTATTTTAATCAAGGATTGTCTGCTGACTCGAATGTAATTGTAAACTGGTGGCTGGAGCATGGAATGTGAGATGGTTCACCATAATCTTGTCCTTACTTGCCCATGCTCTGCTCTATCTTTGCCTGCAACCCTTTTCTTTTAATTGCAAAAGACTGAATCGATACTTGTTAATTGTGGCTGCTATCTGAGTAACCAATTTTGTTTCTATTCTACTTTAATGACCAGCATTAAGCAACATATCACTGGGTACACCTTTTTGCCTTTGCTCCACCTCAATTTTCTTGTACTGTAGGCATTCAGACATCCATTGATGCCCTTGTTATGTGGAACATGAACCATGATAGCGGGACAATGGACCCGAGTCAATGTTTATGCATTTGAATGATCATAGATGATGGAGGGTAGCCCAAACAATTAAGATATTGGGCTTTAGTGTTTTTTTTTTTTTGGGTTTAATTTATCTTAACTTTTAAGTTAATGCTTCGTGATTAGGATTTATTTGTTGGGCTTGATTTAACTATTTCTAGGTATTCTATATATTGCGCTTGAAGCCTAATTGTATGTAGTATTTGTATCCAATTTTTCTAAATGTTGGACAATTTTGATGAATTGAATAAATATTACAAAGTTGCAGATTTTTCCAACCCCCATTCTTTCTCTTCTTCAGCCTTTCTTCTCTTTCTCTGGCTTCTTCTTAGCTTATTAGTTCATCTTCAAATCTGTTGTCCCCCGTCACATCAGTTACAAATTTAAAAGAGGAGGGTACAAGAAGTTTAGCTAGTGCCATATTTGGTGCTTTTCAATGTCATAGAAAGAGGTTTTTAAGCCTCCTTTGCAGTTAATCTCTTACATCCATGCAGATATACATGTGATAGACTGGCAATCTGAAAACTTGTTTGAAAGCAAAAGATACAAGCTTTACTTTTTTTGCGATTCAAGATTGTCAAGCTTCCAGGATATACACCTGGTCAAAATTATAGTAGCTTGTCACCCCTAGCAAAATTGAGAATCCACCCCTCATGTTCTTGTTGAACTATTTTCATATTTCAGGAGCCGTGAATGGGGGCCTGGAAGTGATGGAAATTGCTATGGTGAGAAGACGCCAATTGATTGGGAGGGGTACTGGGGAAGTGGTTCTGACATGCCTACAATGCGCATGGTGGAAAAGGTTCTTAGCAGGTTGGGATCAAAGGTTTCAGTTCTCAATATTACACAGCTTTCAGAGTATCGCAAAGATGGCCACCCTTCAATCTATCGAAAATTTTGGGAGACATTGAGCCCTAAACAACTATCGAACCCAAAATCTTATTCTGATTGTATACACTGGTGCTTGCCTGGGTTGCCAGATGTCTGGAATGAATTACTTTTCCATTTCTTGTAAAAGCAAATGTACCTGTCCACATCGCAAGTCATTTTCTGTGGCAATTGGAAGAGAATCACTGTAGCGATATATATTTTGGAAAGGAATGGCAAAAATTCTCGCAAGTCATTCATTACAAGAAAAGCTGTGCGAGCTACAACTTTTGTGATTTTTAGATACAGGTTAATCAACTTAGCTGAAATGATTAAAGATAAGTTTTAGTGGATGCAAACCCATTATTCGTATTATATAATCCTAAATTCTTTTGGATTTTCTGAATGAAATTTCATTCGGATTAATGTTGACGGGATCGTTTCTGAAACCAAGACACTTTCAATGTACTTTTTAAATGATGGGATGGTCAAGTTGGTGTTGGAGGAACTGCATGCCCAAGAATATAAAGCTGCTTGCATGCAGAAATTGATAGCACAAGAAGCACGTTTCTTTCAGATGATGATCATGTCTTAACGAAATAGGCACCAGAGCTGCTTGCCTTCATAAGATAGGTTAATTGGAACATCCTACTGATAATCCTGGAACTGCTTACACATTTGATGTTTGTACAAATACTATATGCTATTCCTTTCTTTTGTGGACGATACATCGGTTTTTATACGAGCAGGCTGCATGAGAAGCTGAGCTGTACGATCCCATCCCAGTGTTGCCATCGGTTTTTATACGAGCAGGCTGCATGAGAAGCTGAGCTATACGATCCCATCCCAGTGTTGCCCCAATCCAAAAACCATCTTCATTTTCCTAGTTCCTACAGTCTTTTCTTTCTCAAAATGAACTTGAAAGCTAGAGTGAAAGGGTGAGGTTGACATCATTTCCTCCATGGCACTCTTGAATTGGAGAGTTGGTGCTCAGTGGAAATGCACCATATTCTGAATCCAATTGATTGTTGCAAGTGCAGTAATTGATATTTTCTAGTGGGGCATCATAGGAACTTGCAACATTAGCTTCATGACAAGGGTTGTGAAGAACCTGTCCAGAAGATGAAAAGGAATGAAGAAAATGCACTGCAGAAAAAACATATCAAAACTAAAGATTAGGGAAGATCTGCTCCTAAAACACTTAAGGAACACAGCAAATGAAAACCAAGTAAACCAAAGCCAAACTAGAAAAAACAAAAGATTCCCATGCAAAAGAAATTGCACTCGGCAAGCACAGAATAAGATTCAGAAAATTTTGTGGCCTGGGAAAACTAAATCAACATAGAAGCAGAAAAGGCACAGAGCATAACATTTAATGAAATCAAAGCAGTTCAAGTAAAAGAAGCTCAGGAACCAAGTAAAAAGAGAGTAAGAAGCTAAACAAGACATTGCTCGAAGAGACAAAACAGGACAGCAGCAGTATTTGACGAAACAAGAAACTCAGCATCAACAAAGAGCACCATTACCAAAACAAAAATATGACAGCTGGTAGAATTTCCAAAGTAGTTCAGATTAATTAGATTATAGGTATGAAAGAAAAGGCTCACCTTCCTACAAATAAGGCCATCCTCCTCAACGTGCCAGCCTGCTTCCTCACAGAGAGCCTTGAGCAGGTCATTGCTGTCAACATGTTTCGGAAGCTTGTAGTTGCCATGCTTTCGAAGACCTTCAAAAATTTTCCTAGCCACTGCCCGCCTTCGACGCTCCCTCTGCTGGTTTGTTTGCCGCTCCCTATCAGAAGGATAGCGAAATTTGGTGAAAATGCGGCCATCTTTTGTAGCTCTATGTACTCTCCAAGGTCCCCTGCTAGTCTTGATGCAACCACTTAGCACTACCTTCTTCCCATCTACCATATTTTCTTCCTCCCTTTCTCGTCTTCAATCTTCAGTTTCGCTAAGGCTACTTTTCCTTTTCTTCTCCACTGCTATCTCCTAATATTTGCAGAAAACAACATAAAGGTAAAAGGAAACACAAAAAGAGGGAATCAAAAGTGTAAGACGCTATTCAGGCTGGTTTCAGTTTGACCCAGAAAATCATCCTTGATATTAGCAAATGGATCGGAGTGTCATTTAATGGATTAATAAACGGTTTGATGGAACACATTGGGGGATAAATGCCATGCTTGATGGCAGAGATGCCTCTCTTTTAGCCAATTCCAATGAATATATGCATGGACAGTCGAAGAATCAAGTAGGGTACGACATGGGACAAACATGCAAAAGCCACAGCTACTGGAAAGAGAACACTTTATGCCCAAATATAGGAAGGACGGTAGACATAGATGAGCAGCTTTTTTTCCCCGTTTTTTATGACTATTATTTGAACCCCAGATGAGAAGCTTGCTGCTTTACATGATAACCAATCTCAATTGTCCACTGCATCATTTATCTGATTGCTTCATCTAATTACGGGGTTCAAATCCGTTGATTTCATGCAACCTTCGCGGGAACAACAAATTTGATTTGAACTTCATAGAAACATGATTCTTGTATTGTCTTAAGAACTTGTTTACAAATTCTGATTTTATAGCACAACAAGCTAAATTGAGTTTTGACATCACATAGGTGTCCAATCAAAAATCATTTGTTTAATTATTTACATAGATTTTTCAGTTGAATCTAATGATTGTACGCTGAACCAAAAATGTTGCAGTGTGAAGGGGCAATCTGCCTCCGTTGAATGCTAAACCAATTCTGAGATGCTTGATCCGTGCCCTTCCCCACCGTGCCCAACATTGAAAATTAACAAATGCCAGTTCAGCGATCGGAAGGTCTGGAACTGAGGGAACCTTCATGACATGGTTGCATGATTGATAACTACAGATTTCTCTTGGAACTTCAGTTTCTCAAACCTTGGTGATGCAGCACAAATCTACAAGGAGAATGTTAAGAGCAAAGGACTAATTGTTGGAAATTACTTTTTGTGCTCCTCATGACACCCATGTTCTTGATCATGCAAACCCTTGATCATGGAGATAGATCACGGGGTTTAATCATGAGGATCAATTGATTGATCATAGCTAATTATTTCCTTGATTGAAGGAGAAAATTGGAAAATAAATTAATGAGTGGGATACCTAATCTACCTATAAATGCTCGTGTACTCCATCTACGGCTACTAGTAGGCATAGATTAAAAAGTTCCTCTTGTAAAACTTTTATATTTTAAAGTTGTACTGTTATTGCTGATTTGCGAAGGGCTGTGTTGCTGCTATTGAGAATTATTTTTCGGTACTTGAGCAACAATGGTTAAAGGTAATTATAATCTAAATTCCGTTGCGCTATGTATTTAGCATTGGATTATATAAAGTATGCATAACACTAATATGAAAGAAATCTAGCAATTCAAGGAGTAAGAAACCCTCCTAGATACACACGGCACAATCAGGAATAAAATTAGATATCCCTTATTATTAATACTCTAACTTTTATAGGCATTTTCCAGACATGTAATAAATGGTAATTTAATTGTCTCCTTAATTGGCTATTAATCTCCATAATTGACAAACTAACCCTTTATTTCTTAAATAATAAATTATGTAACATTTAGATATTGAAATAACCTAAAATACCCTTTTATAATTAAATAATGTTTTTAGCTTATTTGGCCTTGTCTCTTTAATTATCCTAGGCTAGTAACAAAGCTTCCCCCTTCAAAAGAACTCATCCTCGAGTTCTAGGTATGTCCTTCTCAGCTCTTATGTGTCCATCCAGGCAGTGTCTTCCACATTAGATCCTTTTCACTGAACCAAAAAATCAACTCATGCGTGATCCCTTTTTTCTTGAATCTGCTTTCTAATATCTTTTTTGGTTCAGGAGCAAGTGTGCCTTCTTCCATCACTATTGGTAGCCTAGGGTTAGGGTTAATCCGAGTTCCAATTTTTTTTTAGGCAAGAGATGTGAAATACTAGGTAAATCCTGGAGTCTTTGGGTAGATCAAGTTTATATGCAACTTCCCCAATCTTTTGGATGATCTGGAACGGTCCGAAATACCTTGGTGAAAGCTTCAAGCTTTTCCTCACTGCTACAATCAACTGTCTATAGGGTCTTAACCTTAAATAGACCCAATCACCCATACTATATTCTTTTGGTGCTCTCTTTTTATCTGCATACATCTTCATTCTTGTTTGAGCTTCTTGCAGTTTCTCTCGGGCCAAGGTTAAGATTAATTCTCGACTCCTGATTTTATCCTCAACTGCTTGTATTGTTATGGTACTTGGCTCATAAGGGAGGAGTCGGAGGCACTTCTATCCGTAAATAATTTCAAAAGGAGTGAACCCTATAGAGGAATACTTTGAAGTGTTATAGGTCCATTCGGCTAGTGACAGTCATCCGGCTCAATCCTTGGGTCTATCACTGGTAAAACACCTGAGGTAACCTTCTAACCATTTATTCATTATCTTTGTTTGTCCGTCTATTTGAGGGTGATAAGCCGAACTCATTAGCAGCTTTGTTCCACTTAAATGGAAAATTTCCTTCCAAAATTTACTTGTGAATACTGCATCTCGATCACTGACAATGCTCTGTGGTATGCCATGTAACTTGAATACATTATCCATGAATGCTTTGGCTACTGTTGTTGCCGTGTATGGGTGTGATAATGGTATATAATGATTGTATTTGTTGAACCTGTCTATTATCACCATTATTACGTTATATCCTTTAGACAGAGGTAGACCCTCTATGAAGTCCATGCTAATATCCACCCATGCTTTGCTTGGTATTGGTAGAGGCTGTAGAGCCTAGTGAAACTATTAAAATAATTAACTGAAATTGAGGTCAAAAGTACTTAACATAGGATAATGATTAACTGGATAACTGGTTTTAATTAGCTTTGTTGGAGGCGAACTAAATTTTTTATAATATAAAAAAAAATATCTTGAAGAAGAAAACAAATCTACAAATTGACATCATAGATGTAAAATTAAAATTAAACAACAATGGTTAATTTTTAAGAATCCAAACGTTAAAAAAATAAGGTCAATCGATGCAAGTGATGTTGACATGATTAATGAGCAAGCCTAAGCCAAATAAAATATATATATAAAAAAAAGTGATCTAAAAAAATACATGGGTCACCTAATCAAACATGATGTTTAATTTGAGAAATATAATAACTTTTAATTTTAAAAATAAACATTTTAAAAGATGTCAACACATATTTACCTATTAAACTCATGGCCCAAGTTAGTAACTAAAATGAAAGTATCATGTACAAAAAAAATATCATTTTAAAACTCAACTCAACCTTGTGGGTTGACTTGTGACTAAGTGACCCAAGGTTATGCTAGCCTAGGTTTCAAAATAAACGTATGGACAATTTACCTGGACTGAAACAGTTAAAAACTTGGATTTTTGTGACTTGGCTAGCTTGAGGCAAGCCTCGTCAAAATTGGGTAAAAAAACATTTGTTATTTTCCTTTATTTTTTTTCAAGATGATGTCATTTAACTTTATTATGAAATAAAAAGATTTGGTTGACTTGGGTTAACTCGGGTCAACCTACCTAACCTGATACTTGCCTTGGATTGACTCTCATGTTGGGCTTAAATCTATAAGAAACACCATATAGACAGGTTTTCAATAAATCAAATGACAAATGACAAAATAAAAAAATAAAAAAAAATGTTAAAGCAAAATAGAGATTAAGAGAATAAGGATTTAATTTGAAAACAAAAATTAAGAGGACAATAAGATTTTGAATTAAATGAGAAGATTGAAAAGAAAATAAGGGGAAATTAACAAAATAATCCAAAACAAATTAAAATTATATAAAGAGCTAAGAATTAAAATTATAAATCCAACTTTTGAGGGCTAAACCTTAAATATCAATACACTTTGAATTCAAAGGTAAAATTAAAATTACAAATAAAAAGAATGAAGATCAAATTTAAAAAATAAAAAGAGAATAAGAAAAAAAAATGAGGTGACCATAATCATAATCACAATATGCTTTACCCTACATCAAAAGGGTTATGATGTAACTTTTATGTAAACTAACTAATCATCTTAATGAAAACCTTAAGTAAAATTAAAAAAGAGAGAATGACATAATTGAATTATTGTAGTTGCATATTACAAAATGCTAAATCTTCATATAAAATAGATTTTATAGTATTAACCTAAGTTCAATTTGTACTTATTTTTCAAGGGCCAAATACCTAAGTATAATATGTATTCACAATAATAATAATAATAATAATAATAATAATACACATTTTAATATATCTATGTTTTTGGGATTTTCAAATTTTAATTTATAAATACATTGTTATATTTTTATGTGCTCTAACTAAATGATGTTTTCATCTTATTAAGCCCATAAATTAATTTTTTTACCATTAATTTTTTTCAGATTTGTTAAATTTAAATTTATTATTTTATGTTTTTATATGCTTATTGATTTATGAGTATCTCATTTACTTTTGGTATTATATATATATATATTCAAATTTTGTAAAGGTGGAGAAATTCCATACAATTAATATAACTTGGAGGTTGGATATTAGATCTTGGAGAAAGAGTGGACAAAAATTGAGATAAAAAAATAAGTTAGAAAATATGTTATAATTAGATAATTAATCGATAACTTATTTAAAGATGACAACTGATATTATAAGGTATGTGATTTCAATATCTTATGCATATACTTCTATGGGTAATGTACTCTTTTGTGTGTAGATGTATCCTTTTAAAAATAGGAACCTAATCAAGGATCATCACACATCAACATTGAAAACAAAATATTATATAGTCATTTAGATTTTGTTAAGTTTGGTCAAATTAATGTAAATCAAAATTTATAAAAATATTAGACTAATAAAAAAATATTTAGTTTATGATAACAAGATTGTAGTTTAAAACAAATTAGCATGGATTGTTTACTTTATCATAACAAAAACATGTTAAACAATAGATATCCAAGAAAAGGCTGAAGTTTATACAATGATCGATGGATAGACAAAAAAAATGCCTAAATAAAAGTGAGGGGCATGTAAGGATTCAAATATTCAATAAGATTGAGCATGTTGCGCAAAGAAAAATTATAAGGATAATGATAATGCTTAAAACCAAATAAAAAACAAAGATAAATAATCCAAGTCCAACACTAAGGGCATGACAAGATCATTTTACTATATCAAAGGTCTAATAGGTCATCAACCAAAATAAAGAAAAGCTTAGGAATAAACTAAGTATCCTTATTCCTGAAAGTCTTTAAACATCTTTTGATCCTACAAATATCATTTTATTTACTAAAATTAACATACTAAATAATAGATTTCAAGTAATCAATAAGTTTAAACATAATTAATTAAAATACATTCCATTATAAATAATTCGATTAAATTAATTACAAATTAAAACCCTTAAATTCTAAATTTCTATTTATTATATGGAATATATATATATATATATATATTTTAATTAATTTCTAATTTTTTAATAAAAGTCACATTACATGCATCACAAAGTCATTTATCATAAAACAAAGTAATATGGGTTGGTAAGCATTTTTCTCCGTGGAAATTTTTAAAAGACTATAGTTATGTTTTATTATTCATACAAGTAAAATGAAAGCTTTAAAGATTTTCTTTTATCTAAAACTCTTAGTTGGTATGAGGTTTTTTATTTTGTTTTTTTGGCACACCCTGCATTCTCTTATGAGTTCCATGATGTCTTTTCTTAATCCATGCCAAAAGAATTCCCTCTTGATCCTTGAGTGAGTCTTTTATGAGTCAGCATGCCCTCTCATAGGGCTACTATGGAAGTGTTGCATGACTTGCTCTTGCTGCATCTTTAAGGTTCCTAAGTGTAGTCTCATTTTTTAGAATAAGAAACCCCCTCTGACCTAGTATTTGAGGGTATTATGATCACCTTGATGGTAGCGGTTGGATAATTAATGCAATTAGGGATCTTGGTTGTATACTTGATGGAGTCTTTCCCACCAATTAACAAAAATCATATTGATAGCCTTGACTTCTCCATATCTATTCATGGATCCCTCTATCTCTGAATTGTTCTCCTGGTTTAGCAGCCTGGAGAGAGCATTCGTTACCTTATTTCCTTTACTATTATGACATTCCACACTAAAATCAAAGCCTAACAGTTTTGTTATCTATTTTTGTTGAAAGGGTGTTCCAACCCTTTGTTCCAAGAGGTGCTTTAAAGCTTGCTAGTCAGTTCTTACTTTAAATTCAAGTCCTAGTAGGAAGTGTCTTTTTGAATTGCTAACACCAATGCTAGAAATTATTTCTTTTAAGTGGACATAAATGTTTTTTTCCCTTTTAATGCTTGACTTAAATAGGCTAGAGGTCTCTCTTCCTGCATTAAAATTGCTCTCAACCCATTTCTAAAAACATTGCATTCTATTACAAACAGTTTGGAGAAATCTAGCAAGGCAAGAATAGGGGGTCACCATAGCTACTTTTAAGGCTGCAAAAGCTTAGCTGGCTTGCTCACTCCATTTAAAGGAATTTTTCTTACGTAGAGCAATTAGAGGGGCTGCAATACTTCTATAACCTTTAACAAACCTCTTGGAATAACTTGTTAAACCTAGAAATCTTCTTAGAGCCTTTAGGACTTTTAGGCTCAGGGCACTCTATTATGACTGAAATCTTTGGTGGATTTGTATTGACTCATTTGGAAATAATATGTCCCAAGTACTCCACCTCTTGACATCCAAAAATGCACTTTGAGGCCTTTGCATATAGTTGATGTTGACTCAATACTTCTAGGACAACCATTAGATGTCCCACATGTTCTTCAATAGTTTTATTGTACACAAGAATATCATAAAAAAAATAAAAAAAAAATTAACACAATTTTCCTAAGATATAGTCTGAATATCTCATTCATTGACCCTTGAAAGGTTGATAGGGCATTGGTGAGCCCAAAGGGCATCACTAAAAACTCATAATACCCCTCATAGGTATGAAATGCAGTTTTGGGCACATCTTCAGTCTTCATTATGATTTGATGGTAGCTCAATTGCGAGTTAAGTTTAGAAAACATCTCAACACCATTGATTTCATCTAATAACTCGTCTATGTTAGGAGTAGAAAACTTATCTTTAATGATATCTTTGTTAAAGTCTCGATAATCTAAACATATTCGCCAACTTCCATCTGCCTTCCTTACCAAGAGAACTGATGAAGAGTATTGGCTTTGACTTTGTTGTATGATCCCAGCCTTTAGCATCTCCTGTACTAGTTTCTCATTTTTCTTCTTTCTAATAGTAGGGGTATCGATAAGGTCTCATAAAGGTTAGATTTGCTGCTTTTTGGAGCTAGATCTGACAGTCATAACTCCTTGGAGGTGGGAGTCTAGTGGGCTAACAAACTCTATTTTGAATTCATTCAAAATAGTTTGTAGGGCTGGCTCTATAGGTGCTCCTCTTGGATTGTCATTGTTCTCTAGGAACTGCAACCATATTCATTTTCCTTCTCTAAAGGCAACCATGCTCTAAGTATGTTGTTCCTCAATAGCTTCCTTAGGTAATCTTAAGCCTTGCAAAAATAGTTCCTCCTATCCACATGGAAACTCATACTTAGATCTGCAAAGTTCCACTAAATAGTTCCAAGATTTCTTAACCAATCCACCCTTAACACAACATCACACCCTTCTAGGGTAAAAAAAAAATAGATTGGCTAAAACCTTACAACTTTACATCTTCAAAAGAACTATCTTGCAACAGCAATTACAGGGAAGGGTGTCTCCATTAGCATCTTGGATTGTCAACTAACCACTTTCTAATGGTAATTTTACTCTTACTATTTTCTCATCAATAAAACTGTGAGTAATTCCTATATCAATTAGAACAATAACTGAACATGTCCCAATTATCCTAATTAATCACATAGTTTTATGAGTAGGCGCCCCTGCAATAACATGCAAGGATATACCTAACAACTTAGCTTGCTGAAATGCTTATGAGATCTTTGTATCTTATTAATGAAATGTCTTTTCTCCTTGCACTCACTCTTCTTCTTAAAACTCCATTTCCTTTAGTAAGTAGAATTATGGTCTATTGCATTTGTGTCGTTGATATCATAGAAGTCGCATAGCCCATTTTTCCTCCCCCCCTACATTTGATTAGGACTTATATGTTTGATGGGGTATGGTTTTTTTTGGAATGATAAAGTAGTTCTTGGTTGTTAGGGGACTAGAAGTCTAACCGTTCTAGTTGGTGCTGGTAATCGGGGTAAGTGATTTTTTTTCCACGTAATCTAAAAGGAGTATGCTTGAATAAAGATGTATTTTAGGGATTTTGGTTTGAAGTGTATCGGTGAGGGAAATGTTTTCCGGTTACCTCTTCTTCTTGTAGTCGGGCTAATTCAAAAGCAGTCGCAAGAGTATTTGGCTTGAACATGGTAACAATAATTCATAATTCATCTTTTAACCCACTTAAAAAAGTACTTAAATAAAATTCTTCACTTACTCCACTTATTTTATTGGACAGGATCTCAAATTTTGTTTGGTGCTCCTCCACACTTCCTGTTTATCTCAATTTCATTAATACACCTATTGGATCTTCGTATAGTGAAGGTTTGAATCTGGTGCGAAGAGCCTCCAAAAAATCACTCCAACTGGTCATTGGGCTTGATTTTTACAGCCAATAATATCAAGTCAATGCCTTCCTTTCCATGTGGAAAGAAACAACTTCCACTTTATAGTTTTCTAATGTTTCAAAATAATTAAAAAATTATTATGCCTTCAAGATCCACTCGCTAGGGTCTCCTCCATCAAAACGAGAAAAATCCAATCGAAGGGATCTAGCCTAAATTCCCTTGTGTCCATCAAAAAAAGGATTCACATTTACTTTGACATTGATGGAAGTGCCTTCTCCTAACTTATTTCTGGCAGTCATTTGTACCAAGTTGTCATAGCATGATGCCAAATTATTGAGTTGTTGCAACACTCCTTCTATAAGCTCTTCTGCCTAAATTGTTCCTCTTTCAGGGTAGTGGTTGCTCCTTAAAAATTATTTATTGTCTCAGATAACACTCCTTCTATAAGTGCTCCCTGCCTGAATTGTTCCACTTTCAGGTTAATGGTTGCCCCTTGAAAATTGTGTATTGTCTCAAATAACATGAATAGTCTTGTTCCCTCTGCCATGGAACCTGATGCTTTGATACCAACTTATTAAGAGCAGAGAACTAATATGAAAGAATTCTAGCAATTCGAGGAGCCAATAACCCCTCCTAGATGCACACGACACAATTAGGACTAAAATTGGATATTCTTTATTCTTAATACTCTGTCTTTATAGGCATTTTACTGACCTATAATAAATGGTAATTTAGTTGTCTTCTTAATTGTCTATTAATCTTCATAATTGAAAATCGAGCCCTTTATTTCCTAAATAATAAATTTCATAACAGTTGATATTGAAATAACCTAAAATACCCTTTTATAATTAAGTAATGCCTTAGCTTATTTGACCTTGTATCTTTAATTACTCTAGGCTCGTAATAAAGAATGTAATAAATTCATAAACATGGAACTCTAGCTGAGAGACTAGCAAATCATAAATCAACCATAAATCAATGGTATTTCAAGGATTTGATGGTTTGACAGGATGAGCTCAATGGCTTCTTACAAGTGGTGATTTATCTTTTTCTACATCTGTATTTTTCTTATTGTCAATAAGGATAAATGTATTGAATGTTGGCAGATTTGTAGGAAGTATAGTAAAATCAAATATGCTCTCCTATAAACTAGGATTTAGTATAATACCTATTTATATATAGTTAATAACTATCCTAATAAATAATTGTAGATGTTGTATATATCCTTGGTTTTATTCCGAAATAAAATGACAACTACAGAATTTTCCATATGGTATCATAGTTTATCTCGTAAACCTAGATCCCCTGTCTTTCTATCTGCCTTAAACTAGCAAAATCTATTCAGAGCTGAGAAAATCATAACTGAGAACACTACAAAAGAAACCTAAATAGTAGGAGAATTGCAAAATTTACAATCTTCCTATAGATTGAATGGAAGAAACTATCTAAACTGGTCATAGATAGTAAAAATCTTTCTCAAAGGAAAAGGAAAGATTAGTCATTTGATGAACAATCCTCCAAGTCCAGAGACCCAAAGTTCATATTATGGGATGAAGAAGACTTCATAATCATGTCATGGCTATGGAATTCTATAATGTTAGAAATTTATGGGCCTTACATGTTTCTGAATATAGCAAATGATGTATGGGATGTAGTAAGACATGCCTATTTTAAGGTAAAGGATGTTGCTTTAATCTATGAGAGTAAAATCAAGCTTTCAATGATCAAACAAGGTAATATGATGATTATTGAATATTACAACATTATGAAAAGCTTCTGGTTGAAATTACTATCAGGATTTTAAAATGAAGTATAGTGATGATGCTATAATTTTAAAAAATTAAGTGGAGAGGGAAAGGATCTTTGAATTCCTTATAGGACTCAATATGGAGTTTGATCAAGTGAAAGTCCAAATACTAGGAAAGGAATCCATGTCCTCACTTAATGAAGTTTTCTCACTGATAAGAGGAGAAGAAGAAGGAAGAAGAACTATGATGGTTGAGACCACTGATACAGAAGGATCTACTATGATAATAACTCGTAGCTTAAGTGATGTTAGTATAAACTACAATGATGTAGAGGGAGTGAAGATTGAAGGGAGAAAATTCCCTAAAGATGAGCACTTATGTAATTATTACAAGAAAACAAGACATACAAAGGAGGCGTGCTAGAAACTACATGGAAAACCATTGAGGATGGGGTGGAGGATTCAAATAGAATCAGTCAAGAAGACATGCACACTTAGCAAATGCAGAAAAACTAGCCTCTGAGTCCAACACCCTAAAGGTAAGAGGATTCAACAAAGAGTAGATTGAATGCCTAAGATCTCTATTCAACACAATGGAGAAACCGTCTAGGTCATGCTCTCTTGCTCAAAATGGTAAAATTCATATTTCTTATGTATTTAGAGCCTCAAACCAAAACCATTCCAACACATGGGTCATTGACTTAGGTGGAACAGATGACATGACCTACTCTGCAGATGTTCTCAAATCCTATCAAACTTGTCATAGTAGTAAGAAATTACACTAGTTGATGGATCTGTAATCATAGTTGCAGACTAAGGAACAATCTCTTTTAATCTCTCATTTACATTTAAAATAGTATTACATGTTCCTAATCTCAATATAAACTTATTGTCTATTCGAAATTTAATTCAAGACATAAATTGTAGTGTAGCTTTCTTCCTTGATCACTGTGAATTTTAGGACCTAGCTACGAGGAGGATGATTGGGCAGGCTAGAGTCAATGATAGGTTGTACATGCTTGAAATGCAAGGCAACAATAGCAATGGAAGTAGTAGTAACTCTTTTTTTTTTATCATTTATTTCAATAAATTCAAATAAAAATATTATTTGGAATTATCATCATCGTTTAAGACATCTATCTTTTAAGACTTTTAAGAACATGTTTCAATTTTTATTTGAAAATTTTGATGTTGAACACTTTCGTTGTGAAATATGAGTTTGTAAAGCACCATAAATTGCCTTTTCTTTCAAGTGATATATGGGGCCATATAACACCCCTAATATCTCAGGAGCAAAAGGTTTTACAATATTTATTGATAATTACACTAGAATGACTTGGGGTTTATCTAATTAAAAGAAAATTTGATGTAAGTCACATTCTTCTAAACTTTACAACTATGATATGGAAACAGTTTGGGGTTAGCCTTAAAGGGTTTTAGAACTAATAATGCTTAAGACTACTTTAATCAGAATCTATGACAATACTTTGACAAAGAAAAAATTGTTCATCAATCATCTTGTGTTAAAACTCCCAACATAATGGTTTAGCATAAAGAAAAAACAAACATTTACTTGAAATTACTAGGATTTTACTTTTCCAACATAAAGTTTCAAAAAATTATAGGGGAGAAGCTATCTAACATCTACCTATTTGATAAATCGAATACCTTCAAGAGTTATTGGCTTCAAAAGTCCTTTAAACTATTTGTCAGAATTATTTTCAAAGAATAGTTTTTATTCTAAACTTTCTCCAAGTATAGTTGGATGTGTCTCCTATGTCCACCTTCGCAAACATCAAAGAGACAAACTTGATGTTAAGGCTTTTAAATGCATTTTTATAGGATATTTCATCACATAAAAGGGTTACAAATATTATCATCCTTCTTCAAAAAGATTTTTTGTGTCAAAAGATGTTAGTTTCAAAAAAATTTCAGTCTTACTTCAACACCTCTTCTCTTTAGGAGGAGAAAAATATAGAAGAAAAGACTACTGATTTTACTAATTTTGACATGTTTTCATTTCCTACTCCACCTAGACAACAATCATCTTCCACTTTACAAACATGTGAGTCTCCAAACACTATAACTCTACAAGGAAAAGCTCTCAATAATAGACCTCTACAAGTATACAGAAAAAGAATACAACTTGAACTAACTCTCTTGCAAACCCAAGAATTTGAACCTAAGCAAGGTAATGAACTTTCTCCAAATCTTTATCAGCCAATTGCTATTAGAAAAGGGAAAAGAGAATGTACTAAGAATCCTTTATATCCTATAACTAATTATGTCATTTTAGAAATTTTCACCGTCACATAAAACTTTCTTTTCAAAAATAAACATCATACCTATTTCAAAAACCTTACATGAGACCCTAAGAAATAAGAATTGGAAACTTGCCATGAGAGAAGAGATGAATGCATTAAAGAGGAATCAAACATGGGACATAGTTGAGTTACCAAAAGAGAAGAAGACAGTAGGGTGTGAATGGGTGTATGCCTGAAATACACAACTAATGGCAACCTAGAAAGGTATAAAATCAAGCTGGTTATAAAAGGGTTTACACAAACATTTAGTATAGACTATCAAGAGACACTTGCTCCTGTTACTAAGATGAACACCATAAGAATTTTATTTTCTTTATTTGCTAATCTTGGATGGTATATGCAGCAATATGATGTTAAAAAAATTTTCTTACATGGAGATACATGGATTCACCACCAGAATTTAGTCATTCCTTATTGCCTTATCAAGTATGTAGGCTAAAGAAGGCACTACATGATTTAAAACAATCTCCTAGAGCATGGTTTGGAAGATTCACTAAAGTCATGATTCTTATGGGATATCGATAGAGTCAAAGAGATTGTACTTTGTTCATCAAACACTCTAATTCAAGGGAAGTAACTATTTTGATTGTTTATGTTGATGACATTATAATAACAAAAGATGACTTTATGGAAAGAGATAAGGAAATGACTGCCTGCAGAATTTGAAATAAAAAAAAAATAGGAAGGTTAAAATACTTTTTTGGGTTAGAAGTGGCTCATTCAGAAAAAGAGATTTTTATCTCTCAGCACAAGTATATCCTGGATCTTCTAAAAGAAATAAGAATGGTGGACTACAAACATGTGAGACACCTATTGATCTAAAGCATCGACTTGATAATGATGAAGAGGGAGCCACAACTAACAAAGGCCAATACAAAAAGTTAGTTGGTAAGTTGATCTACTTAGCTCATATTAGACCAAACATTGACTATGTTATGAGTTTAGTGAGTCAATTTATGCATAATCCAAAGGATTCACACCTTCAGGCAGCATACAAACTCCTCAGATACTTGAAGACTACCCCAAGGAAAGGGAATTTTGTATAAAAAAACATGGTAAACTAAAACAAGAGTGTTACAAAGTTACAGACTATACAGGGGCCTTAACAAATAGAAGACCAACTTCAAGATATTGTACAGTATTAAGGGAAATCTTGTGACATTGAGAAGAAAAAAAACATAATGTTGTTTCAAGATCAAGTGCAAAAGCGAAATTACAATCAATTGCACTTGGAATTTGTGAGTTATTATGGATGAAGATTATCCTAGAAGATTTAAGAATCAAGTGGAAAGAACCAATAAAGTTGTATTGTGACAACAAGTCTGCCATGTTAATAGTACACAATCCAGTATAGCATGATAGAACCAAGCATATAGAGGTAGACAGACAATTCATCAAAGAAAAATTAGAAAGTACATTGATATGCACTCCTTAGATGTCTAGCAGGGTACAACTTGCAGATATACTCACTAAAGGAGTTCAGAATCCTACATTCAAGAACACACTATACAAGTTAGGAATGATTGATCTCCTTCATACAGCTTAAGGGGACATACTGAATGTTGGTAGATTTGTAGAAAGTATAGAAGGGAAGTCAAATATGCTCTCCTATAAACTAGGATCTAGTAATAATACCTATTTATGTATAGTTAATAATATCCCAATTTAGAAATGTAGATATTGTATATATCCTAGGTTTTATTAAGAAATGAAGTTAGAATTACATAATTTTCCACAAAATCCATAAGGCTTTACTATTTGATAGAATAGCTCAAATACGTCATAAAAACAATAAGAATAAATCATTGGGAAAGCTAGCAGAATAATTCACAGAGAAGATGAGTGAATACTGAGCTAACTCCTCCATCAATTTGTTTTCTAATATCAAGAAACAAAACCACTGCCATTAGTGGATTTTAAGATCTTACTTCTACCACACGGAGATTGATTCTCCCTAATAAAAGTAAATCGACACAAATAAGGATCATTTGACATATAAAGAGGCTTACTTGTCGGTCTAGAGTAGCCTCTTCCAACTTCTACTGTTTACAATCACCAATAATAAATAAAACCTTCTTCTTGAATTCATCAATAATCAGCATCTAGTAAAACAAGCAAGGTGGTACATAAATAGCAGGCATCATGTACCAAATCTGAACTATCATGATCAAATTCTATATTGATTGTCAAGGTAGAGATCTAGGCCAGATTTGGGTAGACGAAGCAGCATTTTTAAGCTGCGAAAAAGTTGAGGAATCAAAACTCAAAGAATAAGTCAAATTTTCTGTTGCTTCAGCCATCCAAAGATGATTTAGTTGACCCTTTGCTCTCATTATAAGATTATAGAAGCTAACCTGCAAAGATAATAAATGTGGGGTTCCAGTTAAAAGAAAACGGAGAAAATGGCTGGCTCTCACAAACTTATCCATCCTTCTAATTTCCATTTGGAGTTTTTCGCCATGAATCAACTTGTATTCGATTATAAACAAATACATTCCGGGGTTGACAATATATATATGGTTCATTTTTTTAAAAGGGACCTATACATACTCATGGATCCAGCAAGATTATAGTTGATTGGGGTAAAAGAATTGTTATATATGTATGGTGAACAGAAGGTGATGGCAAGTCAGGACTTTGACGTGAGCTCCGAATCCAATGTAGAAATGGCAGTTACAATCACAAGTACACACTGTTTCTTTTGCTGAGGAGCTGTATAAACCTCCCCCATGGACAACACAAGCGCAGCAATGTCAAGTTTTGGAGATTTGCTTACTCTTTGAGGCTTCTGGATGTTAAATGCAGAGTAAAAGGCATTTTCCTTGTTTGATGAAGCATCATCAAATATAATATCTTCAAAAACTGAGACCCATATCAAATGCACCCCCCTCGTCTAAGAAAGTTCCTATGTCTGGGTCACCAAGAGGACTCCTTGCACGTTTTAGAGCCTCACTAGAAACAGATAAGGATCTTCCACCGGCAGCGTGGAATTTAAATGGTGGTGGTTTGGGAGCAGAATATTGTGCTTCAGGTTGCAACAAGTCTGTATTGACCTCCTTTACCAATCCGCTTTTCAGTATACCAGACTTGGAAACTAAAAGAGACATGGGAACTAGCAGATCATCACTGATAACCCCATTATTTCTCATCCCTACAATCATCCCTGCGTGTGATAAATCTGCCACACAAATCGCTTAACAATGAATGATTCCCACACAAATTGCTCAACAGACATCGCTTTGGCAACCAAAGATTGTCTCTATACAACCGACTTCCCTGATCCTGCATGGAAAATCGGTGCATTTCCATCATCTTCATTCCCTTTCTCCAAAAGCTTCAGAAAACTAAATTCGTTATCTCCCCCACATGCTTCACCTGACAAAGAAACAAAACCATTTCCACAACAGTACAATAGAAAACCAACAGAACGCTAACACATCACTGCCAAGTTTTTACAATACAATTACCAACCAAGCAACAAAATTAATCCAAAGCCTAAAAATCCCTACAATTTTAGGTGCTTAAAATATGGCTTAAGCATTATAAATAAATTTAAAACGCTAAATCTAATCAAATAAACAAATACTTCAATAAGAAAAAATCACTGAGCAATTTAAATTCCTTGGGATTTGTAAATAAATTAAAACCTAAAATGCAAAAAAAAAAAAACATAGAGATAGACAGGCACCGTCTTCGCCGCCGCCGAGGACAACTAACGCTTTCGCAATTGAATATTGCTTTAACGCAACTGATTTCCCTGATCCTGTACGAAAAATCGGTGTGTTTCCCTTATTCGGACACCCTTCGCTCAGACAAAAACACAATCCAAACGTGAATACATGTATTGCACGCGTATTTGTACAGCTATGCATATCCATGCTGAAGTACCTTGGCGTAAGAGATTGGGCATGGAAGCGAGGCCAGTTTTGGAGCTGGGAGGGGAGTTAGGGCTCCGTTTGGTTAAGGTTCAGGTTTGGTGTGGATGATAGGCAGGAGATATTTTTTCCCGGCGTCGGAGAAGATTTGCCACGTCGACATTTATGTGAAAATTAGGGTTTATTTTCTGCGGTGCGAGGCGGTGGTAGTTTTTAGTGTTTTTTTTTTTTAAAATGTGTGGGTCATGAGGGCGGGAAAGTGGAATATTTGGAGAGGAACTGCATTGATAGCATACTTGGGCTTGGGATTTGTGCTATGGGCTTGTATTGTTAATTTGGGCTGGCTTTGTTGGTTAAGACCTGTAAGCACAGAAGAAGTTTCCTTGTGTTTAAGAAAACAATTTTATGATTCTTATATTTTACTCGTTGTCAAATTTGTTTTGTTATATCTAGAATGACTAATATATCACATTTTAATTCAAAAAAAAATGAAATAAATTTTATCTCTCAAAGTCTTGGTTTGTTCCAGAAATTCCATTTAAATTTTATCTGTAACATTTTGGTTCCGTTCCACCTGTTTCATTCCAGCCAGATGGTAATTTTTTTTAATAATGAATAGTTTTATAATATTAATTTTACTTCTTAATTCAACTGTCATATTGAGATGAAATTATATGGGAGGACTTTTGACATATTTATACGCATGCACACGCTAGTCATTAAATTATTTTCATGTGTTCATTAAATTCTGGATAAATTTATCTATGGTAATTATTTATTTTATTTATAATAATTTAGATTAAATCCTAAGATTTTATTAATGAGTTTGTATGATTTAGATTTCATGTGTTCATTAATTTCATGGTGACAAGGAATATAATGGTATTTCTGTTTTTATAGGAGTTTTGTATAATAAATAAAATGGAAATGTGAATGAACAATAAAAAGGATAGATGGTTTCATTTTCAAGTGAGGAAGATAGAAATAAAAAAAAGTATTATTTAACATATTATTTAAAAAGAAAAAAAGGAATTATTATAATGTAGTCTTTTTGTCAATTTCATGAGCTTTTTCAATTTGATTTTTTCCCTGGAAATACGATAAGAAAGGAGAATCTGAGTAAATGAAATTACTTGACTATGAAAGAAGGTTTTAAAAGATAAAAAAAAAAACTAAATTTAGGATGATAATCCAAATCACATAATTATTTTATTATTTATGATAACAATATAGTATTTTATTAGTTATGACTAGTTTATCCCATCGTGCGCTTTATAGGGTTAGGGCAAAATTCTTTACAACATAAAAATAAAATAAAATAAAATATTGTCAATAAATTCAGTATAATAATTTAAATTCACTACAAATATTTTC
Source organism: Salix dunnii (assembly GCA_015731905.1). Taxonomy (NCBI): domain Eukaryota; kingdom Viridiplantae; phylum Streptophyta; class Magnoliopsida; order Malpighiales; family Salicaceae; genus Salix; species Salix dunnii. Next base: position 13,484,132 of record CM027674.1, read on the forward strand.
AGCATTGACATTAAATTCAGTGCAATAATTTAAACTCTAAAAATTTATAGATATCTCTTTGATTAATACCTAGTTACCAACCTCATGATCTAAGTTATGGACTATATTAGATTGGATTAATTTTTTAATAAAAATATATAAAATTATTTATCATCAATTTAATATCAAGAAATAAAAATCAATAAAACCTCATACTAAATTATAAAATTAAAAAAACATATAAACAAAATACTTAATCTAACAACCAAACTTTTAACCTCCACAATACCTACACAAGCATTAACCACCTAAATCACCTAATAAAGTTGGTGACACATGATTCTAGTAATATATTAAGGTTGTTTGTTTTTGCAAAGAAAATAATGTCCCCAAAGTTGACTTGAACTTGTGACCTCCACGATACCTGCACGTGCTCACTAACTAATCCACCGGGCGAAATTAATATATTAACGAAGATTTTCAAATAATATATTAAGGAGAGAACCGAAATGGTGGGACCCATAAGGAAGATTTCCCCTCATTTTCAATATGGGAAATTCCAACCACTTCGAATTTCATTATATTCTCCTCTTCCTTCTTTCAACGTTTCATGCTCTAAAGCACATTGTACGGCTTAGGGTAAAAAAATTAAAAGGAAAATAAAAAAATCGACTTTATTTTCTTCTCCTCCTTTTTAATTTTATTTGATTTTGTGCCAAAAGATATATACAGTGCATTTTAATGGCAGCGATGACTTTTTAAAATGATTATTATTCATAAATATATTAAAATAATATATTTTTTAAATTTTTTAAAAAATATTTTTTATATATTAATATATTAAAATATCTTGAAAACATCAAAACATATTTTATTAAAATTAAAAAAAGTATATTGTTTTTCAAAACATATTTGAAACAGAAAAATAAATAGAATCTTAATCTCTTACTAAATATATCTCCCTGGAAAATTTATATTCAATTTTACACTCAATGGTGTAGCTTATTCTTTAATTTTGAAAAGCAATTTATATTCAATATATAAACTTGTTCTTGAATCCAACTTCCATTAGGTTCCGGTGAGCAATTTTATTATAATCTCTTACACATATACTGTTTAACATTGTATTTTAAAATTATTTAAAAAAATATTATTTTTTTATATACTAAAAAATTTTGGTATTTTTATATCATTTTGATATGTTGATTTCAAAAATAATTTTTAAAAATTAAAAAGAATATTATTATAATGTATTTTTAAATTAAAAATATTTTAAAAAACAATATCAATCACTCTCTCAAACATACCCTTAAATATCTCTCTTTGTATATATATCCAATTTTACACTCAGAGATGTAACTTTTTTTGTTTTTTAATTTTGCAATAAACCTCGCTTGAGCCCAGTTTATTTTGGTGGCTGCTAAGGTTTTTTTCTGTAAATATTAATTGTTTTATTTTAAATTATTTTTTTTATTACTTTAATATGAAGATATTAAAGAAATTTCGATGAAAAACAGTGTTTGAGAATGCTTTTATAAAATGCTTATAAAAAAATTGATTTTTTTTCACTATAAATTCAATTTTTTAAATAATTTTAATGTGTTGATATCAAAAATAATTTAAAAAAAAAATAAAATAATATTATTTTAATATATTTTTAAATAAAAAATATTTTAAAAAATAACTATAAATTAACAAAGAACCTAAAAGAGGACCGATTTTTACTGTTCGAGCACTGTTCATCCTCACTCATGCGCACTGTTCACTCGCAATTTGATCCGGTGTATCACGCGAGTTCGTCCACCCTATTTTTTTTTGTTTTATCTGGTTGTGAACAGTGTTTAACCGATTTTAACCCCCGAAAACGACAAAAAACGCCGCCAGAATCAGGGGCTAAGTCGTCATTGCACATATCGGCCCGGATCGGTTTGGTCCAACCCGCCGGTTTTCTTTTTATTTTATTATTATTCGAAATTGGCTAAATACGATTTTAGCCCCATATAAGACAAAAAAACGTTCTTCGGAAACAAGGGCAGCACGGTAATTGACCACATTTTTTTATTATTTCTTTCCCCGGATGTCAGAGCGTGCTGTGCACGCGCCCAACGATTTTGCAAGCCACGTCCTGTATAGACGGCGCGTGCGGCATCATAAGGTGGCCGGAAAATCTCTTCCGACGTCAAGAACAATGCGCCTCCGATAGGACTTCCTCCCGCGGTGGCGCGTGTATCAAAATAATGTTCTTAGACGCGAATAAGGCCGGTTAAACGCGCCGGCCATGTTTCTCTCTCTCCTGCACGTAAAAATGCAGGAGAGTCCCCCATTTGTTTTTTCTTTTCACTTCAGTCCCTTGACTTTCAATTTTGTTATTTGTCCTGATTTTTGTTATATAAGTTTTGATTTAGTTCAATTGGGTCCTCCGATTGGAATTGATTGAATGTCAATGTTTCACTTCGGTCCTCCTTCTTTGAATTTTCGGATTGCTTGAAATAATTCAATCAATATGGTACATAAGTTTCCATTTCTTCAATTGGATCCTTTGATTAAAATTAATAATATATTGAATTTTCATTTTGACCCTTATACTTTTAATTTTTAATTTTAATCCTATTAGATTTTATTTTAATTTCGGCCCTTATACTTTGAATTTTTTTATTTTAATCCCTCTATTTCTTTTTATTTCTAAAATAATCTCTACTTTTGTCCATGTATATATAAATGTGCTCTTCGTTTTGATTTATAATTTTTGTTATTTTCTTATTTGTTGAGGTGATATTTTTTATAAAAAAAACTATCTATTAAATTTTGTTTTTTTTATCTATGATCATTTAAAAATTGATATTTGTGTTTTTTTCTCCAATTTTTTTTCTTTTAATTTTTTATTCGTTTTTTTTATTTTTATATCATATGACTTTTTTTACTTAATATTTTTTTTCTTTTATTAAAGTTTTTAAGATCTTTTTAATCTTTCATTTATTTTATTTTTTCCATTATTAACATAATAATAATAATAATAATAATAATAATAATAATAATAATAATAATAATTTAATTTTTTTTATTGCTTACTCTTTTGTTAATGTTTTTAAGTTTTTTCCTCTCAGGATAATTTGATAGTTTTTATTGTTTTAACAGTAATAACAATGATAATTGTTTTTTTTTTTTTATCTTTCGTTGAGATTTTTAGAATTTTTTCAATCTCTCATTTCTTGCTTACTCTTATGTTAATGTTTTTTAGTTAATAATAATACTTATAAGAATTTAATTGTTTATCTTGCTTACTCTTTTGTTAATGTTTTTTTTTCTTCTCGGGATAATTTAAGATTTTTTATTTTGTTAGAAGTAATCACAATGATATTTTTTTTAATTTTTTTTCTTTTGTTAAAATTTTTAAGATGTTTTTAATCTTTCATTTAGTTTTGTTTCTTTCATTATTAACATAATAATAATAATAATAATAATAATATAAAATAAAACAAATAAAAAAAATAATATAATAATAATAATAATAAATATATAATAATAATAATAATAATAATAATTAAATAATAATAATAATAATAATAATAATAATAATAATAATAATTTAATTGTTTTACTTACTTAATCTTAAATCTTATGTTAATGTTTTTTTAATAATAATAATAATAATAATAATAATAATAATAATAATAATAATAATAATAATAATCATTGTAATAATAATAATAATTTAATTATTTTTCTTACTTACTCTTTGATTAATTTCTTGAATGTTTTTTTTTTCAGTATAATTTAATAATCTTTATTGTTTTAATAATGTTAGCAATAATAATTTTAGTTTTTTAAAATTTGATGTTGCTATTGTCATAATAAGATGTGTTGATCTATTTTATTATATTAAATTTTGCATATATAAATATTATATTTTAATTTTAATCTAACAAATCCTGTAAAAATGATTTTTTCCAGCTAATAATTTTTGTTTTTGTTTTATCTTCTATTATATTTTTTTTATTTGCTCTTTCATTTGGTTTTTATTGGGTTTTTTTTTTATTATTTTTAAGCTACATGAATTTTTTTTAACCTTATAATTTTGATTTTTTTTTAATCTTTTCTTCAAGTTATTATAATTTTTTTAGTCTTTCATTTATTTCTGTTTTTTTTCCATTATTAACACAATGAAAACAACAGCAACAACAACAACAACAACAACAATAATAATAAATTTAATTATTTTTTTTGCCAACTCTTTTGTTAATGTTTTTTAGTGTTTTTTCTCTCAAAATAATTGAATATTTTTAATTATTTTAACAGTAATAGCAATAATAATTTTATATGTTAATACTTCAATATTGCTATTTTTATAATAGGGTGTCGTAATCTATTTTATTATATTCAATTTCGTATATATAAATATTATATTCTTGAAAAAAAATTATAATATTGTAATTTTTAATATTGTAGATCTAATATTATTAGGGGGAAAATTCAACTCAAAAAAATAAAAGCTAGACAAATTTACCTATATTATCTACAATTAAAAAATATCCGAGTCACTTCCCGTTTCAATTACACTATTCCTTTTAAACGGCAAATAAGTCATTATAGCACGCAAAAAAAATAAGTTTATTTCTTAAAAAATTTATAATATTTTTATTTATAATATGTCATATCTAATATTACTGGGGAAAAAAAGCAACTCAATTTTTTTTTATAAATTTACCTAAGTTATCTGCAATTTAAAAATATATTAACCACTTCCCATGTCGATTACACTATTCCTTTTAAGCGGGGGAAAAATTAATTTATGACATATTTTTTTATCTATTATAATGTTACTAATTAAATATTTAAACAACTAATTACAACATGTAAAAAATCAATTATTTTTCTACATAAAAAAAAAAACATAGCACAATGCGCAAGCAACCATACTAATTATACCACGCAAAAAACTCATTTCTAACATATTTTATCTATTGCAATATTAGTAATTAAAAATTGAACTAACTAATTATAGCACGTAAAAAATGTAAGTTTATTTCTGTAAAAAAATTACAATATTTTTATTTATAATATGTCTGATCTAATATTACTAGAAAAAATACAACCCATAAAAAAAAACTACCAACATTATATACGATTAAAAAATATACAAACCACTTTCTATTTTAATTATATAAATTTTATCAATTATAATTTTACTAATTAAATATTAAAATAACAAGATATAATATATAAAAACAATCAATTTTCTACATAGATAAAAATCCCGGCGCATCGCGCGGGCATATGGCTCGTATACTCTAAAACAGACAATATACTCTCAAACAGAGACATAACATGTGCTTTGTCGGTAGACGACAATACCTCATGTGCACAGCTGTATATTGATTTCATCAAAGTGGAAGCTTGAAAAGTAGTTGGACCCTCATAAAAGTCAATCCGCTTGTACTCTCCAACACACTCCGATGAGAAGAAAATAAAAATAATTGCAGGAATTACGTATCGTCAAGGTTAAGCAAAGGAATAACAGGACATACTCCACATATATCTATGATTTTCGGGATTGAGAATCGCAGATACCTACTTTTGGCATTGGAAAATTCTTCGCATTTGCATCGAAGCAGCAGCCCTTGGGTACTTTTCTCTCTCCTTTTTACAATTAAAAAGTATTCTTTTTAGCTTGTTTTAATACGTTGGTATCAATAAATAAAATTAAAATATATATATTATTTTAATATATTTTTAATAAAAAAAATACTTTAAAAAATAATCATTATTGTATTATCAATCAAGCAAACAAGCTATAATTTATAGCTTTTTTTATACTAGGAGTCTAACTTATATCTAACATCAATTCCTTTAAATGGATGTTCTTACACATTAGGTTTAATATCTATATCTATATATATATAAAAAAAAAAACTTACCTTAGAACATCTTTCCAAATATCTTTTGTCATTAAACTTTGTAAATATAAAATTGTTATTTTTTTTTCAATGACATCAATTTTATTATTCATAGATCTTTTGCAATTTTAATTCTTTTATGGCATCTTTGGACATTATAGCATAGCACTATGAAAATAGAGCAAAATGAGTAAGCATGCGTTAGATTGATCGATTTTAGTTACCTCATAACCACTTATTCATGTCGGGTTTTTTTCTAACGCAATGTGATTATTGATCATTATTTACGTTTGTTACAAGTCAAATTTAATTATTTATTGGTTGTAGTGTATTATCTATAGGGCTTCTCCATTTCTAAAGCAGCTTGTTTCAACTATTTTATTTTTCTCTAAAAGAAGTAATATGTTGAATCTTGCTTCTCCACTTATTTATTGGTTTGCATGTTCATTTTTTAATCCTACTAAACTACTTCAAGCATTCTTGCATCATGTTATTAATGAAATCTTTACACTCATAATTAAGGGACTTAACATCTTATTTATGTTGATCTTATATTATCTTATCCGCTAGTTTAAGACTATGACGTTCATCAATGAGCAATCTAGAAACAACTTCTCTATCCTTAACTACATGTTTTTACATAGATCATCATCATCAATTAATTTCAATTTAGTTTTAATTTTTTCTTTCTCATTTTTCTTCCTCGACCATGAATGCTAGATTTCTAGCTCTTTAGCTCTAATATTGTCTAATGACCATAGTTTTTTGTTAGTTTTTCATGTTAGTATGATAATCCATCAATAGAGATATTTTTTCTTCCTTTTTTGTATTATAGGTTACCAAAAACAAAGTCATAAGAACATCTTCATTAGTCTTCGTAATTTTACATATTCAATTTTTAACTTGATATTCACACCGATAATGACCAAACCCTTTTGTGTTGAAAACATTGAATACGAGACTCATAATCTCTTATATAGTGACCATACTCTTAGCATTTATGGCATTGAGTTTAAAATTTGTTATTTTTATTTATATCTCTACCACCTCTATTATTTATGTTTCTATTGTGTCATTGATACTAATAAAATATAGTATTCTTCCACCTTTCCCTCTACTATTTTGACCACATTGATTGTACCCAATCTTGTTTATTATTTTCCTATCTGGTTGTCATGTTTAATTGATATTACAATGATTTTTTAATGGATATCACTTGAATTCAAATCACGGATATCTTTGAATTAAAGTGACGTTCGTGAACTGTAAATGAACCTAATAAATCATTAATTGACATCTCACCTAGATTTTTATTAAAATTTAATAACTGCTATTAGTGCTCAAATGGAGAGTATAATTCAAAGGATTTTCTCTATATGTATGAGATTTGTCGTTTTTTCTCCATTGGCTTCCATGTGATTAACCAATTTTTTGTATTCACGAAAATACTCCTCAATAGTCTCATTATCTTTATCCAGATAAGTCTAAACTCTATACATAAAGTTTACAGCTTTACCCTCTTTGCATTGTCTAAAACTCAATAAGATTTGTCTAAAATACCAAGCTTCTATTGCATTTTCACCATGCATGATCTTCTCAAAATAGATAGTTTTAGTTTTTGAAAGATGTTATGTCAAGTTTTTTTTATTTTTCATTTTGGCTTGATTTGTTTCTTGTATATCCACTATGGAACTCTATTTTTTACAACATCCCAAACGTTAATATACTTAAAAAAAGATGATTGCATCTAAATCTTCAAGGGTTTAAAGATGTTTTTACCATCAAATTTGAACACCAAACAATCCATGAATCCTATATTAGATCTCATTCTTTTAATTGAATGGCCCGCTACAAATTGTTAAGAACACCAAATCCAAGTTTTGATACCAATTACTAAAAATAAAAATGCAAAAAGTATTTAATCTCTTATTCATCGATACTCAACACTCTCTATATTGATTTTTTTTTTATGTATAGAAAGATTACTAGCTCTAATTATTATATCCAATGAGTATTGTAAATATTAATTTAATAAGGACTCAAATGAACTAGTCAACACTATTATTTTTTCTAGACAAAGATTCCTGCCTATACTAGGACTCTAACTAATATCTTAACGTTATGCCGTCCAAGTTCTATGTCTTAATACAATGAATTCTTGGTTGTAGTTAACAAAACCACATGCTTAACCAGCTTTGATCAACAAAATAGCAAGCTCATGCAGCAATTAAATAGAAATTTCAAAGGTTTTAATTCACTTTGTCTTATTCCCCTTGCAATATCTTCGTTATAATTATCAACACGTCGGGCTTAGATCCGACGATCATAATAAATGAAGCTCATGACGGTTCATCACCATTCTATTCCAAACCAAACCATTAAGGTACCTCTGAATCTCTCAAAACGTATAGTGCGATCTTTGGTTTCTTCTCTGGCCGCTGGCATCGGCAAATGTCAACAGACAAAAGCTTTGTTCTAGTTAAAGATGAAGCTCCGTTCTGCCAGAAAAATACATCGGAGGTCCTTGGTGGGATCATTCTTGCTACATGCAACTTTTGTTGTGGTGATGTTTAATGTGTTTGGTCTAACGTTTTACTCGTTGTTGTATTAATGAGGTTGTTTTTAAAATGTTTTTTTTTTTTATCAAAAAATAATTTTTGATGTAGGATATCATAATATTAAAAATAAATAAAAATAAAAAATAAAAATAATTTTTAAAATTTGTTTTTAAAATATTTTAAAAAAACAATAGAAAACACTATCTTAATCGAATTTCACCCCTTATTGCTGTTTTTTATTAGGTTAAATCTATTTTTTTTTATTAGGTTGAAGACTTGGAGGGGCTAGCCTGCGGCCCTAGAGTCATGAATCGCACAGGCACAGGTAGTCCGTGAGAAGGCAAACCTCTGACCCCCACGTGGTGTTTTTAGAATGAACCAGAGCAGGTCTGTATGATATGAACACGACGAGGTCACAGCACTTCTCAGTTCTCGCTAAAGACCGGCCTCGCCGTCTCCGGCTGGTTTTGGGCTTACAGATAGAATATGATAGAATTTAAGAATGATTACATATTTTAATAACTTAATAACTAGTAAACTATATTGAGGTAATTATTATATTTAGAGCTGATATATTTAAATGAAATCTTAATTTTAGCTAGATTTTAAAGAAGATAACATAAAGATTTTTCCTAATAGTTGTGTGTTAGGTTAAAAAATCATTTCATCTAAAAACTTAAATTATTAGGTAATATATCTTTTCAATTAAAAGACTTTTGGGTTTGAAAATTACACATACTCATATTATTTCATATTTGATTTTTATCAAATAAAATGATAATAATAGGATTTGAACTCTTGACTGCTGGGTCAATAAAAATCTAATATTATATCAAGATATCTTCTCATCTAAAAACTTAAGATATCATGTAATACTCTAAAATATGATATATATTATTCTGTAACATGGTATTTAACTTATTTTTTCTTTAAATAAATATTAAAATCTCAATAATTATCATCAAATTAACATTGATATAATTATATAATTATGAAGGAAGCACAATTATTTCATTATTATTAAAAACAAATAACGTCAATACTATAGGAACTTCTGATAATCTATTCTACCAACTTTTTTGGCTTTGAGTTGGGTTTTGCCGTCAGACTTTACTTTCAAGTTAGCATTCGAAGTTATCTCCTTTGATGGATTTGGAAGCGACAATCCCTTTTGCTCGGTCTTCTCTCCCTTTGAAAAAAGAATTAAGTTGTAACTTTACTAAAAAGATATGCTTTTTTTCTTACCTTTTTAATTTTAAATCTTGAAATCAATATAATATATTTGTTAGAGAATAATATAAATCATATTTTAGGCCCTTACTTACAAGTTTAAATTTTTAGATGAGATGATTCATTAACATAGTATCAGAGTTTTGTTGACCCAATAGTTACAAGTTCGAATCTTATCATCTCTATTCTAGTTGATGAAAAATCAAGCACAAGATAATATGGGTTTGTACAATTTTCAAGCCCAAAAGGCTTTCACTTGAGGGGGTGTGTTAGAGAATAATATAAATCATATTCTGGGGTCTCGTTTACAAGCTTAAACTTTTAGGTGAGATGGTTCCTTAACAGTATTGAGTCAATATTGAGATTAATAAAATAATAATAATTTTAATTAATTTATTAACTTTTATATGTGTGTATATATATATATATATATATATATATATATATATAAAACCTCTACTCAAAATGATTTAATCCAGCTCAACCTAAAATTCAAGTTAAGCAATTAGATTAATTAAAATAATATTTTTAAAATAAAAAAGATTAATAATTGTTGAAACTCCACGTATCATCTCGTTGTGCCATGAAATAGATTTAAATTTTAATATGAAAAATATAATCTCATGATTATTGGAATGCATAAACTTATTCGGATATAGTATTTTTTTTAAAAAAAATAAAAATTTAAAAGTCATTATTTAATCCAATTCAATCTAAAATTCAAATTCAGAATTAGATAGATTTATTCAGTTAATTAAAACAATATTTTTAAAATCTAAACAATAATTTTTTTAAAAATTTAAATTAACGCGGATTCTAATCCTAAATTTTTTTTTCTGATAGTATGATTAAAGTTATTTTTTAAAAAATATTTTTTATTTAAAAATATATTAAAATAATATTTTATTTGTATTTTTTAAATTATTTTTCACATCAATATATTAAAATAATATAAAATTTAAAAATAATAATTTAAAATAATATATATATATATATATATATATATATATATATATATATATTTTCCAAAAACATTGTCCAAACAAACTCTTATTCGTCTCTAAGGCCCCGTTTGTTTGCTGGAAAGTGGTTTTCTTTTGGAAAGTGAATTTCGGGGAAAATGTATTCCTGGAAAATGAATTTCTAGAAAGTGAATTCCGATATTTGGCAGTATTATGAAAAATGAACTGGAAAACACTTTCCAGTGTTTGTTTATGTTATGGAAAATGATCTGGAAAATAATTTATTAATAAATTATTTTTTTTTCAAGTTTATTAAAATAATGAGGAACAAATCTTACAAATTAAAAAATTGAATGAAAATAAAATTGAAAAAAAATATAATTTCATAAATTATCTCAAATAAAATAAATAATAATGAGATCAAATCTAATTTTTTTTTAAAAAAAAATAAAAGGTGAATAAATTAAAATAATAATAATTAAAATTTCATAAATTATTTCAAATAAAATAAGTAACAATAAAAAAAATGAGAACCAAATTTGATAGATAAAAAATTTCAATAAAAAAATGATAAGAAAAAAGCAAATAGCAATTATAAAAATAAGAACCAAAATTAATATAAAAATTAAATTTTAAGAGATAGAATTGAAAAATAAATATTCAAAACAAATTATATATAGCAATCAAAAGTTTGAGGATCAAATTTGATATAATCAGCAAATAATGACATTTTTAAATTTTTCACAACTTCCGGAAAGTGTTTTCCGCCCAAATTTTCCGGAAAACACTTTCCTGAAAACCAAGTCAAATTCTTCTTTGACTGGAAAGTGTTTTCCGTTGACCAGAAAGTGTTTTCCGTTGACTAACTTTCCAGAAAACAAAGAAATACAGGAAAATTTAGAAAATGATTTTCTGAAAAGTGAATTCCAAAAATTAAACGGGGCTAAATCTCGATCAGATTTTTTTTCTTTTTTTTAAACTCAACTCGATTGAGACGATAGTACTATGACCATCTGAACGAGAAGTGTAATGATTTCAATCCAATGGCCAGGAATTCTCTAACACATAACCCTTGGATCATCGAGAAAGGGTGCCCTAAAGCTCTGCAAAGTCAGCTACCATTAGCGCATCATGAATCAGTTTGACAGATGGTGTCATTAATATCTTGCCCAAGAGGCATGATGACTCCAGCTTTCTTGAGATTGGATTTTATTTTCGTGAGCGAGGACCACGTACCAAGTTTACCTTTTGGACTAATATGCCCTCGTTACCACCCTTTATTCTCACTTCCATATGAGAAAATTACTCCACGTGCCTGGTAATTTTTTTCGACAATTCTTCCCATTTAAAATTTCCTTCGTCAATACGTAGTAATTCATTTATGGATAAGTGAATTTCGTAAAGATTTTTTTAAAAAATATTTTTTATATATAAATATTTTCAAATAATTTTTTAATTTTAAAAAAATATTTGTAATATCAGCACATAAAAATAATATAAAAAATATTATTTTTTTAATTTAAAATAAAAATAAATTATATATAACTTAAAATCAGACCAATTCATTTGAATATAGATTAATAACTCTTTATTTTCAAGAATTATAATTATTAAATTATGTCATAATTTATATTTATTATTCAGTTTTCTCAAGAATTTTAGTCATCACTGAATCACCAACATCAATTAAATTAATTTTAGTTATACGTCTAATATTTATCTTGAATGTCATCAACAGTATGTTAGCGTGTGTGCATTGTGTATGATAACAATTTGAAAGAAATAATTTTATGATAGTTATTCATTCCAGGATAAAAGATTTAATTTGATATATATATATATTGCAATCAAAAAATACTTTATCCATTCATATTTAGTAAGGGAAAATATTTTACACATAAAAAAGTAATTTAATAGGCAAAACAAGAGCCTTTGAAACCTAAGTATTTTTTTAAAAAAAAACAAATAATAAATATATAAAAAAATCAACAAATATATATATATATATATATATATATATATATATATATATATATATATATATATATATATATATATGTTTTTTTATATGCTTTCATCGATCTCAATATTTTCAGTGTCATCTAAAACAAATATAATTTTTAAATATTTTTTCAATGTCTTTATCTTTTAATGTATATTTTTTAAAAAAATTATTGATTTTTCTCTTTGAGTTGATATTGATATTACTCTATTTCAAATATATATATATATATATATATATATATATATATATAAGAATTTAATAGTTGAAAAGGAAGAAAATAAGATAAAAAAATTTGGGACTAAATTTTATTTCTCATGCTTTCTTTTCACATAAACAAAATCCTAAACAACACCATTCATTTTATAAATGGCATCACTAACCAACCTCATAGCCCCCAAACCTTAGCCAAAAGACTCCTCACTTTTTTCCCCACCTCCCACCACCCACCCATGTTTTGCCTAACTATTATCTTTAATTTTATATGATCACATGTAACTCATCCAAATCATATAAATTAGTTAAATAAAATATAGTTTTATAATATTTAAAATATTCAATTTATAGTAATATAGAGTAGTTAAATAAGTTATATATGAATATAATTGTAGTTTTATCCAGGTAAATCATAAGGTAACAATTTATGTTATCAAAATGTACTTAATATATTAATGAGAGATTTATTGTTTTAATTAAGTCTCATTCATGGTATTAGTTATATATTATACACCCTTGGTATGTCATTCTAATTGGATGATAATGGATATATCTAAACTATTTTTTTTTTTTTTGTCATTTAAGGAAATCAGGTGGTAAAAAAAATCTAAGTAGCAACTGTAAATTTTTATAAGTTCTTTGTGAGCACTATGATTATAACTTCTTTTTTTTTTCTTCATCTTAGATTACAAAATAGATTTTCCCACCTAAGTTCCAATAATTCTAAATTACATAGAATTTGCATAATTGTATAAGAAAACTTGAGTTACATTCAACAACAAAAATTAGATAATAAAATAATTTTACAACAAATAATAATAAAAAAAACATGATATGCAGTCCCTCCTTAATATTACAATCATTCAACCAAAAATGCATAATGATATTGATCTTTCAATATCAATAATCATCCATCATGGATAATACATATTACGCTCATTAATATTTTTTTATTTCTCTTTGTTTGTTTTCAATTTTTGATTATTTGTTATTGAAAATTACAACATAAAAATTCAACCACAATATGCAAAAGGGTTGAAATTATGAGATGAACTAGAATAACCTCTTAAAAAACTAAATACATAAAATAATGAAAAACACAACTACTATTTTTTTTAAAAAAAAAGAATAAATAAAAAAAACATATAAAAAACATGATTTTTATTACAAAAAAAGAGGTTAGGCATCGCTGAGCAAGGAAAGTCATTTTAGTGTCTATCCCATTAAAGTAAAAGGCATAGGATATGTATATAGGTGTTTAAGAGCAACTCGTTTACAAGACATTTAATTTAAATATAATTGTGGTAGACGACGTGTTGACCACCCATTATTATTATTTTAAAAAAAAAAGATCTAGATGATATGGTGGTTAGAAATGCATGGTGTATGTATTTTTTTTCCCAAAAACTTATTATTAACATGTTTTTGCCCCAAACACCTAGAAAATAGCACAAAATTCCTTAAAAAACAAAACAAAACCACATAAAAAAACCATTTGAATTCTCTTATGGCCCAAAACACCTAGAAAATAGTCTAAACACTTTTGCAAAGTCATAAATTATCTTTTAAAAAAACAAAACAAACCACTTATGAACTCAAAACCAACCTGAAATGAAAAAAAAAAAATTATACTTAGATATGTTTTTTAGGCCTTTTAAAGGTTGAAAAACACATAAATAGAATTCCTCTCATCAAATGAAATCCTTTTACACCAAGATTGATTATTTACTGGTCAGAATCGATGATAACACTAATTTTCCTCTATATATTGGATTCTAGTGACCTCTCTCTCGTTTTAAATCAAACACTTAAAAATAATAAAAATAGATTTTATACTAACATTAAATTGAAAAAAATATTGAGAGACTAAATATACATAGCTTATAAAGTTAGAGGTGTTGCTACCCATTTTTTTGACCAGTTTATTTTTATATTTCGAAAGAAAACAAAAAAATATAAAAAAAATATAAAAATATCTTGGTACAAGGGCAAAATTGAATAAATTGAGAGTTTAATGATCAATTAAGGGTCAAATCACACAAATCAAAAACCAAGGACCAAATTAAAAAATACGTGCAAGCGGAAAGCTGTGTTTGAATTTTTTACTATGAAAAACTCTATAAATAGAGTGGATCATCAACAAGAAAAAGGGACAAAAAAAAATTCATACACACTAAATCCTAAACCCATCTTGTTGTCTTCTTCCCAAAGGGCTGCAGCTGCCAATCCTCACCTTTCGCAACTGTAACCCCCTCTTTTCCCATTTTCCCTTTTCCTTTCCCCCTCACTCTCATCTTCTCCAACCACCATTCCTTTTACTCTCTCCTCTGGCCAGCCTTCCTCTCCACCTCCTTCCGATAGCCTCAGTTGCTCCCTCCGACAACCTCAGCAGCTCCCTTTACAGGCCCTCTTCGGTCTCTCCTTCTCAGCTGCAACCCCTTGCTCTCTTTCTCCTTCTCCTTGCCTAACCACAACAATCCACCCTTACGGTCTACTTTCTAACCTCCCTTCACAGATCGACCAGCCTCCACTCTCCGACTATGCTGTAAGCCCCCTAACTCTCGTCCTTTCCTTTTCCTCTGGCAAGCGGCTGAAGCTGCAACCCAAGCCTCATCTCTTCTTCTCATCAGCCAGCCACCCTCACAGCCACCCTTTGTCTTCCTCTCCTACTTCAGCCCCTCAACATCAACAACCCTTTCCACGACAGCCCAACCCCTACCACGACAGTGTAGCCACCAGTCCAGTAGCCCCTTGAAGAAAAAGAAGAAACAGAAAAGAAGAACAAATCTAAGATTTGAAGAGAATAAAATTGATTTTTATGCTTGTGTGTTTGCGTTTTATTTGTCGTGTTTGTAGGTCACCGTGAAGGCCACCACAATCGAGAGAGTGAAGAGAAAAGGCCCATCTGTTGGCTCCTCTGTTTTGCTGTCTACTGATGATGCATGCGCAACGTGCGATTCCATGCACCGCCAGTGTTGGCGGCTCGTGAGCAGACTTGCCACTAGTGCCTTACACTGCCTCTACTACTCCTATCACCGTTGCACTGTTCCGACCATGTTTTGTAATTTTATGTTTTTGTTTGTTTTTATCTTTAATTATTTCATGTATTTAAGTTTTATGTATATTGTAAATGTTTTTATAAATATTAAATGAAAAATAATAAAAATAGTGTGGGTGTGTGTGTGTGTTGCATTTTATTTATGTTGTTTCGGTAAGAAAAAAAAAATAAAAATTGATAAAAAAAAATGTGTTTTATTTGTTCGGCCAAAGTATTTTCTGAAAATTTATCTTAGATTTAATAACAAGTTTATTAAATCTTGAGAATTTGGCCTAAGATTAAAACAAACCGCAAAATTAGTTCATAAGAGTTAATTGTTAAATTCAGATAGTAAATGGTGGACCTATAAGTAGGCTAGCATTTACATATCTAGAAACGATAAAAAACCTTTTTAGAATTATTCTAAGCAATGACCAATTCTTTTAAATCGATAAATCGCAAAATTAGTTCATGACAATTAATAGTTAATTTCATATAGCAAATATTGAACCTACAAGTAGGCTAACATTCATATATCTAGAAATATTTTTGCTTCATCTTAGATTACAAAATAGATTTTCCCACCTAAGTTCCAATAATTCTAAATTACATAGAATTTGCATAATTGTATAAGAAAACTTGAGTTACATTCAACAACAAAAATTAGATAATAAAATAATTTTACAACAAATAATAATAAAAAAAACATGATATGCAGTCCCTCCTTAATATTACAATCATTCAACCAAAAATGCATAATGATATTGATCTTTCAATATCAATAATCATCCATCATGGATAATACATATTACGCTCATTAATATTTTTTTATTTCTCTTTGTTTGTTTTCAATTTTTGATTATTTGTTATTGAAAATTACAACATAAAAATTCAACCACAATATGCAAAAGGGTTGAAATTATGAGATGAACTAGAATAACCTCTTAAAAAACTAAATACATAAAATAATGAAAAACACAACTACTATTTTTTTTTAAAAAAAAAGAATAAATAAAAAAAACATATAAAAAACATGATTTTTATTACAAAAAAAGAGGTTAGGCATCGCTGAGCAAGGAAAGTCATTTTAGTGTCTATCCCATTAAAGTAAAAGGCATAGGATATGTATATAGGTGTTTAAGAGCAACTCGTTTACAAGACATTTAATTTAAATATAATTGTGGTAGACGACGTGTTGACCACCCATTATTATTATTTTAAAAAAAAAAGATCTAGATGATATGGTGGTTAGAAATGCATGGTGTATGTATTTTTTTTCCCAAAAACTTATTATTAACATGTTTTTGCCCCAAACACCTAGAAAATAGCACAAAATTCCTTAAAAAACAAAACAAAACCACATAAAAAAACCATTTGAATTCTCTTATGGCCCAAAACACCTAGAAAATAGTCTAAACACTTTTGCAAAGTCATAAATTATCTTTTAAAAAAACAAAACAAACCACTTATGAACTCAAAACCAACCTGAAATGAAAAAAAAAAAATTATACTTAGATATGTTTTTTAGGCCTTTTAAAGGTTGAAAAACACATAAATAGAATTCCTCTCATCAAATGAAATCCTTTTACACCACGATTGATTATTTACTGGTCAGAATCGATGATAACACTAATTTTCCTCTATATATTGGATTCTAGTGACCTCTCTCTCGTTTTAAATCAAACACTTAAAAATAATAAAAATAGATTTTATACTAACATTAAATTGAAAAAAATATTGAGAGACTAAATATACATAGCTTATAAAGTTAGAGGTGTTGCTACCCATTTTTTTGACCAGTTTATTTTTATATTTCGAAAGAAAACAAAAAAATATAAAAAAAATATAAAAATATCTTGGTACAAGGGCAAAATTGAATAAATTGAGAGTTTAATGATCAATTAAGGGTCAAATCACACAAATCAAAAACCAAGGACCAAATTAAAAAATACGTGCAAGCGGAAAGCTGTGTTTGAATTTTTTACTATGAAAAACTCTATAAATAGAGTGGATCATCAACAAGAAAAAGGGACAAAAAAAAATTCATACACACTAAATCCTAAACCCATCTTGTTGTCTTCTTCCCAAAGGGCTGCAGCTGCCAATCCTCACCTTTCGCAACTGTAACCCCCTCTTTTCCCATTTTCCCTTTTCCTTTCCCCCTCACTCTCATCTTCTCCAACCACCATTCCTTTTACTCTCTCCTCTGGCCAGCCTGCCTCTCCACCTCCTTCCGACAACCTTCCACTCCATCTCCCTTTGACAATGCTCCCTTCCCTTGCTCTCTTTCTCCTTCTCCTTGCCTAACCACAACAATCCACCCTTACGGTCTACTTTCTAACCTCCCTTCACAGATCGACCAGCCTCCACTCTCCGACTATGCTGTAAGCCCCCTAACTCTCGTCCTTTCCTTTTCCTCTGGCAAGCGGCTGAAGCTGCAACCCAAGCCTCATCTCTTCTTCTCATCAGCCAGCCACCCTCACAGCCACCCTTTGTCTTCCTCTCCTACTTCAGCCCCTCAACATCAACAACCCTTTCCACGACAGCCCAACCCCTACCACGACAGTGTAGCCACCAGTCCAGTAGCCCCTTGAAGAAAAAGAAGAAACAGAAAAGAAGAACAAATCTAAGATTTGAAGAGAATAAAATTGATTTTTATGCTTGTGTGTTTGCGTTTTATTTGTCGTGTTTGTAGGTCACCGTGAAGGCCACCACAATCGAGAGAGTGAAGAGAAAAGGCCCATCTGTTGGCTCCTCTGTTTTGCTGTCTACTGATGATGCATGCGCAACGTGCGATTCCATGCACCGCCAGTGTTGGCGGCTCGTGAGCAGACTTGCCACTAGTGCCTTACACTGCCTCTACTACTCCTATCACCGTTGCACTGTTCCGACCATGTTTTGTAATTTTATGTTTTTGTTTGTTTTTATCTTTAATTATTTCATGTATTTAAGTTTTATGTATATTGTAAATGTTTTTATAAATATTAAATGAAAAATAATAAAAATAGTGTGGGTGTGTGTGTGTGTTGCATTTTATTTATGTTGTTTCGGTAAGAAAAAAAAAATAAAAATTGATAAAAAAAAATGTGTTTTATTTGTTCGGCCAAAGTATTTTCTGAAAATTTATCTTAGATTTAATAACAAGTTTATTAAATCTTGAGAATTTGGCCTAAGATTAAAACAAACCGCAAAATTAGTTCATAAGAGTTAATTGTTAAATTCAGATAGTAAATGGTGGACCTATAAGTAGGCTAGCATTTACATATCTAGAAACGATAAAAAACCTTTTTAGAATTATTCTAAGCAATGACCAATTCTTTTAAATCGATAAATCGCAAAATTAGTTCATGACAATTAATAGTTAATTTCATATAGCAAATATTGAACCTACAAGTAGGCTAACATTCATATATCTAGAAATAACCAAATAATTCCAAGAGTTATTCTAAGCGGTGACCAATTCTTTTTAAATCGAAATATTTTTTACGATGCATAAATTGCGGAAAGCTCAACCACTCATCCACGATAAATGATCCTTTTAAAACATCTACATGGATGTTTTTCCTAATGTTTTATTTGGGTTCACGAACCCACAATAAAATTTCAAGCTAGATTTATTCTCATGAATAAATACTACCCATCAAACGTTGAAAATCACATCAAAATACGCAATGCAGCTTATATCAGGTATGACGTACTTGGGGTGCTAATACTTTCCGTTTACAAAATCAATTCCTTATCTTTGAATTTATGACCAAACCAATACAACCAGGTTTTTATAACGACTTTCAACAGTCAGGTAGCAATTCCTCAATAATTCTCTTGCGAGACAAAACCTCCCAAGATGCACGCGGCAACATGCGACAAGAGGAATAAAATAAATATTTTATGTGAATTTTGAACTCAAAATCCATCTATAACATCTTTTCTATTTTGACTCCTTGACTTCCAATTTTGTCTTTAATCAATAAATTGTATTCGATTATCCTTGATTTTGGCCTAGAAAAGATACAATCATGCAAAAAAATAAAAAGAAAGATATACAATGTTTTCCGTGGAGAAATGTTTAGCCCACTCCTTTTAGTTAATGTTACCTTCGTTATGAATTTAATGACAGTAAACGAGTTAGGTTATCGTTTTAAAAATCGAAGGGATTTACTTCGTAAGAATACAAGGATCGATTAAGTTGTCATTAGCTCATGTATTTTTACGAAGTGGAAGAGTTAAGGGTATTGATTTAGAGATGCTGTTAATTATTAATAAAGGGAAGCATATTAAAATAATTATTTATAATAATGTTGCTTTAATCATGCCTTGTAACATTGAAATATTCTTAAAAATGGTGCTCCGAGCATGTGATATCGAGTGGGATGAGAGCTTTTGGGAAGGAAAAAAAAACTATTTACGTTATTGGGGTAGGGCAACCGATTATTTCATATATATATATATATATATATATATATATATATATATATATATAAAACTATTTACGTTATTGGGGTAGGGCAACCGATTATTTCATATACATATATATATATATGAGGCAAGATTATTAATTTTGTTCCATTCTGGCCAGAACGGCCGGAATGTTCCGTATCACTAAGAAAACCGAGACAAAATGACGTCGTTTTTATCTCGATTTAAATTCCGGCCCGCTCCGAGAATTCCGGCCAAATTCCTACCGGAACGTTCTGGTACCGTTTCGGGTGTGCCGTTCCGGCCTCAAAATCCTTCCTTTTTTTATGTTTAAAATTATTTTGATTAACCTATTGTTGTGTTTCTAATTTTAAGATTAAGTTTGTTTGATTTTATATTTGTATTGTATAATTTAAAGTTAGTTTATCTTGGATAAAATTATACTTGATAAATTAAAATTTTAATTACACACACACATATATATATATAGTATAATCTCGAAACGACACATCAAAATACTCTGACACCAAAATATTTTATACCAATAAAAAAACAGAAATAATGAACGGAATTGATACGAGGGTGTTAGGGAAAGTAGATTGACAATCCGATGGGACTGAAAAAAGGAGCAAGAAAGGTGGGGGCTGGCGCTCGATGGGACTGAAAAAAGGAGCAAGAAAGGCCTGGGAAGTAGAAAGTTAAAAAAGAAGCCAGAGAAGCTGGTACAGTTTCGAAGGCATCCATATCAGAGTTAGCGAAAAGCTTAATTTGGGTAAGTGTTGACAGAATTTGGGATTTTCCCAAAGAGGGGTACCCCAGTAATAAACCCTGGTATGGAGAGAATTACTGGGTTCTTATCACAAATACAAGACATGGATGTAGCCGGATGTCAAAAGGGCGCCTAGCAATATCATCAATCATACGCTGAACATTTATAAACGGTACCATACTATACGAGACTGGATAGCTTCTTGGCATCATTCGCTTCAATTTAATTTATTCCAATGGGGCAGACACTGTTGGTTGTGAAGGTTGGAGGATCTTTATGACCTGCAGAAAGTTAATTCGAAATTCGTTCTCCGAGCATGGAAAAAGTTGATGACAGTGGTTGAGCATGTTGAAGGTTTCCAAATTGAAATCAAGAATTTATTCCAATTGAATGCTATACATGAGGTGTGTGTTGTCATGTCAAGGTACATAAAGAGAATGTGTGGATGCGATCTGACTGTGGATGGTGTTACTGCAATCGTAGCAGTGGCTATGATGACTGTGGCAGGAGAGCATTGAATAGGCATGCAATGGCTCGCATTCATACTAGTTGATGATGCGGTTAAAGCAGGGTCTTGAGGAAATTTTATTTTCTGATCGCACGAAGATCCCTTAGCGTTACAGCCATGACTCATGAACGTCTACTGTCAAAATATTTATTTCGGGCACAGTTCTCTTATCGTGAAAGAGGCTGATGAATGAACGCGTGCTAGGGTTTGCTTGCTTTTTGGAATTACAGCCTCAGCCCTCCCCCTAATCCAAAAAAAAAAAACATTTGGCTCGAAGTTGCAAGTGGATGGCTTGTTTCAAATTTGACTGGAAGAACGTGGCTTCAATACTGGAAAGCTGATTCGATGATGCTGCGTGTCAGCATGCTATGAGGGGGTCATGACCTTCAGAATTTTTAGAAAAACACTTTAGTTCTTATTTTCAATGCTGTTTTTGCATCAATCCCTTCAGAATTATTACCAGATCTCCCAAAAATAAGCCCAGCCGCCAATCCTATGAATGTATGATCAAGAAAAATATCACAACTTAGGGCAGAGTGTTATGTTACTCTTAGAAAGGGTGTGCATATTAAGACAACAACAACAAAAAAAATAGTCGGGACATGTTCTTTATGTCCTAGAAGAATAAAAATAAGACAACTTTATATAATGTATAATTAACGCTTAATCAATTTCGACTTTATTTCCTAAATATACACCTTGACTTGCGCTTCAAAATTGTTTCCACCACTTCTTTAATTTTCCTTTTTAGACTTGGCGTTAGGAATGCGTCATGATCTGCTTTATTTTCCTTCAAAAATGTTGCTCAGCCACCAATCCTATTAATATAAGATTAAGAAAAATATTACAACTTAGTGCAAAATGCTATGTCACGACGGTTTATAAAAGATATGATGTGATAATAGAGAGTTTATAATTTATATAATAAATTTTAAATTTAAATTAAGATATGTATTTTATATAAAAACCTAAAATAATTAGAATTTTATTCGTTTATATAGACCCACAAAATATACTTTTCTAAGATAAATTTTCCTCGTATTAAAAAAAAAGAGTTATGTTATGAGGATGTGAGAATATTTAGTCTTCGAAAGGGTGTTCATATTAAGAGAAATATCACATTTAGATAGTATTTGTTTATGATTTCAGGAAAAAACAAAACAAAAAGAATTTTAATTTGATCTTTGTGGAGGCTAATTAATTTGCAAAATACATGCTATTTATAAACAAATGTTATTAGAAATAACAGTTGCATACAAAATTGATATTAAAAAACAAGTTTTTATTCAAATCATACCATTTAATAAAATATTTTTTTCAACCTATCTTCTTGTCCCCAAATTTTTACCAAACCATGTAATTTTGTTGTGTTTTTAAAGAACAAAAACTCACCAGTTTCACAAAATATATATATCTATATATTATAACAATAATATTTTTTTTTGTCATTTTCATATCTATTTTACTATTATTATAACCGAACACGATTTTATAAAATACTTGGTAATCGCTTAATCAATTATGACTTTATTTTCTAATTATACACCCTTGAAAATTGTTTCCACCACTTCAATAATTTTCCCTTTTAGACTTGGCATTGGGAATAACGCGTCATGATCTACTTTAATATCCTTTCAAAATCGAAAGTAATTGTCCCGAGGACAAGAAGCAGAGGGAACCGAACCTGTTTGGTCAAAGTAATTATCACCGAGAAAGAAACTTTCCCGGTCAGTGGTGAAGCTTTTAAAGCCGGCACCGGACGATTAGGAAAGAGTACTTTCAGGCACCATGATTTGAATTAGTGCATTTCTTGGTCCCGGGTCTTAATATTATTATATCACGATCACAGATTGGCCGTTAATGGAGATAGCGATGATCAATAATTTAGGAGACAAGGTGATATTCGTTTTGATCATGGAAACATTGATAGGCTGTGAAAAAACAACAGTCGTGAAACATGACTCGGAGCTGAGAAAAACTTCGGTGAAAACATTCGAGCCTGAGCTCGTTACATGTGTCGAGGTGCCATGACCCTTGATTTCCACTCCCACGTAATGGGCAATGATTTCACACGTTAAAACTTGGAAATTATTCCACGTAATGGACACAGTTATTTCACACGTTAAAACTTGGAAATTTCTAGCATGAACACGGTATAAATAATTATTTTTTAAAATATAATTCAATCACAATGTCAAATAATCACTAATCCTTTTAAAAGTGCATTTTAGACGTATATCTAGAGGGATATATGGAAACGAGTGATTTTTTTATTTTTTAAATTCAATATATTAATATCCCATTTGATAACAAATATAACTACAAT
The DNA here is from genome assembly GCA_015731905.1 of Salix dunnii. NCBI lineage: Eukaryota > Viridiplantae > Streptophyta > Magnoliopsida > Malpighiales > Salicaceae > Salix > Salix dunnii. Next base: position 13,508,029 of record CM027674.1, read on the forward strand.
CTATCTATCTATCTATATATATAAACAAATAAAAAAAACTATATATCTAAAGAAATATTAGGAAACAAGTGATTTTTTTAAAATTTAATATATTAATATCCCATTTGATAACACAAGTAAGTGCAATCTATCCATTTATGTATATATAAAAACAAATAGTAATCTATATATATAAATAAATAATAAATAATATTATTTTTTAAAAAAGAAAGAAAAACAAACATAGAGTTCGAGTTTGAATTTTACTCTTGTTTACCAAGAAACTATTTAGCACCATAAAATTCAACCTTGATCGTTTAATTAAATTCCAAAATATGGAAGCTCGTTCCTTACTTTTTCCTACCAGACGTTTAAAAATATATGCATTGAATCTCATAGCTAAAAATGATAAAAAAAACCTATCCAATGCTATTTTGTCCCACGATAATAATTAAATAATACATAATTGTCGTGAAAGATTAGTTGAAATCACAACTCCAGAAAGAAAGTTAGAGAAAATGGGCCAACAAAGTGGTAAATACGACGGTGGATCATAATTAAACACGCTATAAACTTCCACACCATAGTCTTCCCTATTGAAAAAACAAGTGATTGACACTGTGTTCTGTACGATGGTAATCATTAATCAGAAGATTAACTAGAAAGGATAAGTAATCATGAAGCAAGGAAATTGTGGGGGTACAATATTTCACCAAAGCAAGCAAGAAAGAAAATCTTAAGGAATCCATACCGTATAAATCATTGTACTCCAACCGTAGTCGGCAGAGACATTAAATACGCCTTGTCCCTGAAAAAAAACCAAGAAATACTAAGGATTCACTCGTTTTGTGCAAATATTTAGCTTGGAAAATATATATTTTTTATTTTAAAAATGGTGGTGGAGGAGGTAGTGGGAGACTATGGTGGCAAGATGATTGAAAAAATAGTACGGTCGTAATGGTGGTTATGAAAAAGAGATGATGGTGATGAGATTAAAGATACTAATTCAAATAGTTGAATGATATCGCAAGTGAATTATTTTATATAAATATTATATAAGATTTTATGAGCTAAAAATATATATTTAACAAGTAAAATATGTTTCGAAATGCTAAATAATTTTTTCTTTTTTTTATAAAATATTTTATAATAATCAAATATAAAAAAGATAGAATATTTTGATTGTAAACAAACAACTCAACCCTAGAGAAGAAAAAACGTCGTTCTAATTGGCTGAGACACTGTTATTTGTCAATGAGGGTATTTAGTCAAGTTCTCATGGGGCTCCAGAAATGACATTTGTCTTCACACCCCCACGTTCTCTTATTATTTTCTGCTATAAATACACCTTCCCCTCCTCTAAACCATCCCCACCATTACTAGCCACGGCTTTGAAGCTAGCTCGCTGAAAAGCTTGAGATATAGAAGTATGGAAGAATCTGTTAAGCTCAGGAGGGATAGCGCCCTGAGGATAATCATGGGCTCTTTTTATCTGGGTTTGTTTTTTTACTGTTAGTGGCGCTATCCATCCTGAGTTTTACTGGTTCTTCTTGCTATGATCAGCTACTCTCTGCTGCATCAGGATTGAAGTGCCAGTCCTGCAGCTTTTCGAGAAGGTGATTTATGTGTGGTATGATGCATTAGTGCTTCTATGTTTTGTTTCTTGTTGATATTTTCAGGTTTTCTATATTTCTGTACTTTTCATGGTTAATTAGCGAGGTAAGATTTCTTTGCTTAATCTCATGCTTGGAAACCGTCATAGCGTACCTTAATTTAGAAACAAGTCATTGATGAAGGTAAAATCTATGATTGATGCATACCCAACAGTTTTTTTGCTCATATGTTGATAATGTTTTACATTTATCTGCATATATATTACCTCTGCTTATGCAGCCTTGTTATCTCTCTATTTCACTGTTTTTGTTCCCATCTTGACATTCTGATTATGGATGGTTATGGAGGGAGCTAAACTTCTGCTCTACACAGAGACGATGAAAGTGTTGTGACGGTGATGATAATAATACCAACTGAAAAAAAAAAAACTCTAAAATAATAACAGCTTATAATTATAATACAAAACCAAAATAATGCAGGGCTAGCTTATCCATCTGTCAATTTTGGGACTTGGGGTGATGAGCTTGGTGACGTTGATTGCATCCCATCTTCGTGTAAGTCACGGTTCCTAGCTAGGTCTTTTTGAGTCTTCTACTTTACATTACATTAATTATCTAAAAATTTAAGACAAGGGTTTGTGTAATTAATATCTGCACTCATTTCCAGCTTTAATTCTGATAATTTGCCCCCTTTTCAGGTGACTGTGTCTCCACGCTTCCTCCATTGTTTCCACTAAAATATCTCAAGTGGCCATTTTAGATTTGATTTCTATATTACATTAGAATCTTTTCAGATTTTAACGTGTTCATGGAATTTACAGTGAAATAATTATAAAGTGTATGTTACCGTAAATCTCAGCATCGTCTGAAGAGTTACTAAGTTTGATGCGTCTTCTTGAGTGTCTTAATTTTGGTTGATAAACAAAGACATTGCCTTTCTCTAAAATCCCTTTTCACTGCCATCGATATTTCAAGATTTCCAACCATGGAGCGGCTTGAACATCTCGTATTTCATACAGATTTTTATGTACATTACTCGTAGTCTTGAGACAATTCTTGAATTTCGTTCTCTCGTCTGGGAAAATACATATCAAGGCAAATGACTTTGGATTTCTCCTAAAGCACTGTAGATTTAAGTGCAAGTTTGAATCTATCCTACCCTCCTAATTATTGAAATATCATAGAAGTTAGAAAATCCATGTGAATTTGCTTGTTTTTTTTACATATATATTGTCTTGAATTTATAAGTATTTTAGATTTCAACTTGATTTAATCAGTTTAAACAAGACATACTAGTTTAATAAAAATCAAGCAGGCCTCGGTAACTTACTAATTTGAATGGTTGGATTCATGCAAAATCTTTTGTTTTTAGCAGTATATCTGGACCAACATCATTGCGAATTTATTTGTTTCGTAAAAACTTAGATTAATCCTGGAATAACCCATCTAATCTACGGCACAAACATTGAATTGGGTCACAGTTTTTAAATCTGATTCCATAACTCTAATACCAGCTGTATTATTAGCAAGACAGCGAGAAGTTAACAACTTGAAAAACTTTCCTAGCAGATACGACGGATATGATATCTTTGACATTTGGAAAGATATGCTTAAGTTAGGTGATGTGCAAATTGAGGACTCGTTTTGTAGTTTAATCAGCGTTTCCATGCGACCCCTGCACATAATTTTGCTCAAACCCAGGCAATGTGTGCCAAGAGCATTTCTTGTTCTAGTTATCTCAGAAGTATTCATCAATTATAACGTTTGATTTGGTCCAGATTATCTTCATCTCGTGACTCGACATACCAATGGCCGCATGAGGTTTACGAAGTTTAAAAGCATGTTTGTTTTTGCATCGTGATAAATATTCATCATTTTTTATATGTAATTTCAGATTGTTTTGACGGGTTGATGTTAAAAATAAATTATAAAAAATAATCATCAAGTATTAACTCAAGCTTATAATGAAGATAAACCGGCAAAGACAAGACGGGAGACATTATCATTCGTAGTTGCCGGAATTCATGGAGGAAGGTTACCAATATTTCACCAGTCCTTGCCTTTTCTACTTGTACAAGGACAAATTTTAACCCCTTCTATTCGTACCCAGAATACCTTTTTGCACATGCAAACAGAGAGGTTTTCATAGTAGGAATGGTTCTTTTTCAGGGGAATATATATATAAAAACAAACCAGGTTTCTGAATTAGACCGTCCATTTTGAATTGTGTCAAGTTTTCTTACAAATAGGGCGTAATTTTATTGTGATTTATGGTAAGAAAACGAAAGCAGGGACTTGATTGAGAATTTGTACAACTTGGGAGACAAAATTGACATGTAAATTTGTTTTGATGGAAAATTTTTAGGCATGTCCATTTCTTAGGCTTGCCCTTCTTTTTATGTTTTTTTTTTGTTTGATGTGGTTGTCCTAGAATGTTGGTTAATCATATATATATTTTGAGTGAATGAAATTATTTATTGATATATTAAAATAATATTTTTAAAATCAATTTGTGTTATTATTACTTTAAAATACTATAATAATTAAATAAATAAATTATTGCAAATTTAGTCTGGTCGCTCCCTAATAGGGTCATAATTCCCCTTCGAATTCAAGTTTTTCACTTGATTACTATATAAGTTATTGTCATAAAACATGCATTGGACTAGTAAATTGCTCGCAAACTAAATTTATGCCTAGTCAAAGAAATATATATATATATATATATATATATATATATATATATATATATATATATATATATATATATATAAGAGAAGCTTAGTAAAAATAATTTTATAATAATGATTTAATATCTTTCTTTCTTCTTTTTTTAATTTCTTTTTCAAAGTCCATGTTCCTTATCCGTCTCCCCGAACCTTAGTACAGCTCATGTTTTACAACTATAATTGTAATGTAATTGTAAGGAACGACCGACAGCTCAATTTATAACCAATGCTCAAAGCCCGAGGACAAAGAGAACGTGTATAGATTTGACAGATCTGGAGCCCATAGGATGAGCCTCCAAAAGCTAAAGTCCAAACAGCTGAAGCTGTAATAACCTCAACCCATAAGACTATTTCTATAATAATAATAATAATAATAATTTAACAGACTATCCAATGAAAGATTATTTGAGTTTTGAGATGACATCATCTCTCTTTTTTTATTTTTATTTTATTTTTTTTCTAAAAAAATCACAAGCAATTAGTGTGTAATTGATATTATGGTGTTTTTTATGGTTATAGTTTTAAAATTTTACTCCTAAGAGACTATAAATTATATATATTTTTATTTTATATTTTTATTTTAAGACATTTTCGGTGTATCTTAATTAATTAATCACTTTTAAAATTTATGATCAAAGCAAAACACGTGTAATACTATATTGCATCACATAAATAAATGGAATTTTAATGGAAAATAAAACAAACAAATACCATGGAATTTATTTTAAAAATAATATTATGCATATTACCTAAATCATTCAGTCTGCTAGTCATAAATGACATCTATTTTCTCCACAGTTATTTTTCATGATTTAATTAACATAAATAGCCTTATTTTTATACTATACGCATGAAGAAATGAATGAATAAAAAATATCTCACTATTGTCATCGAATAAGAGATTACCAGGCATTCCTGCTATCCAGTGTAATATAAAATTTGTTAGCATTCCTGATATATAATTACAAAATAATAAATATTGTATTTAAAAAGATTTACTTTTTCTATTTAAATTTTAATTATCTGATTTGAGGACGGACTTGAAAAAGAGTTTGGGTCATTGAGTCAGCCATGAGTCTATGGAACAACTCGATTCAATTATTTTTTTATTAAAATAATATTATTTCATTATATATTTTTAGATAATTGTTGTTTGTCCGGCCAAGTTGAATCAGGATTGGCTAGATGAACTAATTTACTATAAATCTTATTGACCCAATCAATCTTTACTGGGTTAATAGTTGATTCGATGTTGTAGATTCGATAAGAAAAACTTACTTGTAAGATTTTATTTTTTTTATTCCTGGATTAATAACTTCAGGGCTACTTCAATTACTAGAATCAAAGTGATGATCCACAATACGAATGTCTTTGCAAATATTAGCAAGTTAATGCAGAGAATTAATATAGACTAAAAGAGAGAATTATTTTCTTCAATTATGAAATACATCTCTTTTCATAGGGACTATGTCTCTATTTATATAAGTAGATAAACGGTTACCTTAGCGTAAATTCTCTATATAAGTAGATCAGGTATATTCCTCAATAGATGAACCATACCAAACCTAATAACCAACCAACATCTCCCACTCACTCATGAAGAACTAGATTTACCTACTACATTATATTTTAAACTTGTACAGAAATTTCATACTTGACGAACGGACCGTGAGACCTGAAGCACACAAAAAAAGAAGCTCCAATCTATATAAACCTAATATTTGCCATATATGAGATATTTACTTTATAATTAATTATTCCTTAGAGTGTATTAATATACCCCAAGCATTTTTAGTTACACATGAATGAATATAATTCAATCCCTTAACAAAATTCGTACTCAATCTATCATGATATTTATATGTATTCTAAATCATATCAAATTTATTCAAGTGATATGATCCCAGGCGGTGTATACAAGTAACAAGTGTAGAGCTAACATTATTTTTTCTATCACTCTTACATCACTTAGATTTGAATCATTCCATGACCATGAGATATATCCCTAAAGTAGCAATCATTTATTCATTACCTCATGATATAGTCAAAAATCATAAAAGATAAGATTTTGAGTTCTTATATATGATCTTCACGACTCACATAATAAAAAAGCAGAGATCCATTCTTTACTCCTGTAATGGCTATTTTTTCTATCACTCTTACATCACTTAGATTTGAATCATTCCATGACCATGAGATATATTCCTAAAGTAGCAATCATTTATTCATTACCTCATGATATAGTCAAAAATCATAAAGGATAAGATTTTGAGTTCTTATATATGATCTTCACGACTCACATAATAAAAAAGCAGAGATCCATTCTTTACTCCTGTAATGGCTATTAGCACATGAAATATAAAATACCTATTATAGTGGAGCACATTCGTTTTCTTTTCTAAAGATAAAGAGTATATGTAGGTGCTCTCTTTGTTTGAGGAAATACGCTATAGGAGTCTTAGTCTTGTTGCAAAAAATAAAGACTTCAAATAAAAAATTCTCATTTACTCATTGTCATTAATGACAAATAAATAGTTTTATATTTGACTTTAATAACATTAATTGCTATTTGAAAGTTAATGGCCAAATAGAGAATGCAGGCATGTAAATGCCATATGACTTTTACCATCTATTATGTAAATGGTGGCAACATTTCATTCTCTCAAATCTTCAAATACACTTAATTCAATACGAATTCATTTGGCATAAAAATGGTGTATTTAATGCACATTTGACATATGACTTTTGACACTTAATTAATTTACATCATACAAAAGAATTAAAAAGGTTAATTAATATTTTTGTTCTTGCTTTGCATCATTACAATATCATGTATTTTTGTAAGATTATTTTTGTAGTAATTGCACAAGCACAATAATAATTAATAAAAATGAATTTTTAAAATACATAATGGATACTATTCAAATAATATTCATGTATATACATGTATTTATTACATGAAAATAATTTTCATGAATGGATAATTTAATTATAAAAATTTATGATTTAGACTCTGATACCAATATAGATTTAATAAGAAAAACTTACTCGTGGGATTCTGTTTTTTTATTCCTGAAACAATAGCTTCAAGCCCACTTTAATTACTAGAATCAAAGTGATATTTTACAGTATGAATGTCTTTGCAGATCGTAACAAGTCAATGCAAAGAATTGAGATGTAAGAAAAGAGATAACTATCTTATTTAATTATGAAAACCGTTTCTTTTCATAGGGGTCATGTTTCAATTTATATAAATAGAGAAATAATTATCTTAGCATAATTTTTTATAAATAAATAGATCAAGTTCATTTTTCATAGATGAACCAGGCCAAACCCAGTAATCAACATACTCGTATAAGAATTATGTTTTTTAGATTAACTAACCGAACCGAAATTAATAACGATGCTTTGGATTTCAACACTTAAAACCTTAACGTCTTTCCAATTATTAAAAGGCTCGATTTACATCTAACGTAACTTCGGGGATAATTCTATTATCGACCAAAAGTAAAAAATTCCTGCTTGTACGGCCTAGTGGTACCCTGAACTGGGAGTCCCTTATGAGATAATTGAGTCTAGAAATCTCTTGACTGGGCCGCTCAGTGTTGAAGACGCAAGTTCCTCGGCCCAATTAATACACCGAAGAAGCCCATCCAGCCCATGTAATTCACTAAACGAAGATATTTTTTTATTCTTTCTTCAAGGAGCGCGCAATCTATCAGTTAACGGAAAGCCAGAAACAAACTTCTGGCTTCAAGCCTCTCTTCTTCAAGATTTTTACTTCCCCTTCCAACCAAAATTCAAAACACGCACACAAAGATAAATAAATAAAATAAAATCAAACAAAATGGCCACAGCAGCTCTCTCACACAAGCTTCTAAGCATACACAATTTCCACACAAATCCTTCCTTTCTTTCTCAAAAAAGAAACCAAAATTTATCTGCTCCTTTAAAAACCACCGTCCCTAGATCATCACCTCCACAAAACAACCCCGCCGCCACCACAACCACGAAGAAGAATACGGAAGCGACGTCGCTCGATAACAATACCGCCGACAAACCGAAACTAAAACCGTCTTCCGTTGACAGCAAACCTTCAACTTCCACGTCATCTCTAACCGATTCGGTTGCTACTCTGTTTACTCGTTTCAGGTGCATTGACTACTGGTAACAAGTAGAAACTGTTAAATTTGTTGACTAGGTTTTAATTAGAATCCTTAAAGCGCTTAATCACTTTTTTTGGCTTGTAATTGCGTAGAGATGGAGTTAAAATTGACGAGATTGGAGTGGAAATTTTATCAATTGCATTGCCAGCTGCTTTGGCTCTTGCTGCTGATCCTATCGCCTCCCTTGTTGATACTGCCTACATTGGTCATATCGGTAGTTATATTTTTTTCTTCTTCTCATTTTGATTAGTTTTAATTAATTAAGAGTTTATTTTTTGTTGATTAGATTTATTGAATAACTGTAGGATCGGTTGAATTGGCGGCGGTTGGAGTGTCAATTTCGATATTTAATTTGGTTTCCAAGTTGCTTAATGTTCCTTTGCTTAATATTACTACTTCCTTTGTCGCTGAAGAGCAAGCATTAATAAGCAAAAGTAACGACGGTAATTTTTATTACCTTTTATTTATTTATTTATTGATTTTATTTGAGATTCTTTTTTGATGTTTAGATTCGGTGAAGGATAAGGAAGGGAAGCAAGTTCTTCCTTCAGTTTCGACTTCTTTAGCGCTTGCAGCTGCTGTTGGTGTTGCAGAAACGGTGGCTCTCTCAGTTGGCTCGGGATTTTTGATGAATATCATGGGTATACCTGTTGTACGTCAAGTTTAGTTATGAATTTCTTTATTTTCTTATAGCATTTTTAGCTGTGAATTTTATATAGATTTCCGGCATCAGTTACTTTCTTGGATAGAGAATCTTTTTTTTTTTTTTGGGATAGGCAATGCCATTGACGAGTCACCAAAATGTGAATGCTGCATATGATCACCATGAGAAATTGAACTTCTGTCATTTTAAATACATTGCTTTGATATAGTTATATAAATGATAAAACTGGAGCCTAATACTTTTAAATTTTTTTTAGTTTGTGAGATTTTGGCAATTTGGGTTAGTTTGCTGACCTTCTAGTTGCATTATTTATGAATTTTGTTTGACAGAATGATTGGACTCCTTTCAAGTTAGGTGTAACGTGAACTATCATGTTAGGAATATCCGGATCATTGTTTTGAATTTCGATGGCTATGATTTTATATCATCCAACTAGTGGGCGGTTAGATTTTTTTTTTATAAAAAAATTGGTAGTTATAGGAATACTAAACTATTTAAACACAAATCAATAATTCAGATTCACCAAAACATGATGTATCACGTTGCTCCAGATTTAGGAGGAATCCAATCGAGTGATATTGGCTTCTATCTTGTATTTTGGTTCTTAATTATTGCCTGTTAAAATGTTAATATGGCAAGCTTGTCCTGATGATCTTCATCAAGTAATCTGTCAAGTTACTTTGATATACTGTGCATTTGAAGTACATTGCTGTAAAATGAATGTTAAATGTTATAACTTTGACACATGATTATGGCTCAAGAAGTCTTGAGATTTTTTTCACGTCACAGGATTCACCAATGCGAGTGCCAGCTGAGCAGTTTCTTACCTTGAGGGCCTTTGGTGCTCCACCCATTGTAATTTCACTTGCAGCACAAGGCACATTTCGAGGATTTATGGATACAAAGACACCCTTATATGCCATTGGCAAGTATTGTAGCACTGTTTTCCTCTTCCTTTCCTTGTTTTCTGTACATGTATAAAATATTTCTGTAAGCTATCATATCAAGTATACCAGGTGATGAGGATGTTTTAAGTCAATAGTCGAATATAGTAGTTGGTACACCTTTATTAGTTATCGAGGAAATTGCAACAAGTCAGTAAAATATATTTGCAACAAACATTTATGCATATGTACATATGTTTGGTCGACGATATAGGCAAAATATGGCCTCATATTCACCACCAATATCAGCAACATGATCTCATATGCTTGAAAATATGTTTAGCATATCTGGCTACTCTCTTTTGATTTCATAATTTTGTTGTAAACCACACTTGTGATAAATCCGTATTTTGACTATCAGGTGTCGGCAACTTACTGAATGCAATTTTGGATGCAATATTCATTTTTCTATTTGGTTTGGGCGTTGGTGGTGCTGCAGTTGCTACAGTGATATCTGAGTATGTTAATAGTGTGGTAAACTATATAATATCAGTGCCCTTTGCACATGATATTATTGTGTTTTTTGGAACTGATTAACTGTTCTCTCCTATAGATTTACCTTTGCCCCTTTTTCTACAGATATCTTATCGCTTTCATCCTTCTCTGGGAGCTGAATGACAAAGTGCAGCTGATTTCTCCAAACATTGATGCAAGAGAAGTTGTCCGCTATCTGAATTCTGGTATGTATCCTACCAGCGTCTTTACATCTATTTTCAACTCAATTTTATGTCAAAATTCTATCATGGAGAAATACAGTAAACTCAAATGGCTGGTGTTTTATTTGCTTAACTAACTTTTCAGCATAACTTGCAGAGTGGGTGACTGATGGGTGATGACCAATCAGCATAGAGAGAAGTAGATGTACCTTCTATAATTTCATAAAATTTGGAAGGACAAATTGTTCATTATAAAAACTACCAACATGTCTGTTGAATATACATTTTAACCCACTTCTGGAAACATACTTTCACTTTAGGAGATAGTTTAGGTGGCATGATGACCTTTTCTGGTGCAGTGGCAAAGGTCTTGGACACTAGTAAAGCACATGCTTGAATCTCGTGACCGTAAAAGCTTCAGATTACCTTTCTTAAGGTCCTAGTTCATTTTGACCATTAAGATGCTTGAGTCATGTGATTATAGAAGTTTTAAATTATCATTCTTATGGCTCTAGTTCATTGTGACCATATCTAGGTAATGTTAATTTGTATCATCGTCAATATAATGGAAAAAAAAGATAAGAGACAGGTTTGATCCTGATCATATTTCATTAGCTTTTCTTAATTTTCCAATGTAGTGCAGTCTCAATAAATTTCCATCATGGAGATAGGATGCTAGATTTTAGATTTTAGATATGTGATGATCCCACTTTCCTCTAGTATATCACTGGCAGTCCCTCATGAGTGCAGCATGCACTTTTTTCTTTCTTTTGGAGCCTTTTTGGTGGGGCATACTATGCCCACTCTTGGCTGCCTTAGTTACCCAAAGGTGACACCACACGCACACAAGTATTTCATATTGAACATTTTTTTCGTGGATTTCATTTCTGTTTAGCTAAAAGATCAAAGTCTACTGTGAACTATAACACCCACTACAAGTACCATGAATGAGAGAACAACCCCTTTATTTTTCTGCTTGTTACACAGTTCACAATATAACAAGTTTTCAAGCCTGTTATGGGCATGTTGTAGATGTGTCATCAATAATCGATTAAAATATTTCTGGGTTAGCTGGCAACGAATTTGTTACACATATCCTGTTGAGAAAATTGTTTGCCAGATGAATGGAGGAGGTCCAGGAGGGCATGGCTAATGTGTCTCAGAAAGAATTTCTTATCAAGTACTTTCAACACCTATGGTTACTATTTATGCTTCCTGCGAGCATTGCATGTGAATGCAATATGCAGTAGGATCCCTTCACCTAAGCTGTTGGCTAGCTAATTTCCTGAGCTCGTGTGAATTTTTATGTTTCACTTTCCAGCATCTTAATCAAAGTGATATCCTTTATGACTGATGAATTCAGTCCAATAGAACAAGGGACGCAAAATGGAGTAGACATTTAATGCTCTGTCAATTGGACTACTGAAGTTTTTTAATTAATCACATGACAAGTTTTATGAAACTTGCAGGTGGTCTTCTTATTGGCAGGACCATTGCAGTTCTGTTAGCAATGACATTAGCAACATCCATGGTAGCTAGGGAAGGCCCCATACAAATGGCAGGTCATCAAATTTGCATGCAAGTCTGGTTGGCTGTATCTTTGCTTAATGACGCTTTAGCCATCGCTGGCCAGGTAAAGAGCATGCTGTTTGGTCTGTAAAGTGTGTTTTACACGTGCTGATGTGAATATGCATTAAAATGGTGAATTGTATGACTAGGCCATAGCTGTTTGATCATGGTTCTGAGTCTGGCATTTGGGTGCTCATACATAAGCTGTAGCTTCAGTTTAGCTAAATGAAGCTACAGTAACCCTCAATGGCCAGCTTAATTTTTGGCTGTATTTCACAGATGTATGTGAAATTGCATTGTACTGCTGGACAGTTTGACCTCACAGCTATTTTTCGTAGCCTGACATTTTGATGCTCATATAAAAGTTGTGGCTAAATGAAGCTAAATCTATGGAGGAAATTTGATGTTTCTATTTGAAATGTTTTTTTCATCTCAAAAATATAAACATATAAGTTAATTTGATGTCATTTGCTTAGAAGAGCTGTATCCTGGGTGGTAACCTTGTTGGATGAGCCTTGCCACCAGTGATTGTTCTCATTCATTGAAACCATTTGACTCCATTGTGCACACTGGAATTCCCTGTAGTTGAAATGAAGAACATGCATGCCGTCATTGTTTCTGTGATCATCATTCTTCTGCCAAATCCTGTGCATGTTGTCTTGATTGCTCCTTTGACTTGTTCCAAAAATCAGAAACATGTTACTAGTTTCCATTGCTTGAGTAATCTTGGTCTGTTGGCTTAAATAAAGAAAACAAAGTTTGGAACAAGAGCCATAGTACAAAGGTCAAGACAGAACAACAGCTACTGCAGTCATTGTTTGATCTTAAATTAGGTAGAAGTTCTTGCTAAAACTGTGTTTCTAATAATAGTCTTGGAAGTGATGCTTCTATACATAGAAGTAAGGTATTCGGAAAATTTTGCAGCTTCTTCCATTTTTGATCTCTTGATTCTGAAACTTTCGGTAATAAATAGGGTTTCTGAAAAGTGCTGATCATTTCAGTTCCATAACTGCTGTTCTGTTTCTTTCACAGGCTCTTCTGGCCAGTGGTTACTCCCAAGGGAATTATGAACAAGCACAGCAAGTGATTTATAGAGTTCTGCAGGTGGCTGATACTTCTATCTATTTTACTGTATTCACTGGTGGTTGGCTTCATAGTTTCTGATATTAGAAAAATTAACCAATTGAATTCCATCATGCTATCACTTGATTGAAGAACAGATTGGTTTGGTAACTGGAATTGCTTTGGGCGTGATATTATTTCTTGGGTTTGGAGCTTTTTCCAGTTTGTTTAGTACAGATCCAGAAGTTCTGGGAGTTGTCTGGTCTGGCATTTGGGTGAGGATTTCTTTTCTGCTATTTTTTTTTCTTGCTGGTGGTCATTTATATGTTCTTTATATTGATAGAAAAAGCTAATGTAATCGACAATGAATCATGAAAGCAAACAGATAATCCTTAAAAAAATGAACTTATTAATAGGTTATTGTTGCCTTGTAGCTACCTTAATTTTAGTGCAGATCTTTGGTCAATTGCAATACCGAGAAGTCAAGAATAGAAAGGTGTCCAGGTTCAAAATACTTGCGTTTTATGGTGCTGGTCACTAGAACCACAAGGTTCAGTTGAGGCTTATGCCTTAACCTATGGGGTTTTGTCCTAGCATTACGTCAGGCATCTTGAAAAAACCTTTTCACATATGGTTGAATTTAAGTATTCTATTTGTAGCTTCTCAATTCCTATGAAGCCAGGGTTTGGATCCTACTTATGAAACTTGGACAATCCAATTTTATTGCCTCACTTCGCCTAAACATCAACACTACTTTGCAGTTTGTTGCTGGGTCTCAGCCAATGAATGCTCTTGCTTTTGTTCTTGATGGGCTATATTACGGGGTTTCAGACTTTGGCTTTGCTGCCTACTCCATGGTTTGTTCTTGTTTCTTTTGTGTCAGTGTATTATATGATGTGCCCATTCCCTTCTCAGCTCCACATTTGTAATTGTAGATGCTGGTTTCTCTGATTTCTTCTGTCTTCGTACTTGTGGCTGCCCCTGTATTTGGTCTCGCTGGAGTCTGGGCAGGTTTATTTCTCTTCATGACCTTGCGTGTAGTGGCTGGAGTCTGGAGGTAATTATTCTCATACTAAAAAAACTTTTCTTCTAACCATTCCGCAATCATTTCACTTAATCATATAGGTGTCTTTTCTTCCAGGCATTCCGCAATCATTTCACTTAATCATATAGGTGTCCATAAATTGTCTTATTGAAGTTGGATCGTCAGTAAATTGCACCAGTTTTTTTATTTTATCTTTGGTTAGCATGAGTCAAACGGGTATGTGAGAGTTTCTGGTGGCAATATATCCTAGGCCCGTCCACTCCTGTCATATCAAACTAGTATGCATCTGGGATTCCATTCATGGGTAGAAATCATGACTTCATGGAGGGAGAGAGAGAGATGATTGGTGGCCTTGTTTACATTACCAGTTTGCTTTACTTTTGAATCGTGGTCCACAACATATGATACTTCTAAACATTCTTTTGGGCTTGAGGTATAGGCGAAGGTCTCAATGAAATACCCTCGTGCATTTGTTTGTATGTATCGAATTATTTTTTCCTGCAACCTTGCACCAGATCTTCCTAAAATCTCAATCTGTTTCAGGCTGGGCACAAAAAGGGGACCATGGGAAATGGTCTGGGCCAATTCGCAACAGGAAAGCGAGTGAGCTGGCTCAACAGTGTAGACTTGTAATGCTATATGAGGACAGGATCCTAGAACATGGCACCAGAAGCACTCAAGACGAGATATTGAAAACCATCGAGTAACATGCATCAGTACCCGAGATCACATCACGCTGTCTTCTTGGAACTTGAAATGGGTTGCATCTTTGTTGATGATGGAAGTGGATGATGATAAAGGGTTGATTATTACTGAACTTACGAGTTACGACAGTGGAACAAATTATTGTATAGGGAGAATTGTAGTTAGGAGCTGAAGGGCCAAATCCCCCCCCCCAAATGATGAATATCTTACGAATAGATAAAAAAATAAAAATTGTAATTGGAGGAGAATCTAGACAGAAAGTTGCCAAGATTTTGGAAGAGCTATAGAAATGCTATTTTTTTTTAGCATAGTGTACATGATTGCTTCGAAAAAGATTGATAAAATCTTCTGCTGGGAGTTGAAAGCGATTGAATTGCTATAGATCCTTCCACTTCAGAAAGAGAGAGACATATGTTAGGCAAAGGTGGTTCAAAAAGTAGAGTTAGCTTTAACACTAACAATGGAACTCGCCACCAGATACCAAAGCAACTTGTTTTATTGATACTCGAATTGAAACCTCTCGATTATTACTAGAATTGTAATTCAGGGAACCAGGGATCGAGCAATTCTTGCTCTCCAACTAATCCCCAGTTGATGTCCTGATTTGATAGATCAAAATTACAACCCGCACCTAAATCTGGCTCCTGAATGTAGCTCAAGCTCCCTGATGGATTGGTTCCTGGGGGCTGAAACTGGCTGGAGAGTTCAGGTGGCCTTCCACTCTGTAACTGGCTTGCAGCATGAGCGTCACTGTGAACATACTCGTAATTCCCCTCTCCTTTTAATGCAGGGATATCAGAAACACCGTGGCTAAAAGGCTTGATATCAATCTCTGGATCGCATAAACCCTCGTTTAACTGGTCATGCCCGACCTCAAAGTGATCATTAAAGTTACTAAATCCCAGCCCTGAAAACTCTACTCCTGTTGCTTTCGTCGTTAATGGCATCTGAGCATCGTAGAAAGGTTTGCGATCAGTTTTCATATCGGAATACAAGCCTTCATTGAGTCTGTTGCCCAATCCGGATTCCGCTGTCTCGTTCTTCAATTTATATTCTACACCTCCACTCTCATTCTGCAAGAAGTCATTCCTGTCGTTGATACCGTGACAGCAAGATTCCACAATTTCTGCAAGTTCTCCATCCATTTCTCTCCTCAACACGGGTGCTTCAGCCTCAACATGATGAGAAGACATCCAATCATTTGCTAAATTCCAATCCCCAGCTTTCAGCTCCCTTCCACTGCACTCTGCCACCTGAAACTTCTCAGCTTCCTCCCCCGATTTATCACCAGCAGAAATCCCAGAAGAACCTGATTGTTTATTATTCACCACTCTTGACCCACAATAACCCATCTTCAATTTCCCCTCATCTTCATCCAGTGTTGTTTTAGACCCAGTTGATTGTGTTTCAGTTGCTGTAGCCGGAGACGATAAGCTATCCAACTGATCCCCTGATTCGTGAGAGAAGTCAGGGAAATTGAGTATGGCATTAGGGCCATACATGGCTCTCGCAGCATAATCATAAGCACGAGCGGCTTCAATAGCAGTAGAGAATGTACCGAGCCAGAGTCTATTTCCTCGTTTCTTCGTTATGCTGCCTTTTTTGACAGGCTCTCTAATTTCAGCAACCCACTTGCCCCAGGTTCTCTGCCTAACACCTCTATATCTACAGCTTTTATTCTCTGGGCCACCTTTTCCTTTCATGCAACCTTTCTTTGACCCCTTGCCTGGAACCTTGTTTATTTGAAGTTTGTTGTGTTTCTTCCACCTAGCGATTGTATCTTCTATTGATTCACAACCATTACGCCTTCCCCGCCACTTCTTCTTGTTCTTGCTGCTACACCCTAGCAAGGAACTCTGTCTCGACGAATCTTCCATGTCAATACTCATTAAAGATGTTCAAGCTTGTTCTAAAACCACAATGAAAAAGGTTTGTGAGAACAAATTCCTGTGTTTATCGTAAAAATCTCGAGAGAATCTTGTCTTTGTTTACGATAAAAACAAGTTACACCGCTATTAAAAATAACCCAAGATGTCTGAAGTTCAAAACAAAAAGAACTCACCAAAAGTAGATTGATATCTTCCTTGCCTTCCCTTTTCTCTCGTTTACAACTCCTTCAGGTGTCTTTCTTCCTCCTTTTTTTTCCAGTGAGGTTTATCTAGGGTTTTAGGAATATAAGTTGGTGCTCGTGTTCTTGTGGGCTTTGCTGCTCTAAGATTCTGGTGTTTTTTTTTCTATTCCAGCAACTTTCCTGGTGGGACTTGTCTTGTCTTCGATGCGAAGCAACGATTGTCTACTGTTCTCGTTCAGATTTGCAGACTTTCGCAATAGTAATAGAATGGATGTGCTTGCACTTCTGCTTTTATAGTTCCAAGATAAATGATGCTTTGTTGACGTGTGTCCTGTCGTGGCTTACTTCTGGCCATTGCTTAGTACACGTGCCAATACCCCATTACTTGGTTCAAGTCATTTTCTTGGGGATCAAGACAGCCTCTGATATTTTATTCACCTTGGTCTATCTAAGAAAATATCAATTCGGGCCGAATTGCGGCTGTTTTTTAGATTATAAAATTGGGGAGGAAGAAGAAATGAAAAGCTAAAGGACGGGGACCGTAAATCTTTTATACTTTTATCTGTCTAGGGGAAGCATCCGTGTAACTTGTACTATTCTTTTCTCTTTTTTTTTCTCTTTATCTAGAAAAATATCTTTTTTTAGGTAGTTTTAAGATAATTTTTTTATATTTAAAATCGAATATAAATATTGACTGATTTATGTTAAAATTCAATAATTTTTTATATGTTAAAATTCAGTGACCCCCCCTCCCCTCAAAAAAATAAAATTGATAAATATTAAAATACCAAACTTTATAGTTTCTCAAATATAAGGACCGAATTATTTTTTAGATTAGTTTGAAACCATCAAATTATTTTTTAGATTAGTTTGAAACCATCAATGCCTTTTCTATTTTGATCTCTATTTATGTTGTTTTTATATTTTAATCATCAGTATTTTAATTTCATACAAAAAACAAAACAAATTGAAAAAATAAATAAATTAAAAAACAGATTGAAAAAACAAAAAAGCTTACAGAGTGTATCAAGGATAAATTGTGCAATCTTAGACGGTAAGAAATAAAACCACGCGTTTTCGTTTTATACTTTGATTCCATTACCTAACAAATAGTATATGGATAGAATAGAAACCAAACATGTGAAAACAAATTGCCATCCCCAGGCAGGGGTACAGAAACAGACAGGATTGGGTGGTCGACCGGTGTTCGGTTGACCAACTAAACTAAGATCTGACCCGGCAATACAGGATGAAAGGCAGAGTGTCAGCTCCCGAGCACAAATGAATACTTCAATAAGCAGAGATCAAAGCACCATAACCATTTGATTTCATTTCTTTTCTAAACCAACATCAAGTTCTCCTTGTATAAGCAAATTCAAGATAGCAGCACAAAGCAACGATTTTAATACAATGGAAGTGTGCAGTGTACACAAACTCAAAAGGAAGGGGGTGGTGGGCGAGCCATTCTGAAAATCCACCGCAAAGCAATTGTTGGTATCATCAGCGGTTCAATGATAATCAGGCATCTTGAACTCCCGCCACAAATATACAACAACGGTAGCAATCAACACTAATTTCTTGATTATAGATCTCCCAAACAATGGCTGCGTGATTGGGCACCTTCCTGTTCACAAAGATCCCCACAAAACAGGGCAGGAGGAAAAATGAGAAATGTAAAGCGGATCAGCTCCTACCATTTCAGCCAAGTGCTAAGAAAATTCAAACTTTGATGTCAAATGGAAGATCACACTTCAGCGTCAGTTCACAAATAAAAACGATACAAAATTCTAATAATCTGTTAAAATGTAAGATTACTCGGCTACAAACACAAATGACAGGTTCTACTAGAATCATGACTACATCCTCACAACAGTCTATACTGCCTCAAAGCCACGGACAAGATTATCGGGTATCCAGGAGCAAAGTTGCAAATGAATAAAGAGATTTCTGAGAACCATTCAGACAAGGTTTCTGAGGCTTAGATTCAAACGGTTATTATAGAGTGCTATACAAAATAAGAGGGACTATCTCAATTCAAGCGTCACAATTTAAGAAGGGAAATCATGACACCATAACACAGAGAATTGACCTGGCTAAGCAGCTAGCTAAAATAGGATAAACTGGAGATATCATAAATAGCTTTGTCATAAGAGGAAACCATACACATCAAGCTAAACAGAGAAACTGTTTGTTCATAAAATGTGTGAAACTATAGGGAACCCATGTTTTTATTCTTGCGCACGGGTCTAGTCCCTCTTCAGGCTAGTTAAACTTGAAACCATATAAAGATGTAATATTTGGAAAAGCCCGATCAGATTCTTTTGATCTTTAAGCATACATGTCACACAAAAAGTAAAAACGTTCCATTTACATTAAGGAGAAGTTCAGAAGTTAATGTGAAAAGAGCTTATGGTACACATATTTTAAGCAAAGGCAAGCACAATATACGAACTCTAGCTTCAAAAGCTAGGAATACTTGTATAGACCCCGTGAAAGTGTATACTCTCACCAAACAGTAAATTATAGTAAACTTGAGAGCATAAGAACTCGAGTATTCGCCCACAACAAACTCTTAACATAATGCAAAATGAATGAATTTATGCTAGATCTCTACCCAATTTCTCAATGTAACACGCAAGATTCAATTCATAACTCCTGTACCCTATCATTTATTCACGTTGCAGTTACTAAGATTGTTGCCGTGCTGCATAGAACTCTATTTTCTAACAAAATTACCACACGTATTTTTATTTTTTTATAATGCAGCAAAGAAAAGAAAAAACTCAGCAAGAGAAACAAATTTACCTGACACAATAAGAATAAAACATAAAAACAGGACCGAAGCCGTTATTCCGGTACAGGCCTGGCTATTTTGTACCTCAGTTTCCTATTATGATTCTCCTGCCAAAAGTTCAAAGCAAACATCAATGCCACTCAAACCCATCCAGGACAAACATGCATAATCTACAAGGAAGAGTTCAATACGTCATCTTCCTGCCTTCTAATTGATGATTAGCCATGACAAACTACAACCATCAGTATCCACATTTATACTGTAAACCATTATCAAGAAGCTAATCACAAAAAGCATGCACAAAACAATTATCCAATGCTTACCATCTCCAACACCTTAGCATTACTCTTCTCAACTTGCCTAGCCAAATTGTCAAGCTTACCCAACATTTTCTCATACAAATCCTCCAAACTCATTGTAGAATTCACCGTCTCCGATCCCATCAACTTCCCTAAATCCCCAACACAAAACCCTTCTGCAACCATATCCAACTCCTTTTGATCCTTTGAAACCCTCTCCATCCTATTCAAATCTTCCCCCACCTCATCATTCATCGCCGACGCACACTTCAACTCCGGGAACGGCGAGTTAGGGCTAAAACACCCGTAGTTTCCTCGGAAATCTGGCCCAATGTTATCAATCGCAATCGTTTTCGGTTCAAAACACCTTGAATTAACCTGAAACTGATACGCGCGATACTCATGCGTATGGTACAGCATCTCGCCATGTACTGGCGTGGTAAATAACAAAAATACGCAAGGATTCAAATCCTTGTCACCCTTCGCCGCCGTTTTAAGGCGGCTCAAAGATTGCGAAACGAAGAATTCCCTCATCGAAGGGCGGATTGGGGATTTCCTTCTCGCGGAAAACCAGCCGAGGAAATTACTGCTGCTACTGCCACTACTGCTTTGATGAATTGTTGAGGAGACGAGTCGGTGGAGAGTAACTGAGTCGACTCGGCCGAGCGAGTCGTAGAAGGAGAGAGGGATGTTAGGGCAGAAGAAGGAGGTAATCGTGGCGACTAGGTCAGAATCGGGGTTTTGGGGAGTGTTGTCGTCGGTGAGTGAAGAAGGGGTGAGACGGGTCACGTGGCCGAATAAGAGACCGTCCACGTCGCCGAGGGAAGTGGCGATGCGGTGCATCAAGGCGGATAATGTGGGGCCTGATATTGTGATTTTTTGGAATGGATGATCGTCCATGGCGAGAGAGATAGAGAGAGAGAGAGAGAGGTAGGGAGGTAGGGAGGAGTTGGGAGAGACGAGTGTGTGTTTTTTGTTCGATGGAGAAGGCTAGAAACGGTGTCGTTTTAATGGTAGGGTAATGGATAAACGCCGTGATTGCCTCGAGAAAAAAGGAGGGAAGGGAAGGGAAATTAATGGTAGTTGTTAAATTCGGTTGGGCTGACAAGCGGATCCGAAATTTTCTGGATTCGGAGCTCGACTCGGATCGAATCTTCAGTCTATATATTGATCTGGTAAAGTCTAATTTATCAAATAAGTTTTTTATTTTTAAAAAATAAAACATAATTTTTAATTAAAATTATCAGCTCGGGTCAATTAATGATATGTAAATTACTCTCGTAATTTGTTACACATTGATGAGGATTGGAGGGTTCGGCAAATCTAAAAATCGTGCAGTGAAATTGGCTGAAGCCATCTAGTTTCAGTGCATCAAGCAACTCGTCATCACCAATGGTTGGTGCAGCCCTCATGGGCTCTAAATTAAACACTCAATTTTGATGGTTTGCTCATCAAGTAGAGGATGGACGAAGGCACTTTGTGTCCTTGTCAATGGTTATAATATGTAGTCATTGCAAGGAGGATAACCCCTTTTCTTTTCAGATTATGATTTTTAAACCGATATTGCCTCCATATTTTTGTGATTATTTTTATTGAATGAAACTAGAAACTTTATTTTCTCGTAATTAACAATTTAATTACAGTTCTTTGCTAGGAGAAGATTCATAATATAGATTTGATAGATTAAATCGAGTTTAATAACTACGATTAAGAGACATATTGATTGTTCAAGATTTTTTCTGAATTCAAAGAATACATTATTATTAATTCAATAAAAAAAATACATTTTTCAGAAGAACTCACTCACTAGCTTGTGTATTTACATATATTATAGCCAAGAATATAAGAATTAAAGAATTTAGTTGCTACTCTCCCTCCTGAGACAAAACATAATTTCTTGCACACAAAATGAAAGGATTGCTCTTTAATCTTTATTCAGTCGTTGGTGGGACTTCGGCTCCTTCATCATCATCAGCAGCAGCAGGAGCTAGCTCTGGCTTGATCTCCTCAAGTTGCTGAACTACTTGTTCGGCTTCAGGACGAGCTGCTGGTGTGGGATCAACACAATGCAGGGCTAATTTCAATGTGTTGAGCAACTCATCACCTATAGTTTGTGCGTCCTTCATAATCTCTAAATCAAAGACTTCATTAGTCCACTCTTCCTGCACTATCGATGCAACCCACTGGGGCAAATCCATGCCATTCATTGGTTCACCTGGTGATTTTCCAGTCAGAAGCTCCAAAATGATAACCCCAAGGCTGTACACATCAGTCTTCGTGTTGGCGTTCTTGAGTTTTGAGAGCTCTGGTGCGCGATAGCCGAGTGTTCCAGCGGTGGCGATCACATTGGTGCTGGCAGCAGCGGCAGTCATGAGCCTGGAGAGGCCAAAGTCTGCTATGTGTGCATTGGCTTGCTCGTCCAGTAATATGTTGCTTGATGTGAGATTCCCATGAATGATGTTCTCTTGGGTGTGGAGGTGATTTAGTCCACGCGCAACGCCAATGGCTATGTTCATCCTTGTTGGCCAACTGACGGTGGTTTCAGGCCCACGAGCTGCAGAAGAAATATTAGGATAGACAAGAATTGCTTCTGATGGTTAGGAATTTGCATAGCAAGACAAGGCAGTAATTACTTTTTCTTTAAATTTTTCATTCCATCCTTTGCCATCAATGTATGTTCCCATGAAGCACAACAGACAGTTCTTGCTCAAAACTTTTCTTTTACACCAAAGCTATACCACAAAAGCTCAACACAATCATCAACAACATATTTTAGCTATTTAAGATTCATGAAAGCAAGACCGTAAATTTCCTTAGTTTCAACCAAGTGTCTCAGCCTTCATAATTTCTGTTTCATCCTGATTTTAGTTGTCTAAAATGATTCCTATATCATGAATTAATACAAGCAGTCAAAATGAATCATTAGATGTGCAGATAGTGTAGATGATATAAAAATTGATAGAATAAACTTACCATGGAGGTAGGATGCAAGGCTCCCTTTATGCATGTAGTCAAAAACAAGAAGCTTCTCTCCTTTGGGACCTATATAAAAAGCTCTCAGTGCTATGAGATTTGGGTGCCTAATCTTTCCAAGAGCAGCAGCCTCATTCTCAAACTCTCTCTGCCCCTTTGAAGTCTTCTCCCTCAACCTTTTCACTGCAACTTGATTTCCATCCTCTAATGTTGCCTTGTATGCTGTTCCATAAGTGCTCTTCCCCATTATCTCCGCTGTTGCGCACAACAAGTCATCTGCTGTAAACAAAAATGGGCCATCAAAGTGCACTAACTTCCCACCCATTTCACCGCCAGATTCAACTTCAGGACCTGCCGCAGCACCTGTTTTCTCACCTTTCCCTGGGAGCCCCCGCGCAGTTGTTTTGCCACTCTTTTCTTTAGAACCAGACCTTTTCTTCATCAAACAACAGAAAAGAACGAAACAGAGAAGCAGCAGCACAACTAAGAGGATACCAGCCGCTATGAGGATGATGTCTTTGGTGCTAAGTTTTCGGTGATGATGTTTTGGCGATCCTTTTGTTGGAGCTGGAAGAATTTCTGGAGGGGGTGATGGACATGGGGTTGAAATGCTATAGCCACATAGCTGAAGGTTTCCCACAAACGAGCTTGAATTGAACTTTGTTGCAAGAGAAGAGGGAACAGAACCAGAAAGATTGTTGTAAGAAACATTGAAATAAGTGAGATTAGCTAGGCGAGCAAGAGAAGCTGGAATTTCTCCACTAAAATTATTTTGGGCTAAATCAAGCTGGTTGATGCTAGAAATGTTTCCAATAGAAGCGGGGATAGGGCCTTTGAACTGATTGTTTTTCAGGTTTAGCATTGAGAGGTTATGCAATCTATCAAAAGCTTCTGGGATCTGGTTGTCGAGACGGTTTCCCTCAAGATTCAGAGAGACTAAAGAGGTTAAATTGGAGAAGCTAAATGGAATGCTTTCACTGAAAGCATTGTTTGAAATATCTAGCTTTTGGAGCCTCGAGAGATTCCCCATTTCATAAGGTATGGCCCCAGAAAGCTGATTGTGACTGAGAGAAATCTCTTGAAGTAAAGCCAACTTGCTAAGACTACCAGGAATAGTTCCAGAAATGCGATTATGATCAAGGGCCAAGAACTGAAGATGATAAGAGTAGTTCCCTTTACTCCCCCAAGAATCTGGGATTGGCCCAGAGAGGTTGTTTTGTTGGATAGCAAGGAATATGAGAGAAGGGGATTGAGTAAGACCAGTTGGGATCGACCCCAGTAATGAATTAAAGCTCAAATTAAGTCTATATAACTTAGTAGAATTTGCTAGACTTGGAGGAATTGAACCAGTGAGTGAATTGTTACTTAAATCAAGACTCTGAAGGGCAGGACAGTTACCAAGTGAGGGAGGGATAGAACCTGAAAGCCGGTTGTTGAAGAGGTAAACCCCTCTAAGATTGCGCAGAAAACCAAGAGAAAAAGGGACAGCACCACCAAGAACATTGTCATGTAAACTAATCTTTCTGAGTGCTTGAAGCTGGCCAATCTTCTCAGAGATTCTGCCACCTAGTCCCTTCCAAGGAAGCTGGAGAGCAATAACCTGTCCTTTGACACATTTGATTCCTTCCCACCTACCAGAGCAAGCTCCATGTCCACTATCATTCCAGCTCCGTAAAAACCCTTTGAAGTCAACCAGTTCATTCTTTATAGCTCGAAGAGATTGATAATCTGATTGGGTGACAATTACACCGTCCCATTTTTGGCTTGAAGCAAACTGGGGCAGAAAAACTAGTAGCATCAAGCACAAGTGTGCACACAGAAAGCACTTGTCGCGGAAGTGACAAGTATTTTCCATGAACTTCAAGAAACGAAATTGTTGAAAGAAATGAAGAGAGTTTCTAAGAATGTCTGCGCTCTCCTCTCTTGAAGAAAGAAAGAGGATAGCAAAGGAGAAATTTTGGTCCGTGAGGGAGCAGTGTGATGGTGGGAGGTTAGAGAGGAGATAAGGGGGGAGACAAAAGGAGGGGGAGGGTGTGTGTGTTCACTGTTTTGGCGTTAGTTTCTTCTCTGCCTCTAACGGCTAGTTTTACTTGTATACAATATGTTATTACTGAACGTTCATGAGCTGCTGAACCAGTCTTCAACCTGAACAGGGACCCTTCTCCAACGGCTATATTTCTTGGTCAGGGAACAACACAACACACGTGCTTTAAGACTCGGTCAAAATTATAAATTCACAACAGTGAACTAGCATCTACCTCCAGGCAATAAATACTTGGCAGTGCTAATTATTGGAAAATCATGAGACTAGTTTTCTGTCCTTCGTACAGGGCTAATCATGAAATTCAAGCTTTTTTATGCATGCAACCAACGGGCTCATTGTTTAAGCGCTCGACAGATTGATTTGCTTTCGTCATCGCAAAGCTCACTCTGAACCTCTTGATTGCATTGCATGGATGCTTTTGTACCTAAAGAGTTAATAGATTTCTTAGTATAATTTATTCAGATTATAAATAAATCCGCTGCCACAGACCACCAAACTGCACTCTCAGTGAAAGTAACCTTGTTTATTCATGCAGTATTATTATTATTTTTTTCAAAAACCAAGCCTCCCCACAAAAGCCCAATTAGATGAGAGAAAAACCCGAATTAAATTGTCGAAAACAGAATCACGAACCGTCTTCCTCCATGTGACTGCAGAGGGCGGAAATTTGGGTCCATCACATGCAGACCGATGAACATGCTAGCAAAACAGTGCAAAAACAGCATCCAATTAAAGATTTATTAGGCCTCAATTACAGTGCAGATCCAACGATTCCCAGCAACAACTTTAAGCAGACATAACATGCTGGTTTTTAGGTGCATGGCCTGCAAGCAGACAGACAGCCACTGACCCACAATGAACCTCTGACCTGCACCTCCCTCAACAATGTCAGGTGAGAAGCATCCTACCGTAATGCTACAGAATAAGATCAAATGAATAACATCATTGACACATTCAGCATCAACAAAGAACAAGATGACTTGTAAAGAAAAGGTCAAGATCAAGACGGAACATCATCTTGCATTACAAAAAATAAAAGAAAAAACAAGGGGCTGTATGCACCTGAGTTAAATTTTGGTTTCAAAATTATAAACACAAGGCATAGACACAACAATGACAGGAACAAACTCATGTAACCAAGACCATGCTCATTTGAGCTACAAGAATTCTCATGCCCATTTACCTTAAAACTTCATTACACAGTTTGAAGAGCATAGCCTCTCAAGAAAAATACTTTTTTTTTATGCATGGAAACCCCATTTCTGGTTTAGATGAGGGAGTGGAAGCCCAATTATTCAAGACTGTTACAAGAAATACACGCTCTAACTTGAACTCGAAACCTGTTGTGCAGATTGCAAGTAGTCTGACATTACACCACGCCCTTATAGACTATCAAGAAAATTAATACTAAAGAAAAAGGAATAAGCAAACATCATCATGCAAGAAAGTCCACGAAACGTATCCCAGATTGACAAAAATCATACAAAGAAGTTCACACAATATGAATCCGTTAGTGCCTAAGCACAAAGAAGAATAGCATATTTAGATTATAAAAGGTATCCATACTATTTACTAACTTTGATTAGTCAAAAGTCCTATATAGATTCTCCAAGAACAGCTAATTTCTCAGATCATGGAACCTCATCATCATTCAAATTAACCACTAATGACACCGTCACGATGCTAGTCAAGATCATATTGATCTAGAGATTGCATATAGGACCAACTCAATCAATAAATCAAGCATGCCCGCAAACTACCTGCACAAGCACATCTAAATCAGAACACACTTCTAAAACACATGAATCACACGCATGCAACAAAAAGAAAACATGTTGAAGGGTATCCTGTCCTGTAAACACAAACAAATTCATTGATGCCAAAAGTCACAGACCCTTCCTTCCTAACAATGACAAAATCATACGTCGATGCGTCCACTGTCCCCTACAACTATCTTAGCCAAGCAATTCGAGTACAGAATGCGTCTATAATAAAGGAATAAACTACACAAACTACTAGACCTATCATACATATTATGCCCTCCAAATAGCGTTCCACCCTGATGCAATTTCACCATCTCTTGATCATGCATGCATTCCATTTAACAGACTACCAACAAAGTTCATCAGAGCTCGACTCTTACGAACGAAAACTCATAACCAAGATACGGCAATCTCCCCACCACAAAATCAACCCCAAGATCCCATAGATCTGTCCAACTATTTCGAATATGCACAATCCAATCACAATAAAACATGATAAAACTTCAGTAATTATGTGGAATCAAACTAATTACAGCCAATCATGTGAATTACATCCTAAAAAAAAAAAAAAAAACATATATATCCGTTTACAGAATAACAAGACCCCATATGAAAAGGTTAAAAAATAATAATCTAAATCCATATAAATCAGACCAAAATCCATGTAAAATCCGTGTTTATTTCATCTATTAAAACACGTTAATTGATACTACATCCTTCAGATCCTCAAACACGGGCGGCAGCCACAATAGGAGCGGCGGAGGCTACAACATTAGAGGCAGCGCCACCGAGGAATGAAGACAAGAACCCAGTACTCGCATTTTCCTGAACGTCATCCAAGAAAAGATCCTCGGGAACACGAAAAGCGCCATGAGCACAGACAATCCCGACACCGACCAAAAGCGCCGAGATGATCACTGATCCAACGTTCGTTAGGAAAACCACGAAAACGCTCAAAACGATCAGAATCCCGAGCGTTTCACGGTTACTGAATGTCCGGCCGCCTAGGACCAGAGGCTGATCGGAAGCGCGGAAGAGATACAAGAAGAGCCAGGAGCAGAGGAGGCCGACTAGGAGGAGGAGGGAGAAGGGGTTAGAAAGGAGGGAGAATGCGAGGATTACGGAGATGGTGGTGAGGTAATTGATGCGGAAATAGGTGTAGTTTTTGCGGATCCGGGTTGTAGCTTCGGATATGGATTCGGGCTTGGAGAAAGCGGATCGGTCGATTAGTTCGGAAAAGGGACGGCGTTGGGCGAAGCCGTTGCGGGCGGATTCGGTAATATTGTTAAGGAATGCGCGGAAGGCGTGTGGAGGGAGCGGTGGTTGGGATGCTGCAGCGGTGGTGGTGGTGGTGGTTGGTTGGGGGTTTGTGATAGGGAGGACTGGAGGAGATTGAGACGACATCGTGTAGAATTTTTTTCTATCTTTGGAAGGAAGGGAATCAAGGGAGATGAAAATGCCTACGCTCAGAGACCGATTTAAGGACTGATTTGTGCGTTAGAGAAATGAAAGCGAGTTTTGTGAGACAGAGTCACGTTTTATTTATTTATTATTATTATTGTTATTTTAACGGACAATGTTTGCTTTCCTTCTTGATAATTACGGTTCAGTCACCGACACGAGAGGACCAGCTTCGTCTTTTGCCTTCACGCCGTGAATTTGACTGATTAAGGGATTGACATGACATGCCAGCTTTCTTGGGAGTTGGTTGGAACGTTCCTGGCTGGGAGGATGGTGAAAGCCTACTAAGGAAGGGTTAAATTTCGGAAGCCCAATGGAGGCATCGAGTGCATATGGGCTTAGCATTAAAAAAAGAAAGAGCCCACCTTGACCCAGGGATTAGCATGATCCGGGGTAATGATGGTTAAGAAATTAAAAGAAAACACTTTTTAAGATATTTTAGAAATTGTAAAATATATTAAGCTCATAAAATCTAGTTTACTCTTGAAACCGGGTTATTGTTATTATTATTATTTTTATAAAAACAATAAAACATATTTATTTTAATGAGAAAATAATTGTCTTCACATGGTTATTGATTTAACCTATTTTTAAATTTTTTTACAATTATGCTTTTATCAATTAGGTAATATTTGTGAGATCAAATTCCTATGTATGTATGTATGTATGTATGTATGTATGTATGTATGTTTGAAGAGATAATTGGCTTTTAAATAACCTATAGTACCACAACCATAAAGAAGCTCGAATAAATTATTTGAGCATGTTTGAACTTCATATGTTTCAGTTTTAGTTGAAACGTCCAATTTTCATACATCTTAACATTAACAACTAATCCTCCTTGTAAATCATGAATTTGACAACTTCATTTTTGAAACACAATTAAACAACTTGTTTCTTGCAATTGTCCTAAGCTGTTTAGATTGTTTTTTAAGTTTTGGTGTACATAACACATTGTCTATATTTTGCATCTTCTTATCCATTAACATTTTAACATCTTTTCCCCATAACATTCATAGAATAGACTTTTATCACCTGTCATGTGATTGTTCATACAATTGTTGCATCTAGAATCAAGGTGTCATATTTCTCCATTTCCAGTTAGCTTATTCTCTATGTAAGCCATCAACATCTCTTCTTGTTCTTCTTCTTCTTCAATTATCTCAGCAAAGTTTTCCTTTTCTATCTTTTTATCAGTGCATTCCTATTAAAAATAATCAATTTTATGACAATTATAACATTCAATAGTTGTTTTGTCATATATAACTTCTTAGGATATTTTAGTGATTGTAAAATATATTAACCTAAGAAAATCCAATTTACTCTTGATCTAACCAGGTTAATATTATTTTTATTTTTATTTTTATAAAAATAATAAAACATTTATTTTAGTGAGAAACTAATTGTCTTTAGTTGATTAATGATTTAACCTATTTGTTAAGTTTTTTTAAAACAATTATGCTTTTATCAATTAGGTAATATTTGTGAGATCAAGTTCCTAAATTTATATATATATATATATATATATATATATATATATATATAGATATATTGTTAAATGTTGGAATGAGGAATGAATGAATAACAATTCAAAATATAGAATTGTCTTATTGAATTGAAGAGATAATTGGCTTTTAAATAGCCTGTAGTGCCACAACCATAAATAATCTTGAATAAATTATTTGAGACAAGTTTGAACTTCAGATGTTTCAACTTTAGTTGAAACATCCGATTTCCAGATATTTTGACATTAACAACTAATCCTCTTTTTGAATTATGAATTTGATAGCTTTAATTCTGGAACACTATTAAACAACTTGTTTCTTGCAATTTTCCTAGGCTAATCAAATTGTTTTTTAAGTTTCGGTGTACAAAATACATTGCCTATATTTTGCATCTTCTTGTTCATCAACAATTTAACACCTTTTTCCCATAACATTCATGCTAGAGTCATTTCCAAGCTTTACTTTTTCTCAAAAAAATTCATTGAAGTAATAAAAAAGGCTTTTGCCACCTGTCATATGATTGTTGCATCCAGAATCAAGATACCATATATCTCCATTTTCAATTAGCTTATTCTCTATGTAAGCCATTGACATCTCTTTTTCTTCAATTTTTCAGCTAAGTTTGCCTTCTCTACCCTTTTATCATTGCATTCCTATTGAAAATAATCAATTTTATGACAATTATAGCATTTAAAAGTTGTTTTGTCATATATACCTTCTTTGCTGCCACGACCATATCTCGTACGTTTTCCTCTAAAGCTTCCACAACCTCTGACTTTTCCAAAGGAGTTTTCAACACAAGTCATTTTAAGAGCTTGTTCTTCCTCAATATGTTTAGATACGCATTGTTCATACACTAATAGTGAACTTTGTAGCTCATCTACTGACATAGTGTCAATATCATTAGATTTTTTGATTGAACATACAACATAATCAAACTTGGAAGTCATTGAGCATAAGATTTTCTCTATGACTATCACATCTTCTAGTTTCTCCCCATGCATCTTCAATCGATTTGCAATAGTTAGTGTCCTTGTAAAGTACTCATCAATAGATTCTTCAGCTTTTCTATGTAGAACCTCAAACTCTTTACGATGAGCTTGCAATTGAGCACGTTTGACTCTATTAGTGTTTTGATACTTCTTTAAGAAGTCTTATATATCTTTAGCAGTGTTCTTCTTAAGAAGAGTCTAAGAATAGTTTTATCTATTGCTTGAAATAAGAAATTCTCCTTTATCTTCAAGTCTAATATGGCTTTTGACTGTGCCGAGGTTAAAGTTGTGCCTTCTCTTGTTTCTAGAATTCCCTCCTCAATTAGCCCCTAATATTTCTTTGATCTTAGAAAATTCTCATCAACATACTCTAATGATTATAATAACCACCGGACCTTAGGATTACTGGTTGCACAGATCCGCTCACGCTTCTCTCAAATGCCATTTCTAATTTTTATGGAAGACTGACGCTTAAGATAATCAAGCTCCTCTCATACCAATTGTTAAACATTGAAATGAGGAATGAATGGATAGCAATTCAAAATGAAAAACAGGCCTAAATAGAAACCTATAGACTCGATCAAGTTAACATCATTGATTCGTAATTAATAGGACTTATTGACAGATAAAAGAGATATACATGAAAACAATATTTTTTATTTTTAAAAATTATTTTTAATATTAACTTATAAAAAAATAAATTTAAACAAAATTATTTTTTAAGAAATCATCAAACACCTTGCCGCAGCGCAACCCAAACAGCCCTCAAGTAAAATGGTCATGTCACTGCGATCTCACGATGACGTCTGTTCATAGTAATTGGATGAAGTCAAAGGGCAGACTCTTTTTCAAATACCGTTGTTTTATATTCCAGCTCAATAGCTTCAATCAAGAGAAGGGTGTTACACAACCAGTATCTGACTACCATCATGCGATCAGATCCAAGACATTTATATGGTTAGAATATACTCATATCATTCATCTTTATTATATGCTGCTGACTTCTCTAGCTCCACTTGACAAGTCTTTTACCATCTGGAAGCAAGGGATGTGGGGGAGGACTAACAAATGATTCATGGAATTGAGAGTGAATGGGCATCAAATGAGCAGCAAAGATGCATGTAAGATTACTTTGCTTCGAGCAGGTCCAGAGGCAACTTGAACCACAGTTTTTGATACAAGAATTGATATTTTGCAAGAAAGAAACTGTATCATGCGCCAGATTCAAATAATTTTGTAGCGCTGGTAGCTAGCAACACGGAAGAAAATGATACGAGTGTCTTTTATGGAGATGCATGGTTTGAACAATCCAATGTCTGATTTCTCTATGTTGCAGGGTTAACAAGATTTTAGCTGAACATAAATAGCTTGAGATCATATGAGGATGCAAAGTCTAAATATGCATGTCAAAGAGCATCCATTAATGACTAGACAGTTATTTAGGTTAGATTTCAAGCAAAAACATAGTTTTCCCATAAAGGAGGCACAGTTTAAAAGCATTCACGTTCTACATGTCATAGCCCTAGACAGAAACAGAAATATCCTACTTAGATGAGGTTTCTACAGCCGCAAAGCACCAAAGACGCATCTGTCTGAATGCGTGGTGTCAAGTCTGATAGCAACTCAGGCAAGAAGCTGGATTTAGAAGGTGGAACCATTCCAGCCAAAGTAGGAGCACTGCAAAATAATGAAAGCATCAAACCCTTAGTAGTGGCGGGAAAAACCATAAAATATCAGTCAATATGAACAAAATCAGAAAATAAGCTGTATCCTAAGGGAATTCAGCAACTGCTCTCACATTTTAGAAGCAGTAAGGATTTAATGACATGATCTAGTATTGGTGTAAAGCATGCAAACAGTACTGTGCATATTCTTGGCTTTGATGGGCCTAAATCACAGGAAGAATGCAATGATAACAAAAATGCAGATGACAGTGATCGTCTTCTGGACAATTAGATGTTAAGATGGCTTGCCTGGACATCATAAAACTTGAGGAAGAACCGGGACTTGGGCACCGACAGCTTTGACAAAAGAATTGTTGAAATTGCAGAACTCAGTTTCTTGTTCACATCACTGCTAAGGCCACCAATAGATACCAATTCACCATAAGCTGCTGGCTCTTCAGTTCCTCCAAATGAAATTGGAACCGAGCCCTTCAACACAATCATCACATACTGCAGGATTGCACGCATAAAATAGTTGAAAGACACATCTAGTGGGCAGACTGAGATATCAATCAATGCAAGGTTGTAAAAACTGAAAACTAACAAAATCATAAAAGCAAAAAATAAAAAAAGAGAGACTGTGTTTCACAGGTGTAGGTGTACAGAACATAATTTTCGTCCACTATAAAGATAAACTAAAAAAAAACATGCAGCCAGCGCTAAAATCCGTTTCATCTTTCATATTCAAACAGTGATAGTAGAATTATAAATATATTATAAGCTACACGAATCACTTCGGCCAATCGCACTTTGAGCATTGGAGTTCTCAACAAAACTCCTCAAATGAGACACCCCCAAGAAACAAATGATAGTCAAAAGCTGCTATGACCGTGCCAA
Source organism: Salix dunnii (assembly GCA_015731905.1). Taxonomy (NCBI): domain Eukaryota; kingdom Viridiplantae; phylum Streptophyta; class Magnoliopsida; order Malpighiales; family Salicaceae; genus Salix; species Salix dunnii. Next base: position 13,541,624 of record CM027674.1, read on the forward strand.
GAGCTCAATTATCCAGGAAAGAAGATTGTAAACTAGAATATACATACACTTAATTAAGGCCATCCCATTTAACATCAACAATAACCCACTTAATCATTACAAAAATAAATATTTCCAAAACTTTTGAGCATCAAGAAAATATAAACATACATTAACCATATCATTGAGAACCCACTTTAGAAAATTTAACAGACTAATTGTTTCAAGAACACAGAATCTTTTTTCTTGCACTTAGGAACCCACGTACAAAGAAGTTGTGACAGACCATAATTTTTTTATATCATTTTATCATATTTCAGAAATCAGTTATAAAATAACATATATCAACAAAAGGGTAATACCAAAATAAGGATGCTAAAGTAAACATTCTAAATCCACAAAATAAAATGAAATAGAAAGAAACTTCAAAGAATCTGAGGCAAAAGGAGGAGAAAAAAATCGTACAGACTCAGGTTTCTTGATGATTTTGGCAACCTGAGAGGAGGCCTCAGAGAGGATGGCAGATGTGTCGACGCCATCGAGATTAACGTTCGTCGAAATGTTCAAGCAAGGCATTTTCTCTGTCGATTGTTTACACCACGCTCTTGTTCTCTTTCCTGCACATAAAACCCTACTTCATTTAAGAAGCCTCACCACGTTGCCTTCGGTGGATTGTTCCGGAAGTATAAATTGGTGAAATGACGGAAGGACCCTTGTGGCCGTGCTCGTGTACTGTACGTGGGAGTGCAAAAAATTAATACTTTTCAGGATAAAATTAGATTGATATTTTAAAATAAATATGTTGTTGAGTTTATTGCTAATTATTTACATATAATTATGTATCAAATTTATTTTTGAACTGTATATCAATTATCAAATATATGGTCTTGATTAATTGACCTTTATTGAATTCTTACAAATATATGTAGAGTGAATAATGAAATCTAAAATAAAATAATATTTTTAAATAGCTGTTATATCACTCTCTCCTTAATAATGTAGAGATAGAGAATAAGACAGTACAAAATAATTTAGAAGAGAAATAAAAATAATTTTAAAGAAAAAAAAGAAAGAGAAGAAGATAAAATAAAATGGTCATTTTATTTACACGTGGAACCAGCGTAATTAACCGTGAGAAAGTAATATGGTAATAATTCAAGTGTTTTATGAGAAATTGAGAATAGTGATTTTTTCATATGATTTAGCTTTTAGGTTAATTTAGGTTTTTAAAACTTTATTGTTTAATATAATCAAACTAAAATTTTTGAACTAAATTATAATAATAAGTTTTTTTTATATAGTATATATTTTTTTTATTTGAACCGGTTTAGTTTGATTTATTGATTTTAACCTAAGAAATTAAAAACCGAACCGGATTAGAAGTAGTTTTTTTTTTTTAATTTAATTGATTTTTTTTAATGGGTTGGTTTTTCTTAATAATGTATTTTTTTGTAAGATTTTTGTTTTTCTTGTTTTTTATGCTCACTTCTCTGATGCATAGTAATTGCACGCCCACAGTACTGATGGTCTCGATCGATAGAATATGTATTATCCCGGATCTCTCACACACACACACAAATATATATAACACTTGCACCGTGCATTTGGAATCAGTCGTACCCGAAATCCAAAAGCGATTATAGCATTATTAGTAGGTTAATTTAGGTTCTTAAAACTTTATTGTTTAATAAAATATTTTTTTTTATGTTTAGATGAACTCAAATTTGAAATGATGTATTTGTAGTTTTTGTGATTGTTTGAAAAAGTTTCACTTATATATCTGTTTAAATCTATGATAGAAATTATTTTTTAATAAAAAATATATATTTTTTAATTTTTTTCAAAAACATTTCTTCCGATCACCCCTTTTAAAATAATCCTTGGTTTTGCGTGTTAGGTTCAGTTTTATCGATTGAAACAGCAAATGACCAACCTTAACAACAGATAAAGATCGATCACTTCTCTTTTTCTTTTTCTTTTACTATTTATGAGGCACAACAAAGTTCACTTTAGTCTGTTGTTTATATATTATAGTTGGGCGACAGCTTCAAACATGAGAAGAAGAAGGGTGCAATTGCACACAATGCATCATGCCATCAGATCCAAGACATTTGGTTCATTGACTACATATTAATAGGATGCGACGCCGTACTTGGGATGAAAAACCAAAAAGGCAAGCTCAAGGCCTCTGCTTAATTGCAGCAATGTAGATGAGGATGATCCAATAGGCAATGAGCCTAAAATATCCATACATGCTCTAACCGGGTGGTCAGCTTCGAGGGCCACGAGAATCGCAGTCAAAATTAGGATTCATGAGTTGACTGTTCTTATAGACCCAAAAAGCCAGATCCAAACAATATGCAGCGCTAGCAGCTAGCACCACATAAGAAATGATACTAGAGTATCTTTTATGTAGATGGTTTAAATACTCCCTTGCCTGAGTTTAAGATCATATGAGGATACAAAGTCTAAAAATACAACCCTGAGCATGTCAAAGAACATCCACTTATGGCTAAACGGCTGTTTTCCAATAAAAGAGGCACAGTTTAAAGCATTCACGTTCTACATGCCATAACCCTAGACAGAAACGGACATATCCTACTTAGACTTCTACAGCCGCAGAGCACCAAAAACAGGGTGTCAAGTTCGCTAGCAACTCACGCGAGAAGCTGGCTTTAGAAAGTGGAACCATTCCAACCAAAGTGGGAACCCTGCAAAATAAAGCAAGCATCAAACCAGTAGTAGTGGCAGCAAAAAACTATAAAATGGAAGTCAATATAAACATAATCAGAAAATAAGTTGAATTCTATGGGAATTCAGTAACTACTTTCACAGTTTAAAACAGTAAGGATTTATTTACATGATCTAGTACTGGTGTAAAGCATGCAAACACTGTGCATATTCTTGGCTTTGATGGGCCTAAACAAACAGCAAGAATGCAGTGATAAGAAATATGCAAATGGCAATGATCATCTTCTTGACAGTTAAAAGTTGAGATAGCTTGCCTTGGCATCAAAAAATTTGAGGAAGAACCGTGACTTGGGCACCGACAGCTTTGACTCAAGAATAGTAGCAATTGCAGAACTCAGTTTCTTGTTCACATCACCGCTAAGGCCACCAATAGATACCAGTTCACCATAAGCTGCTGGCTGCTCGGTTCCTCCGAATGAAATTGGAACAGAGCCCTTCAACACAATCATCACATACTGCATGGTTGCACACACATAACAGTTAAAGGACATATCCAGTGTGCAACTATGATAACAAACAATGCAAACATGCAAATTCCTTCAAGGTTTGCAAGAGCTGAAAAATGACACAAACATAATAGCAGAAAAAGAATTAAATTATGAGACTTTGAGTTTTGCAGGTGCAGGTATACATAACATAATTGTCGTCCACTATAAAGATAAACTAGCAAACAACATTCAGGCAGTGACAAAATCCATTTTATCTTTCATGGCCAAACAAGTGATATCCGAATTAACTACATTACAAGCTACAAGAATCAATTCAGCCAAATCACTCTTTGAGCATTGGAGTTAAGCTCTCAACGAAACTCTTCAAAAGAGACACCTCCCAGAAAGTTAAAAACAACCATTGCAGACAAAAGCACAACTAGATACTCAAAACCTTAACTTATCCAGGTCAAAATCAAAGGACACACGACCCAATCATATCAAGCGAGTTTAAAACCATAAAAAAACCCAAGCTGCCATGGAACCCCCGAGAACTCAAGCATGTAAATACACTTGAGGCAGTCACATTTAACAACAACAATAACCCACTTAATCATTACAAAAGTAAATATTTCCATAACTTTTGAGCATCAAGAAAATACAAATACAGTGAACCCATTTTAATACCAGCTAGAATACACGTTAACCAAATCAGTAAAAACCCACTTAAGAACATTCAACAGACTAATTGTTTCAATAATACAAAATCTTTTCTTGTACAGAGTAACTCACAAAAAAGTCGTAACAGTCCATAGATTTTAAGCATTTCAGCAATCAAAAAAACTTAAAAGAATCTGAGGCAAAAGGGAAAAATCTTACAGACTCAGGTTTTTTGATGATTTTGGCGACTTGAGAGGATGCTTCAGAGAGGATGGCAGATGTGTCAACACCATCAAGATTAACGTTCGTCGAAATGTTCAAGCAAGGCATTTTCTCTGTCGATTGTTTCCACCGAGCTCTTGTTCTCTTGCCTGCACAAAAAAACACTCCAGATAAGAAGAAAAAGGAAAAAACCGTCACCACACTTGCATCCTATAGATTGTTCTGGAAGTATAGATTGGTGAAATGACTGAAAGACCCTTGTGGCCATGCTCGTGTGTATTTGTACGCAGAAGTCCTTTTAATTTTATCTTATTTTTAAAACTGAATTGATGTCGGTGCCTTTCTTTAGTTGACTTCCTAATTTCTTCAGTTGACTTCCTAATAATAAAAATATTGAAAAACAAGAAATTATACCTTTTGAGTATAAAATAACTATCATCACATTACAAAAATAAATTATATTAATTTATTTTTTATTGTGTTTGGTAATGCGATGTATATTATTTTATAAAAGTATTTTTTTAATTTTAAAATATATTACAAAAAATATATTTTTTATTTTATTATTTTTGATTAGAAATTATCTAAAATATATTAATTTAATATTTTTATTAAAAACAATTTCAAAAGTATTTTTAAAAAATAAAATTATAACAATGTGGTCTCAAACCTATAAAAATCATCAATTTAATTACATTTTCAACCATGTCTTTCTATTGAAGTTCATTGACTTTTTAGTTAATTTTGTAATTCAAATGGATATCGTTTTAATGCATATTAAACAGAAAATGCTAATATATGTAATTTTCTTCTTCTTCTTCTTTAAAATAGACGTGTTTGGGCATAATAAATTACAAAAATATCCATTGAGAAATGTAGGAAATACCAAGGATTTAATTAATATAATATATAATTTTAAAACAGTATAAAACCATTTATTTAACATTACTTAATAATTTATATTCTTAGATTAAAATATGTTTTTTAATATAGTATTGAGTCTTAACAACAATATAATTTTGCATAATAAAAACACCAATTATTTTTAGTTTCTTTTAATGTTTCATTAATATGAAATATATGTTTTAAGAATGTGTTTTTATAGGAAGTCTGAATAAACATTTTTAAATATAATTAACCATAACTTTTGTACTTTAAAATATACTATTATAATATAATACTAAAGGTATTTTATTTTTCGAGTTTAGTTGGGTAGAGTAAGGTACGATATAACAGCTATATATTTTTTAATTTTTAAAAATTTATTTTTAATACAATATATCTAAACTATTTAAAAATAATAAAAATAAATGAATTTTAAAAAAATGGGTTCAACCTCAATTATAAACACTCTGCCTGTTTGGCACTGCGGCCAAACCTGTGTTTGGCCGCGGTGCACCTTTTTTTTTTCCAATAAAAATTAATTTTTTTTTGGTGTTTTAAATAATTTTGATGTGCTGATGTCAAAAATAATTTTTTAAAAATAAAAAAAAATATCATTTTGATGTATTTCGGCACGAAAAACTTTTTGAAAAGCAACCGCAACAGCATTCCCAAACACCCCCTAACTTGTCTAAGTGGCCATTTGGCATTGTGGTGCGATCCACGATTGCCAAACGGCGTTGATAATCTAGTGTTTGGTTTTGTAACAAAAACAGGTTTGTGGTATGGGTCCCACATAAATTTTGCTTGCAAACGCCGGTGCAAGAAAAGCACAAATTTGATGCTTTTGTATCTGCGATTTATATTTTTAAACGCCGATACATATATAGAACAAAACTGTGAGAATGTGCAGCTGCCCTTTTACAAATCCATTATGTTTGATAATTAAAAAAAACTGGTATTTTGCATGTTAATTGATCTGTGCATGGCTCTCTCTCTCTCTCTCTCTCTCTCTCTCTCTCTCTCTCCCCGCCCAAAACAGAACAGCCATGGAAGCTGAGAGCTTTCATCGTTGACTCCGGCCACTACAGGCCACCATTTAAGATGAAACCACCACATGAAGAACCAACTCGGCTTCCTCTACCCATCGGTATCGTCCGTTGAAGCTCTCGTCGTGGTCGGTGAACAGTACCGCCATCTTCCAACGCTACCTCCGGCCACCACAGGCCACCATTCCAGACGTCACCATCACAGGAAGAACCACCTCGTCCTCCTCTACCCGTCGGTATCGTCCGTTGAAGCTATCTTAGTGGTCGGTCGGAAGCTACTGTGCACGTGAAATATTTCACGTGCACAGGTGCGCTGCACTGTCACGCGAAGAAGACGTGCACAGTGCAGCGCACCGTTTCACTTCTCTTCTTCTGCGTGTGTTAGCTGGGGCTGGGATGGGCTTGGCTGCTCTCGGCCCAGCCCAATTCCAGCTAAGCTGGGCCGGCCCAGTCCGAATTTTAAAAAATATATATTTTAAAAATAACAAAAATATATATTTTTAAAAAATGATAATATTAAAATATTAACCGTTTTTATTTTTATTGATGGGAGAATAAAAAATAATATTTGTTTTTTCATGAATTATTAATTACATTATATTATTATAATTATTAAATTTACAATATTTAAAAAAATTATATATATATACCCTTTAAAATAATTTCACAAGTTAAAAGCAATATGAAAAGCTTGGTAACCAAACACCCAAAACTACTTTTTTTTCAACCTCCAACTCAACCACAGTTTTAACCAAACACTTCACTGCTTATTTTGAACCACAGTAAAAGCACTTTTTTTTAAACTGTTTTTTTTCAACCTCAATCACAAAAGCAAAAGCAATGCCAAACACACCCTAAACCATACGGGGAGATCATGATTTATTCCATTACCTATATACTTATTTTTAATTTTTATAGTGTGTTTGGCAATATGATGCAAAATGTTTTTCAAAAATATTTTTTTAATTAAAATATATTAAATTTATTTTATTTTATTTTATTTTAATTTTTTATTTTTGATATTAACACATTAAAATAATTGAAAATGACCTATAAAGTATCAATTTATTATTTTTTCAAAATAAAAAATAATTTAAAAAATAGAAGTTACCATAGTCTTAAACCTATAAAATTATATTTTCAATCATGTCTTTCTATTAAAGTTTATAGACTTTTTTTTTTAAATGATGTTTTAATGGTATGCATAATAAACCGAAAATGTTAATATTTGTAAACATTTTTATAAAAAAATATGTGTGTTTGTGCGTAATAAATTAAAAAAAAATCCTTTTCATTGTAGGAAATAGCAGTGATTTAATCGATAAAATTTATATTTAAAAAATAATATAAAATAATTTACTGAACTTTTCTTAATAATTTATTTTCGTAGAGAGAAATGGTATGAGTATTAACTACTAACTGATCATAAATTAAATGTTTAGCAATGTCAAATCTTCAAGTATGTATTAAAAACTAATATAAAATTATTTATTAATGTTTATTTAAAAACTTAAATAAAAGGTTTTTGTATGTATTAAAAAATAATATAAAATTATTTATTAGACGGGGTATAATGTAATAATTTAAATGAGATGTGTTTTTCTTTGACAATAATGATGAGGTTTCCTAAGATGTGATGGCATCATATCACTGCCGATACCTTTTGTGGCATTTGCAAGCCTCATTCGGCACAAGCCCCCCCCGCTTTAAGCTATAAAATATTTTCAAAACCTTCTTTATAATTGAAATTGTTAAATGAAAATACATAAAAATAGAAAATAAAAGAATGAAACTAAAAGAAAATTATCAAAAAAACCCATCTTCTTATTCTTATATTCTGTTTATATTGTATTTCAAAAATATTTTTTAAAAAAATATTTTTTTTAATATTTTTAAATATGATATTAAAAATAATTTTTAATAAATAAATAAATATTATTTTAATATTTTTCTAAATATAAAATACTTTAAAAATAACATCAATCAAACTTTTGAATACAGTATAATTATCTACAGTAAAATGAGATGATAGTGCAAAATGATTTTGCTCAATAAAAACACTAATTATTTTTTTTTATAATTATTTTTAGTTTCTTTTGATATTGCGTTTTTTTATAGGTAGTCTGAACAAAGGGTTATTAATTTATTTAATTATTTAATTTATTTTACGGGCTAAAAACAACACCTGCTAATATATCTTTCCAATTAAAAAATATATAATCACTTCGGCTAATTGGTTTCTTTTTTTAGCTAGACTACTGTGAACATAGATTTTCTTTCTTTTATTTTGTTTTTTTAAATAATATATTGTTAATTTTCACTAAATAACAATTATGACCGAATTAAAAAACCGAGTTAACCCATAATTGGATTGGGTTCACCTCAAAGAACATCACGTAATAATAATAATCAAAAAATAATCCAACAATAATATATATTTCCCAAATCATGTGCCATAGGCACCATAGTACAACAATACTAACAACTAAATGTCAAGCCAACGTGAGATTTCCTCATAAAAATGGGACACCCACATGAAAATAAAATAAAATCTGTTGTAACATGGCCAAGTTTCTACAATCGGAGAAAACCTAGACACGTCTTACTGAATAATGCAGGACTTCAAATGGTGGATTTAGAAGGTGGTACCATTCCATCCAAAGTGGGTACCCTGCAGAATAGAGAACATATCAGCACCGTCGATGGCGGCAGAAAGAATCATATAAAATTAATGGCTGCTAATGTTCTGCACACTTTTGGCCATGATGAGCCCAGACAAACTGATGATGTGCATGGCAATAATCCATGTTCTTGGCAATTAAAACTTGAGATGGCTTGCCTTGGAGTCATAGAATTTAAGGAAGATTCGTGACTTGGGGATGCATAACTTTGTCTCCAGAATTTCTGCAATTGCAGCACTGAGGTTCTTGTTCACTTCAGGGCTAAGACCGCCAATGGATACCAGCTCACCAAAAGCTGCTGGCTCCTGAGACCCTCCTAGTGAAATGGGTATGGATCCCCTCAATACAATCATCACATCCTGCATGAAAATGGCTAATCAAAGGCAGATCGAGTTTCCAAAATATTACAGCATGAAAATAGCAAGAATGAAAAACACAATTTCCCCAATATACATCATGGATTCTTCAGGACCAAGTGATTTTAATTTCAACCATAAACAAACCCCGAATACATAACACTCCATCAAGAACTCAAGCCTGATCTCAACTTTACATCCCTTTACATGCCCATAAATATTGTTTTCCACAGCTGAAATAATGAATAAGAAAATAAGAGCAAAAACTCGCAGCAAGTTTTTTGGGAAAAAGACAGATCTTTATTTCATACATATAGCCAGGCACATGATCACTGTATAGTCCAAAAGATCATGAAGGGAATTGAAAACACGAATAATTTAAAGAGATTTCTATGGATTGCTCGAAAATCATATTTAAAAAAGGGGGATGAAAACAAAACTTACAGACTCTGTTTTGCCTGCAATGATCTTGGCAAGTTTAGCGGTGAACTCAGATTGGATAGCAGAGACATCAACGCCTTCAAGGCTGACGTTTGTGGAAATGTTCAGGGCAGGCATCTTCTCTATCAAAAATACAGAATCCTTTTGCTTGTTGCTGTTCAATAAAAGTAATGTAAGCCCTAGTTTCCTGCTTTATCTTGGTTTTGTTATTCTGCATCCACCATTTTATATAGAGGTGCATGGTCAAACCTTGTTTGGTCAAAGGCGACGGTTAGCAGAGATATTATTGGTTCCTATAGAGGTAGTCGTTTACAATTCGTCTTGCAACTTTCCAAGACGGCAACACTGAGGGATACGAGACTTTTCTAGAGAACTTCGGCTTTTATTCATATCAAGTTTGACAATACCATTCCGGTTGCAATACCCACCTAGCAACAGTCGTCATCATCACCTTAAACTCCTCGAAATCAATCATCCCATCACCATCACTGTCAACCCCACTAATTATCTTCCTGCACTCAGCCATTGAAGGCTCCCCCCAAACTGGCCATCACTTTATGCAATTCCTCAGCAGAAATCGACCCGTTTCCATCAACATCATAAACGGAGAATGCATCTTTCAGATTTTCCATTATCTCATTCTCATTTTCCATTTTCAGATTTTCGGTTTGAGATTTTGAGTTAGGGATTAGGGATTGAGATTTTGAGGTGAGGGATTAGGGATTGAGATTTTGTGTTGAGGGATTTTGAATTAGGGATTGAGAATTTGAGATTTGAGCTGATGGAAAATTGATTGGGGGTGCCGGGTGTGTGTGTGTTAAGCAATGCAAAATTAACACACGACGTCGTTTTGATTTTGAGGTCGAAACGGCACACCTAGAATGGTACCGAGACGTTCCGGACGGTAATAGAACGGGCTAGAATTAAAACCTAGATGAAAACGACGCCGTTTCGTCTCGGTTTTTTTAATGGTACGGAACGTTCCGACTGTTTCGGCCGGAACAGAATGGTATTAACAATCTTGATTCATATCATTAGCTTGCCTCCCACACCGGGCTTCATTATTTATTTACTTATACTAGCCACTTACCTGCGTCTTGATCGAAATTATATTTTTTTCAATACAAAAAAATATTAATTGTATAATTTTTTTATTATAATATAAATTTAAATAAAATAATAAATTTGTGCACAATTCTAGTGAAATGCAAGTTTTTTATAAAACATATGAATTTTAAATCGATATAAATTTATATGTTTCATAGGTTCGGATAAAATTATCATCATCATTAAAAAACAAGAAGATTTAGATACTTGAATTATCAAATTCACTGTATTAGGATTAGTTCATTTAATAATTCAATTTAAATTAAACACAACAAACAAAATATAAATTGTGAAAACACATACAATAACCAAATAATAAAAATAAACAATTAAAACCATTAAATTGCACCAAATAAAAAAAACCAAAATTCTTTATTAAAAAATAATAAAAAACAATCACTAAAATTATCATTATTATTGTGCAAACAATGAAACCATCAAATTATCTGATCCAAAAAATAGATAAGAATATTAAAAAACAGTAAAAAAAAGAACAAAGGGAAAAAATAAATATTAATTTTAAAATGATCACCCATATAAATTAAAACTTCAGGAATGAACAAAAAAAAAAAGTACAGATGCATAAATACGGGTAAAAAAAAAAATTATTGTTCAAGAAGGATCGAAAAAACCAAATGAATTAATACCAAATATAAAATTCAAAGAATAAGGGTCGAAATGAACAATAAAATATATAATTGAATTTAATAGAAGGACAAAATTGACACAAATAAAAACTTTGGCAACAAAACAAATAAAGGGATTTTTAAAAAACAATTGCAGTGTAATTTTGCTAAAAAATTTAAAGAATAAGGACCAAAATAAAAAGTAGCATATATAAAAAATTTGAATTGGAGGACAAAATTAAAACTTGCAGACCAAAAAAATTAAAAGAACATAAGAAACCAAAAACCAAAAGATTAAGGACGGAAATAAGAACCAACATATATAATCAATTTTAATTGAAGGGCACAATTGAAAACAATCAAGATTTCTATCGAAGAAATCAGGGATAAAAGCAAAACCAAAAGAACAGGGACTGAAATAAAACAAACACCAACATGAAGGACTAATATGTATTTGGCTGACGATAGGAGAGAGAAAAGAGGGAAAACATGAAAACTATCCACTAGCGATTCACTGATCATCGGACACTGACACGTGTTGCATTGTGAGACAGAGGACATGGCGGGGAACCAGGTGACACGATGGACGGGCAATTTCCACCGCCAACTAACTCCACATGCGCCACCTAAAATGCGTGCGCGCGTGAAACACTACTAGCGTGTCCGTACAACACACCTGTAGTGTTTCTGAAAAGAAATAATAAAATAATAGTAAATTAACTATACATCTCTGGTCCTAGCGATAATCACGAAAAAACTGGGGATAAAAGTACCATAATGCCCCCATCTCTAGGGATTCGTTTTTACTGTGCACTGATATGTGAAAAACTGAAAACACTCCCAACTGTTTCTCGTCTTTTTATCAGTATCCAAGCGTAAAATACTAGTTTCACTGTGAAATTTAAAAAGAAAAATATCAGGAAACCCCAAACAATTTGAAAATACCATAAATGTCCCTGGAAATGTCCAAAATGCCCCCATTTTAGTGAGTTAAAATTTTCAGACCGAGAGGTAAATAGTAAATTTACTATCGCAATTGACAATAATCTGTGTTTATATACATAGTAAAACATTGATGCCATTTATTGTTTTTTTTTTACACACACACACACACACTCACACACACACACACACACACACACATAAAGAAATGTTAAAAATAATATAAAAGCTTACCATGATAATTAAAGTTAAATCAATACATGATAATAAATGTTTGCTTATTCTTAATATTTATCTTTAATAATATTATTATTTTCTTTACTATTTATTTTCACCACCACCTCACCATTATTATTATTAATAATATTGATATAACTATTATTAGTATTATTACTATAATTCTTCTTCTTCTTCTTCTTCTTCTTCTTCTTCTTCTTCTTCTTCTTATTATTATTATTATTATTATTATTATTATTATTATTATTATTATTTTCAGTACCATTACCATTATTATTATAACAAAAAATATTATTGTTATTATTATTACTAGCATCATCACTATCACTATTATTATCATTGTCATTATTATTATTATTTAATATCACCATTATTAATAATATTGTTATTATTTTGGTCCTTCAATTAGCAATTGTTCTAATTGCACCCTTAATTGGATTTGAACTTTTAATTTTATGCAATTAGCTTGGAAAAAATTCAATTGGATCTCCAAAAATTCTAACTTTCTCAATTGAGCCCGGATTAAACTCAACAATTTGATTTTTCATAAATTAATTTCTCCAATTTAAAATATTATTAAGTCCTTGCACTTAATTAAGTTCTTCAATAATAATACTTTAAATTAGCCCATGATTAAATCAAATTGGCCTATTCAAAATATAATTATGATTTTCGACTTAATTTTTACCTCAAATTTGTATTTTCTCTCATTCTTGGGCACAAAAGAGATATTATTCGGCTTTGAAAATATTCAAATTTTTCATCTTGATTTTTTACTGACACCAACCCTTTTTTTTTTTTTTTTTTTTTTTTTTTTATTTTGGATAAAATTTGGGGAATAACCCAAAATTGGGTTATGACAGTCATCATTTGTTTAAAATGGCGAACTGCAAATAAAAATTAAAAAAGAACAAAAGAAAAATACAAAACTTGCTTTCTTCAACATCATCATGATATCTTACTTAATGAGTATAAGGTTTTATTTTTAAATAGGTTATTTTTATTATTGTTATTATTATTATCACTAGATGGAGGTATACCAGTTTTTTTTTAATAGAAAAACACTATAATTTCCAAAGCCTCTTCCTTAAAACCCCGTTCATGATAAAAATAAGGAATGTGATAATAATGAGCAACTTCAACATTTAAAATAATGGATTGATCTCATAATGTTGAAATTAAGGGTGTGTTTGACATTACGGTTGCTATTATAGTTGAGGTTTTAAAAATTTTTTCATAAAAAACACTTTTAGCTACGGTTCATAACTAAAATTGAAGTGTTTGGTTAAAACTGTGATTGAGTTTGAGGTTTAATAAAAAATAGTTTTATATATTTGGTTATCAAACTTTTCATATTACTTTCAACTTGTGAAATTACTTTAAAGGACACACACACACACACACACACACACACACACACACACACACACACACATATATATATATATATATATATATATATATATATTATTTTTTAAATATTATAGATTTAATAATCATAATAATAAAATGTAATTAATAATTAAAGTAAATTAGACACTTGTTTTTATTCTCCCATTAAAGTATTTGCAATTACATCGGGAACTAAATTCATACATAAAGGTCTCTGCGATCACTTGCTATTTGATCGAGAAACAACATCTGCGATCCATACTGAGTTTTAGGATCTCTATATACATGTTGTAGAGATATAATTCCAAGGACAAATCCAATTGCAAGTTGTTTTTATCCATAATCAATCGAAAAGCAATAGGGTTGTGGAGTGAAATGAAATCACGCGTCTTTTCCTTTCATCAGGGTTGATCTCTATCTACATATTTTTTTTGAAAAATATTATTTTTATATATTCTTTTAAAAATCGGACCGGGCCTGACCCAACTAAATGTGTTAGCCCAGCCAAGTTGGGCTAAAAAGCCCAACTCTATTGGACTTGGGCTGGGTCGAGAGCAGGTCCAGCCCAAGAGGTCCAGTTGCAAGTGAAACGGTGCGCTACACTGTTAACGTCTTTCTTAAAACATGAATCATGCAGCGTGCAACTGTGTGAATTAATTCATGTGAATAGTAGTAGTCGGTCGACGATGATGAGAGGCTCAATAGCCAATGCCGATGGGTAGAGGAGGCCGAGGTGGTTCTTCTTGTGGTGGTGGTGTTGAAAATTATGGCATGTGGTGGTGGCGTTGAAAATTATGGCTTGTGGTGGCCGGAAGAAGCGTTGGAAGGTTGTGCGCTGCTACTTGATGCCGGAGCTAGGGGAGAAGACTGCACTACTGTAGGTGCTTCTGGTGAAGAGGAGAGGTTGACAGTGCTGAAGAAAGAGCTGCTGGTGCTCGCTAATGACTGCTGCTACTGGATGAGAGAGAGGGCTGCATCCATAGCTGTTTCTAGTGAGAGAAACCTGCAACCTAGAGAGAGAGGGAGTTGTTGGTGGTCCTGCCGGCTCCAAGGGTGGTAGGGTGGTCAGTGGTTATCCTACAAATTTTTTACGCACAACCATCGTTTTCTTCCTCTCTGTACATTATTGTTTTTGCACCGCACACACAAATGAAACGCAGGCAAAGATCGAGTCTCATAAACGCAACAAAAGCTTCAAAATCCTGCTTCTTGTAAATGGTGGTTCAACCGTGTTTTTGGTAGGTCCCATGGCAATTAAAATTGCGGTTCATCGATTACCAAACGAGTGCAAACTGCATTTTCTTTAAAACATAGTTTGCACTGCAATACCAAACTGCCACTAAAATGATTTTGATAGGTTAGGGGTATTAGTGTATTGGAGCAATTATTTGGGGCACTGGACAATAATTTACATCGGAAACTATATATTTCCCTTAGATTATCAATTAGCTTGTGGGCCAAAGATCAATTATTAGTCCCTTTATTAGCCTTTTATACTTAGAAACTCATCAATCACAAGTTGTGGTTATCGTGAGAATAGCATAATTAAAAATTCATCTAGAAAATAGGTTGATTCCCTTCTTTCTTTGTTGAAGTTGTTAACTCTAACTATTTTTTTAATCGTAATAAATATATCTTTATTAATTTGTTGCTTGTATTAATTAATATTCCATGGCTCTCATTGCCGTGAGAAAAAGAAAATGATAATCAAACTATTTTAAGGACAAGAACGACACCATTGATCCAAGAGAAATTCACTCTTATCCTTGCAAGTGCGAATTAAAAAAGAAAAGAAAAGCAAAGGGAAATTCTAGAGAATACGTACAATCTAATTATAATTAATAAACTGGAAACATTTTGATAATTAGAAATCAACTTCTATGCAGACGAGTCTTCAAATTTTGACCTTTACGTTGCAACCTCACAAAATAATTATTCACGAGCCATTCATACTCCCTTGTGTTCATAATAGATCCAATAAGCACTCCTATTACCAATCCAGCTGCGTAACCTGTCACCATCGCCTTCCAACCAAACTCAAGAGGAGATTCCGAGCCTTCATCTTCCCTAGGTGCAGGCAACGAGTCCTCGCCATCTCTACATTTTCCTGACAAAGGCTTCCCACATAATCCTGAATTCGCATCAAATGAAGTGTTGTCAAATGTATCGAACTGGTTTCCTTGTGGTATTGGACCTGAGAGAAAATTGTGAGACACATTAAGGACCTCGAGGAAATTGAGTTGTGCAAGCTGAACAGGAATATTTCCTGAGAGTTTGTTCTGAGAAAGGTCCAAAGATTCAAGCTGTGTCAAGTTGGACAAGGATGGAGGGATGCCACCACTGAGAAAGTTGTTGGAGAGGTTGAGCAAATGAAGTGCTTTCAGATCTCCAAGGACCACTGGAATTTCTCCTTCAAAATCATTACATGAGAGATCGATAGCAGTGAGACTATCTTGGATCTTCTCATAGAATATCACCACACCTTTGTTTGTCATTCTCATTGAGTAACCATACATGTAATGAAGAAAGTGATCACTGTGGACATTTTTCATGGCAGTCCAATTTCGGAAATATTCAAGTGGCAAATTACCCTTAAAACGGTTGTGGGAGAGGACAACAATCTGTACCCTGGGAAACTCAACATTGTTTTTAGGTTTCCCAATCACTCCGTGGAGCCTGTTAGATCTCAAAATCAGAACCCTCAAATCAGGAAGAATACCCAACCAAGAAGGAAAGACATCATTTATCTTATTTTGTTCAAGATTGAGAATCTCTAGCTTGGTGCAATTGGCTAATGATCTTGGTATCTTCCCCTCCAATTTGTTTTGATTAAAATCGACGACCGTTAATGAGCAGCCACTTATGAATGTTTCAGGAATATCACCACTGAAACTATTGTCGCCCAGGTTCAGAACTAAAATAGTGCTGCTTTTATTGCCCAAGCATGGCGGAAGTTTGCCGCTCAAATTGTTATGTGACAATTCAAGGACAGAAAGTGAAGCCAGGTTGCAAAAAGCTTTTAGGATTTCTCCGGTGAATTTGTTGTTCGAGACTTCATACTCATAGATTGCTGGAGATGTAGTTGGAAGGGATCCATGGAGCTTGTTCGAATGAAGATTCAGTGAGAGGAGCTTTTTCCATGGAAGAACCTCAAAGGATTGCTCAAATCCAGTCAGAAAGTTGCCAGCTAGAGATAAAAATTCAAGTGTCATGGTACTCATGTTCATAAACCATTTTGGTATGTGTCCCTCAAGTTTGTTTTGTTCAAGTTCTAAGAGCTCCAGATGGTTTTGATCATGCAATAAACTAGGAAATGCACCGAAATTGCATCCATTTAATTTCAAGACTTGAAGTTTTGGCTGAGGAAAAAATATAGACTGAACTGGGAAAGAATTTGTATGAAATGAGTTGCAGTGAGGAGTATTATTATTCTTATGAACGTGAACAACTAGGCTGTACAAGTGTAATATTTATACTTAATAAAATACAATGATTCTGTAATTTTAGTGAAAGGACTTCATGGAATCGTGGGCTAATTTCTTTAATCTGCTGCTGATCTGTTGCCTTTTCTGTACACCTGATTTGCTGCCTTTCTTTCCTTAATTGACAACAATGAGCCGTTGGTGTATTGATAGCTGTGAAGGATTTGCTCTGCTTCATTGTTGTAGATTATTTTACCGTTGATAATTGATCTGAATAGCTGCTGTTGACTCCAATTAATTGTTGCTGATTTGCTTCAATTAATCGTTGATTTGCTGCTGTGTTGTTTCCTTTTACTTGCTGAATATCTTGCTTACTTTGATTTGAATTGCTGCTGTTTTGTTTCCATTTAATCGCTGCATTTATGTCTCTGCTAACACCTTCCCGCAAACTTTGTCGGGGCTGGAGACAAAGTTTGTTATAGAAATAGCGAAGTGTGGCTTTCGGTAGTGGTTTGGTGAAGAGGTCAGCAATTTGATTTTTGGATGAGATATGTTGAGTAACCAGCAGGCCTTGGGCAACACGTTCGCGCACAAAATGATAATCTAGTTCGATGTGTTTGCTTCGAGCATGGAACATGTCATCACCCAATTTTTGGGTGATTCCCCAAAATATACCAATAAATAAATAAAATAAAATAAAAGGGGTTGGTGTCGGCTGAAAAATTAATGTGAAAATTTTGGACGTTTTCGGAAGCCCGGTCGTACTTCTTTTTTGCCAAAAAATGAAGGAAATGCAAATTCAAGGCCAAAATAATTTATTCTTGGATAAATCTGCATAGAAATTAAGTCGGAAGACATAATTATATTTTTATGGGTCAATTTGATTTAATCGTCGGCCGATGTAAAGTGTAATTATGCTTCAGAATCAATTGAGAGCCCAATTGAAGGATTTAATTTAGCGCAAGATCTTAATTATACTTTAAATGGGTCAAATTAATTTTATTAAGGGCCTAATTAGCGAGAAATTAAGTTTCGAAGCCGAATCTGGGTTCAATTGAGAAAATCAGAATTTTCGGTGACGAAACTCTTCGAAATTAATTGAAAGCCCAATTGAAGGATTTAATTTAGCGCAAGAGCTTAATTATACTTTAAATGGGTCAAATTAATTTTATTAAGGTCTTAATTAGTGAGAAATTAAGTTTGGAAGCCGAATTTGGGTTCAATTGAGAAAATCAGAATTTTCGGTGACGAAACTCTTCGAAATTAATTGAAAGCCCAATTGAAGGATTTAATTTAGCGCAAGAGCTTAATTATACTTTAAATGGGTCAAGTGAATTTTATTAAGGGCCTAATTAGTAAGAAATTAAGTTTCGAAGCCGAATCTGGGTTCAATTGAGAAAATCAGGATTTTCGGTGACGAAACTCTTCCAATTATTTGAGAGCCCAATTGAAGGATTTAATTAAACGCAAGAGCTTAATTATACTTAAAATGGGTTGAATTAATTTTATTAAGGGCTTGAGTACTGAGAAATTAATTTTAAAAGCCTAATTTGGGTTAAATTAAGACGATCGGAATTTTCGGCAACGAAACTTTTTGGGTGAATTCGGAAGCCAAAATTAAAGATAAAAATATCTTTCTTCCTGGTTTTTCCCATCAAAAAATCTTTTTTGTCACAACTTATTTATTTCAAAGTTTTCAAAAAAAAAAAAAAAAGAGGGTTGTTGGCAGCATGCTCAACCATGCTGCACCATGCTTCCACCACTCTCACCATACCGCCACCATAGGAAAATTTGGACAGTGAGGGAACTGTCACGGGGAAGAACACTGAGAAAACTTTGGGGGAGGACAGACGAAAAACTTGAGGGAAAATGGCTGAATACTGAGAAAATCTGAGGGAAAAATAACACTGGGGGAGAAATTTTCGAAAGGAAGGTGATAAAAACTGGGTTGAAAACAGAGGGGGAATGAGGGGAGAAATTAAAAAAGGAGGCCCGAAAGAAATTTCAGCCGGTGCAACAGACCAAACCTCTGCCTTCTCTCTTTCTGGTCGCCGGCGAGCCCTCGACCATCAATCCTCTTCCCTCTCCCGTCACTGTCACCTTCTTTTCTCTGCCATATCTCTCTTTCTCTCTCCACCAGTAACGCCTCTCTCTCTATAAAACAGAAACGCCAGCAGCCCCTACTCTCCTCGACAGCCACCTTTCCATCTTCCCTAGCTCCGGCAACACAATCATCGTCATCAGCTCCGGCCTCCCTCTCTATTCTTTGCTGTAATTTTCCTTTCTCTTCCCCGACGGTGCCCCCCTCTCTCTCTCGTCTTCGTCGACAGTGCATGTGCAGGCCACAACCGGCAGCAACTCCAACCAGTTGTCAACCACCACGCCAGCGGCTCCTCCACTACGCCAGAGGCAACACCTGAAGACCGACCAGACCCTTCTTCTCTAGCCACGGCGAGCAGCTCTAACAGAGACGACGCAGCAGCTCCTGCACGTGAACCAGCAAGCTCTCTCTCTCCTCCAACAGTAGCATAATCACGACAGCAGCCATCCCTCTCTTCCCCTCACCACCATGAAATCCGTCGCCAGCAGCTCCAGCTCAGCTTTCTTCTCCAGCTCCGGCAAGCATCAGCAGCAGCAGGGAAGAGGAGCAGCGAACGACAGCCTCAAACCAGTCACTTTGGAAGCTTCCTCCGGCCACTATGGTCCACCATTTTCGACGCCGCCACGACAGGGACAACCACCTCGACCTCCTCTACACGACGGAAGTGGCAGGTGACCCCCTCGTCATGGTCGACCCAGGTTATTGTTCACGAGAACAGTGCAGTGAACTGCACTATTCACGTGTTTTACGTTTTTTCGTTTTTTTTCATTTTTCATTTAAAAAAAAAAACAAAACAAAAGAGAAGAAAAGAAAGAAAATCTGTGGGCTGGGCTGCTCTCGGCCCAGCCCAGCGGTGGTGGGCCTTTGGCCCACCATGGCTGGCCCATTTAGCTGGGCCAAGCCCAGCCCGAATTATTTTTAATTTTTTTTAAAAAAAAAACAAACAAAAAAAATACATTTAAAAAAAAAACAAAACAAAAATGTGTTTGTTTTCGTGCATACGGCCGAATTCCAAGGTTTTTCCATGCATATTTTTCATGAAAAAAAAATATGTTGCATCTTTCACATATTTTGAACGAAACTTGGATATCGTAACCAGTTTACGATTATCCATTGGCATTCGGCCAAAATGTCAAAAATAATTTAATAATTATTTTGTTTTAGTTTTCACGGTGTAAATTTACATTGTAAAGTACGCTTGCAGATAAAAAGAATTTTTAACTACGATGTAAAATTACAATGTAAGGTACATTCGTAGGTAAAAAAAAAAAAGTTTTTAACTGCGGTGTAAAATTACATCGTAAAGTACACCCGCGAACAAAAAAAATATTTTTCCTTTTAAATGCAGTGTAAAAAAAAAAAAAAACTTAAGAAAAACAATCAAACAACAATGCAGCCTACCTTAGGTAGGGTGCACTGGGGGTGACGCGTCTTCCCCTTGCACAACAAGTCCCCTTACCCAAGACTCTCGCAGACCATTAGGTTCCTAGTGACCTTAATACTAGGTGGCGACTCCTTATAATTATAGTTGTAAATTTTACGGCTATAAAAACAACCCTCCATTTTTCACTGCGCACTGTTGTCTCCCAAACCCGTGGGGGACGGCGGGGCGCGAAGCGCGAAAAATCGCCGTCGCGACAGAACACTGGATTGATCGTCATATGAAGTGCACTTAAATTGTCGAAATAAAGTATGGGCGAAGAGGATAGTGGGATGCGTATATCTTTGAGAAGGAAGGTCAGCCACGTAAGTTCGGCTGTCGTGTTAGCCATTGCACGATATTCTGCTTCTGTACTTGACCGCGAGATTGTCGGTTGTTTTTTTGCACACTAAGAGATAAGATTACATCCAAGAAATACGCAGTAGCCAGTGGTGGATCGCCTTGTTGTGGTGCATCCTGCCCAATCTGCATCCGAAAAAGCAAATAGATCAAGTGTAGTATGTGAAGAAAAATGTAAACCCATTTCAATTGTTCCTTTGACATATCGTAAAATATGTCGAACCATTTTTAAATGTGCTAGTGTGGGAGCGTGCATGAATTGTGACACATAATTAACGCTAAATGATATATCAGGACGAGTGAGTGTAAGATACTGCAAAGCGCCAACAATTCCACGATAATAGCTTGGGTCTTCCATTGGGATATCATTGGAGGGTATTTTTGTTTTCGCTTCAAGGGGAGTACCCAAAGGCTTGCAATCAATCATTTGTGACCGTTCAAGTATTGTGAAGGCATAATGTGACTGAGATAGTTGAAGACCATCGGTTGTTGGCGTGATTTCCATCCCAAGAAAGTGATGTATCGGTCCTAAGTCTTTCATGGCGAATTCACTACTTAGCAACAAAATAAAGTTAGATACGAGTGTTGCGGTGGACCCTGTGATTAGCATGTCATCTACGTAAAGAAGCAAAATGAGTTAGCCATAATCTGAATGAAGAACAAATAATGAGGGATCAGATAAACTACAAAAAACACCATATTTAAGAAGAAAAGTGCTGAAGCGATCAAACCAGGCACGCGGCGCTTGTTTGAGACCATAAAGGGCTTTTTGTAGTTTACAGACATGCGTTGGATGTTGGGGGTTTGCCATGCCTGGTGGTTGTTGCATGTAGAGGTCTTCGAAAATTGAGCCATGCAAGAAGGCATTTTTGACATCCAGTTGCCGAAGGGGCCATTGCTTAACAAGGGCGATTGTAATTATCATGCGTATGGTTCCTGGTTTGATGACCGGAGAGTAGGTTTCAAGATAGTCTACTCCATCAATTTGATGATACCCTTTGGCAACCAACCGTGCTTTGAGTCGATCTAGAGAACCATCTGGTTTGAGTTTGGATTTAAACACCCATTTTGATCCAATGACATTCATTTGCTGTGTTCTTGGAACTAATTGCCAGGTCTGATTTTGATGTAATGCTGTCAGTTCTTCTTCCATTGCTGCTTTCCAACCAAGATGTGCTAAGGCAACTTTTACATTCCGAGGTTCATGTGGTATTGCTGTTGTTATACTGGTCAAGGCATATTTAGGATTGGGCTTTGTGATACCTCGTTGAGATCTAGTCATCATGGAGTGAGCTGGTGGAGCTGAGACCAGTGATACTGTCAAGTCATGATCTGCTGTTGACAAAAAGGACTCAGCTGCAGTGGGTATATTTAGAGAGGAGATGTGTTGTGCTGACCGTGGGGATGAAGGGATTGATCTTATCAAGTCATGAGCTGCTGCTAGAGAGGATTCAGCTGAGGTTTGTATTGGTGTAGTGTCTTGTATGGACCCGTGTGTGCTGTGAGAGGTGTCTGATGAAATTGTAATGGGATTAGGCTCATCATCAGTGATAAATTCTTGGTTTGTCTGGGATTCAGTGGGGTTTAGCTGCTGTGTTGGAGAGGATTCGGGAGGTGTGGAGGTTGGTTGTGGAATTCTGGTGTCATTTGGCAGTAACATTTGCTGCTGTGTTGGAGCGTAATCAGGAGGTATGGAGAGTGTTTGTGGAATGTTAATATTATTTGGTAGTAACACGGGTGGGCATGAGTTTGTAGTAGCTATCATATTTGGTCCTGGAAAGGAAGAAATATTAGAATGTGGCAACCAAGAATCAAAAATACTAATTACCTGTGGTTCCTTGGCTGCTTCACATGATTTGTTGTTTTTGTATGGAAAGATTAGTTCATCAAAGACAACATGGCGAGAGATAAAAAATCTCCTACTTGTTGGATGGAAACACTTATAGGATTTGTGTTTTTCACTATACCCCACGAAAACACATGGAAGTGTTTTTGGATCAAATTTGTTTCTCCGCGTATTCCAAGTATAGGGAAAGCATTTAGATCCAAATGCTCTAAGAGGAGTAATTGGGATGTGTCCCATGAAGTGCAAAATATGGAGTTTCAAAGTTGATGGTAGAGGAGGGTAAGCAATTCATGAGATAAACTGCTGTGGTGAAGGCTTCTATCCATAAAAATAGAGGTGCGCCGCTGTGAAATAGCATAGTCATTCCTAATTCTCTTATGGTCCTATGGCGCCTCTCAACTGTGCCAGTTTGTTCCGGAGTGTATGGTGAAGATATTTGATGAATAATTCCTGTGGAAAGAAAATGAGTTAGTAGTTTTGAATTGACGAACTCACCGCCTCCATCTGAGTGAAAGATTTTGATGTGCTTATTAAATTGTCTTGCGACATAATTTTCAAAGGCTAAGTATGCATTAAAAAAATCAGATTTGTTGTGTAGAGGAATAATCCAAGTGTATTTAGAGAAATCATCTACTAAGCAAGCATAGTATTTGAATTTTTCAAATGACAAAACAGGTGCAGGTCCCCATAAATCGCAATGAATTTTTTCAAAGACACTGGTGCTTGAATGTTCTGATTTAGAAAATGGTAAACGATTAAGTTTTCCAAGCTGACAACTATCACAAAGATGTTGTAATTTTATTGTCCCTACAACATCAATAAGCCCTTTATTTTTTAACATTTGTAATGTCGAAAATTGGGGGTGGCCTAAACATTGGTGCCAAACATCTGCTGTGGTTGATTTGAACCGATGGGAGAAATAAAGTTTTGGTGAACCCGATAGTACGTAGAGGTCACCCTTGCGTTTCCCTTTCATCACGGGTTGACCTGTTTCCTGTTCCTTAATACAAAAATCACGGTTAGAAAACTCACAATTGACAGGTATTTGATCAGTCAACTGACTTACAGAAAGCAAATTTTTGGTTAAGTCTGGAACTAGCAAAACATCATTAAGTGGTAAGGCAGTAGTTTTTTGCTTTATACATGTATCACCTACTGCAGCAATTGGCATTAATGACCCATCTCCTATTAGCACAGAGTCAGTTCCAGAATATTCTCGAATGTTTGTTAACATACCTGGCTTACCTGTCATATGGTTTGATGCTCCGGTGTCTATTGTCCATTCAGTATCAGCAATGGTTGTGTCCAACGTGAGTGCTGCAAGTGCTTGTGGAACCTCATCCTGGTGAGTGGGTTTCTTTGGTACCCACCAACATATTTTAGCAACATGACCTGCCATCCCACAGTATTGGCATTGTTGATCACGGTATTTGTCCCTTTCTACTGGTGTCATGCGACGCTGTCCAGGAGGTGGAAGTCTTTGGTGTGGATGTGATGAAGAGGAGTCCCTACGCTGCTGAGCTTGAAATCCACAGCCATTAGAGGTGAATTTCTGTGGTGTTCCACGATACCCTGTGGTATTTGATGCACGCTGCTGGTGTTGGCCATAAAATACCATTTGATGAGTGAGAGACGAAGCTGTGATATCTGTTTGGTTAAAGAACCATTTACGCCTTTGATCAAAGTTCTGGAGTTGTGAAATCAACTCAGAGTACGACGGTCTAGGAGGTTTCAACATAGTTGTTGTGAATGTTTCGTAGTGTGGTCCAAGACTGGTAAGGAGGCAGAACACTTTTTCTTTGTCTGGTACTGATTTTCCAATTGCTGCCAAGTTATCACAGAGACCTTTGAAGGTGCGAATATGTTCTGTGATTGTTGTGTTATCTTCTTTTCGAAGATATGTTACTTGTTGCCGCAGTGTGAACTCATGTTCTTATGAGTCTTGCGCATATGCACTTTTGAGTGCTTCCCAGACAGCATTAGCTGTGTCAAGTCCAATAATGAGACCGAGAGCTTCTTCTGAGAGTGTGCCAATTATCCAACCCCGAAGGAGGCGATCTATTTTTCTCCATGCTATAAACTCATCTGTGAGTTTTGGTGTCTCTGTGGTTGTGCATTGTGTTGGTGGGGGATCTTCATTTGTGAGATGCCCAACCATTTCTTGGCTTTCGGCAAGTGCTAATGCCTGTTCACGCCATAGGGGATAATTGTTTGGGGTGAGTCTTAGAGTGATGAAGTTTCCAACATTGAGTGACAATGTGGTCATTGTAGAGGGGATGTGTGGGAAACAGAGAAGGTAAAGATAAAAGAAGAAGTTGTATTATCTGTAGTTGTGCCTAGTGTTCACACAAGCTCTGATACCATAAATAAAAAATATAGACTGAACTGGGAAAGAATTTGTATGAAATGAGTTGCAGTGAGGAGTATTATTATTCTTATGAACGTGAACAACTAGGCTGTACAAGTGTAATATTTATACTTAATAAAATACAATGATTCTGTAATTTTAGTGAAAGGACTTCATGGAATCGTGGGCTAATTTCTTTAATCTGCTGCTGATCTGTTGCCTTTTCTGTACACCTGATTTGCTGCCTTTCTTTCCTTAATTGACATCAATGAGCCGTTGGTGTATTGATAGCTGTGAAGGATTTGCTCTGCTTCATTGTTGTAGATTATTTTACCGTTGATAATTGATCTGAATTGCTGCTGTTGACTCCAATTAATTGTTGCTGATTTGCTTCAATTAATCGTTGATTTGCTGCTGTGTTGTTTCCCTTTACTTGCTGAATATCTTGCTTACTTTGATCTGAATTGCTGCTGTTTTGTTTCCATTTAATCGCTGCATTTATGTCTCTGCTAACAGATGCAACCTTGGGATAAGCAGAGGGATCATAAGAAGCGGACTCATTAATGGCAAGGCTTTGCTTGAACTGCAACAAGGCATGACTCTCCTCATCATGGCATAGCGGGTGCATGGAGGGAGAAGAGTGACAAGCTCTAAGATGAAAAAACAAGAGCAGAAGGAGCGAAAACATCCGCACAGTTAAGAAACGCAGAGACGATGGCATATTTTGCTAGTAAAGAAACTTTTATCTTTCTTAATAAACAAATAAGAGAAATAAAGCAGCTTATATAGAAAAAAATAGATTCAGTCTGGTGGAGAAGTAAACAAAGTAGTCTTCATATGCGAAGACTTGGGAGCTCTACAGGAAGTCTTCATCGATTTGATTGAAATCTTTTTAGATTTTCCAATGGGCAAAGAATGTAGTGCTATTACCCGAATACTTGGGAGCTCTACGGGAAGTCTTCATCGATTTGATTGAAATCTTTTTAAAGAGCTATTAAGGCCTATGTGAAAAATAAAAATAAAAAACCCTTCAATTTCTTTTGTAAAGAAAAAGTTCAGTTTTGATCACCTAATTTCTAATAAACAATGTACCGTGTGAAATAATTGATTGGGATTAATGTATAGTATTGTCAAGAAATTGATTTAAAAATAATATAATTTCATAGTTTCAAAACGTCAAATTCCTATTTCTACATAGAAATTCATAGATAATTATGTTTTCTATTTCTACATAGAAATTTATAGTTTTGATCACCTAATTTCACTGCCAAAAATGAAGAAACGGGGAGAGAAACTTTGAAAAATAATTCAACAAAGATAACATACTATAAAATTTATTCAATTTTGAGAAATTTTATACGTGTTTGAAACTACATTTTAAAAGTTTTTTTTTATTTTTTATTTTTTATCGTGAGCTAATTTCTTTAATCTGCTGCTGATCTGCTGCCTTTTCTGTACAATTGATTTGCTGCCTTTCTTTCCTTAATTGACAACAATGAGCCGTTGGTGTATTGATAGCTATGAAGGATTTGCTCTGCTGCATTGTTGTAGGTTATTTTACCGTTGATAATTGATCTGAATTGCTGCTGTTGACTCCAATTAATTGTTGCTGATTTGTTTCAATTAATCGTTGATTTGCTGCTGTGTTGTTTGCATTTGATTGCTGAATATCTTGCTTGCTTTGATCTGAATTGCTGCTGTTTTGTTTCCATTTAATTGCTGCATTTATGTCTCTGTTAACACTTAGCATAATCAGAAATTCATCTAGAAAATAGGTTGATTCCCTTAATTACTTACTACTTTCTCTGTTGAAGTTGTTAGCTCTCATTGCCGTGAGTGAAAAAAAGAAGATAATCAAACTATTTTAAGGACAAGAACTACACCATTGAACCAAGAGAAATTCACTCTTATCCTTGCAAGTGCGAATTAAGAAATAAAAGAGAAGCAAAAGGAAATTCTAGAGAATAAGTACAATCTAATTATAATTAATAAACAGTCTGATAATTAGAAATCAACTTCTAAGCAGATGAGTCTTCAAATTTTGACCTATACGTTGCAACCTCACCAAATAATTATTCACGAGCCACTCATACTCCCTTGTGTTCATAATACATCCAATAATCACTCCTATTACCAATCCAGCTGCGTAACCTATCGCCACCGCCTTCCCACCAAATTCAAGAGGAGATTCCGAGCCTTCATCTTCTTTAGGTGCCGGCAACGAGTCCTCGCCATCACTACATTTTCCTGGCAAAGGCTTCCCACATAATCCTGAATTCGCATCAAATGAAGTGGTGTCAAATGTATCGAATTGGTTTCCTTGTGGTATAGGGCCTGATAGGACATTGTGAGACACATTAAAGACTGCGAGGAAGGTGAGCTGTGCAAGTTGGACAGGAATATTTCCTGCGAGTTTGTTCTGAGAAAGATCCAAAGCTTCAAGCTCTTTCAAGTTGGACAAGGATGGAGGGATGCCACCACTGAGAAAGTTGTTGGAGAGGTTGAGCAAATGAAGTGCTTTCAGATCTCCAAGGACCACTGGAATTTCTCCTTCAAAATCATTACATGAGAGATCGATAGCAGTGAGACTATCTTGGATCTTCTCATATAATATCATCACACCTTTGTTTGTCATTGTCATTGAGTACTCATACTGACTGGTCATAATAATATGCGACATTTGGAAACTTGTGTTCGCTTGCATGTAA
Source organism: Salix dunnii (assembly GCA_015731905.1). Classification (NCBI taxonomy): domain Eukaryota; kingdom Viridiplantae; phylum Streptophyta; class Magnoliopsida; order Malpighiales; family Salicaceae; genus Salix; species Salix dunnii. Next base: position 13,569,581 of record CM027674.1, read on the forward strand.
GCTAAGTGCTCGCCGTGGACATTTTTCATGGCAGTCCAATTTCGGAAATATTCAAGTGGCAAATTACCCATAAAACTGTTGTTGGAGAGGTCAACAATCTGTACCCTGGGAAACACAACATTGTTTCTAGGTTTCCCAATCACTCCGTGGAGCCTGTTAGATCTCAAAATCAGAACCCTCAAATCAGGAAGAATACCCAACCAAGAAGGAAAGACATCATTTATCTTATTTTGTTCAAGATTGAGAATCTCTAGCTTGGTGCAATTGGCTAATGATCTTGGTATCTTCCCCTCCAATTTGTTTTGACTGAAATCGACGACCCTCAATGAGCAGCCACTTGTGAATGTTTCACGAATATCACCACTGAAACTATTGTCGCCCAGGTTCAGAACTGAAATAGTGCTGCTTTTATTGCCCAAGCATGGCGGAAGTTTGCCGCTCAAATTGTTATTTGACAATTCAAGGACAGAAAGTGAAGCCAGGTTGCAAAAAACTTTTGGGATTTCTCCGGCGAATTTGTTGTTCCGTACTTTATATTCAAAGATTGCCTGTGGTGGGACTGGAAGGGATCCTTGGAACTTGTTCGAATAAAGATGCAGTGAGCGTAGCTTATTCCATGGAAGAATATCAAAGGATTGCTCAAATCCAGTCAGAAAGTTGCCAGCCAGAGATAAAGATTCAAGTGTCATGGTACTCATGTCCATAAACCATTTTGGTATGTGTCCCTCTAAATTGTTTTTGTTAAGATATAAAAACTCTAAATGGTTCTGATAACGCAAGAAACTGGGAAATTCACCTAAATTGCATCCATTTAATATCAAGAGTTTAAGTTTTGGCTGAGGAAAGGTAGCATTTTGGCTGTTAAGCAGAGATAAGTTGCCAGATAATTGAAGGGTCACAAGGTTTCTGAACTTAAGAAGAAGGTTTAAATCCATAGTTCCGTTAAAGAAATTAGAAGATAGGCTAAGGAATTCTAGATTTTGAAGCCTGTAAATAGAACCTGGAATCGGACCGTGTAATTTGTTGGCTCCAAGGTCTAGTATAATTAATTGGGAAAGATTTCCTATCCAAGATGGAAATTGACCAGTTAATTTATTTCGAGCAAGTTCTAAGACGCTGAGCTGAGCCATGTTTCTAATAGATGATGGAATGTTACCATATGAGTTGGTTTGTGTCAAGCTTAAAAGATTGAGTTTGGTTAGATTACCAAGCCAATCTAAGGTACCAGATGTGAAATTGTTGAAAGAAAGGTCTAGAGAGTTCAGTTTTGTAAGGTTACCAAGTGAAGATGGTATCGCCCCCGAAAAATAACATTCTGCCACAAGAAATTCTTTCAATGATTTGAGGTTTCCAATGGACTCAGGCAGCTGACCGGAGAAACTTGTTCCCCCAAGCAACAATAATTCAAGCTGGCTGCCTGACTGAAATTCCGGCAAATATCCAGTGAGATATGGATTATGCCAGATACTGAGAAAGCGAAGGTTGGGTAACTGGAATATTCCCATGGGGAACTCTCCCTGCAATCCACAATCCCTGAGAAACAGAGATGACAAAGAGGATAAATTTGCCATGATTTGAGGTACCTTGGCTGATATGTTCACTTCCGAGAGATGGAGCACCTCCAAGTTGGTTAATGATTCCACTAAATGTTGCAGACCAGGCTTTTGGAGCTTCAAGGAATTCAATCCCAGATCAATGGAAACCAGCTTGGAAAGCTCTAAGATCTCTGCTGGAATTTGACCAGAAAAGGAAGAATGTGAGAGATCTAGATCAAACAGCCTCGGGAGATTTCGTATTTCAGAAGGGATTTCAGAGTTGTTGAAGTTGTTGTCAGCAAGATTCAGCCTTTTGAGGTGAACAAGGTGGAAGAGGCTGCTATTAGAGTCGATGGAGCCATAAAGACAGCTGCTTCTGAGGTTAAGGCCAATCACATGGCCGGAGTCCCTTTCGCATTCCACACCATCCCATGAACAGCAATCACGGCTTTCTCCATCAACTTTCCATGATGCAACCTTGGGATAAGCAGAGGGATCAGAAGAAGCGGACTCATTAATGGCAAGGCTTTGCTTGAACTGCAACAAGGCTCGACTCTCCTCATCATGGCATAGCGGGTGCATGGAGGGAGAAGAGTGACAAGCTCTAAGATGAAAAAACAAGAGCAGAAGGAGCGAAAACATCCGCACAGTTAAGAAACGCAGAGACGATGGCATATTTTTCTAGTAAATAAACTTTTGTCTTTTTTAATAAACAAACAAGAGAAATAAAGCAGCTTATCTAGAATACTTGGGAGCTATGTGTGGCTGCAAAATAATGAAGAGCTATTAAGGCCTACGAGATAAAAGAAAACTTTCAATTTCTTATGTAAAGAAAAGGTTCAGTTTTGATCACCTAATTTCTAATAAACAATGTAATGTGTGAAATAATTAAATGGGATTAATGTACAAAATTGTCAAGAAATTGATTTAAAAATAATATAATTTCATAGTTTCACTGCCAAAAATGAAGAAACGGGGAGAGAAACTTGTATATTAAAAAACATTTCAAAGGAATCAAAACGTCAAATTCCTACATAGAAATTCATAGATATATTTCTACATAGACATTTATAGATAATGTTTTTTTAATGTTATAATAATCAAGACTAAATTGACACGACTATCATCACTAGGGGACTCATTAAAAACCAACAAGTCACACACAACGCATAACATATTAAATAATCAATAGTTTTTTATTTTATTTTATTCAACCATGTAGAATTAGAATCCTTTCATTATTCTTTGTTTTCCAAAAAAACATAATGAAATTTTCATTTCTTATTCTATGAATCTAAAGACAAGTAAGGGTTTACTAAAAAGAGACAGTGATTAAGATAAACGTGGGAGATGGGCCGCAGACTTTAAACAGAACGGTTTAGAAGCATTCCAAGTAACTTCTTAGTAGGCAAACAAAATGATTTGTTGCGTGACTGAAAAGCAATCGTAGTCTTCAGCTATATACTTTACGCTGTTTTTAACACAGTGATGGTGTACGAATAAAATTTATATTAAATTGTTTCCAAAATTTAAAATTCATCAGTTTGTATGCAAATTTAGAATGTAGAGTTCGTTTATAAAATAACTTCCCTCCTTCGTGTTCACGTCTTTGCTTTGGCTGCGTGATCAATTATGAAAGAGTTAGATAGTAAATGAGGGTTTGTTTTATAGCCGTAAAAATTACAACTATAATTATTAGGAGTCATCACCTAGTATTAAGATTACTAGGAACCCAATGGTCTGCGAGAGTCGGGTAAAGGGACTTGTTGTGCAAGGGGAAGACGCATCACCCCCAGTGCACCCTACCTAAGGCAAACTGCATTGTTATTTGATTGTTTTTCTGAAGTTTATTTTTTTTGTTGTCTTTTCTAAAGTTTGACGTAGATCTCTCTTTGTGAGAGAATCTCTACCTCGCTAAGAGTTGAAAGACTAACAAAAAGAATTTTACACTGTATTAAAAAAACTTTTTTTTTTTTAACTATCCGCGAGTGTACTTTATAATGTAATTTTACACTGCAATAGCTAAAACAAAATAATTGCTAAATTATTTTTAACATTTTGGCCGAATGCCACCGGATAATCATAAACCGGTTATGATATCCAATTTTCGTTTTAAAATATGAAGAAGATGCAACATATTTTTTTATGAAAAATATACATTGAAAAACCTTGGAATTCGGCCGTATGCATGAAAACAAACATATATTTTTAGATAATTATTTCTATTTTTAGTTTTAGTCTATTTTTAGATAATGTTTTTTTTTAATGCTATAACAAGTCTGTATTTATTATGAGTAGATCACTTCAAATTTTGAGATCAAATAATATAATAATCAAGACTAAATTATTGTGTTATTTCAAGACTAAATTCAAAACAAACAAGTCACACACAAAGCATAACATATTAAATAATCAATAGTTTTTTATTTTATTTTATTCAACTATGTAGAATTAGAATCCTTTCATTATTCTTTGTTTTCCAAAAACAAAAGAATGAAGTTTTCATTTCTTATTCTATGAATCTAAAGACAAGTAAGGGTTTACTAACAAGAGACAGTGATTCCAAGTAACTTCTTAGGAAGCAAACAAAATTTGATTGAAAACAATGTTAATGTATCTATTTAGATTTTTCGGAGTGCGGGGAATGTGTGGCTGCAAATAATGAATATTTATCAAATCCCTTTCGTAAAGGTTTTACTATTCCTCATCTATAAAAATCCAAACTTTTATATCTAATATTATCCCATAAATAGTTATAACTCTATAGAATTTTCCACTGCGATTCCCATAGTCGATTGGCCAGCTCTGAAGACGTCTATTACCATCACAATCTTTTTATCCAAGAGACAGTGATTAAGATAAACGTGGGAGATGGGTCGAAGACTTTAAACAGAACGGCTTAGAAGCATTACCATCACAAGTAACTTCTTAGGAAGCAAACAGGATTTGATTGAAAACAATGTTAATGTTTCTGTTTTAGATTTTTCGGAGTGCAGGGAATGTGTGGCTGCAAATAATGAATAATTATCAAATCCCCTTCGTAAAGGGTCTAAAAAAAAAAGGATCAATTTTCATCAGCTAGTGAACTAAATAATGGGGTCAAGATAGTTTACTTTTTTTCCTATAGCAATTGAAATGAAAATTAAATGATGAATGAAGAAACACAACTCTTCTTTAATCGAAAGATATTACGCAAGATTTTAAAGTCTTCACACTTGAAAACATATGCTACAAATTTTGTAGAATGTTTGTTGCATGACTGAAAAGCAATCGTAGTCTTCAGCTATATACTTTACTCTGTTTTAACACAGTGATCGTGTACGAATAAAATTTATATTAAATTGTTTCCAAAATTTAAAATTCATCAGTTTGTATGCAAATTTAGAATGTAGAGTTCGTTTATAAAATAATTTCCCTCCTTCGTGTTCACGTCTTTGCCTTGGCTGCGTGATCAATTATGAATGAGTTAGATATGAAAACAGGAACAGCTCTGTTTCGAGATATGGAAACAGATGTCACATATTTCTTATTGTTTTCTTTTGTGTTCCTTGTTTTGGGATTTCCATAAATTAGGCATTTCATATTGCTATATCATTTGTGTTTTACTCAATCAAACCTTGAACCTTGGTCTGACTGATGTTCCTATAGTCATCTTCCCTAATAGGATTGCTGCACTTGGCTTGCCTCGTACAGAATTTAATTATACCTGTACCATCTTATCGTTGCTTGCTAGCGATGATTTTACACAACAAGAGATGATCTAATCCAATTCTGGTATACGCTTACCCTCATTTTCTTGGTGATTACTTTCAAGAAAAAGAGAGGCTTGGACTTCATTCTGTTTTGAGAATGCATAGAAATGGAGGTCACTCATGCTTAGCATATTTGATCTTCCTTTCTACGGTTTGTTTATTACCGTGAAAAATCACACTTAGAGATTACTAGTCTATTACCCATGTTATGCCCCAGGTTGGAGAACTTTTTTTTTTATGTTGAAATAATTAAGAGCAAAAACATAAAAAGGAGGCTACAATTGTGAGTCCTTAGCTTAATCTAATTACAAATAAACTATATATAGGTTAAACATAAAGTATTATTCTACCCTCAATAAATAAGACTAAATAAGTCAACATAATTATTATCTAACATCTCCCTTCAAACTCATGATATGGTAGCTACAAGCATCGAGAGTTTGCCAACTAGAAAATGAAAACGAGAGATAGGATGTGCCTTGTTGAAGAAATCTGCAATATGTAAGGAAGAAGGAACAAAAGGCAAAACAATGGTGCTGTGCTTGAGATGATGACGAGTAAGATGACAATCGATCTCAATGTGCTTAGTTCACTCATGAGTAACCGAGTTATGAGGAATTTGAATAGAACTCTGGTTGTCATAATACATAGGAGTAGGATGAGCAAAGGAAACTCCCATATCAGCAAGTAACCATCGTAACCAAACAATCTCTTTGGTAGTAGATGCCATAGCATGATATTATGCTTCAGTGGATGATTGAGAAACAGTAGATTATTTCTTGCTCTTCCAAGAAATTAGAGAATCACCTAAAAAGAAACAGAACCCAGTAATAAACTTGCGATTTATGGGATCACTACCATGATTAGCATCAGAGTATGCACGCAACTCCAAGGAAGAGCTGGATGAAAGTAAAAGACTCTGAAAAATTGTACCTCGAAGATATCTTAAAATCCAAAGAACAGCCGCCTAGTGAATAGTAGTAGGAGAAGCAACAATCCGACTAACAATATGAACAACATATGCAATATCTGGACGAGTAATGGTGAGATATACCAAACGCCTAACAGTAGTACGGTATAAAGTAGGATCTATCAAAGGTTTACCATTAGAAGAAGAGTACCTTGCGTTAACTTCAATGAGAGTATCTACAGTTTTGTTATTAGTAAGTCTAGCCTGCTCAAGAATATTTGCAACATATTTTGACTGAGAAAGAAGATAACCTCTAGGTAAGTGTGCTACCTCAATACCCAGGAAATATCAAAGATTACCCAAATCCTTCATTTCAAATCGTCTTGCCAATTCTGTCTTCAAAACCGAAATACCAATAATGTCATCACTAGTAATAATCATGTCATCAACATATAAAGATAGAATGATACGACCTGCATCAGTGCATTTAATAAAAAGAGCAGAATCATGATTGCTAGAAACAAAGCCAAGAGATGAGATCACAATAGAGAATTTCTCAAACCAAGCACGGGGTGCTTGTTTGAGACCATATAGTGCTTTCTTAAGCTTACAAACATATCCAGAGTCATGTGAAATACTAGGAGGGGGTGCCATATAAACATCTTCTTGAAGATCTCCATTCAAGAAGGCATTTTTAACATCTAGTTGAGAAATATGTCATTGAAGAATAAAAGCTATGGCAATAAGAGTATGAATAGTAGTCATTTTTGCAACCAGGGCAAATGTCTCCTCATAGTCCATACCATACTGTTGCGAGTATCCTTTTGCAACCAGCCTAGCTTTGTATCGCTTAATAGACCCATCAGAATTAGTCTTGATCTTATACACTCAACGACAACCAACAACACTCTTACTAGGAGAAAGAGGAACCAGGTCCCAAGTATTTATCTTATGCAAATAAGAAAGTTCCTCCTCATCCATAGCTTGCTGCCAAAGCGAATCAAGAATTGCCTCTTTATAGGAAGAGGGCTCAACAAGACAATGAATAGAAGCTAAAAAGGAAGTAAATGATGAAGAATAACAAGAATAAACAAAATCTGGTAGTTTTGTAGACTTACGAATGCGATTGGACTAATGTGGAGGTGGATTCACAATCTCAGATGAAGCTTGAGGGACTGTAGATGAGAATGGAGCTTTAGGTATGTTAGAGAGTAAAGTACCAGTACTTGCAAAGTTATGAGTACAAATTGATCTAGCATGAGGAAGGGTATCATTACCCGAATCCTCAAAAAATGGATCTATATGAATAAGATAAGTTTTAGTCAGGCTATGAGTAGTGGATGGAATAAAAAAGAAAGGTATATGCTCAAGAAAGACAACATGACGAGACATAAAGTTTTTGAGTTGCTAGATCAAAACTGTGATAACCCTTTTTACCTTCACCATAACCTAGAAAGACACAAATAACGAATCGAGAGGATAGCTTACTACGCTCTACATGAGGACGAAGAACGAAACAAGTACAACCAAAGACTCTAAATGATGAATAATTAGGGACATAGCCATATAGTTTTTCAAAAGGAGATAGACCAGAACTATGATAAGATAGAATCAGATTAATCAAACTTACAACAGTAAGAACAACTTCTCCCTAAAACTCACTAGGAACAAAGACAGACAACAAGAGAGAACGAGCAGTTTAGACAATGTACCTATGTTTTCTTTCAGCAATACCATTTTGCTTAGGAGTATCTGTACATGAAGTTTGGTGGATGGTTCCATCTAAGGCAAACAATTGGCAAAATTTATTAAAGGTGTATTCCCCACCCAAATCACACCTAAAGCATTTGATCACAGTAGAATGTTGAGTTTTGATAAGAGCTTGAAAAGATGCATATATCTCAAAGAATTCAGAATGATATTTCATTAAAGAAACCCAACAATAATGAGTATGATCATCAATAAAAGAGACATAATATCGAGACCCTCCTTTTATGGAAACAGGAGAAGGTCCCCATATATTAGAATGAATCAAATCAAATGGTGATGATGAAATAACAATACTTCGATTAAAAGGTAAAGCGGAAAATTTTGCTAGTTTACATCCACTAAAATTAGAAATGTCACAGGTTTTCAAATTTCCTAAAGGTCCCGTGGATGCCAAAAATCTCAAATGAGAAGACAAAACATGACCTAGATGAGAATGCCATAAATAAAAACTAGAAGATGAAACACTCAAATGAAAGGAGGACAAGTCAATAGTATTGGCAGCAACAGCAGCGGCAGCAACAGCAACAGCAACAACAACAACCAACACTTTTAACTTATCCAAAACATATATTCCATTCTCCCTATGGCCTATCCCAACCAGCTTCTGATACCGCAGATCCTGTACACAACAAAAAGAACCAAAAAACATGACTAAATAATCACTAGAATCACATATTTGACCAACAGATGCAAGATTCAATTTAAGATTTGGAATAAGATAAACATTAGGGAGAGACAAGTGAGGTGTGACAACATAACCAACACCTACTAAGGGCATAAGAGTGCCATCAGCAGTCATAACAGGAATGGAGGACAAAGGGGGCACGGAGGTACAAGATGAGGAATATGAAGACATATGATGGGAAGCACTAGAATCTAGGACCCCTTCAGAGTGTGACATACCTGAGGAACTTTGAGGCAACTGACCTATGGAAGGAGAAGCAGACATAACTTATGGCTACAAGGAGAGAAACTTCTAAAATTGCTCAGCCAAAGTATTAGGATCGGTAATAGAGCCTAAGGAAGCTACTGTTGCAGTGTTATGATGTGGTGGTTTATAACCCTGAGGTGGTCTATGAGTATTAGATTGTGATTGACTGCCAGGCTTCCAAACTTGATTTTGATGTCTCAACTTAGGACACTAAGCCTTCCAATGACCTTTCTGCTTACAAAAACTACACTCATCGAAGCCAACCCTTGTGTAAGACTTGTTCTGATGATTAGAGAATGGCTTAGAAGGTACTACTAGTACAGAAGGATTCAAAGAAGAAAGAATTCTTTTTTCAGAAGAAGGCTGAAGATGTATTTCTTCAGCCAATAACTCATTGACGATAGAGTCAATAGAAGGCAGTGGAGAACGATGCAGAATTGAACCTCTAAGTCCTTCAAAATCACTGTGAAGTGCTGTTAAAAACTGTACCAATCATTGCTTCTCTCTACACTTAATATAGGCACCACATGCCTTTAATTATGTCGATTCTGTAAGAGCGAATTGATCCCAAAGATCTGTCATAGCAGAATAAAACTCTTGAATACTCATATTCTTCTAGTGAAGAGCTCGTATGTCATTCTCTAATTGATATTGTTTTGCAAAATTTGATTGTGTTAATAACTTTTGCAGATGATCCCAAATCTCTTTTGTTGTCTCATACTTCGCCAATTATGTACCTATCGAATGCTCAACAGAATTGTTGATCCAAGTAATGATCTTTGCATTATGTGCTTCCCATGTATATATCAAATCAGCATACTTCTCCTCACTATTCTTAGGTACCTTATAAGTTCCATTAACATACCCCTACATCTTCTTATCCTTAAGAAAATTTCTCATCACATAACTCCAATATAAATAGTTCTTCCCATCCAACCTTACACTTACAGACTAAAGCGAATCATCTTTTTTAGTAGCCATAATCAACAATCACAGAGAACCAGAATGCAAAAGTAGCGGAAAATAAAATACCAAATTGCAGAAGCGGAAGACAAAATACCAATACTAAATAATTGTAGAAACTGAACGCAAATATCAAATTGCAGAAGCTAAAGGGAAGATGAAATACAAAATTTTCTAGAGGCAGAAGACAGAATATCACTAAAAAAAAAACTTGCTCGTTTGGAATTAAGCCTCGTTTCATAAAACTTGCTCTGATACAATTATGAGTCCTTAGCTTAACCTAATTACAAATAAACTATATATAAGTTAAACATAAAGTACTATTCTACCCTTAATAAATAAGACTAAATAAGTCAACATAATTATTATTTAACAATTTAAACACAATAAAATTGAATGAAAGGGAATTGGCTTAACAATCATAAATATCATGGTAAACAACTAGGAAGCAATCAAACACTAATTTGAAAAACAAAACTAGCTCCCCAATATTAGGAGTTATTGGCAGATTCAAACTAGAGACCTAACACACTATAAACTCTAGTTATCTGAATCTTAAAAAATGTCTCTAACATTTCCTCTCTCAAACTGAAATTGCCAAAAATAATCAGTTTATCTCAGCCAGAAACTTCATTCCCGGCAGCTCTTGAAGCTTCACAAAATTCTCCACCTTCAGAGCCTTGGTCATAATATCTGCAAGCTGCTCACTGGTACCACAATACTTTTAACTCAACCACTCCATCCCTTGTGAGATTACATAGAACATGGAACCTTACATCTATATTTTTGCTCCTTCCATGTAAAATTGGGTTTTTAGACAACTTAATAGCATATGAGTTATCACAAAACACATCAATACACTTTAAGAAGGGTTGAAATGATTAAACACTCTCTTCATCCAAATAATCTTCCAAGCACATGCTGCTGATGCAACTTATTCTGCCTTATTGTAGAATGAGTTACAATAGGTTGATTCTTCGAAGCCCGAGCCACAAGCCATAACTCCTCCACTCAGCTTAAACTAGATTTGGTACCTCATGCTTGATTTTGATGTTTTGGTATTTTTTTGTTAGTTATTTTTATTTAAACATGTTTGTATATGTTATTATGACTTATTAGGATAAAAAAAATGTTTTGGAGGCCACAAATGTTCATTTATGGTCTTGGTTGTGGCTCCAATTTATAAGTAATGGCTAGGTTTTTCTAGGTATGTTCTTTATGGTAGTGGGATGAACATTAACTTAGCCTAATTTTAGTCCATTTTCTTTGCACATAGACCTCCCTTATGCATGATTAACCAATAATCTAGTGTTTATTTATATCAATAACACATTTTAATGGTTTTTAATCCTAGGTTTTTGGTTTTTAACCAAAACCCATTTTGGTCAAATCATGATTATTCATTGATAATTGAAGTGCATGGATATTAGATTATTCAACCTTGTATAATTTATAACATATATATGCCTTCAATTTCTCCATTTTTGGTTTTATTTGAGAGTCATGTTGTTGGTTCAAGTTGAATTTTCTTCATTTGTTCATTGTGTTCTTCTCAAGAATATTGTTTTACTTATATGATTTTGACTTATTTTATTTTAGGTAATTACCCATAACCCTTCCTTATGTATGATTAACAAATAATCTAGTGTTTATTTCATCAATAACATGATTTCATTGGCTTTTAATCCTATTGTTACATTGTATGATTAACCTAATTTTTAGTTAATTTTGATTCTTTAAGAAGAAGAAGGAAGAGGACATTGTCAGTGTTTTATGTGTTCTATTGTATTCATTTACATTGAAATTCTTTTTAAATAAAAAAATGAATATATACTTTTTACCTTTTCATTAGTTTAGAGAGGACTTTTAGAGGTTTATTTTTAGAGAAAAAAATAGTTTATATATTTTCTTTAGTTAACCTAGTCGAATCTCCTCTAATTAAGTGCTTGTTTAAGAGTATGGTTGATGTTTTTTTTAAAAGTGCTTTCCGCTCAAAAATGCATCAACATGATGTTTATTTATTTATTTTTAAATTATTTTTGATATCAGCACATGATAATAATCTAAAAACATAAAAAAAATAATTTAAAGTAAAAAGTAAAACTAAAAAGTTTTCAATTTTTTTTAAAATATTTTTGAAACGCAGTGTAAAACACCCACTAATTTTGGTCAAGTCAGAGGTTAACCCTAACATCCAAACAATAAAGCCATCAACAAGGAACCACAATCACGTTGACAATCCAATCCACTCATAGCAATAAAAAATTGAGTTAGGAACATTAATGACAACACTAATAACATCATAGATGTGAGAGAGAAGAAAAATTGAAGCTTTCTTTCCCCTGATCAGTATGAGAGAGGAGTATACCTCCCGACGAGGTTGATGTTAGGATTGTGTAATTTTTATTTTGTAATTGTTTATTGTTCTCTCACACAAATTGTGTGTTACAATAGCATACTCTATATTCATACTCTTTATTTATACTCTAACATCCCCCCTCAATCTCTTGCTTTGGTAAACCAAGCATGAGATTGCAACAATTAATACAAAATATATGAGTACTTCTTTTTTTTTTTTACAGAAATCAGTTTGGATAAGAGAAAGAGAAGAGAAAATCGAAAGGAAAGAAAGATGAATTTGAATTTGATTGAGAGATTTGAGAAATTGAGAAGAAGAAGTAGAAGAACGCTCAAATGGCATAAAGATATAGAATAGAGGGAAGAAATTTCATTTGTCTATTTCTTGATTTGAATCTCATTTGTCTATGTAAGAATTTGAGAAAGAGAGGGACGAGAGGGAAGAGGGGATGTAATTTGTATTTCATTTTCTATTTGTTGATGAATTTCTTCATTTGTGTAAGAATTCAAGAAAGGGACGAGAGGGAAAGAGGGGATAGAATTTGTATTTCATATTCTACTTGTTGATGAATTTCATAATTTGTGTAAGAATTCATTTTCTACTTCTCAATAATTTTTTTTTTAATTTTGTTTTGGATTTTTTTTATTTCTTTCAACTAATCAAAACCCGCATTTGTTATGCACAAAAGGACACCGCAATACAACAATAAAAAGCACAAATTCACATGTCTTTGGCCCGATTGTGCACACTAGTTTCATATAGCGCTGGGTCTTCCTGTTGCGGCGACGATGAACAACGTAGACAACACTAGAGCGAAGAGTCTCTAAACTAAGGAGAGAAGGTGGTGACCTAAGGCTGTGAGGGTTCACAAGGTAAGATGGAAGGGTTGTTGATGGTCGTGAAATAACAGTTCATTTACATTGTGAAATAGATCTTCAATTTCATTGTCTATTGCTTGATGATGATGATTTATTGTCAATCTGCACCTACACAACCAAGAGAAACAACGTTAAGAAAAGTTGAACTCCATCTTGAATTTGAGCCTAGATTTTCATCAACATCCTCATCAGAAGCAACGTCGTTGCTTGCTTCATCAACTTCGATAAATGAGACAACTCTTCGATCGCTTCCATTTTTGTTTTATTTTTCTTGCTCTGCTGCTGCTTGTTTGAGCTTCACTTTTGTTGTGTAAAATTTGAATTCAGTAATTTGTTGCGCAGAGACTAGAGAGTTGAGGAAGGCAAAAATGGTGATGCATCTTTTTCTATGAAATTATTTCTATGCTTGCTGATTCAAGAGAGGAGACCTTGATGAGGTGCCAGTACTATCTTGCACCTCTTTAGGAGATGGTATGACATCTACTGTGATCTTTATTAGAGAGCTTATGAACCAATCTGAACGGTACATTCATGAAGGGATGCATCCATGTCTTGGTTGATGGTTATGAGATTACCAAAAGAGCTACTCTCCATTTTCTTGAAAAATTTAAGACTCCAGTGGTGATAGGTGATGAACCTGACAGGTCTTCATCTTCTTCACCAGTAGAGAAAGAGACTTCATCGAGCTTGATGATCGGAGCAACTTGAGCATCAATCTGGAATAGAAGAATTAGGTCCAGATTTTTTTGGAATAGTGCATAGAAGGATCAGATTGCGGAAGCTTGGATCAATTCATGCACAAGTATAAAAACTCTGATATCATGTTAGGATTGTGTAATTTACAGTAAAGAGTAGATGAAGAAGAAGTAGAGAGAATAGAGGAGAGAGAGTGAGAAGAGGAGGAGAATTTATATTTTATAATTGTTTATTGTTCTCTCACACACATTGTGTGTTACAATAGCATAATCTATATTTATACTCTAATAGTTGATAGGATAATAATATATATGCCATATCTTACATGTTATCTAAAATGTTTTGGTTGGTCTCAAAATGATATAATTATGGCTTTAAATTGTATGTGTTTTGGTTTTCATTTATCATTTAGTGCATGCTTGATTGCTCTTTTTTCCCCTCATGTTAAACTAAGTCTTTACTTTAATTTGCTTGAATTCAAAGTTGCATATGTGTTTGTTTTATGCAAAAAAAACCCTAGCTTGGAACCTTAAACTACATTTTCCAAATTATATATTTGAGTTTGGTTACATCAAGTTTAGTTTTATGTTGAGACCATTAAGTTTCAAGTCTTTGACAAACTATGAATATATTTTAAAACAAAGATGTGAGTGTTCACAAATTTTTTATATGAACTATATGTGTGTTTGAGAATATTCTTATACTTTGATTCTCTTACAAGTTGAATCTATTTATCAAATTACTATTGTCTTCGTGGAGTCATCCTATATTTTTTGTTCATAATAGTTACTCATTAAGTGAAAGTTTTAGATTCCAATAATGATGGTGCTTAGTCATTATGTCCTTGAATGTTGCAATCCTTAATCATGCCTCTTGATAGCAATGTTATTGATGGAACAAACCGGAACAAAATTTATCTTACTCAAAATCTTGGCCCTTTCTTAAAATTCTACCCAAATTCTATTCAGAATGTTCTGGTTTCATTCCTCCCGTTTTGTTCTGGCCAAATAGTATTTTTTTAAAATAATATATAGTTTTACAATATTTGTCGTAACCCAATTTTGGGTCACTCCCCAAAACTACCCGAAAATAACAAAAAAAATAAAATAAAGGGGTCTGATGTCAGCAAGTCAATCGAGGTGAAATATTGGATGTTTTCGAAAACTCGATCGTATCCCTTTTGCACCCGAAAATAAAGAAAGTCGCATATTAAAGGTCGAAATAATTTATTATCAGATAAATCTGCGTAAAAACTAAGCAAAAAAATATAATTATATTTTACGGGCCAATTCGATCTAATTGTTGGTTTAAATTATAATTGTATTTTCAGAATTAATTTTGGGTCCAGTTGAAGGATTTAACTATACTTTAAATTGGTCAAATTAATTTTACTAAGGGTTTCGTTAATAAGAAATCAAGTTCTTAAATTTAATTTTATTTCAATTGATGAAATTGAAATTTTCGAAGGTCAGTTTGATTTTTTTTTTCAAGTCAATTATGCGAAATCGGGGACGAATGGGACAAATTGAGAGTTTAATGGTTGATTAAGGGTTAAATCGTGAAAATCAGGAACCAAGGACCAAAATAAAAAAATCGCGCAAAGCTAAGGTTGAAATTGAATTTTTAAGGGGATATAATTGTACAAACTCACAAGTTTAAATCCAATTGGGGTCAATTAAAGAAATTATAAATTGGAGGACCAAATCAGATTTTACCTTCTAAAAATTTTGAAATCTGCATGCACTGTTACGGCATGCATTGATGTTGAATTTTTCAGGCACTTAATTCACGGTGATCACGGCAAAACAACTCAGATTTTTCTTCCCATATAAATTTTGATCTTCTTCCCGAATTCATCTCCATCAATCAGCAAAACAGATCAAATTTCCTTCCTATTCAGTCGCGATTTTCTTCCCGTTTCACCTCCATCACAGCAAGGCAGATCAGAGTTTTTCTCTAATCAATCGTGATTTCCTCCTTGATTTATCTCCAGCAATATCATTTCCTGATTCTCCCCCATTTCTCCCTGATTCTCCTTTGATTCATTTTCCTTAAAAGTTCGGGTCTCATCTGCTATAAATAACAGTTTATGCAAGGAAGAAAAGGAGAGAAAAAACGCAGGAACGGGGGGGGGAAAGAGAAAAAAGTAGTGAGAATTTGTAGAAAACAAAGTCTCTGCAGACTAGAAAAGAGAAGGATAAACGAGAGAAAAAAAAATAGAAGAGATTTTACGTGAAAAAATAAAAAACGCAGAGAGATAGGGATAGTTGCAGAACCATTCTGCATTCATTTTTTTCCCCACCTTTCTCTCTCTAAAAACAGAGCATACTCTGTCACTCTCTCCCTCTCGGCTCAGCAAAGCCGACCACCAACTCCGGCCATTTCGCACCTCTACGTCGTCACCAGCATCCCCACCACCACTGCAACGCCACCGTGCACCTTCCGACGCCCATTCCGGCCACCACAGGCCACCATTTCCGACGAGACAACGACCAGAAGAATCACCTCGATCTCCTCTACACAAAGGTGTTAACAGGTAAGCATTTCATCACACTCAAAAATCTGCCATTGTTACTGTTCATCTTCTTCAAAATTTCACGTAAAAAAATCGATTACTGTTTGTGAACAGTAACCGGGTCGGCTCGGGCACAAGGTCTGACCCGGGAAAAAAACGGTACGGGCCTCAAGCCCGTACCTGGAAGCCCATCCCCAGGCAGGCTGGCAGCCCAGCCCGCCAAATTAAAAAAAAACGAAAAAAATAAAAAAATATATAAAAATATATAATTTTGTTTAGAAAAAAAATAATTTTAAAAAAAATGTATTATTTTCTTGCATACGGCCAATACACTAGCATACTTTAAAAGTTATTTTCTTTCGGAAAAAATATATATTGTCTTGGGTTTTGAAGAAAAATGAGTTTTAGCATAGATTTCGCAAAGAAAAAAATCATTTCTTGCATTTTGAGATTTTACAACATGTTTGTAAAATCCAAAGGGTATTGGCCAATATTTCAAAAAAGATATAAAATCTTATTTTTTGGGGAATTTATTATTCACCATCGGTATTTGGATAAATAAATCCTAAAGGGTTTAATATCCAAAATATTCGACGAGAATGATAAGCTATTATTCACTGTTGGTATTTGGATAAATAAATCCTAAAGGGTTAATATCCAAAATATTCGACGGGAATGATACGCTATTATTCACTGTCAGTATTTGGATAAATAAATCCTAAAGGGGTTAATATCCAAAATATTAGGCGGGAATACTATGATATTATTCACTGTCGGTGTTTGGATAATTAAATCCTAAGGGGTTAATATCTAAAATATTCGGCAGAGCAATATCCCATTTGCCATTTAATTAACACATGTTTTGAGTCATAACAAATCATAAGCAAACCAAACGTGAAGCAGCTTACCTTAGGTAGGGCGTACTAGGGGTGCTAAAACCTTCCCTTTACGCAACCAGTCCCTTACCCTAGAATCTCTGAAAGACCAGTTTTAGGTTTCCTAGTAACCATAATACTAGGTGGCGACTCCCTTTTTACGAAAATAAAGATTAGACCCCCGACAATTGAATTCCCCGTGCATTGGGGAAGGGTCGTCACGACGCCACAAACCAAATCATTTTTGGGGCGCGATAGGATGGTGACTCCAATGGGGACTTTGGACTAAGCTTGATAATTTTGTTTGTTTATGATATTTTATTGTTTTCATAATTGCTATTTGGATGGTTTATAGAAGCTTTAGCATGCATCTTTACTTCCTGTCATCATAATATGCCTTGTCATGCATCACTTTTATTATTTTGAGAGCACACACTAAACTTTAAGTTAAGTGGGGGAATAGCAGCTTACCTATGACTTGAGTCAAGGTTGAAGTTTGTGTAAACCCCAACTCTTTGCTGAGTGTTTAGACTGGTAGTGATTGGTATACGAGCCATCCCACTATCTGCTAAACCCCCATATCACCTTTACGAGGGTGATCATTGGGACAGCAAGAGACCCTCTTTAGAGACCAAGTAGTAAACCTACCTTATGTCTCATGTAAAGGAACTAGGACCTATCGTTAGGATGTATGCTCCATAATAATTTTTACATAAAAAGAAAAACCCTAAAAAACATTTTTGCCTAGCAGGTCTTGTGAACGAAATGGCCACCACTACTAAACTTTTCATCATGGAATATGGGAGAAGCTCTGAATTGTCACAATTGACTGAAGGAGACTGCCTTAAAGGCAATGCTATGAGGCTATCACCAATCAAGAATCTGGATTGCATTATAAATGAGGTGAACAGGTTAACGACATATTTTCAAGATGTGGATAAGGACACATTTTTTAGGAAATACGGACGCCTAATGGAGATTGCGAAGATAGACGTTTTAAGCCCAGCGGTGCGAGCTCTAGTTCATTTTTGGGATCCCGACCACCGTTGCTTTTCTTTTGGAACATAGACCTATGTCCTACTATGGAGGAATACGGGATGTTGATTGAGTTCCCAAATAATCTATACAGAATTTATTTCCCTTTAAGAAATGACAAAATCATTCCTGAACTGTCGAAGCTGCTGAGGATCCCCAGCTTGGAAAGGTTTTTAGAAAAGAAGGCTGCTGGTCTAAGATGGAAGACGCTGGAGTTGGAACTAGAACAGAAGTCTGGATCAGAGAAAGAAAGATTAATTGCCTTAGGCATATTTGGCCTTGTGTTATTCCCAAGTCGGACAGGTATAGTAAGCTTGGAAGCTGCTGCTGCTTATGTGGAATATGAGAACGCACAAATCAACCCAGTGGCTTCTATTTTGGCTGAAACCATCATAACGCTTAACCATTGTCGAAGAAACGGGAAAGGAGCAGTGAGATGTTGGACACAGTTGCTATATATCTGGATGGTTAGCCACATTGAAACAAAAAAACCTGTTTTTAATAATTTTTGGTGGTTCAATCGAAAACCATTAAAGATAGTGGAAGAAGAAGAATGGGGAGATCTAGATAACCAAGGTTGGGTAGAAAAGCTAAAAGCTATACCTAGTAGTGGTTTCAAATGGAAAGCTCCTTGGGTCAAGGCAGTGAGTGTTTTAATGAGTTGCGGGAAAGATGTTGGGTTCCGTTGGTGGGGATTACAGGCTATGTGAGTTATGCTCCTGCTCTCGTGGTAAGACAACATGGGGGCATGCAATTCATTCCAAGGACCAAGGGAATTGCTCAATTCTTTGGTTTGTTTAAGAAGCCCGTTGCACAAGAAATTGTGAAGGCCATCAAACAAGATTGGAAACATCTAGTTTTGGCGGAAATAAAAGGTTTAGGAGATCCCAGTACAAGTGAAGGATATGCAAAATGGAGAGACTTAGTTGCCTCAGCCGCGACCAATGAAGAAGGCAAGTCTCCCCAAAATGAAGAAAAGTCTGCTAAGAGGAAAAGAGTCGACAATGAAGAGGAACTGAGGAAACAAATCGAAAAGCTTCAGATGGAATTGAGCAAAAACCGAAGAGACAAGTTGATAATGGAAGAAATGGTGTTGGAAGGTGATAAAAGAAGAGCATTTTTAGATGAGCAATTGCAGTCTAGAGATGCGAAAATAACCAAGCTCGAGCTGAAGATGGTTGAGGAGGAGAATGTTAGGATGGGAATTGAGAGAGAACTAACGGAGATGAATCTGAAGTGGATGCAAATTTGCTCTGAACTCGGTGCATTGAAGATCGAACATAAGGAATGCCAGGAGAGCATAGAATATTACCAAGAGAAATTTGCAGAGGTCTAGTGTGAGTTGATGGATAGAATTGAAAAGTATGAAGAATTGCATAAGAAGTATGTAATGTCAGAAAGTCGTTTGGCGGAGTCTGTGGAAGATAAAGCTGTTGAAGCAAAATTGGCAATTAAGGAAAACGAGATAGGAACTTTGAGGACGAAACTCGGCAAAGAGAGAGAAAAGTTGAGACATTTGGATGAGAAACTAGCATTGATAGAAAAACATAAGGATCAAATCGATGCTAATAATACTTCATTGAACAGAACCAATATGTTGCTCATTGGAAAAATATCCAAGATGGATGAATAGATGGATGAAGCTGCGGCGCACACTCGGGTCATTAGAACCAATGCAAGAAATGTAGGGAGAGACATCATCCGTTACCGGCGAAGTCTAGCTGAGACCGATGCTTTCTTGGAGACAATCGAGAACCGCGGATTCGCTTTCCTACCCTTGGCTAAAGAGATGGCAGAGAAAGAATATTAATTTGTTTTTGTGTTTTCAAAAAAAATGTTGCAAGTTTATCCAATATAAATAAAAAGGGCGTTGACCCATCTCTTATGCAAATTCTGTTCTTTTGGTGAATATGACTTAAGCAAATGACCCGAAAAGTAGTACTCCCAGCGGCAATGTGACAAGAAACCCATATTCTATGAAGTGTTGGCCATTAATAGTTCACAAGTGAAATGCACTCATGCATTACTTAAAGCATATTCATCATAACACATGCATTTATCATACATTCTTATACATTTATGCACACAGCTCAACTACGAAACATAGGTCCCCCTGCGAAAATCCACAACACTCGTTTGACAAAAAGAATGGAAAATGAAGGAAGGATAGAGCCAGAGTCCCCATACCAAAAAGAGCTCGAAGCTGTCAGAAATGACGTGGCACGTTTAACCAGCCTACTCGAGAAGGCTTTAAGAATAAGAGATGGAGAGGGAACGTCAGCTCAGACGGATGAAGCACCACCGGCGGTTCAAAGCCCGGGGGCACCTCATATTCTAGGGACAAGCTCACCAAAGAAGCAGCCTGAATCCACTCGGCCCATCCCAATTCCTATTACTTTGGATTTAACGGATGAGGAACCGCAAGACGCTAGATTCTCTGACCACGCAAGATATGACAAGTGGTCCGCACTAGAAGAAAGGATAAGAGCAGTTGAAGGGAATGATCTATCTGATCCAGTTAGGGCAGCCGAAGCATGCTTGGTGCCTAACATCGTGATACCGCGGAAGTTCAGGGTTCCGGAATTTATCAAGTATACTGGGATAGAGTGCCCAAAGACTCATCTTCGTTCCTACTATAACAAGATGGTGGAGGTCATACACGATGATAAATTGTTGATATATTTCTTCCAGGACAGCTTGACAGGGTCAGCTCTTAGCTGGTATATGAGGTTAGATAACATCAGGATCAGAAAGTGGGCAGACTTGGCAGATGCTTTCTTAAAGAAATACAAGTTTAATATGGAGATTGCTCCTGATAGGACCAGCTTAATGACCATGGAGAAAGGAGCTCAGGAGTCCGTAAGGACTTATGCTCAAAGATGGAGGGACCAAGCTGTAAATGTACAACCTCCGTTAATAGAGACAGAAATGGTGACTCTATTTGCCAATACGTTTAGGGCCCCATACTACGAGCACCTGATGGGAAGCTCCGCCCAGCATTTTTACGATGCAGTACGAATCGCTGAGAGGATTGAGCAAGGAATCTGGAGCGGGAGAATTATGGAACCCATAGAGAAGAGGGGTTTTGTCGGGAAAAGAAAAGAAGTTGAGGTGAATAATCTGGATGATAGATACAAGGGGAAAGACAAAAATTACAAAAGCTATCAAACACCTGCACCCCAAACCACCAGCGTCAATTTTTCCAAACCCTCTAATCCAAACCAGCCTTTTCAAACAAAATTCCCCACACATAACCAAAATAATTTCCAAAGGAGAGATTATCAACCAGAAGAACAACTACCACCTTTGCCCATGACCTTAAAAGAGTTATACGTGCAGTTGCTAAACATCGAACATATTGCTCCCCTACCACTACCCCCTTTGAAACCACCTTTCCCTGCATGGCATAACCCTAATTTGACTTGCGAATACCATGCTGGTAATGCAGGTCATAGCATCGAGACCTGTGTAGCTTTTAAGAGGAAGGTATTGAAATTGATCAAGATCGGATGGGTCACCATTGAGGATCCACCCAATGTGAACCTGAATCCCTAGCCCAAGCATGCTGCAGGAAGTAATGGGGTAAATGCAGTGGAAGCTGATAATGAAGAAAGTGTTCTAAAGGTGACCATGACTAGATTATATAGTATATTGGTACAATCTGGACATTTGACGGGATCAACCAAGCACGACATGGGCAAAAACAACTTTTGCCCGTTCCATAACGAGAAAGGGCATCACATTGATGAATGTACCGAGTTTCATCAAAAGGTCACAAGGATGTTGACTTTAGGGGAGCTAAGGATCGAGAATATGAAAGGTAGTGGAGAGATAGCAGGGATAGAGAAGTGTAGGATCCAATCAACAGCTAGTGGGCTCTCGAGGTTGGTACTATACAAGCCCTCATATGCAAAGGAGACAGACTATAGGGCAGCGCCAGGAAATTATGTTGCTACCTCAAATGATGAAGCTTTTTTTTTACAAACCGAGATAGGTGGTTTGACTCGAAGCGGTCGTTGTTTCACACCCGAGGAGCTGGAAAGGCAAAGAAAGGCTAAGGGTAAAGAGGTAATGGATTTTGAAAAAGAGTTGGAGGTAAACAAACCTGTGACAGAGGAGGAAACGAATGAGTTCCTAAAGCTGATGAAGCATAGTGAGTACTGTGTGGTGGACCAGTTGAAAAAGACCCCTACTAAGATCTCCATCATGTCTTTAATACTTAGTTCTGAGCCGCATCGTAATGCCTTACAGAAGATACTAAATGAGGCTTACGTACCTCAAGATATTGAACAAAAGACTATGGAGCATTTAGTAGGGAGAATTCATGCTTCAAATTACTTGTATTTCACTGAAGATGAACTCGACGCTAAAGGAACTGGACACAACAAGCCTCTGTATATCACAGTCCGATGCAAGGATTGCCTCATTGGTAAAGTTCTCATTGATAATGGCTCAGCCCTTAATGTGTTGCCAAGACATATGTTGAATGAGATGCCAGTAGATCCCTCCCGTATGCAGCCAAGTGTGATAATGGCTAGAGCATATGATGGTTCACCAGGCAAGTGTTAGGGTCGATCGAAGTTGAACTAGCCGTGGGTCCACAAGTCTTTTTGGTAACCCTTCAGGTGATGGACATCCACCCTTCCTATAGCATGCTGTTAGGAAGACCATGGATACATGCTGCAAGAGCGGTTACCTCCTCGCTGCATCAATGTTTGAAGTATATTGCCAATGGTGTCCTGGTTACCGTTAAGGCCGAACCATATCGATGATGAAAAATGTGGTGGTCCCTTTCATTGAAGCTGAAGATTATGTGGATGGAAACCTGCATGCGTTCGAGGTTGTGAATACTGAGTGGGTGCCTGAGAATACTATAAGAAGGAAACTAGGGATCTCAGAGGCCACTAAAATGGTCGCTAAAAGCCTTTTAAAGCACAAGATACCTGCCCAATTTGGCGCAAGAAAAAGGAAGGTCGAGTGGATTGGTGTAACAAAATTGAAGGCTGTAGAGCAAAGATTTGGTCTGGGGTATAAGCCTAGAAAGGAGGATTACCAGCGGGCTACTGTTGCAAGAAGAGAGAAGAGAATGGCGAGGATTGAAGGAAGGAAGCCCGAAGAAGAAAATTTAGTCATTCCTCCAATCAGGGTCTCATTCCCAAAAGCTGCTTATGTGATACAACCTGACCCAAGACATGAAAGCTCTCTTCAGAAGCTCTCATCCATGAGCATAAACATGATGGAAAAGGAGGAAGTTGCTGGCATTACCAGGAAGATTCAATCCGAAAGAAGGGATGAAGAGCTGCTGTAGTTAACCATCTATGCTTTGGAGGAAGCTACGACCTCTACCTATATCCGGAAGCTAGCTAAGGGAGAGAAGTTCCAAAATTGGGTGACCCAAGAAGCTCCATTGGTTTTCAGAATGTAATGGGCAATGTTTGTTTGTTTGTTTTTGTTTTTAATTAAAGGCGTATGAGGCCCATCGAATTTTATCTTTGTTTTTGTTCTGAACCGATTTTTTATAAGATCATGCATTTTTAGTTCATCTCTCTTTTTGTTTATTTATTTTTGTGCATTTACACTCATTTTCCGTTTTCAGGAACCCTGAAAGTGGAACTTCCACAACACCACCTGCACTTTACACTGAGAATGAATGGCCGAATTTTAAAGAACACATAATAGCTGTAGAAGAGGAAGAAGGGGATGAAAATAGCATTAGGGAATTCACAAAATTAATAGAACAACACGAACAAGTTTGGAAACCCGCTAAGGAGGAACTTGAAACCATAAATGTGGTTACTGAAGAAAGCCGGAGAGAGCTCAAGATAGGAACTTTGGTCACACAGAAGGAAAGAGAAGACTTGATTACACTGCTTCGAGATTATGTGGATGTTTTTGCTTGGTCTTATGAGGATATGCCTGGATTAGATATGAATATCATAGTACATAGGTTACCATTGGAAGAAGGTTGCAGACCGATTAAGCAAAAGCTAAGAAGAACGCATCCAGAAGTTTTGATCAAAGTAAAGGCGAAAATTGAAAAACAATGGAACGCTGGCTTCTTAGAGGTGGTCAAGTATCCGCAATGGGTGTCCAACATAGTAGTAGTACCCAAAAAAGAGGGCAAGATTCGAGTCTGTGTGGATTTTAGGGATTTGAATCGTGCTAGCCCTAAAGATAATTTTCCTCTACCACACATAGACATGTTAGTTGACAATGCAGCTCGTAGCTCCACATATTCCTTTATGGACGGGTTCTCAGGCTATAATCAGATAAAAATGGCGCAAGAAGATAAGGAGAAGACAACCTTTGTGACACCATGGGGAACTTTATGTTATAAAGTCATGCCATTTGGGTTAAAGAATGCTGGTGCCACTTACCAAAGGGCTATGGTAACTTTATTTCACGATATGATGTACAAAGAGATTGAAGTATACGTGGACGACATTATCGCTAAATCTGGGGAAGGAGAGAATCATGTCCAGATATTGAAGAAATTATTTGAAAGGTTAATGAAATATGAGTTGAGGCTTAACCCTGCAAAGTGTTCATTTGGAGTGAAATCTGGGAAGTTGTTAGGATTTGTGGTGAGTGACAAAGGAATAGAAGTGGATCCTGAAAAAGTAAAGGCTATTCAGGCCATGCCAGCTCCGAAAACTGAAAGAGAAGTAAGAGGTTTTTTAGGAAGGTTAAATTACATTGCTCGATTCATATCCCAATTAACCACAACTTGTGATCCAATCTTTCGTTTGCTAAGAAAGAAGAATCCTGGGATTTGGAATACAGAATGCAAAGAGGCTTTTGAGAAAATCAAGCAGTACTTGCTAAAACCACCTCTGCTTGTCCCTCCTATACCAAAAAGGCCGTTGATATTATACTTAATAGTGATGGAAACAACAATGGGATGTGTGCTTGGACAATAGGATGAATCCGGGAGGAAGGAAAGGGCCATTTATTACCTAAGCAAGAAGTTCATAGAGTGTGAGTCTAGGTATACTATGATTGAGAAGTTGTGTTGCGCACTAGCATGGGCTGCAAAAAGGTTGCGACAATATATATTGTACCATACCACATGGTTAATTTCCAAATTAGACCCGTTGAAGTACATCTGTGAAAAGCCTTACTTGTCCAGCCAAATTGCCAGGTGGCAAGTTCTGCTATCCGAGTATGACATAGTGTACATGACAAGGAAAGCTGTAAGAGGGAGTGTTATCGCTGATCACCTGGCTAACCATGCTATGGAAGATTATGAGCCGTTAGACTTTGACTTTCCTGATGAAGATGTGCTTTCAGTCGAGGAAGGAAAACTAAAATAGTGGACTATGTACTTTGATGGTGCTGTGAATGTATGTGGTAACGGAGCAGGGGCAGTGATAATATCTCCTGATAAGAAACAATATCTAGTTTCAACTAAATTGCAATTCGGTTGCACTAACAACACAGCCGAGTATGAGGCCTGTATTCTGGGATGAGAGACTGCGTTGGAGTTGAACATAAAGAAGATAGATGTGTATGGGGATTCAATGCTAATTATTTGCCAGGTAAAAGGAGAATGGCAAACCAAAGAAGAAAAGCTAATACCCTACCAAGAATACCTATCTAAATTGGCTGAAGAATTTGAAGAAATAGAATTCACACATCTAGGAAGGGAAGGGAATCAGTTTGCAGATGCCTTGGCCACACTAGCTTCTATGGCTAGAATAGACTTCGGGCGAAACTTACAGCCAATACACATTGACATCAGAAATAACCCAGCTCATTGTTGCTCAGTTGAAGGAGAAATAGATGGAAACCCTTGGTACTACGATATCAAGAACTTCATCCAAAAACAGGCTTATCCTATGGGGGCATCCAACATCGAAAAGAAGACTTTGAGGAGACTGGCAATGGATTTTTATCTTGATGGAGAAGTTTTGTATAAGAGGTCATCTGACGGGATTTTGATGAGATGCTTAGATGGAGTTGAAGCCAGAAACGCGTTGCGAGAAGTCCATGAAGGGATCTGCTCGACCCATGCTAGTGGACATATGATGGCTAGGAAAATATAAAGAGCTGGTTACTTTTGGATGACATTAGAAAAGGATTGCATTGACTATGTTCGCAAATGTCATAAGTGTCAGATCTACAGTGACAAAATGAATGCCCCTCCGACCCCTCTATTTAACTTGTTATCTCCATGGCCTTTTGCGATGTGGGGAATCGATGTGATTGGACCTATCAACCCAAAGGCCAGCAATGTTCATAGGTTCATTCTCGTGGCAATCGATTACTTTACAAAATGGGTAGAGGCCGGGTCATTTGCTCATGTAACGCAAAAAGTGGTAAAGAAGTTTGTTGAGAGAGATTTGATATGTCGGTACGGACCACCAGAAAAGATTATAACTGATAATGCACAGAACTTCAATGGGAAGTTAATAACAGAACTCTGTGCTAAATGGAAGATCAAGCATTCAAATTCCTCTCCTTATAGACCAAAGATGAATGGTGCTGTAGAAGCAGCTAATAAGAATGTCAAGATTGTTCAGAAAATGGTAGTCACCTATAAGGACTGGCATGAAATGTTGCCATTTGCTCTTCATGCATACCGTACCGCAGTTCAGACCTCAACAGGAGCCACTCCGTACATGTTGGTGTATCAGATGGAGGCAGTAATGCCTTTAGAGGTAGAAATCCCATCATTAAGAGTATTGATAAACTCTGAACTAGATGAAGTAGAATGGGCAAAGGTCAGATATGAACAATTGAATTTGATCAGCGAAAAGAGGTTAGCTGCAATCTGTCATCATCAACTATACCAAAGAAGGATGGCCAAATCATATGATAAAAAAGTCCGGCCTCGAAAATTCCAAGAAGGCGATCTGGTATTGAAGAAAATATTGTTTGTGCCAGGGCAAGATCAGAGTAAATGGGCCCCAAACTATGAAGGCCCTTATGTGGTGAAGAAGTCATTCTCGGGAGGAGCTTTGCTATTATCTAGAATGGATGGAGGGGATCTAGTTAGGCCTGTGAATTCTGACTCTGTAAAGAAGTATTATGCCTGATATTTTGTAACCTCCCCAATCAATAAGATAAAATTCGGCCATGAATTCTCATCACAAGAAATTGTTCACAAAGCACATGATCTTATAATATTTATTTATGTTGTGTCAGTTATTTTATTTGAATTTAACATACCAAACCGGGGGCAAAAAAAAATGTTGTTTTGCATTTAAAAATATCAATTTGCATTAACAAAACATGTTTAGAATTTGTATTTTAAATATATATCGGTTTGAGTTTTTAAAACATCGAAAGGAAACTTCAATGGAGCTAGAAAGGGCCCCATGAGGAACGGAAAAATTTCTTCACCAAGCGTGAAAATACACCAAGCGCGAAGCACATCCTATGAAGGAAGACTACAATGAACAGGGGGGACCTATGTTTCTAAAGAGGTAACAAAAACATGCATATTATTGTCATAGCACCAACCTGACAGGAAAGGCGTGACGAAAGCTGATGTAATTTCAAAGTTTTGGAAAGTATGGAGAAACAAAATTTCAGGACAACAAGATCGCGGAGGGTGAATTGAAGATCGTTGCTACTTTGTTCCTCGAGCCGGGTAGGTCACCCAGAAAAATGAGACCATGCTAACCGGGTAGGTCACCCAGAAAAGGTCACCCAGAAAAATGAGACCATTCTAACCGGGTAGGTCACCCAGAAAAATGAGACCATGCTAACCGGGTAGGTCACCCAGAAAAATGAGACCATTCTAACCGGGTAGGTCACCTAGAAAAATGAGACCAAATTCATTTTTTTCTTTACAACACTTACTAGTTAAAGTCTTTTACAAAGACTCTAGTCGTAAGTATTGTAAAGAAGGGGGCAACTGTCGTAACCCAATTTTGGGTCACTCCCCAAAACTACCCGAAAATAACAAAAAAATAAAATTAAGGGGTCTAATGTCAGCAAGTCAATCGAGGTGAAATATTGGATGTTTTTGAAAACTCGATCGTATCCCTTTTGCACCCGAAAATAAAGAAAGTCGCAGATTAAAGGTCGAAATAATTTATTATCAGATAAATCTGCGTAAAAACTAAGCAAAAAAATATAATTATATTTTACGGGCCAATTCGATCTAATTGTTGGTTTAAATTATAATTGTATTTTCAGAATTAATTTTGGGTCCAGTTGAAGGATTTAACTATACTTTAAATTGGTCGAATTAATTTTACTAAGGGTTTCATTAATAAGAAATCAAGTTCTTAAATTTAATTTGATTTCAATTGATGAAATTGGAATTTTCGAAGGCCAATTTGATTTTTTTTTCAAGTCAATTATGCGAAATCGGGGCCGAATGGGACAAATTGAGAGTTTAATGATTGATTAAGGGTTAAATCGCGAAAATCAGGAACCAAGGACCAAAATAAAAAAATCGCGCAAAGCTAAGGTTGAAATTGAATTTTTAAGGGGATATAATTGTACAAACTCACAAGTTTAAATCCAATTGGGGTCAAATAAAGAAATTATAAATTGGAGGACCAAATCAGATTTTACCTTCTAAAATTTTTGAAATCTGCATGCACTGTTACGGCATGCATTGATGTTGAATTTTTCAGGCACTTAATTCACGGTGATCACGGCAAAACAACTCAGATTTTTCTTCCCATATAAATTTTGATCTTCTTCCCGAATTCATCTCCATCAATCAGCAAAATAGATCAAATTTCCTTCCTATTCAGTGGCGATCTTCTTCCCGTTTCACCTCCATCACAGCAAGGCAGATCAGAGTTTTTCCCTAATCAATCGTGATTTCCTCGATTTATCTCCAGCAATATCGTTTCCTGATTCTCCCCCATTTC
This sequence comes from Salix dunnii, assembly GCA_015731905.1. Classification (NCBI taxonomy): domain Eukaryota; kingdom Viridiplantae; phylum Streptophyta; class Magnoliopsida; order Malpighiales; family Salicaceae; genus Salix; species Salix dunnii. The sequence goes on from CM027674.1 coordinate 13,598,635, forward strand.
TCCCTGATTCTCCTTTGATTCATTTTCCTTAAAAGTTCGGGTCTCAACTGCTATAAATAACAGTTTACGCAAGGAAGAAAAGGAGAGAAAAAAACGCAGGAACAGGGGGGAACAGAGAAAAAAGTAGTGAGAATTTGTAGAAAACAAAGTCTCTGCAGACTAGAAAAGAGAAGGATAAACGAGAGAAAAAAAAAAACAGAAGAGATTTTACGTGAAAAAATAAAAAACGCAGAGAGATAGGGATAGTTGCAGAACCATTCTGCATTCATTTTTTCCCCACCTTTCTCTCTCTAAAAACAGAGCGTACTCTGTCACTCTCTCCATCTCGGCTCAGCAACGCCGACCACCAACTCCGGCCATTTTGCACCTCTACGTCGTCACCAGCATCCCCACCACCACTCCAGCAACTCAGACAACCAGCTCCGGTGAAGAAGCAACAACAAACGACAGCCACTGCAACGCCACCGTGCACCTTCCGATGCCCATTCCGGCCACCACAGGCCACCATTTCCGACGAGACAACGACCAGAAGAATCACCTCGATCTCCTCTACACAAAGGTGTTAACAGGTAAGCATTTCGTCACACTCGAAAATCTGCCATTGTTACTGTTCATCTTCTTCAAAATTTTACGTAAAAAAAACCGGTTACTGTTTGTGAACATTAACCGGTTCTGGTCGGGCACAAGGTCCAACCCGGGAAAAAACGGTACGGGCTTCAAGCCCGTACGCCCAGCCCAGCCCGCCAAAAAAAATAAATAAAAAAAATAAAAAAACAAAAAAATAAAAAATATATAAAAATATATAAATTTTTTTTAGAAAAAAAATAATTTAAAAAAATGTATTATTTTCTTGCATACGGCCATTACACTAGCATACTTTAAAAATTATTTTCTTTCGGAAAAAATATATATTGTCTTGGGTTTTGAAGAAAAATGAGTTTTAGCATGGATTTCGCAAAGAAAAAAAACCATTTCTTGCATTTTGAGATTTTACAACATGTTTGTAAAATCCAAAGGGTATTGGCCAATATTTCAAAAAAAATATAAAATCTTATTTTTTGGGGAATTTATTATTCACCATCGGTATTTGGATAAATAAATCCTAAAGGGTTTAATATCCAAAATATTCGACGGGAATGATAAGCTATTATTCACTGTTGGTATTTGGGTAAATAAATCCTAAAGGGTTAATATCCAAAATATTCGACGGGAATGATACGCTATTATTCACTGTCGGTATTTGGATAAATAAATCCTAAAGGGGTTAATATCCAAAATATTCGGCGGGAATAATATGATATTATTCACTGTCGGTGTTTGGATAATTAAATCCTAAGGGGTTAATATCTAAAATATTCGGCAGAGCAATATCCCATTTGCCATTTAATTAACACATGTTTTGAGTCATAACAAATCATAAGCAAACCAAACGTCAAGCAGCTTACCTTAGGTAGGGCGTACTAGGGGTGCTAAAACTGATGCAAATTAGGAGACGATTATTGATGCAAATCAGGAGACAAACTCACAACAAGATCGGGAGGCAGAGCAAGAGGCAATTGGAGCAGAGCACGGGGCAACTAACGTGCCAGACATGGAGACAATTGATACATTACCATAAACTACACTCCACCGTTACAAGAAGACACATATGGAAGTTGCAACATCAACACAGCTGCTGGAGTCATGGAATCCCACCGTTGCAAGAAGTCCAATTTTAGCTAATTTTATTAATAAGTGGATTGCCTTTATCTGCATTTATTTAATTCCCTAATTTATTGCTTTCCTAGTTAAGTTTGGGTTATCATACCTATTTAAGAGGAAGATTGTAACAGAGAAACTCAGCTTTTGATTTTTTTTTTTTATTGAATACAATTCAGTTGAATTTTGGAGAGATTCCAATACAATTGCAAAGAGATTTTGCACCAGCTTGAGTTGCATTTCTTTGAGATTTTGAACCCTGCAATTCAAGGCATCAATTTGGTATCAAAGCCTCCCTTCATGCCAGTAACAAGAAGTGGAACTTCTTACGCCATGGCCACCACCCAAAACAGAAACAACCCCAACCCAAACAACCAAACCTTGACCAATTCCAGTCCTACCAGCCACAACCCGAACACCCCAAACCCACTCAATCAAGAAACAAACAATTCCAATTCCAACCATCAAAATCCAACAAACCCCCAGAACACAAACACTCGAGAACCCGAGCAGCCACAGCTTCATTGTCAGCTTGATCAGATTGCTACGGTTATGGCACAAGTGATTCATCGTTTGGATATCATAGAAGAACGATATGCTCGAGAGGATAATGGCCCCATTAATCAGCAAAGATTCCAGAGAGCAAGGGTGGGATATAATGTTGAAGATGATATTCAGGAAAATGTGGAAGAAGACGTGTACGAGAATCATGAACCACAAGTTCATCGTCCCAGGCAAAATATATACAGAAGGCATGTAGATCATGATGGAGGTTACCAACCTTTGGATGAATTAACAAAAAGAATGAAAATTGACGTACCAGATTTTTCTGGAAAGTTAGACCCTCATGCGTTTGAAGACTGGCTGACAGCTATTGAAGATTACTTTGATTGGTTTGCTGTCTTGGAAGACAGAAAAGTGCACTATGTAAGGATGAAATTGAGAGGGCATGCACGAGTTTGGTGGGGAAGTGTGGAAGAGCAACTACGACGCACTCGACGTCCTGCAGTTGCTAATTGGGAGGAGATGAAAGAACGACTCAAGAAAAAATATCTGCCCATTGATTATGAGCAGATGATGTTTGAAGAAATGCTGCAATTAAGGCAGGGCTCATTGACTGTGGATCAATTCACAGATCGATTTCACGAACTGACTGTTCGCAGCAAGATAATGGAGACCGAACAACAGACTTTAGCTCGATATCGTACTGGATTACAGGATGAGTTACGGAAGGAAATGTGGACCTCTAGACTGATCAATGTAGAGGAGGCATATCAGTTGGCCCTACGCATTGAAAAGCAAACAAGGTTTTCAGCTGGAAGGAGGATGACTATGACAGAAGCAAGGACTGAGCATCCAACAGCAAGCACTTTCCAAAGAACACCATTACAGAGGGACCAAAACAGGAATTTTAGCAGTGGAAACGTAAGAGGAGTGACAAAACCTGCCAACGAAGGACCTCAATGTTACAAGTGTAAGGGTCATGGGCATTATGCAGTGGTGTGCCCAACAAGAGATAAGAAATTAGCCTTTATATGTGAAAGGGAATTATTGGCTATGGAAGAAACCGGAGAAGTAGAAGCAGAGGATTTCAGTGATGATGTTCACAGTGATGAGGAGCACCTTGGTGCATCAGATTTACCTAGCTGTGTGATCAACAGGGTATTAACAGGAACAAGAAAAGAAGTACAAGCCAATCCTGAGTGGCTGCGAACCAACATCTTCCATACCCGAATGGAGCATAAGGATCGTGCTTTAAATGTCATAATTGACAATGGGAGTGGCATGAACGTGATCTCCGAAACGGCTGTTAGTCGATTGGGATTAAAAGCGGAGAAGCACCCCAGCCCCTATCGGATTAATTGGGTAAATGATGCTAACTCAATCCTTGTTAAGCATCGTTGTTTAATTAAATTTTCATTGGGAAAGACATATGTTGATGAGGCTTGGTGCGATGTCATCCCTATGACCGTATGCCACATGTTGTTAGGACGACCTTGGCTTTACGATCGTAAAGTGCTTTATGATGGGTATACGAACACATACTCGTTCAACTTTAAAGGAAAGAAACTTGTTCTTGACCCATTGAAAATTTCAGAATTTGAGACGAAACAGGAGGCTTGGCCAGTATTGACAATGCGTCAATTTACACGAGTCATGCATGAGGACAACATGGTGCTCATGTTGGTTACACGGGAAGCAAAACAGGGAGACAGTAAGACACCCATTGAGTTAGCCGAACTGTTGAAGGAATTTCAAGATATGATGCCAGCTGAAATACCAAGTCAGCTCCCACCAATGAAAGAAATTCAACACGCTATTGACTTGATTCCAGGCTCTTCTTTGCCGAACATTCCACACTACAGGATGAGCCCCACAGAGAATGAGGAGCTTGGTCGACAGGTTCAGGAGTTGCTAAACAAGGGCTTTATCCGAGAAAGTTTCAGCCCCTGTGCTGTTCCAGTTTTACTGACGCCAAAGAAAGATGGCAGCTGGAGAATGTGTGTGGATAGTCGCGCAATTAATAAGATAACAGTGAAGTACCGATTCCCCATCCCACGACTCGATGATATGCTGGATGTATTAAATGGTTCTGCTATATTCACCAAGATCGATCTTTGTAGTGGGTATCACCAAATTCGGATTCGTTTGGGCGATGAGTGGAAGACAGCGTTTAAAACAAAAGATGGTTTGTTTGAGTGGTTAGTCATGCCTTTCGGCTTAACTAACGCACCCAGCACTTTCATGCGTGTTATGACCCAAGTACTCAAACCATTTTTGGGAAAATTTGTTGTTGTATACTTTGACGATATTCTGATTTTCAGTCGAAGTGTGCAAGACCATATTAGCCATGTTGAGCAGGTGTTGACCATGTTACGAGCAGAGAGGCTTTTCATCAACAAAGAAAAGTGTTCATTTATGAAGGAGTGTCAATTTCTTGGGATTTATCATCTCCAACCGAGGTGTCAAAGCTGACCCTATGAAGGTCCAGGCGGTTCAAACATGGCCTACGCCCACAAGTGTTTCTGAAGTCAGGAGCTTCCACGGCTTGGTTACCTTCTATCGGCGATTCATAAGGCATTTCAGTACCATCATGGCCCCGATCACTGAATGCCTCAAGGGCAAAAATTTTATATGGGGTACTGCAGCAGACAAAGCTTTTCGGGAGATCAAGAAGAAGATGGGGGAAGCACCAGTACTAAGGTTACCAGATTTTTCGAAAGTCTTTGAGGTAGCTTGTGATGCATCCCATGTGGGAATTGGAGGCGTTTTAAGCCAAGAAGGTCACCCCATTGCCTTATTTAGTGAGAAGCTTAATGAGGCGCGCTGACGATATTCAGCTTATGACATGGAGTTCTATGCATTAATGCAAACATTGAAGCATTGGAGGCCTTACTTAATCCATAGAGAATTCATTCTCTACACCGACCATGATTCTCTAAAGCACCTCAACTCGCAGACTAAAATGAATGCACGGCATGCTCGTTGGATGGACTATGTGCAACAGTTCGATTTCCTGATCAAACACAAAGTAGGGACAGAAAACAAAGTGGCAGACGCCTTGAGCAGGAGGCCTCATCTGCTGCACATTACCTCAGTGACAGTCACTGAGTTTGATAGCATGAAAAGTGCTTATGCTGATGATGAGGATTTTGGCAAGTTATGGAATGAATTGTCCAGTCCAGATGCACAACATCGAGAAGATTACATGCTGCGTGATGGGTTCTTATTCTTCAAATCACGCCTCTGCATACCACGCGGATCCTTTCGGGAATTTTTGATTTCTGAATTGCATGGTGGAGGCCTCGCTGGACATTTCGGATATGACAAAACTTTTGCAATTGTGGCTGATCGTTTTTATTGGCCAAAGCTAAGAAGGGATGTGCACACCGTAATTGACAGGTGCAGGATTTGTCAAGTTAACAAAGGAACCAAGCAACCAGCAGGGCTGTACACACCCCTACCCATTCCTGACAAACCATGGCAGCAAGTTAGCATGGATTTTGTACTTGGGCTGCCAAAGACCAGTCGACATAATGATTCAGTCATGGTAGTAGTGGATCGTTTTTCCAAGATGGCCCATTTTATTCCCTGCCATAAAACGTTTGATGCATCCAAAGTGGCAGCTCTATTTGTTCGTGAAGTAGTTCGCTTGCATGGCATCCCAATGTCAATAGTTTCAGATCGAGATGTAAAGTTTGTCAGCTATTTTTGGAAGACCTTGTGGGCTAAAATGGGAACGAAGTTGATGTTCTCTAGTGCTTTCCACCCGCAAACGGATGGCCAAACCGAGGCGACCAACTGAAGCCTAGGCAACCTGCTACGCTGCCTTGTAGCAGATCATGTGACCAGTTGGGATCTTGTACTCCCACATGCTGAATTCTCTTTTAACAACTTTGTTAATAGATCTACAGGATGCACTCCATTCGAATTGGTGTATGGGTGTCGACCAAACACTCCATTAGACATAAACACTCTTCCACTCCCAACAAGACCGAGTGAGGCTGCCTTGGACTTCTCCAGTTATATGCAGCACATTCACGACGAATGCAAGCGTCGCCTTACGATCAGTTCAAACTCTTATGCAGCTGCAGCAAACGCCAAACGGAAAGATCGTCAATTTCATGAAGGTGATATGGTTCTTGTCCGTTTACGACCAGAACGTTTTCCTCCAGGCAGTGTTTCAAAGCTTCATGCTCGCAGAGCAGGTCCTTTTAAGATTGTGAAAAAAATGGGCAGTAATGCATATGTGGTCGAACTACCTTCTGAGTTTGGGATTAGTCCCGTGTTCAATATTGAAGACATTACTGCATTCAAGGGCGACACATCTATCCTACCAGTTCCAGCCACATCAGCAGACGGGAAATTTCCAACGAATACAGCACCTCGGGATGAAATTGCTTCAATTCTTGACCATCAGTTTGTATCAACTCGACGGGGAGGCTACTACAAGTTCCTAGTCCAGTGGAAAAATCGGCCAAATTCGGAATCAGTGTGGCTACAAGCGTCAGAATTACAACGACTGCACCCGCATCTCTTCACTACCTACCTTCAGTATAACTTGCCGGAGTCAAGTTCTTTGGGAGAGACGGCAATTGATGCAAATCAGGAGACGATTATTGATGCAAATCAGGAGACAAACTCACAACAAGATCAGGAGGCAGAGCAAGAGGCAATTGGAGCAGAGCACGGGGCAACTAACGTGCCAGACATGGAGACAATTGATACATTACCATAAACTACACTCTACCGTTACAAGAAGACACATATGGAAATTGCAACATCAACACAGCTGCTGGAGTCATGGAATCCCACCGTTGCAAGAAGTCCAATTTTAGTTAATTTTATTAATAAGTGGATTGCCTTTATCTGCATTTATTTAATTTCCTAATTTATTGCTTTCCTAGTTAAGTTTGGGTTATCATACCTATTTAAGAGGAAGATTGTAACAGAGAAACTCAGCTTTTGATTAATTTTTTTGATTGAATACAATTCAGTTGAATTTTGGAGAGATTCCAATACAATTGCAAAGAGATTTTGCACCAGCCTGAGTTGCATTTCTTTGAGATTTTGAACCCTGCAATTCAAGGCATCAAAAACCTTCCCTTTACGCAACCAGTCCGTTACTCTAGAATCTCTGAAAGACTATTTTTAGGTTTTCTAGTAACCATAATACTAGGTGGCGACTTCCTTTTTACGAAAATAAAGATTAGACCCCTGACAATTGAATTCCCCGCGCACTGGGAATCCCAATTGATTTTTTTTAGTTAAACTATATTTTTATCAATTTTCCATGTTATATTTGGACTTATCAAGTCGATCGAGTTATATTAGTTCAACTCTTATTTTTATACTTATATTTAAAATTTAAATTTCATAATTTCAAATAATTTTATTTTTGGATTTGAACTAAATTTTTTTTGTTGAATTAATATCTTTAATTATATATATATAAACAACCCCAAAACACAACATTGAAATACTTCGAAACCGAAACATTTTGTTTTAATTGAAAAAACAAAACACCAACTAAAACCGAATTGACAACCTTGCTCTAGCCTAGAAGGACCACTTTTTCTTTGTTTGCATTGTGTGCCACTCTAGCCCCTTAGAAAGTCATCCTTCTTTTTCTTAATATATATATATATATATATATATATATATATATATATATAAGGTTGATTTTGATTTTTGTTTTCTTACTGCATTTTTAAAGTTTACATTACTTGAACAATATTAAATTAATATTTTTTAATTTCAAACATAATATATAAATAATATTCAAGAAAAAACATCATATCTCTCTGTTGATTTATTTTGACAACATTTTGTTTTCAAGCTTCTGTGCTGAGATGCAGCCATTTTAGTCAACCCAAGCAAGCTTAGGTTTTACAAAACAAATCACCAACTCAAGCCAGCATCTACATTAAATGTGTTTTTACGCACGTAAATTGGATCGTCTGGTTGAAAAAGATCCAATCCAATTTCCAAAGGACAACGCTCGATCGATCAAGAAGAAGTTGCTTCGAGTGGAAGGCTGGGATAAAAAAGAAGTCGTACCGAACATTGTCCAAATATTTGTTTTTTTAAATATTCCAGAAAACATAGTAAAAAATCAGATAGCAACAATAAATATAAAAGTTATCTGTTTCTTTATTTTCTGCATATATTTTATTTATGGATTCATTGTTGGTTTTTATTTTCTACAATTGCTCAAATTTCAAAGTTTTCCCTTTAATTTTGTTGTGTTTTCTTTTAAAAGTTATCGAGTAAAAAAAATCCATATACTTTCAGTACGTGTTGTGTCGAGTATTATCTTAACACAATTGTCATCATTTGTTTACAATGACGAACTGCAAATAAAAAATAAAAAAGAACGAAAGAAAAAAATGTAAAACTTACTATCATCATGATCTCTTACTTAATGAGTAAAAGGTTTTATTTTTAAATATGTTATTATTATTATTATTATTATTATTATTATTATTATTATTATTATTATTGCTAGAGGGAGGTATACCAAAGATTAAAAAAAAACACTATAGTTTAAGAAACCTCTTCCTTAAAACCCTGTTCGTGATAAAAATAGGCAATGTGATAATAATGAGCAACTTCAACATTTAAAATAATGGATTGATCTCGCAATGTTGAGATTAAAATGATTTTGATAGGTTAGGGGTAGTATTGTATTGGAGCAATTATTTCGGGGACGGTACAATAATTACTTACAACTTTCTTTGTTGAAGTTGTTAACTCTAACTATTTATTTAATCGTATTATATATATATATATATATATATATATATTTTGTTGCTTGTATTAATTAATATTCCATGGCTCTCATTGCTGTGATAAAAAAAATTATAAACAAACTATTTTAAGGACAAGAACTACACCATTGATCCAAGTGAAAAATTCACTCTTATCCTTGCAAGTGCGAATTAAGAAATAAAAGAGAAGCAAAGGGAAATTCTAGAGAATACGTACAATCTAATAATAACTAATATTTAGAAATCAACTTCTATGCGGATGAGTCTTCAAATTTTGACCTTTACGTTGCAACCTCACAAAATAATTATTCACGAGCCATTCATACTCCCTTCTGTTCATAATGCATCCAAGGATCACTCCTATTACCAATCCAGCTGCGTAACCTATCGCCACCGCCTTCCAACCAAACTCAAGAGGAGATTCCGAGCCTTCATCTTCTTTAGGTGCCGGCAACGAGTCCTCGCCATCACTACATTTTCAAGTTGGACAAGGATGGAGGGATGCCACCATTGAGAAAGTTGTTGGAGAGGTTGAGAAAATGAAGTGCTTTCAGATCTCCAAGGACCACCGGAATTTCTCCTTCAAAATCTTTACATGAGAGATCTATAGCTGATAAGCCTCGAAGGTCTGAGAGGGGCCATAAACCAAATACCAAGTATATGGGATGAGTGGGGGTATTGCATGGGGCATGCAGCGCCAGATGTAGAACATGGGTAATGTCATAACCCAATTTTGGGTTATTCCCCAAATTTACTCAAAAATAAAAAAAAATAAAATTAAAAAAAAGGGACGGTTGGTGTTGGCAGAAAAATCAAGGTGAAAATTTTGGACATTTTCGAGATCTTGATCGTACATCTTTTGTGCCCAGAAATGAAGGAAACGCAGATTCAAGGCCAACATAATTTATTATCGGATAAATCTGCGTAGAAATTAAATCGGAAAATATAGTTGTGTTTTTATGGGCCATTTGGATTTAATCGTTGGCTAATTTAAAAGTGCAAATTTATTCGCTGGCCAATTTAAAAGTGTAATGATATGATCGTGCTTTTTTTTATACCTGGAAACGAAGAAGAGCGTAGATTCGCGGCTAATGTAATTTATTATCGGATAAATCTGCGTAAAAATTAAGTCGAAAGATATAATTATATTTTTTATGGGACAATTCGATTTTAATCGTTGGCCAATTTAAAAGTTTGATTATGTTTGAGAATTAATTTATGATCCAATTGAAGGATTTAATTAAGCGCGATGACTTAATTGTACTTTAAATTGGTCAAATTAATTTTATTGAGGGCTTAGTCAATGAGAAATCAAGTTCTGAAATTTAATTTGGGTTCAATTGATGAGATTGGGATTTTCAGAGAACGATTTGAATTTTTTTAGCCAATTATATGAAATCGAGGGCCAAATGAACAAATTGAGAGTTTAACGGTCGATTGGGGTTAAATCGCGCAAATCAGAAACCAAGGACTAGAATAAAAAGGTCGCGCGAAGCTAAGGTTGAGATTGAATTTTTGACGGGATATAAATGCACAAAATCATAAGTTTAAAAATTCAATTGAGGATGCAATTAGAGCCATTATAAATTGAGGGACCAAATCATACTTTCACCTTCCTTAATAATTTTGGAAATTGTACTGTTCAAGCATGCTTGCACTGCATGCTGCCCGACTTTGAATGATCAGACGCGCCGGCATTCAATTTGCAGTGGCGGCACCCTGCATTAAAGAAGATGGTAGTCGAAGAGTTAGTTTTGATCTGCTATAAATAGCAGCATGCAGGGGGAGTGTAGAGGGGGAAGAAAAATAACAAAGAAAGTGAGGGGAGATTGAGAAAAAATAGAGGGGTTGCATCAACGTGACAGAGCAAATTTCACGTAAAAAACAAAGAACAAGGGGGGAGACGAAGAGAGGATTTTGAACGAGTAAAAGAACAGACCAAGCAGAGATCAAAGGAAAATTTTACGTATAAATTTTATATCTTCATCCCCTCGGCTCTGGCATTCAGCACGATAACAGCAGCAGCTGCAGTTTCCTCCTCTCTCTCTCTCCTTTCTCTTCCCTGACGGTGACAATTCTCACTCTTTCTCTCTGTCATCACCCAATTTTTGGGTGATTCCCCAAAATATACCAAAAACTAACAAAAATAAAATAAAAGAGGCTGGTGTCGGTAGAAAAATTAATGTGGAAATTTTGGACGTTTTCAGAAGTAACATACAGATTCGAGGCTAAAATAATTTATTATTGGATAAATCTGCATAAAAATTGAGTCGAAAGACATAATTATATTTTTATGGGCCAATTTGATTTAATCGTCGGCCGATTTAAAGTGTAATTATGCTTTAGAATTAATTGAGAGCTCAATTGAAGGATTTAATTAAGCGCAAGAGCTTAATTATACATTAAATGGGTCAAATTAATTTTATTAAAGGCTTAATTGGTGAGAAATTAAGTTTAAAAGCTTAATCTGGGTTAAATTGAGAAGATTGAGATTTTCGGTGACGAAACTCTTCAGAATTAATTGACAGCCCAATTAAAGGATTTAATTAAGTGCAAGAGCGTAATTATACTTTAAATGGGTCAAATTAATTTTATTAAAGGCTTAATTAGTGAGAAATTAAGTTTGAAAGCCTAATTTGGGTTAAATTAAGACGATCGGAATTTCGGTGACGAAACTTTTTTGGGTGAAATCAGAAGCCAAAATTGAACAAAAAAACATCTTTCTTCCTGGATTTTCCCATCGAAAGATTATTTTTTGTCACAACCTAATTATTTCAAAATTAAAAAAAAAACAAACCAAACTTCTGTCGACAACCATGGTTGCCCATTCTAGCAACCATGTTGCACCATACTTGCCACCATTCTCACCATGCCACACCATTCCTAAGCACCATACCTTGACAACGCCCCCATACCGAGGACCTTACCTCCTTCAGCTATAAATAGCAGAAGAAAATACACGAACGGGGGACAGACTGAAAACTGGAAGCAAAAAACTGTGGGAAAATGGTAGTGTGAGGGACTGTCACAAGAAAAAAAGGATGAGATAAATTGGGGAAAAAGGGCTGCAAAACTAGAAAAAAAACGGGGGGAAGGACACTGAGAGAAAGTTTTGAAACCGGGGGCAGCATATGAGGAGAAATTTCAAAACTGGAGAGTCATTTAGGGGACAGTCACGGGGAAGAGGAAATATCCGGAAACGAAGAAGAAAGGGGGAAAAAAATTTTTGACAATGAGAGAACTGAAAATGAAAAAAAAGAAGAAAAAAGCTGAGGGGAAAATTTGGTGACAGAGAGGGGAGTTCGACGTGAAAACTGGGGAAATAAGCAAACAAGGAGTAAATAAAATTGAAAGCACCAGGGACGACGAACACACAGCTGCAGCAACCTTCTTCTCCATCACCGGCGGCCAGCCACCACCAGCTCGATCATCTCCTTCATCACGCAGAAGTCAGCCCTCTCTCCCTTCTCTCGTAGCCAGCAAGAAGCTCTCTCTCTCCTCTCTAGTGTAAATTTCCTTTCTCTCTCCCCGTCGCTATCTCTTTCTCTCAACTAGGAGCAGCCACAATCACGACAGCAGCCAGCCCTCTCTTCCCCTCACCACCGTGAGCTCCTCTTCCACAGAACCAACCCAGTCGTGACCTCCTCAGTAGCAGCAGCCCCCTGCACGAACTAGGAGCTCTCCTGCACGAACCAGACCGCCACTTCAGAAGCTTCCCCCGGCCACCACAGACCTCCATTTTCAACGCCACCATGACAGGTAGAACCACTTCAACCTCCTCTGCACGGCTGCATCAACAGGTAACCCTCCCGTCGAAGTGGACCATTTACTGTTCATGAACGTGAACAATGTTAATTCTGCACTGTTCATGTTCTTCTTCGTTTAATCTCTTTTTTAATTTATTATTCGGGCTGGGCTGACCCGACCCAGCCCAGCAGACTAGCCCACCAGGTGATGGGCCTCTCGGCCCATCAGGGCTGGGCAGTCCAGCCTTCAGTTGTTTTTTTAATTTTTTAATTTACTTATTTTATCTTATTTATTTTTCCTTTTAAAAAAAATCACAAAAAGAAAAAAAATTAAAAATTAAAAAAAAACATAAAAATTACATTTCAAAAAAAACAACAACAAGATGTGTTGTTTTCGTGCATACGGTCGAATTCCAAAATTTTTCCATCATATTTTTTGTAAAAACAATGTCGCATTTTTCTCATGTTTTAAAACAAAATTGGGTATCATAACCAGTTTACGATTATCCGTTGGTATTCGGCCAAAATATCAAAAATAATTTAAAAATTATTTTGTTTTAGCCTTCGCGGTGTAGAATTACATTGTAAAGTATATCCGTAGATAAAAAAAAAGATCTTTAACCGCAGTGTAAAATTACATCGTAAAGTACACTCGCAGACAAAAAAAATATTTTTTTTTAAATGCAGTGTAAAAACCAAAATCGTACAATTAGGACTTCGATATGGTTTTATTCTGTTCAATCAAACAACAATGCAACTTACCTTAGGTAGGGTGCACTGGGGGTGACGCGTCTTCCCCTTGCACAATAAGTCCCCTTACCCAAGACTCTCGCAGACCATTAGATTCCTAGTGACCTTAATACTAGGTGGCGACTCCTTATAATTATAGTCGTAATTTTTACGGCTATAAAACAACTCCTTTTTTCATCGCGCGCCGTTATCTCTCCAAACCCGGGGGGATGGTAGGGTGCGAAGCACGACAAATCACCGTCGTGACACTCTCAACTTCACAGCTCTGACCACCAGCATCACACCCATCCTCTCCGGCAACCTACATAGCAGCTGCAGCTACTGTCTCTCTCCCCTTCGTCTCTCTCATTCAGCTCACTCTCTCTCTCTAAAAATGTGCAGCCATCGTTCTCTCTCTCCCCCTATCTGTCAGTAATGGTAGCACCAGCTCAGACCCCCCCAGCACCACCTTGTCACCTCCGGTCGCCTCTACTCCACGCCAAACAGCCCAGCACCAACTTCGGCAAAGGCAACGAAGAATAGCTCCATCAACTACAATGTGACCATGCATTTCTGACGCCCACTCCGGCCACCATTTTCGACGCCGCCATGACAGGAAGAACCATCTCGACCTCCTCTACCCAACAGTATTAACAGGTACGTCCTTCGTCACACTCGAAAGTCTTCCACGATTTCTACTGTAACAGCTTCTTCTTCCTCTACATATGGGGAGTGAATTAATTCACTCCCCGCAGTGCTGTTTGGGATTGGAGAAGGCGGGCTTCCAGCCTAGGTAAGTGGGCTGGCAGCCTGGCCCATCAGGGCTGGGCAGCCAGCCCACCATAAAATAAATAAATAAATAATATAAAATAAAATAAAATACAAATTTTATAAAAAAATATATATTTTTTTCTTTTTAAATGATTAAAACACAAAAATATTTTGTTTTATGCATATGGCCAATATACTAGCATATTTTTATAAAAAAATCTTTTTGTTTCAAAAAAATATATTATCTTGGAGTTTGAAGAAAAAATTGTATTTTAGCATGGATTTCTCAAAAAAAAAATCATTTCTCGTATTTTTGGATTCTATAACATGTTTGTAAAGATCCAAAGGGTATTGGCCAATATTCCAGAAATATTAAAATCTTATTTTTTGGGTTTATTATTCACTGTCGGTGTTTGAATAAATAAATCTTAAGGGGCTAATATCCAAAATATTCAGGGGGATAATTTGCTATTATCCACTATTGGTGTTTGGATAAATAAATCTTAAGGGGTTAATATTCAAAATATTCGGCGGGGATAATTTGCTATTATCCATTATCGGTGTTTGGATAAATAGATCCTAAGGGGTTAATATACAAAATATTCAACGGGGATAATTTGCTATTATCCACTATCGGTGTTTGGATAAAAAATTATGAACACTCTAATTTGTCTAAACCATATGGGGAGATCATGATTTATTCCATTACCTATATACTTATTTTTATTTTTTATAGTGTGTTTGGCAATATGATGCAAAATGTTTTTCAAAAATATTTTTTTAATTAAAATATATTAAATTTATTTTATTTTATTTTAATTTTTTATTTGTGATATTAACACATTAAAATAATTAAAAATGACCTATAAAGTATCAATTTATTATTTTTTCAAAATAAAAAATATTTTAAAAAATAGAAGTTACCATAGTCTTAAACCTATAAAATTATATTTTCAATCATGTCTTTCTATTAAAGTTTATAGACTTTTTTTTTGAAA
This sequence comes from Salix dunnii, assembly GCA_015731905.1. Classification (NCBI taxonomy): domain Eukaryota; kingdom Viridiplantae; phylum Streptophyta; class Magnoliopsida; order Malpighiales; family Salicaceae; genus Salix; species Salix dunnii. The sequence continues at coordinate 13,613,848 of CM027674.1, forward strand.
TGATGTTTTAATGGTATGCATAATAAACCGAAAATGTTAATATGTGTAAACATTTTTATAAAAAAATATGTGTGTTTGTGCATAATAAATTAAAAAAAAATCCTTTTCATTGTAGGAAATACCAGTGATTTAATCGATAAAATTTATATTTAACAAATAATATAAAATAATTTACTGAACTTTTCTTAATAATTTATTTTCGTAGAGAGAAATGGTATGAGTATTAACTACTAACTGATCATAAATTAAATGTTTAGCAATGACAAATCTTCAAGTATGTATTAAAAACTAATATAAAATTATTTATTAATATTTATTTAAAAACTTAAATAAAAAGTTTTTGTATGTATTAAAAAATAATATAAAATTATTTATTAGACGGGGTATAATGTAATAATTTAAATGAGATGTGTTTTTCTTTTACAATAATGATGAGGTTTCCTATGATGTGATGGCATCATATCACTGCCGATACCTTTTGTGGCATTTGCAAGCCTCATTCGGCACAAGACTCCCCCTGCTTTAAGCTATAAAATATTTTCAAAACCTTCTTTATAATTGAAATTGTTAAATGAAAATACATAAAAATAGAAAATAAAAGAATGAAATTAAAAGAAAATTACCACAAAAACCCATCTTCTTATTCTTATATTCTGTTTATATTGTATTTCAAAAATATATTTTTTAATATTTTTAAATATGATATTAAAAATAATTTTTAAAAAATAAATAAATATTATTTTAATATTTTTCTAAATATAAAATACTTTAAAAATAACATCAATCAAACTTTTGAATACAGTATAATTATCTACAGTAAAATGTGATGATAGTGCAATATGATTTTGCTCAATAAAAATATTAATTATTTTTTTTTTTATAATTATTTTTAGTTTCTTTTGATATTGCGTTTTTTTATAGGTAGTCTGAACAAAGGGTTATTAATTTATTTAATTATTTAATTTATTTTACGGGCTAAAAACAACACCTGCTAATATATCTTTCCAATTAAAAAATATATAATCACTTCGGCTAATTGGTTTCTTTTTTTAGCTAGACTACTGTGAACATAGATTTTCTTTCTTTTATTTTGTTTTTTTAAATAATATATTATTAATTTTCACTAAATAACAATTATGACCGAATTAAAAAACCGAGTTAACCCATAATTGGATTGGGTTCACCTCAAAGAACATCACGTAATAATAATAATAAAAAAATAATCCAACAATAATATATATTTCCCAAATCATGTGCCATAGGCACCATAGGACAACAATACTAACAACTAAATGTCAAGCCAACGTGAGATTTCCTCATAAAAATTGTACACCCACATGAAAATAAAATAAAATCTGTTGTAACATGGCCAAGTGTCTACAATCGGATAAAACCTAGACACGTCTTGCTGAATAATGCAGGACTTCAAGCTCGGGGGCATGAATGGTGGATTTAGAAGGTGGTGCCATTCCATCCAAAGTGGGTACCCTGCAGCATAGAGAACATATCAGCACCGTTGATGGTGGCAGAAAGAATCATATAAAATTAATGGCTGCTAATTAATGTTCTGCGTGCTTTCGTCCATGATGAGCCCAGACAAACTGATGATGCGCATGGCAATAATCCATGTTCTTGGCAATTAAAAGTTGAGATGGCTTGCCTTAGAGTCATAGAATTTAAGGAAGATTCGTGACTTGGGGATGCACAACTTTGTCTCCAGAATTTCTGCAATTGCAGCACTGAGGTTCTTGTTCACTTCAGGGCTAAGACCGCCAATGGATACCAGCTCACCAAAAGCTGCTGGCTCCTGAGACCCTCCTAGTGAAATGGGTATGGATCCCCTCAATACAATCATCACATCCTGCATGAAAATGGCTAATCAAAGGCAGATCGAGTTTCCAAAATATGACACCATGAAAATAGCAGAAAGGAAAAACACAATTTTCCCAATATACATCATGGATTCTTCAGGACCAAGTGATTTTAATTTCAACCATAAACAAACCCCGAATACATAACACTCCATCAAGAACTCAAGCCTGATCTCAACTTTACATCCCTTTACATGCCCATAAATATTGTTTTCCACAGCTGAAATAATGAATAAGAAAATAAGAGCAAAAACTCGCAGCAAGTTTTTTGGGAAAAAGACAGATCTTTATTTCATACATATAGCCAGGCACATGATCACTGTATAGTCCAAAAGATCATGAAGGGAATTGAAAACACGAATAATTTAAAGAGATTTCTATGGATTGCTCGAAAATAATATTTAAAAATGGGGGCTGAAAACAACACTTACAGCCTCAGTTTTGCCTGCAATGATCTTGGCAAGTTTAGCGGTGAATTCAGATTGGATAGTAGAGACATCAACGCCATCAAGGCTGACGTTTGTGGAAATGTTCAGGGCTGGCATCTTCTCTATCAAAAATACAGAATCCTTTTGCTCGTTGCTGTTCAATTAAAGTAATATAAGCCCTAGTTTCCTGCTTTATCTTGGTTTTGTTATTCTGCATCCACCATTTTATGTAGAGGTGCATGGTCAAACCTTGTTTGGTCAAAGGCGACGGTTAGCTGAGATATTATTGGTTCCTATAGAGGTAGTCGTTTACAATTCGTCTTGCAACTTCCCAAGACGGCAACACTGAGGTATACGAGACTTTTCTAGAGAAATTCTTCGGCTTTTATTCATATCACTAGCTTGCTTCCCGCGTTTGGCTTCATTATTTTTTTTTATATATATATAAACAAATGTTAAAAATAATGTAAAAGCTTACCATGATAATTACAGTTAAATCAATACGAGATACTAAATGTTTGCTTATTTTTAATATTTTTATCATTAATATTATTATTATTATTTTCATTACTATTTTTATTTTCAGCAGCAGCAGCAGCACCACCACCACCATTATTGATATAGCTATTATTATTATTATTATTTAAAAATTAAAAATCATGAACTTGGTTTGAAGGAAATAATTATAAACTATAAAAACTTTGACAAAAAAATTAAAAAATATAATAAGGAATAAACCAAACTAAAATCACCATTAATATCAATGAAAAAACCTAAATCATAAACTTGATTTGAACGATAAAATAAAAGTCATAAAAAACTTTGTTAAAAGAGTAAAAGGGAAAATAAAAAAATGACTGAATCAAAAATCATTATATATACAAATCAGAAATTAAGGGTTAAATTGAAAACACATAAAACTTTAACAAAAGAAAAAAATAATAAAAATATAAAAATCAAGACTAGAAGAACTAACTCCAAAATACTAATAACACCAATGAATGTAATGTATTTATCGGGGTAAAAAAGAAAAAAAAAGAGAGAGAAAAAGTCACCGATGATAAACCAAGAATATTTGGACTATAAAAGTCACTTAGGATGAAAGAGAAGATAGAAGAAAATCTGACTATATGATAGAATCCTATTTTTGATTACCAAAAGACGTTGTATGTAACGCTCAAAAGACACAACATTCACCTAAGGTTGTCAATACCGTTCTGGTCGTCGTTCTAGTTTTTTTTATTTATACGAAACGTTTCAGTTTCGGAGCTTTTCGGCGTGTCATTTCGGGATTGTACTGTTCATATATATATATATATATATATATATAAACTTAAAATATTAATTTAACAAACATAATTAAAATTCAAGATAAATTAACTTTAAATTATACAATACAAACACAAAGTTAAATAAACATAATCTCAAAATTAGAAAAAAAAATCACAAGTTAATCAAAATAAGGAGGATTTTAAGGCTATAACGGCGCATCCGGAACAATATCGAGACGTTCCAGTAGGAATTTAGCAGGAATTTCCGTAACGGGTCGGAATTAAAACCGAGACGAAAACAATACCGTTTTGTCTTGGTTTTTTAATGGAACAGAACGTTTTAACCATTCCGACCAGAACGGAACGGTATTGACAACCCTGCATTCACCAGTGCTAGAAGTCACGTGCCAATAGATTTTCTTAAGAAAAAAATATTATTTTAATTGTAAATAATAACACTACCCTCGAACAAACAAACAATTAACAAAAAAAAGAAAAAGACTTTAATGATCCTAAATCTAATGCATTAAATTTTTTGAATCCAAAGTTAAATTTTAATTTAATTATATATATAAAAACCATAAATACCTATATACCCTTACACAAAACAATTGATTTTTTTTTGTAATTTTAGTGGTATTTTTTAATTTTACTATTAAAAAAATATTATATACACAAAAATATTATCATAAAAATCAATAATTATGAATGGCTTGTAAAAAAATAGCAAAACACCTCTTAATAAAAAACACAAATATTTTTTTTTGTGAAGACCATAAACATCACTCCATTATTGTAGTGAATCTATGGTCAAAATGACTTTCCCATGCATTTTAGTATATTTGTATGTTATGTATCTCTCCTTTTTCTTTTTTTCTTTTTCTTTTTTTAATCTACATTGACCTTACTCACATTTTCTAATTCTTTTTTATTTTTGATATATTCTATTTTTTTAATCTTGCAATATACTATAACTATTGTCAAGCAAGATTTATTAAATCTACCCACGAGTGATGATGCATGCAAGTAATAACTAATTAGCCAAATTGAGAATAAAACCAATTACTTGTGATAAAAAAAAAAACTATATTTTATTTTGCAATTAAGGGTTGCTTATGCTTGAGCATATAAAAAATAAGCCCTTTACTTTAGATAAGATGGTTTTAGTAGATGCATCTATAAGATGGTTACATGTGTGTTTATTATCAACTTGCAACGTTGTATTACTTGCTCAAATTATTAGATTAAGAGCACAATTTTCCAACCAAAGAATCAAGATTATTTGTCTTCACAATACTGATGAATTTACATTCCAAACATTTGATGATTATTGCATGTCACTTAGGATAAACGCTGAACATCCTATTGCCCATGTTAATGCACATAATGGTCTTTCTAAATCATTTATTAAATGCTTTCAATTAATTGTAGGACTATTACTAATAAGAACTAAGCATCCTGTCTCTATTTGGGGGTATGTTATATTACATGCAGTGACACTCATAGGTATTAGACCAACATCATATCATAAATTCTCTAAATTACAATTGTTTTTTTGGTCATGGGTCAAACATTTTTCATCTAAGAAAATTTTATTTTGCGGTATATGTTTCAATTTATCCACCACAACATATAAATTTGTATCTCTACAGGAGGTTGGGAATATGTATTGTGTTTAAGTTCCCATCAATAATTAAATATTTTGAATTTTTAACAAGTAATTCGTTTACGACAATATAATTCTGAATAATATATATATATATATATATATATATATATATATATATATAATTTCTTACTTTATGAATTCAAGAATTCTTGATTCAATTGTATTGAAGATATTTGATTGTTTCTTTAAATGAAAGTTTAGATCCTTACTTTTTCAGGATTTTAATTCAAATAAGCATTGGCTTTATGTTATTTTTATTATAGTTCATTAAAAAAAGAATTGTATTTCAAGAACTATATCATGATATTTTGTCCTAAAATTTGTACTTAATTTGAAAGACATCATCTTATTTTTAGCACATGGAATAGACAATCCAAGAGAAATTCACTCCTACCATATAACACAAACCATGGAATAGCAAAGGGAAAATTAAGAAAGAAAAGAAAAGGGAAAGGAAATACAAGAAAATACAATATAACCAGAAATAAGTTCTACGCATGCGAGTTTTAGAATTTTAAATTTAGCCTTGCCACCTCGCAAAATAATTCTTCACAAGCCATTCATACTTCCTTGTGTCCATAACGCATCCAAGAATCACTCCTATTATCAATCCACTTGCATAACCTATCACCACCACCTTCCAACCAAATTCAAGTGGATATGCCGCCCAGCCCTCATCTCTTGTAGCAGCCGGCAACGAGTCCTCATCATTTCCACATTTTCTTGACAAAGGCTTTCCACACAATCCTGGATTCACATCAAATGAAGTGCTGTCAAATGTATCGAATTGGTTTCCTCGTGGTATTGGGCCCCATAGAACATTGTGAGACACATTAAAGACTGCGAGGAAGGTGATCTGTGCAAGTTGGGCAGGAATCTCTCCAGAGAGTTTGTTATGAGAAAGGTCTAAGGCTTCAAGCTCTTTCATGTTGGACAAGGATGGAGGGATGCCACCACTTAGAAAATTGTTGGAGAGATTGAGCAAATGAAGTTCTTTGAGATCTCCAAGGATCTCTGGAATTTCTCCTTCAAATCCATTACATGAGAGATCGATAGCAGTGAGACTATCTTGGATCAACTCAAATAATATCATCACACCTTTGCTTGTCATTGTCATTGAGTACCTATACTGCTGGGGGATTGCACGATGCAAGATTTGGAAACTTGTGTTCGCATGCATGTAAGCTAAGTGCTCACCGTGGACATTTTTCATGGCAGTCCAATTTCGGAAATATTCAAGTGGCAAATTACCCTTAAAACTGTTGTTGGAGAGGTCAACAATCTGTACCCTGGGAAACTCAACATTGTGTTGATTTTCTAATTTGTGTTTGTTGTTATTGTTTGCAGGTTTGTGTTTGTTATTTGAGAAGAAGAAGAAGAAGATATTTTTTAGAGAATTGGAGAAGAGAGAATTCTGCAGAAGAAGGTAATTCGTATTGATTTAGATTGCCTTTTACTTGTTTGACTTTATGTCTCTTATATATGCATGAGACATAGCACACACACAGCACACACATTATGCATGCTTTACAATATGAGAACACACTTTATGCATGCTCATTAGTTAGCTGTACAATAACAGAAACTGTAACTAACTTTGTTGAGCTCTATATTAACAATCAACTGCCTTCTTTTCTTTTGCTTCTTCTTCTTTACTGTCATTGCAATTCCAACTCTTCTGCATCTGTCTCCTTGATAATCCAGCTCAGCAACTTACATTCCAACAGCCTCTCCTAAGTTGCTAGCTGGTTTAACTCTAAGTTTCATCCGTAATCTAGGTTGTCAACAATTGGTGCCTTCCATTTGCCCTGGTAGTTGGGGTTCTTAATTTTCTTTGGCTTCCATGGGCCCTTGTACTCAGGATTAGAAATGGTTGGGGCAGTCCACTCACCATCTTCCTCATCATCCCAGTCTTCTAGCATTTTGGCCTCAGAATCCTTGATTGTCTTTGGTGGGAGAAGATCCCAGTCAGAGTACAAACTTTCAACAAGCCTCTGAGCCCTCTCAATTTGGGCTAATATTTCAATTTCTAGTTTCTGAAAATCATTTTTTTCCTTTTGAGCAGATACTGCATCAGCTCTTGCTCTATCAGCTAATTCCATAGCCCTCTTGCATTCTTTTTCAGAACCATTACACCTTTCCTGGACTTCTGTAAACCTCTCAAATTCAGATTGATACTTTTGCTCCAGATGGATCTTCTCTTGTTCCAGAATCCTAGCTTCTTTGTCATAAGATTGAGCCTTAGCATTTGCATTCTCTAGTTTCTCAACCAACACTTTAATTTCAAGCTTCAGAGATGATATTTCAGTGCCATAACTCTGCATTTTTGAGTCAGCAGCCTTTAGCTCCAAATTTAATGTAGTCAAACAATGCTCGGCATACTCAATTCTTCTGTTCTTCTCCTTTATTTCATCCTCCTTAACAACTAAATGGCTAGAAAATTCTTCCCGCAGTGCATCTTCCCTCAGTTGTGTTTCTTTATTAGTTCTTTCTTGCACATTTGCCACCTTCTCTAAAGCAGCTTTTGTCTCTCTTACAGCAATGTCATACTTCCATTTCCACTCAGCTGCATCTTCTTCAGCTTTAATTGATTCATCCTCACTGGTATGGCATTCCTCACTTCTGCCTTCTTCTATGTCAGTAGGGTCCTTTATACTTGTTACATGACAAGCATAAAATGCATTTGCAAAGAACACTTCTTCCTCCTTCTCTTGTGCACAATTTGCTAATTGCGTGTAATCATTGCATTCCTTTGTATTGTGCCCAAACAGATTGCATTTACTACATCTTGCCTTGCCTTTGTATCTACAAATATCGAAATGGTATTTATAACATACTTGACATTGTGGCTTCACTATACCTTGACTGCTGCTGCCTTGTATGTTCTGTGTATAGTAGGAATTGTTGCTGTTAATTCCAGCTCTATGGTTCCAGCTTGTGCTATGATTATTATGCACAGCTTCACCTTGAGTCAAGCTTGAATGGCCTTGATCTTGTCTCGGCCACCTAGGAATACATTTTCCATTTGAAGGCCTGTTTGCAGCAGCATACCCTTGGTTATAACCAACTTTAAGGCTGCTGAATGCCTTTTCAATTCCTGCACTACTTTCCCTTTCATCATGTAGGTCTTCTCTTCTGTCAAAAACTTTGACAGAAGCTATCACTTCTTCAGTTCTTAGTACATCCAGATCTCTTGTTTCTTCAATGATAGAAACAATAGACCTATACCTTCTACTCAAGCTCATTAATAACTTTTGCACAATTCCCTTTTCAGGAACTTCTTCACCAAGTGACTTCAAGTTGTTCACTACCTCGAAAAACTTGGCTAGGTAATGCTCTAAACTCTCATTTTCTCCCATTCTCATGTACTCAAACTCACCTCTCACAGCTTGTAACTTCACTGCCCTTACTCTTTTATCCCCTCTATATTCTCTCTTTAGCACATTCCAAGCTCCTTGTGCTGTTTTTTCGTTTCTAATTCTAGGAAAGAGCTCATCTGTCAATGCTCCTTGTATGATACTTAATGCCTTGGCATTTTTGATCCTATTTTCCTTAGAAACAACAGCTTCTTCAGTTTCAGCCTTCTTCTCTTTTGATCCACTAGCTTCTTCACTAGATTCATCTTCTGCCTTCGATTTAACTGTCACTACAGAGTTTGTGTTGATGCCAAACTCAATCACATCCCATAGATCATATGCTATGAGGATTGTCTCCATCTTAACTGACCAAAAGTCATAGTTTTCTCCATTGAACTGAGGTGTTCGTAAATCACCACTGCTCACCATTTTTCCTTATTTTTTTCAGTTTGTATGATCACAGATTGTTTTACTCCCTTCCTTGTTGATCAAACCAGCTCTGATACCATGTTGATTTTCTAATTTGTGTTTGTTGTTATTGTTTGCAGGTTTGTGTTTGTTATTTGAGAAGAAGAAGAAGAAGATATTTTTCAGAGAATTGGAGAAGAGAGAATTCTGCAGAAGAAGGTAATTCGTATTGATTTAGATTGCCTTTTACTTGTTTGACTTTATGTCTCTTATATATGCATGAGACAGAGCACACACACAGCACACACATTATGCATGCTTTACAATATGAGAACACACTTTATGCATGCTCATTAGTTAGCTGTACAATAACAGAAACTGTAACTAACTTTGTTGAGCTCTATATTAACAATCAACTGCCTTCTTTTCTTTTGCTTCTTCTTCTTTACTGTCATTGCAATTCCAACTCTTCTGCATCTGTCTCCTTGATAATCCAGCTCAGCAACTTACATTCCAACACATTGTTTTTAGGTTTCCCAATAACTCCGTGGAGCCCATTAGATCTCAAAATCAGAACCCTCAAATAAGGAAGAATACCCAACCAAGAAGGAAAGACATCATTTATCTTATTTTGTTCAAGATTGAGAATCTCTAGCTTGGTGCAATTGGCTAATGATCCTGGTATCTTCCCCTCCAATTTGTTTTGACTGAAATCGACGACCCTCAATGAGCAGCCACTTGTGAATGTTTCAGGAATATCACCACTGAAACTATTGTCGCCCAGGTTTAGAACTGAAATAGTGCTGCTTTTATTGCCCAAGCATGGCGGAAGTTTGCCACTCAAATTGTTATTTGACAATTCAAGGACAGAAAGTGAAGCCAGGTTGCAAAAAACTCTTGGGATTTCTCCGGTGAATTTGTTGTTCCATACTTTATATTCAAAGATTGCCTGTGGTGGGACTGGAAGGGATCCTTGGAACTTGTTCGAATAAAGATGCAGTGAACGTAGCTTTTTCCATGGAAGAATATCAAAGGATTGCTCAAATCCAGTCAGAAAGTTGCCAGCCAGAGATAAAGATTCAAGTGTCATGGTACTCATTTCCATAAACCATTTTGGTATGTGTCCCTCAAAATTGTTATTGTTAAGATCTAAAAGCTCTAAATGGTTCTGATAACGCAAGAAACTGGGAAATTCACCTAAATTGCATTTACCCAAAGTCAAGAGTTCAAATTTTGGCAGATGAATGGTAGCATTTTGGTTGTTAAGCAGAGATAAATTGTTGCCAGATAATTGGAGGGTAACAAGGTTTCTGAATTTAAGAAGAAAGTTCAATTCCAAAGTACCACTAAAGAAATTAAGAGCTAGGTCAAGTTCTTCTAGATTTTGAAGACTATAAATAGACTCAGGAATCGGACCGTGAAGTTTGTTTCCACCAAGGTAGAGTTTGATTAATTGAGTATGGTTTCCTATCCAAGATGGAATTCGACCAGTTAGGTCGTTGTCTTCAAGGTACAAGTAAGTGAGTTGAGTGAAGTTTCTAATAGATGATGGAATGTTACCATATGAGTTGGTTTGTGTCAAGCTTAAAAGATTGAGTTTGGTTAGATTACCAAGCCAATCTAAGGTACCAGATGTGAAATTGTTGAAAGAAAGGTCTAGAGAGTTCAGTTTTGTAAGGTTACCAAGTGAAGATGGTATCGCCCCCGAAAAATAACATTCTGCCACATGAAATTCTTTCAATGATTTGAGGTTTCCAATGGACTCAGGCAGCTGACCGGAGAAACTTGTTCCCCCAAGCAACAATAATTCAAGCTGGCTGCCTGACTGAAATTCCGGCAAATATCCAGTGAGATATGGATTATGCCAGATACTGAGAAAGCGAAGGTTGGGTAACTGGAATATTCCCATGGGGAACTCTCCCTGCAATCCACAATCCCTGAGAAACAGAGATGACAAAGAGGATAAATTTGCCATGATTTGAGGTACCTTGGCTGATATGTTCACTTCCGAGAGATGGAGCACCTCCAAGTTGGTTAATGATTCCACTAAATGTTGCAGACCAGGCTTTTGGAGCTTCAAGGAATTCAATCCCAGATCAATGGAAACCAGCTTGGAAAGCTCTAAGATCTCTGCTGGAATTTGACCAGAAAAGGAAGAATGTGAGAGATCTAGATCAAACAGCCTCGGGAGATTTCGTATTTCAGAAGGGATTTCAGAGTTGTTGAAGTTGTTGTCAGCAAGATTCAGCCTTTTGAGGTGAACAAGGTGGAAGAGGCTGCTATTAGAGTCGATGGAGCCATAAAGACAGCTGCTACTGAGGTTAAGGCCAATCACATGGCCGGAGTCCCTTTCGCATTCCACACCATCCCATGAACAGCAATCACGGCTTTCTCCATCAACTTTCCATGATGCAACCTTGGGATAAGCAGAGGGATCAGAAGAAGCGGACTCATTAATGGCAAGGCTTTGCTTGAACTGCAACAAGGCTCGACTCTCCTCATCATGGCATAGCGGGTGCATGGAGGGAGAAGAGTGACAAGCTCTAAGATGAAAAAACAAGAGCAGAAGGAGCGAAAACATCCGCACAGTTAAGAAACGCAGAGACGATGGCATATTTTTCTAGTAAAGAAACTTTTATCTTTTTTAATAAACAAATAAGAGAAATAAAACAGTTTATATAGAAAAAAATATATTCAATTCAGTGGAGAAGTAAACAAAGTAGTCCAAGATGTTGGGCGCAAAAGGAAGTCAAGGTCATTATCATGTTTCGGTTGATTCCAAGATGTTGAATTGCGAAGTTAATCGGCCAATGTCCCTAACTAACAAGACATGTGCTGCGTTTCACGAATATCATATACACAACATAAATAATATAATAAAATTATTTAAAAGTTTTTATGATTAATCTAGAGTTATTTAAGAATTTATTATATAAAAATCTAATATCATATGCACAACATAAATAATAAAATAAAATTATTTAAAAGTTTTTATGATTAATCTAGAGTTATTTCAGAATTTATTATATAAAAATCTAATATCTTTTAGCTTTGAATAATTATTTAAAGGTTAAATTGTCGTAAATAACAAATTATTTAATTGTTCTATCTTCAATGGTAATTAACGAGTCACAGTGAAAAATCTCTTAAATCCTTATTTAGGAGAGAAAGATTGCTATGTCTAGAGTACTAACTTTTTATTTTGTGATTTATATCATTTTTTTTTGTCTATATATATATATATATATATATATGAGACAACTTACAATTTATAGGAAAAACCCTACAAGTTAATAAATTATTAATTTGCCCCTTGAATAATATTCATATATTAATTAAAGATAATTTTAGAAATTAACTTCTTTTTTTCTAGGTATAGAAAATATTTTTTTATAATAATATTCTAGAATTTACGTTCTAAAATATATTTTAATAAAATCATACTTAATTAAATAATTCTACCTTAATTTATGACTAATGATTCTTAATGTGTGTGACCCATTAGGTTCCTAATATGTTGACCAAAATTTAAGTTATAATTCTAATTTAATAGAGTTAAGTATTTTAATTTAGTATCAATTCAATAATTACAACAAAACCTGGTTTTCTAGGTTAAGAACGTGATATGAGAAATTAAAATATCCTTAATTATCATGGAGGGTTCTTTTGATGTAAGAAGCTACGAGTGAAAAGAACACATTTTTTTTTTTTATTAATGAAACTGAAATAACAAGAGTCGCCACATATTATGACCACTAAAAAACCTTATATGCAAACCCAAGGAAAAGTTTTTCTGCCATGATTACCACAAGCAAAATAAGGGGTTAATGCTAAAAAACAATGTGTCATGATCAAATATGAATAAAAAATGACATGAGGAACAATGATCCAAGACCTTAAAAAACCCTCAAACACATTTTCTAGCCTAATACATCTTCTTTGGTAACCCCAAAACCAAGGCTTAATTATGCACATTAAAAAGTCCTTGATAAAAGAAATATGAGAAAGATTAATGAGATCCTTAATTTATAAATTTGTTCATGGGAACTATGATAATTTTTCTTTTGCACAAAACACTTATGAGATACCACTTTTGAATTACTCTTCCAAATGATAAAGATACCAAGGAGACTTTATTAATTACATAATATTAAGTATTCCAGAGTTCTAAAAAGACAAAGTCCAAATCTCTTATAAAAAACAGCGTCCTCCCAAAACCAAAACATATACCATGGAACATTAACAGAACATGTTGTAACTCCATAGGACTATAGGTACTTTAGAACCTTTTCAATGAAGATAGTATTCTTCATTGACTTGTTTATCCATAAAAAAGTTTTGAATCAAGTTCAACAACAACTGATATTTAAGGCAATATATTTGCATGAAATTGCTTAAGTAAACTGGGCAAAAAACCAGCAATAATTTTGGTCTCCAAGAACAAAAATCATTAAAGAAGATGTAGATTTAGGGTCCTATATTTTAAAAAGCTTCACATATAAACAAAGTTTGTTTTGATAAGCAAGTAACCCAAGAAAATAGACTAATATTTGTTTTGATGGGCAAGTCGCCAGAGAAAATAGACCAAAATTTGTTTTAATACCTTTGAATCAAGCTTAACTACAACTGATATCTAAGGATATATGTTTGCATGGAATTGCTTGAGTAAACTGGGGAAAATACCACCAATAATCTTAGTCTCCAAGAACAAAAATCATTAAAGAAGAAGATGTTGATTTGTTTTGATGTGTAGGTCGCTTTAGAAAATAGGCCAAAATTTGTTTTAATAAGAAGGTAAATGCAGAAAATAGACTAATTTTTTTAATGGGTAGGTTGTCTGAGAAAATAGACTATACATGCAAAATTCTCGTGGATCGAATAAATGCGCAAGAAAATATGATGCCATGATTATAGTAATAAATTAGATGACAAGAAAAGCGGAAACTCTCTTGAAGTGCTCTTCATGTGCACAAACCCTCTAATTAATGGTTAGATCTAAATCTTGTTCTTGTTTTGAATGGAGAGATATTCACATGGACCCAAAAAAGTTTTAATTGTGTGAGATCTTGACTTGATTTGATTTGCAAAAAAACTTAAATTGAATTGGTAAAGATTATTCACACGAGCTCAAAAGTTTTAATCGTGTGAGATTTGATTTGATATCATGAAGGAAAGGACTTTACTCTTTTGTTTCCCTAGCTTTATTGGATGAAGATTAAGACTTTGATCCCTTTTTTATTTGATAGGCTTGAATCCCTTTGAGAGAACATCAAGTATTTGTAGTTGGCATTTAATCTCAACTTGTTGCTCTTTTTCTTATTCTTTTTTTTTATTGGTATGGACCTCCTTCTTTTGATGATGACTTTGTTGTCTATTTATATACATGTTAAGTGCTAATTTGCCTCAAATGTCCTTTAACTAAAGGATATTTGAGGAAAATCAATATGGAAATTAATTAAAATATCCTTATCCTGAAGGATATTAAAGTGAAATCTATAAAATATATTTGAATTTGGGTTTTTAATTTAATTTGGGCTCAAAATCAATAAATTTAATTAGGTCCACATATAAGGAATAAAAATTTTAGGCCATGGATCAAACTTGTTGTAATTTTAATATCTATAATAATTAAAATAGAAAAATCTAAAACCAAAAAGCTTTAATTTTAAGCAATGAACATAACAATGTCGTTTCATAAGTATTGTGCACCTTTGTGGCTAATTTTGGTTGATTAAAGAAGCACCTTTAGGCGATTAAATGCAACGTTTCTAATTTCCCTAAAGGTTGAAATCACCATTATTTGACTTATGAACATTGTCTCCTATACAACCCTATGATCTTGAAATCAAATGAATATGTCCCAAATTCACCATTTATTGCCTTTACATGTTTTTCCTGATCAACTTTCACTGAGTGTTAAAAAATTGATTGGGTTAACAATTTCAAGCAATTAAATATGGAGCTACAGACATCCAAATCAAGCAAGAGATAATCCAATATAAAGGTATGTGCCTTTTATATCAAACCTAAGTGGTCTTTAGTCACGATGACATTAGAATTGCTCTAGCAAAGTCACAAAAGAGACCAACCTGGTCAAATTTAACCTGAACTCCCATCGCACAAAACCACCTAACTATTTATCATGTTCACAAGGTTCTTATCAAAATTTATAAATCATTACCTCAAGATCAAAATGCTTAAAACTAATTCCTTTGTCCTTAAAATTTTCTACAAAACCATTTGAATCCAAAACTATAAGTTTTGCAGAAAACCAGTAAGGTTTTAGCTTGCTAAAACCCTAATTGGTCTTATAAAGGAAAATGATATGCAAGAGTAAGGCAAAAAAAGAAGAGAAAAAAGAACGAGTACAAGATTGGTGTTGGACTTTGAAGAAGAAGGTGTAAAGTTGTGAACCCCATATATTGAGTGGAGGTGTACATTATAAACTAAATAAATGAAGAAAATAAGAGTGGAGGAATTTATGTACAATTTTAAATACAATGAGAACTTAAGAATTTCATATATAACATTCGAATGAAATATTCAAGACAACATAGTTTTTAATACAGAATTAATTGGGGTTAGATTTAAATTCAAGAAATGAATTAAAAGCAAAATAAAAATGGATATATAATAAGTTGAGGGGTGGACTTCATTATCAAAGAAAATGATGTGGGGGTTGTCGCGGCGATATTTTTATTTTTCACGCTTCACTCTCTCTACCATTCCCAAAGAGGGGGAGATGATGCACGATAAAAGGAGGGGTTCATAGTCATGAATATACAACTATAAATCTTAAGAATCTTCATTTAGTATTAATGTCACTAAGAAATCTAATTATCTGCTAGAGTTTGGGTAAAGGAACCTATTGTGCAAAAAGAAGACGCATCACCCACAATGCGTCATATTTAAGGTAAACTGTATTGTTGTTGTATTATTTTTTCCAAGTCATATTTTTTTATTCATTGATTTTTCAAAGGCTTGAAGTAGATCTCTTTTTGTGAGGGAGTTTCTACCTCGTTGGAAGTCAAAAACCTGACCATTCTAAAATTTAAAATTTTTTACACAACATCTAGAAACTCTTTTTTTACCGTTTGCAACTTTACAAAAAAATCATAAAAATAAACAATAAAATATGTTTATGTGTTACCTATTGCTAAATATGTTGAAGATAACATGTATTTTTTTAGTTAAAATAATATCATTTTTTGAGGTTTTTGCATACATTTCATGATTTTAATAAATTCATAAGAATTTGACCAATATTTCAAAAGATACCAATCTTTATTTACTTTGTCAGAAAAAACTGAGTAAATTTCCTGATAAAATACTAGATCTATTAGTAGTTTGGCATTTAAAATATCAATAGTTTACTAAAAAAAAACATTCTTAGAACTATGTTTAAATATTCATTAATTTTTATGGAGAGTTTTATGTAGTCAACCACTCTTTATTTCATGAGCAAAATGGGTAAAAATGTTGATAAGAAATTGGACATGTTGGTAGGTTGCCATTCAAATATCAACAATTTACATGGAAAATTTTGAAAAGAGGAGTTAAGCCATTCCAAACATAAAACATTGAATAGTGAACTATTAAATCTATAAACCATATCGAGCCACTCCAAAGTAGTTTACCTTAGGTAGATTATGTTAAGGGTTTTAGCACCTTCCTTAACCGCTATTAGTCTCTTTCTCTTCGAACCTCTGAAAAGATCAAAATATTCAGGTTTTCTAGCACTAACCAAATTACCAGGTAATAACTCCTCAAAACACCCTATGTCATCACGCTAACTCTGGCAATCAATCATAACGTGTGTTACCATGAAAATCTCATAATTAAAAATCCAAAGTCTGATTGGATTTATCAAATTCAAAACACAAAAAAATAAAAAACTTTCATACTACTAGTCTTTTGGTGCATTGGCATTCATAATACTCCCATTAACTATGACATAAAAGATCTCAAAACTTAGTTCTTATGACGCTATAAATCAATATGAAAATCTCCTTTGTATTAAAAAAAATTCTATCTAACCATCTATATATAAATAATGTTTGTGTAAAATGAGAGCACCAAGATGTTGCTCTACCGGTTATTAAATAAATATATAGCATAATTATAAATTTAAAATTGCTTTAACATGTTTGAAGTTATCAAACAAATGTACAAGGTTTCGTAGCTAGTGTAGACATTGATTTCATCTAGAAAATAGCGCGCATACAGGGAGCCACTTCCAATTTCAAAGTCCAAGTCTTCCAATACACTTGCCAATGTTTAGACAAGCATCACGCTTCCGTGTAGATCAATTTAGCTTTCTTTGAATGCTCTAATGATTATTTAAACTACTGTCAAGAGCTTTCAGCACCGTAATCAGCAAAGTGACTAAAATAAACGTGAAATTGGGTTAAATACTTCAAAATAATAATTTATATACTGAAAAGAAATACGTTAATCATAATATATGATTTGAATGGTAAAATAAACCTGGTTTACTCGTGTTTCGAAAATACAAGTATAAAAGTTATCCAATTCTTGATTTTCTAACTATATTTATTTATTTATGGATTATTGTTATTTTTTAGTTAGTTCCATGTTCATTTTAAAAAAGTAAATAATATAATTAAAATAAAGAAATAATTATTAAAAATATTTTTATCACTTTTCATATTTCATAAATTTTATATTTTTTATGTCTACTTTTTTAAAGAAATTTTCAATAAATAACTAATAGGTATCAATTAGCGAGCTTCTGGGGCAAAGATCAATTATTAGTCCCTTTATAATTAGCATAATCATAAATTCATCTAGAAAATAGGTTCATTCCCTTAATTACTTACTACTTTCTTTGTTGAAGTTGTTAACTCTAACTATTTTAAGGACAGGAACTACACCATTGATCCAAGAGAAATACACTCTTATCCTTGCAAGTGCGAATTAAGAAAGAAAAGAGAAGCAAAGGGAATTTCTAGAGAAGACGTACATTCTAATCATAATTAATCAGCTGGAAACAGTTTGATAATTAGAAATCAACTTCTATTGTAAAACTGGTGTATAATATGCTATGTCCAGATTATTCTTTCATTGATGAAAATTGTATACTTATACAAGGGAATTGTTATCCAACTAGGAAACAAATAACCTAACTAGGAAAGGATATATACAAGGCATTTACATTGAAAGTAAATCAATTTCATAGAAGACTTTTCCTAATCTGGTTCCTTAGAATTTGGTGTTTGATTTGCTTTCCAACATCCTCCCTTAAGTTGGAGAGTGAATATCAAGAACTCCTAACTTACCAAGCATAGACAGGAAGACATCTTTTCCCAAGGGTTTAGTGAACATATCTGCCAGCTGTTGTGAGGAAGGAATGTACTGCGTAGAGATTGAACCATCCTTTATCTTGTCCCTAATAAAATGGCAGTCCATTTCTATGTGGCGAGTCCTATCATGGAAAACTGGATTTGCAGCTATGTGTAGTGCTGCTTTGTTATCGCAATGTAGAACTGAAGCTTCTGGATGTGTAAGATGCAGATCACATAGCAGGCTTCGTAACCAAGTGAGCTCGCAACATGTTCCCGTCATTGCTCGATATTCCGCCTCTGCAGAAGATAATGAGACAGTCTTTTGTCTCTTAGTTCTCCAAGAAATTAACGAATCACCAAGGAATACACAATAACCACTCGTAGATCTTCTCGTCATAGGGCATCCTGCCCAATCGGAATCACAATAAGCACGCAACTTTAATTTATTCTCAGCTGGAAAGAAGAGACCTTGGCCTGGTGCATTCTTAAGGTATTTAAGGATTCTGAAAGCTGCTTCCATGTGTGGAACTCGGGGTGCATGCATAAAACGACTAAGCACATGCACTGAATATGTGATATTAGGCCGTGTGATGGTGAGGTATATTAGGCGCCCCACCATCCTTCTGAATTGAGATGGGTCTTTGAGCAATTCACCTGCATCCGAAAGTTTGGTGCCCTGTTCCATGGGGAATGCTATTGGTTTGGCTCCTAAATTGCCACTGTCTTTCAATATATCAAGGGTGTATTTCCTCTGGGAAATGTATATACCCTTTTTTGATCGGGAAAGCTCAATCCCTAAAAAGTATTTAAGGTCTCCGAGGTCCTTTATTTTAAACCGTGACTGCAAAAACTGCTTGAGGGATGAAATTGCCCTTTGATCATTCCCAGTTATCACAATATCATCGACATAAATCAACAAGGCAGTGAATGATGTGCCTTTCTTGCATGTAAAGAGAGAGTAGTCTGCCTTGGACTGGGTAAATCCAGCAGCTAGAACTGCTTCAGTGAACTTTGCAAACCATTGTCTGGACGCCTGTTTAAGTCCATAGAGTGACTTGTTGAGGTGACATACAAGATTCGGCCCCTGTCGCCGGAGACCAGGTGGGGGTGTCATGTAGATTTCTTCGGAGAGGTCCCCATGTAAAAATGCATTGTTAACGTCTAATTGACTGAGGGACCAGTTCTGAGCAGCTATGACGGCAAGTAAACAATGGACGGTAATCATCTTGGCCGTGGGTGAGAAAGTGTCGTGATAGTCAATTCCCTCGATTTGGGTATACCCTTTAGCCACCAGTCGGGCTTTATGGCGGTCAATTGAACCGTCTGATCGGTACTTCAATTTGTAAACCCATTTACAATCGATGGGTTTCTTGCCAGGAGGTAGGGAAGTCAGCGTCCACGTGTTATTGGCGTTTAAAGCCTCAAGTTCAGAACACATAGCTTGCTTCCAATTGGCATCGACAGCAGCTTCTGCAAAACAAGAAGGTTCTACACTACTACTGACAGTTGCAATAAAGGAGAGATGTGAAGGAGAGTAACGATGATAGGAAATAAAATTACAGAGGGGATAATGTGTACCTTGATGGAGGATTGGAGGCAAGGAAGACGATGATGTGGGTCTGGGCGTGAGGACGTGATTGAGGACATAATCGGTCTGCCAAGCAGGTTTGCGTTCTGAGCGATGTGAGACTCTGACAGGAGTATTAGAAATTGGAGAAGGAGATGGGGAAGGAGATGGTGACGTGGCCGAGGTGTCTGTAAAAGGGGGGTGTTGAATGGTGGTAATAGTTGTGGATGTGGAATCGGTTGGGTTTGAAAGTAGGGGAGAGAGTGCAGGAGGAGGTGGGTTATCGGGTGAGGGTATGTATGTGGGCTCGGATAGGTGTGTGGGCTCGAGTGGTGGGAGAGATGTGGGGTTGGGTTCAGAGGCTTGTATGGGCTGGGGCGTAGGTGAGGTAGTGAGGTCAATAGGCTCAGTTGTAGTTATGGGCTTTGGGTAATCGGCCATGTATTGAGGAGATGTGGTGGAATTTAAGAACGGAAATTGTTGCTCAAAAAAATGGACATCCCGATTAATGAAATTTTTTTTGGTAGAAAGGTCATACAATTTATAAGCTTTCTGTCCACTAGGGTATCCCAAAAAAATGCTTTTGATGGCACGAGTATCAAATTTGGATTTTGGATGGTTATTAGTAGCAAAAGCAAGACATCCAATGACTCGCATGTGTGTATATGATGGTGGTTTGCCATATAATACTTCAAAAGGGGATTTTTGGCCCAACAATTTTGTGGGGATTTGATTAATGATGTGAGCAGCGGTAAGTACCCCTTCTCCCCAAAAACGAAAAGGGAGGTGAGCTTGAAAAAGTAGAGCTCATGCCATTTCAAGGAGATGACGATGTTTGCGTTCCACGACGCCATTTTGTTGGGGGGTGTAAACACAAGTTCGTTGGTAAATGACACCATGATCTGAAAAGAATTGGCAAAGTGAAAAAAATTCTCCGCCATTATCCACACGAATTTGTTTGATTTTGGTGTGAAATTGTGTGTGGGCATAAGCAAAGAAAGATCGAATGTGTTCTTGTGTGTCACTTTTATGGTGCATGAGAAAAAATCCATGTAAATCTTGTAAAATCATCTACCACGGTAAGAAAATAATGTGCTCCAGATAAAGATGCTATTTTATGTGGTCCCCAAATATCGCAATGAATGAGTTCAAAAGGATGTGAAGATGTGATGGAGCTATTAATAAAAGGAATTCTTGTTTGCTTGGCCAATGGGCAAATATCACAAACATCATTTAAAAAGGAAGGGAATTTGAGCAATGTTTTTGACATAAAATTTAAACGGGTTGAAGATAGATGACCCAAACGACAATGCCATAAGTTCGCAGAATTGAAAGCCAAATGGCAAGATGGACCGATTTGTTTTTGGGAAGAATTTGTAGCAAGTGCCGCCAAATAGTATAGGCCTCCTCGTTGTCTACCCACATCAATCGTCCTCCTCGTAACCAAATCCTGTAAAATACACCAATGTGGAAAAAATGTTATCGAACAAGTTAAATCCTCTGTAATTTTACTTACCGACATCAAGTCAACTTTGAATGTGGGAACTCCCAACACATTTTTTAGAAATAAATAGGAATTTATCGGTAAAGTGCTAGTAGCAGTAATAGAAGCTTGTTCTCCACTTTGTAGTGTTACGGGAGGCATATCACACTGTTTTATATTTGTGAGCAGATGAGGAGAAGACGTGATATGGTATGTTGCTCCACTGTCAATTATCCAGTCAAGTTTAGGAGATTCATGGGACAAACCTGAATTGGGGAAAGATTCATGGGCATTGGTTCGTGGAATTTCTTTATCTTTTAAGACTGAACATATCTGCTTGTATTGCTGATTGGTGAGATTGGGCATCACTGTTTTCACTTCATGGAAACTGGGATTTGTGTCAACTGAATTTGCATCAACATGGTTGGCATCAACGTGATTTGCAGAAACAAATTTTCTGCGTACTCCTCCTCCAGGCAGTCTGCTATTGCCTCCTGATTTGTGTAATTTATGCCATGAAGGGTATCCATGCAGCTTCCAACAAGTATCAATCACGTGATTTGTGTCTCCACAATGAGAACAAAGTACTGATTTTGGATTGGGCAGTGAGTGATTAGAGTGATTATACTTGGGTTGTTGGTGAAATCTGTTATTCAAACGAGGCTGCTGGTTGGAACGTACGATCATGGCTGCACTCCCACTTTCAATTACCCTTCTAGAACCCAATTCCCTTTGTTTTTCTTCTTGCGAAACTAATGCATATGCTCTGCGAAGATTGGGTAATGGGTTCATGAGCAAGATTTTTCCCCTTACCGCACTGTAGGACTCATTCAATCCCATGAGGAATTGCAGCAGACCATTACGCTCCTCTCTCTCATGATGTTTCTTCATGGCGCCGCAAGAACATGTGGGTAAGTCATTGTAGGAGGCCAATTCGTCCCACAAACCCTTCATTTTGGTGAAATAGCAAGCCACAGACATGTGCCCTTGAGTAAGGGAAGTGATCTCTCGGTGTAGTTGGAAAATCCTTGGTGCGTTGCTTTGAGAAAATCGTTCCTTCAAGTCCTCCCAAATTTCATGTGCAGTTGTTGAGTAGATAACACTGTCAGCAATTTCAGGTTGAACGGAATTGAGAATCCATGATAGCACCATATCATTACATTGCAGCCAGTGGGAATATTGATATGGGGTTTCTGATGCAGAGGGTATTTTGACAGTACCTTCAATGAAACCCAGCTTATTTTTAGCACCAAGGGATAAGCGAATCGATCGGCACCATGTTGTGTAATTATCCCCGTTAAGGAGTTTAGGGACAAGTACCATGCCTGGATGGTCACTGTGATGAACAAAGAAGGGGTTGTTGGCGTCATGTGTGCCACTGGAAGAACTCCCTCCTTTCCTTGAGATTGCAGATGTGTTCTGCTCTTCGTCTCCCATTAAGCAAAGGAGGTAAGGATGATTGGAAAAAAATTGAAACAGAGATTTAGGATTTTCCCCGCTCTGATACCATGTAAAACTGGTGTATAATATGCTATGTCCAGATTATTCTTTCATTGATGAAAATTGTATACTTATACAAGGGAATTGTTATCCAACTAGGAAACAAATAACCTAACTAGGAAAGGATATATACAAGGCATTTACATTGAAAGTAAATCAATTTCATAGAAGACTTTTCCTAATCTGGTTCCTTAGAATCTGGTGTTTGATTTGCTTTCCAACATCTATGTAGACGAGTCTTCAAATTTTGACCTATACGTCGCAACCTCACAAAATAAGATGATGAGAGAAGTGATGATGAGAATCTTGCCGAAACAGATGAAGAAGAGTTTGTCTTTGATTTGACATGAAAAATGCTAGATGTTGCCATAGCAGCAAAACGAATTTATATTTTAAAGAAGAACAGAGGAAATCACAGAGACTGAAACTATTATTGAAGGAGCAACTATTAATTCAGAAGAAGAGAACTAAAATAGCAGAAACAAAGGTTGTCCAACTCAAGGACATACACTGGTCAAAGAGCTGATCAAGCTTTAAAGAAAACATCAAATTCGCAGAAGCAGAAGACTGTATTGAGGTAAACTTACAGGAACAAGAAGTTATGTGTGTGTGCACTCCTCTTCACGATACATGATGGTGCTTGCTTTGCTGCTGCTTGTTTTTTTTTTTTTTGTTGAATGCTCCATTGAAGAATCAGATTGCGGAAGATTGGATCAATTCATGCGCTAGCATAAAAACTCTGATACCATGTTGATATTATTAAAAGAGTGAAGAAATTGTCCAGAGAAGAAGAGAAATAGAGAGTTCAGAGAGAGAAGGAAATTTTGAATTTTATTATGTTGGAATTGTACACACACACACTGTGTGCTACTAACAACTTTATATACATGTGTCAAATACCCTATACTACATTCTAAAATATACTATCAGTATTCTAGAATATATACTCTAACACAATGGACTCATGTAACTGACCGGAGAAATTTGTTTCTCTAAGCTTCAAAGTTTCAAGGTGGTTGCCCCGGTGAAATTCCGACATATATCCAATGAGATATAGATTAAACTGGATACTAAGAAAACAAAGGTTGGGTAATTGAAATATTATGAGGGGGCACTCTCCTTGCAATCTATAATCCCTGAGAAATAGAGATGTCAAAGAGGATAAATTTGCCATGATTTGAGGTACCTTGGCTGATATGTTCACTTTGTTGAGATGCAACACCTCCAAGTTGGTTAAGGCTTCACTAAATGTTGTAGACCAGTCTTTTGGAGCTTCAAAGAATTTGCTCCCAGATCAAGGGAAACCAACTTAGAAAGCTCTAAGATTTCTGCTGGAATTTGACCCGAAAAGACAGACATTGAGAGATTTAGATGAAACAGCCTCGAGAGATTTCGTATTTCAGAAGGGATTTCAGAGTTTTTGAAGTCATTGTCAGCAAGATTCAGTCTTCTGAGCTGAACAAGGTGAAAGAGGCTGCTATTAGAGTCGATGGAGCCATAAAGACAGCTGCTACTGAGGTCAAGGCCAATCACATGCCTGGAGTCCCTGTCGCATTCAACACCATCCCATGAACAGCAATCACGGCTTTCTCCATCAACTTTCCGTGATGCAACCTTGGAATAAGTAGAGGGATCAGAAGAAGCGGACTCATTAATGACAAGGCTTTGCTTGAACGGCAACAAGGCACGACTCTCCTCATCATGGCATAGCGGGTGCATGGAGGGTGTCGCACCCCAAAAAATGATTTCGGTTTGCGGCGTCGTGGCGACTTTCCCCCAGTGCGCGGGGAATTCAATGTCGGGGTCTAATCTTTATTTTCGTGAAAAAGGGAGTCGCCACCTAGTATTATGGTTACTAGGAAACCTAAACTGGTCTTTCAGAGATTCTAGGGTAAGGGACTGGTTGCGTAAAGGGAAGGTTTTAGCACCCCTAGTACGCCCTACCTAAGGTAAGCTGCTTGGTATTTTTGTTTGGCTATGATTTGTTATGATTTTGATCTCTCAAAACAATGTTGGTTAAATGATGAATGGGATATCATTCCCGCTGAATATTTTGGATATCAACCCTTAGGATTTATTTATCCAAATACCAACAGTGAATAATAATATATCATTCCCGCCGAATATTTTGGATATTAATCACTTAGGATTTATTTATCCAAATACCGATAGTGAATAATAAATTATCATTCCCGCCGAATATTTTGGATATTAAACCCCTTAGGATTTATTTATCCAAATACCGACAGTGAATAATAGTATATCATTCCCGCCGAATATTTTGGATATTAAACCCTTAGGATTTATTTATCCAAATACCGATAGTGAATAATACAAATCACCAAAAAAAGTTTTTATATTTTTTTTGAATATTGGCCAATACCCTTTGGATTTTACAAACATGTTGTAAAATCCAAAAAATGCAAGAAATGATTTTTTTTGTAAAATCAATGCTAAAACACATTTTTCTCTTCAAAACCCAAGATAATATATATATATATATATTTTTTTTGAAACAAAAACGATTTCCTTTTTTAAAAAATGCTAGTGTATTGGCCGTATGCAAGAAAATAATACATTTTTTTTAAAAAAAAAAGTTTTTTTTTTATATATTTTTTTATATTTTTTTATTTTTCGTTATGGGCTCCAGCCCGCCTGGGGCTGGGTTGGAGGTACGGGCTTGAGGCCCGTACCGTTTTTTCCCGGGTCGGCCCTTGTGCCCGACCCGAACCGGTTCTTCTGGTCGTTGTCTCGTTGGAAATGGTGGCCTGTGGTGGCCGGAAAAGTCATCGGAAACTCACGGTCACGTTGCAGGGGTTGCAGGGGTGGATGATGGAGGAGTTACTGGGGTTGAGGGGCGGCTTATAGTGATGAAAAGGAGGAATAATGGTGGTCGACGGTGGTGATACACGGCTGGCCGAGAGTGAAGAAGAAAAAACAGGGGAACTGGTTTTTAGAGAGAGAAGCAGAATAAACAAGAGAAGACGATGGGGAGAGCAGGAAGAAGATTGACCAAAAATTTTTTTAGGTAAGTGATTCTGCCATTATCTCTATTTCTCGCGTCCTTAACACTATTTTTTTTTGCTCACTCCTGTTTTTCTCCTCTGTTCACCTTTCGTCTTCACCTCCTCCCTTTTTTTTCGTCCTCCATGCACTGCTATTTATAGCAGAGATGATCCCAGCATTAGGTCGCCATGCAGTGTTATGGAAAGTTAATCAAATCGAGAGAAATCAGAGGAGAATCAGGGAATTGAGTTTGATAGAGATAAATTTGGGAAGATCACGGTTGATTTAGGAAAAATGGAATAAAGTTCTGATCTGCCTTGCTGTGATGGAGATGAAACGGGAAGAAAATCGCAACTGAATAGGAAGGAAATTTGATCTGTTTTGCCGTGATCTCGCGCCTGAGAATTTTTGAATGCTACGCATGCCGGAACAGTAAATTTCTTTTAAATGCATATTTCAATTTTTTTTTTCTTTTTATTATTATTATTTTTTATTATTTTTTTATATATATTTTTTTTAAATTTAATTGCACCCAATTGGATTTAAACTTGATTTCATGCAATTAAATCCCATCAAAAATTCAATCTCAACCTTGGCTTCGCGCGATCTTTTTAATCTGGTCCTTGGCTCTTGATTTTCACGATTTAATCCTCCATCGACCATTGAACTCTCAACTTATTCGATTCGGCCCCCGATTTCGCATAATTGACTTGAAAAATCAAATTGGTCTCCGAAAATTTCAATTTCATCAATTAAACCCAAATAAAATTTAAGAAACTGATTTCTTATTAACGAAACCCTTAGTAAAATTAATTCGACCAATATAGTCAAATCCTTCAACTGGACCCAAAATTAATTCTGAAAATACAAGTATAATTTAAACCAAAAAATAGATCGAATTGGCCCGTAAAATATAATTATATTTTTTTGCTTGGTTTTTACGCAGATTTATTTGATAATAAATTATTTCGACTTTTAATCTGCGATTTTCTTTATTTTCGGGTGCAAAAGCGATACGATCGAGTTTTCGAAAACATCCAATATTTCAACTCGATTGACTTGCTGACATCAGACCCCTTTATTTTATTTTTGTTATTTTCGGGTAGTTTTGGGGAATGACCCAAAATTGGGTTACGATAGTTGCCCCCTTCTTTACAATACTTACGACTAGAGTCTTTGTAAAAGACTTTAACTAGTAAGTGTTGTAAAGAAAGGAAAAAAAAATGAAGTTAGTCTCATTTTGACGGGTGACCTACCCGGTTAGCATGGTCTCATTTTTCTGGGTGACCTACCCGGTTAGCATGGTCTCATTTTTTCTGGGTGACCTACCCCGTTAGAATGGCCTCATTTTTCTGGGTGACCTACCCGGTTAGCATGGCCTCATTTTTCTGGGTGACCTACCCGGTTAGTATGGCCTCATTTTTCTGGGTGACCTACCCGGTTAGCCTGGTCTCATTTTCAGGGTGACCTACCCGGTTAGAATGGTCTCATTTTTCTGGGTGACCTACCCGGTTAGCATGGTCTCATTTTTCTGGGTGACCTACCCGGCTTGAGGAACGAAGTAGCAACGATCTTCAATTCATCCTCCGCGATCTTGTTGTCCTGAAATTTTGTTTCTCCATACTTTCCAAAACTTTGAAATGACATCAGCTTTTGTCATGCCTTTCCTGTCAGGTTAGTGCTATGACAATAATATGCATGTTTTTGTTACCTCTTTAGAAACATAGGTCCCCCCTATTCGTTGTAGTCTTCTTTCATAGGATGTGCTTCCTGCTTGGTGTATTTTCACGATTGGTGAAGAGATTTTTCCGTTCGTCATGGGGCCCTTTCTAGCTCCATTGAAGTTTCCTTTCGATGTTTAAAAACTCAAACCGATATATATTTAAAATACAAATTCTAAACATGGTTTTGTTTATGCAAAATAGATATTTTTAAATGCAAATCACCATTTTTTTTGTTTTTTTTGTTTTTTTTTTTTTGCCCCCGGTGTGGTATGTCAAAATTCAAATAAAATAACTAACACAACATAAATAAATATTATAAAATCATGTGCTTTGTGGAAAAATTCCTTGCAATGAGAATTCATGGCCGAATTTTATCTTATTGATTGGGGAGGTTACAAAATATCAGGCATAATACTTCTTTACAGAGTCAGAATTCACAGGCCTAACTAGATCCCCTCCATCCATTTTAGATAATAGCAACGCTCCTCCCGAGAATGACTTCTTCACCACATAAGGGCCTTCATAGTTTGGGGCCCATTTACTCTGATCTTGCCCTGGCACAAATAATATTTTCTGCAATACCAGATCGCCTTCTTGGAATTTTCGAGGCCGGACTTTTTTATCATATGATTTGGCCATCCTTCTTTGGTATAGTTGATGATGACAGATTGCAGTTAACCTCTTTTCGCTGATCAAATTCAATTGTTCGTATCTGACCTTTGCCCATTCTGCTTCATCTAGTTCAGAGTCTATCAATACTCTTAATGATGGGATTTCTACCTCTAAAGGCATCACTGCCTCCATCCTATACACCAACATGTACGGAGTGGCTCCTGTTGAGGTCTGAACTGTGGTACGGTATGCATGAAGAGCAAATGGCAACATTTCATGCCAGTCCTTATAGGTGACTACCATTTTCTGAACAATCTTCTTGACATTCTTATTAGCTGCTTCTACAGAACCATTCATCTTTGGTCTATAAGGAGAGGAATTTGAATGCTTGATCTTCCATTTAGCACAGAGTTCTGTTATTAACTTCCCATTGAAGTTCTGTGCATTATCAATTATAATCTTTTCTGGTGGTCCATACCGACATATCAAATCTCTCTCGACAAACTTCTTTACCACTTTTTGCGTTACATGAGCAAATGACCCGGCCTCTACCCATTTTGTAAAGTAATCGATTGCCACGAGAATGAAACTATGACCATTGCTGGCCTTTGGGTTGATAGGTCCAATCACATCGATTCCCCACATCGCAAAAGGCCATGGAGATAACAAGTTAAATAGAGGGGTCGGAGGGGCATTCATTTTGTCACCGTAGATCTGACACTTATGACATTTGCGGACATAGTCAATGCAATCCTTTTCTAATGTCATCCAAAAGTAACCAGCTCTTTGTATTTTCCTAGCCATCATATGTCCACTAGCATGGGTCGAGCAGATCCCTTCATGGACTTCTCGTAACGCGTTTCTGGCTTCAACTCCATCTAAACATCTCAACAAAATCCCGTCTGATGACCTCTTATACAAAACTTCTCCATCAAGATAAAAATCCATTGCCAATCTCCTCAAAGTCTTCTTTTCGATGTTAGATGCCCCCATGGGATAAGCCTGTTTTTGGATGAAGTTCTTGATATCGTAGTACCAAGGGTTTCCATCTATTTCTCCTTCAACTGAGCAACAATGAGCTGGGTTATTTCTGATGTCAATGTGTATTGGCTGTAAGTTTTGCCCGAAGTCTATTCTAGCCATAGAAGCTAGTGTGGCCAAGGCATCTGCAAACTGATTCCCTTCCCTTCCCAGATGTGTGAACTCGATTTCCTCAAATTCTTCGGCCAGTTTAGATAGGTATTCTTGGTAGGGTATTAGCTTTTCTTCTTTGGTTTGCCATTCCCCTTTTACCTGACAAATAATTAGCATTGAATCCCCATACACATCTATCTTCTTTACGTTCAAATCCAACGCCGTCTCTAAACCAAGAATACATGCCTCATATTCGGCTATGTTGTTAGTGCAACCGAATTGCAATTTAGTTGACACTGGATATTGTTTCTTGTCAGAGATATTATCACTGCCCCTACTCCGTTACCACATACATTTACAGCACCATCAAAGTACATAGTCCACCGTTCTAGTTTTCCTTCCTCGACTGAAAGCACATCTTCATCAGGAAAGTCAAAGTCTAACGGCTCATAATCTTCCATAGCATAATCTGCCAAGTGATCAGCAATAACACTTCCTCTTACAGCTTTCCTTGTCATGTACACTATATCATACTCGGATAGCAGAACTTGCCACCTGGCAATTCGGCTGGATAAGTAGGGCTTTTCACAGATGTACTTCAACGGGTCTAATTTAGAAATTAACCATGTTGTATGGTACAACATATATTGTCGCAACCTTTTTGCAGCCCATGCTAGCGCACAACATAACTTCTCAATCATCGTATACCTAGACTCATACTCCATGAACTTCTTGCTTAGGTAATAAATGGCCCTTTCCTTTCTTCCGGATTCATCATGTTGTCCAAGCACACATCCCATCGCTGTTTCCGTCACTGTTAAGTATAATATCAATGGCCTCTTTGGTACAGGAGGGACAAGTAGAGGTGGTTTAAGCAAGTACTGCTTGATTTTTTCAAAAGCCTCTTCGCATTCTGCATTCCAAATCCCAGGATTTTTCTTTCTTAGCAAACGAAAGATTGGGTCACAGGTTGTAGTTAATTGGGATATGAATCGAGCAATGTAATTTAACCTTCCTAAAAAACCTCTTACTTCTCTTTCAGTCTTCGGAGCTGGCATGGCCTGAATAGCCTTTACTTTTTCAGGATCTACTTCTATTCCTTTGTCACTCACCACAAATCCTAACAACCTCCCAGATTTCACCCCAAATGAACACTTTGCAGGGTTAAGCCTCAACTTATATTTCCTTAACCTTTCAAATAATTTCTTCAATATCTGGACATGATTCTCTCCTTCTCCAAATTTAGCGATCATGTCATCCACGTATACTTCAATCTCCTTGTGCATCATATTGTGAAATAAAGTTACCATAGCCCTTTGGTAAGTGGCACCAGCATTCTTTAACCCAAATGGCATGACTTTATAGCAGAAAGTCCCCCATGGTGTCACAAAGGTTGTCTTCTCCTTATCTTCTTGCGCCATTTTTATCTGATTATAGCCTGAAAACCCGTCCATAAAGGAATATGTGGAGCTACGAGCTGCATTGTCGACTAACATGTCTATGTGTGGTAGAGGAAAATTATCTTTAGGGCTAGCACGATTTAAATCCCTAAAATCCACACAGACTCGGATCTTGCCCTCTTTTTTGGGTACCACTACTATGTTAGACACCCATTGCGGATACTTGACCACCTCTAAGAAACCCGCGTTCCATTGTTTTTCAATTTCCGCCTTTACTTTGATCAAAACTTCTGGATGCGTCCTTCTTAGCTTTTGCTTAATCGGTCTGCAACCTTCTTCCAATGGTAACCTATGTACTACGATATTCGTATTTAACCCGGGCATATCCTCATAAGACCAAGCAAAAACATCCACATAATCTTGAAGCAGTGTAATCAAGTCTTCTCTTTCCTTCTGTGTGACCAAAGTTCCTATCTTGAGCTCTCTCCGGCTTTCTTCAGTACCCACATTTATGGTTTCAAGTTCCTCCTTAGCGGGTTTCCAAACTTGTTCGTGTTGTTCTATTAATTTTGTGAATTCCCTAACGCTATTTTCATCCCCTTCTTCCTCTTCTACAGCTATTATGTGTTCTTTAAAATTCGGCCATTCATTCTCAGTGTAAAGTGCGGGTGGTGTTGTGGAAGTTCCGCTTTCAGGTTTCCTGAAAGCGGAAAATGAGTGTAAATGCACAAAATAAAATAAACAAAAAGAGAGATGAACTAAAAATGCATGATCTTATAAAAAAAATCGGTTCACAACAAAAAACAAAGATAAAATTCGATGGGCTTGTTGAGCCTTTAATTAAAAACAAAAACAAACAAACACTGCTCATTACATTCTGAAAACCAATGGAGCTTCTTGGGTCACCCAATTCTGGAACTTCTCTCCCTTGGCTAGCTTCCGGATACAGGTAGAGGTCGTAGCTTCCTCCAAAGCATAGATGGTTAACTGCGGCAGCTCTTCATCCCTTATTTCGGATCGAATCTTCCTGGTAATGCCGGCAACTTCCTCCTTTTCCATCGTGTTTATGCTCATGGATGAG
The DNA here is from genome assembly GCA_015731905.1 of Salix dunnii. Lineage (NCBI taxonomy): Eukaryota > Viridiplantae > Streptophyta > Magnoliopsida > Malpighiales > Salicaceae > Salix > Salix dunnii. The sequence continues at coordinate 13,645,663 of CM027674.1, forward strand.
AGCTTCTGAAGAGAGCTTTCATGTCTTGGATCAGGTTGTATCACATAAGCAGCTTTTGGGAATTAGACCCTGATTGGAGGAATGACTAAATTTTCTTCATCGGGCTTCCTTCCTTCAATCCTCGCCATTCTCTTCTCCCTTCTTGCCACAGCAGCCTGCTGGTAATCCTCCTTTCTAGGCTTATACCCCAAACCAAATCTTTGCTCTGTAGCCTTCAATTTTGTTATACCAATCCACTCGACCTTCCTTTTTCTTGCGCCAAATTGGGCAGGTATTTTGTGCTTTAAAAGGTTCTTAGCGGCCATTTTAGTGGCCTCTGAGATCCCTGGTTTCCTTCTTATAGTATTCTCAGGCACCCACTCAGTATTCACAACCTCGAACGCATGCAGGTTTCCATCCACACAATCTTCAGCTTCAATGAAAGGGACCGCCACATTTTTCATCATCGATATGGTTTCCTCGGCCTTAACGGTAACCAGGACACCATTGGCGATGTACTTCAAACATTGATGCAACGAGGAGGCAACCGCTCCTGCAGCATGTATCCATGGTCTTCCTAACAGCATGCTATAGGAAGGGTGGATGTCCATCACCTGAAGGGTTACCAAAAAGACTTGTGGACCCACGGCTAGTTCAACTTCGATCGACCCTAACACTTGCCTTGGTGAACCATCATATGCTCTAGCCATTATCACACTTGGCTGCATATGGGAGGGATCTACTGGCATCTCATTCAACATGTGTCTTGGCAACACATTAAGGGCTGAGCCATTATCAATGAGAACTTTACCAATGAGGCAATCCTTGCATCGGACTGTGATATACAGAGGTTTGTTGTGTCCAGTTCCTTCAGCGTCGAGTTCATCTTCAGTGAAATACAAGTAATTTGAAGCATGAATTCTCCCTACTAAGTGTTCCATAGTCCTTTGTTCAATATCTTGAGGTACGTAAGCCTCATTTAGTACCTTCTGTAAGGCATTACGATGCTGTTCAGAACTGAGTATTAAAGACATGATGGAGATCTTGGCAGGGGTCTTTTTCAACTGGTCCACCACACAGTACTCACTATGCTTCATCAGCTTTAGGAACTCGTTCGTTTCTTCTTCTGTCACAGGTTTGTTTACCTCCAACTCTTTTTCAAAACCTATTACCTCTTTACCCTTAGCCTTTCTTTGCCTTTCTAGCTCCTCGGGTGTGAAACAACGACCGCTTCGGGTCAAACCACCTATCTCGGTTTGGAACAAAAAAGCTTCATCATTTGATGTAGCAACATAATTTCCTGGTGCTGCCCTATAGTCTGTCTCTTTTGCATATGAGGGCTTGTATAGCACCAACCTCGAGAGCCCACTAGCTGTTGATTGGATCCTACACTTCTCTATCCCCGCTATCTCTCCACTACCTTTCATATTCTCGATCCTTAGCTCCCCTAAAGTCAACATCCTCGTGACCTTTTGATGAAACTCAGTACATTTATCAATGTGATGCCCTTTTTCGTTATGGAACGGGCAAAAGTTGTTTTTGCCCATGTCATGCTTGGTTGATCCCGTCAAATGTCCAGATTGTACCAACATACTGTATAATCTGGTCATGGTCACCTTTAGAACCCTTTCTTCGTTATCAGCTTCCACTGCATTTACCCCATTACTTCCTGCAGCATGCTTGGGCAAGGGATTCAGGTTCACATTGGGTGGATCCTCAATGGTGACCCATCCGATCTTGATCAATTGCAATACCTTCCTCTTAAAAGCTACACAGGTCTCGATGCTATGACCTGCATTACCAGCATGGTATTCGCAAGTCAAATTGGGGTTATGCCAAGCAGGGAAAGGTGGTTTCAAAGGAGGTAATGGTAGGGGAGCAATATGTCCGATGTTTAGCAACTGTGCGTATAATTCTTTTAAGGTCATGGGCAAAGGTGGTAATTGTTCTTCCGATTGATAATCTCTCCTTTGAAAATTATTTTGGTTATGTGTGGGGAATTTTGTGTGAAAAGGCTGGTTTGTATTGGAGGGTTTGGAAAAGTTGACGTTGGTGGTTTAGGGTGCAGGTGTTTGATAGCTTTTGTAAATTTTGTCTTTCCCCTTGTATCTATCATCCAGATTATTCACCTCAACTTCTTTTCTTTTCCCTACAAAACCCCTCTTCTCTATGGGTTCCATAATTCTCCCGCTCCGGATTCCTTGCTCAATTCTCTCAGCGATTCGTACTGCATCGTAAAAATGCTGGGCGGAGCTTCCCATCAGGTGCTCGTAGTATGGGGTCCTAAACGTATTGGCAAATAGAGTCACCATTTCTGTCTCTATTAACGGAGGTTGTACATTCACAGCTTGGTCCCTCCATCTTTGAGCATAAGTCCTTACGGACTCCTGAGCTCCTTTCTCCATGGTCATCAAGCTGGTCCTATCAGGAGCAATCTCCATATTAAACTTGTATTGCTTTAAGAAAGCATCTGCCAAGTCTGCCCACTTTCTGATCCTGATGTTATCTAACCTCATATACCAGCTAAGGGCCGACCCTGTCAAGCTATCCTGGAAGAAATATATCAACAATTTATCATCGTGTATGACCTCCGCCATCTTGTTGTAGTAGGAACGAAGATGAGTCTTTGGGCACTCTATCCCCGTATACTTGATAAATTCCAGAACCCTGAACTTCCATGGTATCACGATGTTAGGCACCAAACATGCTTCGGCTGCCCTAATTGGATCAGATAGATCATTCCCTTCAACTGCTCTTATCCTTTCTTCTAATGCGGACCACTTGTCATATCTTGCGTGGTCAGAGAATCTAGCGTCTTGCGGTTCCTCATCCGTTAAATCCAAAGTAATAGGAATTGGGATGGGCCGAGTGGATTCAGGCTGCTTCTTTGGTGAGCTTGTCCCTAGAATATGAGGTGCCCCCGGGCTTTGAACCGCCGGTGGTGCTTCATCCGTCTGAGCTGACGTTCCCTCTCCATCTCTTGTTCTTAATGCTTTCTCGAGTAGGCTGGTTAAACGTGCCACGTCATTTCTGACAGCTTCAAGCTCTTTTTGGTATGGGGACTCTGGCTCTATCCTTCCTTCGTTTTCCATTCTTTTTCTCAAACGAGTGTTGTGGATTTTCGCAGGGGGACCTATGTTTCGTAGTTGAGCTGTTTGCATAAATGTATAAGAATGTATGATAAATGCATATGTTATGATGAATATGTTTTAAGTAATGCATGAGTGCATTTTTCGCTTGTGAACTATTAATGGCCAACACTTCATAGAATATGGGTTTCTTGTCACATTGCCGCTGGGAGTACTGCTTTTCGGGTCATTTGCTTAAGTCATATTCACCAAAAGAAAAGAATTTGCATAAGAGATGGGTCAACGCCCTTTTTATTTATATTGGATAAACTTGCTACATTTTTTTGAAAACACAAAAACAAATTAATATTCTTCCTCTGCCATCTCTTTAGCCAAGGGTAGAAAAGCGAATCCGCGGTTCTCGATTGTCTCCAAGAAGGCATCGGTCTCAACTAGACTTCGCCGGTAACGGATGATGTCTCTCCCTACATTTCTTGCATTGGTTCTAATGACCCGAGCGTGCGCCGCAGCTTCATCCATCTGTTCATCCATCTTGGATATTTTTTCAATGAGCAACATGTTGGTTCTATTCAATGAGGTATTATTAGCATTGATTTGATCCTTATGTTTTTCTATCAATGCTAGTTTCTCATCCAGATGTTTCAACTTTTCTCTCTCTTTGTCGAGCTTCGTCCTCAAAGTTCCTATCTCGTTTTCCTTAATTGCCAATTCTGCTTCAACAGCTTTATCTTCCACAGACTCCGCCAAATGACTTTCCGACATTACATACTTCTTATGCAATTCTTCATACTTTTCAATTCTATCCATCAACTCACACTGGACCTCTGCAAATTTCTCCTGGTAATATTCTATGCTCTCCTAGCATTCCTTATGTTCGATCTTCAATGCACCGAGTTCAGAGCAACTTTGCATCCACTTCAGATTCATCTCCGTTAGTTCTCTCTCAATTCCCATCTTAACATTCTCCTCCTCAACCATCTTCAGCTCGAGCTTGGTTATTTTTGCATCTCTAGACTGTAATTGTTCATCTAAAAATGCTCTTCTTTTATCACCTTCCAACACCATTTCTTCCATTATCAACTTGTCTCTTCGAGTTTTGCTCAATTCCATCTGAAGCTTTTCGATTTGTTTCCTCAATTCCTCTTCATTGTCGACTCTTTTCCTCTTAGCAGACTTTTCTTCAGTTTGGGGAGACTTGCCTTCTTCATTGGTCGCGGCTGAGGCAACTAAGTCTCTCCATTTTGCATACCCTTCACTTGCACTGGGATCTCCTAAACCTTTTATTTCCGCCAAAACTAGATGTTTCCAATCTTGTTTGATGGCCTTCACGACTTCTTGTGCAACGGGCTCCTTAAACAAACCAAAGAATTGAGCAATTCCCTTGGTCCTTGGAATGAATTGCATGCCCCCATGTTGTCTCACCACAAGAGCAGGAGCATAACTCATATAGCCTGTAATCCCTATCAACGGAACCCAACATCTTTGCCCGCAACTCATTAAAACATTCACTGCCTTGACCCAAGGAGCTTTCCATTTGAAACCACTGCTAGGTATAGCTTTTAGTTTTTCTACCCAACCTTGGTTGTCTAGATCTCCCCATTCTTCTTCTTCCACTATCTTTAATGGTTTTCGATTGAACCACCAAAAATTATTAAAAACAGGTTTTTTTGTTTCAATGTGGCTAACCATCCAGATATATAATAACTGTGTGCAACATCTCACTGCTCCTTTACCGTTTCTTCGACAATGGTTAAGCGTTATGATGGTTTCAGCCAAAATAGAGGCCACTGGGTTGATTTGTGCATTCTCAAATTCCACATAAGCAGCAGCAGCTTCCAAGCTTACTATACCTGTCCGACTTGGGAATAACACAAGGCCAAATATGCCTAAGGCAATTAATCTTTCTTTCACCGATCCAGACTTCTGTTCTAGTTCCAACTCCAACGTCTTCCATCTCAGACCAGCAGCCTTCTTTTCTAAAAACCTTTCCAAGTTGGGGATCCCGAGCAGCTTCGACAGTTCAGGAATGATTTTGTCACTTCTCAAAGGGAAATAAATTCTGTATAAATTATTTGGGAACTCAGTCAACATCCCGTATTCCTCCATAGTAGGACATAGGTCTATGCTACCAAAAGAAAAGCAACGGTGGTCGGGATCCCAAAAATGAACTAGAGCTCGCACCGCTGGGCTTAAAACGTCTATCTTCGCAATCTCCATCAGACGTCCGTATTTCCTAAAAAATGTGTCCTTATCCACATCTTGAAAATGAGTCGTTAACCTATTCACCTCATTTATAATGCAATCCAGATTCTTGATTGGTGATAGCCTCATAGCATTGCCTTTAAGGCAGTCTCCTTCAGTCAATTGTGACAATTCAGAACTTCTCCCATATTCCATGATGGAAAGTTTGGTAGTGGTGGCCATTTCGTTCACAAGACCTGTTAGGCAAAAATGTTTTTTAGGGTTTTTCATTTATGTAAAAATTATTATGGAGCATACATCCTAAGGATAGGTCCTAGTTCCTTTACGTGAGACATAGGGTAGGTTTACTACTTGGTCTCTAAAGAGGGTCTCTTGCTGTCCCAGTGATCACCCTCGTAAAGGTGATATGGGGGTTTAGCAGATAGCGGGATGGCTCGTGTACCAATCACTACCAGTCTAAACACTCAGCAAAGAGTTGGGGTTTACACAAACTTCAACCTTGACTCAAGTCATAGGTAAGCTGCTAGTCCCCCACTTAACTTAAAGTTTAGTGTGTGCTCTCAAAATAATAAAAGTGATGCATGACAAGGCATATTATGATGACAGGAAGTAAAGATGCATGCTAAAGCTTCTATAAACCATCCATATAGCAATTATGAAAACAATAAAATATCATAAACAAACAAAATTAATCAAGCTTAGTCCAAAGTCCCCAGTGGAGTCGCCATTCTGTCGCACCCCAAAAAATGATTTCGGTTTGCGGCGTCGTGGCGACTTTCCCCCAGTGCGCGGGGAAATTCATGTGTCGGGGTCTAATCTTTATTTTCGTGAAAAAGGGAGTCGCCACCTAGTATTATGGTTACTAGGAAACCTAAACTGGTCTTTCAGAGATTCTAGAGTAAGGGACTGGTTGCGTAAAGGGAAGGTTTTAGCACCCCTAGTACGCCCTACCTAAGGTAAGCTGCTTGGTATTTTTGTTTGGCTATGATTTGTTATGATTTTGATCTCTCAAAACAATGTTGGTTAAATGACGAATGGGATATCATTCCCGCCGAATATTTTGGATATCAACCCTTAGGATTTATTTATCCAAATACCAACAGTGAATAATAATATATCATTCCCGCCGAATATTTTGGATATTAATCACTTAGGATTTATTTATCCAAATACCGATAGTGAATAATAAATTACCATTCCCGCCGAATATTTTGGATATTAAACCCCTTAGGATTTATTTATCCAAATACCGACAGTGAATAATAGTATATCATTCCCGCCGAATATTTTGGATATTAAACCCTTAGGATTTATTTATCCAAATACCGATAGTGAATAATACAAATCACCAAAAAAAGTTTTTATATTTTTTTGAATATTGGCCAATACCCTTTGGATTTTACAAACATGTTGTAAAATCCAAAAAATGCAAGAAATGATTTTTTCTTTGTAAAATCAATGCTAAAACACATTTTTCTCTTCAAAACCCAAGATAATATATATATATATTTTTTTTGAAACAAAAACGATTTCCTTTTTTAAAAAATGCTAGTGTATTGGCCGTATGCAAGAAAATAATACATTTTTTTAAAAAATATTTTTCTAAAAATATATATATATATTTTATATATATTTTTTATTTTTTTGTTATTTTTTCTATTTATTTGGCGGGCTGGGCTCCAGCCCGCCTGGTACGGGCTTGAAGCCCGTACCGTTTTTTTCGGGTCGAACCTACCCGACCCGGTTACTATTCAAAACAGTAACCGGTTTTTTTACGTAAAATTTTTGAAGAAGATGAATAGTAACAATGGCAGATTTTTGAGTGTGAAGAAATGCTTACCTGTTAACACCTTTGTGTAGAGGAGATCGAGGTGGTTCTTCTGGTCATTGTCTCGTCGGAAATGGTGGCCTGTGGTGGCCGGAAAAGTCGTCGGAAACTGACGGTCACGTTGTAGGGGTGGCTGATATCGCGTCTGTCGTTGCTCCTCCCTTCACCTGAGATGATGGAGGAGTTACTGGGGTTGAGGGGCGGCTTATAGTGATGAAAAGGAGGAATAATGGTGGTCGACGGTGGTGATACACGGCTGGCCGAGAGTGAAGAAGAAAAAATAGGGGAACTGGTTTTTAGAGAGAGAAACAGAATAAACAAGAGAAGACGATGGGGAGAGCAGGAAGAAGATTGACCAAAAAAATTTTTAGGTAAGTGATTCTGCCATTATCTCTATTTCTCGCGTCCTTAACACTATTGTTTTTTGCTAACTCCTGTTTTTCTCCTCTGTTCACCTCTCGTCTTCACCTCTTTCTTTTCGTCCTCCATGCACTGCTATTTATAGCAGAGATGATCCCAGCATTAGTTCGCCATGCAGTGTTATGGAAAGTTAATCAAATCGAGAGAAATCAGAGGAGAATCAGGAAATTGAGTTTGATAGAGATAAATTTGGGAAGATCACGGTTGATTTAGGAAAAATGGAATAAAGTTCTGATCTGCCTTGCTGTGATGGAGATGAAACGGGAAGAAAATCGCAACTGAATAGGAAGGAAATTTGATCTGTTTTGCCGTGATCTCGCGCCTGATAATTTTTGAATGCTACGCATGCCGGAACAGTAAATTTCTTTTAAATGCATATTTCAATTTTTTTTTATTATTATTATTATTATTTTTTTATATATTTTTTTTTAAATTTAATTGCACCCAATTGGATTTAAACTTGATTTCATGCAATTAAATCCCATCAAAAATTCAATCTCAACCTTGGCTTCGCGCGATCTTTTTAATCTGGTCCTTGGCTCTTGATTTTCACGATTTAATCCTCCATCGACCATTGAACTCTCAACTTATTCGATTCGGCCCCCGATTTCGCATAATTGACTTGAAAAATCAAATTGGTCTCCGAAAATTTCAATTTCATCAATTAAACCCAAATAAAATTTAAGAAACTGATTTCTTATTAACGAAACCCTTAGTAAAATTAATTCGACCAATATAGTCAAATCCTTCAACTGGACCCAAAATTAATACTAAAAATACAAGTATAATTTAAACCAAAAAAATAGATCGAATTGGCCCGTAAAATATAATTATATTTTTTTTGCTTGGTTTTTTTTACGCAGATTTATCTGATAATAAATTATTTCAACTTTTAATCTGCGATTTTCTTTATTTTCGGGTGCAAAAGCGATACGATCGAGTTTTCGAAAACATCCAATATTTCAACTCGATTGACTTGCTGACATCAGACCCCTTTATTTTATTTTTGTTATTTTCGGGTAGTTTTGGGGAATGACCCAAAATTGGGTTACGACAGAGGGAGAAGAGTGACAAGCTCTAAGATGAAAAAACGAGAGTAAAAAGAGCGAAAGCATTCGCATAGTTACGAAACCGGAATATGTTGGCATAGTTTTTATTATTTCACTTCCTCTCTTATTATGAAAAATAAAGATTATATAAAGCACTTCTATGGATATATACTGCTTTATTATTTCACTTCCTCGCTTATTATGAAAAATAAAGATTATATACTAAAAAATATGCTAATATATTATTTGACTGCTATAGGAGTGCATTATTCTGATGAGGAAATTGTAATTTTAGCATTGAATGGTCTTCCACCATAATATAATTTTTTTCGGTGTGTAATTAGAGGCAGAGAGAGTGTGATTACACTAAAAGAGTTTCGGTCACAATTGCTTGTTGAGAAGAGAATTGTAGAAACAATTATAGCTGAACCTCCTTCATATATGTCTGTTATGCATACTGTGTTTGCTAAGCCTGCTATGTCTTCACTTGCTCAACAACATAAAAGAACACATGCATTTAGTATGTCAATTGTGCAATCGAGAAGGACATACTGGTCCTATTTGTGAATTTAGACGAGAGGAGAAAAGTAAGTGTAATATATGTGGTAAAACAAATCATACTACATGGTATTGCTTTTATAATGACAGTGGACCTAACTTTAGTGGCTCTGCACATTATCCCTCATTTCAAGCTTAGCCTAATCCACCACATGCTATGCAAGCCGTGAATACAGTGTTGTATCCAAACCAGTTTATTGGCTTTGCAAATTACTCATCAGCTCAAGCTTAGTCCATAATAATAATAATTATTATTATCATAAGAACTGAATGCATTTGTTCTATTATGTTGTTGAGCAAGTGAAGACATAATAGGCTTAGCAGACATATATGAAGGAGGTTCAACTACAATTGTTTCTACAATTCTCTCCTCAACAAGCAATTGTGACCGAAACTCTTTTAGTGTAATCACACTCTCTCTACCTCTAATTACACAACAAAAAGTATTATATGGTGGAAGACCATTCAATGCTAAAATTACAATGTCCTCATCAAAATAATACACTCTTGTAGTAGTCAAATAATCTTGAGTGTCTTTAATCTTAAGATATTGACTAACAGAGTCAACCCCTTTCCTAATATTCTATAAATTTGACTTCATTTGGAAAATATTGGATTTAGATACTATGGAAAATTGTTCTAGTAATCGAGTACATAAATCCTTAGAACTAACACTACCAATTGCGCAAGACATAACAATTGGGGATAATATTGCAATAATCAATTGCATAGCTGCCCTATCATGTGATTTTCATATCAATACATCATCACATTCAACTGAAGAAGAAGAAGGAGAATTATGTGTACCACATTCATCCACTGTGATAGAGGAAGGGGAAAGGCGAGTTCCATCCACAAACTCGATCATGCCATTTCTTTCCAACAATAATCGCATTTGAAAATGCCAATTCAAATAATTGGTGTCATCGAGCTTCACATTTACTGAGGTGGAGATGGTTGAAATTAATGTTGTAATCGGTGATTACACAATCTGAAGTTGTGCTATTGTAACCATGATTCCGGAACTAGCACAATCGCAAATATTATTTGATCAAAATATTTGAGGAGCTCATTGATGATACCATGACAATTTTGGGAGAAATTATTTAAACAGAAGATTTGATTTATTGATTTATGAAGAGAGATTGTGGAAGCAAAGGATTTGAATTGTTTACGTGAGCATCTGTAGCTCTGATACCATGAAGAAATTATGCAAAGAAGAAAAGAGAAATGAAGAAATTATGTAGAGAAGAGAAGTATTGAGCTGAGACAAAGGGAAGAGAAGGGAGAAGAGAATGAGAGGGAAAAAATGAAAGTCAAATTTTCCTTTTACTGGCTATTTTCGAGTACACACACTTTGTATGTTTGCTATATATACACAAAGGGAAAGACTTGCATTCGCATACTCACACATATGCATACGATCTACCCTACTCTATAAAAAAGCATTCAGTCTAAGTCATCTTCTTGCCTTGCTTCGGTGGAAAAGTTAAACAAAGTAGTCTTCTTGTAGACTTTGGCTCTAGTGGTAGTCTTTTTCATTGTCCTGTTTCGGTTAATTCCAGAGTAACGTGGGATATGGTTCATTAGATGTAAATGCAAAACACATAATGTTGCACTGTTTGTTCCTAGGTTGTCTCCTTTGCTTATTTCTATAAAATTGGTTCTAACAAATATTCATAGATTTGTGATTACTCTCTTTACAATTTTAGGGATTGTTTTAGATTTTATAAAATTATATTTGTTTAATCTTAACCCTAAAAGTGAGTAGACTCCATTTTTAATGCAGCCTTGTAAATGCCTATTATAATGTCCAGTAGTATAAAGCAGATAAAAAAATCAATTGAAACATCGAATCCAATAAAACATATAAAAATTACTAAAAAAATGCCACATTGGAAGCATCAATGCTTACAACATGATTATGAAATATCGAATGGTCTGTTCAACAATGTAATGTTGTCTTATAGAATATTTCTTATAAATCACTTGTAAGGATTTGAGCCTTGTTTATTACCCATTTTACGGGCCATATAAACAAAATGCTGGAAAAAATAAAAAATAATATATCAATGAGAAGATTATACTAAAGCACCTAGGAAATTATCAAAGGCTGGTTTAGTAAGATCAAAATATACTAAATTAGAATGTTTGGCAATGTATTTTCAACTAGTGAAGACTCTATTGTAAGAAAAAAATTGATTTAAGGAGAAAAAAAAAATCAAAATTAGATGTTTAAGGTTTCAGTTAGAATTTTTCAAGGTTTATTTAAATTTATTGAGGGCTTAATTCCAAGAAAAATGATTTTTTTAAAGTAAATTTAGGCTTTAATTTGAAGAAATTATAGCATAGGATCGAATTACAATTTTAAGAGTTAATTTTGTCAAATCAAGAGCTTAATTGCATAAATATTGAAGTTTGATAGTCAATTAGAGACTTGATTAAATAAATTCAAAACAAAAGACCAAACTAAAAAAAGCACTTGAATATAGTGGCTGAAATTAACCAAGTTAGGGGCTATTTGAAGAATTGAAAGTTTATTAGTCAATTGAGGTTTAAAATGCACAATCTCAAAACCAAGAACTAAAATGCAAAAGGTGTTGAATTCTAGGGCCTATAGTTTAATTTGGTAGAAGTGCATTTGCATAAAATTAAAAATTGGAAGGCAATTAAAGTTTCAATTAAAAGTGATTGAAAGAAAATGACTTCACTGAAATTTTTCAAACCCAAAAATAATATTTTTAAGATGCGCCGTTCAAACTTAATGAAGAGAAAGTGAACAAAATATAGTTGATCACCTTAGTGTCTATGTTTTAGAAGTTTTGGTTGATTAAGATGACAATTTCAAATGAATGAATGTGGAGTTAAGAGATTTGCATCTCATCTACACATTTATGGTGGTTTAGGGTATTAATGATTTTATAATCACTCTAAAAAAACCTTGAAAGTGTCCAGCACAATCATCACTAACAATGAAGCTATTGTACAAAAATTGACTTGTTTTTTTATATGTTTACACTCAAGGGCTTCAATGGGTTCTTATTAAGGATTTAAAACATTTTTATCAAGATTAAGAGGTTAGAAATTGAGTTAAGATCTCTCAAAACCCTATAAATACCCTTCCTCCTTCGAGATCAAAGGGAAAAGGGAAGGAAGATATCAAGTTAGAACATCAATGTAAAAAGTCCAGGAACCTAAGAGAAGTTTTTAAGCTTAGAAAGAGAAGAGTATGTTCGTGAGTTGTAAAACCTTTGAAACGAAAGCAAAGAGAGAGAAGTTGTTTTATGTCTACCTTATTGGTCCAAAAGTAGGTCCTTTGTGGTATGATTTTGTTTTTTTATATATATATTTTTATTTTATATTCATGTTTATGAGCATAGAAAAGATGTTGGAGTGTTTAATAAATGATGTTGCATTCATTTTTTTATTGTTGATATTTTATTTAATGATTTTTTTTTGAAATTTTTATTATGTTTTTGATACATTAAGTTGTTTAAGTTTCTTTTTAATGTAAAATGTTGTTTTAGTTTTGTTTAGCTTAAGTTTTGCATGTTGAAGCATAAATGTTTATCCTTAGCTTGTTAAGCCTATTTGTGCACAAAATGAGTTCATAAAACCAATTTTGAATCCATATTGCATGAACTTGTAGGTTGTTTTTAGTTGTTAGTTTTTGGATTTAGCACCTTATGCTTAATTTTGATGTTTTGATATTTTTTGTTAGTTTTTTTATATAAACATGTTTGTGTATGTTATTATAACTTGTTGATATTAAAAAAAAAAAAAAAAAAAAAAAAAAACATGTTTTGCAGGCCAAAAATGTGCATTTTTTTGGCTTGGTTGTGGCTCCCATTTCTAGATAATGGTTAGGTTTTTCTAGGTATGTTCTTCATGGTCACGAGATGAACATTATCTTAGCCTTAAGATTCAAACAAATTTTACTTCATTTATTTGCGTATGGACATCCCTTATACATGATTAACCATTAATCTAGTGTTTATTTACATCAATAACACATTTTAATGGTTTTTAATTTTAGGGTTTTGGTCTTTAAGTGAAATCCATTTTGGCTAAATCATGATGATTCATTAATAATTGAAATGCCTGGATATTACAATATCGATCTTTGCATAATTTTCAACATGTATATGCCTTCAATTTATCCATATTTGGTCTTGTTTGAGAGCTATGTTGTTGGGTTCAAGTTGAATTTTCTTTATTTGTTCTTCGTGTTCTTCTCAAGAACATTGTTTTAGTTACATGATTTTGACTTATTTTATTTTAGTTAATTGCTCATAACCCTTCATTATGTATGATTAACAAATAATCTAGTGTTTATTTCATCAATAACATGATTTCATTGGCTTTCAAACCTATGATTGGAATTTTGAACTGAAATGTATTTTGATAAAATCATGATGGTAAGGTGGAAATTGAAGTAATTGGATGCTATATTATTGTTCCTTGCATGATTTTTAACATTTATCTACTTTTGTTTTGACCAAATCTAGCATGTTTCAGGTTCTATATTGTTGGGTTCATTTTGGTGTTCTTAAGTTTTTTTTATTTTTAATTTTGTGTTTGATTTGTTTTGTTCAAGAATTTTTTAGTTTTTGTGATTTTTTTTTTTTAGTTTTTGATATGTTGTTAGATGGGTTTTGTTTTTAGGTTTGTTAATGGGTTAAACTAGGATTTTTTTTATTTGGTTTATGGTCAAACCAAGGATTTTAGGTCAACCCGGTCGGGCCGAGTCAACAAAATATTTTTTTTCATATGGCCAAGAATCCTTAAGAATAATAATTCAAACAATTATTTTTTAACAAAAGAGTTTGAAATACTTTTGCATGGATTTTACAAGTTTGTAAGATTTATGACATATTAGAAGAATTAGGTTTTTGACCTGATAAGATAAATGTATATTTTTTCAGTTATTCTTGGACAATGTATATTTTTTATCCGTATTTATGCATCTATAATTTTATTTTTTGTTTCTAATTTTTGTCGTTGTAATTTTTATTGGGGTTTTATTTTTATTCGGTTCAGTCCTAAAATTTTAATTTATGTTGGTGATCATTTTAAAATTAATATTGCTCTATTTTTCCCTTTGTTCTTCTTTTTTTATATTTTCTGTTATTTTTATTTGTTCTTTGGATAAGATGATTTTATAATTTTATTGTTTGCACAATAATAATGATAATTTTAGTGATTTATTTTATTTTATTTTTGTAAAAATGTCCTTTTTAAAAAATTTTCAAGGCAATTTAATAATTATAATTGTTTGGACAGTAATGTTGATAATAATTTTAAATGTTATAGTATGAATGAATTTTCAATTTATTTTTTCTTCTTTTTGGAGATACAAAATTAACTACTTATTTTTATTATTTGATTATTGCAGGGGTTTTCACAATTTATATTTTGTTTGCTGTGTTTAATTTAAATTGAATTATAAAATGAATTAATCTTCATACAGTGAATTCAATAATTCAAATATCTGAATCTTCTTGGTTTTTTAATGATGATGATAATTTTATACTGATTATTTTGTTGAAATATGCTAAACAAATAAATTTGTATCAATTTAAAATTCATATATTTTAAGAGAAACTTGCACTTCACAGGAATTCTGCATAGATTTATTATTTTGCTCAAATTTATATTATACAACAAAATTTCACACAAATAATATTTTTTTTATATTAAAAAAATATTGTTTTGACCACGACGAGGCGCGGGGACAGTGTCTATTAACATATATCCAATGTTAAAGTATTGACTTATATTTTTCAGAGTGTGAGTCTGAAAATAATAAATAGTTATAAAGTTTCTTTTGTGAAGAAAAGAAAATGGTTTCAATTTTCATCAACTAATTTCATTGGGGATTTTATGCTGTAAACAATGGAACGGATCAAGGGATTGATTGTTCAGAAAATTTGATCAAATCAACATAAAATATCATTAACGAATTGATCAAAAAATAATATGATGAAGGGGATTCATAATAACACCAAGATGTTGCATTCATAACCAAAACTAAAGAAACAATTTTATTTTATTTTATTGTTTTTATAATTCTTATGGAAGTTGCAGAGAAGCTTTCAAGAATAATTCAATAATTTATTTTTTGCTTCACGGCATGTTTATAATCTTTATTTTCAATTCAACTACCATGCCTTTGGATTATCTTACTTTTTATATAGTTTTGTTGTTAGCTTGACAAATTTTGCAATTGAATTTGTGGAATCAGGCACTTTTTTAATGTGATCACCAGTCTACATCCATTGCTGCATAGGCTTTTTTAATGACGACCCCAGACGGTTGTTAGGGAAAGAAAATGTAAAACACACTTTCCTTCTCTTTCTCTCACTCTGGCCTAGAAAATAATGCCATACGTGTCGTTGGGGCAAGAAAATGGAAAGCACCATACCAGTCGGACCCCTTTTTCTTTGTGCTCATTGTCTGCCACTCTAGCCTGCCTAGAAATTCATCCTTCCTTTTCCTAATATTAACTATAATATAAACGTTGTTGTTGTTTTACTGTGGCTTTTTTTACTGTAGAACAAGACACAAAGCACTGTGGACTCGTAATTTGTCCCGGTGCATCGCGAGTGTATGTCTACCTTTTTTTTTTTATCTTTTCCGCCTGTGAACAGTGTATTGTTGTTTATAGCCCCCTAAAAAGACAAAATAGTTAACAGTAGTCAGGGGCTCTCTCGGTTTTTCCATCTTTTTTGGCACAGTGCGCTGACGAAAAAGGGCCCCGATAAAGACAAAATAGCGCACAGTAACCAGGGCTACCGCCGTCTTTTCCTCCCCGTTTTTTTCGTAAATATCGGTGGGTCCAGGGGCAAGCCAGTCATTACCTATTATTTTATTATTTTTTTCCTTTTAACTGCTGGCGCGTCGTACGAACGCTCCAGCAACGTCCGGCATAGACGCGCCTTTTAGGCGGCGCGTGTGGATTATTCCCGCCGTCAAAAATTCTCTACCGCCACACCAGAAGATGCGCCAAGACGCCCTCTCCTCTCCGTCGCGGAGCGTTCCGGTCACATATCTCCGGGTGAGCGACGGTGGACGTGTTTTGGTCGGCGATCGCTTTTCTCTCTCCTGCCGCCGCAAATTCTGCTCTAGTCCCCGATGTTGGCGAGAAGTTCATTTTGGTCCCTAGTGTTTTGATTTCGTTTTTCTTACTGATTTATTGAAATTAAAGTTTTTTATTTTCAATTGTGCCCTTCAATTAAAACTGATTATATAAGAAAGTTTTATTTCAGTCCTTACACTTTTGATTTTTGATTGATTTTTTATTCCTTCAATTTTTCCGGTACGGATGTTTTGATTTCTTCAATTTAGCCCTCCAATTGAAATTGGTAATATATACAAAGTTTGATTTCAGTCCCTTTTCTTCTGATTTTTATAAAATGAAACCAATCACCATTATTTATTTTTGGTCCTCCAATTCTTTTTTGTTTTAATTTTATCCTTTAATTAGAATTAATTTTATATATATTATTTTTCATTTTAATTTATTTTTTATTGTTATTTTTTTATTAATATTTGATATTAATTCATTTGTTATTTTTTAATTGTTTTTTATACAAATTTTTTCATTTTTTTTAATGATTTTCCAAATCAATTTAATTATTTGAATTGTTCTGACAATAATATTAATAATAATTTTAACTATTATAATAATCATTTTACTATTAATATTACTCTTTTTTTCTCTTTGTTTTTTTTTTTTTTTGCTTCTTCTTTTTTTTCTTTGGATTAGATGATTTTTATGATTTGACTATTTATGCAGTAATCATGATAATTTTAGTATTTGTTTTTTTTTTCTTTTTTCATACAAAAATCTTTTCCGTTTTTTAATGATTTTTCAACACAATTTAATTATTTAAATTTTTTTGACAATAATATGGACAATAATTTTAACTTTTATAGTAGTGATTATGATAATAACATTAGGATAGATTTTCAATTTATGTATTCATCTTTTTGTGGATAGAACTATTTTTTTTATTTGATTGTTGTATGGTTTTTTTATATTAATTCATTTAATTTAATTTTATAAATTCTTAGACAATGTTTATTTTTTTATTCATATTTATACATCTATACTTTTAGTTTTTTTTAGTTTTTTTTTCTTTTGATTTTATTTAAATCGCTTAAATCCTGAAATTTGAATTTAAATTGATAGTCATTTTAAAATTAATATTGCTTTTTTTTTCTTTTATTTATTTTTTTCCCTGTTATTTTTATTTATTTTTTGGATTAAATGATTTTTATAATTTTACTATTTACGCAATAGTAATAATAATTTTAGTTATTAGTTTTTTATTACTTTTAGATGATTTTTATTAATTGATTATTTATGCAATGATCATGATAATTTTAGTGTTTATGTTTTTTTTTCTTATTTATACATAAATCTTTTTCTTTTTTTTATTATTTTCCATGATAATTTAATTATTGAGATTTTTTTGACAGTAATATTGATAATAATTTTAACTGTTATAATAATGATAATGATAATAACATAAGGATATATTTTCAATTTATATATTCATCTTTTTATGGATAAAACTATTTATTATTTTATACAAATTTATAATTAAAAAATTCTATACAAATTTATTATTTTGTTTAACATTATGTTATAAAAAAAAATCTAACATAATTAATATTTGACCCTTATACTTTTAATTTTTTTTTCATCCCTTGATTTCTTATTATTTCTATAATGATCCCTATTATTATTCAATGAATTCTTTGATTCTAGAATAATAATAATAATAATAATATAGTAGTAGTAATTTAATTAATTATTATTTAATAATAATAATAATTTAATTGTTTCTCTTGCTTACTTTTTTGTTAATGTTTTTTAAGTTTTTTTTTCCTCGAGGTAATTTTATAATATCTATTCTTTTCATAGTAATAACAATGTTGATTTTGATTTTGATTTTTATTTTTTTATTAATCTTTTATTGTTTATTTACTCTTTCATATTATTATTATTATGAATTATAATAATAACAATATTTTAATGCTTTTCCGTGCTTCCTATTTTTTTTATATTTCTTTCTCTCAATATAATTTACTGATTTTTACTGTCTTAATAATAATATGAATAATAAATATTATTCGCTTTTTTCCTTTATTTCTTTTTTTTTATTATTATTTTAATTTGCTCTTTGGATTAGATAATTTTTATGATTTTACCATTTACACAATAATAATGATAATTTTAATTATTAATTTTTTATTGTTTACTTATTAAAATATTTTGTTTTTTCTAATGATTTTTCAAGTCAATTTAATTTTTATTATTATTTTGACAGTAATGTGGATAATAATTTTAACTCTTATAACAATAATAATGACAATAATGTGAGGATGAATTTATGGACAAATTTATTTTAACTAAATTTATAATACAATTTAAAAATACATATAATTAATATTTTTTACATTTAAAAAATTATTGTATGCCCCGCGGCAACGCGCGGGGTCATTATCTAGTATATATATATTAGTAAAAGAGCTAAAACAACTCGGGAATGCACTGTTCACGCACACTCATGTGCACTATTCACTGGATATTTGTCTCCCTGCTTCGCGCGAGTTTGTGCTCTTTTTTTTTTTTTTTTTACACAAGTCTTCTTTTTGTATTTTTTTATGGTCAAAATCAACAAATAAGTGGCTGTGGCCGAAAGGTTCGACGCGCGCTGGAAAATACTGCGCGCACGGGTTCGAAACTCTCAGCCAACAAATTTGACTTTGTTTTTTTTTTTTTCCCTCTACTATCCATTTTTTTTATTTGAAAAGAAACTGGAAAGTTGCTTTATTTTTTTATTTTTCTGTTTTTTTTATTTGAAAAGCAACTGGAAAGTTGCTTTATTTTTTTTCTAAAATCCTTTTTTTTTAAAGCAACTGGAAAGTTGCTTTCCTTTTTTTTTTATTCTTATTCTTATTCTTATTCTTATTCTTATTTTTTAAACTATAGTGTTTATTCTTATTCCCTTTTATTTTATATTTTTATTATTCTTATTATTATTATTTCTTTAAACTAGGATATCAATGACAGTTTACACGTACCATGACTAATCTCCGGATCAATTTTTCCCCTTTTTTGTTTCAACTCATACATTTTTTTTTCCGTAACCGGGGTGTCCAGGTTAACTTATGCGCACCACAATTTTTTTTCTCATTACTGTTTAAAAAGGTCATTTCTCCTTGCAATTTTTTTTTTATAACCGTGCTTCTTCTTTTTTTTTAATAATAATTTTCACTATTCAATACTGTTTGAAAATGTGTTTTTGTTTTTTATTTTAACCGAGATTTTTATTTGTTTTTTTATACCGAAATATCCGTTGCAGGTTATGCGTACCGACTAATCTCTGGATTTATTTTTTTATTATTATTATTTTCCCTATTTTTTATTACCATTTATACATTTTTTTCATTACCGGGTGTCCGGGTTATTTTATGCGCACCATGATTTTTTTTAAGAACTTTTTTTTTAATAACTGGTTTTTTTTTAAGAATTTTTTTTTAAAAAAAATAGGTTTTTTTTTTAATAACTGGTTTTTTTTTTTTTTACAAAAAACAAGAATTTTTTTTAATAACTAAGGTGTCCGGGCCAACTTACACACACCACGACTAATTTCCGGATCCACTTTTTTTTTTACATTTCTTTTCCTATTTTGTTTTGCCACTTATACATTTTTTTTTCTTAACCAAGGTGTCCGGGTCACCTTACGTGCACCATAATTTTTTCTTCCTAAGTATATTTTTTTTTCCTAGCCAACTGAGCGCGCCGCGAATAATCCCTAGGCTTATTTTTTCTTAACATTTTTTCCTGTTTGCTTTTCCTACTTATATATTTTTTTATATAATCAGGGCGTCCAAATCAGCTTACACACACTATGACTATTATTATTTTATAGAATACCCAAAGAAGATCGCAATTCCATAAGGTTATGAATATATATATATATATATATATATATATATATTTTAAGATGCTAATATGAAATAAATAACGAAATATATAATTAGTCTATCATATTTATCAGAGAAAAAATTACAACTAATTATTATCATTATTTTAAATACGCTAATATGAAATAAATAACAAAATCTATAATTAGTCTAGCATATTTATAAAGAAAAAAACTTACGAATAATTATTGTAATTATTTTCAATGCCTTATCTACAATAATTAGAAATTTCAAAACCTAATAATATTTTTAAAAAAATTAAAAAATAAAATAAATGAAAAAAAAACAATAAATATTATTAGATTTTAAAAAATTATTTGACTTGAAAAATAAATAAAAAAATAAAAAAGAGAATAATAAGCCGAACCATTACAAAACACCCAACCGCCAACGAATGCCCACTTCACTACAAAAAAATAAAGTTATTCATCTCTAATTGATATCATCAATTGTATTTTTTTCATCAACCGATTATATAATTGTCAAAACAATTAAGACACACCAAATAATTAATCAATTGCAGTTTTGCAATCTATGAATTAAATAAATCGACACAAAATAGCAATCAACCATAAATAATCTTTCTTTGATAGATTTTAGCGGTTGCCATTTTGCTATCTACTAGTTAAATCATTCGTTGCTGTTAAAGTAAGCTCAATCATCAACAAGTTCGATACAAGAAAAAAATAATTCATATTTTATTCATTTTATTAATTGCGAATTTACGTCCACCAATTAAATAACTTTCAGAACAATTAAAACACGCCTACCAATTAATCAATTATAGTTTTTCAATATGCAAATTACATAAATCGATAAAATATTTAAGCAAGTTCACCCATTAATGAATTGGCTATAAAATACAATCCACTCATCTTTAATAGGTTTTATCGATTATAATTTTGAGAGTTGTCAACTAAATTATTATCCGAGCACTTAAACTGATAACAACAACCAACTAATTCAATACAGACAAAAAAAATACAATAAAATTTAACGATTACAATTTGCTATCTACCAACTAAATAATTCTTTGCAGGCTAAATAATTAATCAGTTCGCTACATAAAAAAAGCTCAACACAACACGTGGCTATATTCTGATATTTGTTAGGTATCAACGCCTGAAAATATATATAAAAAAATAAACTGAGTTTTTTTAAAATCTCAAATTAATTTAATCTAAGTGTTCTGAAATACTTTTAATATAATAATATAAATAATAAATCTTAAAAAAATAAAAAAATAAAAATAAAAATCACTTTAAACTAAAAATATATCATGTCGCATATATATATATATATATATATATATATATATATATAAAATAAATGTAAAAAAACACAAAAATATAAGATAAGTATTATATGTATGCTAGGATGAACAACTAAGTCGAGTGGTTAACGCGTTTACTGCCGCACCACAAGAGCAAGAGTTTGAATCTTTCTGGCTGCTAATGTTTTTGAACACTGATGAACACTGATTTTCACTTTTCATTACTGTTTGAATTTTTTTTTTAACTACTCTTCTTTTTAAAAAAAAGTTGGAGTATCCATGTGAGGGATGTTCCATATCCACTTTTTATCCACACCACGACTAATCTCCATATCCATTTTTTTTTTTTTGCATTTTTTCCCTATTTTTTTCCTACTTATATATTTTTTTTCTATGACCGAGATGTTCGGGTTAGTTTATGGGCGCCACAATTTTTTCTCTAATTACTTTTTAAAAATGTGCTTTCCCCTTGCATTTTTTTTATAACCGGGACAACTTACACACACCATGACTAATCTTCGTACCCATCTTTTTTTAACATTTTTTTCCTTTTGTTTTTCCAATTACACTTTTTTTTTTGTTTTTCTATAACCGGGGTGTCCTGGTTAGCTTTTTTTTAATATTTTTTTAATTGGGTTTCTTTTTTTGTGTTTTTTAACCAAAATATCCATGAGAACTTATGTGCACCACAACTAATCTCCAAATCTATTTTTTTTTAACATTTTTTTCACTGATTTTTCCCCCACGTATATGTTTTTTTTATAATTATGATGTCTAGGACAACTTACACGCGCCGTGAGTAATCCCCAAACCCGTCTTTTTGAATTTTTTTCTTTTTTTTTCACACTTATAATTTTTTCTTTTATAAACAAGGTGTCCGGGTCAGCTTACGAGGACTACTACTATTATTTCATAAAATAGCTAAAGGAGATTGCAATTTCAAACAGTAATGAACAATTATTTCAATTGTGGTTTTTGTTGTTCACTACCATTTGAACAAAAAATCATTTTTCTATATTTCTTACATAATTCTTATTTCTGTCCATATATATACATACTCTTAATTTTGGTCCAATTTTTTTATTCCTCTCTTATTAAGATTTTTTTAATTTTTAAATTTTAATTTGTGTTGTTAATCATTTCAAAAACAATATTTGTTATTATTTCTCTCTTTTTTTAATTCTTCAAGTTAAATAATTTCTTTAAATATAATCATATTTATTTTTTGTTAATATTGTTAGGTATTAAATTTTCTAATTATTATAGATAAAACATTCAAAATAATGATAATTATTATTTGTAAGTTTTATTTTCTTTTAAATATGTTAGACTAATTATATATATATATATATATATATATATATATATATATATATATATATATATATTGCTTTTTTGAAAAAAAAATAATATCATTGTTCTGAAATACTTTTAATATAATATTATAAAAATAAAAATAGAAAAAAATTGCAATTTTTTTCTCTAACAATAATTATGGTCTCACCAATTTTTATTATTTCTACTGTTATTAAGGTTATTTTCTTTTATGTTTACATTTTAATTTTTGTTGGTAGTCATTTCAAAAATGATATTTTCTATTTTTTCTTTTTTTCATTCTTCATTTCAATTTTTTTTAAATCAAATAATATTTATTTTTATTTTTCCATTTATTTAGTTTTTTTAATTTTTTTAATACTGCTGGGTGTTGAAATTTCTTATTATTATAGATAAAACATTCAAAATAATGATAATAATTATGTTTTTCTTATAAATATGTGAGACCTATTTATTATTATTCTAAAATATTTTTAATATAATAATATGAGCAATAAATTTTATAATTAATTTCCTACATATAAAAAAAATCATTTCTAACGGATTTTATCAAAAGATTTTTAATAGTAGCAATATTCAATCATTTTTTAATTGAAAAAACACTTGTTTCTAACAGATTTTATCAATTATAATTTTACTTATTGAATATTAAAATAACAAAATACAACATGCATAAAATCAATTATTTTTTTATATAGATAAAAAAAAACCAGCGCATCGCGCGGGTAATTCGCTCGTATTAACTAAAATATAAAAGGCTTGCCCTTTTTCTTGTAGTATTCTTACCATGTAGATAGATAGATTATTATAGATTGTGATATTAAAATTGTCATTTTACTCTAGGATTGAAAAAATTCACCCCCGGAACCAAGGATAATTTTTATATTTTCAGAGGACATGAATGATATTTTTTATCTTTTTGCATAATAAAACTATTATTTTATCCCTAGATGCTGACAAAAAGACGTAGAATAATAAGGGGTGTTTTTAGTTTTTTTACAAATTCATGTACAATGAAACTACGAATACCCCCTAAAAAGAGAAAGAAAAAAGGCCTGGAGTCGAGGATATTGTCGTACTTTCATCACCAATTTTTTCATGGTTATTGCTAGGTTTATGGGTATATAGGTAATTTACCGTTTTTTTGTTATTTCTTTTCGGAATACTGCATGCTTGTCATGATTTTTGAGTTTTTATGGTATGCTTTTCTTTCAATTTTTGTTCAATATTAGTCATACATACTTGATATAAAAATATGATTTTTCTCTAAACTTTCCAAAAAAATCTTATTTGAAAAATATAAAAAATGTGTTTTCCTTTCATGTCGAATCCTAAAATTTTCTGAGTAAATATATACTCGGGTATGTGTCCCTCAAGTCTGATATGTGAAAGTTTTAAAAGCACTAGATGGTTTGATCACGCAAGAAACTGGGAAACTCAAGTAAATTGCATCCAGATAAAGCCGAGACTTCAAGTTTTTGCTGAGGAATGGTAGCGTTGTGCCTATATATTAAGCAGAGACAGATAGATATACGATAACCGGAGGAAAGCAAGTTTTCTGAACTAAAAAACTTAAAACCTAGGTTAAGTTCTTCAGGATTTTGAAGCCTATAAATAGACTCGGGAATCAGACCGTGCAGTTTGTTTTCATCAAGGTATAGCGCAGTCAATGGATTATGGTTCCTATCCCAGAGATGGAATTTGACAAGTTAATTTACTTCCATTAAGCATCAAGACGGTGAGCTGAGTCAAGTTTCTAAGAGAAGAACTTAGAAATTTTTCATTAAGCATCATCCTGTTGGTTTTCATTTTTAGAAGCAGAGAAAGATAATTTTTCAGAGTATTGAAAGACAAGATGACTTGCAGAAGAAGGTAATTCAATTTTTTATTGTATTTCAGCTTACAATGAATTTGATGAACTGCCCTATATATACCGTCATAGGTAGCAGCCATTTACATGTTTTTCTTGTGTGATTAACCATATTAACAGAATGTTAACCACTTTGTAACTACCTAGAGAAGTTCAAATTGAACTTCTCCTCTCAGACTGATTACATTGATCAGAATACACCTGAAGTTGTATTCTGTTACAACAATTCACAATTCTGTTATAAATAATTTCTTCTCTTCTGTCATAACGTAGCCTCTTCTTCTTCCCCTGCTTGCAGTGTGTAAACCAGTGATTAGCTTAGCTGTCAACACTTCCTGCCACATCAAACTCTTTCAATGATTTGAGGTTCCCAATAGACTCTGGTAGCTGACCAGAGAAACTTGTTCCTGCAAGCAACACTATTTCAAGTTGGCCGCCTGGCTGAAATTCCAGCAAATATGCGGCGAGAAAGCATGGGTTGGGTAAATGACATATTTCCGGAACTCTCTTTGCAATCCACAATCCCTCAGAGATATATATGAAAAAGAGGATAAGTTTGCCATGGTTTGAGGTTGGACAACATGCTCACTTTAGTGAGACGGAGCACCTCCTGGTTGTTAATGCTTCAACTAAATATTGAAGACCCGACTTTGTTCAAGTTGAATATCAATTAGGTTAGTAGGATTTAGAATTTCAATCAAGATTTAGGTTACTAAAATTTAGAATTTATAAGAATTTTAATATTGTTAGAAGAACTTCATATATAATATTACGATTATTATCTAGTTAAAAGAGAAATCTTTATTAATGTACAGATCCTTGATGAACAGGTTTTTGAATCATCAAAGAATTCCAGCACAGATCAAGGGAAAGCTCAAAAATCTCTGCCGGAATATGACCAGAAAAGCTGGACATTGAGAGATTTAGATAAAACAGCCCTGAGAGGTTTTGAATCCCAGAAGGGACTTTAGAGTTGTCGAAATCGTTGTGATGCGAACCCTAGCGGAATTTCATGGTATTCGCGATCCCAAGATCAATCTAACCCAAGTTTGTTACGAATTGAATGAGCTTATCACAATGTAAGACTTGCTTCAAGGCAACAAGATTATAAACCAACTTGATCACAATGCCTACACTTGGAGACGAGTAAAGGAAGTATAAATTCACAACAAAGAATGGTTAATTCTTTGAAGAGTTGAAAGTTCAATCAAGAACCAAGATGAAGCAACCAAAGACGGCTATAATTCTGGAAAATATTGTTAAAAAAAAATCCTCTAACATTATTCCTAAAGAGTATTTATACTCTAAGTCAAAACCCAAGTTTCCCTAATGGGTCTCACATAGCCCAAATTAAATAATAATCAACCCAAGCTAAAACTAGCCCAAACTAATTAAAATAAACAAATAAACAAGTCTAAAAACCCAAAAAAATGTCTCCTCTCAAAATAATTAAAATTTGATAGCCCAACTAATTAAATAAGACAAGTTCGTTGTTTCCGTATTTTATTGGGCAGCACAAGACCCAACTTAAAACAGATGGTTCTCTCTCATCTTAAAGAATTAGAAGGTGTGTCATATAGCATTGGAAAGGTCTGAAAGTCTAGTTTCCATAAAAACTAGAATCACATCAAAATTCGATCTGTAGCTCCAGTTATAACTAAAAGAGTAACCAAATGTCAAACTGTCTCCCAATCCTTGTGTAATGGTCTAGGTTCCACCAACAAGCCTTTCTTGAACAGGAATGAGATTAATCAAGGCTTGCTCTTTATTATTACAAACCCTATTGAAGTCCACCTTAGCCCATGTATCTTGAAAAAGTCCATTGAAAACTTCTTTGAACTTCTTAGCTCTAAGCCTAGTAACTGGACCAACTGAAACTTTTAATGGATCATTTGATAGTTGGATCGCATCATGTTGTCAGCAAGATTCAGCCTTCTTAGCTAAACAAGGTGGGAGAGGCTGTTATTAGAGTTGATGGAGCCCGAAGGAGCTGATACTTGTTAAGGAACCATTTCATCTAAAAATTTAAGTTGTTAGGTGAGATCTTGTAATATGAATTATATTATTCTCTAACATCTTTCCTTAAATAAAAGATTTTTGAACTTGAAACTTGCATGAATCCACACTTCATTGTATTTGGTTTTATATCAAAGTGATGAGATTCAAAATTCGTCATGTTAAAAAATCATTTTATCTAAAAATTTAAATGATTACGAGTTCAAGCCCAATCACATGACCAGAATCCCTGTCGCATTCAACACCGTCGATCCCATGAGCAGCAATCACCGCTTTCTCCATCAACTTTCCATGATGCAACCTTGGGATAAGCAGAAGGATCAGAAGAAGCAGACTCATTAATGACAAGGCTTTCCTTGAACGGCAACAAGGCATAACCCTCCTCAACAAGAATGACAGGCTCTAAGATGAAAAAAGGAGGGTAAAAAGAGCAAAAACTTTTGTTTAAAATAATGCAGAGTTCTTAAGGCCTCTGTGATCAAAAACTTCAGTTTCTTTTGCAAGGAAAAGGTCAATTTTCATCAACTAATTTTCTTATTGTAAACGAAGCCAAGAAAATGAAGAAATCTTTTGTTTAAAATAATGAGACCCCTGTCATATCAAGCAATTGATTTAAAAATAATATAATAAATGGATTGCATAATAACATCAAGATCTAACATTCAATGCCAAAAAAGATATTAAAAAACTTAGCTTTTTATCATTTCGATAATTCCCTATGAAACCAGGAGAGAAGCTTTTACAGATAATTCAATGAATAAAACGTACTAAAAAATCTATCCGATTTTGAGAAATTATGTTTATGATAAAACTAGCCACGCAAAATTGTGTTATGAAAAAGATAAAAATAAATTAATTTAAATGATTTAATTTTTATCCATTCAAGCTTGATCTTTGATTATCTGCATGAGTGCCTGAAAGCTTGAACCAAATATGGTTTCAAATCATCCATCAATGGCAGTATGTCTACACACTTGTTCATAATGATCCCAATATCATCAACTGATTCAGATGAGTTACCCCTGAAGTTCTTCATGGATGAAAAATTCGGATAGAAGGATATTGCAATGGATTAGTATTAAATTATGTTTAGCAATAAAAAAATTGTTGCTGAAAAATAATAAAAATATTTTTTCTGATTAAAAAATATTACAATGGAGTATCTGCTGCTATTTAAAAAAAAAATCAACTAATTATGGTTTGCTATTTAAAAAAATTATTTTAATATCTTATCAAACTCCCTTTTTTTATTACAACAGCAGCAGAAGAATTTGCAATGGAGAGTTAATGGTAATAATATTAATAATAATGGGTTTGCAAGGGAGAGTTAATCCAAAGCCATGAGATCTTACAGTTTCACAATAATTGATAATCTATAGAAATTTAAAAGGTTATCAGATCTATTGTATACTGGAATTAGCAATGAAATTTGAATTCAAATTATCAGCAACGGAAATTTTGTTGTTGATTATTAACCGGCAATAGAGATTAGCAACGGATAAAGATTTTTTATTGTTAATTTATATGCAACAAATAATTTATTGCAGATAATTAGCAAATATAAATCTGCATTGGACCGTTGCTAATATTTATTAGCAACAAATTCTTTTGTAAACTGTAACAAATTAATCCATTTCTAATAACTGTTTTTTTAGTAGTGACCTCATTAAAATATATTTTTTTATTTTTAAAAATTATTTTTGATATTAACATAATAAAATAATTTAAGAACACAAAATAAACTAATTTAAAATAAAAAATAAAAATAAAAATATTTTTAAAATACAATATGAAATAGCATTGCTTACTCGGTGATAAGCTAACAGGGAGTAGAATTGCTTACTTGGTAAGCAAAACAAAAACTCTTATTATGAAACTATGGCTAACACTACCCACATTATAACTGATAAGCTAACATGAAGTAGCATTGCTTACATGGTGATAAATAGTCTATATGTTTTTATATTTCAAAAGTATTTAAAAAAATAAAGTTTTTTTTTTAATTTTGTGTAAAATTTATATGTTTTTAAATCATTGTAATTTATTATTATTATTATTAAAAATTTATATTATTTTAATACATTAACATTATTAAACACTCTCAAACTCTTCTTAAGTTGGCCTTTACTTTACAAAGATACATAGAACTCGAAAAAGTTCCAAATGAATCTTTCGTATTTATATATCTTAGGATCTCATGAGTTCCTACCATGGAGAGTATAGACCTACTGGTATGTAGAATATATGCTTTATCGTGAACGGACGTGGGCTCGTTTGTTTTATTGGGCTAACTTTATATTTAATTTTGAGATTTGTCGGGTTTGGTTTTGAGCCCAGTTTATACTCCTCGAACTTTGCCCTTCTCCTCTCCGGTTGGGCCTTTTCTTTCATTCTTTTTCTACCCGATAGGGTCATCTATCTTCTTCGGACTTGGAAATCTAATTCGTTGTGCTATAAAATGACAGTGGTTTGAGAAATACCCAAAGGGACAACCAAGAGGCCGCTGGAAACACCTTAAGCAGAGTCTTCAAGCTGAGAATTATCAGAATTTCCCAACTGATGAACCCAACTGTAAGAACAACCTCCGCCATTTCCTTGCTTCCCTCTTCTTCTTTTTTTACTTTAATTTGACCTTTTACCACCAGTCATGCTTTGCACTTCTCTACCTCTCTCTTTTCATTCAATTTTGTGTTATAAATCTATTTTACACCAATTCTCTTGATGACATTTGGTGGATTTACAAGTTCTCATATCTTATTCCTCTCTATAGCCTCTATTTCCAAATCCATTTCCCTTCTCTATTTTCGTTGTTTTATTGCTTCATCAAAGCATTTTGGGTCATCATTCACCATCAAACATATTGATTCATCAGAGAAAATAGCTTCGTGAACATAGTCATCCATCCAACTAGGTGATCGTTTAATTCTTCTCCTTGGTGAATTAAAACCAACATTCCCAGGGGCAGCACGAGCATCAAAATCATCATTTCTTGGAGAAGTACCATCATCTTGCCCTACTATGTCACAAATTTTCGTTGTTTTATTGCTTCATCAAAGCATTTTGGGTCATCATTCAGCATCAAACATATTGATTCATCAGAGAGAATAGCTTCGTGAACATAGTCATCCATCCAACTAGGTGATCGTTTAATTCTTCTCCTTGGTGAATTAAAACCAACATTCCCAGGGGCAGCACGAGCATCAAAATCATCATTTCTTGGAGAAGTACCATCATCTTGCCCTACTATGTCACAAATTTTCGTTGTTTTATTGCTTCATCAAAGCATTTTGGGTCATCATTCAGCATCAAACATATTGATTCATCAGAGAGAATAGCTTCGTGAACATAGTCATCCATCCAACTAGGTGATCGTTTAATTCTTCTCCTTGGTGAATTAAAACCAACATTCCCAGGGGCAGCACGAGCATCAAAATCATCATTTCTTGGAGAAGTACCATCATCTTGCCCTACTATGTCACAACCATTTTCTCCTGGAGTAGTATCATTCTTTCCATCTTCTAGTATCCTGTTGTCCTTTTCAATTTTTCTGCAGCAGAATCAACTTCTCTTTCTACTAATTTCTCATCATAGTGACTAATTTCTCCATCATCATCAGTATCTACCCAAGTAAAAACATCCCTCCTTACGTCATCATCACTCCCCTACCAGTTCCAACCCTCATCTCATCAAACACTACATCCTTACTAACAATCACCCTTTTAGTCTTGGGATCATAAAACCTATAGATTTTAGATTCTTCATTAACCCTTATAAGAACACATCTATGACTCTTTTCATCGAGCTTTGTTCTTCCTTTGTCAGGAATATGCATATATGAAATACACCCAAGGAACCTAAAGTAATCAATATTTGGTCTAGTCCCACTCTAGCATTCTAGTCATTTCTTTTACAGCCACAATTAGGCTCCTATTTAATACATGCAATCCCCATCGAACTGTATCTAGCCAAAATAGTTTGGGCATTTCCTTCTCTAAAAGAAAACATCTAACCATGTTTAATATAGTTCAATTTTTATGTTCTGCCACTCCATTATGTTGAGGAGTGTAGGCAGCAATAAGTTCCCTCTTAATGCCATGATCAGCACTAAACATATTGAATTCTTTGGATGTGAATTCACCTCCCTTATCAATCCTCAGATAACATATATTACACTCTGATTCTTTTTTTACAAGGCTTTTGAATACTTTGAACATGAAAAAAACTTCACTCTTTTCGGCTAAAAAATAAATCCAGGCCTTTATGCTGAAATCATCTATAAAGCATAGTATGTACCTTTTAAAGCTACTTGAGGTTGGAGTAATTGGACCACATAAATCTGCATGTATTAGTTGAAGTTTTCTTGAAGCCACTTTTCTTGGGGATAATTGCTTGATGTTGCTTGCCTCGGCTGTACACTGTGCATGTTTTGTTTGTGACTTTAAATAGAGGAAGTCCTTTAACCATTTATTTATTCCACTTAGATTTTGAGACTTTTGTTGTTCACATGCCCATAATGACGATGCCATAGGTTTGATAAGTCATCCTCACTTGCTTTCAGACAATTTGAAACTTGAGTAATCATAGTGGCTTGCAAAACAAACATCTTGTTTTTTGTCATAATTGTTTGCATAATAATACCTCTCATAGGATAATATATTTTGCATGTCTTATCCATCATAACAATAGCAAGTCCTCTATCTTGCAACTGTCCAATGCTTAATAAGTTGTTCTTGAGTTCAGGAATGAAGAACACGTCACTTATCCTTTGAATTAATCCCTCAATTTAAAGCCTTACACTCTTTTTTCCCATCACTAACATTTTTTCATCATTGCCCAACTTGACTGAGTGTCTAAATTGCTCATCTAGCTCCATGAACTATTCTTTATTTTCTATCATATGAATAAAACAACTTAAGTCTAGAAATCATGCATCTTTCTTGTTTGTGTTCTTGTCCTAAACGTAGGCCATTAGGAGGAGCTCTTCTTCTTCTTCTTCCAATTCAGCATAGTTTGCACTTTTTTCCCATTTAGGATATTCATTTTGAAAATATCCTAGTTTGTGGCATTTATAGCATTCCACAGTAGTTTTGTTGAAGCTTTGCCTTCCTCTACCACGTCCACCTCTCTAAGCTCCTCGTCCCCTTCCTCTTCCTAGTTTTTCTTCATGAGTAAACTTGAGGACTTGCTCTTCTTCCTCTTGACTCTTCATCCTCTGCTCATGCACAAGAAGACTGCTCTAGAGTTCATCTATAGTCATTGTAGTCATGTTGTTTGACTCTTCAATCGAACACACCACATAGTTGACTTTGGAAATCATTGATAGAAGGATCTTTTCAGTGATCATTGTTTCATTTAGATTTTATCCATGAGCCTTCATTCTGTTGGCTATAGATATAACTCTAGCAAAGTAGGTATACATAGACTCTCCTTCTTTCATACGCAGTACTTCAAAATCACAACGTAATGACTGTAATTGTGCCCTTTTAACCCTTATTGAGCCTTGAATTTTTTGTTTCATGGAGTCCCATATTGCCTTTGCAGAGATTCTATCAAGAATGGTTTCCGGCACATCTCTTTTAGTTGCTTGATATAAAGATTATTTGCCTTTAAATCTTTTAGTTTGTTTTCTTCATATGCCTTTCTTTGAACATTTGTGAATGACTGACTATTTATCACCACTAAGGAGAACATTTGTGCCTTTCTTGCAACCTCCACCATGTTTCCATGATCCACAACATCCCAATACTCCTTGGAACGAAGCAAATTCTCCATAAGTTCAGCCCAATGATCATAGTGTCCCATAAATTATGGCACATATCCAGTGCTACTTCCTTCTGTCATTTTGAGGAGACTCGTAGGTATTCTTTTCAGTCTTATATTCACAATCAAGCTTTATTTAAAGCCTTAGATACCAACTGTTAAAAATGCTAAAGATCTTGCACTTACTGTTAATTGTGTACACCACTCGTTTAATAGAATGCCTTTATGCTTATATAGCCATTATATCTTATATCAATAACAACAACCCAATTCTTCATATATTGAAGATTATGAAAAATAGAAAAATAGAAATAACAACTAAGTCAGTATTGACTTAACCGACTCCTAACAGGCTTAAATTACTATCTCTGATTTATAGGAGTTTGTTATTAACAAACTGTAATAGACTGTAACAGGCTTTACTTATCAATGAAGAAAATAAGCACCAAGTCACACTTTTGGATTGGAATTTAATTCACATGATGAAGCATTTTCCTTTTATTGACAATGTTTTTTTGGCATTGCATTTCAACAATGTTTTTTAAAAATTTTATTTTTTATTTTTTATTCTAAATTAACTTTTTTTTAGTGTTTTTAGATCATTTTTATGTGCTGATGTAAGAAATGATTTTTTTTTTTTAAAAAAATCATTTTAATGCATTTTCGAATAAAAACACTTTAAAAAACAATCTCAACCACACTCTCAAACAATCACAAAGTCTTGCAATATACTAAAACTATTGTCAAGCAAGATTTATGAAATCTACCCTTGAGTGATGCATGCAAGTAGTAATTGATTAGCCAAATTGAGAATAAAACCAATTACTTGTGATAAAAAACTATATTTGATTTTGCCATTAAGGGATGTTTATGCTTGAGCATTTTGTCCACATGTGAATAATAATAATAAAAAAAAAACCCCACTTCCCTCTGTGGTAAAATTAGATAAATAGCAACACTTGAAAAGTGTTCTCTGAATTGATGCCAATGGGAGGGAGGACTAGACTACCAAAAAAGTGAATATTTAAAATATTTAACTTGATAACGACAATCTTGAAAATTTTGGCATTTTAAAATATTTAAATGACGATATATATATATATATATCAAAACATCATAATTTCTATTTTATTTTTTCATATGCTTCTGAATGGAGATGTATTAGTTTATTCTGTTTTGTTTGTTTATTTATTTATTATTATACAAGCTATCTCATAAGCAAGTTCAATAAGATCTTTGCTCTTTATATTAAAGTAGATTTTTTATTTTCATTTCACATATTACTTGGATAATAAGCATTACTTACAATGAAACTACTTGGATATGCAAACTTGGTTGATGACAACACTCCAAACTTGGATATGCAAACTACATGAATTTAGCAATTTCTTTGGAGCTACGTTTACTATCCATTAATCTAAAAATATATATTCTCATTTTTGGGGATAAATATGTATTCAGAAAGAATATGTCAAGTAGTTTCTAGGGAAGCATACAATTTCTCATAAAGCAAGGCCTCAAAGAACATTGCTCATAAGCTGACAATGGCTAAGGTTCTGTGATAACAGAACACCGAAGGCGCATATCTTTATTGAATCTCTGACATTAGTTCGGAGACAGTATAGAAAGAAGGTGGAACTATTCCACCCGAAGTGGGATCCCTGCAAATATCAGAATCACTGACAGTAGCAACAAGAAGCACACAAAACGACTGCGGATAAGGACACAATCTGAGAAACAAGTAGAGGTTGAACCCTAAGGCACGTTTGATTTAACTTCATAACCATGCTCACAGTTTAAAAAAAAAGATAGATTCATTTATAGGATTTGATGCGGATATCAACATGCAAACATTATGCATATTCTTGGCCTAAACAAACAAACAGAAAGAATGCAATATGAAGAAAAATGCACACTGCAATTATCAGGGCTAAGGCCACCAATAGATGCCAACTCCCCATGAGCTGCTGGCTCCTCAGTTCCTCCTAATAAAATTGGAATTGATCCCTTCAATACAATCATCACATACTGCAAGAAAACAAACATAAATTCCATAGCTAGAATCCATCAAACAAATTAATAACTGACCCAGGTATTGTTTACAATGGCTTGTAATAAAAAAAGAAAAAGAGGCTATGGTTTTTGGTCAATTTAATATTGCTGGGCAGGGACCACAGCATTCGCAGCTTGTCCGAATAATTTTGAGTTTAGATTTCAATGTAAGAAAAAATAAAAGAAAAAAGCAATACTAATAAAAAACTCTTTTGTTATAAAACCATTTATGTGGATGTATAGTTTTTTATACATCTTTCTCATACTACATTAATTTATTATTTTTAAGTTCATTTGAATCTACATATTCTTATGTTCTTTGAGCTTACAAGTATCTATGTACATGTGCTTATAAATAAGTATATTGTTAAGAGAAGAAACAACACATATATATAATTACAAAGTTATATGAAATAAGAGTATTCTCTCTCCATTCCTCTAATTTCTATTATTTTTGTTTATTCTATTAACTCTTTATTGAGTATATTATATGCTTCTAAATATATATTTCCATAAAACGTTACAATGTAGAACAAGTGGCAGAGGCATACATGCTCAAGAGAGAGCATCTGAAATTCAAAAACAATTGAATTTACGCTGAAGCCTGAATGACACGAAACTCACCCAGTTGAGACGTCTTCGCTGCTGATGCATATTAGTTTTTGACTGAACTCCATTGTTTAGACCCTGAAATCGTCGTTTTTGCCATTTTAGGAAAGTTTCATTTTAACCATAACTCTTGATTTCCAAGTCCGAATCGACTTCCATCAATTTTGGCTTGTTCAGGATTTATAGTCTTTTTAATTTATGCATTTATCTCAAATTTGGCATTTTTGGTAATTTTATTAGTTAGCGTCGTTTCCTTATCCAGCATGGGTAGGGCTAGGGTTTCTACTTTAAATATGGTTGTAAGCCTCTTGGCGAATCATCTTTTGAATTATTGAATAAAATTTTGAACTTTTCTAAGATGTCGCGACGGCGATTTTTACGCGCTTCGCGCCCCGCCATAACGGCGCGCGGTGAAAATGGGTTGTTTGTGTTATAGCCGTAAAATTTACGACTATAATTATGAGGGAGTCGCCACCTAGTATTACGGTCACTAGGAACCTATTGGTCTGCGAGAGTCTTGGGTAAGGGGACTTGTTGTTCAAGGAAAAGATGCATCACCCCTAGTGCACCCTACCTAAGGTAAGCTGCATTGTTGTTTGATTGTTCTTTTCTAAGCTTAGTTTTTACACTGTATTTTAAAAGAAAATTATTTTTTTATCTACGGGTGTACTTTACGATGTAATTTTACACCGTAATTAGAAAATCTTTTTGTTTTCTACGGATGTAATTTATAATGTAAATTTACATCGAAATTAAAATCCCTTTTTTTTTATCCATGGATGTATTTTACAATGTAAATTTACACCCTAATAGATAAAACAAAAATGGTTTTGATTATTTTTGATATTTTGGCCAAATTCCAATGGATAATCATAAACTGGTTACGATATCCAATTTTATTTTAAAAACATGAGAAAGATGCAATATTTTTTTTTTACGAAAAATATGCTTGAAAAATTTTGGAATTCGGCCGTATGCATGAAAATAACACATTTTATATTTTTTGAAAATCTTTTTTTTTGTAATGAAAAAAAGATAATAGGGAAAAAGTAAAAATAAAAATATTTTTTTATTTTTTATTTTTTTTATTTTTTTTAATGGGCTGGGCTGTCAGCACAGTGGGCTGACAGCCCACCCTGGAATGGGCTGGGCTTCCAGCCTTCACGGGCTGGAAGCCCAGAAGGTCTTGGGCTGGGCTTCCAGCCATCACGGGCTGGAAGCCCAAATGGTCTTGGGCTGGGCTGGGCTGAGAGCAGCCCAGCCCGAAGAAGAAAAGAAAAAAAAAACAAATTTCAAACGGGGAAGAACGTGAACAGTGCAATATTAGCACGTTCACGTTCATGAACAATGATTATCAACTTTGACGAGAGGACCACCTGAGGAAGAGGCCTGTGGTGGCCGGAATGGGGGCTGAAAGGCCGTTGGTTTACGTGCAGAGGGCTGGCGTTACGTCGCCCCTGCCACTGCTAGTCGTGCAGAGGTCGCCGGAGAAGAAGGACGATGTCTGGGTGGTGCTTGAGGGGAGCTTCGAGTGGTCGTCGGTGATGATGTTTCGGTCGGCCGAGAGTGAGAGAGAGAGAGCAATGCCTAAAAGTTTTAGAGAGAGAGAGGAGAAAAAAACGATGAAACAGAGAGGGAGAAGAATAGCTGCGAGGGAACGAAAATATTCGAAAACTTTTCACATAAAAATCCCTGTCTTCTTGTTTTTTTCTTGTTCTTAAATTGCCAAAATCAAAACCAAAATCCCTCTGAGTTCCTCTCTCTTTTTTTTTGTTCGTTCTCCTTCCTCCTCATGCAGTGTCCACAGTCGCTATTTATAGGCAAAAACCGACCTGCCACGGCGGCTGGCTGGTCGGTGGCGTGGCTTGCAACGGACAGCTTGGTGGAAGCTGCTGGTGGGCTGTCGGCGGTGGAGTTCAGGCGGCTGGTCGGGCGTGCAGGTGAAGGTGGCAAAGGCCGGGGCTGTTGCAGCTTTGGGGAGGCCAAGTTTTGTTTTGGTCCCTCAATTTATCATTGTTCTAATTGCACCCTCAATTAAATTTAAATTTGTAATTTTGTGCAATTGGGCCCTCGTCCGAATTTCAATATTACCCTTGGCTTTGTGCGCCTTTTTCATTTTGGTCCCTGACCTTTGATTTATGTAATTTAGTCCTCAATTTACAATTAAACTCTCAATTATCTTCAATTTAGTCCCTAATTATGCCAAATTAGTTTGGAAAAATTCAATTGGGTCTCCAAAAATTCTGATTTTCTCAATTAGGCCCGAATTAAATTCAAGAATTCAATTTTTCATCAATTAAGCCCTTAATAAAATTAATTCAACCAATTTAAAGCATAATTAAGTCCTTGCACTTAATTAAATTCTTCAATTGGACCCTAAATTAATTTTCAAACATAATAATATGTTGAATTACCCCATGATTAAATCAAATTGGCTTATAAAAAATATAATTATGATTTTTGACTTAATTTTTACCTTGAATTTGTATTTTCTCTTATTTTTTGGCATAAAAGAGATTCAATTCGCCTCATAAAATTTCCAAAATTTCCACCATGATTTTTCTATCGACGCCAAACCCCTTTTATTTTATTTTTGTTATTTTTTATTTATTTTGGGGAATCACCCAAAAATCGGGTGATGACATAAGAGTTCCTCTCATCCTAGATTTATTTACGGAATATCCACGTTGGTCGTATTCCTTGTGGTTTTCTGTCGTGTCATGTTATCAGCACGAATTGCTCCTCGCTTTTATCTTTAAATAGATAATTGTATTTGATTTGTTTATAAGAAGCAAAATGTATGTTTATCTCCTATACTCATTTCAATATAAATTTAAGATTTCTTCAAATTTTATCCATCACTATATTTATTACTATTTAAACTTTGTAATAATATTTTTTCAAGTCATAAATACGCTTTGTGTTTATTAAAGGATCTTGTCCTCGATGGACTTGCATGTTTCATCCACATCAGAAATTCTATTGTGTTTATAAATTTAGTATTAAGGCTGAAAACCTCCGGCCTGTAGGTATTATTCTAAAGTAAGGTTAAATACCCTTTGTGGTTGAGGTATAACAACATCACGTACCATTTTCTTTTTGATTGATAATTTGATCTTACTAAGTTTTTTTTATCATTGTATTTTCTTATGAATTTTTTTATATTGTTATTTTCTATATTTATCATGGATTCTTGATGCCAAAATTCACCTGAATGTCATGGGTCTTAGAGAAACCATTATAGATGGTATGAAGCATCTAGTTAAAAAAATACAAAAGTCATGATTTGCTAACATCATCATCTCCATGAGGAGTTGAAAAAAGAGTATCTCACAATCAAAGATACCTTTACTCTTTAACAAAATTTGAAAGAAAGATATGACCATCAAAATACAGTTATTCTCCCAAAAGCTTGTTATGATTAGATACATTTATGGCTGCAGGATTTTAAATCAATAAGTGAATACAATTTTGCAATGTTTAGTATTAGTTCTAAATTGAAATTATATGGAGACAATGTCACCAATGAGTATATGTTAGAAAAAATATTCTAGACTTTTCATGTCTTGAATGTGTTCCTGCAACAACAATATAGAGAATGAGGTTATAAGAAATATTCTGAATTTATTTGATGTCTACTTGTGTGAACAAAATAATATTTTTAATGAAAAATCATGAACTAAAAATGACTAGTTCAACTCCATTCCCTGAAGTGAATGCTATGATATATAGTAATAATTATGGTCATGGTTGGGGTAAAGACCATGAATGAAAAC
The DNA here is from genome assembly GCA_015731905.1 of Salix dunnii. NCBI lineage: Eukaryota > Viridiplantae > Streptophyta > Magnoliopsida > Malpighiales > Salicaceae > Salix > Salix dunnii. The sequence continues at coordinate 13,684,480 of CM027674.1, forward strand.
AGTTTAATTACCGTAATTATAATAACCGTAATTTGTCATATTCTAACAAGTTTTTTAATAGAATAAGGAGCAATAAGAAAGAGAAAAGGACATACATAATAAGGATACCAAAAAAAGTAGAAAATATTTGTTATCGGTGTGGGATGAAAAGATATTGATCTTGTACCTATCGTACAACTAGACATCTTGTTGATCTATACTAGTCTTTATTGAAAGAAAATGAAAAAAAACATAGAACTAGATTTTTCTCAATCATATCAAGAAAATACGGATTTGCACCATATGCTCGATATTAATGGCGAAGATATATGATTAACAGATAGTGTAACAACATATACCTTTCTTAGACATAACAATATTTCTCAAATCTAAGAATGATGAAAGCAAATATGAATACAATATGAGGTTCAACAGACTTAATTGAAGGCTCTAGAAGAGCTAATATAATGCTTCCTAGTGAAACAAAACTTATTATTGATAATGTTTTATTCTCTACTAAATTAAAGAGAAATCTACTAAATTTCAAAGATATACGACCCAATAGGTATCATATTAAGACTGTCAATGAAAATGATATTAAATATCTTAACATCATATCAAATGGCTCTACAAGAAAACAAATACTTGAAAAATTATTTGTTTTATCTGCGTGATTGTATTACTAAGTATTAATATAATTGAAGTCAATACAATAATGAACCAAAAGTTCATATGAATGATTACGTCATTCTAGATTAATAATGATGTGAAAAATTATTGAGAATCTAAATGCTCATCCATTAAAGAACAAAAAGACTCTTCAATTTAAAGAATTCTCATGTGCTGTTAATTATCAAGAAAAAATGGTCATTAGACCATCATCGGTTGAAGTTGAGATTGAATCCCTAAGATTTCTATTACACATTCAAGGTGATATTTGTGGGCACATTCACCCACCATATGGACCATTTAGATATTTTATGGTTTAGTAGATGCATCTACAAGATGGTCACATGTGTGTTTATTATCAGCTCGCAACGTGGCATTTACAAGATATACTTGCTCAAATTATTAGATTAGGAGCACAATTTTCCAACCACACAATCAAGACTATTTGTTTTGACAATGTTGATGAATTCACAACCCAAGCATTTGATGGTTATTGCATGTCACTTGGGATAAACATTGAACATATTGTTGCCCATGTTAATTCATAGAATGGTCTTTCTAAATCATTTATTAAACGCTTTCAATTAATTATAAGACCATTACTCATGAGAACTACTTGTCTCTATTTGGGAATGATGTAGAACAAGTGGCGGAGGCATACATGCTCAAGAGAGAGCATTCGAAATTCAAAGGCAACTGAATTTGCGCAGTCCGAGCGTTGAAGTTTGAATAACACGAAACTCACCTAGTTGATGCGTCTCGGCGTTTATGGATAAAGTAAGCAGCTTTGCTGCTGAAGCATACCAGTTTTTGGTCGAATTCCATTGTTTAGGCCTCGAAATCGTCATTTTTACTATTTTAGGAAAGTTTTGTTTTAGTCATAACTCTTGATTTCCACATCCAAATCGACTTCCGTCAATTCCGGCTTGCTCAGGATTTATAGCTTTTTTAATTTCTGCATTTATCTCAAATTTTCTATTTTTGAAAATTTTATTAATTAGCATCGTTTTCTTATCCAGTATGGTTAGGGGCTAGGGTTTTGCTTAAAATATATTTGTAAGCCTCTGGCCGAATTATCTTTGAAATTATTGAATAAAGTTTTGGACTTTTCTGAGAGTTCCTCTCGTTCTTGGTTTATTTATGGATATTTTGTCCTAAAATTTGTACTTAATTTGAAAAACATCATCTTATTTTTAGCACATGGAATAGGCAATCCAAGAGAAATTCACTCTTACCATATAACACAAACCATGGAAAGAAAGGAAAGAAAAGGGAAAGGAAATACAAGAAAATACAATACAACCAGAAATAAGTTCTACGCATGCGAGTTTTAGAATTTTAAATTTAGCGTTGCCACCTCGCAAAATAATTCTTCACAAGCCATTCATACTTCCTTGTGTCCATAACGCATCCAAGAATCACTCCTATTACCAATCCACTTGCGTAACCTGTCACCACCACCTTCCAACCAAATTCAAGTGGATATGCCGCCCAGCCCTCATCTCTTTTAGCAGCCGGCAGCGTGTCATCACCATTTCCACATTTTCTTGACAATGGCTTTCCACACAATCCTGGATTCCCATCAAATGAAGTGTTGTCAAATGTATCGAATTGGTTCCCTCGTGGTATTGGGCCTGATAGAACATTGTGAGACACATTAAAGACTGCGAGGAAGGTGAGCCGTGCAAGCTGGACAGGAATCTCTCCAGAGAGTTTGTTCTGAGAAAGATCCAAAGCTTCAAGCTCTTTCATGTTGGACAAGGATGGAGGGATGCGACCAGTGAGTAAGTTGTTGGAGAGATTGAGCAAATACAGTTCTTTGAGATCTCCAAGGGCATCTGGAATTCCTCCTTCAAAACGATTGCTTGAGAGATCAATAGCTGTGAGAAATTCTTGGATCTTCTCATATAATGTCAACACACCTTTATTGGTAATTGTCATCGAGTAGTCAAAATGATATGTCATTCCAAACCCTGGTAACTGGAAACTTGAGACTACTTGCATGTACAACGGGCGTTCTTTATAGATAGTTTTCATGGCAGTCCAATTTCGAAAGTATTCAAGTGGCAACTTACCCAGAAAATAATTATCGGATAGATCAACAATCTGCAACCTCTGGAAATCAAAGTTAGCTCTGGGTTTTCCAATCATGCCATGGAGCCTATTGGACCTCAAAATCAGAACTCTCAACTTTGGAAAAATACCCAACCATGAAGGGAAGACATCATTTATCTTGTTTTTTTCAATATTGAGAATCTCTAGCTTGGTACAATTGGCTAATGATCTTGGTATCTTCCCTTCCAATTGGTTTTGACTCATATCGATTGCCCTCAATGTGCAGTTACTTGAGAAAGCATCAGGAATGTCACCGCTGAAGCTGTTGTTTCGTAGATCTAGTACTGAAGCAGAGTTACTTATGTTTCCTAAACATTGCGGAAGCTTGCTATTCAAAATGTTGTTAGACAATTGGAGGATAACAAGAGATGTCAGATTGCAGATTGCTGGTGGGATTTCTCCAGTTAAACGGTTGTCCGAGACTATATAAATAATGGTGGAACGTGGTGGAATTGGAAGGGCTCCTTCAAGCTTGTTCCCAGAAAGTCTCAGATATCGTAGTTTATTCCATGGAAGAATATCAACGGATTGCTCAAAACCTGTCAGAAAGTTGCCAAACAGATCTAAATGCAAAAGTGTTTCGGTGGCCAAGTTCATAAACCATTTTGGTATGTGCCCCTCAATTTTGTTTCCACCGAGTTCTACAAACTCCAATTGGTTTTGACCGTGTAAGAAACTTGGAAACTCGCCTGATAAATTGCATCCACCCAAACCTAAAATTCGAAATTTCGGCAGAGCAACACTATCATTGCTGTTACCAATCACAGACAAATTATTGCCGTTTAATTGGAAGGAAACAAGGCTTCTTGAACTAAGAAGGCCAACATTTACAGTGCCTCGGAAGAGATTGTCTTCGAGATCAAGTGCTTCAAGATTTGGAAGCCTAAAAATAGATTCAGGAATTGGACCGTGCAGTCCGTTGGATCCAAGCATCAGTGAGGTAAATAGGGTATGGTTTCCTATCCAAGATGGAATTTGACCAGCTAAATTATTTTGACTAAGCCTTAAGACGGCGAGCCGAGTCAAGTTTCCAAGACAGGATGGAATCTCACCATATGAATTGGTTAGGTTCAAGGCTATATAATTGAGTTTGGTTAGATTACAGAGCCAATGCAAGGTTCCAGAAATGAAATTGTTGGAAGAAAGCGAAAGATAAGTAAGTTGAAGGTTGACAAAAGTAGAAGGGATTTTCCCGGAGAAATAACATTCTGCCACATCAAATTCTTTCAATGACTTGAGGTTTCCAATGGACTCAGGTAGCTTACCGGAAAAATTTGTTCCTGCAAGCATCAAAGTTTCAAGCTGGCTGCCCCGGTGAAATTCCGGCAAATATCCAGTGAGATATGGATTAAACCGGATACTGAGAAAGCGAAGGTTGGGCAATTGAAATATTCCCAGGGGGAACTCTCCAGAAAAGGAAGAAAATGAGAGATCTAGATCAAACAGCCTTGAGAGATTTCGAATCTCAGAAGGGATTTTAGAGTTGTTGAAATCGTTATCGGCAAGATTCAGCCTTCCGAGGTGAACAAGGTGGAAGAGGCTGCTATTAGAGTCGATGGAGCCATAAAGGAGGCTGCTACTGAGATCAAGGCCGGTCACATGACCAGAATCCCTGTCGCACTCAACACCATCCCATGAGCAGCAATCACAGCTTTCTCCATCAACTTTCCATGATGCAACCTTGGGATAAGCAGAAGGATCAGAAGAAGCAGACTCATTAATGACAAGGCTTTGCTTGAACTGCAACAAGGCATAACCCTCCTCATCATGGCATAACGGCTGCATGGAATGAGAAGATTGGCAAGCTCTAAGATGAAAAAACGAGAGTAAAAGGAGCAAAAGCATTCGCATAGTTACGAATTGGGAATATGTTGGCATAGTTTTTAGTGTATTTATTTTTCATAATAAGCAAAGAAGTGAAATAATAAAGCAGTTTATATCGACAAAAACATTCAATTTAAGTCATCGTCTAGCCTTGCTCCGGTGGAAAAGTTAAACAAAGTAGTCTTCTTGTAGACTTTGGCTCTACTGGAAGTCTTTTTCGTTGTCTTGTTTCGGTGAATTCCAGAGTAACGTGTGGAATGGACAAGTGAATGGGGCAATGTCACCAATTAACATGGGAAATTGTTCGTAAGATGTAAATGCAAAACACATAATGTTTGTACTCACTCATCCAGATCAATTCCGTTCGTAATGCACACTGCAACAAATATAAACAACACAAAACTCTATCAATTAAGATTACCATACAAAAACTTCATTTAAAATTTTATTAATGAATATTTTCTTAAAATAGTTTCTTGAAATATAAGCTAAGCAACCCTAGTTATACTAGTTTTAGATCTTAATTGAATAATAAAAAATAAAATTCCTAATAGAAATTAAGTATAATAAAAACATCATACAAAAATATTTTCTTAAACTAAATAGGAATAATACTAAGTAAGAAAACAAATAATTGTTTTCTAAAAATATTCTTCATCAATCCCTCCATGTTGACAAGAATTTGTCCTCTTGTTCATATTGCTCTTGTCTCAATCTCATCGATGTCCGGTTAAGACTCTTCAACCCATATTCTTTGTCTACTTCAAGCATACAATAATTTTATATTTTAACTTCAATCCTTTCATGTTAAAACTTGCATAAAAACAATAATTCACCATTATTAATTTCTCTTTTATTAGCCTTTAGAACAATGATAACATTATAAATGATATCGGCATTTCCATTACTATCATTGTTTATGCTATTATTATCAATATAATCATTATCCAAATAAGAACCATAAATTAATAGAGAATATCAATTCACATCTATTTCATCATAAATAGGATCACTAAAATTTACATGATACTTGTTGTCCCTATTAAGAAGTTGTCTCCTTTGCTTATTTCTATAAAATTGGTTCTCAAAAATAGTCATAGATTTGTGATTAGTCTCTTTACAATTTTAGGCTTTGTTACAGATTTTATAAAATTATATTTGTTTAGTCTTAACCCTAAAAGTGTGTAGACTCCACTTTTAATGCAGCCTTGTACATGCCTATTATTATGTCTAGTGGTTAGCCTCATTATCTATTTTAGTTTATCCTCCCTCTTTTCCATTTGTTTTCATCTTCCTCCATTTCTTTTTATCTATATGTAGTAATTTAAATAGAACCTTCAAGGGGTGTTCGACACTGCTTTTCAAAAGCGTTTTGAAAAAAATTGAATTTTATTTTTATTTTTTTGGTGCATTCAGATCATTTTCATGTGTTGATGTCAAAAATAATTTTTTAAAAATAAAAAAAATCATTTTGATACATTTCTAAACGAAAATCACTTTAAAAAACAACTGTAACAACACTATCAAATAGTCACATAATCATGAGTGAGGTAATTTAGGTTTGTTTGTTATAGTATTTAGAGGTGTTTCCCTCCTTTAAGTTGGCTTTAACTAGGTTGTTGGTTAGAAGAGGTAGTGGTGGTTAGTTGTTAGTGTGAAGAGGATTCTTAGGCTATTGCCACTTGTAAAGGAAATGGCTAAAGATGTCAGGTCATTTGGTGTAGGATTCTTGAGAAGAGAGACTTAGTATTATGAGAGAAAACTTTAGGTTGCAACATTTTTTAAAAGAAAAAAAGATTGTTTGTTTAAGGATGATATGGTGGTTATGCTTGGCCAACAAAGGTGAGCTTTGGTAGTTGGAATTATGGTGAAATTATGAGGGAGAGTGTCTTAGTTATTGAGCTTGGGTCAAAAGGGGTTATCGACTTTTGTAGAAGAAGAATGAGTATTTTTGTCTTTGTTAGTTACGGGAGAGAAAAACATTTTTCTAAATGCTTGTTTTTGTTTTTCTGATTTTGTATATGGTGAAAGATGAATGAAAGTTGGTGGTAAGGGGAATGGGATATGAGAAACTGAACAAGAAAGCTAGTGTGTGGTGTTGATGCTAACTTCTTTAGGGTTATGGGTTTCTATTGGCAATATATTTTTAGGAAGAAAAAAGGAGGCAAGGCTAGGCTATTCACATGGATATTGCTTGCAATAGTGGGGAGATCAAGTGGTTGTGTTTTGGGAGGATATCTTATCTATTTTGGAGTTGTTATTGTCAAGTTAAAAGGAGGTGATATAGACAGAAGCTATGTTAGACAATAACAATAAGAAAACATAAGAAAATGACATAGAAGATTAATGGACAATGAGGGTTGTAAATTTGAACCTTGAATTTGAATTCTATCTTGGAAAAATAAAACAGATGGTGGTTTCCTCTTTAAGTGATTACAAGACCATAATAGACTAGAAAACTTGACCTCTCTCTTATGAAATAACTACAAATCTAAAAATATAAAGCAAATAAAAAAAATGAATTAAAACATCGAATCTGAAAAACATATAAAAATTACTAAAAAAAGGCCTTATTGGAAGGATCAATGCTTAAAACATGATTATGAAATATTTAATGGTCTATTCAACAATGTAATGTTGTCTTATAAATATTTCTTGTAAAATCACTTGTAAAGATTTGAGCCTTGTTATTATCTATTTTAGGGGCCAACATAAACAAAAAAATGTTGGAAAAAATCAAAAAGTAATATATCAATGAGAAGATTATACTAGAACACCTAGGAAATTATAGAAGGTTGGTTGAGTAAGATCAAAATATACTAAATTAGAAAGTCTAACAATGTACTTTAAACTTATGAAGATTCTATTTGTAAGAAAAAAATTGATTTAAGGAGAAAATTTCAAAATTATATGTTTGAGGATTTAATTAGAATTTTTCAAGGTTTATTTGAATTTATTGAGGGCTTAATTGTAAGATAAATTGATTTTTAAGTCAATTTAGGCTTTAATTGGAAGAAATTAAAGCATTGGGTTGAATTGCAATTTTTAAGAGTTAATTTTGTCAAACCAAGGACTTAATTGCATAAATATTGAAGTTTGATAGTCAATTAGAGACTTTATTGAATAAATTCAAAACAGATGACCAAACCAAAAAAAAAAAATCACTTGAATAAAGTGGTTAAAATTGACCAAATTATGGGTCAATTGAAATTGAAAGTTTGTTAGTTAATTGAGGCATTAAATTTACAAACTCAGAACCAAGAACTAAAATAAAAAAAGGCGTTGAACTTGGGGCCTACAGTTGGATTTGGTAGAAGTGTATTTGCATAAAATTAAAAACTGGAAGGCAATTAAAGGTGCAATTAAAAGTATTTGAAAGAAAAGGGACTTCATTGACAATTTTCAAACCCAAATTATATTTTTAACATGCGTCGTTCAAACTTAATGAAGAGAAAGTGAATGACATACAGTTCATCACCTTAGCATCTATGTTTTAGAAATTTTGGTTGATTGAGATGTCAATTTCAAATGAATAAATATGGAGTTAAAAATGTGCATCTCATCTACCAATTTATGGTGGTTTAAGGTGGTAATAATGTCATAATCACTCTAAAAAAACCTTGAAAATGGCCAATACAATCATCACTGACAGTGAAACTACTGTACAAAAATTGACTTGTTTTTTTATATGTTTACACTCAAGGGCTTCAATGGGTTCTTATTAAGGATTTAAAGCATTTTCATCAAAATTAAAAGGTTAGAAATTGATTTAAGATCCCTCCTCTGATGCGGATCAGCCCAACACCAAGCGTAATCATGCCAACGATCCATTGGAGGTGCCAATTGGGCCAATAACAAGAGCTAGGGCAAAGAAGCTTAAAGAAGCATTGAATGGGCTTGTTCAGAACTTATGGAGCAAGATGGACCTAGAAGGGCTTGGGACATTTAATGAGCATGAAGGACAGCCTTTAATTCATCTAGTTCAGGTCCAAGAAGAGCCCAATTCATGTGGAACAAGGGGTTGATATGTCCGGCCCGATACCAGCCTTGTTAGGCTTGTTTTATTTCCTAATGCTACAAGGTTAAAAAGCCAGCAATTTATTATCCTAATTAAGTAAGGAAGTTGGCCATATCTTATTCCTAAAGTGGGGAGGACAATTTAATGCTTTTCCTAACATAGGAAGGAAAGTAATTAAATCAGCAACAAAGGAGGAAATTTATCCAAGCTAATCAAGGACATCAAAGGAAAGGGGGCTGCAACACAAATTTGATTCTAGCATATTTAGGATGGTAATTTTTGGATTTTTATTATTTCCTTAGTTTTTGGGTTATTATTGCTTATTTGGGTCAATTGTAAGTGGGCTTTATATAAGTCCACCTAAGGGGGGTCCATTAGGGTTTCTTTAAGTCTAAAGTCAGTATAAATAAGAGGCATAACCAAACATGTAAGGTTACGCAATTTTTCAGATCAATAAACTTCTTTGCAGCACTTGTGTGTTGGTGGGATAATCTCCCTTCCTTGGTTCTCTAAAGAACTGAAAACGACTTATCGAAGAACAACTGGCTTCGTGGCGTCATCCTTATACTTCTCGTTCGCGAATCTATATTCGTTGGGTGGGGGTTTTCGTTTCCAATAGTGCTGGTGCCTAGGTACAAGTTATCTTTGTGTCACATTCCTATCAAACCTGATTTACTTGGCTTTTCCGGGAATTGGTGTCTTTGCGTGTGGGTTACGTGACCACGTGATCACGAGGTTTGCATCATTTGGTATCAGAGCTTGGCTCCATTAATTAGGTTATATCCTTCTAAAATTTTCGTTTCCAATTTCTTCTTCTCTTGATTTGGTATCATATAAAAAAAAAGAGGTTATTTCGTTTGGTTTCTGACCAAAATATATCAGTGGCATAAAAAAAACAGAGAAAAAAAAAAGAGAAAAAAAAAAGTCATTCAAAAAGGCATTCGTTTTTTTTTTCTGCCGCAAGGAAAATTTGACCAAATAAGGTCAGAATGAGCTCAAATTTGATTATGTTATTACTGGGACCCTAATTGCATCACATATTGATTTTGGGGTCAATTGGATATGGTTTACTTTGGGTTTCAAATTCGAGTCTAATTAGGTATGATTCATAACGTTTTGCGTCAGTCTATCAAACCTTATCGTAAGTTGCTAAAAGTTTATATTCTGTCTATTTGGGTTAGTAGAGCAATATATCTGAAATTTTAGCTCAATTGGACATTATTGACTTTAGGTTCTAGATTCAGACTTAACTTTTGAAATTCGCTTTCTTCTGTTGTTTTCGTTTCTTGCCATTTATTTTCATCATATCCAACATATCTGGGTGTTGTTTCATCGTTCTTCATATTTTGTTTCTGTTTTTTTTTTCGAGTCTTCAGTTTCGTTCATATTTTGGATAGACTCGCTTGCTACTCACGAGACTATCATCGCAGTTTCGTTTTGCTTGTTTTCTGGTTTTTATTACTTCTTGAGTCATATATATAGATATATTTGGATTGCGCTGCCAAGTTGGTTTTATTTGGTGTTGGTTTCAGTTTCGCAAGAACCGTAAGAAGGTGAGACGAGAGGTGTGAGCGTGTGCGGACATTAAGAGTGTTTGAGCGAAACACGAGCGACGTGAGGATAATTTTTTTTTTACCACTAACCAATTTTTGCAGGTATTATCATGTCAGATCAAAACAACACACCACCCCATCCTGAGGGAGAACTTACGTTCCAAATGCAAGCCATGACACAGATGATTGAAAGGATGAATTTTGTGATGGGAAACGTGTGTGACAGACTTGATAAGGTGGAGAAACGTGGTAATGAGGCTGGTACAAGCACCCAAAATGTGAGGAAGCTTGGGGCTGAACCGAAAGCAAACAATGGCAGTAGGGCCGAAAGGGCAACGTGGGCTGATTATGAGGATTTTGAGGAGGCTATTGATGATATTGGTGATGGAGGTTGTTGCTACCCAATTTTTGACTCTTTATTTTTCTGAAAAATATATATATATATATATATATAAAATAATAATAATAATAAAAATATATATATATATAAAAAAAATAATAAATAATAATAAAATAGATTTTTGTACACGGGCAAAATTGAGCAAATTAAGAGTTTGATGGTCGATTGAGGGTTAAATCATGAAAATCAAGAGCCAAGGACCAGATTAGAAAGTCGCGCGAAGCCAAGTTTGAGATTGAATTTTTGATGGATATAATTGCATAAAATCAAGTTTAAATCCAATTGGGTGCAATTAAAGAAGTTAAAGGACCAAATCAGATTTTTACCTTCTAAATTTGTTTTGAAATCTACATTTAAAAAATCATGCACTGTTCCGGCATGCATTAGCGTTGAATTTTTCAGGCGCGCTTAATGCACGGTGATCACGGCAAAAACAACTCAAATTTTTCTTCCCATATCAATGCTGATCTTCTTCCTGTTTCATCTCCATAAATTAGCAAAACAGACCAAAATCAATCGTGATTTTCTTCCTAAAATTATCACCATCAAAAATCTTCTTCCTGATTTATCTCCTTCGTCTCCTCCCTGATTCTTCTCTGATCATACTTTCCTTAAATGCATTTAACGGCATGGCTTTTCTGCTATAAATAGCAGCGTGCACGGTGAAACCAAGAGGAAGAAAAAAAAGAAAAAGAGAGAAACGCAGAGGAGAGCTTTTTGATCGTAAAAAAATACGGTGATGAAAACACGGGAAAGAGTAGAGTTGCAGAGCCATTTTTGTTGAAAATTTCGAGTGAATTTTCTTTCCTTTCGCCTCAGGTTTCAGTCCCCTCTTCCCCTGCATCTTCTCTAGTTTTTCTCTGCGTCTCTCTCTCTAAAACCAGAGAACTCTCTCTCTCTCCTACCCTCTCGTTCATCAACACCGGCAGCCAGCTGACAACCTTGCACCACCTCTGTCCACCTCCTTCTACACGCTAGTCATCCCAGAGTGGGTCTCCGGCGAGGCAAGCAAAGGAAACAGAGCAGCAGCCCGTGACAGCAACGCCACCCCGTCACGTTCCGACGTCCACTCCGGCCGCCACAGGCCTCCATTTCCGACGAGACAACGACCAGAAGAACCACCTCGATCTCCTCTACACAAAGGTGTTAACAGGTAAGCATTTCGTCACACTCGAAAAATCCCCCTGTTACTGTTCATCTTCTTCATTTTACGTAAAATCCTGGTTACTGTTTGTGAACAGTAACCGGGCAACCCGGAAAAAACTGTACGGGCTTGAAGCCCGTACCTCCAACCTAGCCCCAGGCGGGCTGGCAGCCCAGCCCGCCAAATAAATAAATAAATAACGAAAAAATAAAAAATATATATATAAAAAAAACTTTTTTTTTAGAAAAATATTTAAAAAAAATGTATTATTTTCTTGCGTACGGCCAATACACTAGCATTTTTTTTAAAAAAAGAAATTGTTTTTGTTTAAAAAAAATATATATTATCTTGGGTTTTGAAGAGAAAAATGTGTTTTAGCATTGATTTTGAAAAGAAAAAAATCATTTCTTGCATTTTTGGATTTTACAACATGTTTGTAAAATCCAAAGGGCATTGGCCAATATTCAAAAAAATATAAATTTTTTTTTTGTGATTTATATTATTCACTGCCGGTATTTGGATAAGTAAATCCTAAGGGTTTAATATCCAAAATATTCGGCGGGAATGATATACTATTATTCACTGTGAGTATTTGGATAAATAAATCCTAAGGGGTTAATATCCAAAATATTCGGCAGGAATGATAATTTGTTATTCACTATCGGTATTTGGATAAATAAATCCTAAGGGGTTAATATCCAAAATATTTGGTGGGAATGATATATTATTATTCACTGTTGTGTTTGGATAATTAAATACTAAGGGGTTAATATCCAAAATATTCGGCGGAGTAATATCCCATTTGCCATTTAATTAACATAAATTTTGAGTCATAACAAATCATAAGCAAACCAAACGTCAAGCAGCTTACCTTAGGTAGGGCGTACTAGGGGTGCTAAAACCTTCCCTTTACGCAACCAGTCCCTTACCCTAGAATTTCTGAAAGACCAGTTTTAGGTTTCCTAGTAACCATAATACTAGGTGGCGACTCCCTTTTTTACGAAAATAAAGATTAGACCCCCGACACATGAATTTCCCCCACACGCGGGGAAGGTCGCCACGACGCCGCAAACCAAACCAAAACCATTTTTGGGGTGCGACAGTGGTTTTGAGGATGAGGCCATAGGCCATCGGGAAGGTTTTCGGCAGCCTAGAAACCGAAGGGATTTTGGGAATAGAACTAGGGGCCAATTCGTCCAAAGGGAAAATTTCCGTAGTGTTGGGGGACATGCTGATTTAGATGGGGATTTGGATTCTATCAAACTGAAAATACCTGCTTTTCAAGGTAAAAACAATCCTGAGGCATATTTGGAGTGGGAGAAAAAGGTGGATTGGATTTTTGATTGCCATAACTATTCAGAGGTAAAGAAAGTAAAATTGGTTGTCATCGAATTCACGGATTATGCACTGATTTAGTGGGATCAGAATGTTATTAGTAGAAGGAGGAGTGGAGAGAGGCCGGTAGTGTCATGGGAGGAGATGAAAGTGTTGATGAGAAGGCTATTTGTGCCTAACCACTATTATAGAGATTTGTATATGAAATTGCAGGGTTTGACTCAGGGTTCTAGGTCCGTGGATGAGTATTTTAAGGAGATGGAGATCGCCATGATTCTGGCCAATGTGATTGAGGATCGAGAAGCTACTATGGCTAGATTTCTAAATGGACTGAATAGAGACATTGTGAATGTTGTAGAATTACAACATTGTGTGGAGTTGGAGGACATGGTCCATATGGCAACCAAGGTGGAGAGGCAAATAAAGAGAAGGGGCAGTACACGTTTTCAAATCAATTCGGCATCATCTTCCTCAATATGGAGGCCGAATTTTAAGACAGAGGGGGCTGCCCAACCAAAGCCTTATGCAAGGGCCGAACCACCTAAGGCCAAAAAGGATACTCATATGGATGGGAAAGGTAAATCTGAATATCAACCTACTCGTGATAGAGATATTAAATGCTTGAAGTGTTTAGGGAAGGGGCACATTGCATCTCAGTGTCCAAACCGAAGAGTTATGCTTGCAAGAGACAATGGGGAGGTTGAATATGAAAGTGACAAATCTGAAAGTGAAGAGATGCCACCTTTGGTGGATTGTAGTGATGAGGAGATTGCATATCCTGTTGAGGGAGAGGCCTTGGTTATAAGGCGTGCACTGAACATGCAAATCAAAGAAGATGATGTAGATCAGCAACGGGAAAATATATTTCATACTCGATATCATATCCAAAACAAGGTATGTAGCATGATAATTGATGGAGGTAGTTGTGCTAATGTTGCTAGTGATACATTTGTGAAGAAATTGAATCTGAGTTGTATCAAGCATACGAGGCCTTATAGATTGCAATGGTTGAATGAATGTGGTGAAGTGAGGGTTACTAAGCAGGTTCTGATTGCGTTTGCTATTGGGAAGTATTCTGATGAGATTTTGTGTGTTGTAGTCCCAATGCATGCTAGTCACTTACTTTTGGGGCGTCCATAGCAGTTTGATCGGAAAGCGATTCATGATGGGTTTAGAAATAGGTTCACTATTGTAAAGGATGGTAAAACCATCACTCTTGTACCTCTTTCTCCAAAACAAGTGTATGATGATCAAATCAAATTAAAAAAAGAATGTGAGGATGGGAAGAGTGAAAATTCACGTGAGGACAATGGTGAGAGAAAACCATCAGATTCGGCTAAACCAAAATCATTAATTAAACCGGTTGAGAGTGGAGGTAAAAACCGAGGAATGAAGAAAGTAAGCTTGTGTGATGATAGTAGTGTGGAAAAATTAAAGAAACAACCTAATTTTTATGCAAAAGGATCTCAAATCAGATCTGCATTTTTCACTAATAAGCCAATGATCTTACTTGTGTATAAGGAGGCTTATTTTAACACTAACGATCTTGATTCTACTATTCCTAGTGTGGCTGTGTCTTTGATGCAGGAGTTTGATGATGTATTTCTTGACGACACCCCTAATGGATTACCACCATTAAGGGGGATTGAACATCAAATTGACCTTGTGCCCGGAGCTTCGATTCCTAACCGTCCAGCCTATAGAAGCAACCCCGAGGAGACAATGGAGCTTCAAAGGCAAGTAGATGAGTTGATGATGAAGGGTTACATTCGTGAGAGTATGAGTCCTTGTGCTGTGTCAGTGCTACTTGTGCCTAAAAAGAATGGAACATGGAGGATGTGTGTTGATTGTCGTGCCATCAATAACATAACGGTAAAGTATCGACATCTTATTCCTAGGCTTAATGACATGCTAGATGAGTTACATGGATCATGTATTTTCTCTAAGATTGATCTAAAAAGTGGGTACCATCAGATTATGATGAAAGAGGGTGATGAGTGGAAAACTGCATTTAAAACTAAGCATGGGTTGTATGAATGGTTAGTCATGCCGTTTGGACTTACGAACGCGCCTAGCACGTTTATGCGTTTAATGAATCATGTATTGCGTGCATTTATAGGTAAGTTTGTTGTTGTGTATTTTGATGACATTTTGATCTATAGTAAGAACTTAAATGAGCATCTTGATCATTTGCGTAATGTACTTAGTGTATTGCGTAGTGAGCAATTACATGCTAATCTTAAGAAGTGTACCTTTTGTATGGAAAAAATCGTGTTTCTTGGCTATGTCGTAACTACGCAGGGTATCGAGATGGACAAGGAGAAAGTTAAGACCATCCGGGATTGGCCTACACCAAAATCGGTAAGTGAGGTAAGGATTTTTCATGGACTTGCGAGTTTTTATAGAAGGTTTGTGAAGGATTTTAGTACTATTGCTGCACCTTTAACTGAAATTGTTAAAAAGTGTATGGGATTCAAATGGAATGATGAACAAGATAAGGCTTTTAATTTGTTGAAAGATAAACTTTGTTCGGCACCTGTTTTAGCTTTGCCAGACTTTACGAGAGCTTTTGAAGTTGAATGTGATGCGTCAGGTATTGGTATAGGAGCTGTGTTAATGCAGGATAAAAGGCCCATTGCGTATTTCAGCAAAAAACTTAATGGGGCAGCTTTGAATTACCCTACATATGACAAGGAGCTCTATGCCTTGGTAAGGACTCTAGAGACGTGGCAGCATTACCTGTGGCCTAAGGAGTTTGTGATACATTCTGATCATGAATCATTGAAGCACTTGAAAGGGCAAGGTAAGTTGAGTAGGAGACATGCCAAATGGGTGGAATTTATTGAAACCTTTCCGTATGTGATCAAGTATAAGCAAGGAAAACAAAACATTGTGGCTGATGCACTTTCGCGCAGGTATGTTCTTTTATCTACTTTGGATGCTAGATTTCTAGGATTTGAACACACAAAAGAATTGTACAAGGATGATAGTGATTTTGCTAATGTTTACAATGCTTGCGAAACTTCAGCTTTTGGGAAGTTTTATAGACTTTATGGATATTTGTTTAAAGAGAGTCGATTGTGTGTTCCATTAAGTTCTATGCGTGAATTGCTTGTACGTGAAGACCAAAAGCTGAAGAAAGGCATTTTGGCTGAGGAAAGGTAGCATTTTGGCTGTCAAGCAGAGATAAATTGATGCCAGATTGTAGAAGACCAAGTAACGGCCACTGATCTGAGGGATGAAGATCAGGAGAATGATCCCGATATCACAGCAAATCACACCATCCCGTGATTGCAGCAGAGAGGAAGGCTATGTTAATCCAGAGCATCCTGTGATTGTAGCAGTGAGGAAGGCTGTGTTAACTCAGTAATTTGAATTTGTAATTTAAATACAGAGACGTTACACATGTATCTGATATATATATATAGAACAGCATGTACATACAAATTATTCAATTGAGAATATAATATAAAACCATTGTTTCTGAAACTCTTTATGGTATCAGAGCCTACAAAAGACTAACGTCTAAATGGCCTCTTCAAACTCTTCTCCTTCTGCCCAACCATCTTCTATTCTTTCCATGCCTTCTATCACCACTGTCAAGCTTAATCTTGATAATTTCCTCATGTGGAAAGCACAGCTAGTTCCATACTTCAGAGGTCAAGATCTCTTCGGTTATCTTGATGGAAGCATTCCTAAACCACCCAAATTCATCTCTATCACACATCCTGAAACATCAGCTGTATCAGAATGCCTCAATTCAGCCTACACCCACTGGGTTCGCCAAGACAATTTGATACTCAGCACACTAATGACATCCTTGTCAGAAAGTGTTCTTGCACAAGTTGTCAATTATACAACATCCAAAGATGTTTGGAATGCTCTAGAGGACACATTCTCTTCTCATTCTTGAGCAAGAACACTGCAAATCCGAACTCAACTTGCAACTGCAACCAAAGGAAATCAGACAGCCATTGAATATTTTAACTCTGTCAAAAGACTCACAGATGAGTTAGCAGTGGCTGGTCATCCCCTTAATAATGATGATATTATTACCTATCTTCTTGCAGGACTAAGTCATGAATATGACAGCCTTGTGACCTCCATTTCAGCACGCATTGATGCTATCACTTTGGAAGAAATCTACTCTCTTCTATTAACATCTGAAGCACGGCTATCCAGGCATCAACTCACTTCTGCCATTCCTCAACCATCTGCTCATTTCACTCAACGACAGGCCACTTATCCCAGACGTGGTGGCTATCGTGACAGAGGAAGAAATCATCGTGGTGGATATAATTCCAGCAATAAACCATTCAATCAATCATCTGTTGTCTGTCAAATTTGTAACAAAAGTGGACACCTTGCAAAAAAATGTTATTTCAGATTTGATCTAACTTATCAGGACCCTTCTTCCAAACAGGGACTAGCAGCCGTGAGACATAATGCCAATGAATCTTATGAATTTCAAACTGGGTCTTCCCTTCTTCCAAACTGGGTCTTCCCTTCTTTCAACCCCTTCGTCAATTTTTGTCTTAAATCAGATTCTTCTTGTCCCTGAAATTCGTCAAAACTTACTATCTGTGCATCAATTTTGCATTGATAATAATGTATATTTTGAATTTCACTCTTTTCATTTTCTTGTGAAGGATTACTCGGGGAAAGTCCTTTATCGAGGCTATATTCATGATGGGCTTTATCAGTTCACTCACAAAGCCAGCATTCCAAAAGCATTTTCCTGTGTTCGTTCATTTGAATGGCATCGCAGACTTGGCCACGCATCCACTCCCGTAGTCAATAAAGTGTTATCCATTTTATCATTTCCCGTCGAGAAAAATAAAACAAGTCATTTGTGCCCTGAATGTCAAATGGCAAAAAGCCATACCTTGCCGTTTAAAACCTCCACATCTAACTCATCACACCCACTGGATTTAATTTATACAGATGTATGGGGGCCTGCATTCGTAACTTCCACCACTGGTGCAAAATACTATGTTAGTTTCCTAGATGATTTTTCCAAATTTCTCTGGTTGTTTCCAATTAAATTAAAATCCGATGTTGAAAATGTTTTCTTAACATTTCAAACTTACGTCGAGAAACAATTTGAGAGGAAAATAAAAGCCGTTCAATCAGATTGGGGTGGGGAATATCATCGCCTAAACACCTACTTTCACAACCATGGAATTAATCATCGCCTTACATGTCCCCACACTCACCAACAGAATGGATCCATCGAATGCAAACATCGACACATTGTCGAAGTTGGCCTAAGTCTGTTAGCACATTCCAATTTGCCTATGATATATTGGGAAGATGTGTTTCAATGCGCTACCTATATCATTAATAGACTTCCAACCCTAATTTTGTGTCATAAGACACCTTTTGAAATGTTGTATGGAAAAATCCCTAATTATCATTTCATGCGCGTATTTGGGTGTGCCTGCTGGCCCAATTTACGACCATACAACAAAAACAAATTAAATTTCAGGTCCAAAACATGCATTTTCATTGGCTATAGCCTTTGTCATCAAGGGTACAAATGTCTTGATCTCTCTACGGGTAAAATTTATGTCTCGCGTAATGTTGTCTTTGACGAATCTCTATTCCCTTTCTCTAAACCTCCAGTCTCAATCACTAAAGATTCATGTCCTGTCACCTGTGTTTCACTCCCACAACAGATCGTCACACCCAATTCATCAAGTTTGCAACCTAATCATAACTCAACATGTGCACAATCTACTCCTCTTGTTGTGATTTCTGCAGGTACAGCTCCCGTTCCACCTTCAACAGCAGCATCAGATGCAGACACAGCTCAGGCTGAGCACTCTGCCACAATAGATATTCCACCTGTCGATCTCCCTGCAACTCCCACAAATACTCACTCAATGATCACACGGTCCAAAAATAATATTCACTGTCCACGCCAGCCAAGTGATGATTTCGTGAGATATCCACTGCCAAATGCCTTAACAGCAGCTGTGATTACCAAAGACACAGAACCCACTTCATTCAGCCAAGCCTCCAAATCAACACAGTGGCGTGAGGCTATGGATAAGGAATTCTCAGCTCTACTTCATAATGGCACATGGTCATTGGTTGCTCCCCCTGCAGGTGCCAACATTGTTGGATGTCGCTGGATTTACAAAATAAAAAAAAACGCTGACGGTACCATTGAAAGGTATAAAGCACGCCTTGTTGCGAAAGGGTTTCATCAGCAAGAGGGCATCGATTTTTCAGAGACATTCAGCCCAGTCATCAAGCATGCCACAATTCGGTTAGTGATTTCAATTGCCGTTTCATATAAGTGGCAGATTCAACAACTAGATGTTCAGAATGCTTTCTTGCATGGAGATCTAAATGAGACAGTGTTTATGCTTCAACCACAAGGTTATGTTCATCCTCAGTATCCCCACCATGTTTGTAAACTCCACAAGTCACTTTATGGCTTACGCCAAGCACCTCGCTCATGGTTTTTCAAACTGTCCACACAGCTATTGTCTATGGGGTTCATTGAGAGCAAGGCTGACACATCTCTTTTCATCCTTAAGGACACCAACTATGTTGTCTATATTCTTATCTATGTTGATGACATCTTAATCACAGGCTCCAGCACAACCATCATTCAGTCTATTGTCACGCAACTTCAATCATCATTTGCTATCAAAGACCTCGACAACTTACACTTCTTTCTAGGGGTTGAAGCACTATGGTGTGCAGATGGTCTTTACCTCACTCAGCGTAAATACATTGCTGAGTTGCTACAAAGAACAAAGATGGACATGCCAAGCCTTGCACCAGTCCCATGGCCTCCACATGCCGTCTCACTTCTATAGGTGGGAAAACTTTTGATGACATTCACCTCTATCGCAGCATTGTGGGTAGTCTGCAATACTTGTCTTTCACAAGGTCTGACTTGGCATTCTCAGTTCATAAAGTCAGCAAATATATGCACAAACCACTGGATATTCATTGGATGGCTGTAAAACGCATACTTCGATATCTCAAGCATTCAATTTCGACTGGCTTATACATCACCAACTACGTTGATTTCACCTTACAAGCCTATTCCGATTCAGAATGGACTGCAGACTTAGATGATTGCCGATCGGTGGGAGCTTATTGCATTTTCATGGGTCCTAATCTCATCTCCTGGAGCTGCAAACAACAACCCACAGTGGCACGTAGCAGTACTGAGGCTGAGTACAAAGCTCTTGCCAATACTGCCGCAGAAATTACTTGGTTCCAATCTATCATTCATGAACTTGGTTTGCCTCCACAACAAAGCCCCACCTTGTGGTGTGACAACATTGGGGCAACTTATCTCACATCAAACCCCAAGTTTCATGCAAGGACCAAGCACATTGAGCTTGACTTTCATTTTGTTCGTGATAAGGTCAGCAAAAAAGAGCTCACAATCAAGTTCATCTCCAGCCATGATCAACTAGCTGATTCCCTTACAAAGCCACTACCACCTGGACAATTCAAACAGGTCTTGATCAATCTGCATGTCCGTGAACTCCCCTTCAGATTGAGGGGGCGTGTAGAAGACCAAGTAACGGCCACTGATCTGAGGGATGAAGATCAGGAGAATGATCCCGATATCACAGCAAATCACACCATCCCGTGATTGCAGCAGAGAGGAAGGCTATGTTAATCCAGAGCATCCCGTGATTGCAGCAGTGAGGAAGGCTGTGTTAACTCAGTAATTTGAATTTGTAATTTAAATACAGAGACGTTACACATGTATCTGATATATATATAGAACAGCATGTACATACAAATTATTCAATTGAGAATATAATATAAAACCATTGTTTCTGAAACTCTTTACAGATAATTGAAGGGTAACAAGGTTTCTCAACTTAAGAAGAAGGTTTAAATCCAAAGTTCCGTTAAAGAAATTAGAAGATAGGCTAAGGAATTCTAGATTTTGAAGCCTGTAAATAGAGCCTGGAATCGGACCGTGTAATTTGTTGCTTCCAAGGTTTAGTGAAATTAATTGGGTATGATTTCCTATCCAAGATGGAATTTGACCACTTAATTTATTTCGAGAAAGTTCTAAAACGGTGAGCTGAGTGAAGTTTCTAATAGATGATGGAATGTTACCATATGAGTTTGTTTGTGCCAAGCTTAAACTATTGAGTTCGGTTAGATTCCCAAGCCAATCTAAGGTACCAGGTGTGAAATTGTTATAAGAAAGGTGTAGAGAGTTCAGTTTTGTAAGGTTACCAAGTGAAGATGGTATCGCCCCTAAAAAATAACATCCTGCCACATCAAATTCTTTCAATGACTTGAGGTTTCCAATGGACTCATGTAACTGACCGGAGAAATTTGTTTCTGTAAGCTTCAAAGTTTCAAGGTGGCTGTCCCGGTGAAATTCCGGCAAGTATCCAGTGAGATATGGATTATACCGGATACTAAGAAAGCGAAGGTTGGGTAACTGGAATATTCCCATGGGGAACTCTCCCTGCAGTCCACATTCCCTGAGAAATAGAGATGACAAAGAAGATAAATTTGCCATGATTTGAGGTACCTTGGCTGATATGTCCACTCCGCTGAGATGGAGCGCCTCCAAGTTGGTTAATGCTTCAGCTAAATGTTGCAGACCAGGCTTTTGGAGCTTCAAGGAATTGAATCCCAGATCAATGGAAACCATCTTGGAAAGCTCTAAGATCTCTGGTGGAATTTGACCAGAAAAGGCAGAAAATGAGAGATCTAGATCAAACAGCCTTGAGAGATTTCGAATCTCAGAAGGGATTTTAGAGTTGTTGAAATCGTTATCGGCAAGATTCAGCCTTCTGAGGTGAACAAGGTGGAAGAGGCTGCTATTAGAGTCGATGGAGCCATAAAGACAGCTGCTACTGAGGTCAAGGCCAATCACATGACCGGAGTCCCTGTCGCATTCAACACCATCCCATGAACAGCAATCACGGCTTTCTCCATCAACTTTCCATGATTCAACCTTGGGATAAGCAGAGGGATCAGAAGAAGCGGACTCATCAATGACAAGGCTTTGCTTGAACTGCAACAAGGCATGACTCTCCTCATCATGGCATAGCGGGTGCATGGAGGGAGAAGAGTGACAAGCTCTAAGATGAAAAAAAAAGAGCAGAAGGAGCGGAAACATCCGCACAGTTAAGAAACGCACAGACGATGGCATATTTTTCTAGTAAAGAGAAATAGATTCAGTCTGGTGGAGAAGTAAACAAAGTAGTCTTCATATGCTATTACCCGAAACTTGGGAGCTCTACGGGAAGTCTTCATCGATTTGATTGAAATATTTTTAGATTTTCCAATTAAAGGAATACCTTCCATATTAAAAATTATTTCAAAGGAATCAAAACGTCAAATTCCAATATACATCTGAATAATACATTGATATTGATATTTTTATTTCATCTAATCTATTTATTAGCTTACACATTTCTATATTTTTATTTTTTATATACATAATTATTAGTATCCTATTTCTACATAGAAATTATTTCTATTTTTAGATAAATTTTTTTAATGTTATTACAAGTCTGTATTTATTATGAATAGATCACTTAAAATTTAGAAATCAAATAATATAATAATCAAGACTAAATTGACATGACTATCATCACTAGAGGACTTATTAAAAACCAACAAGTCTTTTCTTCTTTTTTAACCTTTGAAAAACCAACGAGTCACACACAAAGCATAACATATTAAATAATCAATAGTTTTTTATTTTATTTTATTCAATCATATAGAATTAGAATTCTTCCATTATTCCTTTTTCAACAAAAAAAAAAAAGAAGAATGAAGTTTTCATTTTTAATAATCTAAAGACAAGTTAAGTATCTCCTCAAATTAAAAAAATAAAAATAAACATAGAATAGGAATTAAAAAAAAAATCCTTAAGTATCTCCTCAAATTAAATGATGCTATCAATAACCTTAATTTGTATAAAGGATATTAAGAAGATACAAACCTTGTAGTCCAAGATTAAACTCTCAAACCTGTTCTTGACCCGGCTCCATGCAAGAGCTTAACACTTCAAAAATTAAATGTTTGAGGATGAAATTAATATTCCCCCCCCTAAAACTGAAGTATGTAAACTGAACCATTTTATTTATTTTTGCATAAAAAAACAATTTGAAAACAAAATTCCTTTAGAAAAAGCTAAACTTAACAAAAATAATAAAATAAAATATAACTAAAAGTAAGGTGACCTGTGTTATTTATAGAAAAAAAAAACTAAATAGCAAATGATAGACAAAAACTTTTTTTAAAAAAAAAATCATGAATACGTCAACTTCATAAGCTGTAGTCAATCTTCTAAATCGATAAACTATTAAATTTTAAACTTGGACTCAACTATGAAGCTAAACATCTATCCAATCAAATATTGGAGGATAGAATAATATTTAAAAAATCAATCTAAAATATCTTGCAAGATAAAAAAAATACAATAATAAAAAAAGAATTAGATTCCTCAGGAAAAAAAAACAAAGAATAATGAAAATGAAAAAGAAAAGTGAAAAAAAAAACTGATTTAAAAAAATAAATAAAAGAGAATTTGAATCAAATATGATATGTGAAAATATCTATTGGGGTTGAAATTGAAAAAAAAAATCGAAATTTAAAAAAAAAACTACAATAAAAAGAATCACTACAGAATTGATTTTTTTAATTTCATTAATTATTTAAAAATCATGATAAAGTTAATATAAATAAATCTTAAGTACAACAATTTTTAAGATATTGGTTGATTTGATTTTTTTAAAGCTGACACAAAAATTGAGTAAGAGAAAAAATAAAAAAAAACAAAGGCCATAAGTGTCACTCTAAGCATCATTGAACTATAAATGCCACTTATTCATGAAGGGGATGCTGAGGTGCTTAACCACCCCACATCCAAGATAACCTTGCATAAAAAAAAGGTGGAAAAATTAACAATGCTCAAAGGATTAATAATTTAATGGCAAATGACCTAATATAAAACCAATTAAAAAATAAATTAACCTATATTAACTCAACTAAATTGTGATTTAAGATAATAAATGAAAATAACCTCATAACATAAAACAAAACGGAAGAAATAAAAAATTTCAAGGCCTCATAAGTAAATATCAAATGATGAAAAAAAAGAATTTTAAAAATTATTTTTATGAGCAGAAAAGGATATAAATGTTATTTCACTCAAAATAAAAGAAAGGGAACAGAAAAACACTTAACAAAAGATTTATTTTAGACTTCAGGGGTCGTGTGCAATTACAAGATTTATTTAAGTGCTCATCTTGAAGGCCATTTTGATTTACAACACTAGTTATGGAGAACATGAGCATCATCTAGGATTAAAAACAACCATTATAGAAAAACTACTCAGCTGTCGTATAATTGCTGCAGCTACCCCACTTTGCAGAAATTCATTTGACATTTGTTGCTCTCCCTACCAGATTTGGTTCTTTTAAGGGTTGCGCCCCCCCTCTCATTCATGTCTATGGTCTCTGGAGTATAATTGCTGCCAAGCTCCCAGTCAAAACAGTGCAGCAGAGAGGCCAGACCAAGGTGAACTACCCTGTGAGCTAATGAAATGCCCACACAAATTCGTCTCCCAGATCCAAATGGAATAAGCTCAAAATTCTGTCCCCTGTACTGAATGTTTGATCCTAGAAATCTCTCGGGCTTGAAAGACATGGGATCCTCCCAAGAATCTGGGTCTCTTCCAATAGCCCATACATTCACAAAAACTTGTGTATCTTTGGGAATGAGGTATCCCATGAAGTTTGTATCTTCTAAAGTATTTGGTGGAACCAGCAAGGGAGCGACTGGATGTAGCCTTAGTGTCTCCTTAATCACTGCCTGCAAATATGGAAGTTGATCTATGTCGCTTTCCTCAACCTTTCTACTGGGTCCAACAACTTGATGAAGCTCTTCCCATCACCACAGGGTCACGCAATAGCTCTGTCATGGCCCATTCCATCGTGGTGCTTGTAGTTTCTGATCCAGCCAAAAACATTTCCTGCAGTAAGAACTTTGAATTAAATGTCGTTGACAAATGTTTACGATATATTTCACAGAGGCTTGATGAAAATCTTGGTTTGATATGTGTAACCTGCATTTAGGCATCGTGTTTACCAGTATGATAGTTCGTCTATTTTGATCTGAGATCACATCAGGCTCATCTTTTCCATCACCTTCATACTCCAATAGTGCATCGAGGAAATCGTTTGTCTTTTTTCTCCCGGACTTCCACTCCTCTGTCCTCTCCTTCACAAATTTCTCCACAATCCTCATGGCTTGTCCCATGTCCTGCACCATGTTCCTCATGATCCCTTGAGGATCCAGCCATTTCAAAAATGGAAAGAAGTCTGCCACATTTGGCGTCCCAGCCCATTTCATGAATTTGTTCATGGCATCATAGAACTCATGGCCATCTATTGACCGAGGGTTCACAAAATCCCGTGACAGCACAAGATTACTAATTAGATTGAAGGTCATAATGAAGAGGTAGTGGGCGACCTTGATTTCCCCCGACTCTCCCTGTGCTTGTGCTTCTGCAACATCCTCTTCAATGTACTTTATCATGTCATCGATGCACTTCTGTCGGAGGACAGCTGTCTTATCGAGTTGCTTGGTTATCATGAGCTTTGATGAGCAGAGACGCCGGAGCATGCGCCAGTTTGGGCCATAACGACCTATTGACATTGATCCTTGGTTGTAATTATGAGCCGTAAGCACAAGAGGGACTTTGCGATCGCTGAAAGCAAGGTCATGGTTCTTGAATAATTCTGCAGCACCCTCGGCAGACTGTATCACCAAGGTGTTTGTGTATCCAAGTTTTAGCCAAATTACAGGCCCATACTTTTCTTTGAGCTTGTAAAATGTATGATGTGGACTGGCTCCGAGATCAAAGATGTTACCAAAGACTGGCCATTCCGGCGGCCCTGGTGGATGTTTTTTGGTATCAACTCTTGATTTTCTCTGTTTAAGCAGAAGAAACAACGCCACTGGCATGAAAAGACCCAACCCGGCAAGTAAATTCCAGGCGCTCTCCATTTTCTGTGTTTAGTTTTCTTCCTTGTTCACCTAATTTTTATGCAAGTTTACTTGGATTTTCCTATGATCATCAAACTTGTTTTAAGTTTTCTTCTATTTGCTATTGTAAATTGAATAATAGTATCCCCATATCATCAAAAGATTGGGTGGACCTCCATTTACTTGGATTGTCCTATCATCGAAAGATAAGATGACGTACTAAGGTTCTCTTCTCACTGAACTATGACACGCTTTCCTTTCCCCTGTCTTTGTTCATCCATTATTTATTTGTGTAAAGGATAACAATTCAAGCAGCAACGTGATCCATCTGTTGAACGTCTCGAATAATTATGGATTAGAAAGCTCCACGACCATATTGAATAATGTAGTGATATTTTTTGAATGTCCTGCTTGACTTTAGGTCTTCTCTCTCGTCTTTCATTGACTTTAGGTGGCGGAGCAGCTCTGCCATGGCCCTTTCAATAGTGCTGCTTGTCGTTTCCGACCCATCAAAGAGCATTTCCTACAGCACTGCACAAGCTTTTCAAGTTTGAACTCTATTGTGCTTGGTACAAAAAACATCAGCATATTATCAAATTCTAACGGTGTCATCACACCCTGAGAAGCATGCTGTAAAATGCCCATATTGTTAAGAAAAGAAAAGAAGAAGAGTAGAGGAACAAAGGTTTAAAAAAGATGAAAAGAAGAAGAAAAGGAGTAAGAACATTCACGTAAGAAGGATCAATTGATCTTTAAACCCTTTGAAGACTTGAGTTTGTGCTTGAGAATTTTAGATTTGACTCTTGAAATATGTAGCATATTGTTCTGTTTCAATGTGTCTTTCAGCTTTAATTTTACATGTTCTAGATCGTTAAGACCATGATTCAATGCAACTTGGTTTCTAGCTTTGATTTGATTTATAAGACTTTATGATGTTCTTTGTGTTATGGAGAATGTTCAACAAAGAAACCACCATTTGATCTGCACAAACTCTATTTTGATCATGGGTCATATTTTTGGGTTAGACTAGAAAGCCTAATCTACATGGTTGGGCTTAGTATTAAAGCCCTAAGATCACCTCTAGTAAAATTAAAATTTATTAAAGATAAAAATATCTTTTGGATCATTTACATGATTATGTTTGGTGTTATGTTGATTCTCATATTAACCCAATTTACGCATAATAACATTAGCTAAACACTAAAACTTTCATAACTCTATCATTTTTTGTATTTTCATTATTCTAAAATATTCACCATCAATTTCAAAATCCTAACATCATTAAAACATCAAAAACAATTCAATTTAGTCAAATTTCTAAATCCCTCAAAATCTCAAACCATGGTAGGTCACTTTATATTTTCATTTTCATAATTGGTTTCTATTTTTTCTACTTTGATCCTCATTTATGACTTCACAATCCCTTTCTTCTAACAACTTATACAATTTAGCATTTCCGTTCAAAATTACAAAAACCCTAAAATTCAAAATTAAGGATTTTCAACCATCAATAATCAAGAAACCAAATGCATCTAATTGAAAAGAGACATCCTCTATCTTTTCTAAGTTGCATACTTTCTCTCCATGCCTTATTAACCTTACCATATGAAGTTTTTCTAACTGTGTTTGTTTATTCTTGGTAAAAATGACTTAGCTCTCATCTCCATGTCATATGATTGAGAGAAGAAATGGAAAAAACAAGGAGGAAGAGGAGGAAGAAGAAAAGTTTCGAGTTTTTCTTCTTCTCCAATACATTCATGCATATTAAAAGTTTGCATGCATAACCCATAGATACAGGAAGAAACTAATATAAACTAAACTAACAAAGATTCTAAATAATAATTCAACATGGATTCTAAGTATAAATTATTTTTTATTTGTTTTTTTTCCTGTTCGTTTGTTAAATTTTTTTGTAGAGATTTTGAAAAAGCAATTCTTCCTTTTTTTTCTTTTAATAAAATTTTTTTCTTTCAATTTTTGTATATGCTAAATTTATTAAGTTCATGCTAACAATAAAATAATATTTGATTATCTTCTAAAGATAAAGAATATGAAAAAATAAAAATACAAGAAGAAACAAGAGTAGAGATAAAGTTGTG
This sequence comes from Salix dunnii, assembly GCA_015731905.1. Classification (NCBI taxonomy): domain Eukaryota; kingdom Viridiplantae; phylum Streptophyta; class Magnoliopsida; order Malpighiales; family Salicaceae; genus Salix; species Salix dunnii. The sequence continues at coordinate 13,712,624 of CM027674.1, forward strand.
TTTAATAGTGGTATTTAAATGGGGTAAATATTTCTTTATTATGTTTTGTTAATGAGAAACAAGATATAATAAATGATTGAAAAGTCTATTTTACCCTTGATAAATTCATAATATTTGGAACAAGAAAATTATTTACACTCATCAAAATCATATTAAAATGAGATTTTAATCATCATAAAAAAATAATAATTCATTACTAAAAAGATAATGTAATTAAATTATAATTTCTTCAAATATATCTAATTATTAAATCAAAAGATGAAAAGAAGAAAAGAAAAGGAGTAAGAACATCCAAATAAGAAGGATCATTTGATCTTTAAACCCTTTGAGGACTTCAATTTGTGCTTGAGAATTTTGGATTTGACTCTTGAAATATCTGGCATATTGTTCTCCTTAAATTTGTCTTTCAATTGTAATTTTACACGGCCTAGATCTTTATCACCGTGATTCAATGCAACTTGGTTTCTAGCTTTGATTTGATTTATAAGATTTTATGATGTTCTTTGTGCTATTGAGAATGTTCAACAAAGAAACTTTATTTTGATCATGGGTCATATTATTGGGTTTTGGGCTAGATCAGGAAGCCTAATTTATATAATTGGGCTTGGCATTTAAGCCCTAAGACCACATTTAGTAACGCCAACATTTATCAAAGATAAAAATATATTTTAAATCTTTTGTATGATTACACTTGGTGTTATGTTGATTCTGACAAAATTGTATTGAATAGGAATTGAATGCCTCCTCTTCTTGAGAGTCTTGTTCAATAAATAAGCTTCAAACCAATTTACATGAGTAGCCATTAATTTGGGCTAAGTATAAAAGAAAGATAAGTAACGAAGAATAAGTATCCTATTACAATTCTACTAACAGTGTATATCTCTAATTAATTTCCTAATTAATACACAATCACATCCCGTGACATTCCCTCTCAAATTGATGTTGGTCGATCAAGAAGCATCATTTTGTGAACTAATAATTTATACCGATGCCGAGAGAGAGCTTTAGTGAAAATGTCTGCAGTTTGATGTTCGATGAAAATGTGAGGTAGTGTAATTTTATGTCGATGAAAAGATTCACGAAAGGAATGACAGTTAACCTCAATATGTTTTGTACGCTCATGAAACACTGGATTAGCCGCAATTTGAATCGCACTAATATTATCAGCATGAAGAGGAGTGGAATGAAGCTGAGGAAAACCAAGTTCGCCTAATAACCACGAAGCCATGTAATTTCCGAGCAGGCTGAAGACATAGCCCGATATTCAGATTCTATGGAGGATTTTGAAACTCTATCTTACTTCTTACTCTTCCAAGAAATGAGTGCATTACCAAAAAACATACACCATCCGATAACAGAGTGACGAGTATCTGCACAACCGGCCCAATCAACGTCACTATATCCTTCTAACCGTAAGGAGGATTTCTTAGGAAAGAATAACCCTCGTGAAGAGGTACTCTTCAGATATCAAATAATGATGCGAACAGCAGCCAGGTGAAGATGTCGAGGTGCCTGCATAAATTGACTAACCTGTTACACTGCAAAAGAAATATCAAGACGAGTAATCGTCAAATAATTCAAACTCCCAACTAGTTGTCGATACAAGGATGGATCTGATAGAAGCTCGCCTTCCTCCTGTCGAAGCTTAAAATTGACCTCTAATGGAGTAAGAACAGAATTACCCATTTGAAGACCAGCTAATGAGATGACTTCCTCTGTGTATTTATGATGATGTAACAGTGTCCCAATAGGAGTAATTTGAACCTCAATACCTAGAAAATACTGCAAAGGACCAAGATCTTTCATGTGAAAAGAGTCTTGGAGATGCGTTTGCAAGTGTTTAAGTAACTCCATATCTGATCCTGTAATCACAATATCATCAACATAGACTAGAAGCATCACAATTCCTGCAGATGTCCTGTGAAGAAACAAAGAGAAATCAAAATGGCTCTGAATAAAGTGAAAGGCAAGCAAAATAGAGCAAAATTTATCAAACCATGCTCGCGAAGCCTGTTTCAAACCATACAAGAATCGGCGTAGTCGACAGACCTCAGAGGAGGGTGTATTAAACATGCCCGGGGATGGAGACATATAAATTTCTTCACTTAAATCTCCATGTAGAAAAGCATTTTTCACATTCATCTATCTCAGAGACCACTCCTGTGATGTAGCAAGTGCCAGTATAGTCCGTACGGTATTCATTTTAGCCACTAATGCAAATATCTCTTCATAATCAATACCATACTCCTGTTGATTCTCAAGAGCTACGAGACAAGCCTTATACCGATCCAGGGAGCCATCAGATCTAAACTTGACTGAGTATACCCATTTACACCTAATAGGTTTGACTCCAGGTGGGTAAGTCATAAGATCCCAAGTGTGATGTCTTGAAAAGCCTGAATATTCTCTTGCATGGCTTACTGCCAACAAGCCTGAGTAGCTGCCTGTGTATAAGAGTGCGGAACAAAAATAGTATCGAGAGAGGCAGTAAGCAACGTCAAAAAACCATACCTATTTGGTGGATATGGAACCCGAGTGGATCGTCGGAGTGCTGGTAGTGTAGAATCAGGTGACAAAGTGGTGTTTAGAAAAGGCACTGGAGGAGGACGTCTTTGATACACTATACCTGATTTAAAACGCTTAATTGAAGGAGGGACATCATCAAAAGGAGGAAGAGGAGCAGTAGGGACAGTAGGAGAATCAGAAATAACATGAGATTGAAAGAAATATTGATTTTCAAAGAAGACTACATTCCGGGAGATTCGAAATTTATTTGCATGAGCATCATAACATATAAATCCTTTCTGAGTAGGGCTATATCCCATGAAAGCACATGTGACAGACTGGGCAACAAGCTTGTGACGTTCAGTAGGTGGCAGATGGACAAAACAAACACACCCAAAAGTATGAAGTGATTTATACTCAGGAGGTATACCAAATAAACAAAGATATGGAGAATCATAATTTAGAGTGACCTTAGGCAAGCGATTGATCAAATAAACAGCTGTAGATAATGCTTCTACCCAGAATTTGGTAGGTACAGATGAATCAATTAGCAAAGTACGAACAACATCTAAGAGATGACGATTCTTACGCTCAGCAACTCCATTTTTTTGAGGAGTGTAAGGACAAGAGCGTTGAGAAATTATCCCTTTTTGTTGAAGATAATTTTGAAAGGAATGTGACATGTATTCCCCCCCTGAGTCGGAGTGTAAGATTTTTATAGAAGTGCTGAATTGGGTCTCGACAAGTGCCACAGATTTTTGGAAAACAGAGAACACGTCAGCTTTAGAGCGAAGAAAATAAATCCAAGTAAATCGATTGTAATCATCAATAAATGTCATGAAATAATGATATTGCCCATGAGAGATAATAGGACTTGCCCCCCAAACATCAGTATACACAATTTCAAAAGAGGTGGAGGCACGACTACCATGCATCGAAAAAGGTAGGGTTTTACTTTTACCAAGACGACAAGTAGCACAATCAAAAGAAGAGGAAGAATTATTATTATTGCACAAAAAACCATGTTTCAAAAGATGAGTCAAGACAACAGAATTAGGATGACCCAATTTCTTATGCCATACTTCATTATTATTGGCAGTAGCCATACAAGCAAAAGAAACAACTTTTGAAATAGAAAAATATAGAGGAAAAAGACGTCCCACTTTAGGCCCCCTCGCGATCACCATTCCCAACACCTGATCTTGCACAACACAACCATCATGAGAAAAATGAACATCAAGGTTATCATCCACCAATTGTCCGACAGAAATTAGGCTGGTAGATAAGTTAGGAGAGACAAAAACATCCTTAATGGAAGGATCCAAGTTACCAACAACAGTAATAGGAAGTGTACTGCCATCAGCAATCTGAATAGATTGCGTGTCGGTATAGTCATGAACATCATGGAGATCTGTCGTACTATCAATCATATGATTAGACGCACCCGAATCAACAAGCTAAGGAGTGGAGGTAGGATTTATACCTTGTAGGCCCAAAGCCGTAAAAGCTGAGACAATCATCTGTTGAACCATGGCAGGTGTGAGAACATATGAATCAGTGCTTACAGTGGGAGGCACAGAAGATGAGGCCTAGACAGTAGCTTGAAAAGCTTGAGAGTGGCGATTCTGAGGTCGTACTCGACAGTCTTTAATGAAGTGGCCCGGTTTTTTACAGTAGTTGCAAACTTTCTTTGGACAGTTATGAGCAATGTGACCAAGTTCTTTGCAACTAAAACACTGTAACCTGTTCGTTCCTCTTCCGTGCGCTGTGTAGGCTACAGTAGCAGGTTCAGAAAAAACTTTCTGAGAGGCCATTCCCATCTGAGTGGATAATCATTGCTCCTCATGCAATAAATCCCCCATGCAGATATCCAAGGAAGGAACCGGATCACGGTTCAATAAACCGGCTCGAACATGTTCAAATTCAAGACGAAGCTTCATCAAAAATTGATCGCATCGACTCTCAGCATGAACCGCTTGAAGAGCCGCGAGAGCCACGATAGGAACCTTAGCATGAACAATAACATAATACTCGCTCCATAAATTAATAAAACCAGAATAAAATTGTTCAATGGTGAGGGTACCTTGACTGTAACTGCTAATCTCTGACTCCAACTGGAATTTCCAAGCGCTGTGATCTTGATGATAAATGCGGCGTAGATAGGCCCACATAGCATTAGCCATAGTGAAACACCGAAGATTAGCAATAAGATGAGGCTCAATCGTCCCCAATAGCCATGAGATCACCTTAGCATCCTGAACCTCCCATTTTGCTAATTCCTCTCCATTAGTGGGAATTTTGGTAGAGCTATCAATATGCTGTGATAATTCTTTCCCTTTTAAGAACATTTTGAATTGGAACTCCCATGTAGAAAAATTCTTTCTAGTAAAATGAATAATATTATTCTCCAGAGACATGATGTAAACCCGTGAAAAATTAGCCCAAGTAGTCCAAATAGTAAGCTAATTAATGAAATAGACCCAACTAATAAGGCCCAGAAATTGCTTTGAACAAACAGGCCCGGCCCAGCACAAATTAGGAAAAAATAGCCTAGAAAAATGGAAGCCCAACCTGAAAGGAAAAGGAGAAAGCCCAAGACACGTGTCAGCAGAGCAGCCCGACGCGTCAGCAAACAGAGACAAGTGGATGCTGACGTGTCAAGTAACAGGGATGACGTGGCAACAAGAATAAAAGCAGCAGATCGTCTTCTTCGTTTCGACAATCTCCCTTCGGCCACTGCAACTTACAATGGCAATAAGACCGCCACGCTCACCGCACCACAGAACTTCTTTTAGCCACCACATAAACCGCCGATACATGCACTTCAACCCAGCCACAACAGAATCCTCCACAATCACTGATCTGTAACAACAGAAACCCTCACCAAAAAAATCCTCACAACCTCCACAATCACTGATCTATATCAACAGAAACCCTCACCAGAAAAATCCTCACAACCTCCACAATCACTGATCGCAATCACAGAAACCCTCGCCAGAAAAAAATCACATAGAAGGAGAATTTTTTTTTTTGTTTATGCTCACGATGATTCACAGGTCAGTAGCTCTGATACCATGACAAAATTGTATTGAATAGGAACTGAATGCCCCCTCTTCTTGAGTGTCTTGTTCAATAAATAGGCATCAAACTGATTTACATGAGTAGCCATTAATTCGGGCTAAGTATAAAAGAAGGATAAGTAACGAAGAATAAGTATCCTATTACAATTCTACTAACAGTGTATATCTCTAATTAATTTCCTAATTAATACACAATCACATCCCATGATAGATTCTCATATCAACCTAATTTAAGCATAACACCATCAACTAAACAACAAAACTTGTCACAATTCTATCATCTTTTGTATTTTCATCATTTTGAAATATACTAACAATGCTCAAGGATCAATAAATTAATGGCAAATGACCTAATCAAAAAAATCAAGTTAACTCATGTTAACTAGACTAAATTGTAATCCAAGATAATGAGATGGAGATAACCTCATAAAAAATAGAGAGAGGAAGAAAGAAAAAATTTCAAGGCCTAATAAGTCAATGTCAAATGATGGAAAAAAAATTTTCTAAAGAGTATTTTTTTTTTTTTAAATCGAACTTAAACCAAGTAAATCATTGAAATTGATGTGCCGTGTAATGAGACTAAGACTGCCTTGAAAAAGGTACACACGAAAACATATAAAGAAATTTTATATATATATATTAACTAAAATATAAATCGTCGGTGTTTTACTATGCAAAATTCTACTGTTCACCTAGACTCAGTTCACTATTTATTGCTACAATGAAATGGCTATTTTGCCCCCAAGTCCAAAAATTTTTAGCCCTCAGGACCAGGGGTATTTTTGAATTTTTTAGGGGACATGGATGTTATTTTAGGATTTTTTTACGTAGTAAAATGACTCTATTAGCCCCCCCAAATGACAAAATCCGCCTCCTGGAATCAGGGGTAGTGAAGTATTTCCACCCCCGGTTTTTTTTGTAAATATCGTTGGGTCTAAGGGTGTATGGGTAATTGACCAATTTTGTTTTCCTAGACACTACAGGAGCGTCGTCCGAATACGCCTACAGTCTTCCGCTTGCACACGCCTTTCAGGTGGAGCATGCGATGGCCTCCGTCAATAGAATTTGTGCTTCTATCGTCTCATACAGTTTGCCTCCATGTTTTATGCCTCCACACGCGGTGTGTGTCATTAAAATGTGACTATGTGATCTTTGGTGGACAATTTTTCTTCCTCCCTTCTTTTCTCTCTCCTGCTGCCGATGAAGTACAAGACAACCCCTCATATTTATATTCATTTCATTTCAGTCCTTGAACTTTTGATTTCATTTTTATTACTGATTTTTCATTGGAACTTTTGATTATTTTCAATTATGCCCTTTAATTAAAATTGATTATATACGGTAAGTTTCATTTCGGTCCTTCATCTTTTGATTTATGGTTTGTTTTTATTTCCTTTAATAATTTTGGTATGCAAGTTTGAATTTGTTCTAATCTTGTCCCCAAATTGAAATTGGTCATGTATGGTACTTTTTATTTCGGTCCTTATTTTTTTAATTTGACACCAATTGCACTTTATTGATTTTTTTAATTTTTTTTATTTTTTTTGGTACCAAAATTTTTATTTGTTTTATTTTTATCCTTCAATTGGAATTAATTATATAGTTTGTTTTCAATATTGACACTTATTCTTTTATTTTATTTTTGTATTAATTCATTTGGTTTTTTTGTGCTTCTTAGATAATGTTTATTTTTTGTCCATATTTATGCATTTGAGCTTTTATATATTTTTTTGTCATTTTACTTTTTGTCGAAGTTTTATTTTTATTATGTTACGTTCTAAAATTTTAATTTATATTCGTTACACTACATTGTTTTATTAAAAATTCCTTTATTGTTTTTCATTCCCAAGGTTTTGATTTATTATGGTTTTGTCATTCAATTGAAATTAATTATATATATTGTTTTTCATTTTGGCTTATTTTTTTAATTTTTTATTTAATATTGATTCCTTTGTTTTTTTTCGATCTTTCTTGGACAATATTTATTTTTTGTTCGTATTCATTCATTTATACTTTTGATTTTTGTTTTGAATTTTTGTCATTTTATTTTTTATTGGGGTTTTATTTTTATCCGGTTCAATTTAGAAATTTTAATTTATATTGGTGATTATTTTAAAATTAATATTTCTTAATTTTTTTTGTTTGATGATATTTTTATCTTATATTTGGATCATATGAATTTATGATTTTATTGTTTGCACAATAATAATGATAATTTTAGTGATTATTTTTTTTTATTTTCTGGACAAAATATTTTACTTTTTTTTTAAAATTCTTTGGGGCAATTTAATGATTTTCACTGTTTGGATAATAATGTTGATATTAATTGTAACTGTTATAGTAATGATAATAACAATAACGTGGAGATGGATTTTTAACTTATGTTTTCTTCTTGTTAGAGATAGAAAATTAACTATTTATTTTTGCTAGTTGATTAATGCAAGCTCTTTCACAATTTATATTTTGTTTGTTGTGTTTAATTTAAATTGAATTATAAAATGAATTAATCTTAATACAATGTATTCAATAATTTAGATATCCAAATCTTCTTGCTTTTTTAATGATAATAATAGTTTTATACTGGTTATTTCATTGATACCTACTAAACAGATAAATTTATATCCGTTTAAAATCCATATATTTTATAGAAAACTTGCACTTCACAAGATTTTGACACAAATTTATTATTTTGCCCAAATTTATATTATAATAAAAAAATCACATATATATTTATATTTTTTTACATTGAAAAAAATATGATTACGGTCGCAACGAGACACAAGTGCCATGACTAGTATATATATAAAATGCATCCCGTTTTAATGTGCAATTCCACAGTAAACTACTATTAAATATATTTTTTCATGAACTATGAATGAGATGTTGAGATGGCCGAGTTGGTCCAAGACGCGAGATTAAGGCTGTGGTCCGAATGGGTGTGGGTTCGAATCCCACTCTCAATAGATTTTTATTTTGAATGGAAATGTGATTGATTTTTTTTAAATATTTTTTGTTTATAAATATGTTAAAATGATAATTATTTAAAAAATTATTTTTAACATCAGCACATGAAAATGATCTAAAAATATAAAAAAAGACTTATTATTGTTTTTCTTTTTGATTTTGGATAATTTTAAAACATCTATCTATCTATCTATCTATCTATCTATCTATATATATATATATATATAACTAACATTATAGATATATATATATAAAACACGTCCTGGTTTTATTTTTTGTCCATATTTATGCATTTATACTTTTAGTTTTTGTTTTTAATTTTTTTCAATTTATTTTTTGTTGAGGTTTTATTTTTATTTGGTTTCATTATGAAATTTTAATTTATGTTGGTTACACTACATTTTATTTTTAAAAATTTCTTTATTGTTTTTCGGTCTCAAGGTTTTGATTTCTTGCAGTTTTGTCATTCAATTGGAATTAATTATATATTTTGTTTTCCATTTGGCACTTATTTTTTAATTTTTTATTTAGTGTTCATTCCTTTCTTTTTTCCGGTCCTTCATAGACAATGTTTGTTTTATGTCCGTGTTTATTCATTTACTCTTTTAGATTATTATTTTTTTTTGTTCATTTTTTTCAATAGTTTATTTTTATTAGGTTCCATTCTGAAATTTTATTTTATGTTGGTGATAATTTTAAAATTAATATTACTTCTTTTTTCCCATTGTTTTTTTTCATGTTATTTTATCTGTTTTTCGGATTAGATGATTTTATTGTTTGCGCAATAATAATGATAATTTTAGAGATTATGTTTTTTTTTTTGTTAAAATGTTTTTATTTTTTATTTTTGGAAAAAAATTACTGATTTTAATTGTTCGGGCAATAATGTTGATAATAATTTTAATTGTTGTAGTAATGAAAATGACGGAAACGTAAGGATAGATTTTTAATTTAGATTTTCATCTTTTTATAGATAGAAAATTAATTATTTATTTTTGTTATTTGATTATTGCAGGTCTTTTCATAATTAATATTTTGTTTTTAAATGTGATTTAAATTTAATTATAAAATGAACTAATCTTAATACAATGAAATCAATAAGTTAAATATCTGAATCTTCTTGCTTTTTAATGATGATGATAATTTTATGCTGGTTATTTCATTGAAACATACTAAACAGATAAATTTATATCGATTTAAAGTTTATATATTTTATAGAAAACTTGCACTTTACAGGAATTCTACATAGATTTTTTATTTTGACTAAATTTATATCATAACAAAAAAAAAACAAAATTAATATTTTTTTTGTTGGAAAATATATGGTGCCGCCCGCGATGAGACATGAGGGCATTGGCTAGTGTATATATATATATATATATATATATATATATATATATATATATATATATATATATATAAACAATGAGTCAACACTTGTGCAAAAAATAAATGAAAAAAATTGATCAAGGATTAAATTGAAAACAAAATAAATGATGAAAGGGATAAAAATTTTATTAAAAAAGTACGGGTTGGATCCTTTTTTAAAAAAATGAATTAAAATTCTAAAGGACAAAATAAAAAAATAAATAAATGCAAATGATAAAAAATAGCAATTAAAAAATGGAAAATAAATTGGATTAAAAAATATATGAAATTAAATTAAATATGAGTAGATGAAATTGGAAAAAATAAATAAAAAACTAATGAAGCGTTAAAATAAAAGCAAATAGAAATAAATAAAAAAAAGGACCAAACTCAAAACAAATATGAAGTGGAAGACACAAGTGAATTTTTAAATGCTGGCACGAAAACTAAGATCCATTAAAGAAAAAATAAGGGTGGTAGAAAAAAACTTATTGTTGTTGAACCGTTATCCGCCTTGCCTAGCATGCCGCCCTAACAACTGCCCCACAACCTTGTGTATCAGATGAGGCAACGATCCAGCTTTTTTGGTCATCAGAATTGTCCTCAAACACCTCCAAAACAGTGTAGAGGACTTTGATATGCGTGTAGCACGTGTCATCATATTCTATTAATTAATTAATATTTTAACAAAGACAAATTACAAAAAAGAGCCCAAGGGCATATTTATACGAGAAAAAACTAAAATACCCCTGTAAGCCATTCTTAAATTTTGAAAAGCCAAAGGTCAAATAAACCCGTCTTTGCAAGGTAATTTTATGAGCAGAAAAAGGTATAAATGTTATTTCACTAAAAATAAAAGAAAGTGAACAAACGAACCCTTAACAAAAGATTTATTTTAGACTACAGGGGTCGTGTGCAATTACCAGGTTGAATGCAAAGGCAATTACAAGATTTATTTAAGTGCTCATCTTGAAGGCCATTTTGTCCTTCCTAGATTTATTTATTTATTTATTTTTGGCATGAACACTAGTTATGGAGAACATGAGCATCATCGAGGATTAAAAACAACCATTAGAGAAAAACTCCTCAGCTGTCGTATAGTTGTTGCTTCCGTTTCTTATTCAAAGCACGCATTCCCCAGCTACCCCACTTTGCAGAAATTCATTTGTCATTTGTTGTTCTCCCTACCCGCTTTGGTTTAGCTCTTAAGGGTTTGAGCTTTCTTGCTGTTATTCCCACCCCCTCGTTCATGTCTATGGTCTCTGGAGTATAATTGCTGCCAAGCTCCCACTCAAAACAGTGCAGCAGAGAGGCTAGACCAAGGTGAAGTACCCTGTGAGCTAATGAAATGCCCACACAAATTCGTCTCCCAGATCCAAATGGAATAAGCTCAAAATTCTGTCCCCTGTACTGAATGTTTGATCCTAGAAATCTCTCGGGCTTGAAAGACATGGGATCCTCCCAAGAATCTGGGTCTCTTCCAATAGCCCATACATTCACAAAAACTTGTGTATCTTTGGGAATGAGGTATCCCATAAAGTTTGTATCTTCTAAAGTATTTGGTGGAACCAGCAAGGGAGCGATTGGATGTAGCCTTAGTGTCTCCTTAATCACTGCCTGCAAATATGGAAGTTGATCTATGTCGCTTTCCTCAACCTTTCTTCTGGGTCCAACAACTTGATGAAGCTCTTCAGTAGCTCTTCCCATCACCATAGGGTCGCGCAATAGCTCTGTCATGGCCCATTCCATCGTGGTGCTTGTAGTTTTTGATCCAGCAAAAAACATTTCCTACACCATTCATCCGGTAAGAACTTTGAATTAAATGTCGTTAAACCATATATTTCACAGAGGCTTGATGAAAATCTTGGTTTGATATGTGTTGTGAAGGTTGATAAATGAGTGCAATCGTTTCACAGAGAAGAGAAGAGAAGAGAAGGATTGACCAGGGAAGAAGACAAAGTATTTTGGAGGGAAAAGAAGAATTTTAAAATATTCACTATTACTGTTTTTCAGCTTAATACACACAGACTACATGTCTTATATTTATACCCCAAGAGTCATTCTTATGTATGTATACTCACACGTATGCATACCATATATCATACACTAACATTCCCCCGCAATCACAGGCTGACATAAACCAAGCCTGAGATTGGTACAATGAGTATGAAACAGAGTTAAGCTTAATCCCTTTGTCAAGATATCTGCAGTCTGCTCTTGTGATGACATAAATTGCACAATGAGTTGATTGTTGGACACTCTTTCTCGAACAAAATGAACATCCACCTCAATGTGCTTAGTTCTTTGATGCTGAATTGGAATGAATGATAATGCAATTGCTGATAAGTTATCGCATAAAAGAACAGGGGGCTGTGAAAGCTTGATTCCCAGAAATTGTAGCACTTGTTGCAGCCAATCAAGCTTAGTTGAGGTAGAAGATAATGCCCAATACTCAGCCTCTGTAGATGACTTGGAGACAGTCTGCTGCTTCTTGGATGTCCAGGACACGGGATTGGAACCAAGGAACACAATCAATCCAGTAGTAGACCTCCTATCATTAGGATCTCTAGCCCAATCTGCATCACTGAATGCCATGAGATCTAATGAGCCTTTGGTGTAATGAATTCCAGACTGCACAGTGCCCTTAAGGTATCGAAGAATCCTTTTCACAGCAACAAAATGAACTTGCATGGGGTGTTGCATAAACTGACACACTTGATGGACAGAAAATGCAATATCAAGTCTTGTAAAGGTAAGGTACTGTAAAGCCCCTACAATGCTGCAATATAAGGAGGGATCTTCAAAAGGCATTCCATCATCCTTCATCAATCTCTGGTAAGGGAGACATGGAGTAGTAAAGGCTTTGGCAGCAAGCATATCTGTGATGATAATATCATCCATATAAACTAGCAAGATGATGATGTTAGCCTCAAGATGTTTGACAAACAGTGAAGAATCAAAATATGTGGAAGTGAATCCCAGAGAAGGCAAGTAAGAGGTAAACCTGTCGTTCTAAGCCCTAGGGGTCTGTTTGAGACCATATAAAGACTTGTGTAATTTGCAGACTAGATGAGGATTATTGGGATCAGAAAAGCCAGGGGGCTAAGCCATGAACACCTCTTGCTGAAGAGTACCATGCAAAAATGCATTTCTAACATCCAGTTGCCTTAATGGCCATTCAAACTGAGCAGGAATGGCTAGCACAAGCCTAACAGTGGTTGGCTTAACCACAGGGCTGAAGGTTTCCCCATAATCCAAGCCAGGCTCTTGACTGAAACCTTGAGCAACCAAACGAGCCTTGTGTCTAGCAATAGACCCATCTGCATGTCGCTTGATTTTAAATATCCACTTATAGCCCACTAGGTTCTTATGATCAAGAAGGGACACCAAACTCCAGGTGCCCTATGATTGAAGAGCAGATAGTTCTTCTTTCATGGCCTCAAGCCACACAGGTTGAGACATAGCTGATTTGTAGGTTGCAGGTTCAATGTCTGACAGAGTAGTGGAAGGAGAAGATGTGGTTAAGAGACAAACCTTCTTCTTAACAATTCCACTCTTGCTACGAGTCTTCAGGAGTGTACATTCATATCTGGAATGTGAAGAACAATAGAAATGGCCTCTGGCCAAAAGGTGTCACAAGATAATTGATCATGCAATGGGGCATTCTCAGAACTGGGCACAAGATCCATAGGAGAGGATGCAGATGACATAGAAACAGGAGTAATAGACTTTTCTGATGAAATAGGGGAAGGAGACTTGTATGATGAACTAGAAGAAGGGAGAGATTCAGGTTGCATAAGTGGTGGAGGGGATAACACAATAACATTATTAGTGTTGACAATAGGGGAAGACACATTAGAAGAGGAATGAGAGGAGTAACTATGAAGTTTAGGGCCTGTTGTAAGCTGAATAAAGGGAAAAACATGCTCATTGAATATAACATGCCGAGAAATATATGTACGATTTGCAATAACATCAAAACACACATATCCTTTGTATTGAGAGGCATATCCTAAGAAAATACACATTGTAGTCTTAGGTTGTAGCTTGTTGGCAATATAGGGACGCAATAAAGGAAAGCAAGCACAACAAAAAATTCTCAAATGAGAGACATCAGGGGCAGATTTAAAAAGAAGCTCATAAGGAGATTGATTATGCATGACTATTGAAGGCATTCTATTAATTAAGTACATGACTGTGTGTATTGCAAAAGTCCAAAAAGAAGATGGCAGTTTAGCATGTTGCAGAAGAGTGATGGTGGTTTCAATAAGATGACAATGCTTATGTTCAGCAAGGCCATTCTGTTCAGGTGTGTAAGGGTAGGATTTTTGGTGAATAATGCCTTTAGCTTGGAAAAACACCTTAAGTTTTTGACTAGTATATTCCTCACCCCCATCACTTTGAAGGATTTTAATTTTACAAGAAAATTATGCTGCAACATAGTGATAGTAGGCAATAAAAACATAATACACATCACTCTTATTAATAAGTTGAAACAGCCAACAATGTCTTGAATATTCATCAATAAAAGTGACATAGTATTTATAGCCATCAATAGACACACATGGAGAAGGACCCCATAGGTCACTGTGTATAATTTGCAATGGAATTATAGACTTTTATGACTGGACTGAAATGGAAGTTTAGAAAACTTTCCTTGAAGACAACTATGACACATAAAGGTATTTGAATCACTTGAACATGCAACATTTGCTTTTTGTAACATTAATGTAGCAACCTTATTTGTAGGATGACCTAATCTGTTGTGCTAAGTGGAAGAGAAGACTAACTGACCAAGAAAGGATTGTGGTTGAAAAGTGAGAGATGTTGAATTTGAAGGAGGAACAAATGGTAGAGGGTAAAGTCCATTACTGCACTGTCCTGTGTAAATGATCCTCCCCATAGCCTTGTCCTGAATCCAGAAAGAAAATGCATCAAAGATTAATCGATAGTTATTATCCAAACACAATCTATGTACTGACAGTAGGTTTTGAGTGAGTTGGGGAACATATAAAACTAAATTCAGTTTAATAATGGCAGAGCTTGTAGGAATGATAGAGGTTCCAACATGGGATACCAACAAACCTTCACCATTGGCAG
Source organism: Salix dunnii (assembly GCA_015731905.1). Classification (NCBI taxonomy): domain Eukaryota; kingdom Viridiplantae; phylum Streptophyta; class Magnoliopsida; order Malpighiales; family Salicaceae; genus Salix; species Salix dunnii. Next base: position 13,727,641 of record CM027674.1, read on the forward strand.
TTTGAACTTTGTCATTAGCAGGATAGGGAGCAATCAAGGACAAGTTGGACAACTCAGCAGACATGTGATTTGTAGCTCCAGAATCTGCAAGCCACATTGATGATGAAGGCTGTGATGATGGAAGGACAATATTCATAGCATGGATGCTCTACTGATGAGGAGACTGAATATGAGGAGATGCATAATGAACTGGACCACTGAACTGCGGCCCTTCAGAGTATAAGGCTTGACTTGACTGATGTTGTGGCTGCTGAGACTGAGATGGGGAATAAGGAGCTAAAGCACTGAACTGAGGCATCCCAGACTGCATACCTTAAAGATTATGATGATGTGAGGACCGAGGCTGAGCTTATGAGTATTGAGCTAATCCCATAGAGTTTGGTCCATTATTGTTATAGTAGCAAAACCATGATGTATGATTCGTTCTTCCACAAATGTGACACTGAATTTGATCATCACGTTTGAATCCACATGTAATAGCTGTGTGACCTTCAATGTTACACAATTGGCACACAAATACATTTAAATTGAAATGAGAAGAGGAAGCTGGGATAGTAACACCTGAATTCATTGATGGTAAATCATTTGGTTTAACAAGATACTGAGGTTTGGAATAATTCCTCAAACCTGGTTGAAATCTCCCCCGTCCCCTATTCCTGTTAAATGACCTATATCCTCCATTACCAAAATTACTATATGTGGATGGTCTGGGAGATTGTTGAATATATGGACTAGAATCAATAGATTTTGGAACTGTAGTGTGCATGGCAGTAAGGAATGAGGAAGAGTCAGTACTAACAGTTTCCACAATCTTTTCCTCAACTAGTAATTGGGACCTAAACTCCTTCAAAGTAATTACATTCTCCCTGCCTCGCACTACAAATATGAAGGTATTGTATTCAGCAGGTAAGCCATTCAAAGCTAAGATTACTATAACTTCATCAACAAAATACACACCAGCAGCACTTAGGTAATCCCTAGTCTCTTTGATTTTCAGAAGATATTGGCTTATTGAATCGGTGCCTTTCCTTATATTCTGTAAATCAGATTTCAATTGAAATATGCTAGTCTTAGATACTGATGAGAATTGTTCTTTTAACCTAGTCCATAAATCCCGAGAACTAGAACTTCCAATTGCACACGACATAGCAATTGAAGACAGAGTAGCAGTAATCAATTGCATAATTGCTCTATCATGCATCTTCCATACAAGAACATCATCACACTCAACAGGAGAAGATGAATGAGAAAAATTCGTACCACATTCTTTGACTGAACCAGAGGAGGCAGAGGAGGGACAGAGATGAGACCCATCCACAAAGCCAAAATTCCATAACTTTCCAGTAGCAACTGCATTTGAAAATGCCAGTTTAGGTAATTTGTGTCATCAAGCTTTACATTCACGGAGGTTGAAACTGTAGAAATTAGGGCTGTAAATAGAGATTGAAGAATTTGGAGTTGTGCTGCTGTGACCATTTTTCTTTCGTTGAGCAATTCACAGAACCTTCGTATGGGGTATGCAGCAGCTCAGAGTTTAGATATTTATACGAGAATCCACAAAATTCTGAAAAATGAATTTTGTGTACAATTTAGAGAAGAAGGAAAACTAATTTGGAAGCAAAAGATTTGGATCGATTTCTTTGCGTGAGCAATTACTGCTCTGATACCATGTGAAAATTGATAAATGAGTGCAATCGTTTCACCGAGAAGAGAAGAGAAGAGAAGAGAAGGATTGAACAGGGAAGAAGACAAAGTATTTTGGAGGGAAAAGAACAATTTTAAAATATTCACTATTACTGTTTTTCAGCTTAATACACGCAGACTACATGTCTTATATTTATACCTCAAGAGTCATTCTTATGTATGCATACTCACATATATGCATACCATATATCATACATTAACATGTGTAACCTGCATTTAGGCATCGTGTTTACCAGTATGATAGTTCGTCTATTTTGATCTGAGATCACATCAGGCTCATCTTTTCCATCACCTTCATACTCCAATAGTGCATCGAGGAAATTGTTTGTCTTTTTTCTCCCTGACTTCCACTCCTCTGTCCTCTCCTTCACAATTTTCTCCACTATCCTCATGGCTTGTCCCATGTCCTGCACCATGTTCCTCATGATCCCTTGAGGATCCATCCATTTCAAAAATGGAAAGAAGTCTGCCATATTTGGCGTCCCAGCCCACTTCATGACATTGTTCATGGCATCATAGAACTCATGGCCATCTTTTGACCGAGGGTTCACAAGATCCCGTGACAGCACAAGATTACCAATTAGATTGAAGGTCATAATGAAGAGGTAGTGGGCGACCTTGATTTCCCCCGACTCTCCCTGTGCTTGAGCTTCTGCAACATCCTCTTCAATATACTTTATCATGTCACTGATGCACTTCTGTCGGAGGACAGCTGTCTTATCGAGTTGCTTGGTTATCATGAGCTTTGATGAGCAGAGACGCCGGAGCATGCGCCAGTTTGGGCCATACCGACCTATTGCCTTTGATCCTTGGTTGTAATTATGAGTTGTAAGCACAAGAGGGACTTTGCGATCGCTGAAAGCAAGGTTATGGTTCTTGAATAATTCTGCAGCAGTCTCGGCAGACTGTATCACCAAGGTGTTTGTGTATCCAAGTTTTAGCCAAATTACAGGACCATACTTTTCTTTGAGCTTGTAAAATGTATGGTGTGGAATGGCTCCGAGATCAAAGATGTTACCAAAGATTGGCCATGCCGGCGGCCCTGGTGGATGTTGTTTGGTATCAACTCTCGATTTTCTCTGTTTAAGCAGAAGAAACAATGCCACTGACATGAAAAGACCCAACCCGACAAGTAAATTCCAGGCGCTCTCCATTTTCTGTGCTCAGTTTTCTTCCATGGTCTCCTAATTTATATCCAAATAACTTCCATATCATCAAAAGATTTGGTGGTCCATTTACTTGGATTTTCCTAAGTTCATCAAACTTATTTCAAGTTTTCTTCTATTTGCTATTGTAAATTGAATAATAGTATCCACATATCATCAAAATATTTGATGGACCTCCATTTACTTGGAATGTCCTCTCATCAAAAGATAAGATGACTTAGTAAGGCTCTCTTCTCACTGAACTATGATCCGGTTTCCTTTCTTTTGTCTTTGTTCATCCATTATTTATCAGTGTAAAGGACAACATTTCAAGCAGCAACTTGATCCATCTGGTGAACATCTCCAATAATTATGGATTATGAAAGCTATCATAAGCATATTAAATAATGTAGTAATATTTTTTGAATGGAGAAAATACATGCAAAGCCAAGGTTATCATCTTACAGGCGCGTGATTCATAGGGCATCATAATTAGATTCATAAGGGGGCGTTGAGAACTCGCCATCTTACATTTCATTGATTAGAACACCGCTGTTAATCAATTATATTTTAATGAAAAATAATTGGAAATAGAACAGCAGATGTTGCTAGTAAGGCAGAAGAAACTAACTAGCAGCATGGCAATCGATCAGTGTCGCTTTCCTCAACGTTGTTGTCTGGTTCCAGCAACTCTATTTCTTTCACGTTTTTCATTGACTTTAGGTGGCGGAGCAGCTCTGCCATGGCCCATTCGACAGTGCTGCTTGTCGTCTCCGACCCAGCAAAGAACATTTCCTGCAGCATTGCACATGCTTCTCAAGCTTGAACACTATTGTGCTTGGTAAAAAAACATCACATTTTTATCAAATTCTAATAGTGTCATCACACCCTGAGAAGCATCCTGTAAAATGCGCTAGTGTTTCCGTGTTTTACCAGTGCAAATATGTTCAAATTGTGATATGAGATCTTGCGAGATCCTTCCCTGCTCTTCGTATTCCAGCAAGACATCCAGGAAATCAGTGGACTTTTCGCTACCTATCTTCTGTTCCTGAATCCTATCTTTCACAAGCCTAGATATTATTATAATTGCTCTTCCCATGTCATGCTCCATGCTCCTCATCATGCCTTGAGTGTTAGTGTATGGTATATTGTATGCATACGTGTGAGTATGCATACATAAGGAATGTCTCCTAAGTATAAATAAGAGGCATGCGTACTGTGTGTGTTAAGCTGAAAAACAGCAATAACAAATATTTTGAAATTTTCCATTTTCCCTCCAAAATACTCTGTCTTCTTCCCTGCTCAGTTCTTCTCTTCTCTGTCAAAATACTTCACATATTTGCCAATATTAACATGGTATTAGAGCACTGAATGCTCACGCAAAGAAATTGATCCAAAAACCTTTTGCTTCCAAAATCTGCAGTCTTCATCACTTGATTTCAAAATTGACGCAGAATTTATTTTTCCAGAATTTTCTGGTTTCTTAAACAAATTTAAATTCTGAGCTGCTGGAAATACCTTATAAGAAGGTTCTGTGAATTACTCAATCCAAGAACAATAGTCACAGCAGCACAACTCCAAATTCTTCAATCCCCAATTACAGCTCTAATCTCAACAGTTTCAACCTCCGTCAATGCGAAGCTTGATGATACATATTACTTAAACTGGCATTTTCAAATGTTATTACTACTGGAGAGCAATGGAATCTTTGGTTTCGTGGATGGATCTCATCTTTGTCCCTCCTCTGTTTAAGCAAAACAATGTGATATGAATTTTTCTAATTCATCTTCTATTGTTGATTGTGATGATATTCTGGTATGGAAGATGCATGATAGGGCAATAATGCAACTTATTACTACTACTTATCTCCAATTGCTATGTCCTGTGCGATTGGGAGTACTAGCTCTCGGGATCTTTGGACTAGGTTGAAAGAACAATTTCCATCAGTATCTAAGACTAGCATATTTTAATTGAAATCTGATTTACAGAATATAAGGATAGGTACTGATTCAATAAGTCAATACCTTCTAAAAATCAAAGAAGTTAGGGATTATTTAAGTGCTGCTGGTGTGTATTTTGCTGATGAAGATATAGTGATTTTAGCTTTGAATGGTTTGCCTTCTGAATACAATACATTCAGATGTGTTGTGCGAGGTAGAGAGAATCTTATTACTTTGAAAGAGTTTAGGTCTCAATTGCTTGCTGAGGAAAAGATTGTGGAGAATATTAGTACTGACTTGTCATCATACCTTACTGCCATGCATACCACAGCTCCAAAATCTGTTGATTCATCTAGTCCATATGTTCAATAGCCTCACAGAACTCATGCATATCACAATTTTGGAAGTGGAGGTTATAGGTCATTTCATAGGAATAGGGGAAGGGGGAGATTCCAACCAGGATTGAGGAATTATTCAAAACCTCAATATCCTGTCAAAACACATGATTCATCATCAATGCCTTCAGGTGTCCATGGCTCAGCCTCCTCTCCTTATTTCCATTCAAATGTGTCTATTTGTCAGTTGTGTAAGCTTGAAGGTCACACAGCTCCTACATGTGGGTTCATATAAGATGATAAAATTAAGTGTCACATTTGTGGACGAACAAACCATACAACATGGTTTTGCTTTTATAATGATAGTGGACCAAACTTTATGGGGTCAGCTCAGTATCCATCATCTCAGCCCTCAGTCCTCACCACAACATAACCTTCAAGGTATGCATTCTAGGATGCCAAATTTCAGTGGTTCAGTTCATTACTCATCACCTCAGGCTCAGTCTTCACAACAACAGCCAATCCAAGCTATGTACTCTGGGGTGCCAAACTTCAGTGGTTCAGTTCATTATTCATCACCTCAGGCTCAGTCTTCTCATCAATAGACCATTCAAGCTATGAATATTGTCCTACCATCATCTCAGCCTTCATCTTCAGTGTGGCTTGCAGATACAGGAGCTACAAATCATATGTCTGCTGATTTGTCTAACTTGTCTTTGATTGCTCCCTATCCTACTAATGACAGAGTTCAAACTGCCAATGGTGAAGGTTTGTCGGTCTCTCATGTTGGGAATTCTATCATTCCTACAAGCACTGCATCTATTAAACTAAATTCGGTTTTGCATGTTCCTCAACTCACTCAAAATCTGTTATCAATGCATCGATTGTGTTTGGATAACAACTATCGTTTAATCTTTGATGCAATTTCTTTTTGGATTCATGACAAAGCCACGGGGAGGATCATTTACACAGGACAATGTAGTAATGGACTTTACCCTCTACCTTTTGTTCCTCCTTTTAGTTCAGCATCCCTCAATTTTCAGCCTCAATCCTATCTTGGTCAGTTAGTCTTTCTTCCACTTGGCACAGTAGATTAGGTCATCCTACGAATAAGATTGCTACATTGATGTTACAAAAAGCAAATGTTGCATGTTCAATTGATTCCAATACCTTTATGTGTCATAGCTGTCTTCAAGGAAAGTTATCTAAACTTCCTTTTCATTCCAGTCATACAAAGTCTGTAATTCCATTTCACATTATACATAGTGATCTATGGGGTCCCTCTCCATGTGTGTCTATTGATGGCTATAAATACTATGTGACTTTTATTGATGAATATTCAAGATATTATTGGCTGTTTCTAATTGTTAATAAGAGTGATGTATATTCTGTTTTCATTGCCTACTATAACTATGTTGCAACTCAATTTTCTTGTAACATCAAAATACTTCAAAGTGATGGGGGTGGGGAATATACTAGCCAAAAGCTTAAGTTGTTTTTCAATGCTAAAGGCATTGTTCATCAAAAATCTTTTCCTTACACCCCTAAACAAAATGGACTGGTTGAACGTAAACATCGTCACCTTATTGAAATCACCATTACCTTTCTGCAACATGCTAAACTGCCTTCTTCATTCTGGACTTTTGCTTTACACACAGCCTTGTATCTAATCAATCAAATGCCTTCAATAGTCATGCGTAATAAATCCCCTTATGAGATCCTTTTTAAACCTGCTCCTGATGTCTCCCATCTATGTATTTTTGGCTATGCTTGCTTTCCTTTATTACGTCCCTATATAGCCAATAAATTGCAACCTAAGACTACAATGTGTATTTTCTTAGGCTATGTATCTCAGTATAAAGGGTATGTGTGTTTTGATGTTGTTACCAAACGTACATATATTTCTCGGCATGTTATATTTAATGAGCATGTCTTTCCCTATCTCCAGCTAAAAACAGCCTCCAAGGTCCCTAGTCTCTCATCTACTTCTCCTCCTAGTATGTCTTCCCCTGTTGTCAACAACAACAATGTGGTGGTGTTATCTCCCCCACAGCTTTTACAGCCCGCACCTCCTTCTCCTCCCCTGCCCTCAGAAAAGTTTGTTACTCCCACTTCTGTGTCATCTGCTCCTCTACCTATGGGTTCTGCGTCCACTTCTAGGAATGCTTCATTGGTTAATCATCCTTCCTGTGATACCTTTTGGCCTGAGGCCATTTCGGTTGTTCTTCACATACCTGATATGAATGTCCATTCCATGAAGACTCGCAACAAGAGTGCTATTATCAAGAAGAAAGTTTGTTTCTTGACCACCACTTCTCCTCTCGATGACATGTCAGCCATTGAGCCTACCAACTACAAATCTGCTATGTGTCATCCAGTATGGCTGACTGTAATGAAAGAGGAACTCTCTGCTCTTCAGACACAGGGAACTTGGAGTCTAGTGCCTCTTCCTACTTATAAGAACTTAGTGGGTTGTAAGTGGATCTTTAAGATCAAGAGGCATGCTGATGGGTCTATTGCTAGACACAAGACTAGATTGGTTGCTCAAGGCTTTAGTCAGGAGCTTGGTTTGGACTATGGGGAAACCTTCAGCCCTGTGGTTAAGCCAACCACTGTTAGGACTATCCTAGCCCTTGCTGCTCAGTTTGGTTGGTCATTGAGACAACTTGATGTCAAAAATGCATTTTTGCATGGTACTCTTCAAGAAGAGGTCTTCATGGCTCAGCCCCCTGGCTTTTCTGATTCCAATCATCCTCAGCTAGTCTGCAAACTCCACAAGTCCCTCTATGGTCTCAAACAGGCCCCAAGGGCTTGGAATGACAAGTTTACATCTTTCTTACCTACTCTAGGGTTTACCTACACATATTCTAATTCTTCATTGTTTGTCAAATACCTTGATGCTGGTATTATCATCTTGCTAGTTTATGTGGATGATATTATCATCACAAGTAGTGACTTTGCTATTATTAAGGCTGTTATTCAGTCTCTTGCTTCTGAATTTGAGATCAAGGACTTGGGAGAGCTTCATTTCTTCTTAGGGGTTTAGGTTTCCCATTCCTCTACTGGGTTGTTTTTGTCTCAATCCAAATATATAGGATCTCCTTATTAAGACTGATATGGCAGCTGCCAAAGCCTGTGCTACTCCTTGTCTGCCTTATCAGAGACTACTGAAAGATGATGGCATGTCGTTTGATGATCCATCCTTGTATCGAAGCATTGTAGGGGCTTTACAGTACCTTACCCTTACAAGACCCAATATTGCCTTCTCTGTCCATCAAGTGTGTCAGTTTATGCAAAAGCCCATGCAAGTTCATTTTGTTGCTATCAAGAGGATACTTTTTTACCTTAAGGGCACTCTGTAGTTTGGCATTCATTGAACCAAAGGTTCATTGGATCTCACAGCATTCAGTGATGCAGATTGGGCTGGAGATCCTAATGATAGGAGGTCTACTACTGGCTTAATTGTGTTCCTTGGTTCTAATCCAGTGTCCTAGACATCTATGAAGCAGCAGACTGTCTCTAGGTCTTCAACCGAGGGTGAGTATCGGGCACTATCTGCTACCTCAGCTGAGCTTGATTGGGTGCAACAATTAATGACATTTCTGGGAAATAAGCTCTCTCAACCTCCCGTCCTATTTTGTGATAACCTCTTGACCATTGTGTTATCCTTCAATCCAATTCAGCACCAAAGGACTAAGCACATTGAGGTTAATGTCCATTTTGTTTGCGAACGGGTCTCCAATAACCAGCTCATTGTGCAATTTGTGTCCTCTCAGGAGCAGGCTGCAGACATCTTGACAAAGGGTTTAAGTTCACCTTTGTTCCATACTCATTGTAACAATCTTAGGCTTGGTTTATGCAAGCCTGTGATTGTGGGGGAATGTTAGTGTATGGTACATTGTATGCATACGTGTGAGCATGCATACGTAAGGAATGTCTTCTAAGTATAAATAAGTGGCATGCGTACTATGTGTGTTAAGCTGAAAAACAGAAATAACAAATATTTTGAAATTTTCCATTTTCCCTCCAAAATACTCTGTCTTCTTCCTTGCTCAGTTTTTCTCTTCTTTGTGAAAATACTTCACATATTTGCCAATATTAACATTGAGGATCAACCAATCTAAAAACTGGCAGGAACTTCAGTCAAATTCGAATTCCCAAATAACTCCATCACCCTGTTCATGGCATCATAAAACTCGGTGGCCTTCATTTGCTAATCTTTCAATCGATAAATATAGAGTTCTAAACCTCTAAATCAAGCATGGTTTATTCCTAGATTTATATCTCATCTACATGTTTTAGGTCATTTGATGACAGATTTATACCCCAATCTACATGATTAATTCATCAAAGTAACCTTCTTGGCTAGCCTTGACTAAATAAACAGGTTCACCCATAAAAAAACCAATTTCATGGTTGTTTTCTCTAGGTAAGGTTCACTGCACAAAAAGCAAAAGAAAGCCATACACCACAGCTTTCAAGGAAGGTTAGGAAAGAGATTGGGAGGGAGAGTTTTTAATAACAACCTATCTTTGAAAAACCACCATAGAAATTACAGGTACTTTTATAACTTCCTAGTTTTGCTTCAGTCTATAAAACGAGTGCTTTTCCATAAACAGAGAGGGGAAATCGAAAGGACAAAAAAAAAAACTAAGAAAAAGAAAAGAAGAAGAGTTCCTAGAACAAAGGTTTAAAAAAGATGAAAAGAAGAAAAGGAGTAAGAACATCCTAAGAAGGATCAACTGATCTCTAAACCCTTTGAGGAATTGAGTTTGTGCTTGAGAATTTTGGATTTGACTCTTGAAATATGTAGCATATTCTTCTCTTTGAAGGTGTCTTTCAGCTTTAATTTTACATGGCCTACATCTTTATGACCATGATTCAATGCAGCTTGGTTTACTACTCCTTACTTATATATCTAATATTAGTTCAAGCTCTATAGAATTTTCCACTGCGATTCCCAAAGTTGACATTTATTACCATCACAATCTCTTTCCCCCTCTAATGACTAACAAGAGACAGTGATTAAGATAAACGTGGGAGATGGGTCGATGACTTTAAAGATAACATTTTAAAAGCATTCCAAGTAACTTCTTACGAAGCAAATAAAATTTGATTGAAAACAATGTTAATGCCTTCAATTTTTCCATTTTTGGTCTTATTTGAGAGTCATATTATTGGGTTCAAGTTGAATTTCCTTCATTTGTTCTTCTTGTTCTTCTCAGGAACATTGTTTTTATCGAAGAACCATCTCACCTAAAAGCTTTAGCTTTTAGGTGAGGTCCTAAAATATAATTTTTATTATTCTCTAACACATCTCCTCAAGTGAAAGCCATTTGAGCTTGAAATTTGCACAAGCTCACACTACTTTGTGCTTAATTTTATCAAATAGAATAAGGGTGGTGAGATTCGAACTTGTGACCATTGGGTCAACAAGACTGTGATACCATGTCAATGAACCATTTCACCTAAAAGCTTAAACTTTTAGGTGTAGTCCTAGAATATGATTTATATTATTCTTTAATAGTTTTACCTATATGATTTTGACTTATTTTATTTTAGTTAATTGCCCATAACCCTTCCTTATGTATGATTGACAAATAATATAGTATGCAAATTTAGAATGTAGAGTTCGTTTATATAATAATTTCCCTCTTCATGTTCACGTCTTTGTTTTGGCTGCGTGATCCATTATGAATGAGTTAAATATGAAAACAGGAACAACTCTGTTTCGAGATATGGAAACAGATGTCACATATTTCTTATTGCTTTCTTTTGTGTTCTTTGTTTTGGGATTTCCATAAATTAGTCATTTCATATTGCTATATCATTTGTGTTTTACTCAATCAAACCTTGAACCTTGGTCTGACTGATGTTCCTAAAGTCATCTTCCCTAATAGGATTGCTGCACTTGTCTTGCCTCGTACAAAATTTAATTATATCTGTACCATCTTATTGTTTCTTGCTAGCGATGATTTTACACGATAAGAGATCATCTAATCCAATTTTGGTTTATGCTCATAGAATAAAGTATTGAGTTTTTTACAAAGTGATTATTTGTTCTGAGATTTACTTTGGTAAATCTTTTACCTTCTGTTCTGCATCAAGTGGTATTAGAGCAAGGATTTTCCTTGTCTTCAATGGCCAACAACAAAAAGGAGGAAGGGCTAATCCTCATGATGTTAGTCGTAGGGACACAGATGCAGATCTGTGGGCAGCCATTGACGAACAGAGGCAGGCAATGGCAAGGATGGAGGCCATGATCCAGCGACTGGTTGGAGGTCCTCCAGCACCTACTAATGGGCGTGCGTGCCCACAACCATCCAGGGGTGGAACCTCCCTCTAGAGTCTCCAGAAACAGACCTTATGTTGTCAATAGTGATGATGACTCAGAAGAAGAGATGACAAATGCTAGTTACAAGGATGAAATTAGCCTGGGTACAGAATATGCGCTTACATACCATTTTTTCATGGTAAGTTACAAATTAAGGAATTTCTGGATTGGATCTTAGAGGTTGAATGCTTCTTTGACTTCATAGAGGTGGCAGACAAACAACAGGTCAAGTTAGTTTCTTATAAACTAAGAGGTGGTGCTGCTATATGGTATGAATGATTGCAGATGGTTAGGCGATGCCAAGGGAAAAACCTCATTCGATCATGGAGACGAATGAAACAACTTCTCATGAGCAGATTCTTACCACCCGATTATGAGCAATTCATATTCCAAAGCTTACAAAACTGTGTGCAAGGGAACAAATCAATGACAGACTTTACCAAGGAGTGGTCTAGACTTTCAGTTCGGAACAACTTGAATGAATCAAAAACTCAACAAGTATCCAGATATTTGGGGGGCCTGAAATCATCAATTAGAGAAAGGATTGGGTTACAAGTGGTGTGGACGTTTGATGACACACATAACATGGCCCTGAAGGTAGAATTGATGGATAAAACTTCCACCCGTTTCTCCCCTTATAAGAACACGAGTGACCCAACTTACAAAAGAAAACTCACAGCATCTGATGGCCATAATCCTCCCAAAACAACCATAGACCAAACCATACGAGGCACAACATCCACTAGCAACCAATCCAGAGGTCGCCCAACCACTATGGCAAGAGAGGCCCCGCGAGCACCAAATGCATATGTTAAACCAGGAGGGTTTAAATGCTATAGGTGTGAACAGGCGGGACATCGATCAAATGAATGTCCAGCCAGAAGACTCATAAATTTTATAGGTGTTGGAATGGAGGAAGATGAGAAATATATGGAAGAGTAATCGGGAATGGGGGAGCTGTTGGAGGGGGCTGGAGTTGCAGAAGTGGAGGGAGAGTTTGTAAATTGTGTTGTCCAACGTGTCTTGTGCTCAACTAAAGTAAGAGATCCCTCGCAATGGAGTAACATTTTTAAATCTTGTCATAATATGCAAGGCAAGTTCCGAGATTTAATTGTTGATACTGGGAGTTGTGAAAATTTTATGTCTAAAAGGCTGGTAGAGCATTTGAAGTTACAGGTTGAAAAATACCCATAACCTTATATGATTGGGTGGATAAAAAAGGGACCTAAAGTAAGTGTCACTGAAGTGTGCAAGGTCCTTATTTCGATTGGGCAACACTACCATGATGAAGTGGTTTGCGATGTGGTCGACATGGATGCTAGTAGTGTATTGTTGGGTCGCCCTTGGCAATTTGATGTGGATGTGACCTATCAAAGGCGAGAGAATGTATATGTCTTCAATTAGGAAGGCAAAAAAATCACCATGGTCCCTAAGAGAAATTCAGGAGGGGTCTCAGGTAAGGCTATGGTGGGGGATCACTCATTACTCTTGTTAGTCACCTCTTTTCCAGACTTGGAATTAGAGGTGAAGGAAGCACAAGAAGTCCATATGGTAGTTGTGCGGGCTCTAATGGTAAAAGAGAAGGAACCTTGAGAAGAGGAAGTACCTAAAAAGGTGCAATCTCTTTTGGCGGAATTTAGCGCGTTGGTATCTGAGGAATTACCAAATGACCTTCCCCCATTGAGAGATATACAACACCAAATTGATTTGGTTCCAGGAGCAAGCTTACCGAATCTACCGCACTACCGAATGAGTCCAAGAGAGAATCAGATTTTACAAGAAAAGGTGGAAGAATTACTAAAGAAAGGATTTATTCGTGAGAGCATGAGTCTATGCATTGTACGTGCTTTACTGGTTTAGAAGAAAGATGGAAGTTTGAGGATGTGCATTGATAGTTGCGCCATAGAAAGGATAATAGTCAGATATAGTTTTCCGATTCCATGGTTAGATGACATGTTGGATATGTTGGAAGGATCAAAATTGATCTACGTAGTGGGTACCATCAGATTCAGGTGAGACTGGGTGATGAGTGGTGTCGCACCCCAAAAAAAAATGGGCGTGCGGCTTCCCAGCGACCTTCCCCGTGAGCGGGGGAATTCAATGTCGGGGTCTTATCTTTATTTTTGTAAAAGGGAGTCGCCACCTAGTATTATGGTTACTAGGAAACCTAAAACTGGTCTTTCAGAGATTCTAAGGCAAGGGACTGGTTGCGTAAAGGGAAGGTTTTAGCACCCCTAATACGCCCTATCTAAGGTAAGCTGCTTGACATTTTGGTTTGCTAATGATTTGCTATGGTTGGATCTTTCAAAGAAATGTTGGTTGAATGATAGTGGTGTATTATCCCCGCCGAATATTTTGGATATTAACCCCTTAGGATTTATTTATCCAAATACCGATAGTGAATAATAGCAAATTATCCCCGTTGAATATTTTGGATCTTGATCCCTTAGGATTTATTTATCCAAACACCAACAGTGAATAATAGCAAATTATCCCCACCGTATATTTTGGATATTAACCTCTTTAGCATTTATTTATCCAAATATTAACAATGAATAATATGAATAACCAAAAATTTTTTTTTGATATTTTTGGAATATTGGCCAATACCCTTTGGATTTTTACAAATATGTTGTAAAATCCAATAATGCGAGAAATAATTTTTCTTTGCGAAATCCATGCTAAAATACATTTTTTCTTCAAACTCCAAGATAATATTTTTAAAATATGCTAGTGTATTGGCCGTATGCATAAAATCCATTTTTTATTTTTTTGCAAATTTGTATTTTTTTTATTTTTATCCTTGTATTTTTATTTTATTTATTTTCTTTTTATTTATTATTTTTTTTTGGGGCGGGCTGGGCTGCCAGCCCGCCTAGGGATGGGCTCCCAGCGCTCAGCCCCGGTTTCTTCTTGGGCCCGAGGCCCGACATCATTGGGCTGGTCTCTCGGCCCATCTAATGCCCTTTATTCTTGGTCTGGGCTTGCGGCCCATACAGGCCAGAAGCCCGTCTCTATTTCGTGCCGGGCTTCTGGCCTAAACGGGCTGAAGCCCGTACCCTTTAGTTTCAGGCCGGGCACCAAACCCGGGTCGGGTCAAAGATGATGCACAGTGAATTACAAATTCTTCGAGTGTGACGAAAGGAGAAACGATTAGTACCTTTGTGTAGAGGATGTTGAGGTGCTTCTTTTGGTCGTGGCGGCGTCGGGAATGGTGGCCTGTGGTGGCCGGAGTGGACGTTGGAAAATTGACAGGTCACGTTGCTGCCGTCAGGGTTGTCACTGTTTCTTCAACGGAGAAGATGGCTGAGCTGCTGGATGTTGAGGGGAGGCTGCTGGTGATGACAAGGTGGTGCTTGGTGGTCGGAGTTGGCACCAGAGTTATTGACGAGAGAGAGAGAGAGTGGGAGTGGATGTCTGTTTGTCACAGACCAAGAGGTGTAGAGAGAGAGGGAGAGTTGCTGGTTTTGGTGAGAGAGAGAGCAGACCCGGAGAGATGAAGGAAAGGAAAAGAGAGGCCAAAAACGAGAGGGAGACAAAATTAACTGAAGTTTTGCGTGATTTTTTTTGTATTTTCTGATTCTACGTTTTCTTAGCTTACGGGCCTTCCTTCTCAGATTTTCTCCTCCTCCGTTCATCCTCTGTAATTTTCCCTATTTATAAGCTTATCTTGCAACTCGCAGATAAGGGGTTGATGTCCAAGTATGGTGTATTTCGTGTGAGAATGGGTTGCAGGGCATGGTTGCAACATGGGTTTCCAGCGGTAGGTGGCAGGGCATGGTTGCCGGCATGTCACAGGTATGGCTGTCGGCCACACTTCTGTCTTGTCGCTTCAATTTCTTTTTTTTTTAATATAAAATACACTGACAAAATGAGTTATTACAAAAAGAGTTTTTTTTTCGATGTTTTTTATCTTCAATTCTGACTTCCGATTTCAACCAAAAAGTTTCGTCATCGAAAAGTCCGATTTTCTCAATTTCCCGTTGAAGTTTTATGCATTATCAGTTATAATCTTTTCCGATGGTCCGTACCGACATATCAAGTCCTTCTTAATAAATTTCTTCACCACTTTTTGCGTTACATGAGCAAATGACACGGCTTCTACACATTTTGTAAAGTAGTCGATGGCC
Organism: Salix dunnii; assembly: GCA_015731905.1. NCBI lineage: Eukaryota > Viridiplantae > Streptophyta > Magnoliopsida > Malpighiales > Salicaceae > Salix > Salix dunnii. Next base: position 13,743,229 of record CM027674.1, read on the forward strand.
ACGAGAATGAACCTATGACCATTGTTGGCTTTTGGGTTGATAGGCCCAATCACGTCAATTCCCCACATTGCAAAAGGCCACGGAGATAACAAATTACATAGAGGGGCCGGAGGGGCATTCATTTTGTCACTGTGAATCTGACATTTATGACACTTGCAGACATAGTCAATGCAATCGTTCTCTAATGTCATCCAAAAATACCCAACTCTTTGTATTTTCCTGGCCATCATATGTCCACTAGCATGGGTCGAGCATATCCCTTCATGGACTTCTCGCAATGCGTTTCTAGCTTCAGCTCCATCTAGGCATCTCAGCAAAGTCCCGTCAGATGACCACTTATACAAAATTTCTCCATTAGGATAAAAACCCATCGCTAATCGCCTCAAGGTCTTCTTTTCAGTTTCGGATGCCCCCAGGGGATAAGTCTGGTTCCGGATGAAATTCTTAATATCATAGTACCAAGGGTTTCCATCCATTTCTTCTTTGACTGAGTAACAATGACCTGGGTTATTTCTTATATCAATATGTATTGGTTGTAAATTTTGCCCGAAGTCTATTTTAGCCATAGAAGCTAGTGTGGCCAAAGCATCTACAAACTGATTCCCTTCCCTTCCTAGATGTGTGAACTCTATTTCCTCAAATTTTTTAGCCAGTTTAGATAGGTATTCTTGGTAAGGTATTAGCTTTTCTTCTTTGGTTTGCCATTCCCCTTTTACCTGACAAATAATTAGCATCGAGTCTCCATACACATCTATCTTCTTTACGTTTAACTCCAACGCAGTCTCTAAACCAACAATACAGGCCTCGTACTCGACTGTGTTGTTAGTGCAACCAAATTGCAACTTAGTTGAAACTGGATATTGTTTCTTGTCAAGTGAGATTACCACTGCCCCTGCTCCGTTACCACATACGTTTACGGCACCATCAAAGTACATAGTCCACCATTCTAGTTTCTCTTCCTCGACTGAAAGCACATCTTCATCAGGAAAATCAAAGTCTAATGGCTCATACTCTTCCATAGCATGGTCCGCCAGGTGATCAGCAATAACACTCCCTTTTACAGCTTTCCTGGTCATATACTCTATGTCATACTCAGCTAGTAGAACCTGCCACCTTGCAATTCAGCTGGATAGGTAGGGCTTTTCGCAGATGTACTTCAATGGGTCTAATTTGGAAATTAACCATGTGGTATGATACGACATATATTGTCATAACCTCTTCGCAGCCCATGCTAGTGTGCAACACAACTTCTCAATCATAGTATACCTAGAATCACACTCTATGAACTTCTTACTTAGGTAATAAATGGCCCTTTCCTTCCTTCCAGATTCATCTTGTTGTTCGAGCACACATCCCATCGTTGTTTCAGTCACTATTAAGTACATTATTAATGGCCTCTTTGGTACAGGAGGAACAAGGGTGGATTTAGAAGGTACTGTTTAATCTTCTCAAAAGCTTTTTCACATTCTTCATTCCAAATCCCAGGATTATCCTTCCTTAACAAACAAAAAATTGGGTCACACGTCGTGGTTAACTGAGATATAAATCGAGCGATGTAATTCAACCTTCCTAAAAAACCTCTTACTTCTTTCTCAGTCTTGGGAGCTGGCATGGCTCGAATAGCCTTTACTTTCTTAGGATCCACTTCTATCCCCTTATTGCTCACCACAAACCCTAACAACTTCCCAGATTTCACTCCGAATGAACATTTTGCAGGGTTAAGTCTCAACTTATATTTTCTTAACCTCTCGAATAGTTTCTTCAATATCTGGACATGATTCTCTTTTTCTCCGGACTTAGCAATCATGTCGTCCACGTATACTTCAATCTCCTTGTGCATCATGTCATGAAACAAAGTCACCATAACCCTTTGGTAAGTGGCTCCAGCATTCTTTAACCCAAATGGCATGACTTTATAGCAGAAAGTCCCCAATGGCGTAACAAAGGTTGTCTTCTCCTTATCTTCTTGTGCCATTTTTATTTGATTATAGCCTGAAAACCCGTCCATAAAGGAATACATGGAACTACGAGCCGCATTGTCAACTAACATGTCTATGTGCGGTAGAGGAAAATTATCTTTAGGGCTAGCACGATTTAAATCCCTGAAATCCACACAGACTCTAATTTTGCCCTCCTTTTTGGGTACCACCACTATGTTTGACACCCATCGTGGGTACTTGACTACTTCTAAAAACCCGCGCTCCATTGTTTTTCAATTTCTGCTTTTACTTTGATCAAAACTTCCGGATGAGTTCTTCTTAGCTTTTGCTTAATCGGCCTGCATCCTTCTTCCAATGGTATTCTATGTACTACGATTTTTGTATCCAATTTGGGCATATCCTCATAAGACCAAGCAAAAACATCTACATAATCTTGCAGCAGTGTAATCAAGTTTTCTCTTTCCTTTTGTGTGATCAGAGTCCCTATCCTGAGCTCTTTCTGACTTTCTTCATTACCCACGTTTATGGTTTCAAGTTCCTCTTTAGCGGGTTTCCAGACCTGTTCATGTTGTTCTATTAATTTTGTGAACTCCCTAATGTTATTTCCATCTTTTTCTTCCTCTTCTACAACTATTATGTAATCTTTAAAATTTGACCACCCATTCTCAGTGTAAAATGCAGGTGCTGTTGTGGAAGTTCCGTTTTTAGGGCTCCTGAAAGCGGAAAGTGAGTGTAAATGCGCAGAACCACACAAAATAAAGGAGAAATGAACTAAAAATGCATGATCTCATTAAAACATTCAGTTCAAAATAAAACAAAGATACAATCCGATTCAGCCTCAAATTAAAATGAAACAGAACAGCGAAAACAAACATTGTTATTACATTTTAAAAACCAATGGAGCTTCTTGGGTCTCCCAATTTTGAAACTTTTCTCCCTCTGCTAGCTTCCGAATGCACGTACGGGTGGTAACTTCTTCCAGAGCGTAGATGGTTAACTGCGGTCGTTCTTCCTCCCTTCTCTTATATTGAGTTTGCTTGTCAATACCCTTGACTTCTTCTTCATCCACGATGTTTATTCTCATAGGTGAAAGCTGTTGAAAAAGATTTTATGTCCCGGGTCAGGCTACATCACATAAGCGGCCTTTGGGAATGAGACCCTAATCGGAGGAATGACTAGGTTTTCTTCTTCAGGCTTTCTTCCTTCAATCCATGCCATTCTCTTCTCTCTTCTCGCACTGGCAGCCCGCTTATAATCCTCTTTCCTAGGTTTATATCCCAAACCGAACCTTTGCTCTGCAGCTTTCAACTTTGTTACACCAATCCACTCGGCTTTCCTTTTTTCTACCTCAATTCGACCCGGAACCTCGCACCTTAACAGGTTTTCAGCGCCCATCTTGGTGGCTTCTGATATTCTTGGTTTTCTTATTACAGTGTTTTGAGGCACCCATTTAGTATTTACAACCTCGAATGCGTGAAGGTTTCCATCCATACAGTTTTTAGCCTCAATAAAAGGGACCGCCACATTTTTTATCACCGATATAGTCTCTTCGGCCTTAACCGTAACCAAGACACCATTGGCAATATACTTCAAACATTGATGCAGCGAAGTGGTGACCGGTCCCGCAACGTGTATCCAAGGCCTCCCTAACAGCATACTATAAGAAGGGTGAATGTCCATTACTTGAAGGGTCACTAGGAAAACTTGTGGACCCACGGCCAATTCAACCTCGATCGACCCTAACACTTGCCTTGGCGAGCCGTCAAATGCTCTAGCCATCATCATACTAGGCTGCATATGGGAGGGATCCACCGGCATCTCATTTAGCATGTGCCTTGGTAACACATTAAGGGCTGAGCCATTGTCGACGAGAACTTTACCGATGAGATAATCTTCGCATCGTACAGTGATATACAAAGGCTTATTATGGCCAGTTCCTTCAGCGTCAAGTTCATCTTCGGTGAAGTACAAGTAATTTGAAGCATGAATCCTCCCAACTAGATGCTTCATAGTCCTCTGTTCAATATCCTGAGGTACGTAAGCCTCATTCAGCATCTTCTGCAAAGTATTACGATGCGGCTCAGAACTGAGTATCAATGACATGATAGAGATCTTGGCAGGAGTCTTTTTCAACTGGTCTACCACACAATATTCACTATGCTTCATCAACTTCAAGAACTCATTCTTTTCTTCTTCCGTCACAGGTTTATTCACCTCCGATTCTTTTTCAAAACTCAATGCCTCTTTGCCTTTATTTTTCTTTGCTTTTCTAACTCCTCAGGCGTGAAACAACGGCCACTTCGGGTCAAACCACCTATCTCGGTTTGGAAAAAAGGAGCTTCAACATTTGCGGTAGAAATATAATCTCCCGGCATCGCCCTATAATCTGTGTCCTTTGTATTTGAGGGCTTGGTTAATACTAACCTGGAGAGTCCATTAGTTGTTGCTTGTATCCTACACTTCTCTATCCCTGCTATCTCTCTATTGCTCTCCATATCCTCGATCCTTAGTTCCCCTAGCGCCATCATCCTTGCGACCTTTTGATGAAACTCAATACATTCATCGATGTGATGCCCTTTCTTGTTATGGAATGGGCAAAAATCATTTTCTCCCATGCTGTATCTAGTTGATTTTACTAAATATCCAGACTGCGCCAACATTTCATAGAGCCTAGCCATGGTCATTTTTAGTACTTTTCTTTTATGATCGACTTCCAATGCATTCACCCCACTACTTCCTATGGCATGTCGGGGTAAAGGATTTGAGTTCACATTGGGTGAATCCTCAAAAGTGACCCACCTGATTTTGATCAACTATAAAACCTTCCTCTTAAAAGCTGAACAAGTCTCAATGCTATGACCCGCATTTCCAGCATGATATTCACAAGTCAACTTGGGGTTGTGCCAGGTAGGGAAAGGTGGTTGTGGAGGTGGTACTGGTAGGGGAGCAGTACTCCCAATGCTTAATAATTTGGCATACAGTTCTTTTAGGGTTATTGACAGGGGTGGTAATTGTTCTTCCGGTTGTTGATAGTTCCTCCTTTGGTAATTATTTTGATTGTTCGCAGGGAACTTTGTATGGAAGGGTTGGTTCGGGGTAGGGGGTTTGGAAAAGTTGATGTTGGTGATTTGGGGAATAGGTGCTTGGTAGCTTCTGTAATTTTTATCTTTTCCCTTGTACCTGTCCTCAAGGTTGTTTACCTCAACTTCCTTCCTTTTCCCGACAAAACCCCTTTTCTTTACGGGTTCCATAATTCTCCCGCTTCAAATTCCTTGTTCGATTCTTTCAGCAATTCAAACTGCATCATAAAAATGCTGGGCTGAGCTACCCATCAGATGCTCATAGTACAGGGCCTTAAAGATGTTAGCAAATAGAGTCACCATTTCTGTTTCTATCAATGGTGGCTGCACATTGATAGCTTGGTCCCCCCATCTCTGAGCATAAGCCGTTACAGACTCTTGAACTCCCTTCTCCACCGTTATCAGACTAGTCCTGTCAGGAGCAATCTCCATATTAAACTTGTATTGCTTCAAAAAAGCATCTGCCAAGTCAGTCCACTTTCTGATCCTGATGTTATCCAGCCTCATATACCAGCTGAGGGCCGATCCCGTCAAGCTGTCATGGAAGAAATATATTAATAGCTTATCATCATGGATAACCTCAGCCATCTTTTTGTAGTATGAGTGAAGATGAGTTTTCGGGCATTCTATCCCGGTATACTTTATAAATTCTGGCACCCTAAACTTTCGCGGAATTACAATGTTAGGTACCAGACATGCTTCAGCTGCTCAGACTGGGTCTGATAGATCATTTCCCTCAATCGCCCTTAACCTTTCCTCTAGTGCTGTCCATTTATCATACCCAGCATGATCAGAGAATCTGCCGTCTTAAAGATCCTCTCCCGTTAAATTCATCGTAATGGGTATTTGGATAGGCTGAGTGGATTCAGGGTGCTTATTTGGTGTTCTTGTCCCTAAATCTTGCGGTGCCACAGGGCTCTGGACTGCCGGTGGTGCTTCATCAGTTTGAGCGGATGTGCCCTCTCCATCCCTTGTTCTTAAGGTCTTCTCAAGCAAACTAGTTAACCGTGCTACGTCGTTCCGCACAGCTTCAAGTTCCCTTTGGTTTTGGGATTCTTGCTCTACCCTTTCGCTGTTTTCCATCCTTTTTCTCAACCGAGTGTTGTGGACTTTAGTAGGGGGACCTATGTTTCGTAATTGAGCTGTTTGCATGAATGTATAAGAAAATGTATGATATAATGCATGTGTTGTGATATGCTTTGTGCAATGCATGGATGCATTTCCCTTGTGAACTTTTAATAGCCAACACCTCATGGAATATGGGTTTCTGCCACATTGCTGCTAGGAGATCTGCTTTTCGAGTTATTTACTTAAGTCATATGCACCAAAAGACTAATTTTTGCAAAAAAGATGGGTCAATGCCCTTGTCATTTATGTTGGACAAGCTTACTACATTTTAAAAACATAAAGAGGAAAAGCACATTAGTCTTCTTCCTTAGCCATGGGTAGGAAAGCAGATCCGCGGTTCTTGATTTTCTCCAAGAAGGCATCGGTCTCAACTAGACTTTGACGATAACGGATAATATTTCTTCCTACATTTCTTGCATTGGCTCTAATAACCCGGGCATGTGCAGCAGCTTCATCCATTTGCTCGTCCATCCTAGACATTTTTCAATGAGTAACATGTTGGTTTTGTTTAACGAAATATTATTAGTGTCGATTTGATCCTTGTGTTTTTCCATTAAGGCTAGCTTCTCATCCAAATACTTCAACTTTTCTCTCTCTTTACTGAGCTCTATCTTCAAAGTTCTTATCTCATTGTCTTTAACTACTGACTCTGCTTCAAGGGCTTCTTGTTCTTCAGACTTTGTCGAACGACTTTCTGACATTACATATTTATTATACAATTCTTCGTACTTCTCGATTCTATCCATCAGCTCACACTGAACCTCTGCAAATTTCTCCTGGTAGAATTCTATGATTCCCTGGCATTCATTAAGTTCAGTTTGCAATACACCAAGTTCAGAACAACATCGTGTCAACTTCAAATTTGTCTCTGTTAATTCTTCCTCAATTCACAATCTTAATGTCTTCTCTTCAACCAAATTTGACTCGAGCTTGGCTATCCTCTCATCTTTAGACTGTATTTGTTCGTCTAAAAATACTCTTCTCTTATCGCCTTCTACTACCATTTCCTCCATCATTGCCTTTTCCTTCCTGCTTTTGCTCAACTCCACCATGAGCTTCTCTACTTGTCTTCTCAACTCCTCTTCATTATCAACTCTTTTCCTCTTAACAGGCTTTTCTTTAGATTGGGGAGATTTGACTTCTTCGTTAATCATGTTTGTAGAACCTAAATCTCTCCATCTCGCGTATCCAAAATTAGGTTATGACAGTTGCCCCCTTCTTCGCTTGTACTGGGATCCCTCAAACCTTTTATCTCCAACAAGACTAAGTGCTTCCAATCTTGCCTAATGACCTTCAAAGCTTCTTGTGCAATGGGGTCCTTAAATAAACCATAGAACTGAGCAACCCCTTTGGTCCTCGGAATAAATTGCATGCCCCCATGTTGCCTTACCACGAGAGTAGGAGCATAACTCACATATCCAGTAATTCCTACCAACGGAACCCAACGTCGCTGCCCACAACTCATTAGGACATCCATTGCATTGATCCAAGGGGCTTTCAATTTGAAACCACCACCGGGTAAAATTTCTAGCTTCTCTAACTAGCCTTGGTTGTCTAGATTTCCCCATTCTTCTTCTACCACTATCTCCAAAGGTTTTTGGCTAAACCACCAAAAATTATTAAAAATCGGCTTTTTCGTTTCAATATGGCTGACCATCCAAATATACAACTATGTACAACATCTCATTTCTCCTTTCCTGACTCTTCGGCAATGATTAAGTGTTATGATGGTTTCAGCCAAAATAGAGGCTACCGGGTTGATCTGAGTATTTTCATATTCTACATAGGCAGCAGCAGCTTCTAAGCTTATTATAATTATTTGGCTTGGGAATAACACAAGGCCAAATATGCCTAAGGCAATTAGTCTCTCCTTTTCTAACCCGAACTTCTTTTCTAGTTCAAATTCTAACATCTTCCATTTCAGACCAGCGGCATTCTTCTCAAAAAATCTTTGTAAGTCATAGATTTTGAACAACTTCGACAATTCAAGGATAATCTTGTCAGATCTCAAGGGGAAATAAATTCTGTATAGGTCTCTTGGAAATTCGGTCAACATCCCATATTCCTCCAGGGTAGGACATAAATCTAGGCTCCCAAAAGAAAAACGGCAGTAGTTTGGATCCCAAAAATGAACTAGAGCTCATACCGCTGGGTTTAAAACTTCTACCTTTGCAATTTCCATCAGACATCCATACTTCCCAAAGAATGCGTCCTTATCCACCTTCTGAAAATGAGTCGTTAACTTGTTCACCTCATTTATGATGTAGTTCAGATTCTTAATTGGTGATAGGCTTTCAACATTGCTCTTATTACAGTCTCCTTTAGTCAATTGTGCTAATTCAGAATTTTTCCCATATTCCATGATAGAAAGCTTAGTAGTGGTGGCCATTTTGTTCACAAGATCTGCAAGTCAAAATGCTATTTAGTTTTTTTCTTTATATGTAAAAGGATATTATGGAGCATGCACCCTAACGATAGGTTCTAGTTCAGTTATGTGAGACATACGGTAGGTTTACTATTTGGTCTCTAAAGAGGGTCTCTTACTGTCCCAGTGATCACCTTAGTAAAGGCAATATGGGGGTTTAGTGGATAGCGGGATGGTACATATACCAATCACTACCAGTCTAAACACTCAACAAAGAGTTGGGGTTTACACAAACTTAAACCTTGACTCAAGTCATAGGTAAGCTGCTAGTCCCCCACTTAACTTAAAGTTTAGTGTGTGCTCTCAAAATAATTAAAGTGATGCATGACCAGATATATTATGATGACATGATGTAAAGATGCATGCTAAAACTTCTAAATAAATATAAACCAGCCATAACAATATGAAAAAAAAACAATTAACAAACAAAAATTATCAAGCCTAGTCCAAAGTCCCTAGTGGAGTCCCCATCCTGTCGCACCCCAAAAAAAAATGGCGCGCGGCTTCCCGGCGACCTTCACCGTGAGCGAGGGAATTCAATGTCGGGGTCTTATCTTTATTTTTGTAAAAGGGAGTCGCCACCTAGTATTATGGTTACTAGGAAACCTAAAACTGGTCTTTCAGAGATCTAAGGCAAGGGACAGGTTGCATAAAGGGAAGGTTTTAGCACCCCTAATACACCCTACCTAAGGTAAGTTGCTTGCCATTTTGGTTTGCTAATGATTTGTTATGGTTGAATCTTTCAAAGAAATGTTGGTTGAATGATAGTGGTGTATTATCCCCGCCGAATATTTTGGATATTAATCCCTTAGGATTTATTTATCCAAACACCGATAGTGAATAATAGCAAATTATCCCCGTTGAATATTTTGGATATTGATCCCTTAGGATTTATTTATCCAAACACCAACAGTGAATAATAGCAAATTATCCCCACCGTATATTTTGGATATTAACCTCTTTAGCATTTATTTATCCAAATATTAACAATGAATAATATGAATAACCAAAAATAAAATTTTGATATTTTTGGAATATTGGCCAATACCCTTTGGATTTTTACAAATATGTTGTAAAATCCAATAATGCGAGAAATAATTTTTCTTTGCGAAATCCATGCTAAAATACATTTTTTCTTCAAACTCCAAGATAAAATTTTTTGAAACAAAAAGAATATTTTTTTTTAAATATGCTAGTGCATTGGCCGTATGCATAAAATCCATTTTTTATTTTTTTTGCAAATTTGTATTTTTTTTATTTTTATCCTTGTATTTTTATTTTATTTATTATTATTATTTTTTTGTTTTTTTTGGAGCGGGCTGGGCTGCCAGCCCTCAGCCCCAGTTTCTTCTTGGGCCCAAGGCCCTTTATTCTTGGTCTGGGCTTGCGGCCCATACGGGCCGGAATCCCGTCTCCATTTCGGGCTAGGCTTATGGCCTAAACGGGCCGGAGCCCGTACCCTTTAGTATTCGGGCTGGGCACCAAACCCGGCCCGACCCCTACCCGGTTACTCTTCAATGAACAGTAACCGGGTCGGGTCGAAGATGATGCACATTGTGAATTATGAATTTTTCGAGTGTGACGAAAGGAGAAACGATTAGTACCTTTGTGTAGAGGATGTTGAGGTGGTTCTTTTGGTCGTGGTGGCGTCGGGAATGGTGGCTTGTGGTGGCCGAAGTGGACATTGGAAAATTGACAGGTCACGTTGCTGCCGTCGGGGCTGTGACTGTTTCTTTAACGGAGAAGATGGTTGAGCTGCTGGATGTTGAGGGGAGGCTGCTGGTGATGACAAGGTGGTGCTTGGTGGTCGGAGTTGGCACCAGAGTTGTTGACGAGAGAGAGAGAGAGGAGTGGATGTCTGTTTGTCACAGACCGAGAGGTGTAGAGAGAGAGGGAGAGTTGCTGGTTTTGGTGAGAGAGAGAGCAGACCCGGAGAGATGAAGGAAAGGAAAAGAGAGGCCAAAAACGAGAGGGAGACAAAATTAATTGAAGTTTTGCATGATTTTTTTTGTATTTTCTGATTCTACGTTTTCTTAGCTTACGGGCCTTCCTTCTCAAATTTTCTCCTCCTCCGTTCGTCCTCTGTAATTTTCCCTATTTATAAGCTTATCTTGCAACTCGCAGGTAAGCGGTTGATGTCCAGGTTGCAGGGCATGGTTGCAACATGGGTTTCCAGTGGTAGGTGGCAGGGCATGGTTGCCGGCATGCCACAGGTATGGCTGCCGGCCACACTTCTGTCTGGTCGCTCCAGTTTTTTTTTTTGATATAAAATACACTGACAAAATGAGTTATTGCAAAAGGAGTTTTTTTTTTTCAATGTTTTTTATCTTCAATTCTGGCTTCTGATTTCAACCAAAAAGTTTCGTCACTGAAAAGTCCGATTTTCTCAATTTAACCCAAATTAGGCTTCCAAACGTGATTTCTCGCCAATGAAACCTTAATAAAATTAATTTGAATCATTTAAAGTACAATTAAGCCCTTGCGCTTAATTATCCTTCAATTGAGTTCTCAATTAATTCTGAAGTATAATTATATTTTAATTTGGCCGACGATTAAATCAATTTAGCCCATAAAAATATAATTATATCTTTCGACTTAAGTTTAACATAGATATATCCAATAATAAATTATTTTAGCCATGAATCTGTACTTTCCTTCATTTTTAGGCACAAAAGAGGTGCAATCGAGCTCTCGAAAACGTCTAAAATTTCACCTTGATTTTTTTTGCCGACACCAGCTCTTTTTATTCTATTTTTTGTTATATTCGGGTAGATTTGAGAATGACCCAAAATTGGGTTATGACAAGTGGAAAACAACTTTTAAGACGAAGGATAAGCTCTATGAGTGACTGGTGATGCCATTTGGATTGTCAAACGCTCCTAGTACTTTTATACGGCTTATGAATTAGGTATTATGACCTTTTATTGGGAAATATTTAGTCATTTATTTTGTCGATATATTGATTTATAGCCATAGCAAGGATGAACATATAAGTTACCTACAAGCTGTGTTGGAAGTATTATCCAAAAATAAGTTGTTTATCAACTTTAAAAAATGCAATTGGCTGATTGAGAGACTATTATTCTTGGGGTATGTAGTCAGTTCTGAAGGAATATTGGTAGATATAGAAAAGGTTAAGGTCATCCACGAGTGGCCTACGTGAAGACAGTGAAGGATGTTAGAAGTTTTCAATGGTTGACAACCTTCTACTGTAGGTTTATTTGGAATTTCAGTAGCATTGTAGCTCCTATAACTCAATGTTTGAAGAAAGGAAAAATTGATTGGGGTGTAGTGGCTGATACAGCTTTTGCCATGATCAAAGAGAAGCTGTACACCACTCCCGTCCCTGCCTTGCCTAGTTTCGAGAAATTATTTGAGGTGGAGTGTGACACTAGTGGAATTGGAGTAGGAGCAGTTTTATCACAAGAAAAAAAGTCGGTGGCTTTTTTCAGTGAAGCATGGAAGAAATGGAGCACTTATGATCAGGAATATTACGCCATTGTGCGTGCTCTTAAGCATTGGGAGCATTATCTTATTCAGCGGGATTTCATATTATAAACTGATCATCAGGCGCTGAAATACATGAATAGTCAAAAGATTCTAAATAATATGCATGCCTAGTGGTCGACTTACTTGTAGAAATTTCCTTTCATTCTGAAGCATAAGTCCAGGGCCCTAAATAAGGTAGATGCCTTAAGCCGACGTGCCAACTTACTAGTGACTATGCAACAAAAAGGTTGTTGGGTTTGAGTTTCTAAAGGATTGATTTGGGAATGATGAAGACTTCGCTGGGGCATGGGAAAAATGCAAACTACAACATGCGGTGGGCGAATTCCATATTGTTGATGACTACCTTTTTCATGGTAATCAACTATGTGTCCCTCTAAGTTCCTTGAGGGAGAAGCTGATACAAAAGCTACACAGCGGGGGTTTGAGTGGAAATTTGGGGCGTGATAAAACTATCAGCAGTGTGGTCGAGAGGTATTATTGGCCCCAACTAAAACATGACTTAGGAAACTTGGTCTGTAAGTGTTATGTTTGCCAGACTTTGAAGGGGTAAGCTCAGAACACTGGATTATACATGCCACTACCAGTACCAAATGCGATATGGGAAGTTTTCTCGATGGATTTTGTGTTGGGGTTACCACAAACCCAGCAGGGAGTGGACTCCGTATTTGTCATAGCTGATAGATTTTCAAAAATAGGGCTTTTTATCCCATGCCGAAAGACCTCTGATGCTTCTCATGTAGCACATTTGTTCTTTCGAGAGGTGGTGCAATTGCATGGGGTACCTCGGTCCATCACTTCTGACCGAGATTCAAAGTTCCTTAGTCATTTTTGGATCACATTATAGAGAAGAATGGATACTACATTAAAATTCAACAGCATAGCCCACCCACAAACTGATATGCAGATAGAGAATTTCAACAGGACCTTGGGGAATTTAATACGTAGCATTTATGGTGATAAACCAAAGTAGTGGGATGTGTCCTCGGCACAGGCTGAGTTTGCATATAATAATGCAATCCACACGGCCACGGGTAGATCCCTTTTCTCATTGGTTTACTTACAATCACCTAAACATGCATTGGATTTAGCCTGCCTGCCCAAGATGAATGGTTCTAATGTGGCCACTGAAAATATGGTTGAACATGCACGAAGTGTTCAAGCAAAGGTGAAGGCTCAATTGGAAGGGAAGAACGCAAAATATAAAGCTGCAGTCGATGTCATGAGGCGTGAAAAATTGGACAAGAAGATGAAGAAGAAGGAACGGTAAAAAAACCACAAGTCAACTAGCAACAAGGTGATCAGGAAAAAATAGCTGGATTCTCGGCATGCTAGTCTCAAATCCCAGTTGATATGCATTCCAATTTATGTCTGCAATCCCTTTTGTTTCGTTTATGATTTCCAATTAATGTTTGCAATCCTTTTTGTTTCTTATTTCCAGTTTTAGAATATCTTGCAAATTTGCAGCAATAATGTTGTAATCTTTGAATCATTGTAAATGCCTATTTAAAGGCTATGAACAGAGGGCAGATTACAGAATAAAAGCATTGAGTTTTTTTTACAAAGTGATTATTTGTTCTGAGATTTACATTGGTAAATCTTCTACCTTCTGTTCTGAGTCATGGTGTAAAATCAGAGCACCAAAATGTTGCTCTACCGATTATTATAAAAATATATAGCATAATTATAGATTTAAAATTACTTTAACATTTTTTGAAGTTATCAAACAAATGTACAAGGTTTCTATTGAATATTACAAGAGTTGATGCTGTATTTTTCTGTTGTGTTTTCGTTATAGTACAACAGAGGATTATATAACGAGGACTAGCTCTTCGCAATATACATAGGGATTCTAATTACAACATAGGATGGAAGATTATTATCCAAGAAGAAAAGTGATGTAGCAGAAAACACAAAGAATACAATCAACGTCGGTATTCCGTAAATAAATCTAGGATGAAAGGAACTCTTAGAAAAAGTTCAAAACTTTTATTCAATAAGTCATAAGATAATTTGGCTAGAGGCTTACAACTCTATTTAAAGTAGAAACCCTAGCCTAATCCTGAAGGATAAGGAAACGACCCTAATTAATAAAATTATGAAAAAAGGCAAATTTGAGATATATGCAGAAATTAAAAAGGCTGTAAATTTTGAGCAAGCCGGAATTGACAGAAGTCAATTCAGACTTGAAAATAAAAAATTATGGAAAAAACGAAACTTTCCTAAAATGATAAAATTGACGATTTCAGGGCCTAAACGATGGAATTCGGTCAAAAACTGGTATGCATCAGCAGTTGCTTTCCTCCGCAAACACCGCGATGCATCAACTGGGTGAGTTTCATGTCATTCTAACTTTAGTGCCCGAACTGCGGAAATTCAGTTGCCTTTGAGTTTCGGGTGTTCTCTCTTGAGCATGTACGCCTCTGCTACTTGTTCTACATCAAAAAGCAATATCAAAGGAGCAAAAATGCAGATAGTTGTTGTATACGGGAAGAGCAACAATACATAAGGAGTAACAATGCAGAGAGCTGTAATACACAATGAGAATAGTATTACCCAAGGACACACACTAATAAACTGTTGGATAACTTCCAATATTTCCCATCAAGCTAGATCCAAAAGGTTGATGGAAACAAAAGCTATAATAGAATATATAATTTAAAAACAATATAAAACCATTTATTTAACATTACTTAATAATTTATATTCTTAGATCAAAATATGTTTTTAATATAGTATTGAGTCTTAACTACAATATAATTTTGCATAATAAAAACACCAATTAGTTTTAGTTTCCTTTAATGTTTTCATTCATATGAAATATATGTTTTAAGTATATGTTTTTATAGGCAGTTTGAATAAACGGTTATAAATATAATTAACCATATTTCTTGTACTTTAAAATATACTATTACGATATAATACTGAAGGTATTTTATTTTTCCAATTTAGTTGGGTAGAGTAAGGTACGATATAAAAACTATATATTTGTTTTGTTTTTAAAAATTTATTTTTAAAACAGTATATCTTAAGTTCTAAACAAGTTAAAAATAATAAAAATAAATTAATTTAAAACAAAAAAGGGGTCAACCTCAACTATAAACACTCTAATTTGTCTAAACCATATTGGGAGATCATGATTTATTCCATTACCTATATAATTTTTTTTTTGTGTGTGTGTGTGTGTGTGTTTGGCAATATGATGCAAATTGTTTTTCAAAAATATTTTTTTAATTTAAAATATATTAAAATTAATCTTTTTATTTTTATTTTTATTTTTATTTTTTATTTTTGATATTAACAGATTAAAATCATTGAAAAATACCTATAAAGTATGATGCAGGACTTCAAGCTCGGGAGCAAGAATGGTGGATTTAGAAGGTGGAACCATTCCATCCAAAGTGGGTACCCTGCAGAATAGAGAACATATCAGCACCGTCGATGGTGGCAGAAAGAATCATATAAAATTAATGGCTGCTAATTAATGTTCTGCATACTTTTGGCTATGATGAGCCCAGACAAACTGATTATGTGCATGGCAATAATCCATGTTCTTGGCAATTAAAAGTTGAGATAGCTTGCCTTAGAGTCATAGAATTTAAGGAAGATTCGTTACTTAGGGATGGACAACTTTGTCTCCAGAATTTCCGCAATGGTAGCACTGACGTTCTTGTTCACTTCAGGGCTAAGACCACCAATGGATACCAGCTCACCAAAAGCTGCTGGCTCCTGAGACCCTCCTAGTGAAATGGATACGGATCCCCTCAATACAATCATCACATCCTGCATGAAAATGGCTAATCAAAGGCAGATCGAGTCTCCAAAATATGACAACATGAAAATAGCAGAAAGGAAAAACACAATTTTCCCAATATACAATATGGATTCTTCATGACCAAGTGATTTTAATTTCAATCATGAACAAACCCCGAATTCCATAACACTCCATCAAGAAATGAAGCCTGATCTCAACTATACATCCCTTTACATGCCCATAAATATTGTTTTCCACAGATGAAATAATGAATAAGAAAATAAGAGTAAAAACTCGCAGCATGTTTTTTGGGGAAAAGACATTCATACGAAAAAACAAAAACTCATTTTTTATAATACATGATCATGAAGTTAAATTGAAAACACGAATAATTTAAAGAGCTTTCTATGGATTGCTCGAAAATAATAATTAAAAAAAGGGGGCTGAAAACAAAACTTACAGACTCTGTTTTGCCTGCAATGATCTTGGCAAGTTAAGCGGTGAACTCAGATTGGATAGCAGAGACATCAACGCTGACGTTTGTGGAAATGCTCAGGGCAGGCATCTTCTCTATCAAAAAATACAGAATCCTTTTGCTCGTTGCTGTTCAAAAAAAGTAATATAAGCCCTAGTTTCCTGCTTTATCTTGTTTTGTTATTCTGCATCCACCGTTTTATATCGAGGTGCATGGTCAAACCTTGTTAGCTGAGATATTATTGGTACCTGTAGAGGTAGTCGTTTACATTTACAATTCGTCTCGCAACTTTCCAAGACGGCAACAGTGAGGGATACGAGACTTTTCTAGAGAACCTCTTCGGCTTTTATTCATATCACTAGCTGCTTCCTGCGTTTGGCTTCATTATTTATTTATATACTAGCCATTTAACTATGTCAAATCATATTAATTGTATAAGATTTTTTTTATTATAATATAAATTTAGATAAAATAATAAATTTGTGCATAATTTTTGTAAATTACAAGTTTCTTATAAAATATAAGAATTTTAAATCAATATAAATTTATATGTTTAATAGGTTTCGGATAAAATTATCACCATCATTAAAAAAAGAAGATTCAAATACTTGAATTATTGAATTTACTGTATTAGGATTAGTTCATTTAATAATCCAATTTAAATTAAACATAACAAATAAAATATAAATTGTGAAAATACCTGCAATAATCAAATAACAAAATAAAACAATTAAAATCATTAAATTGCACTAAATAAAAAAAGTAAAATTTTTTTATAAAAAAATCACTAAAATTATCATTATTATTGTGCAAATAATGACACCATAAAATCATTTGATCCAAAAAACAAATAAGAATAACAGAAAACAGTAAAAAAAAAAAGAACAAAGGAAAAAAAAGAGAAATGTTAATTTTAAAATGATCACCTATATAAATTAAAACTTCAATGCTGAACAAAAAAAGTACAAAAAAAAACTAAAAACATTGATGCATAAATACGGGTAAAAAAATAAACATTATTCAAGAAGGACCGAAAAAAACAAATGAATTAATACCAAATATAAAATTCAAAGAATAAGGGCCAAAATGAACAATAAAATATATAATTAAATTCAATAGAAAAAAAAATTGACACAAATAAAATCTTTGGGACCAAAACAAATAAAGAGATTTTTAAAAAACAATCATAGTGTAATTTTGCTAAAAAAAATAAAAAGAATAAGGACCGAAATGAAAAGTAGCATATATAAAAAAATTCAATTGTAGGACAAAATTAAAAAAAAAAAAAAAAACTTTTAGACCGAAAAATTAAAAGAACAGAAAAAAACCAAAAATCAAAAGAATAAGGATGGAAATGAAAATCAAAATATATAATCAGTTTTAATTGAAGGGCATAATTGAAAACAATCTAGATTTCCATTGAAGAAATTAGGGATAAAAGCAAAACCAAAAGAACTGGGACTGAAATAAAACAAACACCAACATGAAAGACTAACATGTATTTGGCCAATGATAGGAGAGAGAAAAGAGGGCAAACATGAAAATCATCCACTAACGATTCACTGATCATCGGAAACTGACACGCATAGCACCGGGAGGCAGAGGATATGACAGGGCACCAGGTGACATGGAGGACGAGCAATTTCTACTGCCAACTAACTTCGCATGACCTGCCTGAAATGCGCGTGCGTGTGAAACACTGCTGGTGCCTTTATACAACATGCCTGTAGTGTTTTGGAAAAGAAATAATAAAAAATGGTAAATTACATATACATCCTTGGACTTAGCGATAATCAAGAAAAAACTGGAGATGAAAGTATCATAATGTCCCCATCTATAGGGATTCTTTTTTGTCTTTTTGAGGGGTATTTGCGTAGTTTTATTATGCACTAATATCTGAGAAACCGAAAACACCGCCAACTATTTCTCGTCTTTTTCAGCTTTCAGGGGTAAAATAGTAGTTTCACTGTGAAATTTAAAAATGAAAATATCTGAAAACCCTAAATAATTTGAAAATACCATACATGTCATGGGTTAAAATTTTTGGACCGAGGGGTAAAATGATAAATTTACTGTCGCAATCCATAGTGATCTGTGTTTATATACATAGTAAAACATTAATGTTTTTTTTTATTTTTTTAAATGTTACAAATAATATAAAAGCTTACCATGATAATTAAAGTTAAATCAATAAAAGATAATAAATGTTTGCTTATTTTTAATATTTATCATTAACAATATTTTTATTTTCATTACTATTGATTTTCCTCACCATCATTATTATTAATATTGATATAACTATTATTAGTATTATTTCTAGAATTATTATTATTATTATTATTATTATTATTATTATTATTATTATTATTATTATTATTATATTATCATCATCAATAATATTATTATTTTCATTACCATTACCGTTATTATTATCACAAAAAATATTGTTGTTATTATCTCTAGCATCATCACTATCACTATTATTATCATTGTCATTATTATTATTATTATTATTATTATTATTATTATTATTATTTAAAAAATAAAAATCATGAACTTTATTTGAAGGAAATAATTATAAACTATAAAAACTTTGACAAAAAAAAAAAACTAAAAAATACAATAAGAAAAAGGACCAAACTAAAATTCTACATTTTCTCAAATTTCATAGTTTTCCCTTTAATTTTGTTGTCTTCTTTTTTAAGTTATCAAGTGAAAAAATCTCATATACTTTCAGTATGTGTTGTGTCAAGTACTATCTTAACACAATTGTCATCATTTGTTTAAAATGGCGAACTGCAAATAAAAAAGAAGGAAAGAAAAAACTACAAAACTTACTATCTTCATCATGATATCTATCTTCATCATGATATCTTACTTGATGAGTAAAAGGGTTTATTTTTAAAGAGGTTATTTTTATTATTGTTATTATTATTATCGCTGGATGGAGGTATACCATTTTTTTTTTTTATAAAACAACACTATAATATCTAAAGCCTCTTCCTTAAAACCCCGTTCATGGTAAAAATAGGGAATGTGATAATAATGAGCAACTTCAAAATTTAAAATAATGGATTGATCTTGTAATGTTGAGATTAAGGGTGTGTTTGACATTGTGGTTACTGTTGTTGTTGTTGAGGTTTGTAAAGAGCAGTTTCATGAAGAACACTTTTAGCTACGGTTCATAACTGAAATTGAAGTGTTTGGTTAAAACTGTATTTGAGTTTGAGATTTAATGAAAAACAGTTTTGTGTGTTTGGTTATCAAATTTTCATATTACTATCAACTTGTGAATTATTTTAAAGGATACACACACACACACATATATTGTAGATTTAATAATGATAATAATAAAATATAATTAATAATTCAAGTAAATTAGACACTTGTTTTAATTCTCCCATCAAACTACTTGCAATTATATCACGAACTAAATTCATACATGAAGGCCTCTACGATCCTTTGCTATTTGATCGAGGAACAACATTTGGTGTTATATCATCAGGAACAACATTTGTGATCCATTCCAAGTTTCAGGATTTTTATGTACATTTTGTAGAGATATAATTCCAAGACCAAATCCAGTTGCAAGTTTTTTATCCATAATCAATCGAAAAGCAACACGGTTGTGGAGCGAAATGAAATTATATGTCTTTCCCTTTCATCAGGGTTGATCTCTATCTATATATTTTTTATTTTTTTAAAATATGATTTTTAAATTTTTTTAAATCGGATTGGGTCTGACTTAACTAAATGGACCAACCTAGCCAAGTTAGGACAAAAGGCCCAACTATGTTGGACTTGGGCTAGGCCAAGAGCAAATCCAATTGAAGAGGTCTAGTTGCAAGTGAAACAATGCGCTACATTGTTCATGCCTTCTTAAAACATGAGTAGTGCATGTCCAGCTACATGAATTAACTCACGTGAACATTAGCGGTCGCTCGATGGTGATGAGAGGCTTAATGGCTGATGCCGATGGGTAGAGAAGGCTGAGGTGATTATTCCTATGGTGGTGGCATCGGAAATGGTGGTGGGTGGTGGCCGGGAGAGGTGTTGGAAGGTTGTGTGTTGCTGCAAGTGCTTCTGATGAAAAGGAGAGGTTGATGATCCTAAAGTAGGAGCTGCTGGTGCTTCCCGGTGACTATTGCTGTTGGAGGAGAGAGAGGGTCGCATCAATCGCTGTTTCTAGTGAGAGAAACCTGCTACTGAGAGAGAGAGGGATTTGTCGATGGTCCTACCAGCGCCAAGGGTGGTAAGGTGGTATGTGGTTATGCTACAAATTTTTTTACGCACAACCATCATCTTCTTTCTCTCTGTACATTATTGTTTTTGCAGCACACACACAAATGAAACGCAGGTAGAGATCAAGTCTCATGAACTCAACAAAAATTTTAAAATCCTGCTTCTTGTAAATAGTGGTTCAACCATGTTTTTGGTGGGTCCCATTACAATTAAAATTGCAATTCATCGATTACCAAACTAGTGCAAACTGCGTCTTTCTTAAAACGCAGTTTGCACTGCAGTATCAAATGACCACTAAAATGATTTTGATAGGTTAGGGGTATTAGTGTATCAGAGCAATTATTTGGGGACTGGAGAATAATTTACATCGAAAACTATATATTTCCCTTAGATTATCAATTACCTTATGGGCCAAAGATCAATTAACAGTCCCTTTATTGGCCTTTTATACTCAGAAACTCATCAATCACAAGTTGTGGTTATCATGGGAATAGCATAATTAAAAATTCATCTAGAAAATAGGTTGATTCCCTACTTTCTTTGTTGAAGTTGTTAACTCTAACTATTTTTCTAATCGTAATATATATATATATATATATATATATATATATATATATTATTTTGTTGCTTGTATTAATTAATATTCCATGGCTCTCACTGCCGTGAGAAAAAGAAAATGATAATCAAACTATTTTAAGGACAAGAACTACGCCACTGATCCAAGAGAAATTCACTCTTATCCTTGCAAGTGCGAATTAAGAAGGAAAAGAGAAGCATAGGGAAATTCTAGAGAATACGTACAATCTAATTATATTTAATAAACTGGAAACATTTTGATAATTAGAAATCAACTTCTAAGCAGATGAGTCTTCAAATTTAGACATTTACGTTGCAATCTCACAAAATAATTATTGACGAGCCATTCATACTCCCTTGTGTTCATAATGCATCCAAGAATCACTCCTATTACCAATCCAACTGCATAACCTATCGCCACCGCCTTCCAAACAAATTTAAGAGGAGATTCCGAGCCTTCATCTTCTTTAGGTGCCGGCAACGAGTCCTCACCATCTCTACATTTTCCTGACAAAGGCTTCCCACATAATCCTGAATTCGCATCATATGAAGTGTTGTCAAATGTCTCGAACTGGTTTCCTTGTGGTATTGGGCCTGAGAGAAAATTGTGAGACACATTAAACACCTCGAGGAAGTTGAGCTGTGCAAGCTGAACTGGAATATTTCCTGAGAGTTTGTTCTGAGAAAGGTCCAAAGCTTCAAGATCTTTCAAGTTGGACAAGGATGGAGGGATGCCACCACTGAGAAAGTTGTTGGAGAGATTGAGCAAATGAAGTGCTTTCAGATCTCCAAGGACCACTGGAATTCCTCCTTCAAAATCATTACATGAGAGATCGATAGCAGTGAGACTATCTTGGATCTTCTTATATAATATCATCACACCTTTGTTTGTCATTGTCATCGAGTACTCATACTGGTTGAATATTCTAATATGCGACATTTGGAAACTTGTGTTCGCTTGCATGTATGTTAAGTACTCACCGTGGACATTTTTCATGGCAGTCCAATTTCGGAAATATTCAAGTGGCAAATTACCCTTAAAACTGTTGTTGGAGAGGTCAACAATCTGCACCCTGGGAAACTCAACATTGTTTTTAGGTTTCCCAATCACTCCGTGGAGCCTGTTAGATCTCAAAATCAGAACCCTCAAATTAGGAAGAATACCCAACCAAGAAGGAAAGACATCGTTTATCTTATTTTGTTCAAGATTGAGAATCTCTAGCTTGGTGCAATTGGCTAATGATCTTGGTATCTTCCCCTCCAATTTGTTTTGACTGAAATCAACGACCCTCAATGAGCATCCACTTGTGAATGTTTCAGGAATATCACCACTGAAACTATTGTCGCCCAGGTTCAGAACTGAAATAGTACTGCTTTTATTGCCCAAGCATGGCGGAAGTTTGCCGCTCAAATTGTTATTTGACAATTCAAGGACAGAAAGTGAAGCCAGGTTGCAAAAAACTTTTGGGATTTCTCCGGTGAATTTGTTGTTCGAGACTTCATACTCAAAGATTGCTGGGGGTGGAGTTGGGAGGGATCCATGGAGCTTGTTCGAATGAAGATTCAGTGAGAGGAGTTTATTCCATGGAAGAACCTCACAGGATTGCTCAAATCCAGTCAGAAAGTTGCCAGCAAGGGATAGAGACTCGAGTGTATTGGTACTCATGTTCATAAACCATTTTGGTATGTGTCCCTCAAGTCTGTTTTGTTCAAGTTCTAAGAGCTCCAAATGGTTTTGATCACGCAAGAAACTGGGAAATGCACCTAAATTGCATCCATTTAATATCAAGAGTTTAAGTTTTGGCTGAGGAAAGGTAGCATTTTGGCTGTTAAGCAGAGATAAGTTGCCAGATAATTGAAGGGTCACAAGGTTTCTGAACTTAAGAAGAAGGTTTAAATCCATAGTTCCGTTAAAGAAATTAGAAGATAGGCTAAGGAATTCTAGATTTTGAAGCCTGTAAATAGAACCTGGAATCGGACCGTGTAATTTGTTGGCTCCAAGGTCTAGTGTAATTAATTGGGTAAGATTTCCTATCCAAGATGGAAATTGACCAGTTAATTTATTTCGAGCAAGTTCTAAGACGCTGAGTTGAGTCATGTTTCTAATAGATGATGGAATATTACCATATGAGTTGGTACGTATCAAGCTTAAAAGATTGAGTTCGGTTAGATTGCCAAGCCAATCTAAGGTACCAGGTGTGAAATTGTTGAAAGAAAGGTCTAGAGAGTTCAGTTTTGTAAGGTTACCAAGTGAAGATGGTATCGCCCCTGAAAAATAACATCTTGCCACAAGAAATTCTTTCAATGATTTGAGGTTTCCAATGGACTCAGGTAGCTGACCGGAGAAACTTGTTCCCGCAAGCATCAAAGTTTCAAGTTGGCTGCCTGACTGAAATTCCGGCAAATATCCAGTGAGATATGGATTAAACCGGATACTGAGAAAGCGAAGGTTCGGCAATTGAAATATTCCCAGGGGGAACTCTCCCTGCAGTCCACAATCCCTAAGAAAAAGAGATGACAAAGAGGACAAATTTGCCATGATTTGAGGTACCTTATCTGATATGTCCACTCCGCTGAGATGGAGCGCCTCCAAGTTGGTTAATGCTTCAACTAAATGTTGCAGACCAGGCTTTTGGAGCTTCAAAGAATTTACTCCCAGATCAAGGGAAACCAGCTTGGAAAGCTCTAAGATCTCTTCTGGAATTTGACCAGAAAAGGAAGAATGTGAGAGATCTAGATCAAACAGCCTCGGGAGATTTCGTATTTCAGAAGGGATTTCAGAGTTGTTGAAGTTGTTGTCAGCAAGATTCAGCCTTTTGAGGTGAACAAGGTGGAAGAGGCTGCTATTAGAGTCGATGGAGCCATAAAGACAGCTGCTACTGAGGTCAAGGCCAATCACATGACCGGAGTCCCTGTCGCATTCCACACCATCCCATGAACAGCAATCACGGCTTTCTCCATCAACTTTCCATGATGCAACCTTGGGATAAGCAGAGGGATCAGAAGAAGCAGACTCATTAATGGCAAGGCTTTGCTTGAACTGCAACAAGGCATGACTCTCTTCATCATGGCATAGCGGGTGCATGGAGGGAGAAGAGTGACAAGCTCTAAGATGAAAAAACAAGAGCAGGAGCAAAAACATCCGCACAGTTAAGAAACGCTCAGACGATGGCATATTTTTCTAGTAAAGAAACTTTTATCTTTTTTAATACACCAATCAGAGAAATAAAGCAGCTTATATAGAAGAAAAAAAATATACAGTCTGGTGGAGAAGTAAACAAAGTAGTCTTCATATGCGAAGACTTGGGAGCTCTACAGGAAGTCTTCATCGATTTGATTGAAGTCTTTTTAGATTTTCCAGTGTGCAAAGAATGTGTGGCTGCAAATAATGAAAAGCTATCAAGGCCTATGTGATAAAAAAAAAACCCTTCAATTTCTTTTGTTAAGAAAAAGTTCAATTTTGATCACCTAATTTCTTATAAACAATGGAATGTGTGAAATAATTGAATGGGATTAATGTACAATATTGTCAAGAAATTGATTTAAAAATAATATAATTTCATAGTTTCACTGCCAAAAATGAAGAAACGGGAAGAGAAACTTCTATATTAAAAAACATACCAAAGGAATCAAAACGTCAAATTCCTACATAGAAATTCATAGATATATTTCTACATAGACATTTATAGATAATGTTTTTTTAATGTTAAAATAATCAAGACTAAATTGACACGACTTTCATCACTAGGGTACTCATTAAAAACCAACAAGTCACACACAAAGCATAACATATTAAATAATCAATAGTTTTTTATTTTATTTTATTCAACCATGTAGAATTAGAATCCTTTCATTATTCTTTGTTTTCCAAAAAAACATAATGAAGTTTTCATTTCTTATTCTACAAATCTAAAGACAAGTAAGGGTTTACTAACAAGAGACAGTGATTAAGATAAACGTGGGAGATGGGTCGCAGACTTTAAACAGAACGGTTTAGAAGCATTCCAAGTAACGGAAGCAAACAAAATTTGATTGAAAACTTCTTAGGAAGCAAACAAAATGATTTGCTGCGTGACTGAAAAGCAATCGTAGTCTTCGGGGCTATATACTTTACGCTGTTTTTAACACAGTGATTGTGTACGAATAAAATTTATATTAAATTGTTTCCAAAATTTAAAATTCATTAGTTTGTATGCAAATTTAGAATGTAGAGTTCGTTTATAAAATAATTTCCCTCTTTCGTGTTCACGTCTTTGCTTTGGCTGCGTGATCAATTATGAATGAGTTAGATATGGAAACAGATGTCACATATTTCTTATTGTTTTCTTGTGTTCTTTGTTTCCGGATTTCCATAAATTAGGCATTTCGTATTGCAATTTTGTTTGTATATCATTTGTGTTTTGCTCAATCAAACCTTGAACTTTAGCCTGACTGATGTTCCTACAGTCATCTTTACTAACAGGATTGCTGCACTTGTCTTGCCTCGTACGAAATTTAATTATACCTGTACCATCTTATTGCTGCTTGCTAGCGATGATTTTACACGATACACGATAAGAGATGATCTAATCTAATTCTGGTATATGCTTACCCTCATTTTCTTGGTGATTACTTTCAAGAAACAGAGAGGCTCGGACTTAATTCCGTTTTGAGAATGCATAGAAATGGAGGTCACTCATGCTTAGCACATTTGATCTTCCTTTCTACGGTTTGTTTATACTGGTAGAAGCATTCAAAACATAAAAATCACACTTTGAAATTACTAGTGATGCAAATCAGGAGACAAATGCAGAGCAGGGTCAGGAGGCAATTGAGGCAGATTATGAGACAAACAAAGTGCCAGATATGGATATGATTGCGATAGCAACATAGTTGCTGAAGTCTTGGAATTATGTCATTTCAAGAAGTCTAAATTTAGTCAAATTCATTAATTTCTGAGATCGTTTTATTTGTTTGAATTTATTTAAATTTCCTTATTTATTGCTTTCCAAGTTAAGATTGGAAACTGTAAGTTGTCATAGCTATTTAAGGAGAAGAACGTAAAAGACAAAGACAGTTCTTGCTATTTATTTTTTTCAATTGAATAAAATTCAGTTTGATTTTACTATTGGAGAGATTCCAGTAATGGCAGAGAGATTTTGCAACAAGCCTGAACTGAATTTCTTTGAGATTCTGAAACCTGCAATTCACGGCACCAATTTGGTATCAGAGCCCTTTTCATCTATGCCAGTAACACAAAGTGGAACTTCTTACGCCATGGCCATTACTCAAAACCGAACCAACCCCAATCTAAACAACCAAACCCCGACCCATCCAAGCCCTACTAGCCATAATCCAAACAACCCACACACTACCAACCAAGAACCAAATCATTCCAACTCAATCCAACAAAATCCAAACACTCAGAACCCCGACACCCGAGAATCAGACCAACCACAACTACATTATCAGTTGGACCAGATTGCCATAGTTATGGCACAAGTTATTCATCGATTGGATGTCATGGAGGAACGTTATGCTCGGGAGGAGTATGATCCTTCTAATCGGTGTGGGCGCAGAGGAGTTCATAGGGCAAGAGTGGACCCTAATGATGCAAACAACATTCATGAGAATGAGGAAGAAAATCTGGAGTACGAGGATCATGAGCCTCGAGTTCGTCGTCCTAGACAACATATGCAGGGAGTGCATATGAATCATGGTGTAGGGTATCAACCTCTTGATGAACTGACCAAGAGAATGAAAATTGACGTGCCAAATTTTTATGGAAAATTGGAACCTCATGCTTTTGAAGATTGGTTGACAGCGATCGAAGATTATTTTGATTGGTTTACTATTTTAGAGGAGAGGAAAGTACGTTATGTCCGGATGAAATTACGAGGGCACGCACGAGCTTGGTGGGGAAGTGTGGAAGAGCAGTTGTGTTGCGCTAGACGTCTTGCAGTAGCTAAATGGGAAAAAATGAAAGAACGACTCAAAGAAAAATATTTGCCTATTTATTATGAGCAAATGATGTTTGAGGAAATGCTACAACTCAGACAAGGGTCCCTAACTGTCGATCAATTTACAAATTGTTTCCATGAGCTGACTGCTCGCAACAAGATCGTGGAGACTTAGCAGCAGACCTTAGCCCGTTATCGTACTAGATTACAAGATGAACTACGAAAGGAGATATGGACTGTCAGTTTGATCAATGTAAAGGAGGCATATCAATTGGCTCTTTGCATTGAAAAACAAACAAAGCTTGCTTTTGGGAGAAGAATGACAACGACATATGCAAAACAGGAGCATGTTGCTGCTAATAGTTTCCAAAGGACACTGGCTCCAAGGGATCCAGTTAAAAGTTTTGGAAGTGGGGGTTCAAAGGGGTTTACAAGGCCTACCAATGAAGGTCCCCAATGTTATAAGTGTAAAGGCTATGGACATTATGCAGTGGTATGTCCGACAAGGGATAACAAACTAGCCTTTATATGTGAAAAAGAACTGCTTATGATGGAAGAGGAGGACACTGAAGTAGAAGAACCCGAAGAGGACAGTGACAATGAAGGGGAACATTTGAGTGCGTTAGCCTTGCCCAGTTGTGTAATTAATAGGGTGCTGACTGGAGAAAAGAGAGAGATCCAAGTCAATCTCGAATGGTTGCGTACCAATATTTTCCATACACAAATGGAGCATCATAATCAAGCATTAAACGTCATTATCGATAATGGGAGTGGGATGAATGTAATTGCTAAAATTGCTATTGAACATTTGGGCTTGAAGACGGAGAAGCATCCCCATCCATACCGAATTAGTTGGGTTAATGACACTAGTTCAGTATTGGTAAAGCAACGATGCTTGATTGAGTTTTCATTGGGAAAACATTAGGTGGATGAGGCTTGGTGCGATGCCATTCCAATGATTGTGTGCCACATGTTATTGGGACGACCATGGCTCTATGATCATAAGGTGCTTTACGATGGTTATACTAACACATACTCTTTCATGTTTAAAGGCAAAAAATTTGTTCTAGACCTGCTACATATCTCAGAGTTTAAGGCTGAAAAGGAAGCTTGGCCAGTCTTGATGATGAGACAATTCATTTGGGTCATGCAAGAGGATAAAATGGTACTCATGTTGATTTGACGAGAATCAAAACAAAGTGACAACACCATCCCAATAGAGCTGTCGGAGTTGTTGCAGAAATTTCAGGATGTCATGCCAACTGAAATACCAAGGCAACTTCCTCCAATGAGGTACATACAACATGCTATTGATTTGGTCCCTAGTTCCTCTTTGCCTAATATCCCCCACTATCGAATGAGTCCAGTAGAAAATGAGGAGCTTTGTCGCCAACTTTAGGAATTACTTGACAGAGGTTTCATTCGAGAAAGTTGAAGCCCCTGCACTGTCCCGGTGTTGCTGACACCAAAGAAACATGGCAGTTGGAGGATGTGTGTGGACAATTGCACAATTAAAAAAATTATTGTGAGGTATTGGTTTCCCATCCCACGCCTCGACGACATGTTGGATTTATTGAATGGTTCTTCTATATTTACTAAGCTCGGCCTTCAGAGTGGATATCACCAAGTTCAAATACGGTTGGGCGATGAATGGAAGACGACATTCAAAACAAATGATGGTTTGTTCAAATGGTTAGTTATGCCTTTCGGATTGACTAACGCCCCCAGGACTTTCATACGTGTTATGACACAAGTGCTTAAACCATTTTTGGGAAAATTCATTGTTGTCTACTTTGATGATATACTAATTTTCAGCCAAGACATGTAGGAGCACATAAACCATGTTGAGCAGGTGCTGTCAATCTTGCAGGCTAAAAAACTCTTTGTCAATAAGGAGAAATGTTTGTTCATGAAGGAGAGTGTGCGGTTTCTAGGATTTATCATTTCTAGCAGAGGAGTGGAGGTTGATCCTGCAAAGGTGCAGGCAGTCCAGACATGGCCACCACCACAGAATTTTCCCGATGTCAGAAGCTTCCACGGATTAGCTACTTTCTATCAATGATTTATTTGGAATTTCAGCACTATAATGGCTCCAATTACTGATGCCTCAAAGAAAAGAAACTCTTATGGACTGCCGCAGTATGATTAAGAAGAAAATGGGGCAGGCCCCAGTCCTCAAATTACCGGATTTCTCCAATGTATTTGAGGTAGCATGTGATGCTTTGCATGTAGGGAATGGAGGTGTTTTGAGCCAAGAAGGGCTCCCTATTGCTTTTTTCATTGAAAAGCTCAACCAAACCTGCCGATGATATTTGGTTTATGACATGGAGTTTTATGCATTAATACAAACATTGAAACATTGGCTGCCGTATTTAATCCATAAAGAATTTATTCTTTATACCGACCATGACTCATTGAAGCACTTACACTCTTAGAGTAAAATGAATGCACGACATGCTTGTTAGATGGATTATCTTCAACGATTCGATTTTTTGATTAAGCACAAGTCCAGAGCACAAAATAAAGTGGTAGATGCATTAAGCAGGAGGCCTCATCTATTACATATCTCTTCAGTGACAGTCAATGGGTTTGAACATTTAATAAAGGAGTATATGAGTGATGAGGATTTCGGCAAGATATGGAATGATTTATCTAGTCTTGGAACGCAAACTCAAAATGATTATATGTTGTGTGAGGGGTTCTTGTTTTTCAGGTCACGTCTATGCATTCCACACAGGTCCTTTCGGGAATTCCTCATTTCAGAGCTCCATGGAGGTGGACTAGCTGGACATTTCGGGTATGACAAGACTTATGCTCTTGTAGGTGATCAATTTTATTGGCCTTGCTTATGAAAAGATGTGCATACCGTAGTGGATAGATGCAAAATTTACCAGATCAACAAGGGGACTAAGCATCAGGCGGGTCTTTACACACCACTGCCCATCCCGGACAAACCATGGCAGCATATTAGCATGGATTTTGTCCTTGGGTTGACAAGGACCCTTCGTTAACATGATTCCATTATGGTAGTAGTGGATCGCTTCTCCAAAATGTCTCATTTCATCCCATGTCACAAAACTTTTGACGCCTCCAAGACAGTAGCTCTATTCATGAAGGAAATTGTTCGTTTACAAGGTATTCCACATTCCATAGTTTCAGATCGAGATGTGAAGTTTGTAAGTTATTTCAGGAAAACTTTGTGGGCGAAAATGGGGACAAAGTTAATGTTTTCGAGTGCTTTTCACCCTCAAACAGATGGCCAAACAGAGGTGACAAATCGAAGTCTAGGCAACCTACTACGCTGCCTTGTAGCAGATCATATTACCAAATGGGATTTGGTCCTACCACATGCTGAATTTTCTTTTAACAATTTTGTCAACAGATCAACAGGTTGTGCTCCATTTGAAGTGGTTTACGGTGTTCGTCCAAACACTCCACTGGATATAAACTCCTTGCCATTACCACCTCAACCTAGCGAAGCTGCCTTGGATTTTTCTAGCTACATGCGCCATCTTCACAAAGAATGTAAATGACGCCTAATGGTCAGTACAAACTCATATGCAGCTGCAGCCAACTCCCATCATAAGGATGGTCAATTTAATGAGGGGGATATGGTTCTTGTTCACCTCAAGCCAGAGTGTTTTCCACCAAGTAGTTTTACCAAGCTTCATGCACGCCGACCTTTTAAAAATCACCGTCACGACATTTATGATAAAACTAGCCACGCAAAATTGGGTTATGAAAGATAAAATAATAAAATTTAATTTTTACCCATTCAAGTTTGATCTTTGATTATTTGTATGAACCAAACATGGATTCCAAATCATCAACTGATTCAGAGATGAGTTACCTATGAAGTTCTTCATGGATGAAAAATTCGGATAGAAGGATGGCCTAATGTCATAAACCGCACCCACTACTAAAAAAATATGATATTAGCAATGAAAAAAATTGTGTTATTGATATTGCAATGGATCAATATTAAATTGTGTTTAGCAATAAAAAAATTTGTTGCTGAAAAATAATAAAAATATTTTTGCTGATTAAAAAATATTACAATGGAGTATCTGCCACTATTTAAAAAATTTTGCAACTAATTATCGATTGCTATTTAAAAAAATTATTTTAATATCTTATCAAACTCCCTTTTTTTATTACGATATATGTTACATCTCCTTTCTTTGCTTTTTCTCCATCTCCTTTCACACACACATGCTCTCTCTCTCTCTCTCTCTCTCTCTTCCATTCTCTTAATTGGGTTTTCTTTCGACCTTTCTTTTGCCTCAAACCCTCCCCCCCCCCCCCCCCAAATGTTGGTGGGAGAGGCCACTGGTGGTGGCTTCTAAACACTCAAAGGGGATAAAACACATTGTTTTATTTCAACAAATAAAATTACACAGGAGCTTTAACACTGTCAAAGCTTTCTCTTCTTCTCTCTAGTGTTTCTCTCTAATAACTCCCACTTACTATTTCACCTTAACTAAGCTTTCTATTTATACACAAAATGAAAGCTTGATAAAATTAACTTTAAGGTGTTAAAGCAGCTGGCGGCTGCAGTCGGTGGTTGTCATCGGTGGTCGTGGATAGTGGTTGTCAGAGGCTTTAGTTGGTGGCCGTAGTTGGTGGTGCCGGTGGTTGCATTTCTGGACTTTTGTGGATTGAGTTTATCCCAACACAAAAAGCTTCTTTTTTTCCTTTCATAGAAATAAAATTGGAAGTCATTGATGCACTTATAACCTAAAAGATTCGTTTTTATTCTGGGTTGAGTTCATGGGTTTCCCCCTGTTCTACTTCAATCATGGCTTTCTGATTCTTCAAAGAAGGAACAGTCTCTTGTTATGCTGAAAAGGGAAATCGGAGAATCAGAGGTTATAGCAAATTTGGGTATTATGAGGAATAGTAGTATTACCAGTGACGTTCAGCAACAGCATCAAAAGAATTTGCAGGGGAAAGTTAATGGTAATAATATTAATAATAATGGGTTTGCAAGGGAGAGCTAATCCAAAGCCATTAGATCTTACACCTTCACAATAACTGATAATCTATAGAAATTTAAAAAAAGCTATCAGATCTATTGTATACTGAAATTAGCAATGAAATTTGAATTCAAATTATCAGCAACGGATAAAGATTTTGTATTGTTAATTTATATGCAACAAATAATTTGTTGCAGATAATTAGCAAGAACTTGGAATATATATTATAAGTTGAGATTGTTTTTCAAAGTTATTTTTATTTAGAAAAACATCAAAATATATTTTTTTATTTTTTAAAAATCTTTTTTGATATCAGCATAATAAAATAATCTAAGAATACAAAATAAACTAATTTGAAATAAAAAATAAAAATAAAAATTTTCTACTTATTTAAAAAATATTTTTGAAATACAATATCATATAATATTAAGCAGAACAAAAACTCCAATTATGTAACTATGGCTAACACTATCCACGTTATAACCGATAACCTAACATGAACATGAAGTAGGATTGCAATTTTACATGCTTACTTGGTGATAAGTAGTCTATATGTTTTTATATTTTAAAAGTATTTAAAAAAAATAAAGTTTTTTTTTATTTCGTGTTAAATTTATATGTTTTTAAATCATTTTAATTTATTAATATTAAAATTTTATATTATTTTAATACATTAACATTATTAAACACTCTCAAACTCTTCTTAAGTTGGTCATTACTTTACAAAGATACATAGAACTCGAAAATGACAGTGGTTTGAGAAAAATTTGACACTTTCCTGATGCATCAGGGACCCGATCGAAAATATCAATAGTATGGGATCTAAATAGAAGATCATTTCATATCTGGTGACTAAATTGAGATTTTCTATGAAACTATAAACCAGAGATCACTGTCCGTTTTGCTGTTGTGCCCAGTTCGAGCATCATGAGATTCTGAACTGAGAGGTCCGTTTGCCCTTTCTTTTTGTTGGGTTTCGGATGAATTTCCTTGTTTTTTTATTTATTTATAATTTTAGATTGTGTTTCTTTTCTTTAAATTTTTACTCGTTTTTATCTAGTTTCTATTCTTTTGAATTTGAGATTTAAGGGATAAATCAAATAATTGAGTGGTATTATTGCTTCTAAGATATAGAAGGAGAAGAAGAAGATGGAAGCGGAGTTGATAAATGCAGAGCTGGTGTTGCCGACACACTTCAGTTTCAAGAGGATACAGATATACGAGAAATACCCAAAGGGACAACCAAGAGGCCGCTAGAAACACCTTAAGCAGATTCTTTAAGCTGAGAATTACCAGAATTTCCCTACTGATGAACTCAACTGTAAGAACAATCTCCGCCATTTCCTTGCTTCCCTCTTTTTAAGAATTCGTAATTCGATTCATTCTTGTATATTTCAGAGCTATTTTCCTCTTATAATTGAGAACCAATTTATAAACAAATTCCTATACTAAATTAGCTTAAATAAAGGTTACCTTTATAGTTGCTTTACACAATACCTATAACAGGTAATTAACGGCCGTATTCAACACTCCCACTCAAGTTGAAGCGTAGATATTTATCATGCTCAACTCGTTCAACTTGTTAATTGCATTATAAAACACTCTCCCAGAGACTGTCTTAATGAGAATATCGGTTAGTTGGTCTTCAGACCGAACAAACGGAAAATGTATGATTTTCCGATCAAGATTTTCCTCAATAAACTGTCGGTTGACTTCAACGTATTTGGTACAATCATGTTGAACAAGATTATGAACAATTTTTATAGCTGCCTTACTGTCACAATGTAGACCCATAGATGCCCCATACTCAATTCCCAGGTCTTGTAATACCTGTTTTTTCCATAGTAATTCACACACACCATGAGCCATACCCCAATATTCTACTTCTGCACTTGACCTTGCAACCACTTTCTACTTCTTACTTCTCCAAGTGACAAGGTTGCCTTCTACGAATGTAAAATATCTTGATGTTGATCCTCTATCAATTTGATTTCCTACCCAATCTGAGTCTGTATACCCTTTCATATCTTGGACTTCCTTTTTAGAAAATAGAAGTCCTCTTCCTGGTGTATACCTTAAGATCTGATACACAGCTTCCATATGTTCTTGTCCTAGTGAATGCATGAACTAACTTACCACACTTACTGCATGGGCGATATCTAGCCGAGTATGCAATAAGTATATTAGTTTTCCAACTAGCCGTTGATAACATCCTTTGTCCGTTGGCGTCTGATCTTCTGCTTGTTCCAGTTTGTGATTCATTTCTATAGGTGTATCTACTGGTTTGCACGCAAGCATTTCGGTTTCTGTCAATAAATCTAACACATATTTTCGTTGTGAAAGACATATTCTCGTTTTTTACCTTGAGACCTCAATCCATAAGAAGTACTTCAGTTGTCCGAGATCTTTCATTTCAAATTTTGATGTCAAAAACTGTTGTAGTGCCTTTCTCTCTTTTAGATCATCCCCCATTAAGATTATATCATCCATATATACTATCAGTGTCGTTACCTTTCCTTTTTTGTGTTTTATGGACAAAGTATGATCTGAATTACTTTGTTTATAATCGAATTCCTTTATCGTAGATGAGAAACTTCTGCACCATGCCCGGGGGAACTGCTTCAAGCCATATAATGCCTTCTTTAATTTGCATATTTCAGTTCTGCATGAGGACCTAGTTTTAACTCTAGGTGGTAACTCCATGTAAACTTCTTCCTCAAGATCTTTATTAAGGAAAGCATTCTTGAAATCGAATTGTTGTAAGGCCCAATCTCGAGTCACTGTTATAGATATAAGAATCCAGATAGTGTTCATTTTTGCAACGAGGACAAATGTTTCTTGGTAATCCACTACATACTTCTGCGTGTATCCCTTAGCGACTAATCTTGCTTTGTATCTATCAATACTCCCATCTGCTATTTACACCCAACTTTCTTCTTTCCTGTTGGTAGTTGACATAACTCCCACGTGTTATTCTTCTGTAGTGCCTTCATTTCCTCATTCATCACTTTGGTCCACTTTGGGTTTGTTAATGCATCCTGTACATTACTAGGAATAGACACATTGGATAATTGATTAACAGTAAATGCATATGATTCCGATAATCTATGGGTAGAGATATAGTTGCTGATGGGGTATTTAGTTTTATGTTTTGGATGAGGTTCATACTATTTCTTTGGGACTCTCTGGTTTAGTCTTTATGGGTATCAGGATTTAGGGTTACCTAAGAGGACTGAGGAGAGACATTCTCGGTTCATTCTTCGGTTAATGGTGTAGGCATTGGTAATTCCAGAGACATAGGGGGGTCGTTACTGAGATCATTCTAGTCTATATAGACTTCCAGGTTATCATCTTGGCTTGGTGTCATTTCCTCTAATTTGAATATATCTTCATTTTCTTCATTGTTACTCTCCCCCTGAAGAGAAGAACTAGGAACTCGCCCTGAATAGTAGGGTTCAAAATGATGCATCCAAGGTCACATGTAGCTTTCAATGATGAGGATCATAACACCGATATCCTTTCTGAAACTCTGAGTTACCTACAAACACGCACCATTTTGCACACGGATCTAGTTTGCTTCGTAGAACTTTAGGGATGTGGACATATATAGTACAACCAAATACCTGAGGCTCAAATATCACAAAAACAGTTATGCTGACGTCAGCTTACGCAGGCAGGAGAGAGAAAAGGGGGAATTCAAACGACCATTGACACGTCTTCGGCCACCATATATTCACACGCGTCGCACCAGGGGGAAGAGAACATGTCTGAAAATCATTTTAGATACTAGTTGGGTATTTTTGGGCGCTGGAATAAGCCGCACGCACCGTCCGAAACACGAGTGAGTGCTGAAACAAACTACGCATCCGGCGACGCACCCATAGTAAATCAGCAGAAAAAAATGATAAGTTAACGGCTCACTCCTCTTGCCCAGACTTGAATTTTGTCCTTTTCTAGGGACAAAAAGGTTATTTCACTATGCAAAGAAATATTAAAAAAGAAACAATAAACCGGTTAGACGAACTGGACAGGACCGAAAATGTGCAAATACCGTGGAACCCCTCAACCCAGGTGCCATTTTTTGTCTTTTTTGAGGGATAAATTCATTATTTCACTATGCAAAAAAGAAAAAAAACAAAGCAGACCGAACCGAACCGACCCAAAAATTGAGCATTACAGTAATCGTCCACAGTGCTTTGTGTCTAGGTGAACAATAGGTAACCCGTGAGCAGTTTTAGCTTATAGATAATTATACTATATACTAAAAGAGATCATAGTTCGGTTATTGTAGCTTGTGATATAAATTATTGTGGATTACAATAGTGTTGCTTAGTTTTAGGTTCGGTTCGAGTCGTTCGGTTCCCCAACTTACTACTTTTTAATTAATTTTGCACAGCAAGATACGAAGAAACGCTTGTAGCTCAATGGAAAAGATGCAGGTTTCCTAAGCTTGAAGGTAGGGGTCGAACCCCTGTATAGCACGCCTGATTATGTTCTCTCTTTTTTCATTTTTTTTCTCTTTTAACTTGTATATTTTTTTGTTC
Organism: Salix dunnii; assembly: GCA_015731905.1. Taxonomy (NCBI): domain Eukaryota; kingdom Viridiplantae; phylum Streptophyta; class Magnoliopsida; order Malpighiales; family Salicaceae; genus Salix; species Salix dunnii. The sequence continues at coordinate 13,779,815 of CM027674.1, forward strand.
TTTCTTTTAGTTGTTTTTTTTAGTTTTTTATTTTATTTTCACATTAAATGATTTTTTTAGCTAATAATTTTATTTTATTTTTAATTTTTGTTTGCTCTTTTGCCAAAGTTATTGACCTTTTTTTTCTTTGATTGAATTTTTTCCCCATTATTAACGTAATAATAATAATAATAATAATTTTAGTTTTCTTTCTTTCTTTCTTTTTTGTTAAAGTTTTTTATTTTTTTTCTCGGGATAATTTTTATTGTTTTAGCAATAATAGTAATGATATTTTTAGATGTTAAGGCTTCAATGTGCTTGTTGTTATAATAGGATGTGTGTTCATGTGTTTCATTATATCAAACCTTATATGTATAGATATTATATTTGGTTTTTGTTTCGTCCCTTATACTTTTAATTTCTTTTATTTTAATTTTTTTATTTTTTTATAGTTCTTAAATAGTCCATATTTTTGTCCATGTTTATATATGTGTGCCTTTAGTTTAGGTTTTTAATTTTTATTATTTTCTCTTTGTTGAGGTAACATTTTTTTCAAAAACTTTGTTCTTAAATTTTAGTTTATGTTTATGATCATTTGAAAATTACTATTTCTTTTTTTTTCCTTTGTTTTTTCTTTTGGTTTTTTTATTAGTTTTTTTTTTATTTTCACATCAAATGATTTTTTTTATTTTTTTTCTTGTTTTCTTAAAGTTTTTGGGCTTTTTTATTCTTTTATTGAATTTATTTTTTCATTATTCACGCAATAATAATAATAATTTTAGTTTTTTTTCTTGCTTCCTCTTTTATTAATGTTTTTGAGTTTTTTGCTCCTCAAAATAATTTAATAATTTTTATTTTTTTAGCAATAATAGTAATGATATTTTTAGATGTTAAGCCTTCGATGTTGTTGTTGTTATAATAGGGTGTGTTGATGTATTTTATTATATCAAACTTTACATGTATAGATGTTATATTTTATTTTAGAACTAACAAAATCTATTAATTGTTTCAATCCCAACAATCACAAAAAATATTTGCTCAGCCTGCAATGTAGTGCGGGTAATTAACTAGTATTAACTAAAATATAAAAGGCACCCCTTTTCCTGTAACATTTATACTATGTACATGGATATAAATTATTGTGGATTGCGATATTAAAATTATTTTTACCAAATCTGGCATGTTTCAGGTTCCATGTTGTTGGGTTCATTTTGTTGTTCTTAAGTGTTTTTTATTTTTAATTTTGTGTTTGATTTGTTTTGTTCAAATTTTTTCTAGTTTTTGTGTTTTATTTTTAGTCGAGTTTTGTTTTTAGGTTTGTTAATGGGTTGAACCAAGATTTTTTATTTAGTTTATGGTTAAACCAAAGATTTCAGGTCAACCCAGTCGGGTCGAGTCAACAAAATATATTTTTTTCAAATGACCAAGAATCCTTAAGAATAATAATTCAAACATTTATTTTTTAACAAAAGAGTTTGAAATACTTTTGCATGGATTTTACAAGTTTGTAAGTTTTGTGACATATTAGAACAATTACGTTTTTAACCTGATAAGATAAAAAAAATTCTTTACTGAGAATAACTTTTCTCTAATCTTAATTAATTAGACCAAAAGGACATGGAATTGGGGACAATTTCATCATTTTCAGGGGATATGAATAATATTTTTGATCTTTTTGCATAGTATAACTATTATTTTACCCTTGGATGCTGACAAAAGGACGCAGAACAATAGGGCGTTTTGGTTTTTTCACAAACTCGTGCAGTGAAACTATGAAAATACCCTCTAAAAAGACAGAAAAGGCTTGGAGCCGAATGTATTGTGGTACTTTCATCATTGGTTTTTTCATGATTGTCCATAGGTGTATAGGTTCGTTAAATTTTTTTTGTTATTTCTTTTTGGAACACTGCACGCACGTCGTATTTTTTGTGGTTGTATCATATGCTTTTCTATCAATTTTTATTCAATATTAGTCTATAGATCTAGTTGAAGTATATGAACTTGATATAAGAATATGATTTTTCTCTAAAATTTCCAAAAAAAAATCTTATTTGAAAAATATAAAAAATGTGTTTTCTTTTCATGCATACGATCGAATCCTAAAAGTTTTATAAGCATATTTTCACAAAATAAAAAGCATTGTTTCTCATATTTTAAAATTCAAAATAGATAAAAATCTATTTTTAGGTAGGGTACACTAGGGATGATGCGTCTTCCACTAGAACAACAAGTCCTCTTATCCAAACTCTCGTAGACCATTAAGTTTCTTAGTGATCTTAATACTAGGTGGCGACTCCAAAAAATAATAATCATAATTTTATGATTATAAAACAACTCTTTTTCCGTGCATCCCTCATCTTTGAGGATGGTTGACGTGCAAAGCAAAAAAATTGTCATCACAATAAATATGACCTATGAATTCTCAATAGAAGTTCAATGGGAAAATATCTATCTCACTAACAAGTCTACCAATAAAATCATTGATGATATATTTTGTTAGTAATTCCATCTCGATGTGGATCAAAATAGTTAATAATTGTGTATAGTTTTCTCACGAAAAGGTTGATCAATTATCTATAGAATTTATGTCAGTATGCATCATAACAATTAATAACTCTCTCTATTTTCTTTGAAGAAAAAGTTGATCATTTACGAGTGAAAAATCAATGGGTCTTCAAACAATTTTTTATTAAAATAATCTACGTAATAATTTCAAAATGGCATTACATAACATAAAACAACTAATTAAAATTAAATAACAAGTTTTATATATTATAAAAATAAATTGCAAATATATATACAAATCAATTACAAACTCCAACTGCAAGGGAGGTGAAAGGTAGAAATATCATAGAGGTCAGTAGGGGGATAATGACTAGAGAAGTATGTCATTATCTCCTTCAACTACTTTTTTTGTTCTACATACTTTGTCTCCATTTCGACACTCAATGCACCAATGTTTTCTTCAATCAACTCCTTAATGTCTAGCGATGGTTGCCTCCGGTTGGATTGTGGAGTGCCTACAATCAAGACACTACAAATCTAATCTCATAGAATTATTGTAAACTCGATTCTTATCGAGTCCATCAATTGCTCTAACCTTTAGCCACAAATTCATATTATATTTCGAATGAGTTAAAGGATCCTCTCCACGTTTGGAATGCATAACAACGTTATATTGTTCCTACACCAAAGAAAAACAAGTCAGAAAATTGGCATCAACAATTGATCCAAAGATTGCAAGTAATAATCAAGATTTGGTCAAGTTACCAGGTGAGTAGTTCTACAATGAAATGCAAACTCTACGTGGAAATTCTTTAGCTTATTGTTGATAGAATCGCAAATGCATGAGGATAAAGTGATGAGTAGAGTATCGTCTCATGAGGATTTGCAAAAATTATCATTAAGTACCAAAATGATTAAATCCATATCTATTTGATGATTCAATTATAAGGTTTGTGAAACTAAAAATAATTAAAACAAACAACCAAATAATTAAATGGTGTTGAAATCAAGTTTGACGGATCCTAGGATTTTTTTATTTCACTGTAACTAATCTTCTGTGAATTTTCATAATTGAAATAATCCTCTCAAAATTTATTTTTTATTATTGATAATTAGGTTTTACTAATTTAATCACTATTATCTTTCGAGCATCATCAATGAATTATTTTAATAAGCAAACTTCCTACCTTTCGGTTAAAATTCTAAACTCGTCAAAATACATTAGGAACGATAAAACCTTGCACAATTACACAAGTTCCATAGATATCTTTATCCTATAGATTTCTTATGGTATTTTAAACAATAGTTGAAATAATTATCACTTATCAATCTCAAATTGAATCCCAAATCATGCAAATGGTGATCAAGCGTACACAAGCATTAAACATAGAATGAAACACTCAATAAGTATTAGATTAATTCAATCAATGAAATTATTCATTTATTCATAGCTAGGTTATATCAAAAATCCTAGAATAAAAAAGTACTTCATAGCAAAATTAAAAAGAAACAAATTTAATAAAATTAACATTACTCAAGAATATTGGAACATCACTAAAAATATGCAATAAAAAAGGTAGTTTTTCTTACTTGATATGATTAATCATTAAAAAGAAATTGAATCAAAACAGGGATATTAACAAATTGGATGTTAAGGTGATCGGAATAACGGTGAAAGGCTGATTTGTTATAAAATAAAGGGATTATGTTGTTTTTCTTATAAAGAGCTTATATGAGAAGGAAAAGAAATAAAAGAGGGGGAGAGGATCGCTTGACTATTATAGAATGTATTTATATAGAAAATATTGTAATCATATTCTTGTGTGGTAATCTCCACCATTACTCTTGTATATTGCCCTACTCATATATATAGAAAGGGTTGGCTAACTATTAGGTTAAGCCTCCTAATTATTCTTAACTTGGTATTAGAGCCTTCGGCCGTCAAAACTCTATTTTTCTTTCTTCCCTCTCCCTTTACAGCCGGCCCTAAACCTTTCTTCCACCATAGACTCCACTACTGCTGCCGCCTTATCTCCCTCCACTGGTAATGCAGCACCACTAGACAACCAGCCTGCTAGCCGAGAACATTCCTCACTTGCAGATAATAATTTTTCTGCTTCTTCCTCTCCTGCTAGCCTTTTGCATCTCATGGATACTCACCCCTCATTTATGGTCCCTTTCTCAAACACCCACCATGTTGTTTCGTTAAAACTTATGAACACCAACTACCTTTATTGGCGAATGCAGATGAAGCCATATCTTATTGGTCAAGGTGTTTTTCAATTTGTTGATTGCACCATGCCGTGCCCCCCAGCCTATGCAAGTGAACCTTCAGCTACTTCTTCCTCTGTCATCAGCCCCTCCTATCTTCGTTGGAAGCAACAAGATTAACTTATTATGAGTGCTCTACTATCCTCTCTCTCTGTGGGTGTGTTGCATCTTGTGGTAGATTGTTCTACCTCGTATTGTGTTTGGTGTACTCTTGAGAAAGCTCTCGCTTCTCCATCCAATTCTCGAATCATGCAACTCCATGGCTCCTTTCAAGAACTTCGGTAAGGTGATGCTTCAGTTAGCATATACATGCAACAAGCCAAATCGCTATTTGACGAATTAGCTGCTGCTGGACGTCCATTGTCCCTTGAAGATTTCAATCTCTATGTGTTTCGTGGCCTTCACGGTGAGTTCAAAGACATGGTAACTAGTCTCATAACCCAAGCCAAACCACTGCCATATATTGACCTTCACAACCACCTTCTTACACATGAATTTCTACACAAGAACACCTTTCATTCCATGGTTGTCAGCTCTCCTTTACTGTCTTCTACTGTCTTCTTCTCCTCTGCCGCAGCAGCCTCCACTACTGCCAACACCACCGAATTCTGCTCATCATGCCATGACCAATCACAGCAATAACTTCAGCCGAAACAGGGGGCGTTATAGGGGTAATTGGAGTCAAAATAGAAACCGATTTCCTCCCCGAAACAGGAGCTCCTCTATTGCCGACTGGAGGCAGAATCAGTGGCAGCCGACCAGGAGCCACTCCGGTGCTGGACACTGGTCTGGACAGCAGCAAGTCCGCTGCCAATTATGCTCAAATATCGGCCACACAACTCCCCAATGCTCTCAATTTCGCAGCAACATGCAAGTGCCATCTGCTTACCTTGTTGTTGCGAATAATTCAGCTGCTGCGACATGGTTTCCCGACACCGGAGCTAATCAACACGTGATGCCGGATCTTGCAACTTTGACCGATTCTGCACCTTATCTTGGTAATGATTTCTTGCATGTTGGTGATGTTAAGGCCCTTGACATATCCCATATTGGACATTCTACTTTACATTCCCCAAAACGCATGTTTACATTAACTAATGTTCTTCGTGTACCTCACATTACAAAACCTTTATTATCTATTCAAAAGTTTTGTCGTGATAATCATGTTTATTTTGAATTTCACGATTATGTGTTTTATGTGAAGGATCTCATCACCAAGGAAGTTCTTCTTTCCGGTCAGAGTCATGATGATCTTTATGTTCTCTCTGAGACATCAGCCATGTCCGTACCTCAAGCTTTTTGGTCTCCTTGTATTTCCGCGACTACCGACTTGTGGCATCGTTGTTTAGGTCATCCAACTCCTCGCATTCTAAATTTTTTAGCTTTCGAGAATAAAATTATTTGTACTACTAGACGATCTCTTTCTCAATGTCAAGCATACCCTTTAGGCAAGTCGTCCCGTTTGTCATTACGACACATGAGTCACAAAACTTCTACCCCACTTGAATTAATCTTTAGTGATGTTTGGGGCCCCACTCCTATGTTTTCTTCTGATGGTTTTCTTTATTTTGTTATCTTCGTTGATGCGCACACTAAATATATCTGGTATTATCCACTTGTTGCAAAATCTGATGTATTTTCTACTTTTCAACGATTTCAGACACTAGTTGAGCGTCAGTTTTCTCTAAAAATCAAATTTATTCAAACTGATTAGGTTGGTGAATATCATTGTCGCACCCCAAAAAAAGATTACGGTTTGCGGCGTCGTGGTGACTTTCCCCAGTGCGCGGGGAATTCAATGTCGGGGGTCTAATCTTTATTTTCGTGAAAAAGGGAGTCGCCACCTAGTATTATGGTTACTAGGAAACCTAAAACTGGTCTTTCAGAGATTCTAGGGTAAGGGACTGGTTGCGTAAAGGCAAGGTTTTAGCACCCCTAGTACGCCCTACCTAAGGTAAGCTGCTTGACGTTTGGTTTGCTTATGATTTGTTAAGACTAAAAACATATGTTAATTAAATGGCAAATGGGATATTACTCTACCGAATATTTTGGATATTAACCCCTTAGGATTTAATTATCCAAACACCGATAGTGAATAATATCATATTATTCCGGCCAAATATTTTGGATATTAACCCCTTTAGGATTTATTTATCCAAATACCGACAGTGAATAATAGCGTATCATTCCCGTCAAATATTTTGGATATTTACCCCTTAGGATTTATTTACCCAAATACCAACAGTAAATAATAGCATATCATTCCCGTCGAATATTTTGGATATTAACCCCTTTAGGATTTATTTATCCAAATACCGACGGTGAATAATAAATTACCCAAAAAATAAGATTTTATATTTTTTTGAAATATTGGCCAATACCCTTTGGATTTTACAAACATGTTGTAAAATCCAAGAATTCAAGAAATAAATTTTTTCTCTTTGTGAAATCCATGCTAAAATACATTTTTCTTAAAATTCCAAGGTAATATATATTTTTTGAAACAAAAAGATTTTTTTTGTTTAAAATATGATAGTGTATTAGCCGTATGCAAGAAAACAACACATTTTTCTTTAATAAAAATATTTTTTGAAAATTTTTATTTTTATTTATTTATTTTATTATTTTTTTGTGGGGGTGGGCTGACAGCAGCCCACCTCCCTTTTTTTTTTAGAATCTGGGCTGCCAGCCCAAAGGAAAATGGCCTAGGCTGACAGCCCAGCATACTTGAAAATGGTCCGGAAGCCCAGAAGTATATGGGCCGTCGGCTTAGATTCCTTGGGTCTGGGCCGTCGGCCCAGTCAATATTCGGGTCTGCCATCGGCCCACCATCTCGGGCCTGGGCCGTTGGCCCAGACAATCTTGGGTCGGGCATAAACCCGAACCGACCCGGTTACTGTACACCTATAGTGAATAGTAACCGGGACGAATTTTATGTAAAAACGAAGAAGATGAACAGTAACCCGTGAATTTTTGAGTATGACGAATGGCGTACCTGTTAACACCTTTGTGTAGAGGAGATCAAGGTGGTTCTTCTGGTCATTGTCTCGTCGAAAATGGAGGCCTGAGTTCGCTGGACGGAGCCTCTGAAACTGGCGGGCTGGTGGCGTCTACGTCGGGTTGCTCTGTTTTTCTTCAACAGAAAAGATGGCTGAGCTGCTGGGGCTTTATGGCAGAGACGATGGTGATGCTGGGGAGTAATATAGGTGGTCGTCGGTGATGGTGATTCGGCCGAGAGAGAGAGCACTTCGGGTCTGTATATTCTAGAGAGAGAGAAGAGAAAAAGAATGGAAAATGAAGGCAGAAGGGGAGAGTGAAAGAGAACAGACGTGAGGGCAGAGAATAATGCCCTAATTCACGTGAGATTTTCCTTCTTTTCTCCCAGTTATTTTTCCCCTGTTCCTGCGTTCTTTACTCCTCTCTCTGCCCCCCTCTCTCTCTGTTTCTCCTTCATTTTTTTTCAGTATGCAAATCTCTGTTTTCTGCAAACTTCCCTCGTGATTTTTTCTCTTCTTTCTGCGTTCAAAATCCTCCTCTGTTTCCCTCTTTTTTCTACTGTCCTCTCTCCACCTCCACTCCTCTCTGCGTAAACTGTTATTTATAGCAGTTTGAGACCCGAATTTTTAAGGAAAATGAATCAAAGGAGAATTAGGGAGGAGACAAAGGAGATAAATCAGGAAGAAGATCTTTGATGGTGATAATTTTAGGAAGAAAATCACGATTGATTTTGGTCTGTTTTGCTAATTTATGGGGATGAAACGGGAAGCAGATCAGCATTGATATGGTCATGACAATTTGAGTTGTTTTTGCCGTGATCACCGTGCATTTAAACGTGCCTGAAAAATTCAACGTCCATGCACGCAGGAACAGTGCATGATTTTTTAAATGCAGATTTCAATTTTTTTATTTATTTATTTATTTATTTTTATTTTTATTTTTTAGGAAGGTAAAAATATGATTTGGTCCCTTTTTAAAAAAATCTTTAATTGCACCCAAATGGATTTAAAATTGATTTTAATGCAATTAAATCCCATCAAAAATTCAATCTCAACCTTGGCTTCGCGCGACTTTCTAATCTAGTCCTTGGCTCCTGATTTTCGCGATTTAACCCTCAATCGACCATTAAACTCTTAATTTGCTCAATTTTGCCCGTGTACAAAAATCTATTTTATTATTATTTATTTTTTTTATATATTATTTTTTTATTATTATTATTATTTTATATATATATATTTTTTCAGAAAAATAAAGAGTCAAAAATTGGGTAGCAACAATCATAAGTTAAATAAATTTTTCAAACCATTGGTATTCATCATCGATTAATTTGTCCCCATACTCATGAACAAAATGGTACAGTTGAACGTCGTCATAGACATATTGTCGAAACTGGCTTAACTCTTTTTGGCCAGTGTTGTGCCCCATTGTGTTTTTGGAACTATGCTATGGAATCATCGGTCTATCTTATTAATCGCATGCTCACTCATGTTCTTCAAAATAAATCTTTGTTTTCGTGTTTGTTTCATCGCATTCCTGATTATACTTTCCTGCGTACTTTTGGGTGTCTTTGTTTTCCTTTTTTACGTCCATATCATGCTCATAAATTAGATTTTAGGTCTTCCCTTTGTGTGTTTTTAGGCTATAGCTCATCTCATTTTGGTTATCGATGTCTTGATTTAGAGTCTAATCGTGTCTATATCTCCTGTCATGTTCGTTTTCATGAAAATGTCTTTCCTTTTTCGAAGTCTGAACAGGTAACAACATCCCCGATATCTCCCACCACACCTACCTATCTTCCATCATTGCATCCCCCTTCTTTCCTTCTGCCAATTAATTCTCCAATCGGACTAAATGACTTCCTATTATCCATTGGTTTTCATGCTTCTAAAGTGGATACATCATTGTTTATCTTCTCGGTTGGTCATGATATTTGTTATCTTTTGGTTTATGTGGATGATATTCTACTTACGGGAAACAACTCTAGTTTGCTTCAATGCTTCATTCAGTTATTGAGCTAAGAATTTAAACTCCGGGATTTGGGTGATGTTCATTATTTCTTGGAAATTGAGGTTCAGTCCACTACTCTGGGTCTTATGCTTTGCCAGCATAAGTATACACTCGACATCCTCACTCGAGCTGGTAAGTTGTCTTGCAAACCAGTTGACACTCCCATTCCAACATCCAAAGTCACTGCTATGCCTGATAAATTGTTCTCTGATGCTACTCGTTTTCGGCAACTTGTGGATGCTCTGCAATATCTCACCTTCACATGCCCAGATATTTGCTTTGCTGTAACAGGGTATGTCAATTTATGCATGCTCCTACAAAATCTCATTGGGCTACTGTAAAATGCATTCTGCGTTATCTTCGTGGTACTACATAACATGGCTTACATATTACTCGCAACTCTTCCTTTGCTTTACATGGTTTCACAGATGCAGATTGGGCAGGTAGTGTTGAGGATAGAAAATCTACAGGTGGTTATCTTGTGTTCTTTGTTTAGATGCCGATTTCATGGAAATCTGGTAAGCAACGCACTATTGCTCGTTCTTCGACGAAAGCTGAGTACAAAGCCTTAGCTGATGGCACGGCAGAAGTTATTTGGCTTCAATACTTATTAAAAGATCTTCATATTCTGATTGTTTCTGCTCCTATCATCTGGTGTGACAACCTTGGCGCCACGTATTTGTCCGCAAATCCTGTATTTCATGCTCGCACAAAAATATATTGAAATTGATTATCATTTTGTTTGAGATAGAGTTGCGAAGAAAGAATTTCAGATTCGATTTATTTCCTCTCAAGATCAACTTGCCGATGTCTTCACCAAACCACTCCCTACTTCTTCATTCAATGCTTTTAGATTCAAGCTTCGGGTCGATTCTCCACTCTCAGCTTGAGGGGGCGTATTATAGAATGTATTTATATAGAAAATATTGTAATCATATTCTTGTGTGGTAATCTCCACCATTACTCTTGTATATTGCCCTACTCATATATATAGAAAGGGTTGGCTAACTATTAGGTTAAGCCTCCTAATTATTCTCAACTTTGACATATCATAACTTAATATTATATATATATATAGACACACACTTTAAATAGTATAGGACTTCAATTTATAATACTTTAAACACAGGATTATTCAAAAAACTTAAAAGATAAATATTTTTAATAGTTATGCATACATTTAGAAAAATCTAAACGAACGTGTACTTGAAAATTAATTCCAACAATCCTTTCTCTGAAGGTTGCCATCTAAAGATAGAGCCTCGAGTGTTTCGGTACTCATGTTGATCATAAACCATTTGGGTATGTGTCCCTCAAGTCTGTTATGTGAAAGTTCTGAAAGCACTAGATGGTTTGATCACGCAAGAAACTGGGAAACTCACCTAAATTGCATCCAAATATAGCCGAGACTTCAAGTTTATGCTGAGGAATGGTAGCATTGTGCCTATATATTAAGCAGAGACAAATAGATATACGATAACCAGAGGGAAGCAAGGTTTCTGAACTAAAAAACTTAAAAACTAGGTCAAGTTCTTCAAGATTTTGAAGCCTATAAACAGACTCGGGAATCAGACCGTGCAGTTTGTTTTCACCAAGGTATAGTGCAATCAATGGGTTATGGTTTCCTTTCCCAGAAGGAATTTGAATAGTTAATTTATTTCCATTAAGCATCAAGACGGTGAGCTGAGTCAAGTTTCTAAAAGAGGATGGAATGTTAATTAACATAAGAATTGGTTTGTATAAGTCTGCAAAATTGAGTTTGGTTAGATTTCCAAGCCAACCTAAGGTACAATATCTGAAATTGCTGAAGCGACAGGAAAGTAAGTTGAAGAATGTTCACAATAGTAGAAGTGATTTTCCTAAAGAAACTGTTATGAGAAAGGCCTAGATAATTCAGTTTAATCAGATTACCAAGTGAAGATGGTACGTATCACCCCTGAAAATAACATCCTGCCACATCAAATTATTTCAATGATTTGAGGCCCCCAAGCTGACCAGAGAAACTTGTTCCTGCAAGAAACAATATTTCAAGTTGGCCGCCAGGCTGAAATTCCGGCAATAACCGGTGAGAAAGCGGGGGTTAGGTAATTGAAATATTTCCATGGGGAACTCTCCCTGCAAACCACAATCCCTCAGATATATGAAAAAGAGGATGAGTTTGCCATGGTTTGAGGTACCTTGGATAACATGTTCGCTTTAGTGAGACGGAGCACCTCCAAGTTGTTAATGCTTCAACTAAATATTCATGACCCGAGTTTGTTCAAGTTGAATATCAATTAGGTTAATAGGATTTATAATTTCAATCAAGATTTAGGTTAATAAAATTTAGAATTTATAAGAATTTTAATATTGTTAGAACTCAATATATAATATTACGATTATTATCTACTTAAAAGAGAAATCTTTATTAATGTAGAAATCCTTGATCAACAGGTTTTTGAATATTCAAAGAATTCCAGCCCAGATAAAGGGAAATTATGTTTATGATGAAACTAGTCCCGCAAAATTGGGTTATGAAAAACAAGAACCTTATAATTATTACGATGGCTCCACTCCGATACTAATTAACACAATTTTTATTAACAAAAATAAACAATAGTAAAAGATAAAAGAGATTTCAACTATTAAGGATTTAAAATATAATTAATAATTATAAAATAATATTTAAAATATTTAATTTTTATCCATTTAGGTTTGATCTAGGACGTGTTTAAGAGTATAGTTGTGATTTTAAAGTTATTTTTATTTAAAAATACATCAAAATAACTTTTTAAATTATTTAAAAATTATTTTTGATATCATCATTATAAAATAATCTAAAAACATCAAAAGAAATTAATTTAAAATAAAAAATAAAAATAAAAATTTTTAATTTAAAAAACACTTTTAAAATATAATATCATGGTAAACATAACACAAACAGTAATTATGAAACTATAGATAACATTACCCATATCATACCGATAACTTAACACGAAGTATCGTTTTTACATGCTTACTTGGTGATAAATAATTCATTTGTTTTTCTATTTCAACTGTATTTAAAAAAATTAATGTTTTTTTTGTATGAAATTAATTTTTTTATATATATATTCAAATCATTTAATTTATTAATATTAAAAATAATTTTAAAAAATATATATATTATCTTAATACATTAGCATTATTAAACACTCTCAAACTCTTCTTAAGTGGGCCTTTACTTTACAGAGATACATAGAAATCGAAAAAGTTCCAAATGAATCTAGGTCTTTCTATGCTTGATGATCCTTTCGTATTTATGTATCTCCGAATATCATGAGTTCCTACCATGGAGAGTATAGTGTATAGACCTACTCGTATGTAGAATATATGCTTTATCTTCGTGGGCTCGTTTGTTTTATTGGGCCTTCTCCTTGGGCTAACTGTATTTTTAATTTGGAGATTTTTCGGGCTTGGTTTGGAGCCCAGGTTATTCTCCTCGAACTTTGCCCTTCTCCTCTCCAGTTGGGCCTTTTCTTTTCCTTCATTTCTTTCATTCTTTTTCTACCGATAGAGTCATCTATCTTCTTCTTTTCTTCTTTGCTGCCCGCTTGGAAATCTAATTCGTTGTGCTAAAAATGACAGTGGTTTGAGAAAAATTTGGCCCTTTCCTGAAGCATTAGGGACCCGATTGAAAACATCCATAGTATGGGATCTAAATAGAAGATCAGTTCATATCTGGTGACTAAATTGAGATTTTCTGTGAACCTATAAACCAGAGATCACTGTCCGTTTTGCTGTTGTGCCCAGTTCGAGCATCATGAGATTCTGAACTGAGAGGTTCGTTTGCCCTTTCTTTTTGTTGGGTTTCGGATGAATTTTCCTTGTTTTTTTTCTTTCATTTTTTTGTATTTATAATTTTAGATTATGTTTCTTTTCTTTAAACTTTTACTGGTTTTTATCTAGTTTCTATTCTTATGAATTTCAGATTTAAGGGATAAATCATTGAATTGAGTGGTATTATTGCTTTTAAGATATTGAAGAAGGAGAAGAAGAAGATGGAAGCGGAGTTGATAAATGCAGAGCCGGTGTTGCCGACACACTTCAGTTTCAAGAGGATACAGATACACGGGAAATACCCAAAGGGACAACCAAAAGGCCGCTGGAAACACCTTAAGCAGATTCTTCAAGCTGAGAATTATCAGAATTTCCCTACCGATGAACCCAACTGTAAGCTCCTATTTTAAGAACAACCTCCGCCATTTCCTTGCTTCCCTCTTCTTCTTTTTTTACTTTAATTTGAAGCTTTGTTGTGATTTGTTGGATATATGGTTGAAAAACGTGATCCTTTGGTGACTTTTGTGGATGAAGGGAAGCCATTATTGCATTAACATTCCAATGTTTCAGTAATCTGTGGGTTCTTCATGTGGGCCCGCAGATGGTGAAATCTGAACGGAAAATGTAATGGTGATTATTTTGTACAATGGTAGCACCGGAGGGTTTTACAGAGATTCCGGTACATATTAAAATTTTAACATTGAATAAATTTTTTTTAATAACATTGGAAATAAAAACAAAAACTATCATGGACAGAAATAAGAACTATGTAAGAAAAATATATAAAAAAATTAAAGAAATTAAAATAAAATCAAAGATTAAAAGTATAAGGGCTAAAATGAAAAACACATAAATAATAAATTTAATTTGAATGAAAAAATTGAAATAAATCTAAACATTGATACCGATAAAATTAAATAATTTAAAACAAAGCCAGAAATTAAAAAAATTAGGACCAAAATAAAAATGAAATCTATAATTAATTTGCATGGAAGGATAAAATTGAAAAGAATCAAACTTTGATACCAAAAATATTAAGGATTTATAATAAATTTGCATGGAAGGATAAAATTGAAATAAATCAAAACTTTGATGCCAAAAATATTAAGGATTTCAAACCAATTTGAAAATTCAAAGATTAAGGACCTAAATGATACTACAATATATAATCAATTTCAATTGAAAGACCAAATTTAAACTAATCAAAATCTATATAATAGCAATAAGGATCATAAAAAACAATCGAAAGTTCGGGGACTAAAAGGAAATATCACAATAAATAGCTGCATTGACATGTGCTTGTGTAGGCAGGAGAGAGAAAAAATCAAATGACTATTGACACGTCTCCGGTCACCCTATAATCACAAGCGCTGCACCAGGAGGGAGAGAACATGGCTGAAAATCATTCTAGATGTCAATTAAACATTTTTGGACACCAGAATACACCGCACGCGTTGTCTGAAACTTGCATGACCGCGGAAACATGAAGGTAACCAAAACTCATTACATAGATATAAAAACAACAATGCGAGGTGGCATTGCTTATAGAGTCCATGAATTCCCACACACCAATCTTTCAAGTTTTACATATTGAAGGTGGGGGGGGGGGAAGATTCGAATGAGAAGGGCCATGAATCTATTCGAATGAGAAGGGCCATGAATCTATTTATACTTGATAATACTATAAATTAACAAATTTCTATTATTGGGTAGCTGATTCTTCAATTGAGATGTTGATCTAGAGATCCTTGGCTTTTGTTTAATGAACTAATCTTCTGTGCAAGGTGTTCAGCTTACTTCCCTTGAATCTTATTGAATTACAGTTACACAAGCACTCGGAGAGGCATGTTTCAGGATTTCTTTGTTTCTCATCTTGAACTCTGGTTAGAGGAATGCCAGAGTTTCTTCTGGCAAATCAATATTTTCTCTTTCTCGACCCCCTATATAGTGTCTTCTCTACGGCAACTCCACCTCATTCCCCTAGCAATGGTAGAAATGGCATCCGCGAAATAGCTGGATTCTCGTATTATTGCATAACCCGCTGGTCGTAGGATCCCATCCATCTCCAAAAGCATAAACTTCATATCACATTTGTGCAAGAACAAACAATCAGGAGCGTCACAAAGGCCAATACACTAATGATCCCCCATTGTCTAGTTTAGCATTCGTTAGTTAATTTTAAGGAGAAAAAAGATACAGCAGTACCAATCCTCTGCTACTAAACTGTCACGACAATGATTTTTATGCGCCTCACATTCCCGGATTGGGAAGATAACGGCGCACAGTGAAATGGGAGGTATGTTTTATAGTCACAAAACTACGACTATAATTATTAGGAGTCGCCACCTAGTATTAAGGTCACTAGGAACCTATTGGTCTGCAAAAGTCTTGGGTAAGGGGACTTGTTGTGCAAGGGGAAGACACATTACCCCCAATGCACATTACCTAAGGCAAGCTGCATTGTTGTTTGATTGTTTTTCCTAAGTTTGATTTTTTTGTTGTCTTTTCTAAAGTTTGATGTAAATCTCTCTTCATGAGAGAATCTCTACCTCGCTAAGAGTTGAAAGACTAACTAAAAGAATTTTACATTATATTTTCAAAAAAATATTTTTTTGTCCGCGGGTGTACTTTACAATGTAATTTTACACCACAATAAAAGAAAATCCTTTTTTAGTATTTGCAGGTGTACTTTACATTATAATTGTACACTGAGACAGCAAAAACAAAAATAATTTTTTTTTTTATATATTTTGGCCAAATTCCAACAGATAATCATAAACTAGTTATGATATCCAATTTTTGTTCAAAATATGTGAAAGATGCAACATATATTTTCTATGAAAAATATGCTTGTAAGAACCTTGAAATTCGGCCATATGCACAAAAACAACACATTTTTTTTGTTTTTTAATGCAATTTTTGTTTTTTTAAAAACAATTCGGGCTAAGCCTGGCCCACCCCAGCTGGACTTGGGCTAAGCCAAGAGCAGGTAAGCCCACACCAATTCACGCTGCATGAATTAATTCATGCATGTGAACAATGAAATGGTAGTCGATCAACCACCATGAGAGGCTCACCTGCCACTGCCATCAGGTAGAGGAGGCCGAGGTGGTTGTCACTGTTGTGGTGGCGTCAAAAATGGTGACCTGTGGTGGCTGGGAGGAGCACCTGAAGCTGCCGGTCTGTGTTGTGTTTGTTGCTGCAGTCTGCTGCTCTTCGTAACCGGAGATGGAGAAGATGGTTGGGTGGTGGCTGGCGACGGAGACCAGGTGGTGGTCGTTGGTAGTGCTGCTGGAGAAGATGGAGCTCAGAAAGAGTTGATTGCTGCGACACGGGGAGGGAGATAACCACCGTCGAGGAGAGAGAGAGAAAGGGCTGACTATTGAAAGGGACACCGATGCTAGTATCTTGCCGGAGACGAGGAAGATGAAGAATGATTGTCGTTGGTCTTCAAGTTTGCATGCAAGTTATCTATGTCTATGGTCTCCTCCTTGTTTTTCTTCTTTTTTTCTACAAAACTCCCTAGTTTTTCAATGATCTTCCCTGTCCGTCCTCTCTTTCTTTTCCTCCCAATTCTCATGTAATTTTCCTCTATTTATAGGCTCAATGTGCAACTTGCAGGTATGGGATTGATGTCCACAATATGATGTTTCTAGTGGTAGGTAGCAGGGCATGGTTGTCGGCATGCCATAGGTATAGCTGCTGGCAACGCCTCTGTCCAGTCACTTCAGTTTTTTTTGTGTATACACACACACACACACGCACACTGAAAAAATAATTTATTACAAAAGGAGTTTTTTGATAGGAAGAACGATGTTTTTAATTTCAATTTTGGCTTCCAATTTCACCCAAAAAATTTCGTCACTGAAAATTATGATTTTCTCAATTTAACCCAAAGTAGGGTTCCAAACTTGATTTCTCACCAAGTAAGCCCCTAATAACATTAATTTGACCCATTTAAAGTATAATTAAGCTCTTGCGCTTAATTAAATACTTCAATTGGGGTCTCAATTAGTTCTGAAGCATAATTACACTTTAAATTGCCCGACGATTAAATCAAATTTGCCCATAAAAATATAATTATGTCTTCCGACTTGATTTTTATGCAGATTTATCCAGTAATAAATTATTTTAGCCTTGAATATGTATTTTCCTTCATTTTTTGGCAAAAAAGAGATACGACCGAGCTTTCAAAAATATCCAAAATTTACAGGATTTTTCTACCTACACCAGCCTCTTTTGTTTTATTTTTGTTATTTTTTTGTAGATTCTAGGGAATAACCCAGAAATTGGGTTATGAACTAAACCACACACACCCCTAGATTATTACTATTGTTGTCTATAGTGATTTATCTAACTGTGAACAATAACTGAACCATGTTATGGTTTAGCTTTTAGACGAGGTGATTTGCCCGTGCGTTGCGCTGAGCTTTATTCTATGTAGGAAACTAATTGAATTTGTGTGTCATAATTAGTTATTTTAATATTTAATTAATGAAATTGTAATAGATCAAATCTATTCAAAATGAGTTTTGTTTTACGCCTAAAAGGAGCAGTGTAATCAAAACACAAGGGATGTGGTTCGTATATTTTATACACACACACACACACACACACACACACACACACACACACACACACACAAAAACAACCTAAAATCCATGAATCAAATTATTCTAAGAAATAAACTTAAACAAAAGACAAAATTAGAATTAAAAACCAAAATCACTTTCTTTATTTTATAAGATTTATTTTTCATATTATTATATTAAAAGTATTTAAGAACACTACTACATTATTTTTTTCTTTAAAAAATCCTAGGTCATTTTTTATATTTCTATATATATATTTTTAGGCTCTAATATTAAATATATAATTAGTCTCACATATTTATAAGAAAAAGAAACTAAATAAATGACAATAGAAAATAAATATACGTAGATTTCAAATAAAATATTTGACTTGAAAGATAAATAAAAAGAATTTATAAAACAACAAAGAGAAAAAAAATATAAATTTGAAAATGATTATCAACACAAATTAAAATATAAACATTAAAATAACCTTAATAACAGTGGAAATAATAAAAAATGGTGAGATCATAATTATTGTTATAAACAAATATTCCATAAATTTATTATTTTATAAGATTTATTACTCATATTATTATATTAAAAATGGAAATAATGATAGTATTTTTTTTCCCCAAAAAAACCTAGGTTATATATATATATATATATATATAAGGCGCTAATATTAAACAAATATTAAAAAATATAATTAGTCTGATATATTTAAAAGAAAAAAAAAAACTAACAAATAATCATTATCATTATTTTGAATGTCTTATCTGTAATAATTAGAAAATTCAAGACCTAACAATATTAACAAAAAAACAACTAAAAAAAAGACAAAATAAAAATAAATATTATTAGATTTAAAGAGATTATTTGACTTGAAGGAAAAAAGAGAGAAATCATAACAATTATTAATTTTCAAATGATCACCAACACATAATAAAATTTAAACATTAAATAAAAAACTTAATAACAATGAAAATAAAGAAAAATTGGAAGAAAAAAACTAAGAGCATGTATATATAAACATAGACAGAAATAGGAACTATGTAAGATATATATATATATATATATATATATATATATATATATATATATATATATATAAAATAAATGAATTCAAATAAAATCCAAGATTAAAAGTATGAAGGATAAAATGAAAAAACATATATAATAAATTTAATTTGAAGGACAAAATTGAAATAAACCTAAACATTAATACCTATAAAATTAAATAATTTATAACAAAGCGTGAAATTAAAAGAATTAGGACCGAAATGAAACTGGAATCTATAATTAAATTGCATGGAAGGATAAAATTGAAATAAATCAAAACTTTAATACCGAAAATATTAAGGATTCCAGACTAATTTGAAAATTTAAAGTCTGAGGACTTAAATAAAAGTACAATATATAATTAATTTCAATTGAAGGATGAAATTGAGACAAACCAAAACCTATATAATAGAAATAAGGACCGTAAAAACAACCGAAAGTTCAGGGACTAAAATAAAATATTGCAAAAAATAGCTACACTGATGTCAGATTGCGCAGACAAGAGAGAGAAAAGGGGGGGGGATTCAAACGAGCATTGACTCGTCTCTGACCACCGTATACTCACAAGTGCCGCATAAGGGGGAAGAGAACATGATTGAAAATCATTTTAGACGTCAGTTGGGTATTTTTGGACGCTGAAATACGCTGCATGTGCTGTCCAAAACACGCGTCAGCACGGAAATGGTCGATGTATCCAGATACGCTCCAATAGTAAATCGATAGAAAAAGAATTGAAAAATGGTAAATTTCCTGGACACTTCTACTTGCCAAACCTTGTTTGTCTTTTTCGAGGGACAAAATGGTTATTTTACTGTGCAAAAAAATATTAAAAAATTAATAAACCGGTTAGACGGACCAGACCGAACTGAAAATGTGCAATTATCATGGAACCCCTTAGTCTAGTATCCTTCTTGGTCTTTTTCAAGGGATAAATTAGTTATTTCACTGTTCCAAAAAGAAAAGAATAAACAAACCAAATAGACTGAATGAATCAACCGAACAAAACTGAACCGGCTCGAAAATTGAACACTACTATTATCATCCATAATGTTTTGTCTCTTGGTGAATAGTGATAAAATCATGAGCAGTCTTAGCTTATAGATAATAATGAGCTCAACGTTAGTAAGCCGTGAGGGTAGCTGCACGAATCCATATTTTCTTCATTTAGTTGTGCTGTTGATTGAATTAAATGCAAATTGTGATGGCACTGTTTCTTTATACAAGATGTTGCACCAAATATATCTTTAAGGATATTGCTTTAGGTGGGAATATGCGTGTGGCGATAAAAAAACTATATTTAATTTTGCAATCAAGGGATGCTTATGCTTGAGCATTTTATCCACATGCAAATAAATAAAAAAAAACCACTTCTCTGTGTGGTAAAATTAGATCAATAGCAACACTTGAAAAGTGTTCTCTGAATTGATGGCAATGGGAGGGAGGACAATCTTGAAAATTTTGGGATTTTAAAATATTTAAATGAAGATTTATATATATATAAAAGTCATAATTTATATCATATTTTTTCATATGCTTCAGAGTGGAGATATATTAGTTTTTTTTCTGTTTTGTTTATTTATTTATTTATTATTATACAAGATATCTCATAAACAAGTTCAATAAGCCCTTTGCTCTATATATTAAAGTAGATTTTTGATTTTCAATTCACATATTACTTGGATAATAAGCATTACTTACAATGAAACTACTTGGATATGCAAACTTGGTTGATGACAACACTCCAAACTTGGATATGCAAACTACACGAATTTAGCAGTTTCTTTGGAGCTACGTTTACTATCCATTGATCTAAAAATTTATATTTTCATTTTTTGGGATAAATATGTATTCAGAAAGAATATGTCAAGTAGTTTCTAGAGAAGCATACAATTTCTCATAAAGCAAGGCCAAAGCACTTCAAAGAACATTGCTCATAAGCTGACAATGGATAAGGTTCTGTAATAACAGAACACCGAAGGCGCATATCTTTATTGAATCTCTGACATTAGTTCGGAGACAGCAAAGAAAGAAGGTGGAACCATTCCACCCAAAGTGGGAGCCCTGCAAATATCAGTATCATTGACAGTGGCAACAAGAAGCACACAAAACCACTGCGGATGAGGACACAATCTGAGAAATAAGTAGAGGTTGAACCCTAAGGCACGTTTGATTTAAATTAATAACCATGCTCACAGTTTAAAGGAAAAGAAAGATTCATTTACAGGATTTGATACAGATATCAGCATGCAAACATTATGCATATTCTTGGCCTAAACAAACAAACAGAAAGAATGCAATATGAAGAGAAATGTACACCGCAGTTATCACCCACAGTTGAGATGACTTGCCTGAGAATTATAGAATTTAAGGAAGAGCCGTGGCTGGGGTACTGACAACTTCTTCTCGAGACTTGATGCAACTACAGAGCTCAGAGACTTGTTCACATCAGGGCTAAGGCCACCAATAGATGCCAACTCCCCATGAGCTGCTGGCTCCTCAGTTCCTCCTAATAAAATTGGATTTGATCCCTTCAATGCAATCATCACATACTGCAAGAAAACAAACATAAATTCCATAGCTAGAATCCATCAAACAAATTAATAACCGACAAGAAAAACTTGTGAATATCTGACCCAGATATTGTTTACAATGGCTTGTAAAAAAAAAAAAAAAAAAAAAAAAAAAAAGAGGCTATGCTTTTTGTCAATTTAATATTGCTGGGAAGGGACCACAGTATTCGCAGCATGTCCGAATAATTTTGAGTTAGATTTCAATGTAAGAAAAAATAAAAGAGAAAAAATACTAATAAAAAATTTTTTTGTTATAAAACCATTTATATTGATGTATAGTTTTTTATACTACATTAATTATTTATTTTTAAGTTCTTTTGAATCTACATATTCTTATGTTCTTTGAGCTTACAAGTATTTATATACATGTGCTTATAAATAAGTGTATTGTTAAGGAAAGAAAGAACACTACATGTAATTACAAAGTTATATGAAATAAGAGTGTTCTCTCTCCATTCCTCTAATTTATATTATTCTTGTTTATTCTATTAACTCTTTATTGAGTATATTGTATGCTTATAAATATATAGTTCCATAAAATGTTATCAGCACGAATTGCTACTCGCTTTTATCTTAAATCAGATAATCATATTTAGTTTATTCATAAAAAGTAAAATGTATGTTTATCTACTATACTCATTTCAATATAAATTTAAGT
This sequence comes from Salix dunnii, assembly GCA_015731905.1. Taxonomy (NCBI): domain Eukaryota; kingdom Viridiplantae; phylum Streptophyta; class Magnoliopsida; order Malpighiales; family Salicaceae; genus Salix; species Salix dunnii. The sequence continues at coordinate 13,802,233 of CM027674.1, forward strand.
AAGATTTCTTCAAATTTTATCCATCACTATATTTATTACTATTTGAACTTTGTAATAATATTTTTGCAAATCATAAATATGCTTTGTGTTTATTAAGGGATCTTGTCCTCGTTGGACATGCATGTTTCATTCACATCAAAAATTCTATTGTTTTTACAAATTTAATATTAAGGCCAAAAACCTCCGGCCTGCATGTACCATTCTAAAGTAAGGTGAAATACCCTTTGTCATTGAGGAATAACAACATCATGTAGCATTTTCTTTTTGATTGATAATTTGATCTTAATAAAAAAATTTATCATTGTATTTTCTTATGATTTTTTTTATATTATTATTTTCTATATTTATCATGGATTTGTGATGCCAAAATTCACTTGAATGTCATTCGTCTTACAGAGACCATTATAGATGTTATCAAGCATCAAGTTAAAAAAGACAAAAGCCATGATTTGTTTACATCATCATCTCCATGAGGAGTTGAAAATAGAGTATCTCACAATCAAAGATCCCCTTATTCTTTAGCAAAATTTGAAACAAAGATATGACCATCAAAATACAGTTTTTCTCCCAAAAGCTTGTTATGATTAGATACATTTACGATTACAAAATTTTAAATCAAGAAGTGAATACAATTTTGCATTGTTTAGCATTAATTCTAAATTGAAATTATATGGAGATAGTGTCACCGATGAGGATATGTTAGAAAAAACATTCTCGAATTTTCATGCCTCGAATGTGTTCCTGCAACAACAATATAGAGAATGATGTTTTAAGAAATATTCTGAATTTATTTCATGTCTACTTATGGCTGAACAAAATAATATTTTTAATGAAAAATCATGAATTAGAAATGATTGGTTCAACTTCATTCACTAAAGTGAATGTTATGATATATAATAATAATTATGGTCATGGTTGGGATAAAGACCATGAATGAAAACAGTTTATTTACCGTAATTATAATAACCGTAATTTGTCAAATTCTAACAAGTTTTTTTTATAGAATAAGGAGAAACAAGAGAGAGAAAAGGACATACATAATAAGGATACCAAAAAAGTAGAAAATATTTGTTATCGGTGTGGGATGAAAAGATATTGATCTTGTACCTATCATACAGCTAAACATCTTGTTGATCTATACTAGTCTTTATTGAAAGAAAATGAAAAAACATAGAACTAGATTTTTCTCACTCATATCAAGAAATATGGATTTGCACCATATACTTGATATTAATGATGAAGATATACGATTAACAAATAGTGTAAAAACATATACCTTTCTTAATCAATATTTCTCAATATAAGAATGATTAAAGCAAAAATGATTACAATATCAGGTTCAATAGACTTAATTGAAGGCTCTAGAAGAACTAATATAATGCTTCCTAGTGAAACAAAACTTATTATTGATAATGTTTTATTCTCTAATAAATTAAAGATAAATCTACTAAGTTTTAAAGATATACGACCCAATAGGTACCATATTAAGACTGTCAATGACAATGATATTAAATATCTTAACATCATATCAAATGACTTTACTAGAAAACAAATACTTGAAAAATTACTTGTTTTATCTATGTGATTGTACTACTAAGTATTAATATAATTGAAGTCAGTACAATAATGAATCAAAAGTTAGTAAGTCAAATAATTTTATTATTTGACATATGAATGATTGGGTCTGTCGCACCCTCCACGAGAGCACAGCGTTGCGACGACTCTCCCCGCGAGCCTGGGAATTTATGTCGGGGTTTTATCTCTATTTGTGTGAAAAAGAGAGTTACCACCTAGTATTATGGTTACTAGAAAACCTAAACTGGTCTTTCAGAGATTCTAAGGCAAGGGATTGGTTGCGTAAAGGGAAAGTTTTAGCACTCCTAGAATGCCCTACCTAAGGTAAGCTGCCTAGTGTTTTGATTTGCCTTATGATTTGCTATGGTGTTGATCTTTCAATATAAATATGTTGGTTAAATGATGATGACGTATTATTCCCGTAAAAATATTTAGGATATTTACCACTTTAAGGTTTCTTTATCCAAATATCTACGATGAATAACAACGAATTATCTCCGTCAATATTTTAGATTTTAACCCCTTTAGGATTTCTTTACTCAAATATCAACTGTGAATAATAAAGAATTATCCCTGCCAATATTTTGGATATTAACCCTTTTAGGATTTTTTTTATCCAAATATTAACAGTGAATAATGTGAATCCCCAAAAATAAGATTTTGTATTTTTGGAATATTGGCCAATACCCTTTGGATTTTAGAAACATTTTTAAAATCCAAAAATATGAGAAAACAATATTTTTCTTTTTACGAAATTCATGTTAAAACACATTTTTTCTCTAAACTCTGAAATAATATTTTTTTAGAAAAGGAATGTTCAAATATATTAGCATATTGGCTGTGTGCATGAAAACAACATATTTTTGTTCTAGATATATATATTTTTTCTTAAAAAAATGTGTTTTTTTTATTTGCAAATTTTTATTTTTTTTTCTTTTTCGGTGGGCTGGAAGCCTAGCTTGAGGTGAGTGGGCTGGCAGCCCACTTGAAAATATATGGATTTGCACCATATACCTGATATTAATGATGAAGATATACGATTAACAGATAGTGTAAAAACATATACCTTTCATAATCAATATTTCTCAAATATAAGAATGATGAAAGCAAATATGAATACATATCAGGTTAAACAGACTTAATTGAAGGCTCTGGAAGAGCTAATATAATGCTTCCTAGTGAAACAAAACTTATTATTGATAATGCTTTATTCTCTTACTAAATTAAAGAGAAATCTACTAAGTTTCAAAGATATACAACCTAATAGGTACCATATTAAAACTCTCAATGACAATGATATTAAATATCTTAACATCATATCAAATAACTTTACCAGAAAACAAATACTTGAAAAATTACTTGTTTTATCTACGTGATTGTACTACTAAGTATTAATATAATTTAAGTCAATACAATAATGAACCAAAAGTTACATAAGTTAAATAATTTTATTATTTTATATATGAATGATTAGGTCATTGTAGATTAATAATGATGCAAAAAATTATTGAGAATTTACATGCTCATTCATTAAAGAACAAAAAGATTCTTCAATTTAAGGAATTCTTATGTGTTGTTAATTATCAAGAAAAATTGGTCATTAGACCATCACCGAATGAAGTTGGGATTGAATCCTTAAGATTTTTATTACTCATTCAATGTGATATATGTGGGCACATTCACCCACCATCTGGACCATTTAAATATTTTATGGTTTAGTAGATGCATGTACAAGATGGTCACATGGCATTTATAAGATATACATGCTCAACTTATTAGATTAGGAGCACAATTTTCCAACCACACAATCAAGATTATTGTTTTTGACAATGCCGATGAATTTACAACCCAAGCATTTGATGATTATTGCATGTCACTTGGGATAAACATTGAAAATATTGTTGCCCATATTAATTCACAGAATGGTCTTTCTAAATCATTTATTAAACGCTTTCAGTTAATTACAAGACCATTACTCATAAGAACTAAGCTTCTTGTCTCAATTTGGGGACATGTTATATTACATGCACTAACACTAATAGGTATTAGGCCAACATCATATCATAAATTCTTCAAATTACAATTATTTTTTTGGTCATGAGCCAAAAATTTTCATCTAAGAATATTTGGTTTTGCGATATATGTTCTAATTTATCTACCACAACATACATATATGTATCTTTAGAGGAGGTTGGGAATATGTATGGGGTTTAAGTTCCCATCAATAATTAAATATCTTGAACGTTTAACAAGTAATTCATTTATGACATGTTTTGTTGACTGTCATTTTTATGAGGCTATTTATACATCTTTAGAGGAGAAACCACCTTTACTAAACTTAACCGATAATTAAAATTTTGAAAAATAATTTTCAAAAAATAATTTTTATAGGTTATTTTTATTTTTATTTTTATTTTTATTTTTATTTTTAAATAAGTTGTTGTTGTTGTTGTTATTGTTATTGTTGTTATTTCTAGAGGGAGGTATACCAAAAATTAAAAAAAAAAACTATAATATCGAAAGCCACTTCCTTGAAACCCCGTTCGTGATAAAATAGGGAATGTGATTAAAATGACTTTGACAGGTTAAGGGTAGTATTGTACTAGAGCAATTATTTGTGGGACTGTACGTGCCCTCCACTCACTATTCACTAGTTGGAGGGCAATTTCAATTAGCGAGCTTCTTGGCCAAAGATCAATAATCAGTCCTTTTATACTTAGCATAATTAGAAATTCATCTAGAAAATAGGTTGATTCCCTTAATTACTTACTACTTTCTTTGTTGAAGTTGTTAACTCAAACTATTTTTTTAATCGTATTAATTAATATTCCATGGTGTAACAATTTGAAATACTAGTAATTTCAGTATATTCAATGTAATTTCCCTCTTACAATTAGGAATCAACTTATAAACAAATTCCTAGACTAAATTAGCTAAAATAAAGGTTATTTTAAGTATTACTTTACACAGTACTTATAACAGGTAATTAATGACCATATTTAACACTCCTCTTCAAGTTGGAGCGTAGATATTTATCATGCCTAACTTGTTAAATGTGTCATAGAAAAATTTTGAGATTAAAATGATTTTGATAGGTTAAGGGTAGTATTGTATTGGAGCAATTATCTGGGGGACTGTACGTGCCCTCCACTCACTATTCACTTGTTGGAGGGCAGTATCAATTAGCGAGCTTCTGGGCCAAAGATCAATTATCAGTCCCTTTATACTTAGCATAATCAGAAATTCATCTAGAAAATAGGTTGATTCCCTTAATTACTTGTTACTTTCTTTGTTGAAGTTGTTAACTCTAACTATTGTTTTAATCGTATTAATTAATATTCCATGGCTCCCATTGCCGTGAGAGAAAAAAAATGATAATCAAACTATTTTAAGGACAAGAACTACACCATTGATCCAAGAGCAATACACTCTTATCCTTGCAAGTGCGAATAAAGAAAGAAAAGAGAAGCAAAGGAAAATTCTAGAGAAGACGCACACTCTAATTATAATTAATAAACTGGAAACATTTTGATAATTAGAAATCAACTTCTATGCAGATGAGTCTTCAAATTTTGACCTATACGTTGCAACCTCACAATATAATAATTATTCACGAGCCATTCATACTTCCTTGTGTCCATAACGCATCCAAGAATCACTCCTGTGACCAATCCACTTGCATAACTTGTCACCACCACCTTCCAACCAAATTCTAGTGGATGTGCGGCCGAGCCCTCATGTCTTTTAGCAGCCGGCAACGAGTCTCAGCATTTCCACATTTTCTTGATAAAGGCCTCCCACACAATCCTGGGTTTGCAAAAAATGAAGTGCTGTCAAATGTATCGAATTGGTTTCCTCGTGGTATTGGGCCTGATAGGACATTGTGAGACACATTAAAGACTGCGAGGAAGGTGAGCCGTGCAAGCTGGACAGGAATCTCTCCTGAGAGTTTGTTCTGAGAAAGATCCAAAGCTTCAAGCTCTTTCAAGTTGGACAAGAATGGAGGGATGCCACCACTGAGAAAGTTGTTGGAGAGGTTGAGCAAATGAAGTGCTTTCAGATCTCCAAGGACCACTGGAATTCCTCCTTCAAAATCATTACATGGGAGATCGATAGCAGTGAGACTATCTTGGATCTTCTCATATAATATCATCACACTTTTGTTTGTCATCGTCATTGAGTACTGATACTGATTGATCATACTAATATGCAACAACTGGAACTTATGTTCGCTTGCATGTAATTAATCAAGTGATCACCGTGGACATTTTTCATGGCAGTCCAATTTCGGAAATATTCAAGCGGAAAATTACCCTTAAAAATATAGTTGGAGAGGTCAACAATCTGCACTGTCGCGACGGTGATTTTTTCGCGCTTCGCGCCCTGCCATCCCCTCGGGTTTGGGGAAATAACAGTGCGCGGTGAAAATGAGAGTGTTTTGTTTTATAGCCTTAAAAATTACAACTATAATTATCAAGAATCGCCACCTAGTATTAAGGTCACTAGGAACTTAATAGTCTGCGAGAGTCTTGGGTAGTAAGGAGACTTGTTGTGCTAGGGAAAGACGCATCACCCCACTACACCCTACCTAAGACAAGCCGCATTGTTGTTTGATTGTTTTTCCGAAGTTTATTTTTTCGTTGTCTTTTCTAAAGTTTGACGTAGATCTCTCTCTTCATGAGAGAATCTCTACCTCGCTAGGAGTTGAAAGACTAACCAAAAGAATTTTACACTGCAAAAAAGAAAACCTTTTTTTTAACTATCCGTGAGTGTACTTTACAATATAATTTTACACTGCGAGAGTTAAAACAAAATAATTATTAAATTATTTTTCACATTTTGGCCGAATGTCAATGGATAATTGTAAACTGGTTACAATATCCAATTTTTTTTTAAAATATGAGAAAGATACAATATTTTTTTAACAAAAAATATGATAGAAAAACTTTGGAATTAGGCCGTATACTCGAAAACAAACACATTTTTTTAATGCATCTTTTTGTTTTTAAAAAAAAGAAGAAAAAAAATTGGGTCGGGCCTAACCAAACCAAATGGGCCGGCCAAGGTGGGCCAAAGGCCCACCACTGCTGGGTTGGGGCGAGAGCAGCCCAGCCCAGAAATTAAAAAGAAAAACGCAAAACACGTAAACAGTGCAATGCATTCTTATGTGAACAGTAACTTGGTCGACCGACCACGATGAGAGGTTTACCTGCTACTGCCATCGAGTAGAGGAGACCAATGTGGTGGTGGTGTCGGCAATGATGGTCTGTGGTGGCCGGAATGAACTCTTAAAGCTGCTGGACTGATGCTCAAAGGGGCTGTCTCTGCGTCATCCCCTGCTGCTTCATGCCGGAGACCTGCTAAAGGTCATGGTATGGTTGCTTGGGTTGAGGTGAAGTTGAAGGTGATGAGGGGGTGGTTTTTGGTGGTCGCCAGGAGTTAGGTGTTAGAGCGAAAGGGCTGCCAACCGACTGGTTTTTTAGAGAGAGAGAGGAGCCATCGGGGGAGAGAAAGAGAGGGCTGACAGTGCAAGGTTGGTCATTGGTTGACGAGACAAAAGGAGCTTCTACAGTAGCCTCGCAGGAGACCAGGAAGGATAGAGGTGGTGGCTGATGGTCTGCTGGCGTCGGGGAAAAGACTGCTGAACACTATCGAGGGAGAGAGAGGGGGGGTTACTGTCGCCAGAGTTAGGGAGGAAGATGGGTGGTGTGTATGATTACCCCATTCGTTTGTGTATAAACTTTCTTTCTCCCCTTGTTATGTAAATTTATCTCCTCTTCCCCTCTGCAAGTTTCTCTCCTATGTTTTATTTCGTTTCCAGTGTTCAAATTTTCTCCATGACCCAGTTTTTTCCCTAGTTTCCCTTGTTATTTTCGTCTGTTTCCCCCCCTCGTTCTAGTATTCTCTCCTCCTATTTATAGGCAAAGAAGACATGGTGCACGACATGGGGGTGTTGTCCCAAGTATGGGGTATTGAGTGTTGTAGGAGGGCAAGGGGCATGGTTGAGCATGGTTGCAACATGGCCAAGCATGCTGCCAACAACTCCCTTTTCTTTTTGAAAATTTTAAATAAATAGGTTGTGACAAAAAAAAATTTCAACACGAAAAAACTAGGAAGAGCGATGTTTTTATCTTCAATTTTGGCTTCCGATTTAAACCAAAAAGTTTCTTCATCCAAAATTTTGATCGTCTCAATTTAACCCAACTTAGGCTTCCAAAATTAATTTCTCACCAATTAAGCCTTTAATAAAATTAATTTGACCCATTTTAAGTATAATTAAGCCCTTGCGCTTAATTAAATCCTTCAATTGGGCTCTCAATTAAATCTGAAGCATAATTATACTTTAAATTGGCTGACGATTAAATCAAATTGGCCCATAAAGATATAATTATGTCGTTTAACTTAATTTTTACACAGATTTATCCAATAATAAATTATTTTAGCCTTCATTCTATATTTTCCTTCATTTTTGGGCAAAAAAGAAGTACGACCGGGCTTTCAAAAAGGTCTAAAATTTCCACCTTAATTTTTTCTACCGACACCAGCTCCTATTATTTTATTTTTACTATTTTTTGATATATTTTGGAGAATAACCCAGAAATTAGATTATGACATGCACCATGGGAAACTCAACATTGTTTTTAGGTTGCCCAATCACTCTGTGGAGCCTGTTAGATCTCAAAATCAAAACCCTCAAAACAGGAAGAATATCCAAACAAGAAGGAAAGACATCATTTATCTAACAAATATTTAGACATTTTGAAAAGCATATTTTTCTAGTAAAGAAACTTTTATCTTATTTAATACACAAATCAGAGAAATAAAGCAGATTATATAGAGAAAAAAATATATTCAGTCTGGTGGAGAAGTAAACAAAGTAGTCTTCATATGCGAAGACTTGGGAGCTCTACAGGAAGTCTTCATCGATTTGATTGAAGTCTTTTCAGATTTTCCAGTGTGCAAAGAATGTGCGGCAGCAAATAATGAAAAGTTATTAAGGCCTATGTGATAAAAAAAAAAAAAAAAAAACCCTTCAATTTCTTTTGTAAAGAAAAAGTTCAATTTTGATCACCTAATTTCTTATAAACAATGGAATGTGTGAAATAATTGAATGGGATTAATGTACATTCAAGCTAAAACTTTAAAAGTAAATAAATGAGTTACAAGAAAATCAAGCTAATACTTTAATTGATCTTAGTCAACTTTAATTGAAAAATAAAATATGAATCTGTATTCTTTTTTATTTTAAGTTGAATAAAAAATTCAATAATAAGAAAGGGTCAAATATAATTTTTTGTTTAAAAAAATAGGGGAAAATTAAAAAAAAAACAATCTGAGTGGATATTTATCAAATCCCCTTCGTAAAGGGCTAGAAAAAAAAAAAAAGAGTTTCAATTTTCTTCAGCTAGTGAACTAAATAATGGGGTCAAGGAATGGATCACTCTGATACTAAGTAGTTTACTTTTCCTAGAGGGCAATTGAAATGAAAATAATATGATGAATGAACTTCATAATAACACCAAGATCTTACAATAATGAACCAAAAGTTCATATGAATGATTAGGTCATTTTAGATTAATAACGATCCGAAAAATTATTGAGAATTTACATGCTCATCCATTAAAGAACAAAAAGATTCTTCAATCTAAGGAATTCTTATGTGTTGTTAATTATCAAGAAAAATTGGTCATTATACCATCACCGATTGAAGTTGGGATTGAATCTCTAAGATTACTATTACGCATTCAAGGTGATATTTGTGGGCACATTCACCCACAACTTGGATGATTTAGATATTTTATAGTTTAGTAGATGCATCTACAAGATGGTTACATGTGTGTTTATTATCAACTCGCAACGTGGCATTTATAAGATATACTTGCTTAAATTATTAGATTAGGAACACGAATTTCCAACCACAGAATCAAGACTATTCGTTTGACAATGCTGATGAATTTACAACCCAAGCATTTGATTATTATTGCATATCACGTGGAATAAACATTGAACATGTTGTGTTGCCCATGTTAATTCACATAATGGTCTTTCTAAATCATTTATTAAACTCTTTCAGTTAATTACAAGATCATTTATTAAACCATTTTGTATGAATCAAGAATAAAGATGGTAACTAAAATAAACTTACGACTTAAAAATATTGTATGATTTTTTACATTCTAGAAAGAAAGCAATGTCATACTGACTTGTGACTAAGAAATCAAGATTTACGTCATAAATCAATATTTATTTTAACCTCCCCCTTGCAAGGTAAATTAATTGACATTAAGGTCTGTTCGTTTTGTTATTCTTTCTGACCAAACTCTTTTTTTTTTTTTCTTTTAATTTAAAATCATGCCAGCATGACATGAATGAATATAATTAAAAATAAATATAATTAAATCATCATTATTGTATAATTTTTTTAAGGAAAAAAATTGACTTAAACAAATGAATACATTGTCTCATACCCCAAGATAAAATAATAACAATAAAGTTTTTGTTTTTAGCGCATCCATTTTCAAAGTCCAAGTCTTCCACTACAGTTTGCCAATTTTTGGACAAGTCAGCTAAATCATTTTTCTCATAAAAAAGTGATACATTTTTAAAATTAACCAAGAAAAAAAATATAATTCTGAATAATATCTATATATATATATATATATATATATATTAATTATTCCGATAACACTTCTTACTTTATGAATTCAATAATTCTTGATTCAATTGTATTGAAGATATTTGATTGTTTCTTTAAATGAAAGTTTAGACCGTTACTTTTTTCAAGATTTTAATTGAAATAAGCATTGGCTTTATATATATGTTATTTTATTATAGTTCATTAAAAAAAGAATTGTATTTCAAGAACTATATCATGATATTTTGTCCTAAAATTTGTACTTAATTTGAAAAACATCATCTTATTTTTAGCACATGGAATAGGCAATCCAAGAGAAATTCACTCTTACCATATAACACAAACCATGGAAAGAAAGGAAAGAAAAGGGAAAGGAAATACAAGAAAATACAATACAACCAGAAATAAGTTCTACGCATGCGAGTTTTAGAATTTTAAATTTAGCGTTGCCACCTCGCAAAATAATTCTTCACAAGCCATTCATACTTCCTTGTGTCCATAACGCATCCAAGAATCACTCCTATTACCAATCCACTTGCGTAACCTGTCACCACCACCTTCCAACCAAATTCAAGTGGATATGCCGCCCAGCCCTCATCTCTTTTAGCAGCCGGCAGCGTGTCATCACCATTTCCACATTTTCTTGACAATGGCTTTCCACACAATCCTGGATTCCCATCAAATGAAGTGTTGTCAAATGTATCGAATTGGTTTCCTCGTGGTATTGGGCCTGATAGAACATTGTGAGACACATTAAAGACTGCGAGGAAGGTGAGCCGTGCAAGCTGGACAGGAATCTCTCCAGAGAGTTTGTTCTGAGAAAGATCCAAAGCTTCAAGCTCTTTCATGTTGGACAAGGATGGAGGGATGCGACCAGTGAGTAAGTTGTTGGAGAGATTGAGCAAATACAGTTCTTTGAGATCTCCAAGGGCATCTGGAATTCCTCCTTCAAAACGATTGCTTGAGAGATCAATAGCTGTGAGAAATTCTTGGATCTTCTCATATAATGTCAACACACCTTTATTGGTAATTGTCATCGAGTAGTCAAAATGATATGTCATTCCAAACCCTGGTAACTGGAAACTTGAGACTACTTGCATGTACAACGGGCGTTCTTTATAGATAGTTTTCATGGCAGTCCAATTTCGAAAGTATTCAAGTGGCAACTTACCCAGAAAATAATTATCGGATAGATCAACAATCTGCAACCTCTGGAAATCAAAGTTAGCTCTGGGTTTTCCAATCATGCCATGGAGCCTATTGGACCTCAAAATCAGAACTCTCAACTTTGGAAAAATACCCAACCATGAAGGGAAGACATCATTTATCTTGTTTTTTTCAATATTGAGAATCTCTAGCTTGGTACAATTGGCTAATGATCTTGGTATCTTCCCTTCCAATTGGTTTTGACTGATATCGATTGCCCTCAATGTGCAGTTACTTGAGAAAGCATCAGGAATGTCACCGCTGAAGCTGTTGTTTCGTAGATCTAGTACTGAAGCAGAGTTACTTATGTTTCCTAAACATTGCGGAAGCTTGCTATTCAAAATGTTGTTAGACAATTGGAGGATAACAAGAGATGTCAGATTGCAGATTGCTGGTGGGATTTCTCCAGTTAAACGGTTGTCCGAGACTATATAAATAATGGTGGAACGTGGTGGAATTGGAAGGGCTCCTTCAAGCTTGTTCCCAGAAAGTCTCAGATATCGTAGTTTATTCCATGGAAGAATATCAACGGATTGCTCAAAACCTGTCAGAAAGTTGCCAAACAGATCTAAATGCAAAAGTGTTTCGGTGGCCAAGTTCATAAACCATTTTGGTATGTGCCCCTCAATTTTGTTTCCACCGAGTTCTACAAACTCCAATTGGTTTTGACCGTGTAAGAAACTTGGAAACTCGCCTGATAAATTGCATCCACCCAAACCTAAAATTCGAAATTTCGGCAGAGCAACACTATCATTGCTGTTACCAATCACAGACAAATTATTGCCGTTTAATTGGAAGGAAACAAGGCTTCTTGAACTAAGAAGGCCAACATTTACAGTGCCTCGGAAGAGATTGTCTTCGAGATCAAGTGCTTCAAGATTTGGAAGCCTAAAAATAGATTCAGGAATTGGACCGTGCAGTCCGTTGGATCCAAGCATCAGTGAGGTAAATAGGGTATGGTTTCCTATCCAAGATGGAATTTGACCAGCTAAATTATTTTGACTAAGCCTTAAGACGGCGAGCCGAGTCAAGTTTCCAAGACAGGATGGAATCTCACCATATGAATTGGTTAGGTTCAAGGCTATAGATTTGAGTTTGGTTAGATTACAGAGCCAATGCAAGGTTCCAGAACTGAAATTGTTGGAAGAAAGAGAAAGATTAGCAAGTTGAAGAAGGTTGGCAAAAGTAGAAGGGATTTTCCCAGAGAAACTGTTATAAGAAAGGTCTAGATAGTTCAGTTTTGTAAGGTTGAAAAAAGTAGAAGGGATTTTCCCGGAGAGACTGTTATAAGAAAGGTCTAGATAGTTCAGTTTTGTAAGGTTACCAAGTGAGGATGGTATCGCCCCTGAAAAATTACATCCTGCCACATCAAATTCTTTCAATGACTTGAGGTTTCCAATGGACTCAGGTAGCTGACCGGAGAAACTTGCTTCTGTAAGGAACAATAATTCAAGTTGGCTGCCTGACTGAAATTCCGGCAAATATCCTGTGAGATATTGATTATACCGGATACTGAGAAAGCGAAGGTTGGGTAACTGGAATATTCCCATGGCGAACTCTCCCTGCAATCCACAATCCCTGAGAAATAGAGATGACAAAGAGGATAAATTTGCCATTATTTGAGGTACCTTGGCTGATATGTCCACTCCGCTGAGATGGAGCACCTCCAAGTTGGTTAATGCTTCAACTAAATGTTGCAGACCAGGCTTTTGGAGCTTCAAATAATTTAGACCCAGATCAAGGGAAACCAACTTGGAAAGCTCTAAGATCTCTGCTGGAATTTGACCAGAAAAGGCAGAAAGTGAGAGATTTAGATCAAACAGCCTTGAGAGATATCGAATCTCAGAAGGGATTGTAGACTTGTTAAAATCGTTATCGGCAAGATTCAGTCTTCTGAGGTGAACAAGATGGAAGAGGCTGCTATTAGAGTCGATGGAGCCATAAAGCAAGCTGCTACTGAGGTCAAGGCCGGTCACATGACCGGAGTCCCTGTCGCATTCAACACCATCCCATGAGCAGCAATCACCGCTTTCTCCATCAACTTTCCATGATGCAACCTTGGGATAAGCAGAAGGATTAGAAGAAGCAGACTTATTAATGACAAGGCTTTGCTTGAACTGCAACAAGGCATAACCCTCCTCATCATGGCATAACGGCTGCATGGAAGGAGAAGAGTGGCAAGCTCTAAGATGAAAAAACGAGAGTATAAGGAGCAAAAGCATACGCATAGTTACGGAACGGGAAAATGTTGGCATAGTTTTTAGTGTATAATCTTTATTTTTCATAATAAGTAGAGAAGTGAAATAATAAAGCAGTTTATATCGACGAAAGCATTCAGTCTAAGTCATCGTCTTGCCTTGCTTCGGTGGAAAAGTTAAACAAACAAGTCTTCTTGTAGACTTTGGGTCTACTGGAAGTCTTTTTCGTTGTCTTGTTCCTGTGAATTCCAGAATAACGTGTGGAATGGACAAGAAAATGGGCCAACGTCACCAATTAACATGGGATATGGTTCGTCAGATGTAAATGCAAAACACATGATGGTGCACTGTTTGTTCCCAGGTTGTCTCCTTTGCTTATTTCTATAAAATTGGTTCTCAAAAATATTCATAGATTTGTGATTACTCTCTTCACAATTTTAGGGTTTGTTTCAGATTTTATAAAATTGTATTTGTTTAATCTTAACCCTAAAAGTGAGTAGACTCCATTTTTAATGCAGCCTTGTACAAGCCTATTATTATGTCCAGTAGTATAAAGCAGATAAAAAAATGAATTGAAACATCGAATCCAATAAAACATATAAAAATTACTAAAAAATGCCACATTGGAAGCATCAATGCTTACAACATGATTATGAAATATTGAATGGTCTGTTCAACAATGTCATGTTGTCTTATAGAATATTTCTTATAAAATCACTTGTAAAGATTTGAGCCTTGTTTATTACCCATTTTACGGGCCATATAAACAAAAAGGCTGGAAAAAATTCAAAAATAATATATCAATGAGAAGATTATACAAGAGCACTTAGGAAATTATCGAATGCTGGTTGAATAATGTTAAAAAATAATATAAATCATATTATAGGGCCTCACTTATAAGCTTAAGCTTTTAGGTGGGATGGTTCCTTAACATGGTATCAGAGCCTTATTGATCCAGCGGTCACGAGTTCAAATCTCACCACCTCCATTCTATTTGATAAAAATCAAGCAAAACGTAATATAGACTTGTGTAAGTTTCAAGCCCAAAGGGCTTTCATTTGAGGGGGGGTGTTAAAGAATAATATAAATCATATTCTGGGGCCTCACTTACAAGCTTAAGCTTTTAGGTGAGATAGTTCCTTAACAAGTAAGATCAAAATATACTAAATTAGAAAGTCTGACAATGTATTTTAAACTAGTGAAGACTCTATTGTAAGAAAAAAAAATTGATTTAAGGAGAAAAAAATCAAAATTAGATGTTTAAGGATTCGATTAGAATTTTTCAAGGCATATTTAAATTTATTGAGGGCTTAATTGCAAGAAAAAATGATTTTTTTTAAGTCAATTTAGGTTTTAATTGGAAGAAATTAAAGCATAGAGTCAAATTGCAATTTTTAAGAGTTAATTTTGTCAAATCAAGGGTTTAATTGTATAAATATTGAAGTTTGATAGTCAATTAGAGACTTGATTGAATAAATTCAAAAAAAAAAGACCAAACTAAAAAAAGCACTTGAATATAGTGGCTGAAATTAACCAAGTTAGGGGCCATTTGAAGAATTGAAAGTTTCTTAGTTAATTGAGGCTTAAAATGCACAATCTTAGAACCAAGAACTAAAATGGAAAAGACAATGAACTCTAGGGCCTATAGTTGAATTCAGTAGAAATGCATTTGCATAAAATTAAAAATTGAAAGGCAATTAAAGGTTCAATTAAAAGTAATTGAAAGAAAATGGCTTCAATGAAATTTTTAAAACCCAAAATTAATAATTTAAAGATGGGTCGTTCAAACTTAATGAAGAGAAAGTGAATGACATATAGTTGATCAAGGCGTCTATATTTTCGAAGTTTTGGTTGATTAAGATGACAATTTCAAATGAATGAATGTGGAATTAAAAGATATGCATCTCATCTACAAATTCCTGGTGGTTTAAGGTGATAATGATGTCATAATCACTCTAAAAAAACCTTGAAAGTGGGCAACACAATCATCACTAACAATGAAGTTATTGTACAAAAATTGACTTGTTTTTTTATATGTTTACACTCAAGGACTTCAAGAGGTTAGAAATTGATTTAAGATCTCTCAAAACCCTGTAAATACCCTTCCTCCTTCAAGATTAAGGGGGAAAGGGAAGGAAGATATTAAGTTAGAACATCAATGGAAAAATTCCAAGAACCTAAGAGAAGTTTTTAAGCTTGGAAAGACAAGAGTAAGCTCGTGAGTGTAGTTGTTATATATATATATATATATATATATATATTCATGCTTATTAGCATAGAAAACATGTTTGAGTGTTCAATAAATGATGTTGCATTCACCTTTTTATTGTTGAGATTTTATTTAATGGTGTTTTTTTGAAGTTTTTTTTTTATGTTTTTGAGACATTAAATTGTTGTTTAAGTTTGTTTTTAATTTATAATGTTGTTTTAGTTTTGTTTAGCTTAAGTTTTGCAAGTTGAAGCAGGGGTGTTTATCCTTAGCTTGTTAAGTCTATTTGTGCACAAAATGTGTTCAAAAAACCAATTTTGGATCCATATTGCATGAACTTGTAGGGTTTTTTTGGCTGTTAGTTTTTGGATTTGCACCTCATACTTCATTTTGATGTTTTAATATTTTTTTGTTAGTTTTTTTATATAAACATGTTTGTGTATGTTATTATGACTTGTTAGGATAAAAAAAAATGTTTTGGAGGCCAAAAATGTCCATTTCTGGGTTTGGTTATGTCTCCCATTTGTAGGTAATGGTTAGGTTTTTCTATGTATGTTCTTCATGGTCGAAGGATGAACATTTTCTTAGCCTTAAAATTCATACCAATTTTACTTGATTTCTTTGCACATAGACCTCCCTTATACATGATTAACCAATAATCTAGTGTTTATTTGCATCAATAATGTCGCGATAGTGATTTTTTCGTGCTTCATGCCCCGCCATCCCCCTGGTTAGGGCGACAACGGCGTGCGGTGAAAATGAGGTGGTTATGTTTTATAGTCGTAAAAATTACAACTATAATTATTAGGAGTCGCCACCTAGTATTAAGGTTACTAGGAACCTAATGGTCTACAAGAGTCTTAGGTAAGGGGACTTGTTGTGCAAGGGGAAGACGCATCACCCCCAATGCACCCTACCTAAGGCAAGCTGCATTGTTGTTTGATTGTTTTTCCAAAGTTTATTTTTTCGTTGCTTTTCTAAAGTTTGACGTAGATCTCTCTTCATGAGAGAATCTCTATCTCGTTAGGAGTTGAAAGACTAACCAAAAGAATTTTACACTGCATTAAAAAAAAACTTTTTTTAACTATCCCTGAGTGTACTTTACAATATAATTTTACACTGCGATAGCTGAAACAAAATAATTATTAAATTATTTTTGATATTTTGGTCAAATGTCAATGGATAATCGTAAACTGGTTATGATACCCAATTTTGTTTTAAATTATGAGAAAGATGCAATATTTTTTTTACGAAAATTATGATGGAAAAACTTTGAAATCCAGCCATATGCACGAAAACAAACAAATTTTTTATTTTTATTTTTTTAATGCATTTTTTTGTTTTTATTAAAAAAATCAGGTCGAGCCTGACCCAACCAAATGGGTCTGCCAAGGTGGGCCAAAGGCCCACCACTACTGGGTTGGGCTGGGCTAGGCCGAGAGCAGCCCAGCCCAGAAATTCAAAAAAAAAAACACAAAGCACGTAAACAGTGCAGTGCACTCTTACGTGAACAATAAACATGAACAATACTTGTTGGTCGACCACGATGAGAGGTTCACCTCCTACTGCCACTGGGTAGAGAAGATCGAGGTGGTTATCCCTGTGGTGGTGGCGTAAAAAATGGTGGCTCATGGTGGCCGAAGGAGGTGTTGGAAGAGGGTCGGTTTGTGCTGGAATTCTATTGTGTCGTCTCTTTTATTGTTGCTCCTTCACCAGAGCTGGGGAGGGAGAGCTTAGCTTGCTGTTGGGGAGCTTTTGGAGGTGCTGCGAGAGGAAGGAGAGAGAGGAGGTGGCAACGTTGTCACTGGTCTAGAGAGAGGCATCATCGGGGAGAGAGAAAGAGAGCACAGTAGGGGGGAGAGCTGATGGTGCATGGGAGAAAGAAAGGAGAGAGAGAGGGAACTGCAGGAGCTAATGAAGATGATGGTGCTGCCAGAGTGGCCTCGCCGGTGATGGAGATGACGGGTTGCTGTTGTTAAGGATGTGGAAGATGAAGCTCTCTCTGTGTGTAAATTTCCCCCCTGTTCTCTCCTGGTCTCTCTACATAAATTATGCCCCTTTTTTTCTTGGCTTTCTCCTAGTTTCCCCTCGTTTTTCTACGTAAAATTATTTGTCCCTCTTGTTTTTTCAGTTTTCTAGCCCCTCGTGACAGTGTTATTTCCCTGTCTATTTTCCTTCTCCTCCTGTTTTTCACCCGACTGCCTCCCCCTAGTTTTTTTCATCACAATGTTTTCTCCCCCCCCCCTTCAAATTTTTCTTCCCCTATTTATGGGCGAACAAGGCATGGTGCACAACATGGGGGTGTGTCCAGTTATGGTGGCTTATGTGTTGCAAAAGGGTAGGGGGCATAGCTACAGCATGGCTACTGGTATGGCCTAGCATGCTGCCGGTAGTTTTCCTCTTCTTCTTTTTTGAAAAATTTAAATAAATAGATTGTAATAAAAAATAGTTTTTCAATTGGAAAAATCAGGAAGAATGATGTTTTTATCTTTAATTTTGGCTTCCGATTTCACTCAAAAGGTTTCGTCACCGAAAATTCCTATCGTCTTAATTTAACCCAAATTAAGCTTCCAAACTTAATTTCTCACTAATTAAGCCCTTAATAAAATTAATTTGACCCATTTAAAGTATAATCAAGCTCTTGCGCTTAATTAAATCCTTCAATTGGGCTCTCAATTAATTTATAAGCATAATTACACTTTAAATCGGCCTACAATTAAACCAAATTGGCCCATAAAAATATAATTATATCTTTTGACTTAATTTTTAGGTTAGATTTATCTAATAATAAATTATTTTAACCTTGAATATGCATTTTCCTTCATTTCTAGGCAAAAAAGAGGTACAACCGGGCTTTCGAAAACGTCCAAAATTTCCACTTTGATTTTTCTACCGACACCAACCCTTTTTATTTTATTTTTGTTATTTTTTGGTATATTTTGGGAAATAACCTAGAAATTGGATTATGACAAATAACACATTTTAATAGTTTTTATGATGCAAATCAGGAAAGAACCACTAATCAGGAAAATAACTCTGCCGTTGTTGATCAAGCAAGTGACTCCCCACAGTGTCGTGACCAAAGTGGGAGCTGCCACACAAGTAGCTTTCTTTTATTATTGTTGTTTTATTTTAATTATTGCTTTCCAAGTTAAAATAGGAAATCAAAGCTGTTATGGTTTCCTAAGTTATTTACTTTCCTAATTAGAACAAGGAACTACGATAGTATTTAAAGATTGTTGAAATAAGACAAAAGACAACTTTTGGCCAACCTTTTATTGATTCTACAATTGAATCGTTACTTGGAGTGATTCCAGCACATAGAGAGATTCTGTGTTTGTCTCTGTCTTAGTGATTAGTGTGAGGCATTCTAAAGACAATGGACACCAATTTGGTATCAGAGCTGTGTGTTACGTTGATGCTTGTAACGCGCAGTGGTGCTTCTTACACCATGGCAAACAACTAACTCAGGAACAATCCAAATCCAACCCACCAAAACCCGACCAACCCCAGCCCTACCAACCGTCAACCAAACAATCCTAACCCCACCAACCCAAACCCAAATAATTCCATCTCTAGCCACCAGATCCCAAACACTCATAACCCAAACATTCGAGACTCTGACTAATCATAGTTGCATTATCAACTTGATCAAATTGCCACAGTTATGGCACAAGTTATTCATCGTCTAGATGTCATGGAGGAACGCTATGCTCGACAAGAACATGGTTTTCCTAATCAGCAAAGACGCAGGATGGTTCATGAAGATGAAGAAGAAAATCGAGAGTTTGAAGATCATGAACCTCCAGTTCATCATCCCAGACAAAACAAGCACAGGGGACATGCAGATTCTGGTGCAGGTTATCAACCACTTGATGAACTAACCAAACGAATGAAGGTTGATGTGCCAGATTTTTTTGGCAAACTAGAACCCAATGTGTTTGAAGATTGGTTAACAACCATCGAAGACTATTTCGACTGGTTTGCTGCCTCAGAAGATAGAAAAGTTCGCTATGTTCAAATGAAGCTAAAAGTACATGCACGAGCATGGTGAGGAAGTGTGGAAGAGCAATTGCGCCGAACACACCGACCATCAATTTCAAATTGGGAGGAGATGAAAGAATGGCTAAAGGAGAAATATTTACTCATTGATTATGAGCAGATGATGTTCGAAGAGATGTTACAACTCAGACAAGGCTCATTAAGTGTTGATCAATTTACAAATCGCTTCCATGAATTAACAGTACATAGTAAAGTCGTGGAGTCAGAGCAACAAACATTAGCTCGATACTGCACTGGACTACGCAACGACCTGCGTAAAGAGATGTGGACTACACGTTTAATTAATATGGAAGAGGCATATCAACTACCACTCCGTCTCGAAAAACAAGTAGGACTTGTCACCAAAAGAAGAGTGAATTCATGGGATTCAAAATCAGAATTTGTCTCAGCAACGGCAACCCACAAGGCCCCAGCTTTAAGGGATCAAATTAGAAGTGGGGCTAATGAAGATTATAAGGGAAAAGCCAAAGCCTCTAATGAAGGACCACAATGTTATAAGTGCAAAGGCTTCGGACACTATGCTGTTGTGAGTCCCACAAGAGACAGAAAATTAGCATTCATTTGTGAGAAAGAATTGCTAGTAGAAGATACAGTTGAGCACAAAAAAGAAGAAGAAGAATGTGATGGGAGCAGTTTTAGTAATGAAGAACACCTATGTGCCTTAGAATTACCAAGTTGTGTTATTCACCGGGTGCTGAAAGGAACTAAGAAAGAAATTCAAGCTAATCTGGAATGGTTACGTACAAATATTTTTCACACTCGCATGGAACATAATGGAAAGGCTTTGAATGTCATTATTGATAATGGCAGTGGTATGAATGTGATATTTGAAAATGCCATCGAACGTTTGGGGCTAAGGACAAAAAAACATCCCACCCCCTATCGAATCAGCTAGGTTAATGAGGCAAATTCAGTTCTAGTAAGGCAACGTTGTTTGGTTAAATTTTCATTGGAAAAAAGATATATGGATGAAGCATGGTGTGATGTGATTCCCATGACTGTGTGTCATATGCTGCTAGGGCATCCTTGGCTCTATGACAGGAGAGTCTGCTACGATGGGTATGCCAATTCATATTCATTTAATTTCCAAGGTAAGAAGCTGGTGCTAGACCCCCTGCAGATTTCAGAATTTGACACCAAGAAGGATGTTGTTCCAATCTTGACAATGAAGCAATTCTCTCGAGTTATATAGCAGGAAAACATGGTGTTGTTAGTTGTGAATCGGGAGGTAAAACAAGAAGACAAAATCATTCTTGTAGAATTATTTGCAATATTGAGACAATATAAGGATATCATGCCTGATGAGGTACCAAGCCAACTTCCTCCAATGAGGGAGGTACAACACGCAATCGAATTAATTCAAGGGTTGACTTTGCCTAATTTACCACATTACCGTATGAGCCCAAGGGAAAATGAAGAACTCAGCCGGCAAATACAACAACTGATGGACAAAGGATTCATTCATGAGAATCTTAGCCCCTGCGCTATCCCGGTTTTACATACACCAAAGAAAGATGGTTGTTAGCGGATGTGCATCAATAGTCGAGCAATTAATAAAATAACAGTGAAATATCGATTTCCCATACCTCGTCTTGATGATATGCTGGACTTGCTCAGTGGTTCTTCTGTTTTCACCAAACTCGATCTCCAAAGTGGTTATCATCAGATCCGTATCAAGGAGGGGGATGAGTGGAAAACAGCATTCAAAACAAAACATGGCTTATTTGAATGGTTAGTCATGCCATTCGGGCTAACCAACGCACCAAGCACCTTCATGCGTGTAATGACACAAATACTCAAACCATTCCTAGGAAGATTTATCATCGTTTATTTTGATGATATCCTAATTTTCAGCAGGGATGCGCAGGAACATTAGAGCCATGTTGATCAAGTCCTAAAGGTTTTAGAAGCTGGGAAACTCTATATTAACAAAGACAAGTGTTCATTCATGCGAACAGGTGCAAATTTCTGGGATTTATAATCTCCAGTGAGGGTGTCAAAGCTGACCCATCTAAGGTACAAGCTGTCGAACAATGGCCAACTCCCCAGAATCTGTCCGAAATCAGCAGTTTTCACGGCTTGGCCACCTTTTATCATCGATTTATACGTAACTTTAGCACAATCATGGCCCCCATCATCGAGTGCCTATAGAATAAGAAATCTGTGTGGAGTACAGCAGTTGCCAAAGCATTTGTAGAAATAAAAAGCAAATGTTTTTAAAAATCATTGTTGGAGTGCTTACCAAACACTTTCTTTACACAAAATGGTTTAGATGCTACAAACATATACACTGCTATCACAATAACATATATCCAATGTTAAAGTATCGATTTGTATTTGTCAGAATGAAGAGAGAGAGTGTCTGAAAATAATACATAGTAACAAAGTTTCTTTGTGAAGGAAAAAAAAGGTTTCAATTTTCATCAACTCATTTCATTAGGGATTTTGGTGTTGTAAGCAATGGAATAATTTGACCATATCAACGTAAAATATCATTTATGAATTGATCAAAAAATAGTATGATGAAGGGATTTCATAATAAGGGCAAGTCCAACTGGAGAGGGATCCCAAGAGGCAAGGGAAAATTTTTTAAATTTTAGCTCTTGTTGTTCAATTTAACACCTCCAACAGGAGAGGCATCCTTAGAGGCATTTTGCCTTTTATTCAACCAGGAAGGCATTCTTACAGATAGAAGGATGAAGAGCCAAATTGAAAAAGAGCCATTGGGATTCAAGAAATTATACCGTTGCATTGCAACAATAAACAACAATGAAAACCATAAAATCACAGTTCAAAAATACACAAATAATCACAATCAACAAAACCACAGTTCAAAAATACACAAATAATCAAAAATCTCTTAGCAGCCAAAAACAGCAACATTTGCACTTGTTCCTGCTCTTGCCAGCATTGATGGGTTTGGGAATGGAGTCGAGGCTGCTGGCAGTGGTAGCGGTGATGGTCGAGGAGAAAGAGGGAAAAAAGGAAGGACACGACAGAGGGAAATGGAGGGACATGGCAAAGAAGAAGAAGTGAAGAAGAGGATGAGGAGGAAGAGAGGAGCGGCCCAAAGGGGGAGGGAGGGAGAGAGATGGGTGGGTGGGTGGCAGCACAAGCAAAGGGAGGGAGATGTGTGGGGGGGGAAGGGAATTAGGGTTACTATGGGGGGACTTTTATACTACTAATAATAATTAATAATAATAATAATAATAATAATAATAATAGAATAGGTTTCTACAGGGGGTTATAATAATAATAATAATAATAATAATAATAATCATCGGGGGGTTTTATAATAATAATAATAATAATAATAATAATAATTATTATTATTATTATTATTATTATTATTAGTAATTACCATAAAAAAATAGATAGCATAAAAAAATAATTTTAAAAAAAATCCTATTAATTCAAGACAATAAATAATATTATTCAACTTCAAATACAACAACCATAAAAAAAAACATACAATTACTTGAAAAACATACAATAAATAACTTAAATTTCAAATCTCAAATATTGTGGGTCTTTTATTATATTTAAATTCATTTTGTTAATTTAAATATAATTAAAAATAATAATTTTATTGTTGGAGGGTTTTTCAAAAGAAATTATTTAAGTATATAACTTACTCCTATTAATTATATAATTGAACTTTATTTAAAATAAGATAAAAAAAATAACTTTCCAAAATAACTTTTACCATTGGAGAACACATCAACAAAAAAGTCATATATACACTATTCAAGGAGTTATTTTGAAAATTTGACTATCCAAAATAGCTCTTATCATTGGACTTGCCCTAACACCAAGACTAATGTTGCATTCATTGCCAAAACTGAAGAAACAATTTTATTTTATTTTATTGTTTTTATAATTCTTATGGAAGTTGAAGAGGAAGCTTTCAAAAATAATGCAATAATGCATTTTTAGCTTCACGGCAGGTTTATAGTCTTTATTTTCAATACAACTACCATGCCTTTGGATTATCTTACTTTTTACATAGTTTTGTTGACAAACTTTGCACTAGATGGTTTGATCACGCCAGAATGTGGGAAGGGTCAATTTTCATCAACTAATTTTCTTATTGTAAACGAAGCCAAAAAAATGAAGAATTCTTTTGTTTAAAATAATGAGACCCCCTTGTCTTGTCAAGCAACTGATTTAAAAATATAATAAATTAATTTAAAATATTTAATTTTTATCCATTCAAGTTTGATCTTTGATTATCTGTATGAAAGCCTCAAAGCTTGAACCAAACATGGATTCCAAATCATCCATCAATGGCAGTATTTCTACACACTTGTTGACACTAAATTATATTAAATTGTGTTTAATAATAGAAAATTTATTACTGAAAAATAATAAAAATATTTAATGAATTTGCAATGAATTTACCGTTGCAAATATTATTATATTAATTTATAACAAATTTTTTCCATTACTAATTACAAAATATTACAACGAATTATCTGTTTCTATTTAATAAATTTTATAGCGAATTATCTGCTGCTATTTAAAAAATTATTTTAATATATTATCAAACTTTTACATCTCCTCTCTTTGCTTTCCCTCCATCTCCTTTCGCACACACATGCTCTCTCTCTCTCTGCCCTGTCTTTGTACATTCCTATTTTCTCTCAATCATTCTCTTAGTTGGGTTTTTGATTCTTCAAAAAAGGAACAGTCTTTTGTTATGCTGAAAAGGGAAATCGGAGAATCAGAGGTTATACCAAATTTGGGTATTACGGGGAATAGTAGTATTACCAGTGATGTTCAAAAGCAGCAGCAGAAGAATTTTGCAGGGGAGAGTTGATGGTAATAATATTAATAATAAATATCATTTAAAGCAAAAACAAAATTCAAATGTTTTTAAAAATCACTTTTGGAGTGCTTACCAAACACTTCCTTTAAACAAAATGGTTTAGATGCTACAAACATATACAGTGCTATCACAATATCATATATCCAATGTTAAAGTATCGATTTATATTTGTCAGAATGAAGAGAGAGAGTGTCTGAAAATAATAAATAGTAACAAAGTTTATTTGTGAAGAAAAAAAAAGGTTTCAATTTTCATCAACTAATTTCATTGGATATTTTGGTGATGTAAACAATGGAATAATTTGACCAAATCAACGTAAAATATCATTTATGAATTGATCAAAAAATAGTATGATTAAGGGATTTCATAATAAGGGCAAGTCCAACAGGAGAGGTATCCCAAGAGGCATAGGAAAAAATTTTATATTTTAGCTCTTGTTATTCAATTTAACACCTCCAACAGGATAGGCATCCCGAGAGGCATTTCGCCTTTTATTAAACATGAAGGCATTCTTACAGATGGAAAGATGAAGAGCCAAATTGAAAAGGAGCCGTTGGGATTCAAGAAATTATACTGTTGCATTGCAACAATAAACAACAATGAAAACCACAAAATCACAGTTTAAAAATACACAAATAATCACAATCAAAATCAGCAAAACCACAATTCAAAAATACACATATAATCAAAAATCTCTTAGCAACCAAAAACAACAACATTTGCACTTGTTCCTTCTCTTGCCACCATTGATGGATTTGGGAATGGAGTCAAGGTTGCTGGTAGTGGTGGTGGTGATGGTGGTGGAAAAAGAGGGGAAAAAAGAAGGACATGACAGAGGGAGATGGAGGGAAGCAGCAAAGAAGAAGAAGAGGATGAGGAGATGAAGAGGAAGAGAGGAGTGGTGCAAGGAGAGGGAGGGAGATGGGTGGGTGGGCGGGTGGCGACACAAGCAAAGGGAGGGAAATGGGTGGGTGGGTGGGGGGTGGGGCACAAGCAAAGGGAGGGAGATGTGGGGGGGGAAGGGAATTATGGTTACTATTGGAGGGGGGTTTATACTAATAATAATAATAATAATTAATAATAATAATTGTCGCGATGGCGATTTTTCACGTTTCACGTCATGCCATCCCCTAGGTTGGGGAGGCAACAACGCGCAGTGAAAATGAGGGGGTTTGTTTTATAGCCATAAAAATTACAGTTATAAATATCAGGAATCGCCACCTAGTATTACGGTCACTAGGAACCTATTGGTCTACGAGAGTCTTGGGTACGGGGACTTGTTGTGTAAGGGGAAGACGTATCACCCCCAGTGCACCCTACCTAAGGCAAGCTGCATTGTTGTTTGATTGTTTTTCCTAAATTTATTTTTTTTCATTTTCCTTTCTAAAGTTTGACATAGATCTCTCTTCGTGAGAAAATCTCTACCTTGCTAAAACTTGAAAGACTAACCAAAAGAATTTTACACTGCATAAAAAAAAAAACTCTTTTTTTTAACTATCCGCGAGTGTACTTTACAATGTAATTTTACACTGCGATAGCTAAAACAAAATAATTGCTAAATTATTTTTAATATTTTGGTCGAATATCAATGGATAATCATAAACTGGTTACAATACTCGATTTTGTTTTAAAATAAGAGAAAGATACAATATTTTTTTATGAAAAATATGATGGAAAACCTTTGGAATCTGGCTGTATGCATGAAAATAAACACACTTTTTTTAATGCATCTTTTTTGTTTTTGTTTTTCTTAAAAAAATTTAAAAAATTCGGGTCGGCCTCAGCTCAACCAAATAGGCCGGCCAAGGTGGGCCAAAGGCCCACTATGGCCGGGCTGGGCTGGGCCGAGAGCAGCCCAACCCAAAAACCAAATAAAATAAAAAGAAAAAAAACGGATACATGTGAACAATGATTCACTGCACTGTTATGTGAATAGTGATTTGGTGTTTGGTCGACCACGATGAAAGGCTCACCAGCTACTGCCATCGGGTAGAGGAGGTCGAGGTGGTTCTCTCTGTCGTGGTGGTGTCGAAAATGGTGGCCTGTGGGGATAGAGTATGGTAGATTGTATGCATACGTGTGAGTATGCATGCGTAAGTCATTCCTTTTGAATATATATAACAGACATACTAAGTGTATGTGTACTGATAACAAACAGGGAAATTGAAAATTTTGAATTTCATTCTTTCCCTCTCATTCTCTTCTTTCTCTCTTTCTCTCAGTTTCATCTCAATTCTTCCCTTCTCTGCATAATCTCTTCATTTATCTTCTAATCTCTACATGGTATCACAGCCAGTGATGCTCACGCAAACAATTCAAATTCCTCGCTTCCATAATCTCTCTTCTTAAATCAATAAGTCAAATCCTCTGTTTAAATCGTTTTTTGTGCTAGCCTCAACATCATGGTTACAATAGCACAACTTAAGATTTTGCAATCACCGATTACGGTGTTAATCTCAACCATCTCTACATTAGTAAATGTGAAGCTTGATGATATAAACTATTTGAATTGGCATTTTCAAATTAGATTGCTGCTAGAAAGCAATGGCATCATTGGGTTTATGGATGGAACTCATCTTTGCCCTTCCTCTATCATGGTGGATGATTGTGGTCCACATAATTCTCCTCCTTATTCTTTAGTTGAATGTGATGATGTATTGATTTGGAAATTGCATGATAGGGTAGTTATGCAATTGATTACTCCAACATTATCCCCAATTGCTATGTCTTGCGCAATTGGTAGTGTCAGTTCTAGGGATTTATGGACTCGACTGGTGGAACAATTTTCCATAGTATCTAAAACTAATATTTTCCAAATGAAGTCAAACTTACAAAACATAAGGAAAGGAGCTTACTTTGTTAGTCAATATTTGCTTAAGATTAAAAAGGCTCGAGATTATTTGACTGGTGCAGGAGTTCATTATTTTGATAAGGACATTGTAATTCTAGCATTGAATGGTCTTCCACCAGAATATAATACATTTCGATGTGTAATTAGAGGGAGAGAGAATGTGATTACACTAAAGGAGTTTCGGTCACAATTGCTTGCTGAGAGAATTGTAGAAACAATTGTGGTCGAACCACCTTATATGTTTGTTATGCATATTGTGTCTGCTAAACCTCTTATGTCTTCATATGCTCAGCAACATAATAGAACACATGCCTTCAATTCTTATGATAATGGTGGATATAAGGCATTCAATAGAGGTAGAGGCAAAGGAAAATCTCATCAAGGGTTGCAACATTTTCATCAAAGGCCTCAATATTATGTTTTTCAAGCTTAGCCTAATCCATCACATGCTTGTCAAGCTATGAATACAGTGTTGTATCCAAATCATTTTATTGGTTCTGCAAATTACACATCAGCTCATGCTCAGTCCACTTCTTCGCACGGTTTGCAAACTATGAATCTAGTGTTACATCCAAATCAGTCTTCCTCTCAAGTGTGGCTTGCTGATTCTAAAGCCACGAATCACATTTCTTCTTATTTGAATAACCTGTCATTAACAGCTCCATGTCCTACCAATGATAAGGTGCAGACAGCCAATGATGAAGGTTTGTTCATGTCACATGTTGGGAACTCTGTTATTTCCATAATTGCTTTTGTTTCTACTCCTATTAAATTGCAATTAGTGTTCTATATTCCTCAACTGATACAAAATCTTCTATCAGTGCATCGTTTGTGTTTGGATAATAATTATCGATTAATCTTTTATGCATTTTGTTTTTGGATTCAGGACAAGACCGCAAGGAGGATAATCTACAAAAGGTGTTGTAGTAATGGACTTATCCCTTACCATTCACTCCTACATCCAAGTCTGGTATGTCCACTCTTTAATTTCAGTCTCGGTCTTATTTGGGTCAATTAGTTTTCTCCTCTACTTGGCACAGCAGGCTAGGGCATCCTACAAATAAAATTGCTACCTTGATGTTAAACAAAGCTATGTCCAGTGTCCTGTTGATTCTGTTTTGTCAATGTGTCATAATTGTCTTCAAGGAAAATTTACAACACTTCCCTTCAGTTCTAGTCCAAATAAATCTATAATCCCTTTTCATATTGTTCATAGTGATTTGTGGGGGCCTTCTCCTTGCTTATCTGTTGATGGTTTTCGATATATGTGACATTCATTGATGAATGTTCACGGTATTGTTGGTTGTTTCCCTTGATAAATAAACGTGATGCTTGTTCTGTGTTCATTGCGTTCTATCATTATGTTCACACACAATTTTCCTATTCTATTCAAATTCTTCAAAGTGATGGAGGTGGTGAATATATTAGTAAGCATTTTTAGCTTGTTCTTACCGCTAAAGGAATTGTGCATCAAAAAATCATGTCCATATACTCCTGAACAAAATGGTCATGCTGAACGTAAGCATTGTCACCTCGTTGAAACAACCATTACCTTGCTTCAACATGCTAAATTGCTTTCCAAATTCTGGACTTATGTTGTACATACATCAATCTACCTTATAAATAGAATGCCTTCCTTGGTAACAAATCACAAATCTCCTTATGAAATTCTGTCTAAATTTGTTCCAGTTCTTACTCATTTGTGTATCTTTGGTTGTGCTTGTTTTCTTTTATTGCGTCCTTATGTTAGTAACAAGTTACAATCCAAGACTAAAATGGGTATATTTTTAGGTTATGCTTCTCATTATAAAGGTTATATTTGTTTTGATGTTGTTAGCAAACGTACATACATCTCAAGGCATGTTGTATTCAATGAACATGTTTTTCCTTATGCTACATTAACATCAAGTCCTAAGCCTTCTTCTTCAGCTGCTCCCTCTTGCCTACTGCCTGTTGTAGATCAAAATAATATTGTTGTCATGACTCCTCCTACCTCTTCTCCTCCTGCTCATGTCTCTTATGTTATGTCTCCTTCTACATCTATTACTTTTGCACCTTTGCCTTGCTTATCTACACTTGTGGATCCTTCGTCCAATTCTGAAACTCATGCATCACAGAGTCCAATTCTGCTGATTCCTTTCGTCCTAAGGGTATCTCAGTTGTGTTGCATATTCCTAATATGAATGTGCACCCGATGCAAACGCGTAGCAAAAATGGTATTATCAAGAAAAAGGCTTACTTTGTCTCTCCTATTGCTTGTCCTTCTGTTAATGTGTCTTTGCTTAAACCAAGTAGCTACAAGGTTGTTATGCATATTCTAGTTTGGTTGCAGGCTATGAAAGAGGAATTTGATGCTCTTCAATCTCATAATACTTGGAGTTTGGTCTCTCTTCCTCCTCACAGGAATTTGGTAGGGTGTAAATGGGTTCTTAAGCTTAAGAAGAATTCTGATGGGACTACTGCTCGTCATAAGGCCAGGCTAATCGCTTAAGGGTTTAGTCAAGAACCTGGCTTGATTATGAGGAGACTTTTAGTCCTGTGATTAAACCCACTACGGTTCGAATTGTTTTGGCTCTTGCAACACATTTTGGTTGGGGTGTGAGGCAACTTGATGTCAGGAATGTATTTTTGCATGGTACTTTACAGGAGGAGGTTTTCATGGTTTAGCCACCTGGTTTTGCTGATCCCAACCATCCTCAATTGGTTTGTAAACTCTACAAATCTTTCTATGGTCTCAAACAAGCACCTCGTGCTTGGAATGACAGGTTTGCCTCATTTCTACCTACATTGGGATTTCAGCATACATATTCCGATTCTTCCTTATTTGTTAAAATTGTTGTTGCTGGTATTATTGTGCTCCTTGTATATGTAGATGACATTATTATTACTGGTAGTGATTCGTGTGGTATTAAGGATGTTATAAAGTCTCTTACAGCTGAATTTGATGTTAAGGATCTGGGAAGCCTTCATTTCTTCTTAGGCATCCAAATTACTCACGTTGCTGATGGTCTGTGCTTATCCCAATCTCAGTATATTCATGAGCTTCTTCTTAAGACAGATATATTGGTTGTCAAGGCTTGTGTTACTCCTTGTATTCCATATCAATGATTGTTGAAGGATGATGGTGTTCCTTTTGATAATCCTTCCTTATATCGCAGTATTGTGGGGGCTCTTCAGTATCTTACCTTCACAAGACCAAATATTGCTTTCTTTGTGCATCAGGTCTGCCAGTTTATGCAACAGCTGATGGTGGCACATTTCACGGCAGTTAAAAGGATTCTTAGGTACCTCAAGGGTACTCTGCATGTTGGTCTTACTTATACAAAGGGTTCCTTGGACATCTAAGAAGTAACAAACTGTCTCGAGGTCTTCTACCGAAGCTGAGTACAGGGCACTCTCCACTACCTCAGCTGAGCTTGATTGGATTCAACAATTATTGGTTTTTCTAGGTGTTTCACACTCACAGCCACCTGTGTTATTTTGTGATAACCTCTCGGCCATTGCTCTTTCTTTCAATCCTGTGCAGCATCAACGAACGAAGCACATCTAGATTGATGTTCATTTTGTTCGTGAAATGGTAGCCAACAATCAGTTAATTGTTCAGTTTGTCTCCTCTCAGAAGCAATTTGTAGATATTCTTACTAATGGTTTAAGCTCGCCATTGTTTCTTACTCATTTTCGCAATCTCTAGCTTGGTTTATTCAAGCCCGAGCTTGAAGGGGGATGATAGAGTATGGTAGATTGTATACATACGTGTGAGTATGCATACGTAATTCATTACTTTTGAATATATATAACAGACATACAAAGTGTGTGTATACTCATAACAAACAGTGAAATTGAAAATTTTGAATTTCATCCTTTTCCTCTCATTCTCTTTTCTCTCTCTTTCTCTCTATTTCATCTCAATTTTTCCCTTCTCTGCATAATCTCTTCATTTCTCTTCTAATCTCTACACGTTGTGGCTGGTAGGAGCGTCGGAAGGGGTTGACCTGTGCTGTGTTCATGGCTGCCTCGGCTCCTGCGTCGCCGGTGATGGAGAAGAAGAGTTGGGCTGTTGCCGTTAGAGGTCACGGTGAAGTCATCGGTGCTGGCTGGAGGAGGAAAAGGTTGGTTGACATTCAAGTTTTTTAGAGGGAGAGGCACCGACGAGGAGAGAGAAAGAGAGCATAGCAAGGGAGAGAGAGAGAGAGATTCCTGTTGGTTGTGGCTGCCAGAGAAAGGAGAGATAGCTTGTTGTGGGCTGACGAGAGAGAAAGAGTTGTTGCACCATCGAGGAGGGAGAGCTGATCGTTGGCTGACGAGGAGGAGTTGCACCGTCGAGGATAGAGAAAGATTTGCGACCAAGAGAGAGACACCGGTGCTGGTGAAGAAAGTTAGGAGTTGTTGCTGGTGATGCTTCTAGCATAGGGGAGGAGCTGCTGGCATGGTGGTCAACATGAGCTGCGACTGAAGCTACAATTGGTTTTTTAGAGAGAGAGAACATTACTGCCAGGAGGGAGAGAGAGACAGGAGTTGAGATGAAGGATGATGGTGCTTGTTTTGCTTTTTTTTTTCTTTTCCAAAACTCTGCAAATTCTCCTCTCCCTCTCTATGTTTTTTCTGGTTTTTTCGCTCCTCTGTCAACTTGTCTCTCCCCAGTCTCTCCCCGATTATTTTTTTCCTTTTCTTCTACAATCTCCCCTATTTATAGGCTCATCTTGCAACTTGCAGGTATAGGATTGATGTCCAAAGCATGGTGTTTTTAGGGGGTTGGTTTGCAGGGCATGGCTGTCAGTATGCCACAGTATGGCTGCCAGTAGTGCCACTGTCCGTCAGTTTTCAATTCAATTTTTTTTAATATATAAAATACACTGGAAAAAAATGGTTATGATGAAAAGATTTTTTCAATGGGAAAAATGATGTTTTTATTTTCAATTTTAGCTTCTGATTTCACCCAAAAAGTTTTGTCACCAAAAATTCCAATCTTCTTAATTTAACCCAGATTAAGCTTTCAAACTTAATTTCTCACCAATTAAACCCTTAATAAAATTAATTTGACCCATGAAAAGCAGAATTAAGCCCTTACGCTTAATTAAATCCTTCAATTGGACTCTCAATTAATTCCAAATCATAATTACACTTTAAAATTGGCCGACGATTAAATCGAATTGGCCCATAAAAATATAATTATGTCCTCCAACTTAATTTTTACACAGATTTATCCAATAATAAATTATTTTGGTCTTAAATCTGTATTTTCCTTTATTTTTGGGCAAAAAAAGAGGTACGATCAGGCTTCCGAAAACATCCAAAATTTCCACATTAATTTTTTTTGCCGACACCAGCCCCTTTTATTTTAATAATAATAATAATAATAATAATAATAATTGGGGGTTTATAATTATTATTATTATTATTATTATTATTATTATTATTATTATTATTATTATTAATTAACATAAAAAATAATTTTTAAAAAATCCTAATAATTCAAGACAATAAATAACATTAATTAACTTCAAATACAACAACCATAAAAATAAAATAAAAAACATACAATTACTTGAAAAACATACAATAAATAACTTAAATTTCAAATCTCAAATACTGTGGGTCTTTTAATTATATTTAAATTTATTTTTTTAATTTAAATATAATTAAAAATAATAATTTTATTGTTGGAGGGTTTTTCAAAAACAATTATTTAATTATATAACTTACTCCTATTAATTATATAATTAATTGCATAATTAAACTATATATAAAATAATTGAACTTTATTTAAAATAAGATAAAAAAATAGTTTTCCAAAATAGTTTTTACCATTGGAGAATACATCAACAAAATGTGTACACTATTGAAGGAGTCATTTTAAAGATTTGGCTTAGCTCTTGTCATTGGACTTGCCCTAACACCAAGACTAATGTTGCTTTCATTGCCAAAACTGAAGAAATAATTTTATTTTTTTTATTGTTTTTATAATTCTTATGGAAGTTGAAGAGGAAGCTTTCAAAAATAATTCAATAATGCATTTTTAGCTTCACGGCAGGTTTATAGTCTTTATTTTCAATACAACTACCATGCCTTTGGATTATCTTACTTTTTACATAGTTTTGTTGACAAACTTTGCACTAGATGGTTTGATCACGCCAGAAATTGGGAAATGTCAATTTTCATCAGCTAATTTTCTTATTGTAAACGAAGCCAAAAAAATGAAGAATTCTTTTGTTTAAAATAATGAGACCCCCTTGTCTTGTCAAGCAACTGATTTAAAAATATAATAAATTAATTTAAAATATTTAATTTTTATCCATTCAAGTTTGATCTTTGATTATCTGTATGAATGCCTGAAAGCTTGAACCAAACATGGATTCCAAATCATCCATCCATGACAGTATGTCTACGCACTTGTTGATAATGATCCCAATATCATCAACTGATTCAGAGATGAGTTACCCATGAAGTTCTTCATGGATGAAACATTCGGATACAAGGATGGCCTAATGTAATAAACCGCACCCACTACTAAAAAATTATGAATAGCTTTTAGTAACGAAAAGATTTTGTTGCTGATGTTGCAGTATTAGATTTTGTTGCTGAAAAATAATAAAAATATTTAATAAATTTACCGTTTCAAATATTATTATATCAGTTTATAACAAATTTTCCATTACTAATTAATAAATTTTACAGCGAATTATCTGCTGCTTCTTAAAAAATTAATTTAATATATTATCGAACTCCCTTTGTTTATCAATATGTATATTCCATCTCCTCTCTTTGTATATTAAGCTCTTTTTTTTCCTTTTATAAAAATAAAATTGGAAGTCATTGATGCACTTGTAACCTAAAAGATTCGTTTTTATTCTGGGTTGAGTTCATGGGTTTCCCCCCTGTTCTACTCCAATCATGGCTTTTTGATTCTTCAAAAAAAGAACAGTCTTTTGTTATGCTGAAAAGGGAAATCGGAGAATTAGAGGTTATTATGAATTACCAGTGATGTTTAACAACAGCTGTGATGTATTACCAGGGAGAATCAGAGGTTAAACCATATGTATTACCAGTGAAGTTCAACAGCAGCAGCAGAAGAATTTGCAGGTGAGAGTCGATGGTAATAATATTAATAATAATGGGTTTGCAAGGGAGAGTTTATGGTAATAATAGTATTTAAAAAAAAAATTATGTTAATTTAATTTTTTATATGTTTTCAAATTATTTTAAATTTTTAATATTAAAGATATATATTATTTTAATACATTAACATTATTAAACTCACTCAAACTCTTCTTAAGTGGGCCTTTATTTTACAAAGATACATAGAACTCGAAAAAGTTCCAAATGAATCGAGGTCTTTCTATGCTTTGATGATCCTTTCGTATTTATATATCTTCGAATCTCATGAGTTCCTACCATGGAGAGTATAGTTTATAGACCTACTCGTATGTAGAATATATGCTTTATCGTCGTGGGCTCGTTTGTTTTATTGGGCCTTCTCCTTGGGCTAACTTTATTTTTAATTTGGAGATTTTTCGGGCTTGGTTTGGAGCCCAGGTTATTCTCCTCGAACTTTGCCCTTCTCCTCTCCAGTTGGGCCTTTTCTTTTCCTTCATTTCTTTCATTCTTTTTCTACCGATAGAGTCATCTATCTTCTTCTTTTCTTCTTTGCTGCCCGCTTGGAAATCTAATTCGTTGTGCTATAAAATGACAGTGGTTTGAGAAAAATTTGGCACTTTCTTGATGCATCAGGGACCCGATTGAAAATATCCATAGTATGGGATCTAAATAGAAGATCAGTTCATATCTGGTGACTAAACTGAGATTTTCTATGAAACTATAAACCAGAGATCACTGTCCGTTTTACTGTTGTGCCCAGTTCGAGCATCATGAGATTCTGAACTGAGAGGTTCGTTTGCCCTTTCTTTTTGTGTGGGTTTCGGATGATTTTTCTTGTTTTTTTTTTCAATTTTTTGTATTTATAATTTTAGATTATGTTTCTTTTCTTTAAACTTTTACTGGTTTTTATCTACTTTCTATTCTTTTGAATTTGAGATTTAAGGGATAAATCATTGAATTGGGTGGTATTTTTGCTTTTAAGATATAGAAGAAGGAGAAGAAGAAGATGGAAGCGGAGTTGATAAATGCAGAGCTGGTGTTGCCGACACACTTCAGTTTCAAGAGGATACAGATATACGAGAAATACCCAAAGGGACAACCAAGAGGCCGCTGGAAACACCTTAAGCAGATTCTTCAAGCTGAGAATTATCAGAATTTCCCTACCGATGAACCCAACTGTAAGCTCCTATTTTAAGAACAACCTCCGCCATTTCCTTGCTTTCCTCTTCTTCTTTTTTTTACACTAATTTCAAGCTTTGTTGTGATTTGTTTGATATATGGTTGGAAAACGTGATCCTTTGGTGATTTTTGTGGATGAAGGGAAGCCACTATTGCATTAACATTCCATTGTTTCAGTAATCTGTGGGTTCTTCATGTGGGCCCGCAGTTGGTGAAATCTGAACGGAAAATGTAATGGTGATTATTTTGTAAAATGGTAGCACCGGAGGGTTTTACAGAGGATTCCCCTATTCTGTATATTGTTCAACAAATTAATTGCATGGTTTAAGTTGGGTTTTTTAATATGTTCATGCAGATGGTTGTTTTTTTCTTTTTCTTTTTATAGGTTTTTTGTTTTTTGTATTGATATTAGGTTAGGCTTGATAAGAGGTTAAATTACCTTTGTTGTCTTTTTTATTTTTCACCTTACAGATGTTAATATTGAGTCACCACCATCCATGCACCCACCTTTGAGAATATGCGATATTACAGGATTCGAGGTATGTGTTTCTGCTGAAATGTGTTTGGGGCTTGAACTGGCAGGTGAAGTTCATCATTATTTCTAGCTCGTTTGTGAATAATGTGGCCAACTTTCAAATGTCATTTAAATATGATTGAATGAGTTGACCACTGGTGTTAGATTCAAATTTTAATGGGTTGCAATGTCTGGTAAATTTAGAAATATCTTTCAGTGTCATTATTGGTTATTATCATCAGTTGAATCATATCCCTCTGAAGTGAAGTCCTTTTATTTTGAGTGCCAGGAGGAAGGGCTACTTTGTGTGTCAATACCTTGCCTGTTGAATATTTGGTGGTCTCTAGTTGAGAGAGAATCATCAGTTGTTAATGATAATTTTTCATTTTATTCATTGCCTGCTATTCAGCTAAGATTAACCTGCTGTCATTGAACTTTTTATGTACGGTCTGGCTGAGCTTAAGCTTTTCTACAATCATACATTCTTTAGCTTGTTCAGTGGAATTGAGGATTAAGGTTTCAACAGTTCCAGAATTAAATAGAACACTGGTTTCTTTTACTTGACTAAATTGGCCAT
This sequence comes from Salix dunnii, assembly GCA_015731905.1. Classification (NCBI taxonomy): domain Eukaryota; kingdom Viridiplantae; phylum Streptophyta; class Magnoliopsida; order Malpighiales; family Salicaceae; genus Salix; species Salix dunnii. The sequence continues at coordinate 13,839,162 of CM027674.1, forward strand.
GGTGTGTGTTTTTTTTTTTGTTTTTTTTTTTTTTTTTGTTTTCTTAGGTGCATGGTTAATCAATTTTTGGTTTTGAATATCATGAGCCTATTGGTTGCCGAGCATAAATAACTTGGTTGTTCTATTGCCATTGGTTGGGAAAAAACAATTGAAGGCTTGATTTTTCTGATCAATTTGCATTGTCTAAGTACTTCATCAACTTTCTTTTAGAGTGAAAAGATTATTATAAGCAGTCCATCATTCTGCATATTATGCACTCCCTGTTAGCAAGTTAATCTACCCTCCATTCTTGAGTAGCTTGACACTTAGACACCATATGCTATCATTTCATTCATCCCATCAAATACAATTTGAACATGCAATGATCAACTGCTAGAATCTTGAATGCAATCCAACACAATATGGAATAGTGTACCATTCTTTTTACAGACCCTCTTATACATAGCTAACTTCTTCTGCAGGCACCTTACCATGATCCAAGAACCAACCTCCGTTATGCAAATACTGATGTCTTCAAACTCGTGAGATCACTTCCAAATGATCATGTGCAAAGATATCTGGCATTGAGAAATGCAGCTGTTACTTTGAAATAAACTGCCAGAATTTGCCTTGACAATGCTAGCCTGCTCCTGCTTCTGTTTCTGCATGAGACAGGGTAGAGCTATTAAATAGTTTAGCTCGAAGAGATGCATATTTATTGTTATTTGTGATCTATACTATGGTGAGAATAAACATGTTTAATTGCACCAAACCATGTATTGGAGTCTATCGATATGTATCTTCTCCCTCCTTTTCACTCGAGCTAATTTGATTTAAACCAATCAGTGTCTGTAGCTTAGGTAACTGGATCGTTTATGGATCTTGACCTTTTGGCAGGTTTACTATATCATGCAGTTGATAGGTTCTTGAATCGTGCATGGCATTAAAAACTTGTTGAATTGCGTATAATCATTTCCATCCTAGCTCCCAACATTTCGATGTTTTGCCACACGAATTACTTCATTCTCAACATCTCTTGGTTTTGTTGATTTGAGTTTAAACGGTAACCCTCCTTTTGTTTGGTTAAGGCTGTTCAGGTAAATAGCAAGTACATCCATCGATAGAAACACCTAATATCTGTAGTGACTCCGGGCAAAGGTAGAGTTGCACGAAAACACCAAAGTTTCCAAAATCCCAACTGCTGGCGTTACAAGCCTTTAGTTTCCATGCTCCGAAAATGAATTTAGTTAACTGACATGACCGGTACGAAATTCGATCCATAAAATACATCCCTTAGTTCAGGATGAGCTCAACGTAAGTAAGCCGTAGTGGTAGCTGCACGAATCCATCGTTTCTTCATTTAGTTGTGTTGTTGATTGAATTAAATGCAAATTGTGATGGCACTGTTTCTTTATACAAGATGTTGCACCAAATATATCTTTAAGGATATTGCTTTTAGTGGGAATATGCGTGTGGTGATAAATTTATGACATTAAAAGTAACAATGACTAAGCTATGCAGCATTATCAAACAATGTGTCCGATGCCGGACTGATCATTTGATGATTTGAAATTACCATCATGCTTTAAATACGTTCTTGTGCTAAACACAGATGATCATCAAATAGATAAGAAAGAACAATGCCCTTTTTATTTGCATCAATTTAGTGGGAAATTGAATAGTGCATAACAACATTCAGTAGGTCTTCTTGAGCATGTTAATCTTCTTTTTTTCCTGACAGGACGACGACCTCTGACAATTTAGAAATAAGCAGTCATAAAATGAAACAGAAATCGAAAATCCATAAAGTTGGGATGACACTCATTGGTCATCATCCTATCAGAAGTTACAACTTGGAGCAGTTGCCAGCAGCTGTTGTATCATAAACTTTGAGGAAGAATCGTGCCCTGGGGATGGATAACTTAGCCTCAAGAATTGTGCCCAGAGTAGCGATCAGATTCCTCTTAACTTGTTTGGTAATCCCGCCCATGGACACAATCTCTGCGTATGCAGCTGGTTCTTTGTTTCCATTGAATGATATGGCCACGGTGCCTTTGAGTATGACCATCACAAGCTGCATGGATATACAAGAACATAAAAATTAAAAGAAAACAACCAAGAAACGTGATGATCGTTTCAGATAGATTTCGCTTCGACAAGCAAGATTTGATCAAATTATCCGGCGGCTGCTTCGTTTAAAGTATCTTCCACAAAATACACGCTAGCAGACAACACATGCACGTTCTTTCCTGTCAGGAGATACCATGCGAGGAACTTGTGTGCTTTCAATAATTATTGTCTGCTGATGTCAATGTGGAAGAGTTATCATGACTTCCGTGGCGCATGTTATCTTCTGTATTGCCAATAAGCACTCGCTTTTCTTTGACAATGGGGATACTCCAGGACCACTAATACTCAAGCCCGAGTATATTCAGGAGAAATTTAATATTTAGGTTTATGAATAAATTTTTAATATTGCATGATATTATAAAAGTAAATCCTATCACTATCCAAGCTTAAGACTAAGTTGCATCCTTGTTTTCCATCTAGGTTAGCTCTTCTATTCTTCTTGCTCTGAAACTCAAGCAACTCATCACATTCAAGATTTGAGAGTTGGGTTTGAGTTTTTCCAAGCTTAGACTTTAAAGAAAAACAATAAATATTTTTATACTCCCTGCTTTTCGAATTATATTAAGGAGTTTATCGTAGAAAGTTTGCAGCAGGAGAAGGAGTCGTAGTTGGCTTCTAATTTTCGATAAAAAGCTGGGATGGAATATTGATGCAAGTCACAGGTGTGAGAGTGACATCCTATGACAGTAAGTAAATTCACCTAATTTAGCAGTTTGGAACTTCTTGTGATGATGCTGGAGAGTGGACGCATTCATTTGTCCGTTCACATTTCCTGTTTTTGCTTCCACATTCTTCACAAACAACGTCAGCTCTACGTCTTGCTTTCATAGTTTTTTTTATTAAAAAAAGTAAAAACATTAAAAGAAAATCCAAAAACACGATACATGGCCACTGTACCCACCAACTTCTTACACGATCACAGCTCCGATGCACTCGATCGAGTGCCTAAAGCATCGACAGCTACATGTCCTTTGACCCTCATCCCACCAAGTAGACCTTTTTTCTCGTGTTGTACACGGAAATCAGATACAGCAAAGCAACAATAAGTCCGGTGATGCTTAGGAAACAACTTGCTATTATTATTCGAAGATAATATAATTTAGTTAGGTGAGGGCTTACTTATCTCACAGTGCATCCATTCTTATCCAAAGTTCTCTCAAGTATATCCATTTTTGGCCATCATCCTGTTACATGCGGGTGGGTGTTTGGAAAATGGATTGATCGCGTCTCAATCACTCTAGAAGGCTAAGAAATCATTGCGTTGTCCCTTTACTTTTCACATTTAGTTGAGCTAGATCATGTACTTTAAATTTGGTTAAATCAACCCCTACAGTTCATATTGAAGGCAGTTTAAGGCTCTTCATCCAATCCCCTTATAGCATATGGAACTCATCCAACCATTCAGTTCATAATCAGGTTAGATAAAATGAATAAATTCACCTTCAACTGAAGGAAGAGGGGAATATTTGATCAGATTTATGATGGGGTGTTTGGTTTGACCACATTTGTAACCTAGAAGAATTTTGCCGAATTTTAACTACCACTGCTCACTTGCTTAGCCAAGTTGCCTTTTTTTTAATTTTAATAATGGAAAGAAGGTTGGCTTTCTGCACGTCATGGTAGATAACTCCTTCATCTGGGAAGAAATTTAAGGGAAATTAAGATAAAATGGTCATGACTCCTCAGCATTACCCTAAGAAAAATTAGATTCAACTTCGGAAAAGCTGCCCGAAATTGAAAATCAAATCGGAAATCATCAGAAACTATCTTAGCAAGCTAGGTCAAATGCTTTAAGAAGGGCAAGGGAGCATGATCCTTACAGCTAGGAAGGTATCAAATTATTTAGCTTCCCATTGGAGAAAGTGGCCTCATTAAAATACTAACATTAAAAATTAGCAACCGATCCTTCCTCCACCTTTAAGGGTCACCATTAAAGAACATCAACATCCAAACTGGGTTGTAGGCCAGCATATCAAAGGGAACAAGGCATGCATTCGCAGGCCACAAGATTTGAACATGAACACATGCAGAAGAAATTGAAGGAAAAGAGCTGAGGGATAGAGAGTGTTTACATGTTCAGGCCTGCCGATGATGGAAGCCACAGCTTTAGTGGCCTCGGAGAAGATGGGATCCTTATCGACACCATCAAGGTTGACATTAGTAGAGATATAAAGGCAAGGCATCGTTTCTGAATCTGATCTTTGTATCTCTACCTTTCTTGCTTCTTCTTTGTAAGTGAATAAATATGCGTGGGAGAAAAGTTCAGTCACCAAAAAGATTAGGGACTTGGAAAAATCTACACTTCCTACCTCAAAACTTGGTGCTTAAACCCTCCTTATATAACTGAGGAAGGAATGGTTTCAAAATCAAGAAATCCCACACTTGCCCCTGCTCTTATTTCACTGTCTGGAAGCACAAATCTTGAGCTGGATTGGCAAGGATATATGCAAATGGATGGCAGGTCCTGGACCACACCGAGGGCATAAAAGTTGTGCTGTTCAAGATCAAGGAATAGACCGTGAATCGAACAGATTACAGGATCAAGTCTTAACTACAGTATATGTATTAGAAAATTAGACTTATTCTATGTTATTGTGTGATTAGTCTCTGAAATAAACATGAACGTAATCACTGTAATTAAGCATATTGTTAAACAAATTGGACTTCGAGGTTGCTTCCAACCACCACATTTCACACATTATTTTTTCTCCCAGTTGATATAATCTAGCCCATTATAATATGTGAAATATCTCTCTGTGAACAAAATAGAAACTTGGATGGAGCTAAATCTATGGCTTTTCTGTAAGTTTAAATTCATATTTGTTTTCAAGAAAAAAATAAACCGAGAAAAGAAAAACAAAAGATAAAACAGTAGCATGAACACTAAATACTCTTATGAAACCCTAATGGTTGATCCAATCCTAGTAAAGCCACTTGATCCTAATGGTGGTTGAGCGGATGGAAATGTCTTCTTTAGATACAAAGTATTAAGTATAAGAGTCCCTCCTACAAGAAATGAATGAGCAAATCTATTTGAGAATATTTTGGTAAGGATTAAGCATAAAAATGGAAAAAGATCGATGCCTACGATTTTATTGAGATGATATTGTCTTTGGAAACTTTTATTATCCTTGGTAAGACACCCTATTAGTTGAACTCTTAGGCAAGGATATTGGGTTCGTCCAAATGAGTATGCGTCTAAAAAAAGTTTGGAGACTAATTGGTGGATGAGAAAGAAAAAAATTCATCCAAAGGCTTGCATATTATATATGGCAAGTGTGTGTGTGTTATGTCCATCTAAGAAAAGATTACCAAGTTGACAATGTAAAAGTCACAACCATAATAAACATGGGTTTTTTATATATAATTGGGGTATTCAGCTAGTTTACGCACACCATAACTAATCCTCGAACTCATTAAATATCCTATAAATTCAGTGAGCATGTAAGGCACCACGGGGGTAGCAAGCGTGCAATGTAAGACTTTAATCCCGATGCAGAGTAAAGAAACAAATCCCTTCAACTGCTAAGCCAAAATCCCCACTTGCATAACAAACATGGTTTTGATAGTAGAGATTGTGGGAGTTGGTGATGTTGAGAAGAAGACTACTAGTATGTGTAATCCACTCATTTAATGTGAAGAACCTGAAGATGTTAATCTTAAGGTTTAGTCTTTAAGCTTTACAGAGAAGAATGTTTCTTATAGAAATAAAGGTTATAGTAGCACCATGAATATACCAGGGTTATCAATGAAGTTAGGGGGTGAGCAGCTCCATACCTATCATTTTCTCTCCATAAAGCTAAAATATGAAAGTTGGTCTAAAGGCTAAAACAAGCAGTGGATTGAATCTAGTTAATATTTTTTTTCTAGCATTAATACTTATAAGGGCATATTTAAATATTTAGTTAATAAAGGCTTACATGATATAGGGATTGTCCAACACAATAAACCCTTGACCTTGGAGCATCCAATGATAGATAAAATATGTACCAGACGGTTCAGATGGAAGAGTTGTGGTGAGGTGGTTCTTAAAGGATTGATAACTGGTTTTTTGTTTATTTATTCATGATGAACATGCTTAAGGATATCTCTGTTATATTTTGTAATATTTTAGGTGCTATGAATCTAGATGGTAAATGTTATTGCAAAGAGTTTGTTTGTAAAAATTAATTGAATTGATTTGTGTTGTTGAAGATCCATATATGTTTTGTGCAGGTAGAGAATTTTTGGAAGAATTTATGGTATTATCTAGTGAACATTGTTGAAGTCGAGGATCACGGTGGAGGTATATAGTTCTTTACTTATAGTGGGAATCTCTCCATTACTACAATAGATATCTCTAGTCAGTGTGACAATGGAGGTACATGGTTCTTCACTTATAGTGGGAATCTCTGTTACTGCAATAGATATCTCTAGTCAGTGTGTGACAATTCAAATTACTTCAAACAATGACTCCTAGTATGTCTTAGATCTATATGTTTCTCAAACTCTAAATAGGCATTTTCAACTTAGGAATACTTTAGAAATATGAGGAGTATAGTGCATGGCCTATGATTTTTGTATAACCTATGAATAATGCTCTAGCAGCATAGGAGGTTATACATCGTATGTTGCACTCTTAAACAATCGAGGCTTTAAAGACGTTGCACCTTTTCAGCTTAGTCCCCTAAGCTATGATCCAAATGTTCACTGTTTGATCGGTCAAGATCTGGGCAGCCATTAGAGAAAAAAGTAATTATCGGGTCAAAAAGACAAAATCAATCAATACGCAACAATTAGTATTTTAAGAGTTTCTTTGCTTGTTTCTCTCACCTTGAAAAAGGCAGATCATCATCAATGATGACCTGGAGCCCACAACAAGATTACCATCTTAAATATAGCCGTAAGATTCGACCGGGTCTCCCTTGGCTAAGACCTCGGGCTACTAGATGAACACAAAATAATTGGAATAATATAATTTTAATTGTATTGAGTTGAATGAAGTTGGGTCAACCAGGTTATGCATTGACAATTACGATTTTAACCAAATCAATATTAATAATAACATGGTCCAATCCAGGCTACGGGTCACGAGGTTGACTCCTAGAATGCTCTAGATTCCTAATGAGAGCAAGGTTCAATGCATTAAGACGGAAGAGTTTGAATTACTGTAGGGCTATTTCAATAATGGAGTGCCTATAATAATCTGGCAAGTAGTTTAGGACCCTTAACAGGGAACAATTGTTGATCCATTTGGTTTTATGGTCCCCTGAGCCGCAATGCCACGGCGAAAGTGGCGGCTTCTGCTGGGTGCCAGGTACGCAACCACGGCACGGGGTGGCTGCAGTTTTTTGCCATCTTTTCAAAGCTAATCGTTATTTGCATGCTTCAAAAGTGTAGTGCAAGAGTTTGTCGCGATGTGTGATGGAGTTATTTGAGCCCGGGATTCTCACTACTTTTTATTGCTAAAATAATCAAAAGAAAGGTTAAAAAGTGTTTGATGCGTGGAAGGGAAATATAAGTGGCTGTGATTTATTTGTTTTTGTCTTGCCTGGAGTATGGGTGATTGGGCAGACCAAAATCTTTCTTTATTTATTATATTACATAAATCATTAATGATGTTCTCTTACTTTTCTGGATTTTCACGTTTTAAAAACCCAAGCTTTTTAAAATTATTATTATTTATAAAGTTAAATGATGTGGCGATTTTACGTAGTTACACAACTATTCTCTTTTATATTTATTTTGGATTTTTTTTAATATTTTTAATTTGATCCTTAAATTTATTTATTTTTTACAATTGAGCCCAAACTAGAGGCCAATTGAATTTTTCTAGGAGTGAGGGTTGAATTGCAAGATGGAGGCTTGAAGTGTAGCACGCGGGTGACATAGGTGATGTGCTCAAATTTTTTAATAAAGTACATTTTTGTCCCGATTTTTTTTTTCTATAAGGTGACCACTTTTTTTTATTTCAAAATTTTATTTTGGTTTTAGAGTTTAATTTCATCATTGTTCAATGCTGGTAAAGAGGAGAGAGAGACTAATAATCTAGAAATATTAAAAATATTTAATTAAAAAATAAAAAATAATTATTTTTAAAAATATAATATAAAGCATGAACGAAAACTACTTGTGTGGTAAATTTTATAAAACAAGCTCTCGATTTTTAAAGTGGCTCGCTGGGGTAGCTCAAGGGATGTCACTTTCGTAGCACTTTATCCTCGACATAAATGGTGGACGCACCATTTGTGATTTCCACCGAGCCCATGATTCCTTTCTGCTCTCACTGGACAGCAACTGCATTGGGTCCAAACTCCACAAACAATCGATCATAAAATGTGAATCACATGGTGAAGGAGGACCAAAAAGTCAACGAACGCATTCATGGTGTATATGACATTTGAGTTTCGAAACTCATTTATTTGATTTATTTTGCTGGTTGAATTATTTGATTACTCTCCTTTCCATCCTTAGTTAATTGGTTTTAGAATAAACTAGTTAATTGTATGTACTACATTGCGAGTTAAATAAATATTTTTTAAAATTGTTGGAATTGAAATAATTAATAAATTTTACTGGTTCAAAAATAAAATATAACATATATACATGCAAGGTTTGATATAATAAAATACATCAACGCACTCTATTACAATAACAGCAACAACATCGAAGATTTAACATCTAAAAATATTATTATTATTATTGTTAAAACAATAAAAATTATTAAATTATTCCGATGAGAAAAAAACTTGAAAACATTAATAAAAGATGAAGCAAATTATTATTATTATTATTATTATTATGATTATTGTGTGAATAATAGAAAAATAAATTTAATAAAAATAAAAAAAAACCCAAAAACTTAAACTAAAGAGCAAAGTTTGATATAATAAAACACATCAATACACTCTATTATAACAATAGGAACATCGAAGTTTTAACATCTAAAAATATCATTACTATTATTGCTAAAACAAAAAAAAAATATTAAATTATCCTGAGAAAAAAAAATAAAAAATATTAACAAAAAAGGAAGCAATAAAAAAAACTAAAATTATTATTATTATTATTATTATTATTATTATAATGGGGGAAATTCAATCAAAGAAAAAAACCAATAACTTTAACAAAAGAATAAACAAAAAAAAATTATAAGGAAAAATGGATAATTTGATGTTAAAATATATATATAAGCTGGGAAAAAAAAATTCAGGAGATAAAAACCAAAATATTCAAAGCATATCAAGGTGCGCTAATCGGGTCGAACCCTTGACTTTCTACTAGAAAGCATGTGTTCTATCCACTAAGTTACAAGCATTTTTTCATATGTTATTGTGAAAATATAAACAAAAAGCAGTAAAATGGTAAGTTGAATAAACCGAACTGACCTGAAAACTGAGTAACATTATTGTAATTCATAGTGATTCTTCTCATAAGCTGCAATAATCAAACCCTGATCTTTTTTAATATATAGTATAATATGCTCTGTTTGTATTTTATTTATAATTATTGATTTATACCAAGACATCTCTCTATTTTATTGACACAATTATTTTAAAAAAATTATATTTAGTTACTTTTTGTTTTCGTCTTTAACCAATCGATTTCACATCCAAAATCGTTTAATGTGTTACTCTCTATAGTATAATTACAGTATCTTTCAAATTATCGTTGATTAATTGTGATAAGAGAACTCCTTCAATAACGGCAGTTCAGTCTTTTTCAGATTACTTTTTTTTAATTCTTTTAATATAAATAATAATGAAAATATTATTTTAATTGAAAAACACTTTTGTAAAACCTTTCCACGTTGCATTACTACACAGTAAGTGAACGAAAATGAAGATAATAACTATTTAAAAAGAATGACAATATTTTCAAATTAGTGATATTTTATCACTTCACTTGGTGATTGAAATAATAATAAAAAGATAAAATGAAATGATTTAATATTCTACTTTTATACCTTATTTTTATCCGGATATTTGTTTCCCATTAATTATTAATTTTTTTAATAAATACCTTTCTAACCATCAATATTACAAGAGGTTTACAAAAATGTAAGGAAAATCATCCCTTTACTTTGCGAATAATAATGTATAATTTGTTGATAGTGTTATGTTTTCTCTCATTTACTTTTCTTCAATTATTGATGATGATGATGATAAAAAATTATTTAAATTTCTCCAATATCTTGCCATATATATATTTATTTATTAAGTAAGAATTGGACTGATAAGTAATCAATTACCAAATATTGATAACTTTTTTTATTTGTATTTTGTACACAATTTTCATGCAATACAGATTGTATTTTAGCACATGGTGAGTGTGACCGAGTAGTGCATGCTCATTAATATCTTGTTTGACACTGTATTTCAAAAGTTTTAAATTTTTTTATTTTAAATTAAAAAAATATGTTCTTAAATCATTTTCATGTGTTGATGTCAAAAATATTTTTTTTAAATAACAAAAAAAAATATTATTTTGATGCATTTCTAAATAGAAAAAACTTTAAAAAATAATCGCAATCACATTCTCAAACAGGTTTAAATTTGATAGAGGTGCACAAGCGTACACTCACTTCAATTATTATTATTTTATATTTGCGTGTGATTATAGCATTTTAACTTTATAAGGCTAGAATCTTAAAAATCAAGTATCCGCATGATCAAATCTTAGAAGCAACATGTTGTTATTGTTATTGTTGTCGTCGTCATTAAAGTATTATTTTATAATCTTAAAGGCTTATTTGAACTAATTCATAAATAATTTTTCATGTGAAATGTACATGGACATCAATTTTAACAAATAATAATAATAATAATAATAATAATAATAATGCAAGCCAGCCCAAAAATATCAATAAGGATCCATTACATGTTCAGAGGCTTAATTTGCGGTTTTGAAGATTTCAACAAAGTCATAATTGCTAGGATCATTAGAGTATCAAGAGGTGACCCTAGTACATCTTATTCATATGTAGGAGGGGTCCAATACAGTCTTATTTGGGCTATAAAGTGAGCACAACAAAGAAGACAAATGAATCCTACTATAATTTAGAAGCAACATGGATAACTACCTTTTTCTTTTATTTCCAGGATTAAGGGGCTAGATGGAAGGCTATAAATAAGATTTGTGGGCTTTATTTAATTTTGTTAGCTACAACCCAAGACTTGTTTAGGCTTAATTAAGACTTTCTTTTCAGCTATGATCCAAGAGTTGTTTGGATTAAGTCATGGGCTTTCCAATTTAGGGTTTTGGGTCAGTTTTGAGTGGATCTCTTTTAAGTCCACATAAAAGGTCCATTAGGGTTATTTTTTCAGGAACTATTTAAACTCATGTAACCTGAATGGTTCTTGTATTCTTTAGTTCTTGAACGAACTCAATCTAACTTATCGAAGATTAATTGGCTTCATAGCGTCATTCTACTCTTTCCAGTAGTGCTGGTGCCTGAGGCATGTTTTCATTGTGTCACACTCCTATTAGACCTATTTCAACTTTCCAGGATCAGATCTCATTAATGGTTGTGGGTTGCATGACCATGTGATCATGAGATTCTCATCAGCTGGTATCAGAGCTAGGCTCCAAAACAAGGTCATATCATTCTATTATTTTTGTTTGTTTTCCTCTTAGTGTTCCATAAAGTTTTTCAGTGTTTGCGTCCATCTCCTAGTTTTTTGTGTCTACGTCATCTAAGCAAAAAATAAAAATAAAAGTTGATATTCAATCTTTTTTACTGTTTCCACATATCAGTATATTAAAAAAAAAAAGAGATAAAGGCATTAGTTGAAATTTGAAGATTCATTGAATTTTTGCCGCAAAAAACACAACTTTAGGAAACATAAGAAAACCACATCAGAATTCATTGAAAATTCATTTACAATTTATTGGGGTTAAGATAACATCATATGTTAAATTTGGATTTATTATGATATTATTTACTTGAGGTTTTATTTCGAGGTTCATTTTGATCGTAGAAACACTACTTTAGTGAACCCTAAGCAAACACCTTAGAATCAATTGAAAATTGAAATTCTGTGTATTGGCATTGAGATTGCACCACATATTGAATTTGGACTTATTTTGATATCGTATACTAGAGGTTTCAATTGGGGGATCAATTTTGCCGCAAACTGATCACACAAGGGGTTGGGTACCAAGGAGTAAGAGATCGATCTATAAATTGAGTTTTGATATTTATTTAGTATTGTAATACTAAATATTGAATTTAAGGTTATTTCAAGGTCCTTTGGTCTGGGTTTAAATTCTGTTACGTAAAAATTGATTTTTACTATTTAGTTGTCCAATTCTTCGTTTTTTATTCTACTTTGGGTTATCTAGGAGTGAAGTTATTGTTTTTGGTTGTGTTATATTTCATGTCTTCGTATCGTCCTCAATCCGTATGAATTTGCATTGCTACTTGCAAAATTATAATCGTAGTTTTGTTTTGCTTTGTTTTCAGTATTTTTATTGCTTCTCGAGTCTAAAAATCCTAATTAGAGTGTGTTACGAAGGCTACTGACTTTTATTTATTGATTTTAGTTCCTAAAGAACCAAAACAAAGCAAGTTGTGAGATAAAAGGCGTAGTGAGATTATTAGAGTGAAAAACCTTGATTTTTTTCTATGTGATACACGAGAGGTGTGAGGATATATTTTGTGCTACTAACTGAATTTTACAGAGTCAAAGGATATCTGAAAACAACGAATCAATGACACAAAATACTAACGTTGCTTTCCAATTGCAAGCCTTATGTAAGCAACTCGAGTTATTGTCTAGGATGAACATGGATCTAAAAGATGATTTGAAATTGATAAGGAAACAAAATATTAGGGTTAATTGTAGAGGATATATAGTCCGTAAGGCCGTATAGAATACCAAATTTGATTTTGAAGAGTTTGCTGATGAAAACACAAATGTGGGTGAAGATGACTATGATGGTGATATGGAATCTAAAAGTGACAAATCTTATTGTGAAGGTATGCCACCATTGGAGGATAGTAATAGGGATGAGTAGTATTACCGGTCGTGGAGTCCTTAATTATAAAACGCACACTTCAAGTTCAAGTCAAAAAAGATGAATCTAATCAACAAAGGGAGAACATCTTCCATACATGTTGTTATGTGCAAAGCAAGATGTGTGGTTTAATTATAGATAGTAGAAGGTTAGTAAACTTAATTTGAGTATTATTAAGCATGCAAAACTATATAGACTGCAATGGTTGAATGATAGTGGTGAAGTGAAAGTGACTAAATAGGTTGTGGTTCCATTTTCGATTGGAAAATACATTGATGAAGTTCTGTGCGACATGGCACTAATGAAAGCAAATCACATCTTGTTAGGGAGACCATGGCAATATGATAGGAAGGAAGTTCATGATAAAGTTAAAAATAGGTATACCATTGTAAAAGATGGTAAAACCATCACTCTTGTACCTCTTACACCTAAACAGGTGTATGATGATCAAATAAAGCTAAAATATGAGCATGAGGCAACGAGGAAAGAAAATCAAGGTGAGGATCAAGGGGAGAGAAGACCATCAGATTCGGCCAAAACCCAAACTACTACAATCCATTCAGACACTCATCCAAACACAAACAAACCAAACAATTTGACCACAACTCAAAAACACCCAAATTTGGTTGAGAGTGGAGGTAAGACAAAAGAAGAGAAGAAAATCAGGAAGAGTGATGAGAATTGTGTGGAAAACCTAAAGAAATAGTCAATTTTTTATCCTAGAGAGGGTGATGTTAGATTTGTATGTTTCATAAACAAGCTAATGATTTTACTTCTGCACAAAAAGGCTTACTTTAATACTAGTGATCTTGATCATATTGTGCCTAGTGCTGATGTTTTGTTGTTACAGGAGCTTGATGATGTATTCCCTAACGACATTCTTAGTGAATTACCACCATTGTGGGGGATAGAGCATCAGATTGATTTCGTACTTGAAACTTTAATTCCTAACCGACCAGCCTATAGAAGCAATCCCGAGGAGATAAAAGAGCTTCAAATGCAAGTTTATGAGCTAATAAATAAGAAATATACTCGTGAGAGTATAAGACCGTGTGTTGCACCCGTGCTAGTCATGCCTAAGAAGGATGGAACATGCAGGATGTGTATTGATTGTCAAGCTATCAACAACATAGGGATTTTGATTCGAGGTTGAATCCTTTCAAGGAGAGAGGGGATGATGCGAGCTAGCCCAAAAATACCGGTAAGGATCCATTACATGTTCAGAGGCTTAATTTGCGGTTTTAAAAGTTTCAACCAAGTCAAAATTACTATGACCATTGGAGTATCAAAAGAAGACCCTAGTACATCTTATCCATGTGCAAGAGGGGTTCAATACAACTTTATTTGGGCCATGAAGTGAGCACAACAAAGAAGACAAATGAATCCTACTACAACTTGGAAATAACATGGGTGACTACCTTTTCCTTTTGTTTCTAGGATTAAGGGGCTAGATGAAAGGTTATAAATAAGTTTTTTGAGCTTTATTTAATTTTGTTAGCTAAAACCCAAGATTTGTTTGGGCTTAATTAAGATTTTCTTTTAAGCTATGATCCAAGACTTGTTTGGATTAAGTCATGGGCTTTTCAATTTAGGATTTTGAGTCAGTTTTGAGTGGATCTCTTTTAAGTCCACATAAAAGGTTTATTAGGGTTACTTGTTCAGGAACTATTTAAACTCATGTAACTAAATTTCGGCAGCCATTGATGAATTTTACTTTTGAACTTTTCAGTTTTATGTGTGAGAATGATTATTGCATTCTTTAGTTCTTGAACGAACTAAATCTAACTTATCGAAGATTAACTGGCTTCATAGCGTCATTCTATTCCTTCCAATAGTGTTGGTGTCTTGGGGCATTCCATTGTGTCACACTCTTATCAAACCTATTTCGATTTTCCATGATCAAATCTCATCAATGGTTGTGGCTGGGCTATAATTGATTTTCCTTTTATACAATGGTATAACTCAGCGTGCGAGCATATATATATTCTAACTTTAGTTTCTGCTCCCATCTATCAAAATTTTATACTAACTTTAACCGGTCATATGCAATGCACATGGTGTTATAATGTTTAAAAGTATGAAATAAATGCAATACATGTAGCATTTGAATTTTAAAAAAATAAATAAAAGAGGTTTGTGATTACAATAATAGTTGTTTTTCCAAATAAATTTTTTTCAGGAATTGATCAAAAATAATTTATATATATATATATATATATATATATATATATATATATATAAAGATTATTTTTTATAACAAGATATCAAAACAATCTAAAAAAAATAAATTATGATTTTAAATAATAAATAAATAAATTTTAAATAATAAACATATAATATTTAGGGATACATTGATAGATCTATGTTTTTGATAATTATGTTTTGATTTGATAAATGTGATAGAGAATAGTTTTATAATAATAAGAAAGTGATTGAGATTTTTAATAGGTTTGATCCAATTTGAAATTTGATTTTTAATAATGGCCTGAAATTTAAGATAACATATTTCATGAGTATCTATTTTTACACCACTTCTTCATTTTTCCATACTAGAAAACATATTACCATATCCAAGTTTAATGTTTAATTTCAATATAAGATAAATTATAATAATATTTTTAATGTATTTTAAGATTATGGAGAGAATTTAAAATTTTTAGAATTTGATAAATAAATAAAAACTCCTTTAATGTTGAAGAAAATATTTCAGAAGGAAACTCATTTGTATGTAAAATGCCTTTAATTATGATTGAAAAAAGGTTTTTTGAACTAAAAAAAAATACAAAATTAGAGAAATTATATAAAATGGTATGGTATTTTTATAGTACTTGAATAATACTAGTCTTATTATTTAATTTTGGATATTTTTTCTAGTTTTTTATTATTATTATTCTTTGTCCAATTTTAAGACTTTCTAATTTAATTATCTTTTCTAATTAGTAATTGAGGAAATTAATGGTATAAGAGGAAGGTTTTCATATCTTAAAATATATTTTTTTTTAAATAATCTTATGGTATTTCAATGGAATAATTGTAATTTTCCCTTCAATATGATTATAACAAAATACTTATAACAAAATGAAAATTAATATTGGACGAGTAAAAATAATTATATCATATAATTAAACTATGGGTCAATAGAAACTAAATATTATTTCCATACAATTTTAAAATTATTCGCTACACATTGTTCTAACTCATGTTGAAAAATATATCCCTCACTCAGATTTCAAATTTGAGTAAAATGTACTTGTGCTTCTGAGCTTAAGGAATCTACACGATGGTGTCTATTTAAGCACTTGTTTCTGAAATTATAAAATGTAGGGACTAAAATATACTAATTTGAGTGCTGTCGTGGTGGTTTAATGCTGAAGACAATGTTAATCTGCAACTATAAACTGTAGGGACCAAAATATACTTATGTCTTCTGGCTTAAGGAATCTACTCGATGGGTGTCTATTTAAGCACTTTCCTGTGATATTATAACCTACAGGGACTAGAATATACTTATGCTTTTGGGTTTAAGGATCTATAATTATAACTCTATATACGATGGGTGTCTGTCAGAGCATCCGCAGAGGCTGTTTCACGGCAGCTGTTGTGGTGGTTCTTTGTTGAAGCTGTTTGGGTTGGGAACTTGAGCTACTAAGGTGGTGGTCCACGTCAGGACTTGGCTGGTCGGCGGCTTTCATTTGGCAGCGAGGCACAACCACTAACTTTTTGCTGGAGGTACTCTCCTTAACTCTCTTCTCTTCTACTACTCGACGATTACACTTTTATCCTTGATGTTTATTATTTCTTTCTTTTTTAGAAAACATAGAATTGAGCAAGTAGAGTGGTCCTGAATTAATTTTTTGTTTGATCCACCAGTTACTGCAACTGTTTGTAAAAATGTCTGAACTAAAAAATTACTCGACTTTGTAGTGCGTTCATGGCTATGTTTGCTAATTGAAAATTTGATGGGTTATTCTAACTGTTGGATTTTTTTTTTTATAAAAAAAAGCCTGCTGTTGGGTTATCAATTTATCATCCATCTCCGCCTCAAAAATCTAACAATTTGTGTATATATTGACTGCTTCAATCTTGACACGCCATTGATTGGTTTCGGCCCAGCAACCTCGAACAATATCCCAGATCGTTTTTATTGTAGTAACACATCAGATTCATGGTTTAAGTATGGCGGGCCTTGCAAGTAAGCAGTCTTTCAACTATAGGCTAGCAAATTTGATGTCAGGGAAACTTCTAACTTCTCTTATTAAAAACACCTCTTCTTATGTACCGCTATGGCAACATAATGTTATATGTGGTGTAGCCCTAAAGAAGTTTCGTGACTGAGATAGTTAAGTGCTTTCCATTGCCTATGGCGACGTCAATTTGTAGATTGTTTGGTGCAGCAATAAGAACTGAATTTAAAACCCTTTTCAGGCATCTTGATGGCTTTCTAGAACCCTTTGTGTTTCTATAGCAATTTGCATATGTTTTTTTTTTATCCATACGCAATGTGTCCCTTGATTCCAGCCTTGTTGGTTGATCTTCTGTCTACTTGTGTTGTGATCCATACGCAATGTGTCCCTTGATTGCAGCCTTGTTGGTTGATCTACTGTCTTCTTGTGTTGTGATCCATACGCATTGTGCCCCTTGATTGCAGCCATTTTGGTTGATCTACTGTCTACTTTTGTTGTGATCCATACGCAATGCTTCCCTTGATTTAGAACATGTGAAACAATCTCTACAGGCTTTTGAAACAATCCCTTGATTGCAGCCTTGTTGGTTGATCTACTGTCTACTCCTGGATTTATAATTTTTAAAATAACTTATTATTCTTATTCATGAACGCATGTTTACTCCTGTGATTGGGATGCTTTGGGCTTTTTTTTAGTGCTTACATAAACATGAATCAAATGACAAACTTGTGTTGCATAAATAAACATAAAAAAGTGCTGATGTTTCCTTTTTTAATTTGAAATCCTCTTTGACAAGGTAGAAGTCTCAGAATTGTAGCTTGCAAGGTGCTATACCGGATCTTACTGTCAGCTAATTGTGTCTAGAAACAAATTTGAATCACACAACAAAACAACGTGCTTTCATCTCTCATCTTCTTCTCCTCCTGTTCAAAAGAACCACAGTCACTACTCTTCAATGGAGCATCACTTGCTTCACATATGCCTGCAGTCACTCAACGACAACAATAATCCCCCCTCTCTTCAAGCCTTAGCTTCTCTTCGCTCTCTAATAATCAACCCCAACACCTCCGATTCCACAATTTATTCAATCCTCAAAACCCTAACTCAGTCTCTCCAACTCAGCACCAACTCACTCACAACTCACCACCACATCCTCAAACTCCTCAGTGACCTTGCTTCACATCGCACCCACCTCTCCTCTCAAATCCTCAACTCAATCCACTGCAGCTCACTCCTCTTCACGGAGTCAACTCAAATTGCTGCCGAGTCACTCACTTCACTCGCTTCTTTTTCCATTTCCGATCAAAACAAAATCGACGATCAGTTATTTCTGTCCCTGTGTTTTGCTGCCACTTCAGCTTCTGCTCGATTGCGTCTGCTCAGAAATGGAGAGAGGTTAGGCATAGGGACGCACATGCTGTTTACTGTGTTTTTAGGGTTTACGAAAGATCCATACCCATATGTGAGAAAGGCTTCTTTGGATGGATTGCTAGGATTGTGCAAAAGCTGTGACCTTTTTGAAGATATCAGTGTGACTGAAGGTTGTTACTGCCGTGCTGTTGAGTTTCTACAAGATAACGAACAGTCAGTACGCTCTGCTGCAATCCGCGTGGTAAAAGAAAATCAATCCTTTAAATTTTCCCCCTTTTACTGTGTTTAATTAAAGCATGGTAAAAAATAATCACTTAATATTTTCTAATTTACTGTTGTGAATATTCGGAAATTTTTTTTACCGTTGTGAATGCAGGTATGTGAATGGGGGCAAATGCTTATAGCAGCAAAGGAAGGGAATGATAAAATAGCTCAGTCAAATCAAGTATTTGTACAGGTATTTTTATCGACATTGTTATGCTGCCTGTTTTTTCTTCCGGTTATTTTTGGGAAGTTGATGGTTGCTCATGCAACCAGTGCTGAATTTCTAGTTTAATTGCTTTCTTGGGTTTATTTGAATGTAGGGTCTTTGATTTTTTACTGTGAAAAGACAGAATTTTAAACAAATGTATAATGTGGGGTTAAAATAATCACCTATATGATAGCAGATTTTAATGCTGATAAAATAGATGTTATGAAAATAAAGGATGTGACTTGTAAACTCGAGCTTAATTTTAAGACTTTTTTTAGTAATTTACACAAACAATTTTAATTTCTTGTTAAGGTGTAAACTGCCATTTACTTGTATGCGAATGCTCCTGCTGCCTGTTTTGACTGCACAGGCATCCATTTATGTCTATGAATAATTAATAGTAAATGTTTTTCCACCGTTAAATATCCATTTATTAATGTGCTCACAGATCTGTTCTATGGTAAGAGATATGAATGTGGAGGTCAGGGTGGAAGCTTTTAATGCTCTTGGCAAGATAAAGTTGGTATCTGAGGACATTTTATTGCAAACTATATCAAAAAAAGTCCTAGCAATCATGAAAGAGAAGAACTCTCATGGTCATTGCACAGCAGAAAGGTTTGAGATTTTGGCATCCAGTTATGCTGGAGCTTTTATGCATGGGCTTGAGGATGAATTCCATGAGGTAACTTGGGTGGAACATTTTGTTGCACTGAATCTTGTAGTTCTGCATAATATGATAATCTTTGAGAGAGTAATACCCTTTTCTTTTTCTTTTTCTAGATCGAACAGTTATTATTTATGGTTAACAACAATTGTCCGTGCAAAAGCAATTTTCCTTTAAATTTGATTGGATCGTTCATATCTTCTCTCTATTCATGCATATATAGATGTAGAAGATGGTTGAAATTTAAAAAGATTGTGGAGTTTACCGTAACGGGCCCCTTTTTTTAATCATATCTATTGTCAGCAGCCCAAGACATGTTTCTTAAATACCTGGCTGCTATAATTATGACACTTTGTGCTTGCTTGAAGGTGCGAAAATCTGCTTGTTACTCTTTGCGCATTCATACTATCCTCTATGCTGAATTTGCTCGTCAGTCCTTAAGCTTGTTGATGGACATGTTGAATGATGATTCAATGGCTGTAAGGTTAGAAGCATTAGAAGCACTGCATCACATGGCATCCTTTGATTGTCTGAATGTGCAAGAGATACACATGCATATGGTAAGTTTTCTGATCCTTCTTTACAGCCCTGAAAAAATATTGCATTTGGTAGAATATTTAGATGCCCGACACCTTCAGTCTATGATGAGGATAAGAAGTCTCTCATAGCTGCGGATTGACTGCATTTAAAAAATTTTCTCCCATATCATGCTATGTTTCACTTTATTTTTTTTTAGTTTATTTTTTAAACCAGTTATATATCTTTGAATGCGATGAATTGCACAGATGATATTTAATCACAAGTGTAGCTTATTCAGTGTTACTTGATTTTGCAGTTTTTGGGCTCTCTACTTGATAACTGTGATCTAATAAGATCAACCGCAAGAAAAATTTTTAAATTGGTGAAGCTTCCTGATTTGAAATTATTTAGATTATCTATTCATGGCCTCCTTCTGAACTTGGAGAGACATTCTAAGGTTAGCTGCTCTTACACTATAGTTTTCTGTTTAGTACAAACCTCCCTACCTCCATCCCCTCCAGCCACAAGAAGTTAGTGGGGGGAAGAAAGAAACAAGCAGTCATGTGAGATATCCTTAAAGAAAATTAAATCAACGCATCTCTGAATATGAAAATGTGTTTCTTCCATTTATTTTATATAACTTGTTGGAAATTTCCTTTCTTATAGGATGAAGCTGATGTCTTCTCTGTTTTGTTTTTTATGGGTCGAAGCCATGGGAACTTTGCTGCTCACATTGTCAAGGAAGTTTCTCAAGAGGTTAGCATGATTAAATGGGCTATACATTCTTGATCACACACGTATCAGTCTCCATGATTGAATTTATATGTACTTTTATTTTCTTTTTTTCCATAACCAGTGGTTTATTTTTTTCATGTTTATGGCAATGCCTATTTTTCTCTTTGTTTTGTCTGTCAATGCAACACATATGACAACTCGCAACTTCAAATAGAAGAAAAAGAATTCGTAGTTGAGTTGACACATGTTCTTCTTCTTTTTCCCCTTGCATCTCTATTAACAAGTATCCAATATCCAATATCATTTTGTTTTCATCAGTGGGTACTGCTCTACATTATTATGTTTTCATACTAGTATGCTTTATAGAGATTTATTATTCACTTTCTTTGAATCCAGATAGAGCCAGTTTTGGAGGGACAGTTGGGCTTGGATAGTGCAAGAGTAGCTGCATTTCTTGTACTTGCCATCTCAGCTCCACTCTCACAAAATCAGAATGGTCAAATTATTCCACCTAGATTATTTTCATATGCAGTAACCCTGCTAGGGAGGATCTCCTGTGCTTTGAGTGAAGTTGTAGACCAAGATACACTTTTGGCATATTTGTCTCAGTGCAGTAGATCCTCCACTCTTGGCGCAGAAGTCGAAGAAGAGTCATTATTGCCAGTTGTTGATGACGTTGTTTTAACTAATACCAAAAAGGATGTTAATAATCCTGTTGAGGCGCCCATGCTACAAACTGGCAATGAAACTTCCAAAGTTCAGCCTGTGATATCATGTGAATTAGAGCGTTTAGCAACTTCAATTGTAGAATGCCAGGCAGATGAGCTTGACGAAGTCATGAAATCTGTGAACCTTATCCTTGCAAGGGTCAGAGATGCCTGGCTTTTGGTACAATCAAGGTGCACCAATGCAGCATTAAGAGCTCTGAGGTTGTACTCTAATTATATGTAAATTTCCCTTTCCAAATTTAATGCCCCTCTAATTTTTTAAACTAATTTTTTGCTCATGCAGGGATTGCAAGAGAGAATTGGCAATGTTAACCTCTACATCACTTGAATCTTCTGGTGCAATGGCATTTACGTTGCAATACCTCCAGGTAATGAAACTGTTTGCTAAGATATGGGAGCTTGCTGTATGGAAGATAAGATCCAATGAAACAGGACTGGAATATCTATTTGGGAAATTAGACATGAGGCTCAGAGAACTGAGATATAGATATATAGGGTTTTCTAAGGAAGAGGAGTTGTACGTGTTGGAGCTTATAGTTGTGGCCTGTATGTTAAGGTTATCCAAAGTTGAAATCAGTTGCTCTCCTACTACTATGAAAAAACTGTCTGCTATAATTTCACATATAGAGATTCTTAATGACAAGGGATCCATTGAACCATCCAATATTTTAATGGACGCTAAGAAAACAGTGCATGAGATTGAATCTTCTAAAGCTGGTATCTCATGCAGTCTCTTCCTGAATACAAACTTAGTTGATTTCTTCACCCTTAAGCAGTTTAGTTTATGCTCAAGAGTAAGGCATATAAATGCAGAACTGAATGTTCCTGGTAATGATTTTGAAAATCCTCTTCGTTTTGTCTCTGGACTACCTGTGGCTATACCTCTGGATATTACTTTATATAATGTCAGTAGTGAGAATAGGTTGTGGCTTACGATAAGAATGAGTGAGGAGTTGACTCAATTTGTCTTCTTAGATTTGAACATATTAGGAGGCTGCAATGAGGTTAAGAAATTTACATTTATGGCACCCTTTTACAGAACTCCGAAAGCCTGTTCATTCTCCTTATGGATTAGCATAGGAATGGAATGTGCTCTCGAGGATTGCCACATTGTGAAACACTGTGGAGGTCCAAAACACGATTTGGTTTATCTTTTCCAGGAAAAAGAAGTTCATCTGTGCTTGGTTCGGAGGGGGTGAAAGGTTTTTTGATATTTCATATGCCACGGATCCTCATTGCATTTATCCTCTGTATTCTAGAAGCTGGATTCGTCAGTTGATCATAGACCTTGTTTTTATCTCATAATCATCGTGATGGTACGAACCTGACTCTTATATCTGGGAAAATGGTCAAGATATTCTTGTGATATGTATGATGAACAAGGATATTGCAGAGAATTTGCTTGTTTTTCTTCACATCAGATTATCTTGATGCCAATTCCCCCCTCATGGTTGATTTCTAAAAAGCTCTGACTAGCTACACCTTAAAAATTATGCATGTAAATTCACAGAAGTGGATGGTTTTCCCTGTGGATCATGCACTGGTGCTTGTTGATCTCCAATGCCAGGTTGGCGTTTGAAAGGTATGTGTTGGAGTTTTTTAGACCTTAAGCCTCTCTGTCTTTGTAGCTAGCTGCTTCCTTGATATGTTTGCTAGGTTGCCTTACTTCGGATAAATTTGTTGAAGGTCTTTCATGGATGTAAGAGGTATGCTGTAAACCCTGGAAGATCCTGGATATTGCTGATTGTGCTTATATTCTTAATGGTATGCTTTCATGCCCTAGAATTCTGAAATTCTTTTTTCAAAGGTATATTTTCTGTGTTGTTGTAACCATTTTGTTTTTCGAAATTATGCTTATGCTGTACACGTACTTTTGTAAATGAGTTCTACAACTAAAAAAGGAAACAGCCATATACAAATGGTGAAAACAATCGTTGCATTCTTAGCTCCTAACCGCACGTGCCTCATCCTTTTAACTTCTTTAAGTTTGAATCACTTGACAGGTCCTTGAAATTGGAACTCAGAGGTCGATTAAACATACTAGGCTCCAGATAGATTTAATTTTAAGTATCAACAAGAACAAAGAGCCCCTCAAAACTAAGTTAATACTGTGCCTGAATTCCTCTAGTAATATCGTTTCAGACTTGCAATTGATTTTTATGCTCTTTCTGTGTATTTTCTTGAAATCTGGCTTTCATGTTAATTAATAGAACAGTAACAGCTGCTATGTTGATGTCAATGAACCTCATTGATCTTCAATGTATGAACAATTTCAATTTGTAATGGTGGGTCTTATTGGTCTTAATGTCAAATTCTTGAAATCGTGTTTCTAGTTTAGTTATCAGATGAACTATTGGACACCAATTCCACTGTCGAAAATCAAAAGCGAAATCATCTGGTAGTACCTTGTTAAGCATAAAATCGAATGCTCATACATCGGAATGTTTGCGGGCTATAAAACTAGCATTAACATGTGAAATGATGCGAGTCTGAATCAGTGACAGATTTTCCATGTCCTCGCAGCTGAGGACACTAACCATAGCCATTGCGCAGCCTATGGCGAGGTCAAAATGGTGGAAATTCCCACCTTCCTGTCCTGTATTACAACATTAATCTCGCGTGTACCATGAATTATTGTTCGCTAATTTTTGTAGTTGTAGATAGGTTTTGAAGATGACACATTTGATGTCGATGATGAAACTGGTCTCAATTTAAACTAATTTAAATTAACTTATTTAATCTTTAACAGGGGTATTAAATTGCATTTCATAACTTTTTTATTTATATGGTATGTGACTTATTTTAAGAAATAAGTTGCGTAAATTATTGGATCTAAAAGCCAAATTATTACACCCTTTTTTTTAACCTTGACCAGCCTTTTGACCTTCTCTCAGCACTCTTCTTTACCGATGCATGTCCGTAAAGACTCTTTTAGGCCTGGGCTGGTCAATTCTATGGATCTGTCCTCACCACTGTTTCTTAAGCTTCTTTGAATGGAGCTCTCATTCGTACGTTACTTACCAGCCACCGCCAAGAACATTTCAAGCCCGTGAGTTTGTTTTTGTATTTTATAATAATTTTTTAAAACATTTTTCATTTTAAATAGTTTTAATGTAAACAAAAAACTAGTTTAATATATTTTTAATTAATTTTTTTTAAAAAAAAAAAAAAGTTCACATAACATTACAAACAATCGTGTTAAAGATCTTTTTCCACCCGTCCATTTTCCTTATTCTGTAATTTCAGCTTTCTTTTCTGTTAAGAAAAATTGATTACTAGAGAGTGGAACTGTCATCTAATTCAATTCTAAGATCCAGCGAGAAAAGAAGATTGAAGTATCATATCAATAAACTGATGGAAGGACGACTGCAGCCAATATCCAATCTATGCAACCAAAATTCAAGATCAAGCACAAGCAGTTCAGATTATGACCGAGACAACGGCCATTGTTCGTGGTATTTCCCTTGATGATCTATTTGATGACGGGATTTAGTGTTTTACAAACTTGAAACAATTTTATACTGCCAGTTGCTTGCATCCCATGTCCTGATAAAAAAATATATATATATATCCTAACTCACAAAAAAGATTATCAACCATTTCCACGATTTACAAAGCAATAGCAGACAAAAAGCATCTTTTCTTGATGGCCCTGGAGTTCTTTTCTTGCCATCCCTGACCCTGCTTGAAATGTTCAACCTGCCATTTCGTAGGAGGTTAAAATAAATATTTGAAAAGACAAAGTAATGGCAGAAGGTAACGAGGAGATATTTGCAGAAGATTGCATACGGTATCTATAATGTTCTCATCAGATTCCAGCCCTCCAATAACATGAATAGATTCCTTAACAGTGGCAGCAGCGGCATAGCCTCTAGGCTTGTTCATGGGTTCCCCAGGGATCCATGAGTCAAGACGAGGATCAAATATTTCGGTGCTTGAAACCATTGTGCTTCCATCATAACCACCCAAAGCATATCTAAAAAGGGGGTTTTCCATAATTAACAGCATGCATGCATACTGAAGTGGATACTAAAAAACCACAGATGGTGAACTTCATTACGTAGCATAATTCAAACCAATGAGAAAATAGCCGCCTAAAAACACAGCTGGAATGGTGCATCCATTATTTTACATCTCTAATTATTGAAAAATTGGGTCTTCTCTGGGGCCTAATTAGGGAGGATTACTTCACTGCTGGAATGGTGAAATTCAATATATTTAAACACCATGTTTTTAGTTTGGGTAGGGCTACCATTTGCAAGCTCATTAATATTATATTTACACAAACTGCTTCCTTAAACATGGTAAGAAATGAAAACTTACAGTTTTTCATTCAAAACAACCAATGAATGGCAGCCCCTCTTTGCATTCATGCTTGCAATTCTGCTCCAAGAATGTTCCCTCGGATCAAATCTTTCAGCAGTCCTGAGAGAATAAAAGGTAGCCAGCCATTATAATGGATTTTTTTGTGTGACGGGCCTATTTCCAATATGTTTCTAGCAGATTAAGCACCCACAGTTTCCCTTCAAGATAGAGTAAATATCAGTAAACTACAGGCTCCTGAGGCAAGATTATCTTAGAAGAAAAGGAACTACAGAGCAAAAAAAAAAAACTTCAAGTAGGCTTCATCTTAATGCGAGTATTAACTTGAGAGACTATTGTCAGAAACAGCAGACATCCTCAACTTCCATATGCTCAATCTCATCTCAATCCTTTATGCACCCACATGTGCTTGCTTGCATGTGTGTTTGCAGTATTCATACAAGTATTGCATGCTTCATAAATTTGAGCAAAGATGCCAGCATAGAACATAAGACTAGTGATGAAACAAAAGCATGTTACAATACTTTGAATAATCACTCCCATCAAATCCACCAGCTGCATAAATTACACCATTGAGTTCCACAGCTGCCAGAGCAAATCGCTGGAACAAAACAAGGAAACAGTATAACAGCCTTTAATCAGGTTATCCAAACATATCAAATCCATTGAAAGATTTACATGAGGTTATGAAAAGCAGACTTGAAAGGAAAAGTCAAAAAAAGAGTAAATACAACTATAAAGCAAGACAAGCAGTGACTTCTACCTTCTGTAGCATCGACCTTGTTGGGATCCATTTTCCAATATCTATAACAAGCATTTCAACATCTGCAAAGCATTCAACCCCATTTCCACCACCGATGGCAAATATTTTTTCATTTAAAGTAGCCCCGGCCAAACTCCCTTTCTTCCTAGTCAACGATGGGCGAGGGGTCCATTGATCATTTGCTGGATTGTATGATTCAACTTCATAAATGAAAAAAAAAAAAAAAAAGTTAAGCAAAACAAGTTTAAGAAACAAAAAATACAACACAGTAAGAGAGCCCATACCCGTGTCATACCACAACTGGCCATTCCCACCACCAAATACATAAAGCTCTTCATGAAACTGTACAACTGAAGCATATGACCGAACAGAGCTCATTGGCCTCAATGATTTCATTGCATCTTGAGAGGGAAAATATAAACTGAAAGTTGACAACCATGATTCACCATCATATCCCCCCATCAGATACATGGCATCACTAGGATCCAATTGCTCTTCTTCAAACAAATTATTGTCTGTTTCATCAATGTCTTCCTTAGAAGGATTAGACATGGATTCCAACATCATACACCGATCCTTCAACTGTTGAATTTGTTCTTCAGCTTCAAGCTGAAATGCCATCCAGAAAGCCATTCATCAAAAATATACAGCATATAAATGTTAAGAGACAAATAAAAGCATGGGCTGGTATCCATGAACATTTTACCATAAGCTATAGCAGATTTTCTAAGGATGAGATGCAGATCTTATAGAGACCTGAATTTGAATATTTAACATCACAGAAACAGATGCAAATCTATGATGAAGTCCATAGAGTATAGTAGAAATGAGACAATCAAGCCACATGTTCAAATCTTGATCAGTTTTAAGGACTCTAATTATAGAACAACAATGCATACAGATTGTCTTGGGTATATCATCTGCCAAGCTGAAGCCTTCCTCCAGGAAACTAGGATAAAATGGTGCATCCAATTTCTAATCTACTCTTCTGCAATTTCTTTTTAATCTACAGATAGTTATTTAGGTGCATGTATTCAATTGCGGCGGATCTCTTTTTCTCTAACCAGCAACACCAAAGTGCCTCTAACTTCAGCATTTCTAGTTTAGCCTCTGTGGAAATATTCACCTTCATATCAACCTTTTTTTTCCTATAACTCATTGCCAAACATCAATCCACCTAATATAGTTATATACAGCAGTTACAGAATTGCAAAATATATTTTGTTCCTACAAATATCGAAGGCTATTACCAGTTAAGGACCGGTCCCTTTAATCACTCAACAAAAATATTGTTGCCAGTTCAATTCCACTGCATGTCCAATTACTTACCAATTGGCATAACAAACTTCAATCTGCATGAAGTTAAATTAAAAAGGCATTTCAACATGTAGAAAATATCAACTACAAAAACAGAAGTCTTGAGGCACTTAAACAATACCAGCTTCTGTTCTAAAAGGCCCATCTTCAGAGTTTGTTGTGTTCTAAAAGCCTTAAGCTCTTCCATCCCTTGAACCAACTACAAATATAGACAGAACAAAAACAGCAAGAAAGAAAGAAAAGAATATCATTGAATAAAATGCCATCATCCATTACACAATTAAGATAAATAAATAGCAGAAAAATTCCACCTGAGAAATGGTAGGTTGACAAAAGGTACAAGGATTGTCATCATTCTTTTCCTTTGAACCCATCTGCTCCTCTGCAGAAGCCTTCTCCTCCAAGTGCATATCATGCATAGGAGGAGAATCTTCTGTGCCATCCCTCAATGAAGAGGCTTGAGGTTCAGATCTGAGAGCCAATTCTTGCAGCTTCTTGAGTATGAGCTCTTTCTCTTCTTGTTCCACTGCTGTCACGTCGAACTGATCTTTCCCTCCTTGATTATCTACATCTGAAGAAGCAAGGTGTGTAGAATCTGATTTTGTACTTGAATTATCAGTGTAGTCAATTTCTGAAGCAGGCAAGTTGTCTCCTTCATCTTGCACTCTTGATTTAGGTAAGGGACCAGGTTGGGATATATTTCCCCACTTCTCTATCTTCTGTGTCAGTACAGAGGTGCCAGGGGAAACTGCTAAAGATGCTGATAAGGACATCAGCTTACTGGTTTGAACATGGTCAAGCTCAAACCAGAATTGATTATGATTGTAGTAGTTATCTGCAATAATCGGTTTAAACTGTTCTTCACGCAGTGGTTGACATTGCAGCCGCACACGAATTTGAACCTTGTTGACCAAACCATAATTTCAGAAGACTAGTATTCTTGATTATAATGCAAAGTGTTATCCATATAAACTTGATGACTAAAAATAACCTGAGTATCTAAGACAAACCTTCATCTAATACCTGGGCAGGATACGGTGTTCTTTGTGCACCATCACTGGTCCAGCCATACGGGTTTATGTTCATTTGGCCAGAGCTAGCAGCCTCATAAATTCCATAAAGTTTCCTGTCACTATAGTTGAATAAGAAGAGTGGCAGGCCGGGATCAATATTCTTTACATAAGAAAAATGCTGACCCGGTAAACCTGTTCAAGTTGAAAGAAAAATTTATGATTCCTGGGAAACAAATGTGAGCCTAATAATCTACCACCCTTTATAACATGCTTCTCAATGAATATTATATTTTTTAAAAATGCTCATTGTTCTCCTCCAATGCCTTACTATTTATTAGGAAAGGGGCCAAGATAAACACTGGAATCCTTGCATTAAAAAATATTTCATTAACATAGTGAATTCGACATACATGAATTCATTACCAGTTACATCACTAAAGCACGATCTTACCAGATAGTAATAAGTAATATCTGAAACACACTATAAAACAAACAAGGTAATCAAACAAATGCAGAAAACTGACCAAAGAGTTGTTTTAATAAGCACTCTCTTATCGTGTTGTTCGTACAAACAAATACTACACCTCCAAGCTGACTCTTCTTCAAATTTCTAGCATGCATATTGTCAATCGCCAGGTTACTTGACACCCGCCCACCTCTTTCCATCGAGAAATACCTTCGCTTTCCTCCCTGCTCCCATCAATCACAACATCAATGATCAACCTCAAAGACCCCTCCAAGTTTCCCCAGAAGAAAAATGTTAATATCAAATACAACGAACAGAACATTAATATCATGCCTTCTCCATGTCCAGTACAAAGCTTATGTTCAATCATTTCTCATGACAAAAGACATTAAGCATTGAAGAAAAGAAAAAGGTTTGTGAGGCATAAAATCAAACACATGGTAGTCACACAGATTTAATTACAAACTCTTAAAAAAAACACATGATTATTTTTATGAGTAAGAAAAATTACTAAATTAAATTAAACAGATAAGGAATGAAGAATCGCACAATATTTCCAGAGAAATAAATGAATTAAAACCCTAAGAAATTCCAAATTCTCTCAAGAAAAACATTTCTGATGCCAAAAAAAGCTAAAAAAATAAATAAATCAAGATCGGATAATATTGTTAGGTATCGAGAAAAGAGAGGGAAGAGAGAATCGTACTGTTGAGGGAGTGGATTTGGGTCAGAGAGTGAAGAGAGGTTTAAGGGAAAAGGAAACTCTCTCACACACAGTCGCTCAGCTCACCCAACTCAAGCGAAAAGAGTATTTCCAAGTCCAGAACAAAACAATGTACACCTCCGGCGCAATTTAGAATTGCCTACAGTGTTTCATCCCACATCGGATGGATATAAGGCATCATAAATGATTATAAACACTGGGATTGCATGCACGCCACAACACTGTGAGTAGGAGTGGATGGGTCGTTTAAAGACCCAGGAAAGTCCCCGGGCCATCTCTGCAGAAATGCAGCCCAGGAAACTGGGATGCTTAGCCATCGGATCTCTCTGTGCCTTGCGCAGAGGGCTGAGACAGGTGTGGAGCCCCTTGGGGTCCGGTGCTAGGTAACTTGGCCGAACGTACAGTTATTCACTCAGTTCACAGAAGACTGTGGACCTACAGAACGGGGCTTATTACTCATGGTGTGCATTTTTTATCTTCTGAGGCCCA
The DNA here is from genome assembly GCA_015731905.1 of Salix dunnii. Taxonomy (NCBI): domain Eukaryota; kingdom Viridiplantae; phylum Streptophyta; class Magnoliopsida; order Malpighiales; family Salicaceae; genus Salix; species Salix dunnii. The sequence continues at coordinate 13,870,037 of CM027674.1, forward strand.
AGGCTTCCGGGCTTAATTTTTTCAATGTTATTTAAAAAGGCTGTTTTTTTTCTATTAACTTCTTCAATTATATATATATATATATATATATATATATCTTTTTACCAAATCTGATGCCAACTCGTTAAATTAAATATAATAGCGGTGCTAAATAGTGAACATAGAAAGTATTCTATTGGGTTTAAATATTTAGGGTTTATAAATATGTTTCATGAAATATAATATAATTACTGTATTTGTTCTTTCAATAACAAATTAATCTTCATTGAACTTGTACGTTTACTTACCAGTACCGTACAAAATAACAAATTTAAATGGTGTCAACATTGCTAGTTCAGCTGTGTTTTAATATATTAATTTTTCAGTTCTGTTTTAATATTAAAAATAATTTTTTAAAAAAATATATATTAAAACAATATATTGGAAGAAGAAATATTTTCATTCTATATAAATTTGCAATCATGTCACGTTCAAAATTAGTATATAGCTAAAGGAGATATATAGTTTAAACAATATTTCATCAAGATTTAGATGCATTGTGGATTGAAATAGTAAAACTATATATTAAAATAAGTATTCTTTATATACCAGAACAATAATAAAGTGACTTTGGCTAAGTGGTTAAGACGTGCATTGCTAAAGTCCCCGTGACAGTGCAAATCTCTACGGCCATGAAAATTAAATTACTTATTATTATAAGTATTATTTATATACTACAATTGCATAACAAAGTCGTTTGGCCGAGTTGTTAAGGCATGTGGCTTCCCCCGTAGCGAGAGTGCAAATCTCTCAGGTTATAAAATTGTATTTTTAAACAATCATGAACAGTGAAGTCATTATTCATTACTGTTTAAAAAAATGCTTTCTCTTCTTTTTTTTTTAACTGGATTTCCTTTTTTTTTTTTTTTTGATAACCAAGGAGTCTGGGGCTAGCTTAGGTGCACCACGATTAATCTCTGGACCCACTTTTTTTTACATTTTTTCCTATTTTTTTCACTTATACATTTTTTTTTTCCTATAACTAGAGTGTCTATGCCAACTTACGCGCACCATGATTTTGTTTTCCTCACATGTACTTTTTTTATCCCCAAGCCCTTTTTTTTCCTGTTTTTTTTATGTATTTCTGAACAAAAAATACTTTTAAAAAAAGCCTCAACCACACTCCCAAGAAGGCACAACATGTGGTGGAGGTGGAAGGTAAAAGACAAATTGAATTACTAGCTAAATTTTATCCTTTAAATGATAATTATTATTATTATTATTATAGATAGATTGTTCCTTATACTTTTAATCTTTGATTTTATTTTGATTCTTTTTTTTTAAATAGTTCCTATTTTTGTCTATATTTATATATGCATGCTCTTAGTTTTTGTTTCTTATTATTATTATTTCCATTGTTATTAAGGTTTTTATATTTGATATTTAAATTTTAATTTGTGTTGGTGATCATTTGAAAATTGATTTTTTCTCTTTGTTTTTATATTTTATATTTTTATTTATTCTTCAAGTCAAATATTTTTTTAAAATCTAATGATATTTATTTTTTTCTTGTCATTTATTTTGTTTTTTAATTATTAGATCTTGAAATTTCTAACTATTAAAGATAATATATTCAAAATAATGATTATTTGTAAAAAAAAAAATCTTATAAATATGTTAGACTAATTATATATTTTGATATTTATTTAATATGAGTGTCTTAATATATAAATATGACTTAGGTTTATTTTTAAAATAATAATTAATATCAGTATTTTGAAATATTTTTAATATAATATAATAATATGAGGAATAAATCTTATAAAATACAAAAAAAAAAAATTCTTTTTCTAGCAATAATTATGGTGTTATCAGTAGTATGAACAATAATAATTAGAATATGAGTTATTTATAATGATAGTTATAATAATTATGATAATTTAACAATCATAATAATAATAATGACAATAATAATCGAAATAATTCATCAGTTGATGTTATTTTTCTTAGATGTTAATTTTTGTGACTTTTTTATGTATTATATTTCATATTTAATATCATAAAAATAAAAAAATATACGATGTGACACACAGACGAAACAAGTGGAGAAATTGGGACAATTTATCTACAATGCAAAAAAATATGAGTCACTTGCCTTCCACTTCGTCCTAGCTATAAATAATTTTTTTAACATGCAAAAAAATATTAATAGTCTTAGATTTTTTTTTTTATAATGTTATATATCTTAGCAAAATAACCAACCTCCAAAACTTTGGGTTCTTACTATAGCAAAATTATTCACAACAACAACAATAATAATTGTATATTAGGTTTTTATATATTCATTTTATTATGCAAAATGCTTTTAAAATAATGATGATGATCATTTTTAAGGATTTTTCTCTTAAAAATAATTATATATTTTGGTATTTTTTTAATATTAACACCTTGATATATATATAGTAACTTTTAAAAAAAAAAATCTCAAAGTAATTTAATCTTAGTATTCTAGAATACTTCAAATATAATAATATGAAGAATAAATCTTGAAAAAAAATTATTTTTGTGATGATAATATTGTCATTAATGATTAGAATAATAATTATTTATAATAATTTTTATTGTGAAAGCTATAATAATTGTGATAATTTAACAATCATGATAATAACAATAAGAATAATAATCAAGATGATGCCTTGATTGATATTGTTTTTTGTGAAAAAATAACTTTTATAATTTTTGTTATGTATGATATTTTAGATATAATATTACATACATAATAAAATATATGAAAATTGCACATAGGCAAAACATGTAATTTTTTTTTTTGTCAAATTATCTACAAATACAAAATATATAAGTTGTCTATGCTTCGCCATAGATAAAATCAAATTTTATAATATGTCAAAAAATATTAATGGTTCTTGATTTTTTTAATAATATTATACATTAGAGCGAAACAATCAATCTACAAGATATTCAATTATTTAGTCTTTTAATATATTCATTTTATTATAAATAATGCATTTAAAATTATAAGAAAAAATATTTAAAGGTTTTTTCTCTTAAAAATAATTATATTTTTTTAAAATGTATTTAATATTAACGTCTTAAAAATATAATAAATAATTATTTAATATTAACATCTTAAAAATATAATAAATAATTAACAGCTATAGATTAACTGTAAATGTATAAAAGAAGATTTTACTCTCATTCCACACCACCAAAAATGAACTTATTCTATTTTTTAACCATAGCTACATTTAATACAAATATAAATTTTAATAAAAACTAAAAGTCAAAACTAAGAGTATAGATACATAAATACAAATAAATTATTTTAATATACCAAAATTATTGAAAAAACAAAAGGATCAAAACTAAATAAAGAAACAAAAGAATGATTTAGTTTTTCCTTACAACATTTTAATTTTTTTTAATTTAATCATTCTGTTTAAATTATTAATATATTTTATTTTTATTTCGACTCTTATACTTTTAATTCTTTATTTCAATTCCTTTATCTTTTAGATATATTTATAAATAGTCTATATTTTTGTCTATATTTATATATATGCGTTCTTAATTTTGTTTTTAATTGTTCATTTTAGGTGAAAAAATCTATTTCTAACAAAATTAATTTATTATAATTTTATTAATTAAATATTAAAATAATTAATTATAATATATATAAAATTAATCAATTTTCTATATAAATGAAGTAAACTCGTATATCCTATTTCATGGTAGTCTAGTGAAATTTTAACATAATTGCTGGCTACATCTTTAAACTTGAAAAAGGTTTCAATCAAGTTCCTGAGGGTTGGGTCTAGGATCAAGAAACCTATAGGTTGTAGCCCAATAGCTATATCCAATCAGTGACTTGGCACATCAAAATTTACCCAGAGACGGTAATCTAAAACCTAGCCACCTTTTCATCTAGCCTGATTAAGGCTAACGTGGTACATAAAAGGTTTCTCAAAAAAAAAATCAAATATATTTAAAAAAATTAAAATAAAATTACGTTGTATTTTATATTAAAAAATTTGATATTTTGAAAATAAAAAAATATTTTTAAAAATAAATTTAACCTTATTCTCAAACAAACTAGTAAATAAATTTTTAGCGCTGAGACGGTTATAGATTCCATACAAATATATATATGAAAAGTTATAAATTATATTTTTTATTATTATAATTAAGATTTTAAGAAAAAGAGTTTAGTAAGATTCATGCAAGATTAATTAGATATTTTTAAAGTGATGGTAATAAAAAATAATTTTAACTACACCTTAATGCATCACTAGAATTCATTTATATCTTTAATATTTTATTTTATGTGATTTGATCGAAGATTACATGCTTCTAGATTTTTAATAGATGGTAAAATTAAAAGAAAAAAGGATTGAAATTAAAAAGAAATCAAATATAAATGATGTGCTAGAGATTACATGATAAATAAACTTATTGCATTGATATCTCAAAATAAGTAATTTAAACAATTTAAGTCCTTGTTATAAAGAAACAATAAAAGGATTGCGAGATTTCAGTGATGAGATAAAAGATCACTGATTATTTCATTTCTAGCCGTTAGATAGGGGTTTTTTTTTATATGTTCATAGGTTTCATAAGATAAGATAGGCTTTACGGTGATTGTTTGTAGTCTTAATATTGCATGGAAAACCATAAATATGCTAACAAAGTTAAAATTAACCCAATTTTTTTTTTTTGGGTGTTTTTTTATATATTTGGAGTTAATAAAATGATTTTTAAATGTTATAGGGGTATTAATGAGATTTTCTTGGTTGAAACGGCTTCAAAAATGGGTCTTTATAGTCAAAAAGAGTTTATGCCCTAATTTTTCAACGACCATTGAGGTGGCAAAAATCTAGACTTGTAAATGACATGTCATCTGTCCTAGCAGCGGCGTGTTGCCCGTTTATTTCTTTTCAAAACCAAATAGTTAAATGGCAGGTTCGCAGGCCTAGGCTTGAAGACCTGTCGCCGACACCCTCCGAGCTCTTCATTGTTGTAGCCCAGGCGCGCTAGGTCATATGGCCATGAGTGTAGGCTCCTTCAAAACTTTTTGTGGTTGGACATAATTTTAAGAGGGACGGGGTTATAGGATCTGATTGAGTTCATGATTTGGATTATTCAGCCGCACCACCAAGATTGTTCCTTTTCACTTGTATAATGTGTGCAACCTTGTATTTATTTTATTTAATTAATTGAATAGAAGTGATTATTTTTAATATTTGTTGATTGAATACAAAATTAATTTAAATATACAAGTACAGTAAATATATTAATCTATATTTATTTTTTAATTTTTCTAGTTTTATATTTAGTTATCATTAATTTTTTTTGTTTATTATGACATATAGTTTTTTTTTTATTCGATTGCATGAACTTTTTAATTTGCATTTTTAACTTTTTAAATATAAAAATACATTTAAAAAAAACTACATATAATATTCTTATAATTGTTTTTGACTGGTGGGTATAAATTGCTATCAATGTTCATTTGGTTCGAGAAAAAAAGAAGCACAGTACAAAATCCAATGGACAAGAAACAACCTCAGCCATGTTTTCCAGGGATGCTTTCACACTAGACATCTCCCTGACTCCTGCTGTCGAAGTTCCATTCCTGATTTGTACCGGTACGAGTTTTTATTTTTTAAATATTTTTATTCTTTTTCATGATAATCCTGGATTCAAGAACCCACGGCCAAGTTTCATACTTTTGTTCATAAATGTCAGCGTGTGTAGACCCGATTCCAAGCACAAAAGTCTAGCCATTAGTGGGAGCCTCGAGAGAGGGAGCACAGTTTGTACATTGTAGGTGGGTAACAGTTGAAATTAATTGCCCATTGATGATGGGCCATTCTACTGTCTCCAATTGCTTCTTTCTCCCTAAAAAACAGTGGCTAACTTATTTTATAAATTGAAAATTACATTCAATTAATGTTTTTCAGTACTGTTTTTAATGGTAATACATCAAAATTATCAAAAACTTTTAAAAATATTAATTCAACACACACTGTAAAACACAGTGCTTGCTTGGATGATCAAACTTTGTCTGTCTGCACGAGAATCATCGACTACTATAATATTCACAAGTACTTATGCACTTGATGATGAACACCCAATTACTTGGTTCCATCACTCTTGAAGACTAGCTAATGTTGTCGATTGACTAAAGTTTCAAAGTTCTAAAAACAAGAAGGCCCCCAGCCTGCCCTTCTGCTAATTATTGTTTAAGGTCTCACCACGTATTTCATAGATAGCACATGGGGAGTCAATGGCCCTTGGACTCGGGCCATCATTTTGTTTGGTGTGAAGCAAACCTCGCCTTCTTATAATTATGTTGGCTAAGATAATACGAGCAATGGACGATCATATGCTAACATCATGGTTTGTATATACTTTTTATGCGTTAATTTCTTATTGAATTAACACTATCAATCATGAAATAGAGAAAACTTTGAATTTTTCACGACTGGTTGATGAGAGCTGACTAGGATGATTGGAATTGGTCAACGATTAATGAATTGACAAAGTGACCGCATATTAACTCTACTTCGTGGTTTTTTGGGAATGTATTCGTGGTTGATTTTAAAAGTATTTTTTATTGTAAAATATATTAAAATAATTATTTTTATTTTTTAAAATTATTTTTGATATCAACACATGAAAATCATCTAAGAACACCAAAAAAATTAATTTAAAAAAAAAATCATTTTAATTTCAAAAACACTTTTAAAATATCATGTAGAATATATTCTTCATAACAAGATGAAGTAATTGACTTTAGTTGTTTCATACTTTCATGTGTTTTGAAATAACAAGCTCCTTGTCAATATATATAAAAAAAAGAATGTACAAGAAAAATAAGATGAATGAAAAGTGTTCGGAGTATGTTTGCTCTTGTATGAATTTCTAATCTCTTGAATGAAGTTATATTTATTTGGTATTCATACACCTCGATCACATGTGATGTAATAATAAAAATTAATTATATTTTTTTACATGTAACATGAAAAAATAAATTTTTAGTTGCTGTATCATTGATGAGAAATGATGGTGCTTAAGAGTTTTTTTTATAATTGAGGTGTCAGGACCAGCTTACACGTACCACAGCTAATCCCCGAATCTACTAAATATCCTGCAAATCCAGTAAACAAGTAAAGCACCGCGGGATGACAGACATGCATTGTGAGACTTGAATCCTAGTGTAGAGAAAGATGACAAGTCTTTTCAACCGCTAGGTCACGATCTCACCTACTAGTGCTTAAGAGTTATTGATATGAATGGTTGACTTTATTTATAAAAAAAAGGGTTAACGAGTGATAATCATTGAAGAAAGAAAGGAGTTATGCTAACAATTAATGCACGAGAAGAGAAGAGCATGGCATCGAATTGATATTCTTGAAAGTTGTAACCATGCATTAGAGTGTGTGCTAGTCACAAGACTTGGGTGTGTTTGGGAGTGCGATTGCGGTAGCTTTTTAAAGTACTTTTCGTGCTGAAATATATTAAAATGATATTTTTTTTATTTTTTAAAAATTGTTTTTGAAATTAACACATCAAAATAATATAAAAATACCAAAATATATTCATTTAAAATAATAAAAAAAATTAAATTTATACAAAACAACAATTGCACCGCCAAGCCAAACAGGCTGTTGGTGGGATTTTCCAAGGAGAACTCGGTTCTAAAATGGTTGCGGAGAGGCCTAGTTTTTGATCGAGTGCTTATGAAACTAGAGAGGAGTCTCTATGGCTAGAGAGCTGAAAAGCAATCCCTCTAGCTAGAAAAAAAAATGCTCATGAAACTAGATAGAGATTCAAAATAATAATAGTTCAACAAGCTTTGGAAAAAGGCATTTTATCCGGTTGGTATGTTTCTTTTTAGTTGGGCCAATCAAACTTCAGTATTTAAAAAAAAAAAATGATCATTGAGCCAACTAAAAAGGCTCAATAAACTATCAATAAACCACCAAGTTAATCTTTGCCAAAAAAAGAAAATATAAACAATGGGACTTTGATTTTAATATCAAGTATTTATATGAATATAATGATGATATTAATCCCACGCCTGCATTACAAATGCAATCTTCTAGCCCGAAAGCTAAGTTGGAAGTTGATACCAATTTTACCATGTATATAGTATAAAGTGATTCATTCACACTCATTTAAAAAGTATTTTATTTTTATTTAAATTTATTAAAAATATTTTAAAAAAAAACACTTTAATAATCAACATTAACCATATGAACCCAAAACTTTACTGTTTAAAATCAAAAAGCTGCTGTTTCATGTTCTATTGTCGATGTGAAAGGTGACATTTCTGCTCCTACAGGAGTTGTAGTGGTCTTTGTGGCGGGACCGCAACATAAAGAGTGTTAAAGACACTAAATTCAGGAAGTATCTGAGAGCAGAACTTGGCTTCATAATTTCTATGTGATTCCATTTGGCCTTTTCTTCTGTAATTCTCTAAGCCCTTTTGTTTTTGACAAAAAAAAAAAAAAAGGGTTATTTTTGCAGTTTGTACTTCATGCAGAGAGACTCGGGGAGGAAATCTAATCTGGGGTAAAAGATTAGCAGCCCACATGATCATTTCATCTCTGAAACACTTGATTTTCCTCGAAACAGTATAGAATCTTAAAAAAAAAAAGAAAAAAAAAAGAGGGCAAGGTGGGTTGGAGATTTGGATTCGATTGTACTTGAATATGTTTACTGCAGAGAACACGTTTGTGGCTCCTTTCTATCAATTTTTGGCTGGGTTGAATTTGAGTGCATTGCCTTAAATTTCATCCCCATCCTGTCTTGTTTCAAGAGTTTCACTATTTTCAATATATTTTTATAAATATAGGTTTTTATAACTTATATTCTTCTTATTAATCTCATAAATTTTAAAATTAATAATTATATAAATTTTTAATTATTATTATATCAACAATCATACAATTTAAATCTCAAAACATTAAAAGAGCAAACCCCTGAGTCTCAGCTTATGTGACTATATAGTAAAAACTTAAAACTAAGAGGTTTGTTCATTCTATGGTTTTAAATTTTAATTATATAATTATTAATATGATAATTATTTGTAGTTTATATTGTCGTTAACTTTAAAATCTATAGAATTATTCAAAGTACACGTATATTAACCCGAGCACTCATATTTAATATAAAAAATCACTATTTTATGCCCATTAAAGGGAGAGAGTGGGACATTAAGTCAATTTTTAATAATTTTTTAACCCATAATATAAGAATTCTTACTTAAATAAACCACATGCATCCTTATTTCCAAAAACAGACCGTCTAAAAAACTATAAATTAATAAAAATAAACTATTAAAAATAGCAGAATATAACTTTTCTCATCATTATTAATCTCTCCTTACATCAAATTGAAATTTAATTAGGATCTTTTATATCTAGAAAAATCTTAAAAACTATTATTGTCACCTATTAAAAAAATAAAAAGTATAATAACTAATATATTATCAAACACTATTTATCATAAGATATCATTTTTTTCTAGATAATAAGATGGTAATTATTATTTTTCTATTCAAAACACATGAAAACCAACAAGTTAGATAGATGAGGCTAGAATACTAACTTACCAGTATAAAATGTTTTTATTTGTATTTTCATTTCAAGACAATGAGAAAAAATAGGGTAGTAATTCATTATATCTAGATTTAGTCAAGTGTTAAGCTTAAATATATATGGATCTAGTAAATAAGTTACATTGTTATCTCTTAGCCTAGTTAAACACTAAGTCCACCCATATCTATCTATCTATCTATCTATCTATCTATCTATATATATATATTCAACAAATCTTTGACATCTTATTTGAACTCTAAGTTAGATATATTTTATCTTAATAAATAAAAAATATTATATCATATAAGTCAGATATTTACCTTATATTTTAACCTTTTTATTCAATAAAAAAGGCTTAAGAGGCTATAAAACTTAAAAGAGAGGGGAAGATTCTTCACTAAAAAAGTTTTTTTCCACTACAAATAATATGTCTATTTTTAAGTTTTTCTTCTAAGTTATTATTGTTTTCTCTATCTCATACAATACTTATTTAATCATCGAAGAGTCTTTAAATATATAAAAGATGACCTTTACAGGTATTAAATATGATTCACCTTGCCAAGAAATGATATATCCAATTGCTAAAACTAAAACATCAACCAACTATTTTAGATATAAGCTTGACCCATAAACCTATGATGTAAACTCGGACCTCGTCAAATACTAATAGAGAATATTAACATGAAAAAGAAAATAAATCAGATGGATCCATTATACATATGCTCAAATAAAATGGTGTTTTCTTGTATAAATGGTATAATTGTGAATTTTTTCAATTTTTTTTATTATAGTAGTACTGGTAGGAAATTTGTAAAAAACAAGTTTTTCTTATATTGTTTTTCTTTTTATTCATGACAGTTTTATTATTTTATACCTGGCTTATTTATCACTATTTTGTTTCTAATCTTTATTTATTTTTTTAAAAATCATATATACTTTAAATATTTATCCCTATAAACTCGACCAATTTATATCATTTCTTTTGTTATTATTTTTATTCTTTTGCAGTTTTTTATTTTTAGTTTTCTCTTTATATTTTTTTTTTAAATTATTATACAAAGATTAAGAAATGATATTTCACTTTAGCAATGCAATATTGTTCTATTATTTTCATACCTTAAAAATTAGCACGAGATCTTATATGTTTCTTTTTATTAATGCATATGATCTTCAATATATTTTATTATATATAAGCATTCATTTTTATATTCACAATTTTTTTTTTATCCTATGTCAAATGCTATTAAAACTTACACATTAATTTTTTTTGGTCCCGGAATAGAGATTACTTGAACTTCAGCAAGACAAGTTAAATAGATGCATTGACACTTTATTTTTTGTATTTATCGACACAGATAATTCTCAATGTATTTAATTAAATGAATGCAAAAGATTTTTTTATTTATATATTTAAAAAAATATATGAAAAGCTTGAATATTTATTCGATTTTTGCCCAAAAAAGTACCCAACCCACAATAAAAAAACGAGTCAAATAACTAGTATATATATTAAAAAAAAACTCAATTTCACCATAGAAATGTAGTGATTTAATTTTTCTTCAATTTAGAAATGACCTTTTTATCACTTTATACTTGGTCTATTTAACATCATTGTCTTCTTATCTACATTTTATGTCATATTTATGTAGCTTTTCTTTTTTCTTCCTTTACACCTTTGTTTTTACCTAAAACAGATTATATTTTATTATTTACACTTTGAGTATCTATTACTTTACATTTGGTCTATTTATACCCTTTTTTCTCTCTCTATCTTCTTTCTTATGTAATTTGTGTCCTAATTCTTTTTCTTTACACTTTTATTATTTTTGAAAAGTTATTATACAATTACTAAGAAAATGGTGTTTCATTGCAACAATGACAATACTTTCTTATTTTATACCATGTAAAAAATAAGCTTAGGATCTTAGATATTTTTGTTAACGGGTATGATCTTTAATATATTTTATTAGAAAAAAAAAGAAAATGAAAGTATTGCGGCTAATGATTCAAGTCTTGTTTGACATTACAATTCAACTATATTTTTTTAAAAATATTTTTTCTTTGCTCCAAGCTAATAGATTTTAAAATGCAACATCTATTACAATTCTAAACATTTCCTGAATGAGAAAATGGCCCATTGTAGCTAGGGTTTTTCAGCAAATATAAAAAAGAGAGAGGATGGCAAAATCTCAAGAATATTGCGTTTTTGTGGCCGATTTCCAATTATATAACTCGAAAAGCAACCCTAGCAGAGGCGGTAAATATATTTTGGCAATACGAGAATAATATAATGCTGCTGCACTGCATGTGCCATCTGCAGATGCTTACAAAGGAAACTTCACTCTCAAACGCAACAAAAAAAGAAGAAGAAAGGGGGATGATGTGGGGATAGTTATCTCTAGCTAGAATAAATAATCTTTTAAAAAAAACTAGAACTCCATGAACCTTTCTGGAGAGTGATGATTAAAGGGGATTTATAATCTCAAGCGAGGTTTGTGCGTAAGTCAAAAGCTAAATATGATTCAAAGAAGAAAAGTTATAGAGAAAATCACTGTGATTTATTTAAATTTCAACACAACTTTTCTCGCGTTCCCATGTTTTTGCTACCCATATCTGATCGTTGTACTTTAAATTTATGCCCTTTATGGATTGGCTTCTAGACTCGATCCTTCTTTTGAGGGCAAAATTATGATGAAATAGCAGGCGAGCTATGGCTTGCTACCCAGAAAAATGCAGCTTCCCGATGCTTGCTCACATTGGTGAAAGACTTGGAAGTAGAGGTGAATTTGTTCTCTTTTTTTAAAAGAAATAAAAATAAAAAACCTTTTATCTTTTAAAAAAACATTTTTGAAATGTACGCTCAAGACCTCCTGCATCCAAACAATCACTATCGAGCCAAATCTACGTCAATTTAGTAGTTTTCAACGATTAATATTAGTGTCCATAGATAAACAGAGGATTTGCTGGAGTCTCCGAGATATCTATTTGCTTGTGAGAGAACGTTAGGATTTTAATAGAAGAAACCATAATTTTGATGCCAAAAGAGTGTCAAATTCTTAATAAAAAACGAGTATTTAATCAGTTTGGCCCTTTACTCTTAGGCATTTCTCAATCAGGTCCTTCAGCTGGGATCTGCTGATGCTCTTTTCGTTTAACCTGCATATTTTTTCCATGAAACAAAAACGGCACCTAAAAAAAACCCATTAAAAATATATTTTATTTATTTTATATTAGTATATTAAAAACAAGAAAGGCACCTAAGAAGACAAAGTTTTTCGAAAAATACAATAAAGAAAACCCAGAACGAAGGTTAGATTTGCTCCCATGGTGAGATTGAAGAAACCGCGTATGAATTCGAAATGATGGAAGGTGACAAAATAAGGTTACTTTATGCCCCCCGTAGGGCTCTTTAGGAGACCCACATTTTGAATTTGCGAGTGAAAAAGGAGGTTAGACCTTCGGTGGGTAAAATTATTAGCGGTTCAAAGCGTTTGCCTGATACCACTCTCCTCCTCTTCAAATCCCCAAAAATTCCACGAACCTCTTTCATACTTCCCCACGCCTAATTCCATCCCTTTATCCATTTCAACTCCCCGGCTTTTCCTCCATCGTGGGGCCAAGGGTTTCCTTCCATGCCACCAAATTTTATTTAAAAGTATTTTTTTAGTTAAAATTGAATTGTTTTAGGGTGTACTAGTTAATTACTTATACTACGTTGCGGATCGAAAAAATATTTTTTTAATAATTATTAAGATTTAAATAATTAATAGATTGTGCTAATTTAAAAATAAAATATAACATCTATACATGTAAGATTTGATATAATGAAACACATCAATATACCATATTATAATAATAATAAGAATATCAAAACCTCAATATCTAAAAATATTATTATTAATACTGCTAAAACAATAAAAAATATTAAATTACCCTGACAAAAACAATCAAAAAAATTAAAAAAAGAGAAAGCAAGAAAAAGAAACTAAAATTATTATTTTTATTGCGTTAATAATAGGGAAAATTCAATCAAAGAAAAAAAAGTCAATAACTTTAACAAAAAAAACAAAAAATGAAAAAAAATAATTTGTTGTAAAATAAATAAAAAATAATAAAAAACAATCAAAAGAAAGAAAAATAAAATAAAATAAAAAATATTATAAATAGGAAGAGGAGAGAAAAAAAAAAAAAAAAGGCAAAATCAAGCGCTACATGATATATAGGCAAGCCGTCCACTAATCTACAGGCGTTTCTTCATAAGTTAATGCGCTAAAATAGCTAAATATAATCCAATATGTGAACCAATGATTTCAGATTAACCGGCCCAAAAATTGAGCAATATTATTATAATTTATAATGATTTGTCTCACATATTATAATAACCTAACCTTGATCTCTTTTAGTATATAGTATAATTTGGATGTATTTGCTATTATTTATAAAAGTATTTTTTATTTATAAATAAATTAAAATAATATATAAAAATTATTTTTGATATCAATCCATGAAAATAAACTAAAAATACTAAATTTTTTAATTTAAAATAAAAAAAAATCAGATTTTATTGAAAATATTCTTGAAATACAATATCAAATATCTAATTAACGTGTTTATTAGTACAATAATTTTTGTTTTTAAACTAAGGGTATACTTAGATTTGTAGTTTTTTAAGTATTTTTTTTATTTAAGAATATATTTTTTTCTTCTGAAAATGTCAAATACAAATTCACGCTTGGAGATCCCAAATGAAATGGACTGCTGCTCCGTGTTTTGAAGCATAGAATTGACTACTAAGGCAGGCTGCTGAGATCTGAAAATGGCATCCTGAACCAGCTCGTTGTCCACCGGGAATGAATCATGCAAGCTTCTGCAATCATGGTGATCCACGACAGGAAGAGGTTGACATGACAAGAGGTAGGCCAATCATTTTCACGCATAGCATCAACATATTTCTGAAGGAAATTGGTCTGAAAATGATTTCCTGATCTGTGTTCTGTCTGAGGGATGCCATTTTCTACGCAGTGCAGCATGGAAAAACTTTCAACCACATGAAACATATTGTAAAGCTCTGGTCCATCAATGTTTCCATCTTATACCCAACAATTTCTTTCTACTTTTTGAAAATTTATACCCATCATGGAAACAACTACCCTGTTTGTCAATTTATTTTAAAAATATATTAAAAATATTGAAAATTAATATTTTTATATTATTTTAATATGTTAATAACAAAAATATTATTTAAAAAATATTATTCTAATACTTTTAAAAACAATTACTATATTGTGGTGATAGAGAAATGAAAATATTATAAATATGTAGAGTTGATTTTTATTAAATCCCAGCATATTTTTTTCCAAAACAAATTCGTTAATCTTCGTGGCATAAAAATTTAATTAAATAGTACTTGAATTAAATTGTTAAATAATATTTAGTAGTTTTTTGGTTTCGAAAAATGCTGTCTTCTCTCATTAATCATTCAATCTTTCAATATTATCCACTTGAAATAAATTAAAAAACACTAGGGAAATAAAAAAAAGAGGTATAAAATCCAAGAATATTTAGGTAACATAAAGAAGATCCTAAATACCACCATATATATCTAATTGGAGCATGCTTCTAACCTCATCTTGTGCTAGCAGTCAATCTCGTAAGCACACATGCTCATAGAATAATATATTGACTAAATCCCAACCTAATTCAACTATTATCCGAATATCTACTTAGATCTTGAAATCTTCAATCAAGTTCATAAATATATTCGCCGGGGAGCCCAACACCATCCACTCCAAAATCTCAGGCAATAGTTAATTTTGCTAGAAAACAGATTTTGCCTCCGAGAACTCGTCAGCCCGCCACATCGCCCTGTATCAACGGTGTCCCTTCGATAATATATGACTTCCCAACTCGCACAAGCTGCCTTTGTTGTTTAGTGATTATTTGAGTAAAAATATAGACTGCTATAGTATTTATGAATTTTTGTCCAGCACATGAATAACGAGAAGCAACCATCGGATGAACCCACCAAACCCTACCTCATTAGGTATAGGAGTAAACCCTAGAAGATAGATTGGCTATATTTTCTAAAGATCTCTTGAAAGAACGTTTGACTGTCAAGGGATGCCTTATCCAGCAGTTCAAAATAATGCAACTTATTGTCGTGATGTTTATTTTCTTATTCAAAGTTTGTCAAGTGTCGCCATACTTAATAATAAATATTAAAAAAAAGGGCATGTGAATTATCTTTTAAGTCGTCCTTTTCTTCTATTATTAAGGGGTGTAAATTATATGTTATTTCCATAATTCTCCACAAAAAAACCTAATACCACTATTATGTAAAGCTTAATTAGATTGCGGTAATTATTATTTTTTTAAATGTTTTTTTTACATGAAAATAAATTAAAATAATTTTAATATCAACATATCAAAATCATTTAAAATCAAACAAGTAGAGATAAATAAATTTCTCTCAAGGCTTTCACTTTCAAAAGTAAGACTCTAGTCAAAATTGCTTCAAAATTCTTTCCGTAAACCTTAAGCTCAATTACATGAAATTCTTTATCATCATAAATGTCTCGAGCACGACATTTTACTTGATTTTTTTGTAACCATGTGGTGTGGGTGAGTACATAGAATCTGATGGTTTTAAATAGTTAAACACGGACGAATCAATCAGAAAGTTTACTTAGACTTGTTTCGGTATGCCTATTATCAGAATTTTTTTGGGGTGCGAGTAAATTTTGTTTTGATTCGGTAGAAATGGATAAAATATTTTATATCAATTAAAAAAACAAGATAAAATTATATCATTTTTATCTCAGTTAAAATTTTAGTTAATTTTGGATTTTTCGGTCATATACTAGTTGAAACGCACCGGTATCATTTTGCCCATGTCGTTTCAGCTAAATAATGTTGTTTTAAAATAATAAATAATTTTACAATATCAATTATAGACCGTTAGGTTAAGATAAAATTTTACGAGTAATCTCTTGACATATTTTTATTTATTATGTTAAAATTTCAGAGCAATTTGATAATATAATGGCCTTGTGAGATTGATGGTGATATTCTGGTAATATTATACATGTTTATAATTTTGTTCATACAAATTATTTTATTGTGTCTTTTTTTATATTAAATTGCATAATTTCAAATAATTTATTTTTGAATTTGAACTAATTTTTTATGAATTAATACACACACATACAAACAGTACAACAAAAAAAACATTCCAAAACTAAAACATTTCATTCCAATTGAAAAAACAAAATATCAACTGAAATGGAATTGACAACCTCAATTTTGTCTTGAAAAATATATTTTATGAATTCATGTGAACGAGTAAAATCCTAGTTATCATAGATTTTTCTAAGAAGTGCACGGCTTGAATTGAGCTTGAAATCTGCTATGCAAATTGCAATCTCTCTATCACCACGTCACATTTTCTATGGATCATTATCAAAATTGTTTGTGCCAAAATACAACCTTGGAAGAAAATCCCATATTTTTTTTATCTAATCATTGAATCAAATTCAAAATCTTACATATATGAATCTACAAATTCAATTCCATGTATATATAAAAATTGTTTATTATAATCTATTTGACTCTAAAAAACCTCGAATTGAGAGTTGTGGTATATATCGATTACATTTATTTTAGGATTCTAATTTACTACCTTGAAAATGTTAGTGTATGGTTTGTTTAAAGAATTGTAAATCTCTTAAATAAACACATCAAAATAATTACTCAATAATAAAACATAAATTACAATTCTTGTATGACAACAACTTATTCTTTTTATATAACAATCATGTCACTTGCCTGTGTTATTTCATTTATAATAATTAGATCAAACTCAATTCCATATATATAAAACATGCTTTTAAATAAAAATTAATTTTTTTTATTTTAAATTTATCTTTTTTAGTTATTTCAGATAATTTTTTTTATATTAATATTAAAAATAATTTTTTAAAATATAATTTTAATATATTTATAAATTAACTAGACTCACAAGCATAAACAAATACTCCGCTTACAGGACCACCCGACCAGAAAGCACTACGGACTAAACCACCTTAATCATGGTTAACTTAACATTTACGTTGGTAATTAGCAACCGAAAACCAAAAGATGATTTTATGAAACCCCACTTTCAATGGTGCTCTTTTGCACCCACTGTGCTTCGGATGATGTCTTTTCTCTTGCTGGGAGTGAAAGTACTGTTGGAGCCCGAGATTCGAGCCTGGGTGGCGTGTGAGAGTAGAAGAGAAGGTGGGCCCACGGTTGTAAGAAAATTTTGTTGCAGGGTGAGGTGGACCATACCTGCATATACCCCGTGCCCAGTTCCGTGTACCCTCAATTATTATCGCCTTCCCTGCACTCCTTCCTTTCTCAAATTCTACAGCTTCTTTTCCATGGCTTCGACTCGGCTTCGCTCCAAATGATAATGTCATGCTAAAAGGCGGTTTGGTGATGAGGTCATTATCTAGATGATGCTAGTTAGTTGTTTTTATTTGAAGATATAATAAAATAATATTGTTTTTTTAATTTTTATTTTTAATATTATTATATTATTAATAATAAAATATTTTAGAAAAAAGTATAACCATTTAAAGTGTTTTTGAAAAATACCGTGGAGCAACTAAAATAACTATATCTTTTTATCATGAGATATTGAAATAATTATCTTTAGATTACAAATGCGTGTTTGATAATGTGATTTATAAGAATTAAAAAAAAACAAATTTGAGATTCATGTTTTGAAATAAAGGACAATTCTGTATACATGTATCATAAATATATTATATTTTATAGATTTATATATCTGATGATAAATATTATTTGAAATTTATTAAATTCAAATTTTTTAAAACCATTCAAAATTATTTATAATTTTTTTTTCTTATTCTCTATAAAGAGTTGAGGACAAAACATAAAATGTTTTTGTTTTTGTTTTTGTTTTTGTCGGGGCTAAACGGCTTGACCCATAGCCAGCTCGTGACCTCACTCCCCACCTCAATTCAAAATTACCTTTTCTCAATCCACACTTATTGATTTCTCTCTTTTTTATAAGCTCCTTAGTTGAAAGTTCAAATCAAAATCGCGGCTCAATTCTCCATACACTGTTTTCTCTCTGCAAATTTTCACACTAAGCAATCTCTCACCCCCTCAGTGACAGGAGTTACCCATCCCTGTTCTTTTCTCCTCCCTTGCAACCATCTGTTTGCCAAACCCCGGCTCAGCTCTCCTAGAGAATCAATCAAAACTTTCGTTAGCCTTTCTAAAACTTGCACAACCTGCATCACTATTTTTTTCAATATTTGCACGGCGATTCCACCCGGGTCTCGTTCAAAATGGAAGCTTCATCGCCTATTTCACTTCAACAAACACCTCACCAAGACTATTCAGTATCCGAAGCCTCGCCAAAACCATACAAGAAAAGCTTTGTTACTTCTTTGATGGAAGCAGCTACTTTACGCACTCCTTCTTTCAAAGAAGACACTTATTTCATTTCCCACCTAAAAAATTCAGAGAAAAAGGCACTTCAAGAACTAAGAGACAAACTTTCAGGCTCTTACGGGCCTAACGCTGCCAGTGAATGTTCCATGTGGGGTATTCCTCTTTTAAGCATTAATGAAAAAGCTGATGTGATTTTGCTGAAGTTTTTGAGAGCTAGAGATTTCAGAGTTCAAGATTCACTTCAGATGTTAGAAAAGTGTCTGTCTTGGAGAAAAGAGTTCGGGGCTGACGATATCGTGGAAGAGGATTTGGGGTTTAAAGAACTTGAAGGTGTAGTCGCTTACATGCATGGTTATGATAGAGAAGGGCATCCCGTCTGTTACAATGCGTATGGGGTTTTTAAGGATAAAGAAATGTATGAGAGGGTTTTTGGTGATGAAGAGAAGCTAAAGAAGTTTTTAAGGTGGAGAGTTCAAGTTCTTGAAAGAGGGATTAATCTCCTGCATTTTAAGCCTGGAGGTGTTAACTCCATTATCCAAGTTACTGATCTCAAGGACATGCCTAAAAGAGAGCTCAGGGTTGCTTCTAATCAGATCCTGTCCTTGTTTCAAGATAATTACCCTGAAATGGTTGCGCGTAAGGTAATAAATAACACCCTTTTCATGATGGTTTACAATTTCTTTTTCATGTTCAATAATTTGATCATATGTTTAAATTTGATTATAACTTGTTTTCTTTTGGTATGGGGCTAGATTTTCATCAATGTGCCGTGGTACTTTAGCATGCTGTACTCCATGTTCAGTCCCTTCTTGACCCAGCGAACTAAGAGCAAGTTTGTGATCTCTAAGGAAGGAAATGTTGCAGAAACACTTTACAAGTTAGTCTTTTAAGCTCTTGTATTTTACCGTCTGCCTGTTAGCTTTACCATTCTTTGTTTATTTGTTTTGTTGGAGCCCCAGTTGTCCATTTCTGAGATTCCGAACCTCTGCTTCTTGCCTTTAAAAATCTGCTTTTGTTTGGTTTTGCCCTTTTTATCTCCTTTGCGATGTTACCTATTAGAGTATGTTATCTAACGTGGGTCTTTGGTTGTGCCACTAGATTTATTAGGCCCGAGGCTGTTCCAGTTCAGTATGGAGGACTGAGTAGACCCAGTGATTTGCAGAATGGACCTCCGAAACCAGCCTCCGAGTTTACTGTCAAGGGAGGAGAGAAAGTGAACATTCAGATTGAAGGAATCGAGGTTCAATTTCCTTGTTTTTTCCCCTTCTCTTAATCCTGGATTTCGTGGAAAGGTTTTAATTAATTTGTTTGAATTAAAATGTTGGGTTTTGTTGTAATTATTGTCTTTTGGTTTGATCATCAAACAGGCTGGTGCAACAATAACATGGGACATCGTGGTTGGGGGCTGGGACTTGGAGTACAGCGCTGAATTTGTGCCCAATGCCGTGGGAAGCTACACCATCGCGGTGGAGAAGGCAAGAAAGATTGCACCATCGGAAGAAGCCATTCACAATTCATTTACATCAAGGGAAGCTGGCAAAATGGTGCTCTCAGTAGACAACACCTTCTCCAGGAAAAAGAGGGTCGCAGCTTATCGATACTTTGTTCGCAAATCAGCCGCCATTGCCTAAGCTCCATTAACTCAAGATCTGTGAAAGAGTATTTTGTTCTTTATATTGTTATTTTGAGAGGTTTAATTAATGGGTTTGAACTGTTGTAGCCTAGCTGATAGTATTTCATGTATAAAAATGATGGTATTTTGTTAGTAGCTCTTATAATGTGAAGAATCAAAGCAAATTACCTTCTGCTTAGCACTAGCCAGCCCAGAATTTCTTTTCGGCCAGTTGCTTTGTGTGTCAAATACTCAAATGGGTTTTGTTTGACAGACGGGCCTTTCGCTTTGTGTGTGGGGACTGGAGTCCTAAAAAAGAAACTACAGCTGCTGCTGGTAATATATTGGGATGTTTGGCATCAACAATTTGATTTTTTATTTATTTAAATTATATATTTTTTGGTGTTTAAATATATTACTATTTTGATATATTTTTAAAAGAAAAAAATTTTAAAAGTAATTTTGGAACTTGTTATTTTTTATTTAGAAATATATTAAAATAATACTTGTTATTTTTTTAAAATTTTGATATATGAATTAGAAAAATGTTAAAAAAATTTAGTTTAAAATAAAATATAAAAATTTATGTTTTTTAAAAATGTTCTTGGAATGTGTTGCAACCAAGTGTGTTTAAAATGCTAAAAAATTGAAAATAAAGATTATCTTAATTTCTCTGTATATTTTAGATTATTTTAATTTGCAAGTATAAAATAATTTATAATATATTTTTAATTAAAAAAGATTTTAAGAAGAAATATTAATAATTTTTTTAACTAGTTTGAGGGGGAAGGATATGCTATGAGATGCAAATTCAAAGAGTGGTTCAACTAAAGTGGTCGCTGTGTCGCTTTATTTATCTTTTGGGCTTGTTTTTGGCGGTTTCATCCATGCTTTCTTCGAGAAGAAAGAAAGCCAGCTGGGTTATTGACCAACTTTTGGAAGTTGCTTTGGGCATGTTTACCAATCTAAAGCCTTGTTTGGCGTTGAGATTGAAAATATTGTTTTTCTTAAGAAAATATTAATTTAATAATTCTTTAAACAAAATATATTATTTTAATATATCCAAAACAAAAACAAAGTCAAGGAGAGAGACTCAGTGTCGTTAGTTTATTTTTTAAAGTATTTTTTTATTTAGAAATGTATTAAAATAATATTTTTGATGTCATAAAAATTATTTAAAAATACTAAATTTTTTAATTTAAAAAAAATATTTTTTAAATACTTTTAAAAGTGACAGGCGGCTGTTAAAACTATTTACAAACACGCCTTCTATCAGGAAAAAGATTGAAGGAAACAACCCAGTCGGGGTAGATCCCGATGGGTTCGTGTAAAGACTTGAAGAACACCAAAATTTGGGGGATCTTGAGAAGAGATCTGCAGAAGCATGGAAGGAGCTGCGGGTCACGGGTGGTGCAGGGGGCAGGTTGATAAAGTGAGAGCGAGCGTTGTGCCGCCTCCTCATTTTCAATATCTGCGTGCTTCCCTCATGATGATGACGTTAATCTTGCGCTCATTGCTTCTTTGAAATACAGAGAGCTGTCATCTTTTTTCGGTGCTCTGCTTGTTGATGTAAGCCCTCAGCTAAAACTAGAAACAGTACTCTGCCTCACCAAATTCGAAATCAAGCGATACCCATTCCCATTTCGGTTGAATGTCGTGATGATCAAGATATATAAAAACACGTACAAAAACTTTAATTTAAAATAAAGAAGAAAAGTTTATGGTTTTTAGAAAACATTTTTCTTATCATGACTCTTTTATCTAGAAGTTGAGCCGTTGTTAAAACACTTTCCAATCAAGTTTTGATTTCAAATGTATAAATAAGGAACTTTGAAAACCCTACCCATTGAACAATTTTTGAAAAACCTTGAACTCTGAGAAAGAATTGAATGGAAGAGTGATTGAACGGCGATGAAGAAAACGATTCCTAAGGGGCATGATATTGTATCAGAGTGCTTGTAATCTGTATAATAGATCTCGAGTTTGAATTATAATATGTATTATTTTTGAGATAATTAAAATTTTAATTGTTCATTTGAACTTATAAAATATATTTTTTTAAAAATAAAATTTGTTCTCATAAAAAAATAAAGAAAAAAAAAATAATCAATGCATGCGAGAGGAGAAGGAAAAAAAGGCCATTACTCTTTAACTACTCGTCAAAACTGTGAACGAATCATGCTATTGAATTGAGGGCGACAAGATCTTCAAAATAAAGATAAGTTTAATATGATAAATATCAATTAAATTTTCAATTTTGATTATTATATTTATTTTCATTATAAAACATATCTATTTGTTGTTAAAACTTGATATGATCAAACCATTTTGTCAAAAAAATATATTGAAAATATAAAACTTTCTTAACCATATTTTTAGACATGCCCGATTGTTTTTTTTAAATGTAACTGAACTTATCTTGACAGGGTGTATATACAAAAATTCTCTATCCATAAAATTTTCACCATATGTTATTTTTATTTTATTTTTATATAAAAAGATAAAATAAATAACATGAAAAATAAATGGGTCTTCATATATCTATTGACGAATACAAAGTTAACATATAAGATATTATGTAGAAATATAAAATCCTAAATAAAGTTTAACAAAAAAAATATTATCACGTGACATTCAAAAACAAGTTGAGAGCCCTCGCAAATCTTTATAAATCGAGGGCCTCACCCTAGAAAAAAACTCCGTATAATTTTTTTTTCAAGCCAAGCTCTTCAAGCAAAAATGCTATTTAAAAATGTATCAAGCCTTTTTTATTAATCTATTTTTATAGTCTACAAAGAACATAGTTTCAAGACAAATCAAATGTATTCTTCAAAGCATCAAATTTTGCTTCACAATGCAAATCCAAATTCATGTTCTTGCAAAACACAAATCTTGACTTAAAATCATAAATAACTCAAGTCATCACATATCAAATCAAAAGAAAACAAAATCAAATGATTGCCTTATTCTTTTTTAATAATATTTTAAATAAATAGTTTACATATCATATATTTTAATAAAATAAAATATTTATACACACGTGTTTGTTTAATTTTAGATGCTCAAAACATGTCTATAAATTTATGGTAATTCCATTAAGAAAATCTCTACCTCTCACCTCTTCTCTTCAAGAAAGAATTCCTAACAATCTCTCAATGATAACTATGAAGAACATGATCGTTGTTGTTGCTTGTAAAAGCAACAAGGTTGTTGATTTAAATTGCCAACATACTAATAATTCAACCTAGCCATTGAAAATAAAATATATCACTTAGTTGCATACACAAACTAAGTCGATGCTCAAGCTGATGTCAACATCAAATGTAAAAAAGACATGAGGGCTCATTCCAAGACTCAAGTGCGATATGTTAACTTTTTTCCGCAATTAAGACGATTACTTCAGTAATTCATTCATAGAGATTTTTTTATGTCAATCACCAAGTAAAGCTTTAGGGTTTAGCACCATATCATTTATGAAAATATGGGTTACATCTTTGAAGGATTAAGTGGTTAACCTCACGACACTTATTGAACATCTTTTGATTACAATTGAGGTAAAAAACCATAAGATAAAAAAGTTGATAAACAAACTCGAGAGCATAAACAAAAAAGACCAAATTTTGACCACCGATGTTGTGTATATAGATCAACTAGATGTCACCGAGGATTCTATAATTGATGACATCTTCACCATGAATCAACTTAAATAACTTATCAAGGGAGCCATCATGGTCCAAGTACAAAGTTCAATTAAACCTTCATATTCTTATACGGGGCCATACACCTAGAAGGTTCCATACACCCAAAAGTTTAACTTGTTAAGGATGTCTTTAAGCTATCAACTACTAAGGTTTTAACAATTCAATGACAAAGATAATCCATGATAATATATGTCTCACTCTATGAAGACTTACAGCAATGCCAAAATTAATGGCAATCTCATGTTAAAATAATTCTTTGTTCTTTAAAAGATAATATCTTCGACTGGTACACTAACTTGAAGTCTTGCTTAATTGATAGCTAGGAGTAGTTAAAGCATGGGTTTTTTAGGGTGTGTTTGGTATTGCGATTGCGTTTGGCACTGTGATTGCTGTTGTGATATAGGTTATAAAAAAAATAGTTTAATGAAAAACGCTTTTAACTGCGGTTCATAACTGAAATTGAAGTATTTGTTTAAACTGTGGTTGAGTTTGAGGTTTAATGAAAAATAATTTTGCATGTTTGGTTATCATGTTTTTTATATTGTTGTCAACTTGTCAAATTACTTTAAAGGATGGACACACACACACACACACATATTGTCTTTTAAATATTATAGATTAGTAATCATAATAATAAAATGTAATTAATAATTCAAGTAAATTAGATATTTTTTCTTATTCTCCAATTAAACTATTTGCAATTTTATCATGAACTAAATTGATACATTAATGCCTCTGTGATCCTTTGTTATTTGATGGATGGACAACATCTTGTAACAATATCATTAGTAATAACATATGCAATCCAGTTGTAGAGATATAATTCCAATGTCAAATCAAGTTGCAAATTTCTGATTCATAATCATTCTAAAAACAACAAAGTTGTAGAGTGAAATGAAATCACGTGCCTTTTCCTTTCATCAAGACTAATCTATCTACACATTTTATTTTTTTTAAAGGTATATATTTTTTAAAAATCAAACTAGGCCTGAACCAACTATATGGGTCACCCAGCTAAGGTGAGCCAAAATGCCCACCTCTTCTGGACTTGGGCTGGGCCGAGAAAAGATCTAGCCTAACCCAAGAGTTAAAAATTAAAAACAAAACAAAACAATGCATTGGGTTCATTGTGAATTAATTCACGTAACACGTGAACAGTAACATGACCGACTATGATGAGAGGGTCATGGACGATACCGACGGGTAGAGGAGGCCAAGATGGTTCTTCTTATGGTGGTGACGTCGAAAATAGTGCCTTATGATGGCCGGTAGGATCGTTGAAAGGTTGTAGGCTGCTGCTGTTGCCGCCACCGCCGCTTATGCCGGGGCTTGTTGCTGTTGCTGGAAGCCCCGATAGAGCTTATGACATGGAGTAGAAGCTACCAGTGATGGAGGGATGACAATGGTGCTCTCTGAGAGCTGCTGGTGATTGTCGAGAGAGAGGGTGCTTCTGGTGATTGTAGAGAGAGAGATAGCCGACTGGCAGGTGGGGAAGCAAGAGAGAAAGAAGAGAGCTTGGTTCGACCAAACATTGATTCCTGGGAAGCAAGAGAGAGAGAGAGAGAGAGAAGAGAGCTTGGTTAGACTAGACATTGATTCCTCAGAAAAATTCCATGTAGTGGTTGCCTTTGTGTGTTCATGCTCAAAAAATTTCCATGCAGTCGAAGGGATAATCCCATGTTTGTTGTGGCTAAGGTTTCTAAAAAGCATCTCCTAGATGCCTTTTGTTAACTGTGGCTCGATTGTATTTTTTGGTGAGACCCATAGTTGCAAAACTGTGGTTCCTACCTTTACCAAACACTTTGGCTCTGCGGTGAGCCTTAACCATAGAAGTTACCGTAGAGCCAAACACTCATTTAATTGCTTCTATAATATTCATTGTGTGGAGTTTGTTATGTGCTTATTACTTATGAAATTACTATAAGAAATAAAAAAAATATCTTTTAAAAAAGGTATATAAATAATGTTTATGACAGGTAAACAACCGTTTCCTTTTCGTCTTTCCTTCTATCAGTCGCATATGACAAACTATAATTAATCAAGTTCCTCAGGTAAGACATGCACTCAAGGCAGCCATGCACGCAGGAGTTGAGAGGAAAGATCTCTGTCACTTCTGAACTATGGTTATTTATTGAACTCTTTTCACTTTGATGGAAAAATTTTCTTGCTTATATTGAAGCTTACAATGAGCAATTGCATAATTGACAGTAATGTCTGATGTAGGTGTGCACTGATTTGTGGCATAACATAGTCAGAGGTGGGAGAAAAATGATTTTAAGTAGTTAGATGTGAATATGTTATAATAATAATAATAATAATAATAATAATAATATCTTATAAAAATGATATGGATGATCTAATAGATGTATTTGTGGACCAGTGAGACAAGTATAGACCAAAGAACAATTTTGGTTCAAGCAAACCAAAATAACATCTTAAACGAAGCATAACTTTTTATGCAACTATTGGATCAAACTAAAATTTTTACAAAAGTTCATAAGGTTATTTTCCCTACATTAGTCACTCCTTCGCTATGCATATTATTAGATCTTAAAGATATAAAAAATCTTGCCAAAACCCCTAGTTTTGACAATGTTGTTATATTTGGATTTTAGTTTTTGTTTTCTAGTTAAGTTGACATTTTTAGGTTTGTAAATCTTCTAGGAAGAAAGATTGTATTATCATAATTTCTTAGAGATAAAAAATGCAAAACCTTCATGAGATCTAAAATGAATTTTTCCATATGCTTTTTGCACCAAACTTTTGATGGAGATCTTAAAGTATTAAGAAATCTCAGCTTGACTGTGAACTGTTTCCTTCCTCCTTAGAACTAGGCCATTCTTTTTAATCTGCAAATTGATATTTGAAGGTTGAAGGTATTCTGACGACATCGATTAGAGATTTAGGAAACCGAATATAATGGATGTTCTTGTCAACATTTACTTTCTACATATTCTGTGTTCCCACTTCATTTTTCCAAGCTTAATGGGCTCAGGAACTTTGATTATTGCCCTCTTCAGAAGAAAATGGTTGTGCAGTGCCCTTTCAGATTTGCACCAAATAGTTTTAGGAAAAAAGGGAAAAAATCTGATTAGGTCAAGAGATTCTAAACCTCGGACATCTTTTTGTTACACGGTCAGTTTTTAAATGGGTCATTTTTTTTTTGACATGTTAAACCATCTTTCTTATGAAAATCAACATAGTTTTAATTAGGAGTGAGCAAAAAAAACGATCAATCGATTAAATCAAGAAAACAAAAAAAAAACTAAAAAAAACTAAATTGGTAAAAAAAAAAAATTGATTAAAAAACTCTAAAAAATATCCGGTTCAATATCGGTTTTGTAAAGAAAAAACTGAATACACCGAACCGAACTGATTCAGTTAAAAAATTACTATAAATATAAACTTTCATTTCTTTCATAATTTCAAAACCCTAGCAGCAACAACAACATCCCTTTTGGCCTCTCCCTCTTCAAAATATACTTGATTGCTTTCACAAAACCCTTGCTGCAACTCTGATAAGCAGATTGCAACTTCTCATTGTCTTCTCTAGAGGCCACCTTTGTCTTGTTGGATGCCAAGGTCCTCGAATGATTGCGTACACAGAGTATGACAATGGCAGCAATTCCTACCTTGTCAGCATATGGGGCTCTAGGGTCAGATTTTATGCATTGGATGCATAGTGCTAGAGTTTTTGAATTATGACATTGTAGCTTGATTAAGTTATCATCAAATTTAACATGGTTGTGGGTGCAACTAACTTACACAAAGCAGCAACAACCCTCTCCCTCCAACTGCACTTGTATATAGCATCTGCATCCGGTTAACAATTCCTCAATAATGTGCATCATCATCCTTTCCCAGCATGGTTGTGCGTAAAGTTTACTGGTGTTTTTACTTCTTCGAGTGTTTTTGTTCTTGGATTTTGCTAAGTTGTTGTAAAGTTTGTGTTAAGGAACCATATCACCTAAAAACTTAAGCTTGTAAGTGAGGCCCTAGAATATGATTTATATTATTCTCTAACACACCCCCTCAAGTGAAAGCCCTTTGGGCTTGAAACTTGCACAGGCTCACATTATCTTGTGCTTGATTTTTATCAAATAGAATGAGGGTGGTGAGATTTGAACTCATGACCGCTAGGTCATTAAAGATCCGATACCATGTTAAGGAACCATATCACTTAAAAGCTTAATCTTGTAAGTGAGGCTCTAGAATATGATTTATATTATTCTCTAACAGTTTGCACCTTTGTGTTTTGATTTCTCTGCGTTGTATTGGGTTTTTTGGGTTCTTGTTTAATTATAATTTCAGGCGACAATAATCACCAATCATTAACTAAAAATTGATTTTTCTAATTTTTTAATCATAAGAACCAAACTGAACCGAAAACGGTTGGTTTTTACTAGGTTCGGTTTGGTTATTTTTTAAAAAAATATATAATTTTTAGCATGGTTTTTTTTTTTTAATAAAAACTGAACTGAACCAAAAATGCTCACCATTTTAATTGATTATTGAGTTTCTACAAACCTAGTTTTACAATGAGTAATAAATGATTGAGATCATGTCTAAATTTGACCTAAAAGTTATTGTTTGAATTCTCTCTCTCTCTCTCTCTCTCTCTCTCTCTCTTTTTAGTTTTTATATTTCTTTTTTAATTATATTTCAGAATTTTATCTCGTTTAGGCTTGATCAACTTAAATCAGTTTAATACTTATTTAGATAGTCTGTCGTTTAAATTTTTAGAATTATTGAGTTTTAGAATATATCAATGATAAAGTTTTCTCCATAATTTAATTTACTACTCTAATCTTAAAAGCCTGAAAAAGTTTGGATATATATATATATATATATATAGACACACCTGGTTCAACTATCTATCAGAGTTAGTAACGGATATATATTTCTGGCTTTGAATCATTTCTTCCACCACTGAAGCTTGTTGTTGCGCCACCAATATGGAAGCCCTGCACTCAATATCTTTAGATGCGATTATGCCTCCGATTACACCCAAATCCTGATCAATCTCACCCCATTCTGATAGTCCCATTAACTGTGAACAATCAGGATCATGTCTTCTTCCAACCATAATGAGATCAAAATCATTGCACATGGCCCCTAGCAACCGAACGGTGTCATTTCCTTGTTCAACCATTTCTTCCTTGTATGAAACACGCGGGCAGTCGTTATTGTTGAGGCTGAATTCATTGATCATGTTCAAGTTTCGTCTTTTCTCTATCAAATCAGTAATAGTTTGGTCCACAGACACTAATCTGAGCACTGTCAGCCTAATGTTGGGATACCCGGACATGCGTTGAGCGTATGCTATCATCTCACGATCATCAGCCCCTCCTATGAAAACAGCACAGACCTTCATTGTGAGTCGACCTGATAAAATATATCGATCCACATTCCCTCGGTTAATAAGGAGAGCGACAGAACATGGAGCCTTTTCGAGGATGTTCCTGTTGGCTGCTCTCAATGAAGGGCTATCGGAGCGTCGAAAAGGAACGATCACCAAGGAGGCACCGTTCTCCATTGCCAGAGTGCAAACATCGTCGTGCATTGTAGCACAAGGTGCGAAGGATGTGAAGCACTGCACAGTAACAAGACCTCGATTTTCTTGTTCAAATCGGTAGAAGGCGTTCCCGACACTGTCGATTTTCTCAGAAGATGAATTATTGTTCAATTTGTGCGATATAAAAAGCGGCAAGGTGCCTTCAATCAACCTCTTTAGTTTCAAAACATGAATCGTTATGGGGCTTTCCCTGGTTGGATTGGTTGCTTCAAGAACATTGATAATGGGGAGTCATCATCTTGTTGATGGAGACAGGCAATGATTTGTAGCTCAGAATGGAGTCCGGTGTTTTTGATTGTGCGTGGTGTATAGGCTATATATCTTCTTGAAGGATCATAGAGAAGTCTCACTAACAGGGTAACAAACACAGATTGCAGCATTGCCGTGACAACCAGGATGCTAAAAAACTCTGTTTTTAGCCCCTGCACAATGTTTAGAGGTTTTAGCCCGTTAGCTCTCTTGATTAATTAACAAAAGCTGAGAGCTAATAGATTTCATGCTCACAGTTACGTATAATCAAGTTGAAGAAGGTACCTCGAACTTATTTGCAGCGTTGTATAGTAGTGTATCGACGAAACCCTTGCAATTCAAGATGATACCGAGCGAGAGAGCATCCCGAAATGGCATCCTGTAATAGAGTGAAGTGACTATAATGGCAGCAAGTTTGGTCAAGGTAGATATAAAGATGAGCACTTGCACAAATGCAAGAAGCTTGAATGTGGCAAGGAACAAATTGATCCTTCTACCAACATCTACTAGGAAACATGGCACTAGAAATGAATCAACAAAGGTACCAATCTTCTCCATCAAGGAAGAATTCAGCTGTGGACTATTAGGAGTAGCTAAACCTAAGATTAGAGGTCCAAAAAGATAATGATGCCCATTGATTTCCCAAAAAAAACCACACAAAAGAACCATAGTACTGATAATCAGAATGTATGACTGCTTCAGAGGTTGTCTCTCTGGGGTTTGTCTGACCATCCACGACATTATAGGTCGGAAAGTGAAAACAATGACCATAACCATGGGGATTCTGCTTATCTGCGCTAACATTATACTTTTCTTTGATCCAAAGCTCGTGGCTTCATTCACATTAGCAAGAAATACTGAAAAACTCCAGCTGAACAATCCACTGATAATTGAAGAAGAGAGAGCAAGGCGGCCTAATTCTGAATTGAGGAGTTTGAGATCTTCAAGGATGGAAAAAACAACTTGAAAGGAAGATGTTGATATAAGAACAGCCATGACATAGATCTCCTTGTGAAGATCCCGGTCCAATTTAAAGAAACCTCTTAGATACGAAGCCATTACGATGGTTATCACCGTCGGAACCACAAAAGAAGCAAGGCCTATAACAACCGACAGTTTCCCACATTTCTTTACGACGGCTATATCCATCCGCATGCTAAGCAGGAAAAGAACGAATATGAGACTAACACTTCAAAGGTATCAAGAATCAGTACGCTCCTTGGTGCAAACAAATATTTATTAATTCTTTCCATATGTCCAAGAAATGAAGGGCTAATGGCAATTCCACCCTGGAAGCATGAAAAAACCAATATCATCTCAGCTGAACAAGAAGAATAAAAACATTGATTGAAACATCATGGCATCAAGTTAATTATTTTTCATAAAACCAATCAATAATATGTTCAATGAGTAACAAGGTGAGGATTTAATTACCAGGATTTCCGAAACAAAACGCTGCTGCCCGAAGGGCAAGAGAAGGAACTGAAAAATTGTTCTTAAAAGAGTAACTAAACCAATCTGCGCGATCACAGGTGAGAAACTGAAGTATCTTTCGTCTGCATGCATAAAACGCGTTATCTTATGCGCATCAAATGTCTCGCGAACTAATTCTGTGGTAGAATTCTGACTCATCCTTTGTTTTCAATACTGGTTAGATCAAGAGGGAACCATAAGACTCTGAAGTCGCAGCTAAAGCAAGAGGTCATATGTAAAAGTTATATAAAATGTCAAGGATATGTTCTGGGGCGGGTAGGAAACAGAAAACATACGAGAACAGAAACTTTTAGTGAGAGAGAAGGTTTTTTTTATGGAGAGAGTGGATAGCATATTAACAGGTCATTATAGATAGTGTTCTTGAACAAGAAATGGGAGAGAAATGTGGAGTGCTGTCAAATATACGTGCACTGCCTGAGCTCACTAGATCTTTGACTGATAACGTGTGGCCTGCATTGTGCATACCCTAAGCCGATATCAATGCTCAAGAACTTGGACAGGAAGTAGTTCCTCTCCAAAAATGAAGCCGAGATCGATTCTCAAGAATTTGGACAGGAAGTACGTTAGTAAAATTTCCTCACTTTAACAGAATGGTCTTTTCAGATTTATGTGGTATCGACATTCAGAAAATATTTATGTTTTGTTTGACGGTATAGGGTATCCTCCTCTGGCTCTCTGGCAATAAGGGTGCCTCCAGCTCGAAAACAAACATATATGATTGGCTATGGTTTTCTTGCCCAGAGAAAACGCTAATAAGAGGGGATCCATCTTTAAAGGTGATGGATCTGAGTCGCAGAGCGAATCCTGTATCAAGACTCTTAAGGCATTCAACTGATTGATGCATGCCTCATACAGCGATAGGTTGGTGCCGAATCCATAAAACTGGCTTTGGTAGCTCGGTTCCTGATGCTTGTCATATTCATCAGGAGTCCAGTTTAATTTTGATATGGCTAGTTTGAAGAATATTTCCTTTGATGATTCGAAACCAGTCTTTATATAATATTGATTATTAAATTTAATGATGCATGGAAGAAATCGAGACTCTTATAGGATTGAATTGATTGGTAACTGATATGGAAGGAACTTGTCAGACTAGTACAAAGACAGCTATACTTGCCTTTCCCCATCCCTTATCAAGAAGAAGAGCTTAGCTCAAATAATATTCCAACAGATGCGATTTGCCGAAATCAGATCATCAGCTTTCTTCCTGTTCTTATAACAATTATATCAGGGGATAATTTCATGCAAAATGGGGAGCACCCAACATGGTCCTTAGCTTCCTATATTTGTACAAATGAGGCATAAAAATTCCCTGAGGTGCAGACCACTTCAGTAGAGCCTCAGTGCAAGGTTTTAGACAAAGAAGATTTTCATCAAACTTCAACAGTTTCATCACCTTTGTAAGCCCTGGTTGAATTTTGTCGACTCAAAACTTTGCGAAATCGAGGGAACTTTCCTGATGAATTAACTTTTTGTAGTCTGACACGAGGAAACTCATACTTCTCTGAGTTAAGATCGTTGCTGGCATTTTCAGAGCTTCCCTCTCTTTTCTTGGATCTAAACCTTTTAGGAACTGCTGCGATTTCTGAGTGATTGAGACTGGCCCGGCTCACCTCAGAACAGGTTTCAAATTTGGCCAGCCTCACGTCAGAGTAGCCTTCAAGGTCGGAATGATTTACACTGAGTTGGGTCACTTCTGAGAAGGATCTGGCTAACAAAGTTCGATTCCTCAGAAACAAGCATATAACTGCACTGTCATCAACTCTGCTGCCAGGAAACTTACTTCTCCATGCACGAGCAGCATGCTTTACTACCAGTTTAGCAGCCATGGATCGCTTCCTTGCCGAAGCAACAATCTTTATGACCTCATAGTTTGTTAACACTTCCCACACCTGTAAATACAA
The DNA here is from genome assembly GCA_015731905.1 of Salix dunnii. Taxonomy (NCBI): domain Eukaryota; kingdom Viridiplantae; phylum Streptophyta; class Magnoliopsida; order Malpighiales; family Salicaceae; genus Salix; species Salix dunnii. The sequence goes on from CM027674.1 coordinate 13,903,639, forward strand.
CAAAAATCATCAAACTTTAGAAGGCCCATTCTTAACACTGACTGATTAACCGATAGGTTTTTTAAGACACTTCAAATATATTTAAAAATATTTGATTTTTTGTTCCTCTTACCCCATCGGTTGCCAGAACCACAAATTCGTCCTTATCAGTAACCCTTCTATAAGAAATTTCCGGAGTTGAAATTAGGCCATAATCTTTCAAGCAGAAATCTCCGAAAGCTCTTGCCATGGCTAGACCAGGACAATCTTCATCAGGCATCCATATTCTGAACAATTCTGGTTCTTTTTCTAATGCAAAAACTCTGCCATTAGAGTTCTTGATTCTTTCAGCTTCACCTGAGAGTAAGAATCAAAAGATGATTAGTTAGACTTCATGATTCTTACCATGAATTGAAACGATACTAAGAAAACACCCACTTGCAATATTCGGTTTTAGATCAACAGTCAACTGGATGGGAATGAGTTGATTTTTCGGGCCCTTGGAACAAAGAACAGCACGAGAATCACCCAAGTTGGCAACTATCAGGTTGTTTCCCTGAAGATTAGAAAAGAACATGTCAGAAACACAGAACATATAAATGTCTATCCATTGACAATGTACTGACTTGGAGTGTAATAATACCTCCTTAACTATTGTTACAGCAGTAGTACCACTGTAGAGGCTATCAATGCTGGCGTCAAGGCTAAGTTCTTCATCCATTTCCTTAAAGGACTTGGTGAAGCTGGCCTCCCATGAAGATAATAGCAGACTGCTGCTATCATCATTGTCAGCACTATCTCTGCCACCTTTATTTTTATTGACCGCTTCGCTATTATCTCCTTTTCCATCGGCATCTCTACTTTTGAAGCTATTCTTCTGTGATGTTTTGATTTCTGTAGACAGCCTCGAGGGTAAAGTGTCACGTATATGGCGAGCAACTTTGTGACCATAGGGACCGTGACCATCAAAAACTCCACAGAAAAGCATATCTTTATCACCTGTAAATTCCTGAATCAAGCCTCAATGTTTAGTCGAATACACAAGATTTTTTCACGTTCTACCATTCAAAAGAACGTTGCTTGGAGGTCTACAGGGCAAACACACTGCATCTAATCTAGCATAAATGAAGATGAGGCATGGTATCTTTTTCTCAATTCTAAAACTCAAATTAGCTTTAAATGGTAGAAAAACTACTGCTTTTCTCAGCCCGGCAATGCTGGAATGATGCTAATTATAAAGCTATATATTTTTCAAAGGAAGAGCGATGCAGTTCAGATCACCAACTTGCTTGCAATGAATGCAGCAGTTAATCCAAAAATTTCAATATTTCTTCTCAATGGATCTGCAGGTGCAGGGTGATTATAAGAACACCAGATCATAACACACAGATGCATGACAAGCATACAACAAAAATACACGGGCAATGTAACTTTCTCTGGAAACCCGAAAAATTGTCCTAGCCGAATTGACAAGGCAAGTAACATCCAGAGAAAACTTTGAAAACTAGGCAGCAACAGAAAACGAACTATAATGCATAAATCAATGGGATGCCATCACATGCATCAAAATATGTAAAAAAAATATCAATATAAAGGAAAAACTTTGAATTTCATCTTCATGATTCTTTCTGCATTATCTGCAATATCCATAAAACAACATATCCTATATCTGAGAAAAACGAGGGATTGAAAATTAATTAAAACTACAATCACAAAAAGGAAAATGAATCAAAGGCCATGAGATATGGTAACCACCAGAACATAATGAGAGGTATGGGTGTATCAGAAGGGGAAAAATGATAAGTTGAGAAGGAAAACGAAAAAAAAAAACATTGAATGACGTGCGTATCATTTTCTATCACCTCCCAAACAGTCATGGCATCTTGATTGATCCCTTTCCTTCCTTGTTGGGTGTACATTGATGTATATTTTGAAGCTCCACATAACCTCATACGGGCCCCATAATCTCCAACAATTACATCACCCTCCTCCTCTTCTTTCTCTTCTATAGCATCGTCTACCATCCCATCAGAATATGGTTCCTTACTGCAACAGGCTCCCATTCTTTGAGCAACTAGAAATGTCTAGTAAAAGATCAAAAAACGCCAAAGCCAAATGAATCCAATCAATAAAAACAGTTTTTTCTTGCAAAACGAACGAAGATGAGATTTTTCATGGACCCCGGAAGCTAGATGAGGAAGGGGCAAAGGAGAAAAGGTACTGAAGGTTATATTCATATACAACACAACATTTTTATTTGGATTTTAGGCAAAAACAGTGATTAAAAATGCCTGCGGAGCCAATCATGGGACATTGTCTTTTCTAGGATACGGATCAGAAGACAACCACATTTTAGTTTGTACTTCTTAAGAATAGAAAGCGGCTTTTTCCTCGTTTGTTGCTTCTAACGTTAACGTTTTTAGTCCTTATATCTTTACAGAAACTTCACTTCGATCTCTATAGTTTAGTGGCTATTTGACATTGCCGTAACTAGCTTCTGTCTTTCAAAAGTATTTTTTATTTGAAAAAAAATATTAAATTAATATTTTTAAAAATATTTAGTTTTATATATTAATATAAAAAATGATATTTTTAAAAAAACATCGATATATTTTAAATTAATTTTCTTAAAAAAAAAAAAACTCTACAGCAACATTACCAAACACTAAGTTTCTACTTTTGATCCCATAAATGCTTAATAAATTAATGTCCCAATATGTCTCTTGATAGTTAAATAACTGATAGAAGCGTCACTAGCTGAATTTCGGATTTTTTTTTATAATCTTTTTTTAGTAATTTTAATGATATTAATTATCACATTGTTGTAGTTAGGTTTTTGTTAGCTATTATATATATATATATATATATATATATATATTAATGATCAAGGGCTATACTATTTTTTTTCTTCCTTTTTTGGAAACTACAAGACTAATATTATGAATTTTAAACTGTGAGAAAGTTAATAAAATAGTGGGGTTATATAGCTTGCTATTTGTTATTTTCGAGTGATATTTTTCTTTTTATTCCCCTTTTCAAATATTTAAAATTCAAGAGACTTTTTTAGACTAAAATGAGATTAAATGGATAAATATTCTTTATTTTATTTTTCCGTCAACAAAAACACCACCTAATAGTTGTTCAGTTCATAAAAACTTGGAATTAAGAGGTTTTGCTTCTTTTATTGTCTTAAGTTCGAGCCTTGTGGTTGCAAATATGATAGTTATTAAAAATTTATATGGTCATTAACTTTAAAATTCATAGAATTAGTTGAGATGTATATAAACTGACCCGGACATCTATGTTAATAATAAAAAAAAACCTTAATTACCACAAGAATGCCTATCTAAGTAGTTTGTTATATACATTTGCACAACCAGAACTTTGTTTAATATCCCGATAGAATATCGGTACTTTCAATAAATAATAAAATATTTCCAGTAGAAGAAAGGATTTTTTTGTTTATTGGATTCATTGCCAAAATAACATGTCATAGTAATCGATAAAATTATCAACCATATATCTTGTTATTGATTTTAAAAATGTTATAACCAGTCACATCTCCATTCTCCCCTCTTCCTTCACCTTCCTCTTTTTATATCTTTAGAAATCAGAATAGCAACTTCATCCTTATATTTTGTCAAAAATCTAATTCTCATCATTCCAAATTTCAATTGCTCAACTTTTCAGTGTGGACAACATTGTCTTGATACAATTTTTCCTACACCAAAGAAGAAGAAAACCCTACTTATTTATGTTTTAAGTTAACATCATTACATTTTTAAAACAAAAAACAATAATTGGCTATTAGATTGTGAATCAATTTTTAATTATCAAAGTTAAATTTTGAATTCATTGTTGCATTATTAATATTTATTGTCATCATTAATCTATATAAGTTTTCTATGTAATAAATAATTATTCATCGATGTATCTAGATTCACCACAAGAATTGTATATGGAAGATTATTGTGAAGTGGTTTAAGGTTTGATTAATTTTTCACTTTTAAATCCAAAGAGAATATTAGTGGAAATAAAATTAAATGTTCATGTGTGAAAACAAGAAGTTCCTCAACCAGATATTTTAATAATACATCTCCTAAAAATAGGGTTCGTTGAGACATTTTTGTTATTAAGTTTATTTTTTTTAATATTTACATTTTAATTTATGTTGGTGATCATTTCAAAAATAATATCGTCTATTTTTTCTCTTTTTTTTATTCTTCAATTCAAATAATTTTTTAAAATCTAATACTATTTATTTTTGTTTTGTCATTTTAGTTTTTTAATTGTCTTTTTTTATTAATATTGTTAGGTGTTGAAATTTCTTATTATTATAGACAAGGGATTCAAAATAATGATAATGATTATTTATATTTTTTTTCTTATAATATGTGAGACTATTTATATATTTTGATATTTATTTAATATATATATATATATATATATATATATATGACATATTTATTATTTTCAAAAAATAATAATTTACTATTAGTATTCTAAAATGTTTTTAATAAAATAATATGAGCAATAAATTTTACAATCAATTTTCTATATAGAAAAAAATATATTTCTAATAAATTTTATCAAAAGAGTTTTAGCAATAATAACATTCAATCATTTTTTGGTAGAAAAAAACCTATTTCTAACAGATTTGATGAATTATAATTTTATCAATTAAATATTCAAATAAAAAATTACAATACATAAAAAATCAATTAGTTTTATATATAGATAAAAAAATCCAGCGTATCGCGCGGACAAATTTGCTCGTGATAACTAAATAATAGAAGATAGAGAAGGAGCAAAAGAGAGAAGGAAACGGTGCAGATTTTTGTGAAAACCCTCACCGGAAAGTCCATGACTCGTGAGGTAGAGATAGCAGTGACAGCACCAACCATGTCAAGGCCAAGACTCAAAACAAGGAAGGAGAAACCCTTTTCTGATCTCTTTCTTTTGATGGTCTGTTCTTGAAAGTTTCAAGTTTCAGCTTAAAAAAAACTAAATACTTTATATGTGATCAAACCAGGCCATCAGAGGCTCATTTTAGCAGGCAAGCAACTGGAAGATGGAAGGAACTTGGCTGATTACAGCATCCAGAAAGGTAAGTCTTCTTCTCCGTTTGTTTTTTGTTCTTTCATCCTTCTGTTCAGTGTTTTTCCATTGTTCACATAGTAGCTGCAAATTACTTATCAGTTTTAGTTTACATTGGGATGCTGCTGAATTAGGTAGAGTGGGACATTGAGGCTTAGGGTTTATAATCAATCCTCCAAATCTAAATAACCTGGTCACTCGCTTGATCGTAATCCTGAGCTTCAAATGTTGAATATGCTTTTATACAAGAAATATTAATAATGTTTTGCCTTGTTTCTGCTGGGATTTAGTTTTTGCTACAATTCAGTTGGTGCTGAGGCTGAGAGGAGGAGGAGGTAAAGGAGCATGCATCAATAACATCGAGCCTAAATTCATTGAGCTGGCCAGATAATATGTTGCATATACAAGATGGTCTCCCGCGAGCTCAAGATGGGGTATGTTAGCAATTATAGGTGTATGATCCTGATGCATGAGTTTTTTTAGGAAAATAGATATTTTCGTGGGCTCATTTTATGTTTTTTTTTTTTTGTATTGTTATGTTTTCTAGTATTTTCTACTAAAGAGAGTAGTTTTTTTTTATTATTCAAAATTATTAGGGTTTTCTAATTTTTTTTTTTTTTTTGATCAAATGTAAGTATATTAAGAGCAAAGAAGAACAAAACTCGATAACAGAACAAGAGATAGCTGAAAAGAAAACATGCTCCCAATCAGCAAACTAAAGGAAAAAACAACAAGTAAACAGAAACAAACATAAAAGGGAACACATCAAGCTCGCAGCAGAGCAACTAACTGGAATGCCATACAAGCGGACAGAAAAGAAGCCCACAACAACCCACCAAACCCATAAGACCTGCAAGCAGATCAACCAACATCAATGGAGAAGTGATCTTTTCCATGGAAGTGAAACACTGTGAAGAATAAGACCTGAAATCTCCGGAAAATCTTCTCAATGGAGGTGAAAGAAGATTGAAAAAGCCGTTTATTTCTCTCTTCCCAAATTAGGTAGACTGCAATGCCAAGGGAGGCTCTTCTCATTCTGTATTCCATTCTTTTCTTCTTAGGAGTTAGCCTTCGAATAGCACTAGCTAGGGTAGGCATCCGACGATGGATATGAAGCCAACGAACAATGTTACCCCATAGAGTCGAAGTCCAGTGACACTTAAAGAATAAATGACCATGCGATTCCTGGTCCTGACTACAAAGCATACAGCTGGTATCAGTAGGAATGAAAGGCAGACGATCTTTAGTTTTAAGCTTCCCGAGCACCGCAAGCCACAAAACAAAACAGTGTTTTGGCAAAGACCATTTCTCCCACACCACCGTATCCCAGCGGATCATGGGACCTTTCACCCTAAAGTGCTCATAAGCATTAGCTGAAAAGCAACCAGTACCAGCATTCCAACCATTCATGGTGGAGACAACAGATGGGCTACTACCGAAGTCATGAAGCAGCTGGTCTTTTAAGGAAATCAGAGTTTTCCAAAGAGGAGAGGAGGTTTTAACAGCTCGTGCCTCCCAAATTGAGAAGTTAGGGAGAAAGTAGTGGTGAATCCATTTAATCCAGAGGGAATCAACTTTCTGATGGATATTCCATAGATGCTTAACCAGGAAACTCTTATTACGAGCTTTTATGTCGAAAGGCCCCACCCCGCCTTCCTGCTTAGGCAAACAAACATTATTCCAAGCAACAAGAGCAGAGTGAGAGTTCTGAATATGCCCTGACCACAAAAAGTTCCTGCAAAGGCGGATAATTCGCAAAATGACAGTTTCTGGAAGAGGGAAGACGCTAATCCAAAACTGAACCATGCCATAAAGGACGGATCGCAGAAGTTCAAGCCTTCCTGCAAAAGAGAGATGCTTGCCCATCCAGCTCTGAACCGCAGCCTCAAGCTTATGGAGCAGAGGGGAAAACTGACTAACCTGGAGCCGATGAGGGCTAATAGGCACACCGAGGTATTTGAAAGGAAAAGACCCTGCAACAAAACCGGTTTCACAGATGATCTCTTGCCGCAGGCAATCACTAACCCCTCCAAAATAAATGGAGGATTTGGAAGGATTAATCTCCAGACCAGAAACCTGCCCAAAAATCCGCAACTGATCAAGAAGAGCAAGGATGGATGATTTGTCTCCTCTAGCAAGCAAGAGGACGTCATCTGCAAAAGCGAGATGACTGATACCAAGAGGCAGACACTTCGGGTGAAAACGGAAGACTTTCTGCTGAGACACCCTCTTAAGCAACCGGGAAAAGTACTCCATACACGTGATAAAAAGATAGGGAGAAAGAGGGTCGCCCTGCCGAATTCCGCTTTTACCCGGAAAAAACCCATAAAGATTCCCGTTAATAGCAACCGAGAAGGAGGATGTCTCCACACATTGCATGACAAGATGGATAAATTTAGAAGGGAAGCTAAGCAGCCCCAAGAGATCCCGCAAAAACGACCATTGAACCGAGTCAAAAGCTTTTTTAAAATCAATCTTCATAAGGGATTTAGGCGAGGTTCTCTTCTTGCCATAATGCCGAAGCAGCTCCTGAATCAGGTTGATATTGTCCACCATAGCTCTACCACCCAAGAAATCATTCTGCATAGGGCTGATGATATCCCCCAAGGCAATAGCCAATCTATCAGCAAGGATCTTAGAGATGACCTTATAAACCACATTGCAACAAGAGATAGGTCTAAAATCATTAGGAGAAGAAGCATGAGCAGATTTGGGGATAATGGATATGACCGAGTGGTTGATCTGCTTAAGCATCTTTCCGGAAGAGAAGAAGTCCTGGACAGCTGCACAAAAATCACCTCCGACAATCGACCAAGCAGATTTGAAGAAGAAAGAAGTGTAACCATCCGGCCCCGGAGCTTTCTCATTTTCAATCCCAAACAAAGCTTTCTTAATGTCATCATTAGAGATAGGCGCAGAGAGGAGCTCACAAGCAAGAGCAGAGATACACGGGCCACTGCTAACAATATCTCTATCTAAGGGCAATGTAGGTTTGGAAGATCCATAAAGGTTCTGAAAGAAGTGAACAAATTCTGCTCCAACTTCCTCCTCCGAAGCAGAAAGAGAACCATCAGTCTTCTGAATAGCCGAAATAAAGTTTCTACCATGCTTCCGGCTCAATAAAGCATGAAAGAACCGAGTACCCCTGTCGCTATCCTTGAGGAAAGCACACTTAAGCTTTTGCCCAAAGAACATTTTTTCTGCAGATTTAAGGTTGATGAGCTGAATACGAAGCTTCTTGTCTTCAAGAACAAGCTGGGAATTAGTTGGGTCCATGTGAAGCGCGGATTGCAAGATCTCAAGGTTCGATTCAGCTCTAGACACCCTTTCCGAAATATGACTAAAATGCAGCCGATTAAGCATCTTGAGGGGATGCTTCAGCCCCTTAAGCCTCTTGCAAAGAGAATACATAGGAGGTTTTTTTTTTTTTTTTTTTTTTTCTAGTTTTTTTTTTATATAGAAGATTGCGATAACATTTTAGCAAATGAGACAATGAAGAAATAATGAGTCCCCGAGGGGGTGGCGCAGTGGCAAGTGCTTGGGGTCTGCAAGTGCAGGCCCTATGTTCGAGTCTCGGTAAGATTTTTATTAAGAGTATGTGATAGGTGGGGTTTTATTCGTTCACTGAACTTATAAAATATATTTTTTAGGGAGTAGAGTTCTGTTTTCCTAAAACAATGAAGAAATAATATTAAGTATTTTAAAATTTTCTTTGTAGTTATGGTGTTCTTGGTCCATGAGTGTTTTGACTTTGTAACAAACTTTTGTTATCTTTTTCTCTTATCTACATCAATTAGTATTAGACCTCCATGATTTTTAGTGATTTTAGTTGGAGGTTGTAGATGATGTGTATCGAAACTCTAATGATTCTTGATGATTAGTTGTTCTGTGCTATTGAATAATCATATAACTAGAAGATGGTGTAAAACATGACATACTCATTTAGATAGGGGTAAAAAGGTTTCTTCTTGAGAAAAAAATATCTGAAAAACTAATACATTATTTTCTTTTGATTTAGTTGGTGCTATTGAAATCCTGGTGGTGAGACCCACTATGAGGCCGCTCGAATAAAAATATCATATTATGTACTCATGATAGTAACAAAGTGTTGTATTAAAGACCGCTGATAAGAAGTGTAATAATTCTAAACTTAATTTACTCTAGATCAAATTTAAGGTTGTTATATTCGGTTTTTTAAATTTGAATTTTTATTTGTTTTTGAATTCTAGGCTATGGAGAAATCATGGAAAATCTTTAAGGGAACTTTCCAAGTCATGGGAGGATTAGATAACTAACCTAGAATATGTTCTTATAGAGACCCGAGCACCCTCGAATATGCTCAAAAACTATTTACTCTTTTTTTTTTCTTCAATTAAATGTCAATTTCTTTTAATTCAATTCAATTTCTATTATTAGCTTAAATTATCAATTTCTCTTAATTCAATTCAATTTCTTTTAATTGAAATACAATGGATTGCGTTGTGCAATGCTTGATAGAGAATCAAATAACTTCTCCTTAAATTTCATTAAAGAAAACTTAAAGCACGATTGGCACAAATACAGTGGATGGAAATCAAAATAGTTTCAATCATAACTGGTAAGAGTTTAGACTGCAGATGTCCTCAACGTACAAAAAGAAGCACGTTCAAAGCAACATGGCTTCAAGAATGCCGCGGTGCTCCCAATTACTATGGGACTTTCATTCACTTTTCCTAGATACGAACCACAAGTTTGATTCTCTGCCGTGCATATCTTCCTGCAGCTGCTAGTTTCAGCAGAGAAAACTTGAGTTTGTATGTGTGATTCTGCTTTTACAGACGTGATCTATTTCTAATCACAGAAGGCTAGGGTTGCTCAAAATGCATGTCCCGGATCGCAACTTCGATGGTTGAATGCAGTTACTTCTGCTGATAAAAAAAACAAATCAGCAATGAAAGATTCAAGGTGATATAGAAAGGGTAGGGATATTTATAAATTTCAAGTTTGTAACTGATTAACATGGCATTGAGCATGAGCAGAATGAGATCAAATCCTAGTTCTTTACAGACAAGAGTGGCCCCTCTACTCCATAGAATACGGAGATTGGATTTGTATGATACCATATAGTTAAATACCAAAGGCTTCCAAGAAATTATATCAACAGAGGCAGGGATAAGCACAACCATACCTCGTATTTGAAATCAATCTCTGATTCCAGTACCGTGATCTGTGAACATATCAAACCATCGACATCAACTCTTACCTAATAGATCCAAGCTTTCAAAATGGTGTCGAACAAGAGTAAACAGAAACAAAAAGCTCGTTAAAATTTGTACTGGAATCAATTCGATATGTACTATATTGAATATTTTGGCTAGACCATGGTTTTTGACACTTGAAAGGGGAAACTGGTTGGCTAGAACATGGTTTTTGACACTTGAAAGGCGAAACTCCATTGCATAAAAGTAAATTGGCCCAATGACACTACAATTATCAGTACTTAGCTTTAGAATCTTGCAACAGTGCTCGACAGTTTAGAATCTTATGACAGTGCTCGACAGGCAGCGATGCAATGATGCCCCCAAATGACAAGCTAGAACGCAAATCATGACCAACAGGGGAATAAGCAAAAGTGGAAGGACCATTAGTCAGACCATATTGCGACTTCCCAAGGTGTGAATTTGATGAAAAATGGCACAGCACTTGATCACCGAAGAGAAGCTGCCCTTTTTTTTTTATTATTATTAATATTTGTGGTATCTTACATATCTTAATTAATTTTACAAGTTTTATTGAGACATTAAAATAATTATTATACTAACAGCTATAAAAATTAAATTTAAAACTAAAAACAAACCTTTTAATCATCGATTTTTACCAATTAACCACCCGTTCAAACTGACTTTTCTTTATTGGGGACATGGTAAACTCTAGTCCACAAGCATGGATTTTTAATAATACACTTCTATTAACACATCAAAATAAGCATAATAAATTTATGCAACACATTGTTGAAGATAAGCAATTCTCATATCCGAGGCTTACCATTTTTACCGACCCGTCAAAAGCTCTCAATGACACAAAAATCAGTAAACAAAAATACTGAATTTTGGACAAGAGATTGAATCTCAAGGGTAGACAGAAATCGAAACCTCATTATATACTGTAACTTGAAAAGTCATTCAAATATCCAGTCATACATCATCTACTAATAGCTATAATATGATTTATACATTAAAGTTTTATAAATGGAGTGAAAAAAGTAATGGGACTTCCATTTGCATCTGCAATTCTTACGAGAAAAGAAATTTGAATACAAAAAAAGTACTTAAGAAAAAGAGAGAATAAAATCCCAGACCACTTTCCCTGGAAGTCACAACTAGATGAGTAGGATTGTTACTGATCACCACCACTGATGAACAAGAACTCCTCTATCTCTAAGAGATGTAAACAGATCCAAGCACTGCCCATATGTTTTCTCATACTTGGAACTCCTCTGTCCAGAACAACATCTTTGCCACCTGTTATAATGACATTCAAGAAAGATTTCATCAACCAAACAAATGGCTCCTGTCTCAAACAACCTCGGTAACAAATCAAACTCAGTCCCTTCAACGTCCATCTTCATCACCACAAAATCCTTCTCCGTCACCGTACTCTTCAACCACTCTGCAAAATCAAACCCTTCAATCTCATTCACTTCTCCATTAAAACTCCTTGCTGACAACGATGGTTTCACCGGCTGAATTCTCCCCATCCCTCGTGCTTTCTCCTTAACTTCCTTGCCTGGATCATGATTAATCTCAAACCTTAACGTCTCATTCCTCACCCATGCTGCATACGGCAACAATGTAACCCCTTTTTTCATTCTGTACTCCTCATAAAATGCCCTATCCGCCTCAATCGCATACACATCAAACGTCCTATTCAGTTTCGGATACTGCTTCTTAAACCAACTCCCTATACTGGACCCATAACTCCTAGCTCCAACATCGACATACACATACCTACTCTTAAAACTAATATCCGCCATCGCCGTCAAATACTTAATATTCTTTATATTCCTTTTCAAGGTAATCCACGGTTTCAATGGCTCCTCCATTATCAACGCCTCCGCGTTGCGTACCAAATCCCTTTTATACCCAGGAACGGAGCACGAATTCCCTGAATTGCCATCAGAATCCCTGATAACAATTTCACTTCCTACTATCTTTTGCAAAAGAATTTCTCTGATATGAGGCATTGATGAATCGTGACCTTCAATGTCACGTGACTTAATTAATTTGCAAGAATTGAATAAATCTAGAAACGAATTAAAACTATATGCATCTTTAGCACTCACGTGAGCAACAAAAAACCCTTCGGGTTTCAATGTCCGTTGGATCTCCGACACCGTTAAATCCAACGGCCGCTGTGCAGTCTTATCCAACCGGTCCCCACCGGAGAATATAAAGTCAAAAGTATTCTCATCGAACGGTAATCTATTCTCCTTCGACGAAATCACCAACGGCTTTGATGCTTTTTTGTAAATCCCAATCGAGTCCAAAATCCCGATTTCTTTCAAAGCTAAAACGTCTTCTCCTCTCGGCGTTTCCACACACAAAGTTTTCGAGATCGCCGAAATATAACCGTCGGAGACTAGATCATGAAAGATATCAGAGTAGAAATGGACGGCCTTGATCCAGTCTTTACTCCTGTACAGATCCGACTGTGAGGTACCTGCTGAGGTGGATCCCACCACCTTGTTCGAGGTGGAGACACCGGCTCCGGTGCCGGCGATGACAAAACTGAGTTTATCCGGTAAGAAACAGAAGTCTCCGAGATTGCATGATTCGCCGGTAATTGTAACAATGTAAGCGAATCGGACGATTATGATTAAGACGCCGAATAACAGCACCTTCACTAGAATGTTCCTCACGAAGTTTGGCTTCCCCGTGGTAGGCTCCATGATGATTACTAGACACTTGAGGAAAAAATGAAAAGAAAAAAATAATTTGAAAGGGAATGGGTGGTTTTTCTTTGTTTTTAGCGAGAGCAGAAGCGAGCGGAGGTGTGGTTGGCGCCGATTAGGGTTTTTCTTTGAGAGGTAGAGGTCGAGATTAGGAAATACGGTGAAATATGAGGGGTAAAACGGGAAGACATTTTAGGAATTTCTCAGAGGATATGATTCTGCTATGCCATGGAGCTTGGAGAGAGTGGATGGGTTTTGGGGAAGGAAATAAAAGCGGAGTGACGCGGTGTGGTGACCGGCATAGCCGGTAAAAATAAATAATACGCGCGATGTAAGCGGTTAGAGTGCCGTAAAAAGTAAGGCGGTGATTGGATATTGCCACTGCGTGGAGCCTAAATGTCTTGATGTTGATGCTGCCTGTTTGGATTAAGTCTGTGATGGATTGCCGAACGACGACGTCTTTGGCGGTGTTGATGTTGAGTTCGTTGTGATTTAATTAATCGAATTATTACAAAAGGAAGTCAATCACTAACATCATTGAATACGATCAAATGTCGTTATCCCGTCTTTGGTGAGCCGCCAGGCCTCACTTCCTCTTTTTCCTTTTAAATTTGCTGCTATTTATTTATTTATTTTTTTAAAATATTGTATTTTTCATCCACAATTTTTATCAAATTATGTTATTTAATTATTTCTTAAAAAATATTGTATTTTTCACCTACAATTTTTATCAAATTATATTATTTAAAAAAAGAAAACTGTAACCTAACAACATCATTGTTATCAAAATCACGAGTTGACTCGCAAAATCGTACGATTTTGCGAGTCAACTCAAGAAAACTGGTTAACTCGAGAAGAAAACTCGAATTCGGTCAAACTCGGGTAAAATCGATCCGATTTTATGAGTTCATTGAAAATTGCCGCCCTTTCAAATTTTGCCCACCTCCGTACACAATATATATATATATATATATCATAGAATTATTTTTAAAAATCAATACTATTAACTTTAAAATTTATACTTAATGTTTTTGAAAAAAATAATAAAAATTATTTTTTACCTTAAATTAATTATTTTTTATGTTTTTAAATCATTTTCATGTCCTAATATCAAAATAATTTGTTAGAGTTGGAGCTAGTACTAGCAATATTGGTGTTGGTACCAATATTAGTACTGATAATCCTTTCAATAGTAATGTTTTTGATGAATGTATTAAAAATAAAAATAATGAGAAAAATAATGGTAATGAGACTGATTTGAATTTATATAGCACATCAGCAAAATATTTATTTTAAATTTATTAGTTTTTACCTAATGAAATTATATGGACATGATTGTTTTGTAATGTATTTTTAAGCTATTTTAAATCATGTATGAACCTTAACTAATGAAGTTTTATGGTTATAATTATATTGTATTGTATTTGAAAATATTTTACTTACGATTTTACGATTTTTCTACCTACACGATTTTAGCTGTGATTTTACGATTTTTGTACAGAAAAATTCAGGTATGATTTTACGATCTGAGTTTTCGAAACCCTTTCTGTGTCGTGTCAAAATCACGATTTTGACAACCATGAACAACATTCGGTTTCCATCGTTTCCGATTTTCATTTTCTCTTGCCACTAATTCACTGTTAAAGGATGTTATAGATTATTTTTTAAGTGTTTTTTATTGAAAAATATATTAAAATAATATTTTTTTTTAATTTTTTTTATATTAACACATTAAAATAATTCAATAACATAACAAAAAAATTAATATATATTTTTTTAAATTTCTCAAAAACATGGTTAAATTGTAATGTCATACTGGTCTTAAACTAAATAGGAGGCACGTGTTTCATTATAGGTCATTTCAAGTTTCTGTCATGTGAAAAAATGGTGTCCAAATAATAATAATCCAAGTAAACTCTAGTTAAATTGGCTAATATGTGACCCTTGATATAAGATAGAGATAATCCTAAATAAGAAAGCAAAACAAAAAATTAAAAATTTCAAAGCTCAATAATGTAATATCAAAACATAAAACAAAGAGAATTTCAAAGAAAAAACTTGGATCAACTTGACTAACTTGTCAATCGCGATTTGAGATTAAGATAAAAATATTAGATTTTTAATAAAATAACCTAGCAAGAAAAACCAAAGCAAAACTCAAGGGTCGATAATTCAATGTCAAATGATGAATTGAAAAGAAAAGATCATAAAAAAAAAACATTGAAAAAGAAAAACTAAGTCAATCGAGTTTAACTTGACTAACTTATTACTATGTGGGATATGAAAACATAATAATTTTAAAAAACAAATAAAACAGATAACAAAGCGCTTGATAACTCAATACCAAGAGGTGGATATAAAAAATATATACTTAATAAAAGATCTAAAAAAAAAATACTAGATTTAAACTAAGCTTGAGTCATGAGACCTGAATTATCCTATAGAAAAGCAAACATAAAAAAACAACAAAGAGAAAATTACAATCATAATAAAATAAAATAAAATTTAATTTAAGAGCTAATTATAAGTTAAATTGAAAAATAAAATAAATAACAAGATTAAAACGTCAATCATATCCTTAGACTTTTTTGTTAGCATGCTAACAGATTAGATTCCTCGTGCTTTTTTATTGTTATTATAGAGTAACATATTCTCAATCATATCTGTATTCCCCATTAGATCCCTTGGAAAAGATGATTTTACCCTCATTGCAAGATTTGTTGATTTTTTAAATTAAATCGTCATTCTATTATTGTTCATATCATTGTTCCAAAGAACAATATTACATGTCCTGATCAGAATATTTTATTAATTAATTTAATTTTTAATTTTAATTTTAATTTTGCACTAATACTTGGTCACATAGACCGTAACGTGATCAAAACGTTATACTCTCCGTAGAAAACTTAATTTAATGACAATAACCAAAGTCTTGGTTGGTTCATTGATAAAGGGTTTTCTTTATATTTTTCTTTTTCTATCCTCAATTATGGACTCTGGACCTCTTAGAGTCAAGGTTCTACGATTGATCTAATTGCAATACCACAAGCAATTAATAATTAAGTTATAAGGCATATCCTTGACAAATTAATTAACTATTTTCTTGAAATAAAATGACACTGTCATCAAATTAATAATATTGAATTTAATTTTTCTATAATTTTTGTTATTGTTATTAGTAATGCGTCTTTTCAAAGGGACCCCAGTTTTTCCTCCTTGATGGATTTGTTTGAAATGGATTATTTTGTTTTATTTTATTTTGGATCAATAGAATAATTGATTTGCATACTAAAAAAAAAAATAGGCCAATGGATAGCTGCCACGTATAATTTTTTCTTTCTTTCTTTCTTTCTTTATCTCACATGTCATGATAACCCTAAATATTTTTTTATGCTAAAATAAGAAAGGGCAGTGAGAGATGCATAATTATAAAATATTATGCGTAAGCTATGATGATCATTACATGTGACATTTAGCAATAATGCACGCCACCGGCAACAAGCAAATAAAAAGGGGAAATATTTTCTGGTGTATTTTAATTTCAGCTCTTTACAATGCAGAAGATTGAGATTGGTGTATATGGAAAAATAAAAAAATAGGTCAAATATTTTTCTTTCTAGAAATATTAGTAGTTTTCGTGTTCAAACCTTTTTCTTCTTGTAACCACATTCATATTCATGGTAATAATTCGAGATACAAAACCATGAGGTTATAAGGTTGATTGATCTTTATTTTATATATTTTAATAATAATATAGAAATTAGATTAATAATTGCTTGGTTGAAAATAAATATTAAGCATATTTTATATGAAAACACACATCTACAAGCATGATATAAGTTAGACAAGGAATCAAAATGAAAACTTAGTTTAAGTATTCATTATAAGTACTTAATATGAATTTTAATATCTTGCATGGTATCACAAATTAAAATGAATATACTTCACTTTACATGCATTCTAAAAATATTGATAAACTAGTTATAAGAATTCATCCATAATCAAAATTGATATGGATTTTGTATGAAGCAGTGTAACAAATTAATTGGTTGGCTGATAGTCTATTCACCCTTGATGAATACCTAGGAATTATACGGGAATCATTCGACCATTTGTTTATCTATATATAAAAAAAAACTTGAGAATTTCATAGAAAACAGTTGATCGATTGAATTGATTAATTGTAACCAACCAATTGTTTTAGTTGTCAATGAGATTGTAACAATTATAAATAACTAGTTCTTGCTACAAATATGCGTATAGCTTACCAAATTATAAAATTTGTAATAAAATTCAAATATATAAGTCATCTTAAGAACGAAATAACTTCAAAATAATAAATCTTTAGCCAATGCTTATACTTGTGTGCAATTAATCTTCATAATCTTGCATAAAAATATATTTTCATTCATTCTCACTGCACTTTTTAATTAGTCCTTTAAGTGCTATCTAATGGGATATGGAGATACTTAGATTTTTCAACCGTAAAACTTACTATATTGAGAAATTAATTTCATGATATCAAAATCACATTATTGAATCTTTTAAAATTTAGGAAAAACTCTTGGTGTTAATGAAGTATTGTCACCAAGAAAAAGTTTTGAAGAATATATATTTTCAAGTGAAAGATAATTTTAACGAGAGAATATCTTCAAGCGATGTAAAAAAATTGATATATATATTAAATAACAATTGTAATTTTAAACTTGAACTAGCAAAGAAATAGAATACTCAAGATTGATTTGATGCTTAAGATGTGTATATAGACTTGTTGAACCATGCTAAAAATTGAATTTATATTTTTCCTCCCTTGCCATTTATTTTAAGCATTTTAATTATATTATTTGTTATTTTATTTTATTAAATTAGATTGTATTATTTATCTATATTAGTGAAATACCTTATTCAACCCTCTGTTTTTTTTTAGGTGTTATTTTTGTCTTGATCTTGTAACAACATGTACAAACAAATTAATATTGTATTTCAATCTCACCACGTGCATTGATATATTAAAATTAGCGAGCCAATATATTAAATCAAGTTAACAAATACATTAACAAAATAATTAATATGTTTTGGGGGGAGTGTGACAATTTTTGTTTTTTACCATGTTTCACATAAAAAATTATTAAATTAAGTTTATTTGTTATTTTCTAATAATTTTAATTGTTAATCTTAAAAATAAAAAAAATTATTTTGATATATTTTCAAACAAAAAATATTTTATAAAAAAACATGTACCACAATATCAAACATATATATATGAATACGTTAACATGCTATATCAAAATATACAATGACATTGTAAATAATAGATTACATAAGTTGAACATAAAAACTTATTTTAATCAATATCTGTGATAAGAAAAAAAATATAAAAAGATAAAAAATTAATTAAAAAGATAAAAATAAAGATATAAAACAAATATGTTTTGGAGATAATTTTGAAATAAATTTATATTTTTTAAAACAGCATGCACTTTGTCCCGCCAACGTTAGTATTTACTACTCTGAAATAATAATAAAAGGTTACATAAAACTAGTACTTTCCATTGATAAATTATTATTATTATTAATTTATTATAGAGTGTGGCATGTAGTTATGGAATAATAGTTATTGCTAGCCAATAATAAAATTAAGTTGCATTAAATCTCTCAAATAAATAATAATAATAATAAGTTGCATTAAATCTCTCAAATAAATAATAATAAGTTGCATTAATATGAATAGGGCATAAAAAATAATATAATATATCTGGCAGTTCCAAGAAATACCGGTACCTCCATCGGTAACATCGGCCAAGTCTACCGGATCAGGCAGTAAACCCACGAGCTCATCATCCTGAAGCCAATAAAGAAAGGGTCATTTTCTGGGCGACCAAAAGCTGCACTAGCCGTTATTGGCGTTACCCTTTTGGACAAAATAACAGCCGAAAGAAAAAGAACGAGAGATGTCCCGTTACTGGGTGACTTCTCGTGACAGAAGATATTGGCTTTGGCTGTCTCTGCCAGACATCAAGCTGTTTATTTATTGATGCAGTTGAGTTGGGTTTAGATTTATAATTGCATTTAATTTAATTTATTTTTTATACTTAAAATTATAAATACTATTTATTTATTTTCTTTTATTTATATCTGAGTGGTTGAAGCTATTGAGTTAAAATATTTCTTTTAAAATATTATATATGGATGGAATTTATATTGTTAATTATTATGAGTTTATATTTAGAAATAAATCTATAGCATTGAGTGTAAGTGTCTTGACACTCTTAATAGTAGGTCTAAATTTTACACATCATGCTAATTGCTATAGTAAGTTTACATAAGTTACTATAATATTTTTCTAAAAAAAAATTCGAGTAATAATTAATTGAAAATAGTTTTTTTTTTAATACTTTTAACTTTCTTGACCGATGTGTTGTGTATGCAGTCATCACAAACCATGCCATTATAGACTTGACAACCCCTCAAGTTCTCTATGGCCAGAGGTGTTGGAATCTCATGTATCGGGACGAGGTGGTTGATGAACTAGTTGAAATGGGTGGTTGAGGGTGTTTTTGGTATTGCAGTTATTTTTGTGATTGATGTTTTAAAAAATAGTTTCATGAAAAATATTTTTGGTTGCGGTTTATAATAATTATTAAAATGTTTAGTTAAAACTGTGATTGAGTTTGAGGTTAATTAAAAGTAATTTCATGTGTTCGGCTATCATGTTTTTTATATTGTTGTAAACTTGTAAAATTATTTTAAAAGATATATTTTTTTTTTTAATTATTCAAGATCTCAATTTTTTATTTTATCATTTATTCTTGATCCCACTTGTTTTTTTTTAATATCAATGAATCAAATATTTTTTTTTTATCTTTTATGTCAAATCCCATTTTTTTATTTCTATTTTAGGTTAATCATGTTTTTCCAAGAGTTTATAGCCCCCCTTAAACACAATCAATAAAATGGTTTTAGGTTAGCCAAGCAAAACATTAGTGATATACTTAGTATTGATTGACTATTCTGTCCACTATGGCATTGCTACCATTAGCATTCCCAAGCTCAAAGCCTCGAGTGTTGAGTTCCACCCATAATGAGTCACGAAGCATCCATCTGATTTCCACCCCCTATAAGTTTATACCAAAGGCAACCCCCCCACCTACACCAGAGTAACTAGATGTGCATGGATGGGAGGTGTTTTATGAAGGAGAAGGGGAGTAGTGGATCTGTTGCAGAGAAAAGAAAAGTGAGGGACGAGAGAGAGACGCAAATGAGAAGTGATTTTTGATGGTGAGGATGTTTCAGAGTTTAATTTTCAACGGTAATTTTTATATTTAAATAATAAGAAAATTGTGATATGTAAAAATTGAAAAGCAGCTAATAACTATTGTTCTTGTATCGGTGTTCCCCTCATGTAATTATGTGGGATCCATGTCAAATTTCTGTTTTTGAAATTTACTCAAACGCTGAGTCAGCGAGCATTTTTATAATTTTAGATTGCATAATAAAAACAAACACTCACTTAATCAAACAATACATCGAGAAAGTTAAATTTGTTATAAGACAATGGAATATATATAATATTGTTGTTTATTTTTTTTTAAATTTTTTTGATATCAATGATATAAAATATCAAAATAAAAATAAATATATTTAAAAAAAAACATTTTAAAAATATAAAAATAAACAACTCTAAATCTACTTGAATAAAAAAAAGGGACAAACGCTTAACTAAGTATTATAGGCTGAAGCCACCTAAGATTACTTTTTCCTAAGACACGTGAACCCATCCTCCTAGCCCAAGGCCTAACTCTTTTAACATTAAACTCATTTTTTTATATAGAAAAAAGAATAAAAGCCACTATATTAATTAAATTATTATCCAAATTTCAGAATATTTCCAGCTGAAATTATAATATTAATAATTAATATGTGAATTGTTTTTATATGAATTTACTACGTAAGATTTATATAAAAATACTCATGAATATTGACTAAAAATAAAATCTCTAGTTTCTATAATGCACAAATTATTGAAAGCAAAAAAAAAATCATTTTTTTGTGAAAAAAATAAATTTCATTCATAAGAAAATAATTTTTTCCTGATAAAATAAGAATTTTAATTATTTTCTTTGTCTAAAACATCTATTTTAATTGTAACGGAACTAATTAAAGATTAATTTTAAAAACTACCATACGACATTGTATATAAAAACATATATAATACAAATATTATATATTAAAATACCCTATTTATCACGCTAAAAATTGAGAATTTTCTCTCTCAGGAAACTCATATCTGAACACCCAGTTCTAACCTCTAATGCCAGGTTATTACTACAAGATTGTTGCAATTATAAATAGTGATGACACGTAAAACATATGTAATGTGTGCCACGTGGAAAATAGAAATATATAAATTAAATAAAATGGCTACGGACGTGTTGACACCCTGGAGACAAGAAGATGTTGCGAGAAAGTTCCAAAATCAAGGAAACGAAAAGCCAAAGGTCATTCGGCGCCATAACTGCTGCCGGTTTCAACGGCCTTAACGACGGTGTTTCTCGTTTTTACACACAGCCCAACAACCCCACCTTTTCTTTTTCCACAATCATCTAGCCATCCGGTTACTCTGATTTGACACCTCATCCAATTTAGGTTTTAAATTAAATTCAATACGAGTATTCAATCAATCTCAATTAACTCAGAAAATAATTATATATTAAAACTTAATTTATTTATTTTTATTTTAAAAAATATCTTAAAATAACACCATTTTAGATCAATAAAGATTAAATGGTTTTCTCTCAATTATATATATATATATATATATATATATATATATATCAAATTAAATTCCCAGAAAGAACACTCGGATTTTGTTGTTGTGTTTTAAAAATATTTTTAAAAAAAATTAATTTTTTTAATTTTAAATTATTTTTTTCTGTAGTTTAAAATTATTTTTATGTAATAATATCAAAAATAATTTTTAAATTATTTATTTTAATATATTTTTTTTAAAAAAAAACTTTCAAAACTATGGAGGCATCGTCCTAAAATTTGCTTGCTATAACCCTGACATTAAGAGTCACATGCCTGACATTCTTTTTTGAAGATCTGATGGGATGGCTTGAATGACCAAATATCAAACCACACCTAAAAAAAAAGGGATCCTCAAGGAAATGAAGAGCCAGCCGTTGCTTGGCACGTGGACGAGGTGAAGCAGATGGGTGAGCAATTATGGATCATTCTTCCACTCTGGATGGATGGGGTTAAGTGGCCAACTTGCACCGATCGTTCTGGCATGGCCCACAAGTGGGCCTTCTTGTATCCGGCCAGGCTTGCCTGCTCCCCTCCTCTTAAATAGAGTTTTTCTATTTTGAAAATGCTATGTCCAGTTTTCCAGGCTATTATCTTTTAATTTTCTAACCATAAGATAACGTACAAAACGACTCATAGTTTTCATTTTCGCGTTTGAGAGATTTTCACTCTATTTAAAATTATTTCCCGAGTTAATTATTTATTATAATACTAGAGATATAACTATCAATGCTTATAATAAATAAATAGATTCAATAAGAGAGGAAAACAAAAGAAAGAGAAAATCACAAACGTATTTTGGGAGTTAAAACTTGGACACCTACAAAGGCTTATGGGCTTGTGAGTAGCTCGGCGCGCAATCTTAACTTTATGGGCCTTTTTGGACATGGGAATTAGTCCAAGAGGTATCCTCGAGCAAAACTTGCTCGTTTTCTTTTCAGTGATTTTAACATCAAAAATTAATTTAATAAATTCTTTTCAATGTTAGTTTTAACATATTTATTTTATTAAATATTAATTTTACAATTTTTTCTATTATTTGAAGTTTCCCCCCTTAACTTCTTGAGCCTCATGTTTTTTTTTATATATGAAAAAACAAATTATGAATATAAAGAATAGTAAACTATTTTTTAACTATAAATAAGTCCCAAGGAATGCGTTTCTCCTTTGCGTTTAGAGAAATAAAGGTGATTATGATAAGAAAGATTATATTTAATCATGCGTCAAGGGGGGAAGGCACAAAATTGTGAAGATATGTTGGCCGGCATGGGACGTAACCATGAGACTTTCGTTCTTTACTTCTCCGCCTCCGCCACGGGCCAAGCCTTTGCATTCCTTGTGGCGGACTCTTCAAGGTCCATGCATGAGAGATACGTTTTGTTTTTTATTTCAAAAATATTTTATATTATTTTAATATATTGATATTAAAAAAATATTATTTGGTATTATCATTATGTTTTTAATTTGGATATTATCGAGATAGAAGGGAACGAACTGACAGCAAATAAATCATTATTTTTTGATATTTTTATATTATTTAAAATATTAATGTTAAAATTAATTTTAATACATTTTTAAATAAAAAATATTATAAAAAATAATTTTAATCACAATCCAATCAAGCAATTAGACAATTAAATGATGCCAATCACGTGCTAAGACAGGTTAATATCAGACAAAAAAAAGCTTATGATAAATATCACTAGGGTTCCAAAAAGATGACCTTCGGAGTCTAACATAAGATAATGAAATCTATAATTTGATTAATTCTCCTAAATAAAGTTCTTTTGTCCCCATGGAAATGACAAATGAAGGTCTTCCTTCGTTTCTACAGGAACTTTTGTCCCCATAGAGACGACGGAAACGAAGACGAATAAAAATATCCAATGTATTCGGATTTGAACATGAAAATACTGTTTATATAATTTTTAAATTCTATATTCTGTTTTTTTCTTAGAGTACTTACTTATTTTTAATAAATATAAAAAGCTTTTTTTTTTTAATATCTATGCACTTAACGAAAATTTACTGAGAGAGAATTCCATGAATCTTCAATATAAATTTACTTTATTTCCATTATAAATTGAGACAAATATAGTTATTAGAAGGTTTTTGTTAGCGCATAACATAAATCATATATTAAGGTTTTATTTAATGGCTTAATATTTAAAAAAAAATGATTAATTGATATGGTATCAGAACCTCGTTAACCAACTAATTAGAAATTCAGATCTCACTATTTTTATTTTATTTAATAAAAAAATAAAGATAAGATAATATAAATCTATACTATTGAGAAAATATATTAAATAATCATATAAATCTTGTTTAGAATATAACTTGAAATTTATATAAAATGGTTACTTGACAACTTTCAGAAAAAGAGATGGATAGAGGATGCATCCCCCACATCTATAAGTAATCTCCATTGTCATAATCTTTAATTCCCAAACATTATTTTGAGTCTTTGACACCAATTTATACCACGATGTTGCTAAACATATAAAACGCATACATCGATTTAGTTGGCTTTCGAAGTTTACAAGAAGCAGTTGCCTAAATTTATTTATTTTACAGGTACCCAGCTACTAAGAATTGGATCAAGGCCATTAGGTTTAGGGATCCCACCACCACTGCAGTTCACATTGCATGAGGCATGGTTCAATGTCTGGAAATATTCAGCTCTCCGTACTAGCTGGTTCGAACAAACCATACCCGAACCCAACATGGATTCGCTTGCACCATCTTGTTGGGTTCACCTTGCCCATTGATACTTTCTATTTTTTTTATAATCGAGAAATTTCATCTCTTATAAAATATATTTTGAGAGTATAGGTGAGTAAATAAAATTTCAATTGTCTCAGATTTTTATAAAAAATATATGCTCTGATTCAAAGTCAATATCTGCTATATAGATTACAAGTTCTCTTTCATTACACTATGTCCTTTTAAAATCATGTCGTAATAATAATTTGATATTGTTTTTAGCATTGACAATGATAATAATTTTATTTATTATAATCATCATAACAATAGTGACATTATTAGTCACAATAATGATAGCAATTGTATTATAATAATTATTGTGCTTATGATGTTAATAATTATGGTTTTGATAATAAGAATAACAATAACTCATAAAATAATATAAAAAATATTAGTGATGAAAAAAAAATTATAATAATTATTATCATACTAATTATAATTTTGATTATATTAATAAAAATAAGGGTGCTAATTATCGTGATAATAATTAAAGTAATTATAACAATAATGATAATGACAACGACAATACTGCCAATAATAATCAGAATAATAATTATTTACAATAATAGTTATAATAACAGTTATAGTAATTATGACAATTTAACAACAATCTAACAATTATGATAATAACAATGAAAATAGTAATCCAAATAATTCATTGGGCGATGTTGTTTTCGTTATAAAAAAAAATTATAATATTTTTATGTATAATATTTCAAATCTAATATCATGTAAACAAAAATATGAGGCAGCACATAAACAAAATGTGTAGTGAGATTTGCCCAAGTTATCTACAATGGAAAAATTTACGAGTCACTTCCCTTGAGTTGCACCTCAGCTAGAACCAAATTTTTTAACATGTAAAAAAAATGTTAACAGTCCAATGTTTATTTTTAATAATGATATACATCTTCACAAAAAAAATCAACCCACATAAATTTTGATTATTTAGTATTGCCACTTATAATTATAATTTTACTTATTTGCAATAATGTTCATAATAGCAATTATAATAATCAAAATAATTCATTGATCGATGTTATTTTTGTTAAAAAATGACTTTTACAGTTTTTTTATGTATGATATTTCAGATCTAATATTATGTAAATAAAAAATATACGAAGTCACACATATACAAAACAAGTAGAAAAATTATGCCAGATTATCTGTAAGAAAAAAAAAATTGTCTTGCGTTTCGTCGCAACCAACATTAATTTTTTTAACATGTAATAAAAATTTTAATGGTACTATATAGTTTTTTTATAATGCTATATATCTAAGCTAAATATTTAACTTAAAACATTTACGACGATGTAGTTTTTATATATATTTATTTTATTGTAGGTAAGAAATTTAGAATAATAATAATCATTATTTTTAGGATTTTTTACCTTAAAAATAGGTGAGTTTAATTATATATTGTATTTTGGTTTTTTATATTAACATCTTAATATCTATATCTATATATATATATATATATATATATATATATATATATATATATATATATATATATATATATATATATATATATATATATGAACTAACTTTTTTTAATAAATCTCACATTAATTTAATTTCAGTGTTATGAAATACTTTAAATATAACAATACGAAGAAAAAAAATCTTACAAACTAATCTTTAATAAATTTTAACAATTTTATTTATATCAAATAAAATATTCGTCAAATAACTAAAATATGCTCAATAAACAATTGGGTTGTTGTTAGCAACAAATAACTCTTCTTCAGTCAATTTGATCAATTATAGTTTTGTTATCTACTAATTAAATTATTACATAAGTAGTTAAAACAAAACCACAAAATAAATTATTTGTTGTGTAAAATAAATCACTCATCTGTGCTAAAACTTATCGATTTTAATTTGATTGTTTGTTAATAAAATATTTCATCAAACAAATAAAACATACACAATAATCAATCATTGTGTCACACGAAGCACATGAATTCTTTGCAAAGAATTTATCGATTTCAATTGTATACTCTACCGATGAAATAATTATCAAAATAGTTTTAACAATAGAAAAATTCAATCACTTTTAGGAGGAAAAAATAACCCATTTCTATCATATTTTATCGATTATAATTTTACCAATTAAATACTAAAATAAATAATTATAATATATATATAATCAATCAATTTCTTAAATAAAAAAGACTGAACACAGTGCAAATAACCCCATTCATTCTATATAATATTGTAAATAATCGTTGAAGAGACCGCAAAAGGATGGACAGTGGATGGGCTTGCGAAATGGTTAGTCAAACCTACTCGAAGTCTTTGCTGGCCTCTTACGAGTTGTTGGAAACATGATCAAGCTGGGCTTCTGTTTTGAGTTTGGCATTAGAGATTTTATTGGATCCCAAGAAATCCTGTCCCCAAATTCTGGAACTGTAGGGCATAGGAAAAAATAAAATTAAAATTAAACCATCGCATACAATTGAAAAGACAAAGACGGCTAACCCAAGTCAATAAAATAAAAATATAAACAGAAAAAATAAATACTAATATTTGTCCTCTAGACCATGCAAGTTGCCTTCTTCTGCCCTTATTACCACCTATAATCTAAACGACGTGGGAGAAACACTGTTTTTTCCATGTTTTTCTAACACACCAGCCATTTTTTTATTGTATTATTGAATTAATTTGGGTTAATTATTTTATTAAAGTAATATTTTTTTTCTAAACAAACCCTTGGTGATAATCTGGTTAAATTTAGACCGGATTTTACTACGTAAACCGGGTTATTAAAATTATGACCAGATCAATTAAGTTTTATTGGATGAATTTGTTTTTCAATTTGACTTAAAACTTTATCTAAATTAAATAACAAATACATACACTTTATATTAATATACCCTGAGCAGGATTAGATTTAGTGTCCATATAAAGTATGACATGATGACAAAAACTTGAGATTTATACAATAAATCCCAAGTTCGAGTCAACATGTGCATTTTTTATAAGAAATTAGGACAATCAAGGTTTTACTTGCTCACGTAAACCCATAAAATATGTTTTTTTGAAGAATAAAGTTTCCTTAAATAAAAAAAAAAAGATTTAGCAACTATAATTTTAATATATTTATTTGATTAATATAGTACTCATTTCATAGTGAATTTTTTTAATAATTCTTATTTAAATGAAGTATCCTATCGGCTAAAAAAATGATATTTATATATATAAAAAAATCAGCTAAGAAAAGAACATCCTTTCTGCCGTATCCATAGTTTTCTCCTACCTTTTGGCTTGGACAGCCTTTTGCTTCGCTGGATCGTTTCTGCCGTTGTTAGTTACCATCTCCAAGTTTCCACTACATTCCACGTGAATCCCCCGTTCTCTTTCATCCAATAACTTCCTCTCCACGCCATAAAATTATATTCATTTCACACGTGTCCAGTTTCTATTTGCTAACTCAGCTTGTAAACAAGTATCGCACTACACTAAACGCGTACTGTGCGAAAACCCCGGGAGGAGAGTTCGTTCCCTGTTTGTCTTAATAAAATCTTCTCTCTTATTTTCACGTTGTTCTGTTTTCTTGAAATTTAAGAAATTAAGCTCGAGATGTCAAATTCAGAGGATAAACCACCGAAAAGGGATGTAGAATCGCCGGCGACTGACACTCCAACACCGGCGGTGGAAACAGGAACTGGGTTTGGTGTTGCGCCGATTACAAGGATATGGAGAAGAGAGGACATGCTAAACAGAGGGTCATTAGCATTGAGAGGATTGGCTTTGTTATTTTCCTTGCTTGCTTTTATCATCATGGCTAGTAACAAACATGGAGATTGGAAAATTTTTGATAAATATGAAGAGTACAGGTAATTAACAATGAAACTGGATTTGGGGTTTTAATTTGGGATTCATTTCATATTTTTTTGTTGTGAAAATTATAGGTATTTGTTGGCAATAGCGATGCTTTCGACTTTGTACACGGCCGGGCAAACGTTAAGACATGTTCATGAGCTTTCGACTAGGAAACAAATGTTAGAAAAAAGGACTTCTGCCATGGTTGATTTCTTTGGGGATCAGGTTTGACCCTCTAATTCCTTCTGTTGTTATACATCTCTGTGATTTGTTTAGTTTCTAAGAGATGGTTAAGCATTGGAATTTGATCTTTGATTTGGACTTTAATGCGTTTAATTTGATTGATTAGTGGTTAAGATTTGTTGAATTTTGTATAGTAAGGGCAGATATATCCCAAGTTCCATTCTGAGTCTTCTTGAAAGCCAATGATTCTGTATCCAGGCCTTGTATTCATAAATATTCAATTATTAAGAACACATTTTTTTCTTTCTTTGAAGTCGACAACAATATTTAACCAGGAGGAAATTTGTAATTAGCAATTTTCTTCTAATAAACTCTACAGTCAAATTAGGGAAGGATTTTTCGTATGATTTCGACGTTTAGTTTATCGTGGTTGTCTCGTTACCTAGATTTTTCTACATCTAGAACATTATTTGTAATGTACTGTTTAATCTGTTTCTTGTATTCAACTTTGAAATTATAGGTGCATCTGCGAGTCCTTAACTTTTTCTGCAGCCAATGGTAACACTTAATGGATGGGGATGATTTTGTTGAGAGGAAAAATAGTATAACTTCTCATAGATTTTCATTTCACTATAAAATTATTTGACTGACTTAGGAGAAGTTTCCAATCTGAATTGTACCAAACCCTCCAGTTATTTTTCTGTTATATATTTTGATTCCTGCCTTTATTTAACCCCTTTAAAGATATTCAATGGTCTGCACATGGATGGTGGGACCACCATTCAACCCAGTAGGATCTAATTTATGGTTGAGTAGAGGAGGCTTACGTTCAACTGACAAGGGTAGAAACTTCTCAATCTGCTGTATCATGAACTGGAAACTGCAACTCCATGTATTTTAACCTCTTTTGTACCTTGCCAATTAAGCTAGGTGATAAAACATTACTTTAATGCCACCAATAAGGGGAACTTGATTCCTTTGACCCAACAATTGGTGAATTTGAGAGATAACCTAGCTATTAGATTTGGTGTTGACCTTTTCTTTTGGAAACTAACTTTGATTTGTCGGTGCATTGTATGTGAAGGTTTTAGATTGTTACAACTTTCCTTTCCTGAATTTGCAGATTGTGGCCTACCTGTTGGTATCTTCATGTTCTTCAGCGGTTCCCTTGACAAACAGGATGAGAGAAGGAGCAGATAACATATTTACTGATTCCTCAGCAGCAGCCATTAGTATGGGATTCTTTGCATTCATATCATTGGCACTATCGGCTCTTATTTCAGGATATAAACTATCAACTCAATCTTACATTTAGATTTATGTCTTTCGGTGAGTATATGTAATTGCTGTCTTGTAACCAACTGGGACATTAAAATGGTTGGTTAGGATGAGGACCTACACGACAATTCAGGTGAATTTGGTTAGCCAACAACTGCGTGGAGCCACTCTCCTAGCACGCCCTTGCTCTCGGTTTACGATCAGCACAGCATAGACCCTATCTTCTGGTGTGTGATTCTTTGTATATTATGTTGACTGTTTCATCTGTCAACCACTTAATATACTGTAAATAAATTTCTGTGCTGAATAGAAAGCACTTTGCAAAAGCCCTTGCTTTGACTGGAACTTGGCATTGAATTGTATTCAAAACAAGAGAGGAATCTGTCAAATTTTCCTTTCTGTATTATTTTTCGATCAGCATCCATGGTTCTGTTTTGACAAAGATGTCAAATGAAAAGGACATTTCTTATTTTCACAGGAACAGTTCTATAGCAAGAAAAAAATTGGACCAAAGATATACAGAAGAAAAGGGGGCAACATAATGCAAATGCAATAGCAAAGAAACTTCCAAAGTCTTCTTCAGTCCATGGTCAAATACGACTGCAAACAAAAAATTAACATTTATCTTTCTTCTGAATAACCTTAAACAATGATTCATGGAGGCCTTGTCTCTTCAGCTTCAAAGGGGCCCAAAAAAAATTAAAAAATTTCACCAGACGTAAAACAATATACACTAATACAACATATCTAATTGAAAATGTTTTTTTTTCTCATCCTATCTTTTCCAAGTGTTAAGTGATTTTTAGTTAAGGAAGGAATCAAAAAATGAGTCGTTCCGTGGCTCTTCCTTGGCTCTAGGGAAGACACCCTCAGAGTATTGTGTTTGATTCATGTAGGTTCCATTCTGCTTTCCAAAACCAGAGTATTCAAAACTCCCTTGATTCTGCAACATTTCGAGGGTAAATGGTGCTTGACTTCCTGATGTTGGTAGTGATCTTGTGCTGTGAAGGGAGTTTGGATAGCTTGTCTGGTTAGAATGATTGGCCATGACAGAAGGCCTTATAGGGATCGGCGCATTGGCAGTACTGTTAGAAATGGATGGAGCTTTGTTCACGTAGCCGCTGCCGCGGGCGGCTGGAACATCATGGTTGTGTTTTCCTTCATAGGTTGTAATCACAGCTCTCAAATCCTGTGATGCTCGCTCTACATGTTTCCTCACAGGACAACCAACAAATGTACATTTGTAGTAGCTCCTGCAAATCACAAGATTGTAACTATTGAGAAACCAAGCGGATAACCACCTTCAATGGCAAAAATAATCCTTTTAGGCCAAAATTATGATGAAGGGAAATCCCTAATTACCTTGGATTCGGATTTCCCTTGACGACTTTCTGCCCATATTTTCGCCACCTGTAGCCATCATCAAGAATGTCAATGTCACTTGTTGTTTGAACCACAATTCTAGGTTCTCTAACAGTCCTGTTCCCAGCACCTAAAACACTCTCGTTTTCATTCTGTCCTCGCCTGCAAAATCACAAACGAACATATTTAGTTAAGCTCATGCAATTTCAGTAAAAAAAAAACAAGAGGCCATGAGAGAGAATCCTGTCTTGGCTTACCATCTTTTGACATCAGGTTCATTAACATTGTCCTCTTCTCCTGAATTCATCGATGAACTTTGGTCAAATTCATCCTCCCCAAGAGAAATCGAAGAGTCCTCCTGCATCATGCTAGACTCTATTGGTGCTAATGATTGATCAGAGATTTCTGAGCTGGCAGCTCCAGAAGGCTGAACTAATTGAGAGGATGATCTCCTGCTGGATTGAAGCTTGGGATGGTTGTGACTTCCTTTATAAACTATTTCAGTAATATGTCCATCCAAAGATCTCTCCACCTTTTTCTTTGTTGGGCAATTCGGATATGTGCACTTGTAATAACTCCTAGGGTTCTCACTCCCTTTCACTTGCTTTTGTCCATATTTTCTCCAGTTGTATCCATCATCAGACCTTTTATTCTCTCTCATATAATGAGCTGATTGATTGTATTGGTTGAAACTTGGTTGAGCAGCAGTGTTAACACTTCGCATGTTAGCTTGGAGTGGCACCACCTCTGAGGAGAAACTCTGATCTGGTGCAAATTCTGATTTTACTCCTGTTTTCTGATCTGATGAAAAGTCAGTTTGCTTTAACTGGTCAAAGTTCCATTCTTCTTGTTTCCTTTTCAGGGGTTTCTCCTGTCAGGTGGAACCACAGCACGTTATGGAAACAATTCTAGACTTCAACTACACTACAAAATCTCAGGATCCTAAAAAGTGATGTGAATTTTACAGAAATTAGCTCAGTTTTTCCATTTATTTGTTACAAAATCAGTATAGTTATCTTGAATTTTACAAGCGCATCATAAATTGTCACCAAAAAATAAAAGGGTCAAATGGTGAACAGTCTTAGCTTTTCAAAAGCTCGAAACTTTTACAGTATAAAACTGCGGTAAATGTTATGTAAGGAAAAGTACCACTGAAACACTGTTCGAAGAAGATTGAAAGAAGGATGATGAGGTTGTAGGAGGCCTTGTTTGGGCTGGGAAAGAGAAATCACTGTAGTTTCTCTCCTCTCCAACAACACCTTGTTGATTGTCATTAGAATTACTCCTCCAGTTGAAGGTTTGACCAGCAAAAGCCCCAGTTGTAGGAGATGCAAGACCCTGAAAAAACATGACATCAATAAGAAACTAAAAAAACAAAAGCAAACCCATTTACCGACATAAAAAATCATGTCCCTACTAACACAATTCAGAACCCTGAACTTACATTAGAAGTAGGGAAAAGTACAGGTGAGTCCAAGAGCTCAGCTGGGCTTAAACCAGGATGACTAGCAAAGTAAGAAGAAGGAGAAACCAGGGGAGGAGAAAAGGGTTGAAATGACTTATAATTTGGGTCAGTACCAATTCTATCATTAGTTCCATGGTCATAAAGTCCCCAGCTAACGTTGTCCATGTCTTTGCTATTACTAGAAAGAAGATTAGTGAAGGAAGAAGGAGAAGAATTCATGAACTGGGTTGAGAAAGAAAAGTTAGATGGAGAATTCTTAGAATTTGATAGGCTAGCAGAAGCTGAAGATGCCATTAAATTTAAAAGTCTTGGAGAAGTTATTGAGGTTTGTATGAT
This sequence comes from Salix dunnii, assembly GCA_015731905.1. Lineage (NCBI taxonomy): Eukaryota > Viridiplantae > Streptophyta > Magnoliopsida > Malpighiales > Salicaceae > Salix > Salix dunnii. The sequence goes on from CM027674.1 coordinate 13,936,671, forward strand.
ATATATAAAGGGTCAGATGCTAATGTTTTTCATGGAGGAATGGTGCATGACGGGCTCCCTCTACGCTTCTTCTGAGAAGCTAAAAGAAAAGTTTGACTGTTGAAAAATATTTTTTTTGTTCAAAGCCACAAGCTTTGACTGGACTTGTCCCCTTTTTGAAAATGGCGGCTAAACAACTCAGCTTCATCAGTGATGATCAATCACAAGCCTAAGAGTCTTCATGGTTAGCCATCTGATTTGCGCTTTCTATAGCTCTATGATCTATGCTTTGGATGGCTTAGAAGGGAACATTTTGCAGTACATTTTGTTGGTACTATTCCAATTTGGAATTAACAAAAATCTCCTGAATTTTATTTTATGATATTTGAGCATGCTATAAATCTAAAGGAGTATGGATGATTAGGGTATCTAGCAAGTAATTGTCTATTTTAATTTTTGAATTTAAACATTAACTAAATAATATTTTTTCCGGCCTTGATTTAAATTTAAAATTTAAATAATACCTTGATTAAATAATATAATTAATTAATAATTTAACATGATATTAAGAGTGTTAATTTATATAGAGGTTTAATGTAGATTTAAACAAATATGGTATTGAGTATTGATTTGGGAAAGAGATTTTGAGTACAAAATCTAAAAATTAGGATGAGTTGTTAATTTCTCATGATAGGTTTTGATTTAAAGTTCCATTGATATTTTTTAAAAGGCAATATTTTTATTGGAATCATTTACTAGGTTATATCATATTTATAAGTTTGATATAAAAAAAATTATAATTATAATTGTCAAGGCCATCCAAGAGCTAATTTGTTTTTTTTTTAAATAACTATGTGAATGCAACATGAATCTTTTTTAATTGTTTCGGTGTAATTTAAGTGACTGATTGACACTTGCGTTTCAAACAAATATTTTTAAAAAGATTTAAATTTTTTTATTTTAGATTTTTTTTTTGTGTTTTTATATTATTCTGATGCACTAATATTCGAAATAAAATAATATATTTTTTAATAAAATCAATTTGGAAAACAATTTCATGAACTTGTAAGTGGTATTAATAAATCCTAAAAAATTTACACTTCTCGTTGGACTAACAATCGAGATCAAAACATGAAAAGCAAGATACCAAGCTATAAGCTCAAATGATGCATTAAGCATGTTTGTGAAGGATGAACATTTGTCTGTAAGAAAACCCAACATATTGGTCAAGCTTCCATGTTTACTTGTCCTTAGGTTTTGAAAACTATTTTCTTATTTTACTTAATATCTAAGTATATTTCTTGGTACAATTTAAGACCTTCATTTTCTATATTCCTCTAAAGTCTTCCTACACGTTCTTTCTTATACTTTTCCAAACTCAAGTGATTAACCAAAAAAAATAATTAAAAAGTTTGGAGAATTTTTTTTGCATCTAAAAATTATAATGGGTTGTTGTATCTTGGAAGATAAGCATATTAATTATATATAAATTGTTGTATTTTCTCTCTAAGAATAATGTTATTGTGTGCTACATTCCTTTTAAACCTTTATTCTTTTCCATAATTACTTTTAGTTCTAATAATTTTTATTGTTGTTATTAGTTGTAATTTAATATTGAAGGAAAAATAATTTGGGTTGCATTTATTTTTCTAATTCTTAATTTTTTTTCTAACAATCATAAAGAGAAAAACAATTAATTTCCTTACTTTTCCTTCTAAAAAAAATAGTATTGATTTGTTTACTTTTCCTCTCATTAATATAGTAGAAACCATGTTAGAATATTGTTTTGTTTTTCTTTGTCTTGGGGATAAAGGATTCAATAATTTACAATTAAGTCAAGTTAGAGTTGTCTTATTAAAAATTCTTATTTTGAATGAAGTTTCTCAATAATTTCTTTGTTTATTGCAAAAGCATAATGTTTTGATTCATGGCGTAATAAACTCGAGCATATTAACTTTAACATTATTAAAAGAATGGTGAATTTAAATTTAATTCTAAGTTACATATTATTAAAATTATAAAATTTGTGTATTAGGTAAACAACCTACAAAGGTTTGTAGCTCGTTATAAAATAAAATAAATTTATTGGAATGAATTTATAATGATATTTGTGATGATAATAATAATAAAAATATCTTGATTTCTGATAGTACCTTGTAACTTTTATTAATGAATATCTAAGATATTATTATGTTAATTTTACAAACTCTAAAATAAATTATTTTTAATATTTAAAGTTTATAAAGCTGAAAAAGAAAATAAATTAGAAAGAAAAATAAAGATTTTATAACCTAACAAAGGTGATAAATACACTTCTAAGAAAATGAATAAATTTTTAGAATTATATGGTATTATACATCAAGTAACACTTTTTTATTCATCATCATTATCAACAACAACAACAAAAAAATTTAATAGACATAGTTAATAAAATGTTAATTAGTTCTGATTTGTCTAATATTTTATGGGATGAAACTTTATATTCAGCTTGTCATATGATTGTTAGACATAAATTCATTAACACATCCTAGTGATTCTTCAAGTTTCATGTTTCATTAACACATCCTAGTTACTATGATTCTTCAAGTTACATGTGTAATAAGTTTGAATTAAAAATTACTTATATGTTATATGTGTAACAAGTTTAAACTTGGATAAAAAAAAATCTAGTTTAAAACATACGAGTTACTATGGTTCTTCAAGTTGACTTAATAACACTAATTCTAAGTTTAAACATGAAAGTATCTAACATCTATCACACAAATTAATATCGTTCACTTTTATTTTATTCATTATAAGAATAATTTTAAATCATACAAGGGTTAAATTTCTTATAATTGATAGATTTTATTGATCTAGTTTTATGGTTAAATTAATTAATTATGTTTAATGGTTTTATTGAGAAATTAATAAATTTTATTGGTTTGTCCATTATGATTAAATGTAATTATTTTAAATATATTTTAAAACCTTATTGAGTATATTCATAGATGCATGCATACATACATGCGCGTGCATATATATAATTTATTTTCTATACTTTATTAACCAAAAAGAATAATTAAATTGTTTGGGGAATTTTTGTTGTATCAAAAAATTATAACGGATTGCCATGTTTTGGAAGAGAATTGTATTATACTTCTCTGAAGATAATACCACTGTGGGCTACAATCACATACTTTTAAATCTTTACACATTTCCATATTTGATTTGAGTTTTAATTATTTTAATTATTGGTTTTAGTTGCTAATTTAATATTTAAAAAGGAAACAAAAATCTTAGTAGATTCTTTTTATTTTTTGTTTTCCCTAAAAATAATTTATTTAAAGCTTGATTTTCTCCATGTCACCAAAAAGAAGGAATAATTTAATAGCATGGAATAAAGAGCTTCAAAACTTTTCCCCCATGAAGAAAAGAGCCATAAAATAATAATCCAACTCTCCCCCAAGCCTGTGAAGCTGTGAGCCAGCTGCTATTCACTGTTGAGGCATCAAGTCTGACCATTTCTCCCTTGACCTCCGCGTGCATTAACGATTATAATATAATTTAATCCTTCTAGTTTAACAAGACTAATCAATGACTCCTTATAGACTTTGAAACTATATATTTACTCTCTGTATTTTTATATTTTCTTATAATTTAGCTCTTTATCAATTCAGTGTTCCTCTTTGTGTCTTGAGAAATAGAGTAATGCTCCATAAATTGTTCTAATAGGGTGACGTAACAACAAAAAACTTGCGATCTACACAGCAGGTTTTGAATTCGAGTCAGGACGTTCATTACTTATTAAACCTAGAACAATTAGGGTTTCATTCGTTCACCTAAATTTACAAAATATACTTTACAAAGATGGTTTGGTTTTCTTGAATAAAGAAAAAAAGTTCCTAATAAATTGATAGAAAATGTTGAAGACAAGCAGCACGAAAACAGGTTCGTTCCATGGTGTGGTGGTTGGCACCTGGGTTCGTCTCCCGGTGGACTTGTTTGACATATTTGGAACCCTTTTTCGTCTTCTCGCCAACCTCCCATCCACTACAAATACAGCATAGAACAGCCGGCCGGAGAATGGAGAGGTGACTGACTAGAATGGCCATGGATGGTAACTTCTCATGGTAGGAAATTGCACATCTCCATAGCATTTTAAAATAGATTTCTGACTTTGTCAAACAGTATTGTTCCTTGGAATAAAGCTCTGACTCATTGAGAGGGAGGACATGGTCGTATTTCTTCGGATATCGTAGTAAAATTTATTATAAATAACAAAGACTATTTTAAAAGATATTTATTTTACATTGAAAAACTATAATTTAATTCTTGTGAATATAGTGTATATATAGAGTTTTTTTTATTCAAGATTTAGTGTTTATATAGTAAATTTTAATATAAAACCGAAATTTTTTTATAATTCTTCTTACCCTCCCGACAACGCTTATACTATATGATAAGAACACCCTAGTTAAGTGATTCTTATTAGGAGGCATTTATACGTGCAGAACTATATTTGATAAATACCCATGTGAAAAATATAATGATAAGAGAATAATAATAACAATAAATACTATAATTGTTAGGCTTGCTATAGTTACGAGTGAGAGCAGTGATGGAACGGCAGCGAGGAAGGTAAAATAATAGATATAATGGTTACGAATTACGAGTGATAATTTTAATGAAAAATGATAGCCGAAGTCCAAGGGCCATGCATGCCTACTACCTATATGAGCCATGCAGAGGCCTAATTGGAGATTGCGAAGCATAGATGGGCCAAGAATCGTCACCTCTTCTGGATTTCCAAATTATGATCTGTATTATGAACAAGCGGACTTCCTATTTTTGATATACAAGAGGAGATTGTTGTCTCATGTTGATGAAGAAGATCACTAAATGAAACTGCTCACATACAGAGTTTAACTAAAGAATTGAGGAACATTGCTTTTATTTTTTTGGCTCCATGTTTACACGCTACAAAGTCACTGCTGGCTTCCAAGCAATCCAGCTAACAGACCATTAGGCCATCATGATTTTACCTTGTCTTGTAAAATACAATCAAGGAAGGCTAAACATGATTAGTAGCTGCTGCATCCAACCTTGAACATGAGCCCGGAATTCCTATTTGCTATATGAAGTATGGCACTTTGCCGCTTTCTCAACTTGACTCCTATTTGCTATACGAAGTATGAACTATGCCTTCTCTCAGCTTAGATTCTTCTACATTTGCTGGCAAGAGAACTTATCCTCCCCAGAGAACACAGCTCTCAATCTCTATTGAGGTATATCTTCCCACTGTAACTTGTAACACCTTGGATCTAATTCAGCCTGTTAATCATCAAAACATAACATTAGTCATCAGAAGTTTTAGTTGCTCGATATGTGTTTGGAGGAGCACAATTATCGATATATAATTTGCATCAAAAAAAGGAAAAATCTATATATCCATTGAACTAAATCCTTGTAATTTTATAAACCGCGGTTGATGGAAACAAATGAATATCAGAACTTTATAGCCTGTGGCACCAAAAATCTATAAAGTAAATTGTGGTCCGACAACTATTTCTTTTGATGCTTCAGAAGAAAGCCTAGATGAGAACAAATATTCTGTCTCTAGACAGAACGCACACATATGTGCATCAACTGTCATCCTATAATAACACCATTACGGTACATATCCATAATTTTGTGGCCATGGAAGATAATATATTTAGATCAAGCTAATCAAATAATTTTAGGAAATATTGTGCCAACTCATCATAAATTAAGGACATACCTGAAACTCTTTATCTCTCCACTCGAACACACAACCACGTGCTTCCAAATGTTCAAAAAGAGGCTGTGGAAGCAATGATTTAAAAGATAAATGGAGCTTCACTTTTGTTAAGCCTCCACATGCCAACACAGCAGCTGCCAATCCACTTGGAGTCAAGCCCTTCAGGTGCAGGACCGTCATACTTTGCAGGCAGCTGATGCTGGCAAGGGCCAAGAGCCCCAAATCAGTAACTGAGCTATACGATACAGTAATCTGCAAAAAGAGCATACCACAACCACCAATATCAGTACTGTTCTCAAGGTGTTGTTTTGACAAACAAGGGAGATGATATAGGCCAGACTGCCAAAGGCAAAATACCTGTCTGAGGTTCTGAGAGAAGTGTGCAAGGGGAAGCATTGCGGCATCACCAATGTTGTGACACTTCTTTATGTCTAGCTTAATGAGCTGCTTGCACCCCACAGCAATGGCTGCAAGACCTAGAGATGTGATAAGAGGGCACCCTCGACTTTCGAATGTGTTTAACCTTGAGCATTTTGAAAGAGATATCAAGGAACGATCAGTGATGTCGATACAATATGACATATTGATCATCTCAAGCCCAGGGCAACCTCGAGAAATTGCTAGAATGCCCAAATCTGTTATTCCAGCAGACCTGAATAAAGCAAACCCAATCAGTTCATCATAAATTACTGATTGTTGTTTCAAATGCTTAAATTCCATAGACTAGAACCAAGGCAAATAGCCACAAAACAAAGACTGATCTGCACAGAAAGAAAATCAGGGATTGCAACTAAATACCTGTACAAATCAAGCTCAGTAAGTTTTGAGCACTTCATGCCAACATATGAAAGTCCCTCGTCACTTATGTTTAGGCAAATTCCTAATTTTAAGCTGGAGAGATTAGAACATCTAGAAATAGACTTCAGACCTGCAAATAAAATGAGCATAAGCATGCTAGTTTATACAACCATTTCTTAATTGCAAAGTGCAGGTGAAAGGAAAAACCTTCATCATCAATCTCATTATCTGTTAAATCAAGCTCTTCAAGAAACTGACATCGCTGTCCAATCAAGACAAATGCTTCACTAGGAACTAAGGTACATGACTCCATTCTCAGGGAAGTGAGATTGGTGCATGAATTTGTGATGTAGGCGATAGAAACACCAGTTATCTTCCGACAGCATGTTATATCTAGCTTCTTCAAGTCTTTGTGCTTTGTTACAAGGGAAGAGAGACCTTCATCCGTCACTCCTAAACATTTACTCAAGCTCAGCTCACTTAGTGATATGCACCAATTGCCAATGGCTGTCAGTCCAGCAGATGTAACTGCACAACCATCCAGCTTGACAGATTGCAACATGGAAAGCCTATTCAAACTATTAGCCAGAGCTAGGGTGACCTGAATCAACTCCATCAAGAAATTGTAAGCACAGAGATCAGAGAAATAAAAAAAAAACTACCCAATATTACATATAGAACAGAGTAAAAAACTTACAGGACATGTATATGCTAGGGTGAGTTGCTGTAGGCTTCCAGCGCCACTTATTAAGGAAGACAGGCCAACATGACTGATGTGCTGACAACTTGATATATCGAGTGCCTGCAAAAGGACGAATTAAAGTAATTTGTCACACAGGTTACTTTGGCACGGAACTGAATTGAACTTTCATTCAGTTGAAAGCAAAACATGGTATGAGCCCAAGTGGTCAAATGCAACCATAGTGTATATTTTAAGGTTACATAAATAGAACATATTCTTAACTTAATTAAACAGAACATGCTTAATGACATTCGATGGCCCAAAAAAAAAAAAAAAAAAAATATATATATATATATATAGCCGCTAACAAAATATGCAAGAACTTGTTTAAGTATCTTTCACGCCTGTCAGAATCCAATCATTACAAATATTTTGATTACAGAGATTTGGCAAACATATTGTATTATATGAGGTTCGATATATCAGAAGTCTGATCATATTATAAGATTAATGCTTCGCTAATCGAAATACCTTCATCGACTTGCAGCCATGTTTGAGAGCAGCAAGGCTATCATCATCTATACCAAAACATCCTTCTAGAACTATATCTTCAAGATGTTGTAGTTTCAAAATGGACGGTAAGCATTTATTTGTAATCTGCACAGCAGGAAAACAAAAACGTGAGTATATAATTTAGTCGAAATTTTTCAATCAGATGTAATCGCAGACTTCTCAAACCTTCATGTCAGCTAAATCTTATCCATTAGAACCCACCGTTTCTAAAATGGAAACTTAAACATGAAGGAATAATATCTCCAGAAATTATTCACACAATAATTATGATCAACATCTTAAAACACAGCACAAAAGTGATAAACTAAATATGAAAGAGTAAGAGAAAAATCCTAACTTGATGGATCCAACAAACAAATTAGCTTAAACTAACTTAATTCAAGACTTATACAGCAACAAAATAAATCCATTCCCATATATTACAGCAGCAGAGTAAATCCATTCCCATATAAAACAATTAGAAAAATAAAACAAAGAAATTAATTAGCATTAAACCAAGAGTAATTAACTTACTGGCAAGTAAGAAAGATCCAAACTTCTAATCTCCTTGCACTTAACAGCAATTAAACCAACACCTAAATCACTAACACTTATACACCACTTCAAGCTAATCAACCTCAACTTCTTGCAACCAACAGCAATACACCCAATTCCCATATCAGTAATCAACTTACACCTCCCCAACCACAACCTCTCCAAATTCTTAGCTTCCGCCACCGCAGCCGCCGCAGAATCTCTCAACTCAGTGGCATTAGACAAATCAATACTCACCAAATTCTTACAATTCAAAGCCAAACTCATCAACCCATTATAAGAAAAGAACCTTGACTTTGAAAGATCAATAGAATTCAATGAGTCTTTGCAAGTGTTTGATATAACATTCAAAGAATTGTCATTTATACGTGGACATAAAGAAAGATCAAGATGGTTTACATGTGGGTATCTGTTAAGGATCCTTGGAAGGTGTTCTTGTCTTAAGGGCTTAAGATTTTTGCGGTGTTTTGATTCTGTAATGTAAAATGACTTGCAAACTAAAGAAAAAGACTTTCTGTCTAAAGGGTTTGTGTCAATGAAGTCTAAGATTGTAAAAACTATCTCTTCGGACAAGAGATCAATCAGATTGCTGCTGTTGGCGCTGGTTTCTAAGGTTCTTAGTCTCTTCATGGTTAGAGAGATTCAAAAGGAAAGGAAAAAAGGTGGGATCTTTGGGTTAGGTTTGGTTGTGGAGTTTTCAGAAGAGAGGGAACCGTTACAGATGGATAAAAAAAATGGTGGTTTGCTTTAGGTATATAGTTGAAGAGGTAGTGCGATTGAGGAAGATGGATATGTTCTGATTACGGTATTGCCCTTGAGGGACTTTCTGAAGGAAGCACTTTATTCCGTTCTTCTCATCTCAAAGGACCAATCTATCCTTGTTCACTCTTTCAATTCTCTCACAAACCCTCTTTTACATCTCGAGCTCCCAATGCTAAAATTATTTTAGCACCCTTTTATTTTGATTTTTTTTAGAATATCGATATAAAAAATAAATTTAAATTAAGTTTTAATAGGTATAAGAAAAGAGTTTTAACTGATATAATTGAATTAAAAATCACTTAAATTTAAATTAAACTGATTTTTATTTAATTTAATTTAAAAATCAATCTTGACGAGGTAACGAATTACAAATGAGAGGGTGGAGAAAAGAGCTGAAGTATTTCTAAAGTAGGGGTATTTATGTATTTTAAAAAGAAAAGGACCGTACGGGGAAGGACGAGGAGATAGAAGGGGCGAGTTGACGAGGGCAGTTTTGTCAATGGAGATGTCGCTGTCCTGTGGTGACGGAAGACCATCTCATTCGGTGGAGAACTATGTGAGGAAGGACAGATTCAAGTGCAGCCTTGTACCTTCTTTCTTTCTTTATTTATTTATTCAGCAATTATTTATAATATTATTATTTTTTTAGTCTCGGTGGGTACAAATTACCTGTCCCTGTTGTTACGGGAAGCTTAAATTATTAAAATAAAAAACTTTGAATTTTAAATTCGAATAGTTTTATCGGAGATCATCATACTTTATACTTTCTTGTACTATATTTAATATTATTTTTTAAAATATTTTTTTATTCAATAATATTTAAATAATTTTTTTTATTTTTAAAAAAATATTTTTAATATCGACACATAAAAATAATATAAAAATTAATTTAAAATAAAAAATTTAATATTTTTTAAAATACTTTTAAAATATAGTACCAATAATTTTCTTCCTACCTTCTTCTCTTTTATTTGATTCAACTAAAGGGGAAAATATTATATATATTATTGGAGTGCATGCTAAATTGTAATTAGGATTAAAAAAAAAAGGGTAATTTGCTTGTATTGTGTATAATATGATTTAAAATCCATATTTATTTTAATTGTTTTTATTATCAAATCAAGGTGCTATGAAAACCTTGTATTACATAGAATTCATATGACAACATTAAAATAAGTGTTGATAAAAAATCACTCTAGATAAATAAAATATACCAATGCATCAATCATTTTTTTTTTTGTTAAATAATTTAAAAGATAAACCCTAAAATAACAAAAAAATAAAATATTTTTCTATACACCAACATTATTAAAATAAATAAAATTCCGTACTTATAGAATTGACTTGCATAGTACCTGCCCTGGATAAGACCGGTATGGGCTTGGGGAAGATGGCATCAAGGAAATATTTCATTTTTCTTTTTAATAAAAGAAACTAAATTAGGAAAACATAAAGAAAAAGTAAAAGATATTATTATATTATATTATATAAAAATCTAAAAGAGACAAGGGAGTCATTGTACACACTCACATCATATTACTGTAGATTCACAAGATGAAATTACTATATTTTCTTTGAAAGAAAAAAGTCATTTAATTTAAAATTAGAGGTAATAATGTTTTTTTTTCATATGAACAATTAGTCATTTAAAAAAGAAAAGGAAAGGGTTACTTAGTATTTTTACAATTTTAATGCATAGGATAATTATTATATTACCCTTTAAAGGAAAAAAAAATATTTTTCTTAAATTAAAAAAAATTGGAGCTATCCCTATTTTTTTAAGTTTGCCTATTATGTTGTGAACCAGCCTCATAATTCACATCACGTGTTTTTAAGGTTAGGCCGAGTTAGATTTAATCATTTTATTTTTTTTAAGTTCCATTCATTATTATAAAGTTCATTGAAAATTTATATTCTTTTTTTTATTATCTTTTTTTATAGAGTTTTACTGATATAATGTTTAGGATCGTGAAATCATCAAGTTCGCTAGGTTTTTCTTGTTGTTTTTTAACTTGTTTTTTTTTAAATCACCCTTAAATATTAAGTTTATTTGAGAATTGAGCTTTATGATTTATTCAACATGTTTTTCACATAGTTATCTTATTCCCACAACTAGGTTATAAATTTAGTTTGGTTTTTGCTCAAGTTGAATGATAAAAAAAATCATCATGGTGATAGTCCTTTCAGATGATGTATTTTTAATAACTCATCTATATAATAATTCAAGTGCGAAAAAAATATTCAACGCATTTATTTAATTCTCACTTAATTTTCACTTTGTTAATGAGTAAAATCAATGAGACGTTTAAGAAATATTATAATGATATATTTCAATAACATTGACAAACATTCATATTTTGCATTGAATCATTGTTTTTTTATTGCTTTACTAGTTGTCAATATCTTATTCTCTAATTATATTATTAAATCAACTAAATTTATTATACTCATTCAACCCAGCAACCTAAATATTAGATTTTTTTTTCTCATTTTTTATACCACACAATAAATAAACTTCCATAGTGCGTACCACCTTTCTAGTTATATATTCCAACAAGAAGACAAATAAATAGCCGTACTTATAAAATTGACTTCCATAGTACCCACCTTACTCAGATAAGAACTGTATGATATTAGCTTGCAAGGCAGACACTCATCGGGGAGGCTGGGTCTCATGGAGGGCCCATGAATGGCTACAAATCTGTACCCTTTTTTTTGCCCTAAGATTCCTCTCGCTTTATTATAAAGACAGGGCATATACCTTCACGCCTCTGGCCTATAAAAAACAAAGACAAGGGTACTGAAATGTGTCCTTCAAAATTGAGAAGTGTACTCGCAGGATTTCAACGCGTGGCAGAGAAGAATGGTATCCGAAGACCAGAGAGATGGGACGGGAGAGGGAAAGGGATTGAAACCCTAACTTAGAGCTATCACGTGTTCTTCAATCTACAAGATTTTATTCTATTTTCTTTTCCCCTGTTTTTATTTATCTGGGGAAGGTGTTTTCTGGCTGTTCTTGTACCTTCTTGTATATATGGTTGAAATTATTTTTTTACTATATAAAAATCACTGATCATATGGGTAAAAATAATTTAAAAATATTAAAAAATTTCAATTTCAATTGAAATAAAAATAAATAAAATTTAAATTTTTTCAAAAATATTTTTAAAATACAATATCATTCTATCCATTGTATTTGTTCTCGCCTCGCACTTAATTGAAAGAAGAAAAAACAAGGGAATTTTACTATTATGAAAATGACCCCTCTAGAAATCTCAAGTTGGATACAAGTTTTTATTTTTTGAATTCTCAAAATAAAATAGAATATGTGTCATTTTTATAGGGGGTTACTTGTTTTTTTGGCAAAGGGATATGGTTATTTCTAAGATATATTGTTATCTTGTTGCATACTTCTTAATAATAAAATAATTTTCTTGATACCCACTTCACTTGCAAAATGATTAGCCCAGTTACTACAACATTTTAGAATCAACCTGCTCAATTTATTTATTTATTTAAGAAATAGTAAATTGGTTGCAATCATGTTAATCCAAATGCAAGCCATAGTTTTATTATGGTTAACCATGTATTTGATAATGTGGTATAGGGTACTTTACACAAGTATTTTTCAATTAAAAGTGCAACAAAAAAAATATTCTTTTCAAATTCTCATTTATTTTTTGTATTGACATAGAAAAATACTTAAACATATAAATTTATTGACTCTCAAATTGACTGAACTTGGTTTATAGTTGAGTCTAAAGAAGATAAGTTTAGCAATTACACGAAGGAGAACCAAATGAGACGATAAGAACTCATTTTCCACTAGCGGGAGACATTTCGCATGTTTCCCAAAGTGTGCAAGCTTTTTTTCATAAAAAAAATAAATTAAATGGAAAATCATGTTATTATCCTCAACCATACTAACAATTATATATAAAAAAAAAAACTAAGAGAAAAGATGTCAATACCCTTTTTTTAATGGATTAATGTTTTTGTCCCTAAGGTCATATACATAATCTTAAAAAAAAAAAGACAAGAACACCCTTGTCCTGAAGTGTTAGTATTTTTTTATTACAAGGGTATTTTGATTTTCTTAATGCTCATAAATATATTGAATTGACAAGAATACCTCAAAACAAACTCATAACAGCGAATTTACCATGTAAAAGTCAAGAATACTCCTAGTTCAAAGCCAAACAATTTCTCTTATGAAAGACAAAATAAAATAAATTCATGACACTGTAGTGGTGAATAAAAAAATAAGAGGGGGGCTACACTATTTTTGTCTTCTATTTTAGTTGTTTTTTTCACTATTAAATGTATTATTTTGAAAAAAAAGAGAATAAATTAATGACATACAAACATGTAATTTAACAAGATCTTTATTCAATCTCTTCGTTTCCATTATAAACAAAAATCTAAATTTGAAAAATAAAATTATAATGCTCAAGTTATGATAACTAATACAGTATGTTGTGTGTATAATCAATCACGTCAGAAACGACAAGATTATTTTCATCAATTAAAAAATCATTAGTTTTTAATTATTTCTATGTTAGTGATTATAACTCGACCATGTTAAGCATTTCTTACACTGATTCGAGGCATGATTTCAGTGGCAAACCATGTGCATGAACCTTGGGGGAAAGCATTACAATAGGAGAAGAGTCAACGAAGGCTGCTCCAAATCCAATCTATGAACGATTCTTCCCTTTGACATTTATTTTAAATTTGATCGCCACAAATTAATTCCTCGTCTTTTTTTTTGTTTGTGCGAACAATTCTTCCCCGTACAATACGCGGTGCCCTATCATTGCAAGCTGCTCTCCCATAGAATCGTTTCCACAGCTTTCGTCTCTCTTATTTTTTTAATGGGCTCTAGGAAATATTGGGGCGTGGAGTTCTTGGGGTCAATAATCACGTAGCCTTTGACCAAATCACTAGGATAATAAATGTACGGATAGAAATGGTCAATCTTTCCTGTTTTCCACCTCCAAACAATCATATTCTTCCTAAGATTGTACGGCGACGAGGAGACTACCATGCTCTTTGTTGCTAGCAACTCGCCGTGTTTCTTCAGGTCAAAAGTTCAATTATTGAAGATACTAGTTCAGTTTTTATAATATGCAAATTGAAAACATAAACCGTGTGCCAAAGAAAATAACGAAATAGAGCCGGTGTGCTTGTTGTTCAAATGGCGTTTTGGCTTCAAAACTATTTTTAAAAACATCCTTGTTTTAATCTCTTCCTAACCCTTTCAAGCTTGCATGAGGATTGTTCAAGAATTAAATGAAAAAAAAGAAGAAATGAAATGAAAATAAAATAAAATTATATTGATTGCATAATTTACAAGTTTGGTAAGGGACATGTTAAGAAATCATTTCACCTAAAAATTTAAACTGATGGATGAGGCCCTAGAATATGTTATATTATTCTCTAACACTCCCTTTCAAGTTAAAATCCTTTGGGTTTGAAACTTGTACAAACCTACATTATCTTGTGCTTGATTTTTTTATCAAATAGAATGAAGATGATGATATTCGAATTTGTGATCGCTGAGTCAACAAGGCTTTGATACCATGTTAAGGAACCATCTCACCTAAAAACTTAAGCTGATAGGTGAAGCTCCAGAATATGTTATATTATTCTCTAACATGACATGGCCGCAATAAGCTAAAATAGTTGAGAAATCCATATTTCCCCCTCCCTAGTAGGGCCTGAACTGAACTCGAGTTGGATAAAATCTAAAACTAGATTGAAGAGTTATAAAAAAACTATAAAAAAAAACTAAAAAAATATATATCATATTTTATCGGGCACAATAAATTTAAAATAATTCCAGAAAATTTATGATACAAGTCATGAACACGACCATAATAAAGGTAATTCAGTAATCCTTTAATCCAAATTGATGTTTATTTGGGACTTAATTAACCCTGGGTATGGTGAAATTTGAAAGAGCTATCAAACAATGGGGACCAGATTAAAAAAACTAGGTAGATTTTGCAGCACAAAAGGATTGGGGGGTAAAATAAAGTAAAGTATATAGCGCTTGCAAAAAATATTCTCACCATGACATTACCTGTTCCGAATAAGACACGGGCCAGTTGTTGTAAGAAAACAGATGAACAGAGGTTTATTTCCTAGTTAAGCACTAAGTTGAGTTAAGAACAAAAACGAAGAAGAGCCTTCACATAAGGCCAATTTAGGTTTTAACTGTATTGCAAATATATATTTACAAAAGAGCTAAAATAGCTAAGTAATTTACTGTTCATTACTGTTTACGCACACTCATGTGTACTGTGAACTGGATGATTTATCAGCTGCTTTAATGTTCATTCAACTGTAATTGTAAATGACACTTGCAATGCAAAGAAAAAGTTTCACGTTGCCGGCGTCAATTGCTTAGAATTAAAAGAAAACTAAGGGTTCATGCTGCTTACGTGGATTATCATTAAAAAAAAACAGATATTGAAGTTGCGTGGCAGACCAGTGCGTCGTGTTTTTAAAATTTCTAAATTTAAAAAAAGAAAAGCATGGACAGTCGAAGACAAGAAAGTCCTGCAGAATACTTGATATCTTGGTTCCCATTTGATGTTTTCGTCAAAAGTGCAAGTCTTTTATATGTACCTTTAATTTTAAATAATTAATTGTATTATCAAATGACAAGATAATCAATTTTTATTAGGACTTCGATACACTACCTGTGAGAACAAGATTTTTTCAAACTTTAAAAAAGTTTAGATTTTTAAAAAAATAATGGTATTGTTATTAACTTAAAAAAAAACATCATTGCTATTGTTATTAACTTAAAAAAAAAGTCATTTTAAGTTTTTTTTTTGTTAAAATAACTTTTTTATAAGTATATAGTTTATTTATCTTAACAAATGTAAAGTTTTTAACTGAAGAAATTATAATTTTCAAAACAAATTAATACATAATATCAAAATAATATCATAATATTTTATGTGTGATTAAAAACTTTAAATTTTTAATACACACTAAAATAAGAGACTAAAACTATAAAAGGCTGAACTAATAAATCGATGCAATTAAAAAATGATAGAAAAATATTATTGTAATCCATGATAAACATGAATATAGAGAGCACACATAGTAATTGCTTTTCCTTATAAAATAAAACCATCACCTCATTTTATTTTATTTATAATAAAATAATAATAATAATATGACAAGCAATTTTATCTTAACTAAAAAGCTAAAGGAGATCAAAGTTTTGCACAATAAAATTCATTGTATATTTAGACACAAATGACTGTGGATTGTGATAGTAGAATTATTATTTTACCTCTTGGTGAACAATGATTTCATCCATGAGTTTAGGGGTATTTTAGATTTTTAATGTTTCTGGATACAGTAAAATAACAATGATAGTTTTTAATAAGACAAAAATCAACAGTTAAATCTCAGGTTATTAAGGATATTGCACATGTTTTTTATAATATACAAATACAAAATTACTTTCGTATACATGTATAAGAAAGAGTTTCACTCTCATTTTACACCACTAAAGATGAACTTACTATGTTTTTTAACGCAAACTGCATTTAATACAAATTAAAAAAAATCTAAACTAAAAGTAAAGGTGTATAGATACAAACAAAAAATTAAGAATTATCTCAGAAGGACATAAAAAATCAAAGGATCAAAATTATATAAAAATAAAAGAATAAAAATCGAAATAAAAAATTATA
Organism: Salix dunnii; assembly: GCA_015731905.1. Taxonomy (NCBI): domain Eukaryota; kingdom Viridiplantae; phylum Streptophyta; class Magnoliopsida; order Malpighiales; family Salicaceae; genus Salix; species Salix dunnii. The sequence goes on from CM027674.1 coordinate 13,953,478, forward strand.
TATGTTAAAACTATATAAAAAAATATTTAATCCCAACAGCAAAGCGCGGGTTTATGGCTCACTATAAGCTAAATGAGATCGGTGTTTTACTGTAGTAAAATTATTGTAGCACCACACTCAGTTAACCGTGGATTGTAATAGTAACATTAATATTTAGTAAATATATTAAATATCACCAAATCGAATCTCAACAGGGATGTAGCTCAAATGATAGAATTTCTGCTTTGAATTCCAGAGGTATAGGGTTCGACCCTGCATTTCCATGAAATTATGTTTGCTTATATTTTTTGTTATTGATTTGCTACTTTTTAACAATAGGGTGGTGTTTTGCGACCGGCTGATTTAGTGCCTGAGAAGGTGGTTGTGATTGTATTTTTTATTTAAAAATATATTAAAATGATATTTTTAAAAATTATTTTTGATATCATCACATCAAAATGATTTTAATAAATATATAAATAAATTTATAATAATAAATGAAAATAAAAAAATCATTTTTTTTCAAAAGTACTTTCAAACACTCCCTTACTTGCTGCCATTTCAAAACTCAGTCAATGAGTTATCAAAGATAGTGAATGAATGATCTACATGGTAGGTTATTATATGAATTTAACAACTATGATAATAACAATAAAAATAATAATTCAAAAAATTTATTTGGCGATGTTGTTTTTGTTAAAAAATAACTTTTATAATATTTTTATGTATAATATTAACTATAGCTAAAGAAGATCGGCCTTTGAAATAGTTAATGAATAGTGACATGCACTGTTCACTCACGTTTACAAGAGTCTCCTTTTTTATATATATTTTTTAATAACTGGGGTATCCGGTACAGATTATATGCACCACGACTAATCTCTGAATTTATTTTTTTAATAACCAGGCTGTCCAGGATAGCTTACGAGTTCCACAACTAATCTCCGGGTACATTTTTTTTTCCACTTATATAATTTTTTTTTGTTTTTTTTATAACTAGGGTGTTCAGGTCAGCTTACGTACACCATAATTTTTTTCCCCAAGTATATTTTTTTTATGACCAGAGTGTTCGAGCAAGTTTACGTGTGCCACGAATAATCCCAAGATCCACTTTTTTATATATTTTTTCTGATCTTTTTTCCCAATACCTATAAATAAGATAAAAATACACAGGAACCGTCGGGGGCATTAAGGTTATTGCACATATTTTTTTGAAATAACTAAATACAAATTTACATCCACACACACACACACACACAGATAAATGACTTATTTATTATTTTCAGGAATTAATAATTTACTATCAGTATTCTAAAATATTTTTAATATAATGATACGAGAAATAAATTAAAAAAAATAATTATTAAACAATAATTATGGTGTCATTGATAGTATGACTAATGATAATTAGAATATTAATAATGTATAATAATATTTATAATGACAGCTATAATAATTGTGATAGAAATTCATTGGTCAATATTATTTTTGTGAAAAAAACCTTCACGTCTTTATTTATGTATGATATTTCAGATCTAATATCATGAAAAAAATATACGAAACCACACGTAGACAAGACAAGTAGAAAAATTATACCAACTTATCTACAATAATAAAATAAAAAATTGCCCTACATTTCGCCACAGCCAGCACTAAATTTTTTAATATGTAACAAAATTGTTAATGGTCCTAAATTTTTATATATATTATTTTTTGAGAATTTCTCCTTAAAAATAGAGAAGAGTAATTATATATTATGATTTTTTTTTTCATATTAACATCTTAAAATATTTTTAAAAAATTGAATTTATTTTTCTTCAAAAATCTCACATCAATTTAATCTCAATGTTTTAAAATTTTTTAATATAATAATATGAAGAAAAAATCTAAAATAATAATTTGTGATAAATTTTAGCAGTTGTATTTTTGCTATCTGTCAAATAAATTATTTAGTAAATAGTTAAAACATACCCAATAAAAAATTTGTATGTTGCAGGAAAAATATATATGTAGTCAATTTAATCAATAATGGTTTTGTTATTTACTAATTAAATTATTATTAAAGTAGTTAAAACAAAACAATCAATCAAATTGTTTTCTGCATAAAATAAATAACTCATTTGTGCTTCAATTCAACGATTGTAATTTTATTATTTGCTAATGAAATAATTCATAAAACAAATAAAACATACACAACAATCATAAATTTTTTCAATTCCAATTATACAATCTACCTATTAAATAATTATCAAAATAATTTTAACAGTAGTAATATTTATTCACTTTTAGGTTGAAAAAAATCCTTATTTCTAACATATTCTATTATTTATAATTTTATTAATTAAATATTAAAATAATATATTATAACACGCATAAAATTAATTAATTTTTTACAAAAAAACCCAGCGTAACGCGCGGGATAATCCACTCGTATTTCCCTAAAACAAATATGTTTTTTAGCTTCTACTGGGATTAGAGGGTATTTGTGTCATTATGGTGTTTATATATATATATATATATATATATATATATATATATATATATATATATATATATAATTAATAAGTTGATGTGAGCTCATTTAAGTATTTTAATAAAAACATAATTTTATCTAGTACATGTTTTTTATTTACCGTTTGTTTTATTTTAAATAATTTATGAAATTAGATTTTCATTTCAATTTCATTATCATTCAAGTTCTTGTTTTGTAATATTTGATCTCTATTATTTTTATTTTTATTTATAGAATCTAAGATAACTTTTTATTTATTTTGTTTTTCAATTTTACTTATATTATTATTTTTAATTAGATTTCATCATCATTCTTTTTATTGTCAATTTTTTAGCAAATTTTTATTTTTTTTCATCATCAAATTTTCAAAAAAAAAAAAAAACAATCATTATTATTATTTTATCCTTTAACTTTTAATTTGTTTGAATTTTAACTTCTTGATTAAGCTACTGTCTAGGATTTTATAGATTGTAAATTTTAAATTCAATTTTATCACTTGATATATATTAAATTAAGAGATCAAGGACTATTTGTTTCCAGCTTTTCGTGTGCTTTGTTTAGTGACTATCTGAGAGTATGATTGTGGTTACTTTTTCATTTAAAAATACATCAAAATAATATTTTTTTTAAAAAATATTTTAATATCAGCACATCAAAATGATCTAAAAAACCAAATATTTTAATTTAAAACAAAAATAATATATATATATATATATATATATATATATATATATATATATATATATATATATATATATATAATTTATTTATTGTTTTTTTATTAACTTTATTACTTAGATAAATTTTTTTTTAAAAATTAAATTAAATTGATTGATTGAATATAGACAAGTGAACACTGATTTCCTTTTGTTTATATTAATTGTTACCAAATGTTTTTTCTACGGTTCATCTGCTATTATTGTTTATAGGTCAAATCAGATTATTATATCACTGGATATTATTAAATATAATCAAATTAATGACTCAAATATTAAACACTTTCTTCTTTATAATTTATAAACAGTACCGTTATCTAAACATCTGTACTTCAAAATAAAATAAAATTATAGGCGGCATGTGGATATTGAACTGACAAGGAGGTTTATTTGCAGGCAGGCCTCTAAAACCACCCCAAGCAAATCATTTAATGGGAAGGGCAAGCACATGAATCTTCATTTATTTATATTTTTATAGTTAAAAACAGGCTAAGCCTCGTACAAGATAGTTTAGATAAACCTGTCGGCATCATTACCGAACTATCCATTGCGTACAGGTAACATTCAAGTCAGCTTTGACCTAACCAGGAAGAATCAGGCTAGTGCTCTTCCATCGCGGGTCAATCACTTTTGATGCCTCTCCAATCAAAAGCTGGATAAGCTTGAATCACTCATTACACAATCAAGCACTGAGGCAAGCACCGAAGTGATCATGGTTTCTAACTTTCCACGACCTAAAATGCTGAGCAGAAATCATTATAAAAGGTTAATGGAATCGAGAAAATATGTAGTTATTCTCTAGGAATATCCTCCATGAAAAGAATTGGGATGAGAGAATGATTACTTTCCGTTTTTCAAACAGGAGCACACGACAGGATTTGATGTTTTCCTCAGGTTCAAGTTGAAAATTGCTACGCAAATACAAGAAAAGTCCTGAAAGTTCTTTTGAAAGAATAATTTACATCATGTTGTAGAGATTCTCAAGGATTGGGATTGTACAGGACCTAACTTAGGTTTGCATAACACAACCAGAGGCAGACTATTAGCCCAAGCTAGCTTTCTTGTTTTCTTCTCTCTGAAATTGCCTGGAGAAAAGGGCACGGGCAATTAAGACTTAGGAGTGTTACATCTGGGATGTCTCAGCTACTCTCTTATATCAGCCAATCGCAGAGTCACATAGTTCTTGATTGGAATGCCTCATTTATTGATAGCCTAGTAGCAGAACGATATTAGTAACAAAATTGCCCTGCTGTTCTTGGCAACAAAAAAGTACCCTCTGAGTTAAAGCATTTGAGTGGTCATGAAGTGAGAGAGTGAGAATTGAAATCTATGAGGCCTAATCTTCTGTTGATCTTTAGAAGCATAGTGGCAGAGCAGCAGGCTTGTGATTGAATGGCTGTGGGTATAAACCATTAGGTCCCACGTAGGAAGATCTGATTACAGTAAATCTTCAGGTGATGATCTGATTACCCCTTCTAGCAACACGAACGATTTCTCAAAGTGAAAGAGGTGTTTCCGAGCTCGATAAAGATGTATGCTGTAGAGTAATGCAGAAAATGTTACTGCTGAAAAGGACAGCAAAATCAACTCCCAGAAGTCCTGAATGACAATGCCGTGGTAAACACTGTGAGTAAGGATGTAAATCATGGAAATGTGGAAGGAAAATGTGATTCCAGCTCAAATGTCTGGTGAAACAGAAAAAGGAAGCACGGAACAGATAATTGCAAAAGGATAAGTTCATGAGTGTAATAATGAGCGAGTCATGTTAAAGTGTTGCACAAAAGACATGGTCCAAGGATGATTACCGGAGGGTTGGAGATGATCATACCCATGATATAACCCAACATGTCCATCGTAGATTGGAGAGAGTTCTGAACACCTCCCACAACACATCGATCAGATTCAGGAACTTGATCCTGTGCCACCAAAATAAGCTTAATAGAATGATTATTTTTCCATGAAATTAGTAACTTGAGCAAGAAACAGAAAAGGTGAAAAAACATTAAAACAGAACAAAGCATTATTCCAGCATGATGGTTTTTCTGACCTGCATTTGTTGAGTTACAGATAAGTCAAACATCCATAAACCCAGCCGAGATGTTGCTACTCCAGCCATCAGTATGTAAGCCGATAAAAGATGATTTGGGACCAATATTGAAGCAACACATACTAGAAGGCAGCTCCACTGCTTGAAATGGACACAATGGGGATATTTTTTAAGGTCAAAATCGGGATGGTTTCCGCTTAGAAACGTGTAAATGGAGAAAATAGCAGCAGAGTATCACCTGAGACCAGATTGCCCACAATCCTGTTCTGAGAGTTGAGACATGAGATTGTAGAATTGGGTACAAAACAGTTGCAGCTATGCCAATTATTGCGCTTATTCCGCGAGCTATTCCAATCACAAATGCGGCTATACCTTTCCATTCCAAAGTAGCTGTCATCATCGTGCCAAAGCTGGAACAGTATAATCATTTAAGAACTTTTACCAGTTTGGAACTAAAGCCATATCCACGATGAGATAAAGTGGAAAAATAGGAGGGAAAAAAAAAATCTGGTCAGCATCTTATGCCATACAATATACCGATATCACCATCCTATTGAATCCTATGCCCCGGGAAGGTAGCATACTTTCCTGCAAATACAAGAAAGCCGAATATACATGTTTGCTTGAAGATGCACATCCAGTCATATGCCCCGGGAAGATAGCATGCTTTCCTCTAGTTTTGATTGTTTTTTTAGTGACAAAACACTCACTCTTACTCTCCTCTCTCTCAACGAAAATGAAAAAACCTCGAATCAAAATGCATTTGATAAGAAAATGACTGGTTTCAAATGGCTAGCAAAAGATATGATACAAGATCCACTCTTGATATCAAATTTTGATTTTCTCATGACATGTTCTTCGATTCAAAAACCAAAATCATGACAACCTATTATTATGCATCCAAAACCCATTAACAGAAATGCCTCCTTTTCCCAGTTCTCATCCTCTTGCTGCTTCGAAACTTTGAAAACGAATCCAACGTTTTAAACTTGTCAACCTGATCTACTATTTCAGTTTCTTTGTTCTCTCTGGAGAGTGGAATCCCCCTTCGTTTCCCTGCAAAAATCACTACAGCATCCAAATTAATTAGCTTCAAATATCTCTAATTATTTCATCTCCAAACCTCTATAATCCAAAACACCATTTTTCATCCCTAAGAAGTCATAAACAGTTTTGGTGCTAGTAATACTACTGCTTCCAATAGTACCCCCAATGACATTGCAACGGCAATCCTTGCTGTTTTGTAGCCCTAAACTGCAAGCAAAACAAAAACTTGCGCTTCCTCAAGTTTGAATGGATGGTGATGATCAGGTTGGATTTAGGAAGGCTGATTCCGAGTTCAAGACACAAGTCTGGACACCGTTCTTGAACTGGGGTTTTCTCTTCTTTGCATCTTGTTGTTGAGGCTTCTTATGCTGGTTCATTGAGTGGCCTATGCGTTTAGGATCTATGCCTCTATTCAAAAGCTTCCTTTTTATGTTTGTGTTCCCATTTCTTTATGTTATTATCTGTTCTCCCTGGTAATCTTTCAGCTATTAGTGACCATCTACGACAAAAAAGGCAGACACCATTTTAGCGTTTTCAGAAGAGCCGTCGGGGAGATTGTTGAATTGGGAGCAAAAGTTTAAAGTCGCCCTTGGAACTGCGAGAGGAATCACATATCTGCGTGAGGGATGTTGAGGCTGTTCACTGTGATGCAATCAGTGTATCAAGATAATGAGAGAAGTCCACCACATGTTCGATTAAAGTTTTCTGGGTTTTTGCAATGATGACAAAGTTACAATATTCAACTTATGAGGGTTCTTTAATAATTAAATTGAAAATAATGAAAAATTAATCTTCAAAACACAGAGGCAGTGCAAAAGGAGGCTCGAAGTAATTAACTTTTTTTTAAGAGGACTAGTGAATTACCAAGAAATAAAGGAAAGAAGACCATCTAAAAAAACTATGGAAGTAGGTTGAGACGCTGTTCAGTTATGAATCATAAACAAAATCACTAGCAGGCCATTACCTGAGGACTGTGAAATATAGCAAAGCCAGAGCTATTCCAGGGAGCACAACTTCTTGATGAAAATACACACTCCAAGCACCAACAAATGGCGTTTTTGAAAACCAATCAGTTAATCTACTTCTCCATCCTGTTTCCACTGAAACTGAAATTCCATCGCTTTGAGAAATCAAGCCTGCTCTTTCTGCAGAAGTAAATGCCATCTCTACCGTATCACTTGGTGAAAGTCGTGAAATCCTCCTTTGGCTGTTTTCAGCTAAAGCTGGAATGCCAGAATATACAGATGTGAAAAGCCAATATTCCAGCCACACTGCTACAGTATTCCATACTGCTAAAGTCATAGCAGAGGCTTTAACTGATATGAAGCTCATTATGAAGCCACTGATAACAGGAGCAAGAAGCTTGCAGGTTAAATCAATTCGTCTAATAGTTGAGTTGATCTTTGTTAGTACCTCAGGTGGATGGCCTTCTGATATCAACACCACCCTGCATTTTGAAAATAAGTTTCTTCAAATTAGAAAATGTAAACTCACAACACAAATTTTGATCACAACTCCAATAGACTGACGGTAGTCCATTCGCTAATACTACTCCCTCTTCAAAGTATAATTGCAATTCTCCAAATTACCATTCTCTTTCTATTAAGATGGTACCGGCAAGAGTGGAAAGCACACCAGTAGCTCCAGAGATGTTGGTCATTATCACAAGCAAAATGAATACTGTGAAATTTGTCGACTTCAACACCGGAGAGAACAGTAATGTGATTACCGTGCATCCAGCTATTATGAAGGAAAGATTTTGGGTCACCAGCCAAATTCGGAGAACCTGCCAATAAATGTTCTCTGAGAGAATATACATGGATGAAAAGGCAACATCATCAGGCACTTGTTAACGTTTATTTGTTATATTTTCTTGTTTTGTCACATAGACGAACACAGCATAAGTTGATTGAGGGCATTTCAGATGGTGATTACTTGAAAGGCAACCCCGATTTTACTATCAGAGGAGACAAGAACTGATGTTGAAAGCAATTAAATTCGATAAAAAGAACATGATTCATTCAACTTGTCCAAGGGTAGTGATGAAGCATTCATGATTCGATTCCTAGTACTGTTTTATGAGGTTAAAACCATCAGAAACCATGAGTAAATTTGCAATTTCAGAACCGAATATCTAGAAATGTGAACATTTTAGAAAGCACAATTTATCTTTTCTCCAGTGGGAAGGGCATTAACAGGGCCTGAGCGAACCTTCAAGTATGTCGACCTCTGCACCCACTGTCCAATGATGGGACCAAACAATGCAGTAGAAGCACATTCAATGGCACCATAAATAGCAGGAAGGATTAAAGAATCCGGCCAAAGAGTGATCATGTATAAACCAACAGAGAATTCCCACATTCTGCAGATAACAAACAAACAATTCAAATGAAATGAAAACCTCATTCATTTCTCACAGTTACACGCGCGTAGTCACAATTGTTATTAATTCTCTAATAATCCAGTCAATGCGAAAGATGGCAGATCACTGAATTAGCTCATCAATTTGGTCTTCAAGGGGAGAAAAAAAACAGACAAACAAACGAAAGAATCTTAATTCTGTCATCCTTTTCCCTCATCAAGAAAATCTTACCCGAGAAAATACAAGGAAAAAGTCTCAAATTTACACACAATCACATACCAATATACACAATAGAGAGCTAGCTAGCAACTACGTGCATGATAAAAGGAAAATATTCCGAGGGAATTGCGATATAACCTGGCATCCCATCTTGCTAAAAAGTGGCCAATATACAAAGTCCTGATAAGGGGTGTAGGCAAAGTAGAGTCTTGAGAAGAAGAGGATTCTTGTTGTTGCTGTTCTTCAAGACGTGACTCTCTCATGATCCTCCTTTTATTTCAGTTTCTTTTCTTTCTTTTTTTCCACTAAATCCACCCGCCTTCAAGCCTCCTGGGGCTACTTTGTATATTTTAACCCTAATTATGGTGCTAGGTAACTATTGAGTTTTCAAATATCTTACCTGCACTGAAAAATATAAAATAAATTTAAATAAGAATTTCTAGTATCCTATTCGATAAATTTAGATTATTAGATAAATTTAGAATTATTTATAAATTTATTAGTTAAAGATCTAATCTTCTTTAACTTTGAATAATTATTTAAAATTTAGATAGTTACAAACCAATCAGAAATCTATTAAATCACTATTTAGAAGACACTGATTATTATGTTTAAGAGCAACTTTAATGGTAAAAGCCATTTTGAAGAGGCAAATCTTTAAAATGGCTCCTTGAATAGTGTATATATGGCTTTTTTGTTGATGTGTGCTTTAATGGTAAAAGCTATTTTGGAGAGCTATTTTTTTTTATATTATTTTAAATATGATAGAATTATTTTGTATGTAGTTTAATCATGTCATTGATTATATAATTAATAGGAATAAGTTATATAATTAAATAATTGCTTTTAAAAAATCCTTCAACAATATAATTATTAATTTTATATATAATTTTTTACTCTTGTTAAGGTACTTTTAAATAATTTTTTTTAATATAATTATATTATTTTCTAATATATATATGTAAATGGCACCCCCGTTGCAGCCTGAAATTGCAAATAGAATAGGCAAACAACCATTATTATATATATGCATGCGGGGATAGCATCCCCGCTGCAGATGCCCTAAAGTGTTGGCATTGTATCATGTGACTTGCTAGTTTTTCTTTCTAACGTATAACTATTTTTTAAAATAATAAATAGATAAGAGATATAACATACTGTTTATAAAAAAAATAATCAGAAAACTCTATAAATTGATAAAATATCATTTACCCTTTGAATAATATTAATACAATAATTTAGACTGATTTTATAAATTAACCCAATCATGTACTTACTTTATTGTTCTCGGTCTAGAAACGTTATCCTTGTATTAGCTATATTCTAGTCCTTAATTTCTAAAATATATTTTAATCAAGTTATACTTAATTAAATTATGTCAATTTATTTTTTTACTAATAATTATTAATGTGTGACCCATTAGGTTCCTAACATGTTTGCTCAAATAATTATAATTAAATAGAATTAACTAAATTAAACAATTTAATTTATTATTAATTCAACAAATAATTAATTTATATTTGAAGATTAGATGTATCGTTTAGCAACGTATCATAATCTTTAAACATTAGAAAAATTATTATTTATTTGACTTAACCTTTCAGAGACCAACTTGCCAATATAAATCATACTATTGCATTAATAATGTTTTAATTTAACATTAAAGCATGAAGAATGCTTGTCATATTAAATCATGTTTGTTTATTTATGTAATATTAATTGATTGTTTGAATAAGATCTGAAAGAACTATTTCAGAACATATAAAATATTTTCTCTAATTTACTAATGATAATGAATCTTATTTTGATCATTCGAGTATCTTCATAATTCATGTTATACCAAATGTTTGTCTTTTCATTACTTCAATTAAAATAACATATAATAGGATCAAAACATAGCATTTTTATAAATAAAAAACTTAATTATCTCAAGTATAAGAATCATTTGTGCAACTGTCACATGAACCTTTTCATAAACAAAGATGATCTTTCTATATGCAATTCTTATATGGAATAGTTCAATGAAGAAACAACCACATATTAATTATAGGTATCCTTTATACCTTAACTTATAAACATAATTATTTTATTTTATAAAAAAATAATATAATATGTATTATTCTCCATGACTATAATAAATCAAGTATTTAAGAGAACATCTACCATAACTTTTTATAAATAATATTTTGATGTAATAAAATTCTCATAACTATAACATATTTATAATTTTCTTTACAAAATAATTTTGTTTTATGAACTTTATTTTTATTCTAGATTTATTACTCTAATATTATATAAATATTAAAAATAAACTACATTTTTATTAATAATAAATATGTATTTATATGAATATAATAATATTAAATTAATAGTAGCTGTGTCAATTGCAAAGACGTGGACATCGCGATGCTTCGTTAGCCATTATTAATTAATTACAGTGATGATGACAGTACCCCCGGCTGGAAGCGGAGACAAAGGACAGATATTGTAGTTTATGTTTGAAAAGTATTTCTGAGAAAAAAATAAAAGTAAAAAGAAATTCCGATTATTATAAGGTGGTGTTTTGACCTAACTCAGGTTTACATATTACTTTCTGCTGCAGGATATTAGCCTAGCTTTTTAGTCCTAGGTTGTTAATACCATTTTATTTTTTTAATTAGAATGAAATATTTTGGTTTTAGAATATTTTGGTGTACTTTTTTAAAGTTGTATTATATATATATATATAATTAAATAGATTAATTTAAAAATAACAATTCAAATCCAAAAATAAAATTATATAGAATTGTGCAATTTAATATAAAAAAGACACAATAAAATCATTTTTCTGAATAAAATTATGAATATTTATAATATTACAAAAATATCATCATCAACCTCGTAAAGTCATTATATTATTTGATTGCTCTGAAATTTTAAAATAATATATATAAATATATCAAGAGACTCCTTGTAAAATTTCATCTCAATCTAACGGTCGTATTAAGAGATATGATTGATATTGTATAATTATTTCTTAATTTTAAAAAATATAATTTGGCCGAAACAGAACAGGTGAAATGAAACCGGAACATTTCGGTCAGTATTTGACTGAAAAATTCAAAATAAACTAGAATTTAAATCGAGAAACAATGCTATTTTATATCGTTTTTAACTAGCACGGAACATTTCATATCATTTCAGCTGAAATAAAACAAAACTGACAGCCTTATTTTAGTCTTCTATGTTTTCTTCTGACTTGGGTTACCTGTAGAATAGGGCATCAACTGGTGTTGAAAAGTATATTAACTTTCCTTATCATAACAATCTATCAGTAAATTTCTGCAGATAAATCACATGATTTGTTAGGAAATTTTGAGGCATTTATTAACTTATTTTCCAATAAATATTATCCATTTATTTTACCTTCTAACATACCAGACTAATTTGTAATCCCCGACTAAATAAACTATTTTTTAACCATATATTCGCAAAGCATTTTCTTATATTTTATTTTTTGAAGATATATATCAATCTAATATTCTCTATTTATTAATCATTATCACAGAGTTATGTCAGCAGGTCACCATGGTCGAACGACAATATTCTCTGTTGGCCTCCGATTATTTATTCATTTTCCACTGCTGCCCTGCTGTTCCTGGCAACAAAAGAAGGATAATATCCCCAACACAGAAGACAGATGTATTTGATGAGTTATTATGGGGCCTATTCTCCGGGCAATCTCAGTAACTTGACGTCAGAACGGCAGGTTGGAGAGATGAATCCTACCTAGGAATATTTGGTTCCAGTAAATTTTGATGCAAAGGTGACAAGATCTCCCATTTCACCAACATGAACAGCTTCTCAAAGTGAAAAAGGTGCTTTCTAACCCGATATAGATGTATGCTGTAGAGCAATGCAGCAACTGTTACTGCTGAAAAGGACAGTATGATCAACTCCCAGAAATCCTGAACAACAACGCACATGAAAGTAGGAGATCAGGAAAGAAGAAAGAATTCTGATTCAAATATCCGGTGAAACAGGAAAGTTCAATGCTTGAACGAGGTATGATTCAAGCATGATTACCCGAGGGTTGGAGATGATTATGCCCATAACATAACCCAACAAGTCCATAAAAGACTGAACAGAATTCTGAACACCTCCCACAACCAAACGATCAGACTCAGGAACTTGATTCTGTGCCGGCGAAAAAGAAAAGAGTTGATTAGCATGCCTTCTTTAAGGCAAGATAAACTTGATCAGCAGGCATAAAAAGAGGTGATCTAGGAAAACACTGCAATAGAATTCAGTGTTCTTTTAGCGTGATAGGTTTTCTCACCTGCATTTGTTGGATTACAGATAAGTCAAACATCCATAAGCCAAGCCTAGAGATGGCTACTCCAGCCATCAGCATGTACGCTGATAAAAGATGATTTTGGACCCATATTGAAGCAATGCACACTAGAAGGCAGGTCCACTGCTTGCAATGAACAGAATAAGGAGGAGGGTGGCACCGTGATTAGTCGACGGAATTACTTTTAGATGATCTTAATTACTAAGAAATGTACCTGAGACCAGATTGACCATAGTCCTGTTCTGAGAGTTGAAATACGAGATTGTAAGATTGGGTACACAACCGTCGCGCCTATTCCAATCATAGCGCTTATTCCACGGGCTATTCCAATCACATATGCAGGTATACCTTCCCATTCCAAGGCAGCTGTCATCAACGTGCCAAAGCTGGAAAAATGCAATCACTAGTAAGTTGTAACAGTTAGGAACTAAACCCAGATCATTTGAGATGAAGGAGCAAACAGTAAAAAAAACTGTCTCGGTTCAGTATCTTATGGCATTAGTCACAGTCTCTGATGTTGTTCAGTAAAATCATCTGCGGGGCATTACCTGAGCACTGTGAAATATAACAAGGCCAGAGCTGCACCAGGGAGCAGCACATCTTGCTGCAAATACACGAGCCAAGCACCGACAAAAGGGAGCTTTGAAAAGCATGGAGTTAATCTCTTTCTCCATCCTAAATCCGCCGAAACCGAATTTTCGCCTCTTGGAGAAATCAAGCTCTCTCTTTCTGGAGAAATGGATCTGATCTCTTCCATGTCACTTCGTGAAAGTCGTGAAATCCTCCTCTGGCTACTTTCAGCTAAAGCAGGAATGCCATTATAAACAGATGTGAAAAGCCAATATTCTAGCCACACTGCTATAGTGTTCCAGATGGCTAAGGTCATAGCAGAGGCTTTAACTGATACAAAGCTCATGATGAAGCCACTGATAACAGGAGCAAGAAGCTTGCAGGTTAAATCAATTCGTCTAATAATCGAATTAATCTTCGTTAGCACACCAGGTGGATGGCCTTCTGATATCACCACCACCCTGTATTTTGAAAATAACTATCATCACAATAGAAAATGTATAACAACTGCTCCACTGCAAATAATATTACCCTCTTTTCAAAGTACATACGTGATCCCGTAATTACCATTCTCGTTCTATTAAGATGGTGCCGGCAAGAGTGGAAAGCACCCCAATAGCTCCAGAGAGGTTGGTTAATATCACAAGAAAGATGAATGCTGTGAGATTTGTCGACTTCAGGTCTGGATAGAACAGTAGTGCAATTACTGTGCATCCCGCTATTATAAAGGAGAGATTCTGGGTCACCAACCAAATTCGGAGAACCTGCCAATGAATGTCCATGGAGCAAATGTACATGCATGAAATCCAGCCACATAAAAACTTTCTTCAAAGCTTATTCATCTTATTTTTGTTTCAAGATATGAACACAACATCAATTCTTGAGGCATTTCAGAAGATGGTGAAAGCCATCTCTGATTATACTGGTCAGAGGAGACTAGAGCTTGATGCGATAGCTCCATCGAACCTTTGATAGATGCACACATTAGACCAATAGATTTTCTTTTGAAGTCTCTACAATATGATATTTCAAACAAAAAACAAAGGGAATCCATACACTTTTTTTTTAAAAAAAAATTCCTCTTGTATAATTGACTTTTGTGATTTCAATAAAGCATAGCTTCAAAGTAACAATTCTTGAGCAAACCTTAATATATGTCAACTTCTCCACCCATTGTCCAATGATGGGACCAAGCAGTGCAACAGAAGCAGATTCGATAGCACCATAAACAGCAGGAAGGATTAAGGAGTCTGGCCAAAGAGTGATCATGTATAAACCCACTGAGAATTCCCACATTCTGCAGATAGCAAACAAACAATTCAAAAATAAATAAATGAAACCCCATTATATCCTGAAAACTAGAACGAGGCAGAGTATCAAGATGAAGAGAAAGTTATATCTCAATCCTGCTAAAGGGACTGCAATTTCATTTCTCACAGTTTTTTCCCGAGGCGCAAGTTTGACTCTGTTAATTGTCTAATCTACCACCCAGTCTATGGGGAAAATCAATGGCCTCTAAACAAGTCTGTAGAACAGATGATTGAATCTTCAGGGTAAGAAAGAAAGTAGATACATAATAGAAACATAATTTGTTCATCTTTTGACTTCATGGAGGATATAATGCTTGAAGAAATACCACAACTTTCACTAATGAGCAACTACTCTTCAACCTCAAAACCAATCTCAACATACGTGCAAGATAAAAATAGAAAAATCAGTCAAATTTACACACACAAAAAAGCCAGCAACTAGAGAAAACTGTTTCTGCAATATAAACTACTGAGGGGATAGAGAGAGAACCTGGCATCCCATCTTGCTAAGAACTGGCCAATGTACAGTTTTCTGATAAGAGATGTGGGCAAAGAAAAGTCATTGGAAGAAGATGGTTCTTGCTGTTGTTGATCAAGAAGGGACTCTCCCACCATCTTTTTTCTCTTCACTTTCACTTCGGCTTCTTCAAATCAAACCGCCTCCTAAGTTCTGAACCCTGACAAAGCTAATAAACCAAGTTGACCTTCAAGGAATTGAATAAGTTAATAAACTAATGGTGGCCTGCATGATTCATGATATGATGACGAGTTCTAGAAATTAAATACTATTAACCCAAATCTTACTTGAAATTAAAAAGTATTGGTTTGGATGTCACAAATATGATAATATAATCTTACTACAAAGTACTAAGAACAGCACAGTCAAACAAGAATTGGGGTGACGTGGTGCAAAATGGTTACAGATGCAGCTCCCAACAACTAGACACTTACACTAGGATATGGCTGACTTTCTGTTGATAAATTATTATTTTTTCCAGGTGCTTATCCTGTGTGTTGAAGACACGCAAACTAGAGTTCACAAGAAACCACTCATTTGTCGAACCAACCACATGGTCCATCCTGACTGGTTATATATCCTATAGGATCAAATTTGGCAACCATTGAGCTGTAGGAACATGCCCTTTTGAATCAGATATTTATTATTATTATGATTATGATTATGATTATGATTATGATTATGATTATTAAGGAAGCTAATCTTAGATCTAATATTATATATATATATATATATAGTAAATTGTGTGTTGAAGGTGCTCGTAAAACAAAATGAGCAGGTAGTTGATATTGGTATCAAAAAGAAAAGATCTATTGTAACACTTTCTTCTTGGGAAAATAGAAGGGGTCGGTGGTGTATTTTTTAGATTTATCATATGGGTACTAGAAATAATAGTAAAAAATAGAGTTCATAGGCTTTGACATGGATAAACTAGCTCTTTTAAATCTTAAGCCTGGGTGTCTTGCAGATTGGTCACAAATCTAATGAAAGATCCTTTCCTAAATACTTACAAATTAAATGTATGCTCGCGTTATGCCATAAGAACTTTTTTCTCATTAAAAATGATATTAAGTTATTATAATATTTTTCAAAAATAAATAATTTGATTTAATCAAAATTAGCATGGAAAAACTATAATTTAGGAAATAAGAGACGTGTCAGCCCGAGTTAACCCATCAAATACCTGTTTCTGATCAAAGTCATTAGATCAATAGTATCATATCTGAAAAAACCATGAACCTTAATTCTCAATAAATTAAATATTAAATAATTAATAAGAAAAAAATAGCAATTACATTAAAGGATCCACAGGAAAAAAAATACAATTAAAAAAATAAAGATAAAAACTCAAATGAAAACTAATTTTTATTGTTGAATGAATGGTGAAATTGAAAAGCAAAATAAATAAAAAAAAAACATATTTTCTTATAGCAATGGGGATCAAAACATAAACAAAAGGCCAAGACAATAACCAAAAGAATAGATACTAAATCAAATATATATATATATATATATATATATATATATATATATATATATATATATATATATATATATATATATGAGAAATTAGGATTGAAGAACGAAATTACAAAATAAATCTACCGAAATAAAACAAAAAAAAACAAAAAATAAAAATAATAAGAAATGAAATGAAATTAAAATACTGAGAATAAAGATGGTCAAATGTAATTTTAAGTGGAGAAAGAAAGAAAAGAAGAAAAACAAGACATTAACTTATTAATTCCATTTTGTGCTATGTTTAGTAGCCATTAGCTTGTAGGCCCATGTGATGACGAGAAGAAATTTTTAAAGCGAGTTTTATTTACTTATATGATAATTAAAATAAATATTTTTAGAATTTAATTGGTTCAAATATTAGAAGAGAAAATGCATTTGTTAAGTAGGTTACCCATTGCTTATTTATACTTTTGTTTTTGTTTTAACAAAAAAAAACCCTTTTTATTAATAATGTTTTTTAATAAAAAAAAAGATAATTTAAATAGAAATTCACAAGAATCTCAATCATTTAAGTAAAGGAGTAGAGAAAAATTAATGTTTTTTAAGGGCTTCCATAATTTTTAAGTGGCAATATTAAAGGAAATAATTAATTCAGGAAACATATAAAAACTAACAGCCAAATGACGGTTTAGCTCACATAGAATATTACCGAGCGATTTTTCAAAAATTCCTACATATTAAGCTCGTATATATGTTTTAAGAAATTAATTGAAAATATAAAAATAAAATGTATAATTTTATTTAAAAAGTATGAAATAATCAAATGATTTATTGAATAAAATTATAATTATTATTTTAAAGGAAATTATGAGTTGGATCATTTGTTAAATAGCATTATATTTATTAATTTAAAAAAAATTCACTTTAAATTACAATTATATAGACCTTAAAGTCTAGACTCATATTACAATGTCATTTTATTTTTTTTCAATTTGCTTTGATATTGCATTCTTCCTTTCCTTTCCTTTCCTTCAGAACCGAAAAAGACCTCTGCGCTTCCACCTCAAATCCCATCTCCAAACATGAAGGCATATTACAATGTCTCAGCCAAAATAAGATGTGACAGTAATCGAAGATACCCAACCCGTTCCTGGCAGAAAGGCCACCGCTGCTGAAAAAAGGAGGAGAAGCATTGGCAAGGATTTCAATGGAAGGATGATCACAAAGGTACCGTGCTTCTCAGTATTCAAATTCCTTTAAATTCGTTCTGGGTGGCAATCATCCTGCCTATATTTTCTATTCTGAAAGGTTGTAGGGTTCACAGGTCCTACAAAGAGTGGATTTTGAAATTTGTAGTGAGAAGAAAATTCGAGGCAAGAAATTCAACTCAAGAATAGAACATGACTGTTACTTTTCTGGTCCATTATGAACTTCCAATATTATTCTGCCTGAAAGTGAATATCTACTGGTAGAAGAATTACAGGTTACCACCAGTATCCAAAACGACCTGTGATCAAATTCAGCTGACACATAGAATGAGATGAGAAAAAGAAAAGGTTCCCCTTGCTGGGTTGCTGCTGTCTAGTTCAAGACCCAATGAGCTTCCTTATAAGAAAAGCAAAATCATATTTCACTGGTTTTAAGAAACTGTGAAACCAAAAGGTCAGCATTTCTGCATTTACATGAGCTCAACTGACAAAGGCCTCTTGCCTGTGAAATTGCGAAATTACAATTACCAAGTTGTTTACGGTAACAAACAGTATAAATGCAAAAATACACCCGGGGGAACAGAGAACCACACGAGGGGAAGGGGGTAAAAGAGGACAGTTGTTACAAGCACATGAAAGCTGGTGAAGATCGGGAACAACATCATCCCTAAATATACAATAAAGAAAGAGATTAAATCCAATAAAGAAATGCTTCCAATTATACATGATGGTTCAGATAAATGGGCATGAAAACTGTCCCAAAGGTGATACAATTATGTCAGTAGTTGCAGCAGGACCGGCTTAGCCGCAAAGAGATCAGATAGATCATAATTCCAACAAAGATTCATGCTTCAAAATTGACAAAGGCAACATCCAGATATAACTATGTAATTGCTTTATTACAACCCATTTTCTCCCCTGGGAAAAGTTTCCGGACTGCACAATCCTCGCGGTGTAGGTATCTTGCGACATTACACAAATGCATTCGTTCAATTTTTCTGCCTTTACGTGTTGTGTTTTTTTAAAGGAAAAAAAAAATATTTCATTGATGAGAACAAGCACAACATACAAAAGCTCCTTGAATCTTTGAGGATGATCTGCAAACCAAATTCATAGTGCACAAGAAAAACACATGTCCTTTAGCTAGCTAATCCACAATGCTATTAGAGATCTATGGATGTACAAAATCCTACAACCTTTAGAGTCTGTATGAGATCTAAATTCAGTCACGCTGGAAGCAGTTTCCCAGTGTATTTTCTGATGTTCCAGGGAATATGGATAGTCTTGCCAAATACCCATCTAGGTATCTGCTTTAATGTCAATAATAGAATGCTCTTAACGATGGTTTTAAGGTAAAAAAAAAAGTTCATGAAAAAACATAGAGCATGGAAATAAAAGAGCAATGATCAGTTAAAATGACAAATGCTACGGACATCATTTTTTATTTTTAAACCATGACAGTTTTAAGAAACAACATCCTTACAGATCATAATTAACTACTGTAGCGCTACAGAGCTCTGAGATAATAAATCCGATGGAGATCAGAAATATGCTAAATTATGCAGGGAAGAGTGGTTGAGTGAACAAAGCAGAAGGATGGAAATAGTAGAAAAAACAGCACAAGAGCTCCAGAATAAAGAAAAGCAAATTTCTGCAACAAAAGTAACTAGTAGAAAGGGATATGGAGGTGCTAATGAAGTGAACTGTAAATGGAATTCACATTATCACTATTAAAAGAACTGTATCGGAAAATATATAATACAAATAATACCTTTTTTTTGACGGACAAGGAAATGAATTAGTCTAGATCACATAATGTATAATTGAATATTCACCAGGTAAAGACTTTGTAACAAAACAGGAATCCAGGGACAAGGAAGAAAAGGGGGAGAGTTGTTGTTTATTTCCATGACGAGCTGGATACTCAGCCTAATATTCCAAGCTCAAAGATATTCCCCAACTCAAATGCTAAACAAGTTATAGGAGAATATTTGTAGTGACACTCTCCTATCAGGCATCTATCAGATTTCATTCCCCGTCTAATAGCATCTAAGGTTGGATAGGCTGGACATCCAGCCTGGGAATATTTGAGCACAAAAGAGAGATGAACTATTACATATACTTCAGCTTGTCTCGTATTCAGTTGACCCAAAGGATAGGTGAATTCTTCTTAGAGGGTGTTTGGGATTGTGGTGCAACCTCTGGTTGCAAAAAAGTTAAGGGTTTGGGTGTTC
Organism: Salix dunnii; assembly: GCA_015731905.1. Classification (NCBI taxonomy): domain Eukaryota; kingdom Viridiplantae; phylum Streptophyta; class Magnoliopsida; order Malpighiales; family Salicaceae; genus Salix; species Salix dunnii. The sequence continues at coordinate 13,973,993 of CM027674.1, forward strand.
GGTTAAGGTAAAGATTTGAAAAATACAGGTGAGCCCCACCTATAAAATTAACTCAATTTGCAGTTCACGGAAAGTGGCAAATCACTGCTTTCCGTGCGGTGAGGAGAGGGGATGGGGGATCTGGGTGGGGGCGATATATATATATATATATATATATATAATCTAAAAATTAATTACAATAAATAAATATATTAAAAGTAGATCATAGTATAATTTTTGTTTTACAATCCTAATTTTGTTTCAGGTGATATTTTACCATATATTGTTCCGGAATCACAAATGCCTTCACATATGAATTTATAATTTGTGATGAAATTACAATTAGTTTGATGGAAAAATAAAAATAATGTCTAATTTACTTGAATTATTAATTACATTTTATTATTATAATTATTGAATATTTAAAAAACAATATATATGCAATATAAAAAACTTGGTAACCAAACATTTGAAACTGTTTTTCATTAACCTCAAAAATCTAAAAATTAATCACAATAAATAAATATATTAAAAGGAGATCATAGTATAATTTTTGTTTCACAATCCTAATTTTGTTTCAGGTGATATTTTACCATATATTGTTCCGGAATCACAAATGCCTTCACATATAAATTTATAATTTGTGATGAAATTACAAGTAGTTTGATGGAAAAATAAAAATAAATATCAAATTTACTTGAATTATTAATTATATTTTATTATTATAATTATTGAATATTTAAAAAACAATATTTATGCAATATAAAAAACTTGGTAACCAAAAATTTGAAACTGTTTTTCATTAACTTTAAACTCAACCACAGTTTTAACCAAACACTTTAAAAATTATTTTAAACCGAAGCTAAAGTGTTTTTCATGAAACTGTTTTTTTAACTCCTCAACAGCAAAAGCAAAGGCAATACCAAACACACCCTTAATACTGAGAATCTGATAAAGAAATACACCAAATTTGTCTCGAAAGTTAAAACAGTTGACAGACTTGTCATTCTGTAATCACAATTAGAATCATTATCATTAACTTAACAAGCAAAATACCGTCAGAACCCCTTGCTACACCGAATAAAGCCACTTGCATGACCAGTGATGAATTTCCATAAAACCAGACTCAAGAAAATATGTGAAGTACTCAAGAAACTCTTGGAATCTAAATCTACATAAAATACAGCACAGCAAATATAACAAATACAACTTAAATAGACAAAATGGCCAAGAACAAGCACGACACAAGCTCACCTTTCAATTGTTTTTGAAACCCAATTCTTGGTCTAATTAAGAATCACCCTTCAATTCATCTGAATCCGAATCCGAATCACTTGCATTATACCCTAACAAAGAACGATAAACCGAGGAAGCAATATCAGTAATGACCCTAATAGCCATACTAGTATTTGATGAAAAATAAATAACAGCACAGATCATAACCAAACCTGGTTGCTTATTAGAAACCTTCCAAACCCAAGACCTAGTCCTTGATGCTCTTGTCATCCAAAGTCTTCCCTACAATCCCAACAAACAAACACAAAAAATCCACTCTCAGATATCATCAACAACCCAACACAAAACCCCAACAGCTTCAATTCATCAAATCATAAATAAAAGCAACACCAAACCATAAAAAGATTTAAAAGAATAAATAAAATAAAGAGCATACCTTTTGTTCATCTTTAGGGATTCCATAACCACTATAATACATTTGACTAACCAAGACTTGCATATTGATATCTCCTGCTTTGGCTTCTTTGAGTGTGGCTTTAAACCACCTCTTAATACAATCAGACACAACATCTGACAAAGGCACGCCTGTGTTGCTGCTGTTACCATTACCGTTGCTGCTGCTCTTGTCTAAACCAGAGCTGTTTTCCATCTTCTCTGAAGGTTTAACTACTGATGTGGGTCTTGCTTGTTTTGTGGGCTTTAGATGGATTTTTGAGTGATGATGAATCAGATGCTTGGATATATTAGAAAGCGATTTTCCCATAAAAGAATTGAAGACCCCAAGATTGAATCTTTATAGATACCAAAGCAAAACAAGAAAAGATGGAAACTTTGCGCCTTTCTGGGCCTAAAACACTTATCTTTTCTGTTTGAGTTTTTCTTTTAGGCCATTTTTGCGTGCTGTTAAAGGAGGGTTGAGAATGAAGGAGGGTGTGCAAACAAAGGAGAGTGAGACGACAAAAGCTGGCTGCATACAGAGAGGAAGAGGAGGACTAAAGTGGACAAGAAAGAGAAAAACGGTGGCGTTTAGGTTTCAAAGCTCGTGTTATACTGTTATGTAAAGAATTTTGCTGGCTTTCAAGGTTGTCCTCTTGTGGTTTTGTTATAAGCTTCAGACACGTTAATTCAAGGCCCACTTGTACTTTGTTTGTTTCCTTTCTTCTTCTTCTTTCCAAATAAGAAGCAAAAGGCAGTAATTTATATCCATATTATACCCGACCCCAAGATCACCAGTCTAGAGCCTTCTAGTTTACGAGTTAATCAACTAGTTAATCTGGATTAATTATTTTTATTTAAAATTATGTTGATTTAAAAAAAATATATATATTTTTGTATTATCAATTTGAGTTATGTTTGATAGGGATCTTAATCAACTCATTGGATCACTTATAATTAGTTCGGTTAATAAAAAAATAGTTTAAAATAAATGTAACTCCTATCAAGCATCATGCAATTATTATTTAGTTACTAAATCAACTCACCTGGAAAAATCAGATTTAATAAACCATGAAAAATAATTCTATAATTTTATATTTGATATTATTTAAGGTTGTGGTTTGACTGTATATTTTTTAAGAAAAAAAAATGAGATTCTTTATCTTTAAATTATTATTTTTTATATTTTTAAATCGTTTTGATTTACTATAAATAATTATTTAAAAATAAAAAATAATATTTTATTTTATTTTAAATAAAAAATACTTTAAAAATAATATTCTTACAGCCTACCAAAATCTGAAAATTGTAAATAAAGTGCAGTTAAAGACTTAAAGTTGTTTTTTAAAATATTTTTTGTATCAAAATTATATTTTTTTTTATTTTTAAAAATATTTTTAATATCAATCTATTAAAATGATCTAAAATTATTAAAAAAATATTAAAATATAACAATTAAAAACCATTGTCTAACATAGAGTAGTCACCAATGAGCCGTAAACCCGTGCTCAGTTGCAAGGATTAAATTTTTTTTTATCTAGATTTAACACATAATTTTGTATTTTGGTTTTTATTTTTTTATTTTTTTATTTAGTTTTGATCCCTTTATTTTTTCGATCCTTCTAAGATAGTTTTAAATTTTTTATTTGTATCTATACACCTTTATTCTTTGTTTAGATTTTTAATTTATATTGTTATTTTTATTTGTATTAAATGCAACTCGCGTTAAAAAACATAGTAAGTTTAACTTTGATGATGTAAAAATAAAAGTGAAACTCTTTCCTATGCATGTATATTTAAACATGAAATGTTTGAAACACTACTTTGGGTGACTCTTTCGTTTTGTCTTATTTGATCCTACAAAAGTTATTTTACTATGCACTAAAAAGTAAAATTATTGGGACACCCCTACTAACAATTCTTAGTTTTTGTCTTATTTAAATGTATTATAATTATTGTACTATGCACATAAATGAAAAAAAAATGTAAATACCTCTAATACCATAAAATTATTTTAAACATATTTTAAATAATAAAATGAATATATAAAAAACTATTATATATTTTTAGAAGTTTTACGACGTCACACGCGCTATCTGAAATATGCATGAGCTCTGAAATTGACGTCGTGCCCGAAGATGCGCCCACAACACTGTTACAAAAAATATAATTAAAAATTGGTAAATTATAAATATACTCTTATAGCCAACTTTTGGATTTTATCTTACAAGGGTATATAAACTTAAGTTGTAAACACCCGAAAAAAAAAAAAAAAAAAGGAAAGAACAAAACCGGTTCATGAATAGAAATGCAAAGAGGAGAGAGGGAATGGGGATTTTTCTTTATTTTCGGTCATCTACATCTCTTCTCTTTTTCCCAGCCATCCACTGCTCCCAGTCGAATTCCTTCTCTTCCCATCTCTTCCCAACTGAATCCCTTCTCTTCCCATCTCTTCCCAACCGAATCCCTTTCTCTTCCCATCTCTTCCCAACCGGATTCTATTCTCTTTCCATCCTTGCCCAGCCGAATCATCACCCTTCCCACTCCTCACAGCCGAAGCTTAGGATAAATTAAGGGAGAGTATTTGGTAAAGGTGTGAGAAAAGTTGAGAATTTGAGAAAAAAGTGGACTTTTGCCGAGAGGAAGAAGAAAAAAAAAATAGGAAGTAAAGCAAACAAGAGAAAAAGAAGAAGAGTTGCAAATCTTTCGGAAAAAAAAAATTGTGAGATACAAGAGGTAAGAGTCATGAAATTTTCATGTGAAAAGGGTGCTAGAAAATGTGGGTTTATGATGAAAATTTATGGGTAATGTTGCTGAAATTTCATGTGTAAATTGTGCTGGAAAATGTGTGGGTTTATGATGAAAATGGATGGGTAATGTTGCTGAAATTTTCATGTGAAAAGTGTGCTAGAAAATGTGGGTTTATGATGAAAATTTATGGGTAATGTTGCTGAAATTTCATGTGTAAATTGTGCTGGAAAATGTGTGGGTTTATGATGAAAATGGATGGGTAATGTTGCTGAAATTTTCATGTGAAACTGGTGCTAGAAAATGTGGGTTTATGATGAAAATTTATGGGTAATGTTGCTGAAATTTCATGTGTAAATTGTGCTGGAAAATGTGTGGGTTTATGATGAAAATGGATGGGTAATGTTGCTGAAATTTTCATGTGTAAATAGTGCTAGAAAGTGTGGGGTTTTGATGAAAATTTATGGGTAATGTTGCTGAAATTTCATGTGTAAATTGTGCTGGAAAATGTGTGGGTTTATGATGAAAATGGATGGGTAATGTTGCTGAAATTTTCATGTGAAACTGGTGCTAGAAAATGTGGGTTTATGATGAAAATTTATGGGTAATGTTGCTGAAATTTCATGTGTAAATTGTGCTGGAAAATGTGTGGGTTTATGATGAAAATGGATTAGTATGTTGCTGAAATTTTCATGTGTAAATAGTGCTAGAAAATGTGGGGTTTTGATGAAAATTTATGGGTAATGTTGCTGAAATTTCATGTGTAAATTGTGCTGGAAGATATGTGGGTTTTTGATGAAAATTGATGGGTAATGTTGCTGAAATTGTTGAAATAAGTATATTGACGAATGTGAAATTGAAAATAGAAGTATATTAATTTTTAGACATTGATGTCACAGGCGGTGCAGTCGGGATTGAACCATCGACCAGACAGGAACAACCCAGAAGTAGAATAAGTAAGTGAATTATGCCTCTCCATTCATATGACGTGTATGAAGTATTTTAAATTGAATATTATACCAATACAATGAGGTTTATTCTAGAGTAACGGTTGATTAGCTCTGCTAATGGCATCCGGGAGAATGGCCGGAAGATTGGTTAGCTACGGTAAATGGCATCCGAAAGGATGGTCAGGATAAATGCTTTATTAGCTATGACTAATTGCATCCGAAAGGATGGCCAGGATAAATGCTTTATTAGCTACGGCTAATTGCATCCGAAAAGATGACCGGAATAAATGACAAATTAGTTTCGGCTAATGGCATCCGAAGGGATGGCCGGAATAAAAGGAGGTTTAGTTTGTGTCTAATGGCGTCTAGAAAGGACCCTAGGGGAGGAATGGTTGACCCCGAATATGAGTGCCTTATAAGAATATTCGGAGTAAAGATAAGGTTGCTCGAAAAAGAGAAATGGAGTTCCTAACGACTTTATAATTAACCGGCATTATGCATATACAGAAATTTCAATTTATTAATGTCCTTTTAACCGATAGTTCATTTGGTTAAATTTAGTTAGTACTATAATTAAGAAATTGCATTTCATTAAACGTTTGTATTACTACAGGGACGTCACAACCATGAGAGGTCTAGGGAACCTAATACCAGGGGACCTACTTTTGCAAAGAACCACGTAGATTGCATTCTAAACTAAGATATTTTTAGGATGAAACAATGTATTGAATGCATAAATTTTATTAGACCCTTTTGAGTAAATTTGTAAATTCCCCTAGTAGGCTAAAACGTAAACTCATGTCCATGTATGTATATTTGTTTTTATCCAAAGTTTTAGTTATAAAAATTGTAATATTGTACGTTTGTGCAAATTCTATTTTCTAAATGGTATGTTTATTGTATGGTTGATATTTGTACCGATGGGAATGGATATGGATTGTTGAGTATGGGTAACAAAAAAAAAAAAAAAAAAACATCCGGGTTTTTTACATAAGTTGACTGAGAGACCATGGTTATAAAAAAAAATATGTATAAGAGAAAGAAAAAAAAGTATAAGCGTGAAAACACTGTAGCAATCCATATTATTTTTGAAAAAATTGGCTTATGAATTAGTTGTGGTGTGCTTAAGCTGGTACGGAGATTCCGGCTATAAAAAATATATATAAGTGAACAAAAAAAAAATAAAAAAAAAATATCAGCGGGAAAGCACTTTAGAAAAAAATAAATGGGTCAAGGGATTGTCATGGTACACATAAGTTGGTCTAAACACCCTGTTATAAAAAAAAATTGGATACGAGAATTAATCGCGGTGCGCTTAAGACACCTCGATTAAAAAAAGAAAAGAACAAAAAAATATATAGGTGGAAAAAGAAAAAAGAATATAAAAAAGTATAATCGGAAAAAAAATATTTTGGGGAAAAAATGAAAAAATAAACATAATAAGGAAAAAAATAAAAAAATAGGGAGAAAAAAAAAGCAAAAAATAGGGAGGAAAAAAAAACATTATAGCGGGAAAGCACTATTACAATCAACAATATTATACATGGAGAGCTACAGTGTTTTCTCCACATCATTTACAATCTATATTACTTAAAAAAATAAATTCGGTACAGGAATTAGTCATGATGTGCTTAAGCTAACTCGGAGACACCAGTTACAAAAAAAATTGGTCCGGTGATAAAAAAAAAATATATAAGGAAAATTTTTTAGAAAAAATAATAAATTGGTCTTGGGATTAGTTGTGGTGGACGTAAGGTGGCCTGAATACCCCAGTTACCAAAAATAAATTTGGTTAGGGGATTAATTATCATGCGCCTAAGGTGGCACGAAGATCCTAGTTATAAAAAAATATATATGTTAAAAAAATAAAAAAAAATCATAAGCTGACTCAGAAACTATGATTATAAAAAAATATATAAGTTAAAGAAAAAAATATAAGCATGAAAACACTATAGCAATCCATATTGTTTTAAAAATAAATTCGGTTTAAGAATTAGTTGTGGTGTACATAAGCTGGTCCATAAACCCCTATTATAAAAAAAAAATATAAATAAACAAAATAAAAGTATAAGAAAAGCATTTTAGCAAAAAAAAAAAAAAGAATCCAAGGATTAGTCTTGGTACACATAAACTGCTTTGGACACCTTGGTTATAAAAAAAAATAGATCCGGGGATTAATTGTGGCACGCTTAAGCCAGTCAGGATACCCCAATTATAAAAAAACAAAGAAAAAACAAAAAAAATTGAATAGAGGATTAATCGTGGTGCATTTTAGCTAGCCCGGACACCTCGATCATATATATATATATATATATATATATATATATATATATATATATATATATATATATAAGTGGAAAAAGGAAAAAAATTAAAAAAATATAACCAAAAAAAAATTTCATGGAAAAAAATGAAAAAAATATAATCAAGAAAAAATAGGAAAAAAAAGCTATAAAAAAATTACATATGAGGATTAATCATGGTGCGTTTAAGCTAGTCAAACACTCTGATTATACAAAATAAATAAAAAAAATAAATATATATAAGTCGAAAAAAGAATATAACTAACAAAAAAAATATTTCATGGGAAAATATGAAAAAAAAAACATAATAACAAAAAAAAAGGCAAGAAACAAAAAAAATAGAAAAATAAAACAAAAAAAAACAAGAAATGAAAAAAACGAAAAAAAAATAGAAATGAAAAATATAATCCAGAAGTAAAAAAGAAAAAGAAAAAAAAATATAGTTAAAATCCAAAATAAAATATGTAAGTACCTGCAATATTTTCCTCGTACATTTTAGTGTATTGTTAATATAGAATTATAGTGACCCAATGTGAACCCAAGCTGGACAGCACTGAGAAGGTGGCTCGTACCGACGACAACCCTTTTTTTTGGCACCACTTGTGGTCGTGGATGTTCAAATTGGTGTCCAAATCAGCTGAGTTAATGGCTAAAGCTAATATTCGTGGCTGCCCAGCACATTGCAATCTTTCTGGTTGAAAGTTTGTGAAAGAAACCATGAAAAGACGAGAAAATGTGTGGAACTAATTGATTTCACACACCACTAAAAATAAATTTTAATTTTCTTATTTAGATTTTTAAATTTAGTCCAAAATTCCAATTACTGGATGCTGACTTAAAAAATGTTAAAAATAGTTTTGATCAAATAAGAGATTAATATATGGAGTCAGCTAAGTTTAAATTTGACTTTTATTCCTTTTAATCTGAAATTCATTTCATAATAGATTATAAGTTTTGTTTTTCAATCTAGCTTATTAAAAAAAAAAAAAACATCAAAGTAAAAAACTTATTTTGAAAAACAATATAGTTTTAAATACCACGTATTTGATTTTCTACTCTAATATCATGGGTGTCATGTCCTCAAAGAACATGACGTAATGCTAGAGGACTTGCGATCTGTATAGCAGGTCTCGAGTTCAAATTAGAACACACACCTCTTATGAGAGTCTACGACAATCAAGATTTTACTCGTTCATATTGATCCACAAAGTATGTTTTCTAGAAAATAAAATTTAATCACAAAAAAAAAAAACTTAACCAATCATATTCAGTGAAATTAATAAATAAGATAAGATGAACTCATAATAATAAAAATAACTCATTATAATTCAATGTCCCATGGGGTTATATTAAATTCAAAACCTATCTCACATAAATATTCTCACACAATTATAAATCACGTGTTGTGGGACAACTTCTGACTCTCTTTTTTTAATTATATACTTATAAATAGTTTCGGACTTCAAATGTTATAAATAAAGGGCTTGGAGAGAGAGAGAGAGAGAGAGAGAGAGAGATAGAGAGAGATTAGTGATTATTGCTTACCATTAAGATTTGATAATAGCATGACATAATTTGTTTATCCAAACAGCTTGTTAGGGTATACATAGAAACATTATCATTTATTAATGTATTTGCAATACTAAATTATCAATGATTGTTGTCCTTATCCTAAACAGTAACAATGGAAATCCATCAGTTGTATAACTATAAGAAATTTTATTTTATTTTTTTTCTCAAACCCTTTATCAGTGATGGTCTAATTGACAGAGTTTTGCATATACTAAGAAAAAAATTTGGTCTCAAGAGAATTAAAGAGAGGGAGTATGGGATACAATTGCAAAAAAAGGAAAAGAAAATGAAATTATTTTATCATAACTTAATTTTTAAATTCCAAAAACTATATAATAGTATGATAAATATGTGATTTTCTTATCTATTACATGTATGTTGACATTTGAGAATTTTAATTCGTTATTTTTTCAGTGTTTATGGTTAATTTATAGATTCTGATTAGAGTCACAAGTTTTAAATATTAACATGAGTTGATTTTAATTATTTTTAGGTTTTTATTTAAAAAAAAATCCAACCACAATCCTTAATGTTTGATTTATTGGGTTTTTTTGGTTTGTGTTTTTCTTTTTCTTATACTGTATTATCTCAGTCTTATGTCGATGAGGTTGACTTAGATTTTTTTTTCATTATTTTTATTTATTTAATTTATTTATTTATTTTTCATAATTATTTGATAATAAAATTTGATTGGTTTATTTAACCTGTTTTTGACAGGCTCACTTCAGTATTATATCCAGGTTTTAGATTTGACATGGGTCTGATAAGTTTAGAGTCTTTTTTTCTTGCTAGTTAATTGTTTTTGGTGATTTCTTTTATTATTGTTATATGTTTTATTCATATTATTAAAATTAAATGTTGTTTTTTTTATTTGCTTATAAATGTTTGAATCACTTTAATATTCTTATATGATAGAAAAAATTCAGACTAGCACGCGGTATAATGCAGCCAGGCCACTGTAATGCATTCTCTAAAACAATACCTTTAATCATCTCACAATCGACACCATTGAAGAGAGAGTGAGAAAGCTTTTACACAGAAGAGTAATAAATTAATAAATCAATTGAATTATTTAATCCTATGTTGTTAGTTGACCATATGCACACCTTACTTCTCATTGAGTAGCCCTATCATTACATCTCAAGCTTTGTTATAAAATTTGATTTAGGTTTGTCTTGGTGTAAGATCTTCGTTGTAGGTACTCAAAGTGAACTCTAATTTTTTCTTAAAAAAGAAAAGGTCAAATCCCAGAAACGGTGTCCTAAATCAACCTGGTTCATGTGATCTGCAAAATTTGGAAGAAAAAAGTTTTTTCTCCGATCAAAACTCCTCCGATATGGGTTCCAAGGCCGGAGTCCACTGCCTATAATTCACCAACCGGCAACCGGTAGAGCTCGGAAGATCATTTCCTTCGAAAACGCTAACCTCTCCCTTTGATCCCTCCTCCAACTCCACAGCCATATCAGGCAAAACCTTAGCACCATTTCTCTTCTTGCTCGACTTTTTCGCACAAGCAGCAATAGTAGACTCCATGATTGCCAGCTCCGACGCAGAGACTTTACAGTTTACCTTACTTAAAGTAACTAACAAGTATACCTTTCCAGGCAAAAGCTCATCATCAGCTGGTATGGCTATTAGACGATTCCTTTGTTTGAGCTCATGCAATGGACAAATCGCATGGCCAGGTTCTTCAAGCATAAGCTCCGCAGCTTTTACCGGGAGACTTACTTGCCTCAACTTCCCCTGAGAATCCATAAGTTTTGCAGTCTTAGGTGCTGCTCTTGAGCAGGTGAAAACAACACAACAAGAAGCGTAGTTTCCCATGTTTTTCTGTACGTGGGGCTTCAAGCTTGGATTGAATAGCTTCCAAGATTTTCTTAGAACTGTTTGTTTGATCTGTTTGATGTTGTAGGGCATTGGAGAAGGGGGAGTGTATATATATCGAAGAAGGGTGGAGGAAGGAGTAGGAGGAGTGGACGGTCAAAAGTGTGTGCAAGAATAGTGTGCTGTGTGTTGTCGACGTGAGAAAGTGGGAGGAGGACCAAAAACACGCATTTGTTCTGTATTTTGGCATTATCTAGAATGCTGATTTTTCTCCCTCTCTCTACTTGTGTTAGAGACTAGAGTGGAAAGAAGCCACGTGGCAGAGCTAGAATCATTTCCATATTGAAGAAAGAAAAGTCCTACTTGCTATCGCCATGGTAATTGTTGAAAATTAGATCGAAAATTAGACTAATGATAGGACCTGGTCATCATTAGACACGTCGTGACTGGATGTGGAAGAGAGGTTAAGGCGATGAGAGGAGGGGGACCTGGAGGCTGTGCCGACTTTGAGGCTCGGGTCTTCGATTGAATGATTAGTTGACTCATGAGTCCTAGATGACAAAAGATTGAGGCAGAGAAATATAGAATCGTCAAAACATAAGTTTTGCAGAAAGCTTGAATGAGAGCGATCTAACAGCAGAGAGCATGGACCCTGATATAGGAACACCGATACTCTTTCATCTTCTTCCTAATAGAGGAATGTGTCCCGTCCTATTTTTGACTAATTCTGTACAGCTTTGTTTTACGAGTTTTGCTCCTAATAGAATTATTTGTGTCAACTGTATCAAGTATTTTTCTTAGTTTTATAATGATTAAAACCTCTTCATTCATCCATGACAAAACCAGGAAAAAAAAAGATTTATGTATAGCCTGTGGAGAGCAAGAGAATGCCAAGATTCAAAGGAGAGCATAGCATCTTTGAAGCATTTCACTGAAGTGACCGAGGTTGTCAAAATCACCTATAATTTTGCATTAGAAAAATCAATTTAGATGAAACTCGGTTAAAAAACAATAAAATTATACAAAATTATAAAATTAAACCAGACCGGATCAATTCAATTTTATAATTCTGTCAAATCTTTCAAAATTTTTAAAAATTTCAAAATTTTAAAATCTAAAAGCCTATCGGCGCCCTGTAGGTTAGGCTACATATCTCTGTCTAATATCTCTCTCTCTCTCTCTCTCTCTCTCTCTCTCTCTCTCTCTCTTTATATATATATATATATATATATATATATATATATATATATAGAATCACTCTTTAAAATCAGTAATTTTAACTTTAAAATTTATATTTAACATTTTTGAAAAAAATATTTTTTTTTAATTTTTTACTTTAAATTAAATTTTTTCGATGTTTTTAAATCATTTTCATGTCCTAATAAATTAAATTTTTTCGATGTTTTAAAATCATTTTCATGTCCTAATAAATTAAATTTTTTCGATGTTTTTAAATCATTTTCATGTCCTAATATCGAAGTAATTTGTTAGAGTTGGAGCTAGTACTCGCAATATCGATGTTAATACCAGGATTAGTACTGATAATCCTTTCAATAGTAATGTTTTTGATGAATGTATTAAAAATAACGAGAAAAATAATGGTCATAAAATTAATTTTAATTTATATAGCATATCAGCAAAATATTTCATTTAAATTTGTTAGTTTTTACCTAATAAAATTCTATGGACATAATTATTTTGTAATGTATTTTTAAGTTATTTTAAATCATGTATGAACCTTAACTAATGAAGTTTTATGGCTATAATTATATTGTATCATATTCAAAAATATTTTACTTACTATTTTATGATTTTTCTACCTACACAATTTTTGCTTTAATTTTATGATTTTTGTACGGAAAAATTTAGATACGATTTTACGACTTGATCTTACAATCTGAGTTTCAGAAGTGCTTTATATACTATGTCAAAATCACAATTTTGATATCCATAGAAGTGACCATCAAGTTGAATAAGTTTTCCTCAAGAATCACCTATTTCAAAATTGAAAATCATATTGGTGCTTGTCCACACAGAAATAGAGAGGCCAGGTGAACTGCATTTGCTTTTTCCAAGACGGTAGCAACCTTCGAATTGGTTTTTGGGGTCCTGAAAACCACGAATGCTTGGCTTTGCTGCTGCTGCAGGCTTCAGGTAAACGAGCTATACGGATAAATAAGAAAAAAAGTCCTCAGAAGAATAGATATGTGATAACAAAATGAGAGATAACAGAAACGAATCAAGAAATGTGGTAGTAAACAAAGCACATCTAGAAAAGTAATATCAAAAGCTACCTGAATTTGGTCTAGGGTGAGCTCATTCAAAATTCAGCTACCTTTCTCACCTGGTATAGCCTTGAGGTGACAGAGATGGACCCTGCCTCACTCAAAATATGGTCATCTATATTACCAGTAAATGCTCCGGTACAGGCATTACCTCATACAATGTAACTCGTTTGTAAGCTTCGGTGAGGTTCTATTTCAAAGGATAAAGCCACGTACCACCAGGATGTCCCAAAAATGAAAAGTTGTTTTCTTCCATCCTTTTCTCACCGTTAAAAGCTCTCAAAACTTTAAAAGTGCCATTATTTAATAAATACAACCCGTCCATTCACCATCTTTCTGTTGTTATTTTTTATTTCCTTGAGTCAAGGTTTTGTTATCATTACTCCATTCTTTTCAATGCTAGGCATTTCTTATTTTTATGAGCAAGATCTGAGGATAGCAAAATCTGAGAATATTCCCCTGATATTTTCATACATCTATATGATTTCAAGTTTTTATTTTTAATTTTTTTGAATTCAATAATTTTAATTTTAATTGTTTACTATTATAAATAAAGTTGTATTCTCTTAAGACATGAATTTACGATATTTTTTACATTTGCATGCATACAAAAAGCTTTAAAAGTGGCCTAACTTGCCACCAGGTGGATTCCTTGCAGGCCAAAGCTAAAAAATTTGAGAGATGGACAACAGCCAGACTGGTGTTTTGCTCAAATAAAATCCTTGGATGAATCCTACATTGGTGAGATTCATAAAACTCTCTTTTTATTTGATACACTCAAGAATTTTGATCCTATACATACCTTAGCTTTTCAGAAGTTTTTTCCCCTCTGAGCTTCAACTGATTTCTACTCCAGCAGATGTTTCATCTCTAAAGAATGCTGGATCAGTATAACACGTCAAATATAGCCCAGTGAAACCATTACCTCAAACAGTTTTCACCAATAATCATAACACGAACACAAACCATCAGTAAAGCAATGGAATCGATTGTTATCACTCACAATTCTCTCTCTACCAGCAATTCTAGAAATGTGCTTCATTGCCACATGACAATCACCACAAACACGAAGGTTTTTCACAGCAAGAATTTGTCATTTGGAGCTGTGCTTATCAAACCAAAGGCAATAGCCAGCTTCTAACTGTGACAACCAATGAAATGCTCCTCTTCTTCTTCTATATCAAACAGCACATGATCTGTCGTGGGAAAATAACCCGCTGCTTTTAAGTTCTTGGCCAATTCACCAAGTTTTGCATATATCTTCTCTGATAAGGGATGGGACGTATCCCCCACAAGGAATTGATGAACAACTCCATCCACTTCAATCCAACTATACCCCGGTATTTTCTTAACCCCCCTCTCACTTTGGATTGACCTAATCTTTGCTGCATCTTCCCATTTGTGACTTGCTGAATATATATTTGATAAAAGAACATAATTACCTGAGTGCCATGGTTCTAATGCTATGAGTTGTTTCAACACGACTTCCCCCAAATGGGTGTCTCTATGCAGCCTGCATCCACCCAGCAATGCTCCCCAAACAATAGCATTGGCTTCTATTGGCATACCTTTGATAAGTTGATGAGCTTCATCTAAGCAACCTGCACGACCAAGAAGATCCACCATGCATCCATAGTGTTCAATTTCTGGAGTCAACTTAAAAACACGCTCCATACTATTGAAATATTGACGGCCCTCATCAACTAGACCAGCATGAGTACAAGCACAAAGCAAGCCAACAAAAGTGTTCCTGTCAGGCTTGATCCCAGACTTCTCCATTTGGCCAAAAAGTCCAAACGCATCTTTCACATGTCCACTCATGGCAAGACCTGATATAGCTGCATTCCAAACTACTCTATCTTTCTTCCTCATTCCTCTAAAAACTTCCCAGGCTCTATCCATTCTCCCACATTTTGCATACATGTCAATCAATGCCGTACCTAAGACAGGATTACCCAAGAACTCATTTCCATTAATCATATTGCTAGCCCAGTCCCCTAATTCTAGCGCCCCTAACCTCGCACAAGAGCAAAGAACTCCCACCATAGCATAACAATCAGGTTTCAAACCCTCATTCAACATTTTAAAAAAGAGGTCTAGAGCTTCTTTAGGCAACCCATTAGAAGCATAACCCTGAATCATAGAGCTCCAAGAAACAATATTCTTCTCCAGCATCCCATCAAAGACGCTACGCGCTCTCACCATGTTTCCACATTTAACATAAAAATCCACCAAAGCAGTAGCGACAAACACATTCCTTACCATGCCAATCTCCTTTATATACTCATCAATCCACTCCCCACTTCTCAAATCCCCAGTTCGCTTGCAAGCAGACAAAACTTCAACAAGACTAAAACTATCCGGCCTCAAACCCTTCTCCAACAGCCTACGAAATATATCAATCGCCTCCCTACATCTCCCAACGCCAACATACCCACTTATTGTCGCAGTCCACGACGCAAAATTCTTCTCAGGAATATCATCAAACACCTTGAATGCATTGTCTATAAACCCACATTTCGCATACAAATTAACCAAGCTTATATTAACGAACACATCCGCTTCACAACCCGCTTTCACCACAAGGCTATGCATCTTGAAACCCAAATCAGAATCCAAAACCCTCGCGCACGCTTTCAAGACAAAAGGGAAAGTAAAACTATCAGGATAAAGCCCTTCTTTCCTCATAGAGTGGTAAACCTCAATGGATTCTTGAAAACAATCGTTCAAAACTAAGCCACGAATCATTGTATTGAAAAGGAAATTGTTGGGTTCTTTCGTTTGATATAATAGGCGATAGGAATACCTAGTGTTGCCAAAGTTGAAGCTGAAACGTAAGACCCTGTTAAGGAGGTAAGTGTCTTCATCGAGGCCGAGACGGAGAAGGGCTGCGTGGATGTGTTTTAGGTGTTTGAGAGAGCTGAAGCCTAGAATGAGGCGGTTCTTGATGTCTGCTGATTTTGTCACGATTAAGGAAGACATACTTAGTTGTTATACACGTGAATTAGTTAATAAAAACATATGTCGGTAATCAATATTGCATGTGTTATATAAAAACACGTGTCGGTAATAAAAAAAATAGGTGTTATTTAGTTGTTGTCAATTCCATTTGTTCCATCTGTAATTTGTTTCAATTTAAAAAACATAATAAATATAATCAAATTTTATCTCGTTTAAAATTTTATTCTATTTTGAAAATTTTGCTCAAGTTCGGAATATTATGGTTTTGCTTTTGACAGTTTTATTCTGGTTAAATAATATATTTTTTAAAAATAATAAATAGTTTTAAAATATCAATCATATCTTTTAATATGATTATTAAATTGAGATAAAATTTTACGATGAATCTCTTGACATATTTATATATATTATATTAAAAATTTAGAGCAATCAAAGAATGTAATGACCTTGTGATATTGATGATGATATTCTCGTAATATTATACATGTTCATAATTTTATTCAAAAAATTTATTTATTGTATCTTTTTTTAGATTAAATTTTTCTCAATTTCATTATTCAACAATGAGTTTATTATGAATTGAAATTTATAATATAATTTGATTTACTTTATTTAAGATTATCATGGTCTTACAACAAAGATTACACATTTAAAAGGTTGATCTATATTGATCCAAGTTTATTTAATATATTGTTGTTTAAAAAAAAATTATATCTCAACTTGGTTTTTTTAGTTAAACTATATTTTTATTAATTTTTCATATTATCCTTGAAGTTATAAAGTCGGTCAAGTTATATCAATTTAACTCTCAATTTTTTACTCATGTTTGAAATTTATATTGCACAATTCTAAATAATTTTATTTGAAGATTTGAACTAAATTTATTTTTTTAATATATATATATATATATATATATATATATATATAACCCCGGAGTACTGAAATACTTTGAAACTAAAATATTTTATTCTAATTAAAAAAAAAAAAAGACATCAACCAAAATAAAATAAATAACCTTAGTTTAAATGAGAGGGAAACTCTTCTACAAAAAAAGTTATCGATAAGCTTAAGAAATTAGAATTATGTAAATTCTCCTTTCTTTATCAATTTCTTCTCTTTTATTTCTATTTGAATTTCTATTTCTATTTCTATTCTACTTTTCTATGCTTTTTAAAGTTTCTTTGTTATTAAAAGTGTGATTGTAAGAGTGGTTGCCTATGGGATTGCAATTGACAAAAAATAAGTAATGTAAAATTATTTTTAAATGTGATTTATAATAATAAAATATATGTTTGATTGAAATTGTTGTTATCTTAAAAACATTTTATATATGTTTGGTAAATAACTTTTGTAAGTGCTTTTAGCAGTAAAATTACTAAAATAAAATTCTTTATGTGAATTTTTAATTTATTATGAACATTAGCGTGTATTATTTCGATATATATTAAAAACAAAATGTTACATTGTAGTTGTTCTTCAATCATCCTATTAAACTACTTCTTATCCCATCACAAATATAATTCATTTGTGATGGTATGTGGCTGTCTTGATTTTGAGAATATTGAATAGTATCGATTAAAATATCATCAGGAATAAATTTAGAATTGCAATTGTATAATGTACATGCAATATTTTTTTCAGACTTTCTTCTAATATCGTTATGTAGTGTCGTTGATGTCACTATAACCTGCATTTGCGATTTATAGCATGCATAAACTCTTTGGACCTTTTGATTTTCTATATTAGACAAATATTAAACATTAATTTGAAACATCTTATAAAACATATTGAATTGTTTAAGAATCAAGTTGCGACTAAAAAAGAGTTAAAGGAAACTAGTTCTTAATAACTAATTTGAGATTTTCTTTTCCACTATTTATTAGTAGCACTAATAGTTCCTGGTTCATTATCCATCATACACTAATTTTTAAAATCAATTTGGTCTTTGTGAAAGCATGGCTGATTTTTGTCTTTGAAGGCAACCACACAAATTTATAAGCGCATTTATCAAAATGAGCTTTAAGCCTCATTCATTTATCAACAATAACAATACAAATATCATGAAATGCGCACATAATATTTTTGTTCAAAATGCTTTATCCGAGTTTGCAACATTTTCTATCATTTTGTTTTCTAGCCTTCTCCATCAACTACAGTAAGACACAAAAACATATACAATTTGCAACAAGTAATAAAGATGTGATGGTCAAAAAATTATCAGATAATTGATGGTTAATTTGTAAGAACAAATGAAACATTTTATTTTTGTAATAATTTATTTTATATCCCTAATTAGCATACTTAAAAAAATTATAATCATGTGCTCATTACATTTAAAAACTTAACTTGTGTTAAAATTATATATTGTTTTTATATTTGGAGCATAAAAAACATTTATGTTTTTAACATTCCATTAACATAATGAAAAATATATTGTACCATTAAAGAAGTTGTAAATTTTTAAAAGTAACAATATAAGGTAGCACAACTAACTACAAAAATAAATAAATAAATGAGCATCGAAACTTTATAAATTAAATTCAATATTAATACAAATCTATCAGGATAAAATCTACATTACCCAATGATAGAACAATAAACATAGAAGAAAGGCAATAAAATTTTGAAAATCTATACCCATGATATAGAAATTAATTTAAAACAATCCTAAAATTTTCTATAGATACATAAAATGTCAGGGGGGGAAACATTAACCTAACATGTCTAAATACATCCAAAATATAAAACTATGTACACCATATAATATAGAAGTAGCTTAAAACCAAAGAATAAAAAGCATTGTGCTAAAAAATCATTGCATCGTAACTAAATTACTAGATTTATAAGGAACTTCAAAAGTAATGGTTTTAGGATGGTGTTGCTTTTACCATATTCTCTAACCTTTTGCTACAAAAAACTATATAGATTAGTAGTTTTAGAAAAAAATTTTAGAGAAAATGGTGGTATTTAAGGTGGAAGGAGACAACTTAAAGAGGAAAAAAAACATAGAGAACATAAGTAATAGTGTTAAAGTTTATCTTCATCAAATATTTTTAAATGTAATAAACAACTTTAACTTAATATTTGGTTATGTCATCCAGCTAATTTTTCACATGAAAAGCAAAACATAAGTCATTTCTCTTTAACTGTTTCTATGTTTATGATTTTTGTTGGGGCCTATTATTCTAAACTCAAGTTTATGTAATTTACCAAACATTGATAAATTCTATTTAGAAGAAATCATGAAAGTCACTACTCTTTCAAACACCCTCTAAGGAAAGATGCTTAATAATTGATATCAAAGTCATTTTTCAAGGGTAAAGAAGGTAGTTTATATTCAAGAAATAATCCACGATAATAGAAAACAATATGTCAGAGACTTTAGAAGACACAACAAAAGATTTAAAAAGTAAATATGAAATATTTTTTAGTAACTTAAAAGAATAAAAGTTGTGATTTAAAAAGAAAGATAAAAAAAAATTCATTTTTGAAGATTCTCTCATCCAAGAAAGTAGTCTAAGTATAAGTGAAAAAAATCATTTTTTATGATTCTTTCATCCAAGAAAGTAGTCTGAGTATAAACAAAAATAAATAAACCTTTTAAAGTTATCTATATATGTAATGTGGGTTATGTAGTTTTTGAAATTAACTTGATTTAGTTGTTCTAGACATTTAGAATTATAACAAAACTTGTTAGGCTTCATGATAGAACCAAGTTTTACTTCAAAGACAAGGTGTTATTTTAGCCATTAATTCTCTCCAATAATTTAGCTTATGTTCAATTCTTACTATATCAAGTTATTTTAGCCATTAATTCTCTCCAGTAATTTAGCTTATGTTCAATTCTTACCATATCAGGAACTTACTACAATAGATCAAAACATTTTAACTAAGTCTACAATTAGTTTTAGAGAGAAACAATAAATGATTTTTAGAGAAAATAAATTAAAGTTATTCTCTGATTAAAAAATGTTGTTTACTGTTAATTGATTTTTAGATCTTTTAGAAATAAAAAGCTTAATGAAAAGATTAAATATTCTAGTGTGCAAGTGCAAGAAGTTGAGAGTTACATGGATGATGGATTAAAGAAGAAAGAGGAAGGTGATGTTGAGGAAATTAATGAGAGAAAAACAATTAAATGCCATAACAAAAGGCTTATAAAGGATTCTTATAGAAGGCAATTTCTTAATAAAAAAAACTTATGTAAGCCTAAAAAAAACATCATAAAAGAGTATGTTTCTTTCTACATAAGCTTGACCAATATTTAAAATAAAATATAATATAAATAGTAATCCATATACAATATCATTTGATTATTTCAACATCCATCTCCATTTCCTCCTCCACCACTTCCTCTTCCTCAAACACCATCACCACTATTTTCTATTTCACAACCACAATTACCTTCTCTTTTATCACTATTATTGAAAAATACTTTACGCAAAACAAATAAACTCTCTCAATGATAACACTAGAAACAATATATACACACTCCTATACAAGGTTAAAATATTTATGTGCAAATTGAAAAACATTAAAAATAAGCATTTTTTTATGTGAAACTAATACATAAAAATAAAAAATAAATTCTAAATTTTTTTTTTCACAAAACAAAAAAATCCCATATTATATTTTAAATAGAAGAAATAATAATAATAATAATAATAATCTCCCATCGAATTCAAAACATGCATATTAACATTAAATATTGATGGGCTGAAAACAATTTGGGTCGGGCTTAAAAACAAGGGACAAAGTAGTCTCTCTATTTGAGCCTGAGCCTGAGCCTAAAAAGTTGGAACAAAAAATAAAACTTATTATTTGAGCTAACACTTCAAAAATATTGAATTAAAGGTGAATTTACAGAGAAAATGGTCATCCAATTTAAAATTAGAGACCACGAGAGGATGCCATTAGAAGAGACTAATATATATGTGGAAGTGAAAGCCTAAGTTTTTTAACAGCATAAGCCAAAGCATTATCTAAAATTTATATTTTGCTTACGCCTAGGTAACATGTACTAAAAAGCTTAAACTAACCATTTATGGCTCCTAGACATCAAAAATTAAATTAAAAGAATTTCACCACACACAAAGATTTAAACATTGGAATATTTCTTTTTATTTAACCATATACAAATGGTTTTTGTTTGAATTTAGATTAATGGGTGCTTTCATCTTCTTCTTATGAGAGAGGATTGCAGACATTTCACAGTGTTGAGGTTTTATTGCATGCAATAATTATAAATGTAATTTAAAAATACACACACACACACACACACATATACTTATTATTTTGATATATTTTCAAATGTAAAATATTTTGAAAAGTAATTGCCACCAAAATATCAAACTAGCGCAAAATGTGTATAACTGCTGAGAATAAAATTCATTGGAGGTTTGTCATTGCATTTCATATAATTAAATTCCCAGTTGCCATTGAACCCACAAGAAAGAGCGATCCAACCATGTCTTTGATGAGTTATCGAAACTATTTAATCGATCTTCTATTTCTACTTTACTCTTTGCGAATTGTCACTCCCTGATTTATTGGAGTCGTTTAATCGGAGTTTTGCAAAACCAGAGGGCATTTATGTTGGGATTAGGGTATTCATGAGCCTTTTTACTTTTGTAACTTATAGGAGATGAGATTTGATTGCCTGATAATAACTCAAACGAGAGCGTAACTCTCCCTAAGCACCAAGCCAAGTACTTTCAAGTATGTTTATTAATTGGTCGACAAGTGATTCATATAAAGGGTAAAAAATCACCTTGCATTTGAGAATCCTTCTGAAATTCTTTGGGAGCCAAGATGTTATTGGCTAGTTCCCATTATGCACTCGTATTAAATTTGTTTCACATGCTAAGATAATATTCGCATAATTAACTTGATTGGTTTAATTGAGTTAAATCATTAGTCCGACATATAATCAGAAAACTTGTTTGATTAATAAGGAGTTTGGGCTTTGAATTATAAGTATTTATATATCAGCTCAAGTCTTATTGAATCTATCAGACCTGGTCAAGGACAGGCTATAGTCAACTAAAAACTATCCAGAAACTATCCTGTTGACAGAGCATCTCTGAGCAAGCTCAGATGTCCCATATGAGAAATATGTGATATCTTTACCACCATGCATGAGAGATACGAGATTCTGGTGTGTAGTATACAAGCTTCGATTACTTTCTAGGTAGCAAGTAGCAGTTACCAGCACGCATACAAATATCATGCACAGATTAAGTCCCGAGATAAATCTAATGCACTCGTACATGCTCTCAGGCATATCCAACTTTTGGCTGCAATATATTCAATCGTAAGCAGACAAAATAACAGTGATAATTACAGTAAAGAATCACCCAAACCATCACGGGATGCCAGAAACAAACAGCAAATGTTTGGCAGAAACTACATATCTTGACAACACATGCAAGGTTGCAAAATTTCTTGCTCTGTTCCTTGCAACATCACAATTTATGTTACTCCAACAATTTACACCTGCTAATGCACTTAGAGAAAGAACAATACAATTCTTTTGGTAGAGCGCTTACACGCTGAGCCAGAGTCAATCTTGTATCGTTTCTCACCCTGACACTGGAATTCTAAGGATGCAGAGAGCAGCATGCTGGCAAGTACATCTTCGTTGAATATATGTAGGGGTTGAAGACACGGGTAGGAGGGGCGAAGAAGAGTATATTATACATGATATAGTGTAGAGAGCAAAAGAATACCAAAAATTGTAGATGTCTGATATTTACTTTATGGGGGAATATAACATCTCTGAAGAATCTCGAGGAAATATCTCCTGCCACCTTGACATGATGTCAACGAGAGAGTTTTGATTAAGAATCACTCCAGCTGTCTGAATCGTCATCTTCATCACTTCCAGTCAATGCCTATTTCAAAAGTAGACATGATAAGTATTACATTCATGCAAACAATCACACACAAGAGTGAGAGAGACAGAGACCGACAGACCTGGCGAATTGCACTTGCTTTTTCTAAGATGGCAGCAACCTTCAAGTTGGTTTTTGGACCCTGTACACCTTGCATGCTAGGCCTTGTCACGCTTGCAGGCTTCAAGTTAAAGGACTAGAGTGAAAAGGGGAGAGAACAAATATCAGTCCTCAACCCAAAGGGGGTAATGCTACCAAGAGAGAAAAATAAATAAAAATAAAATGCAGGATGGAACCTTGGTTCGTATCTGTTCCAGCAGTGAATCTCTTTCTTCTAACTTGGGTCCCAGCTGTGGTCGAACTCGTTCAGCCACCTTTCTCAACTGCCAAAAGATTCAAATTGCCACTGAGTAAGGACTACAAAATAAGACATCAGAACCTATTGCAAAGAAGAAACTGCACATGACCATTACCTTGCTTTTATCAAGTGCAGCAACAGCATCAATGAGAGGATTTCGAGGGCGAGGAATCTTGTTTCCATTTATCTTTCCAACTTCATAGGTTGGTGGTGTCATACCTAACGTGGTTGGCGGCCACATTGGCAGTCCATGTGAAGTTACAAAATCATGGTGATGCTGCTCTTCTTCTGTATTTAGAGGGACTGCAGATTTACTAGAAGAATTCTCTTGTTCCTCTTCTGAATTTTGTGAGCTCTGTCCAGGAAATTTCACCTCCAATCCAGTTTCGGGTACTGATTGGTTAAGCAAATGGATTGGTAGTCCCTGTGTGGGCATTGGATCATTTACAGCAGCTGTAGCATTTACACCTGGCTCTAGAGAGAATGGATTGGAACTAAATTGAGTGGATTCTCCTCCTAATGGAAGGAAAGCATGCCCATGCCTCTCATCAGGCATTTCTAATAAAGCCATAGACGGGTTCACACATTGTGTTTGATCTGAAAGGAGGTCATCCAGTTGATATTGTGCACCATTGTCAATGGTTGGCATTTCTGACAAGGGTGGAGTTGGCAGCAAGGAATTTCCCATTACCTCTGTTGTCAAGTGTTGAGATCTCTGACTGTCTTCAGCAGGGAGAGACAAAAATGGGTTTGAAGGATGCACAATCTCTCTATCTGATGATGGAAAATCAAGCTGGACCTTCTGATCAACAATAAATGTTTCAATTGGTTGAAAAGTGCATTGACTATGATCAATCATGTCTCTGTCTGCATCTAGTGGAGCAGGTTGAATTTTCCCAAGCCTCCACTGCATAGGAGGTAGAGGTGGCATTGCCTCTGGATTGACCTGACTTGTCTCAGGAACAGTGAGTACACCAAAACTAGGAAAAGCAGAATCAAACGGATTTGTTGCTTGATCAGTAGCATTATGTTCCTGATAGGCTGATTGCAGTAGAAGTTCTTGACTGGAGAGAACTTTCAAACTGGAAGGGTCAGGGCATCTTTCCTCATTTATGATATGCACATTCTGAATCTGTTCTGACTGAAGATCTGTTGGCCTAGAACTTGCTTCGCCTGACTTCAGGCATCTCCTGTCTAGTTGATCATATTCCAATTCTAATGTGTGATCCAGAGGAATTCCTGGCCCTAAAAGGTAGCCAGCAGATGATGTTTGACTACTCAACAAAGAACTTGCATCAACTGCATGCATGGACTCTGCACTAATTTGATCAGCTTGCACCTCAATTGACTGTTCTAAACTATTTCCCAACTCTGGTGGATAACAGACAGGCGAACAAACAGTACTGTCACCAACCTCCCCATACTGACTCTGATGGTTCTCTTTAGATTCAGACTCCTGGTTGCTCACTTCCAAAGAAGGATTATGAACTTCAATTACCTCTTGATTTTGGTAGTCTTCAGAAACCAGTTCGTATGAATTAGAACCCCAATCTGTAGAAGTCACTTCCATCTTTACCTGTGATTCTGACTGACATGTGGCCGAAGTTACCTCATCAAGGTTCAAAATTGTCTGATTTGGATCCTCAGAGATTGAAAAAGATTCTACCATCTCCGTAGAATTCCTAGGCGGGGAACAAACTAACTCTGAAGACAGACAGATCACATCACTGTCATCTTCATCATTCACGCCACTTGTAGCAGCAGTTGGTACAGCCATATCTTCTGCTAGAACAGTTTCAGTTACATCATCAGCCAAATTTACATGATCTTCAGGAGTTGGTTTATCTGAACTGCAAGATTCATATTCGAAAGAAGTAGCATCTCCTCTGGTAATATCCACTTTCTTCGTGAATGCATTCTTTTCCCCGGCGTCTACACAGCTAGTAGCAGCAGTTGATACAGCCACATCTTCTGCTTGAACAGTTTCAGTCACATCATCAGCCAAATTTACATGATCTTCAGGAGTTTGTTTGTCTGAACTACATGATTCATGTTCAAAAGAAGTAGCATCTCTTGTAATATCCACGTTCTTCGTGAATCCATTCTTTTTCTCAGCATCTGGAGCCTCATAAATTTCTTCACGTTTCACATTCTCTTCATAACATGGAAGTCTTAATTTTGTTGAGTCAAGTTCCACTTGTGAAGCATCAACTGTTATATCAGAGAATTGATGCTTGTTAATGCACTCAGACTCTGAAGTATCCACCACTGGGGTTGAAATTTCTGTGCTACGTTCCCTCGTTGCAATTGCATCATCAGCTTTAGAAACTAAATCATCAGGCTTTACAACATTTGAGTTATCTGGCAGAGATGGGACACCAGCATCCAACTTAACTACAGGCAAAGCTGTGCACTGAAATTGCTCCTCTTCTGGCGTCAAAGTTGAGTGTTCAGCTGCAGAATCTGTTTGAAGCACTTCATTCATGGAATCATCACTGCCTTTCTTTTCAGAAGCCAGATCTGACATGTCTGACACGTGAACAACAGCATCAGTTAACATGTCTGGAACTTCATGATCTAATGCATTCACGGAATGACTTTTGGAAGAATCTGAAGGTGAAGCATCATGCCCCATCTGTGAAGGGATATCAGAAAAGGCAACAAAAGAATCAGTCGGGTATAACCCATTTCTTTCATAGTGTGGTGATTCAGAGCCAAGTTTAGTACTGCCAGAGGATGCCTCGTCTAATTCAGGTCCTGACAAGGGGTTTGCCATGGAATTTGTATCAGGAACTGAATGCAGGATGACAGGATTCAAATCTGTAAGACAAGAACTACAAGAAGCTTCAACAGGTTCAAGGATTTTGTCTTCCCTGGTAACATTGAATGTTACAACGTGATGGGATTCAGTTATGCCAGTCTCTGCATATACAGGTGGATGATCGGATGGCAGATCAGTAACATTCGTTGCATAGTTTTCAGTGGAAGTGGCAGAAGGGAACCATTTATCTGTTCCTTCAACATCAGATGCTGTATTCTCAACCAAATTGCTGAGAGTGTCAGGGTAAGAAAAGCTAGAAGTTCCTATCTTAAATGAACTGTTCCCACCCTCGGACAGAGAAGAGTTTCCTATGGATTGAGAATCTGAAGAATTAGCTTGAAAATACAGCTGTTCCTCATTTGCATCAGAATCTGCACCTTGTGTCCTCAGATCGATGAAGTCCGGAGCATTTTTAGCTTTATACTCCTCATCTGTTTCCATTTCAGAATCCATGGTAGGAAGTGCGTCCATGTAGTTGTCCACCTCACTTGTCATATCATCAGAATGATCCCCATCTACAGTGCCCTCTCTTTTTATATCTGCATCAACTAATAATTCCTCTTGAATGGCCATCTTATAGATGGTTGGAGGTAATTCATCCATCTCATGATCAACAATTGAGTCAAGTACCTTAATAACTCCACTATCAACAGCCTCCCCACTCAACTCATCCTTAAGAGGTTTAAGCATGGCCTCCTGTTCACTGGGTGATGAAGATGTGCTTTCCCCTCCATTTGATGACTTTTTCACAGGACATACCATGCTGACCTCGTGTATTTCATAGCTTGGTTCACTAGAACTATCCAATGTCAATTTCAAAGGTGATCGAGTGACAGAATCTTCACAAACTTGTTTACACTCTGGCGAAGGAGTGAGCACAAATTTCTCCATGTAACTTTTCCCAGTTTTCAGATCAAATGGAGATCCATTTATCTGCCTTCTCTTCAATTTCACTAGCCGTGCAGGATCAGAATGACCATTCTCAAAACGTTCCTGTAACAACAAATCATGCAATCTGCATAATAGCAAAGCAGATTACTTCACTAATCATCCATATTTGCTAGGGATTTTGCAACGAAAGCACGGATCTAAAGAGAAGGAAAAAAAGGCCTCACTTGGTGTGTGATGTTTGGACAACTTCAGGAGTTTCTCCATTTCTATACCGCGATCCTTTCTTCTGAAAAAGACAAAGGAGCAAATTATATCCCAAGCATTAACACATATCAAGATCATATCATGCAATGCTAAAAAATGGGAGCAAATTCAAGTTACTGTGCTGATTGGAAAAGCTAGGCTAGAAAAGTAAAATGAACTTATAGTAATATAAACAAATTAAGAGCATTCCACCTTCAGGCTTGAGATCTGAAGTACTGTTTTTTAAGACTGAAATAAATTGATTAAAAAAAGTGAAGCACCTAGTGCACTACTCTACTGATAAACACATTCACACAACTAAACGTTATGCATGTTATTCACTAACTACTATTCATATGAATGTGGCTTCAAGAACCCATAAGGTTTTCAAGACATTGTGCTCACGCATCACCATTTTAATATTCACAGTGTGAGCCCAAGCACTGTTCTCCAACACTTCATGCATTCAGGGTTAAAAGTAAGATTCAAAGAAACCTATTCCTAATTAAACAAATGGAAAAGAAAACGAAAACTGAGAAGATAGTAAGAGTTAATCACAAGAAGATATATTCTATGTGCTGTATCATATTGATGACAGATCATTATTTTATCGCAGCTAAAGCTTTTCCATGACAATCAAGCTAAGAGAAAACTACATGTTGTGGTGAGCTAAGGTCAACACTTAAGTTCTCTAGTACAATTACACTGCAAACATGCCAAAGTTGTGAAGGATTGCAAGCACTTCTTTACAGCAAGACACCCCTGCAGGCCAAAGAAAACTATTCGAATGATAGGCAGCAGGTGGACTAGTTTGTTTGGTCAAATAAAAACTTTAGTTGAATCCTATGTTGGGGAACATTCACAAGAATATCCCTACACTTGACACCAGCAAGAATGTGGTCCAATATAGTGATGATCGTTTCACTGCCTACCTTTTTTCGAATTTTCTTCTCCCTCTGAACTTCTATGGTTGCTATTTCTGAAGATGCTTCAACTTTAAAGAATGATGGATCAGTGTAACGTGTCAAACACGCCCCAGCCCCAGCAACATCAAACCTGTCAGAATTGACAAGATTATAAAAAAAATGCATTTTTCCTTGGTATCGTAATTAGAAAGACAAGGCAAACTGATAATCATACTTGTCCAGAAGAAATAACTGCGGTGGACCACGGCATTCTTCATAAGAGTCCATAACAAAGCGAGGTAAGTCTCCACGAGTAATTAGATTCTGCTCCATTAGCAAATTAGGATGCCAGTCAACACCTGCAATAAAATTTAGCATATAAACAACCAAAACTCTGGTGTTCTCATATTAGAATATCATTCACACGGTACAGAGATGCTTTAATGAGAAATACTAAACCTATTGGCACACTACAGTTTCCTAAAACAAATAAAAGGATCTTCTAAGGATATATTGCTGATATTAAATATTTTCTAGTTCCTACCTTTTAGAATAGCACACCACATTTCTTCAATAAATGCCCCTCTATCTCATTCCACCTCCTTCCCAAATCACTCTCACAAATTTCAAAGGAAGACCACATTACCTTTTTTTGTTATAAGGCAAGCTACTTAGCAAGGTTTAGACCATCGAAACTAAATTAAAGAAAAGACAGCTGGGTTATGTTTCCATCCTGCTAGTGCAAAGACTAATACCAGACACTAACAGGTCATAAAACAAATAAAAAACAGATGGTTTTCAAACCTGAGCTGGAAAAGAATGGTGAATGATTAGTTTGGGAGAGAAATGCCTTCTCGATTGACGGAAATTCTGCCTCAAGCTGTTGTACCCGAGCCATCAGCCCATGGCCTCTTGCTGCAGTTGTCATTAATTCTTCGTGCAGTCCATGAAAAATCTCAGCAGCAAACCTTTTAAAACCAGGGAAAAAAAGGCATCAAAACCATTTCTTCTGTTGGAATTACATCAGAGAGCGGAAAAGTCACAAAGCATTATAACAACATGGACAAAAGTTAAGCCATAGAGACCAAATAAACAGATACTACTTTTGACACTACTGGGCATGGCATGAACTACAACTCTTCAGAAACATCTCAAGATTAGACAGGTCAAAATTGTGCCATTATGTGAACGATAAATTTTGTGAATTCCTTTATGCGCATGTTCTTTTAACGGTTCCAAAATCACCACATCACAACACCTTTAATTAACCAATTACCAAACACAAATATATTATACCATGAGTAACAGAAACCGACTATCATCTCCAGAAACATAAAGGTAATAACATAACACTATAAACTCAAAGCATAAAATCGAACAAAATCAAACAAGTGGGAAATTTAAAACATTAAATAATTTCTAAGACTGCTATAGCATGCTTTCTAGATTATGAAATGAAAAAAAAAAAGCTATTTTCCTTTAAGAATGGACTTTCATACGAAGACATGATCAAACAGCGCACTATTGATAATCAACTCACAACCTATGCCATTGTTTCAATATATATATATATATATACACACACATTCCATCAGGAGAATCTGCTCTTTCTTTTAATTACAACCAGTTGAAAAATTTATTCCACCATTTTGAACAACAATTCATTATTTTTATCAGCTAAAAAATCCTTTAAGACTTGACAAATAAGTCTATGAGATTGAGCAGCATAATTCTGAAAATTAATTTTGCTCAATATCTTAACTAAAACCTCCAATTCAGCACAAAACTCCATTAACAAATTTAGAAAAGAGAGAGATTTATTCAGCATTTCCTTAAGTAAGGGTTAAAAAAATTGAAAACAAATCCAATCTAAGAAATCCAAAATCCAAAAACACGCTTTCCAACTCAAGCTCACGCTCGAGCAACCTTTCACCAAACAAACAAGCACAAACAAAAAGAAAACGAGAGAAATCGATAGAGAAAGAGACTGACTCAGCGAGGTCACCGAGCTGGCGCAAGACGCCAACGAGGCCAGCCATGGCGACACCTTCCAGAAGCGCTTCTGGATCATCTCTATCAGCAGCCTTGTACAGCTCTGGATCGGCTAAACTGTACTCGTTCCTTATCTGGTACCTCGTCAACGGCATTTTGACTATAATCAGTTGCTCAAAATAAACCCTGATTTCGCACTCTGTATCTGTTGCTTGATTTTCCGCTCTCTTACATTTCTCGTGAGAGGGGAGGGGAGAGATTTTATTTTTATTTTTATTTTTATTTTGTTAGAGAAAATGAATGTGCCTGCACCATGTAGAAAAAGACGTGGAGAGACTTCTTGCAAGTGAGTGTGTGAATCAACAACGCCTTGTATTATTTATTACTCTCTGTCATTCTATATTTAATTTTTTTGTTTTATATTTTTTATATTCCCATTTTAATACTATATAATATAATAATTTCAGCGTATTTTTTGTGTATAAAATATAATTCCACCTCCCTTCTCGTTGAAATACAAACACAAGCTATGAAATAAGAAAAAGAATATTCATTTACCATCCATAAATAAAATAAAATTGTAGTTAATACAAAGACTATTTTCATCAAGGCTAAAAAATAATAAATAATTTAAAAAATAATAATGAATGTGCCTATGCTAATATAAAAATAATATAATTATCAGATATCCAGCATCTTTTTAGTTTAAAAATGAAATAAAAGTAAATAATGCAAGATGAATCAAACAAAACGATTTATAATTTTTTGCAATCTTTAATGGAGATGTGAGAGATTATTGCTATAATTTTTGGGTTTGTCATGAAAAATAATAAAGTTTTGGAAGGTGTTTGGCATTGCTTTTTAAAAATATTTTTTAAAAAATAAAAATATATTTTATTTTATACTTGGAATTTAAAAAAAATATTGTTTTTAGATTATTTTTATATATTAATATCAGAAATAATTTTTAAAAAATAAAAAATATATATTATTTAATATATTTATAAACAAAAAAAAATATTTAAAAAAATATCAATACTACATTCCAAAACTCAAATTAAGAATTGAATTATACATCGTTGGTGGAGTCGTTTAGCCGGGCCCGGGCGTGCATCGTGGAGTATATAGTGCGAGGAGGGATGTGTTGGATCATGCTACGTTTTGATATTTTGAAGCCGTATTTATTAATTTATCATTTAATTTGTCTTTGGTCGGTTGGGATCGGGTGGTTTTCACTCCACGGGTTATACGTGCATGTGGTGATCTCTGCTCGTCCAATATTTAATCATCATCATGTGGTGAATAATTATGAGCCATAAATTAGCCACCTTTTTAAGTGGAATAATAAATTATTGACTTGATTGCCTTTAAATTCAAGCAATGGATATGATAAAAATAATTAAAAAATATCCTAACATTTTTTAATTATACATGGATATGATTTATTTATTTATTTATTTATATATTTGTTAAAACTCTTTACTTTCACCCATTTCTCTTTTTTTACATACACACACACACACTAATTTTTTTTTCCTTTTGATATAAATATCTTCATTTTAAGGAGGAAAAATAAGGGTTAAATTCAATTTTTATTCTGTCTAATTTTTTTAATTCATTAAAAATCAAATTTGAGTTTCAAACCCTTTGGCAACTCTTAAATTAGTATTGCCCGGTTATTAAATTTTGAATATATCAAATGTTTGTATATACAAATCTAGTATTTTATTTTAGAAGCCTCTCCTAGGTTTGTTTTTCGTGTAAGAAAGCATCAATTCAACTATAAATAGCTTAACTTAAAATTTAATTGGGATTGAATTTAGTGTTGGTAGTTAATTATTAATAAATTATCTAGCCATTGAAATACTAAATTTCTCTTTTTTTAATTTATTTATCTGAATTTTAAATTAGAGGTATTAGGGAGTGTGATAAAGTTTGTTTTGCAAAGTATTTCTTGCTAAAGAATACATCAAAATAATAAATTATTTATTTATTAAAAATTATTTTTAACATCAACACATCAGAACAACTTGAAAACATAAAAAAAAAATAATGGAAAGAAAAAAATATTGTTTTCCAAAGGCAATTTTGAAATACAAAAAAAATATTTTAATATTAATATTAATATTATTATTAAAACAATATATTTTTTATATTAATATATAAATACAATGTAAAAATATATTTGAAATACAAAATAAAACAATGTGTGTATCAATCGAAAATACGTGGATTACATGATTTTACAACGTTGACTGTTAATCAGGACTTCTGTCTTGGGCCCCAGTAAAAAGCCTTAAAAATTAAAGCTTTTTTTTTTTTCATACTGTCATGGAACCCATGTAATTATACTCTTGTCTAGTGATAGATTTTTTAATCAATAAATAAACAATTATTTTTAAAAGAAAAAGAAAATAAGAGAGAGAAGCTTTAAAGTGGAGCCCATAATGGCCTGAAACGGATACCACGGATGAATGTAAAACAGCCGTGTCCTTATAGGCTTATAGCATTTGATGATTAATATTTTTGAAACCTGACCGAGGGATAATCAGCGGGGTTTAATAGTGATGCAAGGGGCCCACTTAAGCATCACGAGAACCACAAAATTTGCTGTCTGCTGATCTATTCGTCGCTGATGTTTTTTATCTTTTATTTACAGATAAATTAAAATCTTATTTTAAAAAAATATTTTAAAAAATAATAAAATAGAAATCAAATTATTAGTTAATTGTATTCGATTCTATTTTAAAAATAGTAATTTTATATTTTTAGTTTTTTTAATAATTTTAACATATTAATTTTTTGAAAATATATTTTTAAATAAAAAATACTTTTAAAAATATTTCATAAACAAAAATTTCCATTCTTCCTATCATGTTTGATTGCTTACTAGCTTTTCTATTTTAATAGCTAAACTCTCATTGCATTGCGTTTTAAAAGTTTTTGTAAAAAAAATGAAAATATTTTTTTTATTTTTTATTTTAAATTAAATATTTTTCTATGTTTTTAGATCATTTTCATATATTGATGTAAAAAATAATTTAAAAAAAATAAAAAATACTTTTAAAAATAACTTCAAACACACTTGTAAAGAGGCATTTATTTTAATAAAATAAATAGATAAAAGTAAAAAAAGGTTAAGTTCTAAATAATAAAAAAGAAGGTTGTTGTGTCCAGTTAACCAACTGTTTTACCATGCCATTGACGATGCGCCATGTTCACATGAAAAATAAGGCTCCATTTACCCACCAGATTGAAAATCTTGGAGAGTTAAAAGCAGCAGGGAAGGGTTAGGCTAACTGAAAGGGTGGGGCCCATAGCAAACACCAACTACCTAAGAAAACTAGGTACAAGATGATATGGTGTTAGGTAATTTGTTAGAACGTTGTCTTATAAATGATTCTCCCAGATATAGACTTGTTGCATCGGATGTAGCAGAACCTGTGAGTACACCTCCGACCACAATATATAATGACACTAAGTTTAAAAATAAGTTTTTTTTTTTTAAAAAAAAATATATATATATATATATATTATTTAAAATAAATAATTTTTATCGCACTGACAAGCACCTCGTGATTTAAATTTAATAATCTTAAAAAATATATAAAAAATAAAAATACATGAAATTTAATTCAAAAAAACACCATGCAACAAGGATCAAAAAACAACAAAAAATTCTAATTTATTTTTGCTTGGCAGAATTGAATTTAATAATCCTAAAATGCACATTCTCTTTCTTGATTTCACATATTTAAGTTAGAAAATATAAATAAATAAAAAATAAAAAAACATCAAACAACAACGCACGCGGATCTTATTATAAAACAAGTGCTAAAAATTTATAATTTATTTTATTATTTCGATGCAATGAGCACTCATTATCTTTTATTTGTTTGTTTAGTTTAAGGTGTAATAGACCACTAAATAAATCAAAAACAAAAACGATGCCGTACTAACATTGCATATTGAGATAAATCTTGTTTTCTCTCTCTATCAATTCGGACTAAATTCAAAATATACTCTTGGGAATTATATTTTCTATTCTAAACCAAAATGTATATTTTAAATTCGAGATAACATGGAATTAGCAAAAAAAGAGTGAAAAATAAATTCATTTATCATCTTATAAAACCATATTAGAATGGGATATAATGATGTAATCTTTGCTTTAAAGCTTAGGTTGATGTAGTGGGGTGCTTTTTAATGGTGTACTTGGCAGTAGCAATCAATGGTTTTTCGATTTCCCAGTGAGCTCTCAACCGCAGCAACTGTCTGTGAGGACAGCAACGTGGGAAAAAATGATGTCTGCAAGCGAAGACTGTCTGCATTTCTTAGCTTAATGAAGGATCCATTAATGAAGTATATGTGGGGCTAACCCGAAGCATTGATTTTGGAGTGAGCAAATTAGGGCATGGCTGGGAATATAGAAGTTTTGAGGGTGTTTGGGAGAGCTGTTATTGTAGTTTTTCAAAGTGTGTTTCGTGCCGAAATATATTAAAATGATATTTTTTTATTTTTTAAAAATCATTTTTGATATCAGCACATCAAAATGATCTAAAAACACTAACCGACTGTTTTTAAAATTCAAAAAAAAAAAGGATCAAAAGCACCCAAAAGCGCTTTTGAGTGGCTTCCCAAACACCCCTAAAGGCTCGCGAATTATGAACCTCATTTTATTTTTTAATGAAGAGTGTAATTTATATTATCATCAGTTTCAGTCAATCTAGATCATTCACCCCGGTAAACTGCAAGTTGGGTAAACAGTTTCATAAACAAAACAAAAAATATTCATAAAAAAATCCAAATATTAAACTTGTTAATCAGATAATTATGATATGAAGCTTATTTAATTTATTATTTTAATTAAGTTAATATCCAAAAAGTTTAAAATAAAATTTGGTCTAAATCAAGCTCCAAGTTAATCCACCAAGCCAATTTTAATAACTATAATTAAAATTAAAATTAGTCTAACCTGATATAAAGCATAAATTATTGGGTCACCAAGTTAATTCATGAATCATAAGGTAAACTCATTTAATTTTTCTTAGTTTGAAACTATGTTGTTTTAAATTTGTTTTTCTAAATAAGCTTCTATAGTTTTGATCATGCAAGTTTGGATTAAATTATCAAATCACCCTGATTTAGCTGATTTAATATCAAAATAATTTTAATTAAAACTTGATTTAAACCATGACCTAGTTGAATTCACCGAGCTAATTTTGACAATTATGATCCAAATATAAATAAAATAAATTTTAAACAAGTAAGTCCGCAATATTACGAGCCAACATCAGAATTAGAATTCTCATTTTGTATCTTTTATTTTTTAGTTAATAAAAAAGAAAGAAAAATTCGTATCTCCAACCAATAAGTTAAATGCAATTGGACCATATACTTGTCTAAGCTTTATTTTCCCCATACTGCAAAAAATATTTAAACATTTTTTTTAATTTAAACCTACTCTTAAAATGATTAATCTTTATTAAAAAATTTTTTTGCATAAATAAAAATAAATCATGTTTTTTTTAAAATGAAAAATTGCATAAAGATGAGGAAGAATGGTACTAAATATTAAATGCCAAACACATTCCACAACAATGCTAAATTAAAACCTATGCTATGAGAAAAGCTACTTCGAGCCTTGACCAAATCTCATCAGAATGCTCCCTGTTATATGAATTTGAGATTAATAGATTTATTTTTCATGTGGTTTTAGGCTTTAGTTTTGTGATTATTAATATAATAATCATTACAATCTTATATGGTCATCAAATTTAGAATCCGTAAAATTAATCGAGATACATACAAGCTAACTAGCTAGACACTCATTTTAATAAAAAAAAAAAAAAAAACCTCAACAAAATGCTACATAGACGACATGCGTTGCAACGACAAGGTGAGGGCAATGATCCCCTAATAGATGTACACATCATGGGAAAAAAAACATTTCAAGGTCTCTAAGAATATGGTGTGATAATAAATAGCTTGAGATTTGCATAGTATATCTCGAATTTAAGTAAGAACGTGTATTTTTTATAAGAATCTGAGACAATTAAAATTTTACTCGCTCACCTTAACCTATAAAATTTATTTTTCAAGAAATAAAATTTTCTCAAATAAAAAATAACACATTTCAGACCATCTTTAGTGGCTACGCAGCAAGTACGAATTAACTCAAACACCCCTGGAAAAAAAAATCCAAAAGCCATGCTCTTTTCTATAGTGATGATAGAATTCTAGAAAAATCCAGATACATTTTTCTGAAAAATAGTTCAATTAAATATCACAATATTTGAGGGAAAAGATTCCGAATTATGAATGAATTTTATAAGTAATCGATTGATTTTCATTAATGTAATCGATTCAATTATGACTTAGATCTAATTATATTATATAATACTTGATTTTTACAAGTGATAGGACATCTAGGACGACACCGAACATCACGATAGGTGACATGAAAGCAAAGTTAAGGGTCTAAAAGCTAAGAACTTCAAGGCCACCAAGCAAGCCATAATGCACACCTAGACATTTCAAATTACAGTAATAGATATCAGACAGCATGTTATTAGTATTAAGAGATCGGAATTAAAACGGTCTCATGAGGTTAATATAATAACTATTAAAAATTCACATAATAATTATTTTTAAAATTTATAAAATTAATCGAAATACAACATGTAAATTCATTCAGATATCCTTGTTAATAAATAAAATATAGTAAGCAGTCATCTAATATATATATAACAACGTTGGCATTGAAGGAAAAGGAAAGCAATCATCTACATGTTGCAAATCTCATGTATGTGGAAAGCACACACATAACAACGTTGGCATTGAAGGGAAAGGAAGAGATGGTAATGATGAAGGCGCATGGTGGAAAAAATATTATTATAATTAATAATACTATAAAAAAAAGCATTATAATAATGCTAGTCTCAAACCAGTTAAAAAATTTATATAATCAATTTTTTTTTATAATATGTGGTTGAAAAATTGATCATCTTTAAGATTTGGGGTCACTAGTTAACCTGAAAAATAATGAGTTATTATAATCAATGATTTAAAAAAAAAGAAATTATGAAAATATCATATTCATAAAAAAAATCATATGATATAAAATAAAACTCAATCTAGAGTATACTTTCTGTTTGGTCTCAAAGTATGATTAATGTTTTTTTTTTCAAAGTATGTTTTATTCATGAATATATTGAAATGATATTTTTCTTATAAGAAAATTATTTTTGACATTAATATATCAAGATGATCATAAAATATCTAAAAATATAAATTTAAAATTTAAAATATTTTTATTTTAAGTTTTTTCCAAAAGTATTTTTAAAAATAAAGATTTATTACTAAGAAAGCTGAAAGAGACTGGGAGTTGCATCATATTGAACAATGATTTTTCATTGTTTATCTAGACTCAGAAGTGTTGTGAATTAGAATAATAAAATTACTATTTTAATTCTCTGTTTATTGCATTTTTTTGCCTTAGATGGGGGGTATTTTTGATTTCTTGCCTTCTTGTACACAATAAAATAATTATAATACCCATGAATAAGATAAAAATATACAGAAACTGTTGGTGATATTAAAGTTATTCCACATATTTTTTTAAATGGCTAAATACAACTTTACTCCCATATAAGACGAAACAGAACATTAAACTACAAAGTCAATAGGGTTATATCATATATTTTTTTCAAAATAACCTCATATAAAACAAAATTCAAGAGTTGGGTGTAGGAGTGTGGAGGTAATTTACGGTGTTTTTATTATATTTTATGTCGAATTACTATGACTTGTCGTCTATTTCCATACTCACACGAGTTTCAAACGGCGTATGCGGCATATTCTGGCGTCAAAAAAATATCAAAGTGACTTCTAGAATGATTTTTATCTATGTTCTCTTCATCCTGGTGTAACGTGTGTAGTTACAAGATGGTCGTAGACGTATCAATGGTTTATTAGATTAATTTCCTCCTTTTCTCTCTCCTACCTACGCACGTACACATTAGCCCCACCATTTAGCGTGATTTCATTTTTATCTTTAATCTTTTGATTGTTTTGTATGATCTTTAATTCTACTGTATAGGCTTTGATTTATTTCAATTTGGTACTTCATGAACTTAATTATATATTGTAGTTTCATTTCGATCCCTGTTTTTTTAATTTCCGGATTAGTTTGAAATCCTTAATATTTTTGGTATCAAAATTTTGATTTGTTTCAATTTTAGTCTTCCATGCAAATTGATTATATATTTTAATTTCATTTCAGTCCTCACTTTTTCAATTTCTAGTTTTGTATTAAATTCTTTAATTTTTCGGTATCAATGTTTAGATTTATTTTAATTTTGTTATTTGAAAAATGATATTTTTTTTAATTCTTCAAGTCAAATATTTTTTTTAAATCTAATAATATTTATTTTTATTTTGTCATTTATTTATTATTTTTAATTGGTTTTTTGTTAATATTATTAGGTGTTGAAATTTCTAATTATTAAAGATAAAACATTTAAAATAATGATGAAAATTATTCATAAGTTTTGTTTTCTTTTAAATACGTGAGATTTATATATTTTAATATTAGCTTTTATATATATATATATATATATATATATATATTTCTGAAATATTTTTAATATAATAATATGAGGAATAAATCTTATAAAATAAAAATAGATTTTTTTTCTAACAATATTTGTGGTCTCACCATTTTTTACTATTTCAACTATTATTAAAGTTATTTTTTTTAATGTTTAAATTTTAATTTGTGTTTGTGATCATTTGAAAATTGATATGTATTATTTTTTCTTTTTTTCCTTATTTTTATTTATTCTTCAAGTCATTTTTTTTTAAATCTAATAATATTTATTTTTGTTTTGTCAATTGTTTAGTTTTTTATTGTGTTTTTATTAATATTGTTAGGTGTTGGAATTTCTAAGTATTATAGATAAGACATTTAAAATAATGATAATGATTATTTATAAGTTTGTTTTTTATAAATATCTGAAACTAATTATATATTTTGATATTTATTTAATATTAGTGTGTGTGTGTGTGTGTGTATGTAAATGACCTATTTGTCTTTTTTTTTTAAATGAATAATTTATTATTAGTGTCCTAAATATTTTTAATATAATAATACGAAGAATAAATTTTAAAAAAATAATTTTTTTTAAATAGTTAGAATATTTACATATAATAATAATAATAATAATATTTATAATAACATCTATAATGATTGTGACAAAAATTCATTGGTCAATGTTATTTTTTTGAAAAATAACTCTGCGTCTTTTCTTGATGTATGATATTTTAGATCTTATATCATAAAAAAATATTGTGAACCACACGTAGATAAGACAAGTAGAAAAATTATACCGAATTATCTATAATAATAAAATAAAAAATTATTTTGCGTTTCACCATAGCCAACACAAATTTTATTAACTTGTAACAAAATTGTTACTGGTCTTAATTTTTTTTTTGAAATGGTATACATCTAAGCCAAATAAGTAATTTAAAATTTTGAAGATTATGTTGCTTTTATATGTATTAATTTCACTATATATAAGACATATAGAACAATAATTATTATTATTCTTGAGACTTTTTTCTTAAAAAATAGAGATACTAATTATATATCATGATAATGTTTTTATATTAATGTCTTAAATTATTATAAAAAATTTGAACCTTGTTTTCTTTATAAATCTCACATTAATTTAATCTAGTGTTCTAATTTTTTTAATATAATAATATGAAAAAAAATCTGAAAAAAATAATTTTTGATAAATTTTAGTAGTTGTGTTTTTACTATCTGTCAAATAGTTAAAACATGCCCCAACAAACAATTAGTATAGTGCAAGTAACAAATAATATATCTTTAGTCAATTTGATCAATTGCAATTTTTCTATCTACAAAAGTAGTTACAACAAAATCATCAATCAAAGTATTTGATGCGTAAAACAAATCATTCATTTGTTTTAAAATTCAACGATTATAATTTTATTTTTTGCTAATAAAATAACTCATACAACAAATAAAACATATACAATATTCAATCAATATGTTATACGGAATACGTGACTTTTTTTAACAGATTTTTGTTTATTCTATTTGTATAATGTATTGATTAAATAATTATCAAAATAGTTTTAACAAAAACAAAATTCTATCCATTATAATTTTATTAATTAAATATTAAAATAATTAATTATAACATAAACAAAATTAATCAGTTTTATATATATATATAAAATATATATAACGGCGTGCAGGCAAATTATAACTGCGCGCACAGGTGAGGTCCCCTCATATCTCACGTCATCAGGTGCACGAAAATTTTCAAGCTACCTGGTACTAAGGCCTACAGGCCCAAACCAGTCCATGTTGGGTGTCCCGTCAGTGCATGGGTCGATAATTAATACGAGCCCAATTGGAGCCCAGTTAAATTTATATGTGTATGGTACTCATCTTCCAATGTAGGAATTTAGTCCTCCTCAGCAATGCTTTACACATGGGATAAATCTTGGCCTTTTTTTTTTCATCGGACCTAATCTACAGAATCAATAGAAATACAAGGTTTTTTTTTCCTCTTCAATTATGTCATTAAATCTTATTGTAGTGAAATTTATTTCTTATATGTTTCAGAAATTAAAAATGAGTCAATTTAATTATAAATCAAGTGAATTTTTTAAATTCATTTATAAACAATTGAAACAATATGTTAAATATTAGCAAACAATTAAAGATCTTGAGAAACACGCATGTGCAAGGAGCGTTCAGAGAACACTACTCAGATAGATTTCCGTGTTGCTAACTTGCTTTTCAAAATATTTTTTATACAATTTTTCAGATAAAAAAGTAATTGAATTAAAACTGTTTTTGATATATATTTTTTTATAATTTTGATATTTTTATTTAAAAATACAAAAATCTAAAAAATATTATAATGAATTAAAAATTATTTTTGCAAATTGCCTTGTATTACCAAATAGACACTCTAGATATCTACCATCATCACTATTTAAGACCCCGTTTGGGACAGCGGCCAAAAGCGTTTTTGGCTGTTTTTGATCCTTTTTTTTTTAATTTTAAAAACTGGCAGTTAGTTTTTTTAGATTATTTTGATGTGCTGATATCAAAAATAATTTTTAAAAAATAAAAAAAAATCATTTGAATATATTTCGACACGAAAAGCACTTTCAAAAGCTACCGCAACCGCCCTCCCAAACAGGCCTTGAATACAAACACTAAATACAAACACGCCCCTTTCACTTGAAGAAATTATTTATATAGATTAAATATTTCCCACAATGATTATGATGGACTTAAGATCAACACTCCTGTTAACAATACAATAAGTACTACTTTTTAATTACTTATAAATTTATTAAAAATAATATATATATATATATATATATATATATATATTATTTTTAATAAATTTATATATAGCCGGGCGGCTGAACAGGGTCTAATAGATCCTGCACATTGCACCAGGGGATGTTTCTATCATGAAGACTCGCGCCTTGCTCCCCTATCCTGATTACGAGGTAGGCCACTTGCCTCTGATAATTAAGTGAATATCCTTATTTACCCTCAATTACATGGAGTTGATGTGATTTTTGAATATAAAAATGCTCATTAATCACATAAAGGACAACAACTAAATTTTAAAGAAGTTTATTAATTCACGCAAACATAAAAGAAAAATCCTTTATATATCTTCTATCTACCATATTTATTAATTATTTCTATAATATATAACACCAAGCTATTAAAATTATATTTCTCTATATTTTTACTGATTTAAGCACCAATAGAATCCCAAATATTCTATACAAAAATTGTTTCCTCAAAAGTCATCTACTACCAGCTAAGATAATATTTGTTATTATAATATTAATTATTTTTTAAGATTTTTTTATAAAGATTTATTTTTTATATTTGTATATTAAAATAATATAAAACACAATTTGACTATAAAAATAATCGCTATCTAATCCTTACATCTACGATCTTTAAAGTCAAATAATCAACTATAGAAATGTTCAAAACTTTTTAAAATTTACTTTCTGAGATTGTGACACGAGATATTTTTTAAAATATTTTTTTTAGTTTAAGAATACATTAAAATATATTGTTTTATATTTATATATTTTTAATATTAGTACATCAAAATAATTTAAAAAATACTAAAATAAAAATCAATTTAATATTTATTAAATCAAAAATATATTTTAAGAACATCTAAAAACAAAAACGGTGTAAAATATCCATTCAACTTTGTCAATGTCTTGTATAGTTAACAAAACAAATGCTTTATTTCCACTTGATCCTTTTCTTTTCGAGCAACAGTATATTAATATACCGTCACATTATTCAATACATCATGTTAATATTTCATATTATAATGATTCAAGAATACAAAAATATTAATTTTAAATAAAAAATCAAAATTTTAATAAATATTGTTCATCCACATTTCTAAACACCTTAATTATTCCATGATGAAATAAGTTAATCCTTAAAAGAGAATATTGACTTTATAGTGATTTAGAAATGGATATTTAAGAATATAGTGGTAGTTGCTTGTTAATATATATATATATATTTTTTTAAAATATATTAAAATAAAATATACTTTTGAAATATTATTTTTTGATATTCTCGCATAATAATAATAATAATAATTTAAATAAAAAACGAATTAAATTTTAACGAATTGTCATTGGAGAGTAAACCCGCTCGAGGCCTACGAGGCCTAGCTATCCGAAAGATCTGGTAGCTTCATAATGACGAGGGGATGTTTCTCTCCCTTGAAGACTCGCGCCTTGGCTCCCCTGTCTTGA
Organism: Salix dunnii; assembly: GCA_015731905.1. NCBI lineage: Eukaryota > Viridiplantae > Streptophyta > Magnoliopsida > Malpighiales > Salicaceae > Salix > Salix dunnii. The sequence continues at coordinate 14,017,256 of CM027674.1, forward strand.
TTCCGAGGCAGGCCACTTGCCTCTAATTATTTGAATATAAAAATGGCCATTAATCACGTAAAAGGACAACAAATCAATTTTAAAGACGTTTATTAACTCACGCAAACATAAAAATAAATGACTCCCTTTTTATATATTTATCATCTTTATTTACTATTTTTATAATATATAACACAAAGCTTTAAAAATTATATTTATCCCTTGTTTTTACTAATTTAAACACCAATAAAATCCCATATATTATAAACAAAATTTGTCTATTCAATCACCGATGAGGGTAATATTTAATATTTAATATTATGATTGCAATTGTTTTTCAAAATTTTTTTTATTATAAATATATTTAAATAATGTTTCACATTAAAATGATTTCACGTGCGAAAAAATTAATATATTTAAAAAAAAATATAACTAGACCACAAAAACAAACACTACCTAAACTTTCTATCCACAATCTTCAAAGCCAAATAATCTACTTTGAAAACATTCAAAACCTTTTAAAATTTACTTTAAAGTTGTTTGAGATTATAATACAAGTCGGTTTCTAAATTAATTATTTTATATTATTTTTTTAGTATTAATACATAGTATAAAAAACAATAACTAATTTTTCGGAAACTTTTATAAAACATATATAAACAAAGAAGAAACTATTGAAAACATCCCTTCAAACTTTTAAATGCCATGTACACTTAAGAAAGCAAAAAAATCCAATACCTAGATTAGGCCAACTACCCTATCCTTACTTTTTCCAGCAACGACGCGTATTAAGCAAATGCTCAAATCAGAAATAAAGATGATGATTAAGTAATTCAGCATAATTTTAAGGTTGTTTTTTAAGGTAATTTTTGTTTTAAAATATTAATTTTCAAAAATTATTTTCGATGCTATCACATAAAAATAATTTCATGGGTGAGAAAGTGGGAAAGGCAAAATGTATATGCCAATGTGTTGACTTCTTATTGGCCCATCTAGCTGTGTCCCTTCACAATCAGTGACCCTGCGAGCTAAATTTTGGGAGGGATAAAGTTCGAGGTCCCGGGCTCCTTCCATGAAACTTATGGTGCGTCCAATCGTCAATCCAGGAAAAGTGATAACATTAATTATCTGTAGTAGCTCTCCTCAAAGATTGTTTTCACACCTTCTTTCACTTGCAGCTCTTCGTATTGTTTATGGCAACATGGAATTAGGTAGAAGAGAGGCTGCTTCGAACAAGTTTCCCAATGCCACGCTTGAGTGGGGATATGCCGGGGAGTCTGCATGTTTTACCGACAACCAATGACCCCGTCAATAATTTGCACAACTCCCTCCTTCTCTAATTACATGCTGATTTTGACCCTTTTACTCTTATTATTTGTTTTTTTGATACGAAGAAATTTTATATTTAAATTATTAAAATTCTGATATATTTTAAAATAATACACGACCTGATTTAAAGTTGATTACAAGTTGTGTATCATCGCAACACAACCAACCACTTGATTACCTATTGCTCGAATTGTTTTAACGTGATATCGATGATCATGCATTGTTGGACGTAGCAGCACACATGGCTAGTTTAAGAAATGTGAAATCTACTCTTCCATGTTGGCAGATTGGCTCAATCCACTCCTCCTTGATGGCAGATTGGCCAGTTCAAGATGCAATCTTTATGGGGATTTGGTGCGATTCTCGTTTGATTATACCAACGAAACTATACAAGTAATGGAGTGTTCGGCTGTGCGGGGAAATCAAGGCAAATTAAATATGGAGAGCAAAATGTTGTTGCGTGCAAGTTTCTTCTCGAGACATAGTCTATGGTTTTAGAGACTGTAACCTTGGCTCGTTATGTGTATATTTATTTCTGGTTAGTGCACGTAATTAGAAAATAAAATGAATTTATTTTTAATATAGTTTTGGGATGATTTATTCGCTTTCAAACCCAAGTTCCGAAGCAAAAAAGTTCATTTTTTCCACCTCTTGCCAAGTCAAAACTCAAAACAGATGATCTGGATGTTGGTGAAAGAGGATCCAACTGGCTAGTCCATGTGGGAGGAAATTTCCATACCACTTGAACCGAATGATAGAATAAGGGATCCAATAAAATTAATAGGAATAATTTAATTTAAATTCTATAAAAAACCTGGTCATACATGTATAGCAGATTCCTGTTTCAAAGATAGATACACGGTTTTTTAAAGCGATTACATGTACTGGGAGAAATATTCTACACATAAACAAACGCCTTTTTGACTGGAATGCACGTGCGAACAAATCTATGGAACATTTATTGAACCCCCCAAAGTCCAGCCTGTACACTATCTCTGGAAGAAAAAATTAAGGGAACAGGTGCAACAGATTGTGGCTCATGTGCACTTTATTATCCATGTATAATTTTACAAAGTGATATGATTTGATTTGATTCGATTGAAATTGTGGCTGGTTTTATTTTTAAAAATATTTTATATTTAAATAATATTTTTTTTATTTTTTAAAAATTATTTTTGATATTAGTATATGAAAATAATTTAAAAATATTATTTTTTTTATTTAAAGTAAAAAATTAAAATTTTAATTTTTTTAAATATTTTTGAAACATAGTGTACTTCTATTTTAAATGTGTCTCTATGCTTCTCCAAGCTAATTAATAAAAAAAATTAAGGTAATATATTTTTGATTGGAATCTAATCAATACCATCATCAATTATACAAAAAAAAAAAATCAAATACTACATCAAATCCTGAAATCAAGGATTTTAAATAATTGAAGATCATATATATATATATATATATATATATAAATTTATAATCAAAATTATTATCAAGATTTCAATATTATTTGAAAATACGTCTAAATTATTATTTTTTGTTTAAGATTTTCACAAGTTTAAGGGGGCATGCTGATAAAACAAATCATGGTAGTATATTTAATTTGGTTCGAGACCTAATCCATCCACCCATAAATTATAGAATAAATCAAGTACCAAATCAAAGGATAAAAACCAAGGATTTTGAATAATTGAATATTATAATTGTTTGACCATACTCTTATGTATACCTTTTAACTGGTTGATTATAATAAAACCATTTATCAATAAAGTTTCTTATTTTCAACACTTTAAAATAAATAAAGCAAATGGGATCGTGTATTTTTTTATTATTTTATTTTTATAAATGAGACTTGGCTCTTCCTTTTTAATAAATTAAAAGAATTCAAAAGAAACAAGTCCTTAATTTAGATGGTAATTGAATTGAATTGCACTAGACATATATGGTCAAGGGTTTCGTATCCTACGAGGTTTGAATTTTCTACCCTTGTTTCCATGGCAGCAAATACGGCCAACACCCCCAAGTGTATTTTTTTTTTTTTGTTAGTGTTTTAAGATAAGCGGATAAATATAAAAGAGACAGGAAAAAATCTTTAATTAAATAAGAAAAATCTTATACAAATAAAATAATTTCTATAATTTTAAAATAATTCAAAACGGGAAACACGTCACCATCGTTTAGATGGCTAAATTACAGTGCATGAATCTTTGAAACCTTGGAAGATCGAGTTTGGTCAATTACGTGTTTTGAAAACAGTTTAAAGCATGTTTGGCTTAGCTTTTGCACCGCAGGTTTGCTGCGGTGCAAAAATTTTTTTTTTTTTTTGCTTAAAAATTAATTTTTTTTTTGTATGTTAGATTATTTTGATGTGCTGATGTCAAAAATAATTTTTAAAAAATAAAAAAATATCATTTTGATATATTTCGGCACGAAAAACTTTTTGAAAAGTTTTGAAAAGCAACCGCAACAGCAATCCCAAACACCCCCTTTCTGTGGGATCATACGGGGTCATGACCTCAGCTGAAAGCGAGAGGAGTTTTTATTTTATTTTATTTTAAAATAATATTTTGGTCTATTTTTTTCTTAATTACTAGAATAGGGTACTTTCTGATTAATATATTATGGAAAATAATATTTTATTTAAACAATCATTTTCTCGTTTTCTCTCTTGGCAACTCTAATCCAAGCGATGTGGTTTAGTTCGTCATAATGTTCCAATACATTGGGAATTTGAAATAAAATAAAATTTCATGGTTTAGATGCAAACATAATTATGTTGCAATATTCAAATAATTATCCGGAATATTATAGTTTTGAATATTTTTCTTCAACGTCTAAAATAACGGGTCACGGGGCTAGGTCAAAAACAGGAAGAAAATTGGTAAATCAAGTACAATAATATGGAGACAATGGCTACTTGAAAAATAAAATCTAGCAAAAAATCTTGTGTAAAATAATTGAGTATTTCTAAACATAATTTCAACCTGACATGAAAATCTAGCACCAGCTCCGAGATCCATTTTTAAAGCAAATAATTTTAAAAAATAAATCCTGACATGTACGTACATGACATATGGATCATCTAGGGCACAGGATGTCTTATTTTAAAAAATTAATAATTATTTTTATAAAAAAGACCCATTTGAAAGAAATAGAATTTAAAAGTACTATTATTGGGGGAAAAACCAAAGGAAAAAGGGGGAAAGCCCTGATCCCCCGAAACGTCATCGCATCATCCATTTGCCTCCCTCTCCCCTACTCTATCCTCTATATATAGAGCCCTGCCTTCCGTCTACTTAACTCACACCAACGCTAATCTATTTCCACCTCTGCCTCTGCCCCTGCCCCTGCCTCTGCCTCTGCCTCTGCTCTGTCTCTCGCCATCTTGCGTACTGTTTGTCTACTGTTATAAATCATGCCTTGTCAGGTGATGCAAGAGAATACCCTTCAAAACTTTTATGTCTCGGGAAGGGAGAAGTCGACAGAAAACAGTCCGTGCTCTCCTGGAAGGTATTTCCCTTTATTTTCTTAAGTTGTTCCCCTGTATGCTGCTTTTATAGCTTTTCTTCCTAATGGCCAGTGATTAATAATTAGTACCTAGATTCAAGGCATTTGGTTAAGGCAGGCTAGGGAGCTAGAAGAGAATTGGGAGCAAACACAAGAGATTTACTTAATTTTTTCGGTGTTTTTATGTAGGTTGGAGGGAAGAGTAGCGGTGGTCACAGGTGGTGCTCGAGGAATTGGGGAGGCAACAGTAAGGCTTTTTGCAAGACATGGTGCCAAAGTAGTGATTGCTGATGTTGAGGATACTCTTGGAACTCTGCTAGCAAGCTCGTTAGCCCCTTCAGTTTCCTTTGTTCATTGTGATGTTAGCTTAGAAGAAGACATTGAGAACTTGGTGAACTCCACAGTTTCTCATTATGGCAGGCTAGATGTTCTATTCAACAATGCCGGGGTGCTTGGAAATCAATCAACGAACAAGAGCATTGTCAATTTCGATGCTGAAGAATTTGATCGTGTCATGCATGTGAATGTTAGAGGTGTGGCGCTAGGAATTAAGCACGCGGCCAGAGTGATGATTCCTCGAGGAGCTGGGTGTATCATCTCCACAGCCAGTGTAGCTGGTGTCCTGGGAGGGCTCGGTCCTCATGCTTACACAGCTTCAAAGCATGCCATTGTTGGGCTCACCAAGAACACAGCGTGTGAACTTGGCAGGTATGGGATTCGAGTGAATTGCATTTCTCCATTTGGGGTGGCTACATCTATGCTTGTTAATGCGTGGAGAAGTGGCGATGAAGAGGAAGATTGCTTGAATTTTGGATTGCCTGGTGAGAAGGAAGTGGAGAAGATGGAAGCCTTTGTTAGAGGGCTGGCTAACCTTAAAGGTCCAACTCTCAGGGCTAGAGATATAGCCGAGGCTGCTCTGTATCTAGCTAGTGATGAATCCAAGTATGTTAGTGGCCATAATCTTGTCGTGGATGGTGGAATTACCACTTCAAGAAATTGTGTTGGCTTGTAATCCTCGGACAATCAGTGTCATTGGTTGACAAAGCCTTGTTTGTAAAATTTCTATCCAATCAATTAATTATTTTAAAAAATCTCGATACTTTTAATGGAATTTATATATAAAAACTCACTAAAACAAATGCTACAATAGATTATGTGTTATTATATCATTTCATAATTGTCATTATTATATATCTTTACTGATATATATATGTGTGTGTGTGTGTTGTTTTTAATTTTAGTTGTATTTTTGGTATATTTTATGATGAGATAAATGCTATTAAGAAATTCTATAGGTTCAAATAGAAAATTAAGCCGTGTAATATTCTTGGCAATATCAGAAAATTACTATTATTTGTTTATTTTTATGATGAAATAAATGCTAACTATATGAGTTTAGCTCTTAATTATTTTTATAACTTGGCACATCAAATTGAGTTTAGAAGAACACTTAATAAAAAATACCTATATAAGTAGAAAATGAATATTTTTTTTTAATAAAGGTTAAATTCTCTTTAAATCACCCATGTATCCAAGAGTTGTTTAGGGACAAAATAAATATAATAGCGAGAACCAAATAAAATCTCTAGATAAAGAACTATATGAATATTATTGTCTTAGTTTATATATAAAAAATGAATAATTCAAGAAATCATATTCACTATTTAGCTTAGTAAATATAATAATGTTTGACTAAAAAAAATTCAAAGATAAGAGCTACATATTATGATGTTAATCTACCAAATCGATATCTCTCAATAAATCTTGGATTTTTAAATTGTCAAGACAATCTCCATTCATGCGGGGGATTGTTGAAAACTTATTTTAAAATAAATAAATTATAGATAGATGAGAAATTGATCTAAAAAAACCCTTGATTTCTCAACTTGAAGAACTTTTGCTTTTTTTTTTTTTAGATTTAATTCTTGATTTATGATGTCTAAGACAATAGTTGATAAAAAAAGGGTGGGTGGGTAAAAAAGTGTTTCAAACTTTACTTTTTTCAGATTTTTCTACTATTTCTCACTTTGTTTTTATTTTATTTTTATGCTTTGATTTACCTCTGGATTATAGAGCTTAGATTTACATAGTTGAGATATATAAACTTCATATTTTTTCGTTCAAAGACCTTGGTTTACAAGTGCATCTAAACCGAAATGGTGTTGCTAAGATCTTGAAAGACATATTACATATATATTAGTTGCACAAGTGATGAACAATACAACTTCAAGAAAAAAACTAATCCTTAACAACAATAAAATTAAGATTCATTACTTTAAGGTGCTGCAAGTAAGTACATTTATTGTTTTAATCTAATCATAATTGATTTAAACATGTTTTCTTGAATTTATAATTTTAAACATGTATAAATTATTGCTATGAAACTTGACTAACCTTGACAAGCTATCTACCCGAGGCTTTGGTCAAGTATCAAATGGACAAGACCCAAGCTTGAAACTGATCCAGATAAATATTTGTCAAGTCAACCCAAAACCTGAGTGAATCAACATAATTCTAATGAAAACCAACTTTTTTTTATATATATATTGTTTTTAATAAACCTAAAAAATATAAAATAAAATATGAATACTTAGCCTCACATATTTTTCTCACAGCCTATATTTTTTAATATGGGATAAATATATATATAACCTACATCCACATTAAATATTTTTTAAATTTTCAATGTGAACTAACTATATATTGTTGACATCCACATGGAATGTTTCTTAACTTTTTGATGCAGGATGACTATATACATATAAGCTACATTCATATGAAATATTTCTTAACCTTTAGATAAAGGATAATTATATATATAGTTCATATCTACATGAGGTATTTCTTGACTTTTCGATGTGAGATAACTATATATTATCTACATCTACACAAATTGTTTCTCAACTTTTCCATGTAAAACAACTATAAATAATTCACTTCCACACGAATTATTTTCTAAACTTCTCAATGTGAAATTTTAAAATCTCAAATATATATTTTAAAATTTTAAGGTTAACCCGATAACCAAATCCTTGATCATATCAACCCCCGAATTAGGTTAATAACCATGTTCTAAACTCTAGTGTTATCTAAAACATCTTTCATCTAGCCTGCATTTGAAATGATAAACTATCATTCCATACTAATTATTTTTAAACTACAATCTTTGTTATAATAAGCTAAACATTTAAAAACTTTCATCTAATAATAAAAAATGGGGTTTTACAGACGATGGTTGGCTAGTAAAAACTACTAGCCAGGTTCTTGGAGATGTGATGTGCAATATTGCACCGTCGAGTAATAAACCCGTGTAGTAGTAACCCCCCCCACCCATCCTGCTCGTGTTTGTATTGCGTTTGGCATGAGTCACACCAAAATCGAGGGCTGCTTACGGCAACGAAAAGTTGCTTACTTTAAAACATATTAAAAAGACACGTCGATGATCTCATAGCATGAAAAATGCTTTGCTTGACAATGAGATGTTGTTTTGGAATATTGATGATAATAATAATAAAATCTAAGCTTACTATTATTTGTTTAAGTAAAACATTGATGTAACATACCATGGAAAAAAGAGTTAAATGGTTACTGTCGTATCATATTATATAAGATTTATTTTCATTCATTGAATTTAGAATTTACTTGTGGAGTGTAATCACCTTTGCTTTTCAGTAGATTTTTAAAATATATTTTTCTTGAAAAAAATATATTAAATTGCTGTTTTTGTAAGTGTTTTTGACATGTTAATATAAAAAATAAAAAATAAAATATCATTTTAATATGTTTTTAAATAAAAATTATTTAAAAAAACCCAACTCTATAATATTAAACATGCATTTAATACAATGAAAAAGGTATTAAACTAGATTTGCTCTTAATCACAAACTAAAAGGAGAGATTTAAAACCCAACTCTATAATATTAAACATGCATTTAATACAATGAAAAAGGTATTAAACTAGATTTGCTCTTAATCACAAACTAAAGGGAGAGCTTTTTAACTCCATATTCTTTCAGGAGAAGAGGGGACATGAATAGTTATTGTTAATTTAAAATTAATTAAAATATATAAGCTATGTAGACATCTAATTTAATTAAAAATAAAAGATGCGACTTGAATAGCAGCCAATCGAGATCGCATCACATCAATTTTCTACATCTTTGAAAACTAGACTTGTTTGGTAGGTGGAGGAGCAAGTTTGCGAAAGTGTTGACCGATCATTATGGCTACTCCTACTTTTTGTGAGGGATTATCCTTTACTTTTATTCAACGAAAGATCCTCTCATTGGTCCTTTTTTCCTATTAAAAAATAAGGTTGATTGTAAAATAAAATAAAATAAAATAAAATAAATAATAATTCCTTTTTGATACCCTCATTCTTGCTAATAATAACAAATAAAGTTCTTGACGTTGGTCCAAAGTCTTTTAAATTATTTACATGATGTATATGAAAAATGTTAGCGAATTAGTTTTTTTAGCTAGTCAATATAATTAATATAATATGTATGTGCGTATATTATTTATGAAAAAAAAGAAAATACTTTAAGCTTTAGAGATAAAATATAAACCCGTTTAGATTATTGATTTTTTTATTACATAAATCAGGAAGTTTTATTTTTAATTAAACACAAAATCCAACTAATCATATTAAAATTCAGGCACAAAACTGATGTTACTTGCTCAATAAAAGGATATAAAACGTGTTTTGTAATTAGAAATAAATTAAAATAATATTTTTATATTTTAATTTTTTTAATTTAAAACAAAAATCATTTTTTTTTAAAAATACTTCTCAAGTGCTTCCGAACACACACGACATCATTCAGTGCCGGCTTTGTGAACAGTTTGAGACTTGGAAAAGGGAGTCAAAGACAGCTCAAGAACCCTTTACTTCAACATTATGAAGAGCCTGTTCAAACTTTCGGCTCACCTTTTGGTGACATTTTTCTTTTTGATACAAGTATTTTAAATGCAATTATTATTATTATTTTAAATTTTTATATTAAATTAAAAAAATATAATTGTTTATGTGTTGATATTTAAAATAATTTTTAAAAATTAAAAACATCATTTTAATATATAAATTTTTTAAAAAAACATCTTCAACTTCCGTCCCAAAACACTTTAATCCACGAGTTATTTCAGTGGATTATACAAATCCCATTTCAGGTCGGTCCCTAACATCTCTAATTGTTTTTTAAAAAGTAGTCAAAGATCAAGCATTACCACCATTGCGTATGAGTTGAAAACTGTTTGGCTCTTCTTCTGCCCGCTCCCAACTCTAGCCTGGAATTATAAATTCATGTGGTCAATTACATTTGGCACCGAAGGGCAATCCAACACCGCACTATTCGAGTCCAACTACCCTTGAAAAATTGAGATAAATAGGAAATTAAACTTTATTAGGCACAAGATTAAATGCTAATATTTCATTTCACTTTTTTAAAATGCCCACTTGTTTTTTCTCTCCAAAATTAAAGTTGAATGATTTTCTTAACCTAATCCAAGTTTGTTTCACACTGCATTTCAAAATATTTTTTTAAAAAAATAAAAAAATATTTTTATTTTTTATTTTAAACTAAAATTTTTTAGTGTTTTTAAATTAATTTTATATGCTAATATCAATAATAATTTATAAAAAATAAAAAAAATATTATTTTTATATATTTTTACATAAAAAATAATTTTAAAAATAACCGTAATTAAACTTTCAAAGAATAACTTACTCTAAATCGTAGGTCAAATGAGATTTTTAACGGGTTATTTAAATTTTATTCTTCCTCCTTATTTTTTTTATAAAAAAACAAATCAGTTATTTGAACCGATCAATGTTTTATAGCGATAGTTTACGCACGTATTTGATTGAATATTTGAATTTTAGCTAGCCTTAGAAACCTCCCAAGAAAATTGTTAATTGATACAGATTTCAGTCAATTCTGCATTAAACTAAAAATTACTATAAATCACACAATTTTATGCACGAATAAACATGAGCATATAATATAGCATTTTTGTTGACGGTGCACTTAATATGTGTGTAAATTTATTAGCCAGTGCAAATATAAATTATTTAACTTGTGTTTCTTCCATGATCAATGACAATTTCTCGTCATTATATCATTAGCATTCACCATGACTCAGCTAATGATAATATTAAAGAAAAAACTAAACCATATAGCATTTTCACAATAGCAATACTCATAGTTAACTACAAATTAGAATAGTAAAATTTTTATTTTACCCCTCAGTATACCTTCATTTAAGCCCTGAATTGTCTACTTTGGCGGTTAAAAATTTACATCTGGTGTGTCACCAAGTTCACCTCCATGACTTGGCTGAGCGCGTTGCCCCCAATGGTGGCTTGAAATGATCCCCTTGGCGATCAAACGTTTGTTCCACCATTTCTCTCTCGTTTCCGGCAAAAGTTAGCAGGAGTTATCACTGTTGTTAATAGTTTCATTTTAGTCACTGATTATTTGATTGTGTTTTGTGATCCTGATTGATGTAGTAGAAATTTTAATTTGTTTCAGTTGTGTTCTTCAATGGCAATGAGTTAGATACTGTAGTTTCATTTCGGTCCTCGATCTTTTAATTTTTGGATTTGTGTTAAATGTGTAATATATTTAGTATCAAAGTTCTGATTTCTTTCAATTGTATCCTTGAATGGAAATTCATTATACATTTGAGTTTCATTTCAGTCCTCAAATTTTTAATTTTCGCATTGAATTGAAATTCTTTATTTTTTTTATATCAAAGTTTAGGTTTGATTTAATTTTGTCTTTTACATTAAATTTAATATACATTTATTTTTCATTTCGGCCCTTATACTTTTATTATTTGTTTTTATTTTAATTCCTTTATTTTTATTTATATACTTTTTAAATGGTTACTATTTTTATACATGCTCTTGATTTTTGTTTTTATTTTTATTTTTTTTATTTCCTCTGGTATTAAGGGTTTTTTTTTTGAAATTTAATTTTTTTATGATCATTTAAAAATTAATATTTATTTTTTCCCTATTATAAAAGTTCTATTTATTCTTCAAGTCAAATAATATTTTTAAATGTAATAATATTTTTTTTTCATTTTTTTTGGGTAATTACTTTTTTGTTAATATTTTTAGGTGTTAGAATTTCTAATTATTATAGGTAATGCATTCAAACAAATGAAAATGATTTTTTTTCTTATAAATATATGAGACTAATTATATATTTTTATATTTGTTTGATGTTAAAGCCTTATATATATATATATATATATATATATATATATATATATATATATATATATTTCAAAATTAGTAGTCATTCATATAAAGATATACAATGATATAACCTTCAACTATATTGCTTTATATAAACACATTTATAAATCTTGTTAATTTTAAATATATTTGACAACATAAATTGATCAAACTTTTCATGTTATGGTTTAATTGTTTGTTTCAAAATGTATGGCAAACTTATAAACTTTCTTTTCTTTTCTTAAAAAATACCCCTTGGATTATTTCATATAGACCTGATCCTTAAGATATCTTTTCAAAAAGTAATTTTTACATCTATTTGATACATTTGAAGCTTATTAATAATTATGATAACTATTAATATTTGTACAAAAGTGTTTTTGACATGAGTGGATATGTGTCAAATAAATCCATGCCTTTATGTTTTTTTAAATCCATTGACAACAAGTTTTGATTTGTATTTCTCAATAATTCCATTAATCTTTATCTTGTCAAATCTACAAATCTTTGCAATTTTGATTGTGTTTTATCTTGTTTTTGGGCTTAAATGTGTGTTAAACTCAAATCCATAGCTTTCTTTGTGTTATTGTTAGTTTAATTTCATTACGTTTTATCTTATATTTTACCTTGTAAAAGCTTTATCCAATCTTACATCGATCACACCCTCTTCACATGCTTTCAGGGTTAGTCTTTGACTTTTCCTGTTTAGCAATATGATTGAGGTTGTTTTTTCAAATATTTTTTGTTCAAAAATGCATCAAAATGATATAAAAATACAAAAAAAATAATATTTTATAATCTCTATGTAAATATAATTTAAAAGACCAGCACACATGACCATTTCACCATTATCTTCTTCATCCTCTCTCATTCTATTTCATTCTCTCTGTAACACATATACACATTTATTCTTTAAATTTTTGCTTTTGTGATAGGTATGCATTCCTTCCTCTTCTCCTCTTCTTCTCTCTTCTTATTTCCTTAATTTTTATTAACATTGTTTTTTGAATTATTACTTATTATTTGTTCCCTTTTTTTTTCTTTTAGCTTCACTACAACAGATTTAAAGTGATATTTCTGTCTTTTTTACCTCTTTTTTTTAGTGTGTTTTTGTCTTCTTTTTTTTTTTTAATGGTATCAAGGTTATTGCATTAATTTTACATAATTGTTTCTGCTATTAATGGGTTTGGTGTCGGGTTTCCAAGGGATGTGACATGATGACAAAAGGCTGGGGATTTGCACAGCAGGTTTCGAGTTCGAGTCAGGGCGTGCATAACTTGTAAGAGTTGGGACAACTAGGATTTTACCCACTCACCTAGGCCTACAAAATACGCTTTCTAGAGAGTGAGGTTTTCTCAACTAATAAAAAAAAGAATTTGGTGTGGGATTATTGCATTATTTTTAATTATATTTTCTGGTGTTAATTCATTATTAACTAATGATTTTTATGCTATTAATGATTTTTTGTGTGTTATTCACATTATTAATTGAATTATTTTTGCTTATAATATGAATTGCGAAGTTCTTAGAAAAGTTTTAGTAATTTTACAATGGTTTTTTCTCAGTTTAGAATTAATTTAAAAAACATTTTAACATAGAAATAAAAATATTCTATGAAATTGAATCATGCAAAATTGTTTGATGAAAATAAATGAAATAAATTAGCTTGTGATATATATGATGTGTATTTGCAGGTTTGTAAATATTGGGTTGTCTCTTATATAGGGAAGGTGTTGCATATTATTTTTTTCTAATACATTTGAATTTGTGTAGATGTCTAGAGAAAATCTATTGCAAGTTGTGAGGACAAGATCACATCTAGCTATCTTGTCAAGGATTCTGAGAACCACGAGTTTTTAGGCACATGCATCGACTCATAAGACGAGATTGTTGAGTGCGATTCTGTAAAGTCAAGGGAGTGTTCCTTCACAGTGAGATCTAATTACCAACAAATACTGAGTCCAATAGAAGGATGACCTTCCAATGTAGTTTTTTTTGATGATTAAATATGTTCAATAAGTTTTTATAAATTATTTTATTTAGCGAATAAAATTTCAGGTTAAGAAATATTGAAGTTGTGAGAACTATAACAACGACTTTTAAATTATCAGTGGAGATTCCATTGTATCAATAGAGACTGCAAGTCAATGCATGATTTACAAGGTTTAAAATCAGAATGAACTTAATTTTTTTATTATGTTAATCTATTTACTTTATCAATCAATTTTCCTTTTTTATTTTTTTACTATAAGGAAATATTTGATTGGGAGGATGTTAATTATAATGTTGCGAGAATGGTGTAGCAGAATCGCACTGCAAATAGGTAATTTCAACGATGTTTATAATTCTCAATTAATAATAAATAATTCATTTGTGTTGTATATAGGCCATGTGATTTTTAGGTACGAGGCGTAGAAAAAAGAAAAAATATGCACGGGTAAGAGAGCTTCTATACTAGAAGAACATGACATTCTATAAGGAATTTAGGCCACCATACTTGCAGTGCGATTAATTGTGCATGATTAAAAAAGATTACAAATAGACATATTCATTAAGACATCATTTCAAAAAGTAATTTTTACATCTATTTGATAGATTTCAAGCTTATTAATAAATATGATAACTATTAATATTTGTACAAAAATGTTTTTGACAGGGGTGGATATATGTCAAATTAATCCATGCTTTCACGTTTTTTTAAATCCATTGACAACGAGTTTTGATTTGTATTTCTCAATAATTCCATTAATCTTTATCTTGTCAAAACTACAAATCTTTGTAATTTTGGTTGTGTTTTATCTTGTTTTTGGGCTTAAATGTGTGTTAAAATAAAATCCATAACTTTCTTTGTGTTATTCTTGGTTTAATTTCATGTTGTTTTATCTTATATTTTACCTTGTAAAAGCTTTAAAAGCTTTATCCAATCTTATACCAATCACTCCCTCTTCACATGCTTTCAGGGTTAATGTTTGACTTTTCCTGTTTAGCAATGTGATTGAGATTGTTTTTTCAAATATTTTTTTTATTTAAAAATGCATCAAAATGATATTTTTTAAAATAATTTTTGACATTATCATATCAAAATGATATAAAAATACAAAAAAATAATATTTTATAATCTATTTGTAAATATAATTTAAGGACAATCACACATGACCATTTCACCATTATCTTCTCCAACCTTTTTCGTTCTATTTCATTCTCTCTCTAACACACATGCACATTTAATCTTTAAATTTTTGGTTGTCATAGGTATCTATTACTTCCTCTTCTCCTTTTATTCTCTCTTTATATTTCCTTAATTTTTTTAGTAACATTGTTTTTTGAATTTTTACTTGTTATTTGTTCCCTTTTTTCCTTTTAGCTTCACTACAACAAATTTAAAGTAATATTTCTCTCTTTTGTTGAGTGTGTTTTTGTCTTCCTTTTGTTCTTAATGGTATTAAGGTTATTGCATTAATTTTACATAATTGTTTTTGCTATTAATAGGTTTGGTGTGGGGTCTCCAAGGGACGTGACGTGATGATAAAAAGGCTAGAGATTTGACAAAATCACCAATGAAATATATTGATGGAATGTACCTACAAAATATCATGTTGGTGATTCTGTTGGTATATATAACTCTGAAGAAATCATCGATGGAATGGAAATCACCAACAAGGGTTTTACTGATGATATGTTTATGTTCTTGTGATTGTTGGGAAAAAAGTTATCAACGACGTAAATTACATGATATTTCCGATAGTTATTTCCATTAATAAAACTGTTTATTCTATAGTGTTTTTCTTATATTTTTACATGATCTTGTTGTACAACATTCACAATCTATGCCATTATATTATGACAACCAAATATTTTTCAGATTCTATTTCTTAGAAAGATAAAAAAGCATACAGAAAATTATTGTCATCTAGCATATTCCTACCCGCATTCAGCTTACAAATATCTTTACTAAAGCTTTGAAATGTGAAACATTACAAGCATTATCATTGAAGTTGGGCATTACAAATTTTTATAATTCAACTTGAGGTGGAGTATTAGAGATATATCTTCACATTGCATAATTAGATTATTGCACAATTATTATAACAAATTTAAGTATTATTCTTTGTTAGCAATATTTAGATATTATTTTTGGGATCTTATTCCTTTCTCATGAATTATATACATATTATGAATACAGAAAAGAATTCTTAACCTTTACACAACATTACCATGAATAATTTTAGAAAATACAAACAAATATTCGGTAGAAATTTGAATATATTTTATAGCATGTTTTCTTTATTCAGTACAAGGGTCTGATTATTTAGCATCTGAATATTCAATTCTTTCGTAAGCTCCATCGTTTACAATAAGAAAAATAGTTGATGAAAATTGAAGTTTTTGATTAGAGAGTCATTGACATTACTGGCAGCCACTTAAATAGTTATATCGATGAACAATACCCATTGCTTTCTATAAATAAATTTGGTTACCTTCACAAAAAGTCATTTGTGATAATATTTAAAATTTTAAGTTGTTAATAAAAATTTTAATATATAATTTATATTATTTTTTAATACGTTCTCTCAAGTGAAAGTTTTTTGCACTTAAAATTTATATACAAATTCATATTATTTTGTATTTGATTTTTATCAAATAGAATGAGGGCTATGCGATTCCAACTCATAACCCCTTGGTCAATAAAACTCTGATATCATGTAAAAAAAATATTTTATATAAAAATTTAAACTATTAAGTGAGATTTCAAAATATAATTTATCTGATAGACCGTTCAGCTCAAAGTCTTCAACCTTTCTCCCACTGTTACCTTAACCATTGTCTTTGTTAATGTTACAAATCATTGATTGGAGGGATAAGATGATTGTGGTGGTAATAACAGTTCTCCGAGCATGCAGGCTAAACATAAGAGATTATTCCATGAAAACGAAGGAGAACCACCTCCATCCAGATGAGGACAAACACTGCAACATTATTTGTTTTGTGGTTAGCTGGTGACATTGACCAGTTCACTTGGCAATCGTAGTGAGCCACTCACGGGAACAAGACAATGATCAGCTCCCAAGTCTTGGGATAAGAAGACCACTTACGTTTAAGACAATGACCTAAGACCTCAGTAGCGCCCAAGTCTTCATCGTTCAACAAGAATACCACTATGTTTACTTCTCCACCAGACTAAATATAAACTGCTTTATTTCACTTGTTTGCTTATCAAAAAAGATAGAAATTTTGCTGAAAAATATGCCATCATCTGTGCGTTTCTTAACTATGCATCTGTCTTTGCTCTTTTTTACTCTCGTTGTTTTTGTCTAAGAGCTTGTCGCTCTTCTCCTTCCATGCAGCCGCTTGATGACTGGTGGTCGCAGTTCAAGGAAAGCCTCGTCATTATTGAGTCTGCTTGTTCTGATCCTTCTGCTTATCCTAAGGTTGCTTCATGGAAAGTTGATGGAGAAAGTGGTGATTGCTGCTCATGGGATGGTGTTGAATGCGATAGGGACTTTGGTTATGTGATCGATCGGCCTTGACCTCAGTAGCAGCTGTCCTTATGGCTCCATCGGCTCTAATATATAGCAGCCTCTTCCACCCTGTTCATTTCAGAAAGCTAAATCTTGCCGAAAACGATTTCATCAACTCTAGATTCTCTTCTCGGATTCGAAATCTCTCAAGGCTATTCGATCTAAATATCTTAAAGTCTGGCTTTTCTGATCAGATCCAGCAGAGATCTTAGAGCATTCCATTTTGGTTTCCCTTGATCTGGGAGTTAAGTCTTTGAAGCTCAAAAACCTGGTCAGCAACATTGATGCTTTTGGAAGCACAAACAAGTAAGAAAGAATATTTGGTTATCTCACGAAAACTTAAGTCTTAGTTTTATTTCTAAAAATTAAAGGAATTAAGAAACTACAGAGAAGAGAGGGATGAGAACAGAGAAGATTATGAATAATTTAGCAACTGTCATGTTACATTGTTCTTCACTTGTCTGCTATAAATATTGTTACAGGTATAATTTTATTTACAAAATGTAGCAATCTAAGGTAAATACAATCAATTATATTTATTACAAAAGGAAAGTCAACGAATCACTTTGATTGAGAATTGCTGAGGCAGATTCTGTGGGATTGGGATCATCTTCTGTGATATCTTCTTTAAAAATAAGTTTTGTGTCTCCAAGAGGTTTACAAGTCTATAAAAAGAAAAATCATCTACAAGTTTTAGGGACACCATCTTCATTCGGTCATCTTACTAAACTGAACTATCTAGACCTCTCTTGTAAAATCCCTTCTACTTTTGGCACCCTTCAAGTTTCTCTTCGGTCGCGCTTTCTTTCAACAATTTCAGTTCTGTAATCTAGCCGAACTCGATTTTGTAGACTTGACACATGCCAATACATATGGTAACATTTCATGACTCAACCCATCGTCTTGCTGCTTAATGGAAATAAATTAAATGGTCAAGCTCCGTCTTGGATAGGAAACCAAACCCGATGAATGAGACTATAGGCTTCAAACCCTGCGCGGTCCGATTCCTGATTCTATTTATAGGTTTCAAAATCTTGAAAAACTTGACCTAGCTCTAAATTTCTTTGGTGTTATTTTGGAATTGAAACGTCTTCTAAAGTCCAGAAACCTTGTTTCCCTTCAATTATCTGGCAACAATCTTTTGCTGCTTGATAGCCACAATGCTGCCATTCCACCGTCAAAATTTTCATTCTTGAGGTTTTCTGCATGAAATTTAGGTGAATTTCCCAATTTCTTTCGTGATCAAAACCACATGAAGCTTTTAGATCTTCAAGATACAAACTTAGGGAGACACATCCAAGTGGTTTATGAACAAAATTAAGTACCAGAACACTCCAGGCTCTATCTCTGGCTCGCAACCTTCTGACAGGATTTGAGCAATCCTTCGACGTTCTTGCATGGAATAATCTACGATCAATGCATCTTTATTCGAACAAGCTCAAGGGATCCCCTTCCAATTCCACCACCAGCACGTTCTTAGCCAATTTCACCGAGCTAGAGATTCTGAGATTTGAACAAAATAAGATAAATGATGTCTTTCCTTCTTGGATGGGTTTTTATTTTTTGAAGTTAAGCCTAGGAAAGGCATAACAGTAGACCACAGGGGTCTGTGTAGTGTTCCTGGAGTTCAAAACTACATATATATATTCTCCCTAAGGCATGCATCGGCAGAGGTTTTATTTTAATTCATTTATATAGTTTTGGAGGACTCTGAGAATACGTTCGGGGCATGTTTTTTAAAAAAGCATTAATTTTTTTTTAAATTATTTTTTTAATATTTTTAGATAATTTTTTTTATGTTGATGTTAAAAATAATTTAAAAAAATAAAAAAAATATTATTTTAATGTGTTTCTGAATAATAAAAAATAATCTCAACAACACTAAGGTGAGAAAAAAAATGATTAAATTGACAAAACAAATAATTAAAAAAACTATACTAAGAAAAGATATCTGAATGAACTACTTAGAAATTAGAATAAATTTAACATTCAGTTTACTTTTGATTTCAAAAGTCTAAATCCGATTGAACCAGACGAAACCAGAAGTTGAAAACAACCAAACACGGCCTCCCAAAATTTTCTCTTAATTTCCTATTCAAGCTGGTCTTATTTTTCTTTTGTTCTCTTTTCTATAGCCTCCATCAATCACTCTCTCTATTATTTCACGATGTTTTTGCTTCAGATATACTGCTTTAGAGTTTAGATTTGATTTCTTTTTCCCATGATTTTCTTCTCTTTTAGTTCCATACTCTCAAACATGAGTTGGGAAACTTTGGTTTAAGCTCTCCAGATTTGGTTTGGAATTTCAGCCTATGATGACTCTTGGAGTCCCTTAACAATTTAAGACAAAAAAATGTCAATTGAAGCCAACAAGACTCAATTTAAAGCCTCTCGGACTCTTTGATTCATGACAGCTTAGTTGTTTCGGAGAAGGATTGAAAAATGAGATCAAATTCAGGGTTAACATGCTAAATTCTCATAATTTAGTGGCTGTCTATGGGCTAACCAGAATGTGAGAGAACAATTTGCTATTATAAGAAGATTTGGAGTCCAATTCAACAAGGACTCGAGTGAGAAATCAATCGGAGTCTCAGCCCAGATGGATGGTTTAATACCACTCCACAAACTCACCGAGGTGAGAATCATAGGAATTGGATATGCATGTTTAGCTCGAATAGTAATAACACAACTTTTATGGCTCGTACGCACATTCAATGTTTCATATGCTACAGCTCGATCAACAGTGTTTCACATGGTGAAAGAATTGAGAAAGGATGAAGGAGGAGATGCACTGAAAGTGCTTATGGAAGTTAACTTAAGAGAAATCGAGCACAAAGTAAAGAGAAGACAATCGATTACACAGAGATCTTGTTTCCTTAATTTGCTACAGCACTTCCATGGTTAGGCTATCACTTCTGGGCATGCTGTTTGTTGGTCTTCATTGATTTTAGTGATGATTATTTTAATAAAAAATACTCTAAAAAATAACCTTAACCTCAACGAATAAAAAAAGGCCGAGCCTTTTCAAATGCTGATGATGAGTTTTTCAGTGTTCAAGGGGAGTTCGATTCAATGTGTTCAACTTATTATTAGGGATATTTGATTTTAGTCGATAGTAGCACAATATGTCTAAATTGCGCGGAAACAAAGAAGTAGAAATACTTAAGGAGAATTCTTTAGTCATTAATTTAATAATAGTGACAATTCTATAATTTTGTTTAATAAATATTATAAACAATAGTAGGAGTGAGCAAAAAAAATGAAAAACCAATTAAATCAAGAAAACTGAAAAAAACTAATCGAGAAAAATCAAACCATTTAAAAAACCTAATTAAACCGATTAAAATATTTTAAAACTTTTGGTCCGGTTTAGTCTCGGTTTCTAGAGGCTAAAACCGGTAAACCAAACCAAAACGGTTCAAATTAAAAAGGCATGCTATAATTTTTTTGTTCTTTTGATTTGATTCAATTTTTTTGGTCTGATTTTATTTTGGTGAAATGAAAGAAAATAAAGACTTGGTTCAAGTCCAAAAAAAGGCCTAAAAAACAATGTACTATTTTTTTGGTTTCTTACATAACAAACCAAACTGAACCAAAATCTGTCGATTTAAACCAGTTTCGATTCGGTTTTGGTTTTTTTAATTATAATTTTAATTTGATTGTTTTAATAAATAAAAATTGAATCGAAAATAATCACTTCTAAAACAATAGCAAGAATTTAAAAAGGGGGAAAGGAGTAAAACCACGTTCAAGTTTTAGGAGGCTTAAGATGGTGACAGTAAACTCACACCACCCTAAAATCCAAAGCACTCTTTGATATAATGTTATATATTTTTTTTTATGTTAAAGAATATAAATTATATATTAAAATTTTATTTAATAATTTAAGTATTTAAATAAGATAGTTTTTTTTTTATATAGTAGTAGAATATTGTTGATAAAATAGTCACCAATTTAAATCTCACTATCATTATAATTGTTAGAAATTAAATATAAAGTTTTGGATCGCACTTAATAACCTAAATTTCATTTTTAAAGAGAAGATTATTTTGATACATTGATTGAAATTTGTTTTCCTACATGCCTTATAGAGAGGCGGGGTTCCTATGGTGTGCACTTACTTCGTTAGAATTTGAATGTGAATGTGTCCCCTCTTCGCCTCACATCTCTCAAGAAGTGTAAAGCAAACCTGGAAATGATGCTCGTGTTCCAATCGAGCATACTCCTATTGAATTAGATCATATGCAATTGCTCGTGCTTTCAGATACAGAATGTTAAGCCAACGTTAGGCATTTACCCCTGTGACTGTCCTTTTAAGTGCTTGTGCTCGACAAGAACGATCTCCTTACTCGTCTCGACCCCCTGCTGGAATTATTAGTGTCAGAGATGTGTGGGTCATGTTGTCGTCAAGGAATGCTACTTGGTTGATCCTGCCAGTAATTATATGTTTGTCTTAAAGATTAAATCATGTATATGTAAGTAATTAGACTATGAAATTGCAAATGACTCATTAAATCAATTGTAGTTTATTTGATGATATTTGTTACTCGGATAACCGAAATAATTCTAGAGTTAATACGTGTAACAAACCTTGATTTCTGAAATGGACATATTTTTTGGATAAAAGAACAATGCAAGCTATGCCCGTTACTATAATTATTCATGATAACTTGAAATATCACGCATTAATTGTGCTGACGACATATCATTCAAATTTTTAAGCCATTAATCTTCGATGGTAGAATAGAAACTTACCATAATAGTGATGAGTGATAGAGAATTAGAGTTCAATTTTAGAGAAGAAAGATGAGAAATGGTTATCACATCCAAAAAAAGAC
Organism: Salix dunnii; assembly: GCA_015731905.1. Classification (NCBI taxonomy): domain Eukaryota; kingdom Viridiplantae; phylum Streptophyta; class Magnoliopsida; order Malpighiales; family Salicaceae; genus Salix; species Salix dunnii. The sequence goes on from CM027674.1 coordinate 14,039,671, forward strand.
AGGAGGTGTGAAAATAAAGTGAGATTAATTCCTTTGATGGTATCATCTAGCATCATCTTAAAACAAGTTCCATTGTCAGCAAAGATTAAAATTCTATTAACTTCACATAAAGAACTAGCAGCTTACTGCTAGAACCAACCCTTGTTGGTTATTTATTGATGATCCTCCTCCAAACAAACCTAGTTTTAAGCAAATATTTCGAACTTGGCCACTGACCATTCATCTAATAATTAAAATCTTAATATCTTAACATTGACAAGATAATTCCTACTATGTACAAGAGTGGCCCATAAGCTAAAGTAGATGTCCCTTCAAACATAAACAGCTTCCTGTTCATTGATCACTCCCTTTATCTACAGGTTCTCTTGCCTTTTCTGAGCTCCAAACTTTCTCCTTCTACATTGCATTCATCCTTCAATATTCCGTAACTGTGGCTGACTTCTCTCTATTCTGTCTCGTATGACATGTGCCTATGTCGTCCCATGTATCGCTTCAGCTCGACACGAAGGTTCCTTACGGGCTAACTGATATTATATATATCCCAAAAACACTATACAAATTTTAGTACTATAATATCAATCAATGCAGTAGAAATGAATAAGTTAGAAGGAGAAATTGACGGGGGGAGGAGAACTGCAAACCTCAGCATTGGAATCGAAGGCAAGATGAAAGAAGACAACAGAAACGAAATGTTTGCCGACTGGTTCAGCCAACTTGATCTGACCAAGCTAATAAGAGGCAGTTTCATGCTTATCAAACTTGCATTTGCTACAATACTTTGCACTATGATATGGGGTGCCTGCTGTAACATTGTTCCCAATACTTTTTTTCTCGAGTCTTTCTAGTTTCTTGGCAACATGATAGGTTGTGACATTTATTGCAGGGTTTCCTCATCTTGTGATAGATTTGGATTGTTTGGTAATTGGATTTTCGATTATGTTTGGACTTGAGTGTATGTGCTTCAAATGGCACCAAACACTCGCTTCTGACTAGAAAAAAAGAAAGGAATGCAATGAAATTCAAGATCTTTGAGGTGGAAATAGAAGAAATTGGTTTCACAAGAAGCAATGATTTACTTGGAAATTGGAGGTTTCTTTCTAGTTGTAGCTCTTGTGGATGCGTCGGTAATTTACAGGTAGTCTTGGGTTTTAAGGCCTTTGTTTCCCCTGCGAGCATCCAATGAAGCATGCATGGGATTCAATGGAAAAACAGAATTATTTACACCAAAATGTTTTTTGCAAAATTAAAAAAAAAAATATCAGTTACCTGGAAATGGGGTTGATTGATCCATCGCATGCATGGAATAATAAAGCAATGTAAAGATACCTTTGATTTTTTTTCTTTGCCTATGTTTGACAAAGCCAGAGGATTAAGCACAATTTCCCTTTCAAATTGTTTAATTTCAAAACAAAAACTGTGCATAATTTGATCTTTAAATTAGAAAAACGGGGGGGCAACAGTTTCAGGATCATGATGAGGCAGTTGGATCAAGGAATTCGTTTACGGTTGGATGAGGGCAGTGGTTGGAGGCAACGAGGCTCTTAGCCCTCCTTGCATTTTTCATCTGGTGCTGATATCATTCAATGCGTCTTGGTGAAGTAATCAGCCAACTTAAACTCATCCTATATAATAAATATTCTTGGCAATTTTTACGGTCACTTGAAGATATAATTATCGTAAATATAAGCTATAAATTATTAAATAGTGTTAATTATTATAGCATAACAATTTGTTTCTATCAAAAGCAAAATAAATAATATCCATTAATTTTATCACAGGTAAATCATTATGGATTTTTAAATATATTGACTCAATGAACGTAATAATTATATTTTCTTTCATAGTTTAGTTAATTATTCTGTAATTATGTTAATTATAAGAAAACAAGTATAGTTTTAATAAAAACATTTCTTGTTATCTTAAATAAAACTAAGAAAAATACTATTTTCAGTGAAAATTAAGGGCACAAGACCTCTCTTTCTCTTTGTATAATTAGCCATATAATAATTTAAAAAACCAAATTGTTTTTCACCACTAAAGCAATAAACATTTCTTGTTCAAATTCAATTTAATAAGAGGGCTGGCAAACCCAAACGCCCCAGCTCCTAGGGCTATGATATAGCCGAGGCTGCTCTTTATCTTGCTTAGTGATGAACCCGATGTGCATGCAGTGATCGTAATCTTATCCTGGATGGTGGAATTACCGCCTCAGAAAATATGTTTATCCTTCTTGCAAGACCCACACCCGTCATCGTTTAACGGGTCGACAGAGTATGTTATTAATTCGGGCCATGACCTAAAAAATATAACATTTGTTTTCACCAAAACAATTTTATTTTGATATAAAAAAAAACTCACTTAACCAATCAGAGCTTGACCCCTGTCGACTAACATTTATTTGACATGACCATTTTAATCTACGGACCACTGCATTGATATTTTTGTTTTATATATATTTAAAAATAAATAAAGTTTACATGACATTCAATCAAACCATCCCACTTGCAGCTTGAAATCTTGAGGTTGTGATCTTATAATCATAATATTTAATTAGTGTTTACATTTTGAAAAAGAGAAGATCTTGCGATTATTCCTCCATTAAAACCATCATATTTCATTGTAAAAAATAAATAAAATACAGTTTTGACTTTCATTTCTTCCATTGTCAGCATTCTTAATATTATTATAACATTTATGTTTTAAAAAACATTATTTAAAAATATTTAAAAACACTTTAATAATTGATTTAAAATAAGAAAAATCAATTTATTAAAATACTTTTAAACCACATAAACTTGTTTCGCACGACATTTTAAAAATATTTAAAAAAAATAATTTTTTTATTTTTATTATAAATTAAAAAAATTAATACTTTTAGATATTTTTCCTATACTAATATTAAAAAAATATTAAAAAAAAATATTTTAATATGTATTAAATAAAAAATACTTTGAAGAATATCTTTAATTACTTAACAGTAGCACATTACGTCATGCATCTTCATCTACTCCACCATTATCTCTTGTCTGGTAGCGGCGTGTACTGTTCTGCATCATTTCTTCGATTGGCCTGGCTCACCTCATTAACCCTAGCTTTGAAGAATTACTGCAGGAAAGTACAAGATCGGGAAGCTCGTAATTTATATTGACAAGGACTTTGCAGATAAATTCCATAAAGAGGATTTGATGTGTCCACTGATTTCACCATACGTGTCCACTCACACGCTCCAACTGTCCTCGTTTATTTTTCCTTTTTAATTAGTTTTTGGCCAAATCTTTGCCTACTCTCGCCACTTGCACATCTACTAACCACCTGCTTTATCATGGTCTCCAAGCATTTGCCAGTCATGTCCTCGGCCCATGTTTCTCCACTAGGAGCCAAGGAAATTTTAACTTTGTCCGAGTGAAAAGGGAAAAAAAGAGAGAGACGAGTTTGCTAACTAGGAGATTGCAATGGACAATATGGGTTCATCACTAGAGAGTGATCCTCCAAGAAAGCCCATGAGGAGGAGGTCTCATGCTAGAAAGACTAACACCCAAGATCGTGTCGTCAACATGGCCGAAGCAAGAAGAGAGATTGCTCATGCTTTGCACCTTCATAGGTCATCCTCATCCTCGTCTGGTGCTTCAAAAAGGGGTCCTATCAATTTGTTGGGTGATAATTACAGTAACTATGGCATTAGTAATAAGTCCTTTTGTTTTGCTAGCAATTCTCGGTACCATTGCTATTCGTTGACGGATACTTTGCCAACTCCTGAGCCTGTCTGGTCTACTACCACTACAACAACAGCTGTGACAACACCACCCCCAACGGAAACTGCAGAATTTGAATGGGGGGAAAATCAAGCTGCTTCTTATAGTTGGTGGCTAGGGTTTTTAAAGACTTTGGATGGTAATAGTGCTACCCCATTTGCTAAAGATGAAACAGAAATGATCAGTGATCCTAGAGTGCTTGGTCAGTATGAGATTCATGTTTCAGGGCTTGAAGAAGCAAGTCATGCCCAGCTGACCTCGTCTACAGATGAATGGTTGACGTTTCCAGACAACGAAGATCAAGATGAGAAGCAAGTACTCTGAGTAATTTTTCTGGGAGATGAACTTTGCCTTCTAGTTTAAGCTGATTAAATTAAATCCATGTTAGCAAGTAAAGGTATGCTCTAATCTGCGAAGTCATTTTTGATTGTTTATAGAGTCATTTCTTGGGTTGCTTAGCCTCGAAAGAGTGTAGAATTTTCTCTATCAAAGCATGCCTGGTGCTGTAATCTTGATGCCCGAGTGGGTCGTTTTGTGGAATTAGACGCATTTTGCACCAAGTCATGCCATGCGAGTGCGATGCTGCACCAAAGATTGAATTTTGAGTGCGTCTTTATGTGGAGTATATGGACACGTTTACAGAAAGCATATGAATGTGTCTCCACATGGTGATGTCAGAATGCCTGTTGAACTTCAACGATGTTTGGTAGTATACCTTTGACGGAAAAAAATTTATGAATCAGAATCCAATAATGTAACAAGTTGCGAACAAATCATTATTGAAACTAAAACAAAAATAGTTATTATGGAATAAGTTCGTAGAATGTAGTCACAAAAATAGTGAGAAAATGGTTTTTTTAATGAAAAATATTAAGGTAAAAAAAATCTAAATTCTGAATTATTGGTTCAAGTAGTAGTGCCTGTTTGGCACTGCATTGCAACTAGTGTTTTTTGGTTGAAATTTGAGAAAAAAATTTATATTTTAAATAATTTTTTTATTATTTTTAGATCATTTTAATGTATTGATATCAAAAATGATTTCTAAAAAATAAAAAAAATATATCATTTTGATGTATTTCTAAACAAAAAGCATTTTGAAAAGCAATTGCAAACACACTTTTAAACCCCCAAAATCTAAACAATAAAAAACATGCAACAATAATAAATTAATTAATACAAAAACAAATAAAAAAATATAAAAAGAACATATGTAAACCTATTCAGATAGATTATCAAACAATTTCATGAAAATCTAATAGAAAATAAACCTCCAAAGGTAATAAAATCAAACTCAAAAAATGAAAAAGAAGAAAACATAAGTTTTTTTTAAAACAAAAAACAAGGTGAAGTTCATAAACTTGGTTTAATCTTTAATCAAGAAGCTAAACTCTTAATCAATTTAATTTTAAATTATGAAATTTTATAAAAAATTATTAATAAAAAATAACTTGCAAAACCAAAAAAAAAAGCAGCAAAACAAATAATGATAAAATTTAAGAGAAACAAAGCTAAGAGGTATGAAATTTGAAAAGAAATAATTTTCAAACTCATTAAAAAATTAGCAATTAAAAAAATAAAAAAAATAAAGATTAAAAAATCATAGGGATGCAATTGAATAAAAAAGGCTAACCCAATAGAATTATACCGCAAAAAAAAAGAAAGATAAACAATAAAAAAAAATACATGCTTAGAAGAAGAAAAACAAGCAAAGCTCCTCAGTGTAATTTTATCTTTAAAATCTACAACTTGTGAAATCCTAAACCTAAACTCGATCAAGAAGCTTAATTTTCAACAAATTAATTTTAAAGATTAAAATCATGAAAAAATATCCATAAAAAAGCCTAAAAAGAAAAGATACAGATAATTTTGATAGAAATAAACCAAAGGAGGATGGGATTTGTAAATAATAATAATAATAAAAATAATTATCACAAATAAAACAAATAGAAACTGAAAGAATGAGAGAAAAACCTCGAAAGATAAAAGAGCTACATGGGGTGAAATAAAAAAAATATTTGTAATTTGATAGATTTTTTTATAAATTAACAAATTAATAGAGCTGACATTAGAAAAAAATAAATATAATTTGATAGATTGTTTATAGACAAAAACAATAGAGTTAAGATTTGATAGGAATAAACTTGAGGATGAGATTCTTTATTTTTGAAAAAATAATCCCAAAGAAAACAAATAGAAACAGAAAGGATGAAGAAATAATTTAAAAGATAAAAGAGTGACATTGAAAAATATCTGGAATTTGATAAACTATTTATAAAATAGAAAATGGTAAGTGAATGAAATTGAAAAAAAATTCATTAATTATTTATAGATTAAAACTAATAGAGGTGAAATCGGAAAACACTTGTAATTTCAAAAATTATTCTGAAAAAATTATAATCAAAATGATAAGGATAAAATATGAAGGAAAAACAAATTAAAGGAGCTATTATGAAATTTTGCTTAAGATTCCAAAATTTAAGGTGGGGAGAGAGGGAAGGAAAATAAAAAAAATAGTTTACAAGGCCAAACGAAAAGCTCTTATTGTCCCACACTATAAACACATGGAAATCTTTCAAATGCTTTGCCGAAAGGCTGTATTTGATGGTTGGACAGATCCTTGGGTGCTACCGGAATAACTCAAAGGGTTCCTCACACGCCGACAAATGAGTTACAAGCATCAACATTGTTTTATTAATAACTAGCCGATTCCCCCGTCCTATTATATTTTTTAATGTAAAAAAATATTAATAGTGGAAGAATTTTTTTATTATAATATAAATTTAATTAAAATAATAAATTAATATAAAATTTGTATCAAGTGCAAGTTTTTTATAAAATATATGAATTTTAAATCGATATAAATTTATCTGTGTAGTAGGTTTCAACGAAATAACCAGAATAAAAAGATCATTATTACTAAAAAAGAAAGAAATTTCAAATATCTGAATTATTGAATTCACTGTAATAAGATTAGTTCATTTTATAATTTAATTTAAATCAATCACAAAAACAAAATATAAATTATGAAAATACTTACAATAATCAAATAACAAAAATGATTAGTTAATTTTCTATCCATAAAAAGATGAAAATATAAATTGAAAATCCATCCCTACGTTACCGTCATTATCATTGCTATAATTGTTAAAATTATTATTAACATTACTGCTCAAACAATTAAAATCATTAAATTATTCTGAAAAACTTAAGAAAAAAACAAAACATTTTTACAAATAAACAATTAAAAAATAATCACTAAAATTATCATTATTATTGCGCAAATAATAAAATCATAAAAATTATTTGATCTAAAGAACAAATAAAAATAACAGAAAACAAAAAAAAATGAACAAAGAGAAAAATGGAGCAATTTTAATTTTATGATGATCATCAACATAAATTAAAATTTCAGGATTGAACCAATTAAAAATAAAACCCCAATAAAAATAAAAAACTAAAACTAAAATCATAAATGCCTAAATACAGATAAAAAATAAATATTGTTCAAGAATGACAAAAAGAAACCAAACAAATTAATATTAAATAAAAAAATTCAAAGAATAAGAGCTAAAAATAAAATAAAACAAAATAAAATATATAATTAATTCCAATCGAAGAATAAAATTAAAACAAATAAAAATTTTAAGACCAAGACAAATAGAGCTATTTAAAAAAAAACATATAGTGTAATTTTGTTAAAAAAACAAAAGAATAAGGACCGAAATGAATACTAGCATATATGAACAATTTCAATTTGAGGACACAATTAAAACAAATCAAAATAAACACTTTGGGACCGGAATAAATAATGACATTTTTAAAGGTAATTGCTATTTAATTTTTTAAAAAAAATTAAAACAATGAGGACAAAAATGAAAAGTAGTACATATAAAAAAATTCAATTGTAAGACAAAATTAAAAGAAATGAAAACTTGAGAACCGAACGATTAAAGAAACTAAAAATAAATAAAAATTCAAAAAATAAGGATTGAAATAAAAACCAACTTTTATAATTAGTTTTAATTCAATGACACATTTGAAAACAATCAAATTTTCAATTGAAAACAATCAAGAATAAAAACTAAATCAAAACCTCAAGGACTAAAATTGACAAACGACAAACATTAAGGACCAAGGTGTAAGTTGCGGTGAAAGGAGAGAGAAAACAGACAAAACATCTAAAATTATTTGCGTGCGATTAACAGTACACTAGCGACACCAGTGGACAAAGGATAGGAAGGCGAAGCCGCTGACATGGCAGGAGATAAATTTTGACTGCCTAAATAGCCATCACGTGCCTTCTTAGGGGTGCGACCGTGTGGAACACTGAAGGCGTGTCTAAATGACACGCCCTATAGTGTCTGATGAAATATAATAAAATATCAGATAATTACATTTACACCCCTGCACCTAGTCAGAATTACAGAATAACTATGGTAGAAAATACCATGTTACCCCTAGCTATAGTGCTCTTTTTTGTCTTTTTCAGGGGGTTAGTACAGTCGATTTACTGTGCAAAAAAAGTGAAAAAACCGAGAACACCTCTGCGCCCGGGTGAATTTTTTTGTCGTTTTCTGGGGTTATTTGAGTCGTTTCACTGTGCAACAAATCTAGAAATACCATCCAAGTCCCCTGAAAAATTCTAAAATACTCATGGTCCCGAGGGCTAAAAATTTTCAAACCTGGTGTAAAATGGTAATTTTATTGTGATAAAGAATTGTAATGTAAGTTTGTGTGAACAGCAGAAAAAACCATAGTAAAACGCATATTTAATATTTAATATATGCCAATTATAATAATTTTCACGAGCAACCTCAAAATCAATAACAAATCCAATATACAATAATCAAAATACTGAGACATTTATTTATTTTTTCCTCAAAAAGCATGATAATAATTTATCCATTATTGAAAAAACACCCGTAAAGCAAAAACATAAAGAGTTTTTTATTCCATAACCAAAGTAATAATTTTATTGTGATAGAAAGAGAAAATAACAAATATGTTAAAAACAATTATATCATGGTGGAAAAAAAAATTATCTGGGAAGCCTACTTAATTTTCATTTTCTTTTTTAAGAGAAAAATCTTAATTGCACAACTACAATGAATAGTAATACTAGCCAATGCTCTCGTGTCTCATAGCAAGTGACACCATATTTTTTTCAATGTAAAAAATATTAATTGTGTGTATTTTTTTTATTGTAATATAAATTTAGCCAAAATAATAAATTTGTGCAGAATTCTTGTCAAGTGCAAGTTTTCTATACAATATATGAATTTTAAATTGGTATAAATTTATCTATATAGGAGTTTTCAATGAAATAACCAGCATAAATTTATCATCATTATTAAAAAAACAAGAAGATTCAGATATCTGAATTAATGAATTCACTGCATTAAGATTAATTTATTTTATAATTCAATTTAAATCAAATAAAAAAATAATAAATTGTGAAAATACTTGCAATAATTAAATAAGAAAAATAAATAGTTTATTTTGTATCCACAAAAAGACAAAAACATAAATTGAAAATTCATCCTTATGTTATTGTCATTATCATTGCTATAACAATCAAAATTATTATCAACATTGTTGTCAAAATAATTAAAATAATTAAATTTCCTTGAAAAATCATTAAAAAAAAGAAAATATTTTATCACTAAAATTATCATTATTGTTGCGCAAATAGTAAAATCATAAAAATAATCTAATTCAAAGAACAAATAAAAATAACAGAAAACACAAATAAAGAGAAAAAAGGTGCCATATTAATTTTAAAATGATTACCAACATAAATTAAAATTTCAGGATTAAACCAATTAAAAATAAAACCCCAATTAAAAAAGACAAAAACTAAAAGTATAGATGTATAAATACGAATAAAAAATAAACATTGTCCAAGAAATAAAAAAAAACAAATGAATTAATATCAAATAAAAAATTGAAAGAATAAGGACCAAAATGAAAAAAAAATATAGAATTAACTCCAATTGAAGGATAAAATTGAAACAAATAAAAACCTTGGGACCAAAATAAATAATGGAATAATAATGATAATTGCTGTGTATTATCAAAAAATTAAAAGGAGGACTAAAATAAAAGGTAGCATATATGACCAATTTTAATTGCAAGACCAAATTAAAAGAACAAAAAAGAAATCAAAACCACCGTAATGAAAAAAAAAGGAATAAAAAAGAATTAAAAAATATATTTTATTACCGAAACACTACTAGCGCGTCTGAACGACGTGTCTATTGTGTCTCCGAAAAAAATATTGGTTAATTACCTAGACACTCCTATACCTATTGATATTTACAAAAAAACATGAGAGGAAAATATGTACCTACCCCCGTATATTGTATGCTATTTTGTCGTTATCAGGGGTTATTTTAGTCGTTGTACTCTACAAATATTTTGAAAAAACCAAAAAAAACCCCTGGTCCCTGCAACAATATTTTATTGTTTTCAAGGGTTACTTGCTTCGTCTCACCGTGAAACAAATATGGAGATGTCATCTATGTTTCATAGAAAATTAAAAAATACCGTTGGTACCGACAGATAAATTTTTTGATACTGGTGATAAAATGGTAATTTTATATTGCAATGAATAATAATCTGAGTCTGTGTGAATAGTAACAACATACACAGTAAAACCAGGATGATTTTATTTTATAGCTAATGTGTTTTGAGAAACAATAATATCACTAGGAGTTTTAGGGGTGTGCGTGTATATATATATATATATATATACAATGAGTAATTTTTAGATATATTTTTGTCAATAAAATTAAATTCTTAATATTTTTTTTTTATTGTTATAGATACATGATTTAACTAAAACATATTTAAGTTAATGTTTGGTAATGGAGTGCATGTTACTTATAAAAAAAATTATATTAAAATAATACATATATTTGGATTTTTAATAATAATATATTAAAATATCTGAAAAACATTTAAAATTTTCTTAGTAAAAATTGATTTGAAAAACGAGTTTAACTGTAAAAATAAACTCACCCATAGAGGAGGAATGACGTGGGTACGAATGATGATAATTTTCTTCGTGGGCTTAGGACAGGAGTGTTGGGCCGAAGCTTGGTTTTGAGCAACAAGTCTATTTGTTTTCGTGGTTTCAGTATATGATTTTTGCTCCCAAGCTTCGGAGAATTATTTTCGTCGGCCTATGAAAAAACTAGACTTGCGAAAAGGTTTCTACTTCACGCAATTAAATTTGGGCTACTAATTAAAAATTTCTTATAAATTGTAAGACAAATATCTATTTAATTTATATTATTTTTTAACTTTTTAAGTAAAATTTATTTAGCACTTGTAGATGTTCAAACCATCTTATATTTGATTTTTATTGAACAAAATAAAAATAATAAATTCAAACTTCTGATTTTTTGGTCAATAAGTCTCTAATATTATATTAAAAAATTTATCTCATATAAAAACTTAAACCACCAAATAAAATTTCAATATGTAATTTATATTATTTTCTAACACAAATATAATTTTAAATATTTCATTATTCAGCCCAAGATTATTTCACTAAGCATTGAGTTTAACTTAACCTTAATTCTCAAATGATAAGTTTGGAGTGACAGATATCAACGTCAGTTATTGATCTCTGGTCTCCCAGGCAATTTAATAAAATACTATTATTATATGACGTAAAAGTAACTACAAGCCGACCTTAGCTCAGTTGGTAGAGCGGAGGACTGTAGTCGTTGCTGTAATCCTTAGGTCGCTGGTTCGAATCCGGCAGGTCGGATAATTTTATATTTAGATTTTTGTTCTTTTCGACCCATAAAAAAATCTTAAATCAAATCAAATTTGGAATTGTGGAACACAAATTCTTAAACCCGGTCGGATCCAAAATTGATAATAGCATATATTGTATGCCAGAATGGAGAATAAAAAGAAAAGAAAAAAAAAGAATGAAAACACTATTAATATTATGAATTCATATTTATATATATTGAATGTCCATGATTCTTAAGTTTAACCTCTTAGATTTTCATAACCCTAAGTTCATTTATAATGAAAGAATTCATATTAAATAAGGTGTTTTTCTTCGTCTTTTTTTATTATATTGTAATATCTATGATATTCTATGTTAATTATTTATTTTCTTATGACAATTACTTTCATTGAAATGTTTAATAGTTTTCTTCCACATTTCAAAAAGCTTCTCCAAAAAAACATTATTTTCAAATCCACCCATGCTACCACATAAAAATAATAAAAATTAGAGAATGTTTTTTTTTTTAATTTCCAAATGGGTTTTGATTAAATGTGAAAATCTTTGACACAAATTTACAACCTAGCAATAATGATCCAAAATGCAGAGAACCTGCAATAAATTTTGTGTTGTAATTTGTCATTTTCCAGCCATGGGACATTGAAGCTAATCAAGACAGCACTCAAAATAAATTGAGTGGAGAAGAAAAACAAGAGATTATCGCCATAAATTCAAATCCAACTTAAGGACTCTGTCATGGCAGCAAAGACTCAAAACCAAACGATGATGGGATAGAATCCGTGTGGGGTTTCAGTTCATTGCACACTCAAAATAATTTTAGGTATATGGATGTGCAATTGCATTAGGAGAATGTCCAAATCCCCCCACACACGAGCGGATCTAGATTGGATCGGTAGATCAAAATTAATATTGTCTCTTACTTATTTAATTTCTAAATTGAATAAAAAGAAGGCGTGGAGTGGCTAGAGATTTGCACAGCTAGCACGCGAGGGCTCCACTTTGATTGCAGTCCTTTCCTTTTCCAAGCTCATACCATTTTATTTTCATCATCAATAGTATGTGCGTGGAGTCGTGGATTGATAATGTTTCACTTTTATATCGTATTTTAAAAAATTATTTAAAAAATTTATACATTTTTATTAGTATTTTCCAACCAATTTGTGGTTTTTAACAATAAAAAAAGGCAGGCATGGGCTTAGAATTTATTTTTATTATTTATAGAGTTTCAATCAGCCTATAAATATGCATGCAATAGAAAGAAATGGTATGCGAGAAAGGCTTCAATTAATCAATTAATAATATATTTTTTTTCCCTTTTAACAAAGTTTTTGGCTTTTTTATTTTTTAATAAGCACGCCATCAATCCTAAAATCCATGCTTTACTTTGGTTTAGAGTGTTTATGAAAATAATATATTTTTTGTTAATTTTTTTTCTATTTTAAATTGATTTTTTTTTGTTTTATATCATTTTAATGTGTTGATATCAAAAATATTTAAAAAAAATAAAAAAAAATATTATTTTGATGTATTTCTAAATGAAAAGCATTTTCAAAAGCAACCGCAATTACACTTCCAATCAGACACTAAATATACTATATAATTTTCATATTTAATTATGCTTCCATTGTTTACTATATAATTTTATTTTATTTTTGGTTTCTATTTTTTTCTTCAACTTCTGTCCTGAGCAATTCAGGTAGAATAATTGGGTGGCAGGAGGGCAGTTTGGGAATTGTAAATCACGCGCCCTCGGAAAGCGACTGGGAAGCTACCTTGAGCAGGTTCCACCAGGAAAAGACGACAAGAAAACAGTCAAGAAATGTGTCCAGCCTGGCATCTTTTGAGCGGCCACCTTCAACATCTCTTAAACTGACAAAAATATCCCTACAACTCATTGCTTTTTGTGATTTATCATGTTTGTATATTGCAGATAGGATCATAATTTAATTATTTTAGTCGACTATTTTTGATCGTCAATAAGCAATCTATTTAAGTTAAAAAACTAAAGTATATTCAAATTAATTTATAAGTTAATCAGAATTATATATATTCTTTTGTGAGATTTTAAGGATTTATATATATTTTAATTAAAAATATGTTATTAAAAACACATTCCACCACACTAACAATAATAATATAATTTAATAAAATATTATTTGAATGTCTATAAATATTATTCAAACACTACTTTACGAGTTATACCACAAAACATTTATGGTACCGACATTTCAACTTGTAAAAAACCTTTATTTCTTTGAACTTGTAAGAAACTTGTATTAAAGTTTCTAGTGAATAACTATATTAATCAAATAATTTTTTTTAAAAAAAAGTTTACGCGAGGCCTTCTTGAACAAACGTGCATTGAAATACGGCTCACCCTCTCCATCTCTTTCCGAGGATTTCTAGGATTGCAATAGGAAAACGTATATAAAAAATATTTTTTTTTTATTTTTTTATATTATTTTAATATTTTGAAGTTAAAAATAATTTTTTAAAAATAAAAAATATTATTTTCATGAATTTTTAAATAAAATATTTTTAGAAATAATTACAACCAAAATCCTAAAGAGGTTGATGTTTGGATCGAGCATTAACATTAAAAATTGTAAATTCATGATTATAAAATTTTTATATAATTATATAACATGTGCATGCTCTTATCTTTTGAGGCGGTGAGCTGTCTTTGCTTCTTTGTTTTACTTTTTGACAACTTATTCCGGGAGACTTCCACAAGTCTCGGAACTCTAAAAACCTCACAGCAACATGCAGCAACTAACCCATGTGCCTTCCCAAGTAGCTGGGAAGAAAGCCGCGTGGCATTATGAAAAGGGATGATATTATAATATCGTATTCATTCTTTTCGAAATCTAAGCTCAAACTTCCCTCTCTTTTCAATGTGGGTGCGTGTGCTTGTCATTCGGCACTATTAGAATTGACTATATTGTTTTATCGATCGAATCTTTTATCAATATTGTAGTGTAATTTTTGTTTCCCCAATAATATATGGATATGAAATGCTTGACGGTAAAATTATCTTTGATAATTTAGTTTTTATGGATATAAGTAGTTACCTCACTAATGAAAGTACTGATTGCAGTTATACGGATAGAAATAGTAAATATATTTTAATAATGAGACCATCATTATATATCATTAGTGATTCTATCATTAACATTCATCTAGTGAAGCTACCGATATATCCTGCCAGTATAATTATTGGTAATAGTTATATTTTAAGTAATTTATATCAAATTCTCTTAAAAATTACTGATGGGTCATTTTGTTTGTAGGGCCATTGACAATAATGGCATTTTGAGTAGTTTTTGTCCAGTTCTTTGGAAAATATTGATGGAACATTTGGTTTGCAATTCCTTCACTGCTATTTTAATTTTTTTTATTTTTTTAATTTCAATAATATATAAAAAATAAAAAATCAAAATATATTGTAAATTAGATTAAATTAATTTCAAATTCAAATATTTATTATAAATGATTAAATTTTTAACATTCAAAATTCAAGTACATTAAATATAAAACAGGAATGGTGTTGGAGGAGAAAAGGAGGAGGACAATGGTTGGAACTACAAGACATGAAAGGAGAGGCACATGAATCATTGCAATGTGATTGTATTTGCAGAATCATTCTATTGATAAAGACAGTAGTAAAATATTGATAGAAATGACACCGATAACGTTCCAATAATAATGACATTGTTTCCATTGATAATTTTGAATCATTTTCTAGTAATGGTAGTGTTTGTGGTTGTAATTAAAAAAAAAAGTTCAAAAAACTATAAATTATATTTCTTACAATCAATATATTAAAATAGAGCTTTCGATTAAATTCATATAAGACTATAACACGTGCCAATTAAAAAATATATTTTTAAAATTATAATTATAACAAAATACAGTTTTAATCATATCACTTTGTATTTTCAAATACAATATATATTTGATGCGGCATCAAATTAGAGAGGAATCATAGATATATACAAATATATCATACCAGGATGAGTCATTACTTCGACCAAGATTCATGTAAAAAAACAAAGGAACAAACAATAAAACATGTGTTCTATTTTAGTTTTAGCATGTAGCTTGCAATTGCATGACAAAACTTTTCTACGGTAGATCAACTAAATATACATCTTATTCTTTGGAGCTAACATTGACCATTGGATCTCCCATGTCATCAAAAATAGCCAATCACAACCACTGGTTTCTCATCAATATTCATGGTGACTCCACCATACAACTCTCCAAAACTTTTTTATGTTATAAATAAGTGCCATTAGCCATATCATACACCAAAACATTCAAGTTTTAGTTTACTAGTATATTTCCTTAAAGAACATGAAAATGTCTTCCATCGAATTGGCCGTGCCGGAATCCGATTTGAATGCAGAAATGCAGAGCAAGGCTACTGTCGATGCCACTATACAAGGGATTATTATCAAATGGTGAGATGGAGACGGTGGCCAAACTCATAGCAAGCGACCTAGAATGGCGGTTCCACGGATGAGAACGCTCACAGGGGAGTCGAGCCAGACCAAGTTCAGGTTCGAGCCATCCTACAGACCTTTTGAACCGCTCATTGCCTGGCTTGGTTCTGGGAATTTGGGGGCCTCTGTACTTCTGAAGCATATGGGACCCCTCCACCATTAAGCACCTGTGTGGTGTCATCAAACAGAGAGTGGCCAGAGAGAGATTTTTTTATTTTAAATAACTTTGTCCTAGTCCATGGATTTCTCTTACGAACTGCAATCATAGCTCGTAGAGACCCCAGTTAATTAAAGAATTTAGATGTCTATATATTTTGAAAAACGATGTCCAAATTAAAGTAATGTTGAAAAACCTCGCAAGCTGGATAATGCAAATGATATATAATAGAAGTCCAAACAAAAACAAATATGAAGGTCAACTTTCAAACAAACAAAATTTTGAAGGGTAGAGGTGAAAAAATATTTAATGTTAAAAATATTATTTAAAAAAAATTCAAAACATTATCGATGATTAATTTATTGATCTAATTGAATCAATTATCCTAGAAATAACAAATAAAGATTAGCCAAAATATTTACTTACGAAGAAAAGAAGAAATGTTTGTTTGAGAGTATAGTTTATACTATTTTAAAAGTATTTTTTACTTATAAATATATCAAAATATTTTTTTATTTTAAATATTTTTAACATTAGTATATGAAAATAATCTAAAAATATTAAAAAAATAATTAATTTAAAATAAAAAATAAAAAATAAAAAATAATTTTTTTCTTCCTAAAATGCTTTTAAAATGAGTGCAGAAGCTTTTAATGTATAATCATATTTGTTTGTGAATATTGAAAGGTACATTATAGTGTTTTATTACTATAATAAGTACATCTCATTCTCTTTTCTATTAAGATATATTCTTTTTGGTTATAAGAGCTAATTTGTAAGTTTCTAGCTTAACATGATGCAATTAAAATTTATTTTTATGTTCTAAATCCAAATATTTAAACGTGTAAATTGAATTTTATCAGAAAAAATTATAAATTTGCGACTATATTAAATTCTAAACCTTACAAGCAATCAAATTAAACGCGGGCAAATGGTGCACAACTCTCTTCGTCAACTTCATTTCTCGTTGACATGTCCCATCAATCAACATTACATATTTATGAAGGTGGGTTCAAGATTTCATATGAGTGTGGTTAGCCAATTTGACCAGACACCAAAGGAAACGAGGGGACCTCTACCATTTTCTCTGTGAGCAATTGCTATCAGCACTCATTACCCTCCGGCTCATATCTCAATTCGTCATCGTTTTCCGATGCACAGAACGAGACCTGTGTAACCATAATTTAGCATCGTGCACTTAAAAACATAAAATCAAACAAGTTACTGAATACAGTAAACAAGTTTTCACAAGTATTTTAAGATATTCTTCATACTAATATGTTTGTAGAGTTCAAAAGACAATTCTTCATTCAGATAGCAACCAATTAAAAGAGTTTGGTCGACACGATCCCAGCTGGTTACTCCATGGAAACTAAGAAAATAATAGACACATGAGATCTGATCAGCAAAATTTACTGTAAATGTGTGTGTATTTTTTTAACAGATTTACAGCTTATGCAAGGCCAAGGATCCAAAATGTAGACATCAACATATAATTGAGATAGATTTGGCGTTATCGATCGATGAGATACTGAACCACTCAAGAGTATAACAAGACATGAAATGGGCCTTCTTCCAGCTTATCATGACATGAACTTTCAATGGGGGGTGAATCAAAATGATTGGCCTCCTCATAAATGCAGGCCGCCTGCAACTCGAGGGATCTGCCATGCATTGACTCGAAAACCAAACAATGGTGGGATAGAGAATCCATGTAGGGTTTAAGATCATTGAGCAGTCAAAACAATTTTGAATGTGTCTGTGCAGGAGAATGTCCAAGCTCATAAATGGACGTGCACGAGGGGGTCTTGGTTGGACACAACTGGTATCCTTAAATGCCACGGGACGTAGATCACAGCATCATTCTCTTAATTAATTATTTAGTTTTTAATTCTTTATTTTGTAAATTAAACAGGAAGAAAATGGGTGGTGTTTCTGCTAAATGTTTAGTTTTTCACATGTGGTTTAGGATGTTGACATATTATATTATCTGAAACACTAAAATGTGTGGATTTCTTATTATAGATGGGTGTTGTTCACACACAAATTATTTTAGATTTATTTTTTATTTTTTTAATAATTTAGGCAACGGTGAAATTGAAAAAAAAAGACCAAAATAAAAAAGGATCCAAACATGGGTGGCGTCCATATTTTTTTTTTTCTTCAAAAATACACTTAAATTTCTATCTTTAAAAATAACACAATTTACACGATTTAGATTCCTTTAAAATTTTTAAATTCACTTTTGATACTGAAGTTCATTTATATTAATTTTTATTTCATGATTAGAGAGAGGAGAAAAAAAATCATTGGATTCCAATGAATAGAGAGAGAAGACAAAACAAATATCATTGAATTCCACTGACTACAAAGAGAATTGTTTTTCACACCATTTTTAGTCATCAAACTAGTTTTTCTCGATGTTCACGAGTTTCATGCTATGAAAGGGGATTAATGGTGGTTGTTTAGAGCATTATTGTTGTCCAAAATAAATATCTTAGCCAATATTACTTCTTTTTTTTTCTTGTGAGTATGTGTTAAATATAAATTTAAGAGAAAAAATATTGAACTTAGTTGAGTTCAGATCTGAAACATAGATTTGACGAGTTAAGCCACAACACCTAGATTATTATTTTTTCTAATATTGATTTTTTTAATAATTTTACATTTATATTTCAATTAGTACCCCACCTCTGAGATTTGTTAGTATTGTTAAAAAAATATAAATAGATTTGTTTATGGTGTTGTGTGTATATAATTTTTAAAAAGATTATTTTAATTCATCTATTTTTTTTAATCTTTTGTGTGGATGAACTTTATTTTTTGAAAATAATTATTTTTGATAATATTTCTAATATTTATAGTATTGCATAATATTTATTTTATTTTATTTAAATAATTTAATATATATGTTTCTTTTTATTATCATTTAGTTGAATAAAAAATTAATTTTAATAAACAAATTCAGTAAACACAATTGAGTTAGTATCTCATCTTACAGCATTAAATATGTTGATTTATATTTGTTTCTTAATTTTTTTAGTTATTATTCATAATTTTTTTTCCATCAATTAACATATATAATTTTTTAATTAATTAATTACATGTATGGGCTTTTTAGCTTACACTTGAAACTTTTTATGAACAAAAACACTTAAAGAAAGATTGCATATATGATTTAAAAAAAAAAAAATTAGGCCGGTGACAATTTAAATAGATAGTAGTGGCTAACAGTGAAGGATTTCCCATGTTATATTTACATCTCAAACTACTCACACGTGGAAAGTGACTAGCTACCTCCCTGGAGCCAGTTCCTCAGAAAAGGATGCGAGGAGTCAACAGTCAAACAATGCTTCCAGCCTGGCACCTTTTGAGGAGCCACCATCAACATCTCTTCAATAGACAACCAATCTCCTCACATCACTTCTCTTAATCCCATTGCTAATCAATGATTAGTGACTGCTTTTTTGATTCGTAAGGTTTTGTTGCGTGAGAGAAACTCTGTAAATTTAAAAGATTGATCAATTTTATTAGCTTCATGGCCATCTTTAAATAGTTTACATTCAAATTCCCCTCAAAACTTAAAAATAGTTTTTCTAGCATACAAAATAATAAAAAAGTGTTTGTGATAGAAATACAAGTAAAAATGAACCCTTACAACTATTATTTATTTATTTATTTTTATAATGTTTTAGTCCTAATTTTCTTTTGTACGATGAAATTAAATTTATTTTTCTTAAGTCATTCATATATGAATTAATTAATACATTCAAGATCATTTTATTCTTCCCAAGTTTTATTTTAATTATTATTATCATCGTCATCATCATCTCGGAGTTTTTATTTCTGCAAACTTGTATATCCCTTTATTTTATAAGTTAGGATGAGGCCTCCACTGTCAAATGCAAATTGATCCTCGGGGAATACCAAATATTCATGGAACTCTATTGAATGGTTGGCTGCAGCAACAATATTGCCATTTGCTATAGCTCCATTTCATCAGTTGATGAAATCATTTGTCTAATTTCGAAGAAAAGTGTTGTCTCCTCAGTTGCAGTTCCATGCAGAAAATTAGTGTAGACTACTTCTTGATTGTGCCCTTGTTTTCTTGGATTAATCTTGTCGTTTGAGTTTTGATATTTGGCTATTTTTTACGTGTATTTTACGAGTAAAGAAATATTCTACCCTAATTTTCTGCATGGAACTGCAAATGTGGCGACAGGACTTTTCAACCTTGATTAGGAATTTGGAGCTATCTAATAATGTGAAATAGATTGATAAAGAAAGCAAGGGTTGATTACAACACCAAGGCATTGAGGTGCCAAAGTGGCCACGAGGCCAGTAGTACTGGCAATCTCATCGTTTGTCCACAGAACGGCACTGAATTTGTAATTATATATTGAAAATTAGCAATCATAAAACTCAGTGGCTATAAATACGTCTAATTCTTTTGAGCTAACATTCAGCATTGGATCTCTCATGTCATAAGAAGTAGCCAATGTCCACCACTAGTTCTTAGAAATCATGGTCCCTCCCACAGTGCATATCTCTCCAGAATTATTCTATAAATAGGTTCCACTTATCCACATAACATGGCACCAAGACATTCAAGTTCAGTTTTAAGTTCATTGCCTACCTTGCTTCTTAGTTTACTAAATTCAAATCCGTTGATAAAACACAATGTCTGCCAATGCCATTGAATCCCCTATGCCGGAATCCGTTTTGAAAGTCGAAATGCAAAACAAGGGCATTGTTGATGCACTGTACAAGGGATTATCAAATGGTGAAATGGGGACAGTGGCCAAACTCATAGCAAGTGATCTAGAATGGTGGTTCCATGGACCTCCACGATGCCAACACATGATGAAAATACTCACCGGGGAGTCTACCCACACCAAGTTCAGGTTCGAGCCAAGATGCATTGAAGTCATCGGTGATTGTGTGATTGCAGAGGGCTGGGAAGGCGCGCAAGTTTACTGGGTCCATGTATGGACCTTGAAAGATAATGTGATCACACAATTCAGAGAGTACTTCAATACATGGCTCACCGTGAAGGACATAAGCCCACACGGTTGGGAAATCAGGCATGAGAACCACACCTTGTGGCGGAGCCACCCAAGAGACCTTTTCAAACGCTCATTGCCTGGCCTTATTCTCGGTATTTAGGGGCTAGTACTTCTGTACCGACTGTGACATTATTGCACGAAAGGGAAATGGACCTACAAGTTATAATACAAGAAAACTGAAAATCATGTGTGGTGTACCTATTAGCTGAAGCTGATCAGTTTTTTTGTCTTAATTTAATTTCCCTTCTGAAAAATTCTCTGAACTCATACCATATATATAATGGAATCAAGCATGGTTCCTGGTTTCTAGTAACTGGGTTGTTGAGCTCTTCAACATTTGTGTCTGATCATGATATGTAAATTACATAAGATGACCTGGTACAGTAGAACCTGGAGTGGTCCAACCCCATCCAAAGGATTTCATTTCTGGCATTAGACCAGGCAATGACTTGAGATATAATGGCCAATCTATACTTGCAGGTCTTTTTTCTGTCCAGTCATGCTACAATGACACTCTAACTTCTTAAGCACAGATTTTCAGAATTAACATATTCAAGCTCAGTCCTGATCATTTCAGCTTATAAAGTGGACCCTTTGTTATCCATAATTGAATCCAATCGAAGACCAGAAGATATTGATCAAGTCAATTTACCTGCATGCATGGTACAAATTCATTTGTGTGTTGACGTATCAATCCCAATTCCCAGCTGTAAGAATTTACCTCTAAATGCACGGGAATGGTAGAGAGTAGTGTTCATTTATGCACAAGGGTATACAAGTTTGAGCTGGGGCTAACGCTGGTTGGCATGAGTTGTAGAAGGACCTGCTTGTCATGAGGAGCACTGAATCCGGTCAATGTTTTGTGCAGCTCGTAAAATGTCGCTATCATCCAAGACTCTAATTGCTAGTTCAAGGTGGTATCATGGACTTGTGTGACAAATTAAAGAAGAATAAACAACTAATTGAATTGTGTTGAAGAAAAAAATTTCAAAGGAAAACAATCATAATTTTAGGAATGTTTCCATGCCAGCTACTGTTATGTGGTAATGTAGAATTCTAGTTGAAGCAACATCCAAAGAGCTCGTGAAATAATCTATTAGTTTGGTGGCTTTAGCTAAAGCCACACACGAAGATGCCTTCCAATGGAACAGCACAAATAATACTTTAAAAATAAGTTATGCAGAAAATAACAGCTGAAGCAACTGTATATAAGCATTCCCAAGATTCTTGACTGCAGAATTTATGCAACAGATTGAGATCTTAAAATGTTTGCAGCCTTTGAGGGTGGTGACTAGTTTTTCCACCCCTGAACACAGGATTATTTTATAAGAAATCTCTTGATCATTTAGACAGCATATATAAATTCTTTTGCGATAGAATTAACCCCAAAAGGAAGCAAAAGAAATGATGAGGACATCCTGTATGTTTTGGAAACCAATAAACCAGCACAATTACTGCTGTTCATTGAGCTTTCAATAACAGGTTTCGTCAAGCACCTAAAGACAATGCCCAAAAGTTTGCAAAGAGAGCAATCAAACTGCATGCAAGATGTAAGACTTGGAGTGATGGATTTCAGTTGCTACCTAAGCAAAAATACAACGGATTCATTGAGGTACAGCAAATTAGGTAGCATCAGCATGCTTTAAAAATGAATCTTTGGAGGCAGCATCAGTATGCTTTAAAAATGAATCTTTGGAGCTTAGCCACACTATTGCGCATACATCTCTTAATCAAAAGCGAAAGTACATGGTTGTTCTCTGCAGAAGTGCTATAGGTGATTATTTTCCCTCAATATATTTTGAACAGTAACTTCCCTTTGTATCAAGGCCAAAGCAGGCGGCTTCATAAAATCGTCAGTATCTTTCATGGAAAAATCTTCCTCCACCTTGGATAACTGCCTGCCTGGACTATAATGATCTCTTGACAGTCTGCTTGGACTCAGAGAGCGCTTCGCCCCAAGCCCCAACAGTCTATGACTGCTATAAAATGAATTTGGGCTAGACATGAACTGAACTACTCCATCTTCACGGGGCAAGGAGGGGAGTGTGGGCTGGTTACTCTCATTTGTTTGTTTCCTGAAAAACTTATCCTCGACAATATCATAGAAGTCAGCTGTGCGAACTTCTTGGGCAAGGGAGCACCAACAACAAAAAAGCCACTGTGCGCAGTCTGCAATGGTTGGGTTTCCAATAAATATGTTACTTGCTGGCAAATTGAATCTCTTTCTCATTTGGATCCTCCAGAAGCCACCATAGAGTAGACCAAACAAGCAGAGTGCAATACCAGTTAATCCAAGAGCCACTCTGACAGTCTCATTATCAATGTTGATGGCAGCCAAGTTGAAAATCCAAAATGGAGCTGTGCAGAAGAGGAGAAAAGTGGCAATGTGAACATACATGTTTCCAAATCCAAGTCTTTCCATATTCCACCCAAAAACACAAAAACTGCAGAAAAGAGAAAGGTAAGCTATACGGATGTTGTCCCAAATGTCAAACAATCCCCCTCGCCACACAGGTGCATACTCAACTATTCTCTGTTCATCTCTGGATGCAAATGAGAATCTCTTCTCCAGTGACATGCGGCAGTTAAGATGGCTAACTCCATTTGTGAGAGTTTGATTCTGGGCTTCCTCATCAAATTCACAGTCATACTCCTTACCAAGGGGGCTGATGATGGTGTACAGACCTGCCATTGCTGGAGCAGCAATGGCAACAGAAAGGCAGACACCAACACCTATAGCAGGTCGTTCAGATCTGTTATATTCCAAATTAAGACTACATAAAGCATACTGTGCGAAGCAATTCAGATGGAGTAACATAACCACTACCATCATGTGAGCCCATTCATGTGGTTTATATGTGCCATTTTTGCAGTAAATTCTTCTGAGTTTGGTTATGTCCTTCGACCTCCACCTACATAGAAGCACAAGGTGGTAGAATCGCTTTGGGTGTTGGTACAGACACATAAGAGTAAACAGGGCATTGAGGATTTGATTATTGACTTCAAACCATGCATCTCTCTGTGATTTTTTTGGTAGTGCAGCATCTAACATTCCTGTCATTACAAGAAAAAGGATCGCTCCCGAGACTGCGACACAACTTATCCATAAGAAAAGCACCATGTTAAAGGGATTCCTGATCCAGTTTCTGCAGATGCTCCATAAAGATTCCCAATCGATTTTCTGTGTTGTGAATCTGTTAAAATGTTTTCGATAACCTTGGCTAGTTGATGGAGAAGGTACAGAACGTGAAATTTCATCTCTTTCCTCTGCCATCTGCTTGAATTTAGTTGATGGAGAAGATAAACCACCATTGGAACTAAAATTCAGTATGTTTAGCCTCCCTGGAATAGCTTTTAATGCATTTTGTTTCCCCAAACTCAGTTTGTCATCACTCAGAAGTCCCTTACGTGAAGTTGAAACTTCAAGGGCAGCATACATATCATTACTAGCCTTAGGATCATTTTCAGTCTGATTTGTCGGAAGCTCTTCCATAAATTCTCCCGGGCCTCCTACACTACTATTTATAAACATTTTACCAGAAAGCTAGTCTCTTCTTGAATTTCTCAGGGTCTGATATCTTTGAATCCACAAGCCTACAAATGGATGTTGTTTACACCACTATGCCAAATGCCACAGACCAGAATGCTAAATCAGGATAAACCTCATCATCTTCCAATTTTCATCACAAAAATATTTCAAAACCGATATCATGTTGACGCTGCAAGAGTACCATCAAAACTGCACAATATTGGGCCAATCAGATTCCAAACCAGGCCAGTAACAATTAATATCCTGTCTAATAGCATAGTAAAACTATATCAACTCTACTCAAGAAGCAGAGTTATAACCTTCTAATCAAATCTAAAGAAAATGAAAGCCTTAAGAGACTATAGAAATCGAAAAGCAGAGCCTATCCAAAAATTTCAGTTTATAGAATCACTACATTGACACATTGAATTGAATTGCTTGCCAATAGGGAACTCACTGAAAAATTAAACACAAGGAGCTTATTTTTAACTTCATTGATTAAAAAACAAAACTTTTCTAATCCAATACGAGTAATCATTATCAAAACCCATAAAGAGAGAATTCACTAATTTAGCACATCAGCAATCACTTCCTATTTTAGTTTCAAAACAACCTAAAAGCCATAAACCTGAACAATCATCATAATATGAATTTCTTTCAAACCCCACCAAAAAACTAGAACTCGTAAGCTTTCTCAGAACTGATAATGTGAAAGAGAACAACACACGAACACTTAAATTAGCGACTAATCATCAAATACATTAAAACAAGTCCCTGACTACTACAAAAATTGAAGTCCAAAAAACTTAAAAGACAATTCAGTGCAATAAGAAAGGTTTAAGAATTAACCCAGAAAGGAAACTAGAGAATGAAATGATTTTGAAAAGAAAATAAAAACTTAGCAATGCTAAAGCTAAACAGTACCTGAAGGTTGCTCATGGAAGGTGATCCTCCCAAGTGTTTTCTTGCTGCCTAAACACTAACCAAGAAGAAGGGCCGAAGAAAGAAAAAAGAAAAAAGACAAAAGCTTTACCAGGTCTGGCCTGACAACAATCACATAAACATAGCAGAACAAGGTTCAAGAAGATGTCAGGATTTAAGTTGCAGTAATTATATGTCTTTTTCTCTTGCTGTTTTTGGTCCTTTGCACTTTCAAAAATAAAAAAACTGTGTTCTGTTTCTTCTCTTTCAAAATTTAGGTTGTCAGCATCTCATGAAGATTCAAAAATTTACAGCCCAATTTCCTCCTTTTCCTTTTGAAAGTGGTCAAAAGGTTGGAGTTGAAATAATGGTTGTTGCCCTCAAATACTTTTCTGTTTTTGTCTGTGAATTTTGGTAAAAGTAAATATTCTTTGGTCCCCCAACTATTCTGTGACTCTCAACTTGGTCATAAACAAAGCAAACGCTTTCTCCCCCATCATACATTGTCAATTAACCCTATATGATGATGAAATTATAGTTTTTAAAGTGCATAGGTCCCCTTGTTTATGATTTTAAAGGGTATAAATTTGAATAAAAGAGTTAATTGGGTAATTTTCACTGGATAAGGGGACCTAATTGAAAATTGTATTTTACCAGTATCTAACAAAGAATTGGGAAATAGTTGGGGGATAAATATGTGCCTTGCCTTTTTTTATTTCTTACTTTTCTTCGATAGTTTCAAGCATTACCCGTGGTCCCAGTACCTAAGTTTTTGTCACAAAAATAATTGGTTTATTCAAACCTTTCTATTTTTTACTCCTTTCATTTCTCTCTCCTCGCAACAAAAAAGTAGATTTGAATTTCATTGCAGGTGTTTTATAATTCATCCTCTTAGTTTTAATTGTTTTGTTTTTGTTTTTTTAACAAAGTTTTTATAATTTTAAATTTTATCATTTAAATCAAGTTTTCTATTGTTTTTAGGTAGTGACAATAGTTATCTCCTTTTAATTTTTTAATTTTATTATTCAAATCTAAGTTTATGGTTTTTGTTATAATAGCAATAATAATAGTAATAGTAATAACGATAGTAATTATGGTAGTGATTCTAACAATATTACTAACAGTAATAGTAATAGTAATAATAATCAAATTAATAAAAAAACAATAATAAAACTAATAATGATATTAATTGTAGTAATAATAATATTTTTAAATGACAATAATAATTGTAATAATAATAATAATAATAATAATAATAATAATAATATTACTATAGTAATGGTAGATATAATAATACAAGTGTTAATGATCATCATCATAATAATAATAGTGGTTGTAATAATTTTTTATTAAAATAATAATAATGACGGTGATAATAATAGTAATAGTGGTAGTAATAATAGTTTATTAGGGTGGTCGTGGTGTTTGATTTATTAGTAATTATGGTGATGATAATAATAATAATCATAATAATAGTAGTAAATAACATTAGTAATAACAATTATAATTGTGATAAATTTATAGTAGTAATGCTAATAGTTATGATAATGGATAATAATAATGCTAACAAGACTAACAATAACAACAACAACAACAAAAATAGTATTAACAATAGTAGTAGTAGTACTATTACCACCACCACCACCACCACCACTAATAATAATAATTAAGATAATGATAATATCAACCTTGTCTTTATTTCATTTTTCTATCGATTTAGTATGACTTGGGAGTTTGCTAAGGTAACTCATTTTTTTTATTTATGAGTTTGGTGAACTGTCTATTTTTTTCTCTAATTGAACATGATTGTTTTTGTCAATTTCTTCCTCGTATATTAAAAAAATAGTTTTAGAGAAAAACCATATTATTAAACTTTATAAAATTCATCGACATGTTCATAGTTTTGAATAGTTGACTTGTTTCACAAGTCTAGCAAGTTTAATATATATATTTTTTTGTTTTTTTCAACATCGTAGTATTGAGCTAGTGTTTAATTTAGTGGTTGTCTATTTTTATCATATAGTTATATAAAAGATAGTTTAAAAAACAAAACAAATTATAATTTTTCTAGAGTTCATAACCCGTTGACAAGTTCGGTGTGCTAGCCCAGGTAATTTGATCCACAAGTTTGGCGAGCTTACCAGAAGATGGGTATGAATTGTTTTGTTTTTGGTCTTTTGATTTTTTTTTAATTTCTTTCCTCAATTTGGTCTTTCAGTATTAAATTGGTTGAAAAATAAACTGCATGATTTATTTTTTATTGTTTTTTATAGGGTTACACTATCTCAAATAAATGTCTATTTCTAGGTTGATGCTCAGTTTTTGAGCATATATTTTTGTCATATAATTAAAAACAATTGTTAAATGTAATATAATCCATAACACATATCATTTTGGGGGCTAGATGAATCAAATATGTCATTGTTTCAATTTGTTTTTCTAGAAAAATTGTTATCTTGAAGTTTTTTTAAAAACTAAGTCATGTTTTTACCAATCATTATTATTATATTTGAATCCATGAAATCAATAATTTTAACTTGAGCTAAATTTATTGTGGTTTAATTGAAAACTTGAGTTAGATAAAAAACTAAGTCACAAGGTTTCAAGATTAACAAGTTTGTCAAGGTTTAATAACACCATAGAAAATTCTTTGTGATTTTAATATTTTCTTACATTTAAAAAAAAATAATTTGACATGTGGCAAATCACATGCTAATGGACTTATACAACTTATTTTAAAAATAAAAATATTGAAATCAATACCTACAATATTCTTTTACAGCTAGTTTGGGATATTTTATTATTTTAATATATTTTTATAAGAGTTTTGGGGAAATAAAAAGATTTTAGAAAATTATTAGAAAAACAACATAGTTTTAACACATCTCATTGAGAATAGAAATTGTTTCAAAATCCATATTTCATTGAAATTAATTAATATATACAAATTTCAACTCAAAATTTATGAAAAATCAATGGCCAATAAATGAGATTTAAGATCCAATGATTAAAAAAAAAAAAAACTAATATGGAACAAGAGAGAATGAGAAAGAAATAATGGGTCACTATAGATACATTGAGATTCTATTTTTGACATACTCAATATTATTAAAAAGGACTCCGCGAGACTATTTTAATCCAATCTTGAAAAACCACCGAACAAAATTGGAATTGGTTAAGAGTTTTGTTTAGGGTCAATTATAATCTTGTTTTGTAGTTTTTCAAGATGTTAGAATTGTCTTAGAGATTTTTGAATTGATACAAAGTTAGTCAAAAATAGTCTCAATATGTTTATAGGGACCTATTTTTTTCTCTTGCGTTTCTCTCTCTTACCATGATATGTTATCTTCTTCTTTTCTCTTGATCATTACGTCTTGAATATCATCTTTTAGTTATTAGATTTTATAAAATTTTAGGTTGATTATTTTTTAAGAATAATTAATTTCAATGAGATATGTATTTTTGATTTTTATTAAATCAATGATATTGGAAATAATAATTGTTTACAAAATTAAAAATCAGAAACACAATTGTGTATCATGTTCAAATTTTAGTGTTATTTTATATATATACGAGTCATAAACCCACGCTCCGCCGTAGGGATTAAATTTTTTTATTTAGTTTTAACACATATAATTTTTATTTTGTATTTCAGTTTTTATTTTTTTTATTTTTTAGTTTAGTCTCAATCCCTTGATTTTCTCGGTCCTTCTAAAATAGTTTTAAATTTTTTATTTGTATCTATACATCTTTGCTCTTAGTTTAGATTTTTAATTTTTATTGCTATTTGTATTAAATGCAACTCACGTTAAAAACAACATAGTAAGTTTAGTTTTTGGTGATGTAAAATGAGAGTGAAACTTTTTTTTATACATGTATAGTTAAACGTAAAATGTTTGAAACACCACCGCAGGTAACTCTTCCGTTTTGTCTTATTTGAGGCTATAAAAGTTATTTTACTGTGCACTGAAAAAGTAAAATTATTGGGACACCCCCACTGACAAGTCTTGATTTTTATCTTATTTGAGGGTATTATGATTATTATACTATGCACAGAAATGAAAAAACAATAGAAATACCTCTGATACCATGATATTATTTTAAATATATTTTACATAATAAAATGAATATATAAAAAATATATATATATTTTTAGAAGTCATACGATGCTGCACACACCACCCAAAATGTGCATGAGCTCTAAAATTGATGTCACGCGAACAACACCATGACAGAAAATATAATTAAAAACTAGTAAATTACCAATACACCTCTATAGCCAACTCTTGGATTTTATCTTTTAGGGGCTATATATGTACTTATACAATTTATGGTGCACATCAGCTAACCTGGACACTTCAATTATAAAAAAAAGTCTGAGGATTAGTCATGGTGCACTTAATCTAACCTAGAGAACCCGGTTATAAAAAATATATAAGTGAAAAAAAACAAACAAAAAAACAAAAAGCTTAAATTGGCTCAGAGACACTGGCTATAAAAAAATATATAAGTAAAAAAAAAGAAAAACAAGTATAAGCATGAAAGCACTGTAGCAATCCATATTGTGTTTTTAAAAAATCAGTCCGGGAATTAGTCGTGGTGCACTTAAGCTAGACCGGAGACTCCGGTCATAAAAAAAATATAAGTGAACAAAAAGAAAAGAAAAAAAAAATTGGTCCAGGGATTAGTCGTGGTGCGTCCACACTGGCTTGGACACCCCTATTATCAAAAAAGAAAATTTGGTTCGAGGAGTAGTGGTGTGCTTAAGATGGCCTGGAGATCCTGATTAAAAAAAATATATAAGTGAAAAAAGAAAAGAAAAAAAGCTTAAGTTGGGCGAGAGACCATGGTTATAAAAAAATATATAAGTGGAAGAAAAAAAAAAGAAATATAAGCGTGAAAGCACTATAGCAATGCATATTGTGTTTTAAAAAAATTCAGCCCAGGAATTAGTTATGGTGTGCTTAAACTGACCCGAAGACCTCGGTTATAAAAAAAATGCATAAGCGAACAAAACAAAAGTATAAGAAAAAAGAAGAAGGTACCAACGGGAAAGCACTTTAGAAAAAAAAAGTGGTTTTGAGGATTGTTGTGGTACACATAAGTTAGTATGGAGATCCTGGTTATAAAAAAAAAAATTGGATCTGGAGATTAATCGTGGTGCACTTAAACTAGCTCGGACACCTCGATTATAAAAAAGCAAAAAAAAACATATAAGTGGAAAAAGGGAAAAAATATAAAAAAGTATAACAGGCAAAAAAAATGTTTTGGGAAAAAATTGAAAAAAAAAATAATAAGAAAAAAAATGAAAAAAAAACATAATAAGGAAAAGAAAAGGCAGAAAAAGAAAGAAGAAAACAGTGGGGGGGCAAAGCACTGTAGTGAGAAAGTACTATTGCAATCAACAATGCTATGTGTGGGGAGCTACAATGTTTTTTCCCACACCATTTACAATCCTTATTGTTTAAAACAAAAATTTGGTTTGGGAATCAGTTGTGGTGTGCTTAAGCTGACCCATAGATCCTAGTTATCAATTTTTTTTTTTTGATTCAGGGATAAGAAAAAAAAAATTGTATAAGTGAACAGAAAAAATATAAGGAAAAAAAAATTATAAATTGGTCCAGGGATTATGCGTGGTGCACACAAGCTGGCTTGAACACCCTAGTTATCAAAAATAAATTTGTTCTAGGGATTAGTAGTGGTGCGTTTAAGGTGGTCTGGAGATCCTAATTATATAGCAAATATATAAGTAAAAAAAAAGCTTAAGGTGACTCAGAGACTATGGTTATAAAAAAATTAAAGAAAATAAAAAAAAATATATAAACATGAAAGCACTGTAACAATCCATATTGTTTTAAAAATAAATTCGGTCCAGGAGTTAGTCGTGGTGTACTTAAGCTGGCCCGTAGACCACGGTTTTAAAAAAATATATAAGTAAATAAAAAAAATATAAGAAAAAAAGGGAAAAAAATATACTAGCGGGGAAGCATTTTAGAAAAAAAAAATGAGTTCAAGGATTAGTCGCGGTACGCATAAGCTAATTTGGATACTTTGATTATAAAAATTTGGATCTGGGGATTAATTATGGTGCGTTTGAGCTAGCCCAGATACCCCGATCATATATATATATATATATATATATAAGTTGAAAAAGAAAATAAATTAAAACAGTATAATCAACAAAAAAAATGTTTCATGAAAAGAAAATGAAAAAAAAATATAATAAAAAAAACATAATCAGAAAAAAAACAAAAAAAAGCTATAAAAATATTTGAATCTGAGGATTAATCATGATGTACTTAAGCTAGTCTAAATACCATAATTATAAAAAATAAATGTATATAAAAGTGGAAAAGGAAAAAAAATATAATCAGAAAAAAAATATTTCATGGAAAAAAATAAAAAAAATAATTAGAATAAACAATGTAATAAAAAAAAAGAAGAAGAAAGCAAGAAAGAAAAGAAAAAAAAGGGGAAAAATAATTAGAAAAAAAAAACTAATTAGTAAAAAAACAAAAAAAAGCAAAAAAAAAAAAGAAAGAAAAGAAAGCACTGTAACAGTGAAATGTACAGGAACTACAGTGCTTTCCCAGCACCTTTTAGTGTTTGTTATAATTATAATATATATAACTAGCCACGTTCCTCAACTTTTCCTTCTGAAACTTTTAGGAATATTGACTTGAAGCCGCCAGAACGAAGAATGAGATTGAAGGTGAATTCTGGAAGGGGTCAAGGGTAGAAAACCTCACATTAAAAAGAGAAAGTCTAAATAAATTTTTTTGGTGCATTTCCTTGCAAAGTTATTCAAAATCAATTCATATAGTATTTCTTTTCCATTCTCAATAGCAATGCCTGAATATTCCTTTTATTTTCTAAAACCTAACCCAACCCTCAGCCCAGCACGCATAAATAATTTAATTGCTTCTAAAATGAGATACTTTGCCTTTTGTAAGAGAATCGGGAACACCACAAGCAACTGTAAGGCTGTAACTCCAAGAATTGATCTAGCTTCAACTAGCTTTACATGCAAAAACATACGAGGACACCTTTGAGATCCCAGGGCCAAACCATCTAATTATTGCTGCTTATCATACTGAAAACTAACTGAAGGAATCGAGCCTTACCACAACCAAGTAATCGAGCATATTTATTTTTATAGATTTTGTATATTTAGTGTTTCTAAAAAATCTCATGCAAAATATATTTAATCAAATATTTTTAAAATTATAGATGAAGCAAAATACAATTTTAACCACATGAAGCTGTATTGGGCTGAAAAAGAATCTTATGATAAATGGAACAGAAAATACTCGACTTTATGCCCTACTTCATGAGGATTAAAGAATGAGGCAATTCACACGAATTGAATAGGGTATCAAGACAAACCTTCATTAATATCTATCAATTTACACACAAAATGCAAGCTTAATTATTCCAGTACAGGTGTAAAGCAATGGACCTGAAAAAAGAGAGCAAAAAGATGCACGTTATAGCTAGTGCTATGCTCTCAATATATATACAGCTCTGAGAACAATATTTTGAATCATCGAAGAGAAGAATCACTGGGATTTTCAGGTCAAATCATCCTCAAGTTCTTTGGCCTTCAGGGCATTCTTGACTTTTAACAGAAGTGCGACCTTCCAAGAATCCTACATAACATAATATTCCAGGTCAGTGCTAACTCCTTAATGTTTAAAACATGTAATGTTGAGACCAGTGCAGTCTTTGCCAAATTATGGTTGCAGCTGATTCAAGTATATCTTAGATTCCAAAATAAAGAAACTGCAAGAATTAAACTTCAAAGCCAAAAAAAGATGTACCAGCTTGGAAATGCTATCGAATTCCTTGATAATTGCAGTGAGCTTTGGAACATCCTCCTCATCAATTGCAGTTGCTAAATCCTGAAAAGATATAATAAAAACCATTGAGCATGATGAAAGAACTTGCAAAATGAAACATCAAGGTTTCCATTTCACCAGCAACCTATTGCCTAATCTTCATTTCATTCAACCGATTTCTTTACCATATTAGCAGCATGCTATTACGGCTATGAACTCAAAATGCTGAAAAATTAAACTTAGCACGGCACAAAGTAACTCATTTACATATAATGCATGACAGTAGCAAGCATGATAATTGAGAAGCATGCACTTACTGATAAAAATTTGTATTCCCGAGTTCTAGAGAATGTTGGATCCAAATTCTGCACAGCAAATTTATATTTTATGTATTCAGAAAACAATACAACATGTTGATACGGATACACATGCTTAATAGATATCCATTGTCTATAGAAGATGAACCTCATATTGCTCCAATGCATTGGTTATGGCAACGACATCGCCTCTGCAGAGCTGGCAAATCCCAGCATTGAGAAGATGTCCTCGTACTCCATATTTTAACAAGTTATTGTTGAGCGACTGTCGTGCTACATCTTCATATATCTGAATTGCTTTCTGGTATCTGAAGAACAAAGTGAAACCGAATTAATTCATCCACAAGATAGAAATCATGCCATCCACTTTATCCACAAGATTGTGATTAAAGAACAGAAGAAAGAAAAACCAACTAAAGACTCCCAACCGCAGGAGTGTAATGGTGTATTATCAAGAAAATTCAATAGCTTTATTATTTAACAGATTTCACTTACTGTTCAAGTTGAGCAGATATTTCTGCAACTTTCAGCTTGCACTTGTTAGCAAGGGAGCTTGATTCTTGAAATTCAAAATAGTCAGCAGCTTTTTCAAAGTATAAAATAGCCTTGTCAATGTTATGCTCGAGCTCATACAGCTCACCAATTTCCTGAATCAGGAAAAAAATGTTTAAAGATTTTATTTATCCATATCAACTGCACAACTTACACTTTAATGCTATCTAGACACTACAAATACACATGTCGCATGTCGGATAAATATGGGCAACATTAATTGTTTGCTCATCAAGATTAATACCGAAATCCCGATATTATCAAAATAAATTAGCCCAGAATCACTAAATAAACAAGGAAAATGACTCCTAAAAACCATTCATTTCAACAAATCATAGGTACCTTGCAATACTTTGCAGCCATGCTGTACCTCCCCATATCAACATAAATATCCACTGCTTGCAAATAGCACGAGATAGCTCCTATAAGAACAACAGCATAGATTCTTGACTTGTTAAATTACAAAATAATGGGATTTTAATGTCATAATCAATTACAAAATCAAGTTTTAACAAACACCTTTAGTTGATGTTTTCTTGTAGCAGTTTGCAGCATCTACATAAGCAGTAGCAGCTTCATGTCTGCTATTCAACTATAAAAACAATTACTAACATGATTATCACCCAAACACTAATTATAATTACAGAACAGTGTTTAAATCACATCATAATCATACCTTTAAATGACAATTAGACAACTTGATGAAAACAGACCCAGCTTTATCCCCTGTAAAAAACAAAATAAAAATTATTATTATTAAATGGATTAAAAAGGAAATAAAAAGAAGAGGAGGGAAGTGGGATTTATTACAAGATTTGGCGAGTTTAAATTGATTGGCGGATTGGGTAAGCAAATCAGCAGCATCTTCGTATTTAGAGCCCAGTAAACCCCAGCCGTTGATTTTCTTCTCTGCTTTTTTCTCGAATTCTTCTCCTTTTTTAATGTGATCCCCCATTTTCTTGATCTTTGTTTTAGAAGTTTTCTATCTCTGCTTTTGATTTTCTCCCTTTCCCTTCTCTTTGAGTAGAGAAAGGAAAACAACGAGAGGATGATAGATGGTATGGTTGGTGAAATAGCGCGTGAAGGATTAGTCAATATTGCTTCAAAACTTAACAATGAAGGCGATGCCACTTCAGTGTTCTGGGTGTGATTTACCCTCGTCTATCGTGGTTCCTTAATATCAATTTATTTACTGTATCTCTCTCTCTCTCTCTCTCTCTCTCTCTCTATATATATATATATATAATATTTAATTTGAGATCAATTTGAATGGTTGTATAATCTTATCTATATCAATAAATAAATCAACCAATATCAATTATTTTTACTAAAATAAAAAGATCTAGATTAATCTTGGGTTAATCTACCTGATATATTTGATTAACTTTCAAATTAAATTTTAAAACTATATCTCATCTAAATCAATTAAAAATTTAGCTCATGTAAACTTTATATTCCAAATTTTTGAAATTAACTTATCGAGTTAGATTGTGTTTAGTAGCTATGTTGTTTTTTTAAATGTATTAACTTTTGATACTATATTAAAAATTTATTTGTATTTTTTTATTTTAAAGATATTATTGAAGAAAAAAATAAAATTTTATTCTATTTTTTTCTTTGTTTCAAATAATTTTTTTTAATATTTTTAGATTATTTTAATATATTGATATTAATTTAAAAAATATTATTTTAATACATTTTAAACAAAAAAAACTCTTTAAAAAATATTGTTATCAAACTTCTAAACACCTCTAAACTGTTAAGACTAATTATATTGTTAATTAAAATGATTTTTAAGCTATTGTTTTGCAAAACCTCAATATACGAAGGTGATTAGTTCAAGATTTGATCATTAATCTTGAATGTTCAATCTATCAATTAATTCAAAATTTTTAATCACTAGTCTTAACCACTAAGTTTATATAAAAAAGTACTCAAACTGGACCACAAAATAATACTTTTTAATAATATAATATATTAGGGTGAAAAAAAAAGAAAGAAAACTAAATAACACGAATCGCGAAAAATAAAAGTGAAAAAACTGAATAAAAAAAACATTTCGGTTCGAATCCGGCTCAAAGATCTGAAACCGAGTGACCGGTCTGATTGAACCAAAAACAAACCCAGTATAAAAATAAAACTCCCCCGCAGCCCACCGTCCCTCTCCGTCGCTGGTCTCTGTTTTCTCAGTCTCTCGCGTAGCTAGCCAGCCACCATAAACGCAGTCCTCTGAAATCCTAAACCCAGCCAGCTTCCCTCCCTTAAAAGACACAATAACCCTAAAACAGCATTCTCTTCTCTATTCTCACTGCCCCTCTCCTCTTCTCCGGTCTCCAGCACCTCCCCAATTGCGGTTGCAGGCTTGCAGCCTCTCGCTTCTCTTGCGTGAAGCTATCGTCCCTAAACTTCAACAGCGGCGCAGCCTCTCTCCTCTCTGCATGTTTCTTCTGTAAGGTCGGTTAGTTTCATTAACTCGTGGTACGTAATGCCTCTATTGTTAGCTATTAGTTAGCTTTATAATCCATTTAGATGACTAATCAAAACCCTTAGAGAGATATACACAATCAATTTCCAACTGCGTACACTTGCATTGTTCAAGAATCATTGAATCTGCTACTTTAAACAAAACATTTCTGCATAAGAAATGCAGCAGTTGGAGTCGCACAGCTAACTAGGTGATCTATTATGATGTTGATGCAGACTTGCCCTCAAATCATTGGAATAGCTAAACGAACAGTTCATCTTGATGAATGGTTCTGGACTTACATTGAATCTGATCTCTTTATTATGTTTTCAGTAGCCAGCAAATTGTTGTTGGTATGCGATTTGCCTATAAGATGTTTACTGAAAAGATCATTGCCTATCAACCTTTTGTGCTGCTGAGCTTCACTGGTCTTTTGAGTATGGGAAGATCTATATTTTCCTCTTGGGCATTTTTTTTGTGTCCGTGTGTGTGAATTATCAATTACGGGAATTTTCATATACTTAGGCAATGGAATTCCATCTGATGTAGGTAGCTGATTATTTTTTAAGTAAAAAAGGAAAATTTTTTGGATTAATTATAGATTTGGATGCACAGACTTGTGTGGAAAGTAATTGAGGATAGCATGCAGTTCAGGGAACTGTTATACTCTTATATACTTTACAAGAAAGCTTTTGAGCTAGGACATGCTGTTATGCTGTAGTTTCATAGTTGTAAGAGAAGTCTGAAAAAAAGTAGTGCACATTTCATATGCTTTGCTGATTTATACAAGCAAGGTTTGATTGAATTGATCATAAATCATTAACTTATTGGAATTTGAATATCAGAAATGTGCATCCTTTTTCTTTGGAGATTTATTTATGCAATATGACTTGATGGTGTCAGTCAGAGCTCCATTCTTTTTATTATTATTGTGGTAGTTGGTTCTAGATAATTCATTCATCAAACTAGACAATAGAGTTGGATGGAAGCTTTTGTTGCCGTCCTTTTAGGCAGAGGAACTTTCCAGATTTCATATATTTTTCCTACATCCTGTTATCAATTTGGATGAATTAGATCACTTGTGTATATCTCAGGGATTTGCCTAAGCTACCAAGTCAATTTTATAGTCTATTTGGGAAGCTCTTAGAAAAAGGGAATGAAAGATATGCTGAAGTAAAAATCCATAGAATTATTTATGGGCTTGAAAAGCCCTTGGTAAAAACAACCTGGGACCATTGTAAACAATGTCCAAAAGAAACTTTGGAAAGCCCAAAACATTGTATAAATAACCCTTGAAAAAAGCCGAAGAGAAGCCTTGAAAAGCCTGTCCTAATAAAAAAACCCTATTAAAGTAATATATTTTTTCCAGTTTGAAACAAAAAACCAAACTAAATTGAAACAGGCTGGACTGAATTGGTGTTTGGCTAGATTCTAAAGCTTAAACTATTTTGGTTTGGTTGTTTTCTTAGTCCAAAATTGAATTGAAATGACAATGATCACCCCTCCAATATATCAAATTTATAGTCCAACTTTATTCTGCTATAACTTGGATAGTCTAGGATGAAATATGCCATTAAATCTTATATTGGTATGTACTAACAAATATACCCCTAAACAAAGCCTATTATTACTCACACCCTCACTATTTCTGCAACTCTCCTCTCTTCCCTTGTAATAAAAATCCTCTCACTCTAGAACCCTCAAATCTCCTCGCCTCAACAACCCACAAAATGGCCATAAGGACACCAATTTTTGACTTGTTTGCTTAATAAAAGATTGCCTATATGCTATTTCTCAACCACCATTACATCTGATTGTCACCATAGCTACCTTATCACTATTCTGTCCCAATACCATACACAAGCACGTCAATCTTTATTGATCCCACTTGAAGACTAACAACACCATCTGAGAAGCTCTCCATCCGCCCCAGTTCGTCTAAAGCAAACTCTCTCCCTTTCTCTGTATTAGCTGGTGATGATTTTTCTTTTCACTTTTTTGCTACTGTTACTTTTGAATACTTTCTCGTGAATAAATATTGTAATTCTGATAAATAGAATTTGATATTTACAGCAGGTGATTGATGGCTGATCAGAAGCACAGAATCCTGATGGTTTCAGATTTTTTCTTTCCCAATTTTGGTGGTGTCGAGAGCCATATTTATTATCTATCTCAGTGCCTGCTAAAGCTTGGTCACAAGGTAGGTGTACTTGTAAGCTGTTAAAATCATCATTACTTGTGTTTTTCTTGAAAATGTGGTTGTGCACTTGAGAATGTCATCTGATTGGTGATAGACGTGGTTCATTGCGTAAGCTATTTATTTATTTATATTACATGCCTTTTCAGGTGGTTGTTATGACTCATGCTTATGGTAATCGCTCTGGGGTGAGATACATGACTGGTGGCCTTAAAGTTTACTATGTACCATGGAGACCTTTTCTAATGCAGAACACCTTGCCAACTGTTTACGGGACACTTCCAATTGTAAGGACTATCCTTGTTAGAGAAAAAATATCATTGGTGCATGGACATCAAGCCTTCTCAACTCTTTGTCATGAAGCGTTGATGCATGCACGCACCATGGGTTACAAAGTTGTATTTACTGATCATTCACTCTATGGTTTTGCTGATATCGGAAGCATTCACATGAACAAGGTGTTGCAATTCACTTTAGCAGATGTGAGCCAGGCCATTTGTGTTTCTCATACAAGCAAGGAAAACACAGTGTTACGGTCAGGTCTACCACCAGAAAAGGTTTTTATGATACCAAATGCTGTGGACACTGCAATGTTTAAGCCAGCCCCGGAGCGGCTTGGCAATGATGAAATTATTATTGTGGTGATAAGTAGATTGGTTTATCGGAAGGGCGCAGATTTGCTTGTTGAAGTCATTCCAGAAATTTGCCATTTGTATCCTAATGTGAGCTTGGTCCATAATTCATAGATTTACTTGTTTTTATTCTCTCATGCATTTTCAGCACTTGAATTACTTCATCAGATGGATAGGCATCTAAAGATGTTGCAAACCACCATAAGTAGGCATTGTTTTATGGGATTTCCTCCATTGTTTAGATACCTTTTCCAGCATCGACTCCCCCAAATGTGTTTACTCTTGTGTCAGAGTGGCTTTTTATGTATGGGCCAAAGAGAAGTAAGAACATGAAAGTGGTACTGGTGAATGAGTTTTCTTGATGAAATTCTTTTACCAGGATGTTGTATGTGTGCCATTTCATTATATTGAATTTGAAAGGTTGAGATAACTCTTTTGCAGCCTTTTCAAGTTCCCCTTAAGTATATAGGTACATGACCTCTTGAATGGACACATTTACATGCAAATGCTCTATAGCCATTTCTTTAAATTCGAACATGAATACTAGGATCATGGAAATTTTCATTTCCTTTCATGTACTCTTGACTCTTTGTTTAAATTTGATAGAACCATTAATGGGTGCATTACCACATCCTATTTGTGGCATCGTGCTTTTCCTTTCCATTAACATGTCAAACTTGCATGGAGTGTTAGGCTTCACAATACAAATTTCAATCCTATCTTTCTTTTGGCTGGCTGGTATTCATTACGGGGCTGCATTACTAAGGATCAGGCTCCTTGAAGCTTGTATTCAACTAAATCTTGGGCCAAATTTTATTGTTTGAGAAATAATCATGGACCAACTTGTTCTTCATATTCACAGAGCATCAGTAGGTTATAGGATCTGTATTTAGGCAGTCAGAGTTTTACTTATCTCAATTGCTTTCTAGTCAAGTCATTTGGAATATGCATGTATTAAGGTCAGGTTCATTGTTGGAGGAGATGGACCTAAACGGGTAAGGCTGGAAGAGATGAGGGAAAAACACTCTCTTCAAGATCGAGTTGAAATGCTGGGTTCTGTACCACATGCTCATGTACGCTCTGTCTTGATTTCTGGCCATATATTTCTAAACAGGTCAGAGATTCTCTGGATTCTAATATTAGACCATTCTTGTCATTATTTTAATATAGTAGCCTGACAATCTTCCTTTGGCATGGATGCCTTAACCCTGAAGTGGAAATACAAATAGTAACAGAGCATTTGGTGGAGGTCTGCTATATATATCTATTAGTACCGTTGTTGCAATTAATCATTACAAGTAGATTTATCACTGTTTGCGTGAAGAGAGGTGAAAACCCTTGTATTTTTAGCTGTTTTAGATGGATTGTTAGAGATGTTGACATAAGACTGATCTTCTAAGTGGACAGGAGCCCTTCTTTTGAAAGTTTTTCCCTTTGCCTGTTTTATTGTTTTCTCCTTACTTTTACATTAAGTTCATTTTCACCAATTAATCAAAGGCTTATTCAACAAGAGTCAGAGTTACCACTTCTGTAAATTTGATGAATGGGCACAATTCAAGTCAATATGGTATATGAGCAAGAGGTGCATGCCTAGTTTCAGGAGACGATTCTGTTATAAATTTTGCAAGTAGCTCCATATTTTGTCAAGAAGCTTTGCTTTCACAAAATTCAATTAAATAATGTGACACCAAACCTGGCAGAAGGATCTTAAAACTTTTATAAAGTTTAAGACTCAGTAAAAGTTGGCAGCCAAAAAATGAGCTCCTGAACACCCAAAAAGATCAAATTGTATTTGGACGAACTATCATCACATGGCTTCAGGATAAATTTATGTTTTTGTTGAATATTTTCTCATTTTTTAACTCTTTGGGCAGTTCTTTGACAGAGGCGTTCTGCATAGCCATATTAGAAGCTGCTAGTTGTGGGTTATTAACAGTCAGTACACGCGTAGGAGGTGTACCTGAGGCATGTATCATGAGAGGTTTCTTCTCTGTCTAGTTAAAATGATATCGTATGCTTCTTGTCTTATGTGAACCTTGCTAGAGACACGTTGCAGAGTTGAAATTCTAGAAATCCCAAATCATACAGACAGCTAATTTGTTACTTCTTTTGATGTTCAGGTTTTACCAGAGGACATGATTGTACTTGCAGAACCTGATCCTAGTGATATGGTAAGAGCAACTGGAAAGGCGATATCTCTACTTCCAAATATTGACCCACAACAGATGCATAATCGTGTGAGTGAGCCCATTCATGATAACTATGGTCTTCCTGAGAATTTCATAATAACTAATCACAATGGCTAAATCTTTGTGCTGCAATTGATGCTAGATGAAGAAACTCTACAATTGGCATGATGTTGCAAAACGAACAGAGATTGTTTATGACCGTGCTTTGAAATGTCCCGACCAAAACTTGTTAGAACGACTCTCACGGTATGCTACTGAGATTTTGTCTGCTGAGATTAAATAGCTGTGTTTGTAAATCAATGTAGTTTAATGTGAAGTTGTAGTAACTGTTGATTCACTAAATAGAGTTGATTGATGTTTTCTTAACTTCGGTGGCTCCTTTACTTGTTTATTAGGTACCTCTCTTGTGGTAGTTGGGCAGGCAAGATTTTCTGCTTCGTTATGATAATTGATTTCTTGCTTTGGCGTCTGCTGCAACTATGGCAGGTACATCCTGTTCCTACACGTATAAAGTCATGGCCTTATAGATTTAAAGCTTTGTTTGTAACTATATTTTAAAAATATTTTTGAAAAAAAATGAAAATTTTTTATTTTTATTTTTATTTTTTTATATTAAATCAATTTTTTTGATTTTTTTTTTTTTTTTTTTTTTTTTTTTTTTTTTATCATTTTCATGTGATGATGTCAAAAATAATTTTTTAAAAATAATTTTTTTTTATTTTGATGTATTTCTAAATGAAAAATATTTTAAAAAGCAACTACAACTATACTCCCAAGCACACTTAATTTGTTCTCCCCCCTCATCCTCTTTTTTCACTCTTTTCTCCAACCCCTCTCATCCTCTTTTCTCGCATTCTAACCTTCAGAATTTTTCTTCAGCCAACAGAGGAGATTGAGGAGGTGCCTGAATTTACTTTACCCCATCATCAAGATGAGGAAATAATCTCAAATTTCAACAAGGACCAAAGCTTGGGGTAACATTGTAGTTGCAGAGTCCTCTTGGTTCACTGGGATGGCCTTTGATTTTGGGTCTCATTCCTCTTGTTTGATGAATTTTGTTCCATAATTTGTTTCATCCTTGTGTGTGAGATGAATTTTGATATCAGATCACTTTATTGCATTTATTGATTTAATTAGTTGCTAATTAAATCTTATAAAATTTGTTTAACTATTTTTTACATGAAAATATGAAATTGATATTTCTTTAATTGTTTTTTTATGGTTTTATATATTAATACCAAAAAAATTTAAAAGATATTTTATTAAATTTAAATTTATATAATATTTTCACAGAAGGATATTGTATGGTAGTATAAAAAACACACCGATTAAGCAATTCCTACCTATAGGAATAAAATAATACGAACAAGGAGGAGATTCAAACTTAAAATGACTTGCACCTTTAATGGCTTTAAACTTGGAATTAATTATAGGGATTGTCTTATTTCTCACAAGACATGATCCCAAAAGTAAAAATGATATCGACCGAGTGGCTAGAATCCAAATTTTATTTCTACAACCAAAATGAAAAGATCAAGGGCTACATTAAATGGTCTTCAACGAGCCCAATGAAC
Organism: Salix dunnii; assembly: GCA_015731905.1. Lineage (NCBI taxonomy): Eukaryota > Viridiplantae > Streptophyta > Magnoliopsida > Malpighiales > Salicaceae > Salix > Salix dunnii. Next base: position 14,083,132 of record CM027674.1, read on the forward strand.
TGCAGGAAAATTCTAGGCAATAGTCAAGAATCCAGAATCGAGATGCTTGGCTTGAATAATATGACCACCACGAGATACATGTATCTCTTTTACTTTATCAACAATAAGATGAATGAGTTTCTCTTTTCATATATAAAAAGTGAACCAATTGTTTTTTTAACTTTAATTATTTGAAATTATATTTCAAATTATAATAAAACAAACTAACAGCTTAAAACTAAAACACTAATAAGTTATATGTCTCGTACCAAATTCATGACAATTTTTATATTGTTCCAAAAGTTCATTTTATCTATTTTATGAAAACCACGTGATAAAGATGAAAAGAAAGAAAATTGTTGATCGGGCCATGTTTTGGTAAAGAAACTCGTTTTTTTTTATGTTCTCAAGTTTCATTCAATGAAAAAAGTTTGATGATGATGATTCTTTTCCTTAAACACTTATAACAAAAGAGATTTAGCTTAGTTTAAATATTTTTCATTCAATTAATAATTATTTTATTGGGGGTAGTTTGATTTTTTTTAATGAAAATAGACTGAAAAATAAAATTATAAACTCAAAAAATCTTGATCCTGTTTTTTTAGCTACCATAATTATACATAAAGCTAAATAAGGTCATGAAATCACTGTTCAACTATATTTATTTTACTATAGGTGCTCTTTTGATATTATTTATGATAATTGTTTTGCTATGCAGGCTATTTTGACATCTTGAAATTCCTCTGATGTGTTCTTTCCTTACTGTTCAACGCCAATCATTTTGCTGCGCACGTTGTTCGCCATCATCACTATTCATGCTAATTATTTGGCATCCCTCGGTTGAGTGTTGTGCCATGCTATCCTAACTATACTATTCATGTTAGTCATTTAGCAACTCTCATCTAGGTGGGTTGTTCAACCTTCATGGAAGCTTTAATTGGGTTTTCCACGCCCCACTTAATGCACCAAACTCAACAAAATTATTCATGCTAATTGGTTAGCAGATCTCAGCTCAATTTTGTACCGCCTCAAGGGAATCTTCTAACCTTACATGATTGATTGTTCAACCACACTCATCTTATTGTAGATTGTAACAATGCATTTCACTTCCTTTTAGGTGTTCTTTTTATATTGTTCATGCTAATTATTTTGTTGCACAAGCTGTTATAACGTCTTCAAATTGCTCTGAGGTTTTCTTCCCCCACTGTTCATGCTAATTGTTTTGATGCGCAGGTTATTTTGAAATCTTGAGATTCCTCTAATGTGTTCTTTCCTTTTTGTTCATGCTAATCATTTTGTTACGCACGTTGTTCGCCTTCATCATTGTTCATACTAATTATTTGACAGCCCTTGGTTAAGTGTTGTGCCATGTCATCCTAACTATATTTTTCATGCAATTATTTAGCAACTCTTGGTTAGGTGTGCTGTTCAACCTTTATGGCAGCTTTATTTTTGTTTTCCATGCCCCACTTAATGCACCCAACTCAACAAAATTGTTCATGCTAATTAATTAACAGATCTCAGCTTAGTTTTGTGCTGCCTTGATGGAAGCTTCTAGCCTTACATGCTTGATTGATTCAGCATCTAAGTAATGCATTGTTGCAATTAATTAATAAATTTTGTCCTCAAGTGATTGAAAGCGGGGGTTTGGCACCATGGTGGGGGCTTCTCTCGATTGGGTTTTTCATGCTTCAGTGAATGTATCTTTTGGCTAATTGTTTCTTAATTCAACATTTAATTAATGCCTCATTGCATTTCATTAATGAGTTTTGTTTTCGGGTGGCCGCAAATCCATTAAGGGTGGATTTAATAACAGTTGGGAATTTCACCTGTTACAATTTTCACTCCTTTATGAGATAAAACCCTGGGCAAAAGAAGGCTCACTTCTGATATCTTACAGTCATGAAATTGACGGCGTAATGCCTTTGGCAAAAAGATTTGTGTGGTTTATATCCTTGCTCAAAATCATCTCTAGCAAATGGTCAAGACTGTTGAAGATCAAGGTAACCATTCGATCACTTGGTTTTCAGGTGTTCATTTATGCTTTTTATTTATTTTTTCTCTGCAATTAGAGTTTGGTAATTTACTATATACCTTATTATTAATCATCCCTTACATTACAGGTTTGCCCATCTCTTTCTACTTGGTTGATTTGTTGAGGATTAAGGCAACCATCCAATTATTTCTCTTTTTGTTCTTACCAAATTTGTTGGCAATTCAATTCTTGTGTTGGCTTTTAGGTGTTCATTTCTGATCTCTATTTATTTTCCCTCTGCAATTAGAGTTTGGTAATTTATTATGTGCTTTCTTATTAATCATCCCTTGCATTGCCAGTTCACCCATATCTTTTTACTCAGTTGCATTTTCAATATTGTTTGATGATTTCAATTGTTATGCTTTGGGTGTTATTGTCTTGCTTTGTTATTGGTTTTGCTTCCATTTAATGTGAGTTTTTGCATGCCATCAAAGGCATTGGTTGCTTGAATGTAGTTTCTTCCTTCATCTTCATCAGTTGTCATTATTGTTATGCTTCGTCAATTTCATCTGTGTTCTAGTTATTGCTGCTGTTGTAGTTGCTAAGTTTTTTAAATTACCTCTTCTTTGATTTTGTCTGGTCTTCTTATGAAAGGGTTAAGGGCACTAGTTGCTTGAATGCAATTTCTCGCTTTGTCTTCGTCAATTGTCTTTATTGTTTTTCTTCGTCAGTATCACCTGTGCTCCAATTATTGGTGATGTTGCAATTGCTGATTTTTGTTAATGCCTCTTTCCTAGTTTTGCTTGGTGTTCCTATGACAAGTCATATAATCATTTTTAATTTTTACTTGGTATTGCTTATTTGTCGGCTGCTTTGGTTGGGTTACTGCTTTGTTGGGATTAAGGTTACTCAACTTACTTTGCTGATGTGTTAATAATTTTATGAACTCAAACATTAATGCCTTTGTTTCTTTTGCTTTGCTATGTTTTATTGTTTATTGACTTTTTTCACTGCTATCAAAAGCACTTCTTGTGTTGATTCCAGCTGCATTTTCCTTTTGTTGTTGCTGAATTATCAGGTACTCTTATTTTCTTACTCCAACTACTTTGCTGTTGTGTGCACAATTTAATGATATGAAACATTAATGTATTTGTTTGTCTTGCTTTGTTATGTTTTGCTATTGCCTTCATGAATTTTTTAATCCTGTTTTTTGTTGCCATCAAACATGTTGACCATTTAGACTTTGTTTAGGAGATTGTTTGTGATGTATTTCCTTTACTTTTAGTTGTTATAAGCATTGATTGCTTGAACTTTTATTGGAAAGCTGCTTTAATTGTGTTTCTTTACTTTTAGTTGTAGGTGTATTTTTATTTAGAATTTTCATCTTCATTTTTCCTTGGTTTATAACAATTTTCATGTGTTTTCTTTCGTTGAATTTTATCGATTGTAATTTGCCAATTAAATAATTTTTCAAATAATTATAGCATGCATAACAATCAATCAATTTATTTTAGAAAGCAAATAACTCATCTTTTGTAAATTTTAACATTTATAATTTTCTATCGGCCAATAAAATAAATTAAAAAATATTTTAAACAACCCTAACAATCAATCAGTTGGTTATACCAAAAAAAAATAACTCATTGTCATTCAATAAATTATGCAGACAAATTCAATCATTGATCAATTGGCTATAGAATACAATTAACTCATCTTTAATAAATTTTCTCTATTGCAATTTGATGTTTTGCCAATTAAATAATTATGTAGATAGTTAAAACAATAGCAATAATCAACCAATTCAAAATAGAAATAAAATAATTAATCTTTAATAGATTTTATCAATTGCATTTGTGCTATCTGTCAAATAGATAATTCATCAAAAAGTTCAAACATGCCCAACAAACAATTAGTATGTTGCAGGCAATAAATAACTAATCTTTAGTAAATTTGATCAATTATTATTTTACTATCTGTCAATCAAATTATTACCTAAACAGTTAAAATAAAACCACCAATCAAATTATTTGTTGCATAAAACAAACAACTCATTTGTGATAATTTTCATCGATTGCAATTTTATTATTTGCTAAAGAAATAATTCACCAAACAAATAAGCATATACAACATTCAATCACTGTGTTATAGAAAGCACATAGCTCATTTTCAATGAATTTTATAGATTATAATTTTACAATCTATCGATTAAATAATTACCCAAATGGTTAAAACAATAGCAACATTCAATCACTCCAATGCAAAAAGAAAATAACTCATTTTTAATGGATTTTATCGATTATAATTTTACTGATTAAATATTTAACGAACCAATGAAAACACACAAAATAATTAAACAATTTGCTACATAAAAATAGCCTAGTATAGCGCACAAGCAACACATCTCCTGGTAGCTAAAACCAAGGTTACAACCTTGCACATGATGTGTGGTTTTTTTATATAAATAAAAAGCATTTGACCTGTCTTCTGCCATCTAACAAAGAAAAACAAAATCATAGACAAAAGAATTTAAGTTGTTTTGCAAAAGGCTTACTATAACAGTATCAAATGTGCACGAGGTGCACACTTTGACAGATTATCCAAAACAGTGCTTGAGGGTACTGCATCCATGCCAGTAGAGCAAAAAATTGATAGTGCAAATTTGTGCAGCTGTAGGTTCGTTAAGGAAAATCAACGGTGTAGATTGTTGACAAATATAGGCTGGACGATGAAATGTCTAGGCCAGGTGAGAAAATTTGTCAGGGGATATGTTGATGAGAATATGAGTTGTGGCAACATTCAGCAGTGCAAATATGAATTTGACAACATAGACATTGGTAGCATGCATGCAGATATGAATTCGGTAGCCCGCAACGTGTGCAAGTCAGGGGTTCAACTTAACATGAATTGAAACTTGGATGGAAGGCTATCCAAGGCATGCAAGAGACCCAACAACAATCACAACAGAAGCTGGTAGTAGAGGTTTCTAGGTGGATATGTAAAAGTGGGTAAATGACAGTTATGGGCTTCCAAGATCATGAGAGAGTGTTGGAAAACGTGGGGGCATGGATGGAGATGCCCTCAAACCCACTAAGGTAATGGGAGATCATGGGGGAAAAAGTTCCCACTACTTGGTAGATAATGGGTGAACATGGGTGAGATAGTGTCCCACTACTTCCTTAAAAGTAGAAATGAGAATTGTTCCTTGTAAATGTTTGTCTATAAATAGTTGTGGCAGCTTATAGATGTAGATAAGGTATAAATAGTTAGAGATTGACATCTAATCTTTGTGCATAACACATATAAATTTGTGTATTGTTTTCTTTGTTTATGAGATGAATAAAGGTTGGGAAAGAGTTCTTGTAAAGCTTGTTGTGCACTTTGATAACTTTTTCCTCTTGTGTATTCAACTTATCTTTTAACTTGAGAAATGGAGAAAACCTCTTGGTGAGGGAAACACTTAGTTACTAGGCAAACATGAGAGGAATTGGTGAGGAAAGGCTGAGTACAGGGGGCTGGGTTGCCATATAGGTTGATTTGTGAAGTAAAAAATTTACACCGTAACACTTACCATGGTAGGCCTTTCAAGCTCCTATGTCTGAGTTTTTGTTATTGATTTTCATATTCAACTCGTTTCAATTTTTGTTTGAGTTTTTTTTTAAATTAATATTTTTATTGATAAAAATAAAATAGAATCTCACAACCATGTAACACTTTGCTTGCTTTCAGCAGGTAAAGTCACTTAAAACACTAGGAGCAATTGTTTATGAATATTTCTCCACATTTCCAATGCCAATGATTGTAAGGTCAATATAATTACATAGAGAGAGAGAGAGAGGAGAGAGAGAGAGAGTTTTATTGACTCTATGAGTTTCTTTATATTTTGATTTTTATATATATAACTTTTTTTTTTGTGTACCAACAATATAACACTAATACGCATTCAAAACATTAAAAGGCCTTTAAACCCATCAATAATACAATATGAAAATTATGGTTAGTCTAGAGTGACTAGACTCAATAAGAATCATGTTTATGATATCTCTATCTCTATGACTATGACTCGAGATATGAGGTTGGTATGTGTTGTATCAACCATATATACATGATAATCGAGTCCAAAACAACCACCACTAATATTAAGAAGTTAATTAAGAACAAATTAATGCCTCGGGATGAAATGGGGGCAAAGTATAACAAGAAAAAGAGAATAAAAGCAATGGGAAGAGATGCTGACATACTAATCCAATCATTACCCTCCATTTTCCATACTTGTATAATATTTCTCTCCTCTTTCATTTGCACCCGCAACTTTTTTTAATGTACATGATATTTGTAATTGGTTTTTATAGTTAAATTAATTATATAAAATGTGCTATTTAATGTAAGTTATTTTTTAATGTTATTTAATGTTAAATTATTTGATAGCATTTTAAAAAAATATATTAACACACCAACAAACATAAATCTTCTATCGGTGATTATGTCAACACAATATGCTTATTTTTCTTAGTGAGTTTATTAATTGTTTTGATATAAATGAATAGATTCACCAATATAAAAAAAATTCAATGATTTTTATTTTTGTAAATTTGTTAGTTATACATGGTATGTTATAGATAATTAGTCCATTAATGACCTATCTGTCATAACTCATTTCTGGGTTATTCCCTAGAAAATAAAAATATAATAAAAATGAAATAAAAAGGATGATGCTATGAATAAAACCAAGTTGAGAATTTTGAACGGATTTAAAAGTCCGATTATACCTTTATTGTGCCCAAAATAAAGAAAAATGCATATTCAAGGCTAAAATAATTTATTATTGGATAAATTGGTAGAAAAAGTAAGTCAAAAGGTATAATTATATTTTTTTTATAAGTCAATTTGATTTAATTATGGGCCAATTTAAAGTATAATTATTTTTAGAAATTAATTTAGGACTGAATTGAAGGATTGAATTAAATGCAATAACTTCATTATACCAATAATGACCGAAGTTGGCCGAAAAATGCAAGAAATCGTGATAGTTGTAGTCACGGTGGAGGAAGAGAGGAGAGAAATTGTGAAGATGGCTAGCCTCGGGTTGCTTTGCAATGTGAGTGAAATTTTTTTAATGGTTATGAGAGGTGTTGGTGACCGGTATGGTGGTAGTGGTGGCCGAAAAATACAAAGGACCGCTGACAAAACAAAACAAACTAGGGAAGGTGCTGTTTTTTTTAGCTTTTGATTTCTCCCACCTTGGGCCATAGATTTTGTATCTATTTATAGCTGGTGAAAAAAAGATAATCTTCTCTATACTGAGATAAAATTTCAATCATTGATTCAATGCAAAACCTTCCCATCTATTAGCTTAAAGTAGATGTCTCGAGTTGTTAAATTTGATAGCTACAACAGGCTACCTGTTGTTAACTTTAGGGCTTTACCGCTTGTGTAGTATACATTAACTAGCACTGATCATACCCCTGTATAGTCAAGAATCAAGAAATCATTTTCGTGCATGTTTTGCCAAATTTGATGAAAGATAAAGGCAGTAAATGTAACTACAAAATTGGTACTGGAGAAAGATTTTCGGTGAAATTTTTCGAAGAAAATGACTAGTGATTAGACAACGTGTTTTTCAATCCTTTTTTTATTTCTCTGACAAAGTTCAATTTGGTCCTTTATCATATGATTGTTCTGAGGTTATCCACAATCAAACTTTCATAAAGCCCCTAAATTTACGTGCCTTTTCATGTTGATTCTTGGTCTCAAATTTCTTAAATTTTGCTTCTAATTGACCCTAAAACTTTGATATTCTTGTAATTTTACCTTCAATTTCAACTAATTGACTTGGAAAAAATTAATTTTGATCTCTACAAATTTTAATCTTCTCAATTTAACTTGAATTAGGCCCACATACTTAATGTTTCACCAATTAAGCCCTATATTAATTTTTAAAAATAATTAAACTTTCATTTGTCCTATGATTAAATCAAATTTACCTATTAAAAATATAATTATGTCTTTTGACTCAATTTTATGCAGATTTAGCCTTGATGTTGTATTTTTCTTCATTTATGAGCATAATAGAGGTACGATCGAGATCTCGAATCCGTCCAGAATTTCTAACTTGATTGTTCTATCATGTTAGCCTTTTATTTTATTTATATATTTTTTATTTTAAGTACAATTTGAAAATAACCCAGAAATAGGTTATGACACGCCTTATCCTTCAAAACCCGTATATTAGATTGATTGTATTCAATAGCATTTTAAAAATCATTAAGATTTTTTTTATTTTAGTTATTTTTTTCTATTTTAAAAAAATATTAAATACAATATTGATGGGAAATGAATCACTAATGGACTAAGTATATCAAAAAGTTACAGAGAGATGAAAACAAATCTACATGACTTTATCATTGACAATTGCAAGTGAGATTATTGACAAACTAAGTCCCTCCAAAAATTTTAAAGAGTTCAAAAATTATAGGACTCGTTCTGACATATTAATTTCATTGGTAATATAAACTCTATCACAGATAAAAACAACAAAAAATAATTATATCTGTAATATGCCATAACCAACAAAGGAAGTACTAACATAATGATGTTGATAATTGTTTTTTTTTTGTTTGACATGTTTTATTTATTTATAAATCTATTGATGATTATATTACCAATATAATAAAAGATAAAATAAAAATAATTAATGATATGTTTCCCAATTACAAACTATCTTTCATGATTTTATCAGCAATTCTTTTTTCCAATAAAATTAGTGCTTAAATGGTAACATAAATTCTGTCGGTATTATGCTTATTCTAGTTGTGTTTATAGGTAGTAGGACAACAATTCTTCTTGCTTGCCTAATTTGACCATCTATAATCACTAATGTGACCCATCAATGGTTAGGTAAAATAAAATATTGATGTGGAAAGCTGAAAATCCTTGAGTTGGGGTTTTGGTCGTTAGTTATGCAAACAATATGCATGGTTTAGTCTCTTTTTCTTCTTCTGATTTTAACCCTAGCTATCTCCTATATCTATCAAAACAATGTAGCTTCCAACGACTCAATTATTTGAAGTCTTAAAATAAAACGATAAGTATAACTGGTCAAGCTTTCTTGTGGGTGGGGTGATCTATACTTAGGAGTTCAATCCAAGCTAGGCATATCTGGATAGAAGATAGAATTGATGTGTATGTGTGTGTCTATATATATATATATATATATATATATATTTACAGACATAAACACACATGCCTCATAGTGAATGAGATTAATTAATCCAATTGTTATTTCCCTCTAATCTTCAATGTTTATTCATTCTTTCAATAAGAAAAAAAATCTATTTTTTTCCTCCAAAAATCCATTTGAGTTGGTTACCAGTGTAATTGATTTTATGCCTAATTGGGATTGTGGTTGAAGTTATTTTTTAAAGTTATTTTCATTCATAAAAGCATCAAAATAATATATATTTTTTATTTAAAAAAAATTATATTTGATTTCAACACATTAAAATGATCTAAAAAAATCTAAAATAATAAATAAATTTATTTTTTTAAAATAAAACTTTTGTATTACGGTAATCCATATCTCTTCACTATTTTTTTTCCAGTGATTTGTCTCTTTGCAAGAGACAAATCACTCCAAATAAAATATGGAATTATTTTATTTTGTACAGTAAATAAGACAAAATCTAATTTATAATATTATGATAGACTTTTTTAATTTGATATTCCCATTACTGCTCCTCGTTCTCATCTAAATCAATATAGCATCATTTTTTTATATAATAAAGTTCCAGTTTTCACATCAATAGGATATAGGGGCAATAATTATAAAAATTGTATTATATAAACTTTCTTTTCAGCTTCTGCGAGTTTTCAACCTTCCCTGACTAATCTCACACAGAATTAAAACTGCAAAACACGATTTAACCAGGCATATCATAAGGCATGTTGAGGTATAATCACAAATGCAAACTCGGTTGGATCAGAGCAAAGCTGTGTTCAGGCATATAAAACGAGGACAGTCTTTAATCTCCTTTCGAGGTTAAAAAAAAGACAGCATCTCGTTGCCCAACCAACTAGAAAGTGCTTTCTGTTTCACTTAGTGGATCGAGCTAAGTGCAATACAACTAAGGGACTTTCCATCGAAAAATCATTCACTTTCTCGCAAAAGTTATGGTCTATCTCAAGAGATATGATAGAAATATGAGAAAGTAAGAGCGCAATTGATGTAGAATTCAAAGGGGTTAACGTGACAAGTGTACTCATTATTCATGAATATCGATTACCTCCGAGACTAGATAAACTTAATTATTTCTCAAGATTCGTTTCAAATTCAAATCAGTGATAGAATGAGATCTTTTTTCTTCCCCTTCGTTATGTAATTCAAATCTATTGGATCCTCCGATTAAAAAAGCAGAGGAGGAGGAGGAAGAAATTATGGGCAAAACGGTGAGGTCATATGCGGCATAAGATTTGAAGACCTAGAACCCACATGAGGACAGAGGATAGAACATTGAAGTCTTCAGGTCTCCGGCTTTCCTGTTGATTCAAAACATGATAAGTTGCTTGTCACTCACTTGACTGACAAGCTAATCTCAGCGCACCAAACAGCCTACTGACCTAAACACAGGAAAGAGTTAGATTTCATGAGACTTTTCACTAGCATGACGGTGGCACCAATATATATTCATAGAAAGCTGTTTGAATAAGTTAGGAGTGCGCAAATTTTTGGGCAGACAAGACGTGTCGTGTCTCCATTAGCTAGAACCCCCCCATTAGATTAACACAACAATACATATTCATGCTTGAAAAAGTGATTCGATTCGAACAGGGACAACTAGGGTTATGTATATATGTATATATCAAGTGCTAGGGTATATTTAAGGTGTGTATTGTACGTATTACATCACAGTAATTTATAAATCGAAGAAAAAACCCACATATTTTTTTATAAAAAAGAAAATACATTCTGTTAATAAAAAGAATAAAAATCCACAAACTTCTATTACTCATGTGGCTTCAGGATCGGAATTATTATAGCACCAGAAGACAAGATTTATTAGCTGTAGAACAAAGGATCAAGATCTCCAACTGTTGATTATGGGATAAAGTGTATCATTAGCATCTTAATCATTAAAATCTGAACTATGATAGTCAACAATCAACAATGGAAGGTCTAACTTTCAACATGCGAGACAAAAAAAAAGTGCACACCATGTTTGATTATGCAGACCTCACAAGACGTTAACTAAGCTACCCGTGCCCATTACTATATGCCTCCCTCCACTGTGTGTGTGTGTATATATATATATACTAAGAGTATCTAATGGAAACTTTACCTACTTCCATCCTTGTCTCCCTCTTTCCTCTTAAAAATTCTTAATTTAGGGAGAGCACCCACCACTTCAATGACCACTAACTTTTTTGAAGACTCCTTTATACTTCGTAGTTAGTAAATAAACACTTCTTTTAGAATGTGATGTCAAGTGTATACAGATAGGAAATAGACATCTCTAAATAAAAAAATAAAATAAAATTCCATCTTGAAAAAGGCATTGTAATATGTACCCTTCTTTTTTTAGCTTGACAATTTGATACGATAAAAATATTTGTTTATATATGTGTTGGCTTTTTACTTATATCTCTATCAGTGTATTATTAGAGGAGTGGAATGCCAGGTCAATGGCTGCATCCTCCAAATTATTAAGCACAAAAGAACAAGACCATACAGCCATAAAGTGAAGAATGTGGTTGGTTCAAATTAATAATAACATCACAATTAGATGTCAATCTTTTTAGATTTGATATCACTATTTAAGGATTTTGCCATAGTATTTCTCTCTGGTTCAGTGTTGAAATACTATCGACAGATGAGAATATTAAGGAATCAATTGACTTAAGAGTTTAAGTTTTTAAATGAAGTTTTATAATATGATTTATAATATTTTTTAATATATTATTTTAAATAAAAGTTTTTTAGGCTTAAAACTTGCATACATATTCATATTACTCTATGTTTAATTTTTAAAATAAAATGAAGATGATAAAATTTAAATTTATAACTGTTAGATTAATAAGACTTAAAATTTAGAATTTAAGTTCTTAAATAAATATTTATATTATTCTATGATACATATAATTCCCAATTTGGCTCATTATTAAGTTTCTTGCAATGCCATTGAAGTTGCTTTTTCCCTCCACCGTACACTTATGTGGTAGGTGGCAGTCATTTTATATCACGGGATTTTCTTTTTAGGGTTCATAATAGGAGATATTGCATACAATTCGAGTGGTTAAAATTAGGGTATTTATTTCAAAGAATTAACTCATAACCCTCTAGAGATTCGTATTAAATATTTTTTTTCGTGCACAAAGCTAATATATAAAAAGATCCATATACAAATGGGTTCTAATTGAATGTACACAAATCAGTCTCAATGACGAATACTAATAAATTCTTAAAAATTAAAAATAAAAATAAAAAACAATAATTTCTCAATTTTCTATTACCACCTCTCTCTTGATGCGGACATATCTAAGAACTCGCTCTTCACTTTTGCAATGAGGGTGTGCATGTTACCAGTAATGCTTTTTTAAAAAAATATATATTAAAATAATATATTTTATTTAAAAAAAAAAATATACATCAGCACATATTTTTTTAATTTAAAATAAAAATTATTTAGATAAAAATAGCGCCAAAGAAGCAGACAAACATAAATTTGCGTCCTCGTGAATCAGTAGACACCACGAAGTTATATTTTCAATTTCAACAGGCCTATTATATTTAATTATCTTTTGTGGTGTATAATTTCTTCAATAATTTAATTTATTTATTTATCTATCCATGCTGTTGATTTCTTATAGGCTGCTGCAGATATCCACAATCCTCTTGAAGGGGAAATGGGTGTCTACTCACAAAAATTAATGCTGTCCCTCTCTCTCTCTCGTAATCGCCATGCGAGTGATTGTCCCCGCAGGTCCCAAATCTTCCAAGCTTGCTAGCAAGATGCCATCCATCACTGTGCCATTTCAATTTTTATGGGGTATTTTCAGGGGACAACAAAAGGTATTCGTTTAACATGTGAGACATTGATCAGTCTCTAAATACAGCTCGAATTTATGATATCATGCGTGAAAAAATATAATATAAAAAATTTATTTTTTGTGGATAGTAGATAAAAATAAATCATTTTAATTATTTATTTTATCTGCTTTGTAGTTATAAATAAATTTGGATATTTGAAAAGTAAATTACGTTGATAATTAGTATGATGATTATGGAAGGATCAATGTGATAATCTCCAATTGTCCTTTTAAGAGTCAATCATGGCAGCTCACCGCCCTTTTTTTTAATTTGGTTGCATTTGCGTCTAGTTTATCTATTTTAAAAAAATATTTATAAATTTAATATATATTATTTTTGATGAATTATATTTTTTACATTATCTCCCCTCTTTATATTTATCCTCGTTTTCAAATTATGCTCCAAAAAATAACTAATAAGATACACTACTTACTTGTCAAATTTAAATTCTATTTTTACTACGATTTATTATATACTTACGCATGTGTTATATATTAAGTTGTATGCTAAGTTTTGTATTGCATATCCCATTTGGATTTTAAAGGGTTCTTTTCCCTTCCATTTAAGTAATTGTGTTTCCAAAAGGGTAAAGATTATACTCCTGAAATGCCTAAAAACTCATATTAGCTAGCTCTACATGATTAGAGCATACGGTAAAGAATTTCATTTTTTATCATAAAAAAATAAATAATTTAGTCATAAATATAAAATTTGATGGCATATTTTTCAATACCAAGACGATAATATATTAGATAATAATTTTTTAAATATTAATTTGATAATATATTGAATTAATCTAAATTAATCAACCAAACATTCAACTTAAATCATGAGATAATGATAACTATATAAAAAATAAATTAAAAGAAATAATGTTATCCAATTCCAATGAAATTCAATATTCAAGGATTAAATTCAAAACACAAATATTCAATTAAAATAGTTAAAGAAAAGACTTACAAGAACCTAATAAGGATATCCAATTCCCATGCAATCCCATAGTGAAGGATTTAATTAAAAACATAAATATTCAATTAAAAAAAATAAAAACACTATTGTAAGAGCCTAGATCAACCAATTAAACTTTTTATTTGGGTCATGAATTCTATTGCATATAATAACTTTTTATCTATAAAATTATTTTTTATTTAATCATTAAAAAATCACATGCGTGGGACTTTTCTTTAATAAATAAAAAATTTAAAAACATAGAGCAATGATTTTGAATAACAAAAAGAATAATGGTTTTTTTAAAAAATAGATAACAAAAAGAACATTTTAAGTCAAATAACAAAAAAAAAAAATAGAATTTCTCTCATTGAATAGAACTAAATGACTTTTGTATCTAAAACCAAGGACTACGAAGTAAAATAAAAATGTCAAAATTAATCTTTGAAAAACTAAAAGGACCAATAAATAAGCTAAACAAAGTGATTTATTTCTGCCAATTTTAAAACAATCACCTATTTTTCTTACTAGTTTTTCACTTTGATCGTTTATCTTTTAATATTGCTCTTTATTAAAAATTTATAAGCAATTAGCCATCAATTTTTGAATAAAAAAATCAATTAAAAAGAAAAAAAGTTGGAGGATCTAAGAAATAAAATCACTACCAAAATCCACACCGAGAAGAAGCATAGTGATTGTAGCCGAAATATTTTTCCCACTCAACTTCTTTAAATTCTATTGTCTATGATTTGTGAGAGAAGCTAAAAAATAATCATTTAGTTGTCATGTTTTCGAGACATGAGAAGCATCTATGACTTTGATGGTGGGAATTGGAGACTTGGGGCCATATTGGAAGAGATGGGTCTTATAAAAAGACAATAATCACAATCATAAGGTTTTTAATCCTCACACAACTCTTAGTTTATATAATATTTTTACTAAGAGTTACTTTAAATTAAATAATTATTATGCTATATTTTTTTTTATTAATATGGATATCCGGTCTAGTTTGTGTATACCTTAATTAATCTCATAGACCCTAAAATTAACGATCATATAAGTTTTTAGTGACCACCATGTTACTAACAAAAAAACTCGAACCTGAAAACAGGCGAAACAAATCCTTTAATTTCAATCTTAACACTTGGTTATCTACTAAATAATTATTATTATGATATATATTTTTTTTACTAGAAAATACATAAAACTCAAATTTATAGCAATTCGTTATAATAGTTAATTACTCTTTAAAACATAACAAAAGTTGAAGTATAATACAGCATACCAATTTAAAAAATTCATCTAATTTCTTCAACCGCTAAAATAAATATTAATTTATATAAAAAGTAAAAGAATAATAATAAATAAAAACCCTATAGCTGTTCCCTCGCGTGATGATGAATTCTTCAAATCTCTTTGACGAGCTTTTTATATTAATAAAAATAAAATGTAGGGTTAAATCATTATAGCTACACCTAAAATACTATTTCTCAGAATAATATTTTTTTTTAATTTTATACTTTACAATTTTATATATATATATATATATTATTTTTACCATTTAATATAATATTATGTTGTTTTAATTTTTAATTTAATTTAAGTTGAATCGAGTTATTTATTTGGATAATTTATTCTAATTTCTTTTTTTTATTGGTTAAAAATTGAGCTTTGCAATTTTTTTTTCTTCTTGTAGGGTTATATTAGTGTCATGACTTGAGTTTTAGGTTTGACATATTAACTCGAGTTAACTCTATTAAGTTTTCTAGTCTTTTTAAATGAGCATCTCTTTAATTAGGTTTTATTTTTATTATTATATTTCTATAAAGTTATCTTGATCTTATGAATTGAGTTGTGAGTTTGACAAATTAACCCGAGTTAACTCAGTTTATTTTTGTAGGGTCTTTTGTAATTGATTTTTTTTTTCTAGTCTCTCCCATAATTCAATCTTCTTTCTATATATATATATATATATATATATATATATATATATATATATATATATATATATTAATTTTCTATTCTTTTTGTGATTTCTCGGTCATATTTTTTTTCTATTTTAACATTTAATATTAAATCTATTAAAAGTTAAGCTTTGTGAGTTTTTTGTGAAGTTATTTTAGTATTATGAATCAAATCATGAGTTTAATAGATTAGTTCAAGTTGACTTGAAGTTTTTTTTTTTTCCACCACATTGGGTTGGTTGAAATTGAGTTTCATTTTTATTTTTCTCCATGAGGTTATCTAGATTTCATGACTTGAGTTACTGGTTTGAAAAATTAACCCAAATAGTTTTTTTTTTTATCCTTTCTAATTTAATATTTTTTTATCCTTCAATATTAGATTAATTAGGATTAAACTTTCATAATTTATTTTGATTTGTTTTTTAAGGCTATTTTGATTTCATGATCAAGATTAAATATTTAGTAGGTTAAATCGAATCGATCTAATATATTGTTGTTTCAATATTTAAATACACAAATGTCATGTAACATGTGATTTTATCAATATTTTAAAACAAAATATCATCCAATATGTATCATGTTTAAAATTCATGATTATTTTTTTTAATTATAGGACATGTTAACATGATTAATTATTTTTTTATATTAAAAAAATAATAATCCAACTGCCAGTAGTTGTATTATAAAGTATTTTAAGTGCAAAAGATGAGATTTTTTTAAAATAAAACGAAGGCAAGTCAATTAATTACTTTTGCTTTGTTCGGTTTCTATGTAGATATTATATATAACAAGGGCAACCAATAAATGATTTTATAATAAAGTAGCAAGATTTTAGATTGAGTCATTCTCTTGCAAGATTTAATCACATACCCATAAATTCCTGTGGTTCAGATTATTTTTAATAGCCATATAGTTATAATAATCCATGAGAATATGGAATTTTAATTAATAAACCTTTCAAAAAAACAAGATAACTTGTTGTGTCTAGACAATAACCACAAAATTTTACAGGATAAAAGTTTGGAAAATCACTCCTGTTAAATAGACCTATGCACTCCTTTTATTTATTTTCTTTCATTTCCTTTATATATATATATGTATATTATTTTATACATCATCATTTGAGTTCATTAAAAGTTAATATTCTTTGTTTTCTATATTTGCTTTATATAAAATTATCCTAATATCATCTCTTATATCATGGATTCAACAAGTTCAATAGGTTTAACTTAAATATTTTTTCTCTTTTTTTTTTTAATTTTTACCTTGAATATTATATTAATTTGAGAATTGAGAATCATGGTTTTTTCCAATCTCTATGTAGTTATCTTGTTCCCACGACCAAGTTAAAGATTTGGTTTGATTTTTGCTAAACCTAAATGATAAAAAAAAAACTTTCATGTCTAGTTCTTTTAGAGAATGTATTATTAGAATTTACCCATGTCATAACTCAAACAAACTCATGTCAATTTTTGTTTGTTTTTCTTAAATTGACTTTTTAAAATTTTTGTCACCTATAATTTTATTTGTTGAAAATTGAAATTCATATTTTGTTTTAATTTTTATTTCAATGCAATCATCGTATTTTAATCTAATATTTGCTTTGTTAAAAATAAAGATCATTCAAATATTTATGAATATTGGCAAGCATTAATATTTTGCACTCAATCTTTTTTTTATCTGATTTATTTATCGTAGGTGCCTTATTTTCTAACTATATTATTAAATTAACTAAGTTTATTAAGCTTTAAATCAATGATCAAAATCTTATATTTTTTTCCCTTTTTGTAAAATATTTGCATCGTTTCAATATCTTTCTATGGTGGAAAAAATAGGTGGGTTTGTGAACTAATGTGGGTCACCTATGTATTAAATATATTAAAAGGATTTGGCATTTCATTACAATAGTGAATAATGAAATGCCATGACATTTTACAATCGGTCCTCAAAAATAAAATAAAAATTGAGAGCTATTTTTTAGTTTAAATTTATAATTTTTCAATTTTATCCTTTAATATTAGATTTACTTGACATTAGACTTCATAAGTTACTCTAATTTGTTTTTGAGAGAGTTATTTTAGTATCATAACTCATGTCGTGAGTTTGCGGATTAACTATGTTTTCTTAAGTTTCTTTTCCTATTTTTTTTCTTAAGTTTATCTTTTAAAATTGAGTTGATTATGAATTAGATTTTATTATTATAATTTTTCCTCACCTTTTTTTTTATGAGGTTATAATGGCCTTATGACTAGAGTTACGAGTTTTACGTGTTAACCGGGTTGACTTGATTTGTTTTGTAATTTAATTTTGTTAAACTTCATCCTTACACATTGATTTGAATGAGAATTGAAATTTATAATTTGTTTCCATTTTGCTTTTTATTGAGTTTATCTAGTCTGCTTCCTTAAGTTTGACAAGTTAACTTGGGTAATTGTTTTTGTTCTTTTTTATTAATTTGATTTTATCCGTCAATACTGGATTGATTAAGAATTTAGTTAAATACTTGTTTTATTATGTATTTTCTATAAGGTTATCAGAGTCTTATGACTTGAGTAGTAGATTTGCAAGTTAACTCGATTTGATTCAAATCGATCTAATATGTTATCATTTAAATACTTATAAAAAATATTGTCTTTATATTTGCTTTTGAGTTAAACTTAAATTTTTTTGGTAACCAACTTGTCTTTGGACTCGCCAAGTTAACTAGGTCACATTAAGTCAATTCTTATATAGTTTTATTTTTTTCTACTAAAAAACACCTTAATGACGTTTGGATATTTACTTTTGTAATTAAAAATAATAATAATTTACCCTATAGCATAATGATACAATTATCTAGTTCTCTTCTATAAATTACCCTTTTATTACTCATAGGGTTAGTCTAACAATATGATAGAAGTAGAAACTTCAATATTCTTCTTTAACAAGCCTATCTCACATTAATAGTCCTTTAATCTTGACTTTATCATCCAAAGCTTGTTTGATATTATGGCTGTTATTGTTTTTCAAAATATTTTTCGCTTTGAAACACATTATAAAAGTATTTTTTTTGAAAAAAATATTTTTCACATCAACATATTAAGATAATTTTAAAACAAAAAGACCTATTTCAAGAAAAAAAACTAATATTTTCGAAAGTGCTTTTGCACCACAAAAACAAACGGTGCCTAAATGTGCCAAGTACTACTTGTCTAAGTGATCTTTGCTAAATATTCCTCGCATCCATCTTAACAATTTAAAGTTTGTTTATTTCCTATAATCAAATAGTGCCTAAATTCTAGTAATTCTAGTTCTTAACAATGCTACAATTTCAACACACCTCACATTGGCATGGAAGTCTACCAATAAACTCAATTTTAATGGAACAAATAAAAAAACAACTATAAATTTAAAGAAAAGACCATAAAAAGATCATAATGAATGGGAGTTAACTTATCAAACTCAAATCCCATGTCATCACCTCATTGGATTTGATAAATTTTTATTTTTTAATTTATTTTTTATTCAATTATATAGCAACTAGCATTGCCCTCTTTTGGGTCAAATAATAGAATATTATTTAAAAACTAAAATAAAAATAAAATAAGAGTGTGTGATTAAAATAACAAAAAAAGGCTTCTTGTTTTTTTTGTAAATCTAAAAAAAAGAGGCATTCAAATAATGATGGCTCAAATTAATTTTTTTTGGAAGTTTTAAAAAATACATCAAACAAAAAAAATAAAAAACAAAAAAACAAATAGGCCAAGCATCTAGGCATGTGATTGGCCTATAAAAAAGTTATGATTGCTGCACCAAGGTTTTCTTTTTAATATTAGAGGGTGAATGTTCAATTGTCTGCCATGTCACATAGACGATGTGTCATTTGCATCTCTAAAAATGAGTGACCAGAGGGTTACTAAAAAATTAGAGAGAATATATCTCATAACTATTTTTTGCACAAAAAATAGTTGAAACACATAAAAAAAAAACCCTAAATAAACTCAAATGAGTTTTAATAACCTAAAAATCAAGCAACGATATAAAAACTAACCCAAATTCAAAAATCTTTGTGTTTAGACCTACCATCTTAAGTAACTAGAAGGCTAAATAATACAAAACTAAAACTTCTCTTATCAAATAGAACTTGTTGAAATCAAGAACAATCTTCTTTCATGACTATAATAATTGCATTCAAATTATTTTTCCTCTCTACCACTAGAATTCTATTACTTTCTTTCTCCTTTCTCAAACTAGAGAAATTTAAATAAGAAAAATAATATTTTGGATTGAAATTCAATTTTTCAGAACTAAAAGCACCAATAATGAACCATAAGAAAACTAATATCTTTGATGACATATATGTTGAAAGTATGTCTTTAAATTAGTCCTTTTAAGTAGTCATACTCATTGAAAGCTTTTCATTATCTAGAAAACATTTTAAGAGCTGTCTTAAGTATAAGTGCAAGAAGATGTGAATTAAAGTTCTTATTTTGAGGTTAAGGATAAAGAAGGACAATAAATTTTCTAAAAAAAAGTCAACTTTTAAGGTTCCATAAAAGAAAACTTCATGGAACAAACCATGATAAAAATGAAAACAAGATTATTAGGTAAGGGAAAGGATAAATGTTTTATTTACAACAAGATTAGGAATCTGACCAAATATTGTAAGAATAAAGTTTAACAAGGAAACTTTTAGAAAATAACTGCTCAAGCCAGTATCACTGAGGTTAATCACCTCACCAATAAAGTTTCATAAATATACTTTTCTTGTTTCTAAAGTTAACTTGATCAACAATTTTGAGTAGTGGTGGGCTTGTGCTGGTGCTCCATTACATGTATACGCCAAGAAAATGATATAGAAAACCTATACATAAATAACTTATCAACCTCTAAGATATTAAATGTCAGAAATATCATATTGAAGATTACCTATTGAAAGCTTCTTACCCTCAACAAGTGATTGCATGTTGCTGAAATTATAAAGATTTTAGTGTCTGAATCATTATTGAGCAAAAATAATTTTAAAATGATTTTTCAAAGTGACAAATAGATATTTACTATGAGTGATATGTTTATGAGAAAATGGTTTCTTTGTTATGATGTTTTTAAATAAATTTAATGATCATTGTAACTAATAATAATAATAATAATAAGAAGAAGAAGAAAAAGAAGAAGAAGAATGCTTTTTTATTTGCTTACATCTTGCAATGTGTGATATGACATTTGAGGCCATTCAAATTATAATTTTATGAGAAGATTAATAAATCATGAATTGTGATCTAGTATAGGTTTTAAGAAAATCACAAATACAAGGTGTGTCTAGAATTAAAATTCACATAACGTGGATTAATCTAGTAAGATGTACATTCTAGTTTAAATCTTATAAACATAATGAAACATAGGAATAGAGAAGCATACTTGGTATTAAAATTAAATTTATATGAAATTCCAAGCACTTTTCCTTCTAGCAATTTTCTTAGAAACGAATTTGCCTCGAGATCTAAGAATAAACCCATCATTTTCAAGGTAATTAGGACACATGAATGAATGGCATGTTCTGTGGCGAGCAGCCATCTAGGAATATGCTCACGATAGAAGCAAGTCTAGATGACCTGGTGGCAAGGATAAGTCCACTCATTGCGATTTAAACGGTCCATTTCTTCTTGGCGAGGGCATTGAGTTTGTTCACTTTTTAAGGAATATTAAAGGGTTTATTTTTCTCCCATTATAAAAAATAATACAAAATACTTCAACTTTTTTATGGATATTTACCAGTTACAATGAAACAATGTTTCCAAAGAATAGGGTAAAAAGCTTCTGATGTATATAATAGATTTCGAATTTGAATTAGAATATATTTTTTAAAAAATTCTATAACAGCTGAGATTTTACTAACAAAATTTATTTTTTAGAAGACGATGTTTCCTTGTATAGAAAAGAAGAAGCATAATGTATGCAGAAAATCGAATCTTGATACATCATGCTGGAGTATTTGATTAAAAACTTCTCCTTTATGTATGTATACTGCTCGTGTATCTACAAATGAAGAAAATGAAATTGCAGACACTTCCAACGGGTCACTGTTCCAATTTAAATGGAAGATCATGGTAGGACAAACAGGATCTCCGAACTGAATGTGACTACAGGTTTGGTTTTATGTCCACATCCAACTAAAGGGTGGGGAGGAGAGACCGAGGAAGGGCATGCTTTGGCAATTCATTATCGAACAAGATGCCTGTGATGAGCTCGGATCCATGGGAGCCATAACTTGTCCATGCTACCATCTGATGCTTAATTTAAGGAACAATTATTGTAGTGAACTAGAATATTAACTAATAACATTTTAGGGTTTTTTTCCTTTTTATTATAGATGGAGGTTGACCGGGAAATTCTACTCTCTTAAATGTAATTAATTATTTGCAGGCATGATACATCCATGCATAAATAGTTATTGTTGCTAGATAAATTATTATACTTTGAATATATATATAGCCATAAATCAGAAGATTTTAATTTTAGATGAACCAAAGCCAGCTATCTAACTTAATACTAATTAAGATAAATTCACGATGAGTGAAATTAAAGTGCTTAAATTGATCCTGTTTTTAACCAGCTCAACTATTTGATTCAATACTACTAAACTTGACAGAAAGTCAACTAGTGGCTCTATTGATCCAAGATTTGGTCTAGGCTAGATTGAGAAAAGAAATTAGATGAGAGTTGATCCAGTTAAATTCAGAACACTTTGATTAAAATCCAATTTGATTTTTTAAATTATCTTTTTAAATAATATTTTTTATTTTTTAATTGTTTTCTTACACGATATCATTTTGGATTCATCTAGATCAACTAAGATTAATTTACCCAACTTCTAACCTATATTTTGGATCACGTCATCATTAAACTAGGCTTAATAACTTCAATATAAAATGTTTGAAATGAGTTTTTTTTTTCTAAATCACTGATGGAATTATCAAAAAGATGATGCCAATAATATTTTTTGTTTAGCATGTTTGTATTATCAAAGGAATGGCCGACATAATAGAGATCTTGGATGATAAGTTTTTCAACGACCATGTATCGTCCATGATTTCATTGATATTTATTTTCCAATAGAATCAAAATATTTAAATAGTGACAAAATAATTTATATAATTATTTTGCAATAACCTTTTTGTGTATATGATCCAATACTAATTAAGAATATAAAATAGTGTTATTAAACCGAACTCATTATGACATTAAATTATTGATTATATTGATTCGATATCTGGTTTAGGCTAGGTTTTTAAATAAAAAAAATAGGTTAAAATTGACTCAACCAAATCTATGATGTTTTGATCAAAATTATATTATTTATAAAAATAAAAATAATATTGTTTTAATTTTTTTAAACAATGTTATTTAATTTGATATTAATCAATTTAGGTTAATTTATAATACTAGAGTAAGCTTAATAATAGGTGTTTAAAATGACTTCCTTATCTCTCTCTCTCCCAAGTCTCTCGTCGAAAATTCAAACTTGCATACGATCCAATACGGTTTAAGCGGGATGGCCACGGTGAGGGAGACATGGTGTTTGGACTCTCTCTCTCTCTCTCTCTCTCTCTCTCTCTCTCATAGCGGGTGCAAAAACTAATTGTAAAAGCAGCCAAGAGGAGAGATGTCGATACATTTGTCTCTTTAACTTTACCCACAGATAAAAAAGTTGGGTAATTTAAAATTGCTTAGCATGTGAGCACTAGTTCAGCCGACCACATTGGGCTCCTAATGAGTATGGGACTAAAGCTTATGTTAATATCTTGATGAATTTGTTTAGCTATGGTGGCTTTCTTGCCTTGGAGATCAAATAATAAAGTATATAAACTTAGGAATATTAGAAGAACATTTGAATAAACAATAGGAACATGCTCTTCTAACTATTGTTCAGGTGCCACGACCCAAACATAGGGATTCTTTTTAGTTGTCTTGAATCAAGAATGGAAAGCCATAGGGCATAGAAGTAAATCTATCTAGTTCATGTTTAAAATTGTGGATAAAGTTGGTTTTGAAGTTATTTTTTGTTTAGAAATTTATTAAAATGATAATTTTTTTAAAAAAAAAATATTTTTGATATTGACACATGAAAATAATATAAAAATACCCCAAGAAATAATTTAAAATAAAAATAGTATTTCTGTAAAAAAAAAAAAAACTTTTGTTTTAGTGATGCTGTGGTCCAATGCTATTCGTGATTGTTGCGACAAGCTGTGTTTTGAGGTAAATTGGTTTACAAACTCACTGGGTCCCACACCCAACTAAGCCTTTCAATTTCCTGCCTCACATCCACCTTGGAGAACACGTTCATTTTACCTCTTTTGTTATAAATTAGTGGCCACCGAGTGCTGAAAATTGCAGATGGGTGTCCCAAACTCACCGTTTTAAGACCACCCCACCCCCTTTCTTTCTCACTCGTTTCCCTGCGTGAGAGGAGGTAGCTAGGCTGGATTTCTAGCTAGAGCTATACCACTGGTATCAGGTGAAGAGAAGGTGCGTGTGAGCAAGATGGAGAAGCAGGGCACGTGCATTACTAACTCATGCACACACAGTGAGAGACATTTCTTGCTGGAGTCACGACTCTTACCTCCTATAGATTTTGTTGGCTTCACTGAGTTAGTTCTTCATGTGCCTTTCTTCCCCATCATGATCACGACAACACCTATATTACAAGTTCATCTGGGCATGCACTTCATACAGGATCGAGAATCTCCACCTCAGGAACTGAATTCATGCATGCAGGTGAGTACCGTGTTAGATAATCAGCACAATTCATCTTCTGTGATTTCTGTGGAGAAAAGTTATGGCTCCATAGGCATTGCATACCTAATCATTTCTGCTTTTGTTCTCTTATGGTCAAAAGACACGCTTCTACTGTGCGTCAAAATCACTGCTCATATCTCATGTTAACGAAGATACACATACACACAAAAAATAAAATATGTTTGTGTGTACTTAAATTTAATATTTGTGAAGATCAAGAAAAACAATTCTTTGAATGTGGGAAAAAAGATCTGGAAAAGATCTATCCTCCACGTCTTGTTTTACGGGATAAATATTGTCATATTGTGAGTTGAAAGTCAGTGGGTGATATATTTCTTCAAAATTGTCATGGTGGATAAAGATAAGCTTTGACTCAATTATTAGTCTCATGATCAGAGTTGCTTGAAGCTTATTGTGATACCGACAGTTGATTTCCATATCCATCTGTGAAGTTTTAGCTAACTATCTTTAGAGGGTTTTCTTCTCTTCTAACTCTATGATCATCAAATGTTAAAAATAGATCAGATATATCAGGAATTAAGTTAATCCCATGTTTTAATAATTATAATTTACTCCTAATCTATTCGTGTAAAAAAGATTTCCAGTAACATTTATTCTCTATATCTTCTTACTTTGCTAGCATAGTAATCTTGATCCATGTTATTCAAAAGAATAAATTGAGAAAAAGAAGCAGCAGTAGGACCAATTAATGGGGCCTATATTAGTCCCATGATTGAGCGTCTATAATTGTTATTATAATTTTATTCCCCCTTATCTACTCTAATTTGTTTTCTTATAAAAACCAACATTTTCCCTCTCTTTCTGTCTGGTTTTTGGTCTAATTTATCTGGTAAGGAAAACATTTATAGTAATTGAATATCAATAAGGTGTTATTTTGTATTTCACGATGGTATTGCTCTTAATTTGCAATGCTCTGTTATTCATCCAACATTTGGGAAATCTAACAACACCAAAAAACTTATATTTTAGAAGCAAAATGTCTTGACAAGCCCTTATTGTCGAATCTTCTCCCGAATTTCATGATGATATTGGTCTTTGAATGCTCTCTTGTTGCGAACCCAACACCAGTTGGGAAATCTAAAAACGAGAGGAAAACAAAGATAATTTAGAAGCAAAAATGTCTTTACAAGCCAGCCAACCACTATTATTGCTTAATTTTTAGTATAATTATAGTAATTTAGAGCAGACAACTTTATGTCATAGACAATAGTTTCTGTTTAACAAGTAGTTAATAATATTGTTTTGTTTTTAAATTTAATGTTTTCCATGTTAAGAAGAATTAGGGTTTTCTTGATCCATTAGTTATATGAATGCCATTGTCTAATGACAGAACAGCTTATTCTTGACGAACAAATTCATGAAATTTGAGGTTTACTTTACCAAAGGCTCCAAACATTTTTCCTTCGGTCTAATCATTGAATTGACATATTTTTTATACGTTTTTGTTCTATATCACACACCTATTCGTACCTCTCTTTTTTTAATTTTGAAGAAGAAAAAGTCAAGAAAAAAGGCTAGTTGGATTTGAGCAAAAAGCGATGAAAGAAAAAAATTGTTGATTTACTTGGAAATTCAACCTAAACTTCCTATTTATTATTGTTTAAGAACAGTAGAGCCAATCAATGAGCCTCCATTAGCCCCATGATTTTAGTGTTTATGATTATAATTATAATTTTTTGTTTTCTATATTGAAATAATATTTCTCCTTTTCTTATTGTCAAATTAGTCCGGTAAGGAAAAAAATTATAATAATTATCTATTATTGGATTCTTTAATTGAATTAAAAAATCATAAAGCAATCGATCGAATAATTATTATTTTTCACTTGCAATTCACATGATATTTCAAAATTAAATATACAAAAGTCTTTTTTTAATGTTTAGATAAAAGATGATCACTCGTTTATATCCATGTTTTCTTTTCTAGAATTGTTAAGTAACCATCTCACCTAAAAGCTTAAACTTATAGGTGAGGCCCCAAAATATAATTTATATTATTCTTTAACACATATTCTCAAGTGCAAGCCCTTTGGGCTTGAAACTTGCACAAACCTATGTTACTTTGTACTTAATTTTAATCAAATAGAATAGGAGTGATGAGATTCGAACTCGTGACCGTTGAGTCAATCAGACTCTGATACCATGTTAAGGAACCATCTCACCTAAAAACTTATCTTTTAGGTGAGATGGTTCCTTAACATGGTATCAGAGCCCAAAGGGCTTTCACTTGAGGGTGTGTGTTAGAAAATAATATAAACCATATTATGGAGCCTCACTTACAAACTTAAACTTTTAGGTGAGATGGTTCCTTAACATGGTATCAGAGCCTTGTTGACCCAGCGGTCACGAGTTCAAATTTCACCACCCCCATTCTATTTCATAAAAATGAAACACAAGGTAATGTGGGTCTGTGCAAGTTTCAAGCCCAAAGGGTTTTCACTTGAGGGAGGTGTTAGAGAATAATATAAATCATATTATAAAGTCTCACTTACAAGCTTAAATTTTTAGGTGTGATGATTCCTTAACAAAAATTAACAAAATTAATGGTTAGTGATAAAAGATCTAATACCTACAAATCGATTTTTTTGTGTGGGAACTAGGAACTCTCCGGTGACAAAATCGGTAACTTTAACAAGATGTTGTAATAAATGAGAGAATAAGTTTGTAATTTTAAGAATAAGAATTTTTATTCTTAGTTTTGTATCATAAATACTTTAAAAATAAGCATATGAATGCTTACAAGATAGCAAAAAATATGTATCGTTTACTTGGAAAGTTCATATAGTATATATAGTCTTTGAACTTTGTAGATCATGTTGCTTAAATTCAGGGTTGTAATGTCATCATTCTCCTGATAACATTAATGATGGATAAATATTTTTACACAATATTAATGATGAAAAAATATCCTTTATACAATATCAATGTGATGAAAATATGATAGGCATTTGGGATATTTTAAAGTTCCTAGGGATGCAAGGATATGATCGTTCATTCTTAACTTTTAACATTTTATGTTAAAAAATATAAGAATAAACGAACAATTTTTCATGACTCAAGGTGAGACCAAAAACGATTATCAACTCCATATATATTTGGAGGTGAAATGACTCAAAGCTCAAGGGTGTGAGGTCTAGTATCCCTTTAGACTTACAAGCATTTTGGCTCAACACGTAGTTGAAACCAAAGATGTTGAGTATGACATCTTATTAGACCCATATGTAATTAGTTTCAGAGTGTAGCTAAGTCTAAGAGTATTAGGTCTCATAGCTCACCAAACTCACTTGTAATTGGGATTAACACATAGTTAAATCCAAGGGTGTTGGGTCTGATATTTCATCATACTCATGAACTTAGGCTAAACCTAGGATGTTAGGTTTGAAATCTTTTTAGACCCTCATGTATTTAGGTTTAGCATATAGCTTAACCCAAGAATGTTGAATTTGATACATAGCCAAACTCACATGTAATTGAACTCAGCATGTAGCTGAATTTAAAGGTGTTGTGCATGTATTTGGGCTCAAAGTAGTTTGACTTAAGGGTGTTGGGACACCTCACAAAACCAATGTGCATTTAACCTCGGCACGTAGCTAAAGTTGAAGGTGTTGAATCTAATACCTTGCCAAACCAAAATGCATTTGTGTTTAGTGCAACGTTGAACTCAACTCAAAGTGTGGCTAAACTCAAGGGTATTATATATGATATTTTGTTAAATCTATATGTATTTTAGCTTAGCTTATAGAGAAATTTAATGGTGATCGTTCTAGAAGCAAGTCAAACTTATCTTATCTAAGCTTGACATTATGTGAAGCATAGATACATTACATTAATATCTCTAGACTCTTTAATCATGGATTTTTAAACAAAAATATTACATATATAAAATACATTAATCACATGGTATGTGGGTGGGAATTAGATAATAATATTGTTGTGATGCTTTTATACAATAAATCTCCTTTTAAAAAAAATCAAGTTACCATATGTTTAAGATTATGATACGTGTTGTTTTTTAAATAAATGTTTTTAATGTTTTGAAGGAACAATGTTGTCTTATTCCATTATTTATGTGAACGCAATTGTATAACGATGAAACAAATCATCCTTGAATTTAAATAAAAAACATAGGATAAAAAAATCAATAAAAAAAGATTTGTTTTTTTTCAGCAAAACAAAGATGATAGGCTTGAGTCAGTTGTTTCCATACCCTACCACCTTTAATTTTCAATCACCAATAACAATAACAATAACATTTTTTTCTTCTTAATTTGTCAATGCCAAGTGTTAAATGAAAATAGAGATTTAAATGAATCTATGAAATGGACCGGGGTGATGTCTTTCGTGATGCTTTCTGTGGAGACTTCATTTACAGAAAAGTAGCAAAACAATACAATTTTGAATGATGGGAAAAAAGAGAGGGTGTTTCTTCTCCACCGAGTCTTGGCGGAAATCATGTGATAGCAGATATACAAGCAAGTATAGCCTGGCAACTAAACGACGTGAAATTTGTTGCTGATCATCAGTTTTCTTCTTTATATCTGCTCCTTCCATTAACGTTAGTGAATGTTGCTCTCAGTCTTCAACATTGAATGAGGTAACAAGTCAGCCAATCGGAGATAAGTGGAGCAGAACAATTGAGGCATGAGTTCCCAAGAAAAGTGATGTCTTGCTTTCATGGCTCTGTAGCATTTCGGTGCCACCATCTAGGAGACAGTGCAAGATAGCAAAAGCCACCGTATAATACTGTCTCTGTTTTATCCGATTTAGCTCCTTTTTTCCTTGTCTTCCACGTTTGAATGACAGTGAAATGCCATTCACAGCAGCAACTTGCCTTCTTATCAGATACCTTTTGTTTACCCGGGTCCTAGAGTGATCGAGATTGCAAGCAACCTTGGAAAATGATAGCTTTTTTATGTAATGATGTGAAATTTTCTTATTGTTACTGTACTTGTTCTTTCGGATCCGATTTCAAATGGATCTACAACCGCATCCGGCTGATGACGGCCTTCAAGCTTTGGAGGCCTGGCTCCACTTCGGTGAAAACAGGAAAATTTGACAATAAATTTACATATTCTTAAGAAATTATTTCTTAAATCAAATATTCATATTTGTAAAATAAATTTAGTTATAGAAGCAATTATAACATGCTTATGTTACTTTTCATAGTGTTTGCGACAATCATATACGATTAAAACAATCCTAAAAGGGAAATTTGTTATCGATATAGTAAGATTTAGCCATAAAGAAGGAGTTGGACAAATTACAAATTCTATAAAAGATGTAGATGTTTCATTATATTTCTAAATACAGATTGTTGTGATTTCAACAGTGAAATTATTTTTTTCTCTCAGATCATAAAATTTAACATTCAAAATTGGGGTATTGTGGCTATTTACAGGAGACTTGTATGATATTTATAGATTGTTTAGGGGTGTTTTGTTCTTTTTCATATTTATTTGCCTAGTGAAACTACTTATTTATCCCCTGGAGCTAACAAAAAAATATCGTCTTTGTGGCTACTTATTTGCATAGATTGATTGGGGTTATTTTCAATTTTTTATTTGATATTGAATAGTGAAATATCGTCTTTGTCCTCGAGTAGGATATAGGCAGGGAGTTGCAAGTGAGGGTAATTTCATTTTTTATATTTTTGTGCAAAGTAAACCTACTTAAATATCCTCAGAAACCAAAAAAATGAAAGCCTAGTGTTGGGGGTATGGTGATACTTTCACATCAATTTTTTTCATGGCTAAGTCTAAGAGTGTTTAGGTAATTCTGTTTTTTTTTTTTTTTAAGTTACTGCAGGCTCATCGTTAGTTTTAAGGTGTACAAGCCATTCATGCGATGCGTACCATAGTTATCGGTGGTGTAAAATGTTTGGTCATTATGTCTTTAGGTGAGTCGTTATGTCCTATTCCTCCTGGTTGTATGTGTGTCATGGTAAGGCGATCAGAGGATCGTTGATAAAATGATTTTTTTCTCCTCCTTTTCTCTTTCCTATAACAGCAAAATGCATGTCGGTCATCTATGTTTAGTACTGTTTCTTTTCAGTCCCTACTATTTTAATTTCTATTTTCTTCCTCATTTCTTCAATATAAGTTTTGATTTTATTCAATTGTACCTTTCAATTGAAATTCATCATATATGTTATTTTTCATTTCAGCTCTTATTTTTTTGATTTTTTGTTTGTTTTTGGTACCTTTAATTTATTTGGTTTTCAAGTTTTAATTTGTTTCAATTATGTCCTCTAATTGAAATTGATTATATATTCTAATTTTCATTTCGAACTTTATTCTTTTGATTTTTTTTACGTTGCTATTTTTTTTTTAAATCCCTTTAATTTTTTTCATTCTCAAGGTTTTCATTATTTCAGTTTTTTCCTTTGATGGGAATTAATTTTATTTTTTAATTTTTAATTTATCCCTTATTCTTTTAATTTTTTATTTAGTATTAATTCCTTATGTTTTTTTCAGTCCTTTTTGGACAATGTTTTTTTTTTCCTGTATTTATGCATTTATGCTTTTAGTTTTTATTTTTTTATTTTTTTTATTTGGTTCACTTCTGAAATTTTAATTTATGTTGATGATCATTTTAAAATTAATATTTCTTCATTTTGCCCTTTGTGTTGTTTTTTAGTGTTTTATGTTATTTTTATTTGTTTTTTGGATTAATAATTTTCTATTCTCATAATAATTATTTTTTTCCTGTTATTTTTATTTGCTCTTTTGTTAATTTTTTTTCAAGATATTTTTATGATTTTATTGTTTATTTTTTATTTTTTTTATTTGGTTCACTTTTGAAATTTTAATTTATGTTGATGATCATTTTAAAATTAATATTTCTTCATTTTGCCCTTTGTGTTGTTTTTTAGTGTTTTATGTTATTTTTATTTGTTTTTTGGATTAATAATTTTTTATTCTCATAATAATTATTTTTTTTCCTGTTATTTTTATTTGCTCTTTTGTTAATTTTTTTTCAAGATATTTTTATGATTTTATTGTTTGCACAAGAATAATAATAATAATTTAGTTTTTTTTATAAAAAAAATGTTGCTTTTTATAAAAATATTTTGTTATTTTATTTTTTGGGACAATTTAATGATTTTAGGCAATAATTATGATAATAATTTTAGTCATAGTCATAATAATGACGGTAACGTGACAATAAATTTTCAATGATATTTTCTTCTTTTTATTAGTAGAAAATCAACAATTCATTTTTGTTATTTAGTTATCGTGAATATTTCTACAATTTATATTTTATTATTATGTTTAATTTAAATTAGATTATAAAATAAGCTTATCCTAATATAATGAATTTGATAATTCATATATCCGAATCTTCTTGTTTTTTTTAATAACAATAATAATTTTACACTGATGATTTCATTGAAACCTGTTAAACAGATAAATTTATATCAATTAAAATACATATATCTTATTGAAAACTTGTGCTCTCAACACAAATATATTATTTTACCTAAATTTATAATATAAAAAAAATCTCACTCTTAATATTTTTTGTTGTGTTAAACAAAAATGTGATTCCGACTGTGATAAAATACAGGTAAATGACCAAGTATATATAAATATGTAAATATATATATATACAAAATTATTTTGGCGAATGAACCGATCATCCAATCTATTAAAAACCCGCAATCCCAGTCATGATATAAACTTGATCAACAAAAAAAGACAAATCCAGCTGTACTCCAAAAAAAAAAAGTTGATAGAAACACCATTCGCGCTGTGTTGCTTTCAGCCATCGACAGAGAAGTCTTTGTCACACCTAAAGTCCATTTCAAGAAAGGCAATCCAAAATGGACACTTAACGCTCGTAGGATCCTCCAACGATTTCACCAAGAAAGTAGAAAGTGGATCAATTTTTTATATTTATTTTTTTCCTTTCTAATGTGTTCATGGCTGTGGCTTACATGTACTTCTCCCACTGGAAATGAAAGCTACTGCACTACTAGAATATTCTTAGCCAAATACAGACAGGGAAAATTAAGACAGCTGAGATACAGAGTAAAAACTACAGCCTGGCTAGTAATTTAATATGGGTTCGGAAATGCTTTATAATATTGATAATATATGATAAACAAAGTACATGAGGAGTGCACACTGGAAGGATGGATTGGTGCCCGTTTATCTCAGCTTTTCAACCTGTTTTTTTCGGGAAGAAAAAGCAGCTGCAAATAGGTTGAAAAACATAGTTTTTTATGCTTTTCAACCTGCTTTTCGTCCAAAAAGCAGTTCCAAAAGCTCATCCAAGCGAGCACTAAGTGAAATAAGAAATCAACAGACCTAACCCATCTATTTAGTCTATACTCCAAATGAATATTCAATCAATGAAAACCAAGAGTTTGGCATGCATTCACTATCCAGATTCAGCAAGGAAGTTTAATAATAAGAAATGGCTTGTAAACCTAAACCATAAAAGACTTGGATTTGATCGTGCAAAATACCCCAATGAAGAATATTGCAGGAGCTGGTTTATCAATTACTCTAGCAGATCATTCACAGGCCTGCCATTGGAAACAACACATGTATAGAAATGAGATAACAACAAAAACACACATCCATATTTGTTTCATTTCATCACTATTAATCAAATCCTGGCGTTAGTTCCATGGAAAAGAGGAATAGAAAGACCCGTTTCAAATGAAACAGCATTTTTGTTTTCTAGGATGAACTCATACCTTGGTCTGATCAACCTTATAGATTAGAAAGAATCCCACTTTTTAAGGCTAGCATTTCTGTTGTAAACAAGTGTTGATGAAGTGTGGCATTGAACGAATTCTGGTGCTAAGAAGCTGTACTGGTAAAAGAGGCTGCTCCAACCAATTACTGTTGATCCAAACCAGTTCCAATTTGCAGTATCATGGCATGATACAAATAACAGAAAGTCATGTACGAGTTACCACCAAGAGCTCTCTGTAATGCTTCTGAGCAACTCAACTCAAGCATTTTGTTGAGTTGTATATTCTATCTATTAAAGTTCTTGTCTCCAATAATTTACCTTAAAGACTAATGTACGCGGTGGTAAATTTCAGACGCTGCAAGAGATAAATCAAAAGAAATCAACAGGCCATGGGTTGAATTTGAAAATTAATAATCACCAATGGTGAAAAAATTGAAAACAAGACACAAAGTATAGAAGAAAGTTTTCTTTTTTGTTTCAAGTATCTGGCCAATCAATGCCAGTGACTCAAGTACTTGCGTTCCAGGACAGTGAAGTTATTGTTGGAAAAAAGCAAAACAGACTTGGCCAGAAAACACGAAATAGTATGAGCATGCCCATCTTATGCAATGAACACATAGATTGAGAGAATACCTGGAGTTGGATGTTATTCCTTTAATATTTGGGGCATTTCTTGTAATTTCTCAAAATCAGGTAAGGGCCAGGAAAGCATACTGGGCAGGCATGATTATGATTTGGGTTCAGAACAGACTCAGTGTATATGGAAAGCAAATCAGCAATATATGGCAACTCAATTGTAACAGAAAATCTTGTATTTATTACATACTACAAATCAGGGATTATAGACTGTAAATTAGGAATTATTACATGTATTTAGAGGACTGAATTCCTCCTTGGAAAATCAATGAAAATACAGAACAAATTTGATATTTGTGACACAGACTAGTTGGATGTGCCCCCACTGAAGGAGACAATCAAATAATGGCCTCACTGGTGCTCAAAATACACAGGCACCCATCCATTACAGCAACTTAACTTCTGAATAGAAACTTTAGAGTTGCCACTTGATGCTTCATCCTTACCATGTCATTTGTATTTTTAATTTGTTTGAGAATTCATAATCAGATAGCTAGTTGAAATTTATTAACAATGTTGGCAGTCCACTGAGAAAATTCAACAAATACAAACTTTATTCTCCCTAGCCTCAAAATTTTATTCATGGGTTCATAACTTACTTCAACCATTTCTGGGGGAAACAAAAGTTCAAGAGGTTTAATCACTCAACAGCAACATTCTCACTGCTTAGCTAAATTTGAATCGTGTCTACCATCAACAGCAACATTCTCACTGCTTAACTGAGTTTGAACTGTGTCTACCAAACTAAACAATGTAATCTCTATAAAACCAAGTTTGGTTCCGGAGTAAAGGAGAAGCACTTTCCAATCTCTAGCACCAGGCGACATTCTTGCAAACCATTTTCTCAAGCAATTCAAGTGTTTTACAACTGAGGTCTCTATGACATAAACCACAAATTAACTCATCAAAAGTGAAACTCTGCGTGCATAAGCTTTTATCCAAGCTTAATTTTATCTGCTTTCATCTGATTCACAACATACAAAGCACCCAAACCCATTTTTCCTTTCACTAAAAACCTAGTAGCATTACTATAATCCACCATTCCAGGACAAAATCCTAACTTTCTCAATTCCTATAAACCCCCATAACCTCAAATTTGGTTGCATCTTTCTGTTCACAAGGACATGGCAATAAAATAAAACATATTTCTGCATTTACAATAAAACCACCATTCACTATACAATTCAAGATCTCAATAGCGAAACCCACCTTTCTAATCCTACAGAGGGCTGCAATAAAACCTGAAAAGTCGATTCTTCCATTCTAGTATTCATAACTGGACTGTTCAACAAACTTTCAGGCACCAACTTTAGACCTTTACTGCTTCTACAAAGAACTGGCATCAAAGTATCGAGTGAGTATACAGATGGAACACATCTAAATTTTGGAATTCTACAAAACAACTCAATTGCCTCTTGAGTTTTATCAGTAACTCCATAGACTTCTATAAGATAATAAAAAATAGATTCAGGTGATTCAAAGTTTTCAGCTTTTTCAAGATGGTCAAGAAATGAAAGAATGTGATGGAATTGTGAGAATAAAGTCATAGGCTTTAGTGATTGGTTCAACATTATAGATGCTGAAGGAGCAATGAAGAGAAGAAGAAGATGAGATATACAGGGATTTTCTAGCAGTGGTGGATTTGTAGCTGACTGTTTAAGAGATTGCATGGCTTGTTGCTGGTTGAAAACTCTTTGCCATCTTGCCCTGTAAGGTGTATCTAACCATTCTTGTTGGAATTCTGAAAGAAGATCGTCAATTTGAGAGATGTAGTTACAGATTTTCTCTCTTAGTTTTCTGTTTATGGTATGGTCACTTCATCTTTGTTGAAGTACTCCAGTCAGATTCAGGGCTGCTTTCTCGTTTGAAAAATCATTCTATAGCCAGGTAAAAGAAGGCAATGCGCCATAACATGTCGCCCAGTTCATTTTTACAAAGAAGAGACGTTGTGATTAATTTAAAACTATATTTTATTTAATTATATTTTGAAGAGTGTTTGATATATATTATAATTTCACATTAATCTCAATAAAAAAATATTTTTTAAGACTTTAATTGAAATATAAAACAAATCACAAATATTTAAAAAGTATCGTGTGAATTTTGGTGCTGCGTGATGTCTTACATGATACTAGTTAGATTACCTGCATCGGGTAATATATAATTTTTATAATGATTGAATATGAAGTAATTTATAGATTTTATTAATTTAAAAATAAAATATAATATTTACACATGCAAAGTTTGATATGATATAGTATATCAATATACCCTACCGCAATAATAATATCGAAGTTTTAACATCAAAGAAACGAAAATAGATAATTGCCTCGAAAGTTTTTCAATAAAAAAAAAGAGAAAACATAGTTTTTTCTCAACATTTACATCAACCTTTGTGATGTTGTCAGTTTGCACTACATTGTAGGTCGAGTAAATAATCTTTATAACTGTTGAGATTAAAATAGAATATTTATACATGTAAAGTTTGATATAATGAAACAGATGAACATACTTTATTATAACAATAGTAATATCGAAGTTTTAAGAGGAAAAAATACAAAAAAATTTAATAGAAAAAAAATAAGAAAAAAAATTAAAATTACTACTATTATTAATATTATTATTGCGCTAATAATGAAAAAAGAAAAATTAAATCAAAGACTAAAAAAATCATAAGAACTTTAATAAAAGTGAAAAAAAAATAATAATAGATGATAAAACAAAAATAAAAATTATTAGCTGAAAAAAATCATTTAACTTGAAAATTTTAAAAATTATCCGCTCTACGTTGCGGGTTGAGCAAACAATTTTTATAAGATTTGCTGGATCAAAATTAAAATATAATATTTATATATACAAACATTAATATAATGAAATAGATCAACATACTCTATTATAATAATAGTACATCGGAATCATAACATATAAAATTATCATTGCTATTACTATCAAAACAATAAAAATTATCAAATTATTTCAAGAAAAAAAAAAGCAAAATAGTAAGCAAGAAAATTAATTAAAATATTATTATTATTATTATTATTATTATTATTATTACTGTTGTT
This sequence comes from Salix dunnii, assembly GCA_015731905.1. Lineage (NCBI taxonomy): Eukaryota > Viridiplantae > Streptophyta > Magnoliopsida > Malpighiales > Salicaceae > Salix > Salix dunnii. Next base: position 14,120,283 of record CM027674.1, read on the forward strand.
GTTGTTGTTGTTGTTGTTGTTGTTGTTGTTGTTATTGTTATTATTATTATTATTATTATTGTTATTATTATTATTATTATTATTGTTATTATTATTATTATTATTATTATTATTATTATTAAATAAAAATAAATAAATGAAAGACTAAAAAAATCCTAAAAACTTTAATAAAAGATCAAACAAAAAAATAAAATAAAAATAAAAATTATCGTTGTTATTATTGTCAAAAAAATATAAATTATCAAATTATCCCGAGAAAAAAAAACCTAAAAAATATTAACAAAAGAGTAAGTAAGAAAAATAATTAAATTATTATTATTATTATTATTATTATTATTATTATTATTATTATTATTATATTTGTGTTAATAATCAAAGAAAAAAAATGAAAGACTAAAAAAGTCCTAATAACTTTAACAAAAGATCAAACAAAAAAATAAAATAAAAATAAAAATTATCATTATTATTACTGTCACAACAATAAAAATTATCAAATTATCTCAAGAGAAAAAAAACCTAAAAAACATTAACAAAAGAGTAAGCAAGAAAAAAAATATTAAATTATTATTATTATTATTATTATTATTATTATTATTATTATTATTATTATTATTGTGTTAATAATAAAAAAATAAAATGAATGAAAGACTAAAAAAATTTTAAAAACTTTAACGAAAGATCAAAAAAAAAATTATTCGGTAAAAAAAATCATTTGACTTGAAAATAAAAATAAAAAAACTAAAAGAAAGAACAAAGGGAGAAAAAAAATAGAAATATCAATTTTCAAATCATAAATACAAAATAAAATTTAAGAGCTAATTTTTTTGAAAAAAAATATTAGCTCAAGAAATAAGAAAATAACAAAAATTAAAAATCAAAGTTAAAAGTACACTTATATATACATGGACAAAAATAAGGATTATTCTAGAAATATAAAGAAATAAAGGAATTAAAATAAAAAAAAATTGAAAGTATAAGGGCTGAAATAAAAATGAAATGTAAATGGATTAAAATAAAAAATTAAAAGTATAAGGGCCGAAATGAAAATTAAATATATTATCAATTTCAATTAAAGGATAAAATTGTAAAAATTGAAATTGATGTACCAAAGTTAATGAATATTTTTAAGCTCAATTCAGAAATTAAAAGAAGGAGGACCGAAGTAAAACATTGACATTGAATTAATTTCAATCGAAGGATCCAATCGAACTAAATCAAAACTTATATAACAAAAATGAGGACCATAAACAAAATTAAAAGTACAGGAACCAAAATGAAACATCACCAAACCCGGGGGACTCGCCTGTACTTTGATGTGCAGAAGAAAGAGAAACGGATGCAGCGGCTTTAAATGGCCACCGTCGTGTCCATAGCCGTCGGAGGACAAAACACGCCGCACCGGGATAACCGGTTTTTTTTATCTTTTTCGAGGGCTAAAAACGCTATTTTACCGTGCAAATATTGATAAAAAAATCAGAAAATCAGAAAACCAACCGAACCGAGAACCGACCAGACCCAAAAATATGCTATTACAATCCACAATGAAAACACTCACAATCTACAGTGTTTTCTTGACCTCTTTTAATTTATTGTATAATCTGTGAGGTGGCTTGTCATTTAACAAAGAAATCTAACTTTATTTCATCTCTTAATTCTATCAGTTTTTTGCGGTTGAAAAGTATTTTTATAAATATTTTATTATTATTTTAATATGTTAATATAAAAAATAAATTCTAAAAATAAAAAATAGTTATTTTAATATATTTTAAAAATCAATAATTATCCAAACTGATACTTGTAAAAATAAGAGATGGAGGGGCGAAGACAGAGAGAATAAGTTCTTGTATTTTTGTTTTTGAAAATAAAATCATTCAAGTCATAGTTTTTTCTCTCTCTCTTTTTTTTTTTTTTTTATCATAAGCTACCTTCTCTCCTACTAGAACAACATTTTCTAGAGGCATATCACGACAATAGAAAATTTATGATTTACATATCAGATTTTAAATTTGAGTCAGGATATATATGTGTTATAAGAACCTTAAACAATCAAGATTTTAATTGTTTATCAAGATTTACAAAATATATTTTCTAGGGGATGAAATTTCCTCGCATTCAAAAAAAAAAACTAGTCAAATATATATTCTTGACAAAATATTTTCATACATGCATGGATGTATGTGCGTGTATATCATAAAACACTAATGATATAAACATTTAATCTAGTCGATTTCCTCATTTCCAAATAGAACTGTTTTCAAGATCTATATGTATTTATTGAAAAGTGAAGCTCATGAGAGGAGCTTAAGAGTTATAACGATGCCGTTTTGAAAATTGTTATTTCGTTCATTCAAGGATAAAGTTATGGGTTAGATGAGTCGACTTAAAATAATATATTCTTGATATTTTTAAGATGATGTCAGCTAAAAAATAAATAAAGTGAATTTAGGAATGAATATTCAGTTTAATGAATCAACTTTCATATAATTCAACATGAGATCCAGCTCCTAATAAATTCTAGACCAATGAGTTAATGGGTTGACTAAGCTAGATTTTTTAACACTAATTTTGACATGCTTTGAACCCAAGAATTCAACACAATTGTCACACCTTCATGGACATCACGAAAGACAAATGTATATCGTGAATAAATTGGTAGTGTCACCTAATAATTAAAATATAAAAAAATATTAATCTTTGTTTTTTTATATATATATATTTTTCATATATATATATATATATATATATATATATATATATATATATATGCTTAACCAAAACCGATTAAACCCATGGACACAACCCAAGGAAACTAGCCCAAATTAATGGATCTAAAGCCCAACAATCATCATGGAAAATCCAAGCCTACGACCCAAGTTGAATAAACACAGACTTTAATGGCAGCCCATTTTCATAAGCCTTACTCTAGAAAAAGAAATAGACCAGAAACCCAAAGCAACAGAAAATATATGGCCTTGCCGAAGCAGCCCAAACCAACAAACACGACCTATCTTTGACTCATGAAAAAAAACAAAAATGGAGATTATGAAAACTAACTTCTTTAGTTGGGAACACAATGAGAAAAGGAAGAGAAGATGACCACGTTCTTCTATTTTTTTTAGCAGTTGTGGAAAATATAGAGCCTCTCTCCTCTCCTCTTATGACAAGAAACGTTTCATGGAATACTGATAGAACTAGATGAACCCAGACCCTGTCAGGTCATGATCATCTACAGGTTTATAGTTTGAAAAAAACCCAATATTCTGAAGGAATGATATGTAAGATTTTAGGATAACCTGATGCGAAATCTTCCTGCTCTTACTTTCTAGCTGAAGAACAAACCAATTTACACAAATCAAGTATTGAGTGAACGAGTTAGTGAGTTACTGTACAAAACTCCATTCAAATCAAGTTCATGGCAAAAAAACTTGGATTATTATGAGAACTTTGATTAATAAATGAGAAAGAGAGTCAAGGCACAACACAGACAACGAGTAACAGAAGAGGAGATGAGTAAAAGTATCTTGAATGATCAGACCATTATCTTCAGGGGAGGCTATTTACTGATTCTATAAAAACCAATCTTCTCCTCTGCCTACCGTCCTCCTCTTTCTTTTCTTCCCCCTCCTCTTATTGTGCTCTCCTCCATTTTCTACCTGCTCTCCTGCCTTTTATGAAATTTCAGTCCCTAAAAGAACCGACTTCAGGAACATAGACCTGAAGTTCGTACAAGCGTTGACCATGAACCCTTCTTTGCTTGGTCTGTGGGGACAAGATCACGGCAAGAAAGTTGGTTTATTACCCCAAGATAATAGACCATGTGTTGGTGATCATTAGCATGCGTTTTTTTTACCAGCTGGGAGAATCAATTAAGAACTAGAATTAAGGCTAAACAGGGGCAAAAGATCAGCCTCACGTGTGCTTTTCCCAGATTTCTGCATTTCTTCAGAAAAACAACGTCGTTTCCTTAAGATTTTCATCCATGTTCTTCTCTTCCCAGGTGTCTCGTTTCGCCAAGTGTGGAACGGCATCGTTTTGATTTAGCTTTCACGTAAATTATCAAATCATTTCTCCCATTTCAGCGTTTTTTTCTCTTCGATCCCCGTCCCTCTATTTTGTTTATTTTGGTCGCTTTGAATCCTTTTGTTTGCAATTATACCCATGAGCGAATCACAATGTGCCCTCTAAGTTGTCTTATATATTCATTTCAGTCCTCAGTCCCTCAATTCCTCATTTATAAGCAAAATTTTCTTATTATTTCAATTATTTTCCTCATTTAAGCCCTTAATTGGTTTTTCTAACTTACTGTGTGGAGAAGAAAATGGTTGGAGCTACCGACAATGGAGAGATGGAACGTTGTTGCTATCAACAACTAGAGGAAGACTTATTGTTGGTCGTCGAAGATGAGATGAAAGAAGAAGTTGTCACTAATGCCCTACAGCGAAGATGCTAAGGTTGTCACTCTTGACAGCGGGTGTTGCTGATGTTGCCGTTACTTGGAGAAGAAGGTGTTGCAGCTACATGAACAGGGAGATTGTTCTTCGGTGGAGAGGGGAAAGTGTCGTTTTTTTTTTTTTTGTTCACTCCCCTATTCCTTTATTGTTATCTTTTTTATTCCCTTCTTTTTTGTTTTTTTTTTTCTCCTTTGTGATCTCTTATTTTTGTTCTCCCTTGTCTTCTTTTTTTTTTTTCTCTTCCTCTTTGCTTTGTTACTCTTCCTAGCAATATATAATGTTAGCGTTGATCTGCAATGATTGTATAAAATCTTTTACGTGTTGTAGGCTAAGAAGTTTTGCATGTTGCAGGCTAAGGTAAGGTCTAGAACATGCAAAATCTTTTTTTCTTTTCTATTGATGGTGACTATGGCTTTGATATTTTGAATTTCTTTTTGAAAAATAGATCAATGATTTTGAAACGAGCGTGTTAGAAGTTGAACATGTTGAGAAAAAAATTTAAACTTTTTTTGAGACGATGTTGAAATATAAAACACAACACACACACACACACACACACACACACATATATATATATATATATATTAAAAATAGGAATTCAAAAATCTAGTTATGACATATGGGATATTACAACTTTTATATGTTTACAAATATTTTATCGTTGTGTATTCAGATCGTATAATTCAATCCTCTTAGTTTATGTTAGGTCATATATCTACATGTCTTTTTTCTAACTTTTTTATTCTACCTTGCAACTTCAATAGCATATGATTGTGATTACTAAAGTCATCATGATCCTATATTATGAACTTTCCCTCCAATTAACTTAGTTTCTTAACCAAGTTAAAATTACTAGGATGTTATGACCCATTTTTCCTCCATAGTATATTAAGGTCATTCATGGATTATGATAAGGAAATATAACAATTAAATAAGAGAAAATGTCTCCAACTCTAATTCTGATGGCTTAAGCTACAAACTAGATGAAAATGATCTAATAGACCTTTAGAATATCGGGTCAATGATAAGAAGAGGAAACAAGTATAAGGTCATTCTATAATGATATGAATTCCAACTATATTGATGATTACTCTGCTAAGGAATCATCTCATCTAAAAGTTTAAGCTTGTAAGTGAGGCCCCGTAATATGATTTATATTATTCTCTAATACACCCCCTCAAGTGAAAGCCTTTTGGGCTTGAAACTTGAACAGGCCCACATTAACCTATACTTGATTTTTATCAAATAGAATGAGGGTGGTGAGATTTGAACTTATGATCGCTGGGTCAACAAGGTTCTGATATCATGTTAAGGAACCATCTCACCTAAAAGGTTAAGCTTAAAAGTGAGGCCCCATAATATGATTTATATTATTCTTTAACATATCCAACATACCCAAACCATAATAATTTTCAGAAATAAATCTTCAAGAAACAAAATCTTTACTTGATAAAAAAAAATACAGATCTTTACTTAGGTTGCATTCCAATTATCAATCTCCCTATCTATATTATCTTGAATCTCTGCAACAAAATTGTTTATCCTATATATCACCCAAACCCAATACCTCACCATCATTCAATACTTCCCCTGACCTACCTTGGTGAACTTGTTATCAATGAATAATAATAATAAGAAGAAGAAGATGAAGAACAACAATAACAATAACAACAACAACAATGGTTTTTAAGTGTACATTTCTCTCAATAAATGATAATCTTTTATCTTATCAAATGAATCTTGGGTTTAAAACACATTAAAAAAAAAACTCCTTAACTAAGAATAATTTGATATCAAATAACAAGGAAAAAGTTATTTTTATAAGATTCAATAGCAAATGGTGACTGCTAAATTCTAGAAAAAGGGATTCACTTTAAAAATTTTAAAATCCTCTATTGATTTGTATGAATCTCATAATATATTTGAAGCATCTTTTTTCATAATATTTTGTTACAATATGTAAAATATTTTTACTATGAAACAAAATACCACCCACAGTCGATGCTACTCAATAGTCTCATTTAGAGACTTTATCAAGTATGTGAAGTGATATTATCAACACTTGAAAACAGGCGTCAAACTTAATTTATATATAGCTCTTTCTTACCCCACAAATAATATGATATAAGTAAAATCTTAAATTAGTTAATTCTAAGTAGTTTATATATATATATATATATATATATATATATATATATATAGTAAATTTAATCTTTAACTAATATTTTCATCTCTTTATGTACGTTATATTATTTGACGTGGCTATATATTAAGTATTTTTTTTATCAATTTTCTAGTAAAACTATCAGAGCACGCATACATAGCTTTACATTTATTAATACTTTTCTATTTAATTTTTAATAATTAAATATGTCTCAAGATAAAAATATGATGAAAAAACAATCTAGATGAACAAACTTTTTTTTTTATTTCTTTTTTCTTGTATCTAATTTTTAAAAATTAATTTAAGAGTTTATGAGTATTATAAAACGTCTTGTTTTATTGACACGTGAAATTAAAAATGAAGACAAACTAAAAAGACAAAAAAAAAAAAAAACCCTATGTCCTTACAACTAAACAGGGCCCCGATGCTTTTAAAAAAGAAGCAACATGCCTGAATTTCTCATATAAGCTTGAATTCCAATAGGTTAGAAAAAGGTGGAATAATTCCCGAGTTCCTTTTTAGGCTGCAGCCCTATCATCTACTCCAACCACCTATGCTTCTTTTACTAAATGAACCAAAAAGCAAAGAGTAAACATCTTTCTAGCACTTTATATTACAAATTCAGAGCTTCTTAATTAATTTGATTGGAACTGACTATCGGCATTATTGATGAAGTAATGAGCACATGATGATCCAAGAAAACTTTAGATCAACACCCGTTTCAGCCAGCATGAGATGCAGTACTTGCTCACTGAGATGTTCTAATCAGGTGAAAGGTTAGATTCAACGGGAAGAAATTGAAATTCAAAAGAGAAAACAGTTTGTGAGTAATTATTTTATGTTCATAACTCAAATTCATGCACCTCCAAGCAACACACAAGAGAACAAAAGAAAGTACACAAATAAAATAGATACCATTTAATTTCTCCCATTTACGTTTTTCTAATTCGGTGTAAATTGAAAAAAAATATATAAAAAAAAGAGAGTTTTTGTAGCTTCCCACAATGGTATTATTAGACTTGGTGTGTTATAGCAAGTAAATTTAGTAACTTGTTGATCATGGCTTACTTGAGCTAGCTTTGATGATGAATTAGATTGGAATTGATCCAGCCACATTCAATTACTTGATGAATTAATACGTGATCTGATTGATATGATCAAAACTAGAGTGAAATTCTGATTTAATTTTAAAAAATAACTCAAAATTATATTGTTTGAGCTTTTATTTACAAAAAATATTATAAAAAAAAATATCATTTTAAAATTAATATTATACAATTAATCTCAATTTAATCTATTTAGTTTATGAACATAAACTTATTTTATGTTTTATAACTACATTTTTTCACTAGAAATAAAATAACATGAGAAAAGGAATTTATTTTTCTTTGTTAGATAATAATATAAATTATATCCTGAGATTTCATCTAATAATTTAAATTTTTAGGTAAAATAATTTATTTATATGATATTAGAGCCTTATTAATCTCATAATTACGAGTTCAATTTTTACCATTTTTATTTTATTTAATAAAAAAATAAATATAATATAGTTAAAAAAAACATTAATATGAAGTCTTTCGTTCTCTCCCACCCCCCAAAAACTCTCATCTCAGTTCAGTGTGTGTATATACATGTACATATACATACATACATATACATATACATATATACACGCGCGCGCGCGCTCGCTCGCTGATCGTTCGTCCGCTACAGAATGAAAGGATGGGTAGAGAGATGAAGGGATAACTCCCACCCACTCAATCATAACCCGAGCCCAACTCTCTCCCTCCATGAACATCACATTCTTCTTCACTCTCTCTCTCTCTCGCCCCCCACCTTAAAGCCGTAACTCTAAACTTTTTCCCTTGAAAAAACACAATACATCACATAAACGAAAGGAAACCAACAAGACACCCCACTTATACCATACCATTTCAGTTTTCTAATTTGCCCGACACATTTTCGTGTACACTTCTGACTTCTTGTTCTCTCTCTATTATTAATGGCTACTAGTTAGTATTTTCTTCTTTCTTTTATCTAATTCCATTTTCTTGTTTTTGTTTACCTTTTTCTTTATTTAATTCTTGGTACCTCTCCCTCTCCCTCCCTCCCTCTCTATGTATATATATCTATATATACTACGTACCTTTGCTTAGTCTTCACTTTTCCTCTTGTTAAAGAAGTCTATTCTCTCCCTTGATCTGTATTCAAATCCATAGTTTTCATAAATTAGCACTAAAAAAGATGTCTCTGGACATGGTATCTGAACCTGTTTGTTATGTTCACTGCAACTTCTGCAACACCATTTTAGTGGTACAGACTCAATTCTCCCCCGTCCACTCCCCTCTCCTCTCTCTTTCTCTATGTATATATATATTCTCTCTCTTTTTCATGACCTAGCTAGTGACATCTGGTGAGGTTTTTAGTCTCATGATGTCTCTCCAGAGCTGAAGTTGGTCATGCCAGCATCGATCATGTTCAGTCATCAGCAAAGCTTTTGTTGGTGAATGTTTTTTGGTTTTGTAGGTTTATCTAGATAAGAGGATCGTTCAGCTGAAAAGATTGGGTCTGAGAATATATATATACATATAGATATAGATATAGATATAGATATAGATATTTATAGAAACATGTGGTTAATTTGTAGAAGAACAATGTAAACCCAATTTGTTTTAGATGACATTATCTTGATATGATCTCCTTTCAACCATCATGGATCAAAGATTTTCTTGATTTTTTCTTTGAAATAGCACACAATTCTCTCTCCTGTGTCATATTTTATGTCAAAATCTATCTGGGTTTTACCACCAAAGTTTGCAAAATCATTTCATAGAATTCCTGTATACCGTTACGAGCCTTTTCATCATACCTTGATTTTGAACACTTAGCGCTTAAAGAAGGGCAGAGAATTCATCAAAATCCATATGATTTAAAGCCTTTGGTGATCTATGATCAAATAAGAAGAATCTAGGAAAGTACAGCATTTCAAGAAGTTAAAGAAAGGCAACCCGAGTCCTTTGCCGCTAAGATTATAAGGTCTTTTGACTAGGGCTACAGGTGGTATTAGGGTTCTTACCTGGCAGGTAATGGTACCAGTAGTAGAAAAGAAGCCTTTTCTCAGCCTTGCAGAAACTTTAGGCGCTTTCAAATTCTCATGCTACTAATCTATTCCTCATGAAAGCTAGATAGTTATTTCTACCCATTGCTTTCCATTTACTAATTCATCAGAGTATTGATTACCTTTTGTCATTAGACATTTCTTGGAATGAACTGGTTAACTGTTCAAGATCTCTCTCTCTCTCTCTCGAAGGTGGGTGCTTCTGTTGCTGCTTACCAGGGGCTTGAAATGACTACTTTGATCTAACATATTAATTATGTTGCATGTTTTCAGGATTGTGTATCCCTGTAAGTACAAAAGGGAGTGCTTTGCTATGTTTCTACTAGAGTTTGTGGAGAGCTGGCAAAGAGAATCATGGCCATGCGAAGCCATATCCCAAATAAATGCTTTTACTCTCCTTTTCAAACCCCTTTCATCATAGCAGGCCTCTATAAACAACCCTTTTTTAAGTGCATTCTCCTATGATACAATCTCTTTCTTTTTCTCCCCCAATATCTTTTATAGAAATGAAGATCCAAAGCACTATACACAAAGATCAGTTAAAATCATTTCCATCTCTTTATTCATTACCATCTTTGATAGCTGTGTTAATTTACTCTTTATGGTTCCGTTCCAGTCAAGTCGTTTTCAATCTCCTCTCCCCCCCTCCTTCTCTCTCAATCACTGTGTTGGCTATTGTTTTGCTTTTGTCATCTTGCTTCTGTGTCAGGGCAAAAAGTCAGTGTAGCACCGAAAGGAAAAGGATATGGAGGGGGGAGAAAGATAAGGGAGGCATTTAAATCAAGGGCAAGTCCTTATAGTTATTACCATGTGAGATGTCTGTGAAATCAGTGGTAACTGAGTAACAAGTCCTTTCGATCCCTACATAGAAAAAAGAAACACTGATCAACCAGATCCCAGCCCCATAAGTAACCCTAAAATAATGAGAGAGAAAAAGATGCACTCACTTACAGAGAAATGATTAATTGCCACAGTAATTACTTCCCTCCTTCTCCTACTCCTCACATACACACCCTTTCCTTCTTCTCTCATTTCCAATAGGTAGTTCCATTTCAATTTGCAACCCTACCTTTAATTGCTTCTCCTCCTTGTCCCTTCTTATGTCCTAACTCCTGTATTTCTCTTATATATGACATATCAGAAAACCTTTTCTTTGTTCTTTTTTTTGTCATGAGATAAGATGCATGAGAGGCTTCAAGTTTTCAAAAATCTCTTTTTTGAAGTCAAGACTTGATATGATGTTTTATAGATGTCGTTCAGTTACTTTTTCAGAGTTATCAAAGTACTAAAGCCGAAGTATCTTCGTTGTTAGTTTCTTAACTTTCTTCTTAGTTGCTAGATATCATCAGTTCATGTCTTGCAAATATAGATCATTATTATATGTAATGGTCCGACTAGTTTTAAGGAAGTGGGCTGGACTTAAAAAGCTCAAATAAAAAACTAACAAAACCTTGCCTAATTAAGCTTCAGTTAATTTTGGATGCTAGGGTTCCGTTAAAAAATTGAAGCAAACTACACATTTGGATTTATCCAAGTGATTTCTTGTGACAAATATAAGACTTTCCTTTCATATGCTTCACAAATTCTACTTTGGCAGGTTAGTGTTCCAAGCAGCAGTTTGTTCAATATTGTGACGGTAAGATGCGGGCATTGTAGCAATTTGCTGTCTGTGAACATGGGAGCTTACTCACAAACACTTCCTCTTCAAGATCCCCAAGTGAGTACCATTTCAGATTCATTTCAGGGACATTCCTATGGTTAACTGTATACTCTTTATATTCTTTCCAATAATATATTGACTCAGAATTTGTTTTCATATGTTTCACAAGTGAATATTTTTTTTGGTGGACTTCTCTAATTTGTTTGTGCAAAGTCACAGAAACTGCTCCTTATTAACTCAGAAGATTTGAACAAGGACTTCGGGTCATCTTCCAAGTGTAACAAGGTCACTGCTTCAGAGTCTACTGAGCATGAACCACCTAGGATGCCACCCATCCGCCGTGAGTCCCCCTCCCTCTCATTCTTATCAGAACACTCACAGCTGGAAACATGTGTTACTGGGTGTATATGTTCTTTGCTAGTAGTCATTGCATGTCCTAAATGCACGTTTGTATAGGTAGATAAATAACACCATAACGTGGCTGCGACCAAATATTAGATGCATAACCAAACACCATACATAGCGTTAAAATATGATGGACCTAGAAATGCTGATGACTACTAAGCTGGCGAATAGTAAATGAGCAAGCAGAACCGATCGATTATCTTATGTGCCTTGTTTTTTTCTATAGGATTGTTTCCATTACAATGTTAATAAAGCATTGAAATTAATCATTTGGGTTTTTCTTTCAGGAAATCTAATTTATTCTCTGTAATTAAATTACAGATCAGAAATAGCAATTTGCTTAAGTTTTTTGTCACAATAGGTGAAAGCTTAAGTTGTTAAAAAAAACTATATAATTTAAAAGGTGAAGCTGCTAGATAAGATTTATATTATTATTATTATTATTATTATTATTATTATTATTATTATTATGTAATAACACATCTATTTAAGTGAAAGATTTTTAGGCTTGATACTTGTACAAATCTACATTATATTATGCTTGATTTTTATTAAATAAAATAGAAGTGATGATATTGGAATGCTTGATTTTTATTAAATAAAATAGAAGTGATGATATTGGAATTTATGACTGCTGGGTCAATAAACCTTTGATAGCATGTTAAGCAATCATATCATCTGAAAATTTAAATTGTTAGATAAGATATTAAAATATAATTTATATTATTATCCACCATTATTGTAACGATGTAAACCCAATTGGCATATGCATGCTGTGCTTGCTTGTTATGAAGATTGGACTGGCCTAAATATGCTTAATTAGCACCTTATGAAAGATTGTACAACGCTTAAGTATATATAGATTGCCTATTCGATATAAGAATTAAGGCTTTGAGAAGCCTGGGCATTGGACCACATCCAAGTAGGTTGGCGGATGGATTGTAGCAGGCTGATGGTTATCTGGGTGATGTGTGAACTGCTTGCTCATTAAATTATGGTCGGCTAATAGTCAATCAAGTCTTTATTGGATGCAAGCCCTATGCATCTTGCAATCATTGGACACATTCACATGACTATTATGGAGTAAAATAATATAATTTCCTTATGGTTAATTTACACACGCACACACACACGTGTTACTGAGCTAATTATTATTTCCCTATCAATTGTCAATAAATGCAGCCCCAGAGAAGAGGCAACGTGTTCCTTCTGCATATAATCGGTTCATCAAGTAATCAAGTTGATATTTTCTTTTCATGAGCATCGAATAATTGTTGGTCTTCAAGCCCTAAAACTGAACGTAAAATCACTTCATTTGCAGGGACGAAATTCAAAGGATCAAGGCTAGTAACCCTGACATTAGCCATAGGGAAGCTTTCAGCACTGCAGCCAAAAATGTGAGGAAGTATTTATAATAACAAACACCTGCATGCCTGTCAATTTGCAATCTAAATCTCTCTCTCTCTCTCTTTATTATTTTGTGCTATAATTAGCATATATTATTTGGCAACAATAAAAATGGATGCATGCATCATATTTATTACTCTATAAGATCAGCTGAACCACCTTCCGCACAACCATTTCCAGTTTTTAGGAGACACGGATATTTAAGTGACAAGGCCTGATTTTTGTATGAGGAATGAGATATGAATATTGGGTGTTTTCTTTTTGTTCTAATAGAGATTGAACATTCAATATTATAATATTTTCATGGCACGTTTCTATATATATATATTAGAAATTCAATAGGTTAAATCCCAAATTAAATTTCCGATGATCAAAAAGAGCTTTTGCACCAAACTTATGCCCCCCCAACAATTTATTTATTTCCATATATAATAAATATATGGAGTATCGTGTCAATTGTTTATTGGGTGATAAAACGTTTCAAGTTAATCACTAATAAAGCCTAAATTTCAGCAATTATGCTATCCAATCAGTCCATTATTCACTTCATGTACTATTATTAGCGCGAAGACTGCTAGTAATTTAAAATGAAGTGAAGGGAATAATAATAATAATATCTTTTCATGGATGTGAAGTCTCTCAGTTTGATATGACGTCTTCAGGTAAATAATGTGACACCCACACACATTCAATAATTGATTTTTTAATTTGTGTCAAATAATAATAATAAAAGAACCTTAACACATGTCTTAAGGATATATAATTTTTTTTTTTCAGTGGGCACATTTTCCTCACATTCACTTTGGACTGAAGCTGGACAGCAACAAGCACGCAAAATTAGACCACCAGTCAATCGCAGGAGAGGGCGCTCAAAAAACTAGTGGATTGTACGAGATCAACGGTTCCCTGTGAGTAGCACGTAGAATTTGCATATCTATATATTATTAAGCTACGGTTTTTCTATGTATAAATAATAATAATTCGATCGAAGATTATAACTATATATAAGAGGTTAGCTGTTGAAGTCTGACAAAATAGGAGGACCCCCGGCCTCTTGGAAAGCCTCACAGCTAGCCCCATGCACAAAACCTTCCCCATCTTATGAATCTATATTTGTGTGTTTGCTAATTTCATGCCCTTTATTACTCCGTGACTGCTTGTCTAGCTATTATTTATTTCTTCGTTTATTTTGGGATTCTATTATTAGTTCAATAACATTCTTCTCTAAGATACTGTGCGTTTGTTCTTGGTACCTCTCTCTCTCTCTCTCTCTCTCTCTCAAGAAGACAAAATGGTCGACGGCCATGTATGTCTACCGTGTGGTATCCATAAAGGACCACTTAACCGGCATGCCATTCCGTGATTTGGCGCTCCACTCCAAGAACCATAAGTTCATCAAACCATAGGGAGCTCGATCTGTAAGTGTATTGTATGGACGTGAGCTTTTATATAGAGTGCTGTAGTGGGTCTGTCTATCACAAGACATTTGAGAGAGAAGGATGCACTGTGAGCATATAAGCCTTCGATCGAGAGACAAAGGATAAAGCTCTTGCATGTATGTGGTCAAGGTGTCATAAAATAAAATTTAATGTTACTAGATAAAGCTTGGTATATACTTTTATATTGGCATATTTAGCATTAATGACGTAATAGGGATTATCCTAATGGTTAAATTGATATATTATTATTATTATTATTATTATTATTATTATTATTATTCTCTAGGTTCAGATTTTAGAATTACCAACACTTGGAGAAATTCTTTTTTCATTTAATTTATTAGATCGATGCGGGAAATATTTATTCTTCAAATCATTCGAGAAACTTAAATCTCAATGGGTATTCTGCTTGTTCCGAAAAGATTTTTTAAAATCGAATAATAATAATAATAATAATAAAAAAAAAAAAAACATCGATAGCATTTTATTAGGAATCCTCTTGCCAAATGCACCGAACCAAGTACCACCAAACTTGATTGGGCGAAGACATGCAGAGATGACAAGACACACCGCCATGGGATTCTCAAGCACATTTTGTAAAAGTCTAGGCAGGCCAAATCATTTTATATATACACGGGTTTTATTTAATTTTTTTATGATCATGGATACAATTTATATATACACGGATTTTATTTTATTTTATTATGGTCATATATATATATATATATATATATATATATATATATATTCTTCCACATATCACTGCGCTTTTTATGCATATTAGCTAGCTAAATTGACACACTGTGAGCTTTCTTCATTATTTGCCAACTAAGAAAAGAAGAAGAGGAAAGAGGAAAGAGGAAAGAGCAAATTTATCGAAAGATATTTAACTGCAGGCAATGACAAGAAACCCTAGATTTTCTCTTGATCACTCTAGAGTTCTTACCCCTCTTTTAGGGTTAGGTCAAGCTTAGCTGTTTGCTCATCTCTTTCCGTACTTGCTAGAGATTAACACTATCTTAAGCAATGTAATAATTAATGTGGTACTAACAATCTTAGTTAACTTTATTAAACCCCACTTTGACATTAGGGTTCTCTTTCTCTAAAGCAAAACTATAGTACGTACCACTCTAGCACTACTATATATTTATTTTTTATTTTTAAAAAAAAAGAGACACTTCAAGGCTACCTGCAGTGTAATGCTGACGAGATGAAAACCCAGTCATTTGTAATTACTATAAGATCATCACAGCTTAATCGGATGCCTGCATGTGATCATTAATTTCCCACCGTTGATATGATTTCAATACTATACCATCAATAAAATGCAGTACCATAGAGAAAGTGGACTGTAAATTCAGCGACATCCAACTGTGTGTAGTGTAATGCTAAAGAGCATGAAAGCGGGGTACAATGCAAGTGTATCATAAAGGCACAGATGCAATGATACCTGGAGAGAAAAATAGAAAGGGCGCCAGGGTTAGGGTTATTGATAGGCGTAGTGTAAATGTAACTGGGGCAACGAGGTTTGTCTGGTGGGATGGGGCTAAGAGTACAGAATCTGATATGTCAAATCAAGCAGTCGGTCTCTTGGATCCATGTGGTGATGCGTGTGTGGGGCCTCTGTGTCTCAACAAGTGTATCCCTGCGATACTTGCTTGCTTTATTGCTTTAAAAATGTATGGATTGGGCTGTCATGTCACGCACATATAATGCATACAGATATCTATACACAAATAATGGGTATTTGTATTGAGCCAGTTGAGCACCGGACCAACTGTGGAAGGGCTTGTTTCTTTATCCTGTATTAAGATTCGAGTTTTATTATATATATTTGTTATTTTTAAAGTATTTTATCTGTTTATTAAGCTTGTAAAATATATAATAAATTTTAAAATTAATTATGTTACCTGTAAACTAGTTCAGATATATTAGATATAAAAAGAATTACGTGTATTGAGTTAGGAGAGATTGAATATAATACTAGATAAGAAAAAAGAAACAAGAGCTGTTGCCTCCGGGTCAGTAGAAGCAGGAGCAGCTGAAGAGGGCAGAGAAGGTCAGCAGTGAGATAACATTTTCTCGTTGACAACATCAATGCTGGAGATACTTTTGAGATTTCCCGCTCCATGTGTATGACGATAAAAAAGATATATCATGATAGGACCATGATAGGACCTTACCCCACCTCTCCCTCCTCGTTTGGGCCACTTACCCTCTTTTTAAATTCTCATCCATAAAACAACACATAATTTTCCACCGGATCCAGCTAGACTTCTTTTTCTTTTTTTTATGTATTTAAGTAGTTCATGGGTGTAGATAAATAAATAAAATTTTAATTGTTTTATATTTTTATAAAAAAATACATATCTTTATTTCAACTCAAAATATACTATATAAATTATAAATTATTTATCATCACGTTATTTCTTTTTAAAACATTCAAACTAGATGTTTTAATAGATGTTTAGCATTTTTTATATTTTTTACTAACATGGTTGACCTTGTAATTATAAGTAAACATATTTTCCATCTTTTTATATTGATTGGTGTCTTCTTTCCTTTGATAAAATGCAATTATAAATTGGGTTGAAGGTTCTATCAATTTAAAACAGTTGATTATTGATGTATCACAATTATATCATGCAAAAAGTTAAACACATTTGTATATAGATTATTGGGGAATTTGATAAAAAAAAAAAAAAAAGAAGAAGAAGCTCGGTACTCTTTATTTGATAATTGAATTGTACTTAAATTTAATCAATATTTTATATAGATCTAGTTCAATAGAAGTCTCATTGAGGTTGAGAAAACCTTTAAATTAGACCAAAAAGATGTTGTTTAAGCTAATTTCATTATTTTCCTTGTTATTTTTTAATTAATAGTTTCATTTTGAATCTTGTGTTTTTTCTATATTAAGATTCTATTTTTTCATACCAGAACTTATTCAATAAATTGTAAGCTTTTTAAAAAGTAAATTACTTTAAAGAAAATATTGAGAAAGGATGTCAACAACTGGGATCTTGGTTTATATATATAAACCAAGATCCCAGTTGTTGACATCCTTTCTCAACAAAAATATGTTTTCAAATCTCAAGTTTACTTTAAAATTAAATTATCATAAAATTGAAAAAATAAAAATATAAAAAGGCAAGTTAAACTTTATGTCTCTAAGAAGCATGATGTGATGATAAACGACTTGCAATCTGTACAATAAATCTTGAATTTGAGTCAAAATATATATTCTTTATAAGAATTTACGATAATTAAGATTTTACTCGCTCGCTAAAACTCACAAAATATATTTTTTGGGATTAAAATTTCCTCAAATTAAAAAAGATAGAGCTAAACTTCCTATTTCACCTTCCTATTTCACATCACTCTTTTGTCATTTTTTATGACTTTTCAAAGCTTCTGATGTTTCTTTTTAAAATGATGTGACTTGCAATTATAAGTCTTGCAATTATAAGTCAACATAATTTTTTTAGATGGAAGCTGGGCTCATTTTCAATCCGTTATTATTTTCAAAAATAGGAATTTTGTAAAACAAATTATTTTGATCAAAATATTCTTAAATTTTGAAAAAATGTAAAAGTTAATATATTTTCTCTATTTTTTCTTAATAAATATTTATTAAAAAGTAGAAAAATATCTTTCCATATTAGGTTGAACTTCATTTAAAACTAAGTCATTTCTAACTAGCCAAATATTCCATGCGATACAAAAAAAATAAGAGCTGTCATGCTTTCTTCTAAAAATCTAAAACTTTTCCAAAACCATGCATGCGATGACGCCATTCAGATGCAATATATTTATTTGATTTATATTATAAATCCCACGACTTATTACCTCTTCGACAAAGATTTACTAATTTAGTCCTCTATAGCATAACAAATAATTTAAAATTTGTAATAAATTTCAAGTTCGAGTCAGGATATGTATTTTTTATAAGAGTTTATAATAGTTGAAATTTTACTTATTCACCTAGACCCATAAAATATGCTTTTTAGGGATGGAGTTTCTTCAAATCCAAATTATTTTTTTACTAATTATTAAAGAATTATCTCACCTAAAATCTTAAACTATTAAGTGAGGCTCTATAATATGATTTATATTATTCTCTAACACACCCTTCAAGTGAAAATCCTTTAGTCTTAAAACTTGTACAGTCTCACACTATCTTGTGTTTGATTTGTTGCCAAATAGAATAGGGGTGATGAGATTCGAACTCGTAATGGCTAGTTTAAGAAGGTTCTGATACCATGTTAAGGAATCATTTTATCTAAAATATCAAACTATTAAATAATATCCTATAATATAATTTATATTATTTTCTGACAATAATCTACTTCTCTTTGTGGCTTTTTTTTCCGTACACAACTCTATTTTTCATGTCCCGTGTACACATAAAATACGTTCTTATAATTTAAGCCCAAATTACGAAGATCAGTTTTTTTTTTTTTCCTTTTCAACATTTCCAGCTTTTCTTTCCTTCTTTAATATTTTTCTACTTCTCTTTTACGTCATCTTACACCGTTTGATGATAGAGATTTGTCGAAAATCCTATTTCCAAGGATTTTTTTTTTCCAGAGACTTCTATTTATATAAATTAACCCGAAGGATATACTTATTTTTAAAATATTTTTTATTTAAGAATATATTAAATATTTTTTTTATTAAAATAAATTATTTTTGATATCAGAATAAGAAAATAATCTAAAAATATAAAAAAAATATTTAATTTAAAATAAAAATATTTTTTTATTATTTTTTTTTTCAAAAATATCTTTAAAATACAGTGTCAAACATCTCCTATATCATAAAATCATAAAACATCAATCAACAATACAAATAATATATTGCAGTATTCAAAGTTAAGAATTATTACTAAATAATATAAAATTATTCATTTCTTAAGCTTTATAGGTAAATTGTTTTTTTGATATATTATTAGAGTTTTAATTATTAAATGCTCACACTTTTAAATCATGTCAACCTTATTTTATCTAATTATATTAATAAAAATAAGAATATGACAGTAGGACACATATTTTCAGTTTCAAGTATTAAAAAATTTTCATTTAAAAAATATATGTTAATAAAAATAATATAAAATTTTTCTTGAAGCTTCGAGTAACAACTTAGTGATGATGATGACTGAAATTTTCATTAATGATGATATTAAATATTGATATTACATTTATATCTAGAAAATATAGATAAAAATAAAACAAATCCAAATTTATTAAGAAAAAAAAACCATGCATGCTATTTTTTCTAATTAAATAATTTAATGTGTATTTAAATATTATCCACCAGAAAATATTGTTTCAAAAAGCATATCAAGTAACTAAAATTATGAAAATTCCTAATTTAATACCCATCTTCATATTTATTTAAATCAATTTAAAAAAAAATCACCAATCATCTGCCTCAAAACCTCAAGGAATTATTAAATTTGCCTTTTTGTTTAGGAAAGTGCAAAAAGGCACAAAAGCTGAACCACCATTTCTTTTAGCCTCACCTTTCCTAATAAAATCAACTTTCTCTTTAGCACCTTTTCACAAATCAACTATCTTTAGAGAAGTGACATGACCTATGTGTGTAAATCACGAAAATGACAATAAAAAAAAGGAAAAAGAAAAGAAAAAGGAAACTTCTTGGAATCATCC
The DNA here is from genome assembly GCA_015731905.1 of Salix dunnii. Lineage (NCBI taxonomy): Eukaryota > Viridiplantae > Streptophyta > Magnoliopsida > Malpighiales > Salicaceae > Salix > Salix dunnii. The sequence goes on from CM027674.1 coordinate 14,140,602, forward strand.
TCACTCCCCAAATTCAAATCGTTCTAGAATTTGATTTGATTGGAGGATTCTAATCACGATGTGAAATGTTCTTCGATAATCACTCTTGTAATTAGAGACAAATTAGAAAGTGAAGTCTTGATCGGCTTAATTAGAGTCTTGTCATTGTCGCCTTGAGAATAGAAAGTCAAATATTCGTAACTCAATTTCTGAAATTAAAACTCTAATCTGCTGTACTTATTGATTAGAACACACACACACAAAAGAGCTAATCAGGTTTTGTTTTACTTGGTTTTTTTAATTCTACAAAGTGAGTTGGGTGAGCCGTCTCTTCATTCATTATATTTTAAACATGTCATATTTTTATTTAAAAAAAAAAAAAAAACAAAACTACAAGAAAGAGAAAGATGATGGAAGAAAAGAAAAGAATATGAAATATGGAAGAATCATCATGACGTATGGACCACTATAGGCTGCTAGAATGATCTGTACTTGCATCTACATATATGAAATATGTAGGTTTATTGAGCACGAATGAGCTTCTTTTTATTTTAAAAAAAATTAATTTTATTAAACTTAAATAAATTTATTCAATTAAAATTTGCTTTGATTTAAAAAAATTTAATTCTAGGCACTACAATTAAAAAACTTTCATTTATCTTAATATGTATTTTATACATCATATTGCAATTTACAACCAAAATTTATCTTTGGTTTGTGTCGTGACGGAGATTTTTTCGCGCTTCGCGCCCCGCCATCTCTTTGATTGGGAAGACAACAGCACACGGTGAAAATAAAGTGTGTTTTATAATCATAAAAATTACTACTATAATTATCAAGAGTCGTCACCTAGTATTAAGATCACTAAGAACCTAATGGTATACGAGAGTGTGATAAGAAGACTTGTTGAGGAAGGAGAAGACGTATCACCCTCAGTGCACCCTACTTAAGGTAAACTGCATTGTTGTTTGATTGTTTTTCTAAGTTAAAATTTTTTACACTGTATTTTTTAAAGAAAGAAATTTGTCTACGGGTGTATTTTACGATGTAATTTTACACAACAGTTAAGAATCTTTTTTTATCTACGGATGTACTTTACAATGTAATTTTACACTGTAGTTAAACACCTTTTTTTATCTATGGATGTATTGTACAATGTAATTTTACACCATAGTAAAAATTATTTTTTATCTGCGGGTGTACTTTGCAATGTAGTTTTACATCCCAATAGTTAAAACAAAAAAGAATTATTATTTTTTAAATTTTGGCCAAGTTCCAACGGATAATCATAAACTGGTTACAATATTTAAATTTTCATTTTATAATATGAGAAAGATGCAACATATTTTTTTATGAAAAATATGATGGGAAAAACTTTAGAATTTGACCGTATGCACAAAACAATATTTTTTTTTAATTTTTTTAAATATGGTTTTTTTTTGTCTTTTTTTCAAATTAAAATTAAAATTAAAAAAAAAAGGTCATGCCTGACACAACTAAATGGGTCTAGCTAGCTGAGGATGGCCAAAGGCCCAATTTTGCTGGGCTAGGCCGAGACTAGTCTAGCCCAGTCAAATAACAAGATAATATAGAGTAAGCAAGTGTTCGATCTCACGAGAACTTTTTAGTTCAGATTCTTGTGCTATACACTATACAAATTAGGGGGTTGGTTTGTGATCATCTAAATTATCTAAACTATCGCTGCAATGAAACAATGAATTGAAACCAAAACTTATCAAGAAAACAATCAATGGTTGCAAGTGACATCCACCTATAGAAATCAGAACTTTTCCTTGAAACGAAATTTCAGTTTATATTTTGAATTTTTATCCTTCCTTAATATTGGTTAATTCAAAGTTCTGTCGTATAACTAACGCTAACCAACAAACAATCACAATGCCCACATTAATGATTTAATCCATGGCAACATTAAGAACTAAATAAATTTGTTAATTTTAGCACAACCAAGCTATCTGAAGCTTGTAATTTATGTGTTTGAGTGTTCTCCTAAGGTTAATAGTGTGTATCTGTCACAATTATTAAGCTTAGTTGCTTTATAAGTCTAGATCTCACAACTCCAGTTTTGACATCTAACTCAGCAGTAAATTATTCACAATAATAGCTTAGATTCTACTTAAGAAATTAAAATAAACAATCATAGATAATTTGCATAGGAATACAAGCATACTCATTCATTATACAAAATAAAAAATAAAGCAAAGAATAAATTTCACAATACTTAAAATCCAAAGGTTTTTGTGTCCTTGCAACCAAGAAGATGAATTTAGTATTGCATATCTATGGAATAACTACTCCAAAAGATGGAAGAATACATCATTTTGGGTTTGGAGGAGGAAGATTTTTGTTTTCTTTCTTTTGCTGGCTAGCTGGCCAACTACATCTTTTGCTCTTTCTTTTTATACCACATATAAAATCCTAGTCTTTAAAATTCAAAATAGTCCTTATTTAAGTTGACAATTTACATTTAAGTACTTCAAAACTATTTTCTTAAGAAAGAGAAATATTCTTGCATGAAACATTTCATATTTGACTTATAGGAGCTGAATTGCTGAAATAAAAACTTAGATATCAATTTAGATGTTTTGGAAAGTAATTGAAACTCATTTTTTTTCACGAAACCTGTTGCTGGAAGAATTTAGTTGCTATCTTGCAAAATTCATATAGCCCTCATATGACTTTTTTATCGTGAAATTTGGAGAGTTTGAATAAGGAATATAATAAAACTAATTTTGCATAAATTGCATGTCTTTAGCTTGAGATATTCAAATCAGAATGACAAAAGATCAACACTTGCAGATTCTGAGATTTGACTTTGAAGTCTGAGATTTCCATGCTCTATTTTTTTTCTTTCAATAGATTTCCAGAAAGATATGGATTCTATCTTTCTAAAGTCATTGGAATCACTTCATTTTGACCTCTAAAGCTTTCGCTCTGCACAAAATATTGATTAAATATCAAATCTATCAATCACCTCCAATCATCTCATTTTTGCATCTTTCATTCAAAAAATACCTTCAAAAAATAAAACAAAGAATATCATGGCATTTTATATACAAAACATAAGCAAAAAAAGGTAAATATGGGTGAAAATATTAAAAAATATAGTTGCATCGTTCACTTTTAGACTTTAATCTATATCTTCCTTCATTTTAGGGCATGACAAAAGTACGATCAGACTTATGCATTTGTTCAAAATTTCCAACTTAATTTCTTTTCACCACGTCAGTCTTTTTATTATTTTATTTTTGCTACTTTTATTTTTATTTCAAGTAAAGTTTGTGAATAACCTAGAAATGGATTATGACAATTAAATTTTATCTTTGAAAATTCTAATCTTCTTAATTTGATCCAAATTAGGCTTTCAAACTTAATTTGTTTTATAAATTAAGCCTTTAATAAAATTAATTTGATCAATTCAAAGTATAATTAAGTCTTGTACTTAATTAAATCCTTCAATTGGACCCTAAATTAATTCTTAAACATAGTTATACTTAAATTGATCCATGATTAAATCAATTCAACCTATAAAAAATATAATTATACCTTTTGACTTAATTTTTATATAAATTTATCAAATAATAAATTACTTTATCCTTGAATATGTATTTTCTTTTATTTTTTGGGCATAAAAGAGATATGATCAGGCTTTCAAATTTGTCCAAAATTTTTAACCTGAACGTCAGTCTTTTTTATTTTATTTTTGTTATTTATATTTTATTTCAGGTAGAGTTTAGGGAATAACTTAGAAATGTGTTATAAAAGTAATAAGAACATGATCTTATCATAACATCAAGATAAAATATTATTTATATTAAAAATGGTAATAATAAATCATAAAATATAATAATCCATTTCATAATAAAATATCGGTTTAATGATATAAAAAATCAAAATTTAATGAACAAAATCAATTTTATATACAATTTTTTTCCTTATAACTTTAGGATTTTTATTTTTATTATTTATAGTGATCCTTAAACTTAATTTAAGAGAAAACATAACATTAATTATTATTCTACCAAGTCAATTGGTTTAACTCATCATTTAGTTTGTTTGGAAATTTATGTCGGTATTGTCATATTTTTCTATATTTTTTATTCTTATTTTTATTTGAATAAATTAATATTTATACTTGATTATCTTAATTTTAATTAAATTATCTTGATTGAATATAGTCTATAGACATAGGCGTCGTGATAAAGATACCTTAGGGAAAAAGGGGACCATGCCCTCCCCCTTAAGTTCAATTCAATTCTTATAGTTTTAGAAATATTTTATACATGTGCTTAAATATTTAAAATTATTAATAGGTCACTCTAAATATTTAGTTCCATGTGACTAAGCATATAGGTTTAACTCATTTTATGAGTGAAAGAAATTATATTTTTCATATAAAAAGTAATACATACCACATTGAAAAGCATGTGTTTTCATAAAAGATTATTTCCCCTTTTCAGTCAAATAAGTTTTGTATTAGTTATTAGAAAATTATCATTTAGTAATAGTAATTGTATCAATTATATTTTCATATTTTTGGTATTTCTAAGTATATTATTAACATGTATCAATTCAATCTAGCTTCCCAAAATTTTTTTTTTTTTTTTTTTGTCTTTAACTCTACAGATATACATAAGAATGCAAAGTAAATATACGTTATTTCTAATACACCTAATACACACACGTGTGTGTATCTATATATGAAACTTTAATATAAATGAAGACAAGGAATTGAAAATTATAATATCTCAAGAGATCATATTTATAATCCTTAAAAGAAAGTCGTGAAGATGTACATAAATTGTCTAGGATAATAGGAGTTGGAATTATTGTCAGCTTTTTTTTTTTATCAAATATGAAAATAGGGTTTCTTGAATTATTTGAGTACACTTAAGGCATGTGTTAAGTTTTATTACAATGATTTTATTTAATTATGTTTATTTTTAATTAGAATTATAGTATTTATATAAAAATAAATTATTAAATACATTAAAAATATCAATTCTAATTACCAGAAAAAGAAAAACACACACACACACACACACATAATATGTCGAAATTTCAAATGAACCTCCATTATACTAGGAGGTTCCAAGTTATTGGTTTTTGTAATTACTTTAATTTATCATTCATTAATGTTGATACCAAGCATTAACTATAAATCATTACTCACATCAATAATAACATAAATACAATACAATTTATAAGAGATATCATGAATACATCGCTATAAATCTTTTTTTATCAACAAGTAACCACCCAAGGCTTCTCTTGCCCCTAAATTCCTTACTATTTCATCATAAATTCACTCCTTCCACAACCTAAAATGATTCTAGAGACTCAATTTCAAAGAAATTTTCCTTTTCCCTAAATTTATTTAAGAAGCTTATTAGGATTTTGATGGAAATTAAGTAACTTTCATTTTAATTGGCATAAATAATTTGTAAGAACCTTATAGAGTTCATAACTTGAGTTTTAAATACTAACCTATTTAAGTTTTCCCAAATCTTTTTCTTTCTCTTTTTTTTCACTTCCCCTTTCTAAATTCATCTCCTATCTTTAATATTTTATAGTTTTAGTGTTTTTATCTTCTTTAAAATTCACTCTCATCACTTCATTTCACTTTTTCTAGGGATTTGACATGAGAACTTGAAAGAAAACTCAAAAATTTCTTGCATCTACCTTTTGGTTGCACTGTTAACCATATTAGAATATATATGAGAGAACTATTTTTTGTTTACTTATGATTTTACCTTATAATTCCTTTAAATTATTATTTTGATTATTTCCTTAAACTTTCATTAACATTCAATACCCTTATATCAACTAACTTAGTTTAAATTCTCTTTTATAAACTTTTAAAACAATCCCTTATTATTATTTTTTCTATCAAAATAAAGTCCAAGTTATATCTTATTTATCCATCATCATTATTATTATTATTATTATTATTATTGAGTCTTACATTATCCCCTTATAGTGAAAACCTCATTTGTTAAATTTAAATTTAAATTTCATACATATATTAGAAAATATAGTCGAATACTTCTATTTATCTTTGAATTTTTTTGTCTATGTTTCTTCATCTACCAATTTAATTTTGAAATTATTTTTCAATCCACTCTAAAATCTTAATCGGCCTCGTTTCTAAAGTTAAGTCCTCCTCAACTTCTATCAGGACTTGAGACAAGACCCATGAAGTATTTATCTTTGTTTTCTAGAGCAATGATGCATGAAACATAATGTATATTGGCTAGATACAAAGGCAATTCTAATTTATAAGCAACAAGATCAATTCTTTCTATAATCTTATAATGAGTTATGTATCTCAGAGCTAGTTTTTATTTTATTTTCAACTAAGTAATATCCTTCCAAGACTTTCAAAATACTTAATCCCCAACCTAGAATTCCAAAGGCCTTATTTGATTTTCTATATGTCTTGAGTTTCCTTAATTTTTTTAATTATCCTTATTTTATTAGTAGTCATTTACACCATTTTGATCCTAATAGATTTTTCACCCACTCTTCCCAACAAATAGAGGCATGAAATTTCCTTCCATGCAACGCTTCATATAAGGTCATATCAATAGTAATTGATAACTAGTATTGTAAGTAAGCTCTACTAATGGTAAAACAAATCCTTCTACTTCCTTTGAACTCTACTAATGGTAAAACAAATCCTTCTACTTTCTTTAAGATTCTAGCTCACATGTTCTAAAAAAATCTTCAAATGTCTAGATAGTCCTTTTAAATTAACCATTTGTCTAGGGATGAAATGCAATTATTAGGTTTAATTTAATTCTCAATGCCTGTTGTAGGTTATGTTATAATCTCAATGTGTACTGTAGATCCTGATTCGGTACAATTGATACTTGCAACCTATGCAAGTTTATATGTGTCTGTTGGTGCGTGTGTTGTTATTTCTTTATAGGTCCTTAGAATTGAAGTTGAGAATTATTTTCTAGGTAATTTTGTTTTTAATATTTGGAAACTAGTTTACATGCTTGTTTAAGTAGCATGTTTTTTTTTTCTTATTTGTCATGAATCTATTGCCTATTCAAATTCAACCTTCTCTTCTTTCTTTTTAAGTTAATGTCAATATCATTTGGCTTAAATATTTTTCAGGAAAAATAATACCATTGTGTTTTTATCTTATTATAAAAAATTAAAAGTATTCTTTTTGTTTCTGTGTAGATAAAAATTATAAATAAAAAAAAATTCTTTCTTTCTTTTTTATGAAGAAAATAAAATTATTGACTTTTTTTTTAGTATGTTGAATATTGGATATTGGGTCACAAATCAAAAAGATAAGATCTCTTAGTTCTTAGTTAATGTATTTGTAGCAACAAATGTGATTTATACTACAAAGTTATTTCTCAGGTTTTAAGTTCCAATTGTTAATTGTTTGCAAGAAATATCATAAGATTTTCATAAATTTTATATTCAAGCCTGGAAGAAAAGGAAAGGAGATTTAGGAATCAAAAGCTTTCCCTATCAAAAGAAATGCAAATCAAAACCTAACTAAATCACACTTGTTGCCGGAAATATACTGACTAAAAATGAAAAGATCTTATATCTTTATTGTGTGCCTTAATATCCAATATGCAATGTACTAAGAGAAAAAAAAATAAATGGTTCTATTTTCTTCCTAACAAAGAAAGAAAAAAAATATTTTTTTTTTTAAAATCTCCAATTTATATCTACACATGAACAAGAATAATACTTTTAATTTTTCTTAATAATATAAACACTCAATACTATTATTTTTTTTCAAGAAAAAAAACTTAAGCAAAAAAAATGTTGACATTAACTAAAAAGCAGGGTGAATTTGAATAGGCATATGATTAGTGGTAGATAAGAAAGGGTGTGTTACTTAAAAACACGTGTAAACTAGTTTTCAAATATTAAAATAAAAATTATCCAAAAAAAAATTATTTCCTCAGCTATAAGGACCCATAGAGAAACAACCACACTCATATTTATACATATATATATATATATATATATAAACATTGCAGATTAAAGTTGAACAAAATAAAGAAATACTAATAATAACAAATTGTTATTGACTTTGTGTATCAACTCTCTAATCCTATGCTAAATCTATAGCTTTATAATAAAAACAATGTTTATCTAGGCATTGACAATCTCTTTATTGATGTCTTTTTTTTACCATTTGCTAACTTTATGACCCTGTAAGGGCATTTTTTTTTCTTTTGTTAGCCTGGATTTCATCAATAAAAACAATATATACCTACATATTGACAATATGGCCCATAATATACCTCTCCCCTTTAGATATAACACATCTTAAGTATTATTGAATTATCTTCATGGTATTTTTTTTACTATATTTGGTATATAATGAGTATGTCCCCTCTACTTTATAGGCACAACTATTATACTTGCCTTTTGATGACTCTAAACACTTTTAGGTCCTCCACCATTAACCTGTCTGGAATCTCTTGGGTTCCCCTTAAAGTAAAGCTCCTCATATTTTTCCAAGACTGTCTTAATGACAATCCATCTTTTCCTTTCTTTAAAAGATGAGGTATATCAGTATAAAATACAAATTCCCTACTCTGACCTAATTGTTTGTCCTTGATCCATCCTTGACCTTGGTTCATCTCGAATTACCTTTCTAATAACCTGAACAACTCATACTAATTCTTTAACATATTAGGTCTATATAGTTATCAAAATCATCTTCAATTTATGTCTAAATCCATCACAAAACCTCTACACTTGATTATGCTTAGTAAAGAGATGTGCAAAAAAAAAAAGATAAGTTTTAGAGCCTCATCTCATACTTTAGGACAATCATGTCTCCTTGTTTCAAGTCTAGGAACTTGTTTTCTTTTTTTATATTTCCATGAATAATAACGCTCTTCAAATTCTTCCTGAAAGTCTTTCCATATTATCACCTCATTCTAACTCCTCCCCATAATAGTCTTCAAACAAGAATAAACACTCTCAAATAGTAATTGGGATACACAATCAACTTATAATTCTTTTAGTATAGGCATTTGATTCATTTGCCTCTCTATTTCCCTCAACTAATATCGTACGCCTTTAATATCTTCTTTTCCTAGGTAAGTCACACACCCCGTTTCTCTTGTACCTTTTACCAAGTATACTAAAGTGGTCACTTTCTTCATTCTAAAAGCTATAATAAATGTTCCAACCATCCATCCTATCATTACCTTAACTAACCTCTCTAAGAAGATAGGGTGTGAATATGAATTAGATGTGACTTTTATCATTGATGGGGTCCAATTAGCATGTCCCTGACTATTAGTAGCCTCGGGTAATGATAGATCTACTTGTTGGGAGATAGAATCATCTCAATACTTTCTCTTAGAGTGTATTGATATTGCAGCATATGTGAGGTAGTATTTGTCAATAGATCTTCCTATTGATTACCTTTATACTGTAAACATGGCCTTCATTTGCACACTAGGGTTAAGTTGATTCTAGTTTTTTATTTTGATTAAACCATCCTATAACATATTTTAAAATCACATCAACATTTTCATTCCTAGACTGACAACCTAATGCTCTAATATCAATTGTAACCATCTCAATTACTAACAAAACACACATGCATAGACACACACCCTTTACCAATTTTACTAGACACCATCACCCTAAATCACTTACCATGCTATATTATTTCTAATATAAATAATGTTTTATTATGATTCCACCATAACTCTTGAACACTAATACTACCACCACAATAACCAAAACCACCTCACAATCATAATCATTGTCATTGTAATCACCATATTGTTATTTAAGTAATTATCCTTTCATCATTATTTATATTATGACCACGACCACAATCCTATGACCACCACCATTACTTTTACTATTATTATTTTAAGAAATATTATAATCATCATTAACACTATCATTATAACTACAATTACTACCACCATATCTCCATCTGGATCACAAACAATGCTATTTTTATCTGTTTATAATCACCATTTAAAATCACGAATGAAAAATAATTTCTTCTATAAAAATATTTTTCTTTATTCAAACAGTAAAAAAAATAGTCATTTTTCATGGAAAAAAATTTCACAATAGTACTTTTCATAGAATAAACAGACAAGTGCATCAAAATATATAAGCTATTTTTTTTTAAAAAAAATCTTTTTAGGTTTTTAGTTAACTTACAATATACATAATCTTGCTCATAAAATATATGTTTGGCATATAATTTTATGAGTAGGTCATTGACCATCATATTGGCCAGGTATTAAGAGTTTATTTTTATGAAGCTAAACATTTCTAAGCCACAAAATAGATAATACAAGTATTGAAGGTTGGAGCACACACACATCAATTAAACCTTTGTTACTCTAGTGGCCTGATCATGAAAAACACAACACCATACTAGTCATATATTTTGGCTATTTTCTTGTCATGATTTATCTCTTAAAGCTTCCAATGAATCCACTATTTCATAATGAATTATATCGACATGCCTAAATTCATCGTCAATGAGAACCCTTTTGGTTCATGGTGAGTGCATGGCGCATAAAGTCAATGATGTCATAGTCACAAACGAGCTGACTTGCTCGCTCGTTGTACTGAATTTTTTTTTACATAGAAAACTAATTGATTTTTTCGTGTTGTAGTTAGTTGGAATCGAAAAAATTATGTTAAAATGAGTCATGTGCTTTGTGTAACATACTGATTAATTGTTATGTTTGTTTTATTTGTTTCATGAATTCTTTAATTAACAAATAGTAAAATTACATTCATTGAATTTTAGTACAAATGAGTGATTTGTTTTATGAACCAAACAATTTGATTTATGTTTTTTTTTAACTAATTTGGTAATAATTTAATTGGTAGATAGCAAAACCGCAATCGATAATATTAACTAAGGATTTTTTCTTAAAAAAAATCTAGGTCACACACACACACACACATATATTTAAGGTGCTAACAATATATAAATATACTAATATATAATTAGTTTGACATACTTAAAAGAAAACAAAATTACCAAATAATCATTATTTTGATTGTCTTATCTATAATAATTAGAAAATTCAAGACCTAACAATATTAACAAAAAAAAAATTAAAAATGAAATAAATGACAAAATAAAAAAATTATTAGATTTTAAGAAATTATTTGACTTGAAATAAAAAAGAAAGAGAAATCATAATAATTATTAAATTTCAAATTACAACTAACAGATATTAAAATTTGAAAAGTCAAGAAAAAAACCTTAATAACATTAGAAATAAAAAAAAATAAGAACATGTATATATAAATATGGATAGAAATAGAAATTGTGTGTGTGTGTGTGTGTGTGTGTGTGTGTGTGTTTGTAACAAAAGGAATTAAAATAAAATTCAAGATTAAAATTATAAGGCCCAAAAATAAAAACATACACATATAATAAATCTAGAAGTTGTCATAGATATACCATGTGTTATGCAATAGATATCATATGGCAGGTAGCTGTCAAAGAGAGTAGTGGAGAAGAAATCAAAGAAACTGATTTTCCTTTTGTTGCCATCAAATTTTTTGAAAAAAAAATCTACTTTCAATATATATATATATATATATATTAGCCCATACCCTGCACTCTATTACAAGTGATATCATATTTTTCAAAAAAATAATAATTATGTGAGTTTTTTTTATTATAATATAGATTTAGACAAAATAATAAATCTATGCAGAATTCCTGTTAAGTGCAAGTTTTCTATTAAATATATGAATTTTAAATCAATATAAATTCATCTATTTAGTATATTTCAATAAAATAATCAACATAAAATTATCATCATCATTATAAAAGCAAGAAGATTGAGATGCTTGAATTTTTTACTTTACTATATTAAGATTAGTTCATTTTATTATTCAACTTAAATTCAAAATAATGATAATTAGTCTAACATATTTATAAGAAGAAAAAAAACTTACAGATCATCTTTATCATTATTTTGAATGCCTTATCTATAATAATTAGAAATTTGAACACCTAAATATTTTAACAAAAAAGCAAATGAAAAAATAAATGAAAAACCAAAAAAATATTATTAGATTTTAAAAAATTATTTGACTTGAAGAATAAATAAAAATAAAAAATAAAAGAAAGATTGATAGATATCAATTTTCAAATGATCACCAACACAAATTAAAATTTAAACATTAAATAAATAAAAAAACCTTCATAAGGGTGGAAATAATGAAAATAAAAAATAAAAACTAAGAGCATGTATATATAAACATAGACAAAATAAGAACCATTTAAGAAATATATAAAAAAAATAAAGGAATTAAAATAAAATCCAAGATTAAAAGTATAAGGATCAAAATGAAAAACACATATATAATAAATGTCATTTTAAGGACAAAATTTTGCTAGCAATTGAATTTGTCTTTTACCTTCCACCTCCACCACATGTCGTGCCTGTTTGAGAGTGTGATTAAAATTTCTTTTGAAAATGTTTTTCATTTAGAAATGTATCAAAATGATTTTTTTTTAATTTTTTAAAAATCATTTTTTACATCTGCACATCAAAATCATCTAGAAACACCAAATTATTTTAATTTAGAATAAAAATAAAAATAAAAATTTTCAAATTTGTTCAAAAGCGATTTTCAAACGCATTCTCAAACATTCCTGCCATTTCCCACTAGAACCATAATTCAATTCACCTTTTCATATTGTAATGAGTAACGAAAACCATGATTCAAATCACTATTAATTACTGTTTGAAATTGTGATCTCATTTGGCTATCTATAAAATAAAAGTCATGGTGCACGTAAGTTAATCCGAACACCACAGTTATAAAAAACATTATAAATGAAAAAAAAATGGGTTCAAGGATTATTCGTGGCGCGTGTAAGCTACCTTGGTTATAAAAAAATATATACGTGGGAAAAAAATCATAGCGCACATAAACTGGTTCGGATACCATGATTATAAAAAAAAGGAAGCCCGATAAAAAAAAAGAGAAAAACATATTTTCAAATAATAATGAACAATGAAAATTGTAAAAAAAAAAAAAAGAGTAAGTTTAGAGATTTATCGTGATGCATGAAAGCTGACCCGGACACATCGGTTATGATAAAAAAAATAAGCTCGGAAAAAAAAAGGTATCTTTTCAAACAGTAATGAATAGTAAAAATCATTGTTCATTAATCAAAAATCATTTTCATTGCTGAGATTCGAACTCTCGCACCCCGTCCCGCTTGGATGCTCCCAAACAACTTTTTTGTTCATTTCTAGAATGTAGATAATAATTATATGATTAAATAATTTAACTGTCCTAAAAATTCATTGCTAGAGAGATTCAAACTCTCACACCCTGCCCCACTTAGATGCGCTCTAACCATTAAGCCAAACAACTTCTTTGTTAAGTTCTAATAATAATAATAATAATAATAATAATAATAATAATAATATGATTATGTAATTTAACTGTTCTCATCGACAATAAATAAAATGTAGATGAAAAGCATAAAATACTATTGAAATTTTTTAAACTGTTTTAGTTTTTAGATAATATGATATCTAGTATGCTTTGTACTAGTCAAGTTATTTCCATTTTGATGAAGCTGACAAAATGACTCAATTCACTAGAAATTTAAGAAAAGCCATTTATTCGTGAAAAATGATTTTTGTTTCATACAAGCTCGACACAAAATCAAATAAAATAAACTATGTATCATAAAGAACTAGATCTATCGTTAATTAAGGTAAAAAAGAACATTAAATATAGTCGAAAAGTACTAAATCCAAGATCAATGGGGGGAGCCCTGCTGCTCAGAGGAAGGGCTGGCAAAGGAATGGAGCCTTAACTTGCTAATTGTTATTAGTGTTTTGCGTCATCTTTACCTTTCAAATTAAGCGATGATTGTCAAACAACAATTTCACAAGTCTAAGATATGTCGTCATTGCACTGGTAATAATGCATCCATCAATCAGTAACAAATGATGCAGAACTGGTGAATGCCTTCACGAGAGTAGAAAGTCGTATCTCTAAGGATCGCCTTCATGTCTCCCTATGGTTTTAGAAATGGATCCCGGTAATTAACCTTGCTGAACATGTGATATCGCATTACCCTTTGCTGCTTCTGTTTTTTGCAGTGATTTTCTGTCAACTTGTATATTGGATCTTATAGTTAAGTGTGGATTTCATTTTAAACAGAGAAAAAAACTTAAAATATATGATGGGTGGTTCATTCTCATTATTTTATATTATTTATTTATTGTATTTATCACCAAAAAACTATAATTCCTTACCAAAAGAAAAAAAAAATCACTTTTTATGCTGGAAGGGAAAAATCCCCTCCAGTTTTCCCTTATTTGGATATCCAGTTTCAGGCTCTTGTCTCAGTGAAATTCTTTAGCATTCTATCTTCTTACCACCAATGGCGACTTTCAGAGGACTTGAACTCAGCAGGGGAACGCAAGCACATGTCTAGGCTTGCTGCAAGTCATTGAGACAAGTTTTCAAAGAAGTTCATGTTCTTCATAAAAATTCTTTTTCTCTTTTCGGCATATTGATTCCTTTCTCATTCACATACCTTCTTCACCAACTATTAAATGCCTCTCACCTAACATGTAAATCCATGTTACATGAATAATACCCATACCTTTAATACTTTTTTTTTTTTTTATTAACGTAGATATCCATATCAGTTTGTACGCACGACGAATTCAACAGTCTCTTGAAACTTAATAATTCATTAAGATCTGAGAACCACAGAAATACAAGCAGAATGTGAACCAAGTGATATGGTGGTCCTGGCAATTCCAAGCTGGGTTCATGTACTATGGAGCTGCAACTATTATGATATATAGTAAGGTCACATCTTACACAAAAATGGAAAGAGAATTCATGTGGTCCACTGTATTAATCCAGCTATCATGGAAGGAAAGTGGTGAGAATTTTCTTCAGCCTTACTCTATTTTTTTTTTTAATTCCTACAGATGAAAAGTTGTCATGATTTTTTCTCCTAACTCTTTGAATTTATGAATGAATCATCATGTGTGTGTGTGTGTAATTGCAAGAGTTCAAATTAAGTATTTTTGGACCAACTTTCTCATATCAAGTCTGAAAGGAAGTATACTAAAAATGTTTCTTAAGATTAATATAAAATCTTAAGTTGAGTGTTTTTAATATGATTTTGGTATATGTGCTTTAATAAAAGAGTTTATGCTTTAATAGATTTTGCTTCACACTTCATAGGGTTAACTATCATTTTGCCTTTTGTTTGTCTCAGTTACTCAAAATTATCCTCTATTAATAAATTGTTAATAACAATATATGTTTGTAAAATTGGCTTAATTATGTTTAATATTTAATTGTCATTCATTTGCTATGTTATTTGACTTCAAAAATAAAAACCAATTCACACATTGTATAAAATTAAGTTGGTCTTACATTTCAATTGAATTTTGCCACATGAACCATAAAGATTCTTTTGATGTTGTATGGATTGGGGCTATACTATGATTTTATTAAAATTTTAAAGGATTTATGATTGTTTTAGTTTTGGAGAGTAAATTAGGATTTAAATTATAGAATTAAATGACTAATTATTTTAATTTTTTTATCATGTGCATGCCATTATATAGATTTAGTGTGCTTGTGTGCGTTTGATATTGAATATTTTAGAAAATATTTGTTAATTAAAAATATATCTAAATAATTTATTTATTTATTACATGAGCAAATCAAAATCATCCACACCTAAAAACTATCAAACTTGTGATTTTTCAAAATAAAATTATAAATAGCAATTTTTGAAACAAATTATAACGCAAAAACAAACTCTCAACCTATTTGGAGCAATTGAAAGATAGCTTAACAGCAAACTGAGTCAAACAAATTTTACAAACACAAATTGTCATTCATGTTGGGCTCGGATGATTGAGACAGTGACATTGGGCAAAAGCATTGGTTAAACCCAATTCACACAACATAGGTTGAACGAACTCTTTGATAAATACAGCTGCCTGCAACAAAGGTGATTAGCAGCAAGATTACAGCAATGATGGATGCTGGCTAGCGGCAAGGGGTAATTTTCACCCTACTGAGAGCTTCTTTCATCCTCGTCATGCAAAAAGTCGAGGAAGGCAACACAGCAGCAAAATTCTGAAATCAAATTTCAATTGATAACCAAGAATTTTCCTATTAAATAATCAATATTTCTGATCACTAGTAATGGGAAAGTTACAACAGAGTTGGAAAGCAGGAAAGAAAAAGAAAGAAAACTCTCTTTTGAGGGTTAAAAACTTAAAACAAACCCCCTTTACAAAACTCACTGATGGTTACAGGTGTTCATTACACTCCATTTTCAGTATGCTTCATTTCAGCAGTCGTATCATAGTATGCTTCACTTCAGCAGTTGTTTCTATGATACTGTCATCTGCTGCTGACCTACTTTATGCTATAATCTGTGCTAGAAACTCTTAGCAGCTTTGAAATAAATCATGGGAAAAAAAAAAACAAAAGAATAAGACCCCTTGATATGATACTAGTTAGACAGACTAACAGGCAAAAAATGCTAACGGATTCAACAATGATGTCTAGCTTCTATATTGTCCCTCAAGATTAATAGCTCCACTTCAAACTCTTCTGTAGAAAAGAACATATGCAGCAGAAGTCTTTATCTTCTCCTGGCTGATTGGGGAAACATGACTATCATCAAAGTCATACCACTGATCACCCCCATGCTGCATCAGAACAAGGACCAATAAAACATTCAACACAGAACACAAGCTCTCTTAGAAACACAATCATTTGTAATAATTCATAAGGGAAAAGGTAAAGTAAGCCTCCATTTTCATACTAATGTATGAGTTACAAATACAGCAGACATATTGCCCTTTTACAGTAGCTATGCAGTTTAAGACCAGAGCACACACATCCACATGCAGACAGCCAGAATAAAAGGAGCATACTTTCCTGGCACGCACACTCCAGACTTAAAGGAATTTGTTTTTAATTTTAAGCCAAGCCCACATGAAAACCTGGGTAAGTGTTCAAGTAAATGGTCGGGTCAGAGCATCAATTCTTGTGAATTTCTTAGTAATATCATCAGATGTATATATTTGCAGGCTCTAAGCCTCCTGTTACCCAAAACCTGAAAACTATATGAAATCATACTCATTGTTTGGTTGGAATCCCCGTTGACAGTGCATGTGAGTTGACTAGCTTGATTTAAGTTCCACAAGCAAACGTATGGTTTTGATGCCAAATATGAGATAGATTCATATGTCACTAAAGCTATACATGATACAGCATAAAACAAACTATGTAAATGCCATTAACTACCAAATTCTACTAAGTCCAGGATGAGAATGAAATTCCAGTCATTAGCTACAGCTGGGGAAAAGGAGGGAAGAAAGGGGAAGGAGGAAAGGAAAAGGGAGAAAATACATCACTTACATGGATAAATGCTGTGTAGTGACCGCCTCCCATGCTTCCATAGTGATTACTGATAGCATAAAGCATGTAACGATGGGATAACTGACCATTTTTGTAGGAAAGATGCATTGACAAATCAAGATCATCAACAGGGAAGTCAACATATGTCTCTAGCTTGTTCTTTGCAGACTGCGTATATGAGAACCTCTTTAGATGAATAACCAGAATCTCTGGCAGTCTCCATAGATCTAATTTTTTACTCGCTTGACGATGCTGCTTGCAGCTTGGACAGTACCTAAAATAGCATAAGACAGTTCCTAAGTTACAAGAATAAAAAAAGAAACACAGGCAACAGAGAACCTTCAGGTTTAACAAGTATATATAAACACACTATTTGATCACTTCTCAAGTGTGCAAATCCCCTGTGCATGTAATTCACAAATATAATGAGCAAATATACACCCACTAACCCCAGATACACATAACTCCAATAAAGATGCCGAGGTTAGTTAATGGCATTTGTTGAGAGCAAAAATCCATAGCAAAAAGAAAAATGCACTTTTAGATGCAAAACATAAAGCCATTTGATTTTTTATTGCTAGAGTACTCAAGACATATTAAAAAGGAGGATAACATATTGACTACGATAGAAAAAAAAATATTAAAAGGGATTTCAGAGCTGATATAGAGAACTTGTTTGCTAAAAAAAATGCGTATAAAATGACAAGCCCCTTCTACCAAAAGGTTCCTAAATGCTGTAAAACAATATTGAAAATCTTTAGACATTACTAAAACTCCTTGGTTATCTACCAAAATAGAATGTCAACGCTAATAGAATGTTCACAAATGAAAATAAGGAGCTATAAAGAACAAAAACTAATTGACAATGGCATTTCTGCCAAAAAAAAATCACCTTTAAATACAAATACTTTCCAAGTTATAATTATGAGAAATCAAGTGCACTGACCACATGTCTTCTGGTCCAAGAGGTTCCTCCTTTAAAAATGCTTCTAGGCACTTGTATAGAGAAACAGATTCCTGAGGTCTCTTTGCAAAAAATCCAGACTTGAAAATCTCAGGCAATGAGCTAAGAAGGCTCATGTCGTACTGTTTTGTCAGTTGTTCTGGCCAACAAACAAGCACATTAAACCGCCTGTGTAATCCTATCTTCGGTACAGGCTCATTCATTACAATATTTTCATCCTTCAACATTCCCTTCTCATCTGTTAAATAAAACTGCAGTTCAGAATCTGATGGTAACCCAACCCCTTTTGCACTACTGGGTTTTGCATCCTCATCAGGAGTGGAGCAGGTGTTATCCTCCTTCCCTTCCACTTCTTCAGTTGCAGTGCTGTCCATATCATTATCCAAGGCACCATCAGGAGGTATCCGAAATGGAGCAACCAGTTGCAGATATAGATTATGAATGTCAGACCCACTGACAAAATTGTGGACATTCCCTACTAGAGGGATTCCAAATGCCTTCCAACTTGAAATAAGTTTCCCATGGAAGTAATGCCTGATAATATAAAATCAATCAGAGACCTTGGATATGGGAAACTAAACAACGAATGAAAATTATTCTTGTATCAATCACAGGTGAGTACCCGTTTTCACTTAGAATAACAAAGATTTTGATAGCAGTTTTCACATACACACTTCTCCATATAATGATGCATAAAAAATACAAGCAAACTAAGAACTAAAAAACAGATCATAATGATCCATGAACAAGGAATGCTTACTCCTCCATGTGCTGATGCATAAAAACAACCAAGGGAGAATTGTCAAAATCTTTTTTTAACCGATAAGCAACCAAGCGGTCATTATCTCTGATTAAGGACAAATAATCTGCTGGCTCCTCTAGAAATCGTATAATGCGATTGTTGTATACCTGTATAGTGCTCTACAGCTTAGTGGCCAAGTCAAAAATATATGAGCACATTAGAACCCACCAAACAGATTCAAATTTCATAGCTGCAAAATACCTCTGCCACCAATAGGGTCTCATCAATCCCTAAAGAGCATGCAATGCTTAGAGCCTGGATAAGATCTTCACATTTTCCAAACTTCGGCACAGAAATGGTATATGAAGATGGTTGAATACTGCCATCAGCACTAACAACTGTCAAAGTCATAGTCCGGGTATTTGTTGACGGTAGAGGTAGTGATAAGTACATAAATGGATCAAATGTAACAGAAATCTTTCTGCAATCAGGACAAACTAGAGTTGATTTATATTGACCCTGCAGTAAAATAAAAGGTATGATGTGAATAACATGGCTTGACAGTTATCATATTAGCATGCATAAGCCACCAATTTCAATCTCAAACAAAAGAGATAACTAGGAGCAATCCAGAACCCATAGAGATACCATACTCAGATCATTGACTTTAAATAAGGAGATCCACACTACTAAAAACTTTCAAAACAATTATACATCTAGTTACATTAATCTAGTCAAGTTAGTCTTGAATACAGTTTTGATTCACTTAAAGGATCACAAGAGGCTTCTTTATGCAACCAAGCAAAAAATACGAGTTGATCTGTATGTAAGGGATAGAAGCCAACTGTTAATGCAACAGAGAATCTAACAAAGTAAAACTGTTAATGCAAGAGAGAATCTAACAAAATACATAGAAATTAAAAGGCTGAAATTTAACTCATTAGTACATAAAAAGTAAAACATTGAAACTCAACTCATTAAGAGCTCACAAATAAAAAGATCTTCATAACCTCTATCAAAGAGTATACCAGAAATGCAAGTCTTAACTGACCATCAAAAATGTTTTATGCTTCAAACAGCATCTGGCATATACAAACTGTCAGTAGAAAGGAGGTTACAGCAGTGCAATCAGCAGAAAAGGAAGTTACAGCAGTGCAATGCAAGACAGTTAAATAGGAAATCATGAAAAGATTCAGTTAGTACAAGATGTAGATTAAAAGAGTAAATAGGAAATTGTATTACCATAAAATAGCCTCCTAGATCTAAGATTACCATATATAGATTATGCTGTAATTAATGAATTGAGGTTATATATATGAAAGAACAAAACTGGGGAGAGGTAATCAAAACCAGAGTTTTTCTTGATCCAAATCTGACACAAACAAATTTGTATTCCGTATTATTACTATCAGCAAATTGAAAATAAAACAAGGAAACAAAGTACAAACCTGGCAAACATCGACAATAACAGAGTCATTGCGAGCCACGTGATTCTGCCAATATTCATCAGCTACTTCTTCATCTGGCCGACTCTCCTCATCTTTAGCTTCTACATATGGTTTGGATTTCACTCGATTGAGATCCTCATGGAGCCCATCCAACAAAAAAGCAAGGAGTTCCTACAGAAAATAGTGTATCATAATTCAGAATACATATACATGTTATACTGTGTCATGTGTGCAACCATTCTTAAGAGAGTGAGAGACGTCAAATTTGGAGCAAGAGAGCCTAACAAACCTGAGAATCATGCTGATTAAAGCCACTGAATTGAGGAGCAAAGCGAGCAAGCTTTGACTTGAATGTTCTTGGAGCCACAGGAGTTGCTCCAGGAGCCCACAATCTCCTTAACAAATCCCCGAAAGCTAAGGCAATCTCACCCTAGAAAAGACAACAAGCTATGACTGATAAGAAAGTAGACATGATGGGTGACAGCAAAGAACTTGTACAAATATGCACTTGAAAAGAGAAACGGTTAGAGAATCAAAGGGTATGATAACCCACATTCATCCCCAAAGGGTTCTTGTGGTTTACTTCTCTACCATAATCTCCAAGAAAATAGTCTATAAGCTTTGGTGTGTGCGCTAAGCACTGAATGGCACTATTCATGAAGCAAGTATTTCCAAGATTCTGTAACCCTGTCAATCCCAAGGAACCAGCTTCTCCAGATCTGCCGGAAAACACTGAAGAATTGCTGCGGAAAATACTGGTGCTTTTATTGCCAGCATTTCCATTCATAGCAGTTAAACTTCCAGAAGAATGTATTCCGTTATAATTTTGTACAGCCATATCAGCTTTCTTCCCTTCTCTGCACTTAATGCTGTCAGATAATCCATAAATTTGCAGCTCCAGGAGAAGCTGTAAAGAAAAATGATGTTGATGACACAGAATCAGTTAACATGCATTACATGTCATTGAATGACCAAACAAAGTAGTCTGTGCAGACATAAACCATAAGATATGTAATTTTATAACAGATCTGTGTATGACCAATAAGATGCAAGAAAACCAAACAAAAGAAATGCAAATCGAATCCAGCACTAAAACAAACATGGAAATAGTGAGGCTTGGACTCTCAGTTCATGTGTTTTTCAGGTTGCATGCAGTTTATGCAGCAGGGTATGATGGCTACCTACTATTGGAATAAATGTTCTGAGGGTAAAGTTTTGTTCATTATTCTATGTGTCATGCAATTAGATCTAATTTGAAGATTTGAGTGCCAAGATGGGATCTTTACATCACAGTATCTTCTGTATGGACAGCAACCTGTCCAGTATTCTGACTTGAGTGAATTTCTTTATCAGAAAAGAGTGTGATGCTAGTCATAAAAAATAGGCTCGGCAATGGATTCTGATTTGGATTGAAGTCCATGAAGCAGCTATAGACTTGTCAAAATCAAGGTATGTCAGTTGCAAATTGGTAAGCAGCTTCCCAAAAACCACTGCACCCAATATCACTAGAATCACACTAACTTACATCCAAGTACATGCAGCACATTGTCTAGCTTAATACCTTAAGCTACCAATCATGAATCAATTTAACACTTCAATCAACATGGTTCGCAAAAGTCCAATAACAATTTGACAATTTCAAATAGCATTTGACAAAGTGGAAAGGGAATGGCCAAATACTAGTCCCTGAAGGATTTAAGGTTATATTTTTTATTTGCATAGATCTATGTGCATGCAGAATAATGACCGAAAGGTTACAAAATGGCTACAGCATAATTTACATTTTTTTCTAGAAAACATTGTTTTTCCTGATAAGTATACAAATCTACTGATGCAGACACCAAGAGGCAAGAAGAACCACTCATATATAGAGAGAACCAAGTTCAATGACAATACAACAAAGGCAAGAAGAACCACTCATATATAGAGAGAACCAAGTTCAATGACAATACAACAAACTTGGCTTAAGATGAATAGGGGCCTTGGGCAAAACTATAAATGGAACCTTTTAAATTATTTAAGAATATTTTTTATGCAGATCTGACAAGTGGGGCCTCGGGCAATTTTCATTTTGTACTTGGGGCTTCTTATTAAGTGAGGGCAAACTTCATTTCATAAAGTATAATTGACAAATACACCTTACTTATTCTTAGGGCTTTTTATTAAGTTGGGGCCTTGGACCATTGCCCAAGTAGCCCTTAGCTTAAGCTGGCTCAGCAGTACAGAATATGAAAACACAAAAATTATGTGATTGATAAAATTCAAGAACCCTCTTCATTAACAAGAAGTTGTCTGCCTCGCCAAAAGCATACAATTCAACCCAAAAAATCCAAAAGGAGTTGAGGGCAGACTCTTAATCCTCAAATATTTACTTGCTTTACTCCTTCCACAATACCGAAAATATGTTGAGGATAAAACCTGGATATCTTTGTTCCCTGTAACAAAACAACATATCCAAGCAATTGGCTCCTGGTCAACTGAAAGTGTCATAACCTAGGGGAGGCATGCCAGGTAGGCATAAAATCACCATGTCACATGTTGACACCATTAAACCATCTGAAAACTTGTGTGTGGCTTCAAATAGATGGTACATCATATTTTCTTCCCATCTCCCATTTACTTGTACTTTTCATCCCCAAACCTAAGTTTTAGCTAGGTAGATGATGACAGTATAATATCCATGTTCACACCATCCCATCAATGCTCGTGTGTGCATGTGTGTGTGAAAAAGCACATACACAAGCATTCGTATGTAGAACAAAAGAGCTCTACATCAAATTTAGTAATATTAAACTTGGCATATCTTTTCGTTTTTTTATGAGGGGTAGAAAATGAGGGGCCCAATGTATATTCTAAATTC
This sequence comes from Salix dunnii, assembly GCA_015731905.1. NCBI lineage: Eukaryota > Viridiplantae > Streptophyta > Magnoliopsida > Malpighiales > Salicaceae > Salix > Salix dunnii. The sequence continues at coordinate 14,164,052 of CM027674.1, forward strand.
ATTTTGCATGGTAATTTATACTGAAACCAACAATCAATGAGAATAAGAGATTGTATGAAAGCTTAGACATCATAACTCACTCAAGTGCATTCAGAAAGCACCAAGAACATCATTGATGATAGAGGGGAGGAGCTTCCCACCAGAGTTCTCTTGAAAATTGTATGGCAGGTTCAAAACAGTTTTCAGTTTTATATAAATTAAATATTATGGAAATGTGCAATGGGTGCTACCAAGCTTAGCTTGGACCTTAGCAAAATACTTAACATTAATTCCAAGCGATCTAAGATCAAGATCCACAGGAATGGCAAGGATTAGAGGAAGACTGTGCAATGGGTGCTACCAAGCTTAGCTTGGACCTTAGCAAAATACTTAACATTAATTCCAAGCGATCTAAGATCAAGATCCACAGGGATGGCAAGGATTAGAGGAAGACTGCCCCCATGCATGGCTTAAAGCCCAACATGCTTCCCAATGAAGTAAAAATAATGATGATGATGATTCCAACAACCACATGCCCAGGATAATTGATGTAAAATCAGTCTCTCTTGGAAACCCTAATTGCTGTGTATAGGCATGGTCAGTAATACATATAGAGGAATTTGATCCCAGCACTATGTCTACAATCACCCAGGCTCTAATTTCAATTATAACATGATCTAGCATATATTCTTAGTAATTATGATTTCTAAGATAAATTAAAGAATCTAAAAAATAAACACTTACCTCCTGATCAGACTGCTGCTGACAATCCTTCGGAAACTTAGTTTTGTCATTTATGAAAAAAAGGGCCGTCTGCCCAGAAAAGTCCCAGATGCGAAGCTGTACAGCAGCAATAGTTGGACTCATTAGCCACTCATAAAGTTACCACTACAGCAGCTGGATGAAGCTCTATCTTACCATCTCAGAATCAAGACTGAAAATCTTGCAGGCTCTTCTGAAAAGCTCAGTTGCATTGTCCTAGAAAAATTATAAAGAACATCAGGTAGTTGTTGAACCAAAGACTTCCTCAACAAGCTTCATGACCCAAATAATTGCAAGCATGAAAGCACAAAATGAGATACGAGCAGCATTGTTGAAGCAAAACCCTTACTCAAAGAGTAAGGAAACCTGATTGTAACTGGAATTCTTGAAATGCTTACATCAATTATATAACACTATCATGATGTCTAAGACCCCTGACACAAATCCATGTCTAAGATTTAATTGATCACCAAAGTCTATTAGCAGAAAGTAATTGCAGCATAAAAGATGTGCCAATAATTTATAATTGCACTCAACTCAATCATCCACAGATGAAGAAAGCATACCAAATACAATACATCTAATAACACATCACTTGGTGGCCGACCATATAGAAAAGCATGAAGAGTTGACGGAGCTTCTGATTCTCAGACATTGATTAAACAATACACTTTGAATTGGAAAAGCATAGGGGTATGATGTCCTCTAGTTTCAAAATCATAGGGTCCCTAAGCTTTCAACAATAAACTGGTCAGTAAGACTACAGTATGAACAAACAAAATTGAGATTACAAAATGGATAATACTCCTCCAAAGCTAAATACATTTAATAATTAGTTTCCCGTCTGCAGTGCAAAATGAAATTAAGCTCAACACCACTCAAATATGTTTGACTTCCAAGTACTTAGCATTGAAAGTCAGAACCCAAGTGATAATAAGAATAAGGATAAGGATAGTTTGGATCCTCCACCTGAGTTTCTATCTCTACCTGTTTCAAACTGTTTTTATTTGAGAATTAAAATTTGACCTAAAGTCAACCAGTCCTTTACTCGAGTATTTGATCATAAGAAAATCCACGGCCTACAAGTCAAACTAGGCCACTTAATTGATGAAGCAAAATCACTCTCTTTTGCAGTTCATATCAGTCTTCCATTCCTATATATGTTTCTCATTAATTATATTTTTGCACTGTAAATTTAAATCCATTGACTAGAAAAGCTAGAATCTGGACTTTAGATTGGAGATCCATGCTTTCACTTCTCTTTTCCATTAAGCTTCAATAGAAACAGTCAAAAGTTAAGATTTTTTGAACTCAAGATTGACATTGCAAAAATAGCAGCTTATTTGGTACGAGTTCATTGAAGAAATAATTGGAGCCCAGAAACTACAGTAATGTAAAATGTACAGTTTTGGGAACCAAAATAGTGAAAGCATGGATCAATTAAATAAACTGACCTTTTTGCTAACTTTTACTCCTAATGAATTTGTCTCTCGCAGCACAGAAAGCCTGAGTTGTAAAGGGTAGACATCTGACATGTCATCTTCTGCAGCAGAAAAGGTTTTTCCACACTTCGCTGCAACTTTAGTGTCACTGTGCCTGAAGAGATAATTAATATTAAGCAACTCAAGTTTTTTAGACAGCAAACAAAATGAAGCAACCAATAGGGCTTCACTTCTTGCACAAGAACAGCAACCATTATCCTAAAAACTCGTATGCATTTAAATTTTTAATCAATCACATAAAAGACATATCATCATTATAATAAATGCCAAAAAGATTATCGAAGTTCAAATAATATAAGACACTCCAACAGATCTTTTGCTAGCTTCAAAAAGGTTTTAGGCTGGTTGCGTTGGGAGGTTTCAAGCTAGAAATTTCTAATTGAAAGGGACGTAACCATCCCTTAAGTTTCTCGAAGGGATGAATAAAACTTTCAAAAGCAGCACAAGCTGCATTGAAATAGTTGGCTGGCATACAAGAAAATCCAGATGATTTTTGTTGCCCTGCAATAGGAAAACTGGCAGAGTTTCTCATGGATTTACTCAAGTGTATCATAGGGGAAAATATTTTCAACTGCACTTGGAAGATTGTAGAGTCCATCCCTTAATTACGAAACAGCATCCAACAAATTCATGAGCGATCACTAGAAATTAAATCATAACTACAGCATTCACACAACTTCAAATGAGATATTGGGGGAAACTGCAAAGGATTGCAACAGGATAAAGTCAACTTGCAAATATCTCAAATACCAAAATTGGAAGTGCTGGCATAGTGCGGATTACAGTCATTATTTAGTAATTAAAAAGATGCAATGTAGAGAAAAATAGCAACAAATTCATATCAAAACCTCATTTTGGCCTTGAAACACATTTATAATGGAAAAAACAATGATCAACTACTCCCATGCAACCCTAGGACAAAGAGTTGTTTAACTGATTATTAAAAGCTTTTATGGTGTGGAAAAAGTAAACAGATAAATGCTAAGAGGATTAGGTGAAATGAATTATCAACCATAAACAAAAGGCTATAACCGTATTAAAAATGGAAAAGAATAAATTGATTAAGTGAAGCAACACTGCTTATGGGATCTTCAAGGAATCATACCGATAACTACTTTAGCAATTAGCATGCTAAAGAATAGCACCAACTACTAAGTGATATTAAAAATAAAAATAAGCATCCAAAACACAAGTGCCGTCATCCTACAGAATCCCTTGAGTACATGTTTACATAGAACTTACTAAATTCTCACAAAACTACAAAAATCTTAATCTAAATAACTTACCATTTAAGTGCCTGCAACCACATTTCTCCCGAAACCAATGCAAAATCCCGCCCGGAGATACTCACTTCACCACTTTCACCATTCTGCAAAGAATTATCTTCTCGCCTCAAATTAAACGCAAGATCTGAATTGAAGATGTTATTTATAAGCTTCATAGGACCTGCATACGATGAAGGTGGAGTTGCCATAAACAGAACCCCTCTATTCCCATCTGATTCATCCGACATCTTTGCATCTTGTGCATCCTTCCACCACCTAATCACCCAAGTCAAATTGCAAAATGCAGGCCGGCTGGCGTCATGATAACATTAAACAAAAGACAAAAAGTATTCCCCTTTTTCTTTTCCGATAAATCATATCTAAAAAGCAAGCCCCAAGATTGAATCCTTAAACAACTCAAATCTCAACCCAAACCCAACCCATTTCATAAATTGAATCAAATTCAAAATGGAACCAAACCCACTCCATAAATCAACGAATACAACCACAACAATAATCTACTTAGTGACCCCACACTTCTTCCCAAAAAACAAGAACAGAATTTGAATCCTTTGACCTTACATACCTTCCTATTGCTACTTCTTTTGAGATTCCAAATCAAGATTTCTATTCATTTATTCCCTCTTAAGTTTTGAAGTGATTGGTTTAAAATTCAATTAAAATAAGATTAAATTAAAAGGAGGTGGGCACCTCTGCTTTGGTCTAGATTTGTAAAATGTAGACCCTTTATACTGTCATTTAAAGTAGTTGAGAGAGAGAACCTGTAAGGAACAAAGTAGACTCGTTGGTCGTTGTCTGATTCGGGTAACTGAGTTGAATCGGAGAGATCTTCGGGGAGACCGTTCTCCATTGGAGAGAGAGAGAGAGAGAGAGAGAGAGAGATTTGAGTGATTTTAAAAATGGACAAAAGAGAGAAATGCAACGCAAATCATTTTTTAATCTCTTTTCTTGTAAACACAAGGACAGAGACGGAGAGTATATAGCGGTCGTGGATTTTGCAGAGAGAGAGAGACGGAGCTTTTTTTTTTCTGTGAAGAGGATAGAGGAGGGAAAAATAAATAAATAAACTGCTCTCAATAATAAATAAATAAATTATCATTACATATATTTTTTTTTGTTGGGAGAAAACTACACCTGTAAAGTATATTTTATAAACTCGTAAAATCTTAACTATTCTAAATTTTTATAATAGATATATTTTTTATTTTGAATTTAAAATTTATTACACATCATAAATTATTTGTCATTATATCACGTTCCTTTAGGACTTATTATTAAAACTTCATATAAGTGAGAAAAATTTTAGTTATCCTAAACTTTTATAATAGATATACTTTCTATCTCGAACTTAAAATCTATTACACATCACAAATTATTTGTCATTATATCACGTTCCTTTGGGACTTATCATTAAAACTTCATATAAGTGAGAAAAATTTTAGTTGTCCAAAACTTTTATAATAGATATATTTTCTATCTCGAACTTAAAATCTATTACACATCACAAATTATTTGTTATTATATCACATTCCTTTGGGACTTATCATTAAAACTTCATATAAGTGAGAAAAATTTTAGTTATCCCAAACTTTTATAATAGATATACTTTTTATCTTGAACTTAAAATCTATTACACATAACAAATTATTTGTCATTATATCACGTTACTTTGGGACTTATCATTAAAACTTGCATTGCATTACTCTAACAATTATTGTTATTGCCATTATGTAATTTAAACTCTAACAAGTTAACTAAAAAAAAAATTATCTTAATAATAAGAGATTTTTTTTTTAAGTTAGCCTAGTCAAGTTATTTTGTGCAAGGAAAGAAATCAAGAATCTCATATAATTGATATCTTGGGCAAGGATGTTATTCCTTTTCTAGATTTATGGCTTTAAATCTTGGAGTTAACGTTTAAAAATATTTTAAAAACAGTCTAAAAATAAATTAAATGTAAATTAATAAAAAATGATAATCTAAGAATATTTTTATCATGAAGAAAATAAATTTGATAGCATGCTTTAACAACACTCGGGGACCACCATAACATTACCCTTTTTAACAAGGACTTTCCAACACATCACATTTCTTTCATAATCATGCATATGGTCTAATCTTATGCTAACCTTTGATCATGGTAGGCCATTATTGTGCCTGTTGACTATATGTTGTATTTTGATGATTGATATTCATATATTGAATCCTCGCATATTAGAAGAGATGGAAATTAACTTGATTTGATTATAAATAAAATCAAATTAGACTATACTAGATTAAACAATACATATTATTGTCTTGTGTTTAGTGAATAATGTATATAATAATGAAGTTTCTTGTAAAAGTTTATTTTAGTTCTTAAAATCGTTCAAGAATTTATTTTAGTCTCTATTTTATTTTTATGAAATTTAAATATTTATTGAAAAAAATTGTCCCTTTAGTTTTATGGTATGTTCAATATAATTGCTAAATAATTTTTTTTTACAATTAAGTGTATATGTGTAAATATTTGTTTTAATAAAATTAATCAAATTTTAGTATGTTAAATTTTAAAAAAATAATGTGTAATTATTATCTCTTCATCAATAATATTACAATTTAGACATTTAAGCATAATATATATATATATATACACACACTATATCAAATTATATTTGTTATTGAAACTATAATCATTAATTATTTAAGTGAAATTTAAAATTATTTTCAAATCTCACTCTACTTTGCACAAGAACTTTAAAATCAATAAAGTTTTATATATTGTTGATTTGGAATCTAAAATTGAAATAAAGGTATTCAAATTTAGATTCTTTCATTCACAAGCAAGGTTGTCAAAATCACGATTTTGACACGACACGAAAAACGCTTCTAAAACTCGGATCGTAAGATCGTAAAATTGTACCTAAATTTTTTAGTATAAAAATCATAAAATCACAGCTAAAATCGTGTAGGTAGAAAAATCATAAAATCATAAGTAAAATATTTTTGAATACAATACATCATAATTATGGTCATAAAACCTTATTAGTTAAGGTTCATACATGATTTAAAATAATTAAAAAATACATTACAAAATAATTATGTCCATAAAATTTCATCAGGTAAAAACTAATAAATTTAAAATAAATATTCTGCTTGTGTGCTATGTAAACTAAAATCATCCTCATTACAGTTATCTTCATCGTTATTTCTAATACATTCATCAAAAACATTGCTACTGAAAGAATTATTAGTACTACTACTAGTATCAACACCAATATTGCTAGTACTAGTTTCAGCTCCAACAAATTATTTCAACATGGACACATAAAAATAATCTAAAACATCTGGCAAAAAAGCCTAGGAACCGGCTTTGCAGATGGAAAATCTGGGATCGTAAAATCGGACTGATCCGATCTGATTTTACAATCCTGACCGATTTTGAGGTTTTTTTTTCTAAATTTGAATAAAAACAATTTTTATAACCGAGTTGACAAATTTGACTGAATTGACTCGCAAAATCATACAATTTTGCGAGTTAACTCGCGAGTTTAACAACACTGTTCACATGTTAAGAAAAGTGTCATCTGTATTCATGTTGGTACATGAGAGGTTATTTGATTTGTCCAACAACAATAAGTTACAACACGAGTACAAGCATTAGGTAGGTGTCTTCTACCTCAGTTGAATAATAAACTCTCTAAAACTACATAATTATATATTTTTAAAATGTTTATATATAAAATATGAATTCTTAAATTAAACATGAGAAACAAAAAAAGGATAACTTATTCAAATTATACGATGGTTAGTGGTGTGGTATATATGTTTAGATGACCAGGATAACTTATTTAAACTAGGTAATGGCCATTGGCATGTGTGTTCAAATGAGTGGGATAAATTAATTGAATCAAAGTCAATCAGTAGTTTTTATCATGCTACTTTTTAATATAAATATGAATATTGTAAATTGTAAACTTAAAATGAATATGTATTATGATTTTAAAACTTTACCTTAAACTTGTAATTATGTTTATCAAAATAACATTATAATTAACTTGTACTTCTTTGGTAAGTTTACGAACCTCTTCTTAAATATAAGATAATGATGATAAAACTCTCTCTCTCTCTCTCTCTCTCTCTCTATATATATATATATATATATATATATATATATATATATATTTCAATCATTTTTATTTCTTTAATAATTTATAAATCCCTAACTTATGAGTTTATTGATTCTTATTTGCATCGTATAAAATTCATAAATATTTAGATACGTCATATTACGTTACGCTAAGATGGGATACAAGTCTAGAATGGTTAGACCTCTATAATAGTATTGACTATGATATATAAATAAGAGATGTTGATAACTTAGTAAATTTAAAAGCAAAGGGAACTTTGTTGAATTTTCAACAAGGGTAGAAAAAATAGTCAGATTTTTATAGAAGTATTATGGGTTTTTATGCTCATTTGCTTATGACAAATAAAAAATGTTACAAAAAGAATATAATATATATTAGTCTTAACAATTATAATTAATATCTAGTTTTACTATAACAATAACTATGAACATTCAGAAACAATAATTTGATGCAATAAGAATCCTTATAATAATATCCACTTTATAATTTTCTTTGCAAAGTATTTTTGTCAAGGATTTTATGTTCGTTATAAACTTATTAATCAAAGCTAAATGAATATTAAAGGTAAAGAATGCCTTTATTATAAAATATATATTTCATATTAATAAGGCCAATATCACATGTTAACCACTGATTGACTGTAAAGCATATACATAAAAAATTGATGTGGTGGTTCAATGGCATGTGTTAGCGTGGATGGATTATTTGTGTTATGAGAGTGGTTGTTTGTTTGTAATTTAGGTAAGGGTATTGGGTTATTGGGATATTATTTGTCAGGTTAAAAGGTTGATAATGCATGTAAAGTTTAATATGGTCATAATAGGGTTTGGTTTACCTCGTGGTAATGGAGACTGGGTTTGTTGTTTTATTGGTAGATGATCGGATTTTTGACAATATAAATGAGATAAGGAAATGAACATTTTTTTTTAATTAATAACTAAGTCCAAATAGGTCTTGAGCCTTATCTAATTAATCAAACCTAAAAGAATAAATTGAAAATGAAAAACTAGATGTTAAAAATTTCTCTAATATAGTTTTACTTAAAAACAACCAAAAGAAATGAAAGATAATTAAAACTAATTATAAAACCCCTGGCTGCCATAAATATTATAGAAAAGAAAGGACTCTAATTCTTAAGTGAATCTAGACCATGTTAGAAATCCTTATAACCCAAGTCTATGCACAAGTTTAAGGCTTAAATAAGATTTATTCAATCTTCTTTTCCTATCTAAAATCAACCCGTTACAAGTTAAGACTAATTGGGTCGAAAATAGCTAAGATAGAAATTTTTGTCAACAAATATGCAAAAACAGTAACAACAAATTTAACCAATTTAAATAATACATTAATAAGTTTTGATTGACTTGAAGTTTACCATAATATATTTTTATATCTCTAGTATCTCGCTCTAAAATTTTAGTCTTACATCATGTACATTTTAAGAGACATGTTTGATCTCTCAAAAGTGGCTAGTAGTTTTTTAAGAAACATTTCGAACCTAACTTGATTCATATCACCTCCTTCCTTTTCAAAATGATTTATCCTCAAATCAAAACTTGAAAGATTAATCTCATGTTTGACTCCATTTATCAATGACAATCCACTAGAAATATCATAATGAAACACATTATCAAACTTCTACAACACTTAAACACAAGCATTAGAAATACAAGGGTCATGTTCTTTAGTATTAAAATAAATTTCCTTATAAAAAAAGTGGGATTATCAGTTGATTTGAATAATAAGCATATTTTACTTCATTCTATTTAGCATATAAATTAGGTTATTTCTTTAGTTTTTTCTCTTTTCAGGTCTTACCTCTATTATCATCCAGATTTAGGTTTGTTTTAGAAATGGTTTAGGTGCTTAGTTGAATGCTTTTAAGTAGTGAGATAGTGTTTTAGATTATAGCTAAATTTGATGGTATTTTCTCACCTTGTTCTTCACTTTAATTTTCTTTACCTATGTCATCATATTTCTTTTTAACTTTATTTGATCATCACACACTTGTTTGGGTTTAAGAGATACAAGAGTGATAGTCATATCATATTTTACAATAATGTATGTGTGTATGTGTGTATTTCTAACTTTATCATATATTGTCTTCTTATTAAATTGTCATAATCTCCTTAATAAGATGTAACCTGCATATCTTGGTTATTCCCTTAAATCTATTCAAAATAAAATAAAAGAGGTTAATGCAAGTAGAAAAATCAAGATGGAAATTTTGGACTTTTAAAAAGCCCGACCATACCTCTTTTGTGCCATAAAATGAAGGAAAATGCAAATTCAATGCTAAAATAATTTATTATTGGATAAATCTACGTAAAACTTAAGTTGAAAGGCATAATTATATTTTTATAGGTCAGTTTGATTTAATTTTTGGCCAATTTAAAGTGTAATTATATTTAGAGATTAATTTAGAGCCAAGTTGAATGATTTAATTAAATGCAAGGACTTGATTATACTTTAAATGGGTTAAATTAACTAAGGGCTAATTGGTGAAAAATTAAGTTTACAAGCCTAATTGGAGTTAAATTGAAAAGATCAAAATTTTCGGAGATAAATCTTTTTGGGTGAAATCGGAAGCCAAAATTGAAGAAAAACCATCGTTATTCCTGTTTTTCACTATTGAAAAACTTTTTTTTATCACAATATATTTTCAATGTTATTTTAAATTTTTAATTAAAAAACCTTATCTGCAGAGGGATTACCGGCAACCATGCCTGTAACCTACTCCCACTCCTACAACACACAATACACTATCCCTAGACATCACTCTTATACCTGCAAATTGCACCCATTTACTCTATAAAAAGGAGAAAAATTATAACAAAAATAGGGGGAGGGGCATGAAATAATTTTGGACACTGGAAGGATTAATTTACAAATAAAAACATTGGAAAACGAGAGGGGCAAAGAGGAATGAACGAAAAAACACCAACAGCGACAGACGGACCGAAAACCAATGATAGTGCACCACTAACAGAACAACGACTTCTTCCCAATGCTGAAAGGTCACTGTTGACCCTGTCTCCCTCGGTAACCCTCTCCATCTTCACTACCAGCCATAACCAGTAGCTCTCTCTTTCCTCTAGTAGCAACCCTCTCTCTTTCTTAAAAAACAATAACAGTCATCACTCTCTCCTCCAGCAGCTAGCTCCTAAGGAGCACTAGCTTTTTCCTAGGCATCAACGGCTTCTCCCCACGCCAACATCTCCCCTGGCAAGCTCAGTTCTTCTTCTCCAGCATTGGCAATGCAGCACAGTAGCAATAGCTTCACCACCAGCAACCTTCTAGCACTCCTCTTGGCCATCAAATGCCATTATTTTCAACGCCACCATCATAAGGAGAACCACCTCGATCCCCTCTATTTGGCAGTAGTAGTAGGTGAGCTTCTCGTCATTGTCGTTCAAACTCCTTAATATTGTTCACGTAACACATGAACAATGCAACTTCTTCTTTATTTTTTTCCCTTTCCTAATTATATCTTAGGGCGGATTGTTCTCAGCCTAGCCTAATTGCTTGGGTTGGGTCCAACCTAAGTCCAGCAACTAGGCTGACCCATTTAGTTGGGTCAGGGTCAGATGATTTTTTTTATATAAAAGAGTAATTTTAAAAATCTCATTTTAAAAAATATAAATAAAAAAATATGTTGTTTACATGCATACGGTCAAATTCCAAAGTTTTTTCAAACATATTGTTTTGTAAAAATAACAAATATAACATATTTCTCATGTTTTGAAATGAAAAGTGGATATCATAATAAGTTTATGATTATCCGTTAGAATTTGGCCAAACTGTCAAAAAACTAACAATTATTTGTTTTAGCTATTATGGTGTAAAATTACATTGTAATGTACACTTGCAGATAGATAAAAATGTGGTTTTAAAATGCAGTGTAAATTTTTTCTATTAGATTTTCAACTCCCATTGAGGTAGAGACTCTCTCATGAATAGAGATCAACCTCGAGCTTTAGAAAAAACCAACGAATAAAAAATAACTTAGAAAAAACAAACGAATAACAATGCAGCTTACCTTATGTATAGTGCACTTAGGGTGACACGTCTTCCCCTTACCTAATTCTCGCAAACCATTAGGTTTCCTATTGAACTTAATACTAAGTGACGACTCCTAATAACTTATAGTCATGATTTGACAACTATCACACATTCATTTCATCGCGTACCGTTCTTTTCTCCAAGGATGACGAGAAGCGAAGCTCAAAAAAACATTATCGCGACAACCCTAATCAAAAGCTCAAGTTGTTGAGTTAAAGCTTGCATCTAGAAGATTTGATCCATTTTCGATGTCGTGGACTCATTATTTTCAAACATCTTTGAATATAAAACAATTGATTAGTTGCAAGAAAATATACCTCACAACTTTTGTGTTTCATATAATTCAAGGTTTTTCACTCAATTGTTTTCAATATGCCTTTTACCTCTCTACTCAGCTTTAATCCAAATATACACACATACATACTCAAAACAAGAAAAACAAAACTATGATTATGATTTAGGAGTAACAAAGCAAGTTTGTGCGAAATACGGAGGACACATACTTGAAACAAGAAAAACAAAACTAAGATTATGATTTTCCAAGTAACAAATTCAACTTGTTCAAAATATGGATGATACACACACACATTTAAAACAAGAAAATCAAAAGCACTATTATGATTTTGCGAGTAATAAAGCAAATTTTTTGCAATATGAACAATATGAGACTCCAAATAAAACATAAGAAACAAATAATGAAAAAACAATCTTGCCTCCTAAATAACCGAAATATAACATAAATAAACTGAATAGGTTAAAACAAACAATAATAAATATGTTTTAAACTTCACATAAATTTCATCTATTATGCAATTTTAAACACTATAATTGAAACATAGACTAAACAATATTATAACAACCTCAAATTTGATATATAACACCCTTATATCCAATAAACAACGTATCTTAGTTTATAGGTCATTCTCTTATGAGATTGAAACCCTGGTCAAATGTTATAAAAAAAAAAAGGCCTAAATTTAATACACACACACCCCTTAAATAACCAATATATTAATTTTGAAGTGATTCCAAGATGGTTTGATACTATTTAATTGTTCGCACTAAGTTGCGGGTCGAACAAATATTTTTTATAATTATTAGAATTGAAATAATTAATAGATTTTGCTAGTTCAAAAATAAAATAAAATATCTATAAATACAAGGTTTGATATAATCAAACACATCAACACACCCTATTATAATAATAACAAAATCAAAGGCTTAACATATAAAAATATCATCACTATTATTGCTAAAATAATAAAAAAATATTAAATTATTCAAAGGAGAAAAAACTCGAAAACATTAATAAAAGAGGAAACAAGAAAAAAAAACTAAAATTATTATTATTATTATTATTATTATTATTATTATTATTATTATTACTATTACATGACTCATGGGAAAATGAATTCAATAAAAGAATAAAAAAAAGCTCAAAAACTTTAACAAAACAATGAAAAAAAATATTAGCTAAGAAAATAATTTAAAGTGAAAAAAAAAACTAATAAAAAAATAAAAAAAGAAATGAAAAAAAAAAGAAATATCAAATTTCAAATGATCATAAACACAAACTAAAATTTAAGAATAAAATTTTTGAAAAAATGTTATCTAAACAAAAGAGAAAATAATAAAAATAAAAACTAAAAGGGGGCGCGTGCACACACACACACACACACACAAAAATATAAACATGGATAAAAATAAAGACAATTTAGTAACTATAAAATTAAAGGAGTTAAAATAAAAAATTAAGAGAATAAGAGCCAAAACGAAAACAAAATATATTATCAATTTCAATCAAATAAAAAAACTGAAAAAATAAAATAAAGTATAACATCTATACATGTAAGATTTGATATAATGAAACATATAAACACACAGTATCATTAATATTACTGTTAAAATAATAAAAATTATTAAATTACTGAGAAAAAAAACTAAAACATTAATAAAAGAGGAAGTAAGAAAAAAAAACTAAAATTATTATTATTATTATTGCATTTATAATGAGAAAAAATTCAATCAAAGAAAAAAGATGTTAATAACTTTAATAAAAGAGCAAATAAAAATAAAAATAAAATAAAATTATTAGCTAAAAAACTCATTTGACGTGAAAATAAAAATAAAAAAACAAAAGAAAATATAAGTGAAAAAAGAAAAAAAATTATAATTAATGAATAAAAATACCATATCAAAACTCTTTCTTATTCTCCGAGCTTGGCGATCAACATTTCTTTTGTCTCTTTATCTTGCACGCAGCCTAATGAATGCAAGCTCGAGGGGGGAAAAACAAGAAAAAAAAAAAACATAAAAAGGTTAGGTGCTAGAGAGGTTTGAACCTATGTCTTTCTAATTAGAAAACCGACACTTTATCTACTGAGCTATAGGTGCTTCTTCGTATCTTACTATGAAAATAATAAATAAAGTAAACTTGCGAGCTGAACAAATTGAACCGAACTGAACTGACCTGAATCAAAAACTAAGCAACACTATTGTAATCCACAGTGATTTGTCTTGCAAGCTATAGTAACTGAACCATGACTTCTTTTAGTATATAGTATAATTGTTTATGTTTTCACAATAAAATGAAACAAGCATGAATAATATTTATTCATAGTTTTCTTACTCTTTATGCTACTAATATGTTTACGGATATCAAAAATAAAGTATACTATTTTTTGTACTAAAATAAGGAATACACAAAAAGAAGAAGAAAATTGAAAACACGATGAAACTTATTTAACAAAAAAAATGAAATTTTAGAAAGGTATGACCTGATTTCAGAATCTAGCTCTAATGTCAATCCATGTGAACCTCGCGATCATGCAGCTACATAACCCAAGATAAGATTTGCAACCTAGTTGACTTTTAAGAACTAAAGTTGACCCATTAACGTGACAAAAACTCAACCCTAAATTCATTGACTCTTTTTTCTTCTTGTTTTTTTTTTTTTTTTTTTTTATCAAAATGACATTGTTTTGATCATTTAGTTGGATTAACCCATAACCCTATTATTGCCTTTAATCAACCATAACTCTATTTAACTTGAGTTTTAAAATCATAAAATGCACATTTAAGATTTTAAAATTACCAGTTTCTTAAATTTCAAAATAAACAAAATTATCATATGAGTTGTTTGAAAACAAAAATAAAGTACTAACAAATTAAGAATTAAAAGAAAAAATTTAAAATTTAATGTGAAGGAGAGACATCATGTTAATTGGGTTTTCTTTTTAGATATATATAAAAAACTTATTTTACATTTGGATTTTATTTTTTTAATTAATTTATATTTTATTATGTGTATTTTAAACTATAAATGTTACAAGATTTTTACTTTTCATCATTATTTTAAAACCGAAATCGAATCAGCAAATCGACATAGAACTGAGGCTTAAAGCTTATTTGGTAGTGTGGTTGAAGTTGTTTTTTAAAATGATTTTTGTTCAGAAATGTATTAAATTTGAAAACAAAAATAAAGTACTAACAAATTAAGAATTAAAAGAAAAAATTTAAAATTTAATGTGAAGGAAAGACATCATGTTAATTGGGTTTTCTTTTTAGATATATATAAAAAACTTATTTTACATTTGGATTTTTTTTTTATTAATTTATATTTTATTATGTGTATTTTAAACTATAAATGTAACAAGATTTTTACTTTTCATCATTATTTTAAAACCGAAATCGAATCAACAAGTCGACATAGAATTGAGGCTTAAAGCTTATTTGGTAGTGTGGTTGAAGTTGTTTTTTAAAGTGATTTTTGTTTAGAAATGCATTAAAATAATATTTTTTATTTTTAAAAAATTATTTTTACATTACCACATCAAAATGACCTATAAATACAAAAAAAAAATCATATTTTTTTCAAATGCACTTTTGAAACACAGTGTCAAACATCGCATTAGAGCCATTAGTTATAAAAAGAACTTAGTGAATACTATATATAAAAAAAAACCCTAATTACACGGTATGATAGATTGGTTAGTAAAGGGTTAGGATTAAGCCATTTTTATCGAAAGAGGTCTATGAAAAATTTAATAAACTAATGATGATTTTCAACTCCAAAATGAGCAAACTCAAGAAAAAAAAAAACTATGGAAACTATTAAAACAGAGCCAATTAGAATAAAAGCTAAATGAGCTTGGACAATTACACACAAACTAAATTCACCGTGGATTGAAATAGTAAAATGACTATTTTACCCTTCGATGCACCTCAACTTTAATCTTGGAATCAAAAGTAATTTTGAATCATCACATTTTTATGGATAGTAAAATAACCGATCTAATCCCTAATAAGATAAAAACAAGGTTTTGTCTTAAGAGATATCACGGTCCTTACACATTTTTCTTGCATAGTACACGAATTTGGTAACTACTGATCAACCCCCTTAAACGAAAAAAAGGCTAAATTGGCATTAAAGATGAGTAAGTAATTTCAACTATTTTTATAATATCTTAATCTAGAATGAACAATACCATAGGTGTGTAAATACTTGTCGCGACAACGATTTTTCGCGCTTTGCGCCCCGACAAACGGCGCGCGGTGAAAATGGGGTGCTTGTTTTATAGCTGTAGAATTTACGACTATAATTATAAGGGAGTCACCACCTAGTATCAAGGTTACTAAGAACCTATTGGTCTACGTGAGTCTGGATAAGGGGACTTGTTGTGCAAGGGGAAGACGCATCACCCCCAGTGCACCCTACCTAAGGTATGCTGCATTATCATTTGATTGTTTTTCTAAGTTAAATTGTTTTCTTTTTACTGCATAAAAACAATATTATTTTTTTATCTGCGGGTGTAATTTACAATGTAATTTTACACTGTAGTTAGGAAATCCCTTTTTAATTTACAGATGTAATTTACAATTTAAATTTACACCGTAATAAATTTTTTTTATCCATGGATGTATTTTACAATGTAAATTTACACCCTCATAGATAAAACAAAAATGGTTTTGATTATTTTTTATATTTTGGCTAAATTTCAATGGATAATCATAAACCGGTTATGATATCCAATTTTATTTTAAAATATGAGAAAGATGCAATTTTTTTTATGAAAAATATGCTTGAAAAATCTTGAAATTCGGCCGTATGCACGAAAACAACATATTTTATATTTTTTTGAAATGTCATTTTTTGTGTAAAAATAGTACTAAAAAAAATATATTTTTTTATTTTTTTATATTTTTTACAGGCTGGGCTGTCAGCACAGTGAGCTGACAGCCCACCTTGATGGACTAGGCTTCCAGCCCTCACGGGCTGGAAGCCCATTTTATTCTGGGTTGGGCTTCCAGCCTCGTGGGCTGGAAGCCCAAAGGGTCTTGGGCTGGTCTTCTGGGCTGGGTCGGTCAACCCAGCCTAAAAAAAAATTTAAACGGGGAAGAACGTGAACAGTGTAATATTAGCACTGTTCACGTTCATGAACAGTAATGATCGACTTTGATGAGAGGACCACCTGAGGATGCAGCCGTGTAGAGGGGATCGAGGTGGTCTTTCCTGTCATGGTGGCGTTGGAAACGGAGGCCTGTGGTGGCCGAAGGGAGCTTCCAAAGTTGCCAGGGACTGTGTTGCAGCTGCTGTTAGCATGTCTGTTGCCTCGCTGGAGAGTGTGGACGAGTAGCTGGTGTGGAGGGGAAGCTTATGGTGATGATGAGAGAAGTGTTGGGTGGTTAAATGGGTGTGCAATGGTGGAGAGAGAGGGAGTTCGACGGGGCTGTTAGAGAGAGAGAGGGGCTGTTGAAACTGGAGAAAGAGAGAGCTAACGAAGATGATCTTTTGCTTCTGGTTTGTTGGGCGTGTTTTTAATGCCAAAATCATTGTAATTTGCCTAGAATCTCACCCTCTTTTCTTTGTTTTTTTGTTTTCTTCCCAGTTTTTTCTGCGTTTTTTTCTTCTTTTTCCTCGTTTTTCCCCAGTTTTGTTTTCTTCTCCTCCTAGTGCAGCGTCCATGGCTGCCTTTTATAGAAGAACCTGGCCTGCTATGGTGGCTGGCTGGTCGACGGCATGGTGGTTGGCGTGCCTGCAATGGGGGCTGGTCTGCGGGCGTTCAGGCGGCTAGTCGGCGAAGACAGCGAAGGCGTGCAAAAGGCAGCAGTGGGTGTAGGCAGCTTTGGGGGAGGCATAATGCACTTTGGTCCTTTGTTTTCTAATTGTTTTAATTGTACCCCCAATTGGATTTAAATTTGTAATTTTGTGCAATTGTGCTCCTGTCCGAATTTCAACATTACCCTTGGCTTGGCGCGCTTTTTTCATTTTGGTCTCTCACTTCTGATTCACGCAATTTGGCCCTCAATTGACAATTAAACTCTCAATTGTCTTCAATTTGATCCCTAATTATGCCAAATTAGCTTGGAAAAATTCAATTGGGTCTCCAAAAATTCTGATTTTCTCAATTAGTCCCGAATTAAATTCAAGAATTAAATTTTTCATCAATTAAGCCCTTAATAAAATTAATTTGATCAATTTAAAACATAATTAAGTCCTTGCACTTAATTAAATTCTTCAATTGGACCCCAAATTAATTCTCAAACATAATAATATTTTGAATTAGCCCATGATTAAATCAAATTGGCTTATAAAAAATATAATTATGATTTTTGACTTAATTTTTACCTTGAATTTGTATTTTCTCTCATTTTTTGGCATGAAAGAGATACGGTTCGCCTCAAAAAATTTCCAAAGTTTCCACCGTGATTTTTCTACCGACGCCAAACCCTTTTTATTTTATTTTTGTTATTTTTATTTTATTTTGGGGAGTAACCCAAAAATTGGGTTACGACAATACTGATATACCCCCATAAAAGATAAAATACAAGAATTGACTGTAAAAGTGATTAGGTAATTGACCATGTTTAAAATAATATTTTCGTCCAACTACAGTAGGTGCATTTGGAGGACGTGCTGGTGGTTTTTGGGCTCATGCCCCCTTCATACGATGCGTGGAGGCTAATCTGGCAATGAAAATTTTCCATCCGGCATGTCACTAGATGCGCCTCCATGTCCTCCACCTTATGGTGCGAGTGTTGCGCCTAACGGTGGCCATAAAAGTTCTAGTTGACAGTTGAACGTTTGCTCCCTCTTTTATCTCTCCTAATGGTGAAAGTGCTCGACAGTCCCTAGTGTTGTGGAAGTTTTGATTTTAGTCCCTTATATTTTGATTATGTTTTATGGTCCTCATTTCCGGTATAAAAGTTTTGATTTATTTCAATTTTATCCTTAATTGAAAATTGATTATATATTGTACTTTAATTTTGATCCTCGGTCTTTTAATTTCCGGATTGGTTTGAAATCTCTAATATATTTGGTATAAAAAATCTGATTTGTTTCAATTTTATCTTTCAATAGTAATTGATTATACAATTGAGTTTCATTTCAGTCCTCAAGCTTTTAATTTCCAATTTTATTTGAAATTCTTTAATTTTTTCGATAGCAAAGTTTAGATTTGTTTCAATTCTGCCCTTCAAATTAAATTT
Source organism: Salix dunnii (assembly GCA_015731905.1). Taxonomy (NCBI): domain Eukaryota; kingdom Viridiplantae; phylum Streptophyta; class Magnoliopsida; order Malpighiales; family Salicaceae; genus Salix; species Salix dunnii. The sequence continues at coordinate 14,183,261 of CM027674.1, forward strand.
CATACACATTTGTTTTTTATTTCGTCTCATATACTTTTAATCTTTGATTTTATCTTAATTCCTTTATATATATATATATATATATATATATATATATATATATATATATATATATATATATATATATATATATCACCTATTGGTTTTTTAAAAATAAAATAATAATTTACTATCAATGTTCTAAAATACTTTTAATATAATAATATGACAAATAAATCTCATAAAATAAAATAAAAATTAACAAAAATTATGGTGTCATCGATAGTATGACCAATAATAATTAGAATATTTATTTTGTATATAATATTTATAATAGCAGCTATAAGAATTGGGATAAAAAATCATTGATCAATGTTTTTTTTGTGAAAAATCACTTCTGCGTCTTTTTTTATGTATAATATTTCATCTCTTATATTACATAAAAAAAAAATATATGAAACTACACATTGACAAGACATGTAAAAAAAATATCAAATTATCTGCAATAATAAAATGAAAATTGCTTTGCGTTTCGCCACAGCCAGCATCAAATTTTTGAGCATAAAATAAAATTGTTAATGGTCCTATTTTTTTAAAAAAAAATTATACATCTGAGTTAAATAATCAACTTAAAAAATTGAAATAACCAATTACAATACGCATGAAAACAATCAGTTTTCTACATAGAAAAAATAATCATTTCTAACAATTTTTTTCAAAGGAGTTTTAGCAGTAACAACATTCAATCACTTTTAGGTAAAAGAACTCACTTCTAATAGATTTTATCAATTATAATTTTACTAATTAAATATTAAAATAATCAATTACAACATGTACAAAATCAAATGGTTTTTTACATAAAAAAACAGCCTAGCGCAGCGCATTGGCAAGTTACCTCGTTTTTCTCTAAAGGAAAAAACCTCAATAACTTGTGTCATTAATACTTTCAATGACTGAAGCCTATCAGATTAGAGTTGAGACCCATTTTGTCTTGTAAAAGCAAGTCCAACACCTGTGCCATTATGAGAGCCAAAAGCCAAAAAAATATATTTTTAGTATTTTTGTTCAATTTTTTCAGCTCCAACAATTGTGCTATCAAGCAACCAAAATAGTTCTTCCCTCCCTCGTATGATATTTGTAGCATCTTGAATAATAAAACCATAATAAGTTGTGACGGGGCAGTCTATGGGAGGGAGCTATGACTAGAGTCTTATTGATTGTTCTGTTCTTAATGAATTTAACTCAATTTTTTATAGTCTATGGGGCACTGGTTTTTTATTTTAAATTCATTTTTTATTTAAATATAATGAAAAAATAATTATTATATATTGGAGGGTTTTTTTAAAAGTAATTATTTAATTATATAACTTACTCCTATTAATTATATAATTAATTGCATATTTAAATTATATACAAAATAATAGCACTGTATTTAAAATGATATATAAAAAATGGTTCTTCTATATGTCTTTTACCATTGGAGTAGATATAGATAAAAAAAAAAAAAAACTATATTTATACTATTCAAAAAATCATTTTAAAGATTTATCTCTCTAAAATGGCTTTTATAATTGGACTTGCTATAAAGGTAAGGGGTTGGAATCCATCCACCTGAAGGTCTTGATTGTGCTTTTGTTGTCTTGTAAAGGAGAGAAGATTATAGGGTTCAGGGTTTTTCAAAATAGTTATGGTAGGTTCAACTTCAGCAGTTGTCAAATGTTTTCTTTAACATGGTGAGCATAATGTGTAAGTTGATGAAGAAAGGGGATCAAATCTGCTTATGTGCAGTCCTGAGGAAACCCTTTCTCCTTAAATGGAATTCTTTCAGCTCAAAGGATTCTCTGGCTCGGACAATGCCAGCATACTGTTGTCTAACCCTTTTCTTTTGAATAGAAGCTTAGAAAAGCAAATCATCCCAGCTTACTATCACTTAACCATCAAGGAGTATTCAGGATCGAATATAGTTAGAGTTAATGCATCAGTAATGATAAGTTTACGAAGGCTGTGGAGAAAGCCAGGAACATGGGGTTTGACCCTTCTAAGAGTGTATTTATTCTCATTCAAGCAGTTGTATCACTCATGTCCACGACCAAATCCGCAGGGAAAAGAAGGTTGATGTATACAAAAGGTGGAATTGTCCGAGTCAGAGATTCTTGCAGTATTCAGAGAAGAACCTAAGTTCATGACAAAATCTAGTATAAGGTCATGTCAGTGATGTATATTTTATCAACCGGTTAGGTTAGGAGTCTTATATTGTTTCCAAGCACCCATTCCATATCAATTCGAGCTGGGAGCAGAGATCATTCCATGGGCTTCAGATTTGCAATTTCTAGCGTCGACAGGTTTGAGTATCCTGATAAAATATTCCTGTAAAGGTTTTCAATTGTTATGATGAAGCTCCTGAAATTTTGAAGCTATATATTGAGAAATAGGCTGCTTCAAGATAGCAAGGAAAACAGCAAGAATCAGAAACTGGGATGCTGAAATTCCGATTGTTTTGTCTTCTGTCCCCCTATTGATTTCATGTTTCCCATTATAGTTTTTGGTTTTACTTTAAAGAATCCTTTGTTCAAGATGTGTTAAAATATGGCCGTTAAAATATGACCGTTAAAATATGGTCGTTAAAATATGGCCGTTAATTTCCAGATATAGAAATTGTGTAAAGTAGGGATAAAGTAGCTTTTATCTTTAGCTAAATTAGTCTTGTGATTACTCTATAAGTTCATTCTCAATTGTAATGGAAAAATAACTCTGAAATATACGAATTTATACTTTTGACATGGTATCAGAGCGAATTTTGAATTTTTTCCTTTGAATCGTATTGCTGAATTTTTTTTCACGGTTACTTGTTAGAAACCCAGAAATTTCATTTACCAACCCACCAAAACACCCATATCAACGAAGAACACCCATCTCAACGAAGAACACTCAAACAACGATACTTCAGCTCCAACTCTAACGAGATGTGTTCCCATTGTGGTGAGATGAGGCATTCAAAACAACGATGTTATGAAATTATTGGCTATCCGGATTGGTGGGATTTCAAGAAAAAACCTCGGAAAAATATTGGGATATCTATGGCAAATCTGACTGAAACGGATCAGGTACGCCCTACAACGAATATGGTCCATCCAGGTATCATCGAAAAAAAATTTGCACATTCTGTTATTACTAAAAATAGCACTTTGATTATTGATACAGGTGCATCTAGTCACATGATTAGCGATTCTGATAAATTAACCTATCATAAACCCTCCTCACATTCAGCTATACGCACTGCTAACGGTAATATCTCCCCTGGACTATCACTATAACCCTAGATACTGTCCTTATTGTTCCATCTCTTGCGTATAATCTTTTGTCGGTGAGTCAAATTACTGTTACTCTTAAGTGCACGGTAACGTTTTGGCCTCAGTTTTGTGTTTTTCAGGACATTCTAACCCGGAAGATTCTTGGTTATGGTGTTAGGCGGGGTAACCTGTATTATTTAGAGTTAACGGAAAAAGGGGGGTCAATGATGGGTCACGCACATCAGACCAAAAGTAAGGATCACGCTCACGCTCTCGTATGGTTGTGGCATCGACGACTCGGACATCTTTCATTCGGGTACCTTAAGAAATTACAACCGCATTTATTTTCCAGTTTAAGTATTTTGGATTTTCAGTGTGAAATTTGTGAACTGGCGAAAAGCCACCGTATTTCCTATTTGCCAAGTTTGAAGAAAAGTATGGAACCATTTGCAGTCATCCATTCAGATGTTTGGGGTCCTGCAAAGATCTCATCTTTTTCTAATGCACGATATTTTGTTACATTTATTGATGAATGTACTCGGATGACCTGGATATCTCTTCTCCAAAATAAAAGTGAAGTAGGTATAGTTTTTCAGAAATTTTACAAAATGGTGCAGACCCAATACCAACGGCACATTCGTACACTTCAATCAGATAATGGTACGGAGTTCATGGATCAAGTGTTAGGTGATTTTTTAAATCATCATGGAATTCGACATCAGACTTCCTGCACATATACTCCACAGCAAAATGGATTAGCGGAAAGGAAGAATAGGCAGATTATGGAAATTGTTCGTGCTTCACTATTTGGCATGAATCTGCCAAAATACTATTGGGGTGAGGCAGTAAAATCAGCTGCTTGCCTAATAAATCGAATACCATCAAGTACAATTGATTTTCAATCTCCTCAACAGAAAATGGAATCTCTTCTATCTGTTCCTCATCTACCAAATCTAGAACCACGGGTGTTTGGTTGTACGGTATATGTCCACATCCCGAAAGTCTTGCGAAGCAAACTGGATCCTTGTGCAAAGCGGTGTGTTTTTGTAGGTTACTCGGAGTTTCAGAAAGGATATCGGTGCTATGATCCTCACCATCGAAAGCTACATGTAACCTTGGATGCATCATTTCGAGAATCTGAACCCTACTATTCAAGGGGAGTTCCCGGATATTCTCTTCAGGGGGAGAGTAACGTTGAAGATAATAAAGATATATTTGAATTGGAGGAAAATGAAGGATTAAAGGAAATAAGATCAGGCTGTGATAATCTGAAATTCTACATAGATCGAAATGATCTCAGAAATGACCCCCCTATATCTCTGAAATTACCAACGACCACACCATTAATCGAAGAATCAACTGAGAATGTCTCTCCTCAATCACCTCAGGTATCCCTAAATCCTGATCCCAAAAGCAAAACTAAATATCCCATCAGTAACTATATCTCTATCTATAGATTATCGGAATCATATGCATTTACTGTTAATCAATTATCCAATGTGTCTATTCCTAGTAATGTACAGGATGCATTAGCAGATCCAAAATGGACTAAGGCGATGAATGAGGAGATGGAGGCACTTTAGAAGAATAATACTTGGGAGTTATGTCAACTACCAAAAGAAAAGAAAAAAGTTGGATGTAAATGGGTGTTCACAGTGAAGCTGGATGCAGATGGGAGTATTGATAGATACAAAGCAAGATTAGTCGCAAAGGGATATACACAGAAGTATGGAGTGGATTATCAAGAAACTTTTGCCCCAGTTGCAAAAATGAACACCATCCGGATTCTCATATCTATAGCAGTGAATCGAGATTGGGCCTTACAACAATTCGATGTCAAGAATGTCTTCCTAAATGGAGATCTCGAAGAAGAAGTGTATATGGAATTACCACCTGGAGTTAAACCCAAGTCCTCATATGAAACTAAAGTATGCAAATTAAAAAAGGCATTGTATGGTCTAAAGCAGTCACCTCGAGCATGGTTTGGAAGATTCTCATCCACAATGAAGGAGTTTGGTTATAAGCAAAGTAATTCAGATCATACTTTGTTTATAAAACACAAAGGAGGGAAGGTTACGACACTAATAGTATATGTGGATGATATGGTCTTAACAGGAGATGATCCAGAAGAAAGAAAGGCACTACAACAATTTCTTGTTTGGAAATTTGAAATGAAAGATCTCGAACAACTGAAGTATTTTTTAGGGATTGAGGTCTCAAGGTCAAAAAAGGGGATATGTCTATCACAACGAAAATATGTGTTAGACTTATTGGCAGAAACCGGAATGCTTGCATGCAAACCGGTAGATACACCTATGGAAATGAATCACAAACTGGGACAAGCAGAAAATCAGACCCCAGTAGACAAAGGATGTTATCAACGATTAGTTGGAAAACTAATATACTTATCACATACTAGGCCGGACATCGCCTATGCAGTAAGTGTGGTAAGTCAGTTCATGCATTCACCAGGAGAAGAACATATGGAAGCTGTTTATCGGATCTTAAGGTATCTAAAAAGTGCACCAGGAAGAGGACTTCTATTTTCTAAAGGGGAGGTCCAAGATATTAAAGGGTATACAGACTCAGATTGGGCAGGAAATCAGACTGATAGGAGATCAACATCAGGATATTTTACGTTCGTAGAAGGCAACCTTGTCACTTGGAGAAGTAAGAAGCAGAAAGTGGTCGCAAGGTCAAGTGCAGAAGCAGAATACCGAGGAATGGCTCATGGTGTGTGTGAATTACTATGAATCAAACAGGTCTTACAAGACCTGGGAATTGATTATGGAACATCTATGGGTCTACACTGTGACAATAAGGCAGCTATCGAAATTGCTCATAATCCTGTTCAACATGATCATACCAAACACGTTGAAGTCGACCGACACTTCATTAAGGAAAATCTTGATCGGAAAATTATACAACTTTCGTTTGTTCGGTCTGAAGATCAGCTGGTAGATATCCTCACAAAGGCAGTCTTCGGAAGGGCGTTCTATGATGCTATTGACAAGTTGGGCATGATAAATATCTACGCTCCAACTTGAGGGGGGGTGTTAAAATATGACCATTAAAATATGGTCGTTAAAATATAGCCGTTAAAATATGGTCGTTAATTTCCAGATATGAAAATTGTGTAAAGTAGGGATAAAGTAGCTTTTATCTTTAGCTAAATTAGTCTTGTGATTACTCTATAAGTTCATTCTCAATTGTAATGAAAAAATAACTCTGAAATATACGAATTTATACTTTTGACAAGATGCTACCAAGCTCAATAGCAAGATTGCACAACGCATCAACTAACTCAATCTGCAATTTTTGTTTCTGTATCATATGCAGTTTACTTATCCTGACTATTTCTGGCAAAGTACCATGCCAGTGTTGCTGTACTTACCTTGTCTATTCTACGAAAAAGCTAATCGTTTTACTGTCTGCAATTAACTTTTATACAACTAAAACTGGATCAATTTAAGAGACTTCCGGTTTGTCTTCTGGGACTTGCCTGCTCTTGAAAGGTGTAGAAAATGATGATATAGATCACCTGGTCCAATTCTCAGATTGTCAACTCCAATATCGCCTGCTATATGTGCAGAGCCGATATTACCTGCTGCACAAGTCTATGCTATAAACTCTACCCATTTTCATATGCTATGTAGTTTGTAAACAAATATGGTCCCCTCTTACAGGTGCTCACATCGCTGACAATCTTTGGCAGAAATCTAGTATCTAAACATCTTTTGGTGTCTTCTGTTGGCTTAAAGATTTTCTTTCGATAATTGCCTCGTGGGTCAAATGGCAAGCTGCTATTGAATCTTGTGCGTTTTCTATCTTGTATTTCTTTGATTCCCCTGTATTTCATTCTGGAATAGCTTTATGTTTCCTATCTGGTTTCATGTTTGCAGGTAATTGTAAAGTAACTTTTGGATTAGTGGGATATCAGTCGATAATAGATTTTTTTTTTGTATCTGGATCGGTCCTCTAGTAAGGACTTTTCTTCCCACAGCAGCTCATCTATATCATGTCTACATAGCTCATATTATTTGTAGCCTGTGACAGCCATCTCGAATTGAGGCACTGCAGATAGGTAACTTTCAATCATACTTTGGAGGTAAGAAAGTATCACCGTTAAGGAAACTTTTTGTTGATTTTTTTTTATAATAAATTTTTTTGGTGAATCATATCTCAATCACCAGCGATGCAGTCCCTATTTCATAGGCAGTTCCTCGTTAATTGATTGAAATAAAAAAAAAATATTGACTCATTGAACTGAAGGAATTAATTAACAATGCCTGCAAGTCCGCAAAAAAAGCAGGAATTAATCAGCAATGCCTGCAAGCCAGCAGATTTGCATTCAAAATTTTGAGCCACACGACAGTATTGTTATGGAAAGATAATAGAAACCCTAATCTTTCTTCAAAAAATATGTGATTGTGATTCACTTCCATAAATGGAATGCTAATTCTCTCCATATATATACATATATGGCTTGAGGCTATGTTATTGTGTTCTCATATTGGAACTAGCTAGAAGGTTGGAAAGGCCATTAAAACCTAAGGTACTTTCTTAATATTATTGCACTACTCTCCTCTTTTATACTTGAAAACAATAATTATTTCTAAAAAGAAGTAGAAGAAGACTGTTTTTGTTTACCTTCTATTACTATTGTATATCTCTTATCTTGATCTTAATATACACGTCCTTTGCTTCTTTGAAACAGATCAAGAAACCATAGATTAAGGTTTTAAGGCCAACTCGTTAGTTTCTTATTCGGGTTTTTGTGCTATCTGTTTTGTTATGATCCGTTGCTTAGTGTCTTCAGTTTTCTACTAGTTGGACAATGCAAGATCTATACATGGCTAGGTAAGGTAAATAGAAAATATTGATGATAAACTCTTATGTTGCTAGGTGAATAAAAACTGAAAAATGGGTCGTGGTAAGCTAACCATGGAGCTCATATGCAATGAGAGATCTCGGATGATTACTTATCACAAAAGAAAGAAGGGTTTGACAAAGAAAGCCAGGGAATTCCAAATTCTCTGTGGTGTAGATGCATGTGTTATCATTTTGGGGCCAAAACAGAATAATCATCCTGTTGATGTCGAAACCTGGCCAACCGATCTCGTTGAGGTCAGACGCATTATCAACAGATTTAGGTCGGAAGGTACCGACCGAAAGAAAACACAAGATTTGTCTTATTTTTTTGAAGCTCGGAAGAAGAAAGTGGATGATGAAATTGCTAAGCTGCGCAAAGCCTGTATGGAAGCAAAGTTCCCTGCGTGGGATAATCGTCTCAACTTGTTATCACTCGAGCAACTCAGGGAACTTGCAGGAGTTTTCGAATCTAAACTTGATGTTGCAAGAGGTTGGTTATTGAAGTTAAAAGGTAACCCCTTCTTGATGGAAGATTCCAAGTCAGGGATTAATGCAGCAGGCTTCATTAGCAATAAATCAAGCCTAATGGCTTGTGGTACTATTGAATTTGAGGGTCTTAAGCAGCAGCCCTTAGCTTGTGCCAAGCCAATAGATATGCCATTGGCTACATGCTACCCATCTGATCAGCTGCAACAGATGCTTCCATTCAATGGTAATCCTATCAATAGTCCTATGTTGATGATGATGATGAACCATGAAGATTTCAGTCAATTTGGTGGCCTTTCTAGTAGCAGCACCATAAAATCCACAGTTCACTACAATTATGATCCAACAACAGAGATGATAGGGAATATGATGTTCAACATTCCCAGGCCACACTCGGTAAGCTATCATGGTCCAAGCAGGCAACCGGTTTTTCCCTACAGGCAGGGTCCAATGATGCAGAACGCTTCTTCTCAACTGTGCATCCCTCAGTTCTCTTATTTTTCTGATGTCAACGAGTTCGAGATGAGTAGAAAAGAAAACCTCGCGATGAAAACAGGTGCTTTCTGATTGAAACGTAGACAAACGGGGACCAAATCTCCGATCCATAGTTTGCTATTTACGTATTTGTTGACAAGATGATAAGACTATAAGTCTCATGTACTTGGAGTTGCAACTCTTAATCACTAGTGATTTTCCCAATCAATAAGCCTTTGATGAGCAAGTCTCTCACCAATAAGTAACCTTGCATGCTTTCTGGAGCTCATGTGGTGGATGCATAATTACAAATTTTGAATTCTTTTTAGCTTTTAACAATTAAGTTTACTAGCATCATAAACTAACTACAATCTTGAACAGCAACTGTACTCCCGCTACTGTCTAAGGATTTAAACATACCTAAATCTCACAGAAAAGTATGAAATATAAGGAAGAAACAAGAATTGGAACTTACTTGTGAAGGCAGAGATTTTTAAAGCTAGCTGGCCTGCATGCATGCACGATGTCTCAAAATTCTGGATACTAACAGTATATTGCATGGACTCATCTGCAATGTTAGCTAAAGATTAGATGTAAAACATCAGCCAAATAATCAAAAAAGAGAAGAAGAAAGTTGTGGGGTGACTGAGTTACCAGTCCGAGTGGGCTCTCTATCTAATTAAGCCAAAACAACAATCGATATTTCTTTCTCTTCTCTTGTAGTGGGTCGCAATTCACGCAGTGAAATGTAAGAATCAATTGCAACGGTGCTAATAAATAAGTATACTATATTCATTATAATAACCACATAAATAAATATTCAAAATTAAATTAAATCACCTATAACTAATTAAAAATGATTTTTAATAAGTCTTTAAAACGCCTAGACTAAATTCCATTTTAAGCAAGTCAACCATGCTTGCATGAGTGCATTCGGAAAATATAAAGTGATTTTCCTGTTAAGTTATACATGAATATGTTATAATAAAAGCCAAAATAGCTTAGGGTTTTAGATTATTTTTTAAATTGTTTTTTATTTATAAATATATTAAAATAATATATTTTTTATTTTTTTAAATTAATTTTAAATATTAGTACATGAAAAATATCTAAAATATTTAATTTAAAAAAAAATTGTTTTGAAACACAATTCAAATTGAGTTTATGTTTCAATATTTGCATATAAAATTTATGGAACGCTGATGTGTTAAAAGAATCATCTTATCTAAATATTTAAATTATTAGATGAGGTTCTAAAATATTATTTATAGTATTCTCTAACACATTTTTTTGAGTGAAAACTTTTTAATCTTGAAATTTGTACACTGACTCATTTTATCTTATATTTGATTTTTATCATATAGAATAAATATAATAAAATTTAAACTTGTAATTGTTGAATTAATAAAATTCTAATACTATATTAAAAAATTATCTTAACTGAAAATTTAAACCATTTAATAAGATTTATAATATCGTGTTGTTACCAACCCAGATGAAAACAAAGAAATAAAGAAGGGTGCACGTAAGGAAAAGGAGTAGCTAACTTAACGTCAACAACAGGCTGGCGGCCTGGGTGGAGAATCAAGCTACCTTGTTGCTGTACTTGAAAAGAATCTTCTGAGGATTGTGCAAAAAAATCATGTCAATAAAACATTAATTAATAAGATGAAGCAATGACTAGCTGCTACTGTTCAGGAAATACTAGAAAATATCAACAATTATTGTAGCTAGCGTTTGGCAAGAAACTATGCATCGCTTGATCCGGAAGATGAGGCCTAACCTTCTTGCTTGGCTTCACCGATCTCGATCTGGTACTACTTCACTTTCTCCCTTTTTTTATTTCCTGTAACAACGTAGAGCTCCTCAATACTGGATCATGTGATTATGATTTGACCATTACCTTCTTGTGATTTAGTTAGTTGTTGAAACTTGATCTTTCTTGGAATTGATAATTTGTTGAAACCCTTAACTCAATTTGCAGAATCTTTAATGGGGGTAGTACTCGAGTTTTGTATACTTCTTGAATTGGAGTTTTAGTGGTAGGTGTCTAAGCTGGGAGTGAAAAGAAAAGGAAAATTAGGAAATAGGTTTTCACTGTATAAATGAGAATTGAAGTCAAGCTTTTCTTGTTGACTGTACAGGTAATGCTGTTTTGGTTTCATTAAGATTTTGTGTTCTCTCTCCTAAATGTTGCTGTTGCAGGTCCAGCGTCGATAGTGAGGCGCTTCTCGTACAAAGACATGAAGATAGCAACGGATGGTTTTCGCCGGATAATATATAGCACTACTCATGGGGCAGCCTACAGGGCTAGATTTCAAGATGGCGAGGTTGCGTTGGTGAAGGAAGTAAAAGACTTGAATCAAGGAAAGGACAAGTTTTTCAAGGAAGTTCAACTTTTGGGGCAGTTGCATCATCGCCACCTTCTTGCACTTAAAGGCTTTTCCATTGGATGTAAAAGGTTTGATGCCTGTCTTTTCAATTAACTTCATTTCATATGTTCTATTTTTGTGAGAAAGATTCAAGGAGACGCTGCTTCATTTTTCTTTAAAACATAGGCAAGATTTTAGAGTTTATGGTCTGTTTGTTCATGTGACTCTGCACCAGTGCATGTGTGATCTGCGGAACACATTCGATGAACACCAAGCAGCAAACTATTTCCTGGTCCAGGGGCAAAGAGATGGGTAGACATGGGTTATAATCTTACCTAACAAAATTTTGAAGAGCATCTCACTGGTGCTTCACATGATGATTTAACCTTGAACTTGGCCACTTATGATCAAGTGATGTGAATTAGATTGAAATCCAAACTTCAACTTGTAATGTTGGGGCCTGGTCAAATGTGAATTTAAAGCTATTAAAAGAGTTTTTCTCAAAATATTTTGAGATTGCCAGCTGGAAATTATCGGCTTACGTTTGTTATAAAGCAAATCTGCTGTCATGGATTTGCTTTGCCCTGGAGCAAAGACTGCTCTAATTTTTCACTTGTCTACTAACACATGTTGCAGGTTGCTAGTGTTTGACAATATAGAAAATGGAAGCTTGAAGGAACATCTCAGTGGTAATTTTTCAGGGAAGAACTTCTCACTGGTGCATGGCTGCAAACTTTAATTGTTAACATGTCTTTGGCTCTTGGCAGATCCTCTTAAAACTCCCCTAAATTGGAATACAAGGTTGCAAATAGCCATTGGTGTAGCAGCTGCATTGGTAAGTCATGAATCATGATATCATCTCCTTTAAATGCATAATAATTTCTGCATAATTTATGAATTAGGAGGATTGAGATCTGGCTTAACCTAAAAACGATGCTTCCTCAAAACCTGATCATCGATCATTCACTACGAATATTACTAGCTTTTAGCATAGAATCTACCTGGAAGTTGGCCCCAGTTAGAAGTTTTGTACTCATTGTTTATTCAAAACTGCAGGAATATTTGCTTCTCTTCAGTAACCCACCAATATATCATGTTTCCATCAGCGCAAGTAATGTAATGCTAGGTGAAAACTACATTGCAAAGGTATGTTTTTATGTTTCTTTTCTGTATCTTGATAGTATAGGAGTCCAATATAGTTTGAATTTCTTGAGTTTAAGTTGTGTTGGTGTATAACTTGAGAGAGAAACATACCAAAAAATATCGTCCCTTTTCTCATGACAGATCTCTGATGTCGGCCTTCTTAATTCCGATGGGGATTATGTAACAACGCCTCATTCCTCGAATGCAGAAGGTTCTTTCCAACCTTCATCCTCGCAAGGAATTCAGGATGCTTTCTTAGAATTACTGGTGACTGTTAATTCTTGTCTCACGTTGCAGATTGTATGGACCATGCATGTGGAAACTTAACTTTTCAGCTTGGTGTGCTAATCCTGGAGCTGATAACTGGTCAATCATCAGAAAAGGGAAGCACAGATCTAATCCAATGGATCCAAGAGTCCTGTTTTCGCAGTTCGATTCAAAAGATGATTGATCCTGATCTAGGAAACAATTATGACTCCAGAGAGCTTAAAAACCTTCTAGCTGTAGCAAGATTGTGTATTAAATCCGGGGATAAGCCAAAATTCTCTATTCCCCAGATATTTAGGTATCTCCAGAAGGTAGAAAATACATGAGAAATGTCTGCACTCTCAAACTCCTATTATATGAAATTCTTTCATTGGTTGAAATCTAGAACCATTGTCAGCCTCTACTCTGTTCCTTTGAATCAGAGTTTCTTCTCCGAAGATATTAGATTCCACAGGATGGATATCAAGCAACACTCTCCTAAGGCTAAAATATATTGGATTCCCTCATGAAATTCTGTTTCTCTACTAGAGGTATTCTTCTCATGGCAATTGAGGTAAATCCAGACCTCAAATTCGACACTTAACAGAAGCTGATCTGAAATAGAACTCTGATTTTTGCAGCCTTTATGTGTTCCATATGTGGTGAAAACTTGCAGGAAATGGAAAATGTAGGAAACAAATGCAATCTCTCCAACACTTCCGCAAGAAAACTAAAGGACAGCTAATTAATACATGAGAAAGAGAATCAACATCAACACCTTTTTCTCATTGTTTTTTTCTTTTTCTCCCTAGTCTTTTTGACGCTTTCATCTCTCATTCTTCAAGCTCTCTGGTTCAGAAAAAAAGAGGAAAATTTCATATGAGGTCATCTCATTGCACCTCTTCCTTTAAATACAATCTCCATCTTTTTTGGCTTGGGAAAGGAAAGAGAGAAGATAATCAAGGTTGTCAAAATCATTTTTTTGGCAAAATATGAAAAATATAATGTAAAATTGAATAGTAAAATCGGATCATTTATTTTTTAACTATATATTGATAATTTCATCTAATATATTAAATTACATTAAAATATGATAAAAAGAGCTAATAATATTATAATCAATTAGTGATTTAGAAAAGTTAGAAAAATAGATAGTATAAATCAAAAAGTCAATGACATGAAAAAATAAAATATTGCAAAATAAAATTTTTCAATAAATGCAAATCACTAAATGGTAGGAAGTATACAAGAACCTAGTGATAATTTGGTTGTTTTCATCATAGCAAGTCCTAATAAACCTCTTTTAGGTTATAAGCTAATGAGTTTAAATTACTAATTAACTAATATAAGTCTAATACTTAAAATAAATTATTAAATAATATTTAATGGGTTAGAAAAAAATCTAAATTATAAATAATAATTTAAGACTCACTAAATAAATAAGATATGATAATAAAAACAAGTCTTCATTCTAAAATTTTGCATGTAGTCTGAATCTCTAATTTTCACAAATTCCTGATAAATTTCAGTAATGATTTCAACTACATAGTTTTTCTCATATAAATATTATTGAGTTTATCATATATATATATATATATATATATATATTGAAATATTAAGATGTATTATTTTCCTCTTATCTAAAATTGCAATAAATTTTTATTTGTACCTTCAGATGTGTCTAAAACAATACATGGATATCTAGTTCGACAGATTTAACAAAATTCATCTAATAAATTTAACTCTCTAAAATAATATGTTCTTGAACTCTACTTAATCTAACAATTTACCAAAATATATTTTCATATATTTAATATTTTCCTATAAAATTTCATTTAGATCCAATATATAGTTCAAAGATATATTTAATCTCACAAAATTATCAACAAATATTTTAAGGTTAAATTCAAACTAACTTGGTTCATATAATAAATCTAGTAAACTTGTAAAAACAAATCGATTTTACTAATTTTGCATGAGTCAAGTCCAATTTTATTAGTTTTCAAGTTTTAATCTGATTTAACATATAAATACATATTGACTCGTAAAATCATAAGATCTCGACTTGTGATTTTAACGACTTTAAATATGATAGAAAATATTTGGATATTATTTCGCCATGTCTCCTATAAAAAATAAGAAGAAAAAACTAAAGTAAAAAAAATTAAAGACATCCTTTTAACATGACTTAGCTTCTTAACAAATCAAGGCAAAACATATCATTATACTACCACAATTCACTGTAAAATGAGTTTACATATCAATAAATAAATAAACCACACCTATTATACATTTTGTTAATTAGATAAAATCTTTTTTTATTTAGTCATGCACTATTAAAGAAAAAGTCATAGCGTGTGGGATAAATATTGTAGTAATAGACACAGATTATTGAGGATTATAGTAATGTAATTATCGTTTTACCCCTCGGTTCATTAAAATTTAAATATTGGTCTCATGATCATTTTTTACTTTTCCATGGAACTAGTTAGCATTATTTGAATGTTTGAGGGTGTTTTTGTCTTTTCTATATTTTTTGAATAGTCAAACTATGACTTTATCCTTGAAAGTGAATAAAAAATGAAAAAAGATCAAGAGTATTTTTTGTTGTTTAAACTCACTATGAACAGTAATTTAATATCTTTACCCTCATATAATACAAAACAATTAACTAATGTCGAGGGCATTTCAAAGATCCACAGTAAGGTGAACAGTAAAACTAATGAATGATGGCACTAGGGGCATAATGGTATTTTGATGCTAAGTTTTTCTGTTACTATCATCAGTGCAAGTGGTGTTGAGGTAATTCTATATTTGTTTATTATTATTTATGGTTTAACCGCATAAGCATCTTATTTACGCGTCGATTGTTACTTTCCTTATGCTCCTCTTAAGAGGCGTGTTTGATGTCCTTCAGTTGGTGAAAATTCTCGTTTATTATGTCTCCAAATATGCCACCATGTTCTCTTCCACATGGTGGTGCGCGTGTAGCCGTAAGGAGGGTGAATGGCCATTGGTTTTTTTTCCACCCCTTTTCTCTCTTGTAGTGACAAGATACATACCAATCCTCTTTGTTGACAGGTTCTTGATTGAAGTCCCTGATCTTTTTATTTTGTTTTCCTTCTTGATTTTTTTTTATAGAAGTTTTGTTTTTTTCAATTGTACCCTTTAATTGCAATTAATTATATATATTGTTTTTCATTTCAGTATTTATTCTTTTGATTTTTTATTTGTTTTTTTTTTAATTTTTTGGTATAAATATTTTGATTTCTCTCAATTTCCTCTAATTACATTAAAATATGATAAAAATATTTAATAATATTATAATCAATTAGTGATTTAAATAAATAAGAAAAATAAATAGTATAAATCAAAAAATCAATGATATGAAAAAATAAAATATCTCAAAATAAAATTTTTCAATACATTCAAATCACTAAATAGTAGCAAGTATACAAGAACCCAGTGACAACTTGGTTGTTTTCATCAAAACAAGTCATAATAAACCTCTTTTAGATTGCAAGTTAATGAGTTTAAATTAGTAATTAACTCATATAAGTCTAATACTTAAAATAAACTATTAAACAATGTTTAATGGGTTAGAAAAAATCTAAATTATAAATAATTATTTAAGACTCAATAAATAAATAAAATATGATAATAAAAACAAAGTCTTCATTCTAAAATTTGACATGTAGTCTGAATCTCTAATTTTCACAAACTCTTGGTAGATTTCAGTAATGATTTCAACTAAATAGTTTTTTTCTTGTATAAATAAATTATTGAGTTTATCATATATATTTTAAAATATTAAGATGTCTTGTTTTTCTCTCATCTAGAATTGCAATAAAATTTCATTTGTACCTCCAGATGTGTCTAAAACAATACATGGATATCTAGTTTGACAGATTTGACAATATTCATCTAATAAATTTGACTCTCTAAAATAATATGTTCTTGAAATTTGCTTAATCTAAAAATTTACCAAAATATATTTTGATGTATCTAATATTTTCCTATAAAATTTCATTTATATCCAATATATAGTTTCAAAGATATATTTGATCTCACAAAATTATCAACAAATATTTTCAGGTTAAATTCAAACTAACTTGGTTCATATAATAAATCTAGTAAACTTGTAAAATCAGATCGATTTTACTAATTTTGTATGAGTCAAGTCCAATTTTTTAGCTTTCAAGTTTTAATCCAATTTAACATGTAAATATATATTGACTCGTAAAATCATAAGATCTTAAAAGTCGACTCGTGATTTTAACAACCTTAAAGGTGTTAGAAAATATTTGGATGTTATTTAGCCAAGTCTCCTATAATTAAAAAAGAAGAAGAAGAAAACCAAGGTAAAACGATCAAAGACATCCTTTTAACATGACTCAGCTTCATAATAAATCAAGGGTAAAAACATCACTATACTACCACAATCTACTTTAAAATGAGTTTACATCTCAATAAATAAATAAATAAACCACACCTTTTATACATTTTGTTAATTAGATAAAATATTTTTTTTATTTAGTCATGCATTAAAAAAAAAAAGTCAGCATGTGGGATAGATAATGTAGCAATAGACACAAATTATTATAGATTATAGTAATGTAATTATTGTTTTACCCCTCATTCCATTAAAATTTAAATCTCGATCTCATGGGTATTTTTTACTTTTCCATGGAATTATTTAGCATTACCTAAATTTTTGAAGGTGTTTTTGTCTTTTCTAAATTTTTTTAAACAGTTAAACTATGATTTTATCCTTGGAAGTGGATAAAAAAATGAAGAAAGATGAAGAGTTTGTTTTTTTAAATTGCCCATGAGCAATAAATTAATATTTTTACCCTCATATAATACAAAAACAATTAACTAATTGGGAGGGCATTTCGAAGATTCATAGTAAGGTGAACAATAAAGCTATTGAATGCTGACATTAGGGGCATAATGGTATTTTATAGCTAGGTTTTTTGTTATCATCATCTGTGAGTGGTGTTGAGGTAATTCTATATTTGTATATTATTATTATTTATGTATAATTGCAAGAGCATCTTATTTACGTAGTGATTGTTACTTTCCTTACGGTCCTCTCAAGAATCGTGTTTGGTGTCTTTCAGTTGGTGAAAATTCCCATTCATCATGTCTCTGAATGTGTCATCATATTCTCTTCCACATAGTGGTGCGTGTGTAGCCGTAAAGAGGGTGAACGGTGGTCGGGTTTTTTTCCACCCCCTTTCTCTCTTGTAGTGATAAGATACATATTAGTCCTTTTTGTTGACGAGTTCTTGATTTAAGTCCCTAATCTTTTTATTTTATTTTTCTTCTTGATTTTTTTTATAGAAATTTTAGTTTTTTCAATTGTACCCTTTAATTGCAATTAATTATATATGTTATTTTTCATTTCAGTCTTTATTCTCTTGATATTTTATTTGTTTTTTTTCCTTTAATTTTTTTGGTATACTAGTTTTGATTTCTTTCAATTTCCTCTAATTGAAATTAATTACATATGCTATTTTTTATTTTGATCCTTATAATTTTGATTTTGTTTTTGTTTTAAATGCATTTAATTTTTTGTGTCTCAAATTTTATGCTATTTTATCTTCCAATTAAAATAGATTATATATATATTTTTTTTACCATTTATTTCCTTATTCTTTTTTAAAAAATTAATTTCTTTTATTTTTTTAATCCTTCTTTGACAATATTTATTTTTTATCATTACTTATGTGTCTATACTTTTGGTTTTTGGTTTTTGTCATTTTTTGATTAAATTTAATCTTGAAATTTTAATTTATATTGGTGATAATTTTTAATTCATATTTTATCTTTTTTCCCTTTTTTATTTAGTTTTTGCTTTTATTTTTATATGTTCTTCACAACGGATGATTTTTTTTTTATTCTCATAATATTTATTTGAGTTTTGTTTTTTTCTTGTTTCTTAAAGTTTTTTTTTATTCTTGTAGATAATTTGATGGTTTTTAGTTTTTCACAATAATGATGATAAGTTTAATAATTGCTTTTATAATTGTTTTCTTGTTTAGTCTTTTGTAAAAGTTTTTGTTTTTTTTTCTTCAATCCGATTTAATATTTTTCATTATTTTGACAGTAATGATGTCGATAATTTTAACTGTTATAATCATGATAATAATATTTTATGGCTCAATATTGTCTTTAAGTTTTTATCTCAAATTAATTTAATCTTATTTTTTAAAGCAAAGGTTTCTTTAATCATATATTTTTTATAAATTTTATTAATTGCAGTTTTACTATATTTTGCTACAGAAATAAAACCATTCATTTTTAATGGATTTTATTAATTGCAATTTAACTTTCATAATGCATGTTATGCATATTCTTTGAGTTGTCTACAAAAATAAACATCATACCGATTAAATAATTAGCCAAGCATTTAAAACAAGATCATAATCAATCAGTTTATTGTAGAAAACAACTAATTCATTTTTAGTGGATTTTATCAACTTTATTTTTATTATTTATCGATTGAATATTTAGTCAAACAATTTAAACATGTTTAACAATCAATTAGTTTGTTACAGAAAACAAGTAACTCATTTTTAATAGATTTTATTAATTGTCTGCTCATAAATCTATGAGTGTAGTTGTCTTTAATTTTTTATCTTATTTTTATAAAAATTTATTACTTCACATTAGTATAAACATAAAAAAATATATATAAATAATATTTTTAGCATTACTATTAAAAAACTCATTCTTGGCATTTATTATTACATTTTAAAAACATTGATTCTACCTGCGACGAAGTGCAAAGTAAATGCGTTGTAATAACTATATGTAGTATAAAGATATTTTCGTAGTTAAGCAAACATTAAGAAAAAGATCTCTCTACCTATTTGTCACATCATTATACATCTATGAGTTGTTTAGAACTATTTTTCTATTGTAATCAAATTCAATTGATAAATAAATTGAGTACACAAAGAGATGAAATTCAATTTATTTTGTTTGTTTATATTATTTTTATTTCTTCAAAAGTATTTTAAAATTACAAGGCTAGATTAGTTTCAATATTAAAATTTTTATATTTTCAATTATAAATCAAAGATCAATATTTGTTTTTGTAATATTTTTAGATTAAATTTCATTTTGAATTCAATCCTTAATACTTTAAAAGATCATAAATATTTGATTTGAATAAAAATTCTTAATTGAATTCAACTTTTCTTTATTTGAGATTTTTCCTTCATTATAAAAGAATTAAGAATGTTTATTTTATCCATAAACATCAAAATAATGTGTCCAGTAATTTAATTTCATACTATATAACTTTTATTTATTGTTTCTTATGTATTACTCTAGGGTAATATATAATTTTAGTGTAGAATTACACAATTTTACTCTTATATTTTTTGTGTCTGTTTCAGAATGTGGTTGATGTTTCTTTTGAAAATATTTTACATTTAGAAATGTCATTAGAATGATATTTTTTTATTTTTTAAAGATTATTTTTTACATCAACACAAGAAAATGATTTAAAAACACCAAAATATTTTAATTTAAAGTGAAAAATAATTTTTTTAAAAAAAAATCACTTCTCAAATTCATTCTCAAACACCCTCTAAATATCATATAAAAAATATCAATTTTATTCTCAATATATCAAAGTATGTTTTAATTTCTCTAATTCTTCCTCTAAAATGATGTAACTATTATAATATCTCGTACAAACACTTAAATATACATAGAAACCTAATCAAAACATATAAGTGATTTAATAGTTAGAAAAAATATATTTTTGGAAACTAAAAGTGTAGCGGTAAATAAAAAGATATAAATGGGGCATTATGAATTTATGGGATCAAAATTCAAGTTCACCCTTTACTAAATTTAACTAGACATGTATTTTCCTTGTGAAATTAATTAACTTTATTTATTTATTTTGGTACGTGTTTGGGAGTGTGGTTGAGGTTGTTTTTTAAAGTATTTTTCATTCAGAAATGCATCAAAGTAATATTTTTTTTATTTATAAAAAATTATTTTTGACATCAATACATGAAAATGATATAACAATATTAATTTTTTAATTTAAAATAAAAAAATCAATTTATTTCAAAAATACTTTTGAAACACAATATTAAAAATGACTTTAATATTTAACTTGAACAGACCGAGCCTTACTATATAAGGCCGTGAGGATTCATTGCGGCCAATAGCATAGTAACCTTGCTATCGTTGTGTTTGGGTGGGTGAGGGTGTGCTTGATAGTGTCAAAACAATTATTTTTTAAAGTATTATTATTTGTAAATAATTTTTTTCATTTTAATTTGTATATAACCACATTTATAATTTTTTTAAAATACTAAAAATTAATTTAAAGCAAAAACAATTTATTTATTTATTTTGTATAAAACAAGTTTAAACTCACTTCCAAACATACTTTAAATCAATAAAAAAACATGTTATATTTTTATTGTAATTGTTTTTGAAAAAATATTTTTTTTCTTTATTTTAATGTTGTCAAATTATCTTGATATGTTAATATAAAAAAATAATTTTAAAAAATAACTTGTAGATAAATAAACAACATCGCTTATTGTATGTGTGTGTTTATTATTGTGATGCATAATATTTTTCAAAAAAATGTTTTTATTTTTTAAATTCATTAAAATATTTTTTATTATTTACATCATATAAAAAAATATTATTCATTTTTAATTTATAAAAAACAAATACACTTTAAAATACATTCACATATAAAAAAAAATACCAACAACAACAAGACAAAAATCAAATAAAGACAATCAGGGTTAACTTTATTTTTAACTTAGATGACTTGCTTTTAACTTCATTTTTAACAAAAATAGTGATAATAAAGTGTGTGTGCGCGCGCGCACGTATATATATCCAGTTCCCATAAAATTTTGATATTTATTGATAATAATGAAATAGTCATTATATATAATTGATTTATCATTTTTTTAGAATTTGAAGGGTTGTTATGAGTAATATAACATAAGCAGTGACTTAAAAACAAAAATAAATGATAACATATATAAAAAAATGAACCTTTTTTTGTAGTTATTTGTAATAAAAAGTAGACAAATTAAGGAGTATATCTTGTTATGGTTCAAAATTGTGATGGAGAGAAACACAACAAAACTGAGAGGATGACTTTATTAAATAAAAAATTTGGCTAATACATAGCCTTATAAGAATTAACAAAATATCAAAATTACAACCCATAATTAACAGAATTATGGTACCATGCAAAAAGAAAATAGTTAAAAAAGAAGAAAATGTCATCCTATTTAATAGGAATTTATTTGAAACAGAAGAACGAACCTAATGAGTAGAGGATCCTAAACAATGAACTCAATACTTGTCATTCACTCCCTTAAACTAATGTAGACAACAATTAGTTTATATTAGGACTTCTCGAACACCAAGTAACTCCCTTATCTTTAGGAAAGAATCAAGCTTTAATAGCTTAATCATCACATTTGTAATTTGATCTCGTGTCCCATAATAAATCAGTTCCACAACTCTCTCTTTAGTAAGATCACACAAAAAATGAAAATACACATTTAAGTGTTTACTCTGCCCATGAATCACTCAATTCTTTGACAATTTATTTGTAGAACTATTATAATAAAAAAAAAATATAGTACTATCACCTTATGCATGACAAAGTTTCTCCAAAATTCTACATATCCATACAACTTGACATGCATAGGATGCAACAACTATAAATCTAGTTTTAGTCATTAAGAGAACCATGATACTACACCAAAACTTAACATGAAAACATACCCTTAAATGCTTTTCTTGTCCTCCAAATCACGAACACAATTACTATCAATAAATATAATTAGTTCACCACTCCCTCCTTTCTTGTATAATATTCCAAGATTTATTGTGTCTCTCAAGTACATCATCACTCATTTTAAAGCTTACAAATGAAGCTCTTTTAATTGCCTTATATATCTACTAATTAAACTAACCACAAATATCAAGTTAGGTTTGGTTGTTGTGAGATACATGAAACTCTTTATCACTTGCTTGAAAAATATTGTATCAACCTTCACACTATCTTTATCTTTGAAAAAATTAACACCTAGAACCATCAAGTTTTGAGCAAGACTGCTCTCTTCCATTCTAAACCTTTTAACATATCCAAAGAGTATTTTCTTTTACTAATGTAGATTTTATCAACCATTTGCAAAATTTTAATTCTAATAAAATATCCTATCTTTTCCAAATTTGTCATATCAATCTCATATACCATTGAACTCTTGAACTCATTAAAATTGATTCATCATTTCCAGTAAAAATGAGATCATCAACATATAAGATAATAGTTAGAATTTTACCTTTTTTTGCTTGTTTTAACGAACAATGTATGTTCATTGGACACTTTTTGAACCCTTAGTTCAAAAAATGAGATTCTATACAGCTGAACCAAGCTCATGAAGCTTGTTTGGGTCTGTATAAAGCTTTTTTTAACTTATAGACTTTGTGTGTATTATCATGCATTTCATAGCCTCTTGGTTACTACTTAGTTCTCCATATAGAAAAACTTATTTTACATCAAGTTTATAAACTACCCAGACCTTTGTAGTTGCAAAAGCAACAATCAATCGAATTATGTCCATTCTTACCACATGAGCAAAAACATATGTGTAATCAATCTCATGTTATTGCACATACCTTTTAGCTACAAGGTGAGTCTTGTGTTTATCAATTCCTCCATACTCATTAAGCTTTGTTTTGTAAATCCATTTTACTCTTATCTTTTTTGCACTTTTAGGTAGATTTGTTAGCACCCATGTTTTGTTCCTTTTTATGGCTTTTATCTTAGAATCCATTCCATCCCTCCATTTTGAACTTTTCACAGCCTTTTCAAAATAAAAAGGATCATCAAAAGTAAATAAAGTCATATTAGCTTTATGTTCTTCTTCGGACAACCTCTTTTTAGTTTCATAGCAATTCATCCAAACAAGTTACCTTCGAATCCTTCTTTCATCCATTATATATGGAGAAACATTCTCAACCTCTACTACAATATCACCATTTTAACTTTTGATCTCATCTCTCATAACGACCTTTTCATCATTGTCTCCTCATTTTTTGCCACTTGTTCTTTATCTCAATTCCAAAATCTATTTTCTTTGAAATTACATCTATATTAGTAATGTTTTTCTTTGTTATTGAATTATAAAGCTGATATGTTTTAGATTCCTCATTGATCCCCAACAACACACAAGCAACACTTTTGTCCTCTAACTTTTCTTTTAGCATCAAGTACATGGACGTGTGTAAGGCAACCAAATACTTGAAAGTGTTCAACCAAAGATTGTATCCACTCTAAGTCTCCCTTGGAGTTATATTTTTTACTACCAAAGTGAGACTTCGGTTTAGAGTGTATACCAAAGTGGTATCTTTTTTTCTCGGAGAGCATACTTTATACCAAGTTCATAATGGTCCGATTCTTTCTTTTTACAACCCCATCTGTTATGGAGTATAGGTCGTTATTAATTGTCTCTTGATTCCATTTTCCTTAAATCATTTGTTGAAATCTTGTGAGGTGAATTCACCTCCATGATCAGTATATAAACATTTAATACAAGCATTCATTTATTTCTTAATAGATTTTTTTAATTTCTTGAAAGGAACTAAGCTTCGTATTTTTCAACCAAGAAGTGCACCCATGTTTTACTACTAAAATCATCATTGGAATATATTAGATACCTTTTTCACTATTTGACGTGGGTGAGATAAGATAACATATGTCAACATGGATGAGTTGAAGCTTTTGTAATGCTCTCTACGTCCTTCATTTAGGGATTGGATCTCGATACTGCTTTTCAATCATACAATTAGTACATATAGTTATTGAAAGTTTTAATTGTGGTAGTCCATGCACCATTTTCTTAAACTGAGAGTTCTCAAGCCTTTGTAACTTAAGTGTCCATACTTGCAGTGCCAGAGGTGTGACAAGTCTTGTGTGGCAGTGTGAAAACAACTTGGCTTACTTGGTTATGACATAGAAAACAAGATAAACATATTTTTGGCACACATCTCAATTTGAATGAGAATGCCTTTTATAGGATGATAAATTTTACACAAGTCATATTTAATAAGAATTATTAAGCTTTTCTTGCAATTGCCTTATGCTTAACAAATTATTCATCAAAACAAGAATAAAGAACATTATAGTCACCACATGAGTTAATCCATTCACTTTCAATCTTACATTTCCCTTCCTCATTACTTTCATCCTTGAGTTATTTGCTAGCTTCACTCTCTATCTAAAATTCTCATCAGGTCATAATTTTTTTCTCCACATCTTTGATCACTGTATCCCAAATCCAAGAACTACACATCTTCTCTTTTTACTTTATTTTTTTTACTTACAACATTAATAATATCTCATCTTTTTTTCCAAGCTAGGTATAATTTGCCTTGTTGTCCCAACTTGGATATTCATACTGGAAGTATACAAGTTTATGACATTTGTTGCACTCTAAGAGCTTTATTGAAGGATTAACATCTTTTGCCTCTACCTTTTCCTCGAAAGAATCCATGGCCATGACCTCTACCTTCTACTTATCCTCAAAAGTCATTTTTAGCGCTTGTTCTTCACCACTGTGTCTATGGAATCTCTACTCATACATAACTAAAGAACTTTGTAGTTCATCAATTGATAGCCGATCAATATCCTATTATTCTGCAATAGACAAACAATGTAATTGAATTTGTTGTTTAGAGATCAAAGTATTTTCTTTACTATTGTGACATCTCTCATTTGTTCTCCATGGATTCTTATCTTGGTGGCAACAAGCATCACTCTTAAGTAGTCAGCGACACTTTCTTCATATTTCATCTCAAGAGTTTCAAACTCTTTGTGAAAAGCTTAAAGTATAGATGGTTTCACCTTTTTATTACCCTTCTCATAGAGTCTTAAATTTGCTTTGATGTGTCTTTCTAAAGGATAGTTTCCACATGATTCAGTTTTTCCAAAATGATTCGGTCTATAGCTTAGAACAAGTAATTATTTAACTTCAATTCTTTCAGTTTTTCTTCTTCAAGTTTCTTATGTTAAGCATCTGTCAATGAAACATTATCTTCTGGCTCAACATAACTAGTCTTAACCAGGCTCCGATATTCCTTAGATCTCAAGAAATTTTCCATCAGTATGCTACAATGATCGTAGTGACCATTGAAACGAGGAATGATTGACTGTACAAAATTCCCTTCACTTATCATCTCTTTGATGCTGCAAATTGCAAAGACTACTGCTTTGTTTTCTTCAATACCAATGGGGGCTCTAATACAATGGATCAAAACTTTGATGGAGATAAACACAACAAAACTAGAAGAATGACTTTATTGAATAAGAACTTTGGCTAATATATAGTCTTACAAGAATTAACACAGTATAATCATCTAGTAGGTGACTCAGTAGTATAAGGTTGAGGTTCAGGGTTTACTCTCTTTTTGGTCTCAGGTTCGAGTCTTGTGTTTGCTAATATAAATTTATATGGTTGCTAACTTTAAAACTCGTGAAATTAGTAAAAGTACACACAAGTTTATCCAAACACTCATGTGAATAAAAAAATTAACACAATATCATGATTAACAAATATGTGGTAATGTGCAAAATAAAAATAGTTAAACAAAAAACAAGTCAAGTCATTCTATTTAATAGAGATTTATTTATAATAAACAGGGAATCCTAAGCATTGAACCCCACTACTTCTCATATCTATATTACACATCTATTACCTATGAAAAAACAAAGCACATTGATAATTTTTATGATTTATGATGGATTACATGTTCATGTGAGAAAGCAAATATAAATTCATAAACATATTGTTATTTATTTATTTTTAAAAATGAATTTTCTTTTAAAACAAACCCTAGAAGTATAAGATATGTAGTCTTGATGAATATGGATACAAATGATGTTTACTGAATAATAATCCACCACCCACAGCGCATTTTAGCATTCGTTGGGCCTCCCTCCTCACTCTCTTCTTGCTCGCACGCTCGTGCTCTACTTCTACCTCCTATTTTCCCTCCTCCGCACACTCACTGACGCTCCCGATTCTCTACTTTTCGCGTCTTCCTCTCCCTCCCTCTCACTCAGACGAACAGGTGAATTCTGCTCTTGCTGAATCGTGATCTGTGCGGGATCTGCATTTCTGTAATATTTTTTTTCCCTTTCATGGGTTCTTGCTGCATTTTGAGCTTCAATTGCCTTGATTCGGTTCAAATTCTCGATACTTAGAATCTTTCAAGGTTTATTTATTCAGATTTTCAGATAATTAGTGTTAAATTGATTTTCCCCCCTTTTTGGCTATTTGGAAGCAGGGTAGTGTGCTAAAGTGACCGGCACCATGGGTGTCTCAGGGAAATGGTTTAAAGCACTGGTCGGTTTAAAGAAGTCTGAAAAGTCACAGTCTTTGGACAAGGATGAAAATGTGGGTTTCTTTATTTTCATTTTTTTACTGTTTTTTATTGCTATTCAAGTTTGAATTTGATATATGCTGTTTTATATATATATATTTGCCTTTAATCCTCAACAGAGGACGACTGCCAGCAAGTCTCGACATAGGAGGAAGCATTCGGTTGAGTTTGATGGAGATAAATTTGAAGAGGAGTTTGATAATCATGACAACGTAGCTGCAGCTGGTGATACCAACGTTGTTTCCGTTCCAGATGCGTCAGAATCTCCTTCAGCTTCACTTCAAGTTCAGGATCTTGCTCATAATCAACAAGGTCTGAGAGAAGAATGGGCTGCCACTCGCATCCAGACAGCTTTTCGAGGGTTTTTGGTATGACTTGTTTATGCTATGTCAGTATAGGCTTTGGATAGGATTTATAAGCCTACTGTTTATGACATCACTTATTTTTAAATGAAAGGTGGATTTTAAATATTTCTGCATTATTTCAGCACTTTGAATTCTTGATTGTGAAGATTCCCCAGGGAAATGATGCAGAATGCAAGTTTGATTGACCATTTGCTGTGTGAATAAGGAAGCTTGGTATCTCAATTATGTGATTCATTTACTCTTCTTTTTAACAAAAACATGATAATCCCTTGTGGTTGAATTGGAAATATTGGTTTAAGCATGCTTTATACCATTATTTTCTAATGCCATTAAGAATGTTCTCCTTACTGAGTATATGGAATGTGGCTGCCCTAAAGATGTTGTTTTTCACCGAGAATGGAAATAGATTGTTTGGTAATCCTTTTAGGGTAGGGGACAGATAGTAACTTCTTGTCTAGCATTTTGGTCTGTGAGGTAGGAAATCTGTTCATAACTTGGGTCTCCCTTTGAGTGCTATTAAGGATACAATGGCATGAAAAATACTGTTACAAAACAGGTTTATCTTTAGTGGGGATCGAGATGGAAATTATCAAAAGAAGGTGGTTGATGTGAAATCTTTCTAAAGAGCTACGTGGAAGGATCAACATAATGAAAGGAAGAGTAATTTTCTTTGGAGAGCAATTTGAATGGTTAATACCTTGTTTGGAATCAAATCACATGCTGAATTAAATTCAATTCATAAGCAAATTTGAATTTAATTGTTATCGTATTATAATTCTTATGTTTGAAATAAAATATTATACCACATAATTGAATTCAATTATACTGCTAGGAATAATTGAGGAAATGAATTGAATTAGAAATCTTGACTATTTTGCCCTTACTTTAGAAATCATTTTTGTTACATAATTTTTACTTTTTTTTGTTAGGTGGATCCTTATGTTTATTTAAAATAAAATAAAATATAGGCATTTTAAAGAAGATGTAAATAGATTTATCTCATACTCTTTGTTTATTAAATACTTGTTGAGAAAAATTGAAAAAAAATATATATTTGTTAAAAAAATCAATAAAAATATTTTCATTGGAATGTTCAGAAAAAGAAATTTCTAGCAATATAAATTCTAACATTTTACTCAAATCAAACTCGAATAAAATAAATTTCAAATCAACACAAATCATATTACCAAATAGACAAGTTAATGACTGACATAATTTTGACAGTGCTAATAATTCAAAAAAGAACCATGATTTTTAATTTTAATAACTCAAAAATATCACTTGTAGATCATGCAATAAGTTTCAACTTCAAAATGAGTTTTTGACAATTGGATTAAATAAGTTCGTAACAATTGTCTAAATGTTAGTTCTAACTTTCATGCATATCTTGAACTCGTGAATAACATATTGCCAATATTTTTTTTTTTTTTGTCAACCATTCAAAGGATAGCTCTTCTGTATATTTGAAAAATATTGCAATAAGATTAGAATTATATATTATGATAGCAATCTAAGAAATTATTTTAGTCAGGTGTTAAGACTTTATCTGTTGTTACTCCACCTAAAAAATAGAAACCAATAGTTATACTATTTTTGTTTCTATATTCTAGCTATACTTTTAAATACTTAGTTTCAATCTTTACTTATTTTTTATTTATACCTATCCACGCAATCAGCTATCATCCATGCATATTACAAAAATAAATAAATAAAAGAAAGAAAGAAAGAAAGAAAGGGAAAAAATGTATTAATAACATCCCTTATGAGAAACAAGAATGTCTTAATGAGGATTGATGTCAATTAGAGAAAGAAAGGATATTTTGTTGCCAATGATTTTTGGGAGGAAATAAAGAGGTGTATGAGAGACAGGATTTGTGTTCATGTGGGGTATTTTTGAAATATTGTTTTTAACGTTAATTTCAAGAGAGATTATTGTTGCAAATAAGAGGGTCTCTCTTCTGATTTACTTTGCATGTTTTTTTATAAATTGAATTACAAACACAAGAATTCATTTAACTCATTGAATTCAATTCAATTCACAGGATTCCGAACAAGCTGTAAAGTAATCCACATTATCAACTTGGTCTTATTTGTGAAAATGACGTTTTACTGTCTATTGTGTGCCTTCATTTATTCTGATTCATCAGCCTTTTATTTCTTGTCATTTGTTTTTTATTCAAGTTTCAACTTACACTTTGATAAATATTTGAATGGTTTTGCAAAAATGCAAGGCAAGAAGAGCTCTACGAGCTTTGAAAGGATTGGTGAGACTGCAAGCACTTGTTCGGGGCCATGCTGTGAGGAAACAAGCTGCAATAACTCTTCGCTGTATGCAAGCTTTAGTGAGAGTTCAGGCTCGTGTCCGTGCAAGACGTGTTCGCATAGCATTGGAGAGTCAAACAGCTCAACATAAAGTTCAGCAACAACTAGCTAATGAGGCTCGAGTTCGAGAAATAGAGGTAGCAACAATGAGTTTTTTCTGATTAGTTATAGAAATATAGCCATGCATGTGCAGTATATTTATGTAATGCATGCTCATGACTGGTAAATCTTGTTCTTATGGACAAAGCTTGAACTTAGTTAAGAGTGTTAACTGTGCAAGTTTCTACTTTTACTGCGCCTTTTTTTTCAATGTCAATGTTCTTAAATTAGTTATTCTATCATTAATGCCTCGGAATATATATTTTCTTTATTCGTCGATTAATGAATTGTTGTTCATTACATAAATGGCAAAAGGTTGTCAGCCGACTATATTGGATGGATTTAGACAACCAGTCTGATATCTTGTTTATTTTTTCTCCATAGACTTGTGAGCATCATGATTTCTTTTAACTTATATGTTGAATATCAGTCCTTTATACCTGCCAGGATGTTATTGTAATGTCTTTTCAATTCGGATTGCCTTGGAGCTTTAGCTGAAATAATATGGTTTGTGTCACTGCCCTCACCTTTGAAGAGTGATTATTTTTATCATGGGATGAATTTAAAATTAAATAATCTGAAATAGGGTGAAGCCTATTAACAAATTTATAGTTGCAATGGCATGAAGCTTTATTCAATGAAGCTCTTGTCAATTTGCAGTTGCAAATCACAACAAATACTTCGGAGGCTTTTTATCACCCACTTAGGTTGAAAGACGTGGGCAGATACATTCGATACAAACATATATCTCAAGCTCTTCTCTCTCTGCTTTTCCTTTCTGTTTATGATTCTGTCAAATCCATGTCATTGGTGGGAATCAATGAATTGCTTTGCTTCTACATCCTGGCTATTCCTTTGCACCTGTATTAGGTTTTGTTATGTTCCTGGTTTTGGGAATTTGATGCTGTAGTTCTCTGGGTAAAAAACTGTCATGATGCTTTTCTTGTCCTGTGCGGCTACAGCATTACACCTTTGGGTGAAATGCTAGTCATCCATTAGGGCAGAGAAAAAACAATGCATAGTGAGTTTTAGACTTTAGTTTTTTTTTTTTTTTAATGATACCCGTTGATTGTTTCCTTTAAGCTTTTCCTATTATCAGCTTCTGTACGGATTAAGCATCTTATTGTCTGAATCATTAATCTCCAGTTGACATTTTCACATATAAACAACTATTGCTAGCATGCGTTGAAATGCAAAACTGAAGATTTTTAAATTACTACCATAATTATAGATAAATTTATGGTTTACATCAAAACATGGATCATGCAAAAAGGTATTCCATGGGGCCAGATAGCTGGTAGTTGGAATGTTAGATACAATTTCCAGTTGTGTTTGCATAGCAACTCCTCTTTTTCTGCTTGTTTTCTTTCCACCTCCATGTAAACAAAGCTAAATAGGATTTCATCACTGTCTATTCTTATATAGTAACAGAAAGGATGGTGTGAGATGTACCAGTGCAAATGAATAATTCATCTTACAAAACAAAAATGGTATATGCTACAAGTGTTGCATTTTACCATTCCTAAGACAGTGGTTAAAAAGATACTTTATCTACTGAACTGCTCTTGTTTATTTACACTGGTTGCTTTAATGTTTGTTAGGCTTGCTGAGTGTTTCACATCAATTTCGATTTTACACAGGAAGGATGGTGTGATAGTGTGGGATCTGTTGAACAAATTCAAGCCAAGTTGCTGAAGCGGCAGGAGGCTGCAGCTAAGCGTGAGAGAGCCATGGCATATGCTTTGGCTCATCAGGTAAAATTACGATAGTTTCATGGACTGTGCTTACAGTTCTTTGCTTCTTTTTTTATGAATATGATTGTATATAATCATACACTCTTTAACTTGGAGTGCAGACAGAAATTGTGCCTCTGAGTGATCATTGATGTCAGCTAGGGATTTTTAGCTAGAGTGTGATGTAAAATCTCATTAAAACATGTTTTGGAGGAAACTTGCATAATATTAGCTCAATGCATTGTATTCATTGCTAAAAAAGATGAATACTTTTTTTTTTGTGTGTTTTATCTCTGCATTGATATTTATAACCATCATTTATGCAAAAGCTTTGTGAGTTTAACCCTTTACCCTTTCAAATATCTCTATATTGATTGCTGGTACACTTCTCAAAGTATGTGTGATTGACGGTTTGTATGTACCATCCATTTTCTTTCAGTGACTGTTAATGTGGTATAATTCTATTAACACTGAGGTAGAGTGTAAAGCTTCCGGTCCTATTTATGGCATTGTGAAGAATTATTTGCAACCAAAGTAATTCAATCACAATGGCAAACACTGGCCTGATCTTCTATCTACCTGAGAAAAAGGGGAAAAAAAGTGGCAGATACTTTATAACTTCAACATCTACCTGAGAAAAGGGGAAAAAAGTGGCAGATACTTTATAGCTTCATTTTTGTTGAGTTGTGCTGCTTGGTTGTTTATTATTTGAAGACTTGTAAAATGATCTTCTGTTTGCACAGTGGCAGGCTGGGTCGAGACAGCAGGCTGCCCCCTCTGGGTTTGAACCTGATAAAAGCAGTTGGGGCTGGAACTGGTTGGAGAGATGGATGGCTGTTCGTCCATGGGAAAACCGCTTTCTTGACATTAATCTCAGAGATGGAGTGATGATTCATGAAGATGAAACAGCTGCTGATGTCAATAATGGCAGCAAACCCCAGCTAAAAACTTCTGCCAAGAAAGGAATTGCCTCAAACCTTCAATCAACCATTTCAAGTCAGAAAACAGGTCCATCTCATTCTGATGGTGGCAGTTCCTCGCCTAGTAAGTCAGCAGGCATGTTGGATGTACCCGACACTCTTTTTACTAAACCAAAGCCAAAGCCAGTTCTTGAAGACCTGGTTGAAGAAGCCGACTCAAGACGTGCTAACGTTACAAGATCTCACAGCAACCCAAAGGAGAGAACTGCCCAGTTAGATAAACAAGCAAGGAAGAGATTGTCGCTGCCTAACAACGGTTAGTTTTCTCTCCCATCAATACTCACATTCCCACAAACATGTACATAGGTTCAAAAGTATGCAATTGCCACACTGCTTGTCACAAAATTGCCACTTGACTGAAAATTATGAACCAGCTATAGTACATCAAAGCCATGGTGCACCTTTCTTTCCTCACTTATGATATGCCTATTAATTTGGCCTTTTTCCCCTGTCAATTGTCATTAAACATTAAATCGGGCAATGGATACCTATGCACATCTTAAGATTGTTCACTGTTTTGGAGAAAACACACGTAATATAGGTTGTTAACTGTTGTGGAGAAGACACACGTAATATAGGTGACTGTTTTCACATGTTTTAAGTTAGTTAATCATATCTTCTTCAGCTTCTCCATATGACAAAAATCACTACTTATGTATACAAAGCCTCAAGGCAGACTCGATGATGGATAGTTACTTGCATGAGCATAAGTATGATTCTGGTCTAGTTGTACTGGTGCTATTGGTGTCTATGATTAGTAGCGGCAGTTTCTCTCTCTTCATTTATGACATAATTTGGCTGGGCAGGGGGGGTTACTGGCGCTCAGGTTGCCAGGCATAACAGAAACGCTACTAGAAGGACACCTAGCTCTCAGAAGCCTGTCAGGGATAGATCGAAGTTAATCGGGAAGGAAGATTCAAACACCGCAAAGTCTGTTGCACAGGCTGTTTGATCTGTAAAGCTGAGAAACCATGGAATATTTGACTCATCGAGGCTATTCTCCTATCCTGCTGTGGTATCACTTTGTATATATAGTTCCACATTCCGAAACGATGCAAGCAAATGGCTTCCATGCCTGTGAAAACCTGGGTTGGTTTCAACACGATGAAGTCAAGGAGGCTGGTTTGGCTTGGCTTGGCTTGGCAGGGTAATAAGATAATCAGGTTTGGTTGATGAGTGCTGTAATCATGTTATTTATTGTTTTTAATTATGTCATTGTGCAGTATTTATTTTTGAAATATATGATTTTCAGAGAAGTTGCGCCATCAATGTTGGATTCTTTCCCAATTCCCCCTGTTTGAAGAGTGTGTGTAAGCATTAGTTATGCAAGGAGAGGGTAAAAAAGAATTGATGTTTTTTTAAGTTAGTTATTTGTAGAGTACTCCTTAAATTGGACTACAGTCTTCTTAGAGTTTTTATATTATCTGTATGGTTTTAATTTATTGATGTCAAAATCATTAAAAATGACCTGAAAAAGCATAAAGTTCAAATGCATTTGTAAAAGCACTCATGTTGAATTGATCCCAACTATCCTTACATGGCTGTAAAATTCAGACCAGCCTGGGTCTAGACTGGTCTAAGTTGAAAGAAAAAATTTGGTTGACTTGGTTAAAATCTAATTTGATTTGCTGACCTTAAGCATGATGTGGCCAAAAGTCTGTTGATTTTTTTTTTAAAAAAAAATAAACACTTCTTTTGGGTTGATTCATGACTCGTGTGTTATCCTGCATCCACTTGAAGTTGTGTTTTACATCTAACAACTAATGGAGCTTCTTCATGAGATATATATGCTACAAACTTCTATTAGTAATGGGATGATTTTGGATGGTATAAAAAAGATGGGTATCCATGCCAACCACCTTTTTATGTTTTTTTATTTTATTTATTTTTAAAGAAAAAAATCTAAGTTTTATAATCTAAAAACAAGTGGATAATGTTAATTGGTTGGTTATATATGGTAACATTAACTGAAAAACCATTTTGCCAAGATGGAATAAAATTTGAAAAAAAAAATAAATTTTATTTAAACGATCATTGATTATTATAAAGAACACGTATGATTTAACATAACAATTATACTTTAATGTTAAAATCATAACATTATTGATAAAAATATATTAATTATACTAAAAAATTGATCATTGAAAAGTTAAGTCAAATTAATAATGATTTTTTTAATATTTGAGGAATCATATCACATTGCTAGATGATGCACATTATCTTCAAATATAAATCAATTAATTATTGAATTGATAATAAATTAAATTATATAACTCTATTTAATTAGAATTGAAATTGAAATCAAACTAACATATTATAAATATAATGTGCCACGAGTATTAAAAGTCATTAATCATAACTTAAATTGCTATAATTTAATTAAACATGAATGGATTAGAATATGTTTTTAAAACGGCAATGCAAGTGGTGATGCCGGGAAAAAAACTTCCAGAGTGAGCTTTCAGTGGTTTAGAGGATGATGACATGTGTGATTCGTTGTACAATAAATATAGAAAATATTTGCATAGTAGGAGAAAAAAATAAAAAATATATATAAGAATATGCAAAATAAAATAAGAAAATGCACAAAAAAACTCAGGCTATTGCTGGCTAGAGTTGTACCTGAGGGGATGCTCAGGCAAGATAAATCAGGCCCTTGTTTTAATTATTGGCATATTAAAAACGTTTCTAATTAAATTAATATATTTTTCAATTTGATTTTACAAGTTTTATGTCATAAAAATCGTATGATTTTACTAGTCAACTCACAAGTTTAGCAATCATGGGTATAATTTTTTTTTGTGGACTAAGATAAACAAGTAAAACCCTAACTGTCTCAATAATTTACAAAAAATACATGCTCTGATTTAAATTTAAGATCTGCTGTATAAATTTTATTTTTTTTGTCACCATGTAATACCATCTTGGACTATAGATCTAGTCTTTCAAGCATGGAAATGCTTGATCTCACTCTCTAGGTTTTTATTCTATTTTATTTACTTTAATTATTAAATAAAATTATTATAATGATATTTTAACTTTAAAATAAAATTAAAGCTTTTGGGATAGTATTATGTGTGTGATTATATACAAATTCAATATGCAATTTATATATATAAATTCATAATCTTGAGAGACTATAATTTGAATCAAATCAATTTGTTTTTGAAATTTGTGTAATTCTCTCAACATTATTAACAACTTTCACAAAAATAATTTAGCTTTCATAATGACGAACATCTGCACACGAGTAATATAAATTATACACATACATTAAAAATATATTTTTCAATAAAAAAATAAATTAAAACAACACTGTCACCGTTTTGTACAGAGCAAATGGTGACGATAGCCTTTTGATCAAGTCAAATGTTTGGAATATTTTATTAGCAATAATAATAAAAAGCACGAGGAAGTCTAAGAAACGGTGTGACTTGACGCTTCTAGCCCCAATCCCAAGCCACGAAATTATGGGTGGCGAGAGCTCGAAACGACTTGTAGTCATCCCACATTTTTACCTACTATCTTGGATTATCGTGTAATTTACGGGCTACTAAATTAAAATATATTTTATTTCAAATAGTATTGTTTTATTTTTACTAGTTAGTAAAATATAATTAACTTTAAACTAAATTTGATTGGACTGATATGGTCACTAATTAACCGGTCTAGATCGATCCGGTCGGACCAAATAAATGATGGTTTGAAATTATATTTCAAAAATATGATCAGAAAAAATTGAATTAATTTTTTTATGTATTTTTAAATTATTTTAATATACTCATATCAAAATTAATTTTAAAAAATAATAATATATTTTTAAATAAAAAATACTTTAAAAAATAACTTTAACCAGAAATATAAATATCAAACCCAGTTTAATTTACTATCTGGCAGGCAGGTTAGATATCAAGTCAGAGGATCATCTGGATGGGGTCATAGATATAAAAATAAAAAGAGAGAGGGATCAAATTGAAACATTCATAGTAGATGGAAGTCATCTGTAGTTTTCCACAGATAGATCTACAAGCACACCATTCACAATTACACTAACACCCCCAATCAGATGACAAAAATCCCATCTTTGACATTGAAATCGCGTCTCCCTCCCCAACAAACCCCCCTCACCTCCTTCCTTCAACACCATGCCAAACCAGCAAGAACACCCCAAATCTCAAAGAAACATCATCTCTCTCATGGTGGAAACATCATCAACAAATTCTATCAAAATTGGCACTAAAATGTTCTCAACCCAATTTGTTCTTATTTTTTCTCTCCTTCTATCCCTTCCTATCCTTTTCCTTTTAGCCCCAAGAATCTTCCCTTCTCATAACCCCTCCATCCCTATCTCCCCTTCTGATGAACAGGAGGACTTTGTTCTTTTTCGCAAAGCCATCGCCTCCGCCTCCGCCTCCTCCAGCCACTACCCCTCGGCCCATTCCCATCTCACCTCCAAATCTAAAAAACTCAAAATCGCCTTCCTTTTCTTGACCAACACAGATCTCTTCTTCGCCCCTTTATGGGAACGGTTCTTCAAATCCGCGGACAAAAACCTCTACAACATTTACGTCCACGCCGATCCCCACTCCAATGTTACAAAACCCACAGGGATTTTCTTCTCCCACTTCATCCCTGATGCCAAGCGCACTTATCGCGCCTCCCCCACCTTGATCTCCGCCACCCGACGCCTCCTCGCCAACGCCATCCTCGACGACCCCACCAATACCTTCTTTGCCGTCCTCTCCCAGTATTGCATCCCTCTCCATTCTTTCAAATACGTCTACAATTCGCTAATCAGTTCTAAATCTTTCGATTTGTCTTCCCCCGAGTCAGACCCCGAATCGACTCAGTACAATATGAAAATCCAGCACAAGAGTTTCATCGAGATTATATCGAAGGAGAGGAGGTTATGGAAAAGATACGTGGCTAGAGGGAAGTATGCGATGATGCCAGAGGTGCCCTTTCAGAAGTTCCGTACTGGGTCTCAGTTTTTTATACTCACGCGCCGACACGCGCTCATGGTGATCGAGGATCGGAGGCTGTGGAATAAGTTCAAGCTGCCCTGTTATCGAGAAGATGAATGTTACCCCGAAGAACATTATTTTCCAACGTTGCTGTCAATGCAGGATCCAGATGGTTGTACTAAGTATACATTAACCAAGGTTAATTGGACAGGTACTAAGAATGGACATCCTTATACTTACAAAGCTGCTGAGATTTCGCCGGTTCTGATTCAAGAGCTTAGGCAATCAAATTACTCGAGTTCTTATTTGTTTGCAAGGAAATTTGAGCCCATTTGTTTGAACCCTTTGATGAAAATTGCTGATGAAGTCATTTTCCGGGACTAACGATGTGGTAAGTTTCTAGTTTCAGCGTAATTTTTTATTTATTTTTTATTTTATTTTTTTGCTGTTGTGTTTGGGTTAGTAAGCTGAGTTGACGCGGTGAGTTTGAATTTGATGGTAGGATAGGTAGCGAGATGGTTGGCTTGATCAAAGGTAGAAAAGTAGCTTATTGGTTGTTGGTGTTTGGCTAAAAGTCAGTCAAGATGGCACCTTTTCTTTGATACTTTTACGAAGATTGGTTTAGAATTCTAGAGGTTAGATTTTTTTCTGGAATTAATGTTTTCCTCCCAACTTGGTCATCACATTATAATGCGCAATTCAACCCGCGTTTACTTAAATTTCACCCCTATCAAGAACTGGGAATTGTATATTTTGTATGTTCTTGGGATAAAATTTGTTCAAGAGGAAAGTTTTTGGCATTGAAAATGTTTATTCAATTTGTTTTTCGTCTGCAAAAACACCATATTTATGTTGTTTTAGATAATTTCCATGGTTTTGACATGAATTCTAACTTGGGTGGACTAAACCTTAATTCCTTACCATTGTTTTCTTGGCTTGGTACTTCATTGATTATTGCTGATGTAATTGAGAGCAAGACTGCGGGATATTCCTTGATGGTGAATTAAGCAGCGAGTCATGTGATTTGTGACAGAATAGCATATCCCTGTTTTGAGGGAATATTTTTTTGAGCTAAATTTAGGTTACTTTGTCTTGGAAGTCTTAGTTGTGGCAAATATCAAAGCATTTTAGCCAAATTATACAAGCTCTTTTTCTAAATAACGTTTTTCAGTACTGATGATCGTATCAACCAAATTGTATCGACCAAATTGTATTTGACTATGCCATAAACTTATGCCTGTAGTGCTTTTGACCCTATAATATACAACATTATCATATATGCAGCTTTGCTAGAAGGTTGCTTGCTTTGTTATGTAACTTCTGAACCTTATTAAGTTTGTTATTAATTGGCTGTCTGATTGTTTCCCTATCTGCATACATATGCAT
The DNA here is from genome assembly GCA_015731905.1 of Salix dunnii. NCBI lineage: Eukaryota > Viridiplantae > Streptophyta > Magnoliopsida > Malpighiales > Salicaceae > Salix > Salix dunnii. The sequence goes on from CM027674.1 coordinate 14,222,429, forward strand.
GTATTCATGAGTAGCGCAATGAAGCTGACTCATTCATGCCATTTTACAGGTTATTTAAAGAGTTTCGAAGATATGAATAAGTGTAAGGTATTGCTGGAGCAACGCGTGTTGTAGAGGATGGTTTTGAAGAGGGGTAAAGTGCTCAAATCCTTCTAAATTTAACCCCAAAAATGTCAGATCGGAGAGGGCCATTGCAAACATAGAGAAGAAAAAAAAAAAAAAAACGGTACTTCTAGGGGGAGGAAAGCAAACGAAGCTACTTCGCCCAAGGTATCTGTATCTACAAAAGTCGAAAATTGGAGGAGTTGGTGTCATCTTGTGTGTGTGTGAGAGTGTGTGTTCCTGTACATAATTCAATGTACTTTAGGGCAAAAAGAGGGAGGAAAGAAAAGGCAGCAAGGATCACCGCAAGGCAAAGCATGTAAGGGAACAGTGATGGGCTCAGATTAAAGACTCTAAGCCAAAATCATCCCCCCTTCCTTCTCTCTTATTCAAATTTTGATGTTTTATTTATTATTTTATGGGCAAAATCTTAGTTTATATAATAAATTGCAATCCAATCGCTTCCTTACAGTATTCCTTTTCTTTTCTCTTCCATTTCCGTGGTGTACGTGTGTGATGAAGGATCTGTTTGCAATTTAGACATGATGCTGCCTGTTATTGACGCTGTCGGGATATTGTTTCAAGATAGGGAGAGAGAAAAAACAACTCATAGAAGAGACAATAAAGAGGACAAGTTTTATATGAAACAAATTATTTTATATTTTTATTTTTATTAATATCTTCACTATTTAAAAAAAAATCATATTTAATGTCTTCATAACTCGAATCTAACTTTTGCCGGATCCATCGGTTAAATATGCACCATAATATTAGGGCAAAATTCATTTGTAAATATCTGCATTTTATTACTTATCCTATCTTTTAAATTAAAAAAATGTTGAAATATTTTTTAATTTAAAAAAAAAAACTATTACTGATATTAGGAAATTATGTAAGTTTTGATGAGCTGGTTCCGACAATTTTATGATTCAGTGATGCACGGTACTCGAGATATTAGATAGATGGGGGTGCTGGCAAACCACCAGGGCCTGTGATTGCCGAGCCACGAGATTTTTGTAGTAGCTCTAGCCATGATAGCTGCTTTCATTGTTTTGTCGTCTATTGAAATTTAAAAATGACCTTTGATAGAGAGAAAGGAGTTAAAGGTAATTACCATGTCTTTTTTAAAATAAAATAAAAATAAAAATCTAAAGGGTACGGGTACGGTAGCCATAGCGTCTACTTTTTTCCCACAAATCAGTTGGAAAATAATTTTTTTATATATAAAAAATAATAGTAAATGGTGGTGGATGAACATGGAAGTAAAGAAAGGCTGCCATGGTATGACTCCGTTCAAACGTCTCAGACATTCACAGAGGTTGGTGGCATTGATTGTGGCCCTAAAGCCACCGAGTTTGAATCGATTATTTTAAGAGAGAGGGACCTTTATTTTGATTTAAAATATTGGTGTTGTATTTACGTCTGTCTCTGTCGGAGGAGAGCCCATGGCCTTGAGATGCTTTGCTTGCTAGAGATAACCAGTGTAAGAAACAGTTTCCACTCCAATAATGCGCCTTCATTATTTCGTAGAATTGGGACTCCGGGTCCTATCGTGGGCCACCCCAACCTGTCGAAGCTTGTGGCTGACCTTTTCAACACCAAAAAATGAAATGGTGGGTCATCAAGCTGCAGATGTGCTCACGAAACAAACTTGGAAAATTCACAGTTGATAAGATGGGTGCACGATGCCCAAAAATAATGGGGACGCTTGAATTGCCTGGCTTTGAAAGGGAGGGTGGGTGGCTTAGAGATCTACAATGGCATGCTGGTGGAATATTACTTGCTTGCTGTGGGATTATTAAAAGAGGCCGAAGGACAATTAACCTGGCCTGCCTTTTCTATGGACTTATTTCATACCATAACAGAAAGAATTACTTCCATTTATGTGCATGATTTGCAGTCTCATGTTCTTGTGCTATTTCGATGTGAGAAGGAAATCAGCCCCGTAGTTGGAAAAAAATAAAAATAAATGCTTAGGAAACTATACATTCTTTCTGTTGATCCCACATTTTAATTTCAGCAGGAAAAGAACGCAGATGTTTCCTACAATTACTCTTTGGTTTTGCCACTTGCATGGTTACCAGATTGCTTGTAAGTGGACAAGACTCGCAACTTTTTCACTGACTGAGCTTCCTTAGAGCAGCCGGAAAATGCCAACGCTTCTTTTCTCATTCCAAATTCCACAGCTAACTTTTCTCAATGATCACCATCTAAAAAGCCTGCAAAACCATGAAAAGACGGACCATTGGGCTTACGGGACTTGTCAGATGAGATTGCTGATCCCAAAGTGAACAGTTCTTTGTTGGAAATCATTGATGGCATAGTTAAACATAAAATGACCAATTGGAGACTTGAAACGAAGGCCATATCCAAGCCCAACTCCGGATCCTGGTTTGCCCTGCCTCATTGCTGGATTTCCTGAAACTCCAAAATTGAACTGTATCATGAGGCCATCAGCAAGAAAGACGGGGTGTTAACATAGAAGAAATAGGAGGGGGGGGGGGGGGGGGGCTTCGGAGTTCCAAAGGCGAAAAGTGCAAAATTCACAATGGTTAAGAAAATAACATGAAGCAGTGGTAGTTGCCACATAGGGGGGGTTGTGGAACATGGTCGAGTGAAAACACTGAGAAATTGCAGACAAGGTCAACTGAGGGGTGTTCAAACAGATCCATTGATGTAAGGTCAACAAAGGCAAGATAACTTAATCAGGTTAGCAAAAGAAAGGGCAAGCAGAATACCGTATACACCTGATAATTAATAAACACCCAGGGCTTCATACTTGCTAGTGAAAGAAAAGACAAAATCCTTGCCTTCCTACTATAAACACACTCAATACCATCCCATTACAAACCAGCCTGTTTAGATTCCTACATGCATGTGTTTATGTCCTTGGAAATCTATAAAAAGTTGTTTTCTTGTTGCTCCAGGATGTCACTAGTCCTCAACAACATAAATACTATCGCACTTCACCATAGAAAAGTACAGCTGAAAAATGATGAGAAAAACTGAGCACAATTCCTAAGCAAGTGAAAGAAGTTAAAGTTACCAGGTACAAGACGACCAGATCTCAAATCGGTTCCACAGTCCAAGAAAAAAGAACCATCCAACATCTTATTCTGGGTACAGTAAGAAACACATTGAAAGTAAGTTGACATGCATCAGTTCATCAAAGCTCAGTTATGGAAGAAAAAATATTCAGAATTCAAAACAGCATAATGGAAATGCAGTTCCAGCAGAATTTTGCAATAAATTTTAAGGATTACTAGTGCGAAGTCCAAGTTCCACTAGCATAAAAGCTAGAGTTGCTAGGCTCGAAATATTTAACAAGTCAGGAGATGACATGAACAGACGATATGGAAACAAGGAAATGACATATGGCATGCAATGATCCTTTCTGACGGTGATTATTTTAAGTCTAGAAGTGTCTTAGGGTGCATCACCTAGAGGCAACCCTTGAAAGAATATACATATTGCCATAGCACAACCAGATCTCCAACAAGTGCTGTGCCTTGAGTGGTCATATGATTGGCCCTCACTGAACCCACACACACTATTACTGGACTCTTCCATGTCCCTGAACCAAAGATCAACTACATCTCTGACAGTCATACAGACCTAAAGGACTTATTATATGTTTCGTGCTCGCATTACCACAGTTCCAAATACCTTGATTTTGCATATGAATTTCAGAAAACCCAGTTGACCATACTGTAAGCTTTCGTGTAACAGAATTAACGACCGTGGTAAAGATAGTATTGCAGAATAGCAATGAGTACCAACAGCATCTAAAATGCATCTATACCAAATAGCAGGTATCTTAGAGAATCTAATTTATCTAGAGATGACTCGGGCAATAACTCAATTGAAATGACCATAACACCATGATCCAAGATTCAAAACATAGAGATCTCATTATTCTTTGAAGGGAAGTAGAAATCTTCATTTCTGCTTCTGCTGCGAATGCAATCCTCTAAGACATTCTTATCATAATGAGGAAAAAAGTTCGCACATTCTAGAATCCTGTTTCTTCTCCACCAGCAAAGAGTATTTCTTGTCTCTTGCAAGAAACGGCCACATATTTTTGTAGGCAAAGATTCGAAACTAGGAAATTGTGGTCTACACAGTCCAATCTAATCAACATGGCCTTGCTCAGCAAAGTACAGATTATTTAATCTTTTCAACATGCAGCCAGCACTACAAAAAAAATATTATTATTTATCATGCATTTCAGCTTGTAAGAAAGAGGAGGGAAGGAGGGTTTTCAAGACAGAACCAAGGGTACATGTGATGCAGCCATGAGAAATGACCATTTCTCACTATTCCTTAGTTCAACCTCAGGTAGGTTTTCTGAGTTTTAGCTACCCAACTACATATGGTATTAGGTGGCACCGCATATTTTCTTCTAGCTTGTCAACTTTTTAATGTTTTCCTAAACAAACTACAATCTCATGGAAAGACAAACTACTGTATTTATGAATTATGAAGAAAGATTAGGGGAATCAGAGAGAATAATCAATTTCATTGCTTCTCCTGTTCTTCATCCAGCACCATGAAACACACAACATAGCACCAAACCAGATATCTTGTAAGGAAACAACAGCTCCATGCATAAAAAAGAAGCCTGAATATAAAATGGTGTCCTTTTAATTATTAAATTGTTGGAAGTATTCTGATCAGTCAAGGTACTGCTGCAACATAAGGATTTAGAGCCAAATAGGTCTTTTCCTTAAGATTTCTGTGAAGAATTAATGAATTGTAAATTGAAGCAGTATGAACCGGGATGTTGTGTGTCATATAATGATCTGTAGTCCTCAAAGATATGATAACAGCATTACATACCAAAGGAAATGTCAATTCACTATTTGCAACCAGACATGATCTCCCGGATCCAACAGCACCCTCACCATATCCTCGTACACTACCAAGCCCTCCAATTGCAAATGCTTGGTAAGGAGCCATGTCCCCTACAATGGAACCACCTGTCAGGCTGTCAGAAGAAAAGAGTAAGAGTCACGCAAAGGAGAAAGAATGAGAAGCATGACTGTATGTTTTCTTCCAACAACTAAGATGCTTTAGAGGATACCAAGAATTGCAGCATGCTTCCAGTAAAAAGATCTGAATAACAAGCATGGCCAGTGCTCCATCTCATTTCAAGCATTATTTTACTAAACTTCAGATTAAGACTCTCTATACACTCTATCCGCCATGATATCATTTATTTTTGTTATCTCCAGCAAATTACTAGTTCCAAGAACCATGACCTTTATGCTAGTGTGACCCTTGAGAATACTCTTGTTATTTACATCCTACATCCTAGTTACCCATTGTTATCAGGGTCTTCCCACTGTTTTGGACCTCTATGATGCCACTTGATCTCACGACCACAGAGCACCTACTCAAGACAACACAGAAAACTTGCTCACCTTGCCAATAAAAATGCTGGTCCAAGTTTGACTCCTTTTGTTGCAATAAACTTGAACTTGTTAAAGATTAGCCACTTTGATAGAATAGGAATCCCTTGTTCAATTTGCATTCTAAACTGGATATAAGAAAACGCAGAGTTAGTGAAAAGCAGCATCACTGGCATGTAAGGTCTATGTATCAAGACAGATTGGAACTATTGTATGAGAACTGCAGTTCAACCACAATGAATATGAATATGTAAACCCAATTTATTTATCCGCAAGAAAAGATGGTTTACCCGATAAAAACTGTGATCACTTGCTTTTGCATATTGAGACTCTTGCTTCAAAACTACCATGTTGTCATGGGGATTGCCACTGTATTACAAGCATTTTACTGACCAATTAGGAAGCAACATGTTAGAAAACACTTGAAAATTGAAATAGTAGAAGTGCAAGCTACCTGCGAGTCAATGGGAACCCATCAATGTCCCTGGTTATAGAGCGCCCATCATCGTTCACTATTCGTACATGCTGCACAACTCAAAACATTTACTTTTCTTAATAAATCAACCATAGATGACAAAAAAAAAAAAAAACATGCATCTGAAAATAACAATACAGGTATGGGTGCTTATTAAGCATGGCCAGAACCTCAAATTTGATACTGGTGGTGCTGCTCCAATCAGAAGTTGCAGGCTCACTTCTATTCAAACCAACAGATATTCGAGACAAATTTACATCTCCACTCCCAGAACGAGAGAAATTATCAATTGGTGTGCCATGGACCCCAATTTCGGGTGAAAAAGAATGCTGGGCCAAATAATTCACAGATCAAGAAAAAAAGATGTGAATTGGTGAAAAGAAGATATCATCCATATTGTTTACAATTCCAGTAGGGTGTTTTCTCTAAAAAGGCTAATTTTTTTAGATTTTCTGTGCCAAAAATAAAATAAATTGAATTAAAAGGTTCTTTAAAACCCAGTTTCTAAATTTCCCATCTGCAAAACACAATAATAACCAAAGATTGATCATAGCTTATAGTAACTAACCTGAATTACAAAACATTTTTGAGAAAGCCACTCAGGTCTTGGCCTTCTATAAGCTATTATGACATTTGAATCAGAGAGCCCTTTATCCCATGATACATCAAGCTTCTCACTTCCACCAAATAAATTGGGGTGTTTGATGCCAAGACTGCAAAAAGCCAATTGAATTGATTGTCAAACAAGTACCCTAATTTACTATTACTTTTTTGCAAGCAGCGTGAACGTTAACCTTGTTTTGCTTTTCTCAGGTTTGCAAACATGGCTAAAGAACAAAACCTCGCACTTCTTGATTCAATTACATAAACAGATTGTAAGAATTGAGAATCTTTCGTTTTCTTTCCCTACCATTTTATGAAACAAAGAATTCCCACAAGAAGAAGAAAAGGGAAAGAGCAAGATACGCCATAAGAATAAAAGCTTGGAACCCAATAAATGAAATGGCAAAGATTATAAGGAGAAAGGCAAAAGACCCACCTCCCGATTATCAGAGAAAGAGGACTCCCAGTGCTCCTGCAGTTTCACATAAAACAGAATCGGTGGCTGTGAGTGTTGAAAAGGAAGATGTAGATTACTAGTAGTTATTTAATTAATTAATATATAGAGAAAATCAAGAACCTGAGAGAAGGAAGCATCGAAGCAGCACATAGCTTGTGAGTGAAATCAACATTTACATCAATCTTGGCTGTAACATGTCAACGTTTCAAGAACAAACTAAAACAAGTAAACAACATAACATTCCCCAAAAAATGGTCAAGAAATATATAAAACAAAAAATTATACTGACCTTTGCCAGCATGAATGCTCTTTTGAGCTCCCATGTGTATTATCTACTGAAGAAGCATCAAAACGTTAATGAATGATGATGATGATGGAGGTGCAGTGAGCAATGCAGAAAACAAAGGAGAAGAAAGGAATAATGCAAAGGGGAGAGAGACGAGACAAAGATTTTTGCATGTATAGAATGTTTTGGTCCCAAGTTTGTTATCTGAGTTTTTTGCTTTCTGGCTTGCTTCTTCCAAGGGGGATGGATAATAACCCATTAAGTATATAATTTTTATACCCAATCAAGTTTAGGGTATCCATGGGCTATTTATAACTTGAATCATATGATATAATTTATACTTATAAATTATAACTATTTAATACATAATTAGTTGCTCTTTTAATATATATACATATTATCAACTTCCAAGTCAAAGCAAAAAAAATTCTTCTATTACTCCTCTTTTAGGTTTTTCATTCTAATTATTTAGTTTTAAATATAAAACAATGTCTAGCTTTTCATTTATTAATTATTTTTAATAACTTTTAAGATATCATGATAGGAACCAACTAGCACCATGAATTGATCCATTAAAGGTGTTTATGGGGTTAATTACAAGATCATGAACCAAAAAGATTAAACAAAATGATTTTAAAGTTAATTCTTTCTAACATGTTTATTTAGAACTAATAATCATAACTTCAATTACTAGGGGTTAATTACAAAATAAATAGTTAATTTCTATCTAAAAAAAAACATAAATTGAAAATTTATCCCTATGTTACCGTCATTATCAATACTATAACAATTAAAATTATTATCAAAATTATTATCCAAACAATTAAAATCATTAAATTGACCCAAAAAAATTTTATACAAAAACAATCACTAAAATTATCATTATCATTGCGCAAATAATAAAATCATAAAATCATTTGATCCAAAAAAAATACAAAAAAAAAAAAGAACAAAGAGAAAAAATGAGAAATATTAATTATCACTTACATAAATTAAAATTTCAAAATTTAACCGAATAAAAATAAAACTTCAATAAAAAATAAAATGATAAAATATAAAAACAAAAAGTAAAAATAAATAAATATGGATAAAAAATAAATATTATCTAAGAAAGACCGAAAAAATCAAGGGATCAATACTAAAAAAATAAAAGAATAAGTGTCAAAATAAAATTATATATATATATATATATATATATATATATATATATATATATATATATATATATATATAATTCCAATTGAATGATAAAACTACAATAAATCAAAACTTTGGGACTGAAAAATAATAAAGAGATTTTTGAAAATAAAATACAATGTAACCAACATAAATTAAAATTTCATAACGAAACGGAATAAAAATAAACCCTAACAAAAAAAATGACAAAATTAAAAACAAAAACTAAAAATATAAATACATAAATATGGATTCAAAAAACATTATCCAAGAAGGACTAAAGAACTAAAGGAATTAATATCAAATAAAAAATTAAAAGAATAAGTGTCAAAATGAAAAATAAAATATATAATTATTTTCAATTGAAAGATAAAAATGAAAAAAATTAAAATTTTAGGACTGAAAATAATAAAGGGTTTAAAAAAAAAACAATACAATGCAATTGCTGACAAATTAAAAGAATAATGACTGAAATGAAAAGTAATATATATGACTAATTTCAATTGAAAGATAAAATTAAAACAAATTAAAATTTGCATACCAAAATTATTAAAGGAACCAAAAACAAACTAAAAATCAAAAGAATAAGGACTGAAATGAAACATATCATATGTAATCAATTTCATTTAAAGGACATAATTGAAAATAATCGATTCCATTGAAAAGATTAGTAAGAAAAACAAAATAAAAAAACTAGGGACTAAGATGAAACACCCATAAATATGAAAAGACTAAATCATACTTTCGGCAGGAGAAAAGAGAAATGGGTGGGTGGCAAGAAAATCGTTCACCGACAATCACACGACCCGACTAATATGACACACGCCTCTCCAATAATCGAGGACATGGAGGCACACCAGGTGACACGACGGAAGCCTAGTTTCCACCACCTAAAGATGTTGTAGGCGCCACCTGAAAGACGTGTGCGCGCAAAACACTAGTGATGTGTCCATAAGATGCACCTGTATTGTTCTGGAAAAAAAAATTTGGTCAATTACCCATATACCCCTGGACTCTGCAATATCTATGAAAAAACTACAGGTGAAAATCCTTAAATGCCCCCGATTCCAGGTTTTATTTTTTGTCATTATCGGAGGCTATTTCTTAGTTTTTTTGTGTAAAGAATTTTGAAATATTATCCATGTCCCTTAGAATGTTTTAAAATACCTCTGATCCTGGGGATTAAATTTTTTTGTCCCGGGGACAAAATGATAATTTTACTATAACAATGCACAGTGAACTGTGTCTAGATAAACTGTGAAAAAATACAACAGAAAATAACCACACGACTTATATTTTAGTTAACTTACAAGAGGTAAATTTATTAAATTTTAGTTGAAAAAATATCTACATACATGGAAAAAAAATCTCGAGACTTCACAGGAAATAGATCTTCATTGACAAAGATAATAAAACAAGAAAAAAAAATGAGAGTGAAATAGAATTGTCACCAGTAATGATGAATAAGATAAAATAATTATTTGTTTATTTTATTTAGTTATGGTAAACATTATTTAAAAAAACTATTTTACTTTTAATATGTATAGTTGTCAAATTTACATGTTTAAAAAAAATAATTGAATATTTTTTACTTAAATTTATATTAAATGTTGAAATTAATAAATTATAATAATCTTAGTCATAGAACAAGATATGGCTTCACAAGTATATATGGGTTTAGACTAGTATAATTTTAAGAAAAAATAGATGAAGAATTTACTTGACTTATTTGCTAAAAATCTTAAGATAAATCAAATAAAACTTGATTAAAAAAATTATTAAAACAAAGTCATTTTAATTAACTTTTAAAAAACAACGGGTCAACCAGGTTTGGATTCAAGACCTGGATCTGGCCTGTGAATGATGGCCTTTGAGTTATTAAGTGTTAGTTTGAGAGTGTTATTGAAGTTATTTTTTTAAGTGTTTTTTTTATTCAGAAATACATCAAATGAATATTTTTTTTTATATTTTAAAAATTATTTTTGACATCATCATATGAAATTGATCTAAAAACACAAAAAAAATTAATTTAAAATAAAAAATAAAAAATAAAAAAATATTCATTTAAAAAATATATTTTTAAAATTTAATGTCAAACACCTCTAAATTTTTCTAGCCTTTTAATCTATTCAAGACATGATTAAACAAATTGGGTTAGCATCTAATGAATCGTTACTATTGTTTTAGCTCCGATGACCATATTCCAAATGTAAGAATTAGGCACTATTGTTTGGCTCAAGTTCCGAGTTTTAAATCACCATCTTGGATTATCATAGTTTTTTTTTATCATTAATGATAAATATATATAAACTAGTTTATGTTGGGGACATTTGAAGTTTGACTATTTCAAATGTCTAAGAATTTATGACTTGTTAGGACTCTATTTTATTGTTAATAATTCCTACTGTTTAGGAGATCATGTTATTTTTCAGATTAGTATTTGATCATTCCTTAATTGTTTATTTACCACGATCTTAGGTCTGTTAAGATTACGTGGGCTGCTATTTCTCTTGTAATGGCTTTATAAGCCGATCACTTTTCATTCAATAATGTAACAGATAACTTCAAGTTATTACTTTGAATTCATTTGTTCAAACAATTTGGTATCAGAGCCTGGTTCAAAGACTGAGTGTGAGAGAAAGAAAGCACAATTGAGAAGTGAGGCGAGAGAGAGAGATAAACACGAGTGAAAGTGTAAGGTGTGAGACAAAGAAAAATACGAGAGTGAGGTAAGAGACAGAGAGACATACACAGAGAGAAACACGAGACAAGGAGAATTCAATTGAGAGTGAAAATTGAGGCATGGCTGCAGAAGGGAGTTTCGTTCAACCAGCAATTCCAAGGTTCGATGGTCACTACGACCATTGGGCGATGTTGATGGAAAATTTCCTTCGGTCGAAGGAATTTTGGAGTCTAATTGAAGAAGGAATTCCAGCTTTTAAAGGAGATGGGTCAGGGATAATAGCAGCCCAGAAGAAGACAATAGAGGATCAAAAATTGAAGGATTTAAAGGTGAAAAATTATCTTTTTCAGGCCATCGATCGCAACATCATGGAGACAATTCTTGTCAAGGACACGGCCAAGCAAATCTGGGACTCCATGAAATTGAAGTATCAGGGATCAACTCGAGTGAAACGAGCCCAGCTTCAAGCTTTAAGAAGAACTTTTGAAGTTTTGCAGATGAAGGAAGGAGAAGAGGTAAATGATTACTTTGCTCGAACTCTTATTATTGTTAACAAGATGAAAATACACGGTGAAAAGATGAATCAAGTAGCTATTATCAAAAAAATCTTAAGGTCTTTAACTCCAAAGTTTGATTACGTCGTCTGTTCAGTGGAAGAATCAAACAATTTGGACATGTTAACTATTGATGAATTGCAAAGCAGTTTATATGTTCATGAACAACGTATGAAGAGGCATGTACAAACTAGTGAAGAACAAGCTTTGAAGGTCACTTATGACTATAAAACTGATGGTGGTAGAGGCAGAGGAACTGGGGTGTTCAGAGGTCGTGGGAGAGGTAGAGGAAGACAAGGTTTCAACAAAGCACTAGTTGAGTGCTTCAAATGTCATAAACTAGGGCATTTCCAATATGAATGCCCTAGCTGGGAAAAATCTGCACATTATGCAGAGGGAGAAGCAGATAAGGAGGAAATTTTGTTGATGGCTCATATTGAAATGGACAATGCAAACAGGGAAGAGGCTTGGTTTCTTGACTCAGCCTACTCGAACCATATGTCAGGGAACAAACAACTGTTTGTGAATTTTGATGAGAATTTTCGTCATTCAGTGAAACTGGGCAATAATTCCAGAATGCCAGTACTGGGAAGGGGCAATATCAAAATAGAAATCAAAGGATTAATTCAGCTGGTGACTAATGTGTTTTATGTTCCTGAGCTTGCCACTAATCTGCTGAGTATTGGTCAGCTACAAGAAAAGGGACTGGGCATCTTGATTCAAGGTGGAGAATGCAGGATCTATCATCCCAGGAGAGGACTTATTGCTTAGACTCAGATAACAATCAACAGGATGTTCATATTGCTTGCTAAAACGAAAGTGCAAAGTTGTTTTCAAATTTCAGCCGAAGATGTCACAGATCTCTGGCATCGAAGATATGGCCACTTGAACAACAAAAGTCTTCGAACACTGCAATCAAAGCAACTTGTGAATGGGCTGCCACAACTCAAATCTGTTGAGAAGGTGTGCACTGTCTGCAATGTTGGGAAGCAACACCGTGGAACCATACCGAAGAAAAGTCAGTGGAGGGCCTTGCGAAAACTTCAGCTAATACATGTTGATATATGCGGACCAGTCACACCAAGTTCAAGTAGCAACAAGAGGTACATCTTGAATTTCATTGATGACTTTAGTAGGAAAAGTTGGGTCTATTTCTTGTCTGAAAAAAGTGAAGCATTTATGTGTTTTAAAGACTTTAAATGCCTTGTTGAGAAAGAAATTGATAGTAATATATGTTGCTTAAGAACTGATCGAGGTGGTGAATTCACCTCGTATGAGTTTCAAAAATTTTGCAAATCCAATGGCATTAGAAGACAGCTTACCGCAGCATACACCCCTCAGCAAAACGGGATTGCGGAGCGTAAAAACCGAACTATCATGAATATGGTTCGGTGCTTATTGGCAGAGAAACAAATGCCCAAATTCTTTTGGCCAGAGGCTGTTAGATGGACAACACATGTCCTAAATAGAATCCCCACAGCACTGGTGGAAGGGCAGACTTCAGAGGAGTGTTGGAGTGGAATTAAACCATGTGTGGATTATTTCAGAGTTTGGGGATGCACTGGAGATGTGCATGTATCAGATATTAAGAGGACAAAGCTGGATGACAAGAGCTACAAATGTGTTTTTCTCGGGTACAGTGATGAGAGCAAGGCCTACAAATTATTTGATCCCATTGCTAAGAAGATTGTGATTAGCAGGGATGTTATTTTTCATGAAGATGACAGCTAGGATTGGAAGAGAAGTGAAGAAGAAATCCAGCTTGATATACTTGATTGGGGAGATGATGCTTATGAACCTAATGTGCATGATTTTAGTCACCCTCATGCAGAAGATGACCATGCAGCTGGAGATGAAGAGCATGCAGATGATGAAGATTTTGCAGCAGTAAATGATGGAGATTCTGCAGCAGAGGAGAGTGCAGAAAATTTAATTGATGTGCATGTAGAAGATACATTATCTTCTGCAACCCGAGATGGCAACAGTGGTGGGGAACTTGGCAGCAGCAATGGTGAAATTACCTTGCTTAATCCATCCCGAATTAGAAGAGCTCCCAGCTGGATGCAAGATTACGAAAGTGGTGAAAATTTGACAGAAGATGACAGTGGTGACAACTCAACAGAAAATAGCATGCAAAATCTTGTCTTGTTTACTCAACAAGGGGATCCAACCTGCTATGAAGAGGCTGTCAGAAATGCAAATTGGAAGGCTACAATGGATTTGGAAATTGATGCTATTGTGAACAACAGAACTTGGGACTTGGTAAACCTGCCAGTGGGAGCAAAAAAAATTGGTGTTAAGTGGATCTATAAAACTTAGCTAAATGAAAATGGAGAGGTGGATAAATATAAAGCGCGTTTAGCGGCCAAAGGCTATGCTCAGGAGCATGGGATAGACTACAATGAAGTGTTTGCTCCAGTTGCGCGGTGGGATACAATTCGCATGGTTTTGGCCGTGGCAGCTCAGAAAGGTTGGATGGTATTTCAGCTAGATGTAAAGAGTGCATTCTTGCACGGGGAATTAAAGGAGGCTGTTTTTGTCGAGCAGCCACAAGGCTATGAGCAAGAGGGCAGCCGAGAGAAGGTGTTGAAGCTCAAAAAGGCCTTATATGGTCTAAAGCAAGCCCCGCGAGCATGGTACAGTAAAATTGAGAATTATTTTCTCAAAGAAGGCTTTGAACGATGTAATCATGAGTCTACTTTGTTTGTTAAAACAAATGCTGGAGGTAAAGTTTTAATTATAAGTCTTTATGTTGATGACTTAATCTTTACCTGTAATGATGCATGCTTAATTGAGAAGTTCAAGTGCTCAATGAAGTCTGAATTTGAGATGACGGATCTAGGAAAGATGAGATATTTCCTAGGAGTTGAAGTTTTACAAAGTGCAAAGGGCATTCATTTGTGTCAAAAGAAATATGCCAATGATGTTCTTAATCGATTTGGCATGAAGGAGTGCAATTCAGTCAAGAACCCAATTGTGCCTGGTTCAAGGTTGACAAGAGAAGGGGGGAAGAAAGTGGATGCAACTTTGTTTAAGCAATTGGTTGGTAGCCTCATGTACTTGACAGCTACCAGACCTGATTTGATGTACAGTGTATGTCTCATTAGCAGATATATGGCAGATCCGACAGAGGAGCACTTGATGACAGCGAAGAGGGTGCTTCGATATCTAAAGGGAACCATGGAACTTGGGCTATTTTATGCAAGAGAGGGTGAATTAGAGTTACTTGCATACACAGATAGTGATTATGCTGGTGACTATGATGATAGAAAAAGTACTTCAGGGTATGCATTTACTCTAAGTGGAGGAGCCGTGGCTTGGGCTTCGAAGAAACAACCTGTTGTAACTCTTTCTACAACAGAGGCAAAATATGTTGCAGCAGTTGCTTGTGCTTGTCAGAGTGTTTGGATGAAAGGGGTGCTCAACTTTTTCAGTCCCATTAAAAGTGAATGTATTACTGTTTTTTGTGATAACTCATCTGCTATTAAGTTGTCAAAAAACCCAGTATTACATGGCAGGAGCAAACATATTGATGTGAGGTTTCACTTTCTACGTAATCTCACAAGAGATGGAGTGGTTGATTTGAAATTTTATGGTACTAATGAACAGCTTGCAGATATTATGACTAAGCCCTTAAAGTTAGAAAGCTTTGAGAAGCTTCGGGAACAACTGGGAATGAAGTTCTTGGCCGAAATAAACTGATTGCTATTAGCAATTCCAGTTTAGGGGAGGGTATGTTGGGGACATTTGAAGTTTGACTATTTCAAATGTCTAAGAATTTATGACTTGTTAGGACTCTATTTTATTGTTAATAATTCCTACTGTTTAGGAGATCATGTTATTTTTCAGATTAGTATTTGATCATTCCTTAATTGTTTATTTACCACGATCTTAGGTCTATTAAGATTACGTGGGCTGCTATTTCTCTTGTAATGGCTTTATAAGCCGATCACTTTTCATTCAATAATGTAACAGATAACTTCAAGTTATTACTTTGAATTCATTTGTTCAAACAGTTTAGTTAATTTTTAATATATAACCATAATAGATACCTTTTATTATTTTAAAAAAATAATTTATCTTATAATACAAAACTAACATACTCACAACAATGGATTCGAGTGTGAAAAGGTAAGTAAACTTGAGACAACCACTCTAACACAAACTTTTCCAACCATACTTGATGGGTATATTTAAATATAATAATAATAATAATCCATATTTTAAATAAAAAAACCACTTTATATAAAATTCACTTTTCAGCAAAAAAAAATAAAAAAAATCAACTCCAAGAATATTAGCATGGGAGGAAGGAAGATATTATAAATGCAATGTCCTATCACACATCATCATTCTTCTTTGCCGAACGCACCGGGCATTTCGAATGGCGGCTGTACGTACACACCAAGCGTAGTAATTAAATTGCAATGGTGAGAGATGATGATCGTGAAAATAATGTAGAAATATACACGGATTATTCTGAATGGTAAGAGTACAATTATTATATTTACTTCTCTTTACAACTCAATTTCATAAATTAGCTTGTGAAAAATATTTATAGCAAAAGACATGAATTATCATAAATTATCCCTTGGTGCACCGCAATTTCAACCTTGGATTCAAATGTATTTTCAACTTTTCTAAGGGACCAGTTGACATTGTTACAATATTTGGGATGTTTTTGTTTTTTCCCCTACCAATAGACTATAGAGTTTTGTATTGCAAAGGATTTCAATGAAAAATACCATAATATTATTGATGAGAATTGATTTGTATTTATACAAGAGTTAGGTCCTATTCTAGGCAGTAACATCTGCCAAATTAATGCTGAGATTGATGTATAATAAAGAGTATGATTTGTACAGATAATGGAAGTTTTGTTGTAACGGCTAGAATGCTAAAGATGGAAAGAGGCTGTTGAGATTTGTTTATGCTAATTGTGTGCAGTTTTCTCCAATACGCCCCCTCAAGATAGGGCTTCCGTCAGTAAGGTCAATCTTGGAACGTAAAACTGCAGTGCGTTGTTGGGACAGCGGCTTTGTCAATAGATCTGCAAGTTGATCCACAGTGTGAACATGTTGAACTTGGAGAGTGCCTTTTTGAACCAAATTCTGGACAAAGTGAAGATCAATTTGTATGTGCTTCATTCGGGAGTGATCAACGGGATTGTAGCTGAGATGGGTGGCACCGAGATTATCACACAATAAGGAAGGAGGAGCCTTAAAAGGGTAACCAAGTTCGGTGAGTAGGTTTGCTATCCATATTGATTCGGAGGCAGCATTGGCGAGTGACCTGTATTCAGCTTCGGTGGAGGATCGTGCAACGGCTTTCTGTTTCTTAGAGCTCCAGGATACCGGGGTTTGACCAAGGAAGCTAATGTAGGCTGAAGTAGAGGTGCGGTCATCAACATTTCCAGCCCAGTCAGCATCCAAATAGGTGTTGAGTATCCAGGGGGTGTTCTTCTTGATGTGAATACCATGGAAGATGGTGTGCTTCAGATACCGAAGGAGTCGTTTGACAGCAGTCCAGTGCGAATGTGTGGGCTTGTGCATGAACTGAGATAGTTTGTTAACAGCAAAGGAGATGTCAGGACGGGTAAGTGAGAGATATTGAAGACTCCCAAGTACTCGTCGGAACTCGGTGCTGTCAAAAGCAGCAGTGCCATTAGCCAACTTCAGAGGTGTACTGGTGGATAATGGTGTTGAGACATCCTTAGCTCCAGTCATATTGGTTTTAGAGAACAGATTGCGGATGTACTGATGCTGTGATAAAAAAATACCTGCACAAGTGGGAAGAACTTCTACCCCTAAAAAATAATGAAGTGTACCCATATCCTTCAATAAAAACCTAGAGCTAAGCTGCCGAACAATGGAACCCACAAAAATGAAATCATTCCCAGTGATCACAAGATCATCCACATAAACAAGTAAATAGCAGACAATATTAGCATTACGATAGATAAATAAAGAGGAATCAGCTCTGGAAATGATAAAACCAAGGGTGAAAATAGCATTTTTCAGTGTTGAATACCAAGCCCTAGGGGCCTGTTTAAGGCCATAGATTGCTTTTCTCAGCCTGCAGACATGATCTGGTTTTGAAGGGTCCTTGAACCCAGGGGGCTGACTCATGTAAACAGTTTCATTAAGTTCCCCATGCAAAAAGGCATTGTGAACATCCATTTACCTTGAGGGCCGGCCATGGATAGTGGCTAGGGTGAGGATTATCCGAATTGTAGCCAGTTTAACCACAGGGCTAAACGTTTCAGTATAATCAATTCCGGGTCTTTGGAGAAACCCTTTTGCAACTAGTCTGGCTTTAAAATGGTCAATGGAACCATTTGCTTTTCTTTTAACACGGAAGACCCATTTACAGCTTACAGGGCTACAATTTTCTGGTGGGGGGACCAGTTCCCAGGTGCCATGTTTCATGAGAGCCGTGAGCTCATCAGACATGGCAGCAAGCCATCTTGGTTCAGAGACGGCTTGGCTTACACATGTTGGTTCTAAACTATGGGGCAGGGGATGCTTAGTCACGGCATGCATTTGTTTGGGTTTATAGATGTTGTTCATTGAGCGTGTTGTCATGGTGTGTGTTCTGTGTGTTGGTGTCGATGAGATGTTTGGGGGTGCAGAGGGGGGGTATGTTGATGGATTGGTGATGACGCCGTGACTATGTGCTGTGATTGTGAGTGAGAGTGAGATGAATGACTAGGGTCAACATGAAATGCAGATGAGCATGAATTTGGGCGTAAAGAACCAGATGAATTTAACGAATTTGAAGAAATTGGAGAGGGAAGAGAAGCATAGTTACCTGGAGGTGATGAGAGCACGGTTGTAGCAGGTCTCGAAGTCACTGGTTCAGTCGGCGGAGGCAATGGAAGAGTGATGAAGAGACAATCCATCGGGGAAGGTGATGTAGGGGATGGAGAGGTCGAATCGATGTCAGCTAGGGTTTGTGATTCGTCAAATTGAACGTGCCGAGAAAGGTAAATCTTTTTGGTTTTGGGCTCTAAGTAAATGTATGCGTTTTGGGTTAATGAGTACCCAATAAAGACGCATGGTGCAGATTTGGGCTGAAGTTTATAGGTGTTGTAGGGTCAGGTTAAGGGATAACAAATACATCCAAATTTTTTTAATTTTAGGTAGTTGGGTCTTTGTCCAAAAAGGGCCTCAAATGGTGATTTGTTATGGAGGAGAGTTGTCGGTTGACGATTTATTAAGTAGGTGGCTGTATGAAAAGCATGGGGCCAATATGAGAGGGGTAATTTTGCATCGGTGAGCAAGGTGAGCCCAGTTTCAACTAAGTGACGGTGGCGATGTTCGGAGACATCATTTTGTTGGGGGGTGTGGGGAGCAGTTGTGTAATGACTGATCCTATGAGTAGAGAGATGGTTTGAGACTAATGAATTCTCCACCGTTGTCTGAATAAATGCTTTTTATTTTTGTTTGAAACCGGTTTTCGACAAGTGATTTAAATTGAGGAAAAATGGTTTTGACACAATATTTGGCTTCAATGGGATAGAACCATATGTATTTGGTGTAGTGATCTACAAGTATTAAGTAGTACCGAGAACCATCTAGACCGGGACAACGAGCGGGACCCCATACATCAGTGTAAATAACTTCAAGTGGTGCATGACTCTGAATACTTGTGGGCCGAAACGGAAGTTTATGGGCTTTATTAATGGAACAAGATGAACATAAGGAATTAAAGTGCTTTGTTGTTTTGTTTGTTTTTTTAGTGGGTAAAGAAAAAGGATTGACAAGATTGGTAACAATTTTTGAGGACGGGTGTCCAAGCCGTTTGTGCCAGCCATCAAGAGAAGTACGTTCAGGTAGATTTGCAACAAATTTGGAAGATGAGCCCACTAGTGAATTCGGGAACTGATATACACCATCCTCACATGCACCTTTTAGTAAAATCGCCCTCGAAGCTTGGTCCTTCACAAGAAAATAAGATGGGTGAAGTTCAACAAAAACATTATTTTGAGAAGTAAAATGATGAACAGAAATTAAATTTTTGGAAATATTAGGAACACAAAGAGTATTGTTAAGAATAAATTTCCGCAATGGTGAATCTAAGGTCAAGGATCCAACATGTGAGACGGTCAAACCTGTCCCATCACCAATGACGACTTCATCAGTACCATCATATTCAGAATGGATGGATAAATTTGCCAAGTCACTAGTAATGTTATGTGAGGCAGCGGAGTCAAGGAGCCATTTTTTATTTTGTGCATTGGTGGTATTTGCACAGTTGGCTGTAATTTCAGTCTGACGAAGTTGAGGACAAGACTTTGCGGTGTGACCCATTTGGTCGCAGAATTGGCATTTTGGATTATATCGTCTCTGGCTGGGCTGAACAGAGGTGTACTGTCGGTGGGTTTTAAATGGGCCAGGGGGCCTGTTGGCTTGCTGGGCCTGTTGGCTCATGTGGTTTGTGTGCTGAGGAGGCCCATTCGGCCTATAATTACTCCTTCTTGAAGACCCATTTGAGTTAAATGTGGGTTGTCGGTGACGATGAGAATAATTTGCAGAAGCAAGGAGCGGTTGAGTAGTGGAGTCTAGTCGCCGGAGATAGTTGTCGTGACCGACAAGGAGGTCGTGCAGCTCTTCAAAGGCCAGAGATGTTGGCCGCGCATGAATGGAGGTAGCAATGTCCCTGAAATCAGAACCCAAACCATTAAGTATATAGAGAGTGAGATCATCATCGGAGATTGGATGATCAATTAGGGCAATTTCATCTGCAAGAGCCTTCACGGCGTGCAGGTAGTCAGGGACAGATCGGTTTTTCCGTTGGATTAAGGTAAGTTCTTCCTTTAATTGTATAGCTTTGGTTCTTGATTTGCTGGCATACATGTGATGCAGCCTCTCCCAGGCTTCATGGGAGGTTTTGGCAGTGGCAATGAGGGGAGTGATGGTTGTGGATGTTGAGGCCAAGATGGCACTTAGGATGAGTTTGTCCTGTCGAACCCAGTGAGTTTTGTTTAACTCAGTGCTGGAGGTGCCCGCCGGTGAGGGGCACTAGGACACACCTTGAACATAATCAAGGAGGTCATAGCCTATGAGGAGTGCTTCAAATTGTGCTCTCCATTGAGGGAATGTGAATGGTTTTAGTTTCTCATTGATCTGTGAGGTAATATTGAGGGCAATAAGAGCATTGTCAGGGGAAGATGTAAGTTGGGAAATTGAAGAGGTAGGTTGGGGAATTGTGGGTACTGCTGTGGTTTGCTCTGTAGAAGAAGTCATTGTGTTTGAGAAAAAAAAAGAAGGATCTTAGTGCTCGTGGGAGATAAGCTCTTATACCATATAGAGTTTTGTATTGCACAGGATTTCAATGAAAAATACCATAATATTATTGATGAGAATTGATTTGTATTTATACAAGAGTTAGGTCCTATTCTAGGCAGTAACATCTGCCAAATTAATGTTGAGATTGATGTATAATAAATAGTATGATTTGTACAGATAATGGAAGTTTTGTTGTAACGGCTAGAATGCTAAAGATGGAAAGAGGCTGTTGAGATTTGTTTATGCTGATTGTGTGCAGTTTTCCCCAATATAGACAACATATTACCTATCTAGGGATAAATTCTTTTCACGGTAAACTAACTATGTTATCCTTAAATAAGATAAAAACAAAGAGTTGTCAGCATGGTGTTTTTGAAATTTTACATTTTAAAAAACAATATAAATATGGATATACTCTTATAAAAGATAAAATTCAATAGTTAGTTGTCTGAGTTTGAATGACACGCCAACGGTTTTCTATCTTGCACTCCCTTCAAGCGGCGCGTGCAACGTCGTTCAGTTGTTAAAAATATTCATTCAGCATCTCACCTGATGCACCATTATATCCTCTTCCTCATGATGATATGTGCGACGTCTCATGGTGGTCGAAAATGTGGCGGTGATTAGTTAATTTCCCCCCTTTTTTCTCTCATACAGGCTAAATTACACGAAAATCCCCTAATTATAATATTTCATTTCAGTCCCTATTCTTTTGATTGTTTTGTATGGTCTTGATTTCAGTAATATAAGTTTTAATTTGCTTCAATTTTATCCTTCAATTGAGAATGATTGTATATTTCAATTTCATTTCGGTCCTTATTCTTTTAATTTTATGATTGATTTTAAATCCCTTAATATTTTCGGCATGGAAGTTTGGATTTTATTTTAAATTTTTTTATTTGATTAAAATTAGTCATGTATTTTGTTTTCGTTTCGGTCCTTATATTTTGATTTTTTATATATATTTTTCCTAAATAGTCCATATTTTTGTTCATGTTTATATGTATATATGGTCTTAGTTTTTGTTTTTAATTTTTATTATTTTCTCTTTTGTTGAGGTTGTATTTTTTTAATTTGGTCATTAAATTTTAATTTGTGTTGGTAATCATTCAAACATTGATATTTTTTTATTTTTTCCTTTGTTCTATTTTTTTTGTTTTTATTTATTCTTCAAGTCAAATGTTTTTTTAAGCTAATAATATATAATTTTTATATATTTATTTTATTATAGATAAAACGTTTAAAATAATGATAATGATTATTTTAAGGATTTTTTTTCTGAAAAATATATAAGGATAATTATATATTTTGATATTTGTTGTTAACACCTTAAAGTATATATATAAAAAATGATTTTTTTTAAATATCAAATTAATTTAATCTCAATGTTTTGAAATAAAAATAATTTATTTAAAAAAAAATAAAAATCACTTTAAAGTTTAAACTAAAAATATAGCAAGCCATACATAAACAAAACAAATAAAAAAACACAAAGACAATAAAAGATTTATTATACATGTATTAGAGAGAGTTTTAACTTTCATTTCAAGCCATCAAAATTAAATATATTATGTTTTTAACGCAAATTGCATTTAATACAAAAATAAATAACAATAATAAATTAAAAGTCAAAATTAATAATATAAATACATAAATACAATATAAAAATAAGAATTATCTTAAAAGGATCAAAACAAATAAAGAAATAGAAATTAAATTAAAAAATAAAAGAACAATAACCAAAATACAAAATAAAAAAATTATATATATTAAAATGAGATAAAAAAAACAATTTCTCACTGTATCAAAACACAAGTCAATGACTCATATATATTAAATAAGAAAACAAAATTCTTTTTTTTATTGAACCTTATTTTGTCATCCGTATTCGTTTTATATTGCATTCTTTTACTTTTTTTATTTAATTAAACAAAATTCTTTAATTAATTTGTTTTATTTTCAAATTTGTCTTTACAATTTTTATGTTAACATGGTATTTGATATTGTATTTTAAAATTATTTTTAAAAAAATTAAAAAATATTTTTATTTTCTGCTTGAAAGTAATTTTTTTAATATTTTTAAATCATTTTCATATGTTAATATCAAAAATAATTTAAAATAATAATAATAATAATAATAATATTTTAACATATTTTTAAATAAAAAATATTTTTTAAAAACAATTTCAACGTTAATCGTGGAACCCCACCGGTTTTATTTGTCTAAATTAAAACAAATCACTAATAAAACCGAACAGCTATAAACCATGTTGTGCTGGAGAGAGAGGGGAGATGAGAGAGGTTTTATTATATGATGAGTGACATGATAGTTTGCTCCTTGGGGACAAGAAACAACAGAATATTTGTTCATAGACGGACCATCATCACTTGCCCATGTGGCTTTGTCTGAAAGGCTCCACCTCATCTACGCTTCATAAAATAGTGCATTTCCCACGCAACAACGGTTTTTTTTTTTAAGAAAATAACCCGTTAACTTTATTAGCCGTATAATATATTAAATAGTTTTTTTAGTTTTCTAAAAATATATTTTGAAATTAGAACATCAAATAAATTTAAACAATAAAAATGATTAATTTAAAATAAAAAATTAATAACTAGATTTAAAATTACTACGTTTTTATCTGTAAATAACTATGTTTATTAATTAATAGACTTGTTTTTACTGTAAATAACTAACTATGTTTTACAATAAGCTGTTAGTAAAATGTAATTCAACAGATATTCTAATTTATTCTAAAGGATTGCCCTTCTAAGATTACAAAAACCCAATAATATATTGAAAACAAACAGTACACAATATTGTTCTAAGCTCGCCCATCATATTTTACATTAAATTTAACCCTTTTATAAGTCTTGAACGGGCAAGGTTTGACCCAGTCAATCGTATTTTCATCAGTTTCAATATGGAATTAAAATAAAATAACTTGGTCTTTTTTTTTTTTTGGTAATAATAGCTTGGTCTTATTATAGCAGTCCGATTCCAACAAAGTACAATAAAACACACATGGCTGTAAATTACTAAAGATTCATGACAGTACGGCCAAAAATACTCATAGCTGCATTAATGTATACATTATAGATTCCACCATCATTATTATATATCTTGGCGACCTCCGAGCTTATTTGACAGGCCGGGTTCACAAATATCTCTCTCTCCAGCGGGATTTATTGAATTTAATATTGATTTTGAAAGTATTTTTTATTTAAAATTATATTAAAATAATATATATTTTTTATTTTTTAAATTATTTTGGATATCAATATATAAAAATATTTAAATATCATTTTTAATTTAAAATAAAAATTTTTGTTCTTATAAAGCTTAATTAATAATAAATCCACTATTGAATGATGAAATTAACATAATAAAACAGCTCGAGTATATCAGGGTTAATTAAAAACTCATTATCCAATCTTATAAAAAGAAAAACAAAATACATCACAAAAATCTAATTTATAATCAACTATATATTACATAATAAAATTAAAAACAAATAATAATTAAAAAAGAAAAAGAGAAAGAACTTATTTCATCTAGATTAGCATGTCAAAGTCATGGACACATATTTTGGAATTAGAATAGTCATATATAAAGTAAAATATAATAAATCATGAAATTTAATTTTTAATAAATTAAATATTAAAAAATAAAATCTGGGAAATAAACTTGATTTTTTTTTAAATAAAGGAAACAAAACTTACAGAACAGTGTTTTGTGATAATTTAGCTTTTTTTTATTATTAATAGTAATATTTAATAGGCATGTAGTCAATAAATCTAGCAATTTAAAACATAAAAAACTATTTTTAAAATTAAAAAGAACTTTCAACTCTCTTAAAATTGTTTGAAATGCAATCCCCAGTATGTCCGAACTCCCAAGTTGTACGTGACTATTATCATATTCAGACAGTCGCAATTATAGAAACGAGCACATGCATGTAGCGACTTAAAACATTCCACGGCTAGGGTGTACAAATGGCATGCATAATCTAACGTGCGCGTGATCACGTGCTCTACTCTCGAGCGTGATTAATCCCACCATCAGGTGGCAACCAAAGCAAAACTCCTTGCAAATAGGATCCGGTTATTGCCGTTAATAGTTAAATCCTCTCCCTGTTAATCCGGTAACTCCGTCGCTTTCTCCGCTGGCAACCCCCAATATGACGGCGCTCCTCCTCCTTTCCGTACACACCTTCACAGGTTAATAGCGGTAACAGACCAGAATCTATCACCCCTCCTGTCATTTCCCAGATAAAATAAACTAATCATTATTTTAAGCAGCACCAAGGCATCTAAAATAATAAAAAGGAGTAAATTCTTCTTTAGTCCTTGTTGTTTGAAGGTTCATACAATCAAGTCTTGGCGACTGTTTGTGACTGTTTTATAACGTTATTAATATTGTTTTTGAAAATATTTTTTATTTAGAAATATACTAAAATAAAATATTTTTAATTTTTAAAAAATTATTTTTAAGATTAGCACAATTTAAAAATACTATTTTTTTAATTTAAAATAAAAAATAAAAAATTTCACCTTTTTAGTAATGAATAAAAAAATCAAAAGATAATTTTAAGTTTTATAGAAATGATTAATTTATAATACTTTTCAAACAAAAGGGACTAAATCAATAATTTACTCAAAGCAACCACAGGCAATTGTTTCTGATAGAGAGAGACACGAAGATAGACACCGCCCTACGTACATACATTTTTTTAGAGAGAGAGTGAATTGTTGGCGTTCCGTTTTTATTTTTATTTATAATTTCTCTCTGTTCATTTTGTTTTCTCGACCGGCTCGACGTTAGAGAGAGAAAGAAAAGGAAGCGAGAAAACCTAATCGAAGAAAAAGAAAAGAAATTTCAATATCTCTCTCTCTCTCTCTCTCGCTCCCTCCCCCCCTCACTCTCCCTTCTAATTTTAAATTTTTTCGCGGAAAATTGAAAATCAGCGATCTTGTGCTAGGGTTTTGAATTGGTAAAATCTAAATATAATCGAAGTGAATCTTTCAAGAATGTTAATTAGAGATTTGAATTCGATTGAGTTTTAGCTACGATCTTGAAATTAGGGCTTGGTAGATTGAGAAATGGACGTGGACGCGTCGATGGTGGCAACCGATCACGATCCGGCGCCGCAGAACGCTAGTTCTGCGCCAACGGAAATGGACGGGGAACAGATAGGGGAGCAGTCGCAGCAGCCGGCGGGATCTCAGGATACGTCAACGGAAGTGGTTACGGGTTCTAGTACTACTACAACGGCCCCGCAGCAAGTAGCGCAGGCGCAGGCGCAACAGCAGAGCCCGGTGGTGGGGCCGAGACATGCGCCTACTTATTCGGTGGTGAATGCTAATATGGACAAGAAAGAGGATGGGCCTGGGCCTAGGTGTGGGCATACCTTGACTAATGTGGCTGCTGTTGGAGAAGAAGGGACGCCTGGCTATATTGGACCTAGGTTGATCTTGTTTGGTGGTGCCACAGCACTTGAGGGAAATTCTGCTTCTACTGGGACTCCTTCTTCGGCCGGGAGTGCCGGAATCAGTATGTTTTTGGTTTTATCTTTTTTATATCGGCGGTTTAATTTCTTTGATGGTTTGATTGTTGCGTGCTAAGTTAATAATCTTAGGGTAAAATCTTGAATTTTTTTTTGGGAATCTTGACTGAATTGAAGCTGGCTATGCAAGTTCAATGAAGGTTTTTGCTTGTATGGTTACTAGGTCTATTAAGAACATGGTACTAATAGCTTACTGAATTCTGGTTAAATGGGAAGGAACTGGCATGAGGAATAGGTGGTAATGTGAACTCTCTGGTTGTTTAAATTCAGTGCAATTTAAATGTGGTATTTTGCTTAGTTGTCTTCTATTTTGGTGAGATTGAACTTACTTTTTCTGCTATTAGCTATGAAGTTGTTTTAGGTGATGTGTGATCCATATTCTTTTTGGTAATAGTAAGCAAATTTCTTTATGGTTCTGAATTTCCAAGTAGCTTGGTTGCTCTTACATTGAGAAATTTAAGTTCCAAATTCATGAGTGGAACTGAGTTTAATGTTTCTTTTAGTTCTGCTATACCAGCGGCATTTCAGCTCTACTGTTGTTAGAATTCAGCAGGCTTGTGTAATTATTTCCTTGGCCTGTGTTGTGCTCAAGATGCTCATCTTTTTGTTGCCTTGAATGGCGATGCTATAATAGTGTGTGAAGCTTTTAAGTTGAAGCCTAACGCAAAGTAATTGACAAGTATTTCCTATAGTTTGTTATATGAAAATGCACAAGTCTAGTTGAATGGATATTTAGTTTTCATGTTGTATTGATTTTGATATCCTAACTTTTATGACATCCCTATACTCAGTGCTAATTTTCTTGAATCCGAGTAGCATATGGTTGCCATTTCATTCTTTGTGCCAGTCTGATAATCATTGTTGGTATTGAACCGAAATTGCATCCAGAAGAAATGAATGATCATATGATAATGGATTTCTTCTCTACTAAGTCTTGTAGTGATAATGTTTTTATGAACTTTCATTACCTCCACAATTTGGTATAAATGCAGGACTAGCAGGCGCCACTGCTGACGTTCACTGTTATGATGTGTTAACAAATAAATGGACTAGGTAAGCCTAGCTTGTGGAACTCTTCATTTCATGAGCCATTCTACTCTAAAACACTCCTTTCCTCCTCCTATCTGTTACGGGGATCGTTTACTACTGGCTTATTTTTTCAGGATTACTCCATTTGGAGAACCACCCACACCAAGGGCTGCCCATGTGGCAACTGCTGTGGGAACTATGGTAGTAATTCAGGTGAACACATGACAAATTATCTTTTAAGTTCATATCTTTTACCAGATCATGGTTATTTTTTACTTTGTTATATATTAACTGTTCTGTTATAACTTGAATTTTTTTCATTCAACACAGGGTGGAATTGGTCCAGCTGGTTTGTCTGCCGAGGATCTTCATGTCCTGGACCTAACACAGCAGCGGCCACGGTGGCATAGGTTGGATTCCTTACAAATGCTTGCTCATTCTCTTGTATTTAGCAAGTGATTTTGATCTATATGAATGTTAATTTCATGTAGAGTGGTTGTACAAGGCCCGGGACCAGGCCCACGATATGGGCACGTGATGGCTTTGGTGGGTCAAAGGTATCTCATGGCAATTGGAGGGAATGATGGTAACTGGCTTCACTGTCAAATCTTAAACCTCATGCTCTGTACATGGAGTTAAACTTAGCATGCTGGTTTTCACTGCAAGCATGCATATATGCACATATCAAGATCTTCAATGTAATTTTAAAGTTTTTTGGTCTATCCTTTTCAGGAAAAAGGCCTTTGTCTGATGTATGGGCCCTGGACACAGCTGCCAAGCCTTATGAATGGCGTAAACTAGAACCAGAAGGGGAGGGCCCACCACCGTGCATGTAAAACTCTCTCTCTCTTTCTTGCAAACGTAATATATGATTTAGACATACTGTAACTACTGAATATGTGCACCTATTGGCAACGTTCTTGTACAATCTTTCCATGTTATATACATGGAAAAAATTGATCATTAACTTAATATGTTTGTTTGGATATTGGGGCTTATCTAATTGTAATTCCCAACATTTCTACTGTTGGTAACTATCCCTAACATTTCTACTTTTGGTAACTATTGATGAAATTTTGCATTCAGCTACTATCATTTCACAATGGACAATATCCATTTCATGTGCTCTTTGCAAATTGACTCAATGATATAAAATTGCAATTTCTTTTCTGTCAGTTTCCTTTTCAGTATGTTCATTTGAGCTTGAATTTGAATCCTTTCTCTGGGAAAATGAAAGATAACATATGGTGGGAGAGATGGAGACAGAGCATGGTAGAAAAGGATGGAAATGATTATCCATGTGCCAATGACAATATTTGCAATTACTAGTAACATGGATTGCGGTTTAGAAATTGGAGCTTCATTTTTTACATGTTTAAAATATCATTTGATATCACTTTTGGCTGCTTCTATTTTGTTTAGTTGGCTTTTGCCAGTTCCCTTTTATTTTGTAGTTCATTCTCACTTATCCTTTATACTTGGCTAGGTATGCAACTGCAAGTGCTCGTTCAGATGGTCTGCTTCTGCTTTGTGGTGGGAGGGATGCAAACAGTGTGGTAAGCTTAAAACTTGACATGGTAATAGATACTTGCCAGAATATTTTTTAGTTCTTAATGGACTTCTTTGTTTATTACATATTGATTGCTTCAAGAGATGTTCTTTGATTTTTTTCCTTTGTCATGCAACCTCAGGATGCAATTGTTAGAATTTGCTGGCAAAAAGTTGCATGGCATCTCTAATCTTTCCAATTCATGAAATTAAAAATGAAAACAAAATCTTCTGCACGAATAATGACTATAACTGTACCAGCTTTTGGAAAAAAATTGTAAAATTACACTAGTGATCAATGGTGTTCTAGGTTTTGTAAGCATTTTAAGGGAAGAGTGAGAAATTTATTTTGTTTTTCTGTTCTTTCCCTCCATAATAAGGTGGCTGGTGCAGTTGGGTCACTGGGATTTGGAAACCTGTCATATGCATTCTCTTATAGTCAGTAGTCAATTCAGCGTGGTTTTTGTTTCTGAAGTTTTTGAAACTTCTGATTAATTTGGTTTCTCAAATCTGTTCTGTAATTGCTTGGAATTTTCTTATCTTTTGTGTCAACTTTTCCTGCAATGGACTGAATTGTGTAACCTTACGTTTTCTGCATACTTTTATTTAGATGACAACAATATTGCAGGAACAATGATATTTTTCAACGAAGGATTTCATAGTTTTGAAATCATGGCCTTCTTCATTTCTTCCAAAATCTTCATTTCATTTAAGATATTTTCATTTTTCAGAAAAACATATGCAAATTACTTTGTTTCTGATAATGGTGACACTTTTTTTGTTTGTGATTTGAGATTTTGTTAACCTTTTCTGATGTGTTGCTTGTTTCCTTGCCTCTTGACCTTTTCAGCCACTTGCCAGTGCCTATGGACTTGCTAAACACAGGGATGGCCGTTGGGAATGGGCAATTGCTCCTGGTGTCTCGCCATCTCCAAGATATCAACATGCAGCAGTAGGTTCTTTTGCTTTAATATATTGTTTCTTGATTGACTCTTCTGTCCATAAAGATTAATCACTCTCCAATTTTGTAATTTAGGTCTTTGTAAATGCAAGGCTCCATGTATCTGGAGGGGCACTTGGTGGTGGTCGTATGGTAGAAGACTCGTCAAGTGTTGCTGGTAAATCCTGAGTTTGCAATCTTTAGGACTCTTACCCCTGGTGTTTTATCAGATGGTCTTGGACACATTTCTTGACAATGGGTTTTAGGATAAGAAGGCATGCAAATATGTAGCCATCGAGTCAGCCGTAGTGGTTGAAGTTGCCTGATTTTATGGTTTGATACCTGATTTTACCTGCTATATGGTGTCCATATAACTATGAGAGATGCTATTGAGCTTAGTGACATGTGTGAAATTCCCATAAGGATGTAGGACTCTTACAGCTGATATAAAAAATTATGAAATATTTGTGCCAAATAACTTATATTTGATGCCATAAGGTTTCATGGATTTTCTTTTGGCCCTTTCGCTCCACAGGTTACATTTAATTGCGCTCCTATTGTCAATGTCATCAATTTGAGCAGTCAGTTTTATTTAGCTCAAATTTGATGTTGGGTGGGGGACAATTTAAAATCCAGTTCCAGTGAACTAAGTGCCACTAATAAGATTGTACTTATCACTATTTTAATTCGTTTATTGTCTTCATAGATGGTTCTGACCAATATTCCAACAATAACCTAATGCTTTCCCATGTATAGTGTTGGATGGTTCTGACCAATATTCCAACAATAACCTAATGCTTTCCCATGTATAGTGTTGGATACTGCAGCAGGAGTTTGGTGTGATACAAAATCTGTGGTCACCAGTCCAAGGACTGGCAGGTATAGTGCCGATGCTGCTGGTGGAGATGCTGCAGTTGAGTTAACAAGGCGTTGCCGGCATGCAGCTGCTGCAGTTGGTGACTTGATTTTTATTTATGGGGGCTTACGTGGCGGTATGTGATGATCCTGTTATATTATAATTGCTACATTTTGTTTATAAGTTTTCTTTTGGCCAACATGAGCCAACACTACTAAATAGCTGTATGGGTAAATTCTGTCGTGATGAGCAAAAATTATCTGGATGTCTTGAAAAGATAAACGTGGGACACCTGTTAGAGGATTTTACATCAATTTTTATCAATTGATGTTGAAATGGAACATGAAAGGCTGAATATGACATTTGTGGAATTCTGTGGAGTATATTTGACAAGATATGGACACATTGTCAAAGCTCAAGCAGATTTTGTAATTCATCCTGCATGGCTTTCATTGAAGTTATGTGCGGCTCAGTGAATTAAATGGAGAAATGTTAGAATGTGAGCATAAATTATGGTCCTTGACTCTTACTTGTTTATCCAGTCCTGACCTAGTTCATTTCCTTCCTATATTGCAGCTAGGCTTGAACCCTTGACCTGATGGTTCATGTATAACACTTTAACAGGCTGCAATGGAGCCTGCTCTGGTGTCATTTTGCTTTTCTTTCTGAATGTAAATTATCAGTCAAGTGGATAGTTGATGATATAGAGATGTATTCCTTGAAAAATATTTTAAAAACTCAAATCTTGCAGATAGTTTCTTGAAGATTTTCCAATGAGCTCTTCTTATCCTAATATTATAAGTACTGTATTTTGATACATGCATTTATGTGCATAGGGGTGTTGCTCGATGACCTACTTGTTGCTGAAGATCTGGCTGCTGCTGAAACAACAAGTGCAGCTTCCCATGCTGCAGCTGCGGCCGCTGCTTCCAATGTACAAGCCGGTCGGTTACCTGGAAGATATGGATTTGTAGATGAAAGAACTAGGCTAACCATGCCTGAAGCAGCACCTGATGGTTCTGTTGTGTTGGGCAATCCGGTTGCTCCTCCAGTAAATGGTGACATGTACACTGATATAAGCACAGAGAATGCCATGCTTCCTGGACCAAGGTAAGTCAGCCACTGCATTTGATCTTTTCTTTTCATTTAAGTAGATAATCATCATTCAAAAAGTTGCTGGATGTGTGTCATTGTGCAGGAGAACGAACAAAGGTGTTGAGTATTTGGTTGAAGCATCAGCTGCTGAAGCTGAGGCTATCAGTGCCACTCTGGCTGCTGCCAAGGCACGGCTAGTTAATGGAGAAGTTGAACTACCTGATAGAGATCGTGGGGCAGAGGCTACTCCTAGTGGGAAACAAATATCTACTTTGATTAAGCCTGATTCTGCTGGATCAAACAACATCGCTCCTGCTGGAGTTCGGTTACATCACAGAGCTGTCAGTATAGATATTTATGAACTTTTTAAATACAATATCAAGTCAATTTTGGTATGAAATGTGCAAATTTACACTAGCTGAGATACCTGATGCTTCACTACTGCCCTTTCAGGTTGTTGTAGCTGCTGAGACTGGTGGGGCTTTAGGTGGCATGGTCAGACAGCTTTCAATTGATCAGTTTGAAAATGAAGGCAGGCGGGTAAGTTATGGGACCCCTGAGAGTGCAACTGCAGCTAGGAAACTACTAGATCGACAAATGTCCATCAATAGTGTGCCAAAAAAGGTATTTCAGTGTTTAATTTGAAGTACATGGGCGTTGTGGTTATGAAAATGCTTCATGTAGAGACATTTATACAATGTAGACTATGTGCTGCTGACCTGAAATAGTCTGGAATATTGCTATTGTAAATGTTCTTGCTTTGGCATTTTAGTCTGTATACTGCCAAGGTTTTCTTTAATATAAGTTGATCATGTGTATGTGGATTGATAGCTGAGAGCTTATACATGGATTGAAGTGAAGATTCAATTTAACTAATTTTGTTGGTAGAGATCTTGGGCTTTGTTGACATGTTCCAAATTGAGATGAGCATAGGAATATAGCTGTGTTGCTGGATATTAACATATTCGCTACTGTAGCTGAACACTACATTGTAAAGTACTTCCTGTCTACTGATATACTATTTGGCATAAATTTTAATTAGACATGAAACCTACTGTGTCAAGGTCCATATAAATATTCTTTCCTGCCTTTTCACCTTATATCTTTTTTATGTGTCATTGAGGGATAGTTGTGTGCTGTGCCATGTTAGAACATTAACACCAAGGTCTTGGATTTGTCTACCTTGTATTCAGGATAAAAGAACACTACTAAGCTGCTTAATTCTCCTAAATTTTCTTCAAATATTGTGTTGCTCTTTGCCACCTTCTGAACTACCTTATGGTCGAGCACTTGTTTTTGGTTGTTGTTTCTAAATACATGACCCTTCTGTCCTGTTTTTCAGTGTCATTTCTAACATAATTTCCAGTATCCGTCCATGCCACTTGTTTTTTATTGGATCAAGGAAATGGCTTGGAATCAAATCAGTGCTCCTTAGACTTGTTTGATGTGGTTTAATTCCCCCCTTTTCAACATAATCCTTTTTCTTGGATTCTTTAGTTGCAAGAGGTGAATTTTTGTTAGATGTTGTATGCTTTCCATGTTCAAGGGTTGCATGTATTCTTTGATTCTTTCGTTGCAAGAGGTGAGTTTTTGTAGATGCTGTATGCCCTTCATGCTCTTGGATTGGATTCTTTGTTGCAAGTTTTGTTAGATTTTTGGCATTTTAGGTGAATCACTTGTCAAGACTTCATGCTCTTGCCCATATTCTCTGTTTTGTAGTTTAATGTGGTCTGCTTCTATTTTATCAGGTTGTGGCACATCTCTTAAAGCCTCGTGGCTGGAAACCGCCAGTTCGCAGGCAGTTTTTCTTAGATTGCAATGAAATAGCAGATCTTTGTGACAGTGCCGAAAGGATATTTTCAAGTGAACCAAGTGTTTTACAGCTTAAAGCTCCTATTAAGATATTTGGTGATTTGCATGGGCAATTTGGGGATCTGATGCGCCTTTTTGATGAATATGGCTCACCTTCAACTGCTGGTGACATTGCGTAAGCCTTTTTGTGAATATTTATAAGTTCTCTTGCATTATGCATGTTAATTCATGTCACCGAAGCTTATTTGTCTAATATAACGGGATAAAAGTCTGGAAATATTGATCATGGCTGTTTTTTTTTCTTTATTCAACAGAGAAACCTATCAATTCTGCAGAAAGCTAGTCTCCCACAATTTCACTCATTGAATACTATCAACTACTGGATGTTTTATTTTTAGATCCCTTTCACTTCTAATCCCTAACTTATGCTGCCAAATAGTACAAAATGTACTTCTGAAACCCTTTTTTGTTAGCAATCCTCGGTTAAATTGAAAATTCCTCACATATTACCTGCTTAACTGAAAAGGACAAGCAACAAATTTCACATGCACCAAATGATATATGTACTCCATGCACAAACCCTCATGAAAGGATTGCTTTGCAATTCTAAATCCTTATATGAGGTAATGGGTTAATCCGTGCAAAGTTTAAATGCTGAATGTCAAGGATCAATTTTGGTTTGGATTTCAAATTGGCTGTTGAAAATATTTTTGGATCACAGCTACCCATTTTTATATTGTAGTTAACTCAGATGCCTTGTGCACTTTTCTTTTCCATTTGCCAACCTTGAGAGATTATCTTTTGATTATTCCCTCTACAAGAACTTGTAGGTTGCTGCTAGGAATACAAAAAATGGCCATCTGTTTTTAAGTTATAGGAAAAAGGGGTTAGGGGCTTGTAGGTTGAGTTAGTCTAAGGCTATGAAGTGGTGATCTTTTTGGCTGTTTGCTGCAAGATGTGGTGGCAGGAAGTGGGAATTTAGATTTGGATTAGAGCAGTGAATGGGGGTGGGAGTTGGAAGTGCTCAGTTATCATGTACCAGTAAATTTTTGTGCGTGTATGTACATGGAGACATGAACATTCACATGAAGAGATCCACATTTTACTCGTTCTTGAGGAGGCTAATTTTTTCCAACACTTTCAGATATATCGACTATCTGTTCCTAGGAGATTATGTTGATCGTGGCCAGCACAGCTTGGAGACCATAACTCTCCTGCTTGCTCTGAAGGTATTTTGGTGTACTTGCTTCTCTTCCTCTCCTTTAGGGTGGATGTATATTGTTTCTTCTCCACAAATAATCCTTTTGATCTCCTCTCTAAAATTTGCCTTGGATCTTGATGGGAGCTTTCTGCAAACATGTTTTGACTGTTGTAGGTTGAGTATCCCAACAATGTACATCTAATCCGTGGGAACCATGAAGCTGCAGATATCAATGCCCTTTTTGGCTTCCGGATTGAGTGCATTGAGCGAATGGTATTGTATTATATACTCTTTACAATCTTTATCCTATCTTAATGACCTGTTAGCTACAAGCTAAATGGATTGATGAACAGGGTGAGAGAGATGGAATTTGGGTTTGGCACCGGATAAATCGATTGTTCAATTGGCTTCCTTTGGCAGCACTAATTGAGAAGAAAATCATTTGTATGCATGGTGGTATTGGTCGATCAATAAATCATGTGGAACAGATTGAGAATCTACAACGTCCAATTACCATGGAAGCGGGCTCAATTGTGCTTATGGATTTGTTATGGTCAGTGCTTGTGCTCTACTGCTCACATTTGCTTATCTATTTGCTTATTTGTCTGTAAATGCATTTTTTCCCCTCTTCTACTATAGGTCTGATCCAACAGAAAATGACAGCGTGGAAGGATTGCGACCAAATGCGAGGGGTCCAGGGTTGGTAACATTTGGGGTAAGATCAGTTGTATTGCCTATGTTTAACTATTACAGTAGCGTAGCTTCCTTGGCTTACATGTCTGTTTCCTTGCAACTTGTTTTCCTTGATAGTCTGTTTGAATTACTATATCTTTTTCTAAAATAATGATATCACAGAGTAGGTTCTTATTTTTATCCACTTGATTATGCTTACACTGGTTCCATGTTCTCACATTCCTTTTGTGCTATATGATGCAACAAGAGCTTTTGAACTTCATTCTTCCTGAAATTGCAATGCAAGGATTTGTAGTCATTTGGCTGGTTTATTTAATTCAACACTGGTGTGGTCATGTCCATGACGGTGTGGTCATTAAGTATTCCTTTTTCCTTTGCAGCCTGATCGTGTTATGGAGTTCTGCAATAACAATGATCTTCAGTTGATTGTACGTGCCCACGAATGTGTGATGGATGGATTCGAGCGTTTTGCTCAGGGACATTTAATTACACTTTTCTCTGCCACCAATTATTGTGGTATGTTCTCATCAACTTAACTAGCTATTTATTTTTCACGAGTCATAATTAGTTTTAGTGACTCTATTCCTGCCTGTTTCTACAGGTACTGCAAATAATGCAGGGGCTATCTTAGTTTTGGGAAGAGACCTTGTGGTGGTTCCCAAACTCATTCATCCTTTACCGCCAGCAATTTCATCACCAGAAGCGTCACCTGAACGTCATATCGAAGATACATGGATGCAGGTGCTGTCACGCTTCAAATTTTTCGTGTTTTGACTTATTTTCTTTTTGCTGTCTTCTGATCCTTTCTCCTGTTTCCATTGCTTTTCTAATGATACAGGAGTTGAATGCTAATAGACCTCCTACACCAACTAGAGGCCGTCCTCAAGTAGCAAATGATCGTGGCTCTCTTGCATGGATATAATTGATGCTTCTGGTTTTTACATATACTCATTACGGGCTTGTGCGTTGACCTTGGAATTCTGGCATCTGTATAGAGCATGATGCCACATCCAGGAATTCCCACTCTTGTGATTGCTGTTCCTGACAAATTTGAAGGCTTTCTGAGTTTTGATTTCAAGGCAGAGTTGCTAGGCCTCAAGATGGTTACCACAAGTTTGAGAACCAGGTTGCTGGCGCGGCAGTTAGGTTCACTTTGTTGTGCTAAAGGTTGCAGTTCAGGACCACTCGCCCATTGTAAATTGAGCCACAAGCAGGTAGAAAGTCGTCCAGGTTTATTTTGACGGGTTGGTAGTGCTGGTTATTTTCACATTAGTTTTTCTTATATTTTTTATTCCTCGTTTTAGGGCTAATATATATATTTTTTTTGCATTTCATTCTGTTTTGAGGGCACGAGATCCTTGCATTGATGGCGAGATATATATTGTCTAAAATCTTTGTGGGCGTTGATTCGATGTATAATAGATATGTTATGTAATTCTCATTTCTGCTCTGTGTACAATATAATTTGTGCGAGGACAAGAAACTTTTTGGTCGACGAAAGGCTGAATTAATTTTGTTTTCCAGAATGGCCCTTGGTGATTTTTGCAGCTAGAACTAGACAAGAAACTTTTTGGTACTGGAAACCTGGAGCTGGGTTTTCTGGGAGTTGCTGCTTTCTGTTATTTAAACATTCTTTTTTGTTGAAAAGGGTCGCTGCATGTGCAGGTCCTCTGTTTTGCTGGCAACCGATTGATCTCTTGTTGATCTAATCTCTTAGCACCGTTTTAAGATTTTGTCGAGCCGACATTATATATAAATTAAATTCATAGACTGCAACAGTTTACAGGTTATGCCTCTCCATGTTTTATCAAGAAACCATACACAATAGGTATAATACAACAACAGAGAATAGATTTTAGAAAAAGAATAGGCTGTTGTTAGCTGTTAAACGGCTGTTTGGGAATGCGGAATATTTTTTTGATGTTTAAGATTATTTTTATGATTTTAGACTGTTTTTTTATATTATATTAAAAATAATTTATAAAAAATATGTTATTTTGATGTATTTTCAAGTAAAAAATATTACACTCCAAGAGCACAGCTCATAGTCAAATTTTTGTTATGCAGATAAATTGTTTAATCATGTACTATACCTTCACACGCATTCAAAAGAATGTGTAACTTTTTATCTTGAAGAAATTATGCACTAGTTAAATCTCCAGGATTTTTAGTATAATATTAAAAAATCATTGAAATGGCCAAAATACCCTCCAACAAAGTCATGTCTTAAGCATCAAATAAAAAGGCAAAAATACTCTGGTTTAAAGACATAATTTCTAGCATGAAGGACAAAAACACACTATAGTGGTTTATTAGAAAATATGCGCGGGCCTACCAGTGAAGTGATTTTTTCATGCTTTCAGTATATTTGTTACATGGTAAATCCTATTATATAGTATGATAACGAATCCTAATATAATATTACTATAATTAATCATAATGCTTCAATAGCCCTCACAATCGTGTTGTCACGGTTGCCATGTACGGAGGACCAATTAACAAAAAAATCTTTGCCCGTTTTCAAGTTCATAATTCTTAAAGAGAGGTCAGCTATTCCTGCTTCTGATGCTTCTTAACATAGAAGCTTCTTTTGAATCTATAATTAAGCCAGAAAACTTGGACGATTTGATTGTTAGATGTTAAGGCCAATCACGCAAAGTTCAAACAATCCTAACAATCTTGTTTCGTAAAATTGCAGTTCATACAATCATCATCAATAAGGGCAATTTCCCAACCATTTCGAATGTAGAAACTGTAGAGATCTAATTTGTTCATCACCACGAATCATAACAAACAAATGGAATTGTTTGTTTTTATATAAATAATTCAGAATGATAATACACTTATAACGATCAACCACATCATAATAATCACACTTCGTTGTTATTGTTATTGTTTTTTTTTTTGTTTTTTTTTCAATTCAGTTTTTAAGGGAGCAGGAGATATATTCTACGTGACGTGTGATAAGTTTAGGAATATAGTATTAGCTCGATAATGCTAATTAAAAGGGATAAGATCTAAGGGCTAAGGATTAAGTTGAGGATGATAGAAATTACTTTTCAAAATGTTTCTCATAATATTTTTTTAAGAAATTTATTTTCAACATCAGCATATCAAAACAACAATAAAAAAGCAAAACTAAAAATAAAAAACTGAAAGTTCTTCAAAAACATGATTGGAATACAATGTCAAGCAGTGATCAAGCGAATGAGTGGTAACGGGGATTGTTCTGGAAAGATCAGGGAGAGGTGTTGACAGGTTTTGGTGTTTAAAAACTATGCTTTCCAACTTCTGTCATGAAGCAAGGCAGGATCAGTCACAAATAATCCTGGCATGCCTATCTATCTATCTCAATCCTGACATTGTAAGGATTACAAAGAGAAGAAAGAAATCCTAAAGCATACCCATGTTTAAGATGGTTCTGAAAAGTATCTAGAAGGGTAAACATCATTGAAGATTTTCAAGCATAGGTGTCCCGCATATACATTACCAGCGTTGTTTCATTCAGTCAAGCAAGTGTCGCTACAATTGTTGTTTCACACAAACACCGTTCTAATTCTAATATTCACAGCACACATGGATGATAATTATACGCCTGGCACAGATTTCACATGCTCAAGGGAAACTAAAATACATTAACAGCTAACCAATTAGTCTTTAAAATCAGTGAAGTGATGATATATGGTATCCATAATTGTATCCTTTTGACAATTGAGATCTGAAAAGCCTTACCGAGGATTTGGTTTCAGCTGAAGGTGTAGGATAATGCTCCGTGAAAGCCTATTACCCACTTTAATCATGTCCTTTATACAGGCAAGACTTGGACTTTTACAATTTTAAACCTACTTCCAAAGCTTCCTTCAACTCCCAGGAAACTTTGTTGTTAATGTCATAGCTGTCAAGAGTAGATGATATCATGCCAATTAACCTCGCTTTACTGGCCTTTGGACATAGGACTTGTTGGGATCCTCGGTCTTGAGCTTAGGTGGTCGAATCTCTCCCTTTTTGCCCTGCAAACAGATTAAAAGGAAACAAAATTTCACCCCTGGTTTTACTGCTTACTAAAAAAAAAAAGAAGTAGAAAGTGTTTCTCATCTAGGCTCAGCAAAATCAGTATATAGTCTCACCTTCTTTCCTGTCTTCATAAAATCTCTCCAGCTTGAAACCTGATAGTGACCAGCAATGACAATAACAATCAATGTGATGCCACATAATGATGTACAGCTAAAAATCTCTAGTTGGCAGAGCAAACCCTTTTCAATAAATACTATTATACTTTTGAGGGGAGGAAAAGAAAAAAAAAATTGTCATTCAAAGTATATACAAGGAAGACAACAAGAAATGCGGCGATGTGCATGATTGCATGTACCATAAACATCCACTTGTCAGCCAGGGAAACTGCAAGTTTCTGATATTTTGTGTGTGGGTTCTAAGATTTCAAAATGAATCCTTGTAAATTTGCTGCTGATGTGGTTTCAATACAGACGTAGACTAAGACATGAAGACGAGTATGAATAACAAACTGCTTAGCCCTTTCTCATCTCTAGTGCCCATGGTATGCCTAGTAAACTAAGTTTTAATGGTGAAAGGAACAGAGGTATTTTAGGATTGGCCAGAAGCATTTTTTAAAAGGGTAAAAGTAATGCTCTTCACCAGAACCACAACATACCAATGCACATCTTCTTCTTTTCAATTCTTTGATCTAACTACTGGAAGACCTTATCACCTAAGCCTGTCTGCTATCCGGTTTTACAGTATAAAAGTTATTCAACCTTCTCAATTTTCTTTCATGAGTAGATCTACTAGCTAACAAATGAATTTTATAGAAAGTCGATATCAAAAGTATTCAATCGAAAAAGCTCTAAACATTTTAGTCTCCTGGTGCACATGTAGTAGAAATGACAAGGGGAGATTTTCAAAAGAC
The DNA here is from genome assembly GCA_015731905.1 of Salix dunnii. Lineage (NCBI taxonomy): Eukaryota > Viridiplantae > Streptophyta > Magnoliopsida > Malpighiales > Salicaceae > Salix > Salix dunnii. The sequence goes on from CM027674.1 coordinate 14,263,131, forward strand.
GAGAAAAAAAAGAACGGAGGATGGTATCTTATAAGTGAAAAATCCAAAATAGAAAATCACTTTTTGTTGTCTACAAAACCTGTTTTAATTTTCAAAATTGTTCACGAAAAATAAATATATAAACAAACAAGTACAACAGTACAACCAGACTTGTTTTATTTCTTCTATTTTTTTTATAGAAAAAATAATAGAAAACCGCTATGATATGAAAAAACACCTTAGAAATATGAATTCAAATTTTATATGCAACAAGACATTCCATTTCATGCACTTGTTGAACAATATTAGTCAAAGAACTTGGATCTATCAGATGTTGTAACCCTTAGACAGATGTTGGAAAATTGGACCAGCATATATTCAAGGAAATAACAGTTTAAACTCCTAAGTTTTAAGGGTTTGCAAAATGAAGTTAAATTTGGAAAAAATGTAGAACAAACCCTCTTTTCTCTTGTTCCTTCCCACTGCTCTTCATGTTCACGCTTTCTCTTCCACATCTCCTTTTGTTCTTCTTCATCCTTCTTCAACCTACCTTCCTCTTCTGATATCTAAATGACAAAAGAAAAGGGATCATGAAAATGCACAACTTTAAACAAGAATACAGGTAGTAAAGGAGAAAATGACTGATCGTCCAACATACCCTCATCTGCATTTTCCTCCTCCGCCATTCTTGATCAGTTAAAATTTCTCGAACCTTCAATTTGAGCTCCTGTTGGAACTCCTCTGACTGTTCGTATTGTTGATCATATTTTCCCTATTCACATAAGAGGATTAGAAGTTAAAAGAATTCAACATATGACCCTCAAAATAAAAGGAGCAAATAGAGATTCAGTTCCATAGATGAGCAAGTTGTGGTTGACAACAAATGCCACTACAGTAACTACTTTCTTTGAGCGACACACACACACACACTCTTCAATAGATACCAGGAACTCCAAACAAACAAACATGGAAACATTATTGAAAAATATTTGAAAGTAAAATATGCTAACCAAGATTAATGTTGATTTTAGAAGATAAAAAAATAACTCAATTTGACTCCAAAATGGAAATAAAAAATACAGGTAACACAAACAAAAGGTCTAAGAGATGGAAGGGGAGTATGTGGTGAGAAGGAAGACAATAAGGTAAGATGAGAATTGGCGCTCAAATGAATATTAGCAACACAAATTCCACACTTAAAAAGACATCTACTGGATGGCAATTTTTACCTTTCATTTTTGAAAGAATTAATTCACAAAACCATTGTCAATTCTCATTTTTGAAGCCAAGGCAATCATTGTTTATTCTCTACAAGTATTGTCTTACCTTGAGCAACTTTAGCAACAATGATAACATTTTAGTTTGGCAGCATTTGATTTAAGCTAAATGCTCAACATTGCCTAGGGCAAAGCAAAATTACCCACAAGTTTCTGGCTTTGATCAATAATTCTTCAGTTTTTTCAAATGCTAAGTAAAACTTGATAGAGACCTCTCGTTTTAAATGTTCGACAACTAGACGGTATTGTGCAGTGACTATAGTTACCAAATCTGCTCTTTTTTTCTTTTTCTTTTTATTTTTTGATAAATTGGGGAGATGGGAAAGTTTTACCCATTTGCTCAAAACCTATAGTATCCAAACTAAAAGATAGTTCATGTTAATTTTACATCAAGAATGATCCACAGGCACAAATACAAGAAGCAATCAATGACAAATATTTAATTAAAACCTCACAGACCTCGTCAACCAATGACTTTATTTTGGAGGCTGTATCTTTCTTCAACTGCTTCTTCCTCTTTGCCCGAAGTTCTTCTGCAAATTCACATTACATTATTTATAAGCTCTTCATAAAAATCAGTTTGAAAAAATGAAAAAACAAACAAACCAAAAACACAAGAATAAGAAAAGAAAGAATAGACAAAGTGAACAGGAATGCTGCAATTCAACACCAGATATGCTCTAATTCAACATGCAGAGGACAATAAACATTGAAAACACAATGCCATGCTTTTGGATAATTCAGCATAAACCCCTTCAAATGTGGCTACAGAGGTAGCAATTCTCATGACAACTTGGAAAATGCAAATACATCTTAATTATGGTTCAAATGTGTTCCACATAAGATGGATGGTACATACAGGATATATGCTCCAGCAACAAAGAGAGGAAAAGGAAAAAAACAAGATGCATAAACAAACATGAAATCACCATTAACATTTGCTCCCCCCCCCCCCCCCCCCAATGTTTAAATGGATTGCAGATGTTTTAACATTTGCTTTTTTGTTTCCAAGAAAAAATGCAATCCATTAAAACATTAGGGGGAAAGTAAATCATCAAATCACCATCACTAACCTTTTGCTGCATTAACCTGGGTAAGAACATAATCTCTTTCTTGTTCTTCAAGTAAGAGTTGCTGGGCTTTTGCCAATGCTGCTCACAAGTTAATGATGCCATGTGAGTGAACCATTAAAGTATGCTTCCAGAAGGAGACAATTTCCAAGTTATGTATCTATAATTAATGCATGCATATAGTCATGATTTTTAGTCCTTATCTGTTCACATGATATATGGCTTACCAATCAAAAAGCCATCCGGAAACAGTACATCACAAATTACAAGCAGTCATCAAATACACAACACCTTGAAATGATAGTCTCCTTAAATATCAGAGTTAAGGCTAACATAGCATAGCCAAATGCTAAAACCTGTAACAGCGCATAGTCTCCAGTGAGGTCATTCTTCAATTTTAATTTTCTGCAATAAAACAATGCATATCACTCGTAATCCTTTAAGTCCTCTCATCCAGAGCCTCTGCTTTATGGCACAGTGACTCTCTTGCATCACTGTGGCTAAAAGACAGAAGAATATTGTTGTGGAGGTGGGATCACAACTATCTTAATTTAATTTCAATAGGAAATATATTCTTAGTTATTTCCTAATTTTGATCTTTTCAAAGGACTTATTGTTTATCACTTGTTGTGCATATAGCTTCTAAGAGCACTACCAAAGGTCCAAAGCTAGTCTTCCATATAGTAATAAGTTTATCTGGATACCAAATCTAACATTTTCCAGCCCATTTTCCAACCATAACACCAAGAGATACGTAATTCATCAAATTACCATCAATATGCCATTGTTTCCTATCTCCTCTTTACTTCAAATCATTATGCACCTTCACACTGCAGACGAAATCATATCACATCGAATTGTAAAAATCACAACTTCCTGTAATTCATCTGCACTGCATGCCCGGACACAACAGTTGTTAATGCATTAACCAGGTTTTCTCAATATGTAGAGTTCTACACTAACTGACATTTTTAGGTGATGAGGTTGGCCCAACTCTGGTCCAGATGTAAAGTTTTTCTACATAGCCCTGCCTGTTTATATTTTGACAAAATGACACGTGGAATTGTTGTTTGAACCTGGTCTGTGAATTTAATATGATGAATAAGCTAAGTTCATGCTGGATAGGATAGGTTTGGATTACAATATTGGCTGGATACAGTATTTCCAGGTCTAAACTTGATTTGTCCAAAACATGGCATAAGAGCTTAAGTGGGAGTTGACATCTTTTCAAGTCAATGCAAAAGTTAGTATTTCTAGTTTGTGAACAGAAAACCAATATGATAAAGATAACAAGCCAACCACGATATTAATGTTCTTACAAGCCATGCAAGATAAAATGAGTAGAAAAATTTACCACCAAAAGCTTCTTTTGCTTGTGGATGCTTGCACTTATCAGGATGAACCAGCAAAGATAACTACATGAAACACAAAGCAAATGAATAAGATACTAAATAATGAACACAACAGTGAAAACAGTTAATTCCATCATCTATAAGAGAATAATTACCTTACGATACTGCTTTTTGATATCTTCTGGAGATGCTTCAAATGGTAAGTTTAGATACTCAAATGGGTTTAACTTGAAGCACGAAAGAATCCTAAAGAGTTTTAAAATTTTTCCAATGAGACGAAAATAAATTAGAACAGAATAAATTTAGCAAACTCTATCGAATGAGAAGCTTGCATTTTAAAAATTACACGAGGAAATAGAATCTAAATAGCATCAAATGCTATCAAATGGATTTGCTTCCCTCTCCTTCATTTCCTATGACATATTTGCTTCTATGATAACGCGAATCAATAAAATTTATTGAGATGAAGGATGGCGATGAATCAACCAATTACTTATCAAAATACTGGAAAAGGAAAACAAGAACGAAGAAGAAAATTTTACAAAAACCCTGAGTTGTTTCAAGGGTTTTTCAATGTAGAAGCTTTCAACTCTTTTTTGTTCAAATTTGCCGAATTTCCTAAACTATCTCTTGCTAGACACTACAATGAAGCATTATTTTACAACAGATTGCGATGATATGACTAGAAGTAAATCAAATGTTAATTTCTCAAAAAATAATATTACTTGAGTGAATAAATAAATCTAAGTAAAAAAATATTCATGCACAAAATTCACAATTTAATCTCTACAATTTAATCAAATAATCGATCGATCGATCGAAAAGAAAAGGCAATATCCAAATCATAGGCAAGTAGATAAATAGTGTTTTGGTTCAAAATCATAAACCCTAATTAAAACGCCAATTAGGATTCAAATGCATGTATATATACATAAATAGAATTAATTAATTATATAGAGAGAGACCTGGTGACTTCGTTATCTCGCTCGACTTCGCTGACTTCGGCGAAGAAGCTCTTGAGAAGCATATCATCGTAGGCGGTGGTTGTGGAGCTTGCTTCTCCCATAGCGCTCGCTTTTAGCTGTTTTTACTCTCTCTCTCTCTCTCTCTCTTCCCCGCTGTTTGGTCGTTTTCTTGTTTCGTGCTTTTCTATCTATCTTTAATAGGTTTTTCGTCGGAGGAGGTCTCTGTGATTCAGTGATTGAGTCATATTGGACCCTATGGTTCCACAAAATGCAATTGGATCCTTTTAATTTTAATGCAGAATTAGTTTCTCCCTGAACCATGTGAATTCAATTTAATTAAAAATATTTAATGAAATTTCATGTTTGAAACTCAAGAATTGAATTCCAAATTAAATTCAATAGATAAAAATAAAATACATGTTAATCCCATGATCTATAAAAATAAATTAGAGAGAAAATGTAGTTTTAAAATTAGCTTTTTCAAAATACTCATCTATCTATTTTCTTTTTACAAGCCTTTGAGAAAGTAAGAAGAAGGAAATGAAGGTCATATATAAAACATAATTATTTGAATTTTAATTCAGATTATATATTAATTGAATTCAATTATAATAGAGAATTTGTTTCAAAAACCTCTAAGAAATTTGAATCCAATTAACATTCCTTATTCAATTATTAATAAAAAAAAAACAAATATATTCCTTATTCAATTATTAATAAAAAAAAATATATATATATTAATCTCAGCTTAGCCCATAACTTGAATTATAAGTTAAGCAAGTTAATTTAATTGATTAAATTGATATTGTTTTATATTTTAAAAAAAGAAGTTGCAATGACATTATTTGTATTATGTGGATCAATCAAGCGTATAGGTTCAAATTATGAATAAGGTTTACGTTCAATTTTATTAACAATGAAATAGTAGCATGGAAATGCTAAATATATTTATAAATCTATTTTGATAATGATAATTATTGTTTTTAGTTTAATTAAAAGTCATGTACTCGCACTCACAAAGTAATATTTTCCCTTTTCTAAAATAATATTAAGGTAGCATAAACAGGTTTTAAAGAAGAAGAAGAAATCTATGACTTGAGTAATAAACCTAATTAGGTTAAATAAGCTGATTTATTTTAATTAGATAATTCAAAAAATTAGATAATGATAGAAAATGAGCCAAATAAAAAAAAAAAGATAACAATAACATGAAAAAAAATATTCTTGTTAACAAGGATAAATGATGCAATTCAATTTTCAACCAATTAAATATAAAATAAAAAAAGATACTATGACTCAAGTCAATTCAATTTTAGTATGATAAACATGTAACGTAGAGGATAAGAGGTGAACCAACCCAATCTAAATTAAAATTTTAATTTTACAAACCAAGTCATGAAATTAAGATAACTTAATAGAATAAAAAAATGAAAAAAATGTCAATCCACATTGACTTTTCAAACTCGTGATGTAAGGCATTAGACTCTAAACATCTTATTAGAAAAACTATGTAGTCCAATTTCAAATTAATTAAATATTGAAGGATTAACTTAGAAAAAAAATATCAATTACATAAAATGATCAAAAATAAAGAAAAATAACAATTAAAAGAATAAGAATCAGAATTAAAATACAAGATAAAATTTATTTTTGATTAAAGGATGATATTGAAAAGAAAAAATAGTTGAACAAAATGATTAAAAGAATGAGGATCAAAATTAAAACAATATTTCATTGAAGGTTAAATTAAAAGAAAATGAATTTAATAAAAGTCTTAGAAAAACCAATCAATAGAATAAGGGCCGGATTGGAAAATATACATGTGTGTGTGTGTGTGTGTGTGTGTGTGTGTAGCCAATTGGAATGGACATATGAGATTGAAAACAAATAAAATTTTTATAAAGAGGCCAAGATAAAATTAGATATAAAAATAACAAGGATTAAAATTGAAATATCAATAAGAAAGATGGTTAATCTATAATTTTAGGAGAGGAGAGAGAAAATAAAAAAAATAGTCTCTTATCAACAAATTAAAACATTACCACTGAAACACATTGCATCATCTGAAGCAAATGATATGTCACTTCTAATAACATGATATAAAAACATTTTTGGATATTAGAAGATGTCATACACCATAACTAAAAGGTACAAGTGCATGAAAAATCTCCATTTACACCAATTTTAAAATTTTAACTTTTAAAAATATTTTGGTAGTTTTATAATGATATTTATTTTTTTTATTTGATTGAATACCAATTTTTCCATCAATTGATTTGATAATAACAAAAAAAACCACTGTGAAAGATACAAAAATGCATTTTGGTATAATTTTAAAATTTCTCACTTCTAGAGATATTTTAGTTGTTTTACAACGTTAGTGTTTTTAAAGAAACAAGTAAAACATGAGATTCAAATTATTGACTTAACCGGGTTAAATAAGTCTAAATAATTTAATAATATAATTAAAAAAATACATCATAAATAACATGAAAAAAATAATTAGCCATAAAAAATAACATGTTAGTATCACACTCATAAGGAGAATAAAGAAAAACATGTCAAGAACCTATCATTACTCCACCCTTGACACTATTCAACTTAAAAGAATTTATTAAGATGATTCAAACATCATTGCGAAAATTTGATGACACTACTAAAAGTGGTCTCACCGTTATTAGAGCATTAATCTAAATATCAAACTAAACAAAAATTCACAAGGTGGATATTTTATGCTTATATTTAATTAATTAATTTAATGTGCTAAAAAATATAATTTCTATTTTTTATATTAAATTAATAGAGAATTATAATTAAAAATATCAAAATAACTCAATTTATTATCAAAACTAGCAGGAAATCCTATAAAAAATTAAAAAAAATAACAAAGACTAGTCTCCAATTAAATAAATATTAAGGGATGAAACTGGAAAAAAAATTAAGAAAGGAAAAAAAAAGCAAATCTGAAAAGAGTTTTAATATTCTCCTATGAAATTCTAGATTTAAGCTTAATCAAAAAGTTCAATCTCTAGCATATTCAATGTTAAAGCGTGATATTGAAAAATATCAATTTTTAAGATTTCTCAGGGAAAAGAAAACAATTAAAATAACTAGGATTACATTGATAGAAAAAAAATACTTAAGAAGGGTAAAAATCATAAAAGATTTTTTTAAAAAAAATATCTCAAATTAAATAAATATCAATAAAAAATGAGAATTAAACTTGGAAGGTAAAAGAATTGAAGGGGGTGAAAAAAAGATTTAATTTTATAAATCATTTCAAATAAAATAAATAATAATTAAAATAACACGAATCAATTGCGAAGAAATAATAAATTAAAGGGTTGTCTCTAAATTTTAAGGGTTGACAAGGAAATCAAGAAGGAGAGAAAAAAGAAAAAAGAAAAGAAAAGGGTTGCACGTGCCAAAAAAGAGAGTCGTTTGGACAACACGTTTCACTAGGATGATGGAAAGACTAAAACAGATCGAATGCCGCCGTAGAAGCCATTGTATGATCATCACATGATGTCTGAAATGTTGCCCAAAAGACATGAAAATAATCCATTCGCCACTCGTCAGCCATGTTTTTTTTAAATAATGTCTATATTAAGTCAATTACCAAAGAGCCCCTCAACAGACCTTATTATTAAAATACAAAATTAAAAAAATGCAGAGGACCCTGAACTTGAGCTATAAGAACTTTGCATTTAAGGTCAAATGAGTCATTTTGCTTTTAAAAGAAAGCTTCTATAGCCCTTACGAGTGAACTTGCCCGCGTATTGCGCCGAGCTTTTATTTATGTGAAAATTAATTAATTTTAAACGTATTATAATTGATTATTTTAATATTTAATTAGTAAAATTATTGTATCGAACTTGTTTATGGTTGAGTTTATTTTAACAACAACGAACGATTTAACTAGCAAATAGTAAAAGTGCAACCGCTAAAATCCATTAAAGATAGATTATTTGTAGTTGATTGCTATTTTGTATCAATTTATTTAATTCATAGATTGAAAAACTGTAATTGATTGATTGTTTGGTGTGTCTTAATTGTTTTGACAATTATATAATCGGTTAATGAAAAAATGCAATCGATGAAATCAATTAGAGATGAATTAATTTTTTTTTTAGTCAATTAGGCATTCGTTGATGGTTGGGTGTGTCGTAATTGTTCGGATTATTATTCTCTTTTTTCTTCTTTTTTTATTTATTCTTCAAGTCAAATATTTTTTTAGAATCTAATAATATGTATTTTTATTTTGTCATTTATTTTATTTTTTAATTAATTTTTTTTAAATATAATTAGGTGTTGAAATTTCTAGTTATTGTAGTTAAGGCATTTAAAATAATGAAAATAATTATTTGTCAATTTTTTTCTATAAATATGTTATACTAATTATATATTTTGCTTTTTATTTCATATTAGCATCTTAAAAATAATGATAATAATTATTTGTAATTTTTTCTCTGATAAATATGTTAGATTAATTATATATTTTACTATTTATTTCATATTAGTATATATATATATATATAAGGCGCTATATATATACCCATTAATTTTTGGAATTGCTATCTCCTTTAGGCATTCTATAAAATAATAATAGTCGTGGTGCGTGTAAACTGATCCGGACATCTTTATTATATATAAAAAAAATATATAAGTGGGAGAAAAAAGCAGGAAAAAAATTTGTAGCGCGCTAAGCTGACCCAAAAAAAATATATATATTTGGGAAGGAAAAATTGTGGCGTGTGTAAGTTGATTCGGACACCTCGGTTATAAAAAAAAAATTGTATAAGTAGCAAAACAAAAGGGAAAAAAATGTAAGAAAAAACATGGATCCGGAGATTAGTCGTGGTGGGTGTAAACTGACCCGGACATCTTAGTTTTTTTTAAAATAATTTAAAAAAAGTTATTAAAATAAAAAAAAAAAAACCTGTTTGTAAGTTGATTCGGACATCTTGGTTATAAAAAAAATTGTATAAGTGGCAAAACAAAAGGGAAAAAAATGTAAGAAAAAACATGGATCCGGAGATTAGTCGTGGTGGTTGTAAACTGGCTCGGACATCTTAGTTTTTTTAAAAAATAATTTAAAAAAAAAGTTATTAAAATAAAAAAACCTATTTGTAAGTTGATCCGGACACCTCGGTTATAAAAAATTTTTGTATAAGTGGCAAAACAAAAGGGAAAAAAATGTAAGAAAAAACATAGATCCGGAGATTAGTCGTTGTGGGTGTAAACTAGCCTAGACATCTTAGTTATTTAAAAAAATAATTAAAAAAAAGTTAAAAAAAAAGCCCAACTGAGCTCACGTAGACAATAAATATATATATAAATGAAAAAAAAACAGAAAAAAAATTTGTTGTGCTCTAAGCTGGCTTGGAACAAAAAAAAAATACTTGGAAAGAAAAAATCGTCGTGTGTATAAGCTGATCCGGATACTGTAGTTATAAAAAAAAAAAAAAAACTTGTATAAGTGGCAAAACAAAACAGGGGGGGAAATGTAAAAAAAAAATGGATCCAGAGATTAGTCGTATTGCGCTTAACCTGACTCGGACACCTGATTTATTAAAAAAAAATATTTTTTTAAAGAAAAACAGTCATTAAAAAAAACCATTTTTTTCATTAAAAAACCAATGATTTTTTATTTAAAAAAAAACAAAACCGCCTTTTTTTTTTAAAAAAAAAGCTAGTTAGGAAAAAAAGCCTGTTTTTTTTTTCTTAAAAAAAAAGATAACAGTGATTAAAAAGAAAAAACTTGATTTTTTTAGGGAAAAAACCAATTTTTTTGGGGAAAAAACCCATTTTTTTTAAAACAAAAACCTTTTTTTTTTAAAAAAAAGAAGAAGCCAGTTAATAAAAAACAAAAAAAAACATTTAAAAAAAACAAACAAACTAAGCTCACGTAGGAGCGAAGAAGCAAACCAAATATCCAGTGAATAGTAATCTACAGTAAACAGTCGATATAAGTGGCAAAACAAAACAAGAGGGGAAATGTAAAAAAAAAACATGGATCCAGAGATTAGTCGTATTGCGCTTAACCTGACTCAGACACATGATTTATTTAAAAAAATATATTTTTTTTGAAGAAAAACAGTCATTAAAAAAAAAACCATTTTTTTCATTAAAAAAACCAATGATTTTTTTCTTAAAAAAAAACCAAAACTGGCCTTTTTTTAAAAAAAAAAGCCAGTTAGTAAAAAAAAACCCGTTTTCTTCTTAAAAAAGAAGAAGATAACAGTCATTAAAAAGAAAAAACCTGTTTTTTTGGGGAAAAAACCAATTCTTTTGTTTTTTTTAAAAAAAAAATGAAAACACTTTTTTTTTTAAAAAAGTCAGTTAGTAAAAAAAAAAAACAAACTGGGCTCACGTAGACGCGAAGCAGCAAACCAAATATCCAGTGAAAAGTAATCTACAGTAAAATAGCCGATCTCTTTTAGTTTTATTACTAATAAGAAAAACCCATTTTTTTCTTAAAAAAAAAAAAGATAACAGTCATTGAAAAGAAAAAACCTGTTTTTTTGGGGAAAAAACCAATTATTTAAAAAAAAAAACGAAAACTCTTTTGTTTTTAAAAAAAGCCAGTTAGTAAAAAACAAAAAAAAAACATTTTTTTCAAAAAATAAAAAACAAACTGAGCTCACGTAGACACGAAGCAATAAACCAAATATCTAGTAAAATGACCGATCTCTTTTAGTTTTATTACTAATTTATTTTAGTGATGATTAATTAATTTTACTATAATGAAAAATTATGTAAAGACTTTCTTGTTTCTTTCCCAATTCGTAGATGACTTATTGACAATTAAAAATAACCATTTTACCCCATGCTGCCATGATCTTAGATTGAAGGGCACAACTCTTGCAATACATTATTGACTCACTAGCAATTACGCGCACTAAGCACTTATATTTTTTTTTAATAAAGAAACCGGGTCAACTCACACAACTGCTAATCTAGAAGCCATAATGCCATAACATTTAAATCGCATGCTCTGAACCCTCCACTTTCTTTAGTGAATTGTTGTAAGAATACATGATCTTCAATGTTTTGATAGTTTGGTGCGATCCCATCCATGCTCCACTTCAACCACCTATTTAAAATTAACTTATATTTTATAAACTTCACTGAAAATTCTCTTTTAAAACCTTGATTAAAAGAAAATTACAATTTTAAATATATACTTTTAAATATAGTTGTCAATTTCATTTGATTTTGCTCGAAACGTTTTATACCAGTTAAAAATACGAGATAAAACAACTTTATTTTTATCTCGGTTTAAATCCCGGCTTGTTATGGATTTTTCAGCTAAATACCGGCCAAAACATACTGTTTAGGTTAAATAGATTTTTTTTTTTAAATAATGAATAATTTTACAAAATTAATCATATCTTTTAATCCAATTGTTAGATTAAGATGAAATTTTACGAGGAGTCTCTTGATATATTTGTATATATTATGTTAAAAATATCAGAGCAATTAGAGAATATAATGAACTTGCGAGATTGATGATGATATTATCGTAATATTATACATGATCATGACTTTATTCGAAAAAATTATTTTATTATATTATTTTAAGATTAAATTATACCATTTTAAATAATTTCATTTTTAAATTTAAACTAATTTTTTTATGAATTAATAAATATATAAATAGTATAACATTAAAACAATGAGTCAAAACTCTCCGAAAACAAATGCTACCGAAATACCAGAAACAGATTAAGTAACCGGATAATAATAAGATTAAAATAGTATTAATTGCTCAGAAATTTTATTCACAATGATAAGCTTAACCCAAACGACAACATCCCATATCCAAGGACGATCATGATGTTGCAAAAATTAAGATCTGTTAGGGCAGACAAGACTAACACTGAAAGCTCATTGGCTAGCTCAAGAAATGGAAAAGCAAGGAAAAGGAAATAAAAGAGAGACCACCCACCATGATTCAGAGACAGACAAGACAGTCCACCAAGGTCAAAGATGATGCTAAGATTTTGTTCAACTATGAACAGCACAGGCTGATAAAAAAGTTGTGTATGACAATACTGTCAAGTCATCTCCTCCTTTGTTTCTCTTTGATCTGCTACATCAAAGTGTATATATTCTGTCTCCCTCGACTACTTTTTATTTGACTACACAACACCTCCCCCTCGAGAAGTGGAAGTGAAAAATAGGGAGACAAAGGGACATCATAGAATAATACATATAATATAAAGTGATAATTATAGTGATAGTAGACTGGGATTAACTCTTGGATTACGAGGATGGACCATCAGGAGGTGGCAATGCAATGGGGCTCCCAAAACAATAGTGATTTCCTTTGTTCTTTGCAGCTTTTTAGCAATGGAACCATGTAATCTCCCTTGTTCCCTCTCAACACTAACATTTCCTGTTGTTCATCTGGAAAGAAGTTCTTTGCAAGGGCCAATTTGCTGTCATGGGTTCCTTGTTTTTGGCTAATTGGATTGAGAAATGAGGTTGCCGTTGTCATGGACTTTGGCTTCCAAAAGTACTCACAGGGATTAAAAGATGCAGCTGCTTTTGCTGCGACTGCGGTGGTTGCCATTGTAGCTGCTGCTGGTGGCGAAGGTATCATCCGAGCCACCGGGGGGCGCGGTGGGAGTGACTGTGCTAGGGAGGTGATTGGCTCCACCTCACCAAATTTGGCAATGTCATTGAACTTGCTGGGCCATGTTGGGTTTCTATTTGCGAACACCATGGACTTGTTCACCATGAGCGCTAGCCTATGCACACTTATGACCCCACCTGACAGTTTTGGTGCTTCCTCCATCTCATACCTCACCTCCTTGCCTCCTCCTATCTCGCTCTCGCCATCCACCACCACCTCTTCATCTGTTTCTTCTTCCACCTCGTCGTCTTCTTCACAATCCTTTTCATCCTCAGAATTCTCAATATCGACATCAAACTGTTCCATAACATTCATTTCTTCGTTCTTTAGCCTCTCTTCTTCGTCTTGTTCAGCAGTATTGGCAAAAGTGAGTACAAGGCGGCCGTCCTGGCGCTGAGCATGGAAGTTGTTCTGTGAAGGAACAGAAACAGCTTCCAGAACCAACCTACCATTATCGCGACGAGACTTCATGAGCACAGAAGCCCCGTCACGGCCAGATAGTGAAGGGATTGGAGGAGGGAATGATCTTGGTTGAGATTTCTTGCAATTTGCGGCCGCGAGATTATACCTGGCTACTCGCAAATCCTCCGCATCAAACTTTTGTGCCACTCTCTCTTGCCGTTGCTCGTCTTCTTTTTCCTCCTCTGCATCACTAGTCTCTGATGGTGGATATGAAGAAAACCCATCCGAACCAGTTTCTGATCCAAGATTTTCAGTGCATATTTCAAGGCTCTTCTCGCTTAAAGAACTTGCTGATCGTTTAACAAGAGGGTGGACATAAGGCTGAAAATTCTTGGAGTCCTCTTTTGCCTTCTGTGATAAAATTGAGCTCCACACATCAAATTGCCCTGGCTTTTCTACCTCTTTCTTGTTCTTGTCTTCTTGAATTGAGCTCCAGATATCAAACTGCCCTTGAGCTTCAGCAGTCCCTTTAGGCCCGTCTTCATCATCCTCATCTTCTGAAGATGAAGAGTCTGTGGTATTACAGGCTGGGAATTGGTCAGACGACGCAATTTTCTTGAGGGGATAGAACCCGTGTTGTGCCTGCCATTTCTTGGAGGACATATCAGCTGAGAGAGTTCTCCTTAGAGAAGCTGCAGCAGATTTGGTTCTCTCAACATCAGACCCAAGAATGGACACTATGCCCTGCTTTGGGACCATCATGTTCTCTTCTTCGAGAGATGAAGATAAGCGAAGGTTCTTGCTAAAAGATAACATCTTCAGGATATAAATATATATTCACACTGAAAGACGATGATCAAATTACAGGAATCGCAACCTGCTCCAATTACCTGCACAGAATTGTCGCGAGCAAGAGGAAAAAAACTGGCGAAGCAGCAACAGCATCCAGCAGAGGTCTGCAAAGAGACAGGCCACTGGGTGCCGAGTTGCAGAAGATGTGAGCAAGAGGAGGGCGTGGTGTTTGGTAATAAAGAGTTTAATGAGTAGTGAGGGCTGCTCGCTTTGATGGCAGTAAGAATAGGGGAATGTGGGTATTTGTAGGACTCCAAAAGGCCTTTGGAACCGTGTGCTGAGAGGACCCACCAGCATACGCCACCATTAAAAAGCCCTCTCATTGGCCTCCGGTTCCTTCCTTATCAGAAAAAGTGGCGGTACAAGTGAAGCAGAGAGAGAGAGAGAGAGAGTGGATGGATGGTGGATTCCTTCATTTCTTGCTCCTTAATTTCAGCTTAATTGCTCTCAGCTTTCTCTAATTAATCATCTGATTAGAACAAAAAAAAGTAATCACCTGTACTTAATCTGACAGGATGATATTACTATAGTGTTAATTTCCAAGATTTTTCTGACATGGTATACGTACATAGCTCAGAATAATCCAAGAATATGCATGCCGCTAAATGAGTATTTAAGAAAATCATTGGTATAAATAATCGATGATACAGACTCATAACTCAATGAACGAGAGAGAGAACATTCTGAAATCAGAAACGTGGCAGATATACAGCCAATGAACAAAAACATGTCCTACTACGTCGTTTAAAACCTAAAGACCCTACAAGGCTCTGGTGGCCATACACAGCCTTCTGATAGAGCATACTCGTCCATAGCAAAAAAATAAAAAATAAATAAATAAAGGGTGAATAATTTATTAGCTACCACTACCACGGTCTCACTCAAAAGGGAAAAGCATGACAAGAATATGTGTGTAATATTACCATTTAGGCAAGGCATAATGCAGACAATGACACTTGATTGAGTGTGAAAATGGCTTAAGGTGGAAGCAATGAATTCCTTTCAAAGAGCAACATGATTGAAGGGCCAAAAACCCATGATCACACAAACAACCTAGCCAAGATAATACCTAAATTATACAGAAATAATAATATTACATATAATTACAAAAGAGTAATAGACATGGAATCATTTTAAGACGTCATCTATATCTATATCTATATATAATATACATATTGTTTGCTTGGTTATTAATGTTTCTGGATAAAAAAACAAAACCAGTAATATGTCTCTCTCTCTACATGGAGATTTATTTTATATTTCTCATCTAAATACGATTTTATCTGTCTTTTCAATTACGACGAAACCTAATCCAACGCAATTTGTAGGGTTTTTTCTTCTTCTATGTATGAATGTATGAGAGACGAAGCTACCAAGACATGCACCGCCCACACAAAAAGGTGATGACGCTGATCAGCTCAAAGCTGTTTTGAAAGAAAGAAACCACCCTTCATGCTGACCTGTGCCACAAACTGAGGAAGGGCTATGAGAAAGCAGGATGCCCTTTGTCTCTCGATAAAGCAATAGCACTCAGCAGTATCGGATGTTTTTTTACTGTGTTTTAAAAATATTTTAAAAAAACATAAAAAATTTATTTAAAACTATTTTTTTAGATTATTTCATGTAAAAATAATTTTAAAAATAAAAAAAATATTTTAATGAATTTATAAACCAAAAAATACATTCTAGAAAACATCATTTTAAAAAACATCCTCTACCACTCGAAGACAGGCTACAGCAAGCATGTTTGTCCAGTTCTCAATTTGTGTTGATGACAACACTTGTATATTTCTTATACGTCTGCTTCTTGGAGATATTAGTGATTTAGAACAAGTTAAATAGGAATTAATTAATATTTTATGAATGATCGAGATTGCGTTAAGCATAAAGATCTTGCCAGCTAGCTGCTGGAAAAATCCAGGAGAATATTACAAATTACTATTCAACGAGATTATATATTAAATTGATGGATGAATGAATGCAACTACGAGGTTACTGATTGACAATTCAATGCTTAATCCATTAGTTATATTGATTGAATCCTAATTTACTAACAGTTCATACTTTCTATGCTCAAGAAATTCTCTCTTTTTATTTTTATTTAGGGCAAGATTTGGAATTGGATGGAGATAAGTTTATATAATTGTAATTTTAAATTATGAGATTATAAGAAAATAATTTTTTATCAACGTGAAACAATCCTGTCATTTTTTTATTTAGCTAACATAATATTAAATTATAGGATTTTATTATTATTATTATTATTATTATTATTATTCAAGTTGCTTGTTCTAGGGTGCGATTGAGATTTTTTTTAATATTTTTAATTCATAATTTTATTAAAATGATTTTTTTATTTTTTTAAAATTATTTTTGACATCAATATATGAAAAATCATTTTCGACATCAACCCATGGAAAAAACATTTTTTTCATTCAAAAGTGATATTTTTTAGTTTTAAAAATTATTTTTAACATTAGCACGTGAAAATGATCTAAAATACCAAAATTTTTTAATTTAAAGTAAAACAATTTCAATTTTTTTTCAAAAAGGCTTTTAAATTATAAGAATAACTATCAATAATTTACTATAAATGTTTAATAATTTCTCAAACGATTTTGTTTTCATTAACAAATCATTAAAATGAAAGCTTTTATCATTCTTTTTTCAACACTAATAAATACATAATGAATATAATAATAATATTTATTATTATAAAATCTTAAATTTTCGATTTTCAATTTCAGATGACTGGATTAAGTTTTAAAACAACGGGATGGTTGCTTTTGTTCATAAATTTAAAATTATTTTTAAAAATATTTTTTATTTAAAAATATATTAAATTAATATTTTTTTAATTTTTAAAATTTATTTTCCATCTCACCATATAAAAATAATCTAAAAATATTAAAATTTTATTTTTTAAAAAAATATTTTTAAAATATAATGGTAAATACCACTCCGAATATTGACTACATACTGAGCAAAGTGATTGAGCCCACATATATTTGACAGATTCTCAAGATGTTTTATGCAATAAAACATAAAATATAGATTTTGAGTTTGAGTTAATGTGTATAATTTTTTATAAAAATTTAGGTTAAGCAGAATTTTATTTATTCATTTAGATCTACAAAATATATTTTTTAGAGATGTGATTTTCTCGAATCCAATAAATAAATAAATAAAACACAGAAAATACAAAAGTATTATCCCTTCTGCAAGTATAAGAAATCTTAATTTCCTGCCGAGTCAACCACCACCCTAATTGGCTTCTTTATCACACACTAAATTTACAAATAATAAACAAATTAAGACTACCCAACGAAGGCAAAACCATGTACCAATTTACATTAAAAAATGGAAAAAATTATTTTATAATAATTAAAAATATATTTGTTTAGATGTGCTAACGTCCAGCAATTGGATGGATCAAAGTTGACTCCCTGCACTATTAAATGATAGCTGGAATCAGAATTTCACTTTGGAAAGCTCTGTATTATTTATTTAATATATAATTAGTAGTAGTATTGTTACTTTTTCATGATGTATTCACTATTAATATTATATGAAGAGCTGGTATTAATTATTATTATTATGATGACGATGGTTAAATGCTATTCAAACATAATATAATTATTAAACTTAATAGAGACACCATGATGTAAGACTATGGTCTATAAATAAACCATGAATCCTTCAATTAAAATAATTCAGAATTCCTAGGCCATCTAAGTAATATTTAACCTATGAACACATGGGCTCTCTAATTTATAACCGAGAGTTTTAGGGCTTTTTTTTTTGATAAATTTGTTGTAATTATATTTTTGCAAGTTTTTTTATATATAAATATCACAAATACTTGGAGGTCTACTTATAAATCCAAATTTAACATACCCAAGACCCATAAAACAACTCACATCTCATAGGTTAAATTAAAGGAAAGACTCTCATTCCTTAAGCTTATAAATCCAAATTTAACATACCCAAGACCCATAAAACAACTCACCTCTCATAGGTTAAACTAAAGGAAAGACTCTCATTCCTTAAGCTCAGCTAAAGGAAGGACCCCTTTTATTTGGATACAACTATGTTTTGAATCATAATCTTGTTATACATGTTAAGTGTATAAAAATTCTCTAAAGACACACCATATTTCCATCAATATTAACGTTGGATAAGAGATAATGTGTACAAATCATGTAAAGTCCAACCATATTTTCATCTATATTAATATATATGTAAGATATATTTTTTTTCTAATTAATACATATATCAGAGATATTCTCCCTTATCAATAATAATAGGAAATAATATTTTGGGTCATCCTCTTCAAAAAAACACTTGGTTAAGAGGGTTCACAATCTCCATTTTCTACTATATATTTATTTCTAGAGTATATTTCTATAATATCATTGTATTTTCCCTCAAAACATCACCGACTTAGGGTCTATTTGGGAGTGCGGTTGCGGTATTTTTTTAAAGTGCTTTTCGTGTCGAAATGTATCAAAATGATATTTTTTTATTTTTAAAAAAATATTTTTGACATCAACACATCAAAATAATCTAAAAACATCAAAATATATTAATTTAAAATAAAAAAATTTTTTTGGCTGAAACGCCGGTTTGACCGCCAGTCAATCAGGCACTTAATCATCAAATAATTCCTAAATTAAAGAATTTTTTTTTTGGAGGTATTAGACACCCGACTTCAAGCCATCATGGTTAAAAAAATGAATCAGATTATCATAATTAAGAGATTAACCGGCTATCCAAAATATAAAATTAACCTCCAAGCTATTTGATTTTTTTGGAACACTATTTAAAGTGCACCACCATGCAGATTATGTTAATGGGCTGACAAAATAACCAATGAGCAAGAGAAGCTTTTGACCATGATTAATACCATACTTAATAAATAATAATACTTTTTTTCGATTAAATTATAATGATGATTTCATCACCCTATAAAACCATCTTTAGTAGGTATAAAGGAAGTCGATTAGGATGCATCATTAGGTATAGTTAGGAGATCAGATTTATTAATTACAAAACATTAATATTATTGACCATTGGCATGACTTTCCAATTTCTTTTACCTATTATAAAATAAAGAGATTTAAACGTATAGTGGATGCTGTTTGACCTACATTTAGAGTTGCATTAGCGAGATGGGTGGTGGAGTCTGGATAGCAATTAGAATCATATCCATTTGCCTCCAGTTGGGCACACACGTGTAAAATTACTAATATTTTCCACTACCTTAAAGGGTACTTACATTTTTATAGCCCTAATTACTCTGTTAATTAATCCATGTAAACGACATCAAGACAAAGCAGGCATTCGGATTGGAGAATTAAGGGTGGGAATTAGATTTGGACGGCTTAATTACAATTTATAATTATATGCTGGGGTCCAAACGTTTGCCAGGAATTTACCACGTTCAAGAATCAGAATTTTATTTGTTTTTGAAAAGGAAATTAATGATAATTTACTATGTAAAACGTCATTAGCATATTTTAATTACAGGAATTAGAAGCAGCGGCAGCGGCATCCACCGCTTTACCACCTTCCCTTTTGATTTGGGAACAATTTCATGCATGATACCTTAGTATCACCTCATTATTTTCTCGAGGGTGCTTTCAAATCTCAAGCTTGGAAAGTACTGAATATGAGATTTCAGATTGAAGAGCTGTAAGCTAACCAGAATTCTTACCTTGAATTTCCCTCACAAATAATTTTTTTTTTATTAGTGTTAAAAATTATTACAAAAAATCGTTTAGTGAATTTAATCTAACAGTTTAAATAACTAAATGTTGAAATCTCAAATATTACAATCCCTTTTTTTTCTTCTAATTAATTTAATAAACAAATATATTTAAGAGTAAATGTATGTTTCTGTTGGGTTTCTTGAAACAATAAAATTAAAATTAAAATGTTCTCACAAGGTTCAAGATCCTATTAGATAGATTTAGAGTTGTTTAGAGCTTATACAAATCATGTTAGATTGATTTAGAGTTGTTTATGACTTGCACAAAGATTACCTGAAGATCAAATGTTATTTTTATTTTCGAATAATTGCTTCAAGATCGAGTTATCGCAAACCAAAAGTCTTTCAAGTCTCTTGCCTCTAACAGTAATCCACACATACAACTAATAAATATCTTTTTAACTCTTTTAGAAGAGAGATATTTAAATATCTTTGAGTAATAACTCTTTTATTTTATATTTTTTGTTGTCTTGTATAGAAAATAAAAGGTATAACATATTATTTCTATGAAAACCTGCAAGCCTTTATAAATAGAAAACTATTAATTTTCTGTTTAAATAATATTACATATACTATTTAAAGACTATTTTAGAAATTTATTCAATCAAGTCTCTACTTGATTTGGTTAGGTCTAAAATTATAATTCACTGTATAAATTATATTCTAATCCTCAATTTCTAAAAAATAATGTACAATCAAGTCATTTTGATTTTGACCAACGGTTATGTGTGAATATAAATGACAATCCTAAATAAAACATAATTAAATAAATTATATGAATTAATTTATTATCAATTCAATATTTGATTGATGTATATTGAAAATCAAGTATAATTTCAAGCAACTTGTGATGATTCTCTAAATACTAGAAAATTATAGGTGGTTTGACTTAATCTTATAGTGACTTGTTTCTCAATGTAATTACTATTTATTCATCACCGATTACTTGATTTAGATATTTAGAATAAGGTGTATGTACCCTGTCAAATCATGTCTATTTTCATCGCCTAGTCATTGATTTTTTGAAAAGATTTGAAATTCTTTACATATTTCATCCTTTCATAAAAATGTATACTATATATTAGTTTCAATCACTTTAATTAATATCTAGTCTTAATAAAATATTTTTCAGAAACATCTAGAAATAGTAGTTTGATGTAATTCAAATCTTATAATTATAACAACTTAATAATATATATATTTTTTTGTAAAATATTTTTGCCTCAAAGAATTTATCTTTACTCTAGATACATTAAAACATCATATTCATTAAATAAATATATGATGAATATTAAAAATATATAAGTAACTTTATTGAAATTAAATGTGTTTGCAATAATTTCATTTAATATTTTTACTCAACAAGATAATATAAATAGTATTCAGTAGTTTCTTTTGAATGCCCCATAAACTTATATTTATTTAACTTAGCTCATATCTTTTCAGATACATTATGCTTCATATAAACGTCACATCTAAAATATTTATGTATGATAAGATTGATTTCCAACCACTCCATACATCATATAGATTCTTATAGACAAGTTTTTTTATGGAATCCTGATTGAAAAGTAAATAGTAATTTATAAGGTATACCCCTAGAAAGACAGTGAAAGATTTGCTTAGATCATCATGGATCATATCATATCTAATAAGTTGCAATTTCTCTTTTTAAAAAGTCCATTAATGTTTTGATGTTCTAAGAGGTGTTCATTATGAGAGACTTTTATGGATCATATCATATCCAATAAGGTGCAATTTCTCTTTTTAAAAAGTCCATTAATGTTTTGATGTTCTAAGAGGTGTTCATTATGAGAGACTTTTATTTTCTTTTACATAATCTTGGTTGAAGTATTCACCTCTTTCTTCCACGATTCAGGAGGATGATTACTCCAATATCGTAAACGTGCGACAATATATAACTAAGATCAAAGTATAATATTTTTTATATAAGATAATTTAATGTTCTTAAGTCTAATTA
The DNA here is from genome assembly GCA_015731905.1 of Salix dunnii. Taxonomy (NCBI): domain Eukaryota; kingdom Viridiplantae; phylum Streptophyta; class Magnoliopsida; order Malpighiales; family Salicaceae; genus Salix; species Salix dunnii. The sequence goes on from CM027674.1 coordinate 14,285,420, forward strand.
TCACTTACACAACCATCATATAAGTCTTTTCAAAGACAAAATTAATTTGTTCATATAAAAAAAAATTACATGTAGGTTTGTTCAATATACTTGTCATCTAACAAGCAGCTAAATAATAATTCTAGATATCTTTCATATACCCAACTAAGAAAAACAACTATTTATTTTCAGTATAAAAAGCATAATATGTATCATTATTAAAAACTCTAATTAGTGTCCGGTCTTAATAGAGCAATAACTATAAACATTTTAAAACAATGTTTTGATGTAATATGAATAACATAATCACAATAATTTTATAATTTTCTTTGCAAACTATTTTTGTCTTGAGAATTTTATCATATGTACTCTAACTTTAATAAAATATTAAATTTATTAATTAAAATTTGATTTAGTATGAAAAATAAATAAAATCTTTATTAAAATCAAATATGTTCTCACGAATAAGTCAATGTCATGTATAATCAGCCGATCAAGTAGAAGAGATATACAATAATAATTTCAAGCTCAAAACACTTTATAACTAGTAACATAAAACTATTAACACAAGGCAATTGCATTAACAATCTTAACCTCATAGCACTTATATTTAAGAGTAATATAAAACCAATCATTAAAATGTATCTAACAAAATAAATTTTTAATTGAAATGATTTTTCAACGACTAAATATTCAATATCTCTAGTTGCATGCATGCTCAGTGGAACCCTAAAAAGATGATAGGTGGTATAGGAATTTCAAGATTAATTAAAGTGATTTAAGGAATATACCTTCTATACGAAACGTTTTTGTTAAAAACATCCTAAAACGTTTCTATACGACCATATTTTCATGAAAGTCGACCTTCCATATATTTGATCATCATGTAACACATGGCCACGGTCCACACAAGAAAACAAGGAAATTAGAAATATATGGAGGGGACATTGTCCAGCAAATGAACCGATGGGATTAGGCTACATCATCAGAAGCATGAAAAGTCCTCGTGAACATGAGGGGTGAGACCATTGCCTTGCTTTTTGTCTATAAAATAAATGCCATAAAAAGGGAGACCAGACGTTTTGGAAAAGAGAGCATATGATTCTCTCAACTTTCAATTTCATTTTATTTATTTTTTTCTTTTTTATTAAAAAAAAAAACATTACTCTTATTTTCTGTGATTCCCACTTACGCTCATAGACAGGGAAAGGAATGGACAATGGATATTGGATATCTAGTAGGAGTCGCTACTTTGTCGCCTACGTGATTGTTTTTATTTATTTATTTATTTATGATTTTCATTTTTTTTTCTTTCTGCCAATAAAAAGCATTTTAGTACATTTCCGTGCTTGTTTTGCTTACAACCTACCATGTACAATTAAAAGACTCGGAAAACTTGAAATTAATTGACCCACTACATATATATTATTTGTTTTTGTAATTTCAATTTTTTTCTTCCTTTTCAATTAGACCCTTTACACCCTAATATGATTTGAAATTGTAATGAATATTGTAATATAAAAGATAGAAGATTAAGACGTGAAATGCCAAGAGAATATATTGTTAGTACTAAATTTGTGATAATTTTTATCTTGGCACACAAATTTATTTATTTTTATGCATGAGTTAGTGTGTAGAGAGAAGATTGTTTGTTCGCTTATCCAAGCAACTCAAATTGTCCATTTGATATTAAAAAGTTGTATTCAAATAGTGAAGTTATTGAATGTTGTTTTAGACCTTTTTATTGCTTGGAAAAGTATATTAAACGTGAGAGGGATTTATTTTTATGATTTGATTTTATGTTTTTGTGTTGATTTAGGTGTGTTTTTAGCTTATCATAAAACTATATGCAATGGAAGCAGATTTCATCACTTGCTACGTAAGCTTACATGGTAGACCTAGCTAGAAAACCCTAATCGAGGAGCCCGAGAAATATTATTGGCGGAAGCAGGCCTAGCTTGAGAGCATGCATCATATTCGCTAGCCAATCAAATCTCACAGTAGCTGCATGCTGTGATTACACTTCATCTCCTCATTTGGTAATGAGCCTGCCTCTCTGTGCTGGGATATCTGCAGTTTTCAGCATCATCCAGCCTGGGCTATCACAACACACACACACAGTGTAAGGGTTTGCTTGGAGACCTTGGGATTGGAGCTGTTGGGACTGTTTCTAATCATTGGGGATTGAAATGGCTGCGATTCGGAATCTCTGCGGCATGTGCTGCGTCCATTCAGCAAGAACTACATCGTTTTGAGAATATGGATGCACGTTCTCTGTATAGCTGGATCAATTTAATTCTTCCATTAAACTATTTCCTATCAGTAATTCATAAATTATTTTCCTATCATTAATCTGAGAAAGTGGGTAAGATAAATTATTGCGAACCATTTTCCTCTTATTGAAACAAAAGGAGGGTGAAGTCAGGGTGAATTTCTTGAGTACATTCATCCAAAAGTTATAGGTGTAGGACACCAAAGGAGAAGGCATGATCACAGGACGCCATGGCAACTTTAAGGTCCCGTTTGGGACCAAAGGAGAAGGCATGATCACAGGACGCCATGGCAACTTTAAGGTACTGTTTGGGAGGGCGGCCAAGCCGGCGGTTTGGTGCTTTTGCTTTTTTTTTTTTTTTTTTATTTCTAAAAACTGGTGGTTTGTTATTTTAGATTATTTTGATGTGTTGATGTCAAAAATAATTTTTTAAAAATAAAAAAAATATAATTTTCATATATTTCGGTACAAAAAATACTTTCAAAAGCTACCACAACCGCCATCCCAAACACCCTGTAAATTTCTTTAGCAAGTGCTGGTCCTGCAACTTATCTTAATTCATTTTCTTTTTTAGTAATGGCAATATTTCCACTTCACAATAACTTTAACTTTAGTTTATGAAAAAAACAAATCTTTCAAATAATACATCATCAAACCTTTTATTTATTTTAAATATTATTTTTGACATCTATATATAAAAATGATCTATAAACATATAAAAAATTAATTTTAAGTAAAAACTAAAAATAATTTTTTATTTTTTAAAAAAAACACTTTAAAACACAATGTTAAATACCCAAAATCGTAAGCAGATACTTTTCACTTTATAAAGTTGAGAGTAAGCAAATTATCACATGATTTAAACAGGCTTAGTTATTAAATTCAGTATATAAACGGAGTTTTAAAGAGATGCAATGATCCAATTAAGATCTTAGAGTTATTTAATTAAAATATGGACTGCGTGAAATGGAGATCATTAATGCACTTTTCTCCAATAAAATAAATATAAAAACACAAAGTTGAGATCCATGCATGGATAATTAATCCCTAATTAACTCCCAGGTATTTGTCTTTTGTCTTTCATATTGGGACATGAATGAAGTTATGGGTACCCTATAAAATATGAGACTTTAGTTTTAGTTTTTTAATCCTAGAGCAAGCTCCAACATTTAAAGCTTTGTGTACATTTAAATCTCATTCTCTGTAAAATATATTTTGAGGGTCCAAATAAGGAAATAAAATCTCAGTTATCTTAGATTTTTACAAAAAATATATACCCTGATTTAAACTTGAGATTTTTTATACAGATCACAAGTTTTTTACTATTACATTATGCCACTTGTACATACTTCACAAAGCATAATAATAATAATAATAATAATAAAATATTCATGCATCACAACACTTGTGTCACACATATAACAATAAGCCAGGCCTTATCATTCAACAACTCTAATATATAAGCGTGCTAAATAAAAAGAAATAAATAAATAAATTTGGCTCTTCAATATTTATTTTATTTTACATGCTCCAAGAAAAGTGCTAGATAAAATATCAAAATATCCTCTCTCTTTTAAGAAAGCTAAAACCACCAATTAAATATAGCCATGTGGAAAAAAACCCAACAAACTCCTTGAAGAAAAAAATAAAGCATTTATTTCTTTCACTTCAATATAATTATCTTTTTAAATATCTTTTTTTCTATTGGAATATACATAGTAAAAAAAGAGAGTCATATTCCTACCATTTAAAATATTATTTTATCAATTTGACTATTTAAAATAGCATCTTTTCTTTGAGATGTTCTTATCATGAAAGAATGAGCATAAATTGTATGAAATATCTCATAAAAAATAATAAATTATTAACTCACTAAAATATCTACATATAATATTTATTTCTTACAAATGAATCTCCAAAAATATCCATTATTTATCTAATATAATGGTTGAAATTGAATAACATTAGAAGTGAATTCCGGTAAAAAAATATTTCATCTAAATCTATTTATTAAAATATTTTTCAATAAATAAATAAATTTTAAAAGATTTTATTTTATGATGACCAACTTAATTGAAAATATTTAATAAGAAATAAAAAAAATATTTTTATGTAAAACATTTGACTAAAAACAGATCGATATTTTAAACATCTTATGTATAATTAATGAAAGATTCTTATTATCTCAAGATTTTCTTATTTATGTATTTATTTTTAATCTATATATAATGAACTCGAAAAGCCAAGGCGTTGTTAGTTTGACAATGACAGAAAGATTCATAGGAAAAAAATATTTATCGGGAAGAACTATTAATTTTATTTTATAGAAGTTCTTAATTATCAATTTTATGTAGAGCTACCATTAACGATTAATTTATGAGACAGTGAACACCCATGAAGGGTTTGATTATTTTTTAATTAATTATTTAATCAGTTTCTTTTAATTTTTAAATGTTGGTTTTAGGGTGTCTAGGATTTATTGGCCAATCATATATTAAAGAAATAATTAAAACGAGGACGCTAAAAGCTCATGACTTGTCCAATCAATACGCCACAAAACAGAAGGCGCTCATGCAATATTTATACACTAGACATGCCCCCGCGCTTCGCCGCGGGCGGCACAATTTTTTTTTCAATGTAAAAAATATTAATTATATGTATTTTTTTATTATAATATAAATTTAGCTAAAATAATAAATATGTACAGAATTCATGTCAAGTACAAGTTTTCTATAAAATATATGAATTTAAAATCGATATAAATTTATCTGTTTAGTAGTTTTAAATGAAATAACCAGCATGAATTTATCATCATAATAAAAAAAAAGCAAGAAAACTCGGATATCTGAATTATTCAGTTCACTGTGTTAAGATTAGTTCAATTTATAATTCAATTTAAATAAAACAAAAATCAAATATCAATTGTGAAAATACCTACAATAATAAAATTTACAAAAATAAATTGTTAATTTTCTATCAGTAGAAAGACGAAAGAATAGATTGAAAATTCATCATGACATTATTGTCATTATCATTGCTATAAAAGCTAAAATTGTTACTACCATTACCGACAAAACAATCAAAATAATCAAATTGCTTTGAAAAATAAAATAAAAAAAAGCAAAAGATTTTTATAAAAAAAAACAATAAAAAAAATAACTAAAATTATCATCATCACTGCATACATAATAAAATCATAACAATCATTTAATCTAAAGAACAACTGAAGAAAAAGAAAAAAAAAGAATAAAAGGAAAAATAGAGTAATATTGCTTCTAAAATGATAACCGATATAAATTTAAATTTAAGTAAAATTTAAAAAAATAAAAAGATTTAATCATATTTTTAAAATAGTAAAATTATAAAAATCATCTAATCTAAAGAACAAATAAAAATAAAAGAAAACATCCAGCCATGGCACCCGCACCTTGTAACGGGCGAAATCATATTTTTTTTAATGTAAAAAAATATTTATTATGTATGATTTTTTTTATCATAGCATAAATTTAGAAAAAATAATAAATCTGTATATAATTTTTATGAAGAGCAAGTTTTGTATAAAAGATATAAATTTTAAATGAATATAAATTTATTTATTTAGTAGGTTTCAATGAAATAACCAGTATAAAATGAGTTGTAATTTTCTATCACATAAAGATGAATACATAAATTGAAAATTTGTCCTTATGTGATTGTTATTATCATTACTATAACAGTTAAAATTGTTATCAACTTTACTGTCAAAACAACCTCAATAATAAAACGATCTGGAAAAACCATTAAAAAAATAACAATTGAAATTATCATGATCATTGCATAAATAGTCACATCATAAAAATCACCCAATTCGAAGAAAAAAAAAAGAAGCAAAAAACAAAAGAAATGAACAAAGAGAAAAAATGAGCAATATTAATAAAAAAACAATTCAAATAATTAAATTGCCATTAAAAATTATTACAAAAAAGCAAAATATTTGTATAAAAAACAATAAAAAAATCAATCAATAAAAAAAGGGAAAAAATGAATTAATATAAAATAAAAAATTAAAAGAATAGGGGCCTAAATGAAAAATAACATATATTAAATTAATTCCAATTAAAGGATAAAATTCAATAAAATAAAAATTGGAGGACCAAAAATAAATAATGCAAACTGCTGCCATTTTATAAAAAATCAGAAGAAGAGGGACTGAAATCAAACTTTGTATATATAACCAATTTCAATTGACCAAATAAATCCGAATTGAAGGAATAAAAAACAGTAAAAAAAGCCACAGTAAATGTGGCACGCCGTTTATATATATAGGTAATTAGCTATTCTAACGACGCTGCGTTATTAGTTTATAAAATAATATTAGATATGCAAGCTGTTTTGATATTTTTTTAAATAAAAAAATAAAAGTATAAAATAAAAGGTTTATATGTAAACATTTAATTAATTATGAAAAAAATGAAAAAAAATATAATAATAACCAAAACATCAATTAAAAAAACAAATAGAAAAGAATATAGATCAAAATATTAGATCATATAAAATGACACCCTCACTCAATTATATTTTTTGAGCTTGTTTATCTAAATCAATAAAAGATAGATTCATACTCCACAAAATTCATGGTTTAAAAGACAAACATAAATAAAACTCATTGAATAAACCAGCAACAAAAAAAATGATATTGCACAAGGTCCAACACATAATCAATATTATTTAGAAATTAATATTTATTATGTTGAAGAATAAAATTCATTTGTTTAAAACCAAAAAAATGATCACATATGAATCATAATAATATCCTGAAAAGTCAAACACAAACAAAATAATTCTAAAAACAATTATATTAAAAAAAATAGCATGCAAAACCTGGGATCTAAGTAATGAGACAAAGTTAAATTCATAACAAATAAATTTAAAAAGATAAAAAAACTATATTTTCTTAAAAAAAGCTAATGTAGAACGATATGATCACACAAAACTATATTATTGACAAATCAATATCAAAAGATAAAACTGAGAAGAAAACACAATTATACAAAATAATCTAAAAAAATGAGAGTGAAAGGAAAACACTAACTAAAGTGTAAAAAAAAAAAATTCAATTAGAAGATTAAAGTTTATTAAAAAAATAGCTTTAACAAAAGAAAAAACAATAAAAAAAATTAAGGTTTAAACAACAAAACTTTGATTAAATGATAAAATTGAAAGAAAGGAAAAACTTCAACAAAATGGCCAAGCAAAAACAAAGAAAGAAGAAGACCAAAATAAAAAAACAAAATATATAATTAATTGTAATTAAAGGATTAAATCAAAAAACAATCATATAAAAGCAATAAGAATTAAAAAAAAAGAGAGTAAAAGAATGAAGAATGAAATTTAAATCAAAACATATAATAAATTATAATTGAAGGACTAAATAAAAAAAATATAAAAAGAATAATAAAGAAATATGAACTTAAAAGAATGAGTACTAAAATTGTAAAAGGAATGAGAATGAAATGAGAAACTAAAAGAATGAGAATTGAAATTGAAAAAGGAAACGTCTAAGAAATTATGATTGGAATACTAAATTGAAAAACAAATCTTTTAAAACAAAATAAAAAATTAAAAAAATGAGGATTCAAATAAAAATAATAATAAAAAGAGTACAACGGTGCACTTTATCTTTAAAAATAAAAAAAATAATAAAAAAAATCAAACAAACATGGATGATAATTCAACCACTATAAGCCTACAAACAACGCGTCATGTGGAAAAGAACCATATCTAATGATACAACAAATGACTAGATTTGGCTATCAAAAAAATCACACATCCACTTGAATTCAATAAAAAAGAGTACAATGATGCACTTTATCATTAAGAATAAAAAAAATAAGAAAAAATCAAATAAATATGGATGCTAATTCAACCACCATAAACCTATAAACACCGCATCATACGAAAGAGAACATGGTCTCATATCTAATGATACAACAAATGACTAGATTTGGCTACCGAATAGAGTCACACATGCCACATGAATTCAATAAAAAATACATAAAAATATCGAAATACCCTTGTGACCTTGTTATTTACACAAAATACCGTGTGAAAGTATAAAATACCCCAAAATACCCTAAAATAAAAATATCCATGGCTTTTCTAAGACATGAAACTTATACATGTATTTTCTTTTCTTTTTTATGTCAGCAAAAGCACTAGTTTTACTTTCAGAAATAAACTTAGAAAATTAATTAATTTCTGAAAAAAAGAAGTGAAAACATAAAAGTAGGAAGGAGAAAGGAGAGAAAATAAATAAAAAGATAAATATTCTCCTCCAATAGCTGTTACTTTTATGAAGCTTTATAACAAAGCCTTTCTTTATAAAACATTCATCTTTATGAGTATTCTCTGTCTCAACAAGATCTTCTCCCATTATTACTGTGATTGGATTGTCCATTTGGTGGTATGAGAAAATGGCAGCATATTTCTTGAAGAGCACTTTCCCTGCTTTCCTTTCCAATCATGACATGAGGTTGCTAATAGCTTAAAACTAATCGAAATTATTTTTAAAAATATTTTTTTATATAGAAAAACATGAAAATAGTATATTTTTACTTTTTAATATGTTTTTTTATATTAATATATAAAAATAATTTAAAATGAAATTGGGGTGCAAAGATTGTGACAGGCGACTAGTCAAAAATAAAAAATAGACACCTGACAGGGATGGCAATAAATAAGTACTCATAGATCAGGAAATTTAGATATTGATATTTGATTTATATACCTGAAGTCAGCTTCAATTACATTTAGATGAGGTTTGATAATATTCCCATTAAAGTATTAAATAAAATAAATATTCAGAAAAATCCATATATTGATATTGATTCAAGTTGATATTAACTGTTGGAATAAAATCACCATCCCGGCACGTACGTGGATAGACGTGGATAGTGCAAGTGTTGGCTAATTAGGGCAGAGACTTTTATTGTGGTGGTCGTGGTCCAAGCCATGACTTATGGTCCTTTAGGGCTGGCTCACTGTGGCTAGCCGATGAAAAATCAATCCATGATGGTGAGACCAGCGGTGGCTGTGCTTTAGCATTTCTAAGCGCTACACCCATTTTATTCTTGGTTTTAATGGTGGCCAGCCTTGCAGAATCAAGGTATATTCCCAGGGCTTTGTTTTTGTACGTGCGATTTCATTCACACGAGTGCTTCTCTAGCCTCACCTTTAATTTTCCTTTTCCTGTCCTTTATTAACAGTGCAAGATCCTCTGAATTCTCCAGGAAATTAAAGGGATTATATATATATATATATACACACAAACACATATTCCCGATCAGTATTTAACATCCAGGCTGTTTTCCAGTCATAACGATGGATATCCTCTATTTGATAGTTGTTTCTATGTATGTGTGGACGGACTATGCTTCCAAATATAAAATTATTTGATAAATCTAATATAAAATCAATAGAATTATAAAAAAATCATTAAATTTTACATATCATTAATATTAATTAATAATATTCTGAATTCCAATCTTTTCTGGTTTAAATAGCATATTTATGATTATAGAACACGATACTTCATGGCGCATGAATATTCACAAAATTATGTGAATAAATTTAATTAGAAGAGATTTATTGATTTTTTCATAATTTAAGTGATAAATGAAGTTTATTTAATATTTTTTAAAACTATCTTACTTTTTGTTAATAATATTTTATTTTTTTATTTAAGAACTGTCAATGCTCTTTCTTTGTTCTTAGTCTAAATTTTATTAAAAAGGGATGTAATTGAATTATGATATTATATTTTTCTAAGAACAAATAGAACATGCAGCATCATATATCTACGTTTTCTATTGAAAATATAAGCTTTTTTTTTATCAAATTATTTAAAAAATTCAGGTATTTTTAAAACCCTTTTTCCCATTAGTTTTCCTAATGAAAGGCCAGATAAATTAAATAAGTCACTCTGTTACTGTTTTGTTTTTTGAAGTGGTTTGGACCACTGAAGAGCTATAATACTCACAAGCATTTATATCCACCAACCTCATGGGTCCTTGAAATGACATCATTTGCATGTAAGAAATATTTCAGTAGTTGTGGTCTGATCATCTGCGCACATATCCCTAAAATTTTGTTTAGTGGATATCCTCAAATTGCAATCTCTAAAAGGAGGTGGGAAAGCATATAATATAATAGAGTGCAAGCCCAAAATTAACCGACCAAATGGAATTTACCACAGCACATTATGCTTGCACTGTCTGGAATCTATAGAGATGCATGACTGATAAATAAAAGAAAAGCAAGTGAGCATGGCTGTGTTTCACTGTGCTGAGTTGATCTAACGAGATGATGGATGGAGATCATTGCTTTCCGACGACAAGAAATCGGTTAATGTCATATCTATAAGCTCTTCGATCTGCCTGGTCTCCCTTAATTCTGGGCTAAAAGCAAACATCAGTTCTTACCTTTAAATGATCACTATATTCATGGTGTTTAGTTCAGATCGTGACACAACTAAAATGTGAGAGATTAAGTGAATGTTTTTTATCCTTGCACAGCAAAGTATCAGATTTGAAAAGCACAGAAGAGGGTGACCTAGCATTTTCATATCCGTGAAAATCTGGATTTCAAATAATGGGGTTAGCTCACAATTATTAGCAATCAACTTGCATGCAAAACTGCTTTCTCGTTGTGGAGATTGTACGACATCATTAGGAGAGGTGGCCGACATTAGGCATGAATGCCTCTCAGAAAGTTTCTGGAGAAAGGAACTCGTATGCTTATCTAAAAAAGGTATTGCATATAACATGTTCAGCAACATCGTTTTGGTATATTTTCACACCCCACAAAGTAAAAGTTGAGGCGAGGACACCTACAAGAACACTCATCAGTGCAAGTTGTAGATCAACCACAGAAACGTGCCTGTTCTAAATCCACACAAAATCTAATAACACAGTACATTATCCCGAAAAGATTGAGTGGTAATTGAAAAAAAAAGAAAAAAAGATCATGGCCGTACTAAGCTTGAAACTTGCAAGATTGCATGTTGGAATCTTGGTCCTATGATTAATGGCAAAAGCAAGCCATAACGACTGCTGCAGGTAGAGTAGGAAGGTGTGGGGCACAGAGCCAAGAACAGAGGTGATACGCTTGGATCCTGTCTACGAGCTAGCCCTGCACCTACCACACATCAATCGAGCCCTACAAATAATTGCAGCTCGTAGTACAGCTGCCAGGGCATTGGATGAGACATCACCTCACCTGCTAGTTTTGCTGGGTACATGGCTCGCATTATGAGTGTGTTTCTTTCTTTATTCAACTGGATGCTCAATGAGCCATGAAACTAAATAATACTTTGCACGTAGAAAATCAGATCAAAGAGTCAAAAAATGATGAGTTAAGAAAGATTTTATCACCAGATATCAAAACCAGGTGATGAGTTAAGAAAGATTTTATCACCATATATCAAAACCAGGCCACACAGATTAACAACTTCTGCTCATCTTGTTTTGCAGTAACATCAGCCATAAACCATCAGCTGTATCGTATGATAATATAAATTATAATATGAGATTTCATCTATAAGTTAAAGTTTTTAGATTAGATGGTTTTTTAATATGATGTAAAATGTTGAGATTAGTAAAAGAATAAAGAAATTGTACAGAGAAGAAGAGAGATAATGAGTTCAGAGAGAAAAGGATATTTTGAATTTAATTATGTTGTAATATTTATGCACACACATATTGTGTGTTTAACCTCTTTATATACACATTTCCAATACCATAGACTACCATTATGTATATTCTAGAATACACTTTCATTATTCTAGAATATACATTCATTTATACTCTAACATGCCCTCTCAATCTCTTGTTTTGACAAACCAAGCATGAGATTACAGCAATGAAAACAAAACACATGAGTACTTAACCCTGTTTAATAGAAATCAGTTTGGAAAAACATAAAGAAGATAATAGAAAGATGAGTTTGAATTTGATTGAGAAGATTTTTGAGAATTTGAGAGATTGAGAAAAAGAAATGAGAGGGAAAAGAAGGGATAAAATTTGTTTGAATTTCATTTGTCTACTTCAGTTTTTCTGAAGTGTTTCCTTTGTTGATAATTTTGAAAAGAGAGGGATGAGAGGAAAGAAATGGGAGGTAAGAGAGGGAATAGAATTTGTTTGAATTTCATTTGTCTACTTTAGTTTTTTTCTGAAATTTTTCCTTTGTTGATGAATTTCTTAATCTGTGTAAGAATTCATTTTCTACTTCTGGATGATTTTTCTTTCTTTCTTTCTTTCTTTCTTTCTTCTTTCTTTCTTCTTCCTTTTTTTTTGTTTTTTATTTTTATTTTATTATTATTATTATAACAACTTATTAAAACGGCAGCACAACAAACAATAGGACAATACAAACGACACTACACAAATCATAACATCCAGGGTTTCTATTTATTCCTTTCCCAACAGCCGTCTCATCCTCTTTTACTTGCAAAACCAGATGAAATGGCCTCTTTCGCTGAAGCACATCATGGTGATTCTAAAGTGGGAGAGAAGATCTTTAAGATTAAGTGTGTTCAGTGCCATACCGTCGACAAAGGTGCTGGTCACAAGCAAGGACTTAATCTGAATGGCTTGTTTGGAACCTTAGCTGCCTTTCCTGTTTTATGTGCTGATAAGCCCACTGATGCTGCTAAAGAGACAGAGGAGACAACATATTTAAAGAAAAGCCAGAGCTTCAATCTCCACTCGCCTAACGCATTTAAACATCAGAGCTGCAGCGATGGTGTCATAATCAAGCGACTATGCCTCTGAATTCTGAAAACCAGATGGAGAACAGCGCCAACGACTCTAGGACCGAAGACTGCCCACACCTTTAGTAAATCAATACTCTGCTCCCTCGATTGGTTTTTTTTTCTTTCTTTTTCTTCATCACTCTGCTACTGCTCTGTTTGAGCTTCATGATGCTGGACAGTGATTGACTGTTGCTGCTGCTCTATTTAATTTTTTTTTTTTTTACTTCTTTTTCTTCACTCTGCTCTTGCTCTGTTTGAGCTTCACTTTTGCTGTGCAAAATTTGAATCCAGTAATTTATTGCGCAGAGACTAAAGAGTTGAGAGTATTACTGAGACTAGATTAAGATTTTTGTGTGTGGCTTTCGATAGACTCTTTGAACACTAAACGTTTGATTTAAGGATTGGAGACAGTGAAGAGAGGAAGAGCAGTGGTCAAAAAGCTGATCGAGCCTTAAAGAAAACATCAAATTCGCAGAAGCAAAAGACTGTATTGAGGTAAACTTACAGGAACAAGAAGTTCTGTGTGTGTGAGCACTCCTCTTCACGATACATGATGGTGCTTGCTCTGCTGCTGCTCTGCTAATTCTTTTTTGTTTTTTTGAATGATCCATTGAAGGATCAGATTGCGGAAGATTGGATCAATCCATGCGCGAGCATAAAAGCTCTGATACCATGTTGAGATTAGTAAAAGAATGAAGAAATTGTGCACAGAAGAAGAGAGATAGAGAGTTCGGAGAGAGAAGGATATTTTGAATTTAATTATGTTGTAATATTTCTGCACACACATATTGTATATTTAACCTCTTTATATACACATTTCCGATATCATAGACTACCATCATGTATATTCTAGAATATATTTTCATTATTATAGAATATACATTCATTTATAATCTAACATAAGAGACATGTTGACCCAGCTTCTCGTGAACCACCGATTGCGTCAATTTTTCAGTGGGCCCCATGATAAATTAAATTGTGTTTTCTCATTATTAAACACGTGAAAACTACTTATTATTTGAAATGCCGATCGGATTACGTTACCAAACACCTTTAGAAACCAAGATACGCGGGGAAAGAGGTCATGAAATCTCTATTAATTATTAGATAATTTATTCATCTGGTTAACCACAAAATCAGAATCAGATTCGGAGATGAACTTTACTCCATAAAATCGTAACGCCAAGAGAAAGGGTTAGTGAGTAGAAGCATGAGCAACACGAGAAAAATGAGTTCGTGACAAATTAAGTAACACCATTAGAATCACAATGTATTACAGCTGGGGAGGAGAAAGAAAATAATTGAATTTTTGAAAACGCAAAAAATATATAAATTTGAAGGATATAATTAAAAACTTTCAAAACTTGAGGATTAAACGTGAGAGTTTTCAAAGCTTGGGGGGGTGGCACACCTTGTTTGTTAATTCACTACCAGAAAACCAAATGATTTTCGACAGGATTATATACCAAGGTAGTTTCATCAGATAATTCATTTTAAATAGAGTATAAAATAAATAAAAAAAGTTTTTTTTAAATGCTCGTTGAAAATAAAATCCATCTGAAATTATACTCATGATTTTTCTTTATTTTCTTAATAAATAATTTATATTCAAAAACTTTCGTTGGTTATCTCTTCAATTATTAGAATAAAGTTTTTTATAAATAAAGAATTAATCACACTGAAAATATTATTATAGCATGTGAATAAAATAAACAATCATAATATTTTCCATCTCTTATTTTATTAGAAAATAAGAGATGGATGCTTGAGAAAATGGGAAGAAAATAAGAGATGGGTGTTATATGTCAAAATACAAAACAAAGCAGTTCACGTGAAAAGCCAAGTCTCATCGGGTTCATGTGTCAAGCCTTGTCCATTGGGCTCACAAAACTAAGCCATGTCCATCTGGTTACATCACCAGTCCTGCCCATCAAGCTCACAAAACTAAGCCACGCACATCAGGCTCGTTATATCTCATCAAGTCCGCATGACCGCACCCTTTCCCATCTAAGTCACATCCCAAAGTCTTGTCCTATCATGTTCGGATGCCACTTCATAAGAGATTATATATATATATATATATATATATATATATATATATATATATATATATATATATCAGCTCGTTAAAATAAAATAAAATAAAAGTATTGAATTTTTGAAATATATTTTAAAAACACGGTATATATTAAATGTTGTTATATTTAAAATTTTAAATACCACAAGATTGTTCTTATATATATATATATATATATATATATATATATATATCAGCTCGTTAAAATAAAATAAAATAAAAGTATTGAATTTTTGAAATATATTTTAAAAACACAGTATATATTAAATGTTGTTATATTTAAAATTTTAAATACCACAAGATAGTTCTTATATCTTATAATAAATATATTTAAACCTATCATGTTTTTTAAGCGTGACAGCAACAAATGAGTGATCCATTGGATATTTTTTTTTATATATATATTCTAAGAGTAAAGATATAATTTTTTGTTCAGTTTGTCAGTTAAAAATAATTTATGTGTGTTCTCACAGGTGATTGAGATGGCAAGGTAGTCCAATGATAAAAGTTATTTTAGAGAGTTAAATTTATAAAATGATTTTTTGAATAGTATATATATATGTTTTTTTATTGATGTAATCTCCAATGGTAAAAGCCATTTTGGAAAACAATTTTTTTTTATATTATTTTAAATAAAATTTAATTATTTTGTATATAGTTTAATTATAAAATTAATATAAGTAAGTTATATAATTAAATAGTTGCTTTTGAAAAACTTACAAACAATAAAATTATTTTTGTTAATTATATTTAAATTAAAAAATAAATTTAATTATAATTAAAAAAACCTCAATATTTGAAATTTGAAATTTAAGCTACTTATTGTATGTTTTTCAAGTAATTCTATGTTTTTTTTTTTTTTTATGGTTGTTGTATTTGAATTAATTAATATTACTTATTGTCTTTCAGTATTAGAAAAACTAAAAAAAACAAAATAAACACATTAAGAAATAATTAATAAGTTCAAACATAAATAATTAAAATATATTCCATTACAAATAATTCAATTAAATTAATTACAAATTAATACCCCTATTTTTTTATGCTAAGTATTATTATAATAATTAATAACAACAACAACAACAACAACAACAATAATTAATAATTATTATATAATAATAATAATTATAATATAATAATACTTACTATAAAAACCCACCCCACCCTGTTTGTCCCCTTCATTTTCATTTCAATCTAAAAAACCCTACCTTCTTCTCTTTTAGCCGCCGCCCCCTTCCCCCCACCTAGCCACCTCCAGCTGCTGCCCCACCCACTGTCCACTCTTCTTCAGCCGCCCACCCACGAAGTCGTCCACTCCTTTCCAATCACCATCCACGCCGCCATCCACTCTTCTCCAGCCATTCCCCTACCCCACACACACCCGTCCACTCTCCACACATACTCGTCCACTCCCCACACAACCATTCACTCTCCTCCATCCGCCCCCCACAAACATTTCTTCTATTTTCCTCCTTCTCATCCTCTTTGTTGCCCTCTCTATTTTGCTCTGTTGTGTTATTTTCTTGTTTGGATTGGCTGTGTTGATTAATTATTGTGTTTTAATTTGGACAATGAAAATGATAACATTACAACAATATGATTTTTTTACCTCTGCAGGATAGACATGTAGGAATGCCTCTCGAAGATGAAGAAGCCATTTTGGCTCTCCATTTAGCTCTCCCCATTGAAGACGTAAATTTAACAAAAATAGCTAAATTTTTAAAAATTTGGCTTTGCCTGCACTGATTGCTCTCCCCGTTGGACCTGCCCTAAGTATTTAGATATAGATCTTCTATAACTAAATAAGAATTTGTCATATACAAATTATATAGATGATCTATAAGATACATTTATAGAATAATAAAACAACTCTAGGCTTAGAAGGAGGTCAGATCTCGTCAAACCAAAATAATAACTTAAAAAAATCACAATTTTTTATTTGATCATGGAATTACACTCATTTTTTTTTATAATAGTTTTAAGAGATTGTTTTTCTTAGAATAGTCATGAAAACACCAAGATGATTAACATGTAGTCATCATATCAAGATGACTAGACTTTAATAATAATGAGCCTCACCTTGCTAAGATAATCAATATGTAATTATTGCAGTCTTAGGATTGTTAAGTTTTGATCCAATAAGGGAGATATTTTATCATAAAGATAAATCTATTTTGAACCTTAGAAGAAATTAATGAATAGAAACTCAGCTTAGTAAAAACAATCAAATAACAATTTAACTTATCTTAGAGAGAGTGCATTGTATCTTTTTTTTGTACAACAAGTCCTTTTAGTCAGACTCTCGCAAACCATTGAGTTTTGTAGTGATTTTAATATTAGATGGAGATTTCTAAAAAAATACAATCACAATCTTACGATTATACCACACACCACCATTTTAGGAAGGCTGAAAACATTGTCATGACAAATGGCAACTCCATTAAGGACATGTTTGGTTAAATTGAGTTTTGCTTGTTTGATTATCTATTTTTATTGGTCTGTTAAATTTAATTTTAGCACACATTTTTATTGCACCGACATGCATTTTTACTTCTTCTTCATGTATAAGCATTGGGTATGGATTAATACTTTTATGCACTGTAATTTTATAATTAAACTCAATTCTAGATTAGGTGTGAAGTAACAATTTACCTTATGACTTTCAATCGAGATTCAAATTCATGAAACATTAAACTATGAGCTAAATGTTTACTTAGTAATAAAGGTAACATCATGCCCTAACCATTTATTATAAACCTATATACTACATTCGAGTAAGGTTGTCACTCTATAATTTATTAACCTTTTGAGACCAGGCAAACAAATCCACCTCTCATGTAATGGCCTAAAACTTATATTTGGGATACAAATTCAAATATGATATACATGTACATACATTTATATCCATCCATTGCAAATAATATAGACATACATACCAAATTAAAATATAGGTCCTATAAAGCTCAAAATCATAGAGTCTATAACACTCAGCTCCAACAAAGAAATATGAAAGGCAAAAAACATGCTCGTGATAATGCTTAGTTTAAGAAGAGTTGGATTTTATGAAGGCTAGCGTGTCTTTTTAATCATCCCACCACATTTATTCAAACACAAACAGTAGCTTGGCTTGAAGAGAGAAAAGGTGAACACGGTTAAAAATCCTAACATGGTCTGCTATTTATACAATTAACAACACTAACATCAACTTATGTGATTATAGAGACATTCACCAATGAGTCCTACACAATACCTTTATTTGATGATATTTATCAAGCTAAAATGATAGAACACAAATATAAAGGTTATTAAAAGGATTGGCTTATATAACCTAGTATAGAATGTAAAAATATGTTTAGTCCTAAATGTTGTGGTATCAAAGAAGTTTCAAGTTTTTGAATTTATCAAATACATTGGTACTAAATACCTAATCAGCCATATCAAATCCAACTATAATAAAAGGAAAAAAAAGTACATGACATGAAACTACCGATGTATTTTTTCCATGATAATTTAAGTGAGACAACACCAAGATTTGCACCTAGAAAGTTTTGATGAATGCTTTTGTCAAACAATATATGTATAATATGAATATTTCTTCTGATAGAACTAGCTTATCCAATTTGGACAAAAATGACAAAGAAAACATAAAAGAATATGCTCAAAGGTGGAGAGATGTAGTAGTGCGTGTGCATCCCCATTCTTGGACAACTAAATGATGACTTTATTTGCTAACATGTTTAAGGGATTGTATTCCTAGCATCTAATGGGTAGCTCTGTATAACATTTCATTGATGTTGTGACAATAACAAGGCTTATATGATAAGTAGTCAAGAGTGGTAAGATTTTCATGTCCACTTAGAAAAAGACTTTGAAGACAAGGGGAAAAAAGTTTACCATATTGAAAGCGGCTACAAAGGTATAAAAAACAATTCCATGATTATAGTACTTCATCTCATTCATCCCAAATAACCAACATTGACCTTAACACCTAATTCCATACTAAAAAAATTGAGCCCAAAATCTCCAAACCAAAACCCAAACTGAAAACTTCTGGAGAAAGAATTACCAAAAAACCAAAGAATGGTTACCCTATTGTCATTACCCTTAATTAGATATACCAAAAGCTATTGAGTCAGGTCGCTCTTGAATCTCAAACACCTTTATAACCACCTTACCTAAACTGGTAAAAGCTAGACCTCACCCGCGAGTATCATGTTGATATCATAGGACATAACATTCACATTTGCATGCCTTCAAGAAGAAGATTATGCAATTGATTAAATCTAAGTGGATAAAATTTGAAGAAAATTTAAACATGAGCATAAACCTTATGCCAAATAATACTTCAGGAAGTAGGAAGACACCTAATGCTAATTATAAATCAAGGCACCATTAAAATCAACCCTGTAAGAATTTCTAAAAGGTGCATCCGAGTTGAAGATGGAGCTTGATCTTGTTACCTTTGTTGCACCCCATCGCGAGAGCGCGGCGTCGCAGCAACCCTCCCCGTGAGCGGGAAAATTCATGTGGGGGTCTTATCTTTATTTTTATGGAAAAGGGAGTCGACACCTAGTATTACGGTTACTAGAAAATCTAAAACTAGTCTTTCAGATATTCTAAGGCAAGGGATTGGTTGCGTAAAGGGAAGGTTTTAGCACCCCTAATACGCCTTACCTAAGGTAAGCTGCTTGACGTTTTGGTTTGCTTATGTTTTGTTATGGTTTTGATCTTTCAAAGAATATGTTGGTTAAACGATGATGGTGTATTATCCCCGCCGAATATTTTAGATATTAACCCCTTTATGATTTATTTATCCAAACATCAACGGTGAATAATAGCAAATTATCCTCGCTGAATATTTTGGATATTAATCCCTTAAGATTTATTTATCCAAACACCAACAGTGAATAATAGCAAATTATCCCCATCGAATATTTTGGATACTGACCCTTTAGGATTTATTTATCTAAACACCAACAGTGAATAATAGCAAATTATCCCCATCGAATATTTTGGATATTGATCCCTTAGGATTTATTTATCCAAACACCAACAGTGAATAATAGCACATTATCCCCGTTGAATATTTTAGATATTGACCCCTTAAAATTTATTTATCCAAACACTAACAGTGAAAAATAAATTCTCAAAAATAAGATTTTGATATTTTTAGAATATTGACCAATACCCTTTGGATTCTTACAACCATGTTAGAAAATCCCAAAATACGAGGAATGATTTTTCTTTGCAAAATTCATGCTATAACACATTTTTTCTTCAAACTCCAAGATAATGTATATTTTTTGAAACAAAAAGAATTTTCAGAAATATGCTAGTGTATTGGCTGTATGCATAAAACAACATATTTTTTTGCTTTTTTTTTTAAATAAAAATATTTTTTGTGCAAATTTTATAATTTTTTTCTTTTTTATTTTTTTTATTAGTGGGATGGCTGCCCAACCCAGCTTATATCCTATTGGGCTTGGGCCGGGCATAAAGCCTGGCTCAATTTACTTGGCCTGCATGAACAGTGGAATGTGAATCATGTCCCGCTGCATGCAGGCGAGATGAAGAAGGTGAGTGAACAGTGATTTTTCGAGTGTGATGAAAGGAAAAACTGTTAGTACCTTTGGGTAGAAGAGGTCGAGGTGATGATTCCTGTGGTGATAGCATCAGAAACGGAGGCCTGTAGTGCCCGAAGTGGGTATCGAAAGGTGGACGGGTCACGTTCAGCATAATCCCGTCGGTTCATTTGCTTGACAATGTCCCCTCCATATATTTCTAATTTCCTTGTTTTCTTGTTGGATCGTGGCCATGTGTTACTTGATGATCAAGTATATGGAAGGTCGATTTTCATGAAAATATAGTCGTATAGAAACGTTTTAAGATGTTTTTAACAAAAACATTTCGTATAGAAGGTATATTCCTTAAATCACTTTAATTAATCTTGAAATTCCTATACCACTTCTCATCTTTTTAGGGTTCCACTAAGCATGCATGCAACTAGAAATATTGAATATTTAGTTGTTGAAAAATCATTTCAACTAAAAATTTATTTTATTAGATACATTTTAATGATCGGTTTTATATTACTATTAAATATATAAAGAACTCGTTAAAATAAAAGTATTGAAAGAATAATATTTTTGAAATATATTTTATTAAATAATATATATTTTTAAAACACAGTATATATTAAATGCTGTTATATTTAAATATCACAAGATAGTTCTTATATTTTATAATAATGATATTTAAACCTATCATGTTTTTTTAAGTGTGACAACATCGAATGAGTGATCCATTTGGATATTTTCTCTTATATATATATATATATATATATATATATATATATATATATATATATATATATATATATTCTATGATAGATTTATAGACTAGTAAAACAACTCTAGGCTTAGAAGGAGGTCTGTCATACTAGAATAATAACTCAAAAAAACTATAATTTTTTATTTGATTATTGAATTATACTCATTTTATTAATAATAGTTTCAAGAGATTATTTTTCTTAGAATAATCATGAAATCACTAAGATGATTAACATGTGGTCATCATATCAAGATGACTAGACTTTAATAATAATGAGCTTCACCTTGCCAAGATACTTAATATATAATTACAATATCAAGATTACTTGAATCTAGTGGTCATAAGTCATAACCCTACCAAAATGATTGTTTTTTTAATAATAATATGTGATCATCCGATTAGGATAAATTAATGATTTGTAGTATAAAAATATACTAGTATACGAACTAAATTACCCTATCAAAATAAGATATTTAAGTTTAAATCTTAATATCCATGGCATATGAAACTCAAGTTCAGATCAACCTACTAATTAAGTTTTAGATAGCCTAAATCAAGATTTTATTTTATTAATTAGATTTACAGCTCTAACACTTCAAGCAGCTTGCACTAGTTTGTGCCATAGAGCTATTTACACCTAAATAATAGATGTAAATTTTAAAACCAAATACACATTAATCTTAAAGTAGAGTTTTGTTTACGATGTAAACTAACTAAAACCACTTAGAAAACCCAGGAAAATAAAAAAATCAATAATGAAAAGTATGAGAAAAAAAGTAAAATATAAAGATAAAAAGTTTTAACTTTGATTATAAGAAGTATTCTTCAATGATAATTAAACATTAACCAATGAGTTCAAATATGTTTTCTAACATGACTTGTGATCATAAATAAATCATCCATGAAAACAACAACAAAAAAAATCTAAGTATCTTTACTTTTTACTTAACATGGCATTTACGCATGAACTAACCTTAATAATATAATAACCTTCATTGAGCACGCTAGACTTAATTAAGTGACTACATTAAGATCAAGATAGGTGCAATTGGTTTATGCTAATTAAACATATACAAACATTCAATTTAATCAAGATTAATATTTTCCAAGTAATAAATATTCAAACATGGGTTAGAAAATTATATGCTCATGCTAATTAAGTAATTTAGTCACACATCTAACATGAGCTAATCAACTAGCAATATATTTAAAACAAAAAATTCTAGGGTTATTTTAAAATATTTTTGATTTTATTATGTGTTTTTCTAGTATTTTTGTTCAATATCAAGTCATCTACTTACACTGTAAGATACAAACTCGGTATAAAATACCTGATTTCTTTTAAAAAAATTCCAAAAAAAGCAATTTTTTTATTTTTAAAGAAAAAAAGTTTTGTTTTTATGCATACGTTCGAATCCTAAAAAATTTTCGAGCATATTTTTATAAAATAAAATTGCATCTTTTCTCATGTTTTAAAATGCATAATCGATATCATAACCAATTTATGATTATCCATTAGAGTTTGACCAAAATATCAAAAATCCTTCAACAATCATTTCATTCATTTTATATTTATAAATATTAGGATTTAACTATACATTTTAATATTCAATGGTGTAAAATTGCATTATAGAGTACATCATTTGATATTAAAGATACAAAAAATAAATGTGGTGCTAAAATTAAGATCTTAGAATCATTAAGTTTTGATTTAACAAGGGAGATACTCTATCATGAAGATAAATCTATTTTGAACCTTGGAAGAAACCAATGAATAGAAACTCAGCCTAGTAAAAAAATTAAACAACAATCCAACTTACCTTAGAGAGAGTGCATTGAGGGTAATGTATCTTCCTCTTACACAACAAGTCCTTTTAGTCAGACTATCGCAGACCATTAGATTTTCTAGTGACTTTAATACTAGATGGAGACTTCTAAAAAGTATAATCATAATCTTATGATTATACCACATACCACTATCTTAGGAAGGCTGAAAACATTGTCGTGACAGATGGCAACTCTATTGAAGACTTGTTTGGTTGAACTGAGTTTTGCTTGTTTGATTGTCTATTTTTGTTGGTCTGCTAAATTTAATTTTAGCACACATTTTTATTGCCTTGGCATGCATCTTTACTTCTTCATGTATAAGCATTGGGTATGGATTAATACTTTTATGCACTGTAATTTTATAAATAAACTCAATTCTAGGTTAGGTGTGAGGTAATAGTCTACCTTTTGACTTTCAATCGAGGTTCAAATTAGTGAAACATTAAACTATGAGCTAAATGTTTACTTAGTAATAACGGTCACATCATGCCCCAACTATTTCCTATAAACCTATGTACTATATTCAAGTAAGGTTGTCACTCTACAATTCATTAACCTTTTGAGACCAGGTAAACAAATCTACCTTAAAGCTTATATTTAATTTTAGCACACATTTTTATTGCCTTGGCATGCATCTTTACTTCTTCATGTATAAGCATTGGGTATGGATTAATACTTTTATGCACTGTAATTTTATAAATAAACTCAATTCTAGGTTAGGTGTGAGGTAATAGTCTACCTCTTGACTTTCAATCGAGGTTCATATTAGTGAAACATTAAACTATGAGCTAAATGTTTACTTAGTAATAACGGTCACATCATGCCCCAACTATTTCCTATAAACCTATGTACTATATTCAAGTAAGGTTGTCACTCTACAATTCATTAACCTTTTGAGACCAGGTAAACAAATCTACCTCTCATGTAATGGCTTAAAGCTTATATTTGGGGTACAAATTCAAATATGATATACACATGCATTTATATTCATCCATTGCAAGTAATATATATATATATATATATATGTGTGTGTGTGTGTGTGTGTGTGTGTGTGTGTGTGTGTTGTGTGTGTGGGGGGCGCGCGCGCGCACCAAATTAAAATATAAGTCCCATAAAGCTCAAAATCATAGAGTCAATAACACTTAGCTCCAACAAAGAAATATGAAAGGAAAAAAACATACTCATCATATTGCTTAGTTTTAAGAAGAGTTGGATTTTATGAAGGCTAGCATGGTTTTTTCCCACTTGCTTACTCGAACATACACTTATAAATGCCTTTAGAGAAGGTCTTTTTAATCAGCCCACCAGATTTATCCAGACACAAACAATAGCCTGGCTTGAAGAGAGAAAAGGTGAACACGATTAAAAATCCTAAATATGGTTTGCTATTTATACAATCCATAACACTAACATCAACTTATATGATTATAGAGACATTCATCAATGAGTCCCACATAATAAATTTATTTGATGATATTTATCAAGATAAAATGATAACACTAGAACCAAATATAAAGGCTATTAAAGGGATTGACTTATATAAACTAGTATAGACTGTAAAAATATGTTCAGTCCCAAATGTAGTGGTATCAAAAAAGTTTCAAGTTTTTGAATTCATTAAATACATTGGTACTAAATGTCCCGACGACGATTTTTCTACACGCTTCGCGCCTCGCCAAACGGCGCACGGTGAAAATGGGGTGTTTGTTTTATAGCTGTAAAAATTACAACTATAAATATAAGGGAGTCGCCACCTAGTATTAAGGTTACTAGGAATCTATTGGTCTACGAGAGTGTGGATAAGGGGACTTGTTGTGCAAGGGGAAGACGCATCACCCCCATTGCACCCTACCTAAGGTAAGCTGCATTGTCGTTTGATTGTTTTTTTTTTCTAAGTTAATTTTTTTTTTACACTGCATAATTTTTTTTTGCGGGTGTACTTTGTGATGTAAGTTTACACCACTAGTAGGAAATCACTTTTTTTTTATCTACGGATGTAATTTATAATTTAAATTTACACCGTAGTAAAAATACTTTTTTTTATCCATGGATGTATTTTACAATGTAAATTTACACTCTGATAGATAAAACAAAAATGGTTTTGATTATTTTTGATATTTTAGCTAAATCCCAATGGATAATCATAAACTGGTTACGATATCCAATTTTATTTTAAAACATGAGAAAGATGCAATATTTTTTTACAAGAAAAACATGCTTAAAAAATCTTGGAATTCGGCCGTATGCACAAAAACACATTTTTGATATTTTTGAATTTTTTTGCAATAATAATAGTAGTACAAAAAATATATAATTTTTTTTTATTTTTTAATGGGCTGGGCTGTCAGCACAGTGGGTTGACAGCCCAGCTTGAGTGGGCTGAGCCTCCAGCCCTCACAGGCTGGAGGCCTAGGAGGGTGTAGGCTGGGCTTCCAGCCCTCACGGGCTGGAAGCTCGCCTTATTGTGGGCTGGTCTGAGGCCCAACAGGGCCCATACCATATAGCCCAAAGTATAATTAAAATGGGCTGGGCTGGGCTGAAAACAGCCCAGCCCAAAAAAAAAAGAGATAAAAGGAAGAAGAATGTGAACAGTGCAGAATTACGCACTGTTCACGTTCATGAACAGTAAACGGCCGACTTCGACGAGAGGATAACCTGAGGGTGCAGCCGTGTAGAGGGGATCGAGGTGGTCTTTCCTGTCATTGTCGCGTTGGAAACGGAGGCCTGTGGTGGCAGGAGGGAGCGTCAGAAGGGCTGACCTGTGATGAAATTCGTGGCTGTTGGCTGCTGTTGCTACCGTGCGTCGTTCCCGGAGGTCACTGCTTGTGTGGAGGGGAGACTGACGAAGATGAAGAGTGTAGAGCTAGGTGGTCGGAGCTGGTTGACTGAGTGAGCGAGAGGGAAAGAGAGAGTTGCAGCTGCTGGTTTAGAGAGAGAAGGAATTTACAGACCAAGAGGGGGAGAGAGAGAGCTCGACACTGAGGGAGAAAGATGATGGTTTTATTTTGTGTGATCTTCCCTCCTTTTGTTTTCTTGAAAAAAATCTTAGAATCTCTTCTCTGTTTCCTCTCGTTCCTCTCGTTTTTTTTCTCTTCTTCTGCGTTTTCCCCCCGTTCTCTTCCCCTTCAAGCCGTCATGCATGGTGGCTTTTATAGGCGTGCTCGGCCTGACACGGTGGCTGGATGGTCGGTGACGTGGTGGCCTGCTGGTGGGCTATCGGTGGCGTGGTGGCTGGTCGGCAATGGGCTGTCAGCAGGCGTGCATGTGAAGGCACGGGGTGCAGCTTTGGGTAATGCTCAAGATTCATTTTGGTCCTTTACTTGTAATTGTTCTAATTGCACCCTCAATTGGATTTAAATTTGTAATTTTGTGCAATTATGCCCCTGTTCGAATTTCAACATTACCCTTGGCTTTGCGCGCCTTTTTCATTTTGGTCCCTCACTTCTGATTCACGCAATTTGGCCCTCAATTGATAATTAAACTTTCAACTGTCTTCAATATAATCCCTAATTATGCCAAATTAGCTTGGAAAAATTCAATTGGATTTTTAAAAATTCTGATTTTCTCAATTAGGCCCGAATTAAATTCAAGAATTCAATTTTTCATCAATTAAGCCCTTAATAAAATTAATTTAATCAATTTAAAGCATAATTAAGTTCTTGCACTTAATTAAATTCTTCAATTGGACCCTAAATTAATTCTCAAACATAATAATATTTTGAATTAGCCCATGATTAAATCAAATTGGCTTATCAAAAATATAATTATGATTTTTGACTTAATTTTTACCTTGAATTTGTATTTTCTCTCATTTTTGAGCATAAAAGAGATTCGATTCGCCTCATAAAATTTCCAAAATTTCCACCATGATTTTTCTACCGACGCCAAACCCCTTTTATTTTATTTTTGTTATTTTTTTATTTATTTTGGGGAGTAACCTAAAAATTGGGTTACGACACTAAATATCCAATCACTCATATAAAATCCAACTATAATAAAAGGGAAAAATAGTACATGACAAGAAACTACCAATGTATTTTTTTCTATGATAATTTGAGTGAGACAACACCAAGATTTGCACCTAGAAAGTTTTGGTGAATGCTTTTGTCAAACAATATAAGTATAACATGAATATTTCTTCTGATAGAACTAGCTTGTCCAATTTGGAGAAAAATGACAAAGAAAAGATAAAGAAATATGCTCAAAGGTGAAGAGATGTAGGAGTGCATGTGCATCCCCTATTCTTTGACAAATAAATGATGACTTTATTTGCTAACATGCTTAGGGGATTGTATTACGAGCATCAAATGGGTAACTCAACATAAAATTTCATTGACGTTGTGACAATAACAAGGCTTATAGAGTAAGAAGTCAAGAGTGGTAAGATTTTCATGCTCGCTTAGAAAAAGGCTTTGAAGACAAGAGAAAAATAATTTACCATATTGAAAGTGCCTACAGAGGTATAAAAAACAACTCCAAGATTATCGCACTTAACTTCGTCCATCCCAAATAATCAACATTGACCTTAACTCCTAATTCTATACTAGAAAAACTGAGCCCAAAATCTCCAAACCAAAACATAAACTGGAAACTTCTCTATAAAGAATTACCAAAAAAACAAAGAATGGTTACCCTATTGCCACTACCCTTAAATTAGATATACTAAAAGCTATTAAGTCAGGTCGCTCCTGAATCCCAAACACCTTTGCAACCACCTTACTATAACTGGTAGAAGCTAGACCTCACCTGCAAGTATCATGTTGATATCATAGGACATAAGATTCACACTTGCATGCCTTCAAGAAGAAACTTGAAGAAACTTTAAACATGAGCATAAACCTTATGCCAAATAATACTTCAGAAAGTAGGAAGACACCTGATGCAAATTATAAATCAAGGCACCATTAAAATGAACCTTATAAGAATTTATAAAGAAAAGGTGCATCATAGTTGAATATTGAGCTTAATCCTATTACCTTTAAATAATTATCATTGTTTGATAATGTTTATATATATGTTTTGGCTTTTTCATGATTCAACCTGATTTTATTCTTATCAGGAACTTGGCTTATAACATGTGAAGATTTTCTTTGTTAAATATTTTTTCTCTCAATAAGATCATGTATTTTTTATTTTTTTTTATCTATGGTGTGTTTTTTCTTTTTTTTCTTTAAATAATATAAGCAAATATTATACCTTCAGGAACCCTAAACCATTTATTGGTTCAAAAAACTATTATACCAAGAATTCTTTCATATATACCCTTTTCATAAAAAAAACTATGCATGATCCCATATTTTTATGAAAAAAAAAATTGGAAAATCAAAGTTTAGTATGAAAGCAAAAGTTAAATTGGTGTTTGTTTAACAAATGAGTTAAGGGAATTCAAGTGATTTTCTTGAAAGGTGGTTTCAAACTTATAACAAGCCACATGGTAAAGTTAAGGTCTTGGCAAAATAAATAATAGGAAATTGTTTTGCATGGTAAATGAGAACTTACCAATCTTTTATGCATGTTTTAGAAATTAAAAAAATGTCATATTTGATTATCCTTTCACAATTCTAAAATATTCTAAAATATATTTTTCTTGATAATTAACCTTAACTAAGATCACTACCTATATTGGAGGGCAAATGCATGAATAAAAAGCATTCCAAATCCACAAAAGATTTTAAGTGATTAAAAGTACCCAAAAAGATCATAACAAATGAGGGGTATAAAAGATTTCAAAACATAAAAAAGGTTTGATTATACCGTAATAAAATAACAAACATTATGATAATGCTTAAAACCCAACGATAAGAAAAAAAAGAAGGTGAAAGTCCCAAACCAAATGTTAAGGTAAGCATTATAAATCATTTCTAAGGTCCTAAAATTCATGGACCAAAAGAAGGTTTAAAAGTAAGCATTAGTGATCCTTTGCTCTAAAATCCCTAAAACAACATTTAAGCTTACAAATATCTCTTTTCTTCATAACCAAGAACCAAAGCCTCTGTTACATGCCTAATTAAGCTCTTTTTTTAATTATTGTTTTTATCAAAGATTGGTAATATGAATTGATAGGCAATGCTTTCCTATGCGAAACAACTTTATGAACGTTTCACAAGCTTGTCCTTCCCTTGAAAACCCAAGTCAAAATTGGATTCCTTCCAATCACCAAAATATGAAATAAATGTCACTTCAATTTTCCATCAACAACAACATAAAACCTAACAATTAGAATCATTTTTTTTCTAGAATAAGTTTGCTTTAGACTAACATCAAAATGATTTTTTTTTATTGGAATAACTTTGAAGTTCCAAAACTTTTTCATGAAAGCAATCCTTGCAAATAACCAGCCCTTTCTTTGCATAACATCTTCCCTAAAAAATGCTCAAATCCTTTAGCACGTAGAAGGATGATCAAACTAAGGGGTAATCGAAAAATCACAATATGACTAACTTTGTTGTTCCCTATCTTAGAAGATAAAGGATGCTGAATGGAACTCGGGTTTTTAAATTGGGGCCATGCTAAATATAGTCTATGGTTTGTCATTCCCAAAGGATAAGATCAAAAGTTGTGTTTCAAGTAAGTGAAAACAAAAGGCCATCAAGTCTAGGAACCATAGGTTAACCAATCTATTTTTATATATAGAATTGTAACTTATCCTTAAAAAATAATGAGCTATAGGAATTTTTTGTGGTATCCTTATAACCCATTAAATTATGTAAAGCGAAATAAACAACAAAAACAATTGTCATAATCTAATTATAAGTTTCCCTAACTCTTTCTTAATATAAAAAAATAGAAAAGGTTGTGAGATGAAAAAAAATACAGGAAAACAAGTGACTTGGTTAGTAAAAAGAGGTTGAGAAGTGATTAACATGCATGACAAAATGATGAAGATACCAAATTGAATCTTTAAAAATATTGAAAACTTGATTGGTATCTTGAAGAGTTGTTTATCTCAGATTGGAAAGAAACACTCCCTCTTGAGTATTTACAATAGAATTTCTATTGGGTAGTGAGTTAAATGGAAGTCATGATGGATAAGTTTTTTTAGTGGGTTATCTAATGCTATTATATGTATATTCATAATATATCAAAAAGATAACACTTGGAACTAAATATGTTAGTGAGATTTTTTTTTTGGATTTATTTCTTTTATTTTTTTATAATTAATTTTGATATTTGTAACTGTTGAGATAAAACTGAATAATTGCTATTCAATTTAATCAAAATATAATTGTATAATTAACAATCATATAGTTTTATTAACAATCATAATTTGAATTATATTTTTTCAAGTTTAAATAAACTTTTACTACATATACATATTAAAAAACTATCAAATTTGTTCTATCTTATTTTTTTAGAGAGTTAGAAAGCCTAGTTATACTTTTAAGATAATATCTTAATATTACACAAATAAACACTTTAAAAAATAGTATTTTCACACCTCTCTATTTGTTTGCATTCTCAATCCGTTGATATAACAATTTGTTATTATGTATGGAAGGTTCTGTAAAACAAGAAACGTGGAAAAAAAAACCTAGCTGGAAAATTTCACAACCAATTAATTAATAGTCTTACCCTGGCTCGTAGCCACACAACATTAAAGGTGGAACAAGTTTGTGCTTGCGGATTTTAATTTCAAAATATTAATCAAAGGAGAGATCCGATGGACCGCTAGCTAGTAGCATAGGGCAGAAATGATTTTATTTCCCTTTTTTGCAAGTCAACTGCCTCAGCAAGCATGTCAGGAAGCTTTGGTATATATTTGAGATTAAAAGATTTGTTTTTCATAGTTTTAGATTCAAATATTGTGATTATTAATATAATAATTATTAAAAATTTATATAATCATTAATTTTAAAACTCCTGAATTTAATATACATGTACGTTAATAAAAAAAACTCAAAATATAAATCTCAGTGTCATAGAATAATGACAAGCAACAGTGTGGTTAGCTACGGTTGATTGATTGGCTATTTATCTCAAATATTTGATAGGTTATGTACTCGGCTTGTCCAGATCTCTAACTTTCAATCCCATGAATTCATTGGTATTTATGCAATCTCAGCTGCTAAAAAAAACTGTAGAGACTCAGGATCTAAACAAATATCTAGATACTTGTGCGTGCGTGCGAGTGTGGCAAACTACATGGTGGGGAAAGTTAGATGAAAGTTCTTTTTTTGTTTATCAAGAAATTCATTGGATCTTTCTTATAATAATCAAATAATTAGAATGAAAGGGGTCACCCCTTAATTTAATATATAATTATAATAAAATAATTAAATTAGAATGATTAAAACTGCAACTTATTTTATCAAAGAAAGCTACCGAATACAAGTAAGCTCTACTTGTATATATCACATAACAAGGATAGAATTCCATGTTGTGTTGGGTGACGACGAGGTAAAATCTGAATAATGGTCAACAAAGGCCGGATAAATAAATAAACTAAGTTAAAAAAGGATCATAAGCTAGGCCATGTCAAAATTTAGGAAGGCCAAATATTATATCTTGCAAGACCATTTCCCTAGCCGTTACACATCCAATTGCACCCCTCAATATTAATGGCTTTGTTTTTTTTAATCCCAAATACAAAGTATCAACGCAGAAAAATAGAGGTTGCACCGCAGCGGCTTCTCCATCCTCCCTAAAAAGCAAAGCAAGCGGACAAACAATCTGTATTTTAACAGAACTTCAAAGTTCCTGAATTGACCAGATCCTTGCAATGTGACCTAATCTAGTTTAGAAACCAAAAATAAAAACTGTAATAGGAGGAGTAATTAAGAACTGTTGAGACGGCAGCACATGAAATTAATGCGTCGCTAGGAAACCCCACGAGGCGCCAGAGAAGCAGCCGGCGCCAGAGAAGCAACATGCTAGCCACATACCAATCTGGACGGCTTTTCAGTATTGAAAAATGAAAAAGTCAAAGCCCAACTAGGGCACATAGAGCACACATCGCAACACCGACTCTTGTCTCAATAGACGGGAATAGTCTCCCTCCCATTCATTTCGTTCTTTAAAGATAAAGTCAGCTCTTGTTTATCGAGCTTTTCTTCTTCCGAAGCCTTGGAAAAGGTCCTAAATTAATGCCTGCTCTATGATTTTCCGTGTGTTGACTTTCATCGGTTTCAACAACTTTCACACAAATATAAAACCACATCCCTATTCCCCACAACTTCGAATAATCAAAAGCTATCTTGCTGTAGACAGGTTTGGAAGTTGAACAAAGCCGTTCAAGAAACTCCAATTTTTCATCTTTTCAAGTGGTAGAGTTCTCTATTTATCTCCTTTTGGCCATTCAAGTGCTATTTTGTTTCTTGAGTTTTGCTATCCAAGTTATTTAGAGCCCTTTTCATTTTAATATTACTTACAATTATTCTATATTTTCATATATTGATCAAGATGATCAGCTCAGAGTACTCTTGTTCCGTTTGAGCATATTCTTCCAGCTTCTCCTTTTTAGTTTTGTTAGCGCATTAACAAAGCTTGCTTCTCTATTCTTCAAAATGGATCAAATCGATGTTCCTTGTCATTTTCTTTGCCCAATTTCCCTTCAACTCATGAGAGATCCAGTTACAGTCTCAACAGGGATTACCTATGATAGAGAGGACATTGAGAAATGGTTATTTTCATTGAAAAACAAAACTTGCCCTGTGACAAAGCAAGAGTTGCTTACTAAAGATCTCACCCCAAACCACAACCTTCGTCGTTTGATCCAAGCATGGTGCACCCTCAATGCCTCGTTCGGTATAGAGAGAATCCCAACTCCAAAGCCACTCATTGACAGAGCCCAGATCGCCAAACTCCTTAGCGATGCTAAGAAATCTCCAAATTTGCAGCTCAAGAGTCTACGAAGGCTTAGATCAATCACGCTTGAAAGTGAAAGGAATAGAAGCTGTCTAGAGGAAGCTGGCGTGGTTGATTTCTTGGTTTCGATATTGAAAACTGATAGTTCTACTTCAGCTGAGATATTCAGCGATGATAATGAATCGGAGTTCACAAGGGCAAGTGACGAAGCATTGAACATCCTTTATCATCTCAAAATATCACAGAGGCAATTGAAGAATCTGATAATCAACGATGGTGATCGGTTTCTAGAGTCGTTGCTGCAAATCTTGAAGCATAGTAGCTATCAATCTAGAGCTTATGCGACAGTGTTGCTCAAGTCCGTTTTCGAAGTGGCAGATCCAATGCATTTGATGAGTATCAGACCGGAAATGTTTGTCGAAATAGTACGCGTACTTGATGATCAAATTTCACAACAAGCATCCAAGGCAGCATTGAAGCTTCTCGTGGAAATTTGTCCATGGGGAAGAAACCGAATCAAAGCTGTCGAAGGTGGTGCAGTTTCTGTCTTGATCGAGCTTCTTCTCGATACATCAGACAAGAGAGCTTGTGAACTTATTCTAGCTGTTTTAGAACTGCTTTGTGGCTGTGCTGATGGACGAGCAGAGTTCTTGAAGCACGGGGCAGGGCTCGCAATTGTTTCCAAGAAAATACTCAGGGTTTCTCATGTTGCAAGTGACAAGGCAGTGAGAATTCTGTGCTCCATTTGTAGGTTTTCTGCAACTTCTGGGGTTCTTCAAGAAATGTTGCAGGTTGGTGTTGTGGCCAAGTTGTGTTTGGTGATGCAGGTGAATAGTAATTTAAAGACCAAGGAGAGAGCTAGAGAGATCCTCAAGCTGCACGCCAAGATTTGGAGAAACTCTCTCTGTATTCCTGCAAATTTGATGTCTTCTTATCCATCTTCCTGACTGGACCCTTTTTGTTCCGTGTATATAACGATCAATGAGGCAAGGATAATTTCACGTCATGCAATACAATTTGTAATATTATGCTTTTGATTTGTCTACGAAAGATGAGAAATCTCAATCCAGATTATCTTTATAATTTTTTGCTATTGATTTAGGTCTTTTCTCTCGTCCTATTATGTTGTTCGTAACTTGTTCGGTTGTCAAATTTTTTTTTTATATTAAACGAAAAACACAATGTAAATTAAGTTTCTAAATTAGATTGTAAAATTATAAGTATATTTTTTAACTAATTATATATTAATAATTTCATCTAATAAATTAAATCATATTAAAACTAATAAAGAGAGTCATCAATATTATAATCAATGAGTGATCTAAATAAAATGAGAGAGATAAATAGTATGAATTAAGAAACTATTTACAAATTTAGTAAACTCATAAAATCAGATCGAGTTTATCGATTTTGCACGAGTCAAGTCCAATTTTACTAGTTCTCAAACTTTTAGTCTAATTTTACATGTTATATACGTGTGACTTGTAAAATCACTTGTAACATCTTATGATTTTATGAGTCAACTTATTATTTTAACAAGAATTTTGTTAAGTTTAAAAATCTTCTTCCAATTGATTGTTGCTCTAAGCTATTGTATATGTTTACAATTATTTTATATTAGCCAATATATTATATTGAACTTCATCAACTATTTAAGTTATTTTATGGTTATTTAATATAAAATTAGAATTTTAATGATTAAAAGATAATACATTTGAATCTTATTGTTTTTATTAATCAATGTAAATGAATTAGTCAAATTAAGCACAAATTGATGGTATGTTTATGTAAATTTTAAGTATAAGTAATTATCATGAATAATATAAAATAATTTATTGTGTTTGATTCCTGTAATCACTCATTTTTTTACCCTTGTTTTTTAACATTTTTTCAATGAAATTGAAATATATGAAAAATGTCAAAATTCATGGAAAATATTTTTTGACATTTTCTTTTATTTTTGTGATTTTGAACATTTCACATATTATTGTATTGATGATTTAAAAAAATAGAAGAAAAGAAAAAAAATCAATAAAATTAGATTTGGATTTGATTAAAAATTAAATTTGAAAGAAAAAAAACACAAGTACTGATTTAATACCAATTTACCCATGATGGAATGGTCTAATATATAATCTTGTTATTTAGATGTCAACAAATGAATAATGGTATCAATTAATACATGATCTCTGAGAATTTAATTGATAAAACCTTTGGTCACCTTTAAACAACTTCAAATTTTACAAATTTAATTCAATGTTCTTATCATTACCAAAATAACTCGTAATGATAAGATTCAATATTGGTCTTGTCATTTGGATATTATTTAGTAAATAAAGACAATAAACAAAATAATATATGTATTAGTTTACGCAAATAACAATAAAACACATTTACCATTACAAATAAATAACAATATAACTTGGTTTAGGTATGATTTATAAGGTAATGTCTATCTTTACTATCACATAATCAAATCTTCACCCAAAATTCAGAAAAATAATTGTGTTTTCTAGTTATCATAAAACTAGATGGAGACTTCTTTTTTCACTATTACCCCTTTTACATTTCAACCAGTCTCAATGGTCATATGGAACAAATCTTATTATCTTTGGTAATTAAATTAAATAAATTAAACATAAGATGATGATAAATTTTGTATAAATATCAAATTAAAAAAGATATCACTTAAAAGGATATATATATAAAAATATTCATTGATATTTTCTTAATAACTTTATATTACTAGGTTGAGATGTTTTTTTAAACATTTTACTACACATGAACATTATGTCTCTTGTAATATATTAAGCATAAATCTAAATGGTGTGAGGAAAACATTGTTTTCCCACACCTATTAGTACTAGACTACAATAATAATCTACAATATTTTTCTTTATTTTGAATTTTTTTTTATTTTTATCCTTATATTATATGTTTATTTAGATTTAAAATTGATAATTTATTTAAATTTGTCTTTTATATGATTATTGTGGTATCAAAAAATATCTCAGCGCATTAGGTTGATATGAGAATAATATCCCAGCATCACAATATTATCTATCTCAGCATTAGGTTGATATGAAAAATTAGTCCAACCTCAAAATTAATTTAATTAATTCAGGATTCATCTTGGTTTATTGATTATTCACAGCAGGTTCAAATAATGATGGACTTGGTAAAGCTTGATTACGCGATTTACTTGTGATTTATTTGATGTTATAATGTAGAGTGTTTTTAAAAATAAATTTATTTTCATTTTATTATCAATAAATCAAGATCATAAAAAGAATAATTAAGAATACATTAAATATTATTTTTAAAATAAAAAATACTTTGAAAATCATATTATATCGAATAAATAAAAACTTGTGGCGGGTTTTGTTTCTCTCGAGCAAGTACGGCCAAGCCGTTGACCGTCTATGAAATGGTAAGAAAACGCGGCTCCTTCCAGATAACTGGTGGCTGGTTCAACGAAGTGAACCGGCGTCTGATGAGCAATTACTTCATACCAACCATCAATTGGTATTTAAAAAATAAAAGCACACATTGATGATTTTAATTGAATAAGACATTTACTCAATTATTATATGAATTGAGCCACGCCTATTAGTGGCTATCTGAGCTGGCCTGGTCCTATTGACTTTTATAATTTTCTTTTTTCTTTTTTGGAATTCGTATAAATTACATGAATTGAATATTTGATGAAAATATCTTATATTTTTATTTTGACATTAATTTATTTATTAGGTTTTGGGTCACTATTTGAAATGAATTCACGATCTACCGAAAGATTTGTCTATTTGGGAATGTGGATGTGGTTATTTTTTAAAATATTCTTCATTTAGAAATACATTAAAATAATATTCTTTTTATTTTTTAAAAATTATTTTTGACATCATTACATCAAAATGATCATAAAACACCAAAAATATTTTATTTAAAATAAAAAATAAAATTTTTTATTTTCATAAATGCTTTTGATAAGCACTCCCAAACACCCACTTGGTAGACGCAATTTCATTCATATCTGTTTTAAATTGAATCATCCCTAAATCTAGGGTTTTAATTGAAAAACAGAAACTCATTTGTTTTAGGTTTAAAATGAATTTGCTAAATGGTGACATGAAGAATTAATCAAACAAATTATAATTTATATATAATACATAAATAAATAAATAAATAAATAATATAGAAGATGTCAGTCTAAATATCCTTAGCAGCTTCCTTTTTTTAGTATTTATTTATATTAATTACGCTTCTTCCACTTATTGTATACGCATGATATTTTTTAACAATTTTTTTATGAACATTTAAAAATAGGATATATTTTCTAGGCAAGGCACAAACAACTACCTCTCATGCAATTTAATAGCTTAATTTCTAATCCTAATCGATTCTCTTATCACTACAAAAAGCAAAAAAACATGTTCTCTCAGAGGTCGGCTACACTCAGGGAGCAGAAAATCATAATTTAATTTCTTAAATCCTCTCCAGATTGCAAGCCAAACACACCTTCTCCATCCCATGAAATTCTGTTCTACAAATTCTAGCGTGTTCCCATTCATAGCACCAAACCAGATTTGTTTCCATTATATGATCTCCTTAGCTGAGTATTCTGCTCTCATGATATGCCATGTTACAAATATTTGCTCCAATTATTGATTGCTGCAGAAGACATGCCAAACCATATGCCATGCGTGCTTGTCTTTCTTATATGGGATCCTCAGTAATCGTAAGTGTTATATGTATTCACTAGTCGACCCAATTATATTTTATTCAATACAAAAAAATATCAAGAGTGAGGTTTTTTAATTGTATTATAGATTTAAGTAAATAATAAATTTATGTAGAATTTATGTGAAAGGCAAGTTTCTAATAAAATATACGAAACTATCATCATGCCCAGGCCACATATATTTATTGTTATCTTTTCTAAGGATATTTAAGTAGTTTTATTATATATAAATATGTGAAAAACCAAAAATATATTTGCTTCGAATCCCTTGCTCTGCGTCCCACCCAAGAGCAAAGACAATATTTCACAATTTAATATTAGGTGAAAAATCTAAAATATTCTAACCAACTCTCATCTTTTTATCTGAGGGGTAAATAATAATTTTACTGTTAAAATCTACAATAATCATTGTAAAATATTAACGCGTTTTTTTATATATATATATTTGAATTACTTTAAGCAGGAGCGTAAACCTTCATGATTATATATATATATATATATATATATATATATATATATATATATATGATCTATAATCATGAAGGTTTACGCTCCTGCTTAAAGTAATTCAAAGATTTATTCTTGCTTGTGCCCTTTTCACTTTCGATAGGTGCTTGTCCCTTCTTTGGTGTTCTGAACCGTGCATGACATTTTTAGAAATTATAGAGATCTTTTTTGTACAAAACAAAACAAGGAGCTTCTTGTCGTGGCAGATGAACAAAGACCTTTCACTGCTTTGCCATGCTTAAAACCTTCACTTTCATATATATATATATATATATATACAGGTTTAGTCAAACAAAGCAAAGCATCCCTCTAGCAATTTGAGTGTTACATCGTTCCCAGGCCCGACGAAGAGGACAAATACTTCTCCCTCTACATGAATATATAGATGTACAGGTTTAGTCAAACAAAGCAAAGCATCCCTCTCGCAATTTGAGTGTTACATCGTTCCCAGGCCCGACGAAGAGGACAAATACTTCTCCCTCTACATGAAAGTGAAGTGAAGGCTTTAAGCATGGCAAAGCAGTAAAAGGTCTTGGTTCATCTGCCACAACAAGAAGCTCCTTGTTTATATATATATATATATAAAGGGGACATATTACAAAAAAAAAAAAAAAAAAAAACTGTTTCAAACCAATTTCTCCATTAATCATATCAGGATGAAGATTAAGTAAAGAAAAAATAACCTTGATGATGAAGATATTGAGGACTGCTATATGATTTGGCTTTCTTGTTCCTTTTTCTTAAATATTTTAAAAAACAAAATGAAGGTTTGAATTTATAGAGCCACCTTTACTGGTATAAGAGCTTGAAGTTGACCTGAAAAATCCTTTGCTCTCTAAAATCTGATTGAAAGATCGGTTTTTGGAGGGTTGAGTAAGGAGTTCTTGATACGTAATGTTATGCGAAATTACAAGGCTGAGAACTCTACTCAGGATTTGAAAAGTGGAGGTGAAGGGGAAGAGAGGCAACCTCCCTTGTCGCAATTTATATATTTTTTTTTGAAAAACAAAAAAAAAGTTTGAATTTATATTTTTTTTTGAAAAATAAAAACTAAGCTAGTTGGGTTAAGAAAGAGTGTTTGGAAGTGTGTTTCAAATATGTTATTAAGAAATTATAATTTTTATTTTTAGTTATAAATTATTTTTTTAGTATTTTCAGATGATTTTAACGTGTTAATGTTGAAAATAAATATATTAATTTGAAATATTTTCAAATAAAAAATACTATAAAAAACAATTCTATTATATTTTCAAACATGTATTTCATTAGCTAGTCAGTGGAACCGCATTATAAGAAAAGCGATAATGAAATTTTTCTTCTTCAATTACTGGAAATTTAATTGGGCAAACATCACACATGGCTATCATAGCTAGCAAGAGTCAATATTCAACACAATAAGAGGGATGACTTGAATTATGGCCATAATTTTGTTTTGTTTTAATATTCAATGAAGGCTAGCTTGGAATGAATATTAATTATAAGATCGCTCAAATATTGAAATGATATGTTTGTTTCTATCTTCATGATGACTCAGAATGACTTATCATATATGTTGTTATTATTTGACTTGAAATCAATGTTGACAAAACATGTAGACCAATCAAAACGGGTTAAAATTGTTAGGAAAAATCCACTTTAACTAAAAAACTTAAGTTAAATAACAAGTATAATTTATTTATTTATTTATTTTTAACAAAAATAACAAGTTTTGAAATAGCTCACACTTCAAAATAAAACGGTTCATAAGACTTACAGTCGATGATGAATTTGTTACTCCCCGTCCATTGATCGGTGAAGCTCATATCCCATGAGATTATGGCAACTTTAAGCTGTGAACTATCAACTTTAGTGAGCAATATTCAGATGCAATTAAAATAATTTAATTTTATTAGGTTCATCTTCAATTAGTTCTTACATTTGACCATGTTGTTTGAATTCTGCAATTGATGATGTAATATGATATCAATGATGCTCGTAGGTTTGATCTCTAAGTTGTTTTTATCTAGAGCACTTTTGGAAAAGAAAAAAAAAAACAAATCTATGAAAAAGACTTTTTATGTGAATACACTATTTCTGATATGAATAATTTATTTAAATTTTTCATCCAAGAAAGATCTCATCTTGATATAGAAAAATGGATCTATAGACACCATTTCCATTAAAAACCACAAACCAAGTAATATATAATCTATTGTGCCTTCCAATTAGAAAAATTTACATATGATGTTTATTTTGGATCATTAATCTAACATTGAGTTTATATAAAAATAATTGCGTGTTTAAAAAGAATGTCAAAAGACATGAATATCAAAAGATAACATTTTACTTAATTATATATATGGTCATGATCCTAGTTACACGTTCTACTTCATTTTCATTCTATTATCTCATCATTAAAGAGAAAATAAGGTTACAATAAAGAAAATATAAATGATCTTAAAGAATAACGTGTTAATCTAGAAGGTTATCTGAACGACTTAGGGAACGACTCTCAAATATAGATTCAGGTATGTTTCCACTTAATTATTTATGTGCTCTTGATAATTCAACATAAATGATTCTTATATTATAATTAAACCATTTTTATTTGTATCTATGACATATGGTTCACCGTATAGGTCATCTTTCCTTGTTGCAGTAGAAAGTAGCCTTCATTTATAGTTTGAAAGCATTGGATTAAAATGATTTTTATGACATGATATTTTATTGATTGGTTTCATATATATAAACGCAAGGGGATAAGTTGGAGACAAATGTGAAAGGATTTATGTAATTTAGATGCTCTAAACTTATGTAGAAAATATACTTTTTAAAATTATCAAGAAAGAAAACTTGGTTCCATTAATGTATAAATTGATTTTAGAATACCTGATTTACACACATATAGAGGTTATTTCTTGGAATAGAATGTTAAGGAGTATCTCACCTAAAAGTTTAAACTTATAGATGAGGTATCAAAATATGATTTATATTATTCTCTAACACTCTTTTAAAATGAAAACCCTTTGAATTTGAAACTTGCACAAACCTGCACTACCTTGTGCTTAATTTTTATCAAATGAAATGGGGATCGTGAAATTCGAACTCGTGATTCAGCGTCAACAAGGCTCTGATACTATATTAAAAAATCATCTCACCTAAAATCTTAAACTTATAGATGAGATTCCATAATATAATTTATATTATTCTCTCGTAGAAAAAATCATTAATTTGAATCACACAAATATAATAGTCAATACTATCAAGAATCATCATCGGCCGTCCATGCAATTTTTAACCAATTATAATTATAAATAAAATATATAAATTTTAAATCGAGTCGTAGTTAGCCGGACACGGTTCCATTACCATGCCTGGAGCCTCTGAAACACGATTTAGCACCGGCATCCCTTCATGCAGGCAGAGTTTCATTTTCCCATATTTGCAATAACGGGGGTGTGCAGGCGAGAGCATATAGAAGTAAAATATGCATAATAATTTACTCAGATTAGCTGCCCACAAAAAGAAAGTTCCACAGTTTCTGAAAATTCAAACTTTGCCACGATTACTGGTCCACTCTACTTGAGCAGGAACTCACAAGACAGAAGTACAATCAAAGATGGATCAAGATAAAATCCAAAATAAAATCCCACTAAGTATAGGATAAATATGTATATACAAATATGGATCATATTTTATTTCTTTCTTGATTTCTTTTCTTTACAATATGTTTTTACAAAGAAATCATATAGGCTAAACTATAGGTTATGCAGAACATTTGGGGAAGATGAAGAATTATCGAGGATACCTGGTTAACAAATATACAGCAATGCAAGGAGAATTGTTCCACGTATTGGAGTGCAACCTGAGGATCTCTCCTGCTTTCTTTTTTAAATAGGGAGCGCAGTCTGCCTGAATAACCATGCAAAGTTTTGATACGGCACCAACTCTCAACATCTCTAGAACAGCGTCTCTAGCAGAAAATTTTGAGATTGAATCAAGTATGTGCAGTGCTCGATCATCTGTTGCTGTAGAAACCCTAAGGATACTCTTTGAAAGCATGGCAATGCTTCCTGCGTGCTTGAGAAACTGTTCTCTCCCAGCTGCGCATGAACACAACTGAGCCAAAAGATTAAAAATGAGCTCCGTGATGTTCCTCTCGGGTTTCTCTAGTTCCAGTTCAATGAGCTCATAAACCGCATTAGCTTCAACAATTTTCACTCTGTTCCTGCCCCATAAACAGACTTGTGTGAGGACAAGCAAGGCTGACTTTATGGCTCGTTTAGAGATTCTCTTCCTAAGAACCCCTGTTATGATCTCGTTGAAGAAATCAACTTTAATCTCTCCGACAGCTTTTGACAGACAACGTCCATTGTTTTTTGCA
Source organism: Salix dunnii (assembly GCA_015731905.1). Taxonomy (NCBI): domain Eukaryota; kingdom Viridiplantae; phylum Streptophyta; class Magnoliopsida; order Malpighiales; family Salicaceae; genus Salix; species Salix dunnii. Next base: position 14,328,106 of record CM027674.1, read on the forward strand.
GTACCAGCATTGCGTGAGTCTTGACATCAACATGATTATCTATCTTGCAACGTAAGATCCATGTCAATGAATCGATGAATTCTTGGTTCTCCCTGACAAGAAGCTTGGTTTCTTGCGACGGGTTCCAGATAAGATGAAGAATTCTCAAACCTTCTTCGAGGCCGGCTGTCTTTCCTTCTTTGAAACATTTTATAATGAAAAGAACCATAGCTTTTTCCACGCCAGCTTCCACCATGCAACCTCTATTCCTTTCATTCTCTGTGGCTAGGGCTTCCAGTTTCATTAATGCTTTTGTACAGGAGTGATCAGGGAGATCAAGATCCTTGACGAGTCTAAGGACCTGGCTCTTCTTGATTGGAGATTCCGGGTTGGGAATTCGATCGATGCCATTGACGGCATTCAGAGTGCACCATGATTGAATTAGACGCTTCAATGTGTGATTTGGTGTTAGCTCAGAATCTCTTGGCAAAGGCTGTTTCGTTACTGGACACGTAGGGTTTCCGCGGGCTGTCTTCAACCAGTGTTCTATGCTTTCTCGCTCGTATGTGATGCCTGTTATTGTTGTTACAGGATCTTGCAGGGTTTGTAGCGATATGGGGCATAGAAAATATTCAGGAATTTCTATATCATCCATGATAATCTCAATGAAAAAAAAAAATAGACCTTAAGAAACTAACAGGTTAACAAAGGGACTTAATCAATTTTTTCTGTCTAAAAAGGATAGATTTCTTTGGAGGATTAAGAGCAACGGAGAAAATTTCTTATTATTTTTAGGAATGCGGCTATCATCTTTAATAGTAAGGTTTGAAAGCATCCAGATGATGGATAATTCTAGAGAAAAAAATGTAATGCTCCTTTTTTTTGTTCTTGTTTTGCAGCTCTTACTTTCTTTTTCTTACTTTGGCCTTTCCACGGTCAAAGCACGACCACATAAAACACGTTGGCAAGAATTTTCTTCGGGGAGCCAGCTACGTGGCACAGGATGAGTGGACAGGTAATGATGATGGCCCCACCATTGAAAGGGCAAAAGCAAGTGATGGGGGCAAATAGACATAGAAGTGCACGTCTCGAGACTGTGGAATAGTTTTCGAGGGTTGAAAACGAGAATGTGGGCAAAGTTAGTGGGCGAAGTTAGTGGGCGCGCCTGAATATTTCATCGCTGTGATTCTGTGGGTAAAAGAGACGAGAGCAGACAAGAGAAGAAAACACAACAGGGCCATAAGCAGCTGCTTGTGTTCATGCATTCAACCTATGGCTTTGAGTTGACCAAACTTTTTTTTTTTTTTGAATTCTATTTGCCATGGCTCAGTTATTCTGATCACCTAATTAATCTAATTAACCAGAGGACAGGGTTACGTTTTTGCTCCTCTCCTTCAAGGATAGTTACACCAGGATAATTATTAATACTTTTATACTATCCCAAACAATATTTATATATAGACTCGATAAAAAATATATATATTTTAGCCACCGTTAATGATGAAACCGTCATGGAATTAGTACTAATACTTTTAGTTAACGTGACAACAAAAACGTGTTAACATAATAGATTGAATTAGTCACCGTTGTAGACCTGAGTTTCTCTTATATTAAATAATTTTTTAAGACAAAATATTCGTAAAAGGATTGAACCAATAATTAATTTACTATAAAGACAAAGAATTCAGTATTAACAACGTTAAAAAAGTCCTAGATTGGAATTTTTACTGCTTCCTGTGATATTGCTGAGTACTGCCCCAGTTAGATCTCTCTAAGAAATAGCAAAGAAACGAGAAGATGAAGGTTGTTAATTTAACAATTGTTGCGACCCAATGCGAGCGCAGGCTAGTTTGGCTGTGGTTTTGAAACTGTTATTTTTTATAATATTTTGTATTTAAAAATATATCAAAATAATATTTTTATTTTTAAAAAATTATTTTTTATATTAATACATAGAAATAATCTGAAAATACTTAAAAAAATTTTTTTTAGTTTTTTTCAAAAATACTTTTAAAATGTAATGAAAAATATTTATTCAAAATCTTTTATTATTATAATTTGGATTCGTACACTCACGCTCTTTCCTGTCAACCTAAATATTCCCAAGAGGTTATTTTTCTCGCCTTGTTTTTTTTTTTAATATTGGATTTATATTCAATTTTTTGTTCAATAAGTAGGAATAACATTATGATCTTGGCTAAAGAAAAGGTTAAAAAATGGTTAATGCACAAATTGGTCAATCAAATAAAATAATAATAAAATAAAATAAAAAGTCTTCCTCATGTGATTAATTAGTTATGATAGAATTGTATTATAATGAGAAAATAGAAGATGAAGAAATAAATATAAAAATAGACATAATATTCAGTGATGAAGATTATAAAAACCCTATTTAACACTGTATTTTAAAAATATTTTTTTATTTTTTATTTTAAATTAAAATTTATTGGTATTTTTAGATCATTTTAATATGTTGATGTCAAAAATAATTTTTAAAAATAAAATAAAACAATATTTTAATTTTTTAAACACATTAAAAATCAACCCAAACTACATTTTCAAAAACACTTTTCTATTTTTTTTATGAAAAATAATAAATAGTGGAATAATTCCCGGTTTAACCGAACCTTTCAGTGGTCGTATTGACTAATTAATTAGTTCGCCCGGCTCTCTCTCTCTCTCTCTAAATAAAAAAGAAAAGAAAAATTCTTGTTCAATCTTTCAGAGTAAAACCTCACATCTTCCTTTGTCCACGATCTTACTAAAAAACATATACTTAGTAGTATACGGCTTCCAGAAACACCTGAAGCCAGTCTTCAGGGAAATATTTTGACCATAATTTATGTAATTATTTTAATTAATATTTTATTTATTATTTAAATATGTATAAGATGCCGGATCTATATAGTATATTAATAATAAAAAAAAAACTTTGAAAGCTCAAGAATAATATTATGACTAAATCTCTCATTTTATTATTTTAAAATAGAATTAAAGTTACTATGAATTTAATGAGATGTGATCGCTCTATATAGTATAAGAAATATATAGCTGTTCATAAGAGAATATAAAACACGTAGAGGTATGTTTTATAAACATTATTAATTTAATAATTATGACTAAAAATTACATTTTATACAAGGGTGTGATGAAAATATATACAATCCCAATATTATATCTTCTTAAAAAATTAATAAGACATTTCAATTATATATATTGTATTTTTATTATATATGATTAATATCTTCCATGCCAGTTCGTGGCAGCATCAAGGAAACATAGTGTACGTGTATTCTTCTTCTTCTTTTCCTTAATCGTTAGGGTATTAATATTAAACTAGTTTTTAGATTAATCATTGTTAAGGAACTAATTTTTCTAAAAGTTTAAGTTTATAGAAGAGGCTATAGAATATGTTATATTATTTTTTAATACCCCCTTCAAGTTAAAGCCTTTTGGGCTTGAAACTTGCACATACTCATATTATCTTGCTTGATTTTTTTATCAAATAAAATAAGGTGGTGAGATTCGAACTCATGACCGCTGAGTCAACAATGCTCTAATACCATGTTAAGGAACCATCTCACCTAAAAGTTCAAGCTTGTAAATGAGGCCCTAGAATATGATTTATATTATTCTCTAACACATCTCAAGTGAAAGTCCTTTGGGCTTAAAACTTGCACAAACCCATTACCTTGTGTTTGATTTTTTTTTTTTAGCAAAATAGAACAGAGGTGGTGAGATTTAAACTCGTGACCATTGGGTCAACAAAACTCTGATACCATGTTAATGAACCAACTCACCTAAAAACTTAAGTTTATAGACGAGGCCCTAGAATATGTTATATTATTCTCTAACAATCATCTACATTTGAATTATATATATCCTTTCTTACAATCAGATTAAAAATGAAAGCCAAAATAAAAACTTCAAAAGCAATAATCATTTATCGTAGGACTAATTAGTTTTAATGATCATGATGGGTATAATAAATAAATAAATCCAAAAAAAATTATATTATTTTTATATATTTTTAATTGAATAATAAAAAGAAATCGTGCACCGCATTTAGTTGGTTGTCTCAAACTATTGTTTTTTTTTTTAAAAAAAAAGAAAACAATTTTGTCTCTATACGTTTAAATTTACAAATGATATCATAGAATAAAAATTAAAACCAAATAAACTGACTGAGCATTTTGAATTACGCCTGGTTTAGTTAAACAATAAATCGTAATACTATTTCCCCCCCTTTCATAATATGCAACGAATTAGCTATTAATTGAGCAAAAATTCCTTATTTTTATTTTCTATTTAAAAAATATAAAAAACATTTATTAGATAAATTATAATCTTTTTTGCTACTTAATGAAATTGATATAATTACAAAACATTATATAAATAAACTTTAATGCACTTTGGTTAATTGATTTTCTTCGTAGCATATAAAGAAAGTTTTATCACAAACATTTTGAATACACGTGTATGAGTTTAGACTATGTTTAATATTATAGTAACATTTGTTTTATAAAACATTTTATTTTTTAAGGATTTATTTTTGACATCCATATATCAAAATAATATAAAAAATTGAAATTTTAATTTAAATAAATAAATAAATATTTTTTAAAAAATATGAAAACAACAAACTTTTTAATCATTTTTACAAAACACAATTAAGCTCTTAAAAGTCGAAAGGATGTCAATAGTGCCATTGTCTTGTAGCATGTTCTTCGGAAAAATATTTTTCAAAAAATTTAAAAAAGTTTTATTTTTATTTTAAATTTAAAAAATTAATATTTAAAGATTATTTTTATATAGTGATATCAAAAATAATGTTTTAAAAATATCATTTTAATATATTATTAAATAAAAAATAATTTTAAAAACAACTTCAACTATATTTTTAAACAGGGAATTCATGAAAGAAAGTCAAAGATATTTCACTTTAATTTTTCTCAATTTTAGTTTCAATGATTCTATTTTTATTTCTATTAGATTTTCTCTCTCCCTCTCTCTCATTTTAGTGTCAATGGTTATATTTCAATTTAGTGATTAATGTTGGGGTGGGAATTTATTCATATTAAAAATTAACCATTTTAGTTTTTTGTATTGGTATCCTTAATATTTTTATGAAGTTATTTTATTTTTATTCAATAATTATAATTTAGTTTTATAAAATTATCATTCTATAATCCATGAAATATCATTTGGAATAATGAGCACATGAGACAATCAGAGATAAAAAAAAAGATATTAAAAAAAAATATATATATAACACAGGAAAAAAAAAACACAATCAACTATAGGATGCAATTAAATACTCACAATGTTTTCTTTGTCCTTCTTATTCTCACCATTTTTTTATTTCCAATTTAATTCTTTCATATTAAATTGACTTCAAATTGAATTTAATGTTTTGTTTTCGTTTCATTAATATAGAGCTCTCGTGCTGTTAAAAATAATTTTTTGACACTTAGTTAATGCTTCATTTTTATAAAATAAAACTAAATTTTATTTATTTAAATTTTGAACTAAATAAATATTCAATCTTTTTATTATAAAAAATAGAATCTTTATTTCTGTTTTCTGGCCCAAAATTTAGCTGAAATCAATACGTTTATTATTAGTTTTTAGAAAATATATCTTTCAATTTATTTTATTGAATATACATATAACATTTTTTTAATAATAAAAATAACATCAATAACACCGCACTTGTATTTGTGTTGAGAAAAAAAGTACTTCAACCCACGTGAAGAATCAAACTATTAGTAATTCTTGATGATTGATATTATATTTTAAAAATATTTTTGAATTTAAAAAAAAATATTTTTTTTTAAAATTATTTTCATGTGATAATAACAAAAATAATTAAAATAAACTTAATTTTAATATATTTTAAAATAAAAAATATTTTTAAAAAATAAATTTAACTCCACTTGTAGTAAACAGAGACTTAGATATTTGATTAGATATGATAAACGTTGGGACACTTGATTAGGAATCTTGTGTAAGCTCAGGCACTCAATGTTTGAGTCTCTTGACAACCTTCGTAAAAATTAAACTGGCCCAACTTTATTCGGTTCAATAATAAATAAACCCGACCCGTATCCACAAGAAGAAAGATTCAACAGCTAGGGCTTTGGCTGAGAAACGGCTAAACCCTACTCCCGGATTTCAGTTTCAAGAAGACCTTCAATCCAATCAAGCAAAAAATGGGGAAGGGAAGCTACAAGAAGCTAAAGGGTAGCCAAAACTTCCGTCAAAGACTGATATTAGCGACGCTCTCCGCCACACCTATCATTATCAAGGACATTCGAGCCAATGACATGTTTCCTGGCCTCCGCCTCCATGAGGTCTCTCTTCTTCGCCTCCTCGAGAAGATTTCTGATGACAGTGTTGTCAAAATCAATGAAACCGGTAAAACAAATTACCCCACTTGTCTTATTGCTGTTAGCTTGTGCTGAGTTTAAGTTTTGAGGAGTATATTTATCTAACAGGAACAATGGTCCAGTACAAGCCTGGGACTTTGATGGGTGGGAGACATCTTGTGCACTATTGTGGTGAAAGTCGAGCAATTGGGTATTTCTTGGAGCCATTGCTTGTTCTTGGGTTGTTTTCGAAAAAGCCCCTATCGATAAGACTCAAAGGTGTTGTTGCTTTCTTTGTTGGTTTTGCTAAACTTTTTGGCCCGTCAGCATGTGCTTACAGTCTGTTCAGTTGTATGCTCTTCTGTTTATAGGGTTTCTAGTAGTTGAATTGCTGTTTTATTTTTATCAGTTTTGTCCTTGTTGTTTTACTCGAATTGATATCCATGTGAGTGATTTAAACTTTCTGTCTTATGCTCTTGACAAGGGAAAAAAATGGGGGGTAGGAAGTTAACTAGTTTAATGTTTTTCCTCGATGTGTTCTTGGGGACTTTGATGAGGGAAAATGGCGGCCTTTGCCATTAAAGATATAAAAGAACTAATTCGATGATTGACTAGGATTTGAAAGAAGGCTGTTACAGAAGCCAGAACTGCCACCATTTCTACTTGTGTTGATTTCTTCTGCTCCCTGGGGGAACCAAAATGGGAAACAGAATTCTATCATATGCTGTCATATATTTGATGCCCTGCTTGTTGAGGATTCCATCAACGTGCAAACTTAATTAGCTTGTAGATATTAATCCTTGCAGATTACTCTAGAAATTAACTATGATAGATATCCAAAGGACCTCAACAGAGAAGTTTGCTAGAAGGCATGGATCAACCCTTTATCTATGTGCCAGGTCTCCCAGAGGACTTCTTGTGTGGTAACATGAGGAGCAATTGAGAATGTAAAAATCATTAAAGCTTGTTATGTCTTTTGGGAGTTTAGAGAATGATTGGTTGTAGGGGCTTCATCTACTGTTCTCTTATATATTTACTGGAAAAGGCAGCCTTTTTCCCCTTGTGCTCATATAGATCACACCTAGTCCACAACCTAATGTTCAGAAAAGATCTATAGGGTCTTTGTCTTACCATGCTGTTAAAAAAATGATGTTAGGATGCTAACTTTACCTTGATGATATCAGTTCTGACTTACCTTAAAAGTATTCACACACAAACTTTACATAGCATGTCTTAGTTTATGATTCCTGCATCGTGAAACATTACTGAAAAGGGTTATATTGTTTTCAGGAATTACAAATGATTCTAAGGACCCAAGTGTTGACACATTTCGTTCCACTACCTTACCATTATTGAAGCAATTTGGAGTTCCTTCAGAAGGATTGGAGCTGAAAATAGAAAGTCGTGGTGCCCCACCACATGGTGGCGGAGATGTTCTTTTATCAATTCCCAATATTCAAAGTTTAACGGTGATATTTTTAATCCTGTGGTAGTTCATTTGTCTGGGAATCTTATTTCCCGATGTTCTTATATGTTATGCTCAGCAGGCAGTCACGTGGATTGATGAGGGAATGGTTAAGAGGATTAGAGGGGTGACTTTCTCAACCAGAGTATCTTCTCAGTTTGAGAATACTATGATACATGCTGCTCGAGGAATCTTTAATCATTTGCTTCCTGATGTCCACATATTTACTGATCATAAAGCTGGTCCACAAGCTGGAAAGTATGTTATCTGTTAATAGAAATTTGTCATCTTATTATTTGTTTGGGATGTTGTGGAGAGAAATGTGAATTGCTGCTTGATTTTTTGTCTTTCTATTGTTTGCTTCCTGATGTTCACATTTTTACGCATAAAGAAGTTTGTCTGCCAGTTGGAAAGTATTATATCTGATTTTATAGAATAAAAAATGTCACCTGTTTGTTTGTTGGCTTCTTTCAAACACTGTAAAGAGAAATGTGAATTGCTGCGTATAGTATAGCTCACATTAATATTCATTTAATGGCAGTTCACCTGGTTATGGAATATCCTTGGTTGCGGAAACTACTTCCGGTTGCTTCATCTCTGCTGATACTGCAGTTTCTTATGCACGAGTGGAAGATGGTGGAGTGGAAGATGAGAAAGCAGAGCTGATGTCGCCAGAAGATGTTGGTGAGCAAATTGCTTCTGTTCTCCTTCAGGAGATTGAACAAGGTGGAGTTGTAGATACAACACACCAGGTTGGTATTATCTCTTCTCTATATTCTTTTTCCTAGTTAAGATTGGTTAAATTCATAAACACAGGTCTTCAAACCCTGTTTCTTCTTTCCAACAAGCAGGACTAAATGCAGCAAAATGAAACCTCTTGATGACTAATTATCTCTCCTTCAGAAGACCACGTTAATTATATCTTTCAATTAATTTACTGTGGAGGATTGTATGTCCACCTTTAGGAAAAGAAGCGTGAAATCGTTTTGGGTTTTCCAATGATAATTTCTTACCTTATTTATGATTGTCGTTGCTATTGACTTTTTCCAGGGCTTGTTGTTTCTTCTATGTGCATTATGTGGACAAGATGTTTCAAAGATTCGCGTAGGAAAGCTTATACCCCATGGAATAGAAGTACTAAGGCTCATCAGAGATTTTTTGGGTGTTAAATTCGTCATTAAGCCAGATCCATCCACAGGGACTGTCATACTCAAATGCGTGGGGAGTGGACTGAAAAATCTTTCTAGAAAGAGTTCTTGAATGCTAAATGCATCACGTGGAACTCTTTCGATGATGTGATTTGTGGATCGAACTGTTTTTTTGCAATCTCCACTGGGATAGGGGTTATGATACTGCAATTTCATATGGTCTTTGCCAGCTTCACTTTTTCATTTATATCTTACTATTACATGAATTTATGTGAGAGGGGAGGGATGAGTTATGGTTTAATTTTGTATTGCATATCGGACTCCTAGCAGATTCATGCTCGATGTAAATTGGGTTCCTTGGCAAGCGATTTTGAGTTTTCTTCTGTCCAAGTAGAGGTCATTTTGGCACTTTAGTGAAGATACTTTTTGGAGAGAAAAAAATTAAATTGCTACAGAAATAAACAAAAGACAAAGATATAAACAGATGAAGAAGCATAAGGATTCAATCTGGAAACCTAATTACGTCCATTCCAAGGGGCTAAATGATGGTTGTCCTTTATTTTCCTTGTGTATATTTTTGGCATCAGGGGAGCAAAATGCATAAATGCCTTTTCAATTCAATGAGCAGATTTGAACAAGCAGAAACAAAGACCAATCTGCCAAGAATGAAGATTGTGTTCAAATAGTCTGATATAAGATAATGTCAATTTGTAAGTAAATGGTAACAATTAATGCCTTGCACAAGAGTAAGAAGTGCAAAAATGGTGGAGACCATCACTTTCGCATCGCAAATCATGAAGCTACAAGCTATCCATTTTGCCATCAATCATCACCCCATGCATCGTCTTTCATTTTCTGCCTTGTAACTATCCGATTCTTTCTTGTCTCTTCCTGGTTCTTCAGTTCTCTAGAACCAAAGGGTATCGGCAATTTCAATCCCATTCCATGAGCTATCAGCCTTTGGGCAGTTCTTGCTGATGTCTTTGGCCTTTGACGAGGAGGTTCCAGATCTGACAAAAGGAATAACACAGGTACAGTTAAAAAGGAACAGGACAGAGGGTCAGAGAAATGCTTTCCTCCTATTTCCCAATAAAATAACAGAAAACTGGTTAGGACTGCTCAATATCTGCATGTAGTTATGCTACCTAAGAAAATCGTGGAAAGATGCCCAAACTCCAATACCTCTGAATATTTCACGACTACCGGAAAAAAAACTCAGGCAATCGAATGCTAGTAAGAATGCTCTCTCAATAAGAACATGACTCTAGCTGAAAAGAAAAGCATGTGATTAACTCACAGAAAAGTTTTCATTAATACACAGATGAGGAATTTTGGGATACAAACAGGCAAAAAGACGCCACTGAGGTTTCTTACAAAATGCCTACTTGGTAGTAATAAAAAGCCGCTAGCTACAGCATAGGAAGGTTTAGTTGAATAACTTGGAGTATCTGGATGACTGTTTTAAAATGAAACAAAGAGGACACAGAACTTTCACTTGATCAAAATGACAGAACATGACTGAACTACAGAAGAAAATCACTCTCAAATCTTGTTCTCTTCTCCCAAACACCATTTCTTGCATTCTGTACCTATGATAATTCTATTTATGCTGGTTGTTATAGGAAGTTCAATAGCTTCTTTACGAGGATAGGAGCAAGGAATTTTGACAGTTTGGGCTTCTTGATTTAATATTCATTGCAAACACAAGAAAGCCTATAGAAATTCAGTTTAGCTGCAAGAGTCTCTTGGAAGCTTTATATATATCAGAACAGATATATATTGTATATTGTAGGCAGATAACTTTGCAGCTTCTGATAAGTAAAAACATCAGAAGCCTCTTCAAAGTGGGAAGGGGATTGTATGTCTTTCTGCCTCCATGTCTCTCACCTCTCACCAAACCGTTTAGTAAGCAGCCTCTTCAATGAATTAGTGGGTTCTTAAGCAGACTTCCGTCCTATGTACCTTATCTGACTGGTAGCAGCTCAGCATCAACATCTCCATTCTTATTGAGGTTCCAAATAGGCCCTCTTTTGAACCAGCATTTCATATTTTCTTAAGGATATACATCAAATTTCCAGAGAATTCTGAAAAAGAAAATTTAGGCCAAAATGATTTACCTTTTGTTGGGATTGAGCCAATGAGCTCATCATCCTCGCCAAGAATACGCACAGTAAATGAACATTGAATGTGGTTGCATGCCTCAAGTGCTGCATTAGAAAAATAAAAAGCGGATCTAAAACCATTCCAAGTTAATCTCAATAGTAGCAGCACGTATGTTGGAATGCTGATATGTGGACAATTTTCAACTTGAAAGGGAGCACTATAAAGGAGGAATGCGACGAGTATTTGAACAATTGGTGATGAAAAAAGCTCCAAAAGACAAGTCAACTACCAAGCCACCTTCACCACAAGAGAGAAGACAAAATAGAATCGTTCCCCACATGTCCAGCATTAATCACTTAAGGATAAAAAGAGCCAAAATCACACAATCACTGCTACATATCAACAGTCTACTGGCTCGACTAAGTTGCAACCAGAATGTCCAGAGCCTACACCTCGTCAAAGGCATAAAGGGACTGCAAAGCCAAAGCAGAAATTGAAGATAATCTTCAGTCACTAAAATTGTTGCCCATGGTAGCTATACCCAACTAAGTTTTGGGAGATTGTCAGACAGATCAATGCTAATTGAAGCGAGGAACCAGGCCTCCCCTCATCAAATTCAGATTTGCATTCTACATCGCATGTCATAGGGATCTTAGTGGTTAAAGTCATAACCTAGATTGGAAGAATGACAGAAGTCTGGCCACCATCAACGACACTCTTTGCCCCTGCCCCAGGGACAATAGGGCACTTTGACAGCATGTCAGTTTAGTGGCATTTGCTTCTTACTAACCAAGTCATCCCAAGGCTAACCCATGTAACAAGGGCATCTTTCTAGCTCATGTTCAACCTTCAATGCTATATAGCTTATGGACCATTCTAAAGAGGCAATGTTCCTCAAGATTCCTATACAGTCAACTCCCAATATCACATCAAGCCAAACTCCTAAAATTAATTATATGCCTTGATGTGATAATTTGTAAGTATTTCCAAATGTTACTGGCATATAATTAATTTTATGAAACACGAAATCAAGAAATACTTACAAATGATGATTTGGAGTTTTACAATATATTTCAATTCACAAACTCAAATTTTGAAATCTCAATTCTTTCTGTTTACATCCAGGTCCAAAGATAACTATAAGAAATTTATGCTCCCTTTGCTTCTCCCAGATAATAAACTCCAGCTTCCTGGGTTTTTCAAAACATTTAGAAGATTAAAGGAAGAGAAAATCGGTTCACAGCTCCTCCAAAACATGCTATAAATATGACTAGCCAAAGCTAATTGCCTTGCACTTTGCTGCAGTCAAAATCATATTTCTTAAAATGTAAAAATGAAATATTAAGAGTGCAAAAAACTTTCCATAATGCTATAAACCTAGGTAAAATGATATATCTTTAATTTTTTATCTTATATTTTTCTCAAGCGCAATTTTCTAATAAAATATATAAATTGTAAATCAATATGATTTTTTTTGCTTAATAGGTTTTAATGAAAATTGAATGATTTGTAAATAAAATAATAATAATAAAAAAAACCTAATGTCAAGCAATATAATTTTAAAAAACAGACAAAATAAATGAGAACATTGAGCCACAAACCATTAATCCGTGATATAAGATATGAAATACTATACATACATGGAGAAACTGTAAAACTCAATTCTTAACAAATATAACATCAAATGATGAATTATTCCAATTATTATTCTCATCGTTATTATTATGATTGTAAAATTGTCATCATCATTTTAGCTATCACTATTACCACTACTATAAATAATTATTACCCTAATTATTAAAAGAGAAAAGGATAAAAATGAAAAACAACACAGATGACAATTGCATATTCAATATAAACACATAAATATGAACAAAAAAAAGAGACTGCTTCAGAAGGTCTGAAAATATTAAAGGAATTAAAATCAAATTAAAAGCATAAGGTTTGAAGTGAAAAACAAAATATACGATCAATTCAATTGAAGAACAAAATTGAAACAAATCAAAATTTCTTTTGAAGAAATTAGGATGAAAAAAGAATTAAAAGACTAAGGACTGAAATGTATAACTCATAAACAACGAGGACATGCACATTCGGTTTAAGGAGAGAGAAAAGAAAGAAAAAAATAATTGACCACTGACAACTTTCCAACCATCATACGCCAACAACGCACCATCATAGGAAAGAGTACATGGTGGTGCATCTGTTGAGACGATGACTGTCCACTTTCAGCCACCACATGGAGCATCACACGTTGCTTATATGGCGTTGATGGAACAAAATTGTTAGCATGTCAAGCAGGCGCTGGCAGTTTTTTAATAAAAATATGAAGTTACTAAATCTCCCCCTAAAAAAAAAAAAACGCATACGCAAATATCAAAATACCCCCAGGGTCAACACTTTGTTTATCTTATCCGAGGGTACATTGGTGCTTTTATTGTTAATAAAAATGAAAAAGGCCAAAAATACCCTTTTCGGCAACTATTTTGTCTCCTTCAAGGGTAAAAACATCATTTAACTGGTCAAAAAAACAAAAATTCTAGAATACCCTTGTCCAGCAAACAATTTTTTTTCTGAATCCAGGGGCAAAACTGTATTTTTACTATTAAGAAACAAAAAAGATGCAAACACCCCCGAATAATTATTTAATGATAAAAAGAGTAAAGGAAAAGTCTAAGAATTAATTTTTAAGAACCAAAGGACATAACAGTATACACACTTTACAATCCACAGTGAACTGTGTTTGTAGCAACAGTGAATTAGCGACATTTTTATCTTTTTTCTGAATTACGTGTAGTGTGGTGATGTTATACTATTGTTTGAGTGCAAATATCTTCTGTCTTTTCTGTATCTATTCTTAGTTATGTTTCAAAAACTTAATTTAATGGGTGATTAGAGTATTGACTAGAGGTGAGATGTACAAGGATCGCTTCAAACTGCAAATTAAATTTTTTTTCCTTGATTACAAGTAGGTTGCCTCAAATTAAGTAGAATCAAAGTATAGCACACATGTCCCATTGGTCAAGAGACAAATTAAAATCCTCTTGAAGGATGGACTCACAGAGATGATTTGATATATCAAGTTATTCCATGCATCTCTTATATTCATTTTTTACTTCACCATTGAACTTGATATCATATGTATTCCTATCTACACTACCAACATATTATCCACTCTGGTTTAAATTTGAAGTCAGAACATATAATAAACATTAAATTGATTTCTTTTATCTTCAAACAATAAACATTAAATTGATTTCTTTTATCTTCAAACAATAAACATTAAATTGATTTCTTTTATCTTCAAACATTCATCAATAACATCTTTTAATAATATTTTAGAATGACCCTTTTTACAATTAGTTTCTTCTGTTATAAAAATTGAAGTTATTTGCTATAATCTGTCAGATAAAGTTATCATAAACTAAATGGCTCTTGCCTCAATTTCATGAGGTTAACTATTGCAGTTCGAGCTTTCCACCTTTTAAAAACTATGATCCTTATATCTGCCTATTTGACAACCAAAATAAGAATAACTAAAAAACTCCTAACCATATCCTTTATTTTTATAACTAATTTATAATGAGGTTGAATGTACTCTTTCTGAAAGACTATAATTTCAGTTATTTTTTCAAAGTATCCCATGCCATTATACATTCATTCAGTTCTTTATTAGTCATGCAGAAATTATATTTTTCACTTTGCATATACATCTCTCAGACAAGTATGTGTTTGAAAATGCTGAGGTAAATCTAATGTTCAATATCCCTCTCATCTTGTTCTTGTCCTGTTCCGTGATAGCTTAACAACTGCTTCAGTTGATGAATTCAAAACTAAGACATCAAAACACCATATCAGCCCCTCGCCAGTGGATTTCAAATTACAACTAAGCACTATCCTAACAATGCATCACAGAGAATCATATGATGTGATATTTGGTTTGGAAACAGGGACTGTTTATAATCATACAAATGTAAGTCGCGTTTTAATTACCAATTGATGGTGTTCGGAATACTGCAAGAGCCGCTGTATCATTGATCCAGCGAATAACAAATCCACGATCTTTAAAGTCTACAAAAAGCTTTTCTAGATCTGTTGTCCTCATACTTGGTGGAAAGTCAGCCAGAACAAGAACATGATGTGTGCCATATTTAGCTGCATTCAAATAACAAATCATTAGATCCTGCATAACATTTTAGAGAAAACTTATGTAGGAAAAAAATTTAAGATCCATGAGGGCATTAATCATAATTGATTGACACACAGAGCCCTGCATCCAACCTGATTAACATCCATGTTCATCAGTATCCGTCTGATAACATTATTTATGTCATTGTTTTTCATGTTTGCGGTTAATTTATCATGTTTAGCTAGCTAGCAATCCTTATTGAAATCACAAAGAAATGCAAATCCAGTGCTGAGCTGAGAAGGAAAAAAACTGTTCAGAGCAAACTAAGCAGCTAAATATAGTGAATTGTTGGTAACATTTGCACCTCTTGAATGTGTGAAAAGGAAAAAAATTGAACAAAGGTTTTGCTTAATATACAAAAGACAACTTATTAGAGGGCAAAAAGAATAGGCAAACCAAAACCTGATTAAGATAGCATGCAATCACAGCATGGGACGGAGCAAGGAAAAACCAAGAACTTCTATCTAGCTACCCGTGGATAAATAACTTAGGTCTGGGCCCCCATATGAGAACCAGGCTAGGAGAATGAAAATAATGCTCATACCTAATGGAAGTATTTCACTCTAACACATGCAATAATGGCTTAAAAATTAAATAAATCATTTCAGGCTCACATTAAATCGTTTTTCTTGAAATATCTATAGCTAATTTATTTTAAGTGCACTTTTGTTAAATCCATTAGCAGGAGGACGACGCTAAGGAGAGTAACAATTGTCATCTCTCTCTCTCTTTCTCTCTCAACACAAATAACCTTTTTGTCTGCCTCTCCTCAAATAGTAGAGATATTTTATCCTTCTCTCTTTTTCTCTCTATCCACTAAAATGTTCAACCTTCCATCAGTTATGACACCAGCCTTAAGAAACTAACTGTTATATCCATACCAATTGCTCATGTAGCAATTGATTTCCATTTTTTTGACCTCATACCAAATGCAACCTCAAATGTAATAGCTAAAGATTTGTACACCTAAGAGAGTTTATTTTATATCCTTATCAATTGCTCGTGTAGCAATTGATTTCCATTTTTTTGACCTCATACCAAATGCAGCCTCAAATGTAATACCTAAAGATTTGTACCTAAGAAAGTTTATTTTAACTTTCTCATTCTTGGTGAAGCTTTAAGGGTAGATCAACAGTGGCGTTTATATTCTCTTATTTAATCTTCTTGTATTTTTTGTACCATAAAAATAACTTTGGGTCTTGTCCAAAAAATTAAAACCTTAGAAAAGGTGGTTGCAAGAGAATAAATATATATAGAGTAATGCAAAAACTATTACTTCCAACGAATCAAACAGCGGAAACCTTTAAATATTCTCATGATTCAACTTTAAGGGTAACAAATAGACTCCTTTGGTCAAAAACTTACATGAATGGACAAGTAAGGATCAAGGATAATGCAGTTTTAGACATGAAAAGTTCATTCCAAGGAGATGAAAAGTGCATGGCTTACAATTTGTCAATTCAGTATTTTGTGTGCTTGTGCCCAAATCTTCATCTTGTAAATCATTCACAAGAGTTGCATCAGATTGTCGATCACAATACAGATCATGCTTTTGGTATGTGAATGGCCCCCGTCCACGCCTCTTGGAAGTTTGAACTTTTGCATCTTCCAAGCAAATATTTGAAACAGAAGGTAAGGATTGTGGTGAGAGCAATTCGTCAGGTGCATGATCTGCAATAGCTTCCCAATCTGCAGCATACCACAACAACATTTACATTAGTAATTAAAGAAACATAGGAAATAAGTCTCAGACAGAACAGTATAAGTTGATCAAGCTAAGTCACAAAAGAAATAACAATCAGAGCAATCATGCGAACTTTTTCAAGTTAGGCAGTGCTCCTGAACATATAAACAAAACTAGAGAATCACAGCCAGACGTCTTAGCCTACAGAACAAGGTCGGTCAAACAAAAGGAAAACTTAGAGAGACCTACCATCATCTGAAGACCCTTTGTAAGGTGAAACATCATCACGTGGATTCGATGATTTCTCAAGATGCCCTTCGCACAGAGCAAAAAAAACATCAATTATTTCTCACATTACAAACAGTTTTTCTTGAGCAATCTGATTATAATAATGCCTAACTAGATGCAATTTGCAAAATTTGTTGTCAAGAAAGAAAAAACAAAGAACCCAGAAACTTACCATCATTAGAAACAGCATTGCACTTTGAAATCTCATCTTCCTTCTCCAAACTCTCCACATCACTTAAGAAAAAAAAGAAAAACATAAACCCAAATAAAACCAGTGAGAAAATAAACAGAATACGCAGAGACCACACAAAATCAAATATTTTTCCCAAATTTTCTTTTCTCGTCAACCAAACAGACTCTTAAAAAAAAACTAAAAGAAAGAGAGTGTACCCAGAAGATCGTTGTTTGATGAGAGAAGCCCGAGAGAGAAGTTGGTCAGATTTGAGGGAGAAATGTTTAGAAGAGTAAAGCTTTGCCAATTCAGTTAATGCAGAAGCCAATTGAAGATTCACCGTCTCTGATGGGTTCAAAGTTTCGAGCCTTGAAACCTCGGTTTCAAGGAGAGTTATGGATCCTTCTGTGTCACCGGCTGTCACCAGATCTTCTACTGCTTCACTCCAGTTTTGGTTTGATTGTTCGTCCTCTTCTTCTTGTCCTTTCATTCTCTCCATTGGATTTCAAACAAAGATTGCGACTTTGGAAGAAAGTTTTGCAGGGCTGGTACTGTACTGGTATTTCTTTGTATTGAAATTGCATTTTTTTTTTTTTTATCAAACGAGTAATGAAAAACAATTTATAGTCTATTTGGTTAGGTGTTATTATAATTAAGATTTAAAAAAACAGTTTTATAAAAAATATTTGTAATTATAATTTATAACTGAAATGAAAATATTTGGTTAAAATTATTGTTGAATTAGTGAATAGTATCACTTCAGGGAAAAATACACGCATGTTTGCACACAAATACATGCATGCATGTATATATATATATATATATATATATATATATATATATATATATATATATATATATATATATATATATATTTTTTAAAATATTGCAAATTTAATAGTCATAATAATAACATATAATTAATAATTTAAGTAAATTAAACATTTATTTTATTCTTCCATCAAACTACTTGCAATTCCATCACGAACTAGATCCATACGTGAAGAACTTTATGATCCCTTACTATTTGATCGAGGAACAATATTTAGTAAAATATCATTAGAAACAACATCTGCAAGCCATAAATACTATTGTTTTAGAATCTCTATCTATATGTTGTTAAGATATAATTCCAAGACCAAATTCAGTTGCAATTTTTTTTATCAAATTTCAATCGAAAAGTAATGGGTTGCGGAGTGAAACGAAGTTACGTGTCTTTCCCTTTAATCAGGGTTGATCCCTATCAACATTTTTATTTTATTTTTTAAAATATAATTTTTATATATTTTTTTAAAAAAATCAGACTGGGTCGATCCCAACTAAATAAGACGACCCGGCCAAGTTGGCCTAAGGCCCAACTTTGTTGGACTTGGGACGGGCCGAGAGCATGTTCAACCCACCCCAAGAGTTAACAAACAAAAGTGCGCTGCACTATTCACATCTTGCATGAACACTGCAAAGTTAATTAATTCACTCATGCATTGCTCACGCAAGACATGAATAATAGTAAGGTGGTCGGTCGATAGTGACAAGAGGCTCACTTGTCGATACCGATGGGTAGAGAAGACAAAAGAGGTTCTTTCTGTGGTAGCGGCGTCGAGAATGGTACTCTGTGGTGGCTGGGAGAAGCGCCGTAAAGTTATTGTTGTAGTTGTTGTTAGGGCTTGTTGCTGCTATTGGAGGTTATGGCAAACCTTACAGCATGGAGAAGAAGTTGCCGGTGTTAAGTGGGATGATGGTGCTGCTTTTCGATAACTACTGCTAAAGGAGAGAGAAGGAACTGCTGGTGATTGTGGAGAGAGAAAGAGCATTGACTGGCTGTAGGGGAGGGGGAGGGGGAGAGAGAGAGAGAGAGAGAGTTTTCGGTGCTTCCACAGTGCTTCTGCTACTGTCGGTGATTCTCTTGTAGACCATAAGGATGTAGTTTCATCCATCGTCACGCGAACACTCCAACATGGTCTTCTATCGGGGATTTTAATTTTCATGCCAGTGAGAGAGAGATCTTAGTTCATCATTGTGAGAAGCATTCTTAAGCTACTTCTCCAATACTGAGGTTCAACCTCGATTTTCAGTGGGTCCCATATTTTAAAAAACTATGGTGCATCATTTACCAAACATGATGACCCTGCTGTAAGCCTCAACTGCAGAAGCCACCGCAGAGTCAAACACCCACTTAATCAAGTTTTTTTTAAAAAGTATTAAGAGAATAAATAATTCTTCTTTAGTAATATCATTAAAGGGGTGTTTTAAAAACTAATTTAAAAGTATTTTTAAAAAATATTTAATTTTTTAATATTTTTAAATCATTTTGTTGTACACATGTCAAAATATTTTTTAAAAAATAAAAAGCATTATTTTGATGTATTTATGAATAAAAAGCACTTTGAAAAAGCAATCTCAACCACACTCTTAAACATATACTAAATATAATAAAATGGTTTAATCTTGAAATCAATTAATTCAACTTTATATCCAACTCAAGTTTTAATTAAATTATATGATAGTTGACATCTAAAGTGAATAAATTAATTTAATGGGTCCAAAAATAAATTAAAATATCAATAAAAATATGACATGATTTTTTTAAAAAAATAAATCATATTAGGTTTGATAAACTCGTCAAACCTGTGAATCAGGTACCCTGAGTTAAAATTGAAACCTACAAACTGTTAATGAACTCTAGTAGGATTAACAACTTATTTTTTTTCTAAACAAATATTTATTTAACCATACAATAATAAAAAAAAATAGATTATCAACCATTAAAAAATCCATATAAAAAGAAAATTAAAAGGCAAATCTAAATAAATTAAAATAAAGATTGAGTAATAAAATCATATAGCTTATTTCTTAACCAAAATAAAAGGAAAATTAAAATAAAATTTTAACTCTATATATCAATAGATATATGATATAAAAAGCAATAAGCAAAGAAAAAAAAGTGGGGTTCAAAATGTGGATTACTATTGTAACCCTAAATGTTAATGAGTGTAGATAATTGATGTTTCCTCTATATCTTTTAACTTTAAGTATAAAATATACTTTCCAAATAAATTATAAAAACTCATCTAAGTCATTTAAGTTTTTCACTTTAGTTCTCTATTTTTCAATTCAATGTTCTCTAAAAACGACATGAAATTAAATGCTTAAAATAGCTTGATTGAGCAAAAAAAAATACTTTTTAAGGATCAAAACAAAAATATAATTATAATCCATAATAAATTGTGAGAGGGTGAACAATCAAAGAATTTACAGTAAAATAATCATGTTATCTATATGAGAGGTAGTTTGCAGCTTTTTGTTTATTATTTTACTTACTCAATCAAACGATAATAAAAAAAGACCAACATATTAAATTGACTAAATAAAATAAAAATATGATGTGTGATTGCATATATTAGAAACATTATCTAAGTAATTTTTTAAAAAAAATATATAGTGTATCTACACAAAATATAAAACAAAAATATTAATCTAAATCCAACTTTTTATATAAAAAACAAAAAAAATTGAAAAATAAAAAGTAAAAAAGGGTTAGACATTACCAAACCTAACCCATTTAAGTTGGGCTCATGCATGTCTGGGCCATTTTTTTCATTATACTTGGGGCGGATGACACCTTGTTTGTTTTTGAAAAAGGATATTTGACAACGCATCATTTCTTTTTGTTCATATTCTAGCCATTATAATGGTAAAAAAATCAATGATTAAGAATTATTGAGTTAAAAACTTGTTTTTCAATCTATTTTGACCAAAAACACATTAGAAACTACAATAAACTTGTAAATGGTGTCAAAAAAACAAAAAAGACTTTCCTAAAAAATAAAATCAATCTAAAATTAAAAATCAACTTGGGTTCAGATATGTTTATGAAATCAAAATCAACTTAATTTAAATTATGAAGAAATTGATGGGGGAAAAAGATGAAAGACCAAATTAAAAAAAAAAATACAAAAGTTTATGCATAATGAATGAACAATGAAAATCCTACACACTTTAACTAATAAGACAATAATAAAAAGGGTAAAAATCTAAAATTGTGAAAAGACTAAAATACCCCCAAACCTAATAGTTATTTTTATGAACTGAAGGGCACAATAGTAATTAAACTATTACAATATACAATAAATTGTGTTTAAAGCTATAATAAATTATCAATGCGATTTATTTGTATTCTTAATTGTGGAATCATTATAGTGATTTGGAATTGCTAAATATAAATCCATGGAACCCTTTCTTGTAATTTCCACCAACATAATTAATTGTGAAAGTACTATTAGCAATACACATGTTTTGTGAGAATAACTACAATGTTTTTCCCACATGATTTAGCTTTTAGGTTAATGGCATATTTCTAAGAAATAATTGATTTTAGATAAAATAAAAAGTTGATTAAATCTTTTGGTTAGCAAGGTATGTGCTTGCATGTACACCATGTCTTGAAAAAACAAAGAAAAAAAAATATTAATCCTTAAAATTCATTATAATTGTTAAATTTATTGCATTTTTATTATATATATAATGATTGTTTTTTAATAATGTGGTAGATAATTATATAAAATTATTTATTAAAATTTATTTAATAACTTAGGTTTTTGTATTAAGATAAACATTTTTTTTCTTTATAAATCATCTGTGATTTCTTTTTGATGTTAAGCCCTGCCCTTACCAACAAGAAGAAAAATATTTTCTTTGTCCTGGATTCCTAGATGATGATGATATGTTTTCATGATGATAGTATAATAACTCTCCAAATTTTAGAATGGACTCCTGATCAATAATAATTCTTAAATTTATTATTTTTAATATGAGAAATTAATTTCATACTAAAGGTTGGGAAATTAAAAATATAAAAATGATGTGGCATAAAATTAATTACGTTCTTAATCTTTAAGTAAGGTGGAGAAAACAAAATTAATATGAACATATGATTCAAATAAATTGTATTGCATATAACATAATACACACACACCCACACACCCCCTAATATGAACTAACTCATTTTGCATACCCATGAAATCATAATTTCCATATAATTATGCCCCAATGTATGAATATAATATACAATCATTTAATTAATTAACCTTAATTATGAACTCAACCCTCCCCTAAGCTATACGTAAGAACACTAGCTAGTTGTTCTGTATAACTAAACCTAGCTATACTGACTTCTCTTCTTGCTTTGCAGCAACCCTTATGCTTGCAAGCTTTTCTTTAGCTTCTCTTTCTATAAGCCAGGGTACATTAGAAAGGAGAGAGCTGTTATTTGCACATGCATGTCACCTGAGATCTTGAAGTTCGAAATGTCAAGTACATATCAAATTGATCAGGCAACAAAATCTGGTAATAGTTGAGCAGGAAACCTCTTTCTGTTTTGAATGTCAACACTCTCAAAATCAGAGTTGGAGTGAGAATTTTGTGAGGTGTTAATCCCGGAAAAGTCAGTTTCACCAGTTCCAATTTCTAGTCGTCCACCGCCCAGCTGAATGTTCTGGCTGGAGAGGTAGTTTTGCTGCGTTCCTGAAAGAGGTGTGGTAAGCCAAGAGTGAGGGAGACACTATTTCCACTAAATCTTGGGGTCAACTGCTCAATGTTAAACCTTCCAAGATCTCCCATTGGATATGCTCCAAAAGATCCATTGCTGCCAGTGATTAGAGGATAGCCATCCTTGGTTAGCCTTTCACCACCAAAATTCACACCGATTTCCCTACTTGTCTCACCTTGTTTCATGTCCATGTCCATGGAGAGGATACTACTTGGAGAATTCTGCATGTCACCGCTCCTTGGTTTCTTTGAATTTCTCTGAGCAATTTCTTCCATTTCAGCTGGCCCAATAAGTGTAAAACCAGCTTGCTGTTGAAAGGATGCTCCCATGGGAGACATTGAGATTGTAGGGTTTGAGAATTTAGTAGGAGAATTAGTGTTATGGTTGGTGGGTTTTTCAGGTTGTTTTGATTGAAGCACTGCTCCCTTAAGTTGATCCATGTGAAGTGTACTTGTCTCTCCTGGTGCACTAGAATATTGGGAGCCGGACTCTTTGTTCTCATTCTTACTTCCAGTCTCCTCAGAACCAGCTTTCTCTCGCTCCTTGGTTTCCTCCAAGTACATTTCCTCAACCATAGGTTTCCACAGCCGAACTCGAGCATTTATAAACCAATTAGACACCTACATATATATATACATGATCAATTCATATATCTATGAAGCTCACATTGGATAATGATTCATAGAAGAAGAAGGAAATCAACCACCTACCCTATAATTTATTGACGAGTATATAAATAATTGCTGCTGATCAGGAAGAGGATTAGAGTTCATACCTGGCTCCTAGTAAGCCCTGTCTGTTTTGCAAGCATGTGCTTATCAGAATCCTTGGGATAACTGTGTTCATCCAGAAGCAAAACATTTGTCACAAAATCAAACTAAGAAATAGCCAATGCGCGCATATTTAATTATGATGCCACATGCATTCCCATACTCGTAAGATCATATAATGAAAACCATTACTGGATCCTCGTCTAAAAGATTAGTTTAATAATCTGTAGGTGAACCTCCCATAATGGTTGGTATTATATTCATATTTTATCTTGCACTACTACTTATCAGATTTCCGACCGGGAACATACGGGTGAAGGAAGTGCTCGAAGAGCCAAGCGCGAAGAACTGAAACAGCACGTTCAGGCAATCCTCTCTGGGGTCTCCAAGCATTGTGTTGGGCCATTCCCAGTTGTTGAAGTGCTCGCTGTTGTCGAAGCTGATGATCGACGTGCCTTAGCCTTGAACCTTCAACCTTCGCTCCCATGCAATCCTCTTCACCTAAGCTCTTGCTTGTGGCCCTGATTTGTGAAGAAATTGTGTCTTTCAGACTCTTGAATTGCCTTGAAATAGTCTGCAATGCCAGGGCAGTGTATGATTTCGCTGCGCCGAATCCTGCTGCTTGCTCGAATGAGGAAACTACAACTTGCATTTGGTGGTGGTATTGCCTGTATCTTTGGTCCACCTTGAAAGTTTCCAAAGCAAGAGACAGATTAAGTTAAATAGGACCACATCGGACTTGAGCGCTAAGTCTAGGGATGGAAAAGAAAGAAAAAAAGCAGGACTGTGACTTTATTGCATGTTTCAAGTCATAAGATCATCAACTTGCATTTCACCAAATAATTCATCACAACAAAAGAAGAAGAAGAAAAAGAAAAGGAAAAAAGGGAAGAAACAAGAAAAACAGCTGGGGTAACTGACATAACTATGGCTACCATGGTTTGTCTGGAATGAAATTGACCTTGTTAATGGACCCGTTTGACTGGGACCTAACTTAAATGCCAAAAAAAGACGAGCATATACAGTTTGTATTAATGAAGATAAAGTCTCTCGTGCTCTTCAATAATTTCCACCGTGCCAAGCTACCATCTCTTCTTCATCTTCAAGATTTAATAGTTAATTATCTTTAATTATACAGCTTTTATCTGCATGAAACCACCAAAAAGAGCCTAAATACAATGCCATCTAAAATTTAATCTAAGTTTTTATTCTCTGTTCACAAGTTGAAGGTGGTACAATAACAGGAATAAGCATCTAGTTTTCAAATTTCACCAGCGAATTGCACACATAGGTTTAGTGGTAACAAGAATTTACAGTTCATTTTTCAATGATCCCAAAATCAACTGACGTAGACCTTGCTCTACTTATAATCCAAGCACTTTCAATATTATTTAATGTGGAAACAGCACATGAAAATTTACATGTAGCATATGAAAGTTATGTGGGTATTGTTTTCTATTTTGATAGGTAAAAAATCGAAAGCAGCCATCAAAGGAAAGCAACCACAGAAGTATGCAACTTGTTTTACACACAAAAACACACACACATATATATACGTACCTCATCAAACATGTTTACAAGCTTCGTCCTCTTCATTTGCAGCTCATGCCTATGGGCTGTAGTGAGGTCAGCTCCACGCTTAGCACTGGTTTCACCAACAGCTTCACCACTACCATCAGACCCATCTCCAGTTACAGATTCTTTAGTCATCTTCATTTTCTCTTTAGTCTTCCCTGTAAAACCACTCTTTATTAGGTCTTTCCCTACATTAGCAACTTCATCGAGCAACTCCTGTGTAGCTCTCAGGTACTTGGATCCCAGAATCATGTTTTGCATACCGGAAAACCCATTCGACACTGCTGAAACAGACTGCGGAGAGGTCCCAGAAAGTCTGATTTCATCACCTGAAGACACAACCGAAACATGAGGATGCAATGCTTGAATCTCATGCTCATGTCTTATAGCTCTACTATAGGATGTCGGTGGTGCCGGTGCTTGCTGAGACGAAAGGCTTAGAGATAATCCTTGCCTTCCGGGAGACACCACCAACGGCCTCCGAAAACCCACCTGGGACGACATGACATCATGGGCCCCACTAGACTCGCTTGCTGTAGCAGCTGATGCGATCGAATTCTGATCTATTGAACCCCAGATGTTATAGTGAGCGCTAGGAAGAACACCGTGTAGTGACGATGGACGGCTGTGATTGTCCGGAGCCAAGGAAGTGATGTTGGAAGACGGTACAGGAAGGGGGATGCCGACAAAGTGGTGATTCTGCGGCGGTCCATGGGAAAGGCTATTGTTGGAAGCAGCAGTGCTACCGTGGTTAAAGAAGATCATATTTGGAGACTGTTGTTGCTGTGGAGTAGCGTCAGAGTATGAGGAGAGGTAGTTAGGGTTCATGAGATAAAGTGTCTGGATCCCATCAGATGGTGCAGCTGCTGCTTGGATGTCTGAACTTCCATGAAAGTACGTTGCCATTAAGTATGATCTACAAAAGGCAAAACCAATAACCTCTGAGACTCGATCCGATATGTGCAAGCAACTTTAATTGTGTATCCAAGCTCGAAGCACTGAACGAAGAATCAGCCCATTTTGATGATTGAATCAAGAGGAATTGGATCCCGAGTTTAACCCGAAGAAAATCTGGAACAAGACACGAAAGCGAGTGATTATGAATCTAAATCTCCACAAGTACATGATAAAACAAAACATGTGTACATGTAGTCTACCACACAAATCAATCACATACTAGCCAGAAACTTAAGATCTGATCCGTAGAAGAAGAAGAAGAAAGGGAGGAAGTGAAGAATAGGTGCTGAAGTTGTTTATATACTGCTAGCTAGCTAGCTAGAGAGGGAGTGGACAAGAAACGGAGAGAGAGAAAGGGTGGGGGGGAGAAATTAGTTAAGAACAGGACACAAACCCCATCAAAGATCTTCATTCAGAGACAGAAAATTAATTTATAAAAAAATGTGGAGAATGGAAAGGAACCCATCAGAGGAGTTGCAGAGACAAGTTCAGTAATCAGTACCACTCAATTATGATTAAAGCAAGCAATTGCACACGAGGGAGGGAGGGAAGGAAGCAGCGGTAGCTAGCTAGATAACCCTAAAAGGACATGAGTTAAATTTATATTTATGTATCCAATCCAAGAAGTGTCTACCAGGACAGCAAGCTCTTTAGACTTGAGTAGGGGTCTGATCTTGTCAGAGAGACTGGATTTTTTTGCTGCCGTTCTCCAAGTAAAAATGACAATGATAAATACAAAAGAAAGATAGAGGCTTTAAAAAGCCTCCCAAGAAAGATACCCTACTTTATTTTTCCAATAAAGTGTCCAAACATTTATGATTTTTCTTTTTCTTTTTTATTATTTTATACTGTAATTATTGACATAATAATAGTAATGATGTCTTATTGTTTGTTCTTTTTATACTGTGTACAACATTTTCTTTTTTTAATTGTGTTTATGTAATGTTCTTGATTAAACTATTAGCTTTAACTCATTGTGATTTTAATATCATAGCTTATATATTATTTAAAAAATATATTTTTTTGAATTAAAATATATCAAAATAATTCTTTTAAATTTTTAAATAATATTTTTAATAAAAAGTTTTGAAAAATTATTACAACTCAATGTTTTTAAGAAAATATATAGTTTAATAGGTCACGTTAAAAGCAACAAGATCTATATAAAATTTAATGAAGACTTAATCTAAAACAAATAGTTAACAACATCATGGAGTAAAAGAATGTTCAAATAAATTATTTTGTAAGTGGTTTAGTGATAAAAGTTTGAAGTTAAAAAAATTATTTCCCTGTGATCTCAAGCTAAAACTATATGTTTGCTAATATAATGATCATTAAAGATTTATTTACTCATTAACTCTAAAGCTTTATGATTAGTTAAGATGCACATATGATAACTCGAACATCCATGTTAATAAATAAAATATTCAAATTTGTACATTCTATATTTCATATAAAAAACTAGTAATTTTAAAAATAAATAAAATCAAAGAGTTGACCAATCAAAGAGTTGACATAGAGCAGCTCAGCTATTTCATGAAATGTTAAAGGGATGTTGTTTAGTATTTATTTTTAAATATATAATTTTTAGTTTATTTGTTAAGTTTAGACTGAGTCAAACTGAATTGACCACGTAAATTGATCTTTAATCAAGCTAATCGTGCTAATTTTTTTAGTTGGTTTTCATTTGAATCTAATCTCGATTAAATTTGGAGTCACCAATTTTATTTATTTTTTAATAAAAAATAAAATTTAAAATTTTCTAAAAAAGAATTTCAAATTAAGACAAACAAATTTATTTACAGGAGAATGTTATTTTTTTAAAAAAATAATTTATTTATGGGAGAATGTTATTTCTTAAGAACATTTCTCAAATATCAAAAATAATTTTTTTTAAATAAAAATATATATTATTTTAATATAATTTTAAATAAAAAACATAATCGAAGTACAACTACAATTTCTTCTCATCAACTAAATTATTTGGCAATTAGAGAGGTTTCCATTTGTAATCAGTAAAGAGTGACAGCAATGCAATCTTATGTTTGACTAAGTTATCATTACGACTATTTTGTGTTATCAGCATAAAAAATTTAAGATCTTGATGAAATAATACATTGCAACTTTTGCAATATAGTATAGTTTTTGTTTATAGTGGTTTCAAATTATGATATATATATATATATATATATATATATATATATATATATAAGATTTATAATTGGGAAAATGAAATTAAAGACAAATTATGTCTAAAACATATCATTTTTATAATATATATATATATATATATAAAAATCATTTCAAACTTTCTCCCTCATCGCTTCATGTTCAAGGTAATTGTATCACTGTTTCTCTTTTATGACCGTCTTGTCACTGTCATTTTCTAGCATGAGTTTACTAGGGTTTACGATGCCTTTTCGCACTAAAGAGAAGACTCCTGGCAAATCAATAGTGAAAAAGACAAAGCTATGGGTAAAATTTGTGTTAACGTCACCACCAGGTCATCTGGCTAGTTCACTCAGAGCCCTCGGTTTTTAACAAAATATTCATAATCATCCCCAATTTTGTTGTTTTTTCATAAATTATATATGGATTGGTCTCTCTAAAACTATAAATATATATATTTTATCCCCCATCATATAATTTAGATCCCTCATTGAATACGAGGTTAATGAATATCCATAACTATATAAAAATTACCAATTCTTGAAAACTTTTGATTGGCTATTATTTTGTAATACAATATTTTAATATACTTTATAACTAATATGTAATTCCACCTCCAATAATAATTAAAAAATTCAGGAAATTCCCTAAAAATAGGTCAATTCCATTTTCTGTTTATTTTCTATTTATTCATCATATAAAATCATATGTATTACTAAGTGTGTATGTGTAATATTTAAAACTCATTTGTTTTTGTGTTTTAAGAATTTTTAAGAAAATCATATAAAATTATTATTTTTTGTTTCAAGTCGTTTTGATTTTTAATGTCAAAATAATTTTTAAAAAATAAAAAATATTTTGATATATTTCTGAGTAAAAAACACCGATTACCACGACCTCAAACACCCCATTTGTAGCAGCATCCTATATTGATCATATCAAGATATCAAAATTACTTAAACACAAGGTATTTAAGAGATTTATACTGAACAAGGACAAACATGTACTGCTAATTCCTTTCACAATACATAAAATTAACTATTTAAAATAGAATAATAAAAACAAAATACGATGCTAATGCTACTATTATTGCACGAAAAGTATTAAATGTGAATAATACTTTGCAATTTATTCAATTTAAATGCATTTATCCCTCTAAAATCATCATTTTACTATTTTATATCGATCAATATGCAAAATTATATCATTAGAAAAATGTGAAAGCATGTGCATTAGGCACCAACCTAAGATGATTAGTGTGCGTAATCATCTTTCATTATCGCATCATTATGGGTTCCTCAGAACTGGAACGAGGATGACATAAATTAGGGCTTTGACGAGTTTTTTACCTTTCCTTTTCGAGAAAAGAGGACGTTTAACTATAAATTATTGCTTGAAGATATATCTCATCAAGCACATGCATAAAAGAGAAGGAATCCATTTATTAATTACCACTACGAGGATTAACGAAGTTGATTGAAAGGGGGGGAATAAAGAATCTTTTCTATCCTGTATTTAATTAATTAATTAATTAATTAATTAAATTATGGAGGTACCAATTTTAGATGTCCACGATGGGCACATGATCCTTTCTGTCCTTGTTAAAATATTGGAATTTACGAATCACTTCACTCTCGCATTTACAATACCTTCATTTCATCCTTTCATACGTTGATGTGACACTACCATGCTTGGCTTTATGACCACGAGGGGGTGCTAATTGGTCCTTCACAAGTCTTATTGGTTAGTGTGTGTATGATTAATGGTAACTTTTTGGTTAAAGTTCGACAAGGTAGGTTAGGGAAAACAATAAACTATAGTCTTTCTTTAATCAAGTTAATTTTTAATGGGATCTCATCTAACAAAGGATTGGCAAATATAAATCTTAATATTACTTCCATAAATCTTGGTGATATTTACCGACGGATCATTCCACCACCATCTCATTTGGTGTGTGTATATATATATATATATATATATATATATACACTAGATGCATTGTTAGTGTGTGTACCAAGAGATTTAAATGGGGGAAAGAAAAAAAAAGATATGTCATTTTATAGATGGTATTATCGATGAAATAAATACATCGTTAATATTTTTGGGTAAAATTTTAGTTATGACTTGATAAACTATTTCGTCTCTTATCATTTTATTTTATCACACATCAAATTCTCATCGCCACAAATCCAACCACCACAACATTTCATATCTCTACATCCCTATTATGGTTTGCTTGTTTTATAACGCACATGATTTTATAACCCACATATAAAATGATGTTTATAGTAAAAAACAATTTCTAACTAAGGAATGAACTCAAGTATGAGTTTCATCCAACATCGAAAGACTGATACAAGAGCCTCTCTTTTTTTCTTTTTTGGAAAAGTAGAAATTTTTCTTGACTAATTTTATTTTTTAATATTTTTTTCTTATTTGAAATGAATTATTGTCCTAGTTACGTTTTGTATTCAAAATTATCAAGGTTTTCTATTTTGTTTTCAACATAAAAAGTTGTGATAATATTTTGACAAGTATAAATATAAATAAATAAAATTAAATATTTTAAGATTTTCCTCGCAGTTATTATATCATTGTGATTTTGATTTACAACAAACATTGTCAATCTTTGCTCCTTCAACATCTCTAAAATTCTAAAATTCATTCTCTTTCTTTACTTTTCTTTTTTGTTAAAACACATCAAAATAATCCTCTTAAGTCTCATAAAACTTGTCCAAAACTTAAAAAGCTTTTTTAATTCACAATAAAAAAAAACAAAATTTTCCATAAGAACTCAAAACCATTTTTGAATTCTGAGCACCGGATCCACGTTTTCCAATTAAGGAGTTCAAGCTTGCAAATCAACTCATTGCACCACGATGCCTCCTAGGATAATCCTTTTGATCAGAATAGATGGCGGGATGAGGATTAAAATGTAACATGATTATGAAAATAAAAATAAAAAAGAAAAAGAAAATGGAAGGTCAGGCCAAAGAAGATGTCATTCATCCATAGATACAATTTTCAATCACCGTTAGTGATCATAAAAGGAAGGTCTATGTTTTTAAACCTTTAAACCCTAATTTTTAACATGTTATAACTTGAAAATATCTAAAATCAATTCTTAAAATCTCAATAAATTCATTCTCGATCCTAAAACACCCTTTAATGATTCTACAAAAAATCAAAATTATCAGGTCTTGTAGTAACCTTTGTTGTAGCATGGTTGAAAGGCAAAATCACACTCACTATTATATCCTCACAAAGTTAAATATATTGAAACTAAGATCAATCTTATTCATGGTCAAAATGTGGTCGACCGACCTCTTTCTTTTTTAGAGCAACTTCAACGGGAATATCATTTGAAGAGCTAAAAATAAAAAACATATTGTTTAGCTTGTGTGCTTAACTTTTGACACTCCAACAGGAGTGCAAAAAACATAGGCAAAAATACATTCTCGTGCATGAATTGCTATTTGTAGCAGCTCATGTAGAGAAGGCAAAATGATCACGTTAACATATATATATTAGAAAATAATGTAACTATATAAAAAATATTTACTTTTGTTTTTATTTAAAAATACCTCAACAAGAGTAAAAAAATTATATAAAAATTAATAATTATATTGTTGGAGGATTTTTTAAAAATAATTATTTAATTATATAACTTATTCCTATTAATTGTATAATTAATTACATAATTAAACTATATATAAAATAATTGCACTATATTTAAAATAATATAAAAAAATGGCTCTCCAAAATGACTTTTACTATTGGAGCATATATCAATAAAAAAAATCATATATACACTATTCAAAGAGTCATTTTAAATATTTGACTCTTCAAAATGGCTCTTGCCATTGGAGTTGCTCTTATCTTCCTTTTTTTGACAACTTTCTCTTTCTTCTCTCAATATTCATGGATTAAAATATAACAAAAATAAAATTCAAGGCTGAAAAATAAAAACATAGAAGAACAAGGACCAAACATGCAAAATTAAAGTTTGAGGAAACAAAAAGGAAGTTTTCCATTGAAGAGTGAAAATGCAAGAAAACAAACACTTCATCTTTTGTGTTAATTTTGATTTTTACTCTTTTGGTTTTTATTTTTTTAATATGATAAGAAAAGTTATTTTTTAATTGCAATATTTAATGAAACTTCAAAATAATCTCAAAAACATCACAACATGAAATCATGCAATGTGTAACAAATCTTAACACATAAAATCGTGATAGCAAAATTTGTGAGGATGATGAAACAAAGAAATAAAGTTGAGCGACCAAAGTGCAAAATCTAGAGTGTGTGAATAATAATACACTGCAAGATCTGGAGTTTAAGATGTGTTCGACAAAGATAGTTGAGAACTCAAAACATAAGAAGAAAGTGTTTTTTTAAGGCTCAAATTAGGTTAGAAAATTATTTTGTGACAAAAAAATTCATGTCCTAAAAGATGTAACACTATTAAATTTTGTGGGTAATCTTATTCACAACATTATTTTATTATTATTTTGTTAAAAAACAAAATACGACCGAATTTCGGAGTGAGATTCAATGGAGATGGATTGAGTTAGCGTGAGAAAGATAGAGGAAGAAAGAGCGAGAGAATATGGATAAGGATAAAATATGTTTGAGTGAGAGATGAAGAGAATGAGTGAAAGAGTGAGAAAGGAGGAGAATGTGTTAGAATGACCTAAGATAACAGCATATATACATAGATCGTAGATAAGAGAAATCATAGCAAAAAAATTTGGTGTAAATTCCAAAAAAAAAATATTTGTTATTGATTTGACATATTTATAACTGTAGAATTTAGTGTGTTTAAAAAAATTGAAAGAAAAAGAGTTATTAGGTCAAAAAGATTCGAGACAAATTTGTATCACTTAATTTGTGATCACAAAGAGATCAATCACTACTCAACCCAACAAAAATAAAAGAGTTTATCATATATTAGGTAGTTTGATAGTAAAAATTTGGACCTAAAAAATTTATTATTTCTATAATTTTATATTCGAGCCTATAATTGCTAATATCATAGTTAATGGAAAATTATAAAATTATTAATTTCGGAACTCGTAGAATTAGTCGAGATACGTGTAAACTAGCTTGAATATTCATGTTAATAAAAAAAAAATTGATAAATCTTGTGGTAGAAAATTGACACATAAATTACAATTTTGATAATTATGAGAATCACTACGGTGAGACTGTTAGCTCATGGACACTTGTAGTAGCCATTACAACGATCAACTCATTGGAAAGCACATTGCTTAATTTCTTGTAAAAAGTACATGACATCCACAAAACTCAGTACGTAAACAAACACTCTGTTGTCAAGAACATCAAGATGTTTTCAAATCAAATCTAAGTTTCTCTCTTTGATCAAATCTTAGATCTAAACTGAGTTATTGGGATTCAAATCTTTGCTGGAATCTTAGGTTCCATTACCCGGCAAGCTTTTTATGTTTTTTTGCAGGTCAATGAGTTGATATTGCGCCTGTAACGATCAGAAAAGAGAGAAAGGAATTGTAGTGATGTCTTTGAAATCCCTGTGACTTCAACCTAGCAAGGTCTCTTTATCCAATGAAGTGACCTACTGCTGCATGGTGGCTAAAATTATCAAATGCATAAATGGTCCAC
Source organism: Salix dunnii (assembly GCA_015731905.1). Lineage (NCBI taxonomy): Eukaryota > Viridiplantae > Streptophyta > Magnoliopsida > Malpighiales > Salicaceae > Salix > Salix dunnii. Next base: position 14,362,158 of record CM027674.1, read on the forward strand.
AAAAGTGCCTGCGGTCAATTAAACATCCTGAGCTTCATGAAAATTGCGTTATCTATCGCATCGCAGGCTTCTTCACGTCTGTCAAATTGAAGTTGACTCGGCCAAGAATATCCAAACCATTGCTTAAGCTGCTTAAGCTTTATATATATATATATTTGAAAGTTTTTTTAATTTTAATTTATGGATTCTAGTTTACATTAAACTTCTAATATAATCTATATTCGTTTTTTTCATAAATTATTTATATAAAAATTTGATTATAACTCAAAGTAAAATATTGCTTCTTCTTTTTCTGAATCATATCAAATGAACTCGATGTGATTATGTGATTTAGCACTATACTTATTTATTGGTCCACACCATGTGACCGAATCAAAAACAAACTGAACATGAAGAAAATATTCAAAACTAACCACATCGTGTGAACCTTGAAGTCTTTTAACTCAACTTCTTATCTAGTCTAAATTTAAAACTAACTTGTATAAGGGTTGTATTAACATGTCAACTTGGTGTATTTTATAGCAAACTGATAATAAAAAAAAAAAAAAAAACATGGTTTAATTTTAAAAAAAAATGATGGTTTTTTTTTTAATATGGAAATGATAATATATTCAATCAACCCAATTTCCATGGTTAAACTCATAATCTAGATCATGGATTCCATTGGATTTAATAATTTTATTTAAAACAAAAAAACAAAAAAAAACTATTTTTAACCTAAAGATATGATAATAAAAATAGACAAATATAAAATTGAGAATCAATCAAATACCAGGATATTTGTTTATAATACCAATGATCTTAGAAAAACTTAAAGACCAATTTAAAATAAATAGAATATTGAAAAATAAGATTGAGAATAAAAAAAGAAAGTAAAAAGAACTCAATTATAAGAAGTATAAAAAAATTGAAAGATTAGATTTTTTTATAAATAAATAAAAAGTCAACCTAGTGGGTTAGCTTTAAAACCTCTTTACCTAACTTGTTGTCTAGCATTAATTTAAATTAACCTATAATATAGTTGTCTTAAAACTTAGTGTTTCCAAAGACTTAGAGGGCAAAAAGAAAGAGGTGATGTTTCTATTTATTGAGAAATGAGGAGAGAAAAGAAGCAAATTCACCGTAGCTTTAGCTTTGCATTGGTATTCATTAAAGTGGCGATGAAAACACATTTGTGTGGTGTAAGCCAAGAGACAAGAAGCACTATTTAGAAGAGTAAAAGTGGATCACACTTCATAATTAAACACAACTAAACGAGGAGTGGCTATGGTGGTGCTGTGTATTGGACCACAGGGGTGGCTGATCACTTAGCCATTCATTTGTGGGTCTCTCTCTCTGTCGTTGTCTCACCGAAAGGCCCGATAAACACGCAAGGATATGGTTTGGTTTGATTGTTTTTCAAAAATTATAAAACCCCACCAAAATTTCCAGTGCAGAAACCCTAGTAGCAGCAGCTACCCTCACCCACTAGCTCCTAACTCATTAATGGTCTTCTCATCACTCCCACTTTTCTCCTCTAGTTTCGTGTTGTGGACGACGGCCTAACACTACCGGCCCCAACACAGCCCGCCATCACCGCCACTACCACTCATTCATTTTCAAGTTTACTGTACCCCCAGATGGTTTCTGGAGTTTTATATGTTGGTTCTATCCATTTGTAACAGAGAAATTCTTCGGTGTTTTGAAATCATTACCTATAGGTATTTTATTGACTCGCTTTTTATTCCATCCAATCCGCTTTCCAAGTGAGTGAAGAAAGAGTGCTTGATATTTTTCACTTTACTGTAATTAAAAAGAATTAAGCCCTTCACTATTGATATATTTAATAATTCTTTCGGAATAATAATCCTAGATTTTAAGGTTGACCGAATTACGTGTAGATGAAAAGTTACACTCTCGTATTATTTAGTATGACGCCTCTACGTACAGATCATATCAAGTTGTTGCCATCAGCTGGAGTTTTGTGATGTATAACATAGTATGATTTTAATGCTTTTCTTTGAACTTGAAAAATAAAAATAGATAGAGACACACAAAAAACTTCTTCTTAATCAAATACATACATACATACATGCATATATATATATATATATAGAACAAACACAAATGTGTATCAATATTTATATGCAATAAAAAAAAGAAATTAATTTGGATGTGCTTAGTTTGATGCAGTAAATAAAGATCATGATGAGCATTTATTAGAGAATAATATAAATCATATTTTAAGACCTCACCTAACAGCTTGAATTTTTAGATGAGATGATTCTTTAACATGGTATCACAACTTTGTTAACGTATTCTAGAAGGAACAAGGCTTTCGGGACCATAAAATATAAATCATATTTTAATATATATATATATATATATATATATATATATATATATATATATATATATATATATATATAGAGTGTGTTTGGGAGAGCTGTTGCTGTAGCTTTTGAAAGTGTGTTTCGTGCCGAAATACATTAAAATGATGTTTTTTTATTTTTTAAAAATCATTTTTGATATCAGCACATCAAAATGATCTAAAAACATTAACCGTATGTTTTTAAAATTCAAAAAAAAAATGGACCAAAAGCACCCAAAAGCACTTTTGGGTGGCTTCCCAAACACCCCCATATATATATATATGCTTTCACTTGAGTAGGTGTGTTAGATAATAATATAAATCATATTCTAGCACTTCACTTAATAACTTAATCTTTTAAATGAGATGGTTCCTTACTAGTATTCATAAATTTATATAGTAATATATACAACCATAACTATGTCCAAATAAAATAATGATAACCACAACCCTTTCATTTCTTACTTAGATTTGGATTTTGAATAATCATCTCCAAATCACCGAATTTTGCATATATATATATATATACACATCCCTTATTTTCTCTGAAAAGACTTAATTGAGATATGATTTTTAATTTTTTTTTAGAGTCAATAAATTTCGTTAGCAAATATGCATATAAAACCATTATTAACCTATACTTAAATAGATCATAAACAATAATCAAGTAAATTAAAAACAACAAGTACATAAGCACACATCCATTCATAACATAACCAAATAATTATTTAAATATTCCAACCAAAGGAAAAGTTATAAGATTTGAATACCATTATCATCCCGAGTACTGGACCTGTCAGGTCAATTCAAGAGATAATAATAAAGGCTTAAATCCGTCACCTAAATTTCCTGTTATTAAAGCTTGCACGTTAGCTTGCATAATGTGTTTTAGAGAGAAGAAAGGGACAGGGCAATGTGCAATATTCCATTCATGGCTAGCACTAACTAATTCCAATTTAGTAATTCTCAAAAAAGAAGATTCATCAGAAATAGGTTTCAAAGCGCGTGCCTTTGCAGACGCCTCGGGTCACCACTGCTTCGATCATGGAAAGGCGGTCACTCAACATATAGTAGAACTTACCTAAAAGGATCTTGTCATCAATTATTGAAGTCTTCAGCAATGTAAAAGACACTTGTACCCTCCCTTTATACATGGTTCTCTAGTTTGATTCTATTCTTTCCGATCTTTAAAAATAATAACAAAAAATATTTGAAATTCAAGCAGATTTCTACATTAGTTTATGTTCAATTACACATGGAAAATTAACATGTTTATAATATATAAAAAATATAAAATCTTTATTTAAACAAAAAAAATTCATGAAGAATCTTTTTTGACTGTCACTATAGGTTCTTTCCAGCCTATCACAGGTATATAAAGAACATAAATGAGTTGTTTATAGATAGAGTTGAAAGAGATTGCACCACTGGTAGTGTTGGGTGATCAATTGTATGATATGGTCTCGTAATATAAAAATATTGTTTTTGATTTTCAACCTAACAATCAGAAGTTTTCTAGTTTTAGTGTGATATTTAATTGAGCAAAAAAAAACAATAGGAGTTTTTTTATAGGAAGAATAATCTATTCCCTTGTACATTGAATATCATGCATATCAAAAGGAGCATATTTGAAAACTTTTTCTTAACCTAGTGATGGATGTAAAAAGAAGATGAAAGATAACATGAATACTAGAATAAATATACCTTTATTTATCATCCAATAACTAAAAAGTCTTTATTTTCTTAATATATATGATTCGAACATATCTATATTGATGAATTTAAAGGATGTTAGATTATATCCAATGTTGGAGGTTGTTTAGCATAGATGGATGTATCTATTCAAGAGGTTATGGATAACACGTGTATCCTAATTAGATTTTTATTGTCTTTTAAATAAAAAATAAACTTTCATTTAATTTCATATAGATACTTATTCAACCCTAAAAAAAAATTAAAAACAAATGAATGTTAGGGTATTGATATGCAAGACTTATATTGTTAAAGATATCTAAATATTTATCTTATATTATTTTGAGTCTCACTTAAAAACAAAAATTAATTGAGTTTCAAGACATGATAATGGTGGGGAAGTTTCTTTAGATGGAAATTTATTAATATTTTCACATCCTAAATGACTTATATTAAGAAATGCAATGAGGGGAAGATACTTTACAGAAATCAAATTCAAACATGCATTTAATTATGTGTTTTCATATGTGATGAATTCATATTTTTTATTTAATAAGTACAGTATTAACATGTTGCTTTTTTTTAATCATTTTCTCTTATATTCTCATATAAATTTATATATTGAATAATTTCTCGTAGGCAACATCATTAGTTTTTAGTATTTAAAATTCATGTATGACTGAATATCAATTTTTTCAATTATAACACGAACAATTTATAATGTGGTTCAAAACACATATAAGAAGTATTTAGTAAATTTTAACTTTTATAGTTATTGATTTCATTTCAACTTTCTCTTTAATTGTTAATGGTTGTAATCTTGTACTAGGTTTATCATATGGAAATAAATGCAAGTGAAAGTTTGAATTTATTATGTTTGAGTCCTTAAAGAAAAGTCAAATGTTATAACGTGTATTTCATAAATAAATATGTCTTCCATACTAAAGAGTATAATCAAGGTATAAAGACTTATAATAATGGAGTTTTTGTTAAGCAATCAACTTCTTATGATTTTGAAGTTCATTAATATAGGATGTTAAACAAATAACTGAATTACAATATCATAACAAGCATAATATAGTTTTTTATTCAAATGCTATTGATATGATACAACTAATAAATGGATGAAAATAAATCTCCATCATGGTTTGGTCAAAATTATTACAAAGGCCAGACTTTGCAATATTGATGTATTTGTGTTTTTTTCCCAAGCATTGCCAAAAAATTTATGATGCACACTTTTTAAAAAAAAAAAAATTGTTACAAAGTTGAATGGTTATTTTTTATAAAAAAAAAAAAAACAAGGAATGTATCCTAAATTTTCAAGATAGTAATAATAAAGTAAAAAAAGTGAGAAATGATGTTTTTAAACCTTTTGAGTTAGTTAATCTATATCCAATTTCTTTATCTTCTGACTTAGAAAAAAATTCAAGTTTATCCATATGTCGTTGTTTTATACTGAACTATTATTAACACAAATTAAATGTTTATTGCTCTAATTTTATTATTATGTTATTGAACATGATTGTTGTTACTATGATATGATTTATTGTACTTGCAAGTTAGATAGATATAGAATAAAAAATATTCATGGACAATTAATGTTTTATACCAACAGAAATATCAATAGAATGTAGCATGCCAACATATGTTTTGATAGACTAAGTCCGTTAGAGAGTACTAAAGGTTTGGAGAAAAAATATTGCAGGACTTTGCCACTAAAACTTTTAGACAAAATTGATTATAGAATAAGTTCCTTGGGGAGTTCCACAAAGTTGAAAATAATTACAAGAGTTTACCATTAAAAATTAAAGATGAAATTACCGACAAACTAAAAGAGTTTAATTACTGGACTTTGCTACTAAAAATTTCAAATAAAATTATTGATGGACTAAGTCCCTTGGATAGTTCAAGAAAGTTAATTGTTCATGAATAGTAATACTCATGGTTACTATTCATGAAGAATAATTTTTCATTTATATTTCTCTATATATTTTTCAAAATTGCATATTATCAAGTTTTATGAAAGAAGAAATGAATAATTTATGTGAATAACACTACACTAGACACACTTCTATACTATGTAACGCACTCAACAAAACAAAGAGCTCATGTCTCTTCTCTAAAAATATAAAGCATCATTTTTATTTTCTTGAGTTTTTACTTGTTATCACTTAAAAAAACTAAAATGGTGGCTTAGATATTAAAATATATCTTGTTCCACGAGATTTTTTTATTTATTTAAGAGTTATGTTAATGAAAAACATGATTATAAAATTGAGAAGCTATAAATCATATAATATTAATGAATTGTGCTTTTATAATACCCCATACTTTATTGTTCATTGTAATTATACACTTCAAAAACCATAGCAATAGAATATAATAAAAATGTTTGCAGACACAAGATAGTAACTAATTAAGAGACATTGCTGTTGTCACATAGTACATCACCAAACAGTAATAGCACAACAATTCCGAAAATTCTTTAATATTCATAAAGAATTATTTAGTTGCTTTTTTCACAATGATTTATTTTAATAAACAATATTACTTATAAAACCCCATCAAGCTAGCTCCTCGTCTTTATCCTTTTTACAGGGAAGAACTAGCCATAAACTCGTGTTCCGATGTAAGGATTAATTTTTTTTTTTATCTAGATTTAACAAATAATTTTGCATTTTGATTTTGATTTTTTTATTTTTTTATTTTAATTTAGATTTCTTGATTTTTTTCGGTTATTCTAAAATAATTTTTTATTTTTTATTTTAAAATAGAAAAAAAATAATAACAAAAAAAAGGCTAGAAAAAAAAACAAAGAAAAAAGCAAAGAAAAAAATGAAAAAAAAAGAAAAGAAAAATGTAATAGGAAGTAAAAAAAAAAATAAATAAGGGGATTAATTGTGGCGTGCTTAAGCTAGCCAAGATACTCGATCATAAAAAAACAAAAAAAAATAGTAGAAAAAAAAATATAACCAGCAAAAAAATATATCATGGAAAAAAAATGAAAAAAACATAATCAAGAAAAAATAAAAAAAAAACAATAAAAAAATTGAATCGAGGATTAATCGTGGTGCTTTTAAGCTAACTCGGATACCTCGATCATATATATAAGTGGAAAAAAAATTAAAAGAATATAATCAGAAAAAAATTCATGGGAAAAAATATAAAAATATATAATCAAGGAAGAAAAAGCTATAAAAAAATTGAATCTAAGGATTAATCATGGTGCGTTTAAACTAACTAGATACTCTGATTATACAAAATAAATAACACACACACACACACACACACACACACACATATATATATATATAACCAGTAAGAAACAAATTTATGGGAAAATATAAAAAAAAAATAACAAAAAAAAGGCTAGAAAAAAAAACAAAGGAAAAAGCAAAGGAAAAAAATGAAAAAAAAATGTAATCCAAAGTAAAAAAAAATAAAAAATTGAATAAGAAGATTAATTGTGGCGTGCTTAAGTTAGCTAGGATATTCGATCATAAAAAAAATAGTAGAAAAAGAAAAAAATTAAAAAAATATAATCAGCAAAAAAATATATCATGGAAAAAAAAAGAAAAAAAAAACATAATCAGGAAAAAAAACACAACCAAGGAAAAATAATAAAAAAATTTAATCCGAGGATTAATCGTGGTGCCTTTAAGCTAACTCAGACACCTCGATCATATATATAAGTGGAAAAAGAAAAACAATTAAAAGAATATAATGAGGAAAAAAAACTTTATGGGAGAAAAATAAAAAAATATATAATCAAGGAAAAAAAAGCTATAAAAAAAATTAGTCTGATGATTAATCATGGTGCGCTTAAGCTAGCTAGATACTCTGATTATACAAAATAAATAATATATATATAAAAAAAAGAAAAAAAATATAACCAATAAAAAACAAATTTATGGGAAAATATGAAAGAAAAAAGAAAAAATAATAATAACAAAAAAAAGGCTAAAAAAAACAAATAAAAAAAGAAAAGAAAAATGTAACAGGAAGTAAAAAAAATAGAAAAAAAACAATAACAAAAAAAAAAGGCTAGAAAAAAAAAATGAAAAATAAATGAAAAAAAAAGAAAAAAGAAAAGAAAAATGTAAACTGAAAAAAAAAATTAAAAAGGAAACACTGTTGAAATCCACAGTGAAATGTGTGGGGAGCTACAGTGAACTCCCCACACGGTTTAGCTTTTTAGTAATAAAAAAAAATGTAATCGGAGGTAAAAAAAATAGAAAAAAAAATTAATAACAAAGAAAAGCTAGAAAAAAAACAAATAAAAAAGCAATGAAAAAAAATATAAACTGAAAAAAAAAACAGGAAAGAAAGAAAAGGGAAACACTGTTGAAATTCACAGTAAAATGTATAGGAAGCTATAGTGAACTCCTCACACGGTTTAGCTTTTTAGTAATGTAAGAGACATAATTTAAAATATCTCGCAGAATTTTTTATTTAATTTTCTTCAAGACCCTGTGATCAATTATTAGTTTCTTATTGAGAGTCTATTTGTGATTATTTTTTAAAATATCTTTTATTAAAAAGCATATATTTTTTTATTAAAAAATATATTAAAATTATATTTTTATTTTTGAAAAATTATTTTTGATATTAGTATATGAAAATAATATAAAAAAATTAATTTAAAGCAAAAAATAAATTTATTTTTTAAAAAAATTAAAAACACTTTTAAAACATATTTCTTTAATGGTCAAGCAATCATGGTGGTATTGAGAGAGAGGTGAATTAACTACCACTACAAAGTTAAAGAGTAAGGGAATTGTGTTATCATGAGGGGTTGAATTTATCATCACTACAAAAATTTAAAGGCTATTCTTTTGCAATAAGATATTTTTAAATTTTGAATTAATGATGGCTACACTCTTTCAAAGATCTCACATCTAACGTCTTGAAAATATTTTCATGATCATTTTCAATCATTTATTGATGAATATTCCACTCGGACCTATAGTATGATTACTCTTGCAATATGCTTTTTCCTTGGATAATTAAATACTATATAAATTGAATAACTATGCATTAATAAATATAATAAAATTGGTAGGTGTTGAATAATTAAACGAGCTAGCCAAAAAAAAAATATTCTCTCATGGTATATTTTGCTCTTCATCTTAGACTATTCTTTATTTTTACCTCCTTAAATCCAATATTAATAAAACCATATCTAAAACTTTTTCCAATCAATTTTCTATGTTAAAAGGTTTTTTTTTCTTAAATTAACAAGGCATGAAGTGGGTGTTCATATTATAAAGCTATGTTAGTTGTTAGGTATTTTTTTTAGTCTAAACTTGTCTTGATTATACCCGGTAGAGATTCTAACATGTGTTTGGATAGAGTGATTATCCACATCATACTCGATCCTAGCAACAATGGATGTTAAAGGTTTTTTTATGGTTTAGCACTCGGATTTCTTATCAAAAAACATAGTAGTACGGGAAGGATAGTAAAGCATTCAGTGTTTGCGAGGGTTCTTGAGCACAGATCAAATGACTGATACACGATGTGATTATAGTTGTTTTTTTTAAAAAAAATTTATTTAAAAATAAATTAAAATGATATTTTTTTATTTTTTAAAAAATTATTTTTCATATTAATATATGAAAATGATCTAAAAACATCGAGAAAATTAATTTAAAATAAAAAAAATATTTTTAATAAAAAATATTTTTAAAACATAATGTCATTGTCGATACATGAAGGGTTAGTGTAATGACTTGTAAAAACAATAATCCACCTAATAAACCATCTAGCAAGTGTTACAGTGGTACAACCTTAAATATTTGCTCTCTTTATGATATTAGGTTTAAGTCTTATGACTTTTAATATAATAATTATTGAAAACTTACATGATTATTAATTTTAAAGCTCATATAATTAATCAAAGTACACAAAAATTAGTGTAGACATTCATATTAATTAAAAAAAATCCACCTAGTAAGAATAATGTATGCAAGTAGACAAAGGTGCTAGACGAAGAGCAAACAATGTTAGCAAGATGCAAGTTTAAGCGGTAGGCAGATGAGTGGCAAAAAAATATGGATGGAAAGTAGCGGAGTAGCAACTAGGCTTTTTGGATATTGATTTTTAAAATAATTTTTTATTTAGAAATATATTAAAATAATATTTTTTATTTTTTTAAAAAAATATTTTTTATATCAACATATTAAAATGATTTAAAAACATTAAAAATTTTAATTTAAAATAAAAATATTTTTTAAAAAAATACTTTTAAAACAAATCCAATAAAAATAATCACTTAATTCAAATAAATGAAGCCTTGGTGGTTTATGATGTGAGTAATGAAGCATTGAGAGAGAGATTCCAAGAGGTAAAAGGTATCATTTACCTTACAAATGGTGAGCCTTTAGTATTTATTATGATGTAAAGAGGAACTTAATAATCATTAGGATTGTACGTGTCATATCACCTTTGATTCAATGATTGAGATCGAGTTAAAAAGAACTTAATTTTTTATTTTATGCGAAACTTGCTAGCAAAGACTACAAAAAAAAAGTCTTTTTATAAGAATTCACTAAGTCAATCTTCTATATATTGAATCCTAAAGACAAAGTATGGATATTTGGTTTTCAAGGGGCGTGGTGTAATAACAAAAAATTTATGATTTACACAATAGATCTTAAATTCAAGTTATGACATATATTTCTTATAAGAATCTAGGACAACTGGGATTTTATTCGTTTACCTAAAACTACAAAACATACTTTTCAAGAATATAGTTTCCTCACATATAAAAACATGGATATTTACCATGTCACAATTTTCATGTATAATCATCCTTACAAATATAAAACTTTTGTTAGCCCATCGTGAGCTCCTTTGTCTTGTAGCTTTGGATCATGATGAGTAAAGAAAAATAACATGGGTTAGTGTGTGATAAATTAACTAAATAGTTTTATGAGAAATATCATGGATTAGTGTATAATAAATTAATTAAAAAGTTTTATGGATGGAGCATAAACATTGAAAAAGATTGAATTTGAGTGTAATAATATATACTCCATGGGATTTCAATATTTTACCCTTCACAGATATTAAAAAGTGATTCATTAATATTTCACACCATCATTTTGTATTCACACTTTCTAAGATATTCTCTTTTATAATTGGACGTCCCTTAAAAAATATGCTACATTAATGGATTCCATAAAATACATGGTATGATATTTTGACAAGACAATTATTTTGGAACTATTGACAAACATTTTTAGAATGGATTTTGATTTATCCAAGTATTGTGGGATAATAGCAGATAACTTATAATCTACACAACAAATCTCGAATTTATGTTAAGATGTTTATTTTTTATAAAAAACCTAAGATAATCAAGATTTTACTTATTAATATGAGCCTGTAAAATATACTTTTCAAGTGATGGGGTTTTCTTGTACCCCAAAAAAAATTCTAGAATGGACGGAGTAACTCATTAATAAAAGTTTGGGTTTTTTTTTAATTATCACATTATGAAAAAAAAATGTTGTGCATCAAAACTAAACTATGGGAAATATCAATGTTGTAAAGAAATTGTTAAAATGAGTTGGTGAAAACTATAAAAGAAAAAAGAAAAAAATAATAATATGAAGGTATATCATAGCTCTAACAATGATATTTTCAATACCATCAAAATAACATAGCAATATAAATAATAAAGAAAATAAAATAAAGAAAAATCACCTATAATATTTTGAGTGGATCATTCAAGCCATCCAAAAAAGATACTTATTTTCCAAATAACTTGTATTTAATTTATTTATTTCTTTTTTTTTATCCTCATCATGTAATTAAATATTTTTCGGGTTCAAGTATAAAAATCCATGCCCGATCAAATCGTGATTAAAATTATATGTACCCAAAACTTGTTTTAGCATCAAAAAATCTATTTTTATTTGGATTTAATTATTTGTTTTAGATTTAAATATAGATATGAACACTAGAGCATTAATATGCATTTGCAATATATGAGCAAGTAACGAGTTGTTAAGAAGATATTTTGGGCAGGGCAAGTTGAGCCCCACTTGCTTATCTCCAACTTAAGACATGAACGATCCGTAATCAACCACGTAATTAAACCGCACTTATAATAAATTAAACAAAAAGTTAGGCAGCAATAACGTAGACTGGTAGGTCCCGCCTAGCGACTTTTTTTGTGAATTTTATTTGGATTTTTATACCCACCACTAGGTCCCACAAGCTAACACGCGTCCAGTCTACAGTCATTTCCACACTTGTAGGTCCCACAACACTCAGCCTCCATTACACGCGTCGTTTTATGAGCAATGTTCCCATACTGTCGAGCCCACCGTTAAAAAATTCGGTCTCTCCGGGAGGGACCCAGCGGGAACCATGTGGGCTTTTGTTTTGGCTTTTCGTAAAGGACTCTTCGGGGCGTGTAAATCAAACGTGCTGATGGGACCACGCGCTGAGCTGTCAAGTGAAGGTCTAGCGAGAAAATTTTGGTGTGTCCGTACAATAATTTTTTCTTTTGTGGGATTGTTCTGGAGCCCCATCGTTGTCGTGGAGACGTGCCGGTACCTTCTATGTGATTGGTAACCTCGTATTTATGTGATGAAACAGGAGGATGGTCCATCATTTACTGAAAATGATAATCCTCGAGTATTTTTATTATTTAATGCACTAATTTCATTTGATTATTAACCTAAACAAGTCATTAATGATTCGTATGGATGGTAGATGATGGATTTCAATGGTGATTGATTGGTTGAAATTGTTTTCAAAAAACAATTAATATTTTAATTTTAAAAGATAATTTACTGATAGCATGTTGTTAGCTTATTCTCAAGAAATAATATATTTAGATTAATCTTTGCACATCAAAATTAAATTAACAAAAAATAAATGAGAAGGGGAATCATCATTCATTTTTAAAGGGTTTTTTTTTTTAATTTATCATTTAACATTGAATTTAATATCTCAATCTTATAATTAAAGATTTTGACTTAATAGATTAAATCATGTTTTTTTTTTCTTTTAATATTTTGGTTGATTTGAAATTAGGTTTCATGATTTTTTTATTTATTTTCTATGATGGCATCTTGATCTAATTACTTAGACTGTAGGTTTAATAGTTTAACTCATTTCAACTCGACTAGAGTTTTTTTTTATCAAGTTTTTTAATTAATTTTTTGAAGAGAAAATCCTTATCTTTCAACATTAGATTTAGGTTGACTAAGAAATGAAATTCATTATTTATTTAAATTTATTTTCATAGGGTTATCTCAATCACATCAATCAAGTTTAACTCATATCAACTCGACTAGAGTGTTTTAATTTATTTTTTTTTAAAAAAAATCCTTATCTTTCAACATTAGGTTGACTAAGAAATGATATTCATTATTTATTTAAATTTATTTTCATATGATTATCTCAATCACATCAATTAAGATTCAAGTTTGGAATGTTAACTAAGATTAATTCAAAATATTTGTTTTTGAGTTTTTTTAATAGGCTTTTTTTTTTATATAAATTCACCCTTTAATATTGGATTTACGGATGATTGAGACTTATAATTCATTTTTATTTTTATTTTTTATGGGGCTCTCTCGAACTCATAGACCGGGTCATGAATGTAATAAGTTGATTGAAGTTGACTTAAATTAATTTGATATATTTTTTAAAATATCTTGAACTCCCTTGTATATAACACAGCATCTATACCATAAACTCGATACAAGTGGTTACATTCGAACTTTGTTTCCCTGTAAATCACCAAGAATAATAATTATAATCAGGTCAGATTATGTTTTAAAATATTTTTTATTATATTAAATAAATATTTTTACAAAATCAAATAGTTAAAAAAAAAATATTTTTAAATTATTTTAATATACTAATAAAAAAATATTATTTGATATATTTTTAAATAAAAAATAATTTCAAAAATAATTATATCGGCGTGAAAGGGTGGGCAGTAGGAGACTTGGAGATCACCATCCTCCATCCATCCACCCATGTTTATATTATATTATTATTTTACACTATACAATATCAATTTGGGTGTTCTTAGTGGATATTTTATTTCTAATATGCAGGCTTCATAAAGTATGGACAAATCACAGACACTCCAATTTATTTAAACAGTCTCTATCATGCTAGCCATCCGAGGTGAAGCTGCAAAATAAAAATGAATTAAATCTTGATTTATCAATCAAGTTCAACTCCCAACTCATTAAATCAATTACAAATTAATTAATTAATTTTTATATGCGTTCCAAGTCAAAAGAAAAATAGATTAATTTAAGAATCAATCGTCGTCGATGGACACAGATTTAGGTTAAACGACACTGCTTTCAGTATCTCTCTCGCTCTACTTCCTAAATCCATACAAATAAAATAATGTTGTCACAATTGCAGCCAACATGTTATTTTGTGAAACTGACCAGGTCACACGAGTGACAGTTCGTTTGTCACCACGATGCCTGCACGTCCCCCTCCATAGTGGAAGCCGTCAAAAAAGAATAAAGTTTCTTGAATTTTTATTTTATTTTATTTATTCATAAAAATATTAAAAATAAAATAATTATTATTTTTTCTTTCATTAAGAAGATGTTAGTCTGCTCTAAATGAGATTGATTCAAGAGGTTCATGAACTAGCTTTTCACTTGTCATCTGGGATAGCTGGATGACCATCCATGTGGATTCGTATAGAGTTATTGGCACTATGTTTATATTTGGAGAGAAAAAAAATATTTTTTAAATTAAAAAATAATATTTTTTTTGATCATTTTATGTGATGTTGTTAAAATGATTTTTAAAAAATTAAAAAAAAATATATTATTTTAATATATTTTTAAATAAAAAACACTTTTAAAAATAATTTAAACCACGTTACCAAACAGGTATGCCGGCTATTTATTTTTTTAATTATTATTTTGGTAGTGTAATAGCATTTATTTTTTAAAAAATATTTTTTAAATGATTTTGACATTCTATATTAAAAAATATTATTATTATTTTAATATATTTTGAATTTAAAAAGACTATATTACAGCACACTAAGTTTTTTTTTTTAATCATTTCAATAGAAGACTCATTATTGTATATGTTGAACTCAAGATTTCATTTAAAAAAAAAAAAATCAAGAAAAGGAATGTAGTTGCTAAGCGGTATTAGAGAATGCAATTATTTTTCAAAATATTTTTGTTTAAAAATATATTGAAATAGTATTTTATTATTATTTAAAAAAAACTACATTTAATATCAGCACATCATCTAAAAACACAATTGAATTTGAAGCAAATAAAAAATATATATATTTTTTAAAGCACTTTTAAAACCCTTAAGCTTTGGGAAACCCAAAAAATAATGTTTTTGTTTTTAAATAATTTGATAATAAAAAAAAATGAATTTTTTTAGTATTATTAGATCATTTTAATATGCTGATATCTAGAATAATTTTTAAAATAAAAAAAATATATTATTTTAATATATATTTAAAACAAATAATTATTTTAAAAAATATATTAAAAGCACAGGAAAGATAATTACTAGCATTAACAATTTGGATGCTAGCTGCTAACTGGGAGTCCCTACAAAGTACATCAAGAAACAAGGCCTGGGCATACATCAAAATAAGTAACTACAGCTGAAGGACTGGTTGATAATTGAAATTAAGGCCCAGATCTGAACGATTTGTTCTTCTGTACTGAAACTTGTTCATGAAATGAAATCCTGACCTCTCTTTGAAGAAGAAGAATAAAATCCTTAATTTAATTTTAATTTTAATTTTAAAATGTTCCATGTTTTATTCTCTACTAGTAGGATCCGGGAAGAGTTGGGCCCAGCAATCATAAGATCCGTTTAATATCTGAAGTCCTAGACAGCATATTGAAACAGTCTCAGCCCTCTCATTTTGGGCTTCATTAGTCTCAACAGCTTTCTTGTTTTGGGCCTACAAAAATAATAATTTCGGTATCAAGCTATGGGTTAGGTTTTGGGTTTCCTTTCTAATCATACGAGGAGGGGGAGGAGCTTTCCCCCAAAACTAAAGGACATTTGTTTTCACATACCTTTTAAATATTAATTATTGTATTTTTTTTTATCATAATGATGGGTGTATATTTAAAGGTTTCGTTGATCACCCCCTGCAATTTCTTGTTTCTTGAGTATTTATAGATTAATTCCATGTTCTAATTTCATCATTGAATTTCTATGTTCATGTTTGATTAGTCTCCTCAATAAGGTTTTCTAAGTTTATGTAGCACTCATGTTTTTTTTTAGATACGAAAAAAATTTATTTTATTAGTTCAGATAAATGAATAAAATCTTGGTTATTTTACACTCTTATAAGTAATACATGTCCTAACTCGAATTCGAGACCTATTGTACAAATCTTAAGCTTTTTAACATTACATGTCTTACTCCCTCGAGACATCACATGCATGATGATAGAGAAGAGGAACAAGAAGTGATATTTTCCGGTAAAAAGGGTAATATAGATGTTTATAAAGAAAAAAAACAATTCATATAATTTTCATGTTATTATTTAAAGTCCTGATCTTTGAAGGTATAAGAAAATTATTTTATTTTAATAAAGTGCATATACTATATACGACTTGCTTAAAACCCAGTCGATAAAATGTTTTTAGCTTTTTTGTCCGGATATATATTAAATTAACATGTATTTTAATTGTTAATATTAATACATCAAGAAATTTAGAAGAAGAAAAATAAAAAATCAATATTTTTAATAGCATATTTTTTTATAAACTATATATTATGAAGAAAAAAAATGCTCTCGGCTGGCATTGAGGAGCAAAAATACAAATAAATTAGATTTACAAAAGGTGTGTTTAATTGCTAGTGGGCCAACGTCAAAAACTTATCATTTGATTACTCTTTTAACTCTTTGCTCATAACAATGGATTAGTGATGATTAAAAAAGCAACTACTTTGTTTTAATTAAATGATTGATTAGCATGGTGGTTGAGTTGTTTATAAAATTATTTTTTAAATATTATTTTTTATATTATTATATGAAAATAATATAAGAATATTTAATTTAAAGTAAATAAATATAAAAAATTATTTTTTTAAAAAAATACTTTTAAAATATAATATTAAACGGGACTTAACGTCGAATCATCCACTCAAACTCGGTAGACTTAGAAGTTAATTAGAATCAGATTTTAAATTAACTAAATCAAGCTGAATTAATTAACATGCTCAAAAACAATTTTAATATTTGAATTTTTTTATTAACAAGATAATTTGAGTTAAGCCATTGAATTTAATAATTTTGGATGGGGGTTTGTAAAGAAAGGTGTTCATGTCCAATGAAAACATGCCGCGTGTGGCTTGGAAAGAATGATTCATTTGGCGGCCACATCAAAACCGTGTTTGACACGTTTTATTCCAATATATGTACTTGTGTCTCTCCACCAATTAATACATGTGTCTGTGACTACTGTGTTGTCCTTTCTTTGACCCTTGGATAGTATTTGCCTTTGCATGCCATGGTTCGAATTTTCTCAGGATAACCTGCAAATCATAAATGCCACTCTGATGGGTGATCGGTAAGGGGAAAATATTTTTTTTAAAAAAAAGATATTTTTAGATTATTTTTCTGGGTTAATGTTATATTTTATTTAAAAAAAATAAAATATATTATTTATGAATAAAAAATACTTTAAACTATGCTATTAAACAATTATTCAATGAATGAAGTAAAGGGTTAGCCGACTTTTCATTGGAAAACACAATCATAGACCATCATGTTCTTCATGAAACCTACCTTATGTTAATTTATTTTATTTCTAGTGTGATGTTAGCGTGCCAGGAGAAGAAGAAGAAGAAAAAGAGAATATCTTAGTTATAATGTTGCAAGATTGCCTTTCCAATATCGGCTCTCAGCAATTTAATTGCCGGGTTCGAGCTTTCGTTTTTAAATTTAAAAAAAATATGTATTTATTTTTATATAAATATATTGCAAGGTCAAAATAGAAAAATATTATTGTAATATTTATTTTTAATCAGGAAATATTCTACCCTAATTGCGAAACACGATTTGCGGATCGGATAAGCATCGATTTTGTGCCAATCAATTAAGGGATAGCTGCCACAAACAGTGCAAGAAAGAAGCATTTAAGTGGCAATTGATAACCACAAATGAAAAGAACAAGTTGCCATCTTTTGTCCTATCAAGCTGGATATGTCTTCAACACTGTTCGAGCACTAGTTATCACTTGCCCTAAAATAGCTGCTCAATAATGGCTCGAGAGCCGTGGATAACATTTCAAGCCTCCCCCCATTTCTGCCTCTCCTTTATCCAGCATACTTGATTCGTGATCATACCAACTTCCATGGAGATTTACTTTCAAACGGAGAACAGTGCATGGAAAAATATAGATCCTGCCATAACCACGAGCTTGCTCTCAAAATTAGACCGTGCATGTGTAGCTTGCATGTTTAATCGAGTTAAAATTGCTGTAAAGATTATTATGTTTTTGTAAAATCGTAAATCTCTGTTAAATGAAATATTACTTGCACGATCATGTAGAAATTAACACGCATGAGATTTTAATGAATTAAGTATGGTGTTCATATAAATAAAAAAGCATGCAACATAACAATTATTATTGAATTCAAAAACTTGCTGATAATATAAGTTTAGAAGAAACTTCCTTGTTGGAGATAATAAGAAATGAATATAAAAATAAAAAATTAATGTTGTTGTTGTTGTTGCCAATCATTTATTCTTGCGGCGTAATTAGCCTGTGCTTGGCGCAAACAGTCCCAATGCAATTGCTTTGAGGAACTCAACAATATCACCTTGAAAATATGCATCTCTTTTTTATGCTCTAATAAGTAATTGTTTGAAAATGGGGTTGAATTTGTTTTTAAAAATATTTTTTATTTAAAAATATATTAAAATGATTTTTTTAATTTTTTAATAAATATTTTTGACATTAATACAAAAAAATGATATAAAAATACCAAAAAAATTAATTTCAAGTAAAAAAATTAAAAAAAATCATTTTTAAAACGCAGTATCAAACATCCCTTAATGAAATAAACTCAATTTTATGTCTACAAGGATGGATTCCTAGGATTAGAATAAAAAGAATACCATTCCAAGTTTTTGAAGTAATTTTCCACAATTAAATTCGACAACAATTTCGACTTCCAACAAAATATACCCTTTTGCATACATATAATGACCCATTTTCTTTATAAACATTTTGATAACCTAAAATAGAAAAGAAAAGAAAAATCTAATCTTCATTTAGCAATGAAAAACCATCCTAATTCATACGCTTTATGTAAAATAAAAAAAAAATAATGAAAAACCTCAAAGAAGACATGAAAGAGACAGTGTTGTTAAATACTCCCCTATATTAGAACAAGACATTCAACAAAATAAAAAAGAATATTTTTTAAATTATTATACCTAACTCTTAGAGATGAACTCCCTGTAACTAATAATAGCGATATATTGCAACCATGCCTTCCAAATGAGAAGAATTGGGTGTGGAACCCTCGCTTAGGAAGATATTAGATGACGATGATGATGATAACAAATAGATTTTTTAAACATAGAATTTGAAGAGCATATTTGCATCTTTGGCACCATAAACATTCTTGACAGAATGAAGATCCCTATTGGATTTAGGAAGTGACACTTGCCAATTCGCTATCTCCAGTAGTCAAGATTCTCATCCTTGTTTGTGTATATGCCTTGGGTGTTCATCACTCTCATGACTTTCCGTCATTTCATCTTCAAAAAATCGTTTTGGAGTGGGTTGTGGTGGAGCACTTGCTACCCTTTGCCATTCCCCACTCATGCAGAAAGAGCATAGTGTGCAAAGTTTTCAATTGACAGAGAAATTGATTTATATAATAAATTTAAGTTTTATTCACTTACTTGAATGTAATTTTCTCTCTCGTTAAAAAAAGTATAGTGTTCAAAACCCTAATATCAAGGTTTTGGTATTTGAGTTTTCTGCTATAATCATAAGTTTCTTTGACTTCGTGTATGAAGAAGTACGTGAGCTCACGGCCCTTTCACTGTGCCCCATCTTCTGTATTCTGGAGTTACGGTCAATTGGCAGCTAAGCTTGTGAAAATCATTTCGAGTTGAATCATGGTGGACCGAAAGGTTTATTTTGGAAAAAAGGGTAATCCATTTACACGTAGCAATTCAACCACCTTTGCTTATCCGATCTTCTTTACAGATTCTCGTTTACTGTTTTCATTATGTAGTTGATAAATTGCAACTACAAGCAATTTTTTGAACTTTTAGATCCTCATTTGTCTCGAGATATGGTCAATTGAATAACAAACACTCGATTAAAAACACCTAAATTGTGCCTGTCCTTGTTAGTAATCTAAGTAAATATATTTTTATAGACGATGGTATACAAACTATTTGGTAGACTTTGACATTTTCTAAACAAAACCTAAACAATAGACAAATTAGATTAGTGTCTAATCTATTATCATCTCTAATATATATAACGTGATGATAAAAAATTTATAATTTAATTTATAATTTATATATAAGATTTCGAGTTTGGAATTTCATACTTTTACTAAAAGGGTTTAAAGAAAAACGTAAAAGTTCACTGTCACTCTGAATGCTCTACATGGTAATCATTCATGGTCCTGCCGGTTCCATGGTCGATTTTTTTAAAATCTGATTGAGTAAATCACACTCCTCCTGTGTGGAAAGAATACAAGCAAGCCCAAAAAACTGAGGACCAGGTAGAGAAGATAACACTAGCTCGGTCAAAAACATCAGTATCCTTACCTTATAATATTACAATAAGGACACATTCCTATACCTTTGAACAGGAATCTTTTACTCGTTTCCCCACAAAAATTACCATAACCACAGTGAGAGAGGTGAAATAAAGTATCATCAATCAAACACAAAAAGTAACGCAGCCCTCATGTGTCACCAACTAGTGCTCCATCTTTTTATGTCTCACCCCACCATTTCTTTATATCCTCCCAGTGCCAGACCAGTCACCAACCCAGTAAAATACCTGACTCATCATCGCCAGCTTTCTGATAAAAATGGACCCACCAATATATATATTATGTCAGGGAAAACCCTAAATGTTAAATTTTGTGGGATCTTTATAATTAATCTATGGCTGAGATCCTACCTTGCTTGACCAGGCTTCTGTATTCTAACTTTCTAAGACTTATCGACCTACCCACCATGTGGAGGATTAATAATTAATCATGTACTCTTCAGAATTATTTAATTTCAAGGGATAGAATAGAAACATCACAGTTTCGCAGCTATCTAAGAAAGTCTGGGACGGTAACGTGGAAAATATATTCCTCTCTGTGATAGTTTAAGTGGAAAGTTTAAAGCGATCGACTGGCTCTGTCAGCCAACCACAATATATTATAGCCCGTTAAAGTAGCAAGAAAATAATAGAAACACCATCGCAGCAGCTGTAAGACTCTTCTATGAATCGTTGTTTTAAAATCTGAATTAACTCGACCGATTTAATTTGAAGAAAACATAAATATCTAGCTGACTGCTTAACCTACCATCAATATATTGGTTTTTAAATACCGATAAGATGAGTTGAAGAACAGATCTACTTATTTATTTTCAGAAAGATCCAAGAATTCTTAGTCATGACAGCAAGAACCGCGAGAAAACTCAGAAAGAAAACAACATGTTTGACATCACAGAGAAACATAAATAGTGCTAATGTTATCCTATGTTTAACCCTAACTATGATTATAATATAGGCGCATCATGAACTCACATGAGCTGCACAGAAACCATCAGTGTGTGGAAGAGCCTTCCAAGAACGCAAACTGTGATTGGTCCCCTCTCCTCAACCCGAGAGAATGCCAAGGAGCCAGGTTTTTGGCTTCGTTCAACCTATAATAATTTACAAGAGTTAAAGGCATCTACTTCCTAGGGACTGAACTGGGTTATGGGCTCGACATAGTTCATTGATGGAGCCAGGATTCTTTTTTTTTTCCTTTTTTCTAGTTTTACTCCATCTCCCTGTCAAATTTGGAAGCAAAACTAGACCCTGACTCTCTCAGACATGGAACGGTCACCTTGAAAGGACAGTACTCGAGTCTAAGCATGATTAATTTGAGGAGGTTGATTTAGTATTTAAGAAGCTTAATTAATCCCTTTTTTGACTTTAGATCAAATATAAATTGTGGGAAACAAAATTCTTATAAAGCCTGCTCTGTCAGTGCTAATTTATATTGGATACGAACATACGTAGACACGGTTCAATATGTGTCCCATAAGTGGATACACAGCAGAGACTAAAAAACAGATAAATTCAATTTTCGATACATGAGAGATACAATAAAATACTTGAAGGATATGGCTCGGATATGTGAAGGTTACAATGAGTACTAGTATGCTTTCCCTCGTATATCAAATTATTTTCTAAAAAACGTCTTGAAAATTATTTAAAATATGAAGATTTTTCTTGTTGTATTATTAAATTCAATCAAACAGTTTAATATTGAAACTTGTCGGTCCAACTCCTTGTCTAACTTGAATTTTGAATTAAATTATTTGCAAGTTGACCAAAAATAAATCATCTAATTTATTGAGTCCAAAGAAAACTTTGATGGCTGATAAAAACATGATATAATTTTTAAAAAAGCTTTAAGATAATATTTTTTCTTAATATTGAAACAATATCAAATTTAATTGACCTCAATCACCCTGCCATTTTAGTCATATAGCTTTTAAAAATTGCTTTCTATTTATTTTTATGATAAAAATAGTTGCTTGTAAAATCAAGCATCAACCCTAAAAAATATTTAAAATCATGATAATCCCATATAAATTAGAAAACAATAAATCATGATTTTCATTTGTCAACGAATCCAATATAGAAGAAGAATGAAATATAAAAAGTCGTCTATATATAATAACTTATTCTTTTATAAAATATTGTTTATTTCACTATAAGATAATAAAAACATACGATTGCAAAACTAAGCGTCAAATCAATACCAAAATTCTTTTTTTAAGACTATGACAACCTCATATGAAGCAAAATAAAACAAATAATAAAATTCAATTCTCATTCAACCTAGTATCAAAGGATAAAATAAAAACAATATATTTTTTCAAAAAAATTAAACTTGTTAAACTTGTTAACACACTAATTGACTTTCTAAAATTTAGTAATATTTTTTTTTTACTATATGATAAAAAGAAAAATAGGTGATCACATTATCAAGTTCAATTAAAAAGAAAAAAGAAAAAAAAAGGCTTGGTTAAACTCGTGAATCGAGGCAACCATGCTTATAAATCAGGTTAGTCACTCAACAAAGTTTAATAGCCTAGTTTTTTTCAAAATTATTTTTATTTAACTAAACTTAAAAAAAATAGATCATACTACAATGATAAGATGTTTTTCAATTCCAATATGATGTTGAAATATTATTTTATACCACAATAACCATATAAAAAATATTTTCAATTGCCATCACAACTAATATTACTGTTATTTTTATTCTTAATTCTAATATCATTATCATTATTATTACAAAAACAGCAACAACAATAATTTTCATTATCATAATAATTATTGTTATTATCAACATAATTATTTATATCGTAATTAGGGTTGTTAATACCGTTATGTTTTGTCATGAATGTTTTGTACCATTAAAAAAATTGAGACAAAACGACGTTGTTTTCATCTCGGTTTTAATTTCGGCCCGTTCCGGAAATTCCAGCCAAATTCCAGCCGAAACGTCTCGGTACAGTTCTGGGTGTGCCGTTCCGGCCTTAAAATCTTCTTTATTTTGATTAACTTGTAATTGTGTTTATAATTTTGAGATTATGTTTGTTTGACTCTGTGTTTCTATTGTATAATTTAAAATTAATTTATCTTGGATTTTAATTATGCTTCTTAAATTAATATTTTAATTTTTTTCATATATATATATATATATATATGAATAATACAACCCCGAAACGGCACGCCAAAATGCTCCGAAACTAAAATATTTTGTACCAATAGAAAAACCAGAACGACGACCGGAACAGTATTGACAACCTTGATAATAATCACTACAACAAATATAAAAAAACTATTATTATTAAGTTTTGTTGTTATTGTTGTTATCACCACCACCACCACCACCACCACCACCACCACCATTACCGTTGCTATTATAAATATCATTATCATAATTATCTCTATCATCATCATAATTACTATTACTATTATTATTATTATTATTATTATTATCATTATCATAATCTATTATTATTATTAGCATTAGTATTAAGACTATCATCGTTATCAATAGTTTAGTTGTTATTGTTAACACAACCATTACAATTATCATTATTACAACAACTATCATTATCATCAATGAAATAAGAAAAATAAGAAAAACATAAACTTTATTTGAATGATAAAATAAGAAAAACCATAAAACTTTTGACAAAAAAAATCAAAGGAAAAATAATAAACAATAAAAAGAACAAACTAAATTAAATATTTTTACTATTGAGAGAAAATCATAAATTTGATTTGGAGAATAAAACCAAAAACTATAAAATTGTTGACAAATAAGGGAAAAAATAAAGAGTAGAAGGATCGATTTGAAAAACATCATATATATGAATTAAAATTTGCAAGACTAAACAAAAAAATAACAAAAAAGGACTAAAATAGAAATTCAAAACTAAGAGGATGGATTTTGAAACACCATCAAGAATCAAAGATATTTTTTATTTTTTATGGATAAGAGAGAGAACTAAAAGGAAAAAAAGGTCACCAACTATTTTTAGGTCACACGCATCACGTATAATGAAAAAAATACAAAGAAGAACAACTTAACACAGTAGAAGAATAACTTGAACCATCATGACATGTTGCATGCTCGATTTAAAATTTGTAATGCCTCTCTAATTTTGGCACATCTACAACACATGATGACAATTGTTTCAACTAAAGTAATAATAATAAAATTATAAATTACAATGTCACCTTTAACAAACTCGAGGATTATAGAAATACCGATTTGAAAAAACAATGATGCTCTTGTGTCAATGCCTTAATATTTTTAAGTTCAAGGTTAAAATTGTTATTTTACTTTATGCTAGAATGTGAAATATCCAAAAAGATAATTTATCGGAGTTAAATGATTTTTTTCTCAAATACAAAGATTACAAAAATACCAATATAAAAAAACAATAATACTTTTGTATCATTGCCTTAATGTTTTTAAGTTCAAGGTTTTTTTTTACTTTATGCTAGAATGTGAAATATCCAAAAAGACAATTTATTGGAGTTAAATGATTTTTTTCTTTTTAGGATAATAGAGTTATTTTATTACTCATCAAAAAAATAAATAGATAATAAAACCCTTGAAAAATTATCAAATAACAAATTAATTGAGTGAAAATACAATTTTACCCTTAAAAGGCTACATCATGAAAGTTTTTCCATGGTAAAATTATTATTTTACTATTTAAATTCAAAATAAACAAAAGTATATTTACAATGAAAACCCCATGACTTTTATATTTTTCTTTCAATATGTTTTGAGATTAAATTTTTATTTTTTAAAACAAAAATGGTTCAAATATAACTTTAATTATTAATTAAAACACTTTATTAGAATTAAATCAATTTCATAATAATAAATGGCCAAATAATTTTATGAGATATGTTTTAGATAAAAATAAAAATATTATAATCTTTGTTACAAGAAACAAGATATTTTTATTTCTAGATTAAAAATTATATATTTTTTAAGAAATAGCATATGAAAAAGAGGACATATAGCAATAATTAAATTTAAAAGAGAGAAGATGAAATTAACACCAATCCTTTAATAATTAGCATACTAAGTATCTCATCAAAATAATTATCAAGACAATTTAATTTTTAGATAACTAAATTCTTTAGTTTGTTAGAGAAAATAT
This sequence comes from Salix dunnii, assembly GCA_015731905.1. NCBI lineage: Eukaryota > Viridiplantae > Streptophyta > Magnoliopsida > Malpighiales > Salicaceae > Salix > Salix dunnii. The sequence continues at coordinate 14,388,152 of CM027674.1, forward strand.
AAATAACTATCATTTTCTTTTATAATTTTATGTATCGTTACATTTAATTGATTATATGTTTTAATTGATTCTATTAATTTTTTCAGGTAATTTTCTCATTATTATTAAATAAGACCTTCCAATGATGTATAAGATATTTAGTAAATCACCATAAATTTCTTTCATTGTTTTGGTAATGACAATGTTTGTGTTTACATTTCAACTGTATTTTTGATTTTTTTGTGTTTTTGAATTATTTTTATGTGTTAATATTAAAAATAAAAAAATATATTATTTTGATGTATTTTCAAGCAAAAAAATAATTTGAAAAACAATTTCTACCACAATCTTAAAAATGCTTGACTTATTTGTGTATATCCTTGTATATATATGGACACACATGCCTTTTTTTGTTAAATAATTAAACTTAACATTTATAGTGTTTAACTTGGTTAATTATAGACTCACGCTACACTGCAAGTTTGATTTTTTCCCCACAGCCCATGTCATAGACTTGACTTGTCAAAGAAGTCGAGTTTTTTTTTTTAATAAGACAATAAAAATATAGACAGTGATAGTAGATGAATCAAAATATTTTTTCTAAAAGGTGATAAACTATGTAGATCAACTCTCAACACAGTAAAATACTTAAAAATAATGTTGGGTAAAAATAAACCTATAACAAATAGACTAACTCAGGTTAGCATGACAAACTTATAAGTTTAATATATTACCACTAATCACATCTGTCGTTTAATAAAAGGACATGAAAGTGCTTTTAATAACATTGTGAAGTGGATATTATGGTCACTAGAAGATGTTGCATATGTCGCTAAAAGAACACAAATATCTCCTACATGCGCTCACTTCAACCACTTAGTATTTTTAATCTTTTTATATTTGTTCGAAGATCAAATTGTCCTCTGTTAACTTGATAATAATAAAAAATTGTTGTGTAAACATTAAAAGCCCTTTAAGTTCAATTTTAATTTCTTGGTTACTAAGGACATTGTTGTTATTTCATCATGTATTCTATTTATTTATAAATTTTATATTTAGTAAAATACTAGACTTCTCCTAGGTTACCTAATAATTCCAAAAAAAAAAGAAAAACACTATGAAAAAAAAGCCCATTTAAGGTAATTTTTTTTAGGTTCAATAGCATTTTGATTGTTTTACTATGCCTTTAAAACAAATAAAATTTTTATTATTCTTAATCAATAATTTAATAATGATTAATATGCCACATAAAAAAACATAAATACCCTAGTAACATGAGTATTACTCTATCAATAAACCATAAAATTGATCTTTGTCTAGATTATTTTAAGACTATTTAGGCTTTGTTAATCTCTTACCAAATTCATATCAACACGAGTATTGTCTTCTAATATTAGCGATCATAATTTTTTTAGTTATATGATACTGAAAATTTTTAATAAGATAATTATAGTATATTTAGTTCTTCCATGAGAATTTATATGAGAATCTAAAAAAATTTATGATTGTAACCTTAAGACTCAAAATATCTACATTTGAAATATAAACTTTTACTTTTCATTTAAACATTATACACATAAGCATACTTGTTACTATTATTGTAAAATAATATATTGAAATGAATCAAAATTAATTTTTTTTTTTGGCAAACAAAACTCATAAAAGAAAACATAAAAACTTGACTTGATAAAATTGTAATTATCAAGTAAAATATTATATTAATGGTAGAAACATTAGGGACATGATATAAAACAAATATGTTTTTATTAGTATAATCGAGAGTGTATTGGTCCAATCAATATTAATGATAAAAAAGAATTAAATAAAAAAATACCTTTACATTCCCTAGCCTCTGGATCATGATTCCCTTTGTCCCAGAAGAAACCCAAAGAATATAATATCTTAAGAAATATTAAACTGGTGGTATGCCTCCATAACATCTCATGTAAATTTCTCTGAAAATCTCAAACGCCACCCTACCAACCCGTGGCCTATATATATATATATATAAATACACACCCCCACATATGTACCTTGTATCTCCTCATGTACCTCACGCTTACTCTACAGATGTCATCAATGGCTGCTGCTTGTCCTAGCTTAGACCAGAATATATATATATCTATGTTCTGGTCTAAGCTAGGACAAGCAGCAGCCATTGATGACATCTGTAGAGTAAGCGTGAGGTACATGAGGAGATACAATGTTCTGTCCTCGTCCACTGTTTTTTCCTAATTCCGAACAGACTCCTTCCCCTTGCCGTTCCAACCCATTCACTGTTAGACGACAAATAATTCACTTACACTGCCCTAGGCTGTTGGGTATGATTCAGGTTCATGCAAAGTGCTCCCATGATGTAATAATCTCTTCATCAAGGTAACCAGAGAAGATGAATTGTCTAATCCTGGTCCTAGAACAAGAGACAAGCGTATGAAATTTTTGTGCGCCCTAGAAAAGATGGCCCTTTCTTTTGGGTACAAAATCAGTCTACATATACTAGTGGACTTTCGAGATGAGCAGCATTGAGCTCTAATTCATCTTCAGATTTGAAGTTTGTCCTGGCTATAGAGTGGGAATATCCAATCTAAATATTGGGTTATTTATATTTTTTCAAAAATATTTTTTATTTTATTTTATTTTAATAAAAAACAAAACCCATTAAGAAATAGGTCATAGCTGCAAGAACAGCTTATCTTCGCACTTGTAGATCACAGGAAAATCACTACAATCACTATCTAGTAGATATTTTTCTTGTGATTTCAAGTTTTAATCTTCTAATCATTAATATAATAATTATTAAAAATTTATATAATTATTCATTTTAAAATTAATGAGATTATTTGTTAATATAATATTTATTAAAAATTTATATAATTATTAATTTTATATTATTATACGTGAAAAAAAGAACACTAGAAGGAATGAAAAGGAAGAAAAACACGAGGTTTCGAGGCAATAAAAAGTAAAAGGTGCGATGGCACTTTAGGACTTTTATGCACAAAGGCAAAGTCAGAATAATCAACGTTGACATCTATTTAGTCGAGTAGTAGCCACAAAGATACCTGTGTATCTTACTTTATTTGCTAACTAATTGTGCATATAACGGTTCTATGATAATTAATTAATTAATAAATAAATAAATAAACGTACTAATCTAATCTATTCCCACATCTTTTTCGTTCGATTTTTTAAAAAATAATTCTTTACATTTTGAATTAAAATTTGTAATATTCTTACATCTTTTTCACATGCTTAATACTCAAAATATTTTTAATTATTTTAATTAAAAAATATTTTTAAAATTCAACTTCATCTTAACTTCCAAACAGTTAATCATCGTATCCTCATATTCTAGGTTAAAAAAATAAATATAAAGAAATTGAAAAGGTACTTGATTATCTTGAAGCATAAGATGAAATTAATGCATCTATGCTATGATGACACCGTTGTTTGTCCTAATGAAAACAAAAGATGGAATGAGAGTGAGTGATGGGTGCCATAAGGGAAGAGTCAAAATCTCTTTGATGATTACTTTTTTTTTTTTTTTTTTTAATCTTGGCCTCATGGGTTGTGATCAATCATCTCCCATCATGAACTTTCCCACAAAACACAACACCACATCTCAATCGCTCATCATACTGTTCCACATGTCATCATCCCACACTCCACCTCCAGGGCCCCACCACCAATAACCTCAACTGCTCGCCCTCCTGAAAAAAACCCTTGCTGTCGCCACAAAAAAGGAGGAAAAGATGGATGCCATTCGCGTAATTTTGATAGACAAGCAAGGGTAATCTGTTTGTGACGTCATCAAGACAGCAGACCTGCACTACTGTTTTCTCCAGCATCAGTGAAAAATCAGTGTCAGTGGCATCCCTTGTAATTGTCTCTCGACTCCGTACTTCTTTCCCAACCAATCCCACTCTCTCCCTCTCTCCCTGAGGCGCACTTTCAAGGATGTTTTCTTGGTGGAGCTGGAGCGCTCTCTCTCTCCCCGAAGGTTTGGTTTTTTTAGATTTTTTTTTTATCTGTGTAAAAAATAATTCTATTAAAAGAATTAAATTTTAAAATTATTTTTAAATAAAAGATATTTTAAAAACTACGCCCTATATGCACTTTTTAAAAGGGCAAGCAATTTTACTTTAATAGATTCATTGTTCATTGTGTCACATTTCACAATAGATTTCAATGATGAATTTTTCAAAAAAACCAATTTGATCCCCGAACTTATTTTCTAGTATAATTAAGCTATTTTAAGATTAAATTAGAATCTAATTGCAAGTTTTTGAGAGTGAGGGTTGGATTAAAAGATAGAGTACTGAAACAAAAAATAATAGTAAAATAGATGATGATTTTCCAATTTCTCTGCAAAATTTATTTTAGCCCCTACCCTTTATATAATTATGCAATTGGTCTCTATAATTTCAACAGGATGCATTTCAATACCAAACTTTGTTTCCTTTTTTTAGCTCTTTTTTTAGATTATAGTTTAGAGAGAAAAAGTTGTTGACGAGGGAGACGTTGACAACAAAAATAGTTAATTTCTTATTTCAAATAATTCAATATGAAAATGATAGTTCAAATTACATATATACACACCTTGAAAAACACCAAAAAAATAGTTTGATATCTAAGATATTTTTTTATTTCTAGTTATTTTTGAGTTTCGCAGAGTTTTTTTTTTCCCGTGTGTGTGTTTTGAGGTCATTGATTTTTTTAACAAGATTTTTAGCTATTTTGGATGGAAATAGGTTGAAAAATAATTTTGAATTAAAAAAATCATGTTTTCTAACCTCGCTAGTGATCATAATTTAATGAATTATAAACGATACATCATTTAATTTTGATTAAAACATCAAAGCAAACAAATCATATTCTATCTTATTAACTAAAAAACAAATCAAAGACATACACACAAGCCTTGTTACGGGCGGGCCAAGTGCTAGGCCTAACTTATTATGCCCACCAATACCTAGCCTTATTCATTTTTTATTTTAAAAAAATAAAATTGATTTTTTTATTAATATCTTTTTCTATATGTTTTTTTATAAAATAATTTCTAAATTTATGTATTAATTAATATTCATTCTATATGATTTGTTTTGTCTTATTTAGCCCTTTTAAAATAGTAATTATTGCTTAATTATACTTGGCATATTTAATTCTTTTAAAGGTTGTATAATTCATCTCTCTCTCTCTCTCTCTGTATATAGATTCAATATGTATTTATTAATAATATTTTAATGTATACAACATCGCATTATATTTTTTTTATTCAATTAAATTCTCATGTATCAATTTTGAATATAAATTACTTTCAATAATCAAATTCATTAAATTTCATACATCATATAGTGATGAAGTTTAAAGCTTCAAACATAATCAATATATTTAGTAAAAATATATTTTGTTTAAGTGTTGTACATTTTTATCTTAACATAATGTTTTTTTTTATTTGATAGTAATTGATATTTGATAAAAATTAAAATATTTTTTTAATGATTTTTAAAATATATCTTAGATAATATTAAATAAACACCCTTTCATTCAATAAAATTTACTTCTAAAATAAAGTAAAACTACTATTTAATTTCGAAAATGATATCAACTGAAATTCTTTTACAGAGAAGAATATTCACTTTATAAACTTACTTGTTTTAAAAAAAAATGATGAAGCAAAAATTTATATTCATAAAAATTAAAAAATAATAAAAATATTTTCATGTAAACTCAAAATCAATATATTTTATTTTTTCTGTAGTTTTTCACTCCTTATATTAATTTTTTTAATAGTTTTCAAAAACAACAGTTAAAACAAATGAGATATGTCCTCTTTTCTATTTTGTTTTTATAAAAATATAGAAATTTATTACAATAAAAGTATATAAAAAATTTATTTTATATCCCTAATTTCATATATTTAACCCAGCACCCATATATTATATATCTATATCTATATATCTATATTTATAGATATTCAACTAAGACAATAACCACACTCTACAAAAATTCTGGATCCTAGCTTTCAAGGTCATCTATAAAGTCGTTTAAACACCTATAAGAAAAAGAGAAAAAGGTCTGTTTTCAAGCACAACACAATCAGAAGAGAATATATTATCAGAAGGGAGGAAAGAGAGATAAAGAAAGCAGCTGAGCTCTCAGCCCGGAAAGCTTCACCAAGCCAAGTGAGAAACCAAAACAAAGGAGAGAGCAAGAAGGACCAAAGATACACTCACAAAACACAATCCCTCCTCGAAAGATTTTAGTATTATTTACCTCTTCCTTTTTTTTTTACTCTTTCTCAATCTTTCCTTCTTTCTGTGTGTAAAAAATGGAGCAAATCAAGGCTACCTTCAAGCAAGAAGCTTGTGGCATAATCTAGGGACTTTTAGGTATTTCCTGTTCTCTTGTCTGAAAATCTTCGTGGGTTTTCCCGTGTCGGTGGCGAATATGAGTTGCAAGAGAATGCTAATAGCAGTGAGCTTGGATCCTGAGAGAAAAAGGAGCGGTGGTCTTAGAACTAAACAGGCTGGGAGGGGATCCTGTCGTGGAAGTTAGACTGTCAAGGAAATGTGCAGTCTTTGGCTCTGACCAGACACAAACCAGCGACTCCACTTTTGTTACTCTTTTCGTGCTATTAAGCTGTTATTCTTGCTGTTTAAGGAAAGACTTGATTTGGAGGTCAGTGAGTTGAAGTTGTGAGATGGGTCTTTTGTTGAAAGAAGTTTTGAAGACACTTTGTGGTGTTAATCAATGGTGCTATGCTATTTTTTGGAAGATCGGGTACCAGAATCCTAAGTAAGTTTTTCCTTTTTCTTTCTTTGGTTTGGTTGGTAGCTAAGAAAATGGAGTTGAACGAATGAAAAAAAGAAGGGGTGAAACTTTGAATTTATTCTAGGCTTTCTGCTCTCTGGGTTTTTACATTTAATCTGAGTTTTTTTGTGTTTTTGTGTTTGGTTGCTAAGAAAATAGAGGGAACAGTGGAATTTGTGGTGTATCTTTTGCCGGGGTGTTCTTTTATTTTTTGCTGTGGTTTTCCTATATTTTCCGAGTGACCAAACAAAGTGGATCTGATGAGTGGTTTTGCCTTTGTCAGTTCTGGAGTTAACATAGGATTCTGGGTTTTGTTTTTCTTGAAGTATTTTCTCGGTGACCAAACAATAAGAGGGTCTAACATCAATATTTTTTTTTCTCTGTTTAGGCTATTTTGGTCTTTGAATGATATGTCAAAAGTCTGGTGGTTCTTTTTTTTTTTTCTTTTCTTTTTCGGTCAGAAGTCTGATTGGTAACTGTTGTCTTATGTGGGATGCGTAATCTAATACACCCTTTCTTTTTCTCTGTTTTTGGAACCTTGTGTTTTGGTTTATTCTGTTTTGTCTTTAAGAATCTAAGTAAAAGTTGATTTGTATTGGTTTGACTAAACCCTTTCTGTATTGGAATGATTTTATGTTCTTCAAATCTTTGATTCCATTTCGTCCTAGCTTGCTAGATTCCATCTCGTCCTGCTATCTTGGTTTTGAATAGAAAGAAATACTTGCCATTTTATCAGCAACTGAAGATCTTGTAAAAGAAAAGGGGAAGAAAAATTATAATAGATAATGGGATCTAATTTTTTTCTTTTGGCGTTTTGGTAACTAAACAGGTGGGATTTGCTTTCTGGTCTTAGATACTTGCTAAATTTTGTTTTCGAGCTGAATGATCTGAGCATACTATGTTAATTTGCAGGTTGTTAATCTGGGAGGAATGTCACTACGAACCAACATTATGTTCAGCTCCACCAAGTACTTCTGGAACTGAGAATCTAGCAATTCATTTTGGAGAGTGGGAAGGACACCTGGGCTCTGATGTTCACTCCTCTCAGCTTGAGATTCAAGCGGGGGGTAGACTCTGTTCACTTATCAACAAAATGATGGTGAATAATCAGGTTAATATTGTAGGCGAAGGGTATGTTATTCTTCTTTTTCATGTATCTTACATTTTAGTTTCATTTTTTTACTGCCTGTTGTGCTTGAATTGGAAGTCTGATTTGTTATTTTTCCAGAATTGTTGGGCGAGCTGCGTTTACAGGAAACCATGAGTGGATTCTTGCAAATAATTGCAGTAAAGATGCCCATCCTCCAGAGGTACGCTACTTAATTTTTCATCCAGTGCCATGGAATATTGTTTTATACTAACTGAGATCGCATATCAGTATCCACTAGCCATTCTTAGTTGCACAATTTACTAGCTGGAGGCCATTGAAAGTTCTATTTTTGGTTTCTCCTGTATAATCTTAGTGTACAAACTCTGATGATAATATGTAACAGAATTTAAAAGAGAGGAAATTGTGGAATTCTATTATTTTGATGGAAAGTTAAATGGCTACATCTTAATGCATTACTAACATGTCCTTGTGAAATGCAATGCGGTTGCACTTGTTATAATTCAATCTTGTCTGTTCTACAGGTTTTAAACGAGGTTCACCACCAGTTTTCAGCTGGGATGCAGGTTTGTAAGCTTCCCATATGTATTAATTGCTGCAACAATCTTCAATCTGCCTTCCATGAAAGTTATTTATTTTTTTGCAGACAATCGCTGTTATTCCTGTTTGTCCTCATGGTGTACTTCAAGTTGGTTCTTCCTTGGCTGTAAGTCCTCATTCTTCAGTTGTTTTGATGTGCTAATGGATTGAATTTTCGATTCCAATGATATTTTGTGCACATAATTTCAATTGCTGGCAAGATTTTATTTTTCTTATAGGTAGTGGTCATTTCCAGTCTGCTTGTTTCATAAAGGCGTCCAGTTTTTGTGTTGGATTTAATAAATTCCTTGTGGTTCTATTTTTTTTTCCAATCTAGCCACCATATATTTGCATAGCTGTCAGGATATTGGAGTTAATGTAGAGTTCTGAGGCAATCTATTTCTAACATTTTCATCACCATTGATTCCATGGCAGTACTCGTGATTTCAATATTCGATGGTACTGGTCATTCATTCATCATGTAAAGAAGTTTGCCTGTTGCTCTTCATATATTTATATTTTATCTTTACCTTGTCAGATTCTAGAGAATATTGGGTTTGTGAATAATGTGAAGAGTTTGATCCTGCAACTAGGGTGTGTCCCTGGAGCACTTCTGTCTGACAACCATATGGAAAAAGAACCCACAGAAAGAATTGGAATACCTATTTCCTGTGGAATGGTTCTTCCTGCGTGTTTTTCTGAAGCTTATAAGGTGCCAAACCCCACTCCTCCCTTGGTGGACAGCTGCAACCAGCAAATAATCTCGTCTCGGGAGGGTTCTAGAATTGTTGGTCAACCTTCCTGTTCTCAAACTAGACAGGTTCAGGATGATCAACATGCTACTTTTTCAGCCATTCATATCCCCAATGTGACTGAAAGTTTAGCTAAATCTTGTGATGACTTCCATGAACCAAAAATTACCCCACTGATGAAGCCAGACAATCTATTAATGGGCCAACTAGCAAATGGAGTTGTTGGAGCTGAAGTGATCCCCTCAAATCCTGGTGTATGGCTGAACCACCAGACTGCAAGACCGGGATTCAATCATCAACCAACTAGTAACCAGTCAAATACCAATAATAGCATCCTAAAATTACTGGAACAGCAGATTTTCTCTGATGTTGGTGCACAAAATCATGTTAGCCACAATAAAAATGAATCAGATAGCCTTGCTATGGCCCACTCAAGGACAAATGAAGGCCATTTTCTTACTTCTACTGGAGGTTCTCATATATATGGACAGTTACCTAATGAAGTGGGCAGTCAGAGAAGAGCAAACTCGGTCCTCTGTTCCTTGTTAAAACCACAGAAACTCAATCACTCATCCACGCATCTGGCAGGGGTTGGGATTCAAAATGTTAGTTCTTCAAGGTCAGAGGATGATCATTTATCAAGACTGCTGAATCAATTAAGTTCAAGTGGCATTCTCTCAGGGGGTTCCAATCATGAATACCCTCACAAAGATGTGAATCCTTCTAAAAAAGAAGTAGCTACAGTGGAAAAAAAGAATGAGGGTGATTTATTTCAAGCACTCAATGTGCCTCTGACTCAACCAGGTGAACGTGTATATTTGGGTGAGAATGTTCCTGGTTCCATTAATTATTGCCGGAAGAGTGTTTCTGGAAGTCAGAATACTGTTACTGTAAACACTAAGCGTGAGGAACCATGTGCACAACCTTCCTCTGGGGATGACTTGTATGATGTTTTGGGTGTGGAATTTAAAAACAAATTACTCAATGGCAAGTGGAATATTTTACTTGGGGGCGAACAATGTATGAAGACACAAGATATGGTTAAAGATGATTTGACATTTACGAGCATACAGGAGACAGATTCTGATTTTTTTTCACTTACTGGAGGAGTCTCAGACAGTAACATGTTCTCTGAGCCGGTTACTGACCATCTTTTAGATGCTGTGGTATCTAAGGTGCACTGTGCTGCCAAACAGAGCTCAGATGATAATGTTTCTTGCAGAACAACATTGACAAAGATTAGTATGCCATCCTTTCCCAGTGGTTCTCCCACCTATGGCAGGATTGGCATGTCTGATCAGGTGCCAAGGGAGTTAATTAGCCTGCCTAAAAGAGCAGGGACCGTAGCATCTAGCTCTGTTAGATCTGGCTGCAGCAAGGATGATGCAGGAACTTGTTCTCAAACTACTAACATTTATGGGTCTCAATTGAGTTCCTGGGTTGAGCAGGGGCATAATGCGCGGCATGATAGTAGTGTTTCAACTGCATTTTCCAAGAAAAACGATGAAACAAGCAAGCCAAATCGTAAAAGGCTCAAACCTGGAGAGAACCCAAGACCTAGGCCGAAGGATCGTCAGATGATCCAAGATCGTGTTAAGGAGTTGCGTGAGATTGTACCAAATGGAGCAAAAGTAATGCATTTCTTTAATCCTTCTGCTGTTTGTCATTTTCCTGTGATAACTAACAATGACAGACAGGATTGATATTATTCTCTGTTACTGTGGTCTAACAGTGTAGCATAGATGCACTGCTCGAACGCACAATCAAGCATATGCTTTTCTTGCAAAGTGTGACAAAGCATGCGGATAAGCTGAAACAAACTGGGGACTCCAAGGTATGGATTGCATGCACTATAGATATGTATAATCTTATCCTTGATAATTTTTACCAGTGTTTCTTCATTTGCTGCCCATTCTAAACTTAAATGGAGGGAACATATGCTCTTGTTTTGTCAAAACAATCTCAAGTACTGCTGCATATGGGTATTAGGAGCAGGAATGGGGAATGCCTTGGAAATTTAATTGGCATAAACTTGATATGGGGATATCTGTCCTATCAAGTACAGTTATCAAGGACATCAGTCAGGATTTATGCACAGATAATTTATATTGGAAATGATTAAATTACTCTTATATCTAGCTTAGTTTTTGACATTTTGTGCTCTGTACAATTACTAACAAGAGAAATGTTTCTGATTGTGTATTTTATTCTTGTGTAAATATGCAGCTTCTTAACAAGGAAAACGGACTACTTTTGAAGGACAATTTTGAGGGAGGGGCAACGTGGGCATTTGAAGTTGGTTCACAATCTATGGTTTGTCCTATCATAGTTGAAGATCTGAATGCACCTCGTCAGATGCTCGTGGAGGTAACAGCCCCTTTTTTTCCCCACTAAGATGTTGGAGCTGTAGGTTTTAACTAGTTTCTTTTATCCTATATGTTGAATCATGTTTTTCCTCTTATGACAGATGCTTTGTGAAGAACGAGGTTTCTTTCTAGAGATAGCTGACTTAATTAGGGGATTGGGTTTGACAATCCTGAAAGGGGTGATGGAAACTCGAAACGACAAGATCTGGGCACGTTTTGCTGTAGAGGTAGGATTCTAAACTGAAATACTGCATGCATAATCAATTGTTGGTCCAAAGTAACCTATCATGGAAGGAGTATGTGAGGTGCCCTCACCCTTTTAGATTATCTTTCCAGCAGCATCACTGTCTTCTATGTCCACAATGCATAGAAGAAAAGGTGAAATAATGCTAGCTCCTTTTCATCATCCTCTTCAAGGCGGAAAGAGGATTTTTTTATTTATAATAATAATAATAATAAGACCAAACGAGTGTCTTCTTTTACATCTGATCTTGAACAACAAGATCATGGGAAAAGAAATGCATAACCTTGGTAAAACTGTGTTGGATTGCACTTGTATGTGTTGAGCAAATTGCCATGCTATAGTGTAATTTTCAGGATTTATTCTTTAAATTGCTAGTGATCATAATGATGGTTGCTTCATTATCCTCAGTTGAAATCATACTAAATGTGTTAAAATGATATCAAACAATCTTTGCATTTTGTCATCTAAATTGAAGTTTCACGTGCAGGCAAACAGGGATGTAACAAGGATGGAAATATTTATGTCTCTTGTTCAACTTTTGGAGCAAACTGTCAAGGGCAGTGCAACACCAGTGGGTGCTTTGGAGAATGGCAATGCGATGGTTCATCACACTTTCCCCCAAGCTACCTCTATACCTGCAACTGGTATGCCTAGTAGTTTGCAGTGAACTGCCTGCTAAATAGTATTTCCGGTGTGGATATGTTAAGAGCAATTGCAGTTTTGCTTGCCATGACTAACATGTGTTCCAGCCTAAGCTCTCTGGCAGTTCTAACTTTCTCTAACTTTTTTCTCTCCCATAAATTAGATTATGCCTAACTTCTCATCTCACTGAAGGGGGGATTTGTTTATATAGCTAAAAGCTTCTCACGAACTTTCAACCGTGTTCCTTATGGTGATGAACATCCTAGTATTTGGATCATCCAGAGTCTGGGAAAACATTAGCTTCAGAGTTCGTAAAATGGTGGTGTTGTAGGTGACTAGACATCAAAGCTGCAGTATCTTAGTTTAGTCTCATAATAGGCTGGAGAAGGTTTGCATGTCAGTGGGGTATTGACTAATGTATTGGGGATGTTAGATATGAAATGAAGGGGTCTTATCTTTCCTTTCGAAAAGACAATGTGCCTGTCTTTTTTTCTTGTGTTGCAAGTTTCTGTTGTGATTTTGATTTTCCTGCCGAACCCTATTCATTCTGCTTGGTTTGCAAATCAGTGTTTTTTATACTTTGGATGGTATCTTTGAAATTCTTGCTGTTAGTTGAACTCATAATTTCTTGAATGTTGCGGGTTTCCCGGTTCCTCTCAAATAGATTGCATGTTGGCAGCATTGCGTTACGAGCTATATAGACCATGCAACTTGGTTTAATAAGCCTTAATCAACTGTGCTTTGTGTTGCGTAATCATTATAATTTGAATGAAGGCTTGGAAGGAAAAACCTTGAGGATTTGTCACCCCCAAATCATTCTGGGTGGATCTAAGCAAGAACATCTAATAATTCATCAGCCTCGTGAACAAAATTTTCATCAGAAAACCAGAAGGCCTGATGCACAAGACCAACCTCTATTTTTATAGGTCAGATTTACTAGCCCATCTAGATCCATGCTTCCCACCTATTTTTATGCTTTTTATATTAGTAAAATCTTTTTTATTGTGATCTTTCAAGATGTTTTTTCCTTTTAATCTTAGTATATCTCTTTCTCGAGCATAAATACGAGTGCTAATAAATCTATAGATACCCTTCAAGTTGCTTTTAATCTGGAGCAAGATGAAGATTTTTCTAAAAGAAATCAAGAATTTACTGTGCTAATTAAAAAAGAAAGAAAGAAGAAGCTCCCAAGATGAAAGGGAGAGCGACAGAGTGTGAAAGAGAGTTTGGACCCATCTGGTCTTTGTGGACGGGAAGTTTTCTCAACTGAAGTCAACTATTTGAGCTGATAAAATTCTTTAGTAGTAGTTAGAATGGCTTGTCATCCCACTTGTTGCTTAACGTTATTGCCACCTCCACGGGAAGTCCCTACCCTATCCTCGACGCCGACTAAATTCTATGTTAATAATTTACTCCCTCGATGTCTTATCAAAGCCATCACGAGGGCTCATCCAAGGTCGTTGTAGACCGGCAAATAGTTCAGAGATGACTGTCACTTTGCCCTTCAGGATATTAATTTATTAATCTTTTTATGGTTGTAGAAATTGCATGTTTATTTCTTTATTGTGATGGTATTTTTAATGGAAAATCTACTTAAATTAATGATATAATTTTTAGCTAAATATAATATTTTTCTTAAATGCACTTCAATAATAATAAAAAACCTTTCATACAAGTTCAAGAGCCTGGTATACACTAAATAGAAGAATAAAAGTTCAATTGCTGTATAAAAATTAAGAAATGTAAGATTCTCAAAGTCAAGATAAAAGCTTCATGGGCTTGAGAAATGTTTTCAAACTTTTCATGACATATGCTTGCTTCAAAGCTATTGAAAAAGGTATGAAACCAAACATTTATTATGACAAAGATGAATAGAAATTTATGATAACTACCTTCTTTATGGAGCAAAATAATGTTGCAATCACCAAACTATAATTGAAAAATAAATGGGATTGAACAGAAAAGGATTGGAGGACACGAAAAGAAGTCAATATATGAAATTAGAGTCGATTGATATAGTGATTTAAAGACAGTTTATGCGACTGCTGATGAGGGGTGGAAATTCAAAATTCAGGTCAGTTGTTTATTTCCTTAACTATACAATTTCATTTATCTTGTTGAAGTTTTTCATTATTTTTTGAAGTTCTATTAATTGTATTCCATTTTTCTCGTGGAAAATCAGAGAAGAAAGAAAGTTTAGTCATTTGGTTGCTGCACAATTTGTGTGGGCTTGATCTCAAGAATATTGTTTGATGACGATGGTGGGGATGATGGATTAAGGACTACAAATAATGATGACATCAATTTGGGGGAAAAAATGGAGATTAAGAGGAAAAAAGTATTTCAAATTGAGTTGATGATGTAAGTTAACGTGGTATTTTTTTGCTGGCTAATGTTAGAAGTAATTGCATGAGTTATTTCTATGTATCTGTCGTATTTGCTTGTGTAATGTATGATTTAACTCTGACTTTTGAATATTGTATTTGTGACATAAGCAATTACAATTTCTTTGCTATGCTTTCAACATGAGCTATTTATGAAGCTTTAATATGCTTCGTGGGCTGTAAATTAATGTTATTTTTTCTGTCTGAAATATATAGTTTAGACGAGGCTTGATACTTTTATCTGCTACATATTACTGATAAGCTAGGCATGTCTGGAGGGATTTATAATAACCATGCACATCCCACTGAATATGCTGTAGATATTGCAGTTTTTTTTTTAATTAAGACAATCTTTCATTGTGTGCACTGTAGCTCATAATTTCTTTTTTCAGTCATTGTAATTTTCATGTTGCTGCCTTAATATTGTAGATATGCTGGAACTTGTTAACCTAACTTTCTAAGTGAAGCACCTGTTCTTAATCTAAATTTTGGTGTGTATTATTCTGTTTTAAGGTTGAGACTCTACGCTAATCTCCATTGATCTCTTGATTTCAAGACTTCTACTTGGTTAGATTCGTTGGTCGTTGTTGGAGTTGAAAAAAATACAGATCAAATGAGCTTTATTGGCTCTCCGGACTCCTTATACTTCCTGGTTTTGCCAAGGATGGACCGCCACCAAAAATGGAGGCGTGGGTAGCAATACTAGAGGTCGTGAGACCACGAGACCGGTTCTAATGTGAGAGATACAGGCCATTTCTACAACCCTAATAAAAAACGGATGGTTCTCGAGAGCTTCAAGTAAAACGAGCTATTGACTGACTAGCCTGAGCCTGAAGATATTTCGACAATTTTAGGTACAAATTTTCATCCTATAGCGCAATCTAGAACATGTGTCTAGGGTTACGTAATTTAATTGATCTCTTTTAATGTTTTATGTGAAGACCAAACCAATCAATAACTAGGTTTAAAGTAAGCATTTATTATCTATAGTTTGGATCAATTGTATTTGAATTTGAATGTTGCTATGTTTCTTGAATATGTGGGGAGTATCTTAGCTTTTGTTTTAAAGATCTAACCCATGAGTCTTGTTCTTTTATAAAAAAAAAAAGGGATGAAATCATGAAAAATTCTCTTTGTTTGGTGACATTAATGAGAAATAAATATTTCTCACGTATCATTAATAATATAATAGATACGATAGGTCCCTTAAGAGACCTTGTATATAACTATAAGTATAGAGAAATCATTACTTTAATATGTATAATTATTCTAGATGGAGATATATTATGGTTTTTCATGTCTTTAATACTAATATTATAAAGGAATATCTAAGATCATGTCCTTAGAATTTGGCAAGCCCAAGCTTTTTAGGTCTAACATATTTATCAAAACCATGTTTCATTGGATTTGGGTAACTATCAGGTTCAAATTTTTTAGGTCTGACATGTTGATGAGACCCATGTTTGCTTGGACTTGGCTATCTATCTAATGTATTTTACAATTATTATTATCCAAATTAAATACATTACATCATCATTCCAATCAATTTAAAACATAATAAAACTATCTCATTTATCACATTTAAATCATTTGATTATTTTCCATATTATTACACATAAGCATAACATCTAGTTTCTTTTAGAAATTTATATTTACTCATTTTTAATCAAACCTAAATATGTGCAAAGTCATTAAAATAAAAATAATTTTTTTTAATAAGACCTAAACTTGTCATACACATCAACTATAATACAATATGCATATTTAGCTTTTCCTCTGAATTTTCCTATAACCCCCCAAATATTTATTAATTTTTAACATCCACCAATAATTAACACTAAAATATTTTGAGAACACCTGAAATTTTGCAAACCCTCTCTTAAAATCCTCTAGCAAGCTTTTATTTTGTTGGTGATCTGTAATTTTTATTTGTATAGTCCATGAATTTATTCCCAACCATTTAGAACTCTTTAAGGGATATAGTCCATTGGTTATTTCATATGTAACTTTTAGTGATGATGTTTTGTATATTTTTTACTCTTTGAAACTCTCTAAGGAACTTACACCATCAATAATTCTATATATAATTGTCAATGTCAAACTCCTATAATTGCTTCTTCATCTCTCTAGAACTCTTCAAGAAACTTAATCTATTAGTGATTTTGTTGGTATTTTATATTATTTTGGTAGTTCATTTGGTATAAAAGAGTAACTTTTTTCCAAAACATTTTTGTATTCCACATATGTACAACTATGAATATAGTAAAATCACAACACAATAACACCGATTTTTTAATAACATAATAATAAAATTACATGAATAAACATTTTTCATGTCTTTAATGCTAATATTATAAAAGACTATCTAATATCATGTCCTTAGAATTTGGCAAGCCCAAGCTTTTTAGGTCTAACATGTTTATCAAAACCATGTTTCATTGGATTTGGGTAACTATCAAGTTTAAAATTTTTAGGTTTGACATGTTGATGTGGCATGGAGGATGAGACTTGTCATTTGTATTATGGATGGAAGTAGAGTGGAAAATAGGGATAAAGGATGAGAAGAAATTGAGAAGAAGAGAAAGCGAAGGTAGATGGAAAGAAGAAATTGATAGCAAAGAAAAAAGAGGAAAAAGACAATTTGTTTATTTAAAAAAAAAATTAAGGATTTTGGTATTTTATTAATGAATTTTTTTACAAATAAAATTATCTATAGATATTAAATATTTATTAATTTTTAACATCCACCAGTAATTAACACTAAAATATTTCGAGAACACCTGAAATTTCCCTCTCTTAAAATCCTCTAGCAAAGTTTCATTTTGTTGATGCTCTATAATTTTTATTTGTATAGTCCATTAATTTATTCCCAACTATTTATAACTTTTTAAGGGATATAGTCCATCGGTTATTTCATATGTAACTTTTAGTGATTATGTTTTGTATTTTTTTTACTCTTTGAAATTCTTTAAGGAACTTACACCATCAATAATTCTATCTATAATTGTCAATGCCAAAGTCCTATAATTGCTTCTTCATCTCTCTAGAACTCTTCAAGAAACTTAGTCTATTAGTGATTTTGTTAGTATTTTATATTATTTTGGTAGTTCATTTGGTATAAAATAGTAATTTTTTTCCAAAACATTTTTGTATTCCACATATGTACAACTATGAATATAGCAAAATCACAACACAATAACACTAATTTTTTAATAACATAATAATAAAATTACATAAATAAACATTTTAGTTGTGTTAATAATATTTCATTGTAAAGTAACAACATATGAAAAAATTACATCTAATTTAATCTCATTATAAATTGATTTTTTACATATAAAATCAATTCAAAATATTTTTAATCAGAATTCTTTCTTCTTCTTCTTATATTTCATGCTCTTCTTCTTCTTCTTCTTCTTCTTCTTCTTCTTTAAATTTATCATCATGATGTCCATCATAGTCTTCTGTAATTAATTAAAGTTTGCTGATCTCATTATCTTAATTGAATTTTGTATGTCCATTTGCTCTTTCTTTATCGTTTAAATCCTTAATGTCAACATTAACAAAAATATCCTTAGGTACATGGAAAAAAATGATTCTTCTTCTAAGTTGGTGATAAAATAACTCAATATGGATTAACTAACTCATCAAATTAAAAGAAATCATCTTTTATGGTTACTTCATCATTACCATCCCGAACAACATGATCACTACATTTAGGTTTGATTTTTACAATGGATAACCAATCAAATTTAGAACAATTCTTTCTATAGGAAGGAGTGCATGTGTAATAAACTTGGCATTGTTTAAAAAAAAACAAACACATTGATGACATTGCAAAGTAAATCATTTGCATTAATTTTGACCAAATCATGGTGGGAATATACTTTAATTCCTATAGCAATGGTATCTTAACAATAATATTTGGATGAAAATACCTTATTTTACTCACTATGATATTGCAGTTCAATTCTCTCTTCTAACTTCCTATAATAATGAACTTTAAACTAATTAGAAGTTGATCTCTTAATATAAATTCAATATGTTACCATCTCATTTTTTTTTAAATATCATATTAAAGTTTTCTTAAAGCTAAACCACACGTTTACATGTTATTTTGATTTTATTTGAACCCATCAAATAAACCAGGTTATGTTGGGGCAACCTTTATACTGTTTAATTGAAATATATGACAAACAATAAGTTAGATCAAAAGTTTTAAAATTACCTCTTGACAACAAATTTCATAACAATGTCAAAGAATTTTCTATAATTTGAATATTTCTTTATGTTTTTTTTTTATCCCAAAACACAACACCAACCAATAGTAATAACAAAATGTTTTGTGGTAAATAATGGTTTTCCAGTAATGTAGGCCATATAAGGCTTGCAAATTATATGTCATCAATTTATTTTCTAAAGTACATGTTTTTAAGAATTGTTAGAAATTTACATTTACTTTTCAAAAGAAAAAGTTAAATCATAAATATATCTAATAGTTAATGTTTTTATATAGACAAAATAAATAAATTACAAAGGTTTTGTACTTTCTTATTAACTAGAAAGTCTAATAAGATGAATAAGGTTTAGGAGAAGAAGGGAAGATTATATATAAAAAACCAGTTGATAAAAAAAGCAATAAAAGCTAAAAGATAAATTGTATGAAGAAATATATGACTGAGCCTGACTAAAAGATTACAAGAAATGGAGCTTTTTATTTATAGAGAAATTCTTCAATTCCAATGAAAGGAGCTCTGTATTTATAGAGAGACTCTAACTTGAAGTCCCATATGTATTCCATTATAAAATAGAAATTTTATTATTATTATTGAAGATCCGTTATCATATTGTTAAAATATGAAGATATTATAGCTGTAATATCCAGCTGTGGTGTCTGTTGAGTTTATAGTTTAGTGTAATTGAATTAGATAGAGTTTTGTGTGTGTTTGTATTATAGTGTAACATAAATAGAAGCTTATTTAGTATAAATACAAGCACTGTAACACATATTTATTATCGAGGAATATACATTGAAATTTTATATGGTATTAGAGCAAATTTTTTTAATTCATATTACTTTTCTTTCATTTTTTTTTCTTTTGAATTATCATTGTTCAAGCACGAATCATTATAATTTTAATGTTAAAAAACAATACTGTTCATATCAAATCCAAAATTTTCCCTAAAGAACCCAAAAACCCAATATTTTCCTAGAAACCAAACACAACCAATTTTTCCTAGAAATCATCAAAAAATTTCCTGAGAAACCTAGAAACCCAGAAAACCAATATTTTCTTGAAACCCAGAAAGCCAATATACACTGAATCAGTGATTATAACATGAAAAAATGGAAACAACCCGATGAACATGCCTCCTTCCCATCAACAACACAAATTGTTGTCCATCAGGATAACTCACCACTCTTAGTTGGCATCATAGTGGATGAGACAAACTACTCCTTTTGGTCTTAACTTATGGAGATGCGAATTAGTGCCCGAAACAAAGCCAGGTACGTCATTAGAGCAACAAAGAAACCTGACCCAACTGACCCAAGACTAGACACATGGTTAATTGAGAATCACAGAGTTAATAAACTCAATGTGCTCGACATTGATGCAACGATTCATCTGGCTCCCCATGACGAAAGAAATATGGGAGGAAGTATCATGAATCTTTTATGATAGGTCAGATGAAACCCATATTTTTGAGTTAAACCAAAGGTCCTTCTCCACCAAACAAAATGGCCAAACACTACCAATTTTATACAATGAGCTTGTTGAAATTTTTCAGGAGATCAACCTCGGACATTGTCGCAAGCCGGAATAGTCGATGACGTGGTCCAGTTCTACTCGACCATGACAAGGCTGAGAGTGCACATCTTCCTCAGTGATCTTGACTTAGCCTTTGATCAAGTCTGTAGGGAGATCTCGAGGAAGGATCCCAAGCTCGATCTCGAGAGTGTGTATGCATATGTACAACGAGAAAATTAACAATGACAAACATTGGGAGGACTCAAGGGTGGTCGGCGAGATCATCTAACACCAGAGGGGTCAGTGATGGTGGCAAACAGAACCCCCCAAGTGTGCCCCTTGCCGTGCCAATTAGGTTGGCCAACAAAGAACATAAATTAAATGGGTATAAATACCCTAAGGGCTGACGGTTTGGTTTGTGCCCATTGCGAAGAAATGGGTCATTCAAAATAGAGATGCTACAAAATTATTGGTTACCATGACTGGAAGGATTTTCAGAAAAAAACATCGAAAAACTATTGGAATAAATATGGTGAATTTTATAGAAGTAGAACAACCGACGGTGAACGTTGTTCACCTAGGTATAATTGGTAAAACTTCTGCACTCTTTGTTATTGCTAATAATAATACTTGAATTATTAATATAGGTGCATCCGATCATACTTGAAATATTTTGGCCTTTTTTTGTGTTTTTCAAGACATTCTATTCTGTAAGATTCTTGATTATGGTGTTAGATGGGGTAATCTTTATTATCTGGAGTCAATCAAGAAAGGGGGGATAAAACTCAGTCAGGCTCATCAGGCAACCTGTAAGGATAAACACACAAGCACTCGTATGATTATGGCATTGAAGGCTTGGACATATCTCTTTTAGGTATCTTAAGAAATTACAATCATATCTATTCTCAACTTGCAGTAACATTGTTTTTCAATGTAAAACTTGTGAATTGACCAAAAGCCATCATATCCCTTATTTATCAAGTTTGATTGTAAGTTCAGAACCTTTTACAGTTATTCATTCAGATGTTTGGGGTCCTGTAAAAATTCTATCTTTTTTAAATGCTTGTTATTTTATTACATTTATTGATGAGTGTACTCGGATGACTTGGATTTCTCTTCTTCAAAATGAAAGCGATGTAGGTATAGTTTTTCAAGAATTTCATAAAATTATGATAGCTCAATACTAGAGACCGATGTGTATACTACAATCTAATAATGGTATGGAGTTTATGGATCAAATTTTAGGTACATTCTTGGGCCGCCATGGAATTTGACATCAAACTTCACGCACCTATACTCCGTAGCAAAATAGATTAGCAGAGTAAAAGAATAGATAAATTATGGAAGTTGTTCGGGCCTCACTATTTGACATGAATATGCCTAAGTTCTATTAGGGTGAAGAAGTGAAATCAACTGCCTACTTAATCAATCATACACCATTTAGTGTGCTCAATTATGAAACTCCTTAACAGAAGATAGAATCTCTACTCTCCATACTTGATATACCAAACCTTGAATCTAGAGTATTTGGATGTATGGTTTATGTCTATATACCTAAAGTTTGCAGAATAAATTTGATTTGTGTTTGAAAAAGTGTCTTTATCGGTTATTTAGAATTTTAAAAGGGATTTGGTGTTATGATCCTCTTCATCCGAAGTTACATGTTACCTTGGACATCTCATTTCACAAATTGGAATCATACTATTCAAGGGGAGCTTTTAGGTTGTCTCCTATAGGGATCAGAAACAATGAAGAGAACGATGATTTATTTGAATTAGAGGAAAATGGAGGGATGGGTGAAATTTTATTTGAGAAAACAAGACAAAATGATGTGACTCCGCATGAAGGTACCGATTTGGAATTTTATATAGACCATAGTATTCCCAACAATAACCCCTCTCTCACTTTAGAGTTGCCTATGTCTACACCATTAGCTGAAGAATTAACCCAGAATGTTATTCCTCCTGTAAACCTAAACCCTATTCTTGATAAAACTAATGAAACTCCTGCTCTTGTTGAAAATATAGCAAATATATATCCACAAAGGTTGAATAGAGGAGTCTCAAAGAAACAATATGAACATGATCCAAAAAACAGGACTAAATACTCAATTAGTAACTATGTTTCTCCCCATAGATTGTTAGGATCATATGCATTATTTGTTAATCAGTTATCTACTATATCTATTTCTAGTAATGTACAGAATGTATTAGTAGATAAAAAATATACTTAAGCGATGAACAAAGAAATGGAGGAGTTGTGTCCACAACTCGAAAGGAAGAAGATAATTGGTTACAGATGGATGTTCACAGTCAAACTCAAAGTGGATGGTAGTATTAACAAGTACAAAGCAAGGTTGGTTGCGAAGGGGTATACACAGAAGTATGGAATAAATTATCAGGAAACCTTTGCAGTGGTTGCAAAAATTAACACCATCCACATCTTCATATTTCTAGCAGTAAATCGAGATTAAGTCTTGCAATAATTTGATGTCAAGAACACCTTTCTCAATGGAGATCTTGAAGAAGTCTACATGGATTTACCACTCATAGCTAAGTGTAAATCCCCGTCTAAAAATTAAGTTTGCAAGTTAAAGAAGGTGTTATACGGTCTAAAATAGTCACCTCGGGCTTGGTTCAAAAGATTCTCCTTTACAATGAAGGAATATGGCTATAAGTAAAACATCTCAGATCACACTTTGCTTATAAAACACAAAGAAGGAAATATTACGATATTAATTGTGTATACGGATGATATAGTCTTAATAGGAGATGATCCAGAAGAAAAAAGAGCACTACAATGTTTTCTGGCTTCAAAATTTGAAATGAAAGATCTGGGACAACTGAAATATTTATTGAGGATTGAGGTCTCAAGGTCAAAAACTAAGATATGTCTATCACAACAAAAATTTATGTTAGATTTATTAACAATAACTGGGATGCTGACATGTAGACCTATTGATATACCTATGGAAATGAATCATAATCTTGGAGAATCAGAAAATCAAATGCCAATGGACAAAGGTTGTTACCAATGATTGCTCAGGAAATTGATATATTTATCACAAACAAGGCCAACCATAACCTATACAGTGAGTGTGGTAAGTCAGTTCATGCATTCACTAGGAGAAGAATATATGAAAGTAGTATATCAGATCTTGAAGTGTTTGAAAAGTTCACTGAAAAGAGGACATTATTCTCTAAAAAGGAGATCTATGAAATCAGAGGGTATATAGACTCGAATTGGGAAGAAAATCAGACAGATAGAAGATTGACATTAGGTTATTTTACTTTTGTAGAAGGTAACCTAGTAACTTCGAGAAAAAAAAGAAGAAAGTGATTGCAAGATCAAGTGCGGAAGCAGAATACCGAGGTATGACCCATGGTATATGTGAATTATTATGGATAAAACAGGTGTTATAAGAATTAGGAATTGATTATGGATCATTGTGATAATAAGACAACTGTTGAGATTGCACACAGTCCTGTACAATATGATCGTACCAAACATGTTGAAGTCAACTGACACTTTATTAAAAAAAATCTTGATAGGCAAATTATACAATTTTCATTTGTTAGGTTAAAATGTTAGCTAGCTGATATACTCATACTCATAAAAGCAGTTTCAGGAAGGGTATTTAATGGTGTAATCAGTAAGTTGAACATGATAAATATTTACACTTCAACTTGAGGAGGAGTGTTAAAATATGAAGATATTACAACTGTAATATCCAATTGTGGTGTCTATTGAGTTTGTAGTTTAGTGTAACTGAATTAAATAGAGTTTTTGTGTATGTTTGTATTGTAATGTAACAAAAATAAGAGCTTATTTAGTATAAATATAAGCACTGTAACACAAATTTATTATCGAAGAATGTACATTAAAATTTTACACACACACACACATATATAAACTTGGCTTGTATATTTCGAAAACTTAATTATTTCCAAGTAAAAAGTTGAAGTCCTTTTCAAGAAGGAAATTAACTAATTTAAATAGAAAAATAAATTAATTATATTCGTGAACAATTTGACCAAACTCCTTCAACAAATTGTTACAAAAAACATGGTTAAACGCCAAAAAAAAACATAGCCTTTATCGTCATCTTTTATTGATGAGTCATGAGAAATTTGAATAAGATATAAGTAAGATTATATGAATTTATGTGTAATATATATTATTTTTAATAGTGAAGAGAATTTAGCTGGACACCTAGGGTTTGATCATAGATCAAAATTTAAATTTTGGTGTGACGGAGACATCCAACTCTTAACCAAAAAAAAAAAAAAAGTGTGATGTCTTACATTTCGCATGGATGAATTAGAAGGATTTTAAATAATTTTTTTTTATAGATTTAAATAAAATAAAATAAAATAATTTCCCTTTTCAAATATTAGAATAATAAGTTAAATTTAGTGTTGCACTCATAAATCTAGCAACTTTTATTCACTAGGCTCCCTTCTTCATAATTCAATAAAAATACGATTATCCAATTAAAAAAAAAATCAAACATGATACAAACAAGATTATATACAAATAAAAAAAGTTTTAAGAGAAAAACTCTAAATCACAATGGGAGGAGCTTGTATATTTAAATTTCAATTATAAAACTTTTATACTTATAGAGAAATTCTATCATCCAGGCTTATGTAACTCATGAGAAAATATAAACAACACAAGAAATACAATAAGCATAAGCTATGCAATACTATGTCGAATAAGGTTTCCATATAAAAGTATAATTCAATATTTTATTACTAAATATTTCTTTTCAAGTAAGAAGCTAAAATACAAGATAAACAACCTTACATATACTAGAAAGAATATTTAAACAAAGATGAAAGAATAATAATTAAAGTTGTGAATCATATATGTCGCGACGACGGTTTTTTACGCGCTTCACGCCCCGCCGTTCCCCAGAGGTTTGGGGAGACAACGACGCGCGGTGAAAATGAGGGTATTGTTTTATAGCCGTAAAAATTACGACTATAAATATAAGGAGTTGCCACCTAGTATTAAGGTTATTAGGAACCTATTGGTCTGCAAGAGTTTAGATAAGGGGACTTGTTGTGCAAGGGAAAAATGCATTACCTCCAGTGCACCCTACCTAAGGTAAGCTGCATTGTCGTTTGATTGTTTTTTCTAAGTTAAATTTTTTTACACTGCAATAAAAAAATATTTATTTTTTTATCTGCGGTTGTAATTTACGATGTAATTTTACACCGCAATTAGAAAATCTTTTTTTTAGTTTTTATCTACGGATGTAATTTATGCTTTAAATTTACCGTAGTTTAAATATTTTTTTTTATCCATGGATGTATTTTACAATGTAAATTTACACCCTAATAGATAAAACAAAAATGGTTTTGATTATTTTTGATATTTTGGCCAAATTCCAAAGGATAATCATAAACCGGTTATGATATCCAAATTTTGTTTTAAAATATGAGAAAGATGCAATATTTTTTTTTATGAAAAATATGCTTGGAAAATCTTGAAATTCGGCCGTATGCACGAAAACAACACATTTTATATTTTTGAAATTTTTTCTTGTAATAATAATAGTAAGGAAAAAAAATATAAATATTTTTTATATTATATTATTTTTTTATGTTTTATTTATTTTTATTTTTTTTCTGGGCTGGGCTGTCAGCCATAGTGCAGCAGCTTTGGGTAAGGTAAAAGTGCATTTTGGTCCTTCGATTTGTAATTGTTCTAATTGCACCCTTAATTGGATTTAAATTTGTAATTTTGTGTAATTGTGCCCCTGTCCGAATTTCAACATTACCCTTGGCTTTGCGCGCCTTGTTTCATTTTGGTCCCTCACTTCTCATTCACGCAATTTGGCCCTCAATTGACAATTAAACTCTCAATTGTCTTCAATTTGATCCCTAATTATGCCAAATTAGCTTGGAAAAATTCAATTGGGTCTTCAAAAATTCTGATTTTCTCAATTAGTCCCGAATTAAATTCAAGAATTAAATTTTTCATTAATTAAGCCCTTAATAATTAATTTAACCAATTTAAAGCATAATTAAGTCCTTGCACTTAATTAAATTCTTTAATTGGACCCTAAATTAATTCCCATACATAATAATGCTTTAAATTAGCCCATGATTAAATCAAATTGGCTTATAAAAAATATAATTATGATTTTTGACTTAATTTTTACCTTGAATTTGTATTTTCTCTCATTTTTGGTCATAAAAGAGATTCGATTCGCCTCAAAAAATTTCCAAAATTTCCACCGTGATTTTTCTACCGAAGCCAAACCCTTTTTATTTTATTTTTGTTATTTTTATTTTATTTTGGGGAGTAACCCAAAAATTGGGTTACGACAATATAGAAAAAAGAACCCTAAATCAACAAGGACAATATAACAATTATTTTAAAGTAAATTATAGACCTTATTTTAAGACTTTCTTGATATCTAATTGTATGAAATTCTAACCTTATAAGAAACATGTCCATTAAAAATTTCTAAGCAAAATTTTATCATGATTCAATGGTTAGATCAAAAGTTATGTGTGTTAACATAAGATTGTATATTTAGAGAATATCTCCTGCATTAATTTTCTTTGGTTGTAAAAAACTTGTTCTTAAGATCAAATGACACCTCTCTAGATCCTATTGGTATCCAATTTGAAGTCTTTAACCATGTGAAGCATATCCTTCCCAATATGTTTTATATAAAAAAATTCTGGAGCTACATCTAATATGGTTCCTTTCTTTTAGATGATTTCACTATTAAGATCGAAGTTAATATGCTCATCATCTCGAACATCTTTTGCATACTCAAGGTAATCATAAATCAAGATTTTACATCAAAATATTCTTTTTCTTCATCATCTTTCTCATTCTATCTGAATTTTGGTGGTTGAATCCAACCCACAAAAGAAATAGAATCATTAAATGTTGTAGCTTCAATATCATTTCCCTCCCATCAAGAAAGTACATGCTTTACTTGTGCCTTCAAAATAGATTATCAGAACTGGCCATGGATCCACTTCATTTTTCATATAATCTTTTAATTTTTTCTTATTCATATTTTAATATGATAATTCTTTAACTAGACTCTTCATGTTTATTATCACATGTCAATGAGTTACTTTGGTGATTTGTCTCTGCATATTTTCAATCACAAGTTCTTAAAATATTTTTTGAGAAAAAAAACCTCTCCATTCCCTACTACATGAGTACATCATATTATGCGATCGCCTCGTGCATCCATGTTTATTGAATAACAAACAACAACTAACCATTTGAAATTATTGAGCTCTAAATGCCAACTATCACAAGCAAAAATAATACAAGAAAGGTAGCAAGCACATGTAGCATAATATTTTGTTAAACAGGGTAGTCACCACATAAAAATCTTAATTTAAAATATTATTACTACATATTTATTTTCAAGTAATATACTAGACTGCAAGTTTAATAACCATACTTATATTAGAAAAAAAATCAAGCAAAACTAAAAAATAATTTTTTTTGAACAAATAGGAACAAGAATCCTAAATCAGCTACAAAGAAATGACAATTCCCAAGCAATAACCTCTAAATTTTATTTTAAGGCTTTGTTAGTCTCATAATGATACAAAATTATAATCTTATAGAAAATATTACCTTTATAGTCTCGTATGAAAATTCAACACAATCCATGTATCAAATAAAAAAATTATTATTTATTAAGCTAAAAGAGCTCATGGTTTTCAACAGTGTTTTACACTGTTCATCTACAATCAGAAGTATGATGGACTTGAATAGTAAAATTACATAATAATATAGCTATTATTTCTATATTAAGACAGAACAACAAGGTTGCTTGGTCGAGTGGTTAAGGTGTACAAGTGCCAATGAAGGTGAGAGTTCGAATCTCACAATCAATGAAAATAATTTTGAAGAAGTCGCCCTTTTTGTTTTTTCATTTTCACTTTTTTATTTTCTTAACCAGGCTTCTTTTATTTGTTTTTTATAACCGGGCTATTTGTAGCAGCTTACATGTGCCACGACTAATCTCTGGACCCATTTTTTAAACATTTTTTCCTGTTTTTTTGCCATTTATATATTTTTTTTCATGACCGGAGTGTCCTAGTTAGTTTACGCAAACTGTGATTTTTTTTCTCATTACTGTTTCAAAATGTGCTTTCCTCTTGCACTTTTTTCGTCGGTTCCCTTTTTTTTTGTTTGTTTTCTTATAACTAGGGTATCTTGGGCAACTTAGGTGCACCACGACTAATTTTCGGAGCCACTTTTTTTAAAAATATTTTTTTTTGTTTTTTTTCCACTTATATATTTTTTTTAATAACCAAGATATCAGGTTAGCTTACACTTATTTTCAAACAAAAATGAATAGTGAAAATCACAATAATGAACAATAAAAGGTGCTTTCCCCTTGTATTCTTTTTTTTTTTGCCTAATAATTGGGCTGTCTGGAACATTTTACTCGCATCACAACTTATCTCTGGATCAATTTTTTTTTCCAGTATTGAATAGTGATTACAAAATGGGCTTTTTTTTTTTTTTTTTTAAACCAAGCTTCTTATTTTTTTTTTGTTTTTTATAACTGGGGTATCCGTCGCAACTTACACGCACTACAACTAATCTCTGGACTTAACATTTTTTTCTTTTTTTTTTCCACTTATATATTTTTCTTGGTTTTTTTTATGAACGGGATGTCCGGGTCAGTTTACGCGCACCATGATTTTTTTTAATGAACAATGATTTCCACTGTTCACTACTGTTTGAAAAGAGGCTTTCTGTTTTTTTTATAACCAGACTTTTTTTTTAGAACTAGGGTATCCATTGTAGTTTAACGCATCATGACTAATCTTTGGACCCATTTTTTTTAAATTTTCTTTTGCTATTTTTTTTGTCACTTATATGTTCTTTTATGTTTTATTTTATGACTGGCATGTCTAGGTCAGTTTACGCGCACCGTGATTGTTTTTCTCATTACTGTTTGAAAAGATATTTTCCCCTTGCATTTTTTTTTTTATAACCAGGCATCCTTTTTATTGTTTTTTTTTTATAATTGGGGTGTCCGGGCCAGCTTATGCGTACCATGACTAATCTCTGGATCTATTTTTTTTTCCAGTTTTTTTTGCCACATATACATCTTTTTTTATAATCGGGGTATCTAGGTCAGCTTACGCGAGCCACGAATAATTCTAGGACCCACTGTTTTTTTACATTTTTTTTTCAATTATATAATTTTTTATAACTGGGGTGTCTAGGCTAGCTTACGTGCATTACAACTATTATTATTAAGAAAAAGCTAAAATAGCTCGCTTAAACACTATGCACACACTCGCAAAACACTGTGGATTATAATAGTGTATTAATGGTTTCGCCCCTTAGTGCACCTCAACCCTTGCCTTGGGATTGGGGTATTTTTGAATTTTTCACGGGACCGATTGACATTACTAGATTGTTTGGGGGTAATTTTGTTTTTTCCCCGTATTTTTCCACAGTAAAATAGCCATAATATCCATGAATAGGATAAAAATTCACAGGAACTGCCAGGGCATTAAGGTTATTGCATATATTTTTTTAAATAGCTAGATACAAATTTACCTTCATATATGACCTGCTTATTATTTTCAACGTATGATAATTTACTATCATTATTCTAAAATATTTTTAATATAATAAGACGAGGAATAAATCTGAACAAAAAAAAAAATCTTTTTTAAACAACTATGACGGTGTCATCAATAGTATGACCAATAATAATTAGAATATTAATTATGTATAAAAATATTATAATAACAGCTATAATAATTGTGATAAAAATTCAGTGGTCAATGATATTTTTGTCAAAAATAACTTTCGTGTTTTATTTTTTGTGTATAATATTTCAGATCTCATATCACAAAAAAAAAAAAATACAAAACCATACGTGGATAAGACAAGTAGAAAAATTATGCCAAATTATCTATAATAATAAATT
This sequence comes from Salix dunnii, assembly GCA_015731905.1. Taxonomy (NCBI): domain Eukaryota; kingdom Viridiplantae; phylum Streptophyta; class Magnoliopsida; order Malpighiales; family Salicaceae; genus Salix; species Salix dunnii. Next base: position 14,418,721 of record CM027674.1, read on the forward strand.
AAAAAATTACTCTGCATTTCGCCATAGTTGACACCAATTTTTTTTAACATATATCAAAATTGTTAATGGTCCTATATATATTATCTTTTGGACTATTTCCTTAAATTAGGAGAGACTACTTATATATTGTAATATTTTTTTTCATATTAATGTCTTAAAACATATATGAAAAATTGAACTATTTTTTCTTTTAAAAATCTCATATTAATTTAATCTCAGTGTTCTAAATTTTTTTTAATATAATAATATGAGAAAAAAAATATGAAAAAAATCAACTTTGATAAATTTTAGCAGTTGTATTTTTTCTATCTATCAAATAAATTATTCAGTAAATAGTTAAAACATACCCAACAAACAATTAGTATGTTGCAGGCAACAAATAATATATTTTTAATCAATTTAATCAATTGCAATTTTGCTATCTATCAATTAAATTATTACCAAAGTAGTTAAAACAAAATCATCAATCAAATTGTTTGCTGTATAAAACAAATCACTCATCTGTGCTAAAATTCAAATATTGTAACATTATCATTTGCTAATGAAAGAATTCATGAAAGAAAAAAACATAAGCAACAATCATAAAATTTATTTGATTCCAATTGTACAATCTATCAATTAAATAATTATCAAAATAGTTTTAACAATAACAACATTCAATCATTTTTAAATGGAAAAAAAACCCGTTTCTAACAGATTCTATCAATTATAATTTTACCAATTAAATGTGGGTAAATTCGCTCGTAACAACTGAAGATGCATTTTTTTTTTTAAGTTAAAGCATCAAAAAATGCTCGTGCAATTTTAAGTATGTAATTCAATTCTTTTTTTTATTTTTTGGAAGATTCAAACAAGAAGAAAAGTATGAAATCGAATTCATTTTCCATGAAAGAAAACAAAAAAGAATGGTAATCATTAACAAAATTCAACAAAGTGGTGAGAAAATAAATATCTCTTGTTTTTTCCACTTTAATTCAAACATTGATCAGTAGAATAACTATTTATCTTTATTTCGTGACAAACATTTTTTATAATATTCAAGAATTTGTGCAACAAGGAAAGATTTCATCGTTGATTGATGCTTATGATCAATCAGCTAATGGCAGATCTACCTGGCTGTAAACGTAAGCAAAATTGATATCTTTTCAATAAACAGTTATTATAATTTAAAAGTAAATATTCAATAAAAAAAACAAACATGCCACAAATAGAGTTTTATATATATAAACACGGTTCAAAATCAGATTAAAAAAAAGAAATAAATGAATAAACTCGCGTGATATACTGGATTAAATTACAAGTAAATAGTGACAATAAATTACAGTGAATAGTGATTCAACAATAAATCACTGATCTGTTTTAGGTTTTTTTGTTAATATATATATACTGAGAGAGAGAGTAAATAACCATTTTCATAAACTGATAGAACAATACTTTGAACTACAAAAAGCACAGCCCATGTGTGGAGTGCGATTTCGATATAATACCAAGAGGAAAAAAGAAAGAAAAAGATACATCCAGGAACGATTTCACACGATGACTTCAAAGTCGTACTAAAAGAACCAGGGGCATGCGACAATCCATAGAATTAACTTCAAACTCCACCTGACTAGTCAAGGATAATGATTTCCACGTTTGTTTCACCTGAAAACAGTGCTAGGAGAACCAAATCAAATAGGTGTCGGGACTTCTTATAAATCAGAAGCATGTGAAGTCCCTCCTCAGCCATCTTAATTTCTTGGCTCTCTCTCTCTGTATTTTTTCCTCTCCTTGATCTTTCTCAGTTCATGCCAACTTTCCTGCCCTCATTTAGCCATGGAAGTTGGGTATGGAAGCGGTGAAAAAACTGGGTTTTTCACTCGAGGACGAAGGTCGCTCAAGGCCTTGACTGTGCAGTTCAAAGTTAAGATGCTTGACATGGCTAGCAACATAAAGAAGCTTGGACAAGATGATCCAAGAAGAGTAATTCATTCGCTAAAAGTAGGACTTGCAATAACATTGGTATCAATAATCTGCTACTATCAGCCACTTTACAGTAATTTTGATGAAACTGCAATATGGGCTATTATGACTGTTGTCGTCGTCTTCGAATTCTCTGTGGGTAAGTCTCGGACATTTTAAAAATAGAACAGAAACTCCCTTCCATGGTGCAACCTCTACTCGAGTCATAATATTGAACGTGGTTTGTTTTTTGACGAACTAATTTACAGGTGCTACTCTTGGAAAAGGATTGAATAGAGGACTGGCAACACTACTGGCTGGTGGACTAAGTATCGGAGCACATCACCTAGCAAACCTCTCTGGAAATATTGGAGAACCCATTCTACTTGGGTTCTTTGTCTTTCTACAAGGTATCTTTAGCCATGCATGCACACAAAAGTTATTGCACCTCGAAGTTCAAGTTATATTGATCGTTACTGTTTAAAGAAAAGGTAAAAAGAACTCACGGATTCAACATTTTTTTGGATTTTGTTTGCAGCGACAATATCAACATTTTTAAGATTCTTTCCGAAAATTAAAGCAAGATATGATTATGGGATGTTAATATTCATATTGACCTTCTCTATGATATCGGTATCTGGTTTTCGGGACGATGAAATATTAGAGTTAGCATATTTGAGATTATCAACAATCTGCATAGGTGGTGCTGCCTGTGTCATCATTTCTATTGTGATTTTTCCTGTGTGGGCTGGTGAAGATCTTCACAATCTGATTGCTCTCAACATTGAAAAGCTTGGCAACTTCTTAGAAGGTATGCATGGCCCCAACAAAGCAGTGCTCTAGTAGTGGATGCGTTAATTCCATGATTTCCTTTTAAACTAGATTTCAACATGCATGTGCTAAAACACTTACACAGAAGTGGTAAAAATTACAGGATTTGGTGACAAATACTTCAATAGAACAGGGGATGAAGACTGTAATGATGGCAAAATTTTTTCGGAAGGATACAAAAGTTCTCTCAATTCAAAAACTAGTGAAGGATCCTTGGTGTGTATAAATCTCTCACGCACCAACCTCCTCTCCGCCTATATAATTGAGTTGTTTTCTGATAATAGTTTTGATGCCTTTCAGGCTAATTTTGCAGCCTGGGAGCCTGGTCATGGTCGGTTCCCATTTCGACATCCTTGGAAACTATACCTAAAAGTTGGAACCCTGGCTCGAGAATGTGCCTACCGACTTGAAGCATTGAATGGATGCTTAAGTGCTGACATGCAGGTATAAATAAAAAAAATTGACTCCCTAGAAGCTATCACCTTTGATGTCCTTAAAGCCTTCCGCATATCATATGTTGCGATCCATTCTCCCAAGAATTAGTAAGGTTCAAGCTTTTATGTATGGTTTAAATAATAATAAAAATGAACTCCAATTAGGAACAATATGCTAAGAAGCACTCCGGTGATTCGTCACATGCTTTTCTCTAAATATTTGCTACTTATTCTTGCAGGAATCATCAGAAGTTAGTACCATAATTCAGTCAGAATGCACAATTATGAGCATAGAATCTGGAAAAGCACTAAAGGAACTTGCATTGGCAATCAAAACTATGGTGCAGCCATCGTCTGCAGATTCTCATATTGAAAATGCAAAATCTTCTGCCAAAAAGATGAAATCTTTACTCAAATCAGGCATATGGGAAGACGTTGACCTGCTGAAAGTTATACCAGGGATTGCAGTGGGTGCAATCCTTGTTGATGTGGTCACATGCACTGAAAAAATTGCTGAATCCATACATGAGCTTGCCTCCACAGCCCAATTTAAGAGCGTAGAGCCTCCAGTATCACCAGAAAATTTGCTGTCAGAACAAAATCAGAGTGTAAATTCAACTCAGATGGTCAACTACCACCATGTCATCACTGTGAACAGTGAATCAACTCTTGCTGCTCCACCAGTTGAGAGTTCTTCAGTACCAAAGGCTAGCTAGCAAAGAATGGAAGTTTAAATGTATGTCATGATCATATCGCGTATAGGGTATTTCAATTTGTATTTTCTTTTTTCCGTAAAAAAATAAATGCCCTTTTCTGAAAGATAAGAAAAATACCATTCTCTTCAGCCATGAATGGGTAACCCTTTTTTCTTTTTACTTGTAATTTTGGCGAAGACAGAAAACATATTATAAGAAAATTTTTCTATATTAGATTCTCATCTAGCCGTGTTTAATTCTGGAAAATACAATGATCCATTGAATGACAAAGTTGTTTCCTATCGGCAAACTATCTGTAGAATCTTTCGTTCTTGCTAGTTCAAGCCATAAACCTACTCTAGCGCGCCATATATATTGTTATATTGTTGAATCTTAATAATGAGATTCAAATTCATGATGGATTGATCAATAAAATTTTAATATCATATCACTAAATTATTTTATTTAAAAATTTAAATTATTAAATAAATTCTCACAGTAGATTTTATGTTCTTGTGTTGTTATATTATTATGTAACAACACGACGGCTCAACTGTATGTTTTTCGTCTGAAAACTTAGAAATACAAGAAAAATGTTTAAAATATGAATTGTCTCCTCGTAGGTCGGACAGTTGACATATGAGAGATCGTTTGACGAAACAGAGTAGAGCATGCCAAAAAAGGCAACAAAGCCGCCAGATAAAGAAGGGGTAGCTTTCCTCGTGAAGAATTCTCAGTTTTGTAACAAATGATGCCATCACATTCTTTTTAATGTTTTCATGGAAAATAAAATGCACAAAAATAGGGTTTTATGAGGTAACTTGCCTGTGTATCGTGCTAGGTTTTTCATGTAGAAAATTAATTGATTTTTTTATGCTATAATTGATTATTTTAATAGCTAATTAATAAAATTATAATAGATAAAATTTGATAGAAATAAGTTTTTTCCCCACCTAAAAGGAACATTATAATCGAAACGCAGGGGAGATGGTTCATATAATTTTTAATTATAGATAATTTGTACAAATTTTTCTACCTATTATGTTTATGTGCTGCATCTTTTTTTTTATATATATATATATATAATATTATATCTGAAATATTATACATAAAAATATTGTAAAAGTAATTTTTTGATGAAAACAACCTAAAATCCAAGGATAAAAAGTTTTCTAAGAAATACAGCCGAAACAAAAGAGAAAATAGTTAGAATTAAAAACTAAAATTAAGAGCGTGTATATATATATATATATGGATAAAAATAGAAACTATTTATAAATATATCTAAAAAATAAAAGAATTAAAATAAATAATTAAGAGCATATGGGTCAAAATGAAAAAAAAAATATATCAATAATTTTAACCGAAAGATTAAATTACAAAAAATTAAGTATTGCAAGGCAAAAATAAATAATTCATTTATTTTTTTGATTTAGTTTCGATCCATTTATTTTTTCAGTAATTTTGATATAATTCTAAATAATTTATTTGCATTTATGCATTTATACTCTTAGTTTTGACTTTTATTTTTTTTATTAAAATTTATCTTTGTATTAAATATAGTTTTGGTTAAAAAACAGAGTATGTTCACCTTTCATATTATAAGGGCCGAAATGAAAAACATATATATAATAAATTTCATTTGATGGATAAAATTGAAACAAATCAAAACTTTGGTATTGAAAAAATTACAGAATTTAACATAAAACTAAAAATTAAAAGACCGAAGACTGAAATGAAACTGAAATATATAATCAATTTGAATGGAAGGATACAACTGAAAAAATCAAAATTTTGATACCAAAAATATTAAGAATTTTAAACCAATCAAAAAAATTAAAAGACTGAGTAAAAAAATAAAACTACAATATATAATCAATTTTAATTGAAGGACAAAATTGAAACAAATCAAAACCGATAATAAGGACCACTACAAGCAATCGAAAGAGTAGAGACTACAATGAAAACCCAACAAACAACGGGGGCTGATGTGAAATTTTGCTTACAAGAGAGAGAAAGTGCATAAATAAATTGAACCGACCACCGATACGTCTTATGCCACCTTGTAAGCCAACGCGTCGTATCGGGAGGAAGATCACATCGCAGAGAATAATTTTAGACGCCAGAAGGGTATTTTTTTGATGTCGTACAACGCCGCATGCATTGTTGGTAACCTACATGAGTATGGAATTAGATGGTGTGTCGTCAACGACAATTCGGCAAAAAATATAATGATCAAATGATAAATTTCAGCTAATCCCTACAACCAACTCATGAATTTTATCTTATATGGGGGTATTTACGTATTTGGCTATTTTAAAAAATATGCAATGACCATACTGGCCCCGGGATTTACTGTGCAGTTTTGTCTTATATGAGAATATTTTTGTATTTAGCCATTTAAAAAACAATGAGTAATAACTTTTATGCCCCGTGGTAACTGTGTATTTTTATTTTATATATGGGTATTATGGTTATTTTACTGTGCATTGGAAGATAAAAAATAAAAAAATATTCCCGGATCCTAGGCTAAAAAATACAGTATACGAAGGGGTCAAATAATAATTTTATTATTCCAATCTACAACGCCTTTAAATCTAAATGAATAATGAAAATCACTGTTCATTATTGTTGAAAATCATGTTATGTTTTAGCTTACATAAGATAATAGAATCATAATGATGTTCTGCAAGGCACTTAAACTAATAGTAATGATTTTTACACATAAAGTGAAAAAGGCTAGCATGAACTCAAAGTTTGACAAAAAAATGGAAATATATATCTGCAAGTACTGTATCCATCGACCCCGTTTGGCATTGCGATTCAATCTGTTTTTTGCTGCTAAAGTTTGATAAAAAATGGAAATATATATGTCTGCAAGTACTGTATCCATCGACTTCCTCTTGCTGTGCGTAAGCATTTTGTGAATCAAAGGCTTGCGGCGGCCTATGGTCTCTTCAAATTATAGTAGGAAACTAAGCTATTTGAACATAATTATACAAGTATTTTTAATGTCGTTTTGGTTATAAAAGAATTCTAAAAAAATAAAATAAAAAAAGCTTATGTATATATTTAACCAAATAAATAAATAAATAAATATTCCAAAAATATAAAAAAAATTGTTAATGATAAGTAAAAACTAAACTGAAAACAATTAAGATACATATGTATATCAACATATATAATCTCAAACATAGATCATGCACCTGGTTATTATTAATAATTTTATTTTGCAAATAAGACTTTTATTTAATAAAACCAAAGACTTAACTCAAAAATGAGAGAGAGAGTTATAGAACAAAATAATTAATCTCGGAATACAGGTTTAGTACCTTGTCGTGTCTAATAACTATGCATATTAAAATAACTTTCTTATTTACTCAAAGCTATTGAGTTGGTGCAAAAAGTTTTTGAACACTAGAGGAATATCTAGGCATCGCTAATGTGTTTTCTAAAAAATAGATTTTAACCCTTAATTTATAATCAACTGCTTATTGGATGTTTTTTTTTTATTATTATCTAACATTAAGGTGAAAATATAATGAATTTACAAAGGTAAATCTAGGTTGATATGCTACATCCGTAGAGATAATCTTGCAAAAACAAATTTGAAAATACATTTCATAATTAATTTAATATTGAAAGATAAAATAAAAAAAAAATCACTCAATTAAAAAGAAACAAGTGAAATCAAGTAAACCATCCAAACTCACGATGTAGGTTATAAACGTCATCATATCCTAAGAGATCATTTTAGTTTTATTGAGTTTTACCTTCCCTTTTAGTAGTGTCGTTGGAGATGCTCTAAGATAATCAAAGTATGGTTTGCCGATTAAGATTAGTAGTCAGAAAATCAAGGCAATGGTTTTTTTGCGTAAAAATTCTAATTTTCAAGTTGTTTTAAGCCAATGTATTTAGTGCATTTAGAATCCAATTCATAAGCCTATATAACCCCAAAAAAGTTTCAAAATCCTAAAATCAAATTTGGTTGGATTTGTCTTCCTTTACTTATATTTTTTCAGGCAACATTTATTCTCTAAACAATCACCATTAAACTTCTCTAATTACATCAAACCTATATACATTAAGAATAATATAATTTAGTTGTTGAAAATAATGTGAACAACAACTTCATTTCTCTTTTCATACTACATTTCAATGATATTCCCAATCGTTTCTCATGCCACAATCCAATGATATTCCCAATCGTTTTTCATACCATGAATTGAAAAGAATACTGAAAATAGACTTTTCTTGCATCCGAGAATTCTTTAAAACCACCCTGGTGGTTGTAACTAATTGATAAGAAATGGCATTTCTCACAAGGCAATGATTAGATGAAGGAAGGTCACATGGTCGGAGCTCATGCCGCTGCCGACTTGGAATGATAAGAAACGATATGAACAGGAGAGTGTGAAAGGTGGAACTTCTCTCTTCTCATCTCCCATCGTCGTTTCTTAATCCACCGCTGCAAATTAATATATTTAATTCAATTCTGGTCGATGACCTCATCCCACCCTTCTGACCTCACTAGCCTCCCCCCATGTTTCGTCAACTTCCAACATTCTTTCTACACAAGCAGCTAATTAGAACAAAATTCTATTTTCTCGAGTATTTCTTAATAATAATAATTACGTTTTGGAACATTTTGTAGCGTAATTTCAGTTACAAATTAAATGCAATTCAACCCATCGACCCCAATTTTCCAAATGATTTGTTGTCATTTCTTCTTTTCCATCACAATCTTTATCCAAAGAATTAATATTTTATTTTGTTCTCTCAAATTCAGAGGATGACGAAGAAACTGGGTCACCAGTGATTCAAAGATTACCGAGGAGAGTTCTAGTTAAAACTTAGACTCAGAAGATTCTTTGGTCAGATTTGACTGGTTTTGACCCTTTTTTTCTTGCAATTTCAGGTTCTTAATATGAATTTAGATTGGTTAGATCGTCACGTTTTCAATAAACCAGTGGAATTCGATGAAATGGGAGTTGACAGTTCGAGAGGGATTTGTGAAGTTTATGTGAGATGTGTTCTGAATTTACGGAATAATGAGTTTTTAAATTGTTTAATTAAATGTTAATTCTTTTTAAAATAGCTTTTTATTTAAAACTTTATATTGAATGAAAATGTAATATACATTTCTCTTCCCTGTAATTATATGTTTTATCCCATAAAATCATATAAAAAATATTAAGGATTAGAGAGAAACAAAGTTTTCTTCCTCAAATTACGTTCAGAATTTCAACCTTTCGAAAAGTCTTACTATGGATCTAGATATATATTTTTAAAATTAATTATTTGAATTGAAAATTATGATGCTATAAAAACACATGTATTGTTATTTATATTTGTTCATGTTTATATTAAAAAGGATTACTTGCATGTGATATTAGTTTTGAAAACCGGTAATCTTTTATTTAAAATTTATTATTTGTCCTAATTTCTTATCAACCATAATTTTTTGAGAGATTAAATATCATTCATTGATTGTCCACTATAATAAAAAAAGGAAAGAAAAAAGAGAATCAGAAAAGGATTCTCAAAGAGTTTGGCGTTATAACAGAGATCTTGCGATTTATATAGCAGATTTTAAGTTCGAGTCAGGATATTTACTTTTCTTATAAAAATCTAGAACAACCAGTATTCTACTCGCTCATTTAGATATATAAAATATATATATTTTTTAACATGGGATTTTCTCGCATAAATAATAGGAAAAAAAAGATTTTTTTTAACATAATAATAATGGTAAATAAACAAGCAGCCATGTATTATTAGATCTGAACATTTTAAAAAAAGGCAGCTGTACTATTGATTTTGAATTTCAAAACAAGTGGCGATGTATTATTAATGTTGAAAGTTAAAAGAAGCTGATTAAATGCATTATTGATTTTGCATGACTAAATCATGCGGCTCTGTTTTGGTTCCACTTCATGACCTTTGATCAAAATTACAGCTCCCGATAATCTCGTCCAAAAGTTATAAATATGCTCATCATTGCTTCACAAAATCAACAATAACATCTAATAATGCGTACTTCTCTGTAAGAATAAAAACTATAATATTATTCTTGATTACATCTCCTAAAATAAAAATTAGAATAAAATTTAAGTTAATAGATAAAGTTTCAGAATATAATTTATATTATTTCTCATCACACCTCTTCAAATAAAAAAATTTAGGCTTGAAACTTACGCAAATTTATATTACTTTGTGCTTGATTTCTATCAAATAGAATGAAGAAAGTGAGATTTGAACCCGTGACCGTTGGGTCAATAAAATTCTAATACAATATTAAGAAATCATGTAATCTAAAAGGTCAAGTTAATAGACGAGGTCTCAGAATATGATTTATATTACTGTACACCATATAATACCCATGAAATTGTTGTTTTGTATTTTTTAAGGATATTTCGTGCCTGCTAACTATTAGTAATGGTATGGAAAACAAGATTAGAAGGAGCGAGTTCTAGATGTTTATTAACTTTGAGTTTTGTCTTTGTGAAGTTTTCTAGACCGAAGACAAAGACAAAAATATTCTACAGAGTAGTTAGGATGGCTTGTCTTCAGGTAGGCATAAAATGCTAAAGAGTCGTTAGAATTATGGATTGCCGTCCATATTTTGTACCTCCATGGGAAATCCTTGCCCTCAACGCTGACTGGATTATAGATGGAAAATACTACATGGTGTGCTAAAAACACTATGCACACATCTCATAATTTATTTAAAAAAAAAAATCTTTTTTATATGTGTTTTATAAATAAGTTTTTTATTTATATTTAAATTAATACCTCTCCTCTTTAATTTTTCTTTTTTTTGTACCTTGCTTTTTGTAAAAAGTCGTTGTTTTATTTTATTTGCATTTTATTTTTGAATAAATTATCATAATTCATCTATAGTATTTTTTGTTTTATATAGTTGTGCTTCATTTTTTAAAATAAAAAGATATTTGTTTTTAGATGATATTTCTAATCAATACAACCTTGATTTCGTCTCATAGATTTTATGCAATTAGTTTTATGGGTGTCTTTTTCTTCTGTTATTTTATCAAATAAAAAATTATATTTAATCAACAGAGTAATTGAATATGATTAGATGAATATACTTTATTGCGATATTAAATATATTGATTTATATCTGCCTGATTTTTTCATAATGATATTTAGTAATAATTAATTATCTTTTTATTTATTGAGACAAATGTTTCTTAATTTATTTAATTAAATACATGCATAAATATTTTTATTTTTATTTAATATTTGCATATTAAAAAACATTTCAAAGACGTATTGATTTTTTTTATAATTTTCTTTTTCGACCAATATCATACCAGAAGTAAAATAGCTAGTTATAATTTTCTCTTAATCAAAAGTTAGGTTTTTCCGTATTGAAATTCATGAGTTAGTCTTGGATGCGAAGTCGCCTCTAAATTATTTTTAAGATTCTTAAATTGTACTTTTCAAACATACAATAAATAAATAATAATTTACTCTATCAATGTCTTGTCAAAGCTGTTATGTTGGGCTAATCGCATGTCATATAGACCGACAGTTAGTTAAGAGATGACTATGGAGATGTATTTTATATATATATATATATATATATATATATATATATTATTTTACATTAATTTTTAATATTTTAAAATCATTTTTATATGATGATCCTGAAATAATTTTTAGAAAATAAAAAAAATAATATTTAAATATATCTTTTTAAAAACAACTATAATCGATATTTGAAACAGCCTCGAGGATATTAATTAATTAGTCTTTATGACCGTAAGCCCCTCCATGTTTATATTATACTAGCCACATGCCCCCGCGCTTCGTCATGGACAGTACCATATTTTTTTTAATGTAAAAAATATTAATTATATGTATTTTTTCATTTCATCATAAATTTAGCTAAAATAATAAATTTGTACAGAAATCCTGTGAAGTGCAAGTTTTTAATAAAATAAATGAATTTTAAATTGCTATAAATTTATCTGTTTAGCAATTTTCAACGAAATAACCAACATTAATTTATTATCATCAGCAAAAAAGCAAGAAGATTCGGATATTTGAATTATTAAATTCACTGCATTAAGATTAGTTCATTTTATAATTAAATTTAAACCAAACAAAAACAAACTATAAATTGTGAAAATATCTGTAATAATCAAATAACAAAAATAAATAGTTAATTTTCTATCAACAAAAAGTCAAAAACATAAATTGAAAATTCATCTCAATGTTATTTTTATTATTATTGCTATAATAATTAAAATTATTATCTATATTATTATCAAAACAATTAAAATAAATAAATTCCCTGTAAAAACATTAAAAAAATAAACAAGAGATTTTTATAAAAAAAAATACTTAAAAAATTATCATTATCATTGTGCAAACAATAAAATAAAAAAAAATCATCTGATCCAAATAACAAATAAAAATCAGAGAAAACAGAAAAAAATGAATAAAGAGAAAAAGAGAGCAATATTAATTTTAAAATGATTACAAATATAAATTATAATTTTAGGTCTGAACTGATTAAAATAAAAATTATAATAAAAAAATAAAAACTAAAAGCATACATGCATACAGACGAATTTTCTATCGATAAAAAAATGAAAACATAAAAATTTGATCCTCACGTTATTGTCGTTATCATTGTAATAACAATTAAAATTATTATCAACATTGCAATTAAAACAATCAAAATAACTAAATTGATCCGAATAATCATTAAAAAAAATCAAAATATTTTTATAAGAAAACAATAAAAAATTAATCACTAAAATTATTGTTATTATTGTGCAGATAGTAAAATCATAAAAACCATCTAATCCAAAGAGCAAATAAAAATAACAGGAAAAATGAAGCAATATTAATTTAAAATATTATAATAATAGCAACATCGGAGTCTTAACATTTAAAATTATTATTAATGTTACTATCAAAAGAATAAAAATTATCAAATTATACCGAGGAAAATAAATAAAAAGCGTAAACAAAATAGTAAGTAAGAAAAAAAATTAAAATATTATTATTATTATGAAAGAATAAATAAATGAATGAAAAAAATTATAAAAACTACAACAAAAGATCAAATAAAAAAATATAATAAAAACTAAAAATTATTATTATTATTACTGTCAAAACAATAAAAATTATCAAGTTATTCTGAGAAAAAAAAACCCTCAAAAACATTAATAAATAGTAAGCAATAAAAATAATTAAATAATAATAATAATAATAATAATAATAATAATTATTATTATTATTATTATTATTATTATTATTGTTATTATTATTATTATTATTTATTTTATTTTATTTATGTGCCTCATCGTGGGCAACGCCATATTTTTTTTTAATGTAAAAAATATTAATTATGTGTATTTTTTCATTGTATCTTAAATTTAGCCAAAATCATTAATCTATGCAAAAATTATGTGAAGTGCAAGTTTTCTATAGAATATATGAATTTTAAATCACTATAAATTTATCTGTTTAGTAATTTTAAACGAAATAACCAGCATTAATTTATCATCATCATTAAAAAAAAACAAAAACAAAATATAAATTATGAAAATACCTGTAATAATCAAATAATAAAAACAAATAGTGAATTTTCTATCAACAAAAAGTCAAAAACATAAATTAAAAATTCATCTCCACATTATTTTCATTATCATTGCTATAATAATTAAAATTATTATTAATATTATTATTAAAACAATTAAAATAAATAAATTCCCTGAAAAAACATTAAATAAACTAAACAAAAGATTTTTATAAAAAACAATAAAAAAATAAAAAAAAACTACTATTATCATTGCGCAAATAGTAATATCATAAAAATAATCTAATCCAAATAACAAATCGAAATAAGAGAAAACAAAAAAACAATGAATAAAGGGAAAGAGGGACTAATGATTATCAACATATATTTAAATTTTAGGACGGAAACGATTAAAAATAAAGTCCCAATAAGAAAATAAAAACTAAAAGTATAGATGCTTAGACACGAATAAAAAATAAATATTATTAAAGAATTAAAAAAACCTAAATGAATTAATATTAAGTAAAAATATGCAATAATCAAATAACAAATATAAATAGTTAATTTTCTACCAATAAAAAAATAAATTGAAAATCCATCTTCATGTTATTGTCACTATCATTGTTATAATAGTTAAAATTATTATTAATATTATTGTCAAACCAATTAAAATAATTAAATTGACCTGAATAATCATTAAAAAAAAGCAAAATATTTTATAAGAAAAAAATTAAAAATTAATAACAAAAATAATTGTTATTATTGCGCAAATATTAAAATCATAAAAATTATCTAATCAAAAGAGCAAATAAATATAATAGAAAAAAAAAATTAAAGGGAAAAAGAAAGCAATCTTAATTTAAAATATTATAGCAATAGCAACATCGGAGTTTTAATATCTAAAATAATTATTACTGTTATTATCAAAACAATAAAAATTATCAAATTATACCGAGGAAAAAAAATAAAAAGCATAAACAAAATAGTATGTAAGAAAAACAATTAAAATATTATTATTATTATTATTATTATTATTATTATGAAAGAATATATAAATAAATGAAAGACTAAAAAAGTGGTAAAAACTAAAACAAAAGATGAAACAAAAAAATACAATAAAAACTAAAAATTATCATTGTTATTATTGTCGAAACAATTAAAATTATCAAATTATTTTAAGAAAAAAACCTCAAAAACATTAACAAAAGAGTAAGCTAGAAAAATAATTAAAGTATTATTATTATTATTATTATTATTATTATTATTATTATTATTATTATTATTATTATTATTATTATTATTATTATTATTATTTATTTTATTTATTTATTTATTTATTTTGTGTTAATAATCAAAGAAAAAAAAGTGAAAGACTAAAAAAATCTTAAAAACTTCAAAAAAAATATTAAACAAAATAATAAAAAAAAAACAAAAATTATCATTGTTATCACTGTCAAAGCAATAAAAATTATCAAATTATTCAGAGAAAAAAATCCAAAAGACATTAACAAAAGAGTAAGCAAGAAAAACAATTTAATTATTATTATTATTATTGTTATTATTATTATTATTATTATTATTATTATTATTATTATTGTGTTAATAATGAAAAAATGAAATAAATGAAAGACTAAAAAAATCATAAAAATTTTAACAAAATTAAAATCATAAAAAGAAATCAATGGATTAAAATACAAAATTAAAAGTATAAAGGCTAAAATGAAAATCAAATCTATTATCAATTTCAATCAAAGGAAAAAATTGAAAAAATTAAAATTTTTGTACTGAATAAATTAATATTTTTAAACCCAATACGGAAATTAAAAGAAGAAGGACTAAAGTGAAATATTAACATTAAATTAATTTCAATTGAAGGACCCAATCAAACTAAATCAAAACTTCTATAACAAAAATAAAGACCATACACAAAATTCAAAGTCTAGGCACCAAAGTGCAAATGACAGAAAATCGGGGGACTCTCCTGCACACGCCAGACGTTTTCCAACTCACGCCCTGTGTAGACGGCACGTGCGAGCTCATGCGTTACCGGAGTCTCATGCACGTGCGAGTTGAGACTCCGGTAACGCATGGTCACCGCATGAGCTCGCACGTGCCGTCTACACAGGGCGTGAGGTGGGAATGTCTGGCGTGTGCCTCTCACGCTCTGACAGTTACCGAAATAAAAAATAAAAAATATAGCCAATTACCGGTCTGTCTCTGTTTCGAATTTATCATTTTTGTTTTATCAGGGGCTATATTTGTATTTAGCCAAATTCAAAAAATAATAAAAAAATCGGAACTGCGGCGAACCGGATCGGACTAGTTCGGACCGGAGGGGAAATGACCGCGGAGCCCCTTAATCCAGACGGAGTGTTTTGTTGTTTTCGAGGGGTAAAATCATTATTACACTGTTCATTTACGGGTAAAAGGAAAAAAAAGGTGGACGTGCGCGCGCGGAGCACCAGATTAAATATCCAGTCTACAATTGATTACCTCACAATCTACAGTGAAAAAGCCACGCCTATTATTTGTTAGTTAATTTTTAAATCTTTTTCTCGAAGCAGGTTGATAACAGCAACTTAAGAACACTGAATTTTTTATATGACTTTGTGTAAATATTTCTTTTTTATATGTATTATATTAAAACAAATCATTTTTCATAATTCTTTAGTAGTTTAATATATTTAATATTAATATTTTTTATTTTTTTTAGAAAATCCGTTAAAAGAAGTTTTGATTGATGGAAGAAAATATCTTTATATAATTTATTTTGATGTTTTTTTTTTTTAACACATATGTAAGAATGATTTTTTTTTTTATTAACTCTCTTATTGAACTTGCATGGATTCATTACTATTTTATATTAGAACTTGAGTATTATATTATCAATTATTGAAGTTATTGAATAAAAAATTAAAAATAATTTTATATCATTCTTTAATCCTCACAATTCTCATTTAACACATGTACCTATCATTCTTGATTACACGTAAATTCTTCAAAATCCAGATTGTGAAAACAACCTGCCCTAACTCTTACTTGGCAGTTCTTGAAATCAAAATGTGCGTTGTTAAGAGCTTGGCATATATGAAATAGAAAAATAAAAAGCTGATATAGTTAATGACTGGAGTAAGAGTGGGAGTGTTCATGCATGCCAAATATCCTCATTCCACTTCAATAATAATACTATTACAGAAAAATCACAGATTGTTGTGTGTAATTACCTTTCATTTCACAAAATTTAACTATTAGCGGCAAGAGTATTTTAGATTTTTTCATCGGACTAATTGACATTACATGAATGTTTGGAGTTTTTTCATCTTTTTGGTTTTTTTAATAGTTAAACCATGAATTTTCTCCTAGAAACAGACAAAACAATGATGAAAGGTCAATGATATTTTTGTTTTTTTAAACTAATTGTGAATAGAAATTAATATATTTACCCTTATATAAGATAAAAACAGTTAGATAACGGTGATGGTATTTTTAGTGTGTCAAGGTTGGGTGAACAATAAAACTACTGAACTATCATTCAAAGCAAAAAAAAAATACAATGCTGGTGCTGGGGCATAATAGTTTTTTGCTTCCAGGTTTTTTTTATTATTATCATCGTCTATAAAGTATTATTTTTATTTATTTTTATACCAAAGTTGGTCATATGATAAGTGCCATATATTTGTTTTTAATTTTGGACGGTTAGAAATTTTCCTTCAAGATTTTCTTAGGTATGTTGTCTATAGAGTAACATCGTCTCATAACCTAGATCATGAGTTTCAAAGATTAGCCCTATTTGATTTTGATCATTTTTTTTTGTTTCAACATTAGATTATCTAGATTTTAACTTTGTGATTTTGTCTTTTTATTTTTTATAAAGTTATCCTGATCTTATATCCTGACTTAGCTTTACTCAAGTTTTCTTCTCATGATATTTTTCAGTTGATTTTTTTCCCACTTTGATCTTTCTTCATTTTATCATATTCCTTTGTACAAGGTTATCTTGACCTCACAAATGGGTTGTAAATTTTGCATGCTAACTCAAATTAGATTTTTTTTTTATCAACTTTTAAAATAGTTGTTTTTCATCTCCTCATTCAAAATTTTGATTTGATTGTAATTGAACTTCAATTTCCCCCCTCTTTATGAGGTTTTTCTATTCTTCAAATTTTGCTTTGTTATTAAATAAAATTGTTGAGACCTTTTAAAATTATTTAGAGGGTATTATTGGTATTTAATCAAAGAAATTGGGGGTGTTAACTATAAAAAATCAACTACATATTTTAAAACTATTGGTATATATTATTGATTGATTTTTCCACATTATGGGCATAGTGATATTGTTGGATGCCAACATGTCTCACACTTCTTGATCAATGTAAAGTCCTGTAAACTTTTAAAATTATGTGTTTAAAACTTCTGTTTATTTGATTATGGTTTTCTTTGTAATTTAATTGTTTATGGTTTTCATTTTCTCATCCATATAATGATCATAAACTAGTTTTTTCCCCTCTATTATTGCTACCTGGTTCTTTTGTTGAAGTATTTTTGGAAACAAAAATTAAAAATTAAATTTTTTTTTGATATATTTATATTATTTTTAGTATTTGTCAGCATTGTCTCAAAATGTTTTGAATTTTAATTTTTTTTGAACGTGTTCACATTTTAACGTATCATTTTTAAAATTTTAAAATTTTCACTTTGTTTTAATATTGATATTTTTATTTTTTGAAAAAACAAAAAAAATACTAGAGAAAGGAAATAAGAGACAAAAAAAATATTATTACTATATATAGATACATTTATACACGTGTAAAAGAAGAGGGGAGAGCAAATTGAAAAATAAAAAATTTTGAGAAAAAAAAAATAACACCGTCTCTAACCTAAACAAAAAAAAAACCTCGCCAGTCCCACATCATGTTTTCACATCACCTAGTCAGAAGACTAGACCCAACCGGCCACACTATCTTCGCTCACCCTTTCCCAGAACCTCCTTAGCCCTTTCAACGTTCAGCTTTCTCCTTCTACTATTCCTCTCCTTCACTTCCAGAGCTCCCATTCCAGCCTCTCTTCCCTGATCTCCTTCTCCCTACCTCGCCGTCAGCTATCAAGCCACCACCCACAACAACTCCTTTCTCCCCCTTCCACTTGAAAACCATTTCTCTCGTTTGCCCCAACAGACCAACCTTCACCTTCAGTCTTCCCTCCCTCAATTGAGCCCACGAAAACCCCTCCTCCACGGACCCATCTCATTCTTTTAATCCCTCGTTACAGTCTTTCTCTCTCCCTAACCAATCTTCCTTCACCCCTTGAACAGAACTGGCCAGCAGCTCTGGTCGATCACCCAACCAACACCGGTAAGAGCAGCAACAATCCTTTGAAGAAGAAAAAGATAAACAGAGAGGAACAAGAAGAAAAAGGAGGAGAGATGACACCGAAACATTGTTTTTCTTGGGTTGTGTTTTGTTTTTCGTTACAGGTCGTCATGAAGCCACTATCGAACAGGGAAAAGAGGAAAAGGGAGGATCTGTCCGACCACCCTGTTAGTGACAGTGGCGCCTGAACCCCGTGCCACCACTGTTCTCACTGTTCCCGGATGATGTCTTTGTAATTTTAGATGGTTTTGACCTTCCAAAAATTAATATTGTAATTTGTAATTATATCATGCGTTTTTTAATATTTTAGTATTGGGATTTTTGTTGTTTTGTAAATGTTGTGCAGTTTGTAAGTGTAAAAGATAGAATATAATAAAAATATATATGTGTGTGTTTGTTGCATTTAATTTTATTTTGTTTTATATAAAATCATACAAAAATAAAAATAAAAATAAAAATAAAAATAAAAATAAAAATAAAATACATGTTTGCATGAGTCTCAAAATTTATTAACTCACACTTATTGAGTTGTAACTCATTTTTAATTATAATTCAAAAATTTAATTCATGGGAATTAATATTGTAAATTATAATAATAATATTAGATCTACAAGTAGACTAATCATTAAATATATAATATAACCAAGAACTTCTCAGAATTATTTTTAATTGTAACCAATTTTTAAGTATGATTTGTGAATTTCATTCATGAGAGTTAATGGTGTAAATTATGATAATAAATATTAGATCTATAACTATTCTAATATATAAACTATGATAATGGATTTTTAATTGAGACATTTATTTTCATGAAGTCTGAATACAGAGAAACCAATCCACCTTTTAGGGTAGGTGAACTTTTTTAAGGTATTGATATGAATTTTTTTTTCTAATGATATATTTGGACACATGAGCCCATAGTAAAATTTCAAAAACCAAAGTTATTCATACAAATAAATATTATCATTAAAAGTTTTAAACCATATCAAAATAAATAATGTAGTTTATCTCAAGTAAGACATATTAGGAGTGCTAATATAGTTTCTTTACACAATTAGTCCCTTACACTTGAATCTTTGACTAACCACTGTACACGAGTCTTCCTAGTGACCCTGAACCAAACAATTTTGGTGGTAACTCCTAGAAAGGACCCTCCAGGACACTGCATAAGGACATGCAATAAAATAGTGACCCCATAAGGGAATGTATTTTTTCTAAATTATATTGGACTAAACTTTTTGTATTTTGATGTGCTTAGATTTTTACATGTGTTTTATTTTTAGTTATGTATTCATATATTTTTTTAACTAGATTATATGTACAAATCTTCATGCATTGTTAGTTTATTTGAGATACATCATTTTGGTTTTCATCGAAAAACGTTTGGTTAAATAGGGGACTAACAATTTACCTTATGACTTTTAGTTAAGGTTTCTGTATACCCCAACTTTTCGTTGCCTGCTTAGACTGATAATGTTTGGTACACGAGCCAACTCATTATCTATTGGGCCGCTATAGTGACTTCATGAGGGTGATCACTACGACTGTCATAACCCAATTTCTGGGTTATTCCCTAAAATCTACCAAAAAATAAAAAAAAATAAAATAAAAAAAGTCGGTGTTTGTAGAAAAAGCAATGTGGATATTTTTGTTATTTTCGAGAGTCCGATCGTAGTTTTTTTTGTCATAAAAATAGAGGAAAGTACATATTTAAGATAAAATATAATTTATTATTGGATAAATCTGTGTAAGAGTTAAGCTAAAAAACATAATTATATTTTTTATAGTCCAATTTAATTTAATCATGGGCCAATTTAGAGTATCATTATGTTTATAAATTAATGTAAGGTCCAATTGAAGGATTTGATCAAGTGCAAGGATTTAGTTATACTTTAGATTGATCAAATATTTTATTAAGGGTTTAGTTGATGAAAAATCAAGTTCTCGAGCTTAATTCGAGTTCCATTAAGAAGATTGGAATTTTCGGACACCGAATTGATTCCAAGCCAATTGTGCGAAGTTAGGGGTCAAGTTAAAAATAATTGAGAGTTTAATGGTTAATTAAAGGTTGAATCATATAAATCTGAAATCAAAAACCAAAATAAAAAAGACGTGCAAAGCTAAGGTTGCTGTTAAAATTTTGATGGGGATACAATTGCAAAAAATTAAAACTTTAAAGCTAATTAGGGATGCAATTAAAATAATTACAAGTTGAGGGACCAAATTGAATTTTTCACCCTCTCCCGAAATCATAACATACCTAAATGCATTGTTCAATCACCTGAACAATGTAGGCACGCCACCTGAACAAGTGCATAGGTAGGCAACTCATCGTTGCACGCAACGGGTAACCAAAGGTGTGCCTATAAATATTGCATAGACCAACGAACTGAGGGGAGGAGAAAATATTGACGGGGAAATATGTAGAGCACAAGGAAGAAATATTGACAGGAGAAAATTTGATAGTACATGAGGTGAGCAAAGTATTTAAGACAGAAAAACAAACACTGACCAAGTAAAACTACACAACAACAACTCTCCCTCTTCTTTAGCAGCCTCTCTCTCTCTCTCTCAATCATCGCTCTCTCTCATCTCCCCTGGTAGCTTCACAACTTTGGCCACCAAAGCACCAAAGGCGTACCACGACAGCCACCACCAGCTCCTTCTCTCCTATAATCCAGCAGCAACTTCCCCTTCTCTCTAAAACCAGATGCAACTGACCACCTAGCACCACCCCATCCTCACCGTCATCTTCACCTCCACTCTAGCAACCATCCACGTCCTCCAGTGAGAAAACAGAAGCAATAGCAATGGCAGCAATGTAAGGCAACCAACTTTCGAGGTCTTTTTCGGCCACCACAGGCCACCATTTTCAACTCCACTACTATATAAAGAACCACATTGGTCTCCTTTACCCATCAGTATTGATAGGTGCACCATTCATCACCACCCCAAAACCACCACTGTTCATTATTATTTTGTGCTAGAGGAGTGAATTAATTCACTCCCCCCTTCCCACTGTTCAGTGCATGTGAACAGTGGGACATAACATATGTAGAACTGATCACATGGTGAACATTGGAGTGGTCGGACCGAATACAACTGTCTGAATGATGTGGGCTCCTAGTCCACTTAGACTGAAAGCCCATTCTGGAGTGAGTTGGGATGGCAGCCCACATCCTGGCAGCCCGACCCAAATGATGGGCCTCTTAGCCCATCAAGGCTGAGCAACCAGCCCACAAAAGAAATATAAAATATAAAATTTGCATAAAAATATATATTTTTTAAAAATTTACTAAAACAAAAATATATTTTATTTTCGTACATACAACCAAATTCCAAGGTTTTTCTGAATATATTTTTTGAAAATAGTATATATGTTGCATCTTTTTCATGTTTTTAAATAAAAATTGGATATTGTAATCGGTTTATGATTATCCATTGAAATTTGGCCAAAATATCAAATAATAATAATAATTATTTTATTTTATCTATTAGGGTGTAAAATTACATTGTAAAGTACATATGCATATAAGAAAAAAGGTTTATAACTGCGGTGTAAAATTATATTGTAAAGTATATCCGTAAATAAGAAAAAAATTTTTTTTACTGCGGTGTAAAATTACAATGTAAAGTACACGTGCAGCAAAAAAATATAGTTTTTGAAAATTCAGTGTAAAATTTTTTTTGATTGGTTTTTCAACTCGTAATGAGGTAGAGATCTCTTACGAAAAGAAAGATACGTCGAGCCTTAGAAAAGACCAATGAAATAAAAAAATAAAATTTAGAAAAACAATAAAACAACAATGCTTCTTACCTTAGGTAGGGTGCATTGAGGGTGATGCATCTACCTCTTGTACAACTAGTCCTTTTATTCTAACTCTTGTAAACCAATAGGCTCTTAGTGACCTTCATACTAGGTGGTGAATCCTAAGAATTATAGTCATAATTTTACATCTATAAAGCAAACCTCCATTTCACTACGTGCCGTTTCCCTTCTCTAAGGGATGGTGGGGCGCAAAACACTAAAAAAATATCGTCGCGACAAAGACAATAAGAGATCACCTTGTAGAGATCAAATTAGTAAATTCACCCTTTGTTGCACAAAGATTAAAACCAATTGTTAAGGTGCATGCTCCCTACACTTTGTTTTGCATCAAAGCAGGCCATTCTCCAAGCATCTTGAATTCAAAACTTATGAGCAACACAATGGTTGTCACTTTAAAATTTTTCATTATAGAGCTTACACAAGAATCAAGATTTTTGTTTATCATGGAAGAGTTACGACCACAAATCACCCTTTGAGGGATAATTCTGTAAAAAAAACATGCACATACATTTACACATGCATTCCCACAATTGAAATAAAAGTCCCTTAAAGTTTTCATCCTCTTAAGAGTCAAAAGACGTCGATATTTGACAGTGTTAAGAAGGATAGACAATGATACATAAACAACATTCATGATTTTCTATAATTCGATAACAAAGGCTTTTACTTTACCATGAAATCAATTTGGACACAGGCCTAAATATCATCAACATAGTTCAGCACGTTCATCAATTGAGATTGTGGGGAAATTTCAGGCTCATTTTAATGACGGCAACAAGTTCAAATATGAATCTATATTCGGGAAGCATTAGTAAAACAACATATATTGTCTTTGACATATTTATATAAAGTATGATAAAAAATTAATATCAAATTTCATTTGGTTTGACTAACACTTCAAAACCTCATCCAGAAATATCATTTGATTTTCCTCTTGATCATTTGGAGTTTTTTTGCAGCGTTGACAAATTAAGAAGTTTGATGCCACCACGCACAATAAGCTATGCTATTTTATGCACAATGCTACCATTAAGCAATGATAAAAGTTCACGAGTGCGAAAACACAACATGATACTGTTGAATTTGACCTGATGTCTCAAAGATCAAAGCATGTACACTACAAGATTGTGAGATTCTCAAAGATAAGATTCCACTTGCCTAATCGAAAATTACATATTTATCATTGCATTAAAGCTGCTTGCCTAATCTATATATATATATGTATGTATCATTTCATCAAAGCTAAGTTATTTAAATATATGATTTTAAAATAGACATTGCTCGACAATGTGAAGTTGCCATAAGAAGAGTCTTTTTATCGCATGACAAAAACATTTATGAATAACACATTTAAGTGACATATCTAGAAAACAAAGATATATGCATTTTATGTGACACTAAAGAGTTATTACTTAATTTCCACTTCCTCTTCTAGTTTACGAAGGCAATGATAACAAAGATATTAGACGTGTTGAATAGAAAGAAAAGATTATCATGACTTGTATTAATAAAGAGAAAGATTGCATGGAGTTATGGATAAGAAATGACTACAATAGAAGACAATGAAACAAAAAGTATTAAATAAACTTGAGGGTTTTTAAAAAGAAAGACCCTTATAAAAGTCTTTCGACCTTTTACAATTCTAATATTACACAAATGGAATGATATTTTCCTAACAAGACATTCTTCACCTTTAATACCGAAAACATTGATGTGATGAAAAAAGTTTTAGGTGAATGCTTTCCACCTTGATTCACCTTTTATGTCCAAGGAAAGAGCATAGTTGAACACAATATTGAAAATTTATTGCCCCCAAGAAAAATTGTGTAGAGAACCATTCCTTATACAACATAATCCAAATGAAAGATATGAATAGTTGCAAGAATTTTTATAATAAAGTCTGGAAGTTAGTTAGCAAAAGGTAAGTCGAGTATATGAAGAATGTTATCCTCAACTGTATCAACAATAAATTGTCATGAGTAGAATATTTTTTTTATAAGTAGTGAGAAAACATAAATGATTATTGAAGAGGTTAAGAAAAGTGTCTTGTTATCAACAACTTTGTTATGAAATCTTATCGGTTATAATATTTCCCTTTTTAAGTTTAAAATTATCAATGAAATGAATGACATGTTCTTAGAGCTTTCTAAAACACTGATTGATAAGAGAATTCAACTAAGATAATTTATGTATTTATATGTCATTTGTTTTACAAAGACAATAAAAGAAAGATAGTTAATGACTAGTTAATGGTGATTCTAGATCATTGAAACCCTTAAAAACTTTTTTGAGCCTATGGATTTTCTTCTCTTATAGCCATAAGCCATAACCTGACCACGTGCTTTTAAAATTCCTTTTTAATCAAACAAGCAATTTGAATTGGTATAGCTTTTCCATAAGAATTATAACTTCATGAATTAAGTTACCGGTTGTTATGCATTTTGATAAAATAAATGCTAAAAAAGAGATAATTTTCGAGTCTTTACTCAAAACTCTTATTGTTCAAAAATCCTCATCATGTACCATAAAATAATATACCCAAAATCAGAGATTAAAATTGAAATAAAAACTCATGAATGCAAGCTAACATTTAAATATCTAGAAATAACCAAAAACTTCTCAGGAATTATTTTGAGTTATAACCAATTTTTAACTTAACTTGTGCACTTAATAAATGAGAATTAATGAAGTAAATTGTGATAATAGATATTGGACCTACAAGTAGGCTAATATTTAAATATCTAGAGTTAACCAAAAAATTCTTAAAGCAATTCTAAGCTGCAAGCAAATTTTAAATGTAACATTTATTTTCATGATGCATGAATTGCGAAAAAACTCACGTGCCTTCCAAAATAGGTGAACCCTTTTAGGGCATTTACATGAATATTTTTTTTGGAAATTTATTTGGGTACACGATCTCACAATAAAATTTCAAAAGTCAGATTTATTTACATGAATAAATATTACCCATCAAAATTTTTAAACCACATTAATACACACACACACACACACACACACACACACACATATATATATATATATATATATATATATATATATTGCAGTTTACTTTAGATAAAATGTACTAATAATACTAATACCTATGTTTTATACAACAAGTTCATATTTCTTACCAAACCAATACAGCTGAGTCTTTCTAGCGACCTTGAACCAAACAACTTGATTATAGATTTTAAAA
Organism: Salix dunnii; assembly: GCA_015731905.1. NCBI lineage: Eukaryota > Viridiplantae > Streptophyta > Magnoliopsida > Malpighiales > Salicaceae > Salix > Salix dunnii. The sequence continues at coordinate 14,444,575 of CM027674.1, forward strand.
GACCCTCTTGTACACCGCGCGTCAACCAATACACAACCTAAGCTTTGTTATGGCGTAATTATTTGCTACATCGTTTCATTCCCTCTGGCATGATATGAAAGCCACTGATTTTAGACCCTTCCCAAGCTGAATAATGGAGTTAAATAAACTCTGCACCCTCTATGGCATGGAAACTGGATTGATCTTAGATAACTAAGCAAGTCTGATTCAAAAGTTCAGTCTACCTCTTCTTTCGAGGGAGATGCCCATATCTTTCTTGATTGCAGGACTTGTACGTCGTTAGATTCCATGATCCTTGTTGGTGTTGAAAAATTGCAGATGAAATGAGCTTTTTTGGTCTGTAATTCTTGGTCTTCCTCGTTTTCCCAAGGTTGAACCGTCCACATTTCACTTTGGAAAACCTCGTTGTGGTCCTTTTCAAAGAGAGTTTTCGGCTTATAGTTGGATTCTGTCAATTCTGAGTCTGATTCAAAACTCATCACCTACGTAAACAAAATTCTCGTGAAGACTTTTTGCCCAGAAAACAACTTGATAGAAAATCAAACAGTTGGAACTATCCCAATTAGGCTTGCAATAATTAAAAACGAAGTTTTTTTCTAGCTAGCAATATGAATCAAAGTTCAAAGGACTGCATAAAACATCAAACACCACAAAGAACGCTGCCCATAATGGAGGAGATGGCGGCGATACCAGAAACCGTGAGACTGCTTCTAATGTGAGAGTTACGTACCATTTCAACAACTCTGACCAGCAACATATCAAGCCTGGTCGAATTTTATAATTATGTTATTTATTTATTTCTCAAAAATAAACTTCTTTTTGTTATTCTAATTACATTAAATGAAAATAATCTCAAAAATGAAAAAAAAAAACTTAATAAAATCTGGTGGGGTATATGATGTTGATTATAAATTTGACAAGTTAACTCAGGTTTATTAAGTTTTTCTCTAATTGAATTTTTTTTTTATTAATTTTATTATTTCAACATTCAGTTGTTTATCAATTAAACTTTATAATTTATTTTAATTTATTTTATAGAGTTATCAAGATTTTATTACTCGGGTTATGATTTTTAGTTGGTAAAGTGATATTGATAAAAATCAATTTAATATATTATCATCTTAATAAAATATAATCTTAATATATCACTAAATTTTAAATTTCATAACCAGCCGCCCTCCTTCGCTGTGTTTCTATTTTCTCTCTGTGTTTCTGTCTTGTTTATGACTTCCATCTTTCATGCCTGTTGACTCTTAGGGATGATATGGACGAAGATGAAAGGGAGAGCGCCGATGTATATAATCATGACAGCTCGAGTCTTGCTTCTTTCTCTTTTCATTCCATCATCTTTTCTTCTCTTAATTTATTACTGGAAATTAATTTAGGTAATTCTTGGAAATTAATTAGGGTTGATGGCCTCACTCGCACTCATATAATTATTTTTTCAGCCTCCAAAACTCTTGCTCCACAAAACCAATCACGACCATAATCAACTAAACAGACCACAATTCCGATTCAAGTCACGACCATCAGCAACCATTTTTTCAAATAATTTGCTGCTGCCCTCCTCTTCTTTTCCATCAGTCATTATCTGAAAGGTTTCATGGGACGACCGAGAAATTGGGCTGCTACTGGAAAAAAATATATTCCTGAATGATCGATGACAATATTGTACGATGAGAATTCCAAGTCAAAACTCAGCTCAACATTTAGGACTAGCAGTTCCAATCAATGAAAACCAACTTGTAAAATTTTTTATGTTCTTGTTTATGGTTAGCTTGGCCAAGTTTAAGGGGGTGTATGAGAGTGTGGTTGCGGTTGTTTTTTAAAATATTTGTAGTTTAAAAATACATTAAAATAATATATTTTTTATTTTTTTTTAAAATATTTTTGATATTAGCACATCAAAATAATTTAAAAACACTAAAAAAAAATTCATTTAAAATACAAAAAAAAAAAAAAATCAAATTTCAGAAAAAAAAAAAAACCAATTAAAAGGCAGTGTCAAACAAACAATAAATCAAGTCACTGGTCATTGGAACCTGACCAAGCTAAACAAATTTTTTATGTTGTTTATAGTTGCATGACCTAGTTTTCTTGATCAGCTTATGGTTTAAATAGCGGGTCATTGGAGTAATTATCGATCGTGATATACATAATTATATTTTGAAACATACGAGGAATAAACAAGAAATAAAAGACAACATTCTGAGTACGGACTCGTTATATAATTACAAAATTCATCTGTTTTTATGGTTTATTTCTCCAACGAGATAAAAGTCAACCCTGCTATGATCATTAAAAATAAATCATCATTGTTTTTTTTTTTTAAGAAAAATGAAAATTATCTTGTACTAGGGGTCAGTATTTTCGGTTCGGTTTGGTTTTTATAAAAAAAATAACCAAATCAAAAATTATATTTAAAAAAAAAAAAACAAAACCGAACTGGACCTATTAAAAACCGACCATTTCCGGTTTGGTTCAATTTTTAAGATTAAAAATTTGAAAAAACCAAACTTGTTTTTTTTGGGCTTTCAAATGGCCCATCTGATGGGCTTTCAAATGGGCTTACAATTAATATAAAAGGGATTGATTTTCTTACAAGATTCCAAAGGTTTTTTTTTTTTTTGCCACTAACACAAATATTAATATATTAAATTATTACGGTTAATATAGTGTTTATTAGGTTTTTTTTTTCTTTTTAATACTTTTGTTTTGTTTTATTTAGCATGAGGCAAAATTATTAAAATTTCACAGGTGAACAATTTAAAATTTAAATTACAGAATACTATCTTCAAAGGGCTTTAAAATAAATAACAAACAACATTAACATATAAAACTTCAAGAAATACACTGGGTTTTGAACTAATTATCATCTGTTGCTAAATTTAATTTTCCACCAAATTCTACAAAAAATAAAAATAAAAAAAATGTTAGATTGAAATAAGTTGATTAATAAGTCATAAAATAAAAGAAAAATAACCAGATTCAAGATTTTTATAACTTTTCAACAAGTTTGTAATGTGATATGCAACCAATTTTAACATCAAACAAGTGTTTGAACAGTTACCGAAAAGAAGATGAACATGAGAACAAATTGATGCCTAATAATGTTGTCTACTACTTGTAATGTCATACTACGAGTGGGAAATGAACTCGATGGCAGAGGCAACATGTTAGACATGCAATCCATAGCTCTATATCGACGAAAACCCATTTGTAGAAACCTTTATGCAAGCTACCAGGTTATAAAATTATGACAGCTCTCATTTTGGTAGATTTCTCAACCAACAAATGAATGGCAATATCATTTTCATTACATATATCATCAACAATTTTCTGATCATCAAGCTTTTTTCTATTATAAAAGATCCTTTGCTCCTCAACATCAACAAATCCTTTCCCTTCTTTAAATATTCATTGCTTTATGTACCCAACATTAATAGTAAGAAAATGGCTTGATTCTTTAAAAATCAAACTCAAACCAACATCATACCTTTTCTATAAAGCAAATGGCTACAATCTTATGTTAAGTACATTTTCTATAAACCAACATCAACAACAAGCTACAAGGTTATAAAATTATGACAGCTCTTTCATTTTAATCTCTATGGGTACATTTAACACAAGACCCACTTGCAGATCCAACCTTGTTGTTCGATTTTAGGCCTTATTGGGGGCATGGCAATAACAGTAGAAGTTAAAGAGAAGAAGAAAAAAATCCATTAATTCATCTCTATAGCCTGCATAGGTCATATAATACTAGATTAAGAAATATTAACAGCAGAGGAGTAAACTTATCGGGATTGAGAGGGGATGGCTGCAGAGGAGAAAATCAATAGGTTTGGATGCAATTGCAAAGGGAGTGAGAGAGGAAGACTGGCGGGAGACGGTGTAGCTGGCTGCTGGGGAGGGAGACTAGGTGGCTGGCTGCAATGGGAAGGAGACTGGGATAGGGGCGTCTGTTGGTAGGGTTAGGGTTAGTAAAGAAATGGAATGAGAGATTGAGAGGAGAAAGCGTGATTTTATACCAACATTTTTTACCAAACCGGTTCGGTGTGGTTCGGTTTATCCAGTTTTTTCCTGACAAAACCGAGACCAAACGGAACCGGATTTTTTTTAGAGTTTTATAATCAGTTTAATCGGTTTTTTTTATCGGTTCGGTTTTTTTGGTTATTTTTTTTCCAGATTTTTTCTATTTAATCGGTTGGCCGGTTTTTTTGCTCACCCCTATCTTGTACCATCGAGTTAAGAATTAAGAATATTTAGGAGATTAACACTAGAAATTAGTAATTATTAAAGCCGGCAAAGGGACCGAAATAATTGCCACTTTGAATGGATAACATTAATGAGAGTTGTCACTACAAGCCTTTCTAGATGGATGTGATAGTTTAATATGTAATGTAATATTAGATTAATAAAATCTTAAATAATCTTTAATGTTCATATAATATTAAATTAATTAACATACTATTTGATTTACAAATTTAGAGTAAAGATAAAGTCAATGGGATAAAAATACATTGCAAAGAAGATTATAAAGTCGTTATAATTATAAGATTCTTATTGCATCAAAGCATTGTTAATAAAATATTCATAATTGATGTTTTGTTAAATATTAGATATTTACTAAAGTTATAGAGACTGATACATATTATATTATTTCTTTTATGAAATGAAACAATTGTTCTTATAAGTTGAGGTATTAGGAATACCTAGAAGCAATATATAAGTGTTTGTCATAAGATAAGTATACTGAACTAACCCACATGAGAATTTTATATGAAAAGATTATCAATATCTATGACAAGGCTCACATGACAATTATGTAAGGGATTCTTGAACTTTAGATTACTAAGTTATCTTATATAGAGAATATTATGTTTTGATCTTATTACTTATTGTCTTAATTAAGGCAACAAAAGAATATAACATGAACTATATGAAGTTATTTAAATGATTACGAGAGAATTTATTAACCTAGAGGACTAACAATAATATTGATTGAGAAATCCTTTGCCAATGTGGAATGATAAGATTTTTAAATCTTATTTAAATGATCAATAACTATTATTTAAAGAATAAAATTGGTTTAATATGACACCGATACTTCATGTTTTAATGTTAAGTCAAAATATTATTGATGAAAGAATATCGATTACACTAAGAAATTGATTGCTGAAAGGTTAAGTCAAATCACTAATTTTTTTTTTTTATATATTTAGGCTATCATGACATGTTACTAGATAATCTTCAAATATAAATGAATGAATTGTTGAATTGATAATAAATTAAATAGTTTAATTTATTTAATTCTAGTTAATTAGAATTAAAATTTTATATTTGAGCCAACATATTAGGAACCTAATGGGTCATATATATTTAGAATTATTAGTAAAAAAAATAAACTTAGGTGATTTATTTATGACTTGATTAAAATATATTTTATAAATTAAGGAGTATAATATAATTAGTATAAAGATTGTATTTCTAGACCTTGAAAACTGAAGTAAGAACTTGATTTAGTTAGTTTCTAAAGCTATCTAGAATTAATAAATGAATATTATATAGGCACCAAATTAATACTTTGTTATTTTATAGGTTTTCTTCTTCTTCTTTTATATTGTCCAGCAACTATTAAACTATGTCTCTTATTTTTTTTTTTAAAAAGAGTGTCGGTTAGACATAAAAAAATCACTTAAGTTATATAATATAGAGCTAACACTTCAAATAAAATAATCTCTCTTCTAAGTATTTCATATGGATTATCGTTGAAGATAGAATAATTAGATGATTTGAGATCTGCGATAACCCAACCTTTAATTAATTATTTAAAACTGCAGAGATCAGATCTTCAAATAATAAATTAATAAATAATTCTAGAATTTTCTAATAAAATCTTAGAAACTCTATTGGTGGATGATATTTAGAAAATCAAACAAGATGTTAGCCGATGAAATTTCAATTTTCCCTGGCATGGCATGATACTCGGAGGATACTCCAATTGAGTACAAAATCTACATTCAAGCTGACATTTTTCGATATAATATTCTCGAATCCAATACCAAGCAAGAAGCTGTAGTTCATAAACTAACTGAAGCAGGAGGGATTTGTGCTGTAAAGTTGTTTGTTCCACAAGAAGTTGAAGGATGGAAGTTGATCGTGAAGCAAGAACATATTCTAAATGTCTAGCTAGTTGGTTTTGTTCTCGTTGCTCGATCACCATCAATCAAAAGCAAGAAAGTTGCCAGAATTACAGAGATGTGGGTTTCGGACGATGACATGAAATTTATAACCAAGCAAGGGGATAGAAGAATATGAAGGTGGTTTAAAAGGAACAGGCAGCGGAGGAAATACATTCAAAAATGCTCTTTGTACTTTAAGGATCTGCTTTTACTTCGATTTGATTTGTTCTCCCACGATCTCCCATATTTTTTATCTAGTTAGATTGTCCGTATTATATTTTCGGGATGAAAAAATAATTTTTATAATTATTAAAATTAAAATGATTAATAGGTTTTATTAGTTTAAAAATAAAATATAACATCTATACATATAAATTTTGATATACTGAAATATATTAATAAACTTTATTATAAAAACATCGACATTAAATCCTTAACATACAAAATTATAATTACTATTACTGCTAAAATAATTTTTTTTATTAAATTACTCTGAGAAAAATTATTATTATTATTATTATTATTATTATTATTATTGAGTTAATAATGGGGAAAAAAAATTAAATCAAAGCCTAAAAATATAACAAAAAAGGAATAAAAATGATAAAATAAAAATAAAAATTATTAGTTGAAAAAAATTCATTTGACTTGAAAAAAACTAATAAAAAACTAAAATTTTCAAATGATCATAAACACAAACTAAAAATTTAAAAATTAAAACTTTCAAAAAAATACCACCTCAATAAATAAGAAAATAACAGAAATTAAAAACCAAAACTAAAAGCATATATGTATAACATAGATATAAATAGGGACTATTTTAGAAATATAAAAAATAAAGTAATTAAAATAAAAAATTAAAATTATAAGGGACGAAATGAAAATCAAATATATTATCAATTTCAGTTAAAGCACAAAATTGAAAAAATCAAAATTATTGTACCAAAAATATTAAGGGATTGAATACAAAATTCAAAATTAAAAGAATAAGGACAAAAATAAAAATACAATATATAATGAATTTTCATTGATGAAAACAATTGAAACAAATTAAAATTTATATAACAAAAATGAGGACCATATAATACAAATAAAAGCTCAAGAACTGAACTAAAATCACCACAAATATAGGAGTCTGCCGTGTAATTTAGCATGCAAGAAAGAGAAAAGGGCATAAAAAATTCGACTGACCACCATCACGACTCCATCTATTTTGTGTGACCACGAGCCGCACCATAAGGAAGAGTACATGTATTAAATCCCTATTATTTTGATTTCTTGTTTTTTCCTTTAACACTATTACCAAAGTTTAGTTGTATTTAATCTCACCCTACAATCCAATTTGATAGTATCTTTTTTTTTTGTCATTTTCAACCTCATTCTTTTGGTTATTATCTCTTTTGTTAACTTTTTGTTATCTTTTCAATTTAATTCATAAAGTGAAAATTTGATGTTGCTTCTAATCTACTCTTTATTTTAATTTTTACCTTTATTTTAATTGTTATTTTTGATATTAAATTTTTTAATTTTATACTTCAATATTTTAATTTCTAGGGATTAAGCTTCATGATTATATCATGTGAGGTGCTTTCAATGTGATAACCTAGGTCAAGGGATGTCATCTTCGTCTTCTTTTTATCTTATTTTCTTTACCGATATTGTAGTTTATGGTTTTCTTTAGTTTACCGATATTGTAGTTTATGAAATTATCCAACATCATAACCTCCAACAGGAGTTTGTGCAGTTAATCTAGAGTCCTTCGTCCCTTAATGTCTAGATTATATGTCTACCTTGTTGGTTTGAGTTAGCCAAAACTAATTCTTTTTGTTTTTTTAATTTATCATTTTTATTATTTTTTAAATAATTTTGTATTTCACTGATTTGTGATTTGTTTTTGCTTGTTGATAATTTTTATAAATAGTGATTATTTTTAAATTATATTTGATAGGTCTAGTTTTTGAAAAGATTAGTATGATTCATTTGTATTTTTTTTTATAAATTTATATTTATTAAATTTTGATACATAAAAAAATTTCTTTCTTATAATATTATTAATATATGTAGCCTTCACTAATATGTTTTTTTCTTTTTTTATTCAATAAATTTATTTGTGTGTTGATTTCTATTTCAAATTAATTTAATAAATAAACTCATTAAACACAAGAAAGTAAATGATTTATATTCTGATATTAAATATCTTGATCTATATATGTCTCTTCTTTTTTCCAATTAGTTTTTTTGTTTAAGAAAATAATTACAAAGAAAAAATGGATTTGTTCGGTTGCTTTTTTTCCATTAACTTTTTTTTTTATCAAGTTTTTCCCTCGTATTGTAAAATAAAATAGTTTCAAAGAAAATTCAAGTTATTAAACTTAATGAAATAAATGGATTTTTTGCAAAATGTAATTTGTAGATCTAGCGAGATTAATTGTTTAATTATTTTTTTCAATATCTCAATATTGAATTGATGTTTTATTTTAAAATTATTTTTTTTATCATATAGTAAAATATAATAAAAAACAAATGATAATCCCACTAGAGTCTATAATACGATTAATAAGTTTGACACGTTAGCCCATAAGTAACTTCATGAATTGTTCTGGTTCGCCCACCAACTAGAAACACTATTTTTTATCCTTTATTATTTTTTAATTTACCCTTTAATATTAGATTTTTTTTAAAATAAATTTTATGATATATTTTTGTTGTTTTCTAAAAGGTTATCTCAAATAGTCTTTTTTTTTGTTTCTTGTTGGTGCTTGATTTTGTGATTATATATTTTTATCATATAATGAAAAAATACTTTATAAAACAAGTTATTAAACTTACACAAGTGCATGTTATGATTCGTGGGAAATTAAAATCAATTCAATTTGTCATTATCTTAATAATTTAAAATAAAAACAACTATCATCTTAAAGTGATTATAAAAGCTAAGTAATGTTTTTATGAGTCATCAAAATTATATTTGGAAATATGATAAAACAATAATTTAGGATAGCTCATGTGTGATTTGGTTGGAAAATAGAGTTAGAAAAATAAGTTACAAGATCTCAAGATTGACCCAATAAATCAAGTTTAATAACTCAATTAAAAAATTGTTTGGCTTCTAAATTTTGTTTCTTACATATTAATACATTTGAGCTCGGCCAATGTACTATTGCATGGGCTATAAAATTACATGAATCACAAAAGAAGGACTGGGCGACAAATATGTCAGCATACCATTCATATTCATTATCACTATAAAATTAAATAAAAAAGATTTTGTTGAACTTCTTCTAAGATGAGATCAAATATCTTAATATACATTTTATTTTCTGAACCTAGTTTTTAATTAGCTTTAACAACTTTTTTTAAGATTTGCTGACACATAAACCTCACTTTTTTTTTAAACACACATATCAACTTTTACTTTATATTAAATGTTTTTATTCTAGATAATGCGTTTACAATGACTATTGTATCCCTTCATAAAAACCTTGTAAAATTCTAAGTACAATTTCCAATTCCTTTTCAAGACGTAAACAAGTTTAAGTGGGAAAAAAAGTACTTGGAATGATTTAATTTACAGTTTTTTTTTATAAAGGGGTTGAAAAAAACTTATACATATCAATCACATTAAGAGAAAAAAAAAGGACAATTATAGGGTCTAATGTTTTGAGGTTAATAAATAAAATTTTCAAAACTGGAAGATTCCCTAATGGCATCAATACTACCTATAAGCTTGATTAAGGGCTTATACAAATTTATTGCTAAAGTGTAATTTGTATTTTTCATTGTCATTAATTGCTATCTATAATGAGTCAAAATTCCATTTGTTTTCCTAGTTTTTATCAAATTAATTAGTATATGTCATATAAGGACCTTTTTATTGAGTATTGTATTCACAACAAAAAAATAAAAACATTTAGGGTATTGTGCTGCAACACTACCTATTATTTCATCAAAAAATCTTCTTCAATTTTATTTCTACAACATATTTCCAACAGATTTGGTATTAGAGTTTCTTTCTCCATTGGGTTCTTCATCAAGCATATCTGCTTTTTCCTTACAACAACTTAGATTTCAATCTTCGATGGATAATGTTGTTACCTAATAGAAAAAAAGATGTGTGAGATCTGATTTTAGAAGTACAAATTAAAGGTTTAATTGAAAATGAATATATTTTTTTTGGAGAATTTGGGTGTTAATTAAAAAATAAAGGTTTGGGGACCAAAATTGAATTTTAGAAATGTAAATTGGTGAAATTAGGGAATTAATTGCATAAAATCCAAAGTATGATAAGTAATTATGGATTTAATTAATCAAATCCAAAACTAATGATCAACATATGAAAAAAAGTGACTTTAGGGATTTAAATCCATAAAATTAAGGAACCAATTGAAGAAAATTGGCAGTTTATTAATCAATCAAGGACTTGATCATTCAAATCATAAATCAAAGACTAAAGTGGAAAAGATACTCAAATTTACAACCAAAATTTGATTTCAGCAAGGGGTGAAAATGTAGGCGATTTAAACTTTGAGAGTGATTAAGGGTACAATTAAACAAGTTGGAAAAGTAAGGGTGCAATTGAAATTTGACAAATTCTAAATAAAAAAAATTCTATTTTTTAAAGGATTAATCAAAAGAGTGCCGTTTTACAAATATTGTACACTTCTTCAATTTTTACTAATCGCAAATATATTTTTAGGTGGAGGAATGCAACGTTTCTAACTATCTCAAAGGTTGAAACCACCGCTATTCGACCAAGAAACATCCCTTGTATAACTATATTAACTTGAAATCAAATGATTATGTCCCATATTCACTATTAATTATCCTAACATCTTATCTCAATTAACCTTTACTACTTATTAAAGAAAATATCGATCATGATTACATATTCAAGAAATCAAATATGAAGTTATAGACCACTAAATCAAGCAAGGAAGGTTCCAATAAAAAAGGTATGTATCCCCTTTATGAAGACTAAATGTTCTTAATCCATGATGATGTCATAACTGCTTCGATAAGATCATGAAAATGACTAACCCAGTCATCCTTGACTAAGACACCCACTTACACATAACCATTACCTCAATACCAAAACACCATAATGGAAAGAGGTTATGATGGTTGCCTAAGGCAAGTGGCGGGGACTATTAAAGTAGAGCTATTTATAGGCCAACAACATTCCTAGTAACCCTTCAAGTAATGGATATTTATCCTTCATACAAAATGTTGCTAGGAAGGCTTTGGATACATGATGTTGGTATCATGCATCCTACCTACATCAATGCCTAAAATAAACTGTGATTAGGATGCTAGTAATTGTACAAGCCAATTAAACACTAACAATGATGCAAAATATAGATGTGGTATTTATTGAAGTTGAAGGAAAATAAGATGGAAACCTTCATGCCTTTGAGATGATAGACATAGATTGAGTGCTTGAAAAATATAATGATAAGAAAATTAATACTTTTAGAAGCCACAAAGATAGAAGCTACATACTTCCCGAGATATGGACTTCTTTTATAGTATGATCCTTTTTGTAGTAATTCGAAGAGAAGTAATCCAATCAGATAGAAAAACATGAATCATTAATTTAGACTTGACTTTAAACCTATGAGGAAAACTATAAAAGATTAGTAAATATCAAGTGGAAAAGAAGGCTAGCCATGTTAGAAATGAATAATACAAAAGAGGAGAGCATGAATATACCTCTAATACATATATTTTTCCTAAAAAGTGCTTACCTGATACTCTAAGAAAAAACAATGGATGTCCATACTCAAAGCTTAGTCATCATGCATATAAATGCAAAACAAGAACTACAACAAGGAAAAGAAGGTTGTGGAATTGTTTTTTACTTTTTCTAATTATCCGCATGGTGGAAAATATACATACAAAAGCCTTTGTGCATAAGATGGAAAATGGTGAAGAACTTTGAAATTAGGTCTGAAATTAGGTAATCCAATTAATTTCTATAGTTTTTAATAAGTAAATAACATGTGTTCTAGCATATTTTGTTTAGTTCTCCTTTCTTTCTTTTTTCATAAGTTTGCTTTCTTATGCATACCTAGTTGATAATCTAGGCTCAAGATGTCAATATATGGGTATTATAGTTAAGCCTTTTATTTCCAATAAGATCATTTTATTTTAATATGGTTTTTTTTAATTAAACATTTTTTCCCAACAAGATCATTTCATTTTCATATGGATTTTTTATTAATAATTTTTTTCCAACAAGATCATTGTATTATATAAACTCCTCTCTTATCTTTGCAAATGGACACTTACACAAAACACTTTTGGCTTTCAATTTCAATAAAAGTAAACCACATATTAAACCACAAACATATTATAATGAGAATGGATGACCAAACTTTGAGAAGTACATATTGCAATGAATAAAATGAAGATAATATTAAATATTCATAAAGTAGGTAGAGCAATCAGAGTAAGCTGGGAAACTTGCTTGAGAAACATTAGAAACACTTAATATTGGCATAGAGTAAAAGGAAATAAAACTAAAAATCAGGGCTTTAGTCACTGCAATTGAAAGAGAAACATTGATCTTACTATTGCATGAATATAATGATGTCTATGTATGGTCGTTTACTAATATGCTTGATTCAAATACTGATAATATGGTACATAAAGTAGAATAAAGAAAGGAAGCTTAATTATGAAACTGAAATTATAGAGAACTCGTCCAAATAAAGTGATTAAAGTAAGAGCTAAGACAAAAAAAAAAGAAATGGGATGTTGGTTTTCTAGTGGTGGTTAGATATCCACAATGAGTATCTAATATAGTAATAGTTCCCCAAAAAGGTAGAAACAGTGGGGTATACATGGATTACATGGATTTAAACCTGACAAGCCTAAAAAATAACTTTTTTATTGCCTCACATTGACTTCTTGATTGACAATACAAGAATGAGCTTCACATGTATTTTATGGATGGTTTCTTTGGATATAAAGAGAAACCAATTTTCATTATGCAATGGGGAACCTTTTATTATAAGGTAATGTTGTTTGGGCTAAAAAATATAGGAGTCACGTATCAAAGAGCGATGGTAACACTTTTTCATAATATGAATGATATAATTACCAAGTTTAGAGAAAAAAATCATTATCAAGTTTTGAGAAAGGTAATTGAAAGGTTAAAAAAGTATTGGTTGCAACTAAACCTTATAAAATGCTTATTCGGATTATTATCCATAAAATAACTGGGTTTATGGTAAGTAATCATTGAATTGAGATATACCTTCATAAGGTGAAGGTTATCCAAGACATGCCTTCCAAGATAGGAAAAAAAAGTAAAAAGTTTTTTGGGCCATTTGAATTATATTGCTCGATTTATCTCGTAAATGACAATAACCTATAGGCTAATTCCAAGCTTCTTGAAAAGAAAAACCTTAAATTATGGACTGAGGAATGTTAAGAAACTTTTGATAAAAATCAAGCGATATCTAACAAATAAAAAGGCATGGATGTGCACTTGGATAACATGATGAGTCTATGAGAAAGGAAATAGTAGTCTATTACCTAAGAAAAAAAGCTTATTAACTGCAAGGTCAAATATACAATGATAAAAAATCTTTATTGTGTACTTGTTATGAGGAAGGATAGAGTGGATCAATGTTAAGTAATGGCTCACTGTTCAGCTAAAAGAGAAGGAAAAGAGAGGTTGTTGATGTTTCTGAGAGTGTCCTAAGCTAAAAATAGGTTATTCCACAAATCTACACAAATAAAAAAAAATTAAAATAAAATAAAAGGGGTTGGTGCCAGTAAAAAAGATTATGGTGAAAATATTGATATTTTTTAGAGTCCGATCATATCTATTTTATGCCAAAAAATGAAGGAAAATATAAATTCAAGGCTAAAATAATTTATTTATTGACAAATCTATGTAAAAATTAAGGCGAAGAACATAACTATATTTTGTAGGTCAATTTGATTTAATCACGAGCCAATTTAGAGTATCATTATGTTTAGAAATTAAATTAGAGTCTAATTGAAAGATTTAAATAAGTGTAAGAACTTAATTATACTTTAAATTTATCAAATTAATTTTATTAAGCGCTTAATCATTGAAAAATCAATTTCTTGAGATTAATTTGTGCTTAATTGTGATTACACTGTTTTGTCACTTGAATAGTGTAAACTTGCTACTACAGGTCAAGAGGCAAGGGAACTCATCGCGGCATGTAATGAGCAGTTAAAGGGTTGTCACTTTTGCCTATAAATAGCATGTGTAGACAAACGAAGGGGGAGGGTGGAAATTTACAGAACATGAGAGCAAAAAATCATAAAGAACACACGGGGAGGGGGGCAATTAATACAACACATAGACAAGGGAGAATAGTGTAAAAAATTGCACCATAACAACCAACAACTTCCACCCTTCCATCTCCCTCAGCTTTATCAGAACAAGATCTTGGCAGATAGTATAAAAAATTGTTTCAAATGTAATGTGAAATTTTCAAACTTTAAAATGGTTAGGTTTTCAACTTCTAATGAGATAGAGACTCTCTTAGGAAGAGAGATCTACCTCAAGCTTTAGGAAAGACCAACAAATAAAAAAAAATCAAACTTAGAAAAACAATGAAACAATAATGCAGCTTGCCTTAGGTAGGGTGCACTGGGGGTGATGCGTCTTTTCCTTGTATAACAAGTCCTCTTACTTAGACTCTCGTAGACCAACAGGTTTTCTAGTGACCTTAATATTAGGTGGCGACTCCTAAAATTTATAGTTGTAGGTTTACAGCTATAAAATATCATCCTTTCATCGCGTGCTGTTCTCTCCTTCCGGGGATAAAGTTACACGAAGCGAGAAAAAAACATCGATATGACAGAGAGGTTAGGTATGGTTTTGAAACGAGAGGCTGAACTAGGACATCAAAAATAAAGAAGAAAGGGTTAGGGTATATATAAATGTGGTTCTTGATTTTGTTGGTTGTGGGAAAAAGGATGAATATGGAGGTGAGATCCATTGGTTTTGTTGGGGCTGACGACCAATGATGGTGAAGAAGCGTTGAGTGAAGGTTAGGGTTAGTGACTGCTTGCAATAAAATTAGACTTTATTTTGTAGTATGGATGCCAGGAGAGTGAGTTTTTTTTCATCCCCCTAAACTTTCTTCTTAAAATCCCCTCACCCTCCCATTTTTTGTTGTGTGTGTCCACCTGTGTATTGATAATAGAATTTTATTTTGATCCTTTATTTTTTTCCTTCTCAACTTTGATCTCCAATTCTACAATATTTTTGGGAATTTTGTTATTTTGTTTTTCAAAATAGAGTAACATCAATATCAACTCAAAAAAGAGAAATAAATTATTTTGAAAATGATGAATTAAAGCCAAACATGTTATAAGTTGAAAATGTTGAAAAAACATTTAAAATTTGAATTCTTTTAAGAAGACATTAAAAATACTAAAAACAATGTAAAGGCATCAAAAACATATTATTTTTTTTTATTTTTTTGTTATTTATTTGCTAATTTTTTGTTTTTTAAAAATACTTCAAAAATAAAATAAAAAATTAGATAGCAACCCATACCATCTCGATTATCATTTAAAACAGAAGAAGAATGTATATAGCATAATTTAGAAACGATCATTCACAAATGGTTTTCGAAAAGTCGCCTTAGTAGAACTTGGTGCGTGTGAGAATCCATATAATTAATTAACTTCAAACTCTACTTGGGCAATCAAGAATCGTGATTGCCTAGTTTATTTTACCTGAATACCAGTGCTAGGTGAACGGAGGCTTCAACTTCATAAGACTTGTAGCTTTTAGTTTATGTCAACATCTTATGTACAGCTACAAGTCACTAAAGAGATCGCCTTGAATTTTTCAACCTTTTTGGTGTAATCTCTTTTGTACTTGCATGTACATGAAGGAAGCACAAAACAGGGCATAAACTTCTATAACATATTTTATGTGCCAATATAATGCCCTTTTCTTCTTATAAATTAGAAGCATGTAGAGTCCCTCCTCAAGCATCTTTCTTGGCCAACTCTCTTTATTCTTTTCTCTGATTGATCTTTCTCAGTTCATGCCAACTTGCCTACCCTCATTTAGCTATGGAAGTTGGGTCTGGAAGCGGTGACAAAGCTGGGTTTTTCACTCAAGGACGCTGGTGGCTCAAGGCCTTGCCTGCAAAGTTCAACGCTAACATGGTTGATATGGTTAGGAAAATAAAGAAACTTGGACAAGATGATCCAAGAAGAGTTATTCATTCACTAAAAGTAGGACTTGCACTTACATTGGTATCAATATTCTACTATTATCAGCCACTTTACAGTAATTTTGGTGTCACTGCAATGTGGGCTATTATGACTGTTGTCGTTGTTTTTGAATTCTCTGTGGGTGAGTCTCTGACCTTTTTAAAAGTACAACAAAAATTCCTTTCATGGTGCCAGCATCTACTTAGCTTATAATACTGACTGTGGTTTGATTTTTGACAAATAAATTTTCAGGGGCTACTCTAGGAAAAGGATTGAATAGAGGGATGGCAACACTACTGGCTGGTGGACTAGGTGTTGGAGCACATTACCTAGCAAACCTCTCTGGACATATTGGAGAACCCATTCTACTAGGGTTCTTTGTCTTTCTACAAGGTATGTTTAACCTTGAATGCACATAGTAATTATCGCGCCTCAAAGTTCACATTATATCGATCCTTACTGTTAAAAGAAAAGGTAAAAGGTACTCATGGATTCGAAAATATTTTGGTTTTTGTTTGCAGCTACAATATCGACATTTTTAAGATTCTTTCCGAAAATTAAATCAAGATATGATTATGGGATGTTAATATTCATATTGACCTTCTCTTTGATATCGGTATCTGGTTATCGAAACGATGAAATATTTGAGTTAGCACATAAAAGACTATCAACCATCAGCATAGGTGGTTCTATTTGTGTCATCATTTCTACTGTGGTTTGCCCTGTGTGGGCTGGTGAAGATCTTCACAATCTGATTGCTCTCAATATTGAAAAGCTTGGCGACTTTTTAGAAGGTATATGTATGTCCTCAACAAAGTAGTGGATGCATTCATTCCGGTTGTTCTTGTTTTTTTCATCATGCAGATGTTCGAAAACTTACTAAGAAGGTAAATTTTACAGGATTTGGTGATGAATACTTCAAAAGAGCAGGAGGTGAAGAGTGCAAAGACGACAATGAATTTTTAGAAGGATACAAAAGTGTTCTCAATTCAAACAATAGCGAAGAATCCTTGGTGTGTGTGTGTCTTTCAACCCCGCCCCCTCTTCCTTTACGTAATTATTTGTTTTTTTTTTTTTTTTTTTCTGATAATAGTTTTGATGCCTTTCAGGCTAATTTTGCAGCATGGGAGCCAGGTCATGGTCGGTTCCCATTTCGACATCCATGGAAACTATACCTAAAAGTTGGAATTATGGCTCGAGAATGTGCCTATCGAATTGAATCGTTGAATGGATGCTTAAACGCTGACATTCAGGTTTAAGAAAAAAAATTATCTCCCTAGCAGCTATCTCATCTTTGACGTCTAAATACAATGTGATAAGCTACTTTAAGCCTTTGGCATGTTATATATATATGCTGCGATCCATTCTCACCAAAATGAGTAAAGTTCAAGGTTTTATGTATGGGTTAAGTATTAAAAAAATGAATACCAATTAGGAACATGTATGCTAAGAAGCACTCAGGTGATTCGTCACATGCTTATCTCTAAATATTTTCTGCTTATTCTTTCAGGCACCATCAGAATTTGGTAGCATAATTCAGGAAGCATGCACAAATATGAGCATAGAATCTGGAAAAGCACTAAAGGAACTTGCATTGGCAATCAAAATAATGGTGCAGCCATCTTCTGCAGATTCCCACATTGAAAATGCAAAATCTGCTGCCAAAAAACTTAAATCTTTACTCAAATCAGGCACATGGGAAGACGTTGACCTGCTGAAAGTTATACCAGGGGTTACAGTAGCCTCCATTCTTATTGATGTGGTTACATGCACTGAAAAAATTGCTGAATCCATACATGAACTTGCCTCCAAAGCCCAATTTAAGAGTGCAGAGCCAACTCTATCAGCAGAAAAGTTGCATTCAGGACAAATGCAGTGTTTAAAATCATCCCAGATACTAAACTGCCCCCATGTTGTCATCAATGTCAGTGAATCAAGTCTGCCTTCTCCACCAAGTGAGAGTTCTTCAGCACCCAAGGCTAGCATGCAAAGGATGGAAGTGTAAAAATATGTAATTATCAAAATGAATCTAACTATAATTAGAAATGTGACAGCAATAACCTGGACCATGTATTTTAATTTGTATCATTTTTCTTCTTCTTTTTCTTCGTACAAAATAAATGCCTTTCCTTCAGGATAAGAAACATACCAGTCTTTTGAGCCATATATGGCTAGCTTTTTTCTTTATTTGTTATTTTGGTAAATACAGAATATATTGCCCATTAGCCATTAATAACAACCTTAAGCCCGAAGCAAAGTGATCAATTTGCTTGAAAATCTCGCTATCTCTTTCATTCTTAGCAGAACAATGAGCTAGCCAAAGGTTAAGTTCAAGATGCTCTTTTGTTCTTCATCCATCATGTTGTGCTAACATATCTTGGATGACATGGACAAAAGGATTCCCAAGTTAACTCCAATATTTTGTGCTTTAAAATCCAACTTTTACACGTTAAAATCTATATGAATGGATATGGGATTTAATGTGCTGATAGAAGAATTTGTCCTTGGTTGCCCTTATAGAGCCTCTTAAAAGATATTTTGAAAAAAAGAAAGACCGACAAGAACTCAAAGTTTTGACAAAATTTCTAGATATATTTCTGTAAGAATTTATCCTTATCAACAAGGTCCATCCATCAGCATCATCTTGTTGCACTCCAGCATTCTGTAAATTCATGGCTTGCATCGATCGAGCAACGGTCCTTTCAAGAGGAAATGTATCGTAACTTTTAAAAGCTTTTAATAAAGTTCTTCAGCTTTAAATATCTATGTTCTATATATATGTTTTATAAATCTTCTCTAGTATATGTTTTTTGAGGTTTAAACTTGCACAAATAGACCACTATTTTGTGCTTGATTTTATTATTTTAATTACAGAATTCAAGAATGTTAGATCTAAACTCTTAAATGTTTGTTATTAACTCACGAATATATTGTAAAATAACTATAGAAAAGTGACACAATTCAAGTCTTATCATAGACTTTATTTCTTAAGAAATTCATATAATTGCAAAATAATAACTAATTAATTGAGATGAGTGGATAGTAAAATATGATGTACAATTACCCGTATATAATTAGCTGTAAAATTTTCAAGAAACAATGATTAGATCAAGCAAGGAAGCAACCCTATACAATGATACCTAAAACTCCATTAGATGGAAAGCAATGTGCCTCTTTTTTAATGTATAAGAAAGTTATTTGCGAGTATCCCTCATGTTAGAATTATGATTTGAACCTTTCTTTTTTATATTTTAAGGTTAAGAGAAGAAAAGTGTGGCAACAAGGTTTAAAACTTCTCCATGAACTACTATAAGGCGATTCAATTTATCTCTTAATCTGCCCCACAGAAAACTATCAGCTGGTTTTGTAGGAGAAACATGCCTTCTCTTATAGATAACTATAGAGAAGAAACGAAGACGTATAGCATGGCAATTGCCAAAAAAAAGTTAACTTGGAAAGGAGTTCATATCCCATGTCTTATTTGCCTGCAAATGCATTACTTTCTAAGAATAAAAGGTTCAATTAGAATTCACTCTAGCCACACAAAATGAACAAGAACAAGTGGTAAGCAGCAAAAGGCAAAGGAGAAACAGAAGGTGGGATTTGAGTTGTTTTCCACTAGCTAGCTAGGACCTCCATTTGGTTGCTAAATAAATAATATAAAAACAATTCTGTAGCCTAGGGTTGAGAAATTCGAACCAACTTTTCTAAGATTTGTAGGAGCATGTATCACTTTAATAAATCACCCAACTTATCATAGTAGTTCCACCATCTTTTCTAGGCTTTGACTTCTTATACTCGCCAAGAAATATTTAATTATGGAAGGTTACTTGAGACACCTTTCGTGCTTTCTGTTGCTTTCAAAGCAAGAAACATGCATCAACATTTGCAGATTTACATAGATCAAAAGCATATTAATATTCATAGATTGGACTAAATGCAAAGTTTAATTATATTGTGGGTTGATCGGTTTATTAAATCATGTAGAGAGCACTATAAGGTAATTAATTTGCTTTGTCTTTTTGCCTTGGTCTTCACTTTTTAATAAAAAGCCTGTTAACATTCCACTTAGGTCTCGACCATTAAAAAATGATCTCAAATGTTAAATCAATTATCTGACCATTTTGATTTCATTTATTTAATTTGTGGCCAATATTCTTCAATCTATCACGGGCAGTGTAGGATAAAATTAGAGGCAATGGTTGATGTTAGAGGGGCGAGTAATTAATAGCAGGTTGCTTCGAAGTTTCTAGCATAATTATTAAAAAATAATATAAATTATATTTTTAATTTTCATTTAAATTCTTTAAATTAAGATAATTGTTTGACAAGGTATCATAATTTCAATGACCCAACTGCTATGTGCTTAAATCTCATTTTTTATTTTTAGAAGAAAATAAAATTTGTTGGAAAGATTTTTATTTAAAAGAATATATTATAAAATAATATAAATTAAATTTTGAGACATCACCTAGGTTTTAAGCTCATAAGTTTTTAGTTGAGATGATGTGTCAAATAATAATATAAATGATATATTAAAATCTCAGTTAAGCTTTTGAGATGATTCTTTGATAATATCATAATTTTATTAATTATGTAGTCACAAAATAATATGGGTTTGTGGGTCTGTTTAAGTTATGAATTTCAAGAAAACAAAACTTTAATCCGAGAGAATGTATTGTGAATAATATGAATTATATTATTTTGAAACAAAATTGTAATTTTAAATTCAAATTTAATAAATATGAAATCAAAAAAATTATATCATTAGATAAAATTTTAAAATATAATTTATATTATCGTGAATAACATGAGTTACGTTATTCTTGAAATTTTAAATATTAAGAAGGAGCTGTGAATGAAGAACAAGAACAGAGACACAACCTGTAGATGATATGATTTTCTTCCCTTCTTCATTCCCAGGCTTGCTTCGTGGAATCATGAATCTTGGTTAATGGATTAATCCATTATTGTTTTTATTTTTAAGATTTAAAATAGAAGCTCGAACTCGATCGGCTGAGCTATAGTTAGTGTTCATTAATATTAATATTCTTGCAAGAGCTTCCTTTTCTTTCCATAATTTGTTGTCTCACTCATTGAGTTGGTTTTGCTCGACTTTTCATATTTTTCATAAAATAATTATTTAATTTTTATCTCTAATTTTCTTATTTATTATAAAAAGATTCCATGGAAAATTAAAATCCTGTTTATTAAATAATATTTTTCAAAATGTGAAAACAAGAACCTTGCTAGAATTGTGCGTAAGATTATAAAAAAAAGAAAAAAAGTACAAGAGAAGTACGTGAACTACATAAGATCCAGCTTTGAAGAATTTGTCTTGTTACTCTTGTACAAGAAGACATAGCCTGATGGATATATATCTGGTAATTTTCTTCAAAAAAAAGTTTGGAGTATTAATTATTTTATTTTATTATCATATAATTGGGTATGAAGAAAAGTGAAGGCCCAACCAGGTAAGGCTCTTATTAATCCTTTTCAGGGACAACAGTGATGGGCCACTACACATTTATAACAAAAATAAAATATATTAAAAGGAATTAATAACCATAGAAACATCTCACTGCTTATTAGAGCATTAGAACAGTGAAATTATGATTTTACTATTGATAAAAAAAATTAATAAAGCTTGAAATTGAAGTGAAAATTTTCTTTTTCGGATGATACATTAGTTATTACATAGTTGAAAGATAACAAATTGGTAAAAATATTCTTTTTTACACAGTGAAATAATTATTTTAACTTAGAAAAAAATAAATTTTGAGTTTTCAGTACGGAGATCATTAGTCTTTTTAAAAAATTGCAAAATTATGTTATGGTCATACGAATGAATAAAAAATGAACTTGCATAAAGGGGTTTCTATTTATTTTTTACTCTTTAAACAGTTAAATGATAAAATTACCCTTGAAATCCAAAAAAATAAGGTTCATTTCAATGGTATTTTAGTCTTTTATTTTGGCCTTTATATTTTTATTTAATTCGGGCTATTTGACAATTTTTAATAATTAAATATTATATATAAAAAAATTGATCACGCTTTAATACATGACAACCCCTCACTATTTAGGTGGTGAATATGGTGTCATCTCATTATCAAAACCCTCTATCCATGGTAGTATTAAAAGTGGCAAGTCATTTTTTTTCTAGTGGAATAACACGTGTTGTTAGAGAAGGTCTAGCTGGGTTGTGGTGGAGATTTTATTTCTCCTCTTATGCTCTTAAAATTTAGGATGACCCTTTTAAAAAGCAATTGTGTCCTTTGATTTGTAATTTTATTGACTTTAATACCTTTTCATTTTATTACTATTTATTTTGTTTTTGTGAACTCGAAGATTAGTTTTTTTTTTTTTTTTAATTTTTCCTTAGACATTTTACCCTATTTGATTTTTATCCAATTTGGTCCTTCTACTTTTGATTAATATATTTCTATATTTTATACCTTTTTGGATTATTATATTTTTTAAATTTCATCCCTTACTATTTTATTGCATTTATTTTTTTAATCCAATCTTGATCCTTATTCTTTTTATTGTTAAATTCTTATTCTTTTCTTGATTTATCTTTTTATTTTATTTTATCCATCCATATTTAATTTTCTTTTTTAATTTTGATCTTTTATGTTAGTTTTTTATATATCCTCATCTTAGATTATTTTGTGTTTAAATTTAGAACCTAATTATTTTATCTCATTTGGTTTTTATACCATATTTGTTTGGCATTTTTTAGGTTTTAAATTGTTTAAAGGTTGAATATTTACTTCGTTTGTATTTCATGATTGTCTTCCAACAAGACAATTTTGGCTTCATGGCCGAGCCCAATTTAATTTCAATGTTTTTTTGGGCTGTTTATTGAATATTTTTTTTCAAAGTCATTGTTTGACATTTAATTATTAGGCTTTTAACTTTAATGTTTATTTCACTTCTCTTTTTATTGATTTATCCGATCTCATATTTTGGATAGCAAGTTAGTCAAGTTATTAATGGTTGGCTTGAATTTTTTTCCTAATTTTTTTTAAATGTAAAATTATGTTTTTTTTTTTTACTACAATTTCTCCTTTGAAGTTAAATTATTATCCCTTAGCTATGGAGTTTTTGCACTTTTCTTTCTGTTAAGTTATCAAGAGTGCATGTTAGTCAAATTAGTCCTAGTTAGATTGCATTTTTTTTTTCCAATATCTTTTTATTTAACTTTGGTCTTATTTGCTAGGCTCTTCTTTGGAAAGTCTTTTTTTTCTTAATTGTTTTTTTTTTCAATTTCATCATTTTGCATTATATTATTTTCCCCTGAGATAATTAATTTTTTTATTTTTTATTTGGTTATTCTAATGGTAGGTTAGTCAAATTAATATGGGTTAGCTTCTTCTTCTTTTTTTTTTTACTTTTGATTGTTTTCTTATTTAACTATTGTCATTTTTTTAAGTACCTATTTTGGCATGAGATAAACAGTTAATTTATTACATTTATTCTGTATTATTAGACTTAGAGTAGCAGTGAATAATTACCATATTGCTCGAATTCTAACTCATAATGTGATACTAAATATTCAGCTTAGATAAAATGAAATAGAGGGGCAGCAAGAATAAATAGTGCATGTAATCAGCTTATCATCAAAGGTTTCTCATTTTCGTGAGAGATTAAAATTTGTGCTTCTATTCTAAATTCGTCTTGGTAATGTGAAAGGTATTGTTTCAATATACTGGGAATTTTTTTAATTATATTTTTAAAAATTTGAATACTCAACACCTACAATAGTTTTATATGGATTTCATACAAAATTCTAATTATGAAAAAAATTACATTTCAATTTTCAAATTGTAAAAATAAAATCTAACTCAATATAAAAAACACACTTAAATTTAAAGCTTACTAAATTGGATTGTGAAGAACCGAATATCTTTCAAATATGATGAGAGTTTCACTTTTCATGATAAGATCATGTGGGTATCATATGCACTAAGAAATAGTAATATGAAGTAAATATATGCCGATAAAAATAATTGTTTATAGTACTTGAATTGAGTCATCATGCAAAATAAATAAAAAAATGTTGCTTTAATCTTCTGTTGAAAAACAAAATGAAGAGCAAATACTTTAATGCTAGATTCCTTATGGATTGAGATTTACTAATGCGGATATGACTAATGTCATACGTAAAGTCCACAACCCTAATTAATTAATTTGTCTTTCTCCATTCATGTTCTTAGGATGAGGGGAGCAAGCATTTTTTGAAGAATGGGAAAGGTGCAAGTTAGGCTCGTCAGCATGGAAACCTACTCTTGATTCATTAAATGAACGGTAAATGGGAATGTTCGTAGACAGTTTAATTATTATTAAGCACTTCCTTTGATATGATATCTTGGATTTGATCATACAATAAGAAATAAATACGTAGGTGTAGTCGACACCAACCTTCCTCTAGGGATCAATTGTTTTTCTTTTGTTTTTTTGGACAAATAGAGGTTGCTTCTACCATGATTTCGGTTTGAAGTAAGAGTACGAGTATATATTGAATAAGATGAATACTGGGTTCTTTAACCATTCAATATACATGTATATATGTTGAAAATTTTCTTTACTCCACTGCCCGTTTGGATATTTTTTCTTGCTCTCCTTTTACAAGTTTTAATACTTTTCCTCCATGCTGAGTAGCAGTGTATCTCGCAAATAGCTTAATTAGTATATTTGTTTCAAGATTTTGAACATGATGTTGTGTAAACTCAATTCACAAAGGTCAAGAAATACAATTATCGGTAACCACCAACTACGACTACCAACAGTCACCAACTACAGTCGCTAATAACTTTTACACACACTTACTATTTATGTTCATACTTAAAAAGTCTATTTGACCAAGTTTTCATTTTGTATATAAATAGGAAGCTTAGTTAAGATGAATTAGTGTGGGGGACAATAGAGAGAAACACTAGAGAGAAAAGAGAGAGTTTTGACATATGTGTTGAAACCACCACCAGTGGCCTATCCCCCCAACAATTAGTATTAGAGAGCTTTAGATCCAAAATTTGATTATGTTGTTGTTGTCATTGAAGAATCCAAGGAAATTGATAAATTGATGGTGGATGAGTTATTAGGTTCCTTACAAGCTCATAAACAAAAGAATGTGAGAAGAAATGGAGATAAGGCAATAAAGCATGCCTTGCAATCGAAATTGTCCCTGAAGGAATTTATATATGAGAAAAGAGGGACATCAACACATGAATATACCCCTTAAGGAAGAAATCAACAAGGAAGAGGAGATTCCAATGATTTCAAGGAAAAGGATCTTGAAATACAAGCTTTAGAGGAAGAAGGGGTACAAACACCACTAAAGGAGGATGAGAACAACAATCTTTGACTCTTAGAGGAAGATGATACAGTTACAATAACCATGATAAGAGACATATTTAGCATTATAGTTGCAATCAATTTAGGCATTATAACACTGAATGTCGAAAGAAAACTCCAATAGAGTTATGTGAGCAAGCTAACTATGCAAACGAAGATATCATTATCAATGGGTCAGCTGCATTATTTGTCTAACAAGGACTATGCAAAAATAAGGAGCATATGTGGTATCTAGATTCTGGAGTTAAGAATTATATGTGCGGATGACAAGACGTCTTTAGTGATCTTGATGAGACCATACAAGGACAAGTTATATTTTGAGATACTTTCAAAGTCATAATTAAAGGGAAAGACAACATCCTGATAAAGTTGAATAATAGCAATAATAGTTATATTGTTGACATGTACTATATTCAAACCATCAAACACAACATGTTGAGTATAAGACAACTTATAGAGAAAGAGAATAATAGGTACTTCTTTACTTTTATTGGTGATTTTTGTAAAAAGACATAGATATACTTTTTAAAGAGGAAATTAGAAGTGTTAAATAGCTTTAAAGATTTTAAAGCAATTATAGAGAAGCAAAGTGGGTATAACATCAAATCTGTGAGATTTGATGAAGGTAAAGAATGTACATCTAATGACTTCGAAGCCTTTTATACACAATAAGGTTCAGACAATACAAGCTTGTACACCACAGTTGAATGTGATAGCAGAAAGAAAGAATAGAACTATTCTTGATATGGCAAGAAGTCTTCTTAAAGCCAAGAGCTTGCCCAAACAATACTAGGATAAAGTCATATAATGTGCAATATATCTACTAAATCACTGCCTAAGAAAAAGTCTATAAGTTGTCACTCCAAAAGAAGCATGAAGTGGTCACAAACCAAGTGTTACTTATCTTCGAGTCTTTGGTTGTATGGAATATACAAAGATCCCAAATACAAGAAGAATAAAACTCGATGATAAAAGCGAGAAATGTATTTTTATGAGATGTGGTGATAGAAGGATGGGATACAAGTTGAAAATAATCCCATCACAAAAAAAGTGATCATGAGTAGAGATGTTATCTTTGAAGAAAATAAAACCTAGGAATGGAAAAAGGATCAAGAAAAAATCAAATAGATCAATTCAGATTTTATCATTGAAAATGAAATAAAAGTACCAACAGTACTTACAGAAGATACAAGAGTACCAGAAAAGGAGCCACAGTCTCTGGTACATAGTTTTCTTGTATTCAACAAGAGAAACACTCCAACATGAAGACCATCATCAATATCACCAATAGCATCCTCGTCATAAGAACCAAGAAGGATGAGAAATCTAAAAGATTTATATGATGTACCTCAGGTAATGGAAGATACAACTTTTTTTTCTTCATAGATAGTGATCCAAATATCTTTGATGAGGCTATTAAAGAAGAGAAATGGATCACAAAAATGAATGAAAAGATATATTCCATTTAGAAGAATGATACTTGGAAGCTAACCAATCTACTAGAAACTAAGAAAGCAATTAGTGTGAAATGGGTCTATAAGACTAAAAAGAATGCAAAAGGTGAAGTACAATGACATAAACCATGATTGGTGGAAAAAAGGCTACAAACAAAGAAGGGGCATAGACTATGGAGAAGCATTTGCTCCTATAGCCCGTCTAGAGACAATGAGACTATTTATCTCAGTTGCAGTACAATATAGTCAATATTTCTAAATGGTTTCCTAGAAGAAGAGATTTATGTTGAACAGCCACTTGGGTACATTGAAGAAGATAATGAAGGCAAAGTATACAAGTTAAAGAAAACTCTATATGGTTTGATGCAAGCTCCGTATGCTTGGAGTACCAGAATTGATAAGTATTTTCAAGAAAATAGATTTGAAAAATATCCATATGAACACGTCATATGTGAAGAAAGAAGAAGATGGGAGATCACTATTTGCTTGCTTATATGTTGATGACTTGATATTCACCGATAATAATCCTACCATATTTACAAACTTCAAGAAAAACATGGTATAAGAGTTTGAGATGACAGACATTGGTCTGATAATAAATTTTCTTAACTTAGAAGTTACTCAAAAAGAAGAAAGGATTTTTGAGTCCTAAAGTGATTATGCCAAAGATATTCTTGGAAAGTTCAAGATGGAAAGTTGCAATCCAGTATCAACTTTAGTTGAAAATGGAATGGAATTGAGGAAAAGTAAAGTAGGAATTGTTGATCCTACTTACTTTAAGAGCTTAATGGGAAGCTTGAGGAACTTATCATGTACAAGATCGGATATACTTTATGGAGTAGGACTTATCAGCAGATATATGGACACCAAATTAGACGGACCTGAGTGCAGCTAAGAGAATTATATCAAAGGACCAATACGTGAAGGTATATTCTATACATCAAGTAAGAAGCTTAAACTTGTTGGCTACTCGGATAGTGATTGGGGTTGAGATTTGGAAGAAAGAAAAAGTACAATAGGGTTTGTATTTTTTATGGGAGATACATCTTTCACATGGTCATCCAAGAAGCAATCGGTAGTGACATTATCAGGTTGTGAAGTAAAGTATGTTGTTGTCAACTAAGTTGTATGTCACTTAATATGGTTAAGGAATATGCTAAAACATTAGGGATTTCCTCAAGAAAATCCTATAGAGATTTATATTGATAATCGATCAGCGATTGCATTAGCAAAGAATCCAATATATCATGAAAGAAGTAAACACATTGATACACGCCATCACTTTATCCGAGAGCATGTGAAGAAAAAGTTGAATTGATACCTTGCAAAGTAAATGATCAAGTTACAGATATTGTCGCACCCCAAAAAAAATGATGCGTGGCACGGCGTCGTGGCGACCTTCCCCGCGTGCGGGGAGAATTCATGTGTCGGGGGTCTAAACCTAAAACTGGTCTTTCAGAGATTCTAAGGTAAGGGACTGGTTGCGTAAAGGGAAAATTTTAGCACCCCTAGTACACCCTACCTAAGGTAAGCTGCTTGACGTTTGGTTTGCTTAGTATTTGTTATGACTCAAAACATATGTTAATTAAATGGTAAATGGGATATTATTCCGCCGAATATTTTGGATATTAACCCCTTAGGATTTAATTATCCAAACAGAATAATATCATATTATTCAATATTTTAGATATTAATTTAGGATTTATTTATCCAAATAATAGTGAATAATATCATATTATTAATATTTTGGATATTAACTTTAGGATTTATTTATCCAAATCGAATTCCCGATATTTTGGATATTAACCTTAGGATTTATTTACCCAAATACCAGGAATAATAGCATATCATTTATATTTTGGATATTAACCTTTAGATTTATTTATCCAAATATAATAAATTCAAAAAATAAGATTTTATATTTTTGAAATATAATATTTGGAATTTACAAACATGTTGTAAAATCCAAAAATGCAAGAAATGATTTTTTTTTGTGAAATCAATGCTAGATCGAGGTGGTTCTTCTGATCGTTGTCTCGTCGGAAATGGTGGCCTGAGGGGGCCGGAGTGGTCGTCGGAAAACCTGCTATCACGTTACAGGGGTTGCTGATATCGCGGCTGTCGTTGCCTCTCCCTTCGCCTGAGATGATGGAGGAGTTACTGGGGTTGAGGGGCGGCTTATGGTGATGAGAAGGAGAAATAATGGTGGTCAACAGTGGTGATGCACGATTGGCCGAGAGTGAAGAAGAAAAACAGGGGACCTGGTTTTTTAAAGAGAGAGACAGAATAAACAAGATAAAACGATGGGGAGAGCAGGAAGAAGATTGACTCAAAATTTGTAGGTAAGTGATTCTGCCATTATCTCTATTTTCTGCGTCCTTAACACTATATTTCTTGCAGCTACACAAATTGATTGTATCAGAGGAGAATCAGGACGAGGTCACGACGGAGACAAATTTGGGAAGAAAATCACTATTGATTAAGGAAGAATAAAATTCTTATCTGCCTTGCTGTGATGGAGCTGAGTTGGGAAGAAAATCTAATTGAAAAAGGAAGAAAAATTTGATTGATCTGTTGATCAATGCGCCTGAAAATTCAAATGCACACACGCCGGAACAGTGCATGTTTCTTTTTTAATGCAGATTTCAAAAAAATCAAAAGAAGGTAAAAATATGATTTGGTCCTTTAAAAAAATCTTTAATTGCACCCAAATGGATTTAAACTTGATTTTAATGCAATTAAATCCCATCAAAAATTCAATTTCAACCTTGGCTTCGCGCGACTTTCTAATATGGTCCTTGGCTCCTGATTTTTGCGATTTAACCCTCAATCGACCATTAAACTCTTAATTTGCTTAATTTTGCCTTTGTACAAAAATCTATTTTATTATTAATCTATTTATTTTATTTTTTTATTTTTTAGAAAAATAAAGAGTCAAAAATTGGGTAGCAACAAATATCTTTACAAAGTCATTGAAGGGAGATATATTTACCATATTGAAGTTCATGTTTGGCATGACATCTCCCAATTAAGTTTGCAAAGGTCAAGAAAGGCAAGCACAGACTATGACCACCAACTAAAGCCACCAAAATTCATTGACTGCAGCCCCCATCCGCTCTCACACACACCTACTATTATGTTCACACTTAAAAATATATTTTATCAAAATTTTATTTTGTTTATAAATAAGAAGCTTAGTTAAGGTGAGTTAATGTGAGAAACAATAGAGAGAAATACCAAAGAGAAAAGAAAAAGTTTTGACAGATTGTTCAAGCTCCTGTAACATTGTGTTGTTGAAAATGGTGTGTTTTATCCCTTGTGAGTGTTTTGAAGCTACCACCAGTGGCCTCTCCCCCCAACACATAACATAAAAAAATTGTTGCAAACCAACTAGTTTTGAATTCATTTCTTCATGTTTTTTTGTCAGGCCTTTCTATTTGGCATAGTTTTTCAAGGTTTTATAGTCTACTCATGTTGTTTTTAACATTTTTAGATTTGCAAGGTTTTCTAAATAATTCCTTGATTTTTTTACTTCATTATCTTGTATTTCAGATTATTGTTGGATAAATTAATAATTACAACAAAAAAATCATTTTCATTAACAAAACTATGATGAATTGAGACCCTAATTCTGGATCGACGAATCAACCAACTCCAAAAGACTTCCTCTCTTTTACAAAACATAGGCATGACAAAATCCCAGATAAATCAAAATAAGGATGCTATAGTGTATTGAATATTGTAAAATGAGTTTAGGAAGTTTAGCAGAAATAAAGAATGGAAAATACAGATATAAGTTATGGAAGGAACTAAAATAAATTTAGAAATGTGACTGCTTTCTTCAGCTGATAAGACATCAGTCTTTTTATAGGTTGAATAATTGGAGATTTCATATGAAACATTATATGCAAGATTGATAAGAAACATTAAAATAATTTGTTCATTTGAAGTTAGCATATGATGTATTCCAATGGGAAATTAAACCAAGAATAGCATCAAATAATTTATAGACAGCAAGGGATTATCACTTTCTGATATAAAGAAGCAAAAAATCAAAAACGAGTAAATATATAAACTTAACCCATCAAAAAGAGGAAGGGAGGGTTGTAGGTGGGGTAGATTGAGAGCGTAAGGGGGAGGGTGCACAATTGCTAGATAATGAAGTACTGATTAGGGTTTAAGACATTTTTTTTCCCATTTAATCAATTAAACTTTTCTAATTATAGAATATCTAAAAGAGATCGGGAATTTCAATAGTAAAGAACAGTGATTTTCATTGTCCATCTAGACTTAGGGGTACGATGGATTGGAATAGTAAAATTAGTATTTTGGCCATCAGTTTATTGCGTTTTTAGCCTTAGGTCCAGGGTATTTTTTATTTTTCGCCTTCCTGTGCAAAGTAAAATCACCATAATACCCATATATCACATAAAAATGCACAATTGCCACAGGAGGCATAAAGGTTATTACTCATTTTTTTAAATAGCTAAATACAAAAATACATCTATATAAGATAAAAATGTGCAGTTCATGCCGAGGACAATAGGGTCATTGTATTTTTTTTAAAACGGCAAAATACAAAAATACCCTTAAATAAGAAAAAAATATATGAGTTGTTTATAGAGGTGTGGCGGCAATTTGCCAGTTTCTATTATATCTTCTTCTGAATTTCTTTTGCGACACGCTGTCCATTTTCGCTCTCATGCAGGTTTTAGATGATGTGTAAGGCATAGTACGAGGTCATAAAATGCCTTATTGATGTCTAGAATTATTCTCTGCCATATTTTCTTTCTCCTGGTGCGGCGCGTGGGGATCTAAGGTGTCCGAAGACGTGTTAATGGTCGGTTGAAGTTTCCCCCCCCTTTTCTCTCCCCTGCTTGCACAATTGCACGTCAACCCCCGCTATTTGTTGGGTTTTCATTGTAGTCCCTAATTTTTTGATTGTTTTGTATGGTCCTTATTTTTGTTATATAGTTTTTGATTTGTTTCAATTTGTCCTTCAATTATATATTGTAATTTCATTTTGATCCTTAGTCTTTTAATTTCCCGATTGGTTTGAAATCCTAAATATTTTAGGTATCAAAGTTTTGATTTATTTCAATTGTATCATTCAATTCAAATTGATTATATATTTTAGTTGCACTTCGGTCTTCACACTTTTAATTTTCGGTTTTGTGTTAAACTCTTTAATTTTTTTAGTACCAAAGTTTATATTTATTTCAATTTTTTCCTTTAAATGAAATTTATTATATATGTATTTTTCATTTCGGCCCTTATACTTTTAATCTTGGATTTTATTTTAATTCCTTTATTTTTTATACATATTTCTTAAATGGTTCTTATTTTTGTTTATGCTTATATATATATATGCTCTTAGTTTTTATTTCTAATTTTTATTATTTCCACTGTTATTATGTTTTTTTTAATGTTTAAATTTTATTTTTCCTCTTTTTTTATTTATTCTTCAAGTCAAATATTTTTTAAATCTAAAAATATTTATTTTTGTTATGTCATTTATTATTTTTTAAATTGTTTTTTTTTTGTTAATATTGTTAGATGTTGAAATTTCTAATTATTATAGATATGGCATTCAAAATAATGATAATCATTATTTGTGAGTTTTTTTTTCTTATAAATATGTGAGACTGATTATATATTTTTAGAGTTATTTAATATTATCGCCTTAATGTATGTATGTATAAATGACCTAGGTTTTTTTGAAAAACAATCATTATCAGTGTTCTGAAATACTATAATATAATAATATGAGGAATAAATCATATAAAATCAGAAAAATAATTTAATTTGTTTTTTCTAACAATAATTATGGTGTTGTCAATAGTATGACAATAATAATTAGAATATGAATTATTTATAATAATAGTTATAATAATTGTGATAATTTGACAAGCATGATAATAACATTGACAATAATAATCAAAATAATTCATCAATTGACGTTATTTTTCTTAAAGGTTAACTTTTGCGGCTTTTTTGTGTATGATATTTCATACATAATATTAAATGAATAAAAAATATATAAAGCTATATATAAACACAACAAATGACAAAATTTGGTCAAATTATCTACAAATAAAAAAGACATGAATCATTTGCCCTGTTCTTCACTGTAAACAAAATCAAACTTTATAACATATAAAAAAATATTAATTGTTCATGAATTTTTTTTAATAATGCTATACATTAAAGAAAAATAATCAATCTACAAGGCTTTCAATTATTTAATTCTTTAATATATTCATTTTATTATAAATAATGCATTTACAATACTGAGAAATATTATTTTTAAGGTTTGTTCTCTTAAAAATAATTACACATTTTGATATTTGTTCAATATTAACTTTTTTAAAAAATTAACAAATAACTAACAACTGAAGATTAACTATACATGCATAAGAGAGTTTTATTTTCATTTCACACCACCAAAAATGAATTTACTCTGTTTTTTAATCAAATCTACATTTAACACAAAGATAAATTCTAATAAAAATTAAAAGTCAAAACTAAGAGTATAGATACATAAATACAAATAAATTATTTAGAATTAAATTAAAATTGCTGAAAAAAATAAATGGATTGAAACTAAATTGAAAAATAAAAGAATTATTTATTTTTTTCCTTGCAACACTTTTAATTTTTTTAATTTAGTCCTTCAGTTAAAATTATTTACATATTTTGTTTTCATTTTAACCCATATACTTTTAATTCCTTTATTTTTTTTAGATATGTTTCTAAATAGTCCCTATTTGTATCCATGTTTATATATATACGCTCTGAATTTTGGTTTTTAATTCTAATTATTTCCTCTTTTGTTTAGGTTGTATTTCTTAGAAAATTTTAATCCTTAGATTTTAGGTTGTTTTGGTTAAAAAATTCTTTTTACAATATTTTTATGTATAATATTTCAGATGTAATATTATATAAAAAAAAATATGAGGCAACACATAAAAAAATTGGATAGACAAATTTGTCTAAGTTATTTATAATTAAAAAATATACAAACCACGATTACAATATTCTTTTTAGGCTGAAAAAAAATCTTTTTTCTAACAGATTTTATCTATTATAATTTTACTAATTAAATATTAAGATAATCAATCACAACACGTAAAATAAAAAAATCAATCAATTTTCTACATAGAAAAAAGTTCAACACGACATGCAGGCAAGTTACCTCGCAGAAACTAAATTAGTCCATGAGTTTTTTTGGGTTTTTATTCAATTCTGTTTCTTTTTTTTAGGTTTTTTTACTCACCTTTAAGTATAATTGAATTTCATTATATAATTTAGCATATTATTACAAATGTATATAAAAAAAATCATGGATTAAATTCAATTTAGCATGCAATTGCTTTCAATGCCATGCAACACGACATAGCCACAGGGCTCCTAACCACTCATTACTCTTCTCATCTCTCGGGACATCCTTTCATTGTCAACAAACTTCTCTCCTCCTAAACTTACTAATTTAAGAGAGTTTTTCATTCCAACAAGTAGTTTTTTTGCCAAAAAGCTCGTAGAAGTCATCATGGAACCAGTGGTTAAGCCCAGTTACTCCATCAGCTCAATACACAGTCAGGAAAGTTCAATCCAGTCTAAAGTTTACACGCCTTCATCCATGGCATCGATCCATCGTATAAAACAAGGATGTTTTGTAACCAAAAATAGAAAAATGTATATTTGCGACATCCTACCTATATTGTTTTTTTTAGAAATTAAGTAATCGTGAAAAAAAGGAAAGGAAAGGAGAAAGAGCAATGAAAAAAAATTAAAATAAGAAAGGAAAAAGAGATTTTTTTTTAGATTGATATGGTCATATAATTATGTGATTTCTAGCTGCGATGAACTTAGATTATATCTAGTAAGTATATTACCGAACATGTTATATTCAAATAATTATTGTCTTACAAATATCATAAATTGATATATTATTGGATTCTTCGTAGACATCATTTTTAATTTTTATTGTCCCAAACCCACAATTGACTGGATCTTAAGTCTTTTGATTACAAGATAAATATTTTTCCACGTGAATTAGAACACATGTTAGTACTTTATAATTATTATTTTTCTTGAAATATTTAATGTCATCAAGTATTTCTTTTTAATTGTTCATGTATGTACTTTATGTACTAAGTTTATAAATTGAGAAGAAATGTTATTGATACCTTGTTTTTACCAAGTTTTGTTCTTGAACGAAAGGTTAAATACTTTAACTGGTATTTTGTCAATAAACATGTGTTTCATGCTGAAAAATATGGACAGGGCAAAAAGACATATAATAATGAGTTTGTGTTAAGGGATCTAATTCAAAAAGCTTAATGAGTTTGTGTTATGGGAAGCTAAAAAAGTGTTATTTAATTCCAATCTCATAGTGAGCATAATCTAGTATTTTTATTAAATATTATTGGTATGACCCATTTGATAAAGGAGTCTAAGTGCATCCACATCACAGTTTAATTGAAATTATTTCAAAAGCTAGACTTCACAAGTTAATGATATCTTTGTTTTTGTCAAATAATGTGAACAAGTTCATTACACATACACCCTTTTCATTTGAAAGGATCATTCAATAGTTGATTGGTTATTCCTTTTGGAAACCAAACCTAAGGGTCGTGTCAAGGTTGTTTTGGGAGGCAACAATGAATTCATAAAGGGAGATGATGTCTATCTCCTTGACAAGCTAGTTTATCCATATTGAGTCGTTCCGTCTAATAAGCTAGAAGAAAATTTAAATTTTCACATCGCCAAGAATATTTTTATTGATATTGACACTGAGGAGTTGAATGATGTATTGTGCTCCAATGGACATACACAATTTGTTGTATGAATTTATGATTTGCACATGTTAAAGTTTGATTGAGATTTTTAAATTTTACATTTGTTTGTAATTTGATGATTTTTTTTTATGAATTATATTATTGAGTTAAAAATTAATAAATGCAGAAGAATCAGAATTTAAGTAGATAATTGAAAATCATTTAAGAGTACTACTAAAATATATTTAATAAGTTTGAGTTAAGTTGATGTTAGTAATTTATGTAGTTTACATAATTATTTATTGTTAAAAATAATCAACATCAGCCCGTGACAGAGTCAAGATTGATATGCTGATTTAGTCAATTTGTTTTCCAATAAAATAGGAATAATCCTGGTCACAAGGAGTCTGTTGCAGTGTGATTAGGAAAGTCAGTTGTTTTATTTATTTCTATTTTGTAATCATTCCGTTTCTAATTTGTAGGAAGTCTGTTGAGTGAAGTGCCTATATAAAGGCTTGTAGCTGCTGCAGAAAATCATCCATCAATAAAGAGTGTATTTCTTTCTTTAATTTGTTTGTCTTTCTTAATCTAAAGTTTCAACAATTGGTATCAGAGCCTGGTTCAAGAGAGAGTGTTTTATTTGATATTTGAGAGTCAAACACGTGAGGAAAAGAAAAGTGTGAGATGGGTGATCTTTAAGTTATTGGGGGAATTAAGAAGCTCAACAATCAGAATTATAATACTTGGTCAACGTGCATGATATCTTACATGCAGGGCCAGGATTTGTGGGAAGTTGTGAATGGCTGTGAAATTACACAACCAGAGGCTGAGGATGCAAATGGTGCATTATGAAAGTGGAAGATTAAAGCAGGCAAAGCAATGTTTGCTTTGAAAACAACAATTGAAGAAGATGTGTTGGAACACATTCGGGATGCCAAAATTCCTCATGAAGCCTGGAAAACGTTTGCAGATTTATTCTCAAAGAAGAATGATACAAAGCTTCAATTGTTAGAGAGTGAGCTGTTGTCAATAGCTCAACGTGAATTCACTGTTGCCTAGTTTTTCCACAAGGTGAAGACACTTTGTCGAGAAATTTCTGAATTGGATGCAGAAGCTCCAATTGGTGAAACCAGGATGAAAAGAATAATTATCCATGGTTTGCGGCCAGATTTCAGAAGCTTTGTTGCTGCAGTACAAGGATGGCAGACTCAACCATCACTTGATGAGTTTAAAAATCTGCTTGCTGGTCAAGAAGCACTAGCCAAATAAATGGGAGAAGTGCCACTTAAGGGTGAAGTGGATGCACTTTATGTCCATAAAGGTAGATGGAAGCCAAAGCAACATGTCAATGACAGATCCAAAAGAAATGAAGACAAAGCTAAGATCAATCGAGGAGAAAGAAATTCCAGTGAAGCAAGGGGCTACAGGATCAAAAGAAAATTTGAAGGGAAATGTTATAACTATGGGAAGAAGGGTCATATGGCAAAAGATTGTTGGCAGAAGAAGGAGCATGTTGAAGGTAATGCAGCTACCTTTAAACTAGAAGATGAATGGGATGCTCATGCATTCTTCACTACAATAAAAGAAGCAGAGTGTTTGCAGAAGAAGGAGCATGTGAAGAGCAATGCAGTCACCCTCCAATTCGAAGATGAATGGGATGCTCATGCATTCTTTACTGAAGTAAAATAGGCAGCCTTCACAGTAACAACACCTGAATACATTGATTATGAAAAGGACTGGATCATTGATTCAGGCTGCTCAAATCATATGACAGGTGACAAAGAAAAATTGAGGAATCTGGTGGAATACAAGGGAAAACATGTAGTAGTCACAGCAAACAATTCAAAGCTAGCTATAGCTCATGTTGGGGATGCCAGAGTCTATTCCCAACATAATCTCAAGGATGTGTCACTACAAAATGTTTATCATGTCCCTGGAATAAAGAAAAATCTCCTATCAGTGGCACAATTAACATCTTCAGGACACTTTGTTCTCTTTGGTCCTCAAGATGTTAAAGTGTACCATGACCTTGAAAGTCTAGATAAACCAGTGATAAAGGGGCAGAGGCTTGAATCAGTGTATGTGATGTCTGCACAAACAACATATGTAGACAAGACAAGGAAGAGTGAGACAGTGGATCTATGGCATCAAAGATTGAGTCATGTGAGTTTTTCTAAACTCAACATGATGATGAGAAGGTCTGCATTGAAGGGTCTGCCTCAGCTTGAAGTAAGGATCGATGCAATTTGTGCAGGCTATCAATATGGCAAGGCATATCAACTGCCATATGAAGAATCGAAGTGGAAAGCAAAGGGACCATTAGAACTCATTCATTCTGATGTGTTTGGACCTGTTAAGCAAGCTTCCATTAGAGGCTTGAAATACATGGTAACATTCATTGACGATTTTTCAAAGTTTGTGTGGGTTTATTTTATGAAGGAGAAATCTGAGACATTCTCAAGATTCAAGGAGTTCAAAGAGGTGGCAGAAGCTGAGATCAATAAAAGAATATGTTGTCTAAGTTCTGACAATGGAGGAGAGTACATATTAGATGAATTCTCTTATTACCTAAGTGATTGCAGAATTAATCATTAGTTCACTTGTGCAAATACCCCGCAGCAAAATGATATTGCCGAGAGGAAGAACAGGCATTTAGCAGAGACTTGTCGAAGTATGCTTCATGCAAAGAATGTTCCAGGTAGATGGTGGGCAGAAGCAATGAAGACTGCAGCTTTTTTAATCAATAAGCTTCCACAGCAGAGGCTTGATTTTCAGTCACCATTTAAAAAGCTATGGAACAAGAAACCCACAGTGAGTTATTTTTGAGTTTTTGGATGTGTATGTTATGTTTTTATACCTAATCATCTACACAGCAAGATGGACAAGAAGGCTATTAGGTGTATTTTTGTTGGTTATGATAATTAACGAAAAGGATGGAAATGTTGTGATCCAATTACTGGAAAATGTTACACATCCAGAAATGTTGTGTTTGATGAATCATCTTCATGGTGGTCCATAGAACAAAAATTCCTGCCAGACTCAAAAGGGTTTAAAGAGGAAATGCAAATTGCTCGAATCCAGTTGAGCAACGATGAAGATGACACTGACAACCCAGAAGTAATTGATGATGATGCTGAAATTAAAGAGAACCCGTGGCAAACTGGTATACATGACCAGCTAAATGAAGAATTCAATGCAGCAACAACATCAACTCCACCTAGAAGATCAACACAAATGAAGAAGCCAAATGCAAAATATGCCAATGCTGTAGTGGTAGAAGGTGTAAAAGAACCAGAAACTTTTATAGAAGCTTCTCAAAATTTAGACTGGAATAAGGCTATGAAAGAAGAGATTACAGCATTACAACGAAATCAGACCTGGGATCTTGTACCAAGACCAGAGGATGTGGAACCTATTTCATGTAAATGGGTGTATAAGATAAAACGACGCACAGATAGAACAATTGAAAGACTCAAGGCTCGCCTGGTAGCACGAGGATTTTCTCAACAATATGGACTAGATTATGACAAAATGTTTAGTCCAGTTGCAAAACTTACATCTGTGCGAGTTGTACTCGCTGTTGCAGCTAACAAGGAGTGGATCTTGTGGTAGATGGACGTGAAGAACGCTTTCTTGCATGGAGAGCTAGATCAAGAGATCTATATGGATCATCCAATGGGGTTTCAAAATCAAAGTCATCCCAACTACGTATGCAAGCTGAGGAAGGCACTCTACGGATTGAAACAAGCACCAAGGGCTTGGTATGGTAAGATTGCCGAATTTCTAACTAAGAGTGGATTTTCAGTAAGCCATGCATATTCCAGCTTATTTGTTAAAGCTAATAGTGAAAAATTAGCTATATTACTCGT
This sequence comes from Salix dunnii, assembly GCA_015731905.1. NCBI lineage: Eukaryota > Viridiplantae > Streptophyta > Magnoliopsida > Malpighiales > Salicaceae > Salix > Salix dunnii. The sequence goes on from CM027674.1 coordinate 14,484,444, forward strand.
GTATGTGGATGATATAATCATCACGGGAAATGATGTTGAAGAAATCTGCCAAACCAAGGAGAACTTGTCTGTTCGGTTTGAAATGAAGGAACTAGGACAGCTGAATCATTTCCTTGGTCTAGAGATAAGTATCACACGCAGAGGAGTAATTCTCTGTCAGCAAAAATATGCCAAAGACCTTTTGGAAAAGTTTGGGATGCTAGAGTGTAAAGCAACTGCAACACCTATGGACGCAAATACCAGAATGTGTGCACATGAAGGCAAGAAGCTGCAAGATGCTACAATGTATCGACAGTTGGTGGGAAGCTTGCTATATCTAACTGTGACCAGACCCGATATTTCATATGCAGTAGGTGTAATGAGCAGATACATGCAAAATCCAAAGAAGCCTCATTTAGAAGCAGCTCGAAGAATCCTGAGGTATGTGAAGGGCACATCTGACTCTGGTTTGCTGTACAAGAAAGGTGAAGATTGTAAAATGGTTGGCTACTGTGATGCTGACTATGTAGGAGATCATGACATTCGTCGATCAACTATTGGATATGTGTTTAGACTTGGGTTAGGATCGATTTCTTGGTGCATCAAAAGGCAGCCAACAGTATCTTTGTCAACAACAGAGGTCGAATATCGTGCAGCAGCAATGGCAGCTCAAGAGAGTACATGGTTAATAAGGCTAATGAATGATTTACATCAAGTGACAGATTATGCAATTCCATTGTATTGTGATAATCAATCAGTTGTTCGTCTAGCAGAGAACCCAGTATTTCACGCAAGAACAAAACATGTGGAAGTGCATTATCATTTCATCCGAGAGAAGGTTTTAAAAGAAGAAGTTAAATTGAAGCAGATAAAATCAGAAGATCAAGTTGCAGACATATTTACAAAGGGCCTGAGTAGCAACAAATTTGAAGATTTCTGTCAACAGCTTGGTTTGATAAGAATTACAGAAGCAGATGTTGAGGGAGAGTGTTAAAAATAATCAACATCAGCCCGTGACAGAGTCAAGATTGATATGCTGATTTAGTCAATTTGTTTTCCAATAAAATAGGAATAATCCTGGTCACAAGGAGTCTATTGCAGTGTGATTAGGAAAGTCAGTTGTTTTATTTATTTCTATTTTGTAGTCATTCCGTTTCTAATTTGTAGGAAGTCTGTTGAGTGAAGTGCCTATATAAAGGCTTGTAGCTGCTGCCGAAAATCATCCATCAATAAAGAGTATATTTCTTTCTTTAATTTGTTTGTCTTTCTTAATCTAAAGTTTCAACATTTATGACATGTTGTCATCAATATTTTATATAGACTTCATATATAAGTACTAGATGAGCATTCATGAATGTATCAAGATTCATTTAAAGGATTACGTAGGATAGATTATTACAATAAAATTAGAGGTTTTATTAATTATGCACTATTTAATCCGAGATATATAAGTAGAGGTTGCATTTAGTGTCTATGTAAAAGGCATATAAATCAAAACTTTCTTAATGCAGTTGCTATAATGATGCATCTTCTACATAAATAGTTCATAGAAAAATACACTTGTTAGTTTACATATGGAGAACCATATGCTCCTTATGAATCCAAGACAGAAAGAATGATTTTGTTAATCTCTAGTTCTAGCAACGAGTATTAAGTTGTAAATGAAAATAATAATATTTATAGGATTATAGTTCTTGAAAAAAAATTATGAACCATTATACTAAGGGAAGTAACATTTTGTATTCAAGGATTAGCTAAAGAAGACAAAAACATATGATCATTAAAAGATAAAAGGGGTGGGAACCTTTATTTTTTGTGCGGGATCAATTTGGTATAAAATTTTAACTAGCAACAGAATATTCCAACAATATTTTTTTAATTTTTCTTGCAGTTATTTTTAGTGCATAAACAATTGGGAACAAAATTGCATGGAACATTTATGTTTTTAAAAAGCAATACATTTGTATGCTTATTTATTTTCTAATTTTATTTTTAAAAGTAAATATTCCAATGTACAACAATAAAAAAATTAAAAATTATCATTATTATTTATTTACTGAATAAATTAGTTTTTTAAAAAATTTATAAATAAAGAAAATAACATAAATAAAAAATGAGTTATTCCCAACAATATTACGAGTAATTTCTAAATTAGAAAGAAAATTTATTTTTCATTGACGATTCATCAAAAATAATTTTTATAAATAAAATATGCTTTTATAGACTTAAAAATAAATAATAAAGAAATGAATAAATTATACTTTTTTTAGAAGCCATTTATGCTAAAAAAAAAATATTTTTCCATTGTTATTCATGGAAATAATAACAAGACCTCTTTTTTTATAAATATAAGAGACAATTTGGTTACTGTCTCAATATATAAAAGATAAAAATATGTTTGGTTGAACAAACAAAAATAAAAATATAAAATAAATATGTTTATGGGAAAATTTTGAAATACTTTTTTGTACTTTCAAAATATAAAATAGAAAGAGGCTTATCTCATGTGTCTCTATTATTTATATCATTTACTAGGAAAGGCTGAGCAGAGGGAATAGAGAGGGACACCGAAATCACATCAGCAGATCAGTCCCAATCAAGTGGTTAATCCATGCCTTGTTTTCTTGTTAACAACCTTCTAATTACCATTCATAACTAGAAATCAGGTGAAAATATTGTTTGGTATTGTGTTTGTTTTTAAAATAATATTTTTTTATATATTTTAAAAATTATTTTTAATATAGTAACCAAACACTACATATTGTAATGTTTCCTTATTGAGCTTGCAAATTATGTGCTTTCAATTTATTATCTAAAGTATATTTGCTTACGATTTACTTTGTGATAAATTTAAATTTACTTTGCAATCAAAAAAATAATAATAAGTTCATTCATGAATATATCTATAGATAATGTTTTTTTTTAATCAAATGTAAGTATAGATAAAAGATCAAAGAATAAAACAAGTTGCGAACAACAAAGTCAAAGAACCTAAAAAAAAAATAGACACCTAAAGGGAACACACTCTCGAGGCCAAACAAAGGGAGCAAACTGAGGAGAAGCCAAAACAAGAAGCATAGTATCCGCCGACAATCCAATTAAGAAGTTGGTAGGGTAAGATACAAGCAAAAAGCAAGAAAAACAAAAGGCAAGAACTACAAGAAGAATAATATTTATATGAAGATACAACAAAACTCAAGCCTTAGGCAGAGGACAGCAGCACACAAGGAAGCTCTCAGCAATAAACTAGCCACTAGCAGCCAACTCAAAGAAGGATAACAAATGACCAAGAAAGCTCAAAACACAACCAGCCACATCAAGCAAAGCAAGCAGAGAAGCAACCGGAAACCAGCACAACCCCATTAAGACCGGCCATATATTAGCCAACATTAATGGAGAAGTGATGTTTTTTATAAAAGTGAAAAATTATGAAGAACAGAACATGGAATCTCCAAAAAACTCTCTCCAACGAGGATGAAGAGGAATCAAAAAACCTTTTATTACACTCCTCCCAGATGAGATAAACCAAGATGGCAAAAGAGGCTCTTCTCATTCTAGAAACCATCTTTTTCCGTTTTAGGAAGACGCCTCGAATAGCAGTAGGAAGGGAGCTCATCTGACGATGAATATGCAGCTGCCGAACAATATTTCCCCATAAGTTTGAAGTCCAGGGACAATTAAAGAATAAATGACTATGCGACTCGTGGTCCTGATTACAAAACACACAACTAGCGTCAGTGGAAATAAAGTGCAGACGATCATTAGTTCTGAGCCTACCTAACACCGTAATCCACAGCACAAAACAGTGTTTAGGCAAAGACCATGGCTCCCACATCACCTTATCTCAGTGGATCATGCGACCCTTTACTCGAAAGTATTCATAAGCATTAGCCAAGAAACAACCTGTACCAACAGACTAGGATGTCATAGTAGCAATAACAGAGGAGCTACTCCCACAATCCTGGACAAGTTGATTTTTCAAGGAAACAAGGGTGTGCCATAGCAAGATAGATAATACGAGCAAAATTGTTCGCGCGCTGTGCTAAGCTTTTTTTCTATGTAAGAAACTGATTGATTTTATGCGTGTTATAATTTGTTATTTTCATATTTAATTAGTAAAATTGTAATTGATAGAATATGTTAGAAACATGTTTTTTTCCCGCTTAAGAGTGATTGAATGTTGTTACTGTTAAAATTATTTTGATAATTATTTAATCGGTAGATTGTACAATCGGAATCAAAAAAAATTTGTGACTTTTGTGTATGTTTTATTTGTTTAATGAATTCTTTCATTAGTAAATAGTAAAATTACAATCGTTGAATTGTAGCACAAATGAGTAATTTGTTTTATGCAACAAACAATTTGATTGATGATTTTGTTTTAACTACTTTGATAATAATTTAATTGGTAAATAGCAAAACTACAATTGATCAAATTGACTAAAGACATATTATTTGTTCCCTGCAACATACTAATTGTTTGTTGGGCATGTTTTAACTATTTGGAGAATAATTTCTTTCACAGATAGTAAAAATACAACTACTAAAATTTATCAAATATGATTTTTTTAGCTTTTTCTTCATATTATTATATTTAAAAAATTAGAGTATTGAGTTTAAATTAATGTGAGATTTTTAAAGAAAAGTCAGTTCAAATTTTTATATATTTTTTAAGACAATAATATGAAAAAATATCACAATATATAATTAGTTTCTCCTATTTTTTAATGAAAAAATCAAAAAAATAATATAAGTAAAAATTTAGCACCATTAATAATTTTGTTACATGTTAAAAAAATTGGTGCCGACTGTGGCGAAATGGAGGGCAATTTTTTAATTTATTATTGTAGATAATTTGACATAATTTTTCTATTTGTCTTGTCCACGTGTGGTTACATATTTTTTTTATGATATGAGATTTGTAATATTATACATAAAAAAATGGAAGTTTTTTCCACAAATAACATTGACCAATGAATTTTTATCACAACTATTATAACTTTCATTATAAATACTATTATATATAATTAATATTCTAATTATTATTGATCATACTATTGATGACACCATCGTTGTTGTTTTAAAAAAAATATTTGTTAAGATTTATTCCTCCTATTATTATATTAAAAATATATTAGAATAATAATAGTAAATTATCATTTGTTGAAAATAATAATGATAGTGTACTAAAGATTTTGCCTCTTAGTGCACCTCAGCCCTTGCCTTCGGATCAGGGGTATTTTTAAATTTTCTAAGGGACCAGTTGACATTAATAGATTGTTTGGGGGTAGTTTTGTTTTTTCTCCATATTTCTGCATAGTAAAATAGCCATGCGGACAAAAATTCATAGGAACTACTAGGGGCATTAAGGTTATTGCACATATTTTTTTAAACAGCTAAATACAAATTTACCCATATATATATATATATATATATATATATATATATATATATATAATCCATAGTGTTTTGTGAGTGTATGCACAGGGTTTAAGTGAACTATTTTAGCGTTTTTCTTAATAATAATAGTCGTGGTAGGCGTAAACTGGTCTGGACATCTCGGTTATAAACAAAATTATATAAGTGGAAAAAAACAAAAAAAATGTAAAAAAAAGGTCTTGGGATTATTCATGACACGCATAAGCTGACCCGAACACCCCCGTTATTAAAACAAATGTATACGTGGGAAAACAAATCACGGTGCTCATAAGTCGACCCAGACACCCCGGTTATAAAAAAAACAAAAAAATGTAAAAACAAATGGGTCCAGAGATTAGTCATGATACGCGTAAACTGTCTTGGACAACCTGATTATTAAAAAGAAAGTGCAAGCACCTTTAATTGTTCATCACTGTGATTTTCACTGTTCATTCTTGTTTAAAAGTAAGTGTAAGCTGGCCTGGACACCCCGGTTATAAAAAAAAATGTATAAGTGGCAAACAAAAAAACAAGAATTTTTTTTAAAAAAATAGGTCTAGAGATTAATCATGGTGCATGTAAACTGATCTAGACACCTAGGTTATAACAAAAAAAAAAGGAGAAACCCGATTATAAAAAAAAAAAAAAAAAACTACAAGGGGAAAGCACCTTTTCAAACAGTAATGAGAAAAAAAATCACAGTGCATGTAAACTAACTCAAACATGCCGATCATAAAATAAAACAAAAAAAACATATTAGTGGAAAAAAAAACAAAAAAGAAAATGTAAAAAAAATGGGTTCAGAGATTAGTCGTGATGTGCATAAGCTGCAATGAATACCCCGGTTATAAAAACAAAAAAAAGAAGCCTGGTTAAAAAAAAAACAAAAAGTCCCTTTTCAAACAGTAGTGAACAGTGAAAATCACTATTTATTAAAAAAATCATGGTGCTCGTATACTGACCCGGATATCCTAGTCATAAAAAAACCAAGAAAAATGTAGAACTGGAAAAAAAAAGCCAAAAAAAATTATAAGTGAAAAAAAAGGAGAAAAATGTTAAAAAATAGGTCATGAGATTTGTCGTGGTGCGTGTAATAAAAAAACAAAAGAAAGAAGCCTGGTTAACAAAAAAAAAAATAGAAAGCTCCTTTTGTAACAGTAATGAACAGTGAAAATCAGTGTTCATTACTGGAAAAAAATGGGTCCAAAGATTAGTTGTGGTGCGAGTAAACTATTCCAGACAACCTGGTTATTAGAAGAAGAAAAAAGTGCAAGGGAAAAACACCTTTTACTGTTCATTATTTTGATTTTCACCGTTTATTTCTATTGAAAGTAAGCATAAGCTAACCCAGATACCCTAGTTAAAAAAAAATATAAGTGGCACAAAAAAATAGAAAAAAATTGTTTTAAAAAAAGTGAGTCTAAAGATTAGTCGTAGTGCACGTAAGCTGCCCCGTACACCCTAGTTATAAAAGAACAAACACAAAAAGAAGCCTGGTTATAAAAAAAATACAAGGGAAAAGCACATTTTCAAACAGTAATGAGAAAAAAATTATGATTCGCGTAAACTAACCAGGATACCCTAGTCAAAAGAAAAATGATTAAGTGGAAAAAAATATTTAATAAAATAGGTTTGGAGATTAGTCTTAGAGCATGTAAGCTGTCACAGATACCCCAATTATAAAAAAACAAATAAAAGAAGTCTGGTTATAAAAAAGATGAAAAGCCCCTTCTATAACAGAAATGAACAATGAAATCATTGTTCATTTTTGTTCAAATGGGCGACATTTTCAAAATTATTTTCATCGATTGTGAGATTCGAACTCTCGTATTTGTTAGCACCCGCACGCCTTAACCACTCAACCAAGCAACCTTGTTGTTCTGTCATAGTATACAAATAATACTTATATTATTATATAATTTCACTATGTAAGTCCACAGTGCTTCTGAGTGTAGATGAACAATGTAAAACACTGTTTAAAACAATGAGCTCTTTTAGCTTTATAGATAATTGCTTTAGCTTTTCGTTTAGAAATACATTAAAATAATATTTTTTTAATTGTTTTAAATTATTTTTTACATTAAAACATAAAAATTAAGTGGAAAAAAATATTAATAAAAAAGTGGGTCTAAAGATTAATCATGGTGCACATAAGCTGGCTCGAACACATAGGTTATAAAAAAAAGAAGCCTGGTAAAAAAAGCATTTTTTTATTAGTAATGAATAGTGAAAAACATTGTTCATTACTGTTCCAAAATCATTTTGTGGCCTTAGAGATTCGAACTCTCGCTGCAGGGAAATGACGCACACCTTAACCACTTAGCCAAATAACTTTGTTTGTGTTGTTACAGTATAGAAATAATACTTATATTATTAAGTTTTTTAAAAGCAAAATCCAAAATCATTTTGTAGCATGAGAGATTCGAACTTTCGGTTCGGGGAAACATGAGGCGCACATCTTAACCACTTGGTCAAACGATTTTATTATGCTGTTGTAGTATAGAAATAATATTTATATTATTAAGTAATCTCACTATTCCAGTCCACAATGTTTATTAGTCTAAATGAACAGTAAAACCGCAAATTCATTTAGCTGTATAGATAAATGAAGTACATAGGGTTCTTTTACGTCCTTTAACAAATAAAAGTATGTATTGATAAAAGGCTAATAAAAAATAAAAGATTTAAGAAAAGAAAATATAGAGAAAACTGTATTTAAAAAGAAAAACAAAACAATATATATATATATATATATATATATATATATAAGTGTGACCGAATTATATATAAAAGTACTATGAAGCCCAGACTACGTATACCATGAGAAAATCTTATTTGTCGTGCAAAAATTGACCAAATAGCATATGATTGTTAAACGGTCGATTCCGTCATCATGAGTTTGAGTTATGAGAAAAATAAACACGATTTTAAGAAAAGTTCTATAAATTTAATTATATTTAATGCGAGTTTCTTTTTTAATAATGAACACCCCTTGTTGCACATCTAGAGTTCGATCCTATATAGAAATTACTAAATGGTTGTGAGGCTACGCTTTGGTTAGATCAAACAAAAAAATTAATTAGAAAAAAAATATTGAGGTTTTGCTAAAATTTTCTAGTAAAAATATCACCATGTAAAAGCTAACTCAATGTTACTTGATGAATTCAGATATAAATAAATAAATAAAAAATTATGAAGCTTAAGTTCAATGAACTTAGTCTTGAAGAATCAAATTAAAAACAAAATAAATAAAAAAGAAACGATGAAGCTAACCTACTAAACTTCGGATCATGAAATCAATTAATTAGGAAAAAGAATTCTTGAATTCTAATTCTAATGATTTCCATAACAATTTTCAAAGAAGTGGTGACAAAAAGCTTATACAATGTTTTTCATTTTTCAAATTTTTTCATGCATTTGATGGTAAAACTATTGGTATTTATATCATGACCAACGCTTTTTATGATATATTAAAAAGATTTGATAAAAAAAAAAAGTAGCCCTTTGAATAGCTTACGGAACCTTTCAGGTTAAATCTCATTTGTACGTGCGTGTATAAACTTTTATAGCATATTTTATGTCCCAATAAAATGCCCTTTCCTTCATATAAATTAGAAGCATTTGGAGTGACTCCTCAAGCATCTTTCTTGGCCAATTCTGTTTATTCTTTGCTCTCTTTCATCTTTCTCAGTTCATGAACGCGCCTGACCTCATTTAGCCATGGAGGTCACGTCTGGAAGCCGTGACAAAACTGGGTTTTTCACTCAAGGACGCTGGTGGTTCAAGGCCTTGCCTGTGAAGCTCAAGGCTAACATGGTTGATATGGCTAGGAGTCTAAGAAAGCTCGGACAAGAAGATCCACGAAGAGTTGTTCATTCACTAAAAGTAGGGTTAGCACTCACATTGGTCTCAACTATCTTCTACTATCTTCCACTTTACAAGAATTTTGACCCCAATGCAATATGGATTGTTATGACTGTTGTCCTTGTCTTTGAATTCTCCGTGGGTAAATCTCTGGCCTTTTCTAAAGTACAGCAAAAATCCCTTTTCATGGTGCAACTCTACTCGATCGGGTCATAATATTGACTGTGGTTTGGTTTTTGAACCATAAATTTTCAGGGGCTACTCTTGGAAAAGGATTCAATAGAGGAATCGCAACACTACTGGCTGGTGGACTAGCTGTCGGAGCCCATCACCTAACAAAACACCTTGGACGTGTTGGAGAACCTATGCTACTTGGGTTGCTTGTCTTTCTACAAGGTATCTATAAGCTTGGATGCACGCAAAATCATGTCGATCCTTACTTTTGAAGAAAAGGAAAAAAGTGCTCATGGATTGAAATTATTTTGGTTTTTATTTGCAGCTTCAATATCAACATTTTTAAGGTTCTTTCCGAAAATTAAAGCAAGTTATGATTACGGGATGTTAATATTCATAATGACCTTCTCTTTTATTTCGGTATCTGCTTTTCGATACGATGAAATATTCGAGTTAGCACAGGAAAGACTTTGGACCGTCAGCATAGGTGGTGCTGCTTGTGTAATTGTTTCTATTCTGGTTTTTCCTGTGTGGGCCAGTGAAGATCTTCACAATCTGATAGCTCTCAACATTGAAAAGCTTGGCAACTCCTTAGAAGGTATATGCTAAGTCGTAGTACCAATCAAGTCGTAGTGGATGCATTCATTCCGGCTGTTCTTTTTTTTCAACTTGCAGATGCTTAAAAACTTGCTAAGATAAGGTAAAATTTACAGGATTTGGTGATAAATACTTCAAAAGAACAGGAGGTGAAGGGTGCAAAGACGACAAGGAATTTTTGGAAGGATACAAAAGTGTTCTTGATTCAAAAACAAGTGAAGAATCCTTGGTGTGTGTGTATCTCTCAACCCCGCCTCCTCTTCCTTCACCTATTCACTCGTGTTTTCTTTCTGATAATAGTTTTGATGCCTTTCAGGCTAATTTTGCAGCATGGGAGCCTGGTCATGGTCGGTTCCCATTTCGACATCCATGGAAACTATACCTAAAAGTTGGAACTCTGGCTCGAGAATGTGCCTGCCGAATTGAAGCATTGAATGGATACTTAAATGCTGACATGCAGGTATAAGAAAAAAATTTACTCCCTAGAAGCTATCTCACCTTTGATGTCCCTTAAGCCTTCGGCATATCATATGTTGCGATCCATTCTCCCAAAAATTAGTAAGGTTCAAGCTTTTATGTATGGTTTAAATAATAATAAAAATGAATATCGATTAGGAACAATATGCTAAGAAGCAATTCGGTGATTCGTCACATGCTCATCTCTAAATATTTGCTGCTTATTCTTGCAGGAATCATCAGAAGTTGGTAGCATAATTCAGGAAGCATGCACAAATATGAGCATAGAATCTGGCAAAGCACTAAAGGAACTTGCGTTGGCAATCAAAATAATGGTGCAGCCATCTTCTGCACATTCCCACATTGAAAATGCAAAATCTGCTGCTAAAAACCTTAAATCTTTACTCAAATCAGGCATATGGAAAGACATTGACCTGCTGAAAGTTATAACAGAGGTTACAGTAGCTTCAATACTTATTGATGTGGTCACATGCACTGAAAAAATTGCTGAATCCATACATGAGCTTGCCTCCACAGCCCAATTTAAGAGAGCAGAGCCAACTCTATCACCAGAAAAGTTGAATTCAGGACAAATGCAGTGCGTAAAATCATCTCAGATACTCAACTGCCCCCATGTTGTCATCAACGTCTGCGAATAAACTCCGCCTTCTTCACCAAGTGAGAGTTCTTCAGCACCCAAGGCAAGCAAGTAAAGGATGGAAGCGGAAATATAGGGGTAACTTGTATTTCAATATGTATAATCTTTTTTGGCTCAAAATATTAACCCTTTTCTTTCAGGATGAGGTAAATACCAAATTTTTCAGCCATTTATGGTTAATTTGTATTTTTTATTTACTTGTCATTTTGGAAAAGACAGAATACATGACCATTAATAACACCTTTATGCTCCTTGGTTCTTCGTCCATCATGTTGTGCCAACATATCTATGATTGGGGGCTTAATTAACATGGACAAAACGATTGCCAAACTCCATTATTATATAAGTGTTTTAATATCCAACTCTTACACGTTCAAATATATATGAAGCGATATGATTTTTAATGTGCTGATAAAGAGAAGTCCTTGGTTGCCCTCGTAGAGCCTCGGGAAGATATTTTGGCGAAAAGAAAGACTACCAACTCAACGTTTTGACAAGAGTTGAAGATATATTTCTGTAAGTAGCGTGTCATTACCAACATCACAGTCATAACCAAGATTTCACACCCTCAATTTTCAGAAAATTAATGTCTTCATAGACATTTTCAAACAAAAATAATCTTCAAACAAAAAGAATTCAAAAACAAAATACAATTTAGATTGCAATCAGGCAAGAATTTAAATTATAGTTGGTTAGAAGATTATGCATACATGCAATTTAAGGTTTAATTAAGAAAATACAAAAAAAGGATTAAATTGATAATAATTAGAAGAATTGGAAGACCAAGTATCGAAATAGAATAGATAGCTACGTTTAGAAGTCTAATTAATTCAATTGAGGGTTTAATTAAGAATAAAATTGAAATTGAAGGTAAAATTGGTGAAATTTGCAAGTCAAGGACCAAAATGAGAGAAATAGAAAAGTTTGGAATTCTAATTAACTCAATCAATTATATAATTGAAGAAAAAAATGAAATTGGGAGTCAATTTGCCTAGAATTAGAGGATTACATACCAAAATGAAAGAGACACTGAAATTTAGTGATCTTATTAATTCAATCAATGGTGTACTTAAAGAGAGAAAACGTTCAGAGTCAATTTGACCAGGATTAATAGAATTATAGGACCAAAATAAATGCGTGCTATAATTTTAGATCTCCTTTTTGTAGGTTTTTAGATCATTTTGTGATCATCGATTCTGTCTCTCATGCTAGCATTAAATGCCAAGAGACGTGTCGTTATCCCTCCTCCTGCACTTGTAATTCATCTTTAGTCTAAAATCTACTACATTGCCTTCCTATGGTGGCCAAAAACATGCCTATAAATAAAAGATTGACGTAATGCTGTGCAACATTGTTGGATAGCCGAAGATTGACGCAATAAAATTAACAAATAAAATTGTTCTAAGGTTATGAGACCTTTCTCCATAGCTATAAATAAAAGGACTTGGTAAGGAAGAAGAGAGAAGTCTTGAGAGAGCAATTTTGACTTTAAGAAAGAGATAATGGGTAAAGGATGTTTGAGTACAAATCAACTTGTCTAAAGAGAAGAAAGCAATTCACGATGTTTGTTGGTGTATTTTTTTAAGTATTTTTGAAAAAAATTAATTTTTTTTATTTTTTTCAATTTAAATTAATTTTTTTATATTATTTTCATGCGCTGTTGTCAAAAATGATTTTAAAAAAATCAAAAAAATCATTTTAATGCAAATCCAAATAAAAAATATTTTTAAAAACAACTTTAACCACACTTTCAAATAGACACGAAGAGAGAAGAAACTAAATGAGAGGAAAACCATACTTAAACACCAAAATATGAATACGGTGGAGCGGGAAGGTTTGTTTTTAGGTCACTTCATTTCAAACAAGAGAGTTTTAGTGAGAAAAAGGAGTAGGAAAGGAAGAAAATGAAGAAAAAAGTAGAGAAACAGAAGAGCAGAGAAAAAAAAAACAGAGAAAACCATAAAAAATTCCACTCTATCACCAATTAGCCACTAAAAGCCTCCACAACCCCTCCTTACTCTTATGAAAACATCCTTGAAATAGGTTATAACTTTCTTCCTTCTTTTTATTTATTTAGGGTTTATGACAACATGGTATAAATTAAGGCTTTATGTACTCTTTTATTTTTAAATGCACGAAAATAAGTTGAAATGAAGTTTTTAGGCTTAGTTAGATTTAATCTAGATACTATATGTTTTTATCAAAAATAAGTTGAGCCTTTCTTTTATATTTTAAGGCTACGAGAAGAAAAGTGTGCTAACAAGGTTTAAAACTCCTCGAAGAACTACTGTAATGTGATTATTCAATGTATCTCTTAATCAACTGGTTTTATAAGAGAAAAATACCTTCGTATATAGATAACTATAGAGAAGAAACGAAGATGTATAGTATCATAACCCAATTTCTAGGTCATTCCTCAAAATATATTAAAAAATAACAAAAATAAAATAAAAATAGCTGGTGTCGGCAAAAAAAAATCAAGGTAGAAATTTCGGACGTTTTTGAAAACCCAGTCGTTCCTGTTTTTGCTTAGAAATAAAAGAAAATGCAGATTCGAGGCTAAAATAATTTATTATTGGATAAATCTGCATAAAAATTAAGTTAGAGGGCATAATTATATTTTTATGGGCCAATTCGATTTAATCGTCAGCCAATTAAAAGTGTAATTATGCTTCGGAATTAATTGAGAGCTAATTGAAGGATTTAATTAAGTGCAAGGGCTTGATTATACTTTAAATAGGTCAAATTAATTTTATTAAAGGTTTAATTGATGAGAAATTAAGTTCGGAAGCATAATTTTAGTTAAATTGAGACGATCGGAATTTTTTATGATGAAACTTTTTCAGGTGAAATCGAAAGTCAAAATAGAATAGAAAAACATAGTTATTTCTGGTTTTTCCCATCGAAAAACTCTTTTTTTGTTACAATCTATTTATTTCAAAATTAACAAAAACAAAAAAAACTTTTGCCGACAACCATGTTGCACCATACCTGCCACCACTCTCACCATACCACACCATTCCTATGCCCAATACTCTGGACACTTTCCCCATACTGTACACCATGCTTTTTTTGCTTATAAATGAGATGAGAATTGATAGAAAACGGGAGAGAAAATATTTTGACAGTGAGGGGGAGAAGAATGAACCCAACCAGGGAAATAACACTGTCACGGAGGATTAGGGCTGAAAACTGGAAGAAAAAAACTGGGGGAAAATGATAGAGTGAGGGGGAGAGTGGACCAAAAAAATCACACAGAGGAAGGGGTGAGAATTTACGTAGAGAAACAAAGGAGGAGAAAGGAAGAGGAACGAATCAAAAACAAGGTAAAATTTACGCAAAGAGAGCTTCATCTTCCTCATCTCCGATTGAACCAACCAACAGGAAACTCTCTCTCTCTTTCCAGTGGCAGGAGCTCCATCGCCGTTGAAGCTCTTTCCTCCTCTTCGCTCTATCCCTTTCTCTCTCTCCCCTCCAGTAGAAGATTCTCTCTCTAGAAAACAGCACAAACAACCCCCTCTCGCCTCCCTCAACAACGAAAACAGTAGCCCATCATCTCCATCGCCGGGGACAATTCTCCCTCTCCATCCTCACTGTCATCCTAGCACTGCAGCCCTTTCTCTCCCTTCAAGTTATAGCCAGCCGATCACCATCGTCTCTCTCTCTCCAGCAAACCCGACCTGAACACAGCATCAGTAGTAGCGTGAACATAGCAGTAGACCGCCACTTCAGGAGCTGCTCCCGACGCCCACAGGCCGCCATTTTCGTCGCCACCACCGCAAGAACAACCACCTCGACCTCCTCTACACGGCGGCAATGGCAGGTGACCCTCTCATCGTGGTCGGCTGATTGAGTTACTGTTCACGTGTTTTGTGTTTCATTTTTTATTTATTTATTTATTTTGGGCTGGGCTACTCTCGGCACAGCCCAATTAGCTAGCTGGTCCAACCCAGCAGTGTTGGGGCTTGGCCCACCTTTAGCTGGGGCAAGCTAGACCTGAATTTTTTTAATTTTTTTTAAAATAAAAAAAATACATTTTAAAAAAATATGTTTGTTTTCGAGCATATGGCCAAATTCCAAAGTTTTTCCATTATATTTTTGTAAAAAAAAATATTGCATATTTCTCATGTTTTAAAATAAAATTGGGTATCGTAACCAGTTTATGATATCCCTTGCTATTCAACCAAAATATCAGAAATAAATTAACAATTATTTTGTTTTGGCTTTCACGGTGTAAATTTATAATGTAAAGTACACCTGCAGATAAAAAGAATTTTGTAACTACGGTGTAAAATTACATTGTAAAATACATTTGTAGATAAAAAAAAGAGGTTTTTAACTGCGGTGTAAAATTACATTGTAAAGTGCACTCACAGATAAAAAAATATTTTTTCTTGAAAATACAGTGTAAAAATTTTGAACTTAGAAAAAAATTCAAACAACAATGCAGCTTACCTTAGGTAGGGTGCACTGGGGTGATGCGTCTTCCTCTTGCACAACAAGTCCCCTTACCCAGGACTCTCGTAGACCATTAGGTTCTTAGTGACCTTAATACTAGGTATTGACTCCTAATAATTATAGTTGTAATTTTGATGACTATAAAACAAACACTCTCATTTTCAACGCGCGTCGTTGTCTCCCCAACCTCGGGGGATGGCAG
Organism: Salix dunnii; assembly: GCA_015731905.1. NCBI lineage: Eukaryota > Viridiplantae > Streptophyta > Magnoliopsida > Malpighiales > Salicaceae > Salix > Salix dunnii. The sequence continues at coordinate 14,500,250 of CM027674.1, forward strand.
GGCGCGAAGCACGAAAAAATCACCGTCGTGACATATAGCATAGCAATTGCCAAAAAAAACGTTGGCTTGGAAAGGAGTTCATATGCAAAAAAAAGTTCACAAAAAAAAATCAGTTGGAAAAATCTACAAGGAGTGTGACGTGATGGTAAAAAGCTTACAATCTACATAACAAGTCTCGAGTTCGAGTTAGGACGTGTATTTCTTGTAAGAGTTTGGGACAACTAGGGTTTTAATTACTCATTAGGTCCCATAAAATACACTTTTCAAGGTGAAATTTCCTAACATCCAAAAAAATACCTACAAAATACACTTTTCTAAATGAGATTTCCTCGCATTCAAAAACAAAATTCTGTAGCATAGGGTTGAGAAATTAGAACCAACGTTTCTAAGATTTGTAGGAGGATGTATCACTTTAATAAATCACCCAACTTATCATAGTAGTTCCACCATCTTTTCCAGGCTCTGACATCTTATGCTCGTCAAGAAATATTTAATCATGGAAGGCAACTTGAGACAAGTTAATCTGTTGCTTTCAAACAAAGAAACATGCATCAGCATTTCCAGATTTTCTTAATCAACAGCATATTAATATTCGTAGTGTGAACTTTATTCAGAATTTTCAATTTATCGATCAGTTTATTAAAGTATATATGTAATTTGTTTTTATCTTTTTGCCTTGCCAGGGCATCACTCTTTTATCAAAAGCATGTACATTGTCTGAACATTTTGTTTCCATTTATTTAATTTGGTGCCAATATTCTTTATTCTGCCCGTTTGGTATTGTGATTCAATCTGTTTTTTGCTGCTTTTCGTTGTTTTTTTTTTCATTTTTAAAACCGGCGGTTTAGTGTTTTTAGATCATTTTGATGTGCTGATGTCAAAAATAATTTTTAAAAAATAAAAAAATATTATTTTGATCCATTTCAGCACGAAAAGCACTTTAAAAAGTAAAAGCAACCACACTCCCAAACACCTCCTCTATCACGATGGCTGCTTTTAAGAATCATGTTGGGGTAAGTAAAATTCAAAGAACTTGAAAGAAAATAAAACTAGTAATACCCTAACACTTGTATATACAAACAATATTATTTATTTTTGATATAACACATCATAACGATTTAAAAATATTAAAAAAATAAAACAAATGAATTTTAATTTTTTTAATACGTGATTAAAATAGTATTTTGTTTTGACAATACTTTTAAAAATATTTTATTTCAACACACTTCGTAATTTTACAGGAGTCTCGCTAAAATTTATTTCTTGAAATCTTGTTCGAAAGAAAACAATAGTTTATACTATTTTCTTAAATTTATTTTTTAAAACTGAAACATAAAAAATAAATATAATATCAAATACATATTTAAAGTGTATTTAATTAGCTAAATATTGGAAAACCAAACTTCTTTCTAATACGCTGGATGCTTCACAGTTGAGGATGAGATCATTGAGTATCATATGCATAAAGAAATAAAAGCATAAACAAAAGTAAATAAATACCGATGATTTTTATTTATGTCGTTTTGGTTCTTGAATTGAGCGATCGCGAAAATTCAAGAAAATTGAAATTGCTTTAATTGTTGAAGAAAAAATGAGCAAATAATTTAATGAAAGATGACTCAAGATTATTTTTAAAGGTAGCAAATGCCGTACGGTCGGTCCACAACCCTTGAATAATTAATTATTTTTTTCTTTTTTCAATTTAAGTTCCTGTGATAGGGCATTGTACTTGATCAAGCATTTTTTGAAGAATGGGAAAGGTCGAAGTTTAGGCTCGTCGGCTTGGAATCCTACCCTTGAATAAAATAAATAGAGGTGAATGGGTTTGTTCGTGGGGCGTTTAATTATTAAACAATTTCTTTTAAAATATAGTATCTTGGATTTTATCAGCTAAGAGCCAAAGAAAAATAAATAAAATCCTCTAGGGATTAATTTTGTTTTTTTGGCCGATAGAGGTTGCTTGTACCATTGTTATAAAATGAGTTATTCGCTAAATTCATCTGAAATATAAAAAAAGTCAAATATCATAAAAAAAAAAAAGTCAAATCGAATATTTAAAATAAATTTTAGGAAATTGAATGCATTTTTATTGTGCTCCAAACTAAAAAAAAAAAAATACATATTTAGTGTAAATAAATTATTATTAAAAAAAATTGCATAAAAATTAAGTCTAAAAACATAATTATATATTAATAGGACAATTTCAAGTAATCATAAGCAAAATTAAAATTTAATTATGTTTCAGAGTTAATTTAAATCCAATTGAATTATGTGCAATGATTTAATTATATTTTAAATCGGTCAAATAAATCTTTTAGGGACTTAATTAATAAAAAAATTAAGTTTGAAAGCCTAATTTAGATTTAATTAGAAAGAATGGATTTTTTGGAGACCAAATTTAATTTTTACCAAATCAATTGGTTGAAATTATGGGTAAAATTACAATAAAATTAATATTTTTGGGTCAATTAGGGGCTAAATTGAAGAAATCTACAGGCAAAGACCATTTCATAAAATGTGTCAAATTATAAGGTGTCAATTGACCAAATCAAGGATGGCATTGAAAGAAATTAAAAGTGTAAGGGTCTAATTGTATAAATCTAAAACTAATGACAAATCTAAAAAATATGTAAATTTGGCATTATCATTGAAGTTTGAAAGGGGCAAATTGAATAAAATTGATAAGGGGTATAATTAGTCCACTTAACAATTGAAGGACCAAAATGAATTTTATATAACATCCTTAAAACAACGTCGTTTTGGGGGAGAAAATATTAAAACAGGAAGGGACTAAATAACATGTCGTCTGGTCCACCAAAGTAACCACATTACACTTTTTTGTTACTATTCATGGTTTTCTTTTTTTCACACGAAACTCAACTTTTGAACCTATTTTTCAGGTGCATTTAGTATCTTAATCATTTGTAAAATTTGACAAAACTTGCACCAAAATGATGATGTTCGATCATATTGTTGTATGTTCAATTCAAGCTGATTGACATGCCGCATATGGTGGTTGTGCCCAAAAATTATAAAATCAAATAGTCTTGAGTTGTGAAATCTAATAGCTCATTGTATCGACATTGAGTCAATGCTTAGGATGCTTATGGGTTTAATCAAGGGCTAAGATTTTACCTTGATATAGACAAGATTATCATCTTTCACCACCTTTACTAGAAGTTGATTCCATGCTCACATCATCAAGAAAAATAAATCCAAAGTTTGAAAAAAATTAGCCCCTCTCGATACAGTGAGTTTTGCTTTTTCTTGCCAACTTCCATCACCATTTCCTTCACCAATGCCTCCTCAACCACTAGAGCAGTCTCCCATCATGATTGAGCCTCCCTTTATGATTGGTAATTCCCTTCCTTGCATTCTTCTTTTTCCTTCCTGGTGCCGCTACAACTTCTTTTTTTCGAGTTTACATCAGCTACCACTCTTGTCATTGTCACCTTTTAAGCCCCTATCTTACCTCCTCTTTATGACAACACCCAACAAGTAACTTCTCTTCCTCCCTACCCCCCTCTTGTCTCTCCCCCAAGTCATAGGTTATCGCTTTTTGTTTGCTTCGCAAACAAAAATGTGTATTAATTCACACTAGCAATAATCTCTCATAAGCTAACCCATTTTTACCTAGTCTAATTGGATAGATCGCAACCCAACCTAGTAAAAAAAGAAGGAAGCCTGTTGGGCAGCTTAACAACCCACCTGGATTTGGGTGGGTCAATGCTAAGGGATGGGTTTGGCCAAACCCATATATATTCATATAATAATAATATATTAAAAAAAAAATATTACAAAATATTACAAAAAAAATGAATGGGTATTTCAAAAAATTTGAGATTTGTTCCGTGTGTTTTCCCAAAACTTTTGCATAATATTAAGTTGTGTACTTACATTGTAAGTTACAAAATCAATATTTAAATTTTTTGGTTTTCTCCAAAAATTTCAAAAAAAAGTATAAAGGTCATTTAAATTTTTTTATGACTTCTCACATGTTCTTACACCAGTTTTGTTCAATATCGGTTCATAGACTTACTCTGTAATTTACAAATTCAGCTCAAAATATCTGATTTTCTCTAAAATATCCAAAAACAAATCCTTATTTCAAAAACAAAGATTGTTTCTAAGCATACATCTAAATTCTAAAAATTTCCTAAACATTTTTTTACAAAAATTGCATCTCTTCTCATGTTTTGAAATGCAAAAAAAATAATATTATAACTAGTTTATGATTATCGATAAAGATTCCACAAAAATATCAAAAACCCTTAAACAATCATTTTGTTCATTTTATTCATTAGAATTTAGTTTTAGGCTTTAATATTTGGGAATGTATAAACTACATTGTAAAATACATTTAGGTATTAAAGATACAAAAAAAATAAAACATGATGCTAAAAATCATACTTTAGAAGTACTATGTTTTTTATTCAATAAGATAGAGACTCCATCATGAAAAGAGATATATCTTGAATCTTAAAAAATGATGAATGGAAATTTGACATATAAAAACAATTAAACAATGATATAGTTAACCTTAGGTGATCTTTCTAGCAAGTTAAACCTCCTTTAACATCTTCTTGGTCATGAAGGAAGATTTTTCACAGTAGAGATTAGTTATGCCTTTTAGGATACTAACATCTACTAGGCTTTCATGGGATGCCAAGGTCTCAAATACCATTGAAAAAGGTACATGGATCTTTGCATCAGGTAGCCTGAAATTTTAGCTTATTTGGGATTTAATTCACTTTCACCCAAAAAAAGTCTTACCATACTATCATATCTAGAAAGGTTATTATTCAAAGAGGTTCTCCATTAACTCTACATTAGCTTTATGCATCATTTACGCTAGTTTACAAGATTCATTCTGAGGCATTGATTCATGATTTGGCTTATTTCTATAGGTTATCTTTAAACCATGGATAAACTGTATGGTTTTTAGATCATTCTTTTAGATATGTATCATTTATGGATTACGAGTTGAGACACATGACCATTTATTGTTTATAGGTTTTTTATATATGTAGTTTAGGGTGCTATTATGAACAGGATTTTTTTATGTTGACCTTAATGATATAGTGTCCTTTGCTTCAATGAGCATATATGCATTTGAAAAGAAAAAAAACTATACATCTTCTTGATTGATTATTCTTCTCAACCATGATTTATTTCATCTAGTGTAAGAGAAGTAATTGAGTCTTTCAACAGTTTTACTGATCTTATCTGGATGTTTATGATGAGATTTTTTATCTAATCTGGTGTTGATTGGTTGAGCTATGACCAAGGTATCAAATATCAACTACAATCAAATCCATTTGGTGTTTTCTACTTACCAAATGTATTATTCTAAAGAATCAATCACTTATTCATAGGTTTTTAGTTTCCTTGGTTCTTTTTCAACAACATGTCAATTGCTTATAGGTTTTTTATAAATTGTTCAACTTGTTAACCAAATGTTTGTGTAGGTAGTCTATTTTAGCACTCTTAGTTTTTCCTTCTTTTCCTATTGCTTTTGGTAAAAAAATTTTATGAAAACAAGTCTTTGTACTTCTAAGTGCATGTCGCTTGTACTTTGTATAATTTTTTTTCTTATAATACAATTACTTTTTTCCTAAAAAAACCTAGTACCTTGGAGGATGATGAGTTCTACATCTATATAGGTTTTCTCCATCCACTTCTTTATAAATGAAAACATCTTCTTATTAATACATGCATGTCTTGTAGCACTAGAGTCAGCCCACCATTAATCAAGATTGTAGATTTGATAGACTTTGGAAACAACAATAAACATGTTTAGCTTTGAAACTTTATTAGTGAGGTGATCAACTAAGTAATATTGGCTTCAATAGTTATTTCTTTTCTCGGGTTGCTTTGTTGATCCCTATTTTATTCATTGTGATTTGTTCAATTATTGTCACTTAAGTAAATTTTAAAAAAAATATTAGAAGAGTCATAAACAATCTTATTTAAAACCTAATATCCTTTGTTATAACTTTTTAGATTATATATATTAACAACAACTACTTTTTTTATATATGTGAATAATAATGTATACATGAATAATGATACATACATAATAAATCTTACCACATAACTTTGATGTCATTTTTAGATTTAGAAATTTTATGATTATAAACTTTTTCATAATGACGACTCCAATCTTGAATTTTTTTTTTCCAAAACTTTTCAAAGTGTCTTTGCTCTCTTGATTGAATTATACATGTCATAATATGTATTGTTTAATTTATTCAAATCATGTGTTTTATGCTTGAAATCACAACAACAATAATAATAAAATCATTATTTAATAACTTTAAATTTTTTGGTACAAAAACTTAAGTTTGAGGTTGGCACATAAACCAATATTTTATTTTGTTATCATTTAAAGTTTAATCTAGCTATTTATTTAAGTTTCTCATTATATATCGTAAAATATAATGGTAAAATCCTTACTAGAAAAGTAATATTTGCCAAAGCAATATTGGTTTGAAATTTTAATTTTCTAGTTAAAAACATAACATAAAATATAAAAGCAATAACTAATAATATTTATAAATAAACATTTCAACTCTACCATGCAAGTAAAACAAAATAAAATAAAACTTGAAATGTCACCAAGTTATAAATCTATAAAACTAATGAATAGTGTTTTTAGTTTTGTTCAAGTTATAAAATTAATTTATATTAAAAACTAAATCTTTTTATTTGATTGTTATTTTTTAATAATTAAAAAAATCATTTATTTATTTGTTTATTAAATTATTATTTTATTTATTAATATATGTGATCATTTTCATTGATTAAATTATCATTTTATTTTATCTATTTTGAAGTTTTAAATTCAAATATTTTTTTATTTTATAAAATAATTTATGATAAATAAATTTTTTATCTTCAAATTATTTTATTTTGTTTTTCATAAATAAATATATTTTTTTTACTTATTTTCATTAACATATATACAAAAAAAGTTCAAATTAACATTAATAAAAGATATTTTTGAATTTAAGATAAATGATCACAGCTCGTATACCAAACGGATCATTTCTGATTTGATTAGTTTGGCAGGAGACAATCACAGTGACGTTGGTAGTGACGGTAACAGAAGACGGCGCCTTCAGACGAATTTCCATCATGGAATATATAGGGCGAGGATCTTAATGGCTTCGCTAATTATTTCTCAAAAAATGGCTGCATGGGTCATCATTTGTTATCAGTTTCAACTTGAAAAGCTTCTTATTTTGCTAATCTATAAATCGAGTCTCACTCTAGATTGTTTCGTTGTACATCCACCTTTCCTGCCTGTTTAGATTTTTGGTTCTCTAAGGTTTCCTTTCCTCGAAATTTCCAAGGTTTCCACAGAAATGGCATGCCCTTCCAAGTTTTACTCTCTCATTTTGGTACTGGTCTTGTTCTACATGGTCATGGAAGAATCTTATGGTCTGAATCTCACCCAATTTCTCTCGTTGCATGATTTGCTTATTAAGAATCGGGCCATGTCAATTATTAAATAAAACTAATGCATGAGCTAGCTCCAATAAGTTGCTGAAAATGTTGTCTTGCCTGTTTCGCAGGATGCAGTGCTGGCCGGGGGTGCTTTTTTACAGAAGCTGTATCTCCTGTGGACGTCAAAAGCAGGAAGGTTTGGTTTACTTTGCTTTTTATATCTCTATGTGGTTTTCCTTCATAATTTTTGTTGAAGGGTTTCTGTGGGGTGTTAGTATTGTTATTAATCTAGCTACAATATTTTTGTTTACTTTCCGTGGGACCAGGTGCTGGTTGTCTTGACGGGTGGTTTGCGTAGACCAGCAGGCAGCACTGGAAACGGAGAGAAGTTGGAGATCCGAGAGCTAAGGACAGCGCCATCTGGCCCAGATCCCTTGCATCACAATGGCGGTAGCCCCAAGAAGCCAAGAACACCGTGACTGCAACGAGCAAAAACTATAGCTCTGGTACTGGTAATTTAGTAGGTTTAGACCAGCAATAGGAGATCTTTTGCACCAGCTCTGTATCTAGACTGATACAGCCTTTTGTCTATCCTCTTAAGAAAAAATGTTTTACCTGTGTTGTTATCTGTGGAGGGGAGATCAATGCTCGATCCGTGTTTATATGGAGTTATGAACTCCTATGTTAAATGCAAATATGTGTTCAACTACTGCATTTATGCTCTTTTTCTTTATCTTGAAAACAGACAAAGTGATTAACCATTTTGATATAAATTTTTAAAATGATTAACCATTTTGATCCTTGACAAAGTGTGTGTGTCTATGTGTGTGTGTGTGTGTGTGTATAATATTTGTCTCTTCACAAGCAAATATTCTGAAGTTGGCCCAGATCCATGTGGTACGTGAATGTTACAATCACAAGAAATCATCTGTAAGGAAATGCAAGGGAAGTGCTTCTGGTTAAGTGGCGAAAGAAAAAACTAAATCTTATGAAAGTGAAACCCATTTGAACCCTAATTTCTCTACAAACTTAAATCTCATTACAGTACTGAGGTTGAAGAGCATGCGGGTAATTACGTCACTGTAAGAGATGAGATTTTCTCGGGTCTAAGTCTGAACGGCAGTGTCAAAATCAAGTATGATTATTTGTAGGTCACAGGGTTGGCATATCTCCTGACTGATACGAATGGAATAGAATCAACAGCTGCAGTCCTTTATAGATAGTACCAGATGCGACCCTTCAATAACTAACCTCGAGCTTCTATACTAAACACAATTTTAAAAAGCAGTCTACTGGTTGAGATGAGATAATGATTTTATGCTTTAGTATCATAGACGAGTCCAAGATCTATAATATAAATTAATTAAAATCTAGAAAGTCCAAAACTCATAAGCTTCTAATATAAACTTCAAATTTTACATATATTGTACTTGAGTTCTTGGCTAGTGGGTGTATGAACTTGTTCTTCTTTTTTTTATTGAGTTCTAATTTTTTTATGCTTGTCTGTCATTTTAGGATATTTTTATCTATTCACTTGGTTCACTTGATTTATAGATATTTAATGGGTCTAGAAATTAGTGCGTGTATTTCAAGATATTTAATGTGTAAGCTGGGTTGGATATCCCTAGTTATATATATATATATATATAGTATAAAAAGATGGTCAACGAAATTCTATTTTTTTATATAATTTACAATTACTCGCAGGAATTTATATGTTAAAAATGTTGGCAGGATCTTCTCATTATCAACATTTCCAAATATATCTTTTTTATTATAAGTAATCAAACAATATTTTAATAAGTCATCCCTGATTCAATTGTGTAATCGCTGATAGATTTAATATTAATTTTACAAATAAAAAAGCTAAAGAATGTACCACAATCTTCTTTGTCTACACTAGTTTTTGAGCATGATCACTAATTCCTTTCGGCTTTCAAAATCTTCACAAGATCTAATGTCAAAAGTGTAAATTTCAAGTTGATTATCAAGTGTTGCAAGCTCAACCATAGAAAAGTCAAACGGGTAAAATAAAGCAAGACAATCAACTTCTGCTTATCAAAAGAACAAAACAACTCCTTTGGATTCAAACATGCAACGCAAAGAAACAACTCCATGTTTACTTCAGTATAACAATTATTAAGTTTTTTAAGTTGCATGTCAATAGAACAACTTTGTTAATTGTTGAGTATTATGCTTTAATCAACAATGAATCACAAACATATAATTCATTGTTAGAATATAAATGGTATGTCTTTCACAAATGAAAGAAATATCATTAATTAAAGTTCTCATCCTTCATCCCTAATTATATTATATGAAGTCGTTATTTTGAAACTTTAACTAAATTCATTGCATTTATAATATAATGATATTTTATTTTCAATACTTAAGATAATTCATTTGTGATTCTTGGTACATTTTTCATCAAATACAAACAAATTCATAAGATTAAACCAAGTTGGGATGATTTTTATTTTCTATCTTGCTTTAAATTTTGTTTTTTTTCTAGGGTTTTAGTGATGAAGCTTTTAAAAACAAAATCTCTTCTACTATTTTTCTAGGGAAATAAGATAAATTTTCAGTTTTTTAACTTATTTATAAAAATGAAATTAATGAGTCTACATATTATTTTTTGCTCAACTATTGATATTCTCGCATGGTCTTTCTAAACTTAGATTACCCTAAAACTTCAACCCAATATAGAGCAATGCGCTGTAAGGATCCTTGTGGGATTTTAGTTCAGTCCTAAAATTAGATCGAGATTATGTTTTATAGTCTAAAGCTAGTCAATAAGTAATTTCACGTCAAAATCTAGTTTTGATCCCCTGAAAGAACCATTAAGCTTTAGGGGTTTTTTATATTTATAAAATTAGCATAGTATATGTATATAAAAAAAAGATGAAATAACATATTCTGATATTTTCACCCTTCAGAAGTGCTACAAAGTAAATATTATGATTCAAAAGCGCAATAACTTAAGATATCATACTGCTATAAATTTATATAATGTCAAGTTGCAATGAAATAAAATAATTATTTAGGTTGAATATAAGATTTATAGTGACTTTAGGGTTGTTGAAATAATGTTAAATTAGTTAGGAATATAATCAATTAGAGTTGACTTGATATAATTGAAAGTGAAAATAAGTTAAATTAATTATGAAAATAAGTTAAGTTGTTGAATTAAAGAGCCTGTGTATATTATTGGAATCAATTAATGATATAATTAACTACTCTCAATGATTTTACGGAGGACAACATGACTGTGGTAAAATTATGGTGAATTAAATGTTTTGTTAAATTGTTCATATGTTGATGAATTTGGTATTTTCTTAAAAAAAAATATATATTAATTTGGATGCAACTGAATATTAAAATATCATTAAGTTTCGTATCATGAATTATATTTGATTTACAATAAATTTTCTTTGACATTAAATTTTGAAAATTTGATTGTATTTGATATGATTTTTCCATTAAGTTGAAGATAATTAATTTAGTTATAGTTACATTAAGTTGATTAAAGTCTAATGTTTTTCAAATATGATATCTTATAGCATATTTATATTATGTCATTATGGTGGCAATATTATGTGAACAATAGCATAGCATATAATGGTAGGAGAAGTTTGTTGTTCAATGGTAACTTAAACATATCATATAAAGAAAGGAAAAAAAAACACATTTGGATTTAGGTGAAATTGTAATGATATTGAAATAACTGAGAGGTGTAAGGTTGGTAAACATCAATATTATCTTGTATTAATTATGAGTAATGATTGTTTTAAGACAATGAATGACTCTTTCATCCAAAGTTGTTTAAAATTTATGATATTGTATGTGAGTAGTCTATCAAAATTTATGTGTCCCAATTTCTATTGGTCTTTAAAGTTTACATTGTTACATCCTAGTGGTTAAATGTTTGTTACACTAAAGTAGATACATTTGAAAAGAGGTTAAATCTTAATGTTGTCCTATTGTTTTTTATTATTATTATTGAAATATCTAGTTGTTTCTCATAATTGTATACTAATATATATTGTGATTCATATTCATGATATTTAATCATATGTTATTATTTAGAATGGTGACATTACAATAATATTGCTTTATATAACCACAACAAAATTTTATTAATATCGTGATTGTGAAACATTTCATTATCAAAATGTTTTGTTTTTTTAACTGCGACAACGTAAAATATATTATTATACCAAAATATTTTCATCCCGTGTAACTTTGCTATTTATTTGTATTCCATATGCTAATTACCCAACTAACCCTAAGCTTCACCACTATAGCATAAACTAGAGCCACATAACTAGAGTCTAAATCATTTATTGGCAGCAATGCTCACCAAAGAATTGCTTATAGAAAGAGAACCCAAACTCCCCTCTGCATTTTATGTTTCTCCTGCCAAAGCAAATATTCACCAGAATAATTTAAATATATATATTTCTGAATAATTAAAGCTTTTAAAAAAAAAACAATATTTACTATGACGTTATCAACCTTAAAAAAACCCTATCTCATTACACTGACGTGGTTTCAAGGCCTGGCATGCACAAGCACAGTGTGGATGTGATATTTTTTTACAAAGACAGAGTTTGAGAAAAATAAATGGGAACAGCTGGTAATTACTACGTGACTGTAGGAGATGTGATTTTCTGGGGGGGCTAAATTCAGACGGCAATGTCGAAGTCAAGCATGACTATTTGTAGGTCACAGGCTTCGATAGGAATCAACTGGAGATGCAGTCGCCTGTCCTTGCATCGGAGACGATCCTGCAATAACTAACCTCGAGCTTCATGGCACAGATGTGATAGTGATGACGACTGCATGCTCATGCTCATGGTATATATATATATATATATATATATATATATATATATATATATATATATATATAGATATAGATGACACCAGTGAAATCATTCCTTTCATTTCAAACCACAGATCAACATTGGAAGGATGGAATCTTAAGATTTTAAAAATAATACCACCTTGGAATAATTTTCCATTAATGGCATGAATCACGTTGAGCCACATCAGCATAGTAATTACTATTAATATCATTACTAGTAAAGAGCTTAATTACGAGAACAGGCTCAAGGTTGTGAGCTCATAATTTTTATTTTTAATGAAATAACAAGTCTCCTTAAACCAAATCATGAGCTAACTCCTTAAATGATTAAAAAATAAACTCGCCCTTAATGGAATCTCTAGATCAATATATCATCTCCAAACTTAGCATGGTTTAATAACCATGATGAAAAGATGTTAGGAAGCAATATATATATAATAAATTAGATTGCAGTAAAAAAAAATAGTTTTTATTTATTAAAATAGTCTAAAAATAATTTTTCCTTTATAAATTAAAATCTCTAAATTTTAAGGTCGGAGCAAGAAAGTCTTTAAACTAAAATCTATTTGTCATTATTAAATTTACCAAGCTCTTTTTATAATTTTTTTTCATGAACACTATAAAGGCTTTAATTGTGTTAAAGAAAAGGTAATTAAATTATTATATATTTTTTTACTTTTTTACAGGAATTCAATATGGTCCTTTTTTATTTCTATTTGTTTTATTGTTCCTTTTTCTGTCCATTCTCATCCTTCATCATTTGGTTTATTTCATTTTATGTCAAATCTTGTCCTTATTTTTTTTTCTTTTTTTTTTTTTTGGCAATCATCCCTTGATATTTTATTGATTTATAATTTAGCTACATTAGTTTTAGGATTTGTCTTCTATGGAGTTAATTTTGGGTTGATGATCAAGGCCACTGATTCTATAAGATAAAATAAGTTTGCTATATTCTATTTTTGTTCTTTTTAAAATTAATATTTTTATAATTTTATCTTTCAATATTTTATTTATTACAAGTTGGTCTTCATGCTTTTTGTCCCTTTCTTTTCTATAAAATTATTCCAATCCCATGTTAATAGTCATGCATTTAGCGGATTAATCTCGGTTAATTTATATTTTTTTTTGTTTTTTATATAAAAAAAATAATTTTCAACCTTTATTACACTTTTTATTCCTATTTTTTCAATCCTTTTTTTTTCATTGGATTTATCTTTAAAAATTTTCTTCTAGCATTTTTTTGTTTTGAATTTTTGTTCATTTTTATGGTTTGCTTTACATGATGTTAGACTCATTTCATGACAAGAGTCACCGATTTTGAAGATTAACATAAGTTGAGTTTTTTCCTCTTCTTTTATAATTTTAGTTTTCAATACTTAATGTATTGAGAAGATGTCTTTATGCTTTTTTTTTTTTAATTGGATTATCCCATTCCTAGCTATTATGTTTTTCCCCATGGTCGTGCAATTAGCATGTTAGCTTGAGTAGACTTAGATGTTTTTTTCAAAATAAAATTTCTTTTAATCCACCCCCCCCCCCCCCATCAACATTTGATATTTCAATAATTGAGTCTCATTGTCTTATTGATTTTTTTTTCAACGAGATTACCTATATACAACAATGACATCTTTTTTATGATAAAGAAAATTTTAACCAACATGTATTATACCGCAAACCATGTATCTTTGTTATGATATTAGACTTTGTCATGTTCTTTGAAAGAACATACTTATCTCAATCTCGACGAGTTGATTTAAGTTGATTTATGTGCTTTTGAATTATTATTTTTTTAAGTGTACTATTATTTTTCTATTTCATTTTTCAACCATCTTTTTTTAAAAAATAAGCTTCATGTTCTTTTGTAGTTCGTCTTTTATTATATTATTTTATTTATATAATCCAAGTTGCAAAATTTGATTGGCTTTCTCCATTTGTTGGGTGTTTTTTGTTCTTTTTATGGGTTTTTTTTCCTTTTCAATTTCATGCCTCTACATTAAACTTGTTTAGAATTGAATTTTAATTTTTTTTTATTAGCTTATTAAATCTCATAATCTTTGATTGTATATTTGACATGCTTTCTAAGGATGACACGTCTTTTTTTCTTCTTTTGTATTTGATCGGCTGTAATCTAAGCTTAGTCACCTTTTTTCATTTTCTAGTTTTCTATTAGTGTTTTTTTTTAAATACTAGTCAAATCACTATGATTACTTGCTTTAGTACTATCTAATTTAATTTATACATAGTCGTGCTTTTTCTTCTTTTGCTTTTTTAAAACGCCCTTTCTTTTCCAACTTTTTTTATTGTTGAAAAATTGTTTCAGTGCAGACATAACATGGCCCACAAATGTAGTTACATATATATGAAATTGACTATCTGAGCATCGTGCAGGTGTTTAGACCGTGATCGAAAAATATTTTTGAAAAATTTTAAAAAAATTATTTTTATTTTTATTTTAAATTAAAATTTTAAATATTTTTAGATTATTTTAATATGTTAGATATTAAAAGTAATTTTTAAATAATATAAAATTATTATTTTAATATATTTTAAAATAAAAAACATTTTAAAAATAATTTCAGTTTTATTTCTAAATAGACCCTTTGATATCGCATGGAACTAATTTTACAACCTCCAATATCTATCCACTGAATTCTTCAGCGACCATAAACTTGAATCTGCTGAATTTGTGTCCAAAATTCAATCACTTGCATTTGTATAAAAAGAGCTACCATCTTTGGCTCTTTTAGTGAAGGTTTAAGAGCTCCTCATTTTGATCTTTTGAGAAAAATTAATATTATTTTTTAAAGTGTTTTTCATTTAAAAATATATCAAAATAATATTTTTTTTATTTTTTAAAAATTATTTTTGACATTAGCACATCAAAATGATCTATAAACACAAAACAAAAAAAAAAAATTAAAATTAAAATATTTCAATTTTTTCATAAATATTTTCTAAAATCAATCCCAAAGCCCCCTTAATTGCCAAAACCTCTGGCCTCATTAGAGTCTCTAATGCCGAAAGGAGAAGATACGATACAGAGAAAATGAAACGGTACGACCTACCAAGAGATGACCCAACAATGTTTCAACTTAAACTCTTGCAGATAATTCTTCCCCATTTAAAAAGGGCTCGCGTTCAGCTACAGAATTTGATAATGAAAGAAGAACGTATGAACTTGAAGCAAATCATATCCAATGCAGACAAAATATTCATCAATTTGTTTTGTCTAAGTTGCCACCATGTGAAAGATTAAGGAGTAGGGAGAAGGGGGGCGGGGCATTGCGACCCCTAGGCCCAAAAGTTTTCACAGCAAACCTACAAGAAATTAACTAATTCAACCTTTTTTTTTTTTATTTATCGGACATTATACCTTTCTAAATTGAACAAGGAATAGTAGATCCAATAAAATTATAATACAAGAAAGTATAAATTCATGATGGGGGATCAGCTATAACATTTAATCCCCTATCTAATAAATCTCTAGATAGATCAAAATTAGTTAACCAATCAGTCACACAATTAATCTTTCTATAAACATGCATTATTTCCACTTCCCATTCCCTACCCAGTAAATCTTTAATTTGCAAAATAAGGTTATAGTTTCTATCCACCCCCAAGTATCACCCTTAATAAGCCCCACTACAACCATGGAGTCTGACTCCAAAACCACATGTCGAAACCCTTTATCCCATGCAAGTTGCAACCCAACATAGATAGCCCATAGCTTCGCAGTCACGAACGAACAAATACCAATATTTATTGCAAATCCCTCTATCTAAGATCCCATAATGTCCCTAATTACTCCTCCAGCACCTGCCATCCCTGGATTACCCTTACTGCTCCCGTCCATGTTAAGTTTAATCCATCCTTTTGTTGGATATTTCCAACCTATGTAATCAATCACTTTATCACCATTCCTTCCCCTATAATTACTCCCTTGCACCCTCTTATTATCTACCACTATTCTTTTTATAGCAAGAACAGTTCCAGACCAATTTCCTTTATTCCTGCCTATAGCTCTACTATATCTCTCCTTCCAATATACCATTTGATAAGACTTAACAAGGAAAAATAAGATCAACCCTAGAAACTCCTGTGTATTCAATATCATCTGATGCCACCTCCTCATCTTCTTATTTCCCTAAATACCAGCTTGGCCCAGAAATTGCGTTGACATCATAAAAAAAAAAAAATACAATGATCGGTTCAACCCCAACGCAACACCAAACAAGCCCTTAATACTTGGTGATGTATTAATTTTAGGATCTAACTTGAACTGAACTGGTGAAAAATTTGGTTCTTTTCATAATCTTTTTTTCTTAACTATATTTGTTTGATTGTCATTTTCATGGGCAGGTACGAGATCTGTTACATAATCTAATATGTCCACTAATTCTGTCTTTGCATTGCTAGAGTTCCTTCAAGTAGATAACCTTTTTATTTCTATTTATTTTGATTTTTTATTTTGTCTGTTGTTCTCAACTTTTTCCTTGTAACTTTGTATCCTTGTATGTTAATACACACGCTTGATTCGAAATGAGATAAAGAGATGATCAATCTTTTCCGTCTGCAAGGCTTCTTCGTTGACCCAATTATCAATGGAATCAAACATTTCAACCCATCTTAAAGACAGGATGGTCTCCAGTTCGAAATTGAGCTAACTGACATTGAACAAAGAAAGCCATGGGATATTTTTTGTTAAAAATGCAACCAAACTCATATATCCAAACAACCCTGAATGCAGGAACAATGTTTCTAACACTATTTCCTAACTTCTGCATCCCTCTTACAGATCCTAGTCTTGTTGGAGCTTTAGAAGCTCAAGTCCAAATCACTGGTGCGTCTATGATCTCTAATGCATACTCAGCTAAGATTTAAGGAATAAAGGGAACAAGCGGGGCAGAAACGATGAAAGTGGTGGGGTGGTATTTGTGCAGGTTTGAGGTATAATTCTTGGAAAGGGTAAAGGAATTATACTTGCAAATGAAATAGAAATTACAACCGCGTCACTGAAGAATTGAAATATTATTAAAAATACATGTAAAAAAGAAATCCTGTAGTAAAAATGGGTTTTGAATATCGCACCTTCTGATCACGTTTCCTTTAAAACGGAGCCATGCCTTTCCGGTATTTTCTGATGACTCCAACAACTTTTACAGCAAAAGCCTTATCCTCTGGGTGTTTCTGCAATAAGATCACATAACAGAGGCAGTAGAAAGTTGAGTGTGTGATGTGGTATCCTCCTAGGAGAATAAGAAGGTGCCCAGCACTATGTTTATATTTGCTAGCTTGTGAAGTATCCGTTTAATTATAACCCATCTATTTTCAAGCATTGCCTTCCATTTGAGTAAGGACGTAATAGTAACATCCAAGAAAGGTCTAAAAAATTGAGAATTGAATGGGTTTTTTCTTTCTTTCTTCCGTCTTATACTGCTACCTCCAGCCATTTCCTAGCATATCCTTAGCCATGGCTTCAGGAACATAACCACACAATGCTTGATCAAAAGACAGAAGTTCTAACATCGAATATATGTCCTCTGCTTTATTGTGAGATTTATCACCAGCCACAAACTCATGAATGTCACATCCAATCTCAATTGAGCTAAATCCTGGCTTCTTCTGTATACCAAGAGCTTTCATTGTCATTCTCTGCTTGCACGCACCATCCCACTTTCCAACTGCTGCATATATATTGGAGAGTAGTACATAATTTGAATCGGCTCCAGGATCCAAATGGACTAGATAGTTCATTAGCCTTTCAGCTAATTCAACATCCCCACGAGTCCTACAAGCAGCCAATAATGACCCAACAACAACTTCATTTGGTTTCATTGGCATATTTTGTATAACGCTCATTGCATCTTCTAATCTCCCTGCTCGGCTGTAAAGATCCACTATGCACCCATAATGCTCAATTCTAGGAGAAATTTTGTGCACTCTCTCCATGATATCAAAGTATTTCAGCCCTTCATCAACCAAACCAGTATGGCTGCAGGCAGTTAGTGCTCCAGTGAAACTGACATCATTCGGCTTCAGCCCTTGTTTCTGCATTAAATCAAAATACTCCAAAGCTTCCTCGGTAAACCCATTAGAAGCTAAGCCCCCAATAATCGAATTCCAAGAAACCAAAGTTCTCTCACCCATTTTCTCAAACACTTGACGAGCTAATTCGATGGCCCCGCATCGAGAATACAAATCAATCAAAGAATTACATATCTTAACGTTGTCCCTTAACCCTTTTTTTAAAGCATATCGATGTACCCACAAGCCTAAACCCAGTGCACCCAAATTGGCACACGCAGACAGAACTGTAACAATGGTCACGCGATCAGGCTCTGCTTTAGAAACCTGCATTTTTCTAAACCACTCAAGAGCTTCCTCAAAAAGACCCATTTTAACAAACCCATGAATCAACACAGTCCAAGATATCACACCTCTCTCAGGCATTTCATCGAACAACTCAATCGCCTCCCTTATTTTCCCATTCCTCATGAACCCATCAATCATTGTATTCCAAGAAACCGGATTCTTCACTTTTAGCTCATCAAAACACAACCTAGCCAGGTCCACATGACCACACTTAGCGTACATATCAACAAGCGCTGCACCCACCATCATATTATACGTATCCAAGCCCAGTTTTCGCGTGTAAGCATGAAGTAAAGGACCAAGAGATTTTCCTTGTGATGGAAAATCTGCACAGCAGGATAGAAGAGTAATGAACGTGACGTGATTGGGATCGATTTCTAGGAGACGCATTTGAGTGAAGTGCAAGGCGGCCTGGTGCAACTGCCCGTTGCGGCAATAACGGGAAATTGAAGAGGTCCATGAAACAACCGGGTCTATAGAGGTTTTATTAGATATTTGTTTGAGGGAAAGATTGGGTTTTTTCGAGTCATAGTTAATGGGTCGGGTTTGGTCTTGATGACGAGTAGTGTGCGGTGGTTGTATGGTGTAGGGATGCGGGGGAAGAGTGGTGGTTGCTAAGTTGGTCCCGGTGGACGTGAGGGCGGGAAGCGCTGTCATTTGTCAAATTACCGTTATGCTATGGAGAGAGAGTGGGTTCTTAGCCTTTCTTTTAGAAGAAAAAAGACAGTGGGGTAAAATCTTGATTAGATCTCCAATCTTCTTCTTCTTTTTTTTTTTTTTTCAATCAGATCCTTAATGTATTAATAAATCTTCAATCAAATCCTTGTTGATTTCAGTGAGCAAAATTTATTATTATGCGTGCATGGGGTGTCATTTTGGGGAGTTCGTAGCTGTATTTTAAAATGTTTTTTAAAAAAAATATAAAAATTTTATTTTTATTTTTATTATAAATTAATTTTTTTATATTTTTATATTATTTTCATATACTAATATAAAAAAACAAAAAAAATATTTAAATAAAAAACACTTTTAAAAATAATTTCAATCACTCACACAATCATTTTAGCCATTTTAGCATGGACACACACACATATATATTCCAAATATCATTCCTAAGGGCAAGTCCAACGAGAAGAGGAATCAGTGAGGCAAAACCAAAATTTAAAAAATTTGGTTGCTTTTATTAAATTTACATCTTTAACAAGGAGAGCTAAACGGAGAGCCAAAATGACTTCTCTATTATTCAAAGGCATTCCTACATATCTCTCTTGTAGAGGCAAAATAAAGATCTGACCGTTGTAATGTTACCGTTGCATTGTCCAAATTAAAATACACATCAACATAGCAACACAACAACTAATCAACACAGCAACACAACAACAATGAATTAAACAATTGAAACAATTAAAAAAAAATACAATAAAGAGCAATATTTTTAGCCAATCCAAACAAGAAAACAACAAACAGATGGAGATGGAGGGGGGACAATGAAGAAGAAGAGGAGGAGGAAAATGAAGACATGGGTGTGAGGGGGTGGCTGGAGGAGAGTGGACGGTTGTGTGGGGAGTGGACAGGTGTGTGGGGTGGGGGGGCGGCCGGAGAGGAGTGGATGGTTGCGGGGGGCGACGACTGAAGGGGAGTGGATGGCTACGTGGGGGGGCAGCTGGAGGGGAGTGGACGATGGGGGGTGGGGCAACGACTGGAGGTGGGGGGCACAACGGCGACTAGAGGAGAAGAAAGGATGGGCAGGGTTTTTTAGATTGAAATGAAGGGGACAGACAGGGTGGGGTGAGTTTTTATAGTAAGTGTTATTATATTATAATTATAATTATTATTATTATTATTATTATATAATAATAATAATAATAATAATAATAATAATAATTCATTATTATTGTTAATAATAATTATAATAATAGTTAGCAAAAAAAATAGGGGTATTAATTTATAATTAATTTGATTGAATTATTTGTAACGGAATGTATTTTAATTAATTATGTTTGAACTTATTGATTATTTGTTAATGTGTTCATTTTGTTTTGTTTTTTTTAATTTTTCTAACACTTAAAGACAATAAATAACATTAATTAATTTCAAATACAACAACCATAAAAAAAAAAAAAAAAAACATAGAATTACTTGAAAAACATACAATAAGTAGCTTAAATTTTAAATTTCAAATATTGTAGGTTTTTTAATTATATTTAAATTTAAAAAATAATTTTTTTGTTTGAGAGTTTTTCAAAAGCAAATATTTAATTATATAACTTACTTATATTAATTGTATAATTAAAGTATATACAAAATAATTGAACTTTATATAAAAAATAATATAAAAATGGCTCTCCAAAATGACTTTTACAATTGGAGAACACATCAATAAAAAAAACCATATATACACTATTCAAAGAGTCATTTTATAAATGTTGCTCTTCAAAATAGCTCTTACCATTAAACTTTCCCTATTAGGACATCTGCAGCGGGGATGCTATCCCTGCATGCAAATATATAATAATAATTGTTTCCCTCTTTTATTTGCAATTACAAGCTGTAATGGTAGTGCCATTTACGCATGTAAAAATGGCACCACCTCCCTGAGTTGCTACAAATAGCAGCTCAGGAGAGGAAAAGTTCAAATATTTCGTGGGGCCACTTTATATATATATATATATATATATATATAATTATATTAAAAAAATTATTTAAAGGTACCTTAACAAGAGTAAAAAATTATATATAAAATTAATAATTATATTGTTGGAGTATTTTTTAAAAGTAATTATTTAATTATATAACTTATTCCTATTAATTATATAATCAATGAAATAATTAAACTACATACAAAATAATTCTATTATATTTAAAATAATATAAAAAAAATAGCTCTCCAAAATAGATTTTACCATTAAAGTACACATCAACAAAAAAGCCATATATACACTATTCAAGGAGCCATTTTAAAGATTTGTCTCTTCAAAATGGCATTTACCATTAAAGTTGCTCTTAGCATAGTTAGAAAAGGCATCCAATTACTTGTGTTAATTTTGAATCTTGTTTTAACTAAAACAATATTATTATTTTTATTATTATTTTAAATTACATTTTAGATTGATTTATTGATGTATAAGTAAACTCAGCAAGCTCATGATCGGAAAATTAGCTTTAAATTACTTTTATAACTATACTTCACAATATAAAACCCCAAAGTTTGAAAGTGTTTGTGGGATTTTTTTTAACTTGGATATGTGTGTGTGTGTGAATTGAATTCAAAGATTTTAATTAAAAAATATATTTGTAATTCAAGTGCTAGAAATTGAGTTTTAAATTATTTTAATTCAAAACAACTGTAAATTATTTTCAGACCATGATTTCGTGTATCAAGATTACAATCAAATAATTTACAGTAAAAAGGGGAATATTATTAGATATTCAGATTTTCAAACTGACTTAAAACCCAACGTTCAAAAACAATTGGATAGGCAATAGCTTTACTTCGGGGGTATTTGGAAGTGTGGTTGCAGTTGCTTTTTAAAATGCTTTTCGTGCTGAAATACATCAATATAATGTTTTTTATTTTTTAAAATTATTTTTGACATCAGCACATCAAGATGATCTAAAAACACTAAAACATATTCATTTAAAAAAAAAAACACAACCAAACACTGATTTAACCACAGTGCCAAACAGGCACTTCATTGGCCTTCTTAAACTATGACTATAAAATAAAATCTTGATAAATTAATATTCTTGATTAAATAATATTTTTATTCGGTCCTGCTGAAATTTGAAGTTTAAATAATATCTCAATTAATTAATTAATTCTCATTATTCCAAGGACATTAATAATTTATAGAGGATTAAAGGTATTTTGTCAAGTTCTTCAATTCAGTCCAGAATTTCCATTCCTTTGGTAGGAAAGACAAGCCACAGCATACAAGGACTGCCATATCTTGCAGATGTGACAGAGAGCACAAGATGTTTCTCAGACTGAATAACAAATTAAGGTTTATTGGTCGCAATGTGAACTTCCCACATGATTAGAGGATTACAAGTACTAAAATTCATCTCATAAGGAGTCTTTTGAATTTCTGTTAGCAAATGGAGGCACTTAGGCAGCGAAATTAACATAATAATGCGGTGTCCGATCCAAAACAATCAAGAAGAGGCAAGGATGATATGAATCAAGAAGCTTAAATAGAAAATGACCATAAATTCTTTAGAAAGATAACAAGTAACAGGAAGATTCTGTGTCAAGGAATACCACAGTTCAAAAGTGAAGATAACAGCTATCTATCTACACCATGACACAGTTATCATGGCTCAAGTAACAAATCCCAGAAGCTTGCTGTGTGGTTGACGTTTAACTTTGTATTTACTGTGTGACACCAACCTGATAAAAAAAACATACAGCTATAGTTCAATGCTTAGGAGTTACCTTCACCTAACGACCATCAGCTGATGTGAAGGACTCAGCAAACCCAGCTGGTCTGGCTGGAATACTACCCTTGCTGTCACTAAGACTTGTATAACTTAGTCCAGTGCTGTCAGCATCCTGCCAAACTTTTAGCATCTGGGGAAGTGGCTGGTTGTAGTCAATGCCATAGAAATCCTCTGATTCGTCATTAACTGGTTTCCATTTCTCAACTAGTGGCCCCAACACATTCACTGCATGACCCATATCAGGCCGGTGGTTTGGATCCCTTGAAGTGCAATGCCCAGCCAATTCAGCTATGGTGGAGATGCTCTCAAAAGTCTCTTCATCGACGTTAAGAGCAGGGTCAATGGCAGCCATAAGCTTCTCTTTGCTTGATTTGATTCTCCAAAACCACTCAGCCAAGTATCGGCTTTCCTCAGAGCGCTCCTCATCAAGGGCTACTAACCCAGTCAAAAGTTCCATCAATACCACTCCATAACTGAACACATCAACTTTAGTTGTTATCTTCCCCATAACTGTGACACGGGAAAAGAATAGTAAGTGCTGCGGTTAATTAAGGATTCTAGTTGTTGATGTGTTATCTTGGAAATTCAATCCTGAAAAAACCA
Source organism: Salix dunnii (assembly GCA_015731905.1). Taxonomy (NCBI): domain Eukaryota; kingdom Viridiplantae; phylum Streptophyta; class Magnoliopsida; order Malpighiales; family Salicaceae; genus Salix; species Salix dunnii. Next base: position 14,523,981 of record CM027674.1, read on the forward strand.
CTAATCACAACGAATGATTGAAGAACAATGTTCTGCAAATTTATAAAACATTTCTATAGTGTAGACTAAAGGAGGATTTACAAAGATCACACATGCTTACAATTTTTAATTTTAGCCATCAAATTGTTCAATAACTGTTTGATCATTCCATTTATCAATCGAATCCCATGTGGATGTTTTCGATGAATTGAGATACATATCAAAAGTATATGTTCTACAAAGATAAACCCAAAAACCAGAATGTTTGGCTCAGACAAACGAACCAAACATGCTTTTGAGAATATAATTATTGTGCAACATACATTTGTATTCTGCATATCATGAACATTATCATCGCATTCTTATCAATAATATGGATGAAAAAGCTCGTTACACCAAGAAGGATATCAATAACCAACGTTATATACTGGAAATAAGCTTGTTCGTAACTGCATCATAGCCAAAAAGTTATAAGGGGACAAAAAGAAATAAACATTGGCATTTCACAGTAGATGTCTTAACCAAGACTTTATTTAAAAAAAAAAAAAAATTAGGCACAACTGGAAAACAAGAAAAATCATACTGAACAATGCAATTCTCCGTAGCTTCAGTTACTTTGGCCTTTTTCTCTTTCTAAATAATCCTAGTTCTTTTATACCAAGAATAAGAGTTTGAAAGGGGATTTTGGAAAACACTTACCTGCATATTCAGGTGCAAGGTAACCAAAGGTTCCAGCGAGTCTTGTTGCAACAGACTGTTCTCTGTCCGGAGCAAGTTTCACCAACCCGAAATCAGAAACCTTTGCGTGAAAGTCATCACCTAGAAGAATGTTTGATGATTTGAGATCTCGGTGAATAAATGTCTGTCGAGCCAAACTATGAAGATATTCCACCCCCCTCGCAACATCCAGTGCAATGCTCAATCTTCTCATCCAAGATAGAGGTTCCAAGTTCAGTTTCTTCCAATGAAAAAGATGCATACTTAAAGCACCTTGAGGCATGTACTCATAAACAAGAAGTCTCTCGCTGCCTTCAATAGAATACCCTAGGAGAGAAACCAGATGTCGATGCCGAACTTTAGAAAGTACGGCAATCTCAGCCTGAAACTCACCCCCAGCTTTACTGCCCATCACCCCGGCCTCCATTCTTTTGACAGCTATTTTAGTCCCATCGTCCAATTCACCCTTGTAAACAATGCCAAAACCACCAGAGCCAAGCTGATTCTTTTGGGAAAAGTTATCTGTCACCTTGCGAAGAACTTGGACAGATATAACCACATTTCCAGAATCAACCAAAGAAGAATTTTCTGTCAGACTACTAGTATTACTGGCAGAACTAGTTCCGGTTTGAGTGGACAAGCTTCTGATGGTGTTATTGGAAAATGCAATCTTAACAATATTATCTGGATCAGACGGATCTCTAGGATGAACAACAATGGAACTAGGAGGATTTGAGGACTCTTTTCTCTTCTTAAAGCAACAATATAGAGACAAAGCAATCAACACAATAGCCAACAGTGAACCGGCTAAAATTCCACCCACAATTACCAGTTTGGTTCTTGGAGTTTTTCTTTGTATTGTGTTTGAGCTTGATGTTGGAGAAGGTGGACTGAAAGGCATAGTGGATGGCGAAGGCGGAGATTTCTCTGGTGGAGGATTGCTAGCAGAGGCGGGGGTTTGGTGCGTCTGATTCCCACCATCCAGGAGAGGATTTCCATCAACAACAAGCTTCACACTATTCCGAAACTTGGGCAATGGAGGACCAAGGTTGTTTCCACTAACATCCAACAATCTCAAAGAGTTCAAATTCGTGAAGTTGGTAGGAATTGTACCAATTAAACTGTTTCCTCCAAGACCAATTTGAATCAGTGAATCTAATTTTGCAATTGATGGACTAAGAGTGCCAGTAAGATTATGCCTAAGCAGGTTTATGACAGAAACCTTTGAATAAGAATCACAATTCAATCCCAACCATGGTCCTTGACATGGATCATTACCAGACCACTGAGACGTTAGAATTGAAGGATAATTCACACCACCAAGAAAGTCCAAAAGCGCATTAACTTCTGGGGCACATTCCGCACCAGGTTCAGATTGACAGAAAGGATTGGATTCATAAGAAACCTTACCAGCCTTGAAATTTGGCACTGGACCCATCAGTTGATTGTTGTTCAAGTCCAAATTATCCAGCTGCATATCTGCCAAACTCTGAGGAACCAAACCAGCAAGTTTATTCCCGTTGAGATTAAGATCTCTCAACAAAGACAAATCTCCAATGTTCTCAGGTATTTTCCCACTGAAAGAATTCCCATGAAGCCAAAGTTGGGACAATGATGTCATGCTTGCAATAACATCAATCGGACCACTCATGCCGCCACCTTCTTGATTATTCAACAGAAGAGTAGACATCAAAGATTTCCCGAAACTCGCAGGGATTTCACCATACAATCTATTATAAGAGAGTCTTAGATTACTAAGAGATTGCATGCTGCCCAGAAAATCAGGCAATGAACCAGCCAGATTGCTTGAAGACGCTGAAAGATTTGTTAACTGAACAGAATCTGCTAACTCACTGGGAAGAGACCATCCAGTACTCTCATTCAAAGGATTTCCATCCAAAGCCAAAACCCTTATGCTACTCAGTCCAACAAAGAAATCAGATGGGATTGTGTCAAAGTTATTGTAATCCAAGAAAGCAAATTCCAATTCAGATAATCCTTTAAAGGTGGGGAGTTTTCCAGTGAAATTGTTTCTCTGGAGGCCTATATTGTATAGCTTTGAGAGCTGGTTAAAATTTTGCGGGAGGGATCCTTTCAGACCCATATTTTGGACCTGAATTTGTGTGACTCTGCCATTAGAACAAAAAACATGAGGCCATAAAGGAGGGCCACAAGGATCATCACCCTTGGCAGGCCATTTGAGAAGCTCTGGATTCTCCAACCCCTTCTGGAAATCTAACAAGATCTTAAGGTCATTAGGATCTGTAACACTATACCCCAATGTGACACAACCCAACAACAAAAACAACAGTTTGCAAAGATTCATACTTTCACCTCCCATTACCAAATCAACATACTAAAAGAATGAAGCTAACCCTCCGAATGTACCTTCAAATCCCACATAAAAAACTAGAACTTTCATATGTAAATGAACATAAAAGGATGTAAACAACAAGATCCAGATGCAGGAAACAAGATTTATATCAAAGTTTTTGAAGAACAGGAAGCGAGAGACGGAAAGGATGGGACTTTGAAGGAGATTGGAGAGAACCCAGAAAAGTAAATTGTGACTATCACAGCTGGTGACAAAGACAGGAACATGCAGATTATCGTCCAGTACTTGAGGGTTTTTGTTTAACTACATCCATGAACACTCAAACCCTAAAAATTAAAGTAGTGCACCACTTTGACTGTGTCTCTCCCCCATCGCTCTCTCTTCTATATATCTTAACTTTCTATGTCATAATAATCTATATTATATAATTGTTAATAAGGCAATAAGAAAATGGGGAGTCACAAAATCCGTTTGAATTCTAAAAGAAAAGGAAAAGCATTTTGGATTATCAAGATAATAATAATTACTATCCAAATTAAAATCTTTCTTTAATTTATTGGATTCAAACTTGGAAATAATGTTTTAAAAAAACTATTAAAATACTTTTAATGCACAAAGTAAATACAAAGAATGTGAAAAATTAAATACAATTAGATAATATTTCGTTATTATTTCAATATGAAAAAAAAAGATTTAAATATAAAAAGTTAATTTAGATAATATATGTTTTCTTTTTCATTTCTCTAATCAACTAGGTATGTTTTTAATGAACTAAAAAATTAATTAAATTAATTTTCACTGTAGAGCAAGTGGGCCCTGTTAGATTTTCCTTCGGCTTATGCAGGTCCTGTGATGTCGGTAAATGGAAGGTTTAGATTTGGAAGATGCTGAAAATCTCTTGGGATTATTGATGAGGCGAGGAGTGGGCCAGGCCAGATTTGGAGGAGTCGACGACTGCATGCGGTGGTCTAATGATGGCCACCACATTCACCTCCCTTTGTTTTGGTGATCACAGCCTCCTTGAATTCAGGCATTTCTTCCAGCTTTGACTGCCCAACAAAACTTTTTCTTCACTTTATTTTTGCTGCCATATTTATTTTGTGCAGAATTGGAGGGAAAAATAAATGTTTGATTTTTCATTTTTTTTCTTTTTGAAAGTTATTGTTTGATATGTTATATCAATATGATTTAATATTTTTTAAAAAATATTCTCCTTCTACTTGTAGATTTCTTAAGACATGAGTGGTGATATTGGAGTAAAATACATAATTTAGTGTTTTGGATGGACAATTATTTTGAAATAAATTAAATTAAATATAGATTAACGTTTTTTTATTCTCTATAGATTATTTTACCAAAAATATGTGTTTTATTAAATTAAAATTGAGGAATATCTCTAAATCAATATGTAAAGTCAACTTGGATATAGTAAAATTCTTTTTATAGAGAATGAAATGGGATAGCATGCCTATACAAGGACACACAAATAAAACATACAATTAAAATTTATATATATATATATATATATATATAAAGATTTAATAAATTAAAATTATTTTATAAATAGATGTACAACTAAGACTTCTTTTATAGCAATTCATTATGTAGCCATGTTACCTTGTTTTTTTATATATAATATATGTTTTTTTTCCAGAAATATATAAAAATTGAACTATTGACAACCTTCATAAACCTTCTATCATAGTACAAAGACTCATAAAAAAGGAGAAAAATAGATATAGTCGAAAGAATAGTACAAGATAAGAGAGAATAACTTTTGTTGAAGAAAAATATTAACTTTGAATTTTCTATGGATATATTAGAGGTTCTTATCCTTTTGTTTAATTTTGTTTTATTAGGTATCGTGTATAAAATATATATGAGTTGTGTAAAAGATTTATATGTAAAAAGAAATTATAAAAATTAAAATTACAGGAATAATTCTAAGATAAAACATCATAAAAAATTTATTTAATATAATCAGAACTATAGAGATAAAAACAAGTCATAAAACTCGTATTACGATGTCTTTACAGTATTATGAGACTAGTATCTCAATTTGCTTTTCCAAATATCATGGTTAATTTTTGAATTAAACACAGAAGTGTTAATAAATTAATATATTTATAATTTTATGTCTATGTCATATGAATTGGAGCCGAATACAATTATTAAAATTGTAATTTTATTTTATGTATATGTATTTTTTACAAGAAGGTCCACAACACATGGTTGGTTGCTCAATCAATCCATTTTAATGGATGGTGGAAAGGGAATGGTAGAATGGCTATAATAAATGGGGAACATGAGACCCCATATGCTCGATATAAAGGTAGAAGCAACCTCCTCTTTGAATCAAACATAGAATTAATTATTCATGTATTTATGGAGAATGGATCACTTTTCTTTTCTTGATCAAATGGAGAAGGGATCACTTTGAATCCGTGATCACAAATAATATCTTACACCCTACATTTATAAAAGGTTACGCATAACATCCCTTTTGAATTTGCAAGTGACTTGGCATCCTAAGGAGCTTTTGAATATGTAATATATAGAAAGTATTTTTGTATTTAAATTGATTTTTTTTTAATTATGAATGTCTAGGTTAGCTTGTGTGCACTTTGTAAGTTTCCAGCAATTATTATATTAGTAACTATAGAGCTCGAATTTGAAATCACATGAAGATCAAATTTTTTTATCTCAAGTTCTTACCAGTAAATCACCTACTAAATGATTATCTAAATTGATTTATATATATATATATATATATATATATATATATGAAACACTCTTGATGTGTATTTTTATGTTATTTAATTTGTGATCCTTCGTTTAATTTTTTATATTGACATTGAAGTGAAAGATTGTGTAAACAATGGATACATGCATCCATGGTGTTCTTATCATTTCACTCCAAATTCATGGTTGATTTCTCGAGATTCAAGGTGTAGATGATGGCGTTAATTCCTCTCTAAACATGGAGCTTGATGACTTTGAGATGAGGGGGGGAAAACACCAGTATTCGTGATGATAAGCATTTCCAGCTGAAAGATAAATATAAAATAAACTTTGTTGTTATGAAAATCTCAACAAAAGGGTATTTGACTAAAAGTATTTTTGAAAAAAAAATTATTTTTTATTTTAAATTAATTTTTTTGATATTTTAAAATTATTTTTATATGCTGATTTGAATATTAAAAAATAACTTCAACTATATTTTCAAACAAACACTAAGAATCCTATTTATAATTACCAAAATTCGAGCAATTTAAATATTGTAGTTGATCTTCAATTCATTCGTTATAATTTGCATATCCACCTTTCTCAACTATTTTTGCATAGAAATTAATGTTTGGTGCCAATATTTCTGTACCTACCTTATCCTCATTAAAAAAATTCACAAAAAATCAGAGAGTTTTTTTAATAGAAAATGCGGCTTTAATAAGAGTGGGGTGGTGATATATTATCATTATAATTCTTATTATAAAAATAGAATCTAATCGGAAAAAAAAATAACTAAAACTATAATTATAATTATCGGGACTTAAAATGTTATCTCGTCCTTTCTAATTGAGAAATCTTTCGATGGTTTGTTTGAACTTCGTCTTCTAGGTTGTCTCATAAATCTTTTGTCATTACTTATTAATATTTCAAGGAAATTGTTGTAGTTTATTTGTAATTTTTTCTCTCCTATTTTATATAAATAAATTGTATTTTGTGATATTTATACAATTCATTTATTATTGGTAAAACATTTATTCTAAGATTGGACAAATAAAAAAAAAAAACAAAGTTTACATTTTTTAATTAAAATAATCATTATAATTGATGCGTTTTTTTTTTATTATTATGAATCTTTTAGATATTATAAAATATTTGTAGGAAAGTATTTCGATCCATGTTTGACACTCTTTTCATTTAGATATATTTTCTTTCAATCCTACCTTTTCATAAAAAAAAAGTTATAATCAATTAGTCTTTAATTAGAAATAAATTGCTAAAAAAAGTTTAAAGATCAAATTAAAAATCAAAAAAATTTGTGCAGTCCATCCACAGTGATGTGTGAGAGAATGAATAGTGAAATCATGCACAACAACATACTTATGTCTTTTAGTTTTATATTTAACTAGTTATTTGACTCTTGCTTCGTTGCAAGTCGGATGATGTTTTTGAAAAAAAAATTATACAAGCTTTTCAAAAAAAATAAATTCTAATTATAAAAAAAAAAAGCTTATGCATGCATTTAATTAAATATATTGAAAGTTATTTGTGTCAATGTTTACATATAATAAAGATCATATGCATTAATAAAAACATGTAAGATCTCAAGCTAATTTTTAACATAGTAAAAGAATATAATAATGTTGCAATTGAAAATATCATTTTCTTAATCTTTGTATTTTAATTTTTCAAACAAAAAGTGTAAAGAAAAACTAAAAACTAAAAATAAAAACAAAAGGAATGGTAGAAATAGGTCAAGTGTAGAGTGATAAATATTCAAAATGAAAAATAAATAAAATAATATTTTATTCCGAAAAATATTGTAAGGGAAAAAAATATATTATAAAAATGAAGATAAAAAAATAGTGATAAATAAGCCACGTGTAAAATGATAATTAAAGTTTTGTAATTATTATAGTGAAATACCATTTTCTTAGTATTTGTATGTTGTTTTTTTTTTTTTAAATAAAAGTGTAAAGAAAAACAATTACAAAAGAATAAAAATAATATTGGTATAAAAAATTAAAGTATAAAGTGAAAAATATTTAAAGTGTAAGAAATAAAAAATAAAAAATCTTTTTTTTTCCAAAAAAAAATTCAAGACAACTTTCAGTGCATCTGTTTCATGCAAATCCATAAAACAATTGTTAATAACCGGACATATCTTTCCAGCGAGAAAATTTTTATTAATAAATATATTAAAATATATTTTAAAAATTTTAATAAATAAATAAAATATTAATTATTTTAAATTTTTATATAAAAATATATATTTTGACTTAACTCAAAGTTTATTATACAGATTAAAAACTATCTATCATCACAATCAAATAGCCAAAAACAAATATGGGTTGAAATAAAATATTTTTTCTTTATTAATTAAAATTTTAAATTGACTTAACGATTTAAATCTAATTATTAACCTATTAATTTAAAAAATATATAAAAATAATATTATTTTGATAATAACTTCATAGCCAAGTGTCGAGTTCATATTTCATGTTCATGGCCATAACATCTATCCATCTATCTTGTAATATTTTGTTTTTTATGTCGTCGTTTATTGAATATGCCGACAAATTTCTAACAAGCATCTATCCATCTATCTAGATACTTGATCATGTTTTTATTAGCAAATTACCTACTCAATTTATAAAATAAATATGCCGACAAATTTCTAATTATAAATATCTATCTATCTGAATTAATAAATAAATGAGCAGCTTAATTGATTCAATTTAAATTTCAAGTTGAGACGCCTAATTATAAATGCTGTGTTTTACTGTAGAATAGAAAAATAAATTATGATTTTTTAATTGATAAAGAAAAATCAAATGAATTAGCTTTAGGAATAAAACAACATTTCAAGGGGTTTATTTGTCATTTTGTATTAGTAAAGGACAAACCAATATTTTCCAATTTTTTGCATAATAAAATTACTTAGAATATTTATAAAAGAAGAAAAATGGATAATTTTATAAATTAAATAAATAAATAAATAATTTGTTAGCGAGTGAGTTGTCGATATCAACATGTCAATCATATTGTTTCATTCGGGTGATGCATATGAGAGGGTATTTGGGAGTGTGGTTGTTGTTGTTTTTTAAAGTGCTTTTTATGCTGAAATACATCAAAATAATATTTTTTTTATTTTTTAAAAATTATTTTTGATATCAACACATCAAAATAATCTAAAACGCCAAAAAAAAATTTATTTCAATTGAAAAAAAATAATCGGATGAAATACAGTTTGCACCACTCATCCAAACAGGGGCTTAGTCTGATGATGAAACAGTGAGCAATATGTTAGCCATTTAAAATTTCAGGGCAGTCTTATTGGTTGTGTTTATTTGAGTCTGAGTGCTTATTTTTTTATTTGAAGTTTTTTATTATGTTTTTTTTTTCAATTTTATCATTCAATTTAAATTTGTTATTTTTTGTGTTTAAATTTGATCCTTTTTTTTTTTTTTGCTCTTTTTGTAAACTTTCAATTGTTTTTTATTTCATCCTTTGATAAAAAGAATTTTTTTTTTTATTTAGTCCTCATTTTTTTGGTGTTTTCTTCTTTTAATTAGTTTGTGAAATGGTTTTTTCTTTTCAATTCAATCCTCCAATATTTATCCTCTTATTTATTTTTCATAAAATTTTGACTATTATTTGTATTATTTTTCATAAAAAAACCAAACGTCAGGCTCATTATATTAAAGGCAGTAAAAAATATCTTAAAATATCCCACATGACCTATTGACTAATTCAATAAAAAAGATTTAACTTCAAACCAAACCATCCAAGCTGACCTCTTGGAATGAGGGATGAGCTTGAGAAATGTCAAGCCTAAATAAATGTGAATATATATTAGTCAAGAATGATGTTTTGATGTCAAATCTTGACAGGAAATTAATTGTTTACTGTTTTTTGTCTTCCACCACACTACTTTGGCATTGGGGAGTGTAAGAAAGCTTAGGTATTAGTCTTAAACCATGCAATAATATTCCACCCAACAGTTCACATGCAACCAACAACCACGCTAATGTTGTCTCAGCAAGTGCATTGATCACGCCTGACAGAAAGCCAAAATCCACGCATCCCTTTGCGTATTGGGATCATATACAGCAGCAGAGATGGTTCTATTATCCTGGACTAGTTACTGGCTCAGTACAAATTGAATAAATGTCAACCTCACTTGCAAGATTGTCAATCCTGAATGTTGGGATGCGTTTGACAAGAAATATGGATAGGATTTCACAGAGGGAGCCCGATCTTTCTTGATCAAGAATGGATGTCTCAGTTTGATAAGGAATCGGAGATACAAAATTCAGATCGTAATCTGTTTGTATTAGAAGCCAATTCTCCCTTGAAGAACATTCCTGATAAGTCCCTTCTAAACCAGATTACATGCTACAGACAGCTACTGGAGATGCCTTGATGACATCACATAAATGGTGAACGTCAGACCACTGGCAAAACCAGAAATCTCCTAAAGAATTCCCTGCAAAGCCATTGGAGTTGCAGTAAGGTTTGGATTCTGAATTAATTTTCATTGATGTGGAACCATTGAGCAAGTGACAGACATTATTTTGGAGAACAAGTTAGCAGAACCTAAAGCTGAATGGGTAGTGATTTGATGTAAACAAAGGATAATGTATAACTCCAGAATGGAAAAACTTTCGGATTTTAAGTCCACACATGTCATAAATGTAGAAAATATATGTCAGAGAAGCTAGAGACTATCTGTAATTTATGCCTGAGTTATTCAATTTATAGGTTTGACAAGTTCACCGGGAAATGCTTTTCTTGTTAAAGAGAGCAATTCAGAGACTTGAGCAAGCCTGCCAGGATGCTAAGAAATGTAAGGAGAGACAGGGCCATTCCTGAGTACAAAAACGATATATGTTCTTGATCCTGTCTCGGTTATCAGGGTGCTTTTCGAACAAGTCTAGAAACCAGAGCAGTTTCCTGCGTCAAAAACTCCCTTTCCAGTTTCGTGCGTTAGCATATGCCCTCGTACCAGAACACGGCTATGATCCTGCTTGAGCAAGCAGTAGTGGCCATGATTGGAAAGATGCAATTCTTTGAGGATTTCAAGGTGAGAATGTCAGAATGATCATCGGTGGGACAGTAAAATTGATTTGCATTGCTGTACTGGATGACAAAGCATAAGAGTATAAACTGGAACCGCCCTATGTCGATGAGGGTCCAGGCGAACTCCAAGCCTGTTCGAGTTAAGGAAAAAAACCAGCACTCGAGTTGTTTTTTTTTTTTTTAAAAAAAAAAAGTTATTAAAACATTTATATATTTTTTAAAATATAAGTTTTGAAGATGGAACCTTTACCTTATTTAATCCACATGTTTTACAACTAAGGGATAAATCATAATTATTTCATTCTTTAAGAAGCTACAAATTGATCCCCTAATCATAGATATGGTTTTTATTAGGCACAAAATCTCAAAATCTTATTCAGTGATTTCTCCCCTTCTATTTCTAATTGTAGAACAATATTTTTGACAAATGACTTACAAATAACTTATGAAAATTAATTTTTGTCCATTGAAAAAAATATTTAGGTACCTTTCATCAATGGGGGTTGCATCAAGTATGCTCTACAGTTAGCTGATGTTTTTAAAGCTACACCCGACCCCATCTATAAAGGGGTGGTTGTTAACATCTATGGCACCAACATGGCCCTCCCTGCCAGAAAGCTTTCCCAAGATATCGTTGCCCGGCAGGTTATCTATCAGACAAAGCAAGAACACTGTTACCACGCTTTGATGATTTCACTTAGCCATTTACAGAACTATCGCCTATTTGTGAACTCATCCTCGCTCTCTGCACCTGCAACTTCAATACAAAACTTGATATTACTATTAGATCCTGTGTGAGTCTTAATTCCAGAGACAATATTACTTTGTCAGGGACCCACATGGCTCTATTGACCACAGAGCATTGTTATCAATATCGCGAGTTGACTTATAAAATCGAATAATTTTACGAGTCAACTCATAAAAACTGGTTAACTCGAGAAGAAATCTCGAATTCGGTTAAACTCGTGTAAAATCAGTTCGACTCATAAAATCAGACCGGATAGGTTTGATTTTATGATTTTTGATTGCTCGGGCTTCGGGGCTGAACTTTTTAATTCTTTCATTTTCAGCTCAAAATTTTCTTCTCTTCTCTGCAGTCTGCACAAAAACCCCGAATTCATCAGCTCTCAAGACTCAACCCCAAAATCAAAACTTCTCTTCTCAACACAAAATCCCCCCAAATTGTTAGCTCTCAACCCCAAAATCTGCTCTTCTCTTCTCAGCATAAAATCCCCCAAATCATCAGCTCTCAACCCCAAAATCTGCTATTTTCTTCTCAGCATAAAATCCCCCAAATCGTCGCTTGAATCGTCTTCTCCAGTAAGCTATCTTTATTGTCGTTGTCGTTGCCGTTGCCGTCGTTGTTGTCGTTGTCACCATTAAAGGTAAGTGCAAGCTTGATTTTTGTTTTGTTGCTCAGTAATGTCAGAATTGGAAAACATGTCTAGCTACGAAGTTTTTTGTTGTTGTGATTAAATTGATGAAGTATGATTGAAAATGTATGGTTAGCCGTTAGCTTTTTTGTGATTAAACTGATGAAGTATGGTTGAGAGGGAGAGGGAGATGTTCATATGTATGTAAGGTGATGAAGAATAAGAAGATTCTTTTGAAAAGATCAATTTGAAGGATCAGAAACTTGCTAAAAAGAGAGGGGATTTTATACCAAATAACCAACAATACCTTTCCAGTTAACAACTCCCATAACAGCCTAGAGCAGTAGAAAAAATCAAACCTCATTATGTAAACTTCTTGGGCGAATTCTTTCTGCATATTACTAGCTGAACGTTAGTGATGAAATGAGAAACGAGCTTAGCATAAAGATTATGAAGGCCAATTGTAGAGTGAAGTTCAGAATTTTAATAACATACCTTAGAAGATTCGTGAAAGATTATCGGGAGAATTTTTTTATATAACATCTCTTTTATGTCATGAGTTCTACAATGCTTATGACATTTTGAATGTGCTTACTAGGATCTATAAGGTCAATGTATTTGTCTAAATTGGTTTATCCAGAGAATGATAAAGTTGTATGATGTATTTTCTATTAATGAAATGAAAGAGTGAAGATATTCTTGAATTGGTATAATAAGATTGTTAAGTACTTGCATCTAATAAAAGAGTTAATGGAAAGTTAGGGGAGTTAAAGTTTATGTGGTATAAAGATTAATTTTTTTTTTTTTTATCTTAGTGATGTTGTTGATGCAATTCTTGGACATAGTGAGGGGGATGAAACTGAGGCTGGTTTTAGTTTACATTGCACGCTAGCTGAAGATTTGTTTTAAATTTGTTAGTTTTTATCTTATAAAATTTTAGGGACATGATTGTTTTGTAATGTATTTTGAAGTTATTTTAAATCATGCATGAATCTTAACTAATGAAGTTTTATGTCCATAATTATGATGTATTGTATTCGAAAATATTTTACTTATGATTTTATGATTTTTCTACTCACACGATTTTAGCTCCGTTTTTTACGATTTTTGTATGGATAAATTCGGGTACGATTTTACGATCCGATCTTATGATCCGATTTTCAAAAGCCCCTACCGTGTCATGTCAAAATCACGATTTTGATAACCATGCCACAAAGAGAGAGAGAGAGAGAGAGAGAGAGAGAGAGAGAGAGGAGATATTTGGTGAATTTCACTTCCCAAATTGGAAGTCGATCTTCCATTTCTAAGCACTGTCCTTAAGACCGATTAAATAAATAATGTATATGATCCTAACTGATCCAAGGATGGAGTGCATCAAATGGAGGTTGAAAATTAATGAATTGACTTGGTATCATCTGCATGACATAAAAAAAAATAGCTAAATTTAATTGCTGAATGTATAAAAACTTGCTTAACAATCATCCCAGCCCAAAAAATTAAAGCTGTAAATGAGATACATAAATATAATTTATATTATTTTTTTGACACTCTTCAAGTGTAAGAATTTTTAAATTTGAAACTTTCACACATATTTTCTAGTGCTTAATTTTTATTATATAGAATGATAGTGAATATTCTTTAACACAACCATCAAATGAAAGCTTTTAATCTTGAAAATTACATAAACTCACATTCTCATGCTTAGTTTTTTTTATCAAATTGAATACGAGTGATAAATTCAAACCCGTGATCACTTGATCAACAAAACTCTGATACCATGATAAAAAATCATTTCAACCCAAAAGCAAATTTATTAAATGAAATTTCAAGATATGGTTTATATTATTCTCTAATAACACTTACAAAATTCAACTCAATCCCATTTTCTTTAAAAAAATAAAAATTTACACAACCTGTAATATCAACAAACTCTATACCTGTGAATGGTGACTCATCTCACTTTAGGATCAGATACAATCCGAGTGTGAGTCTTTTTAACTCATGAAATGTATAAATTAACGAGGTTGTAGACCCCTTTGCTTCCTTGTTTTCCCCACAAACAAGTCTCTGGATTTGATCATACCAGGAACAATGCCAATGAGGGTTGTGTATGGAAATTGTGCTACTGCATCCCTTCTCCCTAGTGAAACAATTGCCGTAGTTGAACCTGGTTTATAAGTGGACATCTTTCGTTCTTTGCCTCCAGCCATCAATAGCTTCAGATTCTCAGCTGCCACCAAAGCGTGTTTCTGCGCCAAGTACCCTTGTTTGATTTCCTGTTACATAATATTCCATAAAAATGAGCACTGGTTTCATTGAGTACCATAGATTTAAAAGACCATATCCTATTATTGCAAGCATTCTCAACATATAAAACTAAGACGCCTTTCTTTCTCTGGAATTACATGAACTCTGGTTGTCAGTCTCTTTACTTCTACAATTACCTAATTCACTATCACCATACAGAATACTTTGATGATATTTATCATATACGTCCTATTTTCTTTTTCAGCCTCCTAGCTAAAGTGGACTGTGATTTTGGTCACTATAAAAACAGGTTTTGAATCCTCCTTCAGCCAAAAAAGCACATCATTTCCAAATTAAACTAGAGTAGAAAAGTAATGTCCCTGCCTCAAATATTACCCACTGGTTTCATCATCCATTATACTCATATTATTACAGAAAACAATTTTAAAAATACACAAGTTAAAGTTAGGTTCTTCTGAACTCCATTGGTCAAGGTTAGTCCAGTAGACAGTAGCAGTTCAAAGAGTTTCTGAAATTAATGGGAAAGGAAATTTTTGCTAAAATAGACTCTTTTTTTCTGGACTAATTCAATCTATGATATAATTTATGGTAAATAAAACCATCCTAGCAATTAAAAACAGCCCAAACAAAAATATCATAGATGGTGTTAGACTTACTGGAACATCAGTAATATCTCCAATTGCGAATATATTTTTTCGACCTCTGACCCTTAAATACTCATCAACCATCAACCTTCCTTGACCATCCAAATTATTCTTCAAAATCGTGCCCTTGAGCCATTCTGAACCCAGTGGTTTCCCAGTGCATAGGAAATGGCAATCTGCTCTGATACTTTCTCCAGCTGTGGTGTGATATATTTTGCTACCATTACTATCTGTAATAGAATTCAAATCAACTCTCTGCTCCAATTTCACTTCAACCCTCTTCGATGTCAACCATTGCAGTGTCTTAGCAGAAGCCTTTGGGCCAACGAATTCCAGCAATCTCGATCCACTATGCACCAGGGTAACATGTTTTTCAGGGAAATCAAATGAAATCTCTCCAGCAAGCTCAACACCAGTAGGACCCCCTCCAACAATCAAAATATACTGAGCAGACTTAATCTTTTCATTTTCTGCAAGTGTAAACAAAAAGAAAAAAAAAATAAAACAAACAGAAAATACAGCTGAATCATTTTTCAGGGATGATATGCTCCCATTTTGTTTCAAGTAATCCATGAAGGATTTAGATCACATAGATGAAATACACTTATCCCAAAATCATAATGTGTTTTTTCATTTGGTTGTGAACTTCTTCCCTTTTTCTCTAGAATAAAATGCCAAGGAACTAAATTACAAAACGCAGTTCAGATAAATAAAATAGAAAACATAAACATAATTAATTCAGCAGGTCTCATTCAAAATAAGTATCTTCAGAAGAAGAAACTAAGACCAGATATTGCTCGACATGGAGTTGCAGTAGCAGCCCTAGAGATAAAATGAAGTTAAGTTGTTTGGAATGCATTACAATAGCTATAACCAAACCTGCATTTTCCAAGCTTTGCCTTGAAAGCTTTTGTAGTGAAACTTCTGACTAATAGCACCATGATACACATATGGATTCGCAACCACACTTTTCCGAGTAGAGGTCCATAGAATTTAAGAATGAAACCGTGTGCTTGTGAGTGTGTGTTTCATGGGGGGTTCAATAATGCACAATTAACGTTCGGTTTTACCTGCTTGGTATTCCTTAAGTCTTTCCATCCTAGTTTTCGGGACAGGATCACTGTGGCCTGTGGCAACGACAAGATAGTCATAGGGAATGGAACGGTCATCTGCTGTCAATACTTCTGTTTCAGTAATGTCAATTGCAGTAGATGTAACAATACACCCATTCGTGAAGTAATCTCTGTGATTGATCACTGATCTCTCCCCAAATGATGGCTCCACCATTGTTCTCAAGTTTGCCCAAGTGATCTCAAAATACTCTTTCCTGATTCGAAATTTATCTCCAGTTAGGAATTAGGACAGGCAGTTATTCTAGTTGCTTGAACTAACAGCAGTCCAAAAAAGAATTCTTGTACTTCATAAGAGTTTTCTAATGCTAAATAGCTAGGATTAACCCAACACAACACATACACCATTCTTTGAAATTTTCATTTCTCCAACAGTAAAATAAACATGGGATTGTCCCAAATTTTAATAACTTCCCATCCAACATAAAAAAAAATATCATAACTCGCAAGCATTGTTCATGAAAATTTAGCAATAAGAAAAAAAAATCATAATTAAATGATAAAGGGGGCATAAAAAGAAAAGGATTAGAGCACATACGGGTCAATAAAGGTGACATCGGCATGAAATTGGAGAGATTTAGCAAGCATGGAACCAGCAATACCTCCTCCAATCACCACCAACCTCCTCTTCTCTGCACCCATTTCTTCCATAATGATATTAACTTCTGCAAGAAAGAATTTTGGTACTTTTTCTTGAATGACTTTTTCTTGGGTTTATAAAGAAAGAAGTCGATGGAATTTGTTTTACAATTGGTTTGCTTTGTGAAGAATAAAAAGGTGGAATCTTGAATTTTGGGTTTCATTTACCGGGTCATGTTGGCTGTCAGGCAATTGAACATTCCTTATCTTCATTCTTTTTATTTTTCAACATTAATAATAATAATAATGGACAATAGACCTCTTCTTCATTCTAAAAATAGAGGAAGAGGATTTGGCCAGATGGGAATTGCTCTTGGTAATCGTTAAGCCCATAGTTAGACTTGATACATTACCAAATCTAAGATCAATATTGTTTGCTACTTGGTTTTTATGTGATAAATGCTTTGAGAATGTATGATAAGAGAATAAAGATTATGAATTCTTTACTTCAGTATTTTTAGTCTTAACACTTTGGGCCTTGTTATTTTTTTCAAGGGATTGAAAGTCTTCTTCTCTTCAATAACTTAGTTAGGAAAAAGTCTTTTAAATCAACATTAATCATGATGGAAATGTCTTCTTACTCATAATTAATATTAATAAGAATTATCCTTTCACGTTATTAATGCAAATAGACAAACAATAGATATATAAAAGACTATATACTTCATTTCATACACAGCATTAATATTGATCGAAATAATCTTTTATAGCATTAATATTAATCGAAATATAATTGATTTTTAGAAGACTTTCATACACCTAGAGGTGTGGAGAAATTATTATCCTAAGCTTTTTGTATTTCAGGTTAAGGGTTTTGAGAATAACCTTACTACCCAACATGAGATCAATAAATACAATTAACTATACATAACATGGAGAATATCCTCAATAAATACAATATTTTTCAGACAATAATTTGAAATTCTTAGCTTCAACTACATCATACTTTTGTGGTGCAACCCATTGTCTGATTTCACATGAGATAATCATGATTTGTGAGAGAGATGCACAAAAATTATGTCCACAGGAAAACTCTGTTAGTTTCTTTTACACTTATAATCGTAATTGTATTATAATATATTATTTACAAATTAAATCATGTTATTTTACTAAAAAAAAACTTTCAAATTGTATTATTTTGTCATTTTTTTCAATGAAAATATATGAGCTGTGATATATTTTGTCACATTAAAAATACAATATGACAAACCCTACTAGATTAATTGCAAGAAATAAAAAAAAAATGATTAATCCAAGTTGTCTGATAACTCATGAGTTGACCCGGTAACTTAATATTATTATTTTTAAGCATAATAATAACTAGGGTTGATGGACGCCGAATTAATAAAAGGATCAGCACGTTTCTGTTATCTTTCAAGGACATGAACATAGACCTTCCAAATAAAGTGGCAAAATAACTTTATTATATTGATTACTCACTCCTATTATTTTTTTTATATTAAGAGTCAATTCATAAACTTGAAAGAAAATATCAAATTTCCGTTGACACATAATTTAATTTAATAATAATAATAGCATAAGCAGAATCATATTCCATGGTAGCAGGTTAATGGGTGAACGTGTTGGCCAGGTCTTATAGTCATAGTCGAGCCGACTTCCTGCGAGTTGTTTTTGGTTTTTTTATATAATAAATTAATTGATTATTATACATGTTTTAATTGATTAAATATAAATATAATTATTTAAATCATTATCAATCAAATCCATTTAAAATATGATATTTGTTTTGTGCATCAAAGTTACTAAATGCTGCTATTGTTTGAATATTTAAATAATTATTTAATTGGTAGATTATTTATATGCATCGAAACACTTGTAAATAATTGGGCTTAATTTTCCTACCTGTTTTTTCTATATATATTTTTTTTTTGTTACATGATATTAAATCTGAAATACCATACATAAAAAATTACGCGAGTCAATTTTGAAAAAAATAACATCGACTAATAAATTATTATATTTTAATCATTATTTTTTTAAATTGTCATAATTATTATACCTCCTATTACAATAATTATTGTAGGTAATTAATATTTAGATTATTATTGACAATATTGTTATAATCATCGTAATTATTACCACAATAATTATAATGATAATTAACATCATTGTTTTTCATAATATTATTTCAATTATAATTAGTATTATTATCATTAGTATAGTTGTTTTTGTCATTATTTATTTTTTTATATTATTTTATGATTTACTGTTATTATCAACACTAAGGCCTCGTTTGTTTCCCGGAATTCACTTTCCGGGAAACCACTTTCCAAACTTTCCTGTGTTTGTTTGTCTTCTGGAAAGTTGGTCAACGGAAAACACTTTCCAGTCAAAGAAGATTTTGGCTTGGTTTTCAGGAAAGTGTTTTCCGAAAAATTTGGGCGGAAAACACTTTCCAGAAGTTATGAAAAATTTAGAAATGTCATTATTTGCTGATTATATCAAATTTGATCCTTAAACTTTTGGTTGCTATATATAATTTGTTTTGAATATTTATTTCTCAATTCCATCTCTTAAAATTTAATTTTTATATTAATTTTGGTTCTTATTTTTATAATTGCTATTTGCTTTTTTCTTATCATTTTTTTATTGAAATTTTTTATCTATCAAATTTGGTCCTCATTTTTTTTTATTGTTACTTATTTTATTTGAAATAATTTATGAAATGTTAATTATTATTATTTTAATTTATTCACCTTTTATTTTTTAATTTTTTTTTAGATTTGATCTCTATTATTTTGATTATTATTTATTTTATTTGAGATAATTTATGAAATTATATTTTTTTTCAATTTCATTCTCATTCAACTTTTTAATTTGTAAGATTTGTTCCTCATTATTTTAATAAACTTGAAAAAAAAATTAATTTATTAATAAATTATTTTCCAGATCATTTTCCATAACATAAACAAACACTGGAAAGTGTTTTCCAGTTCATTTTCCATAACACTGCCAAACATCGGAATTCACTTTCTAGGAATTTACTTTCCAGGAATTCATTTTCCCCGGAATTCACTTTCCAAAAGGAAATCACTTTCCAGCAAACAAACGGGGCCTAAAATCATCATTAGTTATATCATAAGCACCATAATTATTAGAATAAATTATAATCATTATTATTATTATGATAATTTTTAATGTCACCATTATCATCAAGATTACAACATCTTATTTTATTATTATTAGTACTGAAAAATAATAAAAATTATTAACCTATCCAAAGGAATAAAAGTACTTAAAAAGTTTAACAAAAAAGTAAGCATGAAAAAACACATCTCTAATTATTATTATTATCATTGCATATATAATAAAAACATTACCTCGAAAAATAAAAAAATACTAAAAATTATAACAAAAGAGTAACAAAAGAAAAAAAATAAATAAAAAAAGTCAAATAAATATTATTAGCCTTAACAAAATCATTTGAAAAAAAAACATTTCAAATGATAATTACTAGTATTGCATAAATAATGAAAAAAAAACAAAATTATCTTGAAGAATCAAAAAAATAAAAAATATAACAAAAGAGTATGCAAAAAATAAATTAATGAGAAAACAAAAATAAATATTATTAGCCTTAAAATTGTTTTTGAAAAAACATATAAAATAATTATTACCATTATTGCATAACTAATAAAACAAATTAACTCGAAGAACAAAAAAAACTCAAAAAAATAACAAAAAAAACATATTATCTTTAAAAAATATTTGACTTGAAAGGAAAAAAATTTTAATGATCACTAATATAAATTAAAATTTAAGGACTAAATAAAAAAAATAGGCAAACCGAAAAAAAAAGAAATTTAAAAAATAATTCTTACTATTATTGCATGAATAATAAAAAGGCATTAAACCCGAACAATAAAAAAACTCAAAATTATATAAAAAAAAGTAAGCAAACAAATAAAATAAATGACAAAAAAAAAATATTAGCCTTAAAACAATTAAAAAAATATGAATTTACAAATGATTACTAACACAAATTAAAATTTAAAAACTAAATAAAAAATATTGCACCAACAAAAGAGAAGATAAAAAAGAATTCAAAAGTAAAACAAACACGCGCGCGCGCGCGCGCACTCACACACACATAAATATGTACAATATAAGCGATTAATGCATAACTATATAAATACTAATAAAAAATTTAAATTTTAAAAGAATAATTAAAAATATAAGGGCCAAAATAAAAATAAAATATATATATATAATTGCTTTCAATTACAGGATCCAATTAACAATAATTTAATTTTTTATACCAAACATATTAAGAGATTTAAAATCAAAATCAAAATTAAAAAAATAAGGACCAAAATGAAAATATAATATATAATTAATTTCAATTGAAGGAAAACATTGAAAATAATACAGATTGTTATACCAAAAAGATTGAATGCAAAACCGAAAATTATAAGAATAAGGATTGTTATGCAAACAAAATATATCATCAATTTTAATTAAATGACTAAATTGAAACCAATTGAAACTTCTATTACAGAAATCAGGACAATACACAACAATCAAAAGAGAAATGGAAAATACTAAAATACTCCAAACAATCTAGTTATGTCAATTGGTCCCGTGGAAAAATAAAAAATACCTTTGATACAAAGGCAAAGGCTGAGACGCACTGAGGGGTGAAATTGTTAATCCACTGTTGCAATCCACGGTGTTTTGCGAGTGCATGTATAATTTTTCTTGGAGCTCTTTTAGCTTTTCTTCTAACAAGGTAGATTTTATAACTATTATACAAGTTTAATATTAAAGCACATATTGATTTTGATAGCCTTTTGTTTTCAAGCATTAGCAGGTAATGAGAGTTGCATGTTTGGTAGGGTGGTTGCGGTCGACTTTTAAAGTGTCTTTTCATTTAGAAATGCATCAAAATAATTTTTTTATTTTTTAAAATTATTTTTGACATCAGTATATCAAAATGATATAAAAACATCAAAAAAATTTAATTTATAGTAAAAAACAATTTCAATTTTTTTTTTTGAAAAATACCATTAAAACACAACATCAAATAACAGGATTAAGTTACACAAACTTTATAGTCAAGTATCTCTACCTATATTTTTTTTATTAAGTGTTTACGTTAGAATCTATCAAGTTGTTGTTGAAAATGCTTGACAAATAAACAGATGTTATCTTCTTCTTTTTTATACGAGGAAATTTCATCCCTCAAAAAGCACATTTTATGGGTCCGGGTGAGCGAGTAAAACCCGATTGTCTCAGATTTTTACAAGGAATGCATGTTCTCGTTCGAACTTAGGACTTGCTGTGCTGGTCGCAAGCTTTCTGTTATTATGCCACACTCCTTGGGTACTAAACACATGTTATCTTTATTGTGAAATCTAATATTCATGGAATTTGAGGGGGAAAATGAAAAATGAAAATCCAAATTCAAAAATAAAACAAAAAGAGAAAAAAAATGCTCTCTTTTTTATTATAGTTGATTTTAGGTCATTGTATTTTAAAGTTATTAATGAACCCTAAAATACTAAACCTGCTAATAAAAATAAAGAGAAAGAGAGTAACCTTATGTTTTGAAAGGAAAATCTCTTTCATTTTTTTTATTGTTTTTTTTTTCTCATTGCTGTGTTTTTAGAAATTCTTAATAACCTATCAATAGAAAAGGGGGCGGGGTTTACATGTACATTACATTTTTCTTTCATGTATATGATTTATATTTAATAATAAACTTATACTTAAATATAAACTAAGCACCTAAGTCGTGTGCTTCTCACATGTAAATTACTTTAGCCTAATAGTAATTATTCTATAAAGACATATAAGAAACTTAGGATATTGATTTATTATCACCTTAATTAAATAAAAGTAAAAGTAACATTCAAATAAAAATATAAAATTAAATATGCTTGATTGGAAAAAGAAGATGAACACCACTCAATAAAAAATATAAAAATAGAGGCACTTTATCAGAAAAATTTTATAAAAAAAAGGAACTGAAATTTTCATTACCTCATTAAGAGTAGTATATCATGAATTGAAGTTCCCTTTAGAACCAACATCAACAAGAATATTTAATGGTTTTAGGAATCTTGAATTTTAATTGTTTGAATAATAGTTTAGGCTTTTTAATTAATTTATAGTTTTAATTATTCTTTCAAAAAAATATAAAATAACTTAATATCAGAATACTTGAAACTATTTCAATGATATTATATGAACATCTCTATATTACAATATAATTAAAAAAAAAATGCAAGTATAACATTATTTCCCCATGCTCATTATTTTGTTAAAAAAAAAACTTTTTTTGAATCGGGTTAGTATTGGAAAAATATTTTGGCATTGCGATATATATTATTTCATTAAAAAAAACATAGTTAAATTACAAACACAATGGAAAAAATAGTAATCCATAATATTTTGTGTTTTTTGGTTGTTGAATTTTATTTTATTCCTTATATTATATGTTTATTGGGATTTAAAGTTTGTAACTTATTTTAATTTGTCTTTTATATGGCTATAATAGTATTAGAAAAATATCATGACATAGAGTTGACATTAAAAAATATTTTGGCATCACGGTATAGTTTATTAAAAAATAGTTAAATCAAAAAGATTTTGAAAAAGCTAAGTTATTAAACTTTGTTGAGTCAATGATCTAATTTATGAGTTTTGCAGGAGAACCCAAGTTACTCAGACTTATGGGTTAGGCAAGGTTCATTGTTTTCTGTTTTTTTATTGAAATTAATTTTGTGATCATTATTTTTTTTTTATGATATAGTTAAAAAAAAAATATAATTTTGCAAAAAAAACCATGTTATTAAATTTCAGAAAGTCTATGAACTTATTTGTAAGCTTATTTGTGGGTATAACTTTTCTTTTTTGTATTTTATCCTTCAAATTCATTTGATTAAAAATTTAATTTCATAATTTATTTTATTTTTCTTTTTACGAGGTTATTATAGTCTAAAAGAAATCGTTATGATATTGGGTTGGTGCTTATTTTGCAATCATATATTTTTGTTATCATATAATTAAATAAAAAAATATTTTTTTAAAAACAAAACAAGAAATTAATTTTGAAAGAGTTCATTACCTAGTTTATGGATTTTACATGTTGAGCCAGGTTACCCAATTCATAATTTTAGTGGGTTTTTATTTTTAAGTTTTGGTTCTATAATTGTTTTTAATTGATTTTTTCCTCCCTTCTTCAAGATTAGATTGGTTGGAAAATAAATTTCATGATTTATTTTTTCTTATTTTCTATAGGGTTATTATGTTCTAAATTAAAATGTATATTTAGGTTGATGCTCCATTTTAAGAGAATTGGTTTTTCAAATAATTAATTAAAAAAAGTTAACAAAAAATATTAAAATTAGTGAATTTCATATTTTAGGTGTGAGACTAGGGTGATTCAATTTGGTATTGTCTCAATATTTAAAATAAAAAAATTATCCTTTTTGGTTTTTTTTTTTAAATTTAAGTTATATTTTGAATGATTATCCAAGTTTTTATCAAACACATGAAATCAACATATTCATGTTAAGTCAACTTTTACGCAGTTTAATTAAAACTTGAGTTATACAAGTATTTGAGGGTAGAATATTTCAAGACTGATCTATTTAGTTGGTTGAATGACACTACAAAAGGATTTCTTGCCCTCTTGAAATTCTTTTTCTAAGTTTTAAAAAAATTGGTTTGACTTGCTATGGAGTGCAACCAATGGACTAGTGTGGTCTAATTTTATACACACACACTTGAATAAAACAAACAGTAGCTTTCAATCTCTTATTTTAAAATTTATAAAGTTTAATTATATAGTTATAAAATGAAAATTTTAATGCAACCCTTATAAGAAAAATAGATAAAAACTAGATGACCAATTAACTTAATATTAGTTTTAAAGCTTTAAGATATTTAAAAATATGAAAATTTGAAAGCAAAATAATGAAGCCATAAAAATATTCAAACAGGATCAGGTTTTTCACAACTGCAATTTTACTTTAAAGAAGTGACTTAATTATTGAGTATGAGATCCTGCAAAACAAAGTTTTTTTCCAATATTTAAGTTAGTAGATATTGGAAGAGTGGAATTTATATGCAAAGAGAGAGAGTGTGAAGTATTAAAAGTAATGAATGACATGGGTATTTTGTATTGTTTAATGATGGCTAATAGTTCCTGAATTTATTGGGTGATTACTTGTGGTCTTGTAATTGTTGTCCTAGTGGTGGTTCTTATACCATGATTAAATGTATTTGTAGACTTCACTCAGCCTCGAATAAGATTGTCATAACCCAATTTTCATATTACTCTCTAAAATAAAATAAAAATAAAAATAAAGGGGTTGGCTTTGGTAAAAAATCACGATGAAATATTTGAATATTTTCAAAGCCGAATCAAATTACTTTTGTGCTAAAAAATGAGAGAGAATACAAATTTGAGGTAAAAATTAAGTCAAAAATCATAATTATATTTTGAATAGGCCAATTTGATTTAATCATGGGTTAATTTAAAGTATTATTATGTTTGAGAATTAATTTAGGATCCAATTGAAGAATTCAATAGGTGCAAGGACTTAATTATGCTTTAAATTGGATAAATTAATTTTATCAAGGATTTAATTGATTAAAAATCAAATTCTTGAATTTAACTCAGTTGAAAAAATTGGAATTTTTGGACACCCGATTGAATTTTTCCAACCTAATTGTGCAAAGTTAGAGGTCAAATTGAAGACAATTGTGAGTTTAATGATCAATTGAATGTCAAATTGCATAAATCAAAAGCAAGGGACCAAAATGAAAAGGCACTCAAATTTAAGGCTAATGTTCAAATTTTAACAAGGATACAATTGCATAAAATTACAAGTTTAAGTCCAATTGGGAGTCCAATTAGAACAATTACAAATTGAAGGATCAAATTGCATTTCCACTTTCTCCCTTTACTGCATTGCCCACCGACCAGCCACCACACTTGCCGACAGTCCAACGCTAACCAACCACCGTTGCAGGCACGCCGTTGCTGCAGCCACTACGCTGCCGCCAACCAGCCACTAAAGCAAGCCAAGCCCCCTGTAAATGGCAGTCATGCACGCTGCCTCGAGGAAAAAGAAAAAATGAGGAAAAAACGAGAATTCTAGGGAAATTTACAGAAATTTAGCAAAGAAAAAAACAAATAAAAATAAGAAAATATCACACAAAAATCACATCAGCGTCCCTCTTCTCCTCAGCGACCAGCTCTCTCTCTCCCCCTCTCGATCTACAAATCCTTCCTCTCTTTAAAACCAACCCCGTTGAGCTCTCCTTTCTCCACCATTAGAGACCATTCAATCACCAATTATCACCCTTATCACCACTGTGAACTCCCCCTACACACTAGCAACTTAACCAAACTCTCCAGCGAGGCAACGATAACGGTTGCAACAGCAGCAACGTAAGTCCTGACAACTTTGGAAGCTTCCTCCAACCACCACAGGCCATCTTTGATGAGACCACCACCACTAGGACAATCACCTCAACCTCCTCTACCCAACGGTACTAACAAGTACACTGTTTGTCACACTCGAAAAACTCCCCCTCACTGTTCATCATCTCCTTCCCGTTGTTCACCGCATGTGAATAGTGAGACGTAATTTGCGTCCCACTCATGGTTGTCAAAATCATGATTTTGACACAAAACGAAAGTTGCTTCTGAATTCGGATTGTAAAATCGTACTTAAAATTTACCGTATAAAAATCATAAAATCAAAACTAAAATTGTGTAGGTAGAAAAATTATAAAATCATAAGTAAAATATTTTCAAATATAATATAATATAATTATGGCCATAAAATTTTAGTAGTTAAGATTTATACATAATTTAAAGGAAATTAAAAATACATAAGAATTATATTATTATATTAACATTTAAAAAATACTAATTTTATTTATTTATTTATTTGAAAACTAGGGGAGAGAGGGGGGGAGGCGTCTAGGCCTAGCTTAGGGAAAGGGAGGGGGAGGGGGGAATCGGGGAAGGGATAGGGGCACAGGCTAGTTGGCTGGGTGTAGAGCTGTAGGCTATAAAGGTCGGCAGAAGAGATTGATTTTGGGTAAAAATGTTGAGATCATAAAATTGAACTGATCCAGTCTAATTTTATGATCTAACCAAAGTTTTCCAAAAAAAAAAAATTTATACGGGACTCGACAAGGTTTGTTGAGTTGATTTGCGACTTAACTCGCGAGTTTAACAACCATGGTCCCACTGTTCACATATGTGAATGGTGGATGATCTCGCCGGACTTTCCACTGTTCACATGCATGAATAGTGGATGATCGGGCCTGACACAAAGTCCGGCCATATCACTAAATAAGATGGGTCAGGTTTCGAACCGGGGCCAACCTTCAAAACAAATTGGGCTTCCATCTCACAAGGATTGGAAGCCCATACCATAGTAAGGTTGTCTTCCAGCAGCCGCAAGGACTGGAAGCCCAGCCCAAAAAAATTTGGGCTTCCAGCCCACAAGCACTAGAAACCTAACCCAAAAACCACTGGGCTTCCAACCCATCTGAACTGGAAGACCAGCCCAATCAAGACAGGCTGCCAACCCAACAAAAATAAAAAATGAAAAATACAAATCGACATAATTTTTTTTTACTATTATTATTATTATTACAAAAATTTCAAAAACATAAAAATATGTTGTTTTTGTGCAAACAACTAGATTTAAAGGTTTTTCCCATCATATTTTTCATACAAAAATATATTATATCTTTCTTATGTTTTCAAATAAAAATTGAATATCATGACCGGTTTATAATTATTGGTTGAAATTTCGCTAAAATATCAAAAATAATTAAATTTATTTTTTTTCTATCGATTAGGATATAAAATTACATTGTAATCTACATCCATAGATAAAAAATAATAATTATGGTGTAAAATTACATTGTAAAGTACATCTATAAATAAAAAAAGATTTTTAATTTCAGTGTAAAATTATATTATACATTACACTCATAGAAAAAAAAATGGTTTTTGAAAACACGGTGAAAAAAATTTTAATGTAGAAAAGCAATCAAATAACAATGCAACTTAGTGTACTAGGGGGATGCATCTTCATCTTGCACAACAAGTCCCCTTACCTGGACTCTCGCAAACCAATAGGTAACCTTAATACTAGGTGGCGACTCTTGATATTTATAGTTGTAATTTTACGACTATATAACAAGTTATTTTTTTACCGCGTGCCGTTAGCCTCCCAATCCGGGGAGGGCGTGGAGCGAAGCTTGTAAATGTTTTGACAGTAATGAACAATGATTTTTCACTGTTCATCTAGATTTTGGGGGCACTGTGGATTGGAATAGTAAAATTACTATTTTGCCTCTCTATTTACTACATTTTTAGCCTTCAGTCCAAGTTTGTTTTTGGTTTTTTGCCTTGCTATGCATAGTAAAATAATCATAATATCCATGAACAAGACAAAAATGGACAAGAACCACCAAGGACATTAAGGTTATTGCACATATTTTTTAAAATGAATAAATACTAAAATACCCTATAATAAGATAAAAATGAATAATATACATCGGGGTTAGTAAGGTAAATGAATTTTTTTTTAAATGGCCAAATACGTATATATCCTTTTATAAGACAAAATCCAAGAGTTGACTGCAGGGGTGTGCCAATAATTTACAATTTTTTTAATTATATTTTTGTTGAATTATTGTTGGTGAGTCGCCGAACACGCTGTTCGTTTTCGCCCTCATGTGGGTTTCGTGCAATGTATTCCAGCATCCAAACATGCCTAACCGGTGTCTAGAATGATTTTCAGCCATTTTCTCTTCCTCCTAGTGCAGCGCATGTGGTTCTATGGTGGCCGTAGACGTGTCAGTGGTCATTTGAAATTTTTTCCTCTCTTCTCTCTCCTACCTACACCATCACTCGTTAACATTGCTATTTATTGTGATTTTATTTTTGTCACTAATCTTTTGATTGTTTTGTATGGTGCTTATTTCTCTTATATAGGTTTTGGTTATTTCAATTTGGTCTTTCAATTGAAATTAATTATATCTTGTAGTTTCATTTTAGTCCCCAACCTTTAAATTTCGGAATTGATTTGAAATTCTTTAATATTTTTGGCATCAAAGTTTCAATTTGTTTCAATTTTATCCTTCCATGCAAATAGATTATATATTTCAATTTCATTTCGATTCTCATTCTTTTAATTTCCGGTTTTGTTTTAAATTGTTTAATTTTTTTGGTATCAATGTTTAGATTTATTTCAATTTTGTCATTCTAAATAAAATTTATTATATATATGTTTTTCATCCCAGCCCTTGTACTTTTAATCTTGAATTTTATTTTAATTCATTTATTTCTTATATATATATATATATATATATTTCATGTTTAAATTTTAATTTGTGATGAAAAATTGATATTTATTATTTTTTTATCTTTTATTTATTTATTCTTTATGTTAAATATTTTTTTTAAAATTTGATAATATTTATTTGTGTTTTGTAATTTGTTTTTTTTGCTAATATGGTTAGGTGTTGAAATTTCTAATTATTATAGATAAGAATTCAAAATAATAATAATGATTATTTATAAGTTTTTATTCTTTTGAATATGTGAGACTAATTATATATTTTGATATTTCTTTAATATTAGCACCTTAATATATATATTAAATTATTTTTTTATTCTTTGACGCAATTTAATGATTTTAATTTCTTGAGTAATAATGTTGATAATAATTTTAATACTACAGTCATGATAAGAACGGTGACATAGGGATGGATTTTCAATAATGCTTTCTTTGTTTTGTAAATAGAAAATTAACTAATTATTTTTATTATTTGATTATTGCAGGTATTTTTAAATTTCATATATTTGTTGTGTTTAATTTAAATTGGATTATAAAATGAATTAATCCTAATACAGTGAATTCAATAATTTAGATATCCGAATTTTCTTTTTTTCTCCTCATGATAATGATATTATTGTATGTTGGTGATTTCACTGAAACCTACTAAATAAATATGTTTATATCGATCTAAAATTATATATTTTTATAGGAAATTGCACTTCATAAGAATTCTATACAGATTTATTATTTTATTTAAATTTATATTATAATAAAAAAACTCACATAATTAATATTTTTATATTAAAAAAATATAGTTATGCTCGCAACGACACGAGAGTACGAGGCTAGTGAAGGTTGAAACAACGTTGTGTGTTGTAGTTTCTACAATAACTCGAAGATATTATAGCAGTAGAGTTTTTAAATTATTAAGTGTTTTTATTTCTAGTGTCATAATTATTTATCTTACCACGTGCTTTTTAATCGAGTTAGATGTTAATACTTTAGTATCATTATGACATAAGAAGTAAATTGTTTATTTTAGGAAAATAAATATTATTCACTTATTACACAATAAAAAAAACTTATATATTGCTTCGTAATTATATTGGTTATGAACAATTAAATACAATTTTAATATAAAAAAAAGGTTTTTTTTGTTAAGTTAAGGAAGGAAGGAAATACTATATAGGTCATAAGGGCATCTTTTAAAAGTAATTATGAATTAATAAGTACTTAATTATACTTATTGCATCACAAAATTGGACCCTTTAAGTTCATTCAGGTTGTAAGGAGATGATTCCCTCAATCATGCAGTTTCTAGTTTTAGTTCGTCTGCTCTTTCAGCAACAAACAAATCTATAAATAAATAAGAAAAATTATTCTCAAAAAGTTATTATTTGTCTATAAACTGACAATTATTCTTCCTTATCGCTTATAAATCCAATATATATATATATATATATATATATATATATATATATATATATATATTAAAATTGTAGGATATTGGCAAAATAATAAAATAATAAAATGTTTATCCAAACCTCTTTTCAGTGGTTCTAACAACCATCACAGTAGGATTTGGCAAAATTCGTGATAGTTCTTCACCAGCACACTTTTAGGTAACTCTGACGTGTCTTCCTGGACTGGATACCTTTTTATTTTATTTTTTATTTTTTTTAAAGCAAATTGGAGTTGTTGCACCATTTAATATAATAGCATATATTATCAATTATGAAGTATCTCAATACCCTAGAAATTGATTAATTATTATACTAAAGTTAAGAAATTAGCTGGACATCTTCATTGCACTCACAAATTACAGCATTAAACACAATCAAAGAACTGCCAGCGAAAGCGAGATTGTACCTTAATTTCTCTTTTCTTCACCAACCTATGTATCTGTTTGGTAATGCGATCCAATTCAAGATTCAAATAATAAGTAGTTATATGTTGTTTGATAATATAAAATTACGAATTAAATTGCTATGAGACACCAACATATCAACTGAAATCACAGTTTAGAAAAAGTTAAAAAATAATGTTTTTATTGCGATTTTGTTATCTGCAATTCAAACAATAAGTTGCGATTCATTAGCAGCTCCAAGCAACGGCATTCTCCGATGAAGCAACCGATGGTCTCTTTCCATAGCTGCAGCTCTCTTTCTTTTCATGGCGATGCTTTCTCTCTCTATATATAGCGGTACCTTTCTCTCTCCACAACAGGTTTTCGACGCTCACATAATTTGCATTGTGTGCTAAACACAACGGGACAAAAATTGAATTATTTAGCATGCTTGATGTAAGCATAGTGGCAGTGATTAAGAAGAAAATGTTTATTTTTTTAATTTTAATTGTAATAATGTGGAGACGATATATTCATATGGTCGAGATTGCAGATCGATTACACGTATTAACCAATCAAATATTTTAAATTTACGATTGAAATAAAATATAGACGGCACCATACTGTATCGTAGAAACAACAAGAGAGTAACTTAACGTTGAACTCAAGTACCACGTGAGATTCGCACGAGGCCACGTGATTATCCAAGGGCTGCCTCCAGAGTCCCTGCACTCAGTCTTTATAGCTGGGTCCCGGTCCACGGACCACAGGCACCACCATTTCCCCAGATGTGAGCGTCGTTTTCCCGGTAGCATGTGCGCGTGTTAGCCAAAACAAGGGTATTAACCATCAAGTGTCAGAGTGAAGCTGGCCATGTGGACCAATTAACTAGCGACAGCTCACAAGCTGACCACCAACTAAGGTTTAGTTATTTTGTATTAAAAAACTCAGTTTAAAACTAAACCTTGATTCATATTAGCTTTTGAGTTCAAGTTAATAAATTATCGAGTTAGCTTGTAAAATTTTATTGGTATGATTAATAGCAAAATATATTTAGTTAGATTATATATTTCTGAATGAGTTTATAATCAATAAAAATGAAGTTATTTCAAGGATTTTAAAAATAATATGTCATTCTTATATTACAATGTTGTATTAAGAAGAAATTAATTATTTTAAATACTAATATTAAAAATTCAAACTAAAAATTTAAAACTTTATTAGCCACTATAATGATCCTTTAAAGCTTAGAATTAAAAAGGATTTTCACTAATCCGA
Source organism: Salix dunnii (assembly GCA_015731905.1). Lineage (NCBI taxonomy): Eukaryota > Viridiplantae > Streptophyta > Magnoliopsida > Malpighiales > Salicaceae > Salix > Salix dunnii. Next base: position 14,556,340 of record CM027674.1, read on the forward strand.
TATGTATGTACATGTATCAATCATTATTTTTGAATTATCTAAATTAAAACCTAGGCTATACTCATTATAGCCCTCGCTTCTTTATTAATTATTTTGTGTTTGTATGGGAGTCCAATTAGAGGGTGTTTAGAATTGTGATCGAAAAATATTTATGAAAAAAATTGATTTTTTTTATTTTAAATTAAATTTTTTTGGTGTTTTTAGATCATTTTGATGTGCTGATGTTAAAAATATTTTTTAAAAAATAAAAAAACATCATTTTAATATATTTTTGAATGAAAAACACTTTAAAAAAATAATATCAACCACACTTCTAAACAGACACTATAATTGATTTTAAAAATATATTTTTTAAAAAATATATTAAAATAATATTTTTTATTTATTAAAATTTATTTTTGCTATCCTCACGTACAAATGATCTAAAATATAAAAAAATTAATTTAAAATAAAAAATAAAAAATTATATATTTTTCTAAAAATATTTTTAAGTCTGCCAAATAGAAATTTAGTAAACAAAACACATGAATTTGAAGAGAGTACGCCATTGTGAAAGTCAAGTTGAATAATAGTTTAATCAGCACAAATATATAATAATTGTTTTCTTATGATTCGAACATCAAGGCCGCTGAGGAAAATATATGGTAATTTAATTCTTTTTTTTTAATCATGATTGCCAGATGTTCGAAGGAGACAGGTGAGCTAAATTTAATGCTTGAGACAAACCAGATGTGGTGGCGTCGATCTACATGATTATATATATATATACATATATAAAATCTAATTAAATAAGTTATTAATCTTCACAAACAATGATTTCTTTTGCTCGCATGTGAGCTTTAGCGCCATGATAGTGTGTGAAAATAATAATCAATCATGATTACCAAGATTAATTTAATCAAATAAAACCAAAACAATATTGTTATTTTGTGTGGGTTCTTTTAAAGTTGTATAAGGCTTGGTTGGATCTACATGTTAACTCAACGATTCATTTCTAACCTAGCTTGTATTTTAAAATTTAATTTAATTTGGTAAATTCAACAATTCAATTTAAAAACTTTATAAAATATTATTATTTTTAAACTTAAGTTCCAAGTTAACTTTTTTTTTAATATTAAAAAAAATAAATTAATATTAAAAAAAAAGTTAACTTGGAACTTAAGTTTTAAATTATATATTAAATTGAATTGTATTTAATAACTTTAAATTAAAATTTTAGTTGATCCCAAAATTAACTACAGTCAGCAAATAATTTTAAAATGATAGTTGATAAGTCAACATACTAACATGTCATGTCTGACATTTTTTTTTTTGTGTGTGTGATGTGTAATTGCCATGTTCGTATATCCATAAGCTTAGATTCACTTCCCTATTTAATTTGACATTTAATGTCCACGTCCAATATTTGTTCCTATTTGGGAGTTAAAAGTGTTTTTTTATTAAAAAAATATATATTTTTTTATTTTTAAAAATCAAGCTCCAAGTTAACTTAATTTTAAAAAATATAATTTCAAATCATTTTAATTATATTTTAATTAAAACATCACTACTCCATATTAATAAATAATTAAATAATTATACCCATAACTCAAGGTAATATATATTTAATAACATCGTATTAAAATAATAATAATAATTAATTTCAATTTTTGTTACGCTGTTAATTTTTTTGTATTAGTCAAACTGCGTTTGACCACGTTACAAAGCTACCTTAAACCAACAACTTGAAATACTCATTGAAGTCACAGCCCAATAAGTTAATAAAAGAAAAAGACGCCGAACAAATCTCAAATATCCTATTTGCGATTTCGAAATTAATTTTTTTATTATTATTATAAATTAAAAAAAATTAATATTTATTTTTATATATTAATTTTAAAAATTAAAAATATTATTTTAATACATTTCTAAATAAAAAATTCTTTTAAAATCAATCGATATAACATTTCCAAAACAGTATTCGAGCAGAGAGAAAGCAGCTGTTAATGTCGGCGTGGACTGAAGCGCACACACCCATACCCGTACCCACAACTCCTCCCATCTCTCTCGGCCTCGGCCTCTGCCTCTGCCTTGTTTGAAAATCAATTAAGTAGTAGTAGTGGAAAGAGTAGGATAGAAGTATTTTTAAATCCTGACACTCTGCTCACTGGCATTTTTTTATTTATTATTGTTATTATAGTTTAGTCGACTTGATAGATAGGTAGCAGGAAGTGAGAGTGAAGGAAGTGAGAGAGAAAGCATAAAGAAAGAAAGAGAGTGGGATTTTTTTTATATTGAAGTCAAAACGGTTACGACGGCGACGACATTGTGTTTTGAGGTCTATGAAGAAGAAGAGTCTTCGGCGCTGGAGATTCCGGTTGTTAATGAATCATCATGTATTTTTGAGTTGAATAAAATTAAATGTGCTTGTTTGTGATATGTATGTAACCGAAGAACGAGAAGTTTGATTGATTGTAAGAGCAAGAGCAGATAGATCGATCGATCGATCGAGAGAAATGGAGTCTCGAATGGATCAGTATGAGATCATGGAGCAGATCGGTCGTGGTGCTTTTGGTGCTGCTATTCTTGTGAATCACAAATCTGAGAAAAAGAAGTAATCACTCTCCTTCTCCTTCTTCCTCTTTCTAATCTACGTTTTATTTATGTAATTTTCGTAATGTATTATTTTATTTGGGAGAAATTGTTAGGTATGTGTTGAAGAAGATCAGGCTTGCAAGACAAACCGAGAGATGCCGGAGATCTGCTCACCAAGAAGTAAGCCTCGTCTCAACTCTTGATAAAAAGATCTCTTTATTTTACTTTTATTCTAATGGAGGTATTGAAAAAATGTTGAATGTAGATGGCGTTGATTGCGAGAATTCAGCATCCGTACATTGTAGAATTTAAGGAAGCATGGGTTGAGAAGGTGATGAGACTTGGATTATTATATATATATATATAATTGCGGAGATTTACGAGTTGTTGGCATGTTTATCGAATTAGGCTGATTTGGTGTGTGTACATTTGCAATGTAGGGTTGCTATGTTTGTATCGTTACAGGATATTGTGAAGGTGGAGACATGTGAGTTTTGTATGAGTAATGGAGTTTTGGTTTATAAGGTTTTGGTGATTTCCAAGGCTGAATTGTTTTGATCGTTTTGCGTTTTGGTAACAGGGCTGAAATGATGAAAAAATCAAATGGTGTGTATTTTCCTGAAGAAGTAAGTGATGATAATCGCTTGTTTTTAGTTTTTGAATCTGAGATTTTATTTTGGGGGAGGTTTGAGTTATAATGGTGATTGCGAAACTTGTTCAGAAACTCTGCAAGTGGTTCACTCAACTACTGTTAGCGGTGGAATATTTGCATGGCAATTATGTTCTACATCGGGACCTAAAAGTAAGAAAATGAATATATGGAATTGGAATTAGAACTTCTCTGTTGCTTTTTGAGGTGTTTTAGACTGATCATTTGAAGCACTCTCTTTGCAGTGTTCCAACATATTTCTTACTAAAGAACAGGATGTTCGCCTTGGTGAGTTGTTTTTATCTATTTTTTCAACTTTCAGTTATTTTATCATAGGATTTTTTGTTTATTTCTTGACTTTTTATTGTCTTTTCTTGGTACTATTTAGGGGATTTTGGACTTGCTAAGACTCTGAAAGCAGATGACTTGGCTTCCTCGGTATGCGCTTTGCGTTTTCTTTAATTTATTTTTGAGTCTTTTGCTGTTAGTTGTTTATTGAGAGTACAGAGAAGAGATTGTATCTTACATTTGCTTCTCTTCCAAGATGTTACTTTTTCTTTCCTTTCTTTTTTTTTACTGGTAATAATTTTCTTAGAAATAGAATATATGAAGCACTAGCATGTGGAATCAACTGATTTTGAATCATGGAGTCATTACATGCAAGATTAAGATCTTTGCAATCCAGCCAACATGAATGCAATACACTGTGATATGTGTCTATGGATTTCTTGTTTCAGGGACCGGGAGAAATGCTGCATTTTTCTTTTCCAAATGCAGATAGTATCATGTGGCTAAAGTTGTGTTAGTTTAATTTTACTTTGGTATGAAACTATATAGTCGAACTCAATTCAGATGAATTCTCATTGACATATCTCATGTTGATCGAAATCCATGATGCTTATGAGAAGATGCTGTATTGAATGTTTTAATAACAATATTTTTTGTAATCATAAATTCTAACCACCAAATTGCCTTTCCAACTGATGAAGTTTCTTCATCCACCTAAAAAGATAACCTAGATAACAGCTAAAATTTGCTGCAAAATAATATGTTTGCTGTCTACATGTTGTGTCTAGTAAACCATGTTATCCTCTCAAAATGCAACTCATATTGCTGTAAAGTCTAGTAAACTATTCTGAATAGTTGGTTGGAAATAGAGCTTAACCCATACTGAAAGAATAAATGAAACTTATAAGTATGCTTGTTCCTTTATGATGAAGTTAATTGCACCTAACACCAAGGAAATTACTGAATACAGTCTACCATAAAGGAAGAGACTTAATTACTATCGGCGTTTCCAATTATCCACCTTTAAACTAATAGTTGTGTTGTATCTTCATGTGCCAGGTGGTTGGAACTCCTAATTACATGTGTCCTGAACTGCTTGCAGATATTCCTTATGGTTTCAAATCAGATATTTGGTCCTTGGGTATGTGATTTCTAGATAATAAACGTAATGTTTATAGTCTCTTGCTAAAAAGCTTCTCTTTTGTCTAGGGTGCTGTATGTATGAGATGGCTGCTCACCGTCCTGCCTTTAAAGCTTTTGTAAGATTTTCCGTGGTTCTTTTCACACTATATATTTATTTTTGGGAATATTTTGTTGAAGTTCTAGCTCTTTGATCCTACAACTTGTATAATATGCAGATCATGATATCTTGTTTGATGTATTGTGAACAAGTTGGATAATTTATTACTGGAATTGCGAATCAGTACAATGATATCTTTCATGACACTGTAAAATGGGAACTTGAAATTCACTTGCATCTTTATTGTCAATCTGTTTATACTTATTTTATGTAATGCAACAGAGCCAGTCAACATTGAATTTTTGTATGTAGTTACTGGAGTTCAATAGTCATGGGAAATTTTAAAGCATTTGGAACACTGCAATGACCCTTTCATGGCTTTTTACTAGATTATATTATGTTGTGGAGTTTTCATGGAATGAAATAAGCTGTCATAACATCATCAACTGATTTACCGTACCTTTCTTTTCATTTATCAGGAGGTCTTTGAGCTTAAATTTAAGGGGAGCCCCTTACCTTCTTAAATTGCTTCTGTCCTAGTCATGAGTGGCATTCTATCATAAACTGCTTGATGTGATGCCAGGTTATTTTACCTACCAAGCCAACAGCACCCATGACCTGCCAACATTTTGACTAAGCATGAATTCTATGTGAATTCAGCATAATAAATTTCTTCAGAAATAGGAACTGGTTTAGGCTCTCTTTTTGCCTTTATATCCACACCAAAATCTCAAAGTTCACTGTGGCATTGCTAATGAAATAGGGCTTAATGTTAATCTTCTTGTGAAGGCATTCTCTGCCTACTTGACTTCATCTATATCTAATTGTACGAGTTTATTTTTATCAATTATTTTAATTGCCTTTTCATGCCAAATTTGCAGGATATGGCAGGATTGATAAGCAAGATAAATCGTTCCTCTATTGGCCCCTTACCCACTTGCTATTCTCCATCTTTGTAAGTCTCCATGAACTGTTGCAAATCTTATTGCTTATTTATTTGACAATAAATAACACCCACCTCATATTGCCCATCAGGATGCTGTAACCTGGGACTTGACTAGGAAATTGCTATTTGTAGCCATGCCATAGGCTGCCAAAATAATTTATGTAGTGGTGGCCGCTAACTGGAATTATATATAGTTTTAATAAATCACTTGTTTGATAGACAAGGTTCCTATCATTTTATCGCTGCAATTGCGATATTCAAATAAATCATTTCCTTTTTTTGTTGAATATAAGCATTAAAGATGAATTCTTAAATCATTGCTTGTAACAACCATGTGGACATGCAGTCTCTATCTTGTTAGGATAATAGCATCTCCACTCCTTGTAACTTTATGCCATATCTATTTGAATCTTTGAACTGCAAACTTTTCCTATTTGAATAACTCAACTGTGTACAATTTTTCAATCAAATACCCTCCCGATCCCATAACATGACAATTGGTTTAAATTTATCTTCAAAAGGGTATTTGTGGAACAATCAACCTAATTAGGAATTTTTGAACTGTCAAGATATTTGGACTAGAAAAGTTGAAGTTGAAAAAGTTGAAGGATTAAAATGCAGTTACCCCAATCTTCATTGGAGATCATTACCAGGCATAATACATGCAAATGTATCATAGATTAAGATTTTATTGCACAGGTGTCCCCGGAATCAAATTTCTTTTACTTTTTTTCTCTCATTTATATACCTTTTGTGTGTGGGTTTAAACGGGGACACCCATGATAATTGATTTCACATGCATTATGGGCAAGCTGGGAATACTTTTACACTGAATTTTCCATTGAACAAATCTGCACTGATAAGTAGCTTCATCTTTTCTGCCTGTCATTTTTCCTTCATACTACCCTTCAAGGCTTGATAATGAATAGAGGACTGAACTTTTGAAAATGATATCTTGGATCCCATTCCTGGCTATTTAACTGCCTTACCTCAAGGAAATCAGATACCAACTCTGTTTTTGTTCTAGTTTCTGTCCTATGTCGTACATGCTGATGACGATCCACTGTTTAGCTTTGATAATTAATGTGCTTACCCGCAGGAAAACACTCATTAAAGGCATGCTGAGAAAGAATCCTGAGCATCGTCCTAGTGTAAGACTTCAAAATTACATGCCAATTTTAAAACTTGTATTACAGAACTTGATCTTAATAATTTTCATTACTTGGTCAGGCATCCGAGATCTTGAAGCACCCATACCTGCAGACTTATGTTGATCAATATCGTCCATTGGTCAGTCCTCCAACATCCTTATCTCCCGAGAAACATCTTCCTAGAAGCCGTGAATCTCGAAGAAGTATGGTTGAAAGCCAGATCAGTAATAGTTCTAGTAGTGACAAGGATAGTTTGCTTTCAAGTGAACAAAATATCCCAGCAATGGTCTCAAATCATGACAATAAAGCCACTGATACAGATATAACTTCTTTTGATGATGAAGATGGCGCTGAACAGCCCATGCCAAGTGAAGAAGAAAACAATCTCAATGTTTGCATTGTCAAAATGAATGAACAGAGAGTGATGAAGCCTTCTCATGATGAAGTTGGATGCAATGTCGAACCAAAGCAACCCAAAACTATCAAAAGTATTATGATGGCCTTAAAAGAAGGAAAACCTAGAGAAAATGGTTCCCCAATGAGAGGAAATCGTACAAAGACCGGAAGTTCACCAACCCAAAGAAGTAACATAGAAGCATCACCGAAAGTTCTTAGACCTAATGCCCTTGCTTCTGGTTTAAAGTTTAATGCAGATACACCAACTGTTGCACCAGCAAAAGCTGTCTTGGATTCTGCAAAGCAGATCCAGGGATTACACCCTTCGAAACACCAGGTACTATCAGAATCAATTGTGCGTTTTTTCTTAGTTTGATAATCATACTGAAATAACCATTTACTCTTCAATTTATTTGCAGTTACCTGTTATTGAGTCCTCACCAAAGACTAAACCCAGATATGATGGGATTCCTCCAGCAAGTCCAATTAAGCATGTTGATGATGGACTTGCTGTGAAGCCAAGGCAAAGAACCCCTCCTAATCTGTTCCAGCGATCTTCATTTCCTGGAAGGACAAGGCAAATAGGAGCTGATGTTCCAAATAGAAACATGAAGTTGTGTCCAACAGAGACAAACGAAGAACCTGAAAGTACTTCTTACCAAGTACCTGATGGTCATCCATACTCCTCTAAGGAGGTATCACCTGAGTCTCAAAGGGTTCTAGTTGGAGCTTCCAAAGGAATGCAGACAGAAAGCAGTAATTCTGTCTCATCTTCTGTGTCAATTCAAGCTTTTGAGCTTTGTGATGATGCAACAACTCCGTTTGTTGCCATGCCTGAACAGACACCTTCCAATCACGAGTCAGTGCTCTGCACGGAAAACTCAGAACATCATCCACCCAGCTGTTCTCCTGCTATGAATTCGTATTCTGGCATGTCTGAAAATTTGTCTGGGGAACACAGTGACTGTGGTCATAAATCCATACTAGACTCGGTGGAAACCTCAAATGTTGTTGCAGAACTTCACAAGAAAACCATTGTTGGTGATGGGAGAGAGGTTGAATGTAGTTCTCTGAATCTGACTGCCCCAAGTTTGGAAGAAATATTTATTTGTAAAAATAATACCCAATTAAGCAGGCCAAGTGCTATCCCTGAAATGGTGCTCCAATCAAATCTTACAACTGCATCTGGCGGTGATGACAAGTTCACAGTAAGAGAACTTCTATCATCAGTTTCAGAAACCACTCCTTCCATTACTTCGCCAATGTCAACTAGCCAAAAGAATTTGCAGCCAGAAAAAGCTATGATTTTGCAAAATTCAACAACTGAGAAACCCGCTGCTTCCCATCTGTCTCCTGCTTTTGAGGATGTAATTCATGTTATACGGCACAGTAGTTTTCGGGTTGGGAATGAGCAGCCAGTTATGGAAACTGTGGAGATGGGGGTTCAAAATGTGGATGTTGGAAAGCTATTAAATGTAGTAAGGGATGAAATGGAGATGAGAAACGTGAGTACAGCAGTGACTCTTAAATCATCAAATTGCTCTGAAGCAATGAGTTTGAAATCAAGTATTTCTGATCATTCCGACACTAAAGAAATCGATTTGAGAAACATAATCCCATCAGATCTGCAATCTGATATTTGCGAGCTACCAAAACCCAACTCCTCTGTTACTGAAGAGGAAGCACCAGCAAGGGAAACTTTGGATGTTAAATCTTTTAGGCAGAGGGCAGAGGCACTAGAAGGACTTCTAGAACTGTCTGCTGAGTTGCTTCAGCAAAGCAGATTAGAAGAGCTTTCAGTTGTTTTGAAACCTTTCGGGAAAGATAAAGTCTCTCCAAGGGAGACAGCTATCTGGTTAGCAAAGAGTCTTAAAGGAATGATGATTGAGGACACTGGACGGAGTTCATGAATCATGATATCCATGGTAAGTGTGCTCTAGCTTAAGTGCATTGACATTTGTCAAGTAATTTTATCCGGGTTTGTCATCATTTCGTAATTAAAGTTCTGTTGAATTTTTCACACAGAACATGCAGGCCTTGTATCCCCCCCCTCACATTTTGTAATTCTTTCTATCCACTTCGTTATTGTACATAGTGACCATACGAATTGAATAGCTTTGTCACCTAGACAACTGTATGGAAATGCTGTGTTAATTGTTTAATGTAAGTGCAAATGTTGTTAACGCAAGTTGATAGATAATTTTGGCTGCTAAAGCATTTCCATTTGTCATGGAGACGAATCCCTTGTGGTGGTTGATGCAGGATTTATATGATTTGTTAAATGTGATGATTTGGCCAAGTCTGCAGGGCAATAACATTTGACATTCAATGACATTTCCAATGCAATTATGAGGATCAACGTGTTGTCATTGGTCTGCAGTGTTTGAACATTTAGCCATCAGTCACAACATTCATTAGTCGAATATATCATTCTTTATGCATGTCAAGTGGTAATCGAGATAAGGTCGAGTGGTGAAAGCAAAGATGCAGCAAAATCATTTTGATCTGTGCTAGATTTGATAATGATAGTTATGGGGTGCTTGCCTTTTGTTATTTTCAATCATCCGCGGAGCTCGTTCATGTGAGACCAAGATTAGACAACGACATTATATTTTTCTCACCATCTTCTTCCCTCTTTTTTATGTTCTTTCATTTTGTCCCTTGGTGCATTACTCTTGGATAGATAATCTATATGCTTTTGTTGTGGAAGAATCCTGTTGCGAGTTGGCTAGGTACAATCTAACCGCTTCGCTATAATACCATGGATCAACCCTAGTTTGAATCATATGATGCTTGTTCTTGTATCAGTCATCCTATTCATGGTTATGGCCGCATTGAAGGTTTTTGAAGGTCAGAACCGCACCACAAGCACAAGATTTTGTTTTGCTGTATGATTGTGGAAGTGTTTAGGTTATCATTACACATGAGATATTTGCTGAAATCAAGAAACACCCCAAGTTCCGAAGTGGCAAGAAGATGTTGCAGAAGATACTGCGATGAAGAATACCAAGTCACCTTCATGGAGTTTCTTGTAAGTCTGATTTTAACGATCAAATAGTCTAAATTCTACACCTTTTTCTTCTTTCTCCCCTACTGTAAGGCATGTTACTCCATTCTGGAGGAAAAAAAGGATCGAGCTCGTTCTTCTTCGGGACCTCCTTTTTTAAACTCTTGTTTCTTTTCTTTTTTCGTGGGTTGAGATCTTTTTGTAGCTGAGGACGGCCTTAGTGCTGCCCCATTGTTGGCTCTGGGGAGAGGAAATATTGTCAATGCCCTCTCTCCCCTTCTTCTCAAATCAACCGGCAACGGGTTTTAATATATCAGTACACCAAAATTATCTAAATATACAAAATATAATTTTTTTATTTTTTTCAAAAATACTTTTAAATTGGTTTCCGAAACATTCCCTATGTGTTTCTTGTCCATTGTCATCCCACTGATCTGGTAATCATGATTTGTAGCAATGCTTAATGTAAAGAAATAGTCACAAAATGCTCTGCTGAAGGTTCAATCACTCAAATGGTAACTTTATTTTTATATTTTTCCATTTGTTGAATAAGCATGAGGATCGGCCAAAAAAACTTATGACCAGTGGCCGCGAGGGTTGGATTTAAGTTTTGAGCTGAACAGTACGAGTCTATTAATTTAAGCATTTTCTTGTAAAAATAAAATTAACAAGCCACTCAGCCAATTTCTTCTTAGGATTTGATTTTGAATTCCGATTCATAAAGATGCAATTAAATTAAATGGATAAAAATTAAGCAATGCCACAAAACCATGGATTTTTCTACGTGATTTTAATTATATCTCCAATGTATGTCTTGTGTTTTTTTTTTACTAGAATTAATTTTTTTATGGACAATTTTTTTATTGGTATCATAATATAATTTTCATTGGTAATTATTTTCACAATAAATATACGAATGGGGACGGGGACGTCCAATTAGTAAAACAATTGCTAGTAATTTAGTTTTCATCGGTAATGACCCCACTAGGATAACATTCCAACATTAATATTATCAATTAAAAATTCATTTAGACAAAATAATTTTGAATTTGAATCTGTTAGAGACATAAAATTAATTTCAAAGGAGAGATATAAGTCAAGATGGGAAGACAAGCCATTGCAATCTAGTAATAGACAATCCTGTTGGGTGCAACTCATTAGATTTGTTTTATAGAGATCACTGGTTCGAGTCTCATAATTTTCAGGGTCACTAAACACTGATAATTGACTATTCATTTTAAAGCTCATGGAATTAATCGAGATATATATAAATTGACTAAGATATTCACTTAAAAAAAAATAGTAATAGACAAAATAATTGCTCAAGATCCACAAACCTTTATTGAGATATGATAGCAACCAGCAATTTTCCCAACTTATACATTGTCTATACTTGAAAAACTGTATCCTTGTTGGTCACTTTCCAAGTGCAAACATGAAATTAGCCTAGCCAAATAAATGAATTGGGATTGCGTACTCACTCTTACGATACAGGCTCAGAACCTGTTAGAAATGGTAAGAAACAACAATTTAGGTTTTTTTTTTTAATTCAAGAAAATTTATTTGTTTTTTAGATGTTTTTTATGAATTTATGTTAAATGAGTAAAATATTGGTTGTCCTAAGTTCTTACAATATGAGAATGTCCTGACTTAAATCTAAAACCTGCAAGACAGATCTCAAATTCTTTATTATCACAACATGTTTATCAGAACCAATTTAGGTTAAATACATCAATCAATAGACTAAAACAGAAATCAATTGCCAAAGTAAAAGAAAAAAAAGAGTACACATAACAATAGCAATAACAATAACAGATAAGAAGAAGAAAGAATAAAGAGGTAAACATGCAAGGTCAGGCAAACAAAATTCCGACTTCTTCTTCCCAACCCGTGATATCATTTTTCTAGTTTTTTTTATATTTATAATATCTATATTATTTGATTTTGATGAGTTAAATCGGATAAGATTATATAAATATTACAAATTTATATGGTTTTTTTAACACCCTCAATAAATCTAAACAATTAATTCCTAACAACGAACACGAGCGTGGACAAGATTAATTGTTTCAAAGTATTTAAACCTGAAATTACATGAATCTTTATCTTAATATACATATAAGAAACAACAATCTCCATGCGTACCCTGGGATTAATTGAAACCTTTCATAATTGTTGCTGTCATCTTTAGCAATTCCTATAAAAAAAAGTGATCTTAATTATTCATGTCAATCCATACTGTACACGTACAATTCTCTAGCTATCTCTCATTCTACGTCTGCAGTCTCTCCCTCAAACGAACACAGGCATGGACAAGAGTGTTTCAGAGTCTTCTCAACCTGGTGGAGGCAACGGCTTTCCAGCTTCATCATCAAATGGAAGAAAACTGATCAAGAAACCTATATATCTGTGCTATATAGCGTTGGCCTTTCTCTTCTTTCTTGGCATGGCAGCCTTCGTATTTCTATTTCTTATCCACAAAAGTCCTAGAGCAACTGGCAAGAATATTGCCAGCTTCCGGGTTGATTCAATCTTAGTTTCTCGATTCAAACCTTCTTCCTCTGAAATCACTGCTTCCTGGGACATCCGGCTTTCAGTCCGAAATCCCAGTACTGCTGATAGTGTTTTCTACCAGACCTTCTACACATGGATTCAATACAAGCAAGAACGGCTTACCAATGTGAGCATTGGAGAATTCCAAGTTCGGGAAAACAATTGGAAATCTTTGAATGGAAAGCTGGTTGCAAAATCGGTGCAAGTCGATGAGAAGGTGATGAAGGATATGGCTGCTGAGATGGCTAATGGATCAGTAAACTTCAACATTAGTTTGTATGCTGGGTATTGGATTGGCAATGAAGAAGCAAAAAGGATATGGTGGGCTGCCGAGGCATATTGCAATGATCTGAAAATTGGATTTTCTTCGAAAGATAGCGAGGGGAAATTAATTGGTGAACCAGTTGAATGTGTTCTTACCAGGACATGGTAGATGCAGCTGTGTCCATTGGATTACATGAAATTGTTCTAGGGTTTCTCCTAGGTCCTAGCATTGAAATTTTTAGAGAGCAAATTTTTGTTATAAATAAATAGATAATGCAAAAGGCCAAAACAAATGTAACCAATGTATTATTGTTGAGTATAAATACTATTATTTCACTTTACACAATTTTTCAGATTTTTCACTTATGGTATAACTATTTCCATTGGATACCCAAACTATGAAGCGACTTTCAATTATACCTTGACTACTAACTTAAGTAATGATACATTAGAAGCATCCACACTTAGTGATAATTTGAAAGTATGGTTGAAATTGTTTTTAAAAATACATTTCATTCAAAAATACATCAAAATGATATTTATTTATTCATTAAAAAATTATTTTTGATATTAGCACATGAAAGCAATCTAAAAACACTATTTTAAAAAATAGAATAAAAATAAAAATAAAAACATATTTTTTATTTTTTATTTAAATATTTTTGAAAAGTAATATTAAACAAACGCTAAATGTTGTCTCACTATTGGTCTAAGTTGAACAATCCCTTTCAAGCAAGTTTTTGTCTCTTGATGTACTTTTTTTCTTATTTGGGTAAATATTCATAATGAGCAAATATAATATAATAAATTTTAAGCAATCAACTAATACTATTTATGTTTTTGATATTCATAATGAACAAATAATAAGAAATATCTTTTTAATTATTTATGATCTCATATTAGACAAATTAGTTAATTAGATCTCTCTTTCGATTCTTATAATTAATTTTATCCAAAAATCAAGGAAGTTGACACCCTACACCAATAATCTTTAATAAAAAAATTTCTAAAAACAAAATGAAGCATTTAAAAAAGATTTTGTTTCACCATAACAGATTTATTATAATTTTTATAAAAATAATTTTCTAAATTTAATTGGTATATAACTTTTTTTTAATATCAATTTCATAATTAGGAAAATTAAAAAAAAAAAGTAGAAATAGAAGTCAATAAAGTAAAGTGATTAGGAAAGTCATTATTTTATCTTGAAAATATTACTCAACCAGCTATTAAACTAGTAGAGATATACTTTATTAAATAATTTATTGTGATAAGAAAATAATATTGATCATAACTTGTGTTTAATTTTTTATGTCTTCAATGAAGGAAAATATTTTCATAAAAGCAGCAACCAAGTCAAACATATATTTAAGATTCACTCATGAATCTATAATAATTAGCATTAATAACATCGATTGTGCATGTTTCTCGGGTCTCCAAAAACACCTTATAAATGGCAACTCTAAATCCTTATTTCTTTCAAACAAATCAACCAATTCTGTGTTTACTCAAATACATTTGTCAAGGGTTAATTTCTTCTTCTTCTTCTTTTTTTGCTTTATTTCATAAGAATTACTCCTTGACAATGTCAGATCCACAAGATACTGACTCTTTGCTCAAAACTAAAGATTGCAAGCTTATAATTAAACTGCTTGTAGCAAGTTTCGTTCTCGCAGCCATTGTGGTGTTTCTGGTTCTGTTTTTTGAAAAGCATGGTTGAAGTTCTTAATCTATCCAAAGGCATCTAGGGTTTCATCATGGGCTTGTTACAAGTAAGATCATACCTTGAAGTTCGTTTTTTTTTGTATAATCAATAATTGGTGCAACGAATCGTTTAGTATTTTCATATGTATTAGTTTTTCTAAATAATAATCGATATATTAATAATAAGCTAATTAGCTGTGTAAAAAATTGACAAAAAAAAGTAGATGAACATAAACAAGAATACTTAAATGAAAAAGAAAGAGAGAAAAGGCAAGCATTCCTTGATTGCAAGACATCTATAATATACGAATAGACAAAATTAACCATACAGTATAAACATCAGCAAAACCTGAAGCATAATATATTAATTTATCAATTAATTAGAAGAAATGCAAATGAGAATTGTGTACCTAAACCAGAAGAATTTGAATACGAGAAGCCATTGCTGAACAAAAAAATAAGCACTGGAGGAGGTTTGATTTTGTCGTAGAGCCTCGGTAGGCTGGAGTAATATATATTCATTCATTCTATAATGTAATAGAATGAGAGATCCATTGGAAAGGGAACAATACAAAATACAAAAGGAGCCAAAGTATTTGTTATTTATAGATACCTTAAGTGCGTGTTTGGTATTGTGGTTTAAACTGAATTTATAAAAAAAAATTTTGGTATATTAGTGTTTAATTAAGACCAAAAAACTAAAAAAAAATCATGTGAATCTCACATAATAAAATTATCAAAACACTATTTCAGGAATAACTATTTTTCATCATGTCTCAACCACTATTTTTGTCTTTGTATGGCATGCAATAATACGCTATGGTTTCAGGGAATTTGGGAAGTGCTAGCATGAAGTGCTACTATTCTCCAATGCACAATTTAGTTAGTGCAATTTGATAAGCTCATTATTATTATTCTTATTCTTATTATTATTATTATTATAGTTGTGAATGGTATTCACTCAATACGTGATTTATGATTAGATCTAAGACCCTATATCATATAGACTTTGTTAATTAATTGTATGGCAATGGATTACTACTACTACTACTACTACTACTACTTGATATGTTTCGTATTATCATGTTATTTTTATTTTAAAATAGGTTTTTATATAAATGATAAAATAAAAAAAATAAAAATTAGATCATGAATAATTGACATAAAAAAACAAAATGTATTGCATAACTATATTAGGAGATCGCAAGATGATGTTGTTTTTGATGAATATGATTGTAATCCCAATTATATCCTAGATGATTTATTACCAGATGTTATAGCTTGCACAAATAGTCAGGAATTACAGAGATCTTCACATATGAATCTTGTTTGTAATGACATTATAAGTAGTTTGATGAAAGAATAAAATAAAGTGTTCAATTTACTTGAATTATTAATTAAATTATGTTATTATGATTAATCAATCCAAAATATTTTAAAAAATAATGTGTGTGTGTTTATGCCCTTTAAAATAATTTTACAAGTTGACAGCAATATGAAAAGCATGGTAACCAAACACCAAAATTATTTTTTATTAAACCTCAAACTCAACCACAGTTTTAACCAAAAACTTCAATTTCAATTATGAACCGGAGCTAAAAGTGCTTTTCATGAAATTTTTTTTTTAAACCTCAACCATAATAGCAACCGCAATACTAGATATACCTTAATTCTCCACAATATTTCTAGATTTTCTTTTGTAAATATAGGTCAAAATCAATTTTTTTTTACATAATACAAAAATATAATATAAACTTGAATTATAAAATTATAAATAAGGTATTTTGCGCTGCTTATATATAATAATTCTAGTTAAAAAAAATATATAATAAATTAATCAAACAAAAGGTACCTAGTGGGCTAAGATCAAACAAATACGTATTAGACTATACAACATGAAATAACCGGTGTCCACAGATATATGAGATCTCAACTCAATAATTAACCAAAAAAATTCTTGCGAGAAAGGAAGAAAAACTTGGGGAAAAACATATTTACATTACAAAAGGTGTCTATTAGGCTAAGACTATCACAAATTGAGGTTTGTGAAATAGGTTCCATTTTAGGTGTTGTTTTGATAGTGGATAGTCAATTCATGTTCAATGATATTATTTTGTGTGCTTTATGAAGAAACGAAGATTATTAATGCCAATTTTATTGTTGTCAAAGATATTGTATTCCATACAATACATTTTAGCACCAAATTACAACCCATCAACAAATTACTCGCCAAAATACCAATCCATCAAAAGTCAAAGTTTTGGCTTTTTTCAAGCAAAACATCTCTTTCTAACCTTAATGGTTCATTACTAGATAACCCTCCTGTACTCTAAAGTTTTGGTTTTCTATATTTTTTCTCTAGAAGCAGCTCAAAGTTTTCTTTGCATTTTTAGTTACAAGATTTTCTGGAAAGAATGGTTCCAGTTTTCATATTTCCTAACCATGATCGAGTGAAAAAATGAATTTATGTGGAAAGCGTGTATCCCATCATTCAAAAGGAGGGCCAAATCATTTCATAAATGGTTGTGGCAACAATACACGCTCTTCTTATGTGTCAAACCAAGATGAAAGCAGTGTGCTAGGGTTAAAATTTGAGAAAGGGTAAAGGAGATGAGTCCAAGCTCGATAAGCTGTCATAAAAGTTAATTAATTGTAATGGCTTACAAGTTACAAAAATATCACAACTCATTTTTAGCAAGCTTGTAATCTTAGTTTGAGTTTATTGATTTTACGAGTCTAATTGAGTTTATTGAGTAAACTAGTGAGTTTATTAGTTTTCGAGTTTTTAACCTGATTTTACGAAGTATATACATGTTGTCTTATTTTATGAGTCAATTCGTGATTTTAACTACAATAATATAAGCTATATTTTCCCTTTATCTTTTTTTTTTTTATCTTATTTGTTAATTCAAGAACCTATCTATTTTGAAAATTTATGCTCAATTCCATCTTAGTAACATAATTCGAATGAAATCTAAAACACCAGCATTAACAAACATTACAAATAAAAATAAAATATTTGGTGGTTTTCTTGCTCAACCAATGTAACTCATGCCCTATTTTTTGGCAGAGAAAAGTACATATAAATCCATGAATTTTTTTTACCTCATGTTATTTTGGGCTTTTCCATTATGGTCCTCAAATCTCATTTCCATCGTGTTCCATATTATGAGTGTTAAGATAGTTTCAAGAAGACCACATGTCAACCATAAAAAAATAATTTAAAAGTCCAAGGTTTTATCTTTGAAAGAGGAGTTTCACCAAAAATAGATTAAAACTCAAGAAGGTTTATTTATTCAATTTAATTTAGTGTTTTAATATTTTTTTATTAGATGCTTTTTATTTTTTAATGAAACTATTGAGGTTTATAAGATGATTTTTAGATGAAAATAATCAAAGGTGGTTAGAGATAGTTAGAGAGGCCAACACAACTTTTATCCTAAGAAACAATGTGTCATTCAATATTTTTAAAAATAACTAGGCAAACAATGCATTATTTTTTTAACTTAAACAAACAAACAAATAAGACATGCATATCTAATTTTACATACCCAAGTGCACATAGGTTTGTATGGGATAGGTGCTCAAACCTGGTCATTTTAGCCCAAGAGAGCCCATTATCTTGTCCCTTTTTTATTTCATAAAATAAATAATTGCAATATCACTTTCAAAAAAAAAAAATTCTTTGATTGTGTTTTTTTTTAGCTTTCTATGGTTATATGCTCAATTTTGTGTTAATAATAATGCATAACACTAAGATGCATAATTTTAAAAGTAAATTACTTTACATGAATATTCAGTGATATATATTATTTCATAAAATAAAGAATTGTAATATTTCATAAATTTTGGGTGTGCCCATAACCAAAGGACTCTCTTTCTCTCTTTCTCTTTCTATATATATATATTCCCTTCTAGAAAAAAATAATGATAATAGGATAAAATTTGTATTATTTGAGAAATGACTAGTGATAATTAGAGGACAGAGAAAAAACATTTTGATCAAAAGAGGAAATATATTTTTTTAATTAGAATATATTTTATGTATATATATAAATCTCTACTCAAAGTAAATTTATAAAATAGTTAGCAATAATAGTTAAAAAGTAATGTAAATTGTGGATCCACAGTTCACAGTATAGTTGGTGGCCCATCCCATTGCATATATAATATTTTGTTTGCAGGAAAATTTCTGCATCACGTTGGCATTCCTCGAAACAAAAGGAAACCCAACAGCGTGTTAAAATCACGACTCCCACTCCCCCATCAGAAACCTCCCATGTCTCAACCAACCACCCCCACCACCACCACCGCCGCCACCAAACTTTACTCAAAGAAAGCCAAAGTATACGACTGCATCGTGTTCTTTCTCTTCATCACAGTATCATTCATACTAATTGTTTCCGTTCCAGTCATAACTCGTGGCGTCATCTTTCTTCAGCCTGAAACTCCCCAATTCAATGTCAGCTCATCCCTAACAATCCTCAATGTGTCCTCTAACGCCATAGCCGCAAACTTCAACGTTACCTTCTCCACGATAAACCCCAATAGGAAAACCATGTCTTATGAAAAAATCGTTGCCCTGTTGCTTGATGGGAATGAAAGTCTCTCTGCTATTACTATTCCACCGTTTCACCATCCTGGGAAAACCCTGAAAACATTTCAGGTTGCGTTTCCTAGCTTTTTTTTTCAGGTTAAAGACAATTCATCTTCTAGAGGTGCAGCTGTGAGTTTGACAACGAAGTTGCATGCCAAGGCAAAGTATGGAGGGTGGACGTGGCCAGTTGAGAAGGATTTGATCAAGGCAACGTGTGATGAAGATGTGAAGGTTGACTTTCCTTCAAATGTGACAACGTTGGTGTTTGGTTCTAATGAGTGTGATGTCTATGGGCTGTGGAAAAGAATTGTGATCAAATGCAGCAGAATATTTAGGAATTACATCTATGTTGTGTCAATTGTTTTGTTCATCTTGTTTGTGTCACTCTAGGGTCTGTGTCTGCCAATTTGGTCTAGTATAGTTAATTAAGCCCAGTAAATCCTTTTAGGAATCTGATCAATAGCAAGCACAGACACGTTATGGACAGTGCTTGCTGCACAGGGTTTTGATTAATTTAAGGATTCTGCATTAGTAGATGTTTTGTTAATCGATATTTTTGTCGTGTTTAAATTTGTTGAGCCTTTTGATGCTTAATCTCCTGCAATTACTTAAATTTTCCTTCTTTGCAGCCATTCAAATTCTGTATTTTCCATTCATATATAAAAGAAAGAAGCTTGAGAGTCCAGTTCTTGGTGAGCATTCAAGAGTTGTTTATTGCAAGCGTGGTAAGGGAAATTAACACGGAATTAATGGGATTTATTAGATAATCTTAACAGGAGAAGATTTAACAGTGAAGTGAATGGAGCAGCTCCTGCTGATCGTTCATCTCCCTCTTAATTTAGACTGCACCCAAGCATTAATTATATTCTATCAATGCGTCATTATTGAGGATTTATTTTCATCTTTTCCCCAGTTTTGTGTATATATCCATGTTTGCTAGCATTCTGCATCTCATTCCTGTTCTGTTTTGTAGTGTAATTATGGTTATTTTTTAAAATATTTTTTATTTTTTATTTTTACTAATTGACAAGAAATTCTTCAACTTGCATCTACATATTTATTATTTGTAATCAATAAGTTAATTTTATAATTTATCTTTACATATTTTTTATAATTAATTCCCAAATATTTTCATCCTATTACACAAGCACCTGCTATTTTGCAACAACTTTTAGAGTTATAATTATTCAACAAGACATGACAGCTAACTAATACAAATTATTAGATTTTAATATCAATTATATAAATAAAAGCAACAAAAAAACAACTACAAGAATATAAAAATTTCAAAAGAAGATATCATGCAAAAATTCTAATTTTGTATTTCATGACTAAAAGTCTTTTTTAGATTATGTTTGACACTGTATTTTAAAAAAATTCTTTTAAATAAATTTTTAAAAAATATTTTTATCTTTTACCTTGAATTAAAATTTTTGGTATTTTTATATCATTTTCATGTGATGATATCAAAAATAATTTTAAAAAATAAAAAAAATATCATTTTATTGCATTTCTAAATAAAAAACACTTTAAAAAATATCTGCAACTACACTCTCAAATAGATATTTTACTGTTTAACCAGAGGTTTCCATATAAAAATCATAGATAACCTAAAAAAATTCTTAAATTAAGTGGAAAAATAAAAACAATTAAAAAATTCTTTAAAACTCAAGCATAAATATCTATTTTTTCTCAATGGATGGACTTGAGTGGATTAAGAATGAAGAGTCTCTTTTAAACTAAGATTTTATATGATATGATTTCTTTATAGTATATACATAATGTATCACTCTCTCGTTATTTTACAATGTTGCATAGATTATTTATAAAAAATAACTTCTAAATTATAAAACTAAGATTAGAATTCAAAAATCACATTAAATAAAAGCTTAATTTATTTCCCTATCTTGAAAGAGAGAGAGAGAGAGAGAGAGAGAAATTTATTCTAATCTCAAACTAAATCCAAAAGAAATAAAAATTATCTCTCTCAAAAATGAAACAATAAACTCTACCAATAATAAAAATAAAAAAATAAAAAAGAAATGAAACAAATCCTGATATAATAAAAGCTTCCCATCTAATCATAGAATGTTCTTAGCCCAGCCCAGCCCATCTCCATTTCCCCCCACAGCCGAATCTCTTTCTCTCTCTCCCCCTCGCAATATTCCAAGCTTAGCACAGGAAGACTCTCTTCAGACTCCAAAAATCTTCGAAAAATCCGGGAAAATGGCGTCTTCAGATCCTTCCAGGCCCGCGACCGGCTACCCTTTTGTTCCAAACGGAATGCACTACCCTCCACCACCGGCAGGCTCTGCCTATCCTTACCAAGCCCCACCACCACATCAACCCATTAACCCATACTCCTACAACAACCAAACTTACCCTAACCAACGCGCCATCTTCCTCCGTCGCTTAATTGTCGCTCTTCTCATCTTCACTGGCATCTTTTTCATCATTCTCTTCATTTGCTGGCTAGTCATCCGACCCCACTTCCCTGAGTTTCGCGTCACCTCTCTCTCTCTCTCCAACTTTAATGTATCCTCATCGTCCTCCAGTGTGACTGGTACTTGGAACGCCAGATTTCAGGTTTCTAATCCGAACAAGAAGATGACGATCTCGTACGATGAGATAAAGACTTCGATATTTTATAAATCGGAGTTGTTGTCCCAGACGATGGTTCACCCGTTCAAACAGGGCAAAAGGAATGTCACTAATTTCGATGCGGAATATGGGGCAACGAGTTCTTATATTGGCGGGCGGACGGTAAGTCAGATTAATTCTGATGAAGGGCGTGGATTGGTGAGTTTTAATTTGAGGATTGTTGCTGATGCGGCGCTTAAGGTCGAAGGGTTTTGGCCAAGAAGAAGGCTGCTTAGGGTTTATTGTAATGATGTGGAAGTTGGGATATCAGGGAATGGCCGATCTGGGAACTTGACTGGTGGTGCCGTGCGATGTAGTGTTTATGCCTGAGTGGAGAACTTTGCTGATTGTGAGTAGGAAGAAGAAGCAGAAGAAGAAGCTTCTTAGTGTAATTTGTATCGTTTTTTTTTTAACTGGGTACTGATATCTCGGATTCGGAAAATGGAGTCGGTGGGGGCAACATTGATTCAGGTATTTGTGGATCATGTACAGCGCTTTGGGAAAAGCATTGCTGATTTCATTCAAGAATTTGATTGATTGAAATTGTGATTAATCTTATCTTTCAATTTGGTTTCTTATATTGCCGTGAAATTGAAATGTTAATAGAGGAAGGAAAGGAATCCTGAAAGTATATGGATTGTAATGGTGGATGCTAATGCTGTTAGTGTCGTAGTTTGGTTGGTAAGTGTTACATTATTCATTGCTTTCGTTAAAAGATCGTCGTCTAGAAACAGATTTTTTCCAGGCGGGATTGCTAACAGGCAAGATATTGAAAATGATTAAATAGTTGTAGGTTTGGTGTGGAGATTCATTTGGGGCCGTAGCAATGTTTTAGTTACGACAACTGGGAGATGAAAAGAGTGTGCAATGAAATGAGGCGTCGTAGAACTATCTTGTAATGAGTTTTTTCGTTTCAATTGGATAAGAATGATGCCTATAGCTGGTAGTTATTTGGAGCAAGCTGCTGTGTTTATCTTATGAGAAATTTGAGGTTGTCGTGTGCCTTGGTTTTGTGATGCTACACGATAAAGAGTTAAATTCTATAGCTTTAACGGATTCTCTTGGGATGGACCAGTAACTCTGCAAAACTGACATGGAATTCCACCGATTCTTGTCGAGTTCTACTGATTAGGTTATATCTTATCTGTCAGGCAAGTGGGAAAGATCTTGCTTTTGCTTTCTTTGATCAGCATCCCTTGTTCTAACTCTCTGTCACTTGTTTGGTGTTGTTCCATTCGTGCTTGTTCTCTTGAATTAGCCTTTTGAATAGTCATTCAGAGCTCGTATTATTCAAGCAGAAGCACGCGGTTTCTTACAAAATCAGCATTCATGGTGTAGTTAATTTGCTCCGACCATCAGCCTGTGCTTCTGTTTTGTTTAAACATGCTATCGTGTTCTTCCTTTGATTGATTTCCATGGCCGGAATGCTGCTTTCTGTGTTAAAATGACGACACAAGATAACTAAATAGTTTTGTTTGATCACACTTTTCACTTGTGAAACACAAAGGGCCTAACCAACCAGCACCGACGATTGCTTTCGTGTTTTGAAAATGTGATTGAGGTTGAAATTGCTTAGAAAGTGTTTTTTATTTATAAATATATTAAAATAATATTTTTTATTTTTAAAAAATTATTTCTAATATTAACATATAAAAATAATCTTTAAAAAAATTAATTTAATATAAAAAAATTCAAAATTTTCAACTTTTAAAATACAATGCCTTAACTGTCTTTCATGTATTATGTCAAAGATTCTACATCCGCCTTCAATAACTCGGCACTCCAATTACAACACACACATTCAAGCAAGAAAAACTTCGAGGCTTGACTTATTTTCTTGATCGATGATATCAAGAAACACAGGATCAACGGTGATATGACTGTCCACGTGTACATTAAACCTGTGGCCCCACCACAGCAGACTGGCCGTACCTCCAATATCAACCCTTGCGTCGAGCACCATTTCCCTCTTTGCCACGTCACTGAAAAACTTCGCGGCATGGTGAGTCATCAGCTCCACCCCATTAAGCCGGGCGGTGAGCTCAAGTGTCTGGCAAGACCTCGAGCACTGAGACCCTGCTTCGACTTCAGCAGAGCCGATGAGAGAGCCGTCGTAGAAGATTGACATGATGGTAGAGGAGTAGTGGATGGGTATGATGTTGGGGTTGGTGACGTGTACGGTGAGTATCAAATCGGTGTCGATAATTGGGAATTTGAGCTTGAACGAAGACAATTTGATTTTGATCAAATGGAATGTTGGGTCTTTTGGCTTGACGCTGATTAGAGCCACGGCTGCTGTAGCTGTTGCTGCTCCGACTAAAGCGGAGGTCCAGCTCCATTTTACCTTTTTGCCCATGAATGAATTTTGGAGATAATTACTCTCCTCCTCCTCTCCTCTGATAGAAATGAGAGATCGGCAGTGAGCTCTGCAGATAAATGGATGGCGCCGTGGAAATAACGGAAATGGGCTTGCTGGTGCTTCCTGTGGTCTTCTGTTTTTTAGGATATTTTGGTGATTTCATGTGTGAGAAACCAATGTGGTTCGGACAGAGGTTAGTTTCCTTGTTTGCACAAATCAGAATTTTGGATTATTTCACGCAATATTTTTCTATATATAACATTTTATGTATAAATTTCATTATTTCAATTTCGGATTTTTTTTAATAACTTTGATTAAAAAAATCAAAAATAAAAATGTCAATTACTAATTGCATAAAAAATGGAAGCTTGAAAATATTATAAAAAAATACCCTCTAAATATTTTCAAAAAATCACGGATAACAGAAAAAGAAAAAGATAATATGATAGAGATAAAACAAATCAAGAGTTTAATTACCAGCAAAGCAATTATTGAACGATAAACTAGAAGGAAAAAAAACTGATTTGATTTAGTATGCTGGACTTGTAGCTCAATCATGAGACCGAGATAACTCAATACATAAAACATTAAGTAAAACAATGGAAGTTAAATGATGAAAGACAAAACAAAAATCAAATTAAAAAAGATTTGAAGAAAAAAACCTAAGTCATCTAAAATTAACTCGTCTAACTCGTGATCTGATATATGAGATCAAGATAATCCTATAGAATGATGAAAACAAATATTGAAATTTAAGATTTATTAATTTAATATTATATAATGAAATTTTAAAAAATAAAATTGATCATGTCTAGTGTATACCAAACCCGACTTCTTGAGTTCAGCTACATGTTAAAGTTCAAATGCATATAGATTTGGTGAAATACTAGAAACAACTCTATTAAACTTGGCTACACGTTGAGCCTAAACGCTCATGGGTTTGACAATTCTGACATCTTTAAGCTCACTTATATATTAAGTCTAAATGCTTCAGAGTCATCCCTTATGCTTAGCAACACGAGATATTAGAACTGACACACTTCAACGTAGCTATATATTGATTAATTCTCGGTCTCGAATATGTGTTAAAACCAAGCATTTGGGCTCGACTATATGTTAAGTCTAAATGTATATGGGTTTTGAAAAGTACAAGATCTAAAATATTAGGTTTAGAATCATTCTAGATCCAAATACAAAACCTCATGTTGGGTCATGAGATTATCCCAAAAACCTTGAACCCATAATGTTAAGTGCTTAGGGTAGTTATTTTTTTAATCTCTAGGTGTATAAAAGTTCTTCAAGAGATGTTTATATTTCAACTAACATTTATGTTATGGAAAGGTTACTCTCATCAACAATAATATTGTGTATAAAATAAGATATAGAAGTCTTATATAGCTGTCAGCACTAATAATGTGAAAAACAATAATATAGTATTAGATCTCTCTACGAGAAAAGTTATTAACTAGAATTTATGAAAGAAATTATCAATTAATTTTCCTCCAAAAAGCTTTCTCTTGTTTAATGACATGAAAACCTCAATTGGTATAGATTTTATAGAGAAAAATGGTAAATGATTACTTTCTAATTTTCTTATATATTTATCAGGGTTTTTTTAAAAAAACATTATATTGGAAAATGTTTTTTATGTAATTTTTAATTTTATTTTAAAAACTACAAATAAAATTATTAAAACTTTATGTAATAACATTGAAAAAATAAAGCTCAAATAATAAAAAAAATTCATAAGAAAATTAAAAAAAATCAAGCCTATTAAGAATAATACCACCATAAAATGTGTTTATGATACAAGGGGGTAGAGTTAGACCCATGCCAAATAAAAAAAAATGACAAGGAAAGTCTATAATTTTATTTACGTAGATAAAATTGGAACCGAACCGAACCCAAGTCCTGTTTCACTAACACATCCGAGCCGAACCAAAGTCCAGTTATCGAAATCAGAACCACATAGTTGCTTTCGTCAACCACATGCGCATGTCATTTGAACAGCTTTCCTAGCTCGTAGGGAAATATGAAGGTTTAAATGTTTGATTGGCACAGTTTTGAGTCCAACAGGATTAGATCATATTATTATTCGAGGGGGGGGGGGGGGGGGGTCATTAGATTATTGGCTAATAATCCACAGCAACAAATTCCTCCATTATAGTATTCTTCTTGCATATCAACTCCAAATCTCGGGGGAAAGGCAGTCAGCTAGCTGTAATTCTTTAGAATAATTTTTGGAATGCATTGTATCTCCCCGCGTCTGGTGCCAGCACCTGCAGCATTTATCCTGAGAGGACTGCACGTTTGATGAAAATGACTAGCGATCATGCACACCATTTCAACCATATCTCTCTCACCTCGATTAGTTCCTTATAAATAGGAAGCAGAATGTGCTTTGTTTCCACATCCAATATTACCAGTTCGAAGAAGAACAGAAAAAAATGGAGATGCCAAGAGTAGCTGCTGCCGTGGCACTAGCACTTAGCCTCATCTTTGTGAACTTGGCTGGCCAATGCAGTGGTCAGCTGCAGTTTGGATTCTACAATGGAAAATGCAGGGACGGAAATGGTTTCCAGAGAAATGTTGAGGATATTGTTAAGCAGAAAGCAAAGGCAAAATTCAGTACAGACACAACAATAGTGGCTGCTCTTCTTCGCATGCAATTTCATGATTGTTTCGTCAATGTAAGAAGGTTTTACAATCCCTTTCAACGTTAATTTGTTTGAGTACTTTTTGTTCAAAACATGCAGAGTCTAATGCAATTTCTGGTGATGAAAGGGATGTGATGCATCTATATTACTGGATGTGCCAAACGGAGAGAAAACTGCTCCTCCAAATTTAAGTGTAAGGGGCTATGACTTCATCGAGGACATAAAGACGGAAATTGAAAATACATGTCCAGGAGTCGTCTCTTGTGCTGATATCATAGTAATGGCTACCAGAGATGCTGTTGTCGAGGTGCGTAACTTTTTTCTATTCCATTTCAGAATCAAATCATGCGTCAGAATGGAACTGTATCCAGAATTTATTCAGGATAACAGAAGAATTGAGTGATAAATGTTTGTGTTCTTGCAGAGTGATAAGAAGAAGCTGGGGACAGGATGGTACCCTGTACAAACAGGAAGAAGAGATGGTCGTGTGTCTTCTGCTCAAAATGTGAACCTGCCATCTCCAAGTATCCCAATTCCTCAAGCTATTGCAGCATTTAGTAGTAAAAAACTGAGTACAATTGACATGGTTTATCTTCTTGGTATGTGATGATGCATTTTTCCATTTCTCTTTCTCTTTGAAACGACGTGTAATTTTATATATCCAGGCAAATTGCTTATTTGTCTTTTGATTCTTCTGATGATGAGTAGGAGGTGGTCACAGTGTCGGGGTAGCACATTGTGGTTTATTTGAAAATCGTCTTTATGATTTCAAGAACACTGGCAACCCTGATCCAACCATGAATACGACACTACTGAAAACCCTACAAACTCTTTGTCCTCGAAATTCTGGCAGTCCCAACTCAGTTAATCTCGACCAGGATCCTCTTAAGTCTTCTTCAGTGGACAAATCTTTCTACGAGCAGATACGTTTAGGTAATGGGATTCTCGAAGTTGATCAGCAGCTGGCATTGGACTCAAACACCAGATTCTCAGTGGCAAGAATAGCTGGAAGCAACGATTTCAGCTTTCAATTTGGTCAGGCCATGATTAAGCTGGGAGCTGTTGATGTCAAGATTGGCAAAGATGGGGAGATCAGGAAAAAATGCGCAGCTGTCAATTCTCCTGATAGAAGTTCTGATGGAAAGTTTTTTAATTTATTCGGTTGATTATACTCGTCATCCTTCAACCAACCTTCTATCATCCTGTTTTACTTCATGTTTCTTTAAGTTACTCTTTTTTGTATTTATTATTTGCTGTAATCTTGCTCTAATTGAATGAAGAAGCATCAAAATTTGTTTGGTCAATGAAAGAATAGCTCGAGTCTGTGTAATATGATCAGATGAGTCATTTTAATTAGAACAGAATTCATACATATATTGTCACGTCAGCGTTGTATCACATATTTTAACCAACGTCATAGTAGCATATATTGTCATGTCATCGTTACGTCAGTGTTTTTCACCACATCAGCAGCACCGACTTCCAGCGTATTCCCATCATAACTTGGTTATTAAATCTCTACAAACTTATTTTATCCATTAAACATCATTAATCCTAGTATATTTTTCCACATGTCGGTCAGTATTAACATTGATATTTTTTTTATCCATCTTGCAATTTTAGCTATCTTAATTTTTGGCTTATTTATACATTTATATTGAATATCAAGTTATCTTAATTAATTGCGAAGTTTGGCTAAATTTAATATTAGAAATTATATTATGATATGAACTAGACCCGGATAATATCCTTTACGAGGTAATAGGAATTCACAAGCATGACTTATTCAAAGTGCTACAACAGTTCGGTCTATAAGGTTATATTGTTGATTTACCGCTTGATTTTGGCATAAGTTTCACATTTAACATTGAAGATCTAGTTGCATATAAAAAATCACATTCTATCCTAAATTATCTCTTTAAGTTGTTGTTACTTAATCTCATTCTTAATGATTTTATTGAAACTTTTACCCTTTTCACCTTAGCTTCAAAACAAAATGATAATATTGATTTTATTCCATATAAACAAGATGTTTTACGAGGGATGGTGAAGTTCAATGATGTCTAATTAATTGAGTGAGCTGATTTAATTAATATTGTATTTCTGTCACTAAAGATACATTGCAGCAGTTTGATCCAAATCTTTGAAAGTATTGTTAAAACTGTTCAAAGTTGCACTCAATGAGGTTGAGTTTTTCCAGCTTAGAAGAGTTGATAGACATTCTACACCCACATTATCGAACTACACGAGTTTACATAGATAATAAGATAACTGAGCTTGTCACTCTTTGGTTAAAATACTAAACTCATATAGGTCTACTTCATTTATTATATTTATTTAGGTTAAACAATTTAAATTGATGGGTTACTCAACAGTTTGATGTGCTATTTATATATTATTTTTTTAATTTTTGATTTTTGATGAATTGATAAAATAACATTATTTTTCCTCTGAATTTTCTCTTCTTCCTAGGTTTTATTTCTCTGTTTAATTCTTGGCTCTTCTTCTTGTTTCTTTGCTTTTAGTTTTCTCTAGTTTTTGTTCAGCGAATAGGAAGGGCAGGATGTGTTTGAGCAAAGTTAGGTGTGATTACTTTTATTCTGGATCTGAGAAGCACCTGGAAAGGCACACAAGAAGGCTTTTCGCGTACCTTCTCTTCAAACCTCTGTGAGTCATGAAGCAGGTTTCGTTCCTACCGAAATTTGAGCCTTTTATCAGGAAATCCTGATGGTTGTACATTCAATATCAACCAGATCAAAGCATCATGCCTGGATTAAAAGGAAATATTTCCTGCCTGGCTAACAGAAAGATTATTCGGATCAAGGTCTCACGAAAACAAGAACAGGGTTCCCGTCACATTCACATGGGATGCTTCGTGCAGGGTTATTGAGGCGGAAGGATGACCATAATATTAACTCAGCTATAACGTTTTCTATCACTTGGGTTGGGACTACCATCTGCTGCGAACTCGTTTAGAGTAAATGAATCAGTAAAAAAGAAATGCTTCAATGAAAGTAACAACCTCGTTCATAGCATAAAAGTCGCAAGCAAAAGTAGCATAACAGTCACAGGCAAAAACTCCATATCGTTAAGTTTCTACAAAGTTGAAATATCAATTTGAAGTAGACAATTTTCCATAGAATAAGAAAAACTACAAAAACGTCCTGACTTGAAAAGAGCCATCACCAACCAATAAAAGCACGACCACCAAAATGGAATTGCCCTGATAAGAGACAGCTTACAGCCTTCTTCCCCTTCTGCCACCCTTTCTGCGGGTGCTGTCAGTTGGAATTGGTGTAACATCCTCTGAAAAGCATACAATTGATCGTCACATTCAAAAACATAAAACTCGATGCCAGCAAAAGAAGATTCATCTTAAAAATACTATGGTTTTTTTTATTACTACATGGACTAAATACATATCAGCTGAAAGCAAAGCATATACAATAGACAATATTCTTATGGCATATAACAAATATAAATTGTTGAGCTCTTGAAACACTAAGAAACTAAAGAGTAACTAAGGACTAAAAGATTGAAAAAAGCTTCAATCCACAAGCATCACCAACACGGGTTAACAAACACAAGTGCATATTAAACTCCTAAAATTTCAATCAACTGTTCTAAAACTTTATTTCATATTAATGACTTACCAATGCGACCAATTTTCATTCCAGAACGAGCCAATGCCCTCAGAGCAGACTGGGCACCAGGCCCAGGTGTCTTAGTTTTGTTCCCTCCTGTAGCTCGAAGCTTGATATGAAGAGCAGTAATGCCAAGTTCCTGTTAGTTTTGAAACCATATTAGTGTAAATGAAACCACCGAATAAAAAAAGAAAGAAAGAGGCTTATAAATTAAAGAAGGAAATTTTACAAAATCAATGTATCAAATATATAACATAACAAAAACCTTGCATCTCTGTGAAACATCCTGTGCAGCAAGCATAGCAGCGTATGGTGAGGATTCATCCCTGTCAGCTTTAACCTTCATTCCACCTGTACATGCACAGCAAAAGGAGATAAGTCACACTAGTAGTAGAGGCAATGGCCTGATGACATGCCCGATTCACAGCAGAAGCGCGCTTGAAAACATTTCAAGCATAACCCCATTCCAAGAAAAAGAAAATGTTAACAAGATTATGATAGAATAAAACACATACCAGTAATGCGAACTAGGGTTTCCCTCCCAGACAAATCAGTCACATGCTGCCATTATTTCAACCATGTTAGACAACTTACAGATGATCGCAATAGATCCCATTAATCAAAAACATACAAGATAGTTCATTTGGGCAAAATATGAAAGAATACTCACAATGAATGTGTCATTGAATGAAGCAAAAATGTGAGCCACACCGAAAACATGCTCTCCCTCCCGGACAGTCGGGCCAAGAGTGACATTCTCTTCCTTTGGCTCTCTTGTTCTTCTCTTTGACTATCAAATCATAAACAAAATTCTATCAAAACAAAAACCCACAAAAAGAAGTAGCAAAATCTAAATCTTAAAAGCAAATATAAAACATAAACCCCTCTTCCCTACACAACAAACAGCTAACGTGTATACTATCGAAGTCTAGGACGATCAAACAAAGCACAGGACAAGTGAATGGTACCACCAAAAAGAAACATTCTATGACACCAACTTATTTCCGACAATTCCATATTCCCAACCTAAAACAGTTGCAAATTCAAAAGTACGATACTTTAAAAAGAAAAATCACTTCCCTTTGATTATTTTCTTAAAACAAGACAGATAACAAAAGCAAATCTCCATGTCTTCAGTCCTCCAAATCAGACATACATCAACAAGAACAACAAAGACGAGGTACGAATAGAGTTAAATACATTAAAGAGATCTTCCTTACCATGGCTGATGGCAGGTTAGGTTTAGAAGCCGGGGGATGCTAAACCAGCTGATGGCCGAGCTTGCTTGCGGAGTTGCGGAGGACGACTGGGAGTGGCCCGAAGAGGAGACTTTATATGAGGGGAGTGGCTAGGGTTTTAGCAGAGCAATATTATTTGTATTTGCTTGTAAGTCCTTGGAGTGTCCTTTTATTCTTTCTTATTGGGACTAATTTGGGCTGGGCATTTCTCCTTCCAACTTTGCATTATGTTTTCTTGGGCTATTTGTATGGGCCGGGTTTCTCCGAGCTTTGCAAAAACCCTGGGCCCTGGGATATGGAATTTAATGCTCTGTTTTTTTTTTTTAAGAGAATCTCAAAAGAGTATTTTGGGCGTCAAATCTATTTATTGGTTTAATTTTAAAAAAGAAAAAGAAAAGGTATTCAATTGAAAGAAACTTGTATGTTGTTAAATCAATTTTCATAAGCAACAAGTAACGTGTAGATTTGAGATAAGATTTTACGCATGGTTTGTTTTTACATTTTAAAAATACTTTCACAAAAATTAAATTAATTTTTTATTCAATTGTTAATGCATTAAAATTAATTTAAAAAACAATCACTATCGCACCATACCGCATGTTCAAACATTTCGGGGTTGTTTGGTATTACAATCCGAAAGTGCTTATGAAAAAAATTTAATAAAATTTATTTTTATTTTTTATTTTAAATTAAAAAATTAGTTTTTTTAGATTATTTTAATGTGCTGATGTCAAAAATAATTTTTAAAAGATAAAAAAAATATCATTTTGATACATTTCTAAATTAAAGACACTTTTAAAAGTAACCGCAACTACAATCCCAAACAGACACTTCATTAACTAGTCTAAGCAACCACAAAAAGGCTAAATGGGTTGCAATTAACAATTTTTTTAGATAAATTATTGAGTTTTATAATCTAAGATTATTTAAAAATTGATATTAGTCGCAACAAAATAAAAACAAAAATAATATTTTTTTAAAAAATACTCAAAAAAAAAAAGAGTAAAAACAAGTGGTGAGTGCATTCTTTAACACGCTGTGAAAGTTAACTACTAAAAAGTCTAAAAATTGAAGTAATGTCTTTTATGGCTTTTAACAAGAAAATGACGTCAGCCATGCACGTGTGGCTGGAAAAAAGAAAACGAGGGTCGTGTTGATAACGCGTCGATCCGGGGGAAGCACTCCAATCGTCCGATTCAAAAAAATATAATATTTTTATTTAAAAAAAATGATAATTTTAAATGATTTTGATATATTAGTATCAAAAATAAATTTTAATATATATATAGATTTTTATGTGTATACACCTCACCGATTTCTTAGCCACATCGAATGTATCGTGTCCCCTCAACATCTCACCACGACCTGGTCTTGACAGTGAGCAGAGTCAGCACGAACACAAGTCCTTCATTATATTATATTGTGTCTTTAATTTCACAGTAGCCTGTGAAAAGTCCAGCAAATTTAAAAAATATATATATTAAAATAGCATCCATGAAAATCGATTACATTAATTTAAAAGTATACGAAATAAATTAATTAAAAAGTCTCTTTCATAGAATGCAATTGCCTTGATATAAGAGTTAAATTAAAATTAATAAAAATATACCCATCTCGATTTATTTATTTTATTTCTTAGCTTTTTGGAGGAAGTGAATTTTTAATTAT
This sequence comes from Salix dunnii, assembly GCA_015731905.1. Classification (NCBI taxonomy): domain Eukaryota; kingdom Viridiplantae; phylum Streptophyta; class Magnoliopsida; order Malpighiales; family Salicaceae; genus Salix; species Salix dunnii. The sequence continues at coordinate 14,589,915 of CM027674.1, forward strand.
TATTATTATTATTATTATTATTATTATTATGATCGGCATGTCTCTCTCACCCCGTCCCTTTCACTCGCCCACTCCCTTTTGCACGGGGCTGGTTGTTGTTTGTCAGTGCTCGGTGGAAGGAGACGGACTATTTCAACACTTGTATATTTGTTTCCATCCTTGCTTCGTCCGTTATCATCAGGTAAAATATTAGCTGCAAAGTATTATTTATACTATAAGTATATATTAAAAAAGATTCTCTTTTTATATATATTATAAAAGATGGTAGGTTTTTAATTTTTTTATATATTGAAAGATAAAATGAAAAATTTGATAAAAAAAATTAAATTATAAAATTAAAAAAATATTATTAGTATTGGAGATAAAACCGTGTGAGAAATTTAATGTAGCTCTACTCGTGGATTGCTATAATTATATATGATATAAAGGGGGAGATTCCATAAATATTTTTAATCAATTCAATGTTAAAAAAATTATTTTTTAAAAAAATTCATTAAAAAAAAAAAGAACCAAGTTAATTTGGGTTAACATATTAAACTTATGACTCTGGTCATTAGACCAGGATAACTTCATAAAATTATATTATAAAATTTAATTCTCAAATAACTTAAATATTAAAAAAATAAATGATTTAAAAAAAATTACAAAAAAAAAAAAACATTAGTCAACCTAGTTACCTCACAAAACTAGTAATTTAGATAATGAGACTAAGATAAATTCACATGATATAAAACATAATAAATTATGAAATTTCATCCCCAATTAATACAATGTTCAAGGATAAAATTTAAAAAACAATAACTAATTCTGATTTTTTTATAAATAAAAAGAAGAAGAAAACAAGCAAAGAAAAAAATTGCTTTGGTGAACAATATTTTGTGAAGGAAACAATGATTCTACCTCCTTAATTAAATTATAAAGCTTGATCCATAATTAACCCAATTATTAAAAAAATAATTGAAAAAGAAATTTCAAAACAAAAATTAAGACAACTAGATCAATTTGTAAAACTTTTGATCTAGATCATGAGACTTAAACAATCTCATATAAAACAAATTAAAATAAACAATGAAACTCAATCCTAATAAGTTCAATGTTAAAAATGAAATAAAAATAATTTATTTAAAAAATATTCATTTAAATCATTAAAAAAACTTAAGTCAATTGAATTAATTTACAAAACTCTTAATTCATGTTATAAAATATAAAAAAAATCTCATAAAAAACTAAAATGAATTATAAAACATATTTTTTCAAAAAAAATATCTCAATATACCTAATAAACTCTGCGAGTAGTTTTTATCAATGAATGAATTAAACAATAGATCCTCAAGAGGCATGGCATGATGGTAAAGAGTTTCAAATTTATACAGCATGTCTCAAGTTCAAGTCAGGATGTGCATCTTTTATAAAAGTATAAGATAATTAAACTTTTACTCGCTCAGTTAGATCTACAAAGCATGTTTTTTTGAGAATAGAATTTTTTTAAATCCAAAATAAAATAAAATTGAGCAATAATGCCTATAGCACGTGTATTAAGACCAAGGTTGTCAATACAGTTCCGGTTATTGTTCCGGTTTTTCTATTGGTATGGAACGTTTTGATTTCGGAGCATTTCAGCGTGCCGTTTCGGGGTTATATTATACATATATATATATGAAAAAAATTAAAATATTAATTTAACAAGCATAATTAAAATTTAAGATAAATTAACTTTAAATTATACAATATAAACACAAAGTTAAACAAACATAATCTCAAAATTAGAAATACAATCACAAATTAATCAAAATAAAGAGGATTTTAAGGCCGAAACGGTACACCCGAAATAGTACCAAAACATTCCAGCTGGAATTTCAGGAATGGACTGGAATTATAACAGAGATAAAAACAATATTATTTTATTTTAATTTTTTTAATAACACAAAACGTTCTAATCATTTCAAACAAAACAAAATAATATCAAAAAAACCTTAATTAGTTATTGCAAACAGAACAAAATAATACTGACAGCTCTGAATAGAAAGCAATATTGACAACTCTGATTAGAAAGCACTCCTTGAGGACCAGGTCGCCTGCACCAGAAGAAAAGGCCGCACAATCCACACAACCGAAGCCATTACTTCAAAAACTGTGCGCGATAAATCAAGCAAGCTGATCCACACAACCAGCAATGAGAGTGTTGGAGTTACAGTAAACAAATATTTTCTAAATATATTAAAATAATATTTTTATTTAAAATCAATATATTAAAAAAAGAAAAAAAAACAGGCACACAAACTCTTTGGAAAGTTTAGTTGAGAATGATTTTCAAAATAATTTTTATTTATAAATACATTAAAATAATATTTTAAAAAAATACAATAAAACATTTGGAAGCTTGTGATTGGGAATGCTTTTCAAAAATATTTTTATTTTTTATTTTAAAATTTTAAAAAATATATTTTAAAATGTTTTTATATATTAATATCAAAAATAATTTAAAAAAAATAAAAAAAAACATTATACAACATTTTCTAACGAAAAGAAGCTTTTAAAAAAAAAAATCAACCAGTATAAAACAACTATAGAGGATGGATAGGTACAGGAGGGAAAAAGAGACAGCACTGACTTGTTCAAAGAAATATAGCTGGAATAATGATACACTTGTTTAATAATCATAGTAGGATAAAAATAATCTTCTCCTTGCAACCGCGTAGAAGCTTAGCACCAATCACAAGTTTGCATTCTTTTTCCTCTCATTTCACTCGGCAAATCCATCGTCTTCTCATCTAACAAAGTCTCTATATAATCAAGGATACCATGCTCATACAGCTCAGGCTGACAAGGGAACAAGACAAGAAAATGGAGGAACTCCCTCTAGGTTACCGCTTCTACCCAACAGAAGAAGAGCTGATCTCCTTCTACCTGCATAAAAAGCTGGAAGGGGAGAGACAAGAACGTCTACAACTTGTTATTCCAGACATCAGCATTTACGACATCGAACCATGGGATCTTCCAAGTAAAAAAGCTGCACTTAAATTTGTTCTATTTTGTTTTACTAATGATAAACTTGGCAGAATGCTAAAATGAGCGGTAACTTTAGCTTGTCTCTTGCAATATGTTGCAGAGCTTTCAGGACAACTATGTCAAGGAGACACCGAGCAGTGGTTCTTCTTTACACCCAGGCAAGAGAGAGAAGCTAGGGGAGGGAGACCTAACCGGACTACAGCATCCGGGTACTGGAAGGCCACAGGCTCTCCTGGTCATGTTTACTCATCGGACAATCGTGTGATTGGATTGAAGAAAACCATGGTGTTCTATACCGGAAAAGCTCCAAGTGGAAGAAAAACCAAATGGAAGATGAACGAGTATAGAGCCATTGAAGTTGATGAATTTTCTAATAATGCTACTCCACAGGTGTGCATGTATATGATCTTCAAGTTTTTTGAATTAAAAAGATGCACTTGTCATGCTATCGTTTTCCATCACTAACCATCATTTGGATGCCCTCCAATTCTTGAATGCAGTTGAGGCATGAATTCAGTCTGTGTCGAGTCTATGTGATATCAGGAAGCTTTCGTGCATTTGACAGACGACCACAAGAAGCTGTGACAAGAGAGACGCAACTTCTTGGAGGTGCAGCTACAACATCTGTTCACGGCCCACCATCTGTGGATATGACAAGCTCACCTGAAAGGTCATGCTCAGTAGAAGACCATGTTGATAACCCGGGGTCTGCAGAAAGTGCCAGCTGGGGGACAGTAGATGGCCTAGACCCACCTGCATGGGTCTGGCCAGGACAGCTGGATTGGCCCTGAGAAAAAGAACATGTAGATTTGTAGCCCAGTCCCATAAGACTAGGTAGTTGTCCTAGGATAGAATATGCATGCACGGGCTTACCTTACCTCCAAAAGTAGTAAATTCTTTTTTCTTCATGTAACATGAGGAAAGATTAAAAAAAAAAAAAAGAATAAGAAAAGGGAAAATATTCATGATATGTGTAATAGGAGACTTTCAGTATTCAGTATGAAAATTAGGTCGAGGCATATTAACTAAGAGAATTGCCAACTGTAGGAGAAGATGTAATTCACAAGCTCTAATCAGTAGCCTGTTTCATATTCAAATTAGAATGAAAGTGTCATTATGAGTTTGAAGATGTCATCATCTTACTTTCCTCCAATAAATCCCAGCATTTTCAAATTCAAAAGCGTAACTTGGAGGATCGAAATCAAGGAAACTGCAGTAAGAGCAAAGAAAATGTAAAAAATGATTACAACTGGACCTGACGAGAAAAAAAGGAAAAGAAAAGGAATGCCATGCATAGGTGAGCACTTGAAAACTTTGGAAAAGGAAAAGAAATAGAGAGGCAAGAAGTCAAGGCATTGGCAACTGGACTTGACATCCGATGTCTTCAGCAAAATCAATAACAAACGAATAGTATGAACTTCTATTATGATTACTGCATGTAGACCAGTACTAAGACATTTTTTGATACCAATAGTGTTCTTGTATATAATGAGACAGTATCCATTTTTGTCCTTTGTAGGGAATGGAAAACACAAAGTAGATGCTATCCCCACCTTAAGCACATCAAAACACAAAAGTAAGTTCACAGTTGCAGTTCAACAAAACGAAGGTTTACTTCCTAACAATTAATGCAACTTTGTAGAAAATTCACTTCCATTATTTTAAATTCACAGTGATCTAACAGTCATGGTCGTAACAACCTTGCAACTTGAAACAGGTCAATAGCCATGAGGTAGTAACTAGCGTTTGAAAAAATTTCTACCATGGTTGAAGATTCTCGAGTCTCTGGCATAAAATTAATCAGGTATTATAGAGACCATCTGCGACATCTCCATTGTTTGGTATTATCTATGATAAAATGCTTATATATAAGTATAATAGTTAGCATGTATGAAATAGATATCACCCAGTCAATGGCATGCAGTTGAAGTGGGAGAAATGACTTCCTGCCACAGATTGCACTCAAATGAGATTACACGTCAGTTTCTGATCTGTTTTCTGTCAGGAAAGTAACCCACCCTCTGCATGATTGAACTCTTTTTATCCGGCAGCCATTCATGATTGATGTTTGGGGACCTGCATATTGGCATCTCCTAGCTCCACCATGTGCACTCTTTTGGTGCACCATGCTACGCAGCAGGGCAGCAATCTTCCATCCATGTAACTTTATTCCAATATGCCTAGTGCACTCCATGGTTCACATGATTAAGCCCCTCAAGCTTAAGCTAACTGAAATGGCATTTTTTCTTAGCATGTCACCATTACCAAACACCATACCATATCTCTGAGGAAACAAGAATCGCATCATGTAAGACTTAAAAATTTCCTGGAAACATTTCAGCTTGTTGAAAGCCTACTATAAGCACACTCACAGTCAATCAACCTTATGCAAAAAGAATGTCATCTTATGAATTTCCATGTAGATCTAAGTTCAGTTTCTGCAGTTTCTTTCTCAACTGTACCACTTCTACACGGTATCTGAGCTGTGCACAATCCGTTACCTGACACCTTCTTGCCAGATCATTGCACGTGTTAAATTAACATTAAATCTAACTATTTTGGATATTTTTTATTTTGAGATCAGAGCACAAAGAAGAATACCATCAACTTCTTCCTTAAGACTATCTGCACCTCCTAACTTGTTTACAAATAAATCATGCGTTTTTCACTACCAGGTAAACTATTTGGCGCCACATTTTGCTAATATTTTGTATTAAATCATTAAAGGCACCATAATCATTTTTCTATCAAGAATGAAGAGATATATGGAGAGATTATAATGCAACAGATGGTATCATCTCATAGTAGACTTGCTATGATCTGGTAGGTGATCTATAACAGTTAGATAAAAGCAGAGAAATAGGTGAAAGCAAATCCTTGTCTAGGACATTTGATCACACTTCTTAGTAAATAAACACATTGGCAGAAATTAAAAGTATACCTAATGGAAAAGTCGAACCTTTCCAGAAATTTCTGTGCTGCGTTCCATTCATGTGCATGAAGGGAGTGATACAGTCAAAAAATCCTACTCCCAGGAACACTCTTAGCAATTTTATGGGTTAGTTCATATTGTTTATTGACCAAGTATACTAGACATTCTTCTCCCAATTAACCTCATATTTAGAAGCCTCATGCAGTTGTTTTTTTTATCTAAACAGAAATCTCTCTGCTATTAATCAATGGTCCAAATCAATTTTATTAAGGACAAAAGGAAACACAATGAACAAGCCTAAGAAGCACTCAAATGGGAGATTTAATTACAACGAGAACTATACCATATTAAAGGTAATTAATCCCCACCATCTAACCCTTTCATGCATCAGGTATGACATAAAAACCAAGACCATAACTTTCCTTAAATTACCATGTATCATCATTCCAGAAATCACAAGCAAGGATTAGAATCTGCACCCAAATCAGCACTGTTCGCCTAGTGAGCCAAACATCAAATGTTAAAAGAAAATAATCTTCACCAACTAAAAAACCAGCTTTCAATAATTAGAACTCAAAACAAAAATATGGAATTGATGTCAGCCTCATTAAAAATTCTATTATTCATTAATAAAACTCACAACCAGATTGTTGATTTTATGTCAAACCAATTTTCCCGTTGCTGACTTTTGTGCACACAACATTTCCATTGACAGGAACTGAAAACATCAATCCTCATCAGCTTCCTAACCCCTTTCCATGTCAAAACAAAATCCAATAAAATTCAAAAACTGACCTTTTTTTCTATCCTATCAAGAAATGATTCAAATTTTCAATCTTACCTTTGAGTTTTCCCTACTTTTGGGCTGCGGAAAAAAAATACAAAGAAAGCAAAGCACCGTGTCAACTTCGCTCCAACAAAAGTAGCCAGCTTTTTTCCTTCCTCCAAAATGCAAGGAGGAAACGGAAAATCAAACCAGAAAGCCAGAAAAAATTCACAGGCACAAGATCAATCATGTACTGTCACGAGCCTACGTATTACGTCTGGAAACGCTTCATTGTAATAAAACAAGCAACCATACCAGAGCCCCCATCCACTACAAAATAAAAAAGACCCTCAGAGATTGAATTAATATAACAACAGATATTGAATCAAAAACATAATATTTCAATCTTTCTTTATTCCCATATAGAGGGGAGAAAGGAGGTTCAAGAAGGCATTGACAAATCAACATGAACAGGGAAGACATGTATACCTCAAAAGTTCTTGCCATTTCGTTAGCAGAAACAAGAAAGTCCAACCACAAGAGAGAGCCAGAGGCTTGAGCTAGGCATGGAACGAGAAGAAGAGCTGCCCTATTTGCGGTTGAAACTTGATAGAGGCGGGCTTGGTTGCTCCTGGCTGTTGGGTTTTGCCTTGCCATCTGAAGACAGATCGGTCACTGTAATGTATAGTAAGATTAAGTGAATAATTTGCAGGTTGTTTTTAGTTTAATTATGATTTTTTGGTTAATATATACGATTAAAGACTCTTGAAAAAGACAAAAAAAAAATTTTTTGCCTCTCTTTACACAACTTTGTGCCTCTTCTTCCTCATGCAGTATGAAATTAGTCACCAGCAAGGGTAAAAGCAGCATGCTTGAAAAGTCATGAAAAGAGACCTCTAACGAGACCTGGCTAGTCTATGGCTTCGAAAGTCTCATAGCAAATCCAACGGTTGTGCCATGAGAAGAGATAAAAATAAAAAAGTATATTTTTAATTATTTATTATATTTTTCTTCTCTCCAACAACAAAATTATTTTGATAACCAATATAACTTTTTTTGTAGAGCTCAAATAAAGTCATAAACTCAAATAATCTCCACCATTCAATTGGGAGATGTTCAACTGGATTGAATGGTGAGAAGGGTGCCACAGAATGGCTAGCCTAGCCCCTGCCTCTGTCTGATTTTAATGTGATTTTATATGGCAGATTAAGATGGTAGTTGCTGTAGTTTTTTAAAGTATTTTTCATGTTGAAATATATTAAAATAATATTTTTTTTTATTTTTTAAAAATTATTTTTAATATCAGAACATCAAAATGATCTAAAATATCAAACTGCTGGTTTTTAAAATGAAAAAAAAAAGCCCAAAACATCGGTTTGGCCGCGTGCTAAACGGGCACTAAGAAAGATAACATGATCTGACCAGCGTTTCAAATAATAAATAAGTTTTTACGTGTTTGGTAATAAAAAAATATAAATTAATTTATCATGGGATTCATCAAGAAATTGATGCAAACCATGGTTCAAGAAAAGCAGAAAATTAAAGCTTTTCCTATTATTGTGATTCGTTTTTTCTCTAGCTTTTACCAATGATTGCAAAACCACATCTCAAGTCCACAATAATGTTACCAAACAATATTACCTATAATAATTCCCAAATAAACTATGATCATCTATCCATCCGTGCTCCCCTTCACCTTCACCAAACCCATTGAACAAGCTTCTCACCTTCACCAAATAAACCCATTGAACAAGTTTGTAAAGGGGAGGGGAGAGAAGCAGAGGAGAAAGAAAGAGAGGCTAGGGCGGGTTCTGGAGATGGGCTGACTAGAAGGGGTGTGGAGTGAGGGCTGACAGGGAGACGGGGGGCTGACCAGAAAGGGAGTGGAGTAAGGGTTGACGGGGAGATGGGGGTATTTATATTTTTTAATATTAAAATAATATAAAAATCTAAAAATTTAATTAAAATATAAACATATATATTAAAAGATATCACAGTATAATTTTTGTCTTGCAATCTTAATTTTATTTCAAATGATATTTTACTAAATATAGTTCCTCGATCAAATAGTTAGGGATCATAGAGGCCTTTACGTATAGATTTAGTTCGTGGTGAAATTATAAATAGTTTGATGGGAGAATAAAAAAAAATCCAATTTACTGCTCATTACATTATGAAATAATGATTATTAGTAAAAAAAAAATGTGTGTGTGTGTGTGTGTGTATTTATGCCCTTTAAAATAATTTAACAAGTTAAAAGCAATATGAAAAGTTTAGTAACCAAACACATGAAATTGTTTTTTTTTTCAACCTCAAACTCAACTACAGTTTTAACCAAACACTTCACTATTTATTTTGAACTGCAACTAAAAGTGCTTTTCATGAAATTATTTTTTTTAAATTTGAACCACAAAAGCAAAAGCAATACCAAATACACCCTAAAGTGATTTTCATAGAATGTCATTTTTTTAACAATGATCAAAGTATAATTATATGGCGGATTTTTTCAATATTTTACAATTTCAAATTTAAAATGTTACGAGTTATTTTATTTAAATATAATAAAAAAATTAATAATTATATTGTTTGAGGGTTTTTTACTTTAACATTAGACTAGTTGAGTATTGAATTTTCTAATTTATTTTGATTTACTTTTCATGGATTATCTTGGTTTTATAATCCAAGTCATAAATTTCATTGGTTAAACTCTAGTAATAAATTTAACATATTGAGTTAGATTGTTTTTTGTGTTATTTTTTAAATTGATTTTTTTAAAAAAAATATATTATACTTGAACATTGGACTAGTTGAGTATTGAAATTTATAATTTATTTTGATTTACTTTTCATGGATTATCTTGGTTTTATAATCCAGGTCACAAGTTTGATAGGTTAACTTTGGTTGTTTTTTATGTCATTTTTATTTTTATTTTCAATTTCATCCTTTAACATTGAGCTGGTTGAGAATTAGACTTCATAATTTATATTGATTTGTTTTTATGAGGTTATCATTATCTCATAACTCAAGTCATAGATTTGACATGTTAATCCAAGTTGAATCAGGTCAATTTAATATGTTATTGTCTTGATATTAAAAAAAAAATCTTTTTGAGTAATTTTTTCAGTCAGATGATATTTTTCACAGGTTTTATGTGTTGTTTTTGATCCACAAAGTCAATCAAGTTATATTAAATCAATGGTCATAAGAATTTAGATTTCTTATCTACTAAAAACACATTAGCAACATCTAAAAATATTTTTTTTCATTCAAGAAAAAATCGACCCTGCTTAGGGCATAGTATGAGTCAATAATCTAGTGATTTCTATTAAGAAACAAAAACTAAGAACTTGACAAGTGCCGTGAAAAATTACCTGGGTTTTCATGAACAATTTTGTTTCCAATTTTAGGTTTGGATTATCCAAATTTAGGAGCTTAACTTGCCTATAAAAATATCCAATTTGTTGCCTAGATATGTCGAATTACTACTCGTTATTCTCATTTGATCCAAATTTAAAATTAATATTTGGTGCAAACCCTAAAAGTAATCTCATAAAAACCATTGATGAGTTGATTTTGGAAACTCATGAAGACTTGGATTAAATTTCAAATTGAACTCAAAAAAGTATCATATGATTTAGAAGTTATATCATTGGTGTGGTCCATATAAAATATCTCTAATATCAAAGTAAAAACATTGTTCATTCAATATATATATTATGTTACTATATTAATTGTGTTTTGTATGCAAAGTTATGCAAAATTAAAAGGGATATGTTATACAAAAATAATTTTAATTTTTTTATTTGTTATTGTCTTTGATATTGGAGTGAAAGTAATACAGTCAACTCAGTTGATAGCCACTTGATCAATGTAAGATCAATAATAAAGTAATAATGAATAGTTAATTAAGAGAGTAATTTTACATATTAAAAAAATATGATAAAAAAAATATAAAAATGTATCTGATCCATTTGATGACGATGATCTTAAAATGGGTCGCTAATCCAATAATCCACATGTATTCATGGAGTTTTTTCCTTATATAAAACTTATACCTATTGGATTGCATTATACACACACATTATAAAATAAAACTCGTCCCACTTTTATTATGCACGTTGGTATTGTTCACACACACTCATATTACTATTCATTATGACAATAAAATTATCATTTTACACCAAGGGTCGGGGGCATTTTCAAGTTTTTCAAGGGCCATGGATGATATTTCTTGATTTGTTGCCCAATGAAATGTTGAAACTAGCCCCCTTAAACGACAAAATAAGCAAAAACGGATCAATGGTAGTTTAGCAATTTTCACGGGGCATTGATGGATTTTCTAAATTTATTGCACAGTAAAACAACGATACTAGCCCCCCTAAACGATAAAAAATAGACGCCGAACCCAGGGGTATTTCCGTGTGTTTCCATGGTGGTTTTTTCGTGGTTATCGATGAGTTTAAGAGTGTATAGGTAATTGTCTGTTATTTTATTATTTTTTTTTGAAAATATTGCAGGCGCGTTGTACAAACACGCATGCAGTGTTTCTGGAGCGCACGCCTGTCAAGCAACGCATGTGCCTTCATACGACGATCAGAAATCAGCTTCCGCCATGTCACGTGTTGCACCCACATGTCATCTTTCTCCCGGTACAGTGCATGTCATGGTAAGGTGGTCGGTGAAGCTCCAACGGACGACTTTATGTTTTCCTTCCTTTTCTCTCTCCTTCTGGCCAAAGATACGGGTCGGTCCTTGCTATTTTCAAAATATTTATTTTGGTCCCTAGTCTTTTAATTTCTCTTTTATAACTATTTTTTAATATAGTTTTTGATTTGTTACAATTGTGTCATTCAATTGAAACAAATTATATATGTTGGGTTTCAAGTTAGTCCTTATTCTTTCAATTTTCGGTTTGCTTTTTATTTATTTTAATTATTTCAGTACGCAAGTTTTAATTGCTTATGATTGGGTTCTCTAATTGAAATTTGTTATATATTTTATCTTGCATTTTGGTCGTTATTCTTTTAATTTTGTAAAAACATTATAATTTTTTTTAAATGTCCTTATTTATTTCGGTCTCAAGCTTTTATTTATTTCAATTTATCCTTTAATTGAATTAATTATATAATTTGTTTTGCTTATATTCTCCAATTAAAATTAGTCATATTTTAATCCTTATTCTTTTAATTTTTTTTAACAAAATTACACTAAATGTTTTTTTAAAAAATATATTTATTTGTTTCGGTCCCAATATTTTTATTTGTTTCAACTTTGTTGTTTGATTGAAAATAATTATATATTTTATTTTTCATTTCAGTCCTTATTGTTTAAATTTTTTTGCTACTAATTTCTTTAGTTTTTTCTGTCATTCTTGGACAACATTTATTTTTTTATCTATATTTATGCATTTATACTTTTAGTTTTTATTTTCAATTTTTATTGTTTTATTTTTTTATTAGGGATTTATTTTTATTTGGTTCAGTTTTGAAATTTTAATTTATATTGGTGATTATTTTTAAATTAATATTGCTCATTTTTCCCTTTGTTTTTTTTTTTGTGTGTGTTTTCTGTTATTTTTATCTATTCTTCGAGTCAAATGATTTTATTGTTTGTGCTATAATAATGGTAATGTTAGTGATTTTTTTTGTTTTTTTTTTTTGTAAAAATGTATTGCTTTTTAATCTTAACAAGAATTCTGCACAGATTTATTATTTCATCTAAATTTATATTATAATAAGAAAATCTCATATATTTAATTTTTTTACGTTGAAAAAAATATGGTTCTGCCTCCAACGAGGCGCGGGGGCATTGGCTAATATTGATTATAAGCATTTAACAATATATCTCGTTAATTAAATCTATTTCATTACTCTTTTGATGGACGTGCATGCAAGAACATATATTGTCAGTCATTTTCAACATGTTTTAATTTAATTTAATTTAATTTATATAAGACAATATCATTTTTAGTTAACTATGCTATTGTCAATATCATTACTATAACAGTTAAAATTATTATCAACATTACTATCAAAACAATTTAAATAATTAAATTGCCCTGAAAAATTATTAAAAAAACAAAAGATTTTTCTTTAAAAAAAATCAACCACTAAAATTATCATTATCATTGTATAAATACTAAAATCATAAAACTCATTTAATCTAAAGAAAAAAAACAAAAAACAAAAAAAAAAATGAACAAAGGGAAAACGAGAGCAATATTAATAGTAAAATGATTACTGTAACAGTTAAAATTATTATCAATATTACTATCAGAACAATTCAAATAATTAAATTGAACTGAAAAATCATTAAAAAAAAAGCAAAAGATTTGTATAAAAAACAATTAAAAAATAATCACTAAAATTATCATTATCATTGCGTAAATAGCAAAATCATAAAAATCATTTAATCTAAAAAATAAACAAAAATAACAGAAAAAAAGAATAAAGGGGAAAAATATGCAATATTAATTTTAAAATAATTATAAACACAAATTAACATTTTAGGATTGAACCAATTAAAAATAAAACCTAAAAAAAAAGACAAAAACTAAAAGCATAGATGCATAAATATCAATAAAAAAACATATTATCCAAAAAAAATGAATTAATATAAAATAAAAAAAAATTAAAAGAATAAGGACCGAAATGAAAAATAACATATATAAAATTAATTCCAATTGAAAGATAAAATTGAAACAAAAAATAATTGGAGAACCAAAAATAAATAATGATAATTGTTGTCATTTTATCAAAAAATTAGAAGAAGAGGGATTGAAATCAAACTTTGTATATATGACAAATTTCAGTCGGAGGATCAAATTAAAGAATTCAAAACATCCGTACCGGAAAAATTAAAGGAACAAAAAATAAATCAAAAATCAAAAGTATAAGGACTGAAATAAAAACTTCTTTATATAATCAGTTTTAATTGAAGGGCACCATTGAAAACCATCAAACTTTAATTTAAAGAAATCAGTAACAAAACCGAAATCAAAACCTCAGGGACCAAAATCAAGTTACTACAAACATCAGGGATCAGAGCTAACTTTGCTTCGGCTGGAAAGAGAAAACCGACATCCGATAAAAAATCGTTCGTTGCCGCTTACTGGAAAATATCGGATCGGAACGCGCCGCGATGGAAGAGAGAGGACTTGTTGGCGCACCTCCTGACATGGCGAAAGTGAATTTTTGACGGCGAGAAGAATCCGCACACATAGCCTCAAAGGCACATTAGCGTGGAACGCTGATAACGTGTCCGTACGATGCGCCAGCAGGTAATACAAAAAAATAAAAATAAAAAATAGTTAATGACCTCCATGCCCTTGCACCCACCAATATTCACGAAAAAACCTGTGAGGAAAATACGGTGCTAACCCTGGTTATTGTACGCTGTATTGTCTTTATCGGGGGCTGTTATCGTCGATTCACTGTGCAAATAAATGGAAAAACCAGTACAGTCCCTGGTCCCTGTCGCGACGGTGATTTTTTTACGCGCTTCACACCCCGCCGTTTCCCGGGGGTTTTGGGGAGACAACGGCGCGCGGTGAAAATAGGGTGTTTGTTTTATAGCTGTAAAAATTACGACTATAAATATAAGAAGTCACGACCTAGTATTAAGGTTACTAGGAACCTATTGGTCTGCGAGAGTCTGGATAAGAAGACTTGTTCTGCAAGGGGAAGACGCATCACTCCCAGTGCACCCTACTTAAGGTAGGCTGCATTGTTGTTTGATTGTTTTTTTCTTCTAAGTTTACCTTTTTTACACTGCATAAAAAAAAATATTTATGTTTTATCTGCGGGTGTACTTTACGATGTAATTTTACACCACAGTCAAAATCTTTTTTTTCTTTTTCTTTATCTACGGATGTACTTTACCATTTAAATTTACACCGTAGTTAAAATTCTTTTTTTTTATCCATGGATGTATTTTACAATGTAAATGTACACCCTAATAGATAAAACAAAAATGGTTTTGATTATTTTTTATATTTTGGCCAAATTCCAAAGGATAATCATAAACGGGTTATGATATCCAAATTTTGTTTTAAAATATGAGAAAGACGCATTATTTTTTCTTATGAAAAATATGCTTGGAAAATCTTGGAATTCGGCCGTATGCACGAAAACAACACATTTCATATTTTTTATTTTTTTTTTGTAGAAAAATATAAAATATTTTTTTGTGTCAATTTGTGTTTTTTATTTTTTTATTTTAATTTAATTTTTATTTATTTTATTTTATTTTTATATATGATTTAAACTGAATTATAAAATGAATTAATCTTAATATAATGAATTCAATAATTCAAATATCCGAATCTTGTTTTTTTTTAATGATGATGATAATTTTAGGTTGATTATTTGGTTAAAAACGACTAAACAGATAAATTTATATCAATTTAAAATTTATATATTTTATAGAAAACTTGCACGTTACAGTAATTTTGCACAAATTTAGTATTTTGACTAAATTTATATTATAACAAAAAAAAACACATACAATTAATTGTTTTTTGCTTTAAAAAAATATGTTGCCGCCTGCGACGAGGCACGGGAACATTGGCTAGTATATATATAAAACCCGTCCCGGTTTTATTATGCACGTTGGTACTATTCAAACAGACTCAAATTACTATTCATTACGACAGTAAAATTATCATTTTACATCAGGGGTTGGGGGCATTTTCAAGTTTTCCAAGGGCCACAGATGATTTTTATGGATTTGTTGCACAGTGAAATGTTGACACTAGCCCCTTTAAACGACAAAATAAGCAAAAATGGATCGGGGATAGTTTAACAATTTTCACGAGACATAGATGGATTTTCTGAATTTATTGCACAATAAAACGACGATACTAGCCCCACTAATTGATAAAAAAAACATACGTCAGACCCAGGGGTATTATGCACGTTGGTATTGTTCAACATACTCAGATTACTATTCATTATAACAGTAAAATTATCATTTTACACCGGGGGCCGGAGGCATTTTCAAGTTTTCCAGGGGCCATGGATGATATTTTTGGATTTCTTGCACAGTGAAATGGTGAAACTAGCCCCCTTAAACGATGAAATAAGCAAAAACAGATTGGGGGTAGTTTAGCAATTTTCACGGGGCATAGATGGATTTTTTGAATTTATTGCATAGTGAAATGACGATATTAGCCCCCATAAACGATAAAAAATAGAGCCAGACCCAGAGGTATTTCCATGTGTTTCCATGGTGGTTTTTTCGTGGTTATCGGTGGATATAGGAGTGTATAGGTAATTGTCTATTATTTTATTTTATTTTATTTTAAATACTGCAGGTGCGTTGTACGAAAACGCCTTCAGTATTTCCAGAGCGCGCGCCTTTCAGACAGCGCGTGTGCCTTCAGATGGCGGTCAGAAATCAGCTTCCGCCATATCACTTGTTGCGCCCACATGTCCTCTTTCTTCCAGTACAGTGTGTGTCAGGGTAAGGTGGCCGATGAAGCTCTAACAGACGGTTTTATGTTTTCCTTCCTTTTCTCTCTCCTTCTGGCCAAATATATGGGTCGGTCCTTGCTATTTTCAAAATGTTTATTTTGGTCCCTAGTCTTTTAATTTCTCTTTTATAATTATTTTTTAATATAGTTTTTTATTTGTTTCAATTGTGTCATTCAATTGAAACAAATTATATATGTTAGGTTTCAAGTTAGTCCTTATTCTTTTGATTTTTTGTTTGCTTTTTATTTATTTTAATTATTTTAGTATGCAAATTTTAATTATTTCTGATTGGGTCCTCTAATTGAAATTTGTTATATATTATATCTTGCATTTCGGTCGTTATTCTTTTAATCTTGTAAAAAAATTATAATTTTTTTTAAACATCCTTATTTATTTATGTCCCAAGGTTTCATTTATTTCAATTTATCCTTCAATTGAATTAATTATATAATTTGTTTTGATTGTATCCTCCAATTAAAAGTAGTTATTTTTTAATCCCTATTCTTTTAAATTTTTTTTAGCAAAATTACACTAATTTTTTTTTAAAAAATATATTTATTTGTTTCGGTCCCAATATTTTTATTTGTTTCAACTTTGTTGTTTGATTGGAAATAATTATATATTTTATTTATCATTTGAGTCCTTATTGTTTGAATTTTTTATTTGCTATAAATTTCTTTAGTTTTTTCTGTCATTCTTGGACAACATTTATTTTTTATTTGCATTTATGTATTTATACTTTTAGTTTTTGTTTTTAATTTTTAATTTTTTATTAGGGATTTATTTTTATTTGATTCAGTTTTGAAATTTTAATTTATATTGGTGATTATTTTCAAATTAATATTGCTCATTTTTTCCCTTTGTTTTTTTTTTTATGTTTTCTGTTATTTTTATCTATTTTTCGGGTCAAATGATTTTATGATTTTATTGTTTGCACTATAATAATGATAATGTTAGTGATTTTTTTTTTGTAAAAATATATTGCTTTTTAATCTTAACATGAATTTTGCACATATTTATTATGTCATTTAAATTTATATTATAATAAAAAAAATCTTATATATTTAGTATTTTTATATTAAAAAAATATAGTGTTGCCTGCAACGAGACGGGGGTATTGGCTAATATTGATTATAAGCATTGAACAATATATCTCGTTAATTAAATCTATTTAATTACTCTTTTGATGGACGTGCATGCACAAGAACATATATTGTCAGTCATTTTCAACATGTATTAATTTAATTTAATTTATATAAGACAATATCATTTTCAGTTAACTTTATTATTTTCTTTTCTCTGTTTTTTTTATAATTCTTTTTCTCGGCTATGTCAGCAAGATAAGGTTGGTGTGCTAGCCCTCATCGTTTTCTAGTCAAGATAAATTTGATCGTTGTATTTATTTTTATTTTATTATGCGGAGTTGTAAATTTATTTTTTAGTATAATATATTAATTTTTTATTTAAGAGATTGTTTTATAATTTATACATGAATTTAACACTTAATACTTTATTTTGTAGTTTTATGATGCATGGATAGAAATACATTTTATATTCTAGGTTTGTATTTAATCTTTTTTTATAAAAAAATGTAAGGTCAAACAATTGAAAAAGTCTTCGATCCCCGTTCCAACAAGGACGGGGAAGAAAATTGATGATGAATTTATATATTTTAAATCAGGATTAAATAAAGCAAAATGCAGCTCTAACTCACTGTAATCTCCATGTATGATAGTATCTAGAATCTAGTACTTACCTAGCCTAGAATATATATATATATATATAGGATTAAATAAAGCAAAATGCAGCTCTAACTCACTGTAATCTCCATGTATGATAGTATCTAGAATCTAGTACTTACCTAGCCTAGAATATATATATATATATATATATATATATAAAAAGAGTAAAAATGGAAACAAATCAACAGGATCTCAGCCGACATCTGTAAGAGAAGAAGACACGTGTAGCGCACTCCCATTGAACAAGAAGCAAACTTCAAAAGCATTTCCTTAAACAAATAAATTACACAACGTGTGAAATATGCGTTTGCCGAAAGTTAACGTTAATCCTAAGAATAATCAAACAAACAATCCTCGCTCTCCCTCTTCAAATTTCCAGACATAAAAGCCAGCGGCAAGGCTAGGAGTTAGAGCACAAATCCATCAGGCAAGTATTGATAATCGACGATGAGTAGCCATTTCTCTTCCTGGTCTAGGCAAGAAGACAAGCAATTCGAGCAGGCCCTTGTTTTGTTTCCTGAGGAGACGCCAAACCGATGGGAGAAGATTTCAAGCTATGTTCCTGGAAAGAGTTGGCGTGAAGTAAGGAAACATTACGAGGATTTGGTTCATGATGTCTGGGAGATTGACTCTGGACGAGTTGAGGTGCCGATTTATGATCCGGATGAGTTGGGCAGTGCTGCTGCTGAGTTTAGAGGGAAGGAGAGAGAGCATACAGAGAGGAGGAAAGGAACTCCTTGGACAGGAGAGGAGCACAGGTAACTAATTAGCCATGTTGATTAATCTTAATTACTCACTTTACTTGCAATTGGGGAAGAAGTAACATTATAATTTTGGGCAGGCTGTTCTTAATTGGGCTGCAAAAATATGGGAAGGGAGATTGGAGGAGTATTTCAAGAAATGCGGTGGTGTCAAGAACACCGACGCAGGTAGCCAGTCATGCCCAGAAGTATTTTCTTCGTCTAAACTCGGAGAAGAAGGAAAAGAAAAGGTCTAGCATACATGACATTACCGCAGCTAATGCAACCCGTTCAATGGCACGAGCCGATTATGATCCAGATTGGAATTTTGAGCTGGTGGATCCATCGGTGGATGAACCAATGGGTCGCCCGGCAAACTTTTTCCATGATCTAGGAAACCCACCACCCTATCACGGGTTCGGGTTTCCCGTGTGATTAAGTTTGTGTTTATTTTTTAGAATTCACTTTCCGGGAAATTACTTTCCAAACTTTCTTGTGTTTGTTTATCTTATAGAAAGTTGATCAACAGAAAATACTTTTCAGTCAAAGAAAAATTTGGTTTGGTTTTCAGGAAAGTGTTTTCCGAAAAATTTAGGCGGAAAACACTTTCCGGAAGTTATGAAAAATTTAGAAATGTCATTATTTGCTGATTATATCAAATATGATCTTCAAACTTTTGATTACTACATATAATTTGTTTTGAATATTTATTTTTCAATTTCATCTCTTAAAATTTAATTTTTATATTAATTTTGATCCTTATTTTTATAATTGCTATTTACTTTTTTCTTATCATTTTTTTATTGAAATTTTTTATCTATCAAATTTGGTCCTCATTTTTTTTATTGTTACTTATTTTATTTGAAATAATTTATGAAATGTTAATTATTATTATTTTAATTTATTCACCTTTCATTTTTTTTTATTTTTAGATTTGATCTCTATTATTTTGATTATTATTTATTTTATTTGAGATAATTTATGAAATTATATTTTTTTTCAATTTCATTCTCATTCAACCTTTTAATTTGTAAGATTTGTTCCTCATTATTTTAATAAACTTGAAAAAAAAATTAATTTATTAATAAATTATTTTCCAGTTCATTTTTCATAACACAAACAAACACTGTAAAGTGTTTTCCAGTTCATTTTCCATAACACTGTCAAATATCAGAATTCACTTTTCAAGAATTCACTTTTCACGAATTCACTTTCCCCGGAATTCACTTTCCAAAAGGAAACCACTTTCCACCAAACAAACGGGGCCTAAAGAACAAGAGTTTAAAATATTACAGAAATTGCAGTACGGCCCTTTTGCTAATAGTTTTCTTTTCCGTAAAATTACCTTATTGCCCATAAAGAAACTCGAGAATTTCAAAATAACCAAATCAAAAAAACTAAAATACCCTCGAACCCGAGTACAAATAGGTTTAAAAAAAAATGAACGCAATGAAGTAATTTAATTATGCTGAAAGCCTGGAACTAATCAGAAGACTAAAAATCCCCCGCGCTAGTTTTTTTAGGAAGATTAAATTAGTAATTACATTGTGCTTACAAAATAATAAAAAGGGATTGATTTGAACCCTGCAATGGCTTAGCAGTCCACGTGTAAATGACAACAATACCCCCATCAACCAAGCCGTGCATTTTTGGAATGAGGGCAAAATGGTAAGCATGTTTTTCACTGATGCTTCTTATATTTTTACTAGTTAAATTGCTCTTAATATATTGTAGATCGAGTAAATAATTTTTATAACTATTGAGATTAAAGTAATTAATAGGATTTGTTAGTTCAAAAATAAAATATAGTCTTTATATATACACAGCACAATTTATTATAACAACAACAACATTAAAGTCTTAATATTTTCTCCTCCTACCACCACAACACTCAAAAAATAATGATTGTGAGTCTCAAATAATATTTACTATTACTGCAAAAATAATAGAAATTATGAAATTATCCAGAGAAAAAAAACTCAAAAACATTAACGAAAGAGTGAGTAATAAAAAAAACTAAAATTATTATTATTATCGCGTTAATAATAAAAAAATAAAATTAAATCAAAGACTTAAAAAAAGCCTAAAAAAATTAAAAATAAAAAGCAAATAAAATAAATGATAAAACAAAAATAAAAATTATCAGCTGAAAAAAATCATTTGACTTGATAATAATAATAATAATAAAAACAATACTAAAATAAATAACAAAGAGGAAAAAAAAAAAAGGTGTTGACTCAAGTTTATTTTATCTTCTTTTAATTGAATGTTTTGTTTTCATTTTCATCATTCAACATTGAAAATTGAAATTTATAATCTTTTCCAATTTTTTTTTTTTTATAGAGATATCCCAGTCTCCTCAATTGAGTTCGACAAATTAATATGAATTTATACAATTCATTTGTTGAATTTTTTTAATTTAATTTTCAACAACGAATTTATATTCTTTTTATTTACTTTTTGTGGGTTGTCAAGGGCTCGTGACCTTGGTCACGTTAGGCCAATTAACTTGAGTTTTTCTCTTTTTTTTAGTTGATATTTTCCCTTTAATTTCATACTTTAATATTGAGTTGATTAAAAATTAGATTTTTTATTTTTTTTTATTCTGGTTTTTATGAGATGAACTTGGTTTTATGACCTAGCCAAGGGTTTGGTTGGTTTACTTGAGTGTTTTTTTTTATATAAAAAAATGACCATTCAATATTAAGTTGTTGAGAATTGAACCTAGTAATTTATTTTTATTTGCTTTATATAAGGTTATACCGGTCTCATAAATCAAGTTTGACAGGTTAGTTTAAATTGACTTAATTAAGAAAAAGTTAAATTTTATTTTTAATTTCATCATTTAATATTTTATTAATTGAAATTTAGGTTTAATATTTATTTTTTATTTGCTTCTATAGAGTTATTATGGTTTTATAACATGGGTAACGGATTTAACAGGTTAACTCAAGTTAATTCTAGTAAATCTAATATATTATTGTTTTAATATTTAATAAAATAACAATATATTTTAAACTTGTCAAATCAACCAAATCACATATTTTTTTATCGACACATGAATAATTCTTTTACATCCAAAAAGCAATAATGAAGTAGTTTTATGTTATAACCCGTGATAAACCTAGGTTTTCTTGTTTATGATTTTCAATCTATCTATTTTTATATATAAAACTATTTATATTCTATTTTTTAATTTTCCTAGATTTTTATAAGCTATAGTCTCGAAACAAAACAAACTATTATATTGTATAATTTTAAACCAATACTAAGTAAAAATTCATATCAAGAAGTTTCAACATTGATATGTTATGTTAAATTTAATACTAATATCAAATAATTTTCTATAATTTGTATATTTTTTTTGTTACATTATTGTTTTTTAATCAGCATAGCTTGATCGTTGTAACCTATTAACAAGAACTCCTCTCCTCATAAAGTACTATTTATTAATACAATATTTTTTTTTTCAATTTCATCCATTAACATTAGATTTATCGAGGATCAAATTTCATAATTTATTCCAGATTATTTTTTTATGAGGTTATCTCATTCTGATGACCTATGTCATGACTATTACGGGTTAACCATGTTGACTTTGAGTTTTTTTTGTTTAAAATGGGTTTCTCTATTTTATTTAATCGTTCACCATCTAGGTTGGTTGAGAATTAAATTTCATGGTTTATCTTGTTTTTTTTTTTTTTTGAGGTTATCTCAATCTAATAATCTAAGTCAAATGTTTGATAGGTTAAATAGGATTGACTGATGTATTTGTTTTTTTTCTAATTGATTTTTTTTTTAATTTCATCAATTGATGTGAATTGAGATTTATAATTCATTTTGATATGCAGTCTATTGAGTACCGCTCTCATGATCCAGATTTGACATGTGAAGTTAGGGTGACATGGGTTTTTTTTGTTATTTTTTAATGGATTTGTTTAATTTTATTTTTCAAAATTTAGTTATTTTGAATCAAGTTTCAACATATTTTTTAATTTGTTTTTCTTTATGAAATTATCATAATTTTATCATCCAAATTATGAATTTTATATATGAACTTGAATTACTCTAGTTTAATCCAATATATTATTGTTTTGAGTTTTTTTTAATCCAATTTTTTTTAGTTGTTAAATGTGTTTTTGAATTTTTCAAACTGAATGAGTTATTTTAGATAAATACTAGTTAATTGCTCACACTACGTTGCAGGTTAAGTAAATCATTTTTATAATTGTTGAGATTAAAATAGAATATTTATATATGTAAAGTTTGATATAATGAAATAAATTAACATATTTTATTATAATAATAGTAATATCGAAGTCTTAACATCTAAAATTTTCATCACTATCATTTTTGAAATAATAAAAATTATTAAATTACCCTGAGAAAAAACACATAAACAAATTAACAAAAAAACAAGTAAGAACAAAAAATAAAATTATTACTATTATTATTATTATTATTATTATTATTATTATTATTATTGGGTTAATAATGAAAAAAAAAGCAAAATTAAATAGATGATAAAACAAAATAAACATTATTAGTTGAAAGAAATCATTTGACTTGAAAATTAAAAAAAAATATTTGCCCTACGTTGCAGCCTGAGCAAACAATTTGTATAGGATTTGCTGAATCAAAAGTAAAATATAATATCTATATATGCAAACTTTAATATAATAAAATAGATATACATATCCTATTATAACAATAGCAACGTTGAAGTCTTAATATCTAAAATTATCATTGCTATTACTATCAAAATAATAAAAATTATCAAGTTATCCCGAGAGAAAAAATACTAAAAAATATTAACAAAAGATTAAGAAAGAAAAGCAATTAAATTATTATTGTTGTTGTTGTTGTTGTTGTTGTTATTCTTATTATTATTATTGTGTTAATAATTAAAGAAACAAAAATAAATGAAAGACTAAAACAATCCTAAGAACTTTAACAAAAGATCAAATAAAAAAAATAAAATAAAATAAAAAATTATCATTGCTATTACCTTCAAAACAATAAAAATTATCAAATTATCCCGAGAAAAAAAATACTAAAAAACATCAATAAAAGAGTAGGCAAGAAAACACAATTAAATTATTATTCTTGTTGGTGGTAATGGTGGTGTTATTGTCATGTTAATAATGAAAGAAAAATAAATAAATGAAAGACTAGAAAAATCCTAAAAATTTAACAAAAGATCAAATAAAAATAAAATAAAATAAAAATTATTAGGTGACAAAAATTCAAGAGCAAAGGGAGAAAAAAAAACAGAAATATCAATTTAAAAATAATCATAAACACAAAATAAAATTTAAGAGCTAATATTTTTTTTTTTAAATATCACCTCAACAAATAAGAAAAAATAAAAACCAAAGCTAATGGAACACTTATATATACATGGACAAAAATAAAGACTATTCTAGGAATATAAAAAAATTATAGGGATTAAAATAAAAAAAAATTAAAAGTATAAGGGCCGAAATAAAAATCAAATATATTATCAATTTTAATCAAGGGATAAAATTGAAAAAAATCACAACTTCTATACCGAATATATCAAGGTATTTAAACTCAATCCATAAATTAAAAGAAGGACCGAAGTGAAACCTAAATATATAATTAATTTCAATCGAAGAACCCAATTGAATTAAATCAAAACTTATATAATAGAAATCGAGACCATACATAAAATTGAAGTAAAGGGACTGAAGTGAAGAAAAAAAACATAAACCCAAGGGTCTTTCCTATATTTTAGCGTGCAGGAGAAAGCAAACAAAAATAAAACTTTTAACCGGTCACTGTCACTCCTACGACCATGATCTTTCAACATGCACTGCACCAAGAGGAAGACCACACGGAAGCGCATCGCCTGAGACTCCTGAAGCACATTTTCCACCGCCAGGGGATGCTGCACATGCCGCCAGAAGAGGGCGTGAGGCAGAAATCCACCGTGTGCATGCTTCTTCTCATGCGCGCATAAATTTTGGCAAATAATAATAAAAAATATGGTCAATTACCGAAATACCCTTACATATAATTTTTCAATTTTATCTTATTGGAGGTATAATAGTATTTAGTCATTTTCAAAAAATAGGAAATCCTCGAGGTACCTCTCCCTACCAGATACTTTTTTTTTTTATCTTATATGGAGGTATAATAATATTTAGTCATTTTTTAAAATTATAAAAATACTCGTGAAGCCCCTCTCGGAAACAATGATTTTTGTCTTTTTCGAGGGCTAAAAAAATTAATTCACTGTGCAAATAATGATAAAAAAATCAATAAACCGGTAAATCAACCAAATTGATCAAAAAATATACCATTACAATCCACAGTATTTTCACTCATAATTTACCGTGAAACACTGATCTCTTTTAGTTTATTTTATAATCTATTTAATATATTAATTAATTATAACAAATTAAAAATTGCTGGGATATTATTTTTTTACTTTTCAAAATTATTGATCCGACGTAAAGGGTGACAAGGTAAATATTATCCTATATACTAAAACAGATCAGTCGGTTACTGTAGACTGGTGATTTGTTAAAAATACTTCGCGCGAGTACGTGTGCTTTTTTTTTTTCCGGTTGTGAACAGTGTATTAACGATTTTAGCCCCCGAAATCGACAAAAAACGCCGCCAGAATCAGGAGCTCCTTCGTCATGGCGCGCTTCGGACCGGACCAGTCCGGTTCAGCCCACCGGTTTTCTGCTTATTTTATTATTTTTCAAAATTGGCTAAATACGGTTTTGGCCCTAATAAGACAAAAAAGGTGAATTCAGGACAGGGGTAGTAAGGTAATTGGCCCTATTTTTTATTATTTCTTATCGGGGCTGTTAGTGCGTGCCGAGCACGCGCCAGCCTGTTTTCCACCCCACGCCCTGTTTAGGTGGCGCGTCCGGCTTCATACGATGACTGGAGATGAGCTACCGGCGTCTAGAGCGATGCGCCTCCTCGTGGTCTTCCTCCCGCGGCAGCGCGTTTCTACATCGGATGTACGTGGACTCGGCGGTGGCCGGTTAAAGACGCCTGTGACGTTTCTCTCTCTCCTGCATGTACAAGTGCAGTAGAGTCCCCCGAGTTTTATACCGTTACACTTTGGTCCCTTTAGTTTTAATTTCGTTTTTTTTTCTTATTTCTGGTATATAAGTTTTGATTTTATTTGATTGGGTACTCCGATTGGAATTAATTGAATGTCTATTTTTAATCCGGTCCCCCTTCTTTTAATTTCCGTATTGGATGGAAAAGGATTAATTTATTCGGTTCAGTAGTTTTGATTTCTTCAATTTTATCCTTTAATTAAAATTGATAATATATTTGATTTTCATTTCGGTCCTTATACTTTTAATTTTTTATTTTAAACCCTTTATATTTAATATTCATTTCAGCTCTATGACATTTAATTTTTTATTTTAATACATTTCTTTCTTTTTATTTCTAGAATAATCCTTACTTTTATACATGTACATATAAGTGTGCTTAGCTTTGATTTTTAATTTTTGTTATTTTCTAATTTGTTGGGGTGATATTTTTTTCCAAAAAAATTACTTCTTAAATTTTATTTTATATCTATGATTATTTGGAAATCGATATTTGTATTTTTTCTCTGTTTATTCTTTATTTTAGCTTTTCATTTGTTTTATATATTTATTTTTACGTCATATGACTTTTTTTTCTCATAATTTTTATTTTAGTTTTTTTTTTTTTTTACCTTTTGTTAAAGTTTTTATGATTTTTTTAGTCTTATATTTTTTTTTCATTATTAACATAATAATAATAATAATAATAATAATAATAATAATAATTTAATATTTTTTTTCTTCCTTACTCTTTTGTTAATATTTTTTAGTTTTTTTTCCTCCAGGGATAATTTGATAATTTTTATTTTTTTTAACAGTTATAAGAATGACTATTTTTTTTTCATGTTTTCTTAAAATTTTTAGGATTGTTTTTAATATTTTATTTTTTTCCTTTCATTATTAACACAAACAAAAATAGTAATAATAATAATAATAATTTAATTGTTTTCCTGTCTTACTCCTTTGTTAATGTTTTTTAGGTTTTTTTTATGATAATTTTTATTTTTTTGATAACGATAATAATGATATTTTTTATTTTTATTTTATTTTTTTGTTTGATCTTTTGTTGAAGTTTTTGCGATTTATTTATTTATTTATTTATTCTTTCATAATAATAATGTTTTAATTGTTTTTTTACTTACTATTTTGTTTATGTTTTTTTTTCCTGTGTATAATTTCCGGATTGTATTGAAAAAGATGAATTTATTCGGTACAATAGTTTTAATTTCTTCATTTTTATCATTTGATTAAAATTGATAATATATTTGGTTTTCATTTCGGCCCTTATACTTTTAATTTTGAATTTTAATCCCTTTATATTTAATGTTCATTTCAGCCATATTACTTTTAATTTTTAATTTTAATCCTTTTATTTTTTTTATTTCTAGAATAATCCTTACTTTTATCCATGTATATATAAGTTTGCTTAGCTTTGATTTTTAATTTTTGTTATTTTCTTCTTTGTTGGGGTGATATTTTTTTCCAAAAAAATTAGTTCTTAAATTTTATTTTATATTTATGATCATTTGAAAATTGATATTTGTATTTTTTTTTCTATTTGTTCTTTCTTTTAGCTTTTTATTCGTATTTTATATTTATTTTTACGTCATATAACTTTTTTTACCTCATAATTTTTATTTTAGTTTTTTTATTTGATCTTTTGTTAAAATTTTTATGATTTTTTTAGTCTTTGATTTTTTTTTCTTATTAACATAATAATAATGATGATGATGATGATGATTATGATGATGATTTAATGTTTTTTTCTTGCTTACTCTTTTATTAATGTTTTTAAAGTTTTTTTCCTCTCGAGATAATTTTATAATTTTTATGACTATTTTTATTTTCATTTTTTTTTGGTGTTTTGTTAAAATCTTTAGGATTATTTTTTTCTTTCATTTTTTTTCCTTTCATTATTAACACACACATAAAAAATAATAATAATAATTTAATTATTTTTCTATCTTACTCATTTGTTAATGTTTTTTAGATTTTTTTTCTCTTGATAATTTGATAATTTTTATTATTTTAACTGTAATAATAATGATAATTTTTATTTTTATTTTATTTTTTTGTTTGATCATTTATTGAAGTTTTTAACATATTTTTAGTTTTTCATTCATTTATTTATTTATTCTCTCATAATAATAATGTTGATATTTTTTTTAGTTTTTCTTGGTATAAATTGATAATTTTTATTATTTTGATTGTAATAGCAATAATAAATTTTTGATGGTAAGACTCCGATTTTGCTATTGTTATAATAGGACGTGTTAATGTATTTCTGTAAATTAAAGTTTGCTTATATAAATATTATATTTTAATTTTGATCAAGCAAATCTTATAAAAATTATTTTCTTAGCCCGCAATGTGGAATGAATAATTTTTTTTTAATTTTCAAATGATTTTTTCCAGCTAATAATTTTTATTTTTGTTTTATCATATATTATATTTTTTATATGCACTTTTATTAAAAACAAATTGTTTTTTTAGTCTTTCATTTATTTTTTTCCATTATTAGAACAATAATAATATTAATAATCATCATAATAATAGTTTTTGTTTTTATTTCATTTTCTGTTTTTTTTTCTCGGGCTAATTTAATAATTTTTACTATTTTGACCATGACAATGATGATAATTTTAGATATTAAAACCTTGATTTTATTTTTATTATAATAAAGTATGCCCATCTATTCCATTATATCAAACTTTTCATCTCAACAGTTATAAAAATTATATATACAACCCGCGATTTAGTGCAAACCGACAATATCACAAAGATTAATGTAAATGTTGGGAAAAAACTATATTTTCCAACTTTTTCTTTAAAAAAACTTTCTAGGTTATTACTTATTTTCGTCTCTTTTATGTCAAAACTTAGATATTGTTGTTACGGTGATGTGTATTGATGTGTTGTATCATATGAAACTTTACATATGTAGATGTTATATTTCATTTTTAAATTAGTTAAATCAATAAATTACTTCAGATACAACAATTATCAAAATTGCTTGCTTAGCTCGCAACATAGTGCAATCTATTTTTTTATTTTTCAAGTCAAATGATATTTTTTCCTGTTAATAATTTTTTTTTGTTTTGTCATTTATTTTACTTATTTTATTTGTTCTTTCTGTTATTTATTTTATTGTTTTATTATTATTATTTTCAAGTCAAATGATTTTTTTTCCTCATAATTTTTATTTTATTTTTTTGTTTAATATTTTGTTAAAGTTATTATCATTTTCTTTTGTCTTTCTTTCTTTTTTCATTATTAACACAATAATAATAATAATAATAAGAAGAAGAAGAAGAAGAAGAAGGGAGAAAAATTAGTTATTTTTCTTACGTACTCTTTTATTAATGTTTTTCAGTTTTTTTTTCTTGGGATAATTTGATGTTTTTTATTGTTTTGCCAGTAACTGTAATGATATTTTTTTATGTTAAAACTTCAATGTTCCTATTTTTAGAATAAGGTGTGGTGATCTTTTTTATTATATTAAATTTTACACATTTAAATATTATATTTTTATTTTGGACCAACATATCCTATTAATTTCTTTCATCCCAATAATTAAAATTATTTTTTACTCGGCCCGCAACATAGTGTGGTAATTTTTTTTTTATTTTCAGTCCAAGTAATTTTTTTCCCAGTCAATAATTTTTATTTTTTTCATTTATTTTATTTTTACATTTGCTCTTTTGTTAATGTTTTTAGGCTTTTTTTAAGCTTTAAATTTAATTTCGTTTTCTTCCCGTTATTAAAGCAATAATAATATTAATATTAAGAATAATAATAATAATTTTAGTTTTTGTTCTTACGTGTTTTTTTATTAGTATTTTTTTTTTGTTTTCCTCTTAGATTTGTTAAATAATATTTATTGTTTTAACAGTGATAGTGATGATAATTTAAGATGTTAAGAGTTCGATGTTACTATTATTATAATAGAAAATATTAATCTTTTTTATTATATCAAATTTTATATTTTAAAATATTATATTTTAATTTTAATAATTATAAAAATTATTTATTCTGTCCGCGCTACTCCGCAATGTAGTGCGGGAATATGACTAGTACTTCACTATTTATAAAATCCCACCGAATGAATAGGCCTCCTGCCCCCGCGAAGACTTACCGGTGACAATAATCATATAGCTGGCAGACTCCACCCTTTGATTCCCAACTCCCCTTCAACCCCCAAAATATCACTAAATATAAAAAAAAAACCTAATTTCCATGCCATCATCGTCAAATTGAAAATACAGAGAGGGGGAGATAGAGATGGCGATCATTTATGCGGTAGTGGCGAGGGGAACGGTGGTGCTATCTGAGTTCAACGCCGTGACGGGAAACACAGGGGCGGTGGCGAGACGGATCCTGGAGAAGCTTCCATCGGAAGCTGATTCAAGGCTTTGCTTCTCGCAAGATCGTTACATATTTCACATACTCAGATCTGATGGCCTCACTTTTCTCTGCATGGCAAACGACACCTTCGGCAGTACGTATCCATAGCTTTCCATTCGTCGCCACTTGCTCTTATACTATGTTAAATTTTATTTCAATTTTAATTTTGAACTGATTAGACAGTGAAACTATTGAATTAAATTTTTATTTTTCTTTACTGATCATAATGGTTTCAGTTACTGAATCGTGTGTTGGTTTGAATCGCCGGGAAATGAAATTGTTTTACCCTTTTAATTCGAGTTGAGTATCCCCCGATCAGTCAACCAAAACTAATTTTTCTTACCAGATGCATCAAGAGGAATTTAATAAATTCCACTTGGTGATGGCTCCAAGGTCATACCTTTTAAACTACCAGGCCAACTCCTTGGGTTTGAAGTTATTTTAGATGGTTTTAGGACTAATTGTCAATGAGATATGTAAAGTTTCGGAAAGAGAGCAATTTGTCTTCACGCAGAAAATGATTTGCCGAGGAATTGTTGTTGCTGTTGACGGAATCTACCTTTGATTAAAAAGCAAGAACTAGAAGAAAATAGTTTTTTTGTTATGTTTGTCAATTAATGTCCGACATGATTTTAACTCCCAGCTTCTCAGTGGTCCATCTATTGGATTTAGCTGTTTTGGAATGTTGAAATTGCTGTTTACAGATGGCAACTGATATATAGTTAGGTGTCACTTCGTTATTTACCCTTAGTTTTCTGTCTTTTGCTGTATCACTGCGATTGAATAACTCTCAGTTGGTTATGATAGAGATTTTCTAGTTTTTCTGTTGCTGTCTTTATGGTATATTATAATGCCCTCAGGGAGGATTCCATTTTCGTACTTGGAGGACATTCACATGAGGTTCATGAAAAACTATGGACGAGTTGCCCACTATGCGCCAGCATATGCAATGAATGATGAGTTCTCAAGGGTTCTGCATCAGCAAATGGAATTCTTCTCCAGCAACCCTAGTGCTGATACTCTCAGTCGTGTAAGAGGTGAAGTTGGCGAGGCAAGTATCTTCTGTTCTCATGCAAAGTAAACGCACATTATTTTTCTTGTACATCTTAATTACCAGGGCACCATAGCAAAGAATTCGTTTAATGAAATATTACAACAACTCGAATGATGTTCCAGTGATTGGTTCAAAGGAGAAAACATCAAGCACAACAATCCACTAAGACAATGGGTTTAACCCCTAAGAGGAAATGTAACCATTCCTAGCTCATTTGTTGAGCTTTATCTTCTTTTTTCCCCTCATATTCAGCAAGGCTGCATGATTAGGATGGCCTTTCTATATCCCTATACACACCACTGACTCTTCAAGTGCACAAAAAAGGATCACTTATTTCAGTTTGAACTCAAGCTCCTTCTCATGTTATTTTCTAATGTTCCTAGTGCTATAGTTGTTATAGGTCCTAATAAAGAATGTATGTTTAGGGGCGCTTGTTTGAAAGACTGGGTGTCAGTTAATAGCGGCACAACATTCATTTTGTTTTTGCAATAAATTCTTTATATCTACAGAACACTTAAATATCATGGAAACAAAGATTTTTCTTAATATGCATCATTTATCACAACTCAATGTGTTTAAGCTACGCTAAATTTTGTGCCTTTGAGCACATGATGTAGTTCAAAGGTTTTCAGTTGTCTAAAAAGAAACTCTTTAGATTCACAAGTAGAGAAAGAACCAAACCAAGTATAGTAAAGCAATAGTTTACTTTTTTCTCCAGCTTTCTGCCATTGTCTCTGGATGATCTACTTCATGGGATGATGCTAAACTTATCTCAATCCTGATAAAAAAACATAAGTGTATGAAAACAATCACGTGCAAATGATTGCTCATGAGACTTGGATAAAATAAATTTTCTTTGACTGCTGCATTTTTTTTATTCCTGAACTGTCTGCTTCCTATCAAAGTCCTATATCCCCGATTCATTTGGTAGTGCCTTTCAAATTATGAATTGTACTGTCATTTCATATAATGTGCCAACAAATAGTAGTAAATAAATTCTATTGAACTCAAAAATAAAATGAACAACCTTAATTGCCAACTCAGTATAAACTAGGTTTACTTATTTGATCATGCATCACACAATATTGTGTTCCAGTTTATTGCAGCGTTTTTAGTGTATCCAGGCGAGGCTCAAAATAATAATAATAACAATCAAGAAGGTCATTTAGGGCCTCTTGAGTTCATGACTATGTCATATGCTTCTTTGGCCTGTGTGATGTTAGAATCTTTCTTTGTTATTTTTTTTTCCGGGGATGGGCTGAAGGTAGTGTTGCGGTTTGGGATTTTCTTTTTTCCCCTCATTAATGCTGTTCTCACAATTGCTGGAAAAGTGTGTGCAGATCCGTACAATCATGGTAGAAAACATCGAGAAAATACTTGAAAGAGGGGACCGAATTGAGCTTCTTGTTGACAAAACTGCAACGATGCAAGATGGTGCATTTCACTTCAAGAAACAGTCCAAGCGCCTTCGAAGAGCTCTCTGGATGAAGAATGCTAAGCTCTTGTAAGAGCCCTATGATTTCTTATTGCCTCTTTGAATTCTAATTTTCTAGTTTTTGTTCATTGATGCTAAAAGTTTTTTCTTATTGCATTAAATTCTAGATTTGGAAGTTGCTTGAGAAAACAACAGTTTAAGGCCGGAAAATGTGAGAAGTTGGAAAAGGAAAAATTGGCTCATTTCCATCACTAGATGCAAAAAGAATCCATATGCTCTTAAAGATGAAAAAGAACCTGTGGTCAAGGGGCATGCAAGATTATAGATACCCATACAATACGCTCATATAAGCATTTTCTCCT
The DNA here is from genome assembly GCA_015731905.1 of Salix dunnii. Classification (NCBI taxonomy): domain Eukaryota; kingdom Viridiplantae; phylum Streptophyta; class Magnoliopsida; order Malpighiales; family Salicaceae; genus Salix; species Salix dunnii. Next base: position 14,622,917 of record CM027674.1, read on the forward strand.
TTTGCATTGTCCATTATGTCACCCCTAGCTTGTTTAATGAGAAAGATACTGACATTAATACTTTAAATCTAGATGACAATTACCATTTGACAACATTTTTAGGGTTTGATTACTGTCTCTAGACATAAAAGATAGAGATAGCTGGGACATAGAAGACATGTCCTCATGTCCTTCTTAATTTAAAAGAACAAAAATTCACTTCAAAATTATTCTAGAAACATTATGGATCTAATTTTTCAATCAAATATGTTTGTCCCTCTTAACCGGAGATACTAGGACAGTATTTGGTTACTGTTTTGTGACAGAAGCGACAAGGACAAAATAGTGAGGGATATGGCCTTTTTTTCTTCTTGTCTTTTTAAAGGACAAAAACTCACTCCAAAACAAACAAACTATATCAAAAATGGATTTATTGTCTCTTCAACCACCCATGTGTTTCTCCTTTCTGTTCCCAGACATTACCAAACACAACCCTCTTTTGGATATATTTTTTATGTGAACTATAATGCTAGAACTTGGTTGGTGGATGCAAAATAGGTTCAGTAACTATTTACTTATCAATTGCAATAGATGATTAGCTATCTATTACATTTTCTTATTCTCTACATAGTACATATCTAAAAGTTGACATGGATAAGCAATTCCCTTACGTATTTCTTCATTTATTGTTTTTACATAGAATGGGGCAAACAACAAAAAACCCAATCTTCGACCAATTCTTATTGCAATGTAGAAGTGGTTTAAATTGCTAGTAACTGATTGGTACATAAAGTGATTGCAAAATTTATGTTTCCATGACAGGGCCCTGTTGACATGCGTGATTGTTTTGCTGCTGTACATAATAATTGCTGCCTGCTGTGGAGGCATCACTCTACCTTCATGCAGATCTTGAGTCGCCGCTTTATCGATGCTGAATTTCTGGTGAGGTATGCTCAAAGATCTGCAAAATCCATATATGTGTATTTCATTCAAGGGGAGCTCCAAAGGACTATGAAACTATCTTGCATGTGGAATCTAAACCTTCCCCGGGTGCCAGAAATAGCATTGTAGATTCCCATGCTGTTATTGCATGTGGTGTATGTAATATATTACAGAAAAGCCTCATTTCTTGTTTTTTTGTTGTTACCAGTCATGTGAATACACTGCAAATTCCTTGATTCATGCTATTGTGTAATATATTTTGATTTCAGATTCATTTTTGGAACATCAACTGCCATACCCTATGTGGTCTTCATCTATCAGTCTATCTGTTTAAACTGTGTTTATGACTCGTTTTTCTTCCTCTTCCCATTTTATGAAACAATTTTCAATGGTCCCGTGCGCAAGCAGATGCTGCTTCTGTTGGGAAAATCAGCTGTCTTGTTTTTTGTATTTTCTCCCCCTTTTCATCTCCTGCTACGAGTTGGTGCTATGCATGCACGCAATTAGAACACGAGTTGGTGCTAACTTGTCTAGAGACTAGAGCAGGACATTGAAGCTTTCGTTGATATTGTTTTTTTTCCACTTTAATTTTGCCGTGTCTTATGGTCCAACGAGCAGGAGTTGCAAAATCACTGGTAAGTACAATTCAGTTCATATGATAATATAATCATAAAACCATAGCCAGTAGTATAATAACAAGGATGATGATACATAACAGTATGACAGAAGCCATATATGGTATGTGAATGATGGCTCTATCACCTCTAATTGGAGACTTCGAATCCATAATTAAGTTGGTCTAACAGTCTTTTTGTGCTTTCAAAGAAAAGCGAAGTTTCTGGAATTGTATGCTGGTAAACCATTTTTTGAACTGATATTATGCTGGTGCATGGATATAAAGCTAAATGTTGTTTTTCCATCCTCATATAATTTACTATGGACTTAAATAGTGTGAATTTTAAAATTTTAAAATTTGATCTTTAATTTTTTTTTTTATATATACAACTGAGTTCAAACTAGAGCTAATTGCAATTTTTTTTAAGGGTGAGGGTTGAATTGAAAGGCATGAGACTCAAATGCAATACATGAGTAACATAGATGATGCGTTTGGATTTGTTAGTGAAATGCATTCCCCCCATATTTTTTTGCTTTAAGGAGATTGATCCTTTGTATTTTTTAAAAAATTCATTTTGATACTAAACTTCAATTTCATCATTTCTCAATCCTTATTGGTTGAGAGGAGAGAAGTGATCACTAGAATCGATTTAGAAAGAGAAAGACAGACATCGTTTTAACTATTCTGACCAACTAAACATTAGATTATTATTCCAAATGGTTTTATATGATAAGGAGATTCTTAATTAGGTGTTTTGTTACATAAAAAATGACTCAATAACAAATTTGCGCTAAGGAAGAAATTGGTTAGGGTTGATTTTAGATTTTATTTTTGTGCTTTTAGAGGTTAAGGTGGGTTGAACAAATCCAGAGGGAGTTTTTTAGGTGTTTATGGTTGAAAATGGTTTTTAGAGGACAAAACCTAGACATTTTGATTTTTCAGTCACCATAATAACCAAAATCTAGGTATGTCAGATGATGCATTGTCTTTTTTTTTAAAAAAAAAAAAAAAAAGTTGACTTAGAATGGACAACATATCGTCTGTCCTATTATCCCACAAAAAGGTTCGCGCGTAGGCATTTTAGTCATGAGTCATGTGGTAGATTTGACCTCATTCTTTGCTCTTTTTTTTCTTCTCTTAGTTTTTTTTTTTTTTATTTAGAACTTTTTATGTATGTTTTTTAAAACAATTTTATTAAAATTTTATTTTACTTTGTAATTTTTTTAATATATATCCTATTTTAAACAGTGATTACCATATATATATGTGTGTGTGTGTGTGTGTGTGTATTCATTTGTATTCTTTTATATTTAATATATATTAAATTTATTTTTATAAATCAAAAAATATTTATTTATTATCATATGTTTAATATGTTCAACCTTCCTCAATGTTTTATTATCCAATAAATCTTATGAGTTTCTCGATTTCTATTTCATTTTGATTTGAATAAACAAATTCATTAAACATAGCCAAGTAAATAGTTCATATTAAAATTTTGAATATCTTGATCTATATTCTTCTCTTAATTTTTCCAATTTTTTTCCTTAAGAAAAAAATTATGAGCTCAAAATGGGTTTGTTGGGGTGTCCCCCCCCCCCCCCGCCTTTCTCTCTCTGTTTTGTGTTTTTATTGAACTTGACAATTTTTTTATCTATTTTTTCTCATATTTAAAAAAAAAAATAGTTTCATAGAAAAGGTATGGCGAGTTAAAATTTATTTCTTTATATCATTATTGTTTTCAATATCTCAATATTAGTTTGATGTTTGATTTTATGATTGTTTATTTATGTTATTGTTTTGATATTTTTTTTGCATTTAAACTCAGGTTATCAATTAATTTAATTCGGGTTAACTACCACACGATGCAGATGAAAACTCGAGATAAACAAATAAGTAAATTGAAAGATTCCAAGAAAATTAGTCTGACTAGTGTCGGAGCACGAATCATTTTACTAGTTTATACTAACCTTAGTAGTTTTAAATTGTTTTAATTAATAGATTAAAGTGAATTTAATAATAATTTTAACTTTACAAAACTATTATATCAATTAAACTAATATATCTAAGAGATAACTTACATATTATTAGATAGATGATGCATTTGGACTTTTAGTGAAATGCATTTCCCCCTATATTTTTTTGCTTTAAGGAGATCGATCCTTTGTTTTTTTTTAAGAATTCATTTTGATACGAAACTTTAATTTCACCATTTCTCAATCCTTATTGATTGAGAGGAGAGAAATGATCGCTAGAATCGATCTAGAAAGAGAAATACATTGTTTCAACTATTCTAATAAGCTAAACATTAGATTATTATTTCAAATTGTTTTATATGATAAGAAGATTCTGAATTAGGTGTATTGTTACATGAAAAATGCCTCAAAAACAAATTTACCCTAAGGAAGAAATTGGCTACGGTTGATTCTTTGTTTTAGATTGTATTTTTGTATTTTTAGAGGTTAAGGATGGGCTGAACAAATCCAGAGGGAGTTTTTTAGGTGTTTACAGTTGAAAATGGTTTTAAGAGGACAAAACCTAGACATCTTGATTTTTCAGCCACTATAATAACCAAAATCTAGGAATGTTAGATGATGCAATATCTTTTTTTAAAAAAAAAAAATGAATTAGAAAGGACAACATATTGTTTGTCCTATTATCCCACAAAAAGGTCCGTGCGTAGGCATTTTAGTCACGAGTCAAGCGCTACATTTGACCTCATTCTTTGCTCTCTTTTTTCTTTTATTAGTTTTCTTTTCTTTTTTTAGAACTTTTTATATATGTTTTTTAAACAATTTTATTAAATTTTATTTAAATTTCTATTTTAAATAGTGATTACCATTTATATATATATATATATATATATATATATATATATATATATATATATTATTCATTTGTATTTTTTATATTTAATATATATTAAATTTATTTTTATAAATAAAAAAATATTTATCTATTATGATATTTTTATGATGTGCAACCTTCCACAATACGTTTTATTATCCAATAAATCTTATGATTTTGTCTATTTCTATTTCAATTTGATTTGAATAAACAAATTCATTAAACATAACCACATAAATAATTCATATTAAAATATTGAATATTTTGATCTTAGTTTTTCCAATTTTTCCCTTAAGAAAAAAATAATGAACTCAAAAATAGGTTTGTTGGGGTTTCTTTTTTTACTGAACTTGACTCTCTCTTTTTTTTTTGTCTATTTTTTCTCATATTAAAGGAATAGTTTCATTGAAAAGGTCTACCGAGTTAAAATTTATTTTTCTTTTTTTCATTATTGTTTTCAACATCTCAATATTATATTTATATTTGATTTTATGATTGTCTATCTTTTTTACCATGTTGTTTAATAAAAATATTTTTCTCAAAACACAAATTATTTTTTTATTAGAGTTAATAACTCGATTCATATGTTAGGTATGCTAGCCCGAGTTACTCGGCTCATAGATTTAACGAGTTCACCCACCGATCATATATATATATTTATCCTTTAATTGTTTGTTCTTGATTTTATCTTTCGATAAGTAAACTGCTAATATAAAAAAAATATTAATTTTGAAAAAATATTATTAAATCATAAAAATGTCTGGTTAGCTCAGGGGAAGGAGAGGTGTAAAGGGGAATTTTATTCTTTTGGTATTGAGACTTTGTTAAGCTCGGTTATCTTTATTCGAAACAATCAATGGGTAGAAGTTGCAGCACATGTTTCGTTTGAGGGATCTAATAAAATGATTTGGTGCCCGACGACCAGCATCACATTGTGAGAGGATGAACATTTTATCTATTTATTTGTTAATGACAATGGATGAACTACTAGTCTTTTCAGAATTTGATTGATTTTTTCGAGATAAATATATATTAAATGTGCTTGACATATTGTGGTGATTTTATAATTGTAATTTGAAAAAAAATAGTTATAAAAAAGCTTTAAATCATTGTTTTTTTTTTTTTTTTAAAGTGAAGTTCTTACCGCAATTTTAGATGAAAAACATGTTTAAGCAATAAAAATCGAATAATGTTTAATTCCACCGCATTACAAAATATAAATAAATAGTTTATCTTATTATAATGATGAAACTAACACTTGAATATCAAATACCAGGTACATTATACTCGGTGATCATCAAAACACCTCTCATCTTCTCTAGCTAATTATACAGCGACAGACTCCCCATCGCACTCCATTAAAATGCATGCAGAAGACACAGACTTAGCCCAAATGGCTTCCAGTCATGAACTTCTTCCCCGTCAAACCACAAGAAACGGCTTCCTTAGGAATCTTAGCAACATGCTGGACACCTTCAGCAAAAACCACACCCATTCCCATATGCAGGTGTGGCTCAATATGGCAATGGAAGGCCCACACTCCCGGATTATCTGCCACAAACCTCAGCGCCGTCCATCCATAAGGAAATATCACTGCGGTGTTTCTGTAAGGTGGGTTTTTCAAGTTGAGTTTCTTCTCATCAGATTTGGTGAACTTCCCTTCTCCATACCCTAGCAACCAAAAATCATGGCCATGCAAATGCCATGGGTGTATTTCACTAACATTCTCTTTCAATGCATTTGCATTTTGCAATATCACATCCACCGTGCTGTAGTAAACTAGCATGTAAACCCCGTTTCCAGTGGTGGTGTTGCTATTAACTGGTGGTTTCATGACATCGTAGTGTCCAGGAAAATCCTCAGGTGGCTTTGTTTGGTCAAAAGCATTCTGCAGGCCGAATCTGATGGACCCCAAGTACGGAGTGGCAGGCAATGACAGGGAAATATTATTGATAGACCACTTGGTATAGCCATTCATCTTGTTCTGGGTGTTTAGAAGGACGATCCTACGGTGGTAAGTTGGTGGAGGCTTAGGGATGCTTTTATGATCTAGTGCTTTAATCTTGTTAGAGAAAGCCTTGCTGTGAGCATAATCATCCCATCTAGGAGTTACAGGAGGTGGCGAAAGAGGGGGTCTCGATGCAGAGGTGGTCCTGTAGTTTAATATGGTCAGGGCTTGTGGGGTCTGAGGTTCTCTCCCTCTCACTCCTAATGAAATCCAATAGTTTTGGGAGGAGTCTTGACTTGTTTTTAACAGGACTGAGTAACTCTCACCCGAATAAATGTCCAGATCACTGGTCTCAAATGGTTGGAGATAATTTCCATCAGCTTCCACCACCACCATCTTGTGATTCTGCAGACAAAACCAAGAGGACATGAATAGTTTTGTCCATCACATCAATTTGCAATAATAACAATTTGCATAATCAGTTCTCAAGCTGTTTCTTTCGTTTAATCATTTCCTTTTTTCCTTCTCTCCCCTGTTTCTGTCCACTTTCAAATACATGGTTGTGGCAAAACTCAAACTGCAGCGTAAATCAGGGCAAATTTGTACAATGGAGCTAGCTGTGCCTGCAAGGTTTGTCGACATGCACGGTGATTTATGGGCTCAGAACCCTTTACAGGAACCAAGGCATGCTCATGACTTTATGGAATCCAATGATAAAAGCCATTTGAGTTGGTCGATCATAAAAAGGCAAGGGAGAAAGATGTGACATTAAAATTAAGGAAAACATGTCACTGTGAAAAATAGATACAGAGATTCTGAGCTGGTCAGGCATCCTATCTTCAAAGACAGTACTGAAATATCATAAACAAGGCAAACAGTACAGCACGGTTACGTGTATCACCAACCCATGCGTGGTTTGCCGCCCCATTGTTTTCTCTGAACACCATGTCAAGCATTTGGTATTCTTTTTTCTTACTTTCTTTCTCTTTTGGCAGATAAATTGGTGAATATATTCTTTCTTTTGACTTTTGATCTCCCCCCCCACCCTCTCTCTCTCTATTTCCGAGTCTTCTCTCACGGATACTTCTTTGAGATTTGGTCGAAGAATATCCTACCAAACCCTTCATAATTCATGTGCACTTAGAAAATTTTTACAGTGTTATCGCTATAATTTCAGCATAAATTTAACTTCTTTGCATTTATTAATAACAGAAAGTTTTTAAATTAATAACACTTTTATATGGAATATATGCTTTGCCAACTTGAATAATCTAAAATGTTGGTGGAAAAGGAACCATATCAGCACTCAAGCCCTCTCCTTTTTTGCAACCTAGAGCTGCATCACAATCGAAAACACCAAAGGTATCTGAGATTGTGATGCAACTAGAAGCTGTAAAAAATTTAAGTATTTGAGTGTTCGATCATTTTTAAGAAGCTGAAATATAACTCTAGAAATCATCTAATTAAGTTTCATGAAAAACAATAATTTATTATTTTTCATGCGTTGCAAGGAGGGCTTGGCAACCCCAAGGGGTTGGCCTGGCAGAGGAGGCCTAGGTCTCTTCAGTGTACTCTCGAAGAGATCCCAGGTTCGAATCCGCTCTGGTGCAAATAATTTCTTGGGATAATCGGACTTGGACGAAGTCCATGAATTACCCGTGGTGTACTTGTGGGAAACGTGCTTGCCGAGTTCTTGTGCACCCCCAGGATTAGTCAGGCCTTGCGGCCTGGATACCCAGTGCTAATTCAAAAAAAGAAAAAAAGGAGAGCTTGGCCTAGGGTAGGGGTTGGGGGAAAATATAAAAAATATATTTTATATATTAAAATAATCTAAAAAATAATTAAAATAAATAAATATATTAGAAGAAGATCACAATATAATTTTTATCTCGCAATCTTAATTTTGTTTCAAATGATATTTTACTATATATTATTTTGGGATTGCAGAGACCTTCACATATGGATTTATAGTTCATGATGAAATTATAAATAATTTGATAAGAGAATAAAAACAAATGTCTAATTTACTTGAATTATTAATTATATTTTATTATTATGATTATATATAAAAAAAATTGAAAGTAATAATAGAAACTGGTAACCAAACTTTGAAATTATTTTTCATTAATCTTAAACTCAACCACAATTTTAATCAATCATTTTAAAAATTATTTTGAACCGCAACTAAAATGCTTTTTATGAAACTATTTTTTTAAAACTTCAAACATAAAAGCAAAAGAAACACTCTAAATGTAGTGATGGGATGAATTGATTTTCTAAAAACAAAAGGGAGTGGATTGTATTTTTCCAGCTAAATAAACAACTAGGGCAACGGGCTCGATCCAAATCATGATAAGGGGCAGGCATCTAATATTTTGGAAGTTGGTGGATGAGGAATCATCCCCATGTCTACAAAAGATGAAAAGCTTTACACCCACTCTCCCCACTCTCTCCACGACTTGTCAATCACTTTCTGCTTTCTGTCATCAGTGAAATTAAGCATCTCTGCCAATTAGGTTCGGTATGATATGACAGAACAGCAGCATCACTGTTTCGAATCTCAAATTTTCTTTACCATCAAGCAAGCAAAGGGCCGAGGAGCTAGCCTTAGTTCATGCAAATGTGAAGGAGAATCAAGTTTTTGCTGCCATAATAAAGACTTACCCCAATAGCCAAGTTGAGAGAAGCAAGAGCGGTGGTGCTGGCAATTCTTATTCTGTAGGTCTTGTTTGGATCCACATGCAGGATATAAGGGGCCCACTGTTCAGCTCCTGTTATATTGCACTGGCTAAGAGAGGAGTTGCCATAATGAGCTGCCAAGGAACACCCGTATTGCCCTCTTCCATTGATGAGTAGGGCCTGAAGATGGTATCATTTTCAAAAAAGAAAAAGAAAAAGAAAACGAGTTAGAGAAATATATTTAATCAACAGGTTGCTTTACTTGCTTTTCTTATGATCCCCGCCTTTTGAATTATAGAGCAAAAAGTTAACACGATCTACCAACTACTATGGACTCAAACAATATATATATAGGAATCACCTTAATTTATTTTCTGTTCCATTTGTTTAGAAAATATTAAGGCCGTTTGTTTGCGCGATGCATCGATGAACAGCATAAAAAGCAGGAAATTGTTGTTTTTATATTCTTTTTTAAAAAAAAAAGGAAAATCCCGAATTTATATTGCACTGTCCCTTCGAGAGTTGGTTGGGGCTTGTCATGCCAACATTCGTAAGCATGGCACTATCTTAGGCAATGGTTGACATTGACTTCTAGCAAAGGATGATATGATAACCAAACTAATCGAGAAGACTTACATCTGTGGAAAAACTAGGTTGCTAAAAGATCGATGGACTCCAAAATTAAGGCCGTAGTTTCAAAATGAGTATATACTATAGATATAGTGCTTAGATATGTCCTTTTTCGATCAATGTTTTCATGAAAAATATCATCACAAGGCAGAATTTTGGCCATAATATGATCTTCATGATAGAAACATGGTGATTATATATCTCTACCTGGGGCTCTCCAATCCAACGCATTGGGTTGGAAGAAAGGCCAACTTCTTGGTGATGAACACTTTGGTGCCACCAGTCACTCAGTAATAGGTCAAACTCACCATCATAGTGGAAAGGCTCCTTCTCTCTTTCTGCCACGTCCACTATCAGGGCACCATACAACCCTGCTGATCTTTGCATTCCATAGTGTCCATGGTAGAAATATGTTCCTGCCTGCAAAAGTCAGTCAAACCCTGAAAACTGCATCTAGACATGCCTATATAAATGAATGGCTTTAGGGCTGCATAAGAGTCAAAGTTTGTTAATCAATCGAGTTAGCTAGAACAAGAAAAAGAGTAGAGTGTTCTTACCCTGTCAACAGTGAACCTGTAATTGAAGGTTTCTCCAGGGTTAATGACACACTGTGAAATGGAAGCAGTCCCGTCTGCCCATGGTGTTCCTTTCTGCAAGAAGTGAATTATTAATACCAAATAAATAAAGTAAAGCAATTATTTCAAAAAACCAAAAACCTATTGCATGCAAGGATACTTCCATGAGAGCATGAGATCAAAGTATAGAGAGAAACCTGTCTGATTCCATGCCAGTGAATGACAACTCCCTCAGTGTGGAGTTTGTTTATGAGTTGCACATGAACTATATCTCCAGCTCTAGCTCGGATTGTTGGACCGGGGAACTGGCCATTGATTCCCATCACAACATTTTCTATTCCATCTGGAGACCAGTACATGTACTCCACTTCCCATTTGTAAAAAAGCGGTTCATTCTTATTAGAAGTAGCCAATGAACACTGGACCATATAAAGCAAAATACACCAGATAATGAGACCCTTGAACCTTCTTGAAAATGGCTCAACCGAGAAGTTGTATGTCAGCGTCCCCATTTTCTCCTGCTGAATTCTCAAAAAGATGTAGTGTGGTGGTTGATGTCTGGTGGATGCCCAGGTACTGAAATTTGCTAGATGACCTCTGGCTGAGTTGATGCTGGTATTTATAGTGGAAGTGGAAGGGGTCACCTTCGATTTGGATTGAACCTTCCCTTCTTTTAATATATGTTTTTTTTTTTTTTTCATTTACTGATCATATGATTATTTCAAAATAAGCTTGTAGCTCATCAATATAGATTTGAACTTATTTTTCAAACGAGTTTAAGTACATTCCTCACTTTCTACATTAATTAATATATTAATGAGATGAAAATCCTTTAAATGTTAGGCCCCGTTTGTTTCCCGGAATTCACTTTCCGGGAAACCACTTTCCAAACTTTCCTGTGTTTGTTTGTCTTCCGGAAAGTTGGTCAACGGAAAACACTTTCCAGTCAAAGAAAAATTTGGCTTGGTTTTCAGAAAAGTGTTTTCCGAAAAATTTGGGCGGAAAACACTTTCCGGAAGTTGTGAAAAATTTAGAAATGTCATTATTTGCTGATTATATCAAATTTGATCCTCAAACTTTTGATTGCTATATATAATTTGTTTTGAATATTTATTTTTCAATTCCATCTCTTAAAATTTAATTTTTATATTAATTTTGGTCCTTATTTTTATAATTGCTATTTGCTTTTTTCTTATCATTTTTTATTGAAATTTTTTATCTATCAAATTTGGTCCTCATTTTTTTATTGTTACTTATTTTATTTGAAATAATTTATGAAATGTTAATTATTATTATTTTAATTTATTCACCTTTTATTTTTTTAAAAAAAAATTTAGATTTGATCTCTATTATTTTGATTATTATTTATTTTATTTGAGATAATTTATGAATTTTTTTTTCAATTTCATTCTCATTCAACTTTTTAATTTGTAAGATTTGTTCCTCATTATTTTAATAAACTTTAAAAAAATTAATTTATTAATAAATTATTTATCATTTTCCATAACATTTTCTCTGGAATTCACTTTCCAAAAAGAAACCACTTTCCAGCAAACAAACGGGCCCTTAACCTCGTTATTTAAACATGGTAAATAAATAAATAGAATATATAGAACACCAAAAGTAGGCCAGAGAGTTGACTGATATGCACTAAACATAGGTAATGAATTCTTTCTTTTTTAAAAGTATATATATATATATATATATATATATATATATATCAAAATAAGGTTGCTTGGATTTTTTCTTAATCAAGTCAACTTGGGCCGACTCTTCCGGCTTATAACTCAGGCCAACCCTCAAATCAAGTTTTAAAATTATAATAATAATTATTTTTATTCATTTGTTATCGAACCAAAGTTAATCTTTTTGACATGTGACTCGTGTCTTATATTAGGTCGACCCTTAAACTGGATATAAAACTATAATAAAAATATTAATCTTGACATTAACTTGGATCAACTTTGGTTGCCTTCCTAACCCTTGACTCAAGTCCTATTCTTATTTGGGATTTAAAACTATGATAATAATTATTTTTACTCTAATATTACCTTGGATCAACTTAGGTTGACCATCTCGACTTGTGATTTGGACCTAGTCCAGGGTCGTCCCTTGTGGTGGATTTTAGAAATATGATAATAATTATTTTTATTTTTATATTTACTTGAATTAATGGTCAGCCTTACCTACAACATAGGTCTTACCCCAAATCAAATCTCAAGTTGAGTTTTAAGACCATGAGAATAATAATTTTTATTCTAAAGTTAACCTGGTTCAAAGATCATCCCAACTTATGACTCCAGTCTTATCTCAGGTTAACTTTCAAATTAGATTTTAAAACTATGATGATAATTATTTTTATATTCATGTTCACCCAAGTCAATGATCAAATCGACCCATGACCTGATCTTGTACCTGGGTAGGACCTTGTGTAAGATTGTGTTTAAGATTACCATAATAGTCATTTTTACTCTTACATTGATCCGAGGTAATGATCAACTCAGCTTGTTATCTAGGTATTGCTCTGGTTCAACTCCCAATACCGATTTTAAAATTATAATAATGATCACTTTTATCCTTATATTAACCCAATTAATGGTCAACACAATATGTGATCTAGACTTTGTTTACGGTCAACCTTTAAGTCGAGTTTTAAAACTATGATAATAATTATTTTTATTTTTATACTGGCACATGTTAATGGCCAACATGGTTTATGACATGGAACTTGTCTCGGTTTGACCCCATAGTTCAGTTTTAAAATCATGATAATAATCAATTTTATTCCTACATTAACCCTAGCAACCTGGTTAACCTTTATGGAGAGAACTGAAGAAGCTTTTTCTACCCTTTTTAGTGGGACAAGAATTTCCTCTCTATAAGAATTTTAAACATTACAAAAAATGATTTTTTATATTGTCTAAAGGTGCACTAAACAATTTTATTAAAAAAAAAATATTACGTCTAATTCATCATTGTATAGCATACCAAACACAGCCTAAATGTTAGGGTGAAAAGAATTGAGTAAATACCTTCCTCTTGTTAGGATACAAAAGAACAAGCAAAGAGTGAATGGAATAAATATATTAATTTAGAAAGATATGCATAATAAATTATAAAAAATAAAACAAAATAAAATTGAATAAGAACGTTTGTGTCTCAATATTCTCTATAAGAAATTACATGTTTTTTTTTTGTTTGATATTGAAAGAAATAAAATATGGACAGATTATTAAGAATATTTGATGCTTATGGTGAAAGATATGGTTTTGCAAAAAAATCCTATAAAATAAAATAAATAGTACGACCTAGTTCACCGACGATTAAAACAAGAAATAGAAATAAATACAGAATCCATAATTAATAAAGAAATAAGAAAAAAAAAAGCTTTTATTATAAGAAAAAATTCTATAAATTTTAAAATTAATTATATAAATATCTAATAATTATTATATTAACAATTTTGCATGGATAAGAAGTGCATTCATGTAACATATATAGATTAATCGAATGATAGTGTTTGGTTGTATTTTAAGAATGTATTCGTAGGGTTTTTGTCGGTCTATGAACATGTCATAGATTAATCAAGTGTGGGGCAAGAATATTATAAATTTCACACGTTAAGTTTCTCTCATCACAGCAAGAAAAAGCATAGTCTTTGACAGAAAGAGCAGACTGACAGACAAAAGAAGGTGCCCATGAAAAGAGAAAATGAACAACAAGGCAGAAACGGCAGCGTGTCGTCGTCGTGACTTGTCAGGTTTCAACTCATTAATGCAGCAAATTAAAAAGAAACGCGCAAGAATATTTGTTTACTTTATACACAAATTCATCACTTTCCAACTTTTAGAGTTTAACTCTGATTGCCTGTTTGGTAACATGGTTCAATCCATGTTTCAAATCATAATTAATTTTATGTTGCTTGATAAAGAAAAAAACGGATGAAATTTGTATGGATCCCATCATAAAAATCAAGTTTTTTTTGTATTTTTTTTCTTTAATAAATTGATTTTTCTGCATTTCATGAAACGGGTATTAAACTAATACAGTCACTGATTCTTATATATATATAACAAAAAAAAAACAAAGATAATGTGCTACCAAAATAATTCACACACTTTCATCAAGCAGAAAACTGTCTTCTTCCTTCAATGTGAAGCTTCTAAATCTCACTATTTTTATTCAATTTGATTAAAATTAATCATAAAATAATATGGATATCTATTCAATTTTCAAGCCTAAAAATTTGTTATTTTAAAAAATATATTGAAAAATTATATTTTAAAATCCCATTTAATAAATTAAAATTTTAAATAAAATTATTTATTGAAATGATAAAAGAATGTTTCGTGGGGATACGCCAAAAACAGAAACACACACATGGGATAAAAGGCGTCCGAAGGCCACATATTAAAGATTTCCATGCACTTTAATAATAATAATAATAATTAATGGCGTGCAATGTTGAATGAATGTCTTCCTTTTCTTTACGTTCATGATGAACAGGAGAAAAAAAATTGTGTTCATATCATCATCACCACCACCACCATATGGTGTGCTATAGTTGTTCTTTCATAAAGAAGAAGAAGACGAATTCAATCGTTTGACCTACTGTGTAAACGATAGTAGTTATGAACACTTTAAATCTCGTTGGCTGTACATGCAGATGTTGCCGGTGTGCAAATAATTGTGTTCCCATATATAATATGGAGCTCCCATTCGATGCATGAAAAACGTGTCTTCAGATCCCACACGACAGCATCGGTTCGTATCAACATATATATGATAACTTGAATCAAAGACATGAGAAGAAAGAAACTATTTAGTAGATGATCTAGCGGTAATAATGTGGAACTAGTTAGTTTGTTTTTTCTATAATTTTAAATTTAAATTTTATAGTTATTGATATAATAATTACATGAGATTTAAATTTTAATATTTATAAAATCAATTGAGAAACATATAAGCTGATTTAAATATCTATATTAATAAGAAAAAGACAAGACCAGTAGATCTTTTGCATTTGCTAGAGTTGTTTTGATGACTAAATATGATTTATTAATTATAAGGCGACGAGCTTGATATTAAGGCCATATTTGGAAACCAACTCTTTCTTAGAAGGATAAGGTTGAATGTCAAATGAATTGACTTCCTTAATTTATTTATTTTTACTTTTAAAAAGTGATTGAATGTTATTTTTGTTAAAAAAATTTGATAAAATTTATTAGAAATGATTTTTTTCTATATACAAAACTGATTGTAAAATTTATTGCTCATGTTATTATATTAAAAATATTTTAGAATAATAATAAATAGGTCATATATATATATATATATATATATATATATATATATATATATATATATATATATATATATATATATAGTAAGGTGCTGATATTTATAAATATTAAAATATATAATTAGTCTCACATATTGATAAGGAAAAAAATATTGCAAATAATAATTATTATTATTTTGAATATTTTATATATAATAATAAGAAATTTTAACACCTAAAAATATTAACAAAAAAACAATTAAAAAACTAAATAAATCACAAAATAAAAATAAATATTATTAGATTTTAAAAAATTATTTGAACTAAATAATAAACAAAAGAGAAAAAATAGAAAATATCATTTTTGAAATGACC
The DNA here is from genome assembly GCA_015731905.1 of Salix dunnii. Classification (NCBI taxonomy): domain Eukaryota; kingdom Viridiplantae; phylum Streptophyta; class Magnoliopsida; order Malpighiales; family Salicaceae; genus Salix; species Salix dunnii. Next base: position 14,638,789 of record CM027674.1, read on the forward strand.
ACTAACAAAAATTAACATGTAAACATTTAAAAAAAATAACCTTAATAACAGTGGAAATAATACAAATTGATGACTCCATAATTATTGTTAGAGAAATTCCATGATTTTTTTTTCATATTATTATATTAAAAGTATTTCAAAAGAAATATTTTTTTTTTCAAAAAAACTTAGGTCATTTATATATATTAAGGCTCTAATGTTAAATAAATATCAAAATATATAATTAGTATGATATATTTAAAAAAAACTTAAAAATAATAATTATCATTATTTTAAATATTTTATCTATAATAACTAGAAAATTCAATACCTAACAATATTAACAAAAATAAATATGATTATATTTAAATAAATTATTTAACTTGAAAAAAAGAGAAATAATAACAAACATTATTTTTTAAATGATTACCAACACAAATTAAAATTTAAACTTTTTAAAAAATCTTACTAATAGTGGAATTAAAAAAATAGAAACAAAAATTAAGAGCATGTACATATAAACATGGACAGAAATAAGAATTATATAAGTAATATATAAAAAAAAAAAATTCAAATAGTAATGAAAAGTGAAAACCACGGTTGAAATAATTGTTCATTGTTGTTTGAAGTTATGATCTTCTTTAGTTATTCTATAAAATAATAGTTGTGGTACTCGTAAACTAACTCGGACACCCCGCTTATAAAAGAAAAAATTATAAGTAGGAAAAAAATAGAAAAAAATGTTAAAAAAAATGATTTCTAGAATTATTCATAACACGCGTAAGTTGTCTTAGACACCCCAGTTATAAAAAAAATATACACATGGGAAAAAAATTGTGGTGCATGTAAGCTAGCTCAAACACCATACTTATAAAAAAAACCAAAAAAAAAAAGTATATGTGGGGGAAAAAATCATGTTGCTCGTAAGTTGGCATGGACACTCTAGTTATAAAATAAAACCAAAAAAATATGTAAGTGGAAAAAAAGAGGAAAAATAATGTAAGAAAAAAGTGGGTCCATAGATTAATCGTGGTGTGTGCAAGTTAGCCCAGGCACCTCGTTATTAAAAAAACAAACAGAAACCCCGTTTAAAAAAAAATCACCTTTTCAAACAGTAATAAAAAAAAAATTATAATGCATGTAAACTTATTCGAACACCCCGATCATGATAAAAACAGGGGAAAATGTTAAAAAAAAGTGGATCCGGCAATTAGTCGCGATGCACTTAAGCTGCTATGGATACCCTGGTTAAAAAAAACAGAAAAAAAAGAAACCCGGTTAAAAAAACCTGACTTTGACATCCCGCTTATAAAAAATAAAAAAATGTTAAAAAAAGATCCTAGTTTATTAAAAAAACAAAAAAAAAAAGCGGTTATAAAACAAAAAGTGTAAGGGGAAAGCACATTTCCAAACAGTAATGAGAAAAAAATTGTGGTGCGTATAAACTAACACAGACACCCGGTCATGAAAAAAACAAAAAAATATATATAAGTGGGGAAAAATGTTAAAAAAAAGTGTATCAGGATATTAGTTGGGGTGCGTATAAGCTACCACGGATACCCCAGTTTAAAAAAAACAAATAAAAACCCAGTTAAAAGAAAAAATATAAAACACCTTTCATACAATTAAAATTATTGTTAAAAATAAAAAAGAAAGTCCGGTTATAAAAAAAAGTGCAAGAGAAAAACACATTGTTAAATAGTAATGAAAAGAAAAATCATGGTACGCGTAAACTAACTCGGACATCCTAGTCATGAAAAAAACAAAAAAAATATAAGTGGGAAAAAAACATTAAAAAAATAGACCTGGAGATTAGTCGTAATATATATAAGTTGCTACAAATATCCCGATTTATGGAAAAAAAAAACATACTGAAAAAAAATCAAAAGGACCTTCAGTAGGAAGAAAGATGTTACTGTAGCTCCCCTTCTTGTATCGCTAGTGTTTTTTTGTTGATGGGAAAAAATTAGCAGAGCATGAACCGAGTGTCATTTATAATTACAATTGGATGTACGTCGAAGTAGCAGATCAAATATCCAGTTCACAGTATACATGAGTGTGCGTGAACAGTGAAAGAACAATAAATTACCGAGCTACTTTAATTTCTTTCTAATTCAACCACACCATAGGAAAAAAGATAAATTCAAAGGTATTTGACACTATGTTTTAAAAATATATTTGAAAAAAATTGAATTTTATTTGTTTTTTTATTTTAAATTAATTTTTTATATATTTTTAGATCATTTTAATATATTGGCATCAAAAATAATTTTTAAAAAATAAAAAAATATATTTTAATATATTTCTTAAAAAACAATAACAATAACAATCACTCAACCAATCAATCACTGTGATTCACGTGATGGTGGGAGTACTTGTCCTGAAAATCTCTCACACTAGATAGTGCTTCAGCGGTCCCCCGCCATTGTTCCATTGTTTTCCCATTCAACAAGTCCACGTGTTCTTGCTTCCCCCACTTCATTATAACCCTTTTTATACTACCAGTCGGGTTTAACTTTTATCAATATAAACAAATATTCATGTAATAGCAATAATTTTACTATATATATATATATATATATTTCATAATCGCACGTGCTATAAAAAATAAAAGTCCCTTTAAAAATCTAGATTCAACAAAGATTGGAATAAATTCCGATTTAACCCTTGTTGCTTTAAAAACCAAAAAAAAAAAAATATCGAAAGAGATTACTTAAAATTATTTTTGATATTATAACATAACAATATTTTAAAAAATAAATTTAAAATAAAAAATAAATTTATTTAAGAAAAAAGCCCTTCTAAAACGCAATGATATTCTTAGTCCAACAGCATTAGTCCAAGAGATTATTCGCATCCACAGAAGCATGACTCTATTCATTTGGTGGTGTATTTCTATACAATGCTTCAATGGTCCAAGATACCACACGGTTTTCCCACTCAACAGGCCCGCATGCTTTTGCTTTCCTTTTTTTTATTTTTTTATTATATAGTTCAGAAAATAATAATTAACATCTATTCTCCTTTACTTTTTATTCGTTTAGTATGATTTCCATGTCGGTCCAAGGAATTATGAGAGAAGAAAAATGAAACTTGCGAGAAAGATAAATCTGAGATGAGTGTTCTAATTGAATGAAGGTCGTGTTTTGTCGTGGAGAATATTTATAATATTGACGTGTTTCTTGTACCTTCTTACGTGAAAAATATTATTTTTTATTTTCAATAAATAAATTATTAATTATTTTACATGTGAAGCATGAGGCTGAAGAGTTGATGGACCACATAGAGAGGCAAAAATCCGAGAGAAGATCTTGTCAGGGCAAACACTATATAGATCCAAGCTGGTACAAATCATCCAGATCAAGAAAGCTCCTATTTTTGGAATTTTAGCTAGGTATTAATTTTGGGTTCTATATTATATTTATTTATTTTAGACCATAATTAACTAGGATAAACTATTTAAACTTTTATTTTAGGACTTGGTAATCTTTTTTCAATTAAATAAATTGATTGTGAATATAATTATAAAATTATTATTATAATTTTTAAGTGTTGTTATCTAATATTAAAATCATTTAAAAACATAATAGTATGTGATAGTGTAATTTATTACACAGAGAGAAAACGTTCATATCTAATGTACCTTATTTAGGATAAAATGTAATATTGTTTGATTATTTTTCTATATCATTTTTTTTATTTATTGATCTTTCTTAAGGTTTGAAGAACATATCTCTTTGCGAGATGGTCTTTATCTTATTAGATCAAAATGTAACCATTCTAAAACTAAAATTTCAGTATCGTGTTGATTTCATTGTATCTTCAATACCCGAGCACATACTCTACACTACAGTTTTACACTTTCCAAATATTAAAATCTACAACTAAGTCCTAATACTTTTAAAATAAAAAAATAATTGATAAATAATTTTTGATATTTTATCGAGATTTTGATGAATAATTATAAATTCATTATAATATTTTTTATATATATTTTAAAACATAAATCATTTGGACAATTCAGCTAGCTCATAAATTTAGTTATTGATGGCCCTCCAATTTGCCTGGATCTCTTCTATGTTACCCATCAAAACTATAAGTTGGCCCATTTTCACAATTGTCGCAACAAATTCTCTCCTCCAACTTAAAAGACTATTTGAATTCTCTCATTTTATTTTCTATTGCTGGGTTGGTCAAGAGAGTTTGATCGGACGAGGTTTGCTAAGATAAGGATTGTCAATTCTGTTCTGTTTTATTAACAAAATCAAGATGAAATGATATTGTTTTTATCTCGGTTTTAATTCCGGTTTATTCCAGAAATTTTGGCTGAAATGTCTCGGTTTTGTTCCGGGTGTGCCGTTCCGGCCTTAAAATCTTCTTTATTTTGATTAATTTGTGATTTTTTTCTAATTTTGATATTATATTTGTTTGATTTTGTGTTTGTATTGTATAATTTAAAGTTAATTTATCTTGAATTTTAATTATGCTTATTAAATTAATATTTTAATTTTTTTCACATATATATATATATATATATATATATATATATATATAAAATTAATTTTATATGAACAGTACAACCCCAAAACGGCACAACGAAATGCTCTAAAACCAAAACGTTCCGTACCAATAGAAAAACTAGAACGGCAACCGGAATTGTATTGACAACCTAAGTGCCTGTTCGGCACGGCGACCAAATCGGTATTTAGCCGTGGTTATCTTTTTTTAAAAAAATAAATATATTTTGATATTTTTAGATTATTTTGATGTGCTGATGTCAAAAATAATTTTTTTAAAAAAAATATTATTTTGATATATTTCGGCATGAAAAGCACTTTGAAAAGCAACTGCAACCACACTCTCGAATTTATAGTAATTGACATCATTAATGGTTCGAGGACAACTGTTCATTGGCATCTCCAAGTTAGGATAAGCATTATGTTTTGGGCAACTCCACTTCAAAATGGTTGTATATGTGGAATCAAAACTTGGGTTTTCACTATTTATGCCATCAAAGTTGTATATCTATTAATAAAGGAATTGCAATGTGAATGACTCATGATGTGTGCTCCTGTTTAATCACATGAATATATCGTATTAATTAGCATGATGTTGTTGTAATTAGTAAATGGTTAATGATTTCGTATGATTTCCATATGGCTCCAAGGAATTATGAGAGAAGAAAAAAGAAACATGCGAGAAAGATAAATTTGAGATGAGTGTTCTTATCGAATGAATGTTGTATTTTGTCATGGAGAATATTTATAAAAAAAAATATCATCTCAATAGGAAAAAATTTCAATCAAAAAAATTAAAAAAAATCAAAACTTGTGTACTTATTATATTAAGAGATTTAAAATCAATCAAAAAATTAAGAGAATGGGGATTGGATTGAAACTTAAATATATAATCAATTTCAATCAAAAGACCCAATTGTATTGGGATTAGTTCATTATATAATTCAATTTAAATTAAACACAATAAAAAAATATATAAATTATGAAAATTCCTCCAATAATCAAATAACAGAAATAAATAGTTAATTTTCTATCTATAAAAAAACAAAAAATAACATTAAGGATTCATCTTTGCGTTATTGTCATTATTATAATTATAACAATTAAAATTATTATTAGCATTATTTTTTAAACAATTAAAATCATTAAATTACCCCAAAGAATAAAAAAAAAGCAAAATAATTTTACAAAATAAATATAACAAAATAATAAATTATCATTATTATTGTGCAAACAATAAAATCATAAAATCATTTAATCTAAATAACAAATAAAAATACACAAAAAAGAACAAATAGAAAAATATTAATTTTAAAATAATCATTAACATAAATTAAAATTTTACGACTAAACCGAATAAAAACTAAACCCCAATAAAAAATAAAACAATAAAAATTATAAACAAAAACTAAAAACATATATGCATAAATACGGGTAAAAAATAAACAGTATACAAGAAAGACAGAAAAAACCAAAGAAATGAATACCAAATAAAAAATTTAAAGAATAAGGATTGAAATAAAAAATAAAATATATAATTAATTCCAATTGAAGAAAAAAATTGAAACATATAAAAATCTTGGGAGTGAAACAAATAAAGGGATTTTATAAAAAAAATACAATATAATTTTGTTAAAAAAATTAAAAGAATAAGAACTGAAATGAAAAATAGCATATATGATCAATTTTAATTTGAATAAAAAATTAAAATAAATTAAAACTTGCATACTAAAAAAATTAAAGGAACCAAATATAAATCAAAAATAAAAAAAATAAAGACTGAAATAAAAACCAATATATATAATCAATATTAATTGAATGGCACAATTATAATCTTTATGTGTTTTCTATAATCTTTTATATGGAAAACAGTTTCTTCATTTTCAACAAATATATATATATTAGTTTTTTATAAAATAAATAAACTTTAAATTGATATAAATTTATTTATTTAGTAGTCTTCAACAGAATTAGCAACATAAAATTATCATCACATTAAAAACACATAATTTAGATATCTAAATAATTAAATTCAATGTATTAGAATTAACTCATTTTATAAGCCAATATAATTTAAACATAACAAACAAAATATAAATTGTGAAAACACTTGCAATAATCAAATAACAAAAATAATCAATTAATTTTCTATCAACAAAAAAAGAAAAAATCATTGAAAAGTCACCCCTGTATTATCAATAAAATTAACAACATAAAATTATCATCACATTAAAAAAACAAGATTCAAATATCTAAAATATTAAATTCACTATATTAGAATTAATTCATTTTATAAGCCAATATAATTTAAATACAATAAACAAAATATAAATTGTGAACACACTTGCAATAATCAAATAACAAAAATAATCAATTAATTTTCTATCAACAAAAAAAGAAAAAAATCCTTGAAAAGCCATCCTTATATTATCGTCATTATCATAACAATAACAATTAAAATTACTATTAATATTTTTTCACAAACAATTAAAATCATTGAATTTCCCCAAAAAATACAAAAAAAAAGCAAATTATTTTTATAAAAAAAATTTGCTAAAATTATCATTATTATTGCACAAAGAGTAAAATTATAAAATCATCTCACCTAAAAAACAGATAAAAAAATAGAAAATATAAAAAAAATAACAAATGGAAAAAAGGAAAAATATTAATTTTAAAATTATCACTAATATAAATTAAAATTTCAGGATTGAACAAAATAAAAACAAAACCCTGCTAAAAAAAAAATAACAAAAAAAAATCAATACCAAATAAAAAAATTCAAACAATAAGAGCCGAAATGAAATATAAAATATTTAATTAATTTCAATTGAAGGACAAAATTGAAACAAATAAAAACTTTGAGATCGGAACAAATAAATGCATTTTAAAGGAAATTATAGTGTAATTTTGTTAAAAAAATTAAAAGAATAAGAACTACAATGAAAAGTAGCATGTATGATCAATTTTAATTGGAGAATAAAATTAAAACAAATCATAACATGTGTACCAAAAAAAATTAAAGGAACCAAAAATAAATAAAAAATAAATGATAATTTACTTATACACTCCTGGACCCAGCGATAACCACTAAAAAACCTGTGTGAAAAGCATCACAATACCCCTTGCCCATAGCTTTTTTTTTAATATTTTTTTGGAGTTATTTTCATAGTTTCACTATGCACAAATATGTGAAAAAACAAAAATATTTTGCACTGTTTTGCGTCTTTTTTTTGGCATCCATAGATGAAATAGTAGTTGTACTATATAAAAAATATATAAAATAACCGCAGTCTCGTGGGTTAATTTTTCAAATCTAAGATAAATAATAATTTTACTATTATAATCATCTATATTTATATATATAGTAAAATACTATAGTGAAAACGCCATAACCTTTATCTTATAGTTAATACTTGTTAATTGCTTGCACTACATTACGGGTGGAATAAATAATTTTTACAATTGCTGAGATTAAAATATAATATTTCAACATATAAAGTTTGATATAATGAAATAGATCAACATACTCTATTATAACAACAGTAACATCAAAATTTTAATTTCTAAATTTATCAGCACTATTATTGTCAAAACAATAAACATTATTAAATAAAATTGAGAAAAAAATAGAAAAAAATAATAATAAGCAAGTGAGAACAAAAATGAAAATTATTATTATTATTCTTAATATTAATATTATTATTGTGTTAATAACGAGGGGGAAACAAAATTAAATCAAAAGCTAAAAAAAGCCTAAAAGCATTAACAAAAGAGCAAATAAAAAAATGATTAAAAAAATAAAAATTAATGCCCGAAAAAAATCATTTAACTTGAAAATTAAAAAAAAATACCGCACTACGTTGTGGTTTGAGTAAACAATTTTTATAATTATTGAGATTAAAGAAATTAATAGGATTTCTGGTCCAAAATTAAAATATAATATCTACATATGAAAAAATTAATATAATAAAACAAATTACCACACTCTATTATAAAAATAACAACATCGAAGTCTTAACATCTAAAACTATCATTGCTATTACTATCAAAACAATAAAAATTATCAAATTATCCCTAGTGAAAAATCTGTAAAACATTAACAAAAAAATAAGTAAGATAAATAATTAAAATTCTTCTTCCTCTTTCTCTTCCTCCTCCTCCTCCTCCTCCTCTTCTTCTTATTATTATTGTGTTAATAATGAAGAAAAATATAAATAAATGAAAAATTAAAAAAATCCAAATAACTTTAACAAATCATCAAACAAAAAAATAAAATAAAAATTATCACGTAAAAAAAATTATTTGACTTAAAAAAAAAAATAACCAATGAAAAAAATAAAAGTAAGACCAGATAAAATAAATAATAAAACAAAAATAAAAATTATTAACGGGGGAAAAAATCATTTGACTTGAAAATTACAAAAATTGATCACACTACGTTGTGGGCTAAACAAATAATTTTTATAATTATTGGGATTAAAAAAATTAATCAAATTTGCTAGTCCAAAATTAAAATATAATATCTATATATGTGAAATTTAATATAATAAAACTATCATTGGTATTATTATCAAAATAATAAAAATTATCAAATTATCCTGAAAGCAAAAAACTCAAAAACATCAAAAAGAAAGTAAGCCGGAAAATAACTAAAATTATTATTGTTGTTGTTGTCGCTGTCGTTGTGTTAATAATAAAAAAAACAAAAATAAATGAAAGACTAAAAAAATCCTAAAACCTTTAACAAAAGATAAAAAAAAAATAAACTTAAATTAAAAATTATGTGGTAAAAAAATTTAATTAGGCTTGAAAATAAAAAAAAAACAATAGAAAACTAAAAAAAAAAGAACAAAAGGGGAAAAAATAGAAATAATAATTTTCAAATGATCATATATACAAAATAAAATTTAAGAGCTATTTTTTGTTCAAAAAAATATCACCTAAACAAATAAGAAAACAACAAAAATTTAAAAACAAAGCTAAGAGCACACCTATATATACATGGACAAAAGTAGGGATTATTCTAGGAATATAAAAAAATAAAAGGATAAAAATAAAAATTAAAAGTATAAGGGCCGACATGAAAATCAAATGTGCATGGATTAAAATAAAAAAATAAAAATATAAGGGCAGAAATGAAAATCAAATATATTATCAATTTCAATCAAATGATAAAATTGAAAAAATCTAAACTTCTATACCGAATATATTGAGCTATTTAGACCCAATCCAGAAATTAAAAGAAGGGGGACCGAAGTGAAACATTAATATTTAATTGATTTCAACCGAAGGACCCAATCGAACTAAATCAAAACTTATATAACATAAATTAGGACCATATATAAAATTTAAAGTCTAGGGGCCGAAGTGAAAAGGACTTAAAATCGAGGGCCTCTCTTGCGCTTTTACGGGCAGGAGAGAGAGAAACGATTCTAGCGTCTTTCACCGGCCACCGCTGCGTCCACAGCCACCAGGTGCTGAAACACACCACGCCGGGAGGAAGACCACGTGGAGGCACATCGACCGAGACTCCGGTAGCCCATCTCTGTCCATTGTATAACACCTCACGTGCCACTTAAATAGGGCGTCAGGCGGAATGCAGTTGGTCGCGTGCTCCGCACGCGCCGACAGTACATCGAAAGAAATAATAAAAAGATATGACCAATTACTAGTTTGCCCCTGTGCCTAAGTCATCAATTTTATCTTATTAGGGCCTATATCTGTATTTAAGCATTTGTGAAGAAAAAAAATCTAAAGTGTGGCGGACTGGATCAGGAACATGTAATTACTGTGGAGTCCCTTCACCCGTAAGCCTTTTTTTTCGTTTTTAAGGGGCAAAACTACTATTTCACTATGTAGATCGGTAAAAAATAGTAAATCAACGACCCAAACCATCCCAAAACCGGGCAACATTATTCCAATTCACCGTGAAAATACTCAAAAGCTACAGTGTCAACCACCCATTTGTTTTAGTATATTAGATAATGGAACACGTGGCTGAAGAGTTCATGGACCAACTTGATGGTAAAAAGTTCAAAATATTAGCCTAGAAGAGAGAGCACACAATAATGTTGCTTAGAAACGCCGTTCAATTTCGATTATATATATATATATATATATATATATAGAATAATTGCACATATATATGCATATGTACAACAGCATTAGTGCATGAAAGATCAAAACAAAGCTTGAGTTAGATGATGCTGATAGGAAGCACGTCTTTTAGTGAAGTGTCCAAGAAATAATCCCCGTCCTCACAGATGCATGGTGTCTCTCTATACAATGCTTCAATGGTCCAAGATACCACACGGTTTTCCCACTCAACTGGCCCGCATGCTTTTGCTTTCCTTTTTTTTTATTTTTTTTATTATATAGTTCAGAAAATAATAATTAACATCTATTCTCCTTGACTTTTTATTCGTTTATTATGATTTCATGTCGGTCCAAGGAATTATGAGAGAAGAAAAATGAAACTTCCGAGAAAGATAAATCTGAGATGAGTGTTCTTATTGAATGAAGGTTGTGTTTTGTCGTGGAGAATATTTATAATATTGACGTGTTTCTTGTACCTTCTTACGTGAAATATATTATTTTTTATTTTCAATAAATAAATTATTAATTATTTTACATGTGAAGCATGAGGCTGAAAAGTTGATGGACCACATTGAGAGGCAAAAATCCAAAAGAAGATCTTGTCAGGGCAAACACTATATAGATCCAAGCTGGTACAAATCATCCAGATCAAGAAAGCTCCTATTTTTGGAATTTTAGCTACGTATTAATTTTGGGTTCTATATTATATTTATTTATTTTAGACCATTCCATTACACTAGGACAAACTATTTAAACTTTTATTTTAGGACTTGGTAATCTTTTTTCAATTAAATAAATGTTCAAATTTGTGAGCTTTTCCTATAATTTATTATTGTGTTTTTTTAGCTATAAAGCTCCTTATTGTCTTGTTTTGTCGTGGGGCGTGCAAGGTTCTCGAGTGAGTAGTTCGCTTGTCGAGTTTACGGGGTGTTTGGGAATGTGGTTGTAGTTGTTTTTTAAAGTATTTTTTGTTTAGAAATATATTAAAATAATATTTTTTTATTTTTTAAAAATCATTTTTAACATCATCACATCAAAATAATCTCAAAACACCAAAAACAATTCATTTAAAAGGCAAAAAAAAAATTCAAAATTTAACCAAACAGCGATAGAAATACTAGGCCAAACAGTTACTATGTAGAAAATAGATTGTGGGTATAATTATAAAATTATTGTTATGATTTTTAAGTGTCATTATCTAATATTAAAATCATTTAAGAGACAACTTGTAGTTGAGTGGTTGGTGCGAGGTGATGGGTTTTGTGGTGGTGATTGAGTGTGTGTTTCTTTTCTTTTGTCTAATTGTTCTTCCCTTTGTTCTTTCTCCCTTTGATTTTTTTGTGTATAAAGGAGAGAACAATAGCTTTTATAGGTTAAAAGGTACGTCAACTCCTCCTTTTTATTTTGACGGTGGCATGAAAGTTTAACCTGGGAAAAAGAATATGTGTTTTGATTGCCCTAGCCAGAAAAAAGAAGGAACAAGATATATATATATACTAGCCAAATCCCCCCGCGCATTACCGCGGTATTTTTGTGTATATAATTTAACATAATTAAATTAACAATAATAAATTTATATGATATAATAAAATAAAAGTTATAGATTGGGAGATAAAATGTATAAAATTTTAAGTAGAGTTTGTTACGCAAGCATAGGTTACATCTTTTAGAATGTAGGTATTGCATCATAAAAGATCACAAAAGAGCGCAAACTAACATTAAAAAAAAAAAGCAAAATATTTTGATAAGAAAAAAAATTAATCATTTAATACAAAGAGGAAATAAAAATAATAATAAAAAAATAAAGGGGAAAAGGAAACAATATTAATTTAAAATATTATAACAACAGAAATTAAAAAAGGGGAAAAAAATTAACAACAATATTAATAAAGGGGAAAATTTAAAATATAAATTTAAAATATCAAAGTCTTAACATCTAAAATTATTGTTGTTGTGACTATCAAAACAATAAAAATTATAAAATTATACCGAGGGAAAAAAATTAAAAAGCATGAACAAAATAGCAAGCAAGAAAAACGATTAAAATATTATTATTATTATTATTATTATTATTATTATTATTATTATTATAATCATGAAAGATTAAAAAAATAAATGAAAGATTAAAAAAATTGTAAAACAAAAAAAAATATCAAACAAAAAAATACAATAAAAATCCAAAATTATCATTATCGTCACTGTCAACATAATAAAAACTATTAAATTGTTCTAATGGAAAAAAAAACCTTAAAAAACATTAACAAAAGAGTAAGCAAGAAAAAAAATTAAATTATTATTATTATTATTGTTATTATTATTATTATTATTATTTTCATTTATATGTTTTATTTTTGTCTTAATAATGAAAGGAAAAAAATGGAAGAAAAAAAAATCTTAAGAACTTCAAGAAAACATAAAACAAAAGAATAAAAAAAAAAAAACTATCGTTGCTATTATTGTGAAAGAAAAAAAAGTTATCAAATTATGCCAAGAAAAAAAACCCTCAAAAACATTGACAATAGAGTAAGCAAGGAAAAATATTAAATTATTATTATTATTATTATTACTATCATTATCATTATTATTATTATTATTATTATTATTATTATTATTATTATTATTATTATTATTATTTATTTATTTTTTTGTTAATAATGAAAGGGAAAAAATGGAAGGGAAAAAAAATTCTAAAAACTTCAACAGAAGAGCATACAAAAGAATAATAAAAAAATAAAAACTATTATTGCTATCACTGCTATAACAATAATTGTGTGTAATTTTTTTATTATAATATAAATTCAGCTAAAATAATAAATTTGTGCAGAATTCATGTAAAGTGCAAGTTTTCTACAAAATATATAAATTTAAAATCGATATAAATTTATCTGTTTTGTAGTTTCAAATGAAATAACCAGCATAAATTTATCATCATCATTAAAAAAGCAAGAAAACTCGGATATCTGAATTATCAAGTTCACTGTATTAAGATTAGTTCATTTTATAATTCAATTTAAATTAAACAAAAATAAAATATAAATTATGAAAATACCTACAATAATCAAATAAAAAAAATTGTTAATTTCCTATCAACAAAAAGACGAAAACATAGATTGAAAATTAATCCTGACGTTATTGCCATTATCATTGCTATAAAAGCTAAAATTATTACTAATATTACAGCCAAAACAATTAAAATAATTAAATTGCCATGAAAAATACAAAATAAAAAAGCAAAAGTTTTTTTTAAAAAAAATAATAACTAAAATTATCAATATTATTGCATAAATAATAAAATAATAAAAATAATATAATCTAAAGAACAAATAAAGAAAAAGAAAAAAAAATGAATAAGGGAAAAAATAGAGTAATATTACTTTTAAAATGATCACCGATATAAATTAAAAATTCAGGAAAATCTTTAAAAAAAATCGAAAGATTTTATAAAAAAAATAATCACTAAAATTATCATTATTATTGCGTAAATAATAAAACTATTAAAATCATCTAATCCAAAGAACAAATAAAAATAAAAGAAAACATCTAGCCATGGCACCCGCTCCTCATCGCGGGCGGAATCATATTTTTTTCAACGTAAAAAAATATTTATTATGTATGATTTTTTTTTTCATAGGATAAATTTAGATAAAAGAATCAATTTGTATATAATTTTTATGAAGTGCAAGTTTTGTATAAAATATATAAATTTTAAATGAATATAAATTTATTTGTTTAGTGGGTTTCAATGAAATAACCAGTATAAAATAAGTTGTAATTTTCTATCAACAATAAGTTGCATTGTGGATTGCAATAGTCTTTTCTTCGTCTTATTTGAGGATATTATGATTATTGTACTATGCACATAAATGAAAGAAATTGAAAATATCTCTAATATCATGATATTATTTAAAACACATTCTACATAATAAAATGAATATATAAAAAACTAATATATATTTTTAGAAGTTCTACGCTGCACGCGCCTTCCAAAATGTGGTTAAGAAAAAGCATTATAGCAATCCATATTGTTTGTAAAAAAATTTAGCTCAAGAATTAATCGTGGTGTGCTTACGTTGGTCGGAGACCCCGATTATAAAAAAAAATGTATAAGTGAATAAAACAAAAGTATAAAACAAAGAAAAAAAAATGTACCGGCAAGAAAGCACTTAAGAAAAAAATGTGGGTCCGCAATGTGCACAGTGTAATCATGAATCAACCCCATGAAAATGACAAAATAATTATTAAATTATCTTGGAAAAAAAAACTCAAAAACATTAACAAAAGAATAAGTAAGAGAAACAATTAAATTATTATTATTATTATTATTATTATTATTTATTATTATTATTATTATGTTAATAATGAAAGAAACAAAAATAAATGAAAGACTAAAAATATCTTAGAAACTTTAAAAAAAGATTAAAAAAAAACAATTATTGCTATCACTGTAAAAAAAAAAATATCAAATCATCTGGAGGGGAAAAAAACATTAAAGAAAGAGCAAGAACGAAAAATAATTTAATTATTATTATAATTACTATTATTATTGTTATTATGTTAATAATGAAAGGGAAAAAAAATGAAAGACTAAAAACATGCAAGAAATTTTAACAAAATATTAAAAAAACAAAAACAATTATTGTTGCTATCATCGGCAAAAAAAAAATATTATCAAATTATCGGGAGAAAGAAAAAAAACGCAGAAGAGTAAGAACAAAAAATAATTAAGTCATTGTTATTATTATTATTATTACTATTATTATTACTATTATTATTATTACTACTACTATTATTATTATCATTATTATTATTATTATTGTGTTAAATACACTTATATATACATGGGCAAAAGTAGGGATTATTCTAGAAATAAAAAAAATAAAAGTATAAGGACTTAAATGAAAATCAAATATAAAGGGCTTAAATTAAAAAATTAGAAGTCAAAGGGCTGAAATGCAAATTACATTTATTCTCAATTCAAATCAGAGGACAAAACTGCAAAAATCGAAACTTGTGTACCGAATTAATTGATTTATATACAGCCAATCCAGAAATTGAAAGTAACAGGACCTAATTGAAACTTTGACATTCAATTAATTAAAATCGGAGGACCCAATCGAACAAAATAAAAAAATTATAAAACAGAAATGAGGACCCAAAACGCAATTAAAAGTTGAGGGATCGAAGTGCAATGTTAACAAATATGGGGGACTCTCCTGCACATTGACGTGCAGGAGAGAGAGAAACTTGGCCGGCGGCTTGAACCGGCCTCATGCGGAAAACGGCTTGGCGCGTGCGGATCACGCTCTGACAGACGCCGATTAAAAAATTCGAGAAATATGGACAATTACCGTTCTAGCCCTGAAGTCAATTCAATGTTTTTGTCTTATTAGGGGCTATAACTGTATTTAGCCATTTCCGAAAATTAAAAAAAATAAAAAGTTGCGGCGGACCGGTCCGGACGTGCGCAATTACGCCGGTGCCGCGCGCCCGAGTGCCATTTTCGCCCCTACACTGCTCGAATCCACAGTCAACTGAGTCTTGCGCTACAGTGAAAACTCCACGCCCTTTATATGCTTTGTAATATATATACATAAGGCATGGCACCCGCGCTTTATTGTGGGTGGAATTATATTTTTTTAATATAAAAAATATTTATTATGTATAATTTTTTTTATCATAATATAAATTTAGATAAAACAATAAATATGTATATAATTTCTATGAAGTGCAAGTTTTCTATAAAATATATAAATTTTAAATGGATATAAATTATCTGTTTGGTAGGTTTCAATGAAATAACCAATATAAAATAAATAGTAATTTTCTATCCACAAAAAGACTGGAAAAAAATTGAAAATATATCTTATATTATTGTCATCATCATTATTACAACAGTTAAAATTATTATCAATATTACTGTCAAAATAATTAAAATAATTAAATTGCCCTGAAAATTATTAAAAAAGGCAAAAGATTTATAAAAAAACAAAAAAACCAATAAAAAACCAATCACTAAAATTATCATTATTATTGCGTAAATAGTAAAATCATAAAAATCATTTAATCCAAAGAACAAATAAAAATAACAGAAAACCAAAAAAAATCAATAAAGAAAAAAAGAAGCAATATTAATTTTAAAATGACTACGAATTTAAATTCAAATTTTAAGATTGAACCGATTAAAAAAAATCCCAACAAAAAAACTATAAAAAAACTAAAAATATAGATGTATAAATATGAATAAAAAATAAACATTGTCTAAGAATTAAAAAAAAATGAATGAATAAATATATAAAAAACCTCCAATAATCAAATAATAAAAATAAATAGTTAATTTTCTATTCATAAAAAAATGAATACATAAATTGAAAATATAATCCTTATATTAGTGTCATTATTATTACTATAACAGTTAAAATTATTATCAAAATTACTGTCAAAACAATTTAAATAATTAAATTGCTCTGAAAAATGATTAAAAAAAAACAAAAGATTTTTGTATTAAAAAAACAACTAAAATTATCATGATCATTGCATAAATAGTCAAATCATAAAAGATCATCCAATCTAAAGAACAAAAAAAAAAAGCAAAAAACAAAAAAAATGAACAATGAGAAAAAAAAAAAAGCAATATTAATAGTAAAATGATTATTATAATAGTTAAAATTATTATCAATATTACTATCACAACAATTCAAATAATTAAATTGCCTTGGAAAATCATTACCAAAAAAAAAATATTTGTATAAAAAACAATTAAAAAACAATTACTAAAATTATCATTATTGTTGTGTAAATAGAAAAATCATAAAAATCATTTAATCAAAAGAAAAAATTAAAATAATAGAAAAACAAGAATAAAGGGAACAAATGTGCAATATTAATTTAAAAATAATTATCAACACAAATTAAAATTTCAGGATTGAATCAATTAAAAAAAGGATAAAAATTAAAAGCATAGATGCATAAATATCAATAAAAAATAAACATTAAAAAAATTAATATCAAATAAAAAATTAAAAGAATAAGGACCGAAATAAAAAATAACATATATAAATTAATTCCAATTGAAACAAAAAACAATTGGAGGACCAAAAATAAATAATAAAAATTGTTGTCTTTTTATAAAAAATTAGAAGAAGAGGGACTGAAATCAAACTTTGTATATATTACCAATTTCAATTGGAGGACCAAATTAAAGAAATCAAAACATCTGTACCGGAAAAATTGAAGAAATAAAAAATAAATCAAAAATCAAAAGTATAAGGACTGAAATAAAAACTTTTTATATAATCAGTTTTAATTGAAGGGCACAATTGAAAACAATAAAACTTTAATTTCAATAAATCAGTAATCAAAACAAAATCAAAACATCAGGGACCAAAATGAACTTATCACAAACATCAGAGACCGGATAGGACTTTACGGCGGCAGGAGAGAGAAAATTGACGGTCAACAAAAAACCGTCCGCCGCCGATTACTTGAACATCTATGACAGGAACGCGTCGCGACTAAAGATAGAGGACCTTCCGGCGTATCTTCTGGCACTGCGGAATATAATTTTTGACGAAAGAACAAAGTCGCACGCGCGGCTTAAGTGGCGCTTAAACATCGAACACTGCTGGCGCGTCCGTATGACGCTCCAGCAGTTAATCCAAAAAATAAAAATAAAATATGAGCTAATTACCAAGAGACCCCTGTCCCTACTGATATTTACGGAAATACCGTAAGGGAAAGGACGTAGCTGCCCCAATTTATTGTGCTCTATTTTGTTATTTTCGGGGGCTTTTTTCGTCGATTCACTATGCAAATAAAATGAAAAAACCGATGAAGCCCCTGGTTCCTGTGCACTATTTTATTGTTTTCGGGGTTTTTTTTTGTTAATCCACTGTTCAAAACCGGATAAAGCAAAAAAAAAAAAAGGCGTCCGTACGCGCGGGAAACACAAATGCAAAATGTCCAGTCCACAGTGATTCTACTCACAATGAACAGTAAAAAACAGTAAAAACAGCACACGGTTTATTTTATAGTTAATATGTGTGTGAGTGTGTGTGTGTGTTGGAAAAAAAAGTAGTATCAATGTCAAATTAGTAAATTTGATTAATAATTTTGAAATGAGCACAAAAAAAAAAGCGTGCTAAAAAAAATTAAAATCTTTTAAGACTATGTTGAAAATAACATAAATATGTTAAAAATATATTTTTTAAATAAAAAAAAGAGAGAGACAAAATGGGGTTATGTCATGTTACATGTTATTTATTTGTTTGTTCATGAGAAAAAAAACTATAATAGGAGAAAAGGACTAAAATAGAGATGGAAAATGATATTTAACTGCTGAATAGAATCTATATAATAAATTTGGTGTTGCCACGTCTCTTTGCTTTCATGCGGTTCATAATAGAAAACAAAAGGTGTTGTGCTGATTTAATATTTTTCAACCAAAGAACAGCATTTGTCTTCATTACATAATGTATTAGTTAACCTAACAAAGCGACTGTTTTCAACCGTAGTTAAGTTTAATTTTGAAAATATTTTTTATTTTAAAAAAATTATTTTTAATATCAGTATATAAAAATAATCTCAAAACACCAATTTTATTTAAATATTAAAAAATTAAAATTTTCAAATATATTTTTCAAACATACTCCGAAACACCCGAAATCATTCAATGCTCACCCTCGTCGTCGATCATGGATTTAGAGGGCCGGTGGCCTGTCAAAATAGCCCAGAGTTTACAAGATTTCCTGTATAATTTTTCAAGTTATTTTTACGAAATGGCACCCACAAAATCAAAATTATATGCCTTTTAAACAATTGACCAAGTACAAAAGGTCAAACATCTCATAAATTAATCATATCAATACCTATACCCGCATTGTTTTTGTACATAAATTTCGTATTTATAAATGAATTTTAAAAAATCATTTTAAGGTATTTTCTTATGAATTTGTGAGTGTAGCAGATACCTCATGTTTGCGTTTACTTTCTACTAATTTTAATATTTAAAATAATAAATCTATTTTTTTATTAAAAAGAAATATTTGAAATAAAACTTAGCCCAAGCTATATGGTTAATTGGGTTTTTATTATATAATTAATAAGAATTAATAATCACTCAAATCAATATGGGCTCTAAATTGAGGTCGCCATAAGAGAGAGTGAACAGATACATCCACACCTCAAATGGGCCCATCCAATACAGGCCCACAACTTGAGGGCCCATTAAAAGTCCGAGTTTAAACAACGAGGCCACATCTCCCAGTTCCTGCTTCTCTCTCCGACGGGTCTGCTATCACCATCCAGTCCTGCTTGAGAAAAGAAAAGGCCAGTGCTTCAGGTTTGCTTCTTTGAGATACCTCTTCTTCTTCTTCTCCTTTACGCCAATATTTTGTCGGGATGTCTTCTTTTGTCTAGTATACATTCTTGAATCAGGTCGTTTTGGTTGCTAGTAATGAGACTTAAAAAATAACATAAAGTGTTCGATAAAAGGCCCCTGAGAGGGTTTTTTTTCATATATTTAATTTTAATCATCAAAAAGGATGTGAGCAGACTGTTGATTCTATATTTTGCATCACCATGGTTTTTTCTTGAGTGTTTTTAAGATTTGATCGGAATATCATTCCTTCATTGAGGTTTTGCCACTGTTTCATGAGTGGCCCTTCAAAGCTTGCTTGATTTTTTACTTTGATGAGTAGGTCATTGTGTTTTTGTTTGAAGCTGATCTAACACTTGTAATTCCGTAATAACCTTAGGTAAATCCGCAGTCTTTCTGTCTCGGATATCTTGTGGAAGGGTTCTTTTCACTCGACATCAAAGATGCTTGGAAATTATGTGAAGAAACCAGGTCTAGAGCTCACTGCTCGTTGTCGTCTCCAGTTCTATGTAAGTTACTTTCTCTTCCAGCATTCTTAGTCATCTTCAGTTCTTGATTGTTACCTTTCTTGTTTGGGGGTGGGGTTGATTGGCAGAGAGAAATGCATAGTAGAAATAAGAAGGCGATGGAGTTCATTGCGAAAGGATGGAATGCTTTGAAGGAGGTGGATAGAGTCATTGATTACTGCGAACGCAATGATAAACGTCTTATCCCTCTCCTCAGAGTAGGCCTTTTCTTTTTCTTAAGAAATGTTTGATATCGAAAGTGGTGGAGAATATTAAAAATGCTATCTGGTTTTTGTCTTCGTGATTTTTTTTTTCCGGGTTTGATATTAGACAGCAAAGGAGAATTTCGAGCTGGCTTTGGCGGCTGACAACTCGAACACCCATGCTAGGTATTGGCTGTCCAAATTGCATCTGAAGTACCATGTTCCAGGGCAAAATCATGCTATGTAAGTTCTTTTTATTCTCTCTTTCTTGCTCCAGTATATGCCTGTTGTCATGGTCGAAAATGTAAATTGTTGCACTAGTGTGTCAAGACAGCTTGAGAACTGGGATTGGCATACTTCTAGATTTGATATGCCACCCGATCAGTTTTGTTCAATCATTTGGATAACATATTAAACCCCTAATCAGGGGCTAATAAAAAAAATTGATGTTCATTAGGCTTTTGACTTGCTCAATAGTAATCATGACTTTACTTATTCTTTGTTTCTGTGAGGTTGAGCATCCAATATTGTCATGAATATTGCCTTCCTGTTTCCACGTTGACATCTGCATACGTCACTTTTTGACTCACGGTATGTTTGTGAACCTTTTATGTGCACTGCTGATGCTTTTCTCTCTCTTTCTATTCTCATGAAACAGAGGAGCTGCTTTATTAGTGGAAGCTGCAAATATGGGTGATCCAGAAGCACAATATGAATTAGGTTGTCGTCTAAGAGTTGAGGTTTGTGTTCCATATTCAAACTAGTGTGAATAGACTGGTTCATGTGTGAAAAGGTTAGTAAAAATTTATCAAGCTTCTATTCATTAACACAATAGATGACAATGTTCAAAAACAAAGTATGTGTGGTTTTATTTGTGGAAATATTTCATATAATGATTCTGGAAAATCATGCTGTCAAAAATTACTTTAATTATGCTGTTCATAACAGTAGACTGCCAAACTGAAACCAAAATAACACAGTATTGCCCAACTGAAGCCAATATAAAGTAGTTTTAATAGGGCCTTGTATGGGATCCAATCTTGATATTCATGATGAATGTCTATCCTACATTTGTTTGAAAACAAAGAAGAAGAAAACAAATATTTTCTTACTTTTACGTTCATCAATCTATCTTTTATATACAAGATAGGAACTTTATATAGGCAAGTAGACTAATTAGGATCCCTACAACTAGGACCCGATATAGGAAAGTAAACCTACAATTAGGACCCTATATAGAAAAATAGACTAATTAAAATCCCTATAATTAGGCTCTACATTATTTCCTAATTATGTGCTATTTACATCCTATAACAGTTTCATTTCCTGCTCTTAAAACTTCTCGCATGATAAACTAACTAACTTGAATTCATATTTATGAGCTCTGAGGCTTGATAAGCTTAAATGCTTGAGATTACTATTTTTAGTCTGCTTGAACTTGGGGTATGTACATCTTGATAGCTTAAGCTTTCAGAATTGGGACCTCTTATCAACTAAGATAGTATTGAAACCAAGCTGTTTGAAATTTCATGTACTAGAAATCATAGCTTGACAATAAGTTTCAAAGCAGTATCCGCCCTTCCCTTGATTGTGAGAATTTTCTTTTCAATTGTTTTCTGGTGGATTTATAGGTTCGGAATGTTTTGTAGCGTTCCTTTTGTAATATTCTGTTTATCTTTTTTGGATAGAATGATTATGTCCAATCAGATCAACAAGCTTTCTATTACATAGAGAAGGCAGTTGAAAAGGTATGTTTCTTTTTTTGCATAGAATGATCGTTTATAATGTTTCTATAATGGGTCTCAAGACCTTACTTGAGCGACCTGCATTCTAGTTGCATCCTGGTGCTCTTTACCTTCTTGGTGCTGTATACTTGACGGGGGATTGTGTGAGGAAAGATGTCGCCTCAGCTTTGTGGTGTTTCCATAGGGCATCGGAGAAGGTAATAAATTGAGCTCCTTATACTGACTAAATTGTATCCTTCAACTGTCTCTCTCTCGCACTCTCTACCTATCTATACTTTCCAGGGAGAGGGGGTGTGCATTTGTTTTCTAAATCTGATTGACATTCCACATATTTTTAAATCAACTGGTAGACTTTTGCTAATGTAAGATAAACTGTTGGCAGTGGCTTTTTTGTGGTGTATCAGTAAGTAGTTATCAAGATACATGAGATAAATTTGACAATCAGGTTCTGTCCTGGAAAAAAAATGGAAATCAGGTTGCCCCATCTGCCATCTAATGCGTCTGGAAATACAAACTCCGTATTTTGAGGGCCTTGTTCATAGGGTTGAGCTCCATATTTGCAACTGTAAGACTTGTGAATGCAGGTACCTGTAATGTTGTAATGAGAAAAATGGTTTCTTTCATTGCTGATAATGAAATTGGGAAGGCATAATTTCTGGCTTGCTCTAGAATATTATTAGTTAAACTCCGGGTGACCTTTCTCTACTGCTATTATTGTATGCAGGGACATGTTGGTGCTGCTATAGCATATGGATCTCTCCTCCTTAGAGGTAAGCTGTTCCGGTTACTTTTCTTTTCCTTCATTCCCTTCTGTTCATTGAAATTCATAGGGATGACTCAAATGTCTTTGTTTTCCTTGTCATGTACATTCCATGATTAACATTCGATGATTTGATGAAGGGCATTTAGTTAAAATTGAGCTTTAACTAAATGACCTCATATTGATATCATGGTGCACAAGCTGCCATCATTACAGTTGATAGAGATTACTTCTTGCAACTCCTTAGGTTCTATGAGCTTTGTCTAGGCTTTTGATTTTGATTTTGGGCTTCCTCTTGGTCCAGGTGCTCAGGTTCCAGAACGTCTAACAAAATTCAGTTTGAAGAGTGGTTCATCTGCGAAAAAAATGAACAGCACTGAAAATACTGCGATGAATCCTGTAGAGAGAGCGAAGGTACAGTTCCAGATAGCAGCAAAAGCAGGATCTGATCTTGGATTAAAGTGGCTGCAAAGACTTGAAGAGGAAGAGAATCGTCTACTTGCGGAGAGTCATTCTAAGGAACCATCCTCCCAAAACTAAATTGATATCTATCTGATTACAGGATGTGTTCCTGGATCAAAATGGTTGCAAAAGCTTTAGGAGGAAGAGAAACGTCAACTTACTGAAAAATGATCTCCCGAAGCCAAAATGGTGCGACTATATATAGTATGTTAGCTCCACCATGCTTCATGCCAGAGCTTATGCACCTACTAATGAAAGCCAGTGTCGTCATATGATAATTGAACAGGCAAGAACTACTTTAGACAATCTTATGTTTCTCCTGAAAAGGTTTAGGATACTGTGAAATATTAAGGACCATGACGCTAACAATGCAAGTTTACATTTCTGTGGAGTACACGGATTATGCTTTTCGTGTAAGCAAAACATGCGATGTGTAGCTTCTTGCAAAATAATATTAGTTGAAAACCATTGAATAAGATTGCTGTATTGGTTAAATTGTGTTGGGTGGCTTATCCTGTTATTGTTTCAGTATTGGCTAAAAATTTCGGGAGAAAATTGAAAAAAATAATTATGGATGAGGGTAAAAAGATATGACCTAACTTAGGGCCTTTGCCATATTATATTTTAGTGTAAATTACATTTAACTTATAATTTTCAAAATGGTACAAATGGGTCCTTGAAGTAAAAAAAGTTCTTCGATCATCTGGGACCTTAAAACTTTCGTAATTTCTCAATGTTTTTAACAAATAAATTTAATAATAATAATTTAGCAAGTCCATTTTCAAAATTTCTTCTCAATGAGTTGCAATTCATTTTTTACATCAAAATTACCCTTTAACTAGATAAAATATTGGTTCTCTTTAATAATTGACAGCCATGTATTTTAGCACATTCATCATTAATTTAATTCTGGTTGTGTTTAATTAATTAATAGGTAATACTTTATCATTGAAAAATCAATCTCCATGTAGCAATTGAAGCTTGAAATATTTATAAAAATATGACGTTTAAAATAAAATAAACAAAATCCCCGAGAAATCACATTGGTATATTCTATTATTTTCAAAATCATTTTCAGACTTCATGAACATGGCGAATTTCGATATTTGCCTACTAGGACTGCATTTTTTAGGGATCACAATCACGCAGATGACGCAGTATGATCCGATCCGATTTATAAGAAATAAGCTAAGACACAAAAGGTACTCTTTACTAGCATTATATTAGTACAAATCCCAGTTTTGGAGATCTTAAAACAAGCACAACAACGCAGTTACAAATGCTAGGATATTAAGTGTCATAAGATTTACAGATAACCATACCAGGGATTGCTTTTTGCCGATCCCTTTACACTGAGAGTGTTAAGTAATACACTGTCGGCTTTTGTGAAGTGCAGTTTTGATTCAAGACAGTTTGACATTTGCAGCACAGATCCTCTCTTCACGAGCAATTTGTTTCGTAACTTGCAAGTCCCAGCAACTCCGGACCTTCCAGTCGAGGATTGTTCTCAAAGCTGCAAGAAGATTTAGGATTGCTTAGTTTCCCATAGGGAAACTGCAGAAAAAATTATACATGCTTTCCCACTTGTTCACGTATATATTATATGCGAGGCTTAAATGCATGCACACAAATATTACAAGTATGGAGTTCTGTTAGATGGGACACATTTAGGTCAGAGCCTTCCATCTTATGACTGATACATGCTCGTACAAATCTAGGCACATACAATTTGCAAAACACAAACCTTCATGCCACTGGTATGAAGAGATGCACTTTAAAAGCTCAAACATCCAGTAAATTTGACAGTAAGGGCAACCATGGACAAATAAGAAATCAAGACTGGATAAAAGTAAGAGAACGAACTTGTTCAAAGGGATGTGTTCAAAAGGTCCACTGGTAGGAATTGTTCCACATAAATCATTGCTCGAGACATCCCTGAAGATACAGGAAAGATGATGAACTGCTTTACGCTTCTAACCATTTAACCTAACTATGAGAGCAAATAAATGAAGAATATTCATGAAATAATTTCTGGAATAATCTAGGAACTAATCAGCACTTATCTAGAAGAAATATTTTATAGGATGGATTTCATTAAAGATGAGGAGGCCACAAGGCTCTGTCACCTTCTGTTTTGATTAGGTTCCACTATAGTGAGGCCTTTAACATTCATCTTTTTTTCCTCTGTGCTGCTCAAAACATGTACCTCAGGTTTTCCCCCCTATAAGTTGACAGTGAATCATGGACAGTCCTGATATTGATTTCTTTTGAGGATTTTTAGAAGGAGTTGAATATGGCAATTCCTTTTTTCAGAAACAGGTGTGATTGCACGTACATTTTTCCTCGAAGGAATAAATGTCAGTACAGAGTGCTTTCAAGGTTATTTCCATAGCTGATGATCAGAGCACATCGTTTTTTCATACTAAGAAATCTTTCTTTTATCCAAAAAAAAAAAAGGAGGGAGGTCCTTACACAACTTTGAGGCTTGAAACATTGGCGAGATCCCTGGGGATAGGTCCAGTTAATCGGTTATCATTAAGTCGTCTGCCAGACAAAAAAGACAATAAGATAAATGCGGGAGAATTTATCTTGCAATTCCCACATGAAAAGAGCAACCATATATGTTGGAACCTATACATATATGCATAAAGAGAGAGGAAGAGAGGGATAGAGATAATATTTTTCAAGACAAACAGATTTGGAAAGCAAATTTACCAAACTAAAACTTTCAAACCAGAAGGGACAGAGAAAAGGAAAATCAGTCAAGTATTTAATCATACATAATAGTAGAGCTTCTTGTACTCACAAAAAGACAAGGGACTTCAAATTCCCCAGTGAAGGAGGAATGGTCCCTGAAATGTTGTTGTTGTACAGGTCCAAGCTAACGAGGCTCTTCAAGTTACCTAGCTCACTGGGAATAATTCCTTGAATGTTGTTTTTATAAAGCTCCCTACAACAGGATAGATGAAAGAGGTCTCAAGCAAGTAAGTGAGACCCAAACATTAAATATAAGTGAGACTACATCCCTGAATAATACCCCACATATGGACACAGCAATGGACATTAATTCAAAATTAAGACAAACCAGAATGAGAAACTGTTCCCATATCTCGGAATACTATCATGGAGAAGATAAGGCAGGAAAACATACAGATATTGCAAATGCTCTAGTCTTCCAAGTTCAGGTACTAGATGTCCAGATAGATTTGAGTTCCCCAAGTCCCTGTAGCAGCATGAGATATGAGTGAAAAAAATTACACTAATTCTAAAGACATGTTGAAGAATTAAAAAGCACGAGGAAAAAAGACAATATAGTTGATGCTAATTAAGGCCCAAACATACAAATTCTATGTAGTGGAAAATCATTTCCCAAAAGATACTGAAAAGCTAGAATAGAATATGTCAAAGGCTGTAAATGATAATACATAGCATACTAATCAGAATTTGATATATGACAACATATGACAGGTAGAGTAATGTGTTTTTCCAAAACAATATGACATAATATAGGCACTGAGATCATTTTTAATGTAGCTGTAACCATTAAAAGATAGTTGCTGTTTTTTTCACCTAACTACTGAAGTGTTAAATGTTTCCTGCTTTTTTATAAAGGAAGCCATCAATGGGTCAATTGATGTTATTGCCATACTAAAACAATAGAAAAGGACAAGAAAACTGATCGACTAAGAAATTAAAAATATCACAAGGTAAAATTAATAGAGTCTAACATGACAAGATCGAGACATAACAAAATGCAGCATAGAAGCCAGCAACTATCATCATTTCTGACTGCTTAAGTATGTATATTTAGGTTCATAAAAAAAAATGTATATTTGGGCAAGGGGACATCAAATATTGCATTTCTCACTACACCAAACAGGATTTAGAAGAAATATATATATACAGTGAATCCCATGATCCACATAATCACTACATATGCTTTTAAACATAGTGTTAGGGAACCAACAAATCTCCTCAAACTTCACACATGCCATTACAAATAATTTTATAACAATTAAATTTTATTTTTTATCATTATAGCAACTAGTCACTGAAGCATAAATGAAATTCACATAGTCAATCTTCAACGGCCTCACCTAAGGCATCTTGCCTAAATACTATGCAAATATACTAGGATCAAATTCTCAAAGGGCAAAGAAAGGAAACCATGGACAAACAACTCAAAAAGTCGAGGCAAGGTTCAAACCGAGAGGACAAGGAAATCTTACAGGCTCCAAACAAATACAATTCATCAAGAGGTGTGAAATACATCGGAATGTAGTGACAATATCTATTCTTAAGGACTAACAAGGCTCTAGACACAATCTAGGGGGGGGGGGGGGGACATGTTAGGTTCAGTAGCCATTAAGTTTAATTTAAGACCATATAACTATATAAATCAAAATTCGATAGAATCTAAACATGAGAAACCATTAGGTATGCCAGGAACGTACTCCTCCCCCTCACAAAAACATGGATCCCGCCATGAAAATAATTCATGGGTCTCACTCCATGTGAGAGAAAGGAGTATAACTCCATACCTACTGAATAATTACTTTGTGATGATGATGATGATACCATGAACACGAACTCACACGGCAGCACCCTATAAAACAAAACACTTTTAACAATTTCAACGCTACTAAAGATTTCACACAAATTTTTTGAGACTATGAAGTAAGCATGTTCTCAACAATTTTGATCCAATTTT
Source organism: Salix dunnii (assembly GCA_015731905.1). Taxonomy (NCBI): domain Eukaryota; kingdom Viridiplantae; phylum Streptophyta; class Magnoliopsida; order Malpighiales; family Salicaceae; genus Salix; species Salix dunnii. The sequence goes on from CM027674.1 coordinate 14,667,144, forward strand.
AATTTCAAAAACAACCCCGCAAAAACTGAAGCAGAGAATTAGAGTTTCAAGCAGAAAAAGGCTAAAAAATACAAAAATGAAAAGGCAGAACACAAATTCTCAAAAAAAAAGATCTTCCAAGTTCCAAATGAATAAAAAATTAGCATGAATAAATAATTTATAAAGAGAGATGAAGAAGAAATAATTACACGCGGGTGACGCGATTATCCTGGTTGCAAGTGATGTGAAACCAGGTGCAAGGGTTAACAAGAGTCGGATCCCAGCTCTGGAGCACGTTATCCGGATCCGACAAGCTCTTTCTCAGCGTAAACAAAGCATCGCCTTCAGAGTTAGCATTCACTACAGTCAAAATTACAGTCACCGCGATGGTTAGACTAGCCCATACCCATGTCTGTGTAGCCATGGTAGCGAACGAGTGCTGATGTCAGCTCCTCCGCTAGTTCTCGGAGAGAGAGGGAAGTATCAAGTTCTAGGGTTTGGTTTGTGTTTCAAGGAGAGTAGGCGTAATTTAGAGAGAGAGGGTCAACGAGAGAGAGGGTGTGGGTGTAGGAAGGGAGGGTGAGGGCGGATCGGCTTTGGGAATAACAGAGAAAAACATGGGGCATCTGCCTCTTACTTTACTTCAGTCAAAAATCATCTAAAAATCTAAATAAATAAATAAATTATTTTATTACACCTTCTCTAGAAATTCGAGATGGATATTGAAATAAGGTATTGATTCAATAAGATTTAATTAAATTTTTAATAATATAATTAATTCAACTAAACTCGATTTAAATATACTGGTAAAGAAAGCTGTTAGTGTGTGTTTATGGTAATATGAAATTCCCAATTAAAATAATTTTTTATATCAATATATATATATATGAAAATAACAAAGAATAAACACTTGGAAAATATTAATTTAAAAGCAGTTTAAATATAATTATTTACAACCTTTACGGGGTTCACACCTTTTAGTGAGGAGAAGGTTCCGGGATAGATTTTGTCAACCGAAGATAGAAGCCGGGGCTCCACCGGGGCCAGTGTGAGGGTGGAGGAATCTGACCAGTTCCACTATAAATGTGGGTGGACTTTGCTTTCGAATATGTTCCCCTTTGTTTGTATACCAACTCATCTCCCCTGGGTGGTGGTGATGGGAGTGGAGATTAACCTAATCGAGTGGACTCAACTTTCCCCACTCCAAAACCCAAGATAATATATAATATTTTTTGCCTAGATTATTCGACTGTGATTTTGCTTTTTTCTGTAAGCATATTATAAAAAAAAAAACTAAAAGAGAACAGTAAACGCATATTATTATGCATTATAATAGTATAATTTATTATTTTACCTCCACATCGAACTTAGCTTTGAAACTAGGGGTATTTAAGATTCTTTTAAGGGACCAGTTAGCATTATCAGGATGTTTAGTGGTGTTGTAGTCTTTCCTGTGTATTTTTATAGAGTATAACTATTATTTTATTGAAAACAGTGGCCTCCCGAGGGTATTTTTTTATTTTTTTTCATTTCTATGTACAATAAAATAATTATATTACTCTTATATAAGAAGAAGAAGAAAATGTCGGTGAGGGTGTTTTTGACATTTTAACATTTTTAAAAAAATATATAAATATGGATATGCCCCCATAAAAGACAACATTAAAGAGTTGGTTGCAGGGGTGTTTATGTAATAATTTTTAAAAAAAAATTATTGTGGGCACTGTTGACACATTGTCCAAACATGTCGATAATTTTCTTCGTCATGCTCTATTTCGGCGGCACGTACCGTGTTTTTCAATGGTGAAAAATATTCATTCGTATCTTAATAGATGTGCGGCCATGTTCTCTACCTCATAAAGAAGCTCGTGATGTCCCAAGATGGTCGCATCGGTGGTTCATTAAATTTTTTTGTAATCTTTTCTCTTTCCTGAAGATCAAATTACATGTCAACCCCCTATGTTTATAGTGACTTATTTTTGTCCTTTATCTTTTGATTGTTTTGTATGTTCATGATCTTTGTAATATAAGTTTGAATTTGTTTTAATTTTGTTATTCAATTGAAATTAATTACATATTTTATTTGCATTTTGGTTTTTATTCTTTTAATTTTGGATTTTGTTTTAAATCTCTTAATCTTTTTGGTATAACAATATGGATTATTTTCAATTTTTTTCTTTAATTGATAATAATTATATAATATTCTTTTTATTTTGGTTCTTATTCTTTTAATTTGGTGTTTGGTTTTAAATCCTTTAATATTTTTGGTATTGAAGTTTGAATTTTTTTTCAATTTTGTCTCTTGATTGAAATTAATCATATTTTTTATTTTCATTTCGGCTCGTATATTTTTTATTATTATTTTTAATTTAATTCCTTTATTATTATTATTATTATTATTATTATTATTATTACACACACATATGCCTTGATCCCTATTTTTGTTTATGTTTATATGTATACTAGATAATGCCCCCGCGCGTTGCCGCGGGGCATACAATATTTTTTTAAATGTAAAAAATATTAATTATATGTATTTTTAAATTGTATTATAAATTTAGTTAAAATAAATTTGTCCAGAAATTCATCCTCATATTATTGTCATTATTATTGTTATAAGAGTTAAAATTATTATCAATATTACTGTCAAAATAATAATAAAAATTAAATTGACTTGAAAAATCATTAGAAAAAACAAAATATTTTAATAAGTAAAAAATAAAAAATTAATAATTAAAATTATCATTATTATTGTGTAAATGGTAAAATCATAAAAATTATCTAATCCAAAGAGCAAATTAAAATAATAAAAAACAAAAAAGAAATAAAGGAAAAAAGCGAATAATATTTATTATTCATATTATTATTAAGACAGTAAAAATCAGTAAATTATATTGAGAGAAAGAAATATAAAAAAAATAGGAAGCACGAAAAAGCATTAAAATATTGTTATAATAATAATAGTATGAAACAGTAAGTAAACAATAAAAGATTAATAAAAAAATAAAAATCAAAATCAACATTGTTATTACTACGAAAAGAATAGATATTATAAAATTACCTCGAGGAAAAAAAACTTAAAAAACAATAACAAAAAAGTAAGTAAGAGAAACAATTAAATTATTATTATTATTATTATTATTATTATTATTATTATTATTATTATTATTAAATAATAATTAATTAAATTACTACTACTACTATATTATTATTATTATTATTATTATTATTATTATTATTATTCTAGAATTAAAGAATTCATTGAATAATAATAGCGATCATTATAGAAATAATAAGAAATCAAGGGATGAAAAAAAAATTAAAAGTATAAGGGCCAAATATTAATTATGTTAGATTTTTTTTATTATAACATAATGTTAAACAAAATAATAAATTTGTATAGAATTTTTTAATTATAAATTTATATAAAATAATAAATAGTTTTATCCATAAAAACATGAATATATAAATTGAAAATATATCCTTATGTTATTATCATTATTATTATTATAACAGTTAAAATTATTATCAATATTACTGTCAAAATAATCTCAATAATTAATTTGTCCTGGAAAATAAAAAAAAAAAGCAAAAGATTTATGTATAAATAAGAAAAAAAAACACATAAACACTAAAATTATCATGATCATTGCATAAATAGTCAAATAATAAAAATCATCTAAAAGTAATAAAAAACCAATCACTAAAATTATTATTACTATTGCGTAAATAGTAAAATCATAAAAATCATTTAATCCAAAAAACAAATAAAAATAACAGGAAAAAAATAAATAAAGGAAAAAAAGAAGAAATATTAATTTTAAAATGACTATCAATTTAAATTAAAATTTTAGGATTTAAGCGATTTAAATAAAATCAAAAGAAAAAAAAACTATAAAAAAACTAAAAGTATAGATGTATAAATATGAATAAAAAAATACACATTGTCTAAGAATTTATAAAAACAAATTAAATGAATTAATATAAAAAAACCATGCAATAATCAAATAAAAAAAAATAGTTCTATCCACAAAAAGATGAATACATAAATTGAAAATCTATCCTCATGTTATTATCATAATCACTACTATAACAGTTAAAATTATTGTCCATATTATTGTCAAAACAATTTAAATAATTAAATTGTGTTGAAAAATCATTAAAAAAAGAAAAAGATTTTTGTATGAAAAAAGAAAAAAAAACAACTACTAAAATTATCATGATTACTGCATAAATAGTCAAATCATAAAAATCATCTAATCCAAAGAAAAAAAAGAAGAAGCAAAAAAAAAACAACAAAGAGAAAAAAAGAGTAATATGAATAGTAAAATGATTATTATAATAGTTAAAATTATTATTAATATTATTGTCAGAACAATTCAAATAATTAAATTGATTTGGAAAATCATTAAAAAAAATGAAAAAAAATGAAAAAATTTGTATAAAAAACAGTTAAAAAATAACAAATGAATTAATATCAAATATTAATAAAAAAATAACAATAAAAAATAAATTAAAATGAAAAATAATATATATAAAATTAATTCTAATTAAAGGATAAAATTAAAACAAAAAAGAATTGGAGGACCAAAAATAAATAATGGTGATTGGTTTCATTTTATAAAAATCAGAAGAAAAGGGACTGAAATCAAACTTTGTATATATTACCAATTTCAATTGGAGGGCTAAATTGAAGAAATCAAAGCATCCGTACCGGAAAAATTGAAGGAATAAAAAATCAATCAAAAATCAAAAGTATAAGGACTGAAATAAAACTTTCTTATATAATCAGTTTTAATTGAAGGGCACAATTGAAAATAAAAACGCAAAAACCGACCGCCGGAGATATGTGACCAGGAACGCGCCGCAACGGAGAGGAGAGGACGTCCCGGCGCGTCTTCTGGTGTGGCGGAAGAGAATTTTTGACGGCGGGAATAAGCCACACGCGCCGCCTAAAAGGCGCGTCTATGCCAGACGCTGCTGGCGCGTTCGCACGATGCGCCAGCAGTTAAAACGAAAAAAATAATAAAATAATAGGTAATGAATGGCTTGCCCCTGGACCCACCGATATTTATGAAAAAAACAGGGAGGAAAAGACGGCGGTAGCCCTGGTTACTGTGCGCTATTTTGTCTTTATCGGGGGCTTTTTTCGTCTGTGCACTGTGCATATAAAGAGGAAAAACCGGTGATGCCCCTACTGTTCAAACTGGGGGAAAAAAACGGACGAACTCGCGCGACGCACGGACGAAATATGTCCAGCGAATAGTGAAATGTGTCTTGGTGCACAGTGTTTTCGTGCACAGTAAAACCACAACAACGTTTATATTATAGTTAATGTTCTTAGTTTTAGTTTTAAATTTTTCATTATTTTCTCTTTTGTTGGGGTTGTATTTTTTTTATTTAGTCCTTAAATTTTAATTTGTGCTGTGATCATTTGAAAATTATTATTTTTATTTATTTTTTCTTCAAGTCAAATAATTTTTTAAAGGCTAATGATATTTTTTTTGTCATTTATTTAATTTTTTATTTTTCATTCTTCGGGGTAATTTTGTTTTTTCATCATATAGGCAGCAACAACAACAATAATAATTTTAGATTTTTTTTCTCTTGCTTGCTCTTTTGTTAAACTTTTTCAGTTTTTTTATTCCTCAGGGTAAGTTAATAATTTTTTTAACAATACTTATAATAACAATTTAAGATGTTGTAATCATGATAATAATAGTAACACTATAAATTTATATGATAATAGCTATTATAATTTATTATGATAGTTATAATGTTTATGCCGTAACTAATTACGGCTTTGATGGTAATAATAACAATAACTAATAATAAAATATAAAAATAACAATAATAACAAAAACAATTATAATAATGATAATAATATTAATTATAATTTAAATGACATTAATAAAAATAACGATGTTGGTTATATCATGATGATTATTATCATAATAATGACAACGATTAAAACAATATTGTCAATAATAATCAAAATATTAATTATTTACAATAATAATTATGACAATTTAAGAATCATGATGATAAAAATATGATAAAAATCGAAATAATTCATCAATCAATGTTGTTTTTATTCAAAATTGACTTTTACGCCTTTTTTATGCATGGTATTTCAGATTTAATAACTCGTAAATAAAAATTATACAAAGTCACACATAGATAAAATGGACGGGAAAATTGGGCCAAAATATATACAATGAAAAAAATATGTGAGTCACTTACCCTACACTTCACCGCAGCCACAACCATATTTATTAACATGTAAAAAAAATATTAATGGTTCTAGACTTTTTTGCGATTCTATACATCTCAGCAAAATAATCAACCTATAAAACTTTTGATTATTTAATTTTTTTATATATTCATTTTTTATGAATAAGGTATTTAAAATAACGATGATGATTATTTTCAAGATTTTTCTTATCCAAACTATATTAGACTAATTATATATTTTAATATTTATTTAATATTAACATCTTAGAGTATATATAAAAAGTGTATGATTTTTTTTGAAAATAAATCTTAAAAAATAAAAATAGATAATTTAATTATCATAAAATGTAATGGACAAGCAGTTATCTCCTTCAACCCTGCTAATTATAAAAATTATTTGTTAAATCTTTAATGTGAGCAATCTAACAAGTTTGAAAGACTGAATATCACTCGATGCAAAAAAAAGAAAAAAAAAGAATTTGAAGATGAATCCCGTTGTATTCGATAAGTGATCCATATTGTTCTTCAAAGTCTTGCATTGCCTGACACTTGGCTTAGCTCCATCATCAACGAGTTCCAAGGCAAATAGGCATTTACCGGAACGCTGCCGAGGAGGGAAGAGGTAGCAAGGTGAATCCTCGACGGGGTTCGCTATGCCACTGATGCAGAGGCTGGGTGATATTTTTAGCTGATTCTCTAATTAATTTAATCTCTCTTTGAGTGGACTATATAGTTGTTAAAATCACAATTTTAACATGAATTAAAAATTATTTCTGAATTAAAATCATAAAATCAGAATTGTAAAATTATAAAATCATAAGTAAAATATTTTTAATATAATAAAATATAATTATAATTATAAAACTTTATTAGTTAAGGTTTATACATGATTTAAAAACAATTAAAAATATATTATAAAACAATTATATTATTATATTAATATTTAAAAATACTGATTTATTTTATTTTTAAAATAGAAGAGAGGGGGGTTGAGGGTGGTTTTTTTATTTTTAAACTAGGAGAGAAGGGAGAGGGGCTGCCTAGTTGAGGGGCTAGCCTAGGGTTAGATCGAGAGGGGGAAAGAGAGAGAAAAGAGGGGAAAGGTACAAGGCTATGTCTACTTTTTAGGTCCTAAAGGTGGTAGAACAGGGAAGAAATTTGGTAAAATTGGTGGGATCATAAAATAGGACCGATCCGAACCGGTTTTTATGGTTTTTATCTAATTTTAATGGGGTCTATTTTTTCTACCCAATTTAATTATTTTTGTTGTTTTGACTCATAAAATCATACGATTTTGTGAGTCAACCTGCAAATTTAACAACAATGGTTGTCAGATAGGCAAACAAACACCAACTAAACTGGCACACCACATCGGGCTTTCTGGCACAGTAGTGAGCAACAAACCGCGAGCCTACTGGTGTGCTGATACTCGTCACCGTCACATTCTCATGGTTGTATGGGGAAAATGTTTTTGAAAAAAAAAATATTTTATTTTATTTTAAATTAAAAATTATTATTATTGATATATTTACATTATTTTTATGTGCTGATGTCAAAGATAATTTTTTAAAAATAAAATAAAAATATTTTTGATGCATTTTTAAATCAAAAATATTTTCAAAAACAACTTCAACCATACTTTTAAATATGTACTTATTATGTTGTGGTTGTTTGAAAATAATAATTATTTTTCAAAATATATATTAAAATAATATTTATTTTTATTTTAAAATTATATCATTACATCATATCAAATAATATAAAAACATTTAAAAAATTAATTTAAAATAAAAATATTTTTAAAATACATTACCGGAAGTCTTAGTTGAGTTGAAAATGGGAAAGGTTCCTCTTATTGTTAGGCAATTAACATATTAATAATATACTAATTATTAATATTTATTACAAAAAATCACCAAAATAATAATTTTACACTTCAAAAAATCACCATTTGAAACGAAGTCAAGGATACGTGGTTTGAACAACAAAAGCACAAAAATATTTTATTTTCTCGCAACATGTTGCAAAAATGATGCACCACAATGCTAGAGAGTGTCTTTACCTCAATCTCGTAGTCATGGTTGTTAAAATCATGATTTTGACACGACACAGAAAACACTTATGAAACTCAGATCGTAGATCGAATCGTAAAATTATACCTGAATTTTTCCGTATAAAAATCATAAAATCACAGCTAAAATTGTGTAGGTAGAAAAATCGTAAGTAAAATATTTATAAATATAATACAATATAATTATGGACATAAAACTTCATTAGTTAAGGTTCATACATGATTCAAAATAACTTAAAAATACATTACAAAACAATTATGTCCATAGAATTTCATTAGGTAAAAACTAACAAATTTAAAATAAATATTTTGTTGATGCGCTATATAAATTAAAATCAGTCTCATGACCGTCATTTTCTTCATTATTTTTAATACATTTATCAAAAGCATTACTGTTGAAAGGATTATCAGTAGTAATACTGGTATTAACACCGATATTGCTAGTACTGGCTCAATTCCAACAAATTATTTTGACATTAGGACATGAAATGATTTAAAAACATAAAAAAAATTAAATTAAAGTAAAAAAAATATTTCTTTAAGTATAAATTTTAAAGTTAATATATTGATTTTAAAAAGTATTTCCATGATGCGTGTGCGTGTGCGTGTGCGTGTGTCTATACTCTCTCTCTCTCTCTCTCTCTCTCTCTCTCTCTATCTATCTATCTATCCATCTATCTATCTATCTATCCATCTATAAGGGGCCCAGAGGCTTACACTAATACACTTTGAATTTTACGGAGAGGGTTCGAAAATATTTATCCCAATTCAGAATAAAATATTGAAACATTTGAAATTTGAAATATTTTGGCAGGATTGTAAAGTCAGTTCGATCTGGTCCAATTTTATGATTTTGATTGAGTTTGATCAAAATCGATTTTTTTATCCGAGTTAACAAGATTTGATGAGTTAACTTGCAAGGTCATATGATTTTACGAGTCAACTAGCGATTTTAACAACCATACTCGTAGTCTTACGGTTGATCTATCGAGCCTCCTTTTCTTCCCCTTAGTTGTTTATGTCTGTTTGTAAGTGTAATGGTTGTTTTTAAATATTTTTATATTTTAAAAAAATTATTTTTGATATACTATTTAAAAAACTTCAAAAAAATAATTTAAAATATTTTTTTAATTTTTTCTAAATACTTTTGAGATACAATGTTAAACACGACTTTAAAAAGGAAATACTAGAGAGAAAAATATAATGTCAATAGATAGGAAAATTAATTGCGATAATGATAATAATATGGAATCAATAAGTCAAAAATATAGATGATCTTCGAAAATATAGATAATCCTTTGTCTAGCTTAGAGCTATCGTGGCTTCAAGCTTAAATAAAACCAGATTATTTTTATTTTTAAACAAATATTATTTTAAATTACTTTTTTAAAAAATCAAATAAAGAATTATTCATATGCACTGTAGCAAGTAGCAATCGATATAATTAGAATGAATTATAATAATATAATTATTATTTTATCTCTCAATGTGTTCAAAAGTATAAGTCTGGTCTTAAAGGTAAGACTTAAATTTTATTTATCAAATTATTTTTATATTATTTAAAATTATTTTCATATAAATATTATGCACCAAACCAATCTGAAGTTTAGTTTGCCTATATAGTTATAAAAATAAGTCATTCAACTATTTGCTAAGAAAATATAAATCAATTTATTTTATGAGTGAGTGTGGAACAGTAGTTTTTGAAATTCAAATTCTGGGCATGGATGTCAAGTATATTCCCCCTCCCACGCATGGGGCTGCCTTGGAGGATGCTCCCTCTTGTCGAAATTCAAATTTAATTTGTAAAAAAGCCACCCTAAAAAATATGATCCTACCCCTTGAAACAGGAAATTGTTGAATTACTGGAGAAAGATATTTAAGTATTTCATTTTTTTAATAGTAAAACAATGAATTTATCCTTAGAAAAAAAATGTTAGGCAAGAGTATTTTAGGTATTTCAATTTTTATGAGCATTAAAGTAACCGATTTAACCTTATATATAAAAACACTTTTACCTTCCAGGGATATTTTGGCATTTTTTATGTTTTTAATCCCGCTTGTGTAGTACGTTTGCAAGAATGAAACTCAAAGGAATTGAAGAGGGCCCGCACAAGCGATGGAGCATGTTTTACATGCGCCGCTGATTTGGAGGCATCTACTTCTTACAAGCGTCGTGCAGAGCATTATACGGTGGAGATATATGGTTATTCATCATCTCTCTAAATGCACGACCATGTTTTTTTTCATATGATGTGGCATGTGTGGTGTATAGTGGCCAGATGGTCGCTGATAGTCGATTGTGTTTTTATCCCTCTCCTGGCATCCAATATCTGTACATTTTTTTTTCATGGTTTGTACATTTTAGTCATTTATGTTTTAATTTCTCATTTAGTGATTCATTTTATAAAAGTCTTGATTTGTTTCAGTCTCTTTTTTCAATTAGAATTTTTCATGTGTTTTGTTTTCATTTCAATTTTTATTCTTGTATTCTTTTATTTTGTTTTATTTCTTTTATAGTTCTAATCTTTTTGGAGCAATCCATATTTTTTATTCATATATATGTATCTATCCTCTTAATTTTGGTTTTTTTTTGTCATTTTCTCTTTTATTGAAGTTTTATTTATTTTCAATTTTAATTTGTATAAATATTTTTTTTAAGATAAGTATTTGCTCTTTTGATTTCTTGTTTTTCCTTTTTGTTTTTTTTCAAAGTTATTATGTTTTAATTGCTTTCAAATAGAATGATTTTTTTAATAGTAATAATATTTATATTAATCTTATCCTTTTTTATTTTTTTTCTTACTTTTTTGTCAAAGTTTTTATCTTTTTAAGTTTAACATTTGGACAATATTGTTATTATTGTTGTTTTAATCGTAATAATAGTTGTTGTAGTTGTAATAATAATAATAATAGTTACATTAATAACAACAACAATAATAACAATAATAATTATGATAATAATATTAAGAATATAAATAATAATAAAAATAATTATAGTGATAATAATAATCATGATAGTAGTAATAGTAGTACAAGTAATGATTTTGGTCGTGGTAGCCATAATAATAACATTGATGACGACGATACTAGTAACAATAATAATAATTGTTATCATTATTTCAATTCTTATTCTTGGATTCTTTTATTTTGTTTTATTTCTATTATAATTTTAATTCTTTAAGAGCAATCTATATTTTTTATTCATGTTTATGTATCTACCGTCTTGGTTTTTGGTTTTTGGTTTTTGTCCTCTTCTCTTTCATTGAATTTCTATTTATTGTCAATCTAGTCCTTCAATTTTAATTGATATAGATAATCTTTTTAAGATTTGTATTTCTTCTTTTGATTTTTTGTTTTCCCTTCTTGTTCCTTTTTTCAAAGTTTTTATGGTTTTTTGAATTGCTTCAAATAGAATGGTTTTTTTTAATAATAATAATTTTTACATTAATTTTATCCTTTTATTTTTGTTTTATCATTTATTTTTTGCCAAAGTTTTTGCCTTTTTATTTTATCATTTGGAATAATGTTGTCGGTATTATTGTTTCTGTCATAACCCAATTTTTGGGTTACTCCCCAAAATCTACCAAAAAAATATCAAAAATAAAATAAAAGAGGTCGGCGTTGAAGGAAAAAATCAAGGTGAAATTTTGGATGTTTTCGAAAGCTCGATTGTATCTTTTTTGTGCCCAAAATGAAGGAAATCGCAGATTCAAGACTGAAGTAATTTATTATCAGATAAATCTACATAAAAATTAAGTTGAAAGATATGATTATGGGGGTGTTTGGGATTGCTGTTGCGGTTGCTTTTCAAAACTTTTCAAAAAGTTTTTCGTGCCAAAATATATCAAAATGATATTTTTTTATTTTTTAAAAATTATTTTTGACATCAGCACATCAAAATAATCTAACATACAAAAAAAATTAATTTTTATTCAAAAAAAAAAAAAAAAAATTTTGCACCGCAGCAAACTTGCGGTGCAAAAGCTAAGCCAAACATGCTTTATATTTTTATGTGTCAGTTTGATTTAATCGTTGGGCGATTTAAAAGTGTAATTATGTTTGAGAATTAATTTAGGGTCCAATTGAAAATTTTAATTAAGTGCAAGGACTTGATTATATTTTAAATTGGCCAAATTAATTTTATCAATGGCTTAATCAATGACAAATCAAGTTTTTGAATTTAATTCGAATTCATTTAATGAGATTGGAATTTTCGGAGACCGATTTGATTTTTTCCAAGCCAATTATGCGAAATCGGGGGGCAAATTGAATGAATTGAGAGTCTAATGGTTAATTGGGGGTTAAATCATTCAAATCAGAAACCAAGGACCAAAATAAAAAAGACACGCAAATATAAAGTTGTTGTTGAAATTTTGACGGGGATACAATTGAACAAAATTAAAAGTTTAAAACCAATTGAGGGTGCGATTGAACCAATTAAAATTGAAGGACCAAATTATTTTTTTTTACTCTCTCTTAAAATCATCATGCGTGACTGGACTGTTTAGTCACCTAAATAGTGTAGGCACATTACTGCCCTATTCACATCCAGGTGAAGAAGCAACCCATCAGTGCACACAATGGACAACTGAAGGGTTGCCTCTTATCTATAAATACAGACAGCATGCAGGTAGCAGGGAAGGGGGATTTTGGCGAAAACATTGAAAAATAGGAGGAAGGAGACGAGAGTTTGCAGAAAGTTTACAAATAGTTTTTTACAAAGAAAAAATAAGCCAAAACAAAGAAATATTACACAAAAATTACACTATCATCCCTCATCTCCCTCTGCAATCATCTCTCTCTCTCTCTCTCTCTCTCTCTCTCACACACACACACACACACACACACACACACAGAGTCTACAAGTCTTCTCTCTATTTAAAATTAGCTCAGCCGAGCTCTCTTTCTCTCTCTACCAAAAATGGTTGCCCAACCACCCAACATCTCTCTCTTCATCACCATGAGCTTTTCCTCTACACCAAAAACCTATCCACACTCTTTGGCAAGGCAACAGAGACAGTGGCAGCAACAGCGACGTGAACATGTGGAATCTCGACGCCTCCTCTGACCACCACAGGCCACTGTTGACGACGACACCACCACCGGGACAACCACCTCGACCTCCTCTATCCAAAGGTACTAACAGGTTCGCTTTTCATCACACTCGAAAATTGGCACTATTCACCGTCTTCTACCTCCCGTCCCTGCATAAAAAAAAAATATGTTGTATCTTTCTCATATTTTAAAATGAAAATTGGGTATCGTAACTAATTTATGATTATCCATTGGAATTTGACCAAAATATCAAAAATAATTAAATTTATTTTTGTTCTATTTATTAGGATGTAAATTTACATTGTAAAATACATCAATGGATAAAAAAAGATTTTAACTACGGTGTAAATTTACATTGTAAAGTACATCCGTAGATAACAAAAAGATTTTCTAATTACGGTGTAAAATTACATCGTCAAGTACACCCGCGGACAAAATAAAAATATTTTTTAATGCAGTAAAAAATAAACTTAGAAAAAAAACAATCAAACAACAATGCAGTTTACATTAGGTAGGGTGCACTGGGAGTGGCGCGTCTTCCCCTTGCATAACAAGTCCTGTTACCTAACTTCTCGCAGAACAATAGATTTCTAGTGACCTTAATACTAGGTGGCGACTCTTTATATTTATAGTCGTAATTTTTACGGCTATAAAACAAACCCCTCATTTTCACCGCATGCCATTGTCTCCCCAAACCAGGGAGACGGTGGGGCGCGAAGCGCGAAAAATTCACCGTTATAACAATTTCAACAATATAATAGTTGTTATGGTTGTGACAACAACAACAACAACAACAACAACTCTTTATGGTAATAATAGTTGATAGTGATAGTAATAATAACAATAATTATGATAATAATATCAATAATAATAATAATAATAGTTTTAACAGCAACAACAACAATTATGGACACGGTAACAATAATAGTAGTGATAGTAGCGACGACGACGGTGACACTAATAGCAATAACAATAATAATAATCGTGGTTATAACAATAATGATGACGGTGATGATAACAAGGATAAAAAAGATAGTAATATTAGTTACAATAAATGTTATAATAACTACGACAATAATATAAACAATAATAATTATAATGATAATGATAACAATAACAACAATAATAGCAACAATAACAACAACAATATCAATAATAATCAGGATATTAATTATTGATAGTAGTGATAATAGTGAAACGTGTAATGATAATAACAATTTAGCAATTACTAGTTTTTGAAAAACAAAATCACTGTATTTAATGGTTTGAGAAGTTTTTACGATACAATGTTCTCTTTTATTTTTTTTGTCTTAATTCATTTTCAATTCGACCCTTTAACATTAGTTTTTGAAAAAAAAAATCATGCATGTTTTATTTAAACTTATTAAGCAAATAAATTCACATCGAGTTAAATTTTATATATTTTACTAGAAACTCGCACTTAAAAAAATTAAAATTTTTAACCAAGTTTATAACATTATAAAAAAAGCTTTTTATTTTTATTTTTAATATATCTTTTAACATTTTTAAAATATTGTTCTACATGCATAAAAACTACATGCTGATTATTATATTTAATGTTTTGAAAAGTTTTTATGATTCAATATTCTCTTTTATTTTTTTGTCTTATTTTTTTTTTTAATTTTAGCCTTTAAAATTATTTATTAAAAAAAATCATGCATGTTTTGTTTAAACTTATTAAACAAAAAAAATTCATGTAGAGTTAAATTTTATATTTATTAAAAACTCGTGCTTGGTAAAAATTAATTTTTTTAATAAAGTGTATAACATTGTAAATTTTTTTTTATATTTTTAATATATTTTTTATTTTTTTTCTACATGCAGAAAAATACTAGTATAATCCAAATTCGAAACTAAAAACTGTTAAAAAAACAAATGGTATTTAAATAAAAGCAGTGGAGCCAAGTTTATCAATTTATTCAAAAAATGAAATAATTATTTAACCCAGGTAGCCTTCTTGACAGTCTCCAAGGCAGCACGAAATCCATGACTAGGGTGTTTGTCGGTCTATTTTAAAAAAAAATATTTTTTAAATTATTATTATTTTTTTATGTTTATATTAAAAATAATTTAAAAAAATAAAAAAAATCTTATTTTAATATATTTATAAATAAAAAATATTTTAAAATAAATCATTTAAAAGCGTAAGCAAAGACAGCGAGCCACATCAGCATAAAATAAATGATGACACGCTTTTAAACTCTGGATACAAGGCGTCATTTTGAAGTAAACCAGTGACAAGACTGTAAAAGTCAAAAAAAAAAAAAGACCGTGAAAAAACGCGCCAAACGAGGGAACGAGAAAAACGAGGAGCGTGATATAACGGTGCGGTAAAAGAGGACAGTTTGCCGGCCAGTATAAACGAGTGCATAGTCCTAGGAAAAAATATAGAGCACCGCAGGAGGATGTAAGTGCAACCTGAACAATCAAATGGGACCCACCGATAATGTGATGGACGGTGCAGATCTGTTTGTTATGCATGGCGTCATGCATCGATTGAGTCCCGCTGGAAAGCATGGAAGAAGCATGAAAAGTAACGGTTATGATTTGTTAGAATATGATACGTTGTTGACTGTAGATGATAGACTATGCTTGACAGAGAATAAACGGTGGAAGGTACACCTGGTAGTGGCGGCATGGGAACACAGTCACTTTTAAATGCATTCTTAATTTAAAAACATTAAATTTTAGCATTATTTGATAGTTTATATTATAAATTAAAAAATATCTGAAAAATATAAATATAAAAATATTTTGAAAATATGTACTCCAATCTCAATTATCTTTGTAAAATTAATCGAGAGTGACTCTATATCAAGTTACATTTTCTTAGTATTTTTTTAATTTTACTTTTTTTAGTTTTGAAATTTAATAGTGAGGGCCAAGTTAATTAAAATTAATTTAAATGGATAAAAATCACTATCAGGGCATAAATAATAACATATAAGGATTTGGGGATCAAATTATTTTAAAAAACATAAACTATTTTAAAAAACAACTTCAAACACACTACTAGATAGACACTAATAAGGATTTGGGGGATCAAATTTTAAACTTAAATAAATATGGAGAATTTAATGTCTATTTGATAGTTGGATTGATATTATTTTTCAAAATAATTTTATTTATAAATACATAAAAATAGTATTTTTAACATCATATACTGAAATAATTTAAAAACTAAAAAAAAGTTTAATTTAATTTAAAACAAAGACAATTTATTTTTTAAAAAAGTTTTAGAACACTACATAAAAATTAAGTTAATGGACAGTTGAAGATCGGAGGCGCATCCCTCCGCAACGCGCGCGGCTCTCGAGTAGCTAAACACGAACTTTGGTAATCGAGGTGGAAGTATCGTGACATGTTCTCCAGTTCAAGGCGACGTGTGGCACCGAGATCATGATGTGATATTGCCGGAGACCATTTTTCTCATCTTCTCCTTCACCATCTCATCAAAATTCGCGATGGTCTATCTATAATCCAAGGTTGTCCTTCAGTTTTATCGTCATTTCAAATCCGGTTTCATTTTTTTTATTGCCAATTTTACTGTTTTTTCTTTAATTTTTTATTTCTTTTTTAGTACTGTTTTAGTGTTTTGTCTTTTCCACTGTCTAGGTACTTAGTTGCAATGACGTGATTATTTTTTAAAATAATTTTTATTTAAAGATATATTAAAATAATATATATATTTTTATTTTTTAAAAATTATTTTTAATATCAATATTATTTAAAAATATTTTTAATTTAAAAAATAAAATAAAATAAAATAAAATTCATCTTTTTTTTAACAATATTTTTAAAACGAGTAACAAACAACTTCTTAGGGCCTATTTAGGAGAGCTGTTGTGGTAGCTTTTCAAAGTGTTTTTTGTGCAGAAATATATCAAAATAATGTTTTTTTATTTTTTAAAAATTATTTTTGATATCAACATATCAAAATGATCCAGAAACACCAAAACATATTTAATTAAAATAAAAAATAAAAAAATTTTAACAAAAAACTGTGGCGCGGAGGGTAAAACGCTGCGCCAAACAGCTTCTTAGTCTCTTAGTTTTGAATAATAATTGAGATCATATTTAAAAATATTTTTTATTTAAAAATATATTAAATAATATTTTTTATTTTTTAAAAATATATTTGATATTAATAAATGAAAATAATATAAAATATTAAAAAATAATAATTTAACATTCAAAATAAAAATAAATTTTTTTCAATTTTTTAAAAATATTATTAAAACACAAACAGTATTTTTAAAACTCAAAATCTTGATTCTTTGTTTGAGGGTTGATTTGTCTGCACAAATTATATTTTTTTAATTTTTTTAATTTGAGAAATTAGATTTCGTGATTTTCTTTGGTTTTATTTAAAGATATGGTTTTCTGTTTTGATTATTATTACGGAGATTTTTGCAATCTAAATTTCAAATTTGGCCAGGAAAGAAGAAAGGCAAGTAAAGTAAAGACTTGGGATTTATCGGAGAGAAAAAAGGGGTGGGGCCTGCTTTCTTTATTTTTTTTATAGGAAGCTGAAGTCACCCAGCTCGGTTGAAAAAAGAGGAGCGTTTTGACACTATCAAATACAGTGGAGAGGAGGTGACAATTCTCTCTGGTTTTTAGGGTTCATGCTCTGCTTTTACACTTTAAATCTTCCAGGTATTTCTAAGAGCGAAACCCATGTTTCTCAGATGCCCGTTATTCTCATTTTTCTTTGTTTGAAGTGGATTCTTTTGGGCTCTCAAAAAAACAAGCAAGGAGTTAAATTTTTTACTGGTGATCTTGTGGTTGAGTATGCAATGCCGCTCTGTTTCCTTAGATATTCCGGGTTTCTTTTTTGTGGGGTGGGCGGGAGCTTCTTTTCGAGCACTTTATTGTTATTATCTTTAAAGCCTAGTTCTTTATTTGTCAAAAAAACCCATTTTCCATTGTTTGAGTGGATTTTTGTTTTATTTTAGCATTTTTTTAAAGGGTTTATCTTATTTTCTGCTTCATCTTAAAAGGTTCAATCTTTGCAATGCTGCTCTGTTTCTTCTTTTATTATGTTTTGTTTTTTGTCACTTATTTTTTAATCCATACCTGTCCCAGTTTTTTCTTTCATTTTGAGTTTGCGTTCATTTTTTTGTAAAAAAAGAAAAACAACAGAAACTTGTTTTTATTTAAATCTATTCAGGGGTTTATTTATTTATTATTTTTATGCTTATCTGTTCTATTTCTGTTTGCAGAATTTCATAGATTTGCTGAGTTTCGGTAATTGGAGGTAATATTTTCGCCAAGAATGGACATTTATGTTGTTATGATACATGCATGTAGGTTTTCTTGCATTTTGGGGTTTTCTCTAGTCATTTTGGTTTACTTTAGCAGCTTTTTGTTTCTTTATGAAAATACTCTAATGAATTACTTAACGGTAAAGTTTACTCTTTTTTTCTTGGTTTAATTTTAAGAAACTTTCTTCTTTTATTTTAGTAATTTTAAATAATCAACAAAGGGTGTCAAATCGCCATTTTGACTTTTATACCATATACTATTTTTTTTAATAAATATTTTACTGTTTTGATGTCGTTTGCTCTTATATTTGTTTTCTGATATGGTTCTATCGCGTAACTTCAATAGTGGTTTAAAATAATTCTCTTCGTTAAATTTTCTTGGTATTTTTTAGTATCTGAATATTTCCTAATATGCTAATCCTGTGCTTTGGGTTGTTTTCTTTGGTTCTTGACAATCTAAGGAGTTTTAAATGGATGGCATTTTTCTTTCAATGACTTTGAGGGCTTATCCCTGATGTTCTGTAGTGCCATAGTTTCCTGTTTTGTTTGTGACTTGTTACTATGTGCTGTGCTGTGTAATTGCTGTAAATTTATTTTTATGTGGTATCGGGTCTATGTATGCGTTTCTGTTCCTTTCACCACAAAATTTTCTTCTTAAAATGTCATTGATAGCTGTCAAGCTGGACGAGCAATTTCTCTGGAATGTGATAAGATTTGAATGCTCGGATTCATTTTACACAAGTTTGTTTTGGGAGTCTACAATATTGCCACCTGCATGATTTGCTCACAAAATTGTCCCTCAGCCTGGATTCATGCATGCTCACTTAGTGGTGTTTCCATGAAAATGATCATGTTGTCTTAATCTCCAGGTTTATTGGTAGATGGATTCATTATTCTTGTCATCCAGGTTCTGTTGAGTATCTAATGAAGCTAGCATCCAGTCAAACCAAATTTTAAGTTTCCAATTCCACCATCCATTTTGTTTTCAATTGTTATGACCTCTGCCTTTTCATTAAACTTGTGTCATCTCACTGTTGTATTTCAGCATTTAATGCCTATTAATGCAACGGTCAATGTTGAGTGATGTCTGCTTGAACTTTGTTCATCAGTTTACTTTGTTGTTGTATTCCTACAAATTAAGACATTGTTGATTAGAAATAACTTGTATTGGCTATGATTCTCGTGCCTGTCTTTTTCTTGTATTGTTGCTGTTAGTCTTATTGTTATTAGTGGTGTCATCCTGTTTTCTTTTCAGGATATGGATTCAGCTGATGAACAAAATGGAAATGGGTCACATGAAGCCCTCCCACCTCCCCCTCCTGATGTTCCACCAAATGTTGTCCCATTTAAAGCTGAACCTGAGCCATTCAAGAAAAAAGCTCTGCGGGTTCCAATAGCCAGGCGTGGCCTTGGATCCAAAGGGCAAAAGATGCCCCTATTGACCAATCACTTTAAAGTCAATGTTACTAATACTGAGGGATACTTCTTTCACTACAGTGTATGGGTCTATATTCCTGCCCTTCAGTTTTTAGATTTCATCTCAATCTCATTCTGCATATATTTCTTCAATTTACCTGGTGTTATACAAACAGGTTTCTCTTACTTATGAAGATGGCCGCCCTGTGGATGGTAAGGGTGTTGGAAGAAAGGTGATTGATAGGGTGCATGAAACTTATGATACTGAGTTTGGAAAGGACTTTGCTTACGATGGTGAAAAGAGCTTGTTCACTGTTGGTCCCCTTCCTCGCAACAAGCTTGAGTTCACGGTCGTGCTTGAGGATGTATTATCTAACAGGTTCATATACATTCTTCTTACTTATCCAGGCTCCTGCCTCTGTCTGCTGCTTTGTTTAACCTGGCCTGTTCCCTGCATCATTCTTTTCTGTCAATTTAGCTCTACCTCGTAACCAGTGCTTGCTTGTTTTGTTTTCAGAAATAATGGAAATGCAAGCCCTGATGGTCATGGAAGTCCAAATGAGGGCGACCGAAAGAGGTTGCGCCGGCCCTATCACTCCAAAGCATTCAAAGTGGAAATCAGTTTTGCTGCAAAAATCCCCATGCAAGCCATTGCAAATGCCTTGCGTGGTCAGGAATCAGAGAATTCCCAAGAAGCCTTTAGAGTGCTGGATATTATATTGCGACAGCATGCTGCCAAGCAGTAAGTGAAACATGTTATTGCTATTTTTTATTTTGATTTTGGTGTATTTTAACCTTAACTTATTATGGCTGGCCTATGCAGGGGCTGCCTCCTTGTGCGCCAATCCTTCTTCCATAATGATCCAAAAAACTTTGTAGATTTGGGAGGTGGTGTTCTTGGCTGCAGAGGTTTCCACTCAAGTTTTAGAACATCTCAGGGAGGCTTGTCCCTGAATATTGGTAAAGAACATACAGCTGTTGCTGTCTGTTTTTCTTGCTAAAATCATCTCTTTTTCTTGTTTTTCCTCACTTGTCATGTTACTCTCTTATCAGACGTGTCAACAACCATGATAATACAACCAGGTCCTGTGGTAGATTTTCTAATTGCCAACCAAAATGTGAGAGATCCATTTTCACTTGACTGGGCGAAGGTAACCCATGTTTCCACATGCTTCTTTCACTGCTTTTCTTTTTTGTACTTCTGAAGTCTTGTTGATTATTTCTGCCAACAGGCTAAACGAACGCTAAAAAATCTGAGGGTTAAGGCAAGTCCTTCCAATCAAGAGTACAAGATAACTGGGTTGAGTGAGAAGACTTGTAAAGAACAGCTGTATGTTTTTCTGGTGCTGTTATATTATTAAAATTGCTCTAAGATACACCCTTTATAACCTTGATTTCCCCTCTTTTTCTGTAGTTTTCAGTTGAAGCTAAAAAATGGAGGGGATGGTGGGGCCGAGGCTGTTGAAATAACTGTTTATGATTATTTTGTCAATCACCGCAACATTGATTTGCGTTATTCTGGGGATCTGCCATGCATTAATGTTGGGAAGCCAAAGCGCCCTACTTATATTCCTCTTGAGGTGAGTTGATATTATATTGGTTTTGTTTGAATGCATAAAGAACGAATTTTTGTTTATTGTTCATTGATTTTATGTTTCATTTTTCAGCTTTGTTCCCTGGTGTCCCTACAACGCTATACCAAAGCACTATCCACCCTTCAAAGGTCTTCACTGGTGGAGAAATCACGGCAGAAGCCACAAGAAAGGATGACTGTTTTATCTAATGTAGGTGTCATCCCTCATGTCATGACTTGCATTGTTTTTTAATTTGTCATGTGGCGTCTTTAAACCATTCTTCTTGCAGGCTCTGAAGAGTAGCAAGTATGATGCTGAACCTATGTTACGCTCATGTGGCATTTCAATCAGTCCTAGCTTCACCCAAGTGGAAGGCCGTGTTCTGTCTGCTCCAAAGGTGTACATATATATATATATGTTTATTTTGATATTTCCAATTTGAAAGGGCAATGAATGTAGAATATTGAAAGAACCCTCCCCATAGCTTTTTTTTTTTTTTTTTTAAATTGATGTATTCATATTATACAATCATGATGGCCTTTGTTTCTATAATGTGGCAGAACTCTATTAAAATATCCTTCTAATGTTTACAGCTGAAAGTTGGCAATGGGGAAGATTTCTTCCCAAGAAATGGTCGTTGGAATTTCAATAACAAGGTGATTATTTGCTTTTTCTCCTATTCATGATTCTAAATTCTCGCTCACAAGCTTACAAAATTCTTTTGAAGAAACTTGTGGAGCCATCTAGGATTGAGAAGTGGGCTGTTGTGAACTTCTCAGCCCGCTGTGATGTACGCAACCTTGTACAAAATCTCACAAAATGTGCAGAGATGAAAGGAATTGTAAGTTTCATGATTTTGTGTTAATTATTTTCCTTCATAATGTAGCAAATCATTGGAAATCCTTTCTTTCCCCCCTGGTTATGTAGCCCATAGAAGATCCTTTCGATGTATTTGAGGAGAATCCACAATCAAGACGTTCCCCACCAGTGCTTAGAGTTGAGAAAATGTTTGAGCAAATTCAGTCTAGACTTCCTGGGCAACCAAAGTTCTTACTGTGCTTGCTTCCTGAGAGAAAGAATTCTGATATATATGGTTTGTTATGAGATCTAGTGTTTGATTTGCAATGATGCTCTACTTGGTTCTTCTTGATAAATAGATGTCATTGATTTTCAAGGCCCATGGAAGCGCAAAAATCTTGCTGAATTTGGAATTGTCACTCAGTGCATTGCTCCTCAAAGAGTGAACGACCAATATCTTACCAATGTTCTGCTTAAGATCAATGCAAAGGTGAGTTATTGCTTTAAGTTGTGTCTTCTCAAGACTTTGTATGCCCTTGTGTTTCTTCTTGTTTTGAGTCCTGTCGTGTGTTTAATTTTTAGTAATTTTTGAGGTATAACATCTAGTTGGTAATTGAATGGTAATCTGATGGTGCACAATATCTACATGCTTCCATGCAGCTTGGTGGGTTGAACTCTATGTTGGGTGTGGAACATTCTCCCTCATTGCCTCTTGTGTCAAGTGTTCCTACACTTATCCTTGGGATGGATGTGTCCCATGGCTCGCCTGGGCAGTCCGATGTCCCATCAATTGCTGCGGTACTGCCTTTTGGCTTTTATTGGTTTCCTGCAGTGAACTGCTATCATTTTTGTCGCCATTGTAATTCTGTAAAATATATTACGCTATTAAATAAATTTATTCCACAATTTCATTTCAACCTTTTCCCCTGATGTGGGTATCCTTTGTTGGAATCCATAGGTAGTCAGCTCCAGGCAGTGGCCATTGATTTCTCGCTATCGAGCATGTGTGCGAACACAATCCCCAAAGCTTGAGATGATTGATTCATTATTTAAGCGAGTGTCTGAGACTGAAGATGAAGGAATAATTAGGTGGGCTTTGCTATTTTGAAGCTTTTTGATTGAACTATATTATTTCAATGAGGGCAGAGATTTTTTTGGTGGTTTAACCACCTCGATAGCCTGTTGGAAGTAAAAAGGTTGAGCAATTCTCTACTGTCATTCACGTGAAATTAAAAAGGTGGAGTAATATCTGTATTTCCTTTCCATTACAGGGAGCTTCTATTAGACTTTTATGTTACTTCAGGAAAAAGGAAACCTGATCAGATCATCATATTTAGGTATACCTTATTCCACTTTTCTAAACTCGGCAGTAATGAAGCGTATTCAATGTATTGTCTTCTCCTTTCTTTGGTAAAGCTAGTACTATTTTATTAGTTTAAGATGAAATTCTGAGAGGAAAATGTTGTTGGAGACTTGTTTCGCTCTTTTGGTAGCTATGTCTTTTTAAGGACTTGTGCATATGTTTTCTCAATATATTCTATGTCTGACTTCTATTTTTATTTGCAGCTGCATATGTTGTACTTTTGATTTAACCAGTCATAGTTGACACTCATCCCTATACTCATATCAGCATAAGTTTATCTTCATTTGGGTACTATATTGTTCAACAATTTGACGTGTATTTGTTTGTTTTAGTGGAGATGAAGATATGAAGTTGAGGTTGTTTATATGTTCAATGCCATTTTTGGAAACACCATTTGTGAAATAATGTTTCATACACATCTTTTCTCATTTTTTGTATATTTCTTGGTTTTCTTTTGCATGATATATGTTGCCTTGTGAACCTCGCAAGATTTACGGAAGTGTCATTCATTATAATTGTAGCTGTACTCTCCTGCAATGTTTGACTGAATCTTGGATGTAGATTTATTTTTTCCATACATGTGAGGAGGTCTCGTGAAGATGTTTCATGTGGCTGTGTTTAAAGCAGATGTTAGGTAGTTTTTTACATGCTTGCACTCACCTAACCAATGTGATTTTTTGTTTAGGGATGGGGTCAGTGAATCACAATTCAATCAGGTCTTGAATATTGAATTGGATCAGATAATTGAGGTATAATCCATCGCTCTTCCTTTCAATTCTATTCTTGACAACCTATATCCTGTGTGAATCGGAATCTCTTTTTGGGTATCAAAAATCTTGTCATGTTTTTCTTCAGGCATGCAAGTTTCTTGATGAGAAATGGTCCCCAAAGTTTGTGGTAATTGTAGCTCAGAAAAACCACCACACTAAATTTTTCCAGCCTGGATCTCCTGATAACGTCCCACCTGGTAAACCATGAATATAATTCCATACTGGCTTTAATTTAGGCACAAGCCTAGATATTTTCATAACCATGTATTTTATTTTCCAGGAACGGTCATTGACAACAAAGTCTGCCATCCAAGAAACAATGACTTCTATCTCTGTGCTCATGCAGGAATGATTGTGAGTGTCAACATAAACTGATGGAAATTCTGTTCAAATTGATACTATAACATGTTAGCCGTGCTTTCCTGTGATTTTGAGAGCGACATGTTGTTAGTTTCTCCTTGCGCAGCGTGACATGCTTCACGCATTCTTTCAATATTTGTTTATGTTTCCTTAATTCATTGCTTTATGTCTATTAGATATGTACTTGAAATTGTAGCCATTAAATGCCAAGCATTGGGAAAATTTTCTCAGTGTAGTGGCTATAAAAGTAGGAGAGATTTCAAAAACTCTTGATCATTTTGTGATGTCCTAGAATAGAAATGGTAATATTAGTTTCATGGGCTTGTTTCTGAGGAGGGAGGTCTTTGAAAAGCAATTCAAATTCAGGGATTCCTTGCCTTCTCTCAATGGGTTCATGTATAGGGAGTAGGAGTAAAACTTCCTATTCAATATTTGTTTGAAGGGAGTTGTCTTTGCTTGGTTTCTGACAACTAATTCAAAGGTTCATGTATAGGGAGTAGGAGTAAAACTTCCTATTCATTTATTTGTTTGAAGGGAGTTGTCTTTGCTTGGTTTCTGACAACTAATTCAAAGTTTTACTTGTTTATTATGCTCTCCGTTTGCTACTAATTTTTAATTGGAAATTGAGGTTGCATACTTATGAGGCGACCCTTTTGACTGCATTGATGCTTTTCTATATTCACGTTTTCCACTGTATGCCTGCAGTTCTTATTATCAGTTGTTAATGTGTGCTAAGCCATGCTACTCTGGTCATTTTTTGCCGTTCAGGGGACCACAAGGCCTACTCACTACCATGTTTTGTTAGACGAGGTTGGTTTTTCAGCAGATGATCTGCAGGAACTTGTGCATTCCCTCTCATATGTGTAAGTAGAACTTTTAAATTCTACTCTAGCATAATGACATATTTTGACCTATAGCAACTATTATCATGCTTATCATGTTTGTAATTGACACTGCAGGTACCAAAGAAGCACAACTGCCATCTCTGTAGGTAAAACACACATCTATCTTGGTGTAATTTATGGCAGGATCTGATATTAGTTTGAGCAGATGTCCATGTAGAATTATTAGCTTGAACTAAGGCAACATTTGGCTGTGTGCTTTTTAATTGATTTCCAAAGTGCTTTGCATCAAATTGATGCCTTTTAGGTGCATTTATTCGAGGAAGTCAGCATCATTAGTTACCAAAAAAAGCATCAATTTGATGCTTTTTTGAGATGAAAAGTTTTTTCTGATTGCTTTTAAATTTCTTGAATGGTGTTCATTTAATATGCCACTCCCTTTGGAGGAAGAAGTTACTGCATCCAACATTGTTGCACCAAGCTGTTGCGTTTAGTAGACTTGTGTTTTTGTTTGATCAGAAAGGGACAATGCTTTAGTTTATCCAAATCCAATTGCTCAACCTTCTCGTTTCTTCTTCTTCCAGTTGCACCAATTTGCTATGCTCACCTGGCAGCTAGTCAAATGGGCCAGTTTATAAAGTTTGAAGACATGTCTGAGACGTCCTCAAGCCATGGTGGGGTGACCTCTGCTGGAGCTGTTCCTGTCCCCCAGCTGCCGAAGTTGCAGGAGAAAGTTTGCAATTCCATGTTCTTTTGTTGAGCATGCTGTCCGTTTTACTCTGCATATGTAAATACAACTAGATAGACAGCAGGTGTTTGGGGTTCTGAATGTGGTGCAGCGTTTAATTGAACAGCATATGCTGGCTGGATCCTGCTGTATCATATGGTTAGGCAAATATGTGGGTACTGCACCTAGGCACAGTGATGCCATTTGGCACGTTTTTGGTCTATTTTGGATACTGCCGCTAGGTATGGTCACTTGCTGATGGCTTGTCACAGCCCAGCGTTTTCTTCAGTTCATGTTTCTGTGCACAACGCCAGCAAGCAAATCCGCCACCCGAGGTGCATGCACCATCCCGGGCTGGATTGTATTTTGCAAGTGGATAATGTTATTTATGCATGCTTGAAATTTGTCATCTGAATGCCCTAGGAAAATGGCGTTTCTAAAGTGATGATTTGTGACTGCTCGGATAATCGTTCCGTTGTTTTACTTGGGCTGTTCCCATTTGCAGAAATCAGAGTGAAATTGTAATAATTTTGTTCTGGTATAGGATTATGAAAGTTTGAAGACGCATCCGAGTCTTCGTCCCAAGGCTTTCATGTAAACACATTATTTTGAGACCCTAATTATTCTCTTCCACTCGTATCTACCAATCTCCTGCCCTTTCAACCAAATTCACCGAGTTCATGGCAAGATGAAAGCAGTGGGAGAACGGTGTCGCATGATTTCCAGAGATATTTGTAGCCAACCATGATCATTGCCTCCCCAAATAAACGCCAAAACCCGCAATTTAGCATCGACATCATCATTTACACATACTATCTCATCAATTGATGTGGGTTTCCATAGAAGCTGTCCTTTTTGTTTCTGAAGAAGATACAAAATTTTGCCACCCTTGGTTGTGTTTGTTTATTATATCTCATGTTTTGAGAATATAGAAAAAATCATAACATAAATTTATTTCATGATTTTGTTTGTGTTGTCTCTGCTTTTTGTATCACAAGACGTTAAATAGTTTAGTTTTGTTGTCTCTCAGGGTTGATTTCTTGATGCCTTGGAAAAAAGAGGTGAACTTTTCCTACCAGGCTGTTCGTTATATTTCCTGCATCCATAGCCAACCTGCAATATACAACACGCAAGGCTATGTGACAATTTAGGGTCGGATCGGGTTTGAAAATGGAAAAAACTGCCAAATCTGAGCCCCGACGTGGCTACGTACACTCCAGTACAAAATTTACAAGCTGCAAGTGCAGTGTTTGATTTGGGGTCAGATTTTAGACCTGGTCAGCTCCAGGAGTTAACTTGATGTTTCATAGATTTTGGGACACAGTCAGGATTGAAAAAAGGTGGATTGAACATTGCAATTCATCTAATCCCCGACTCGATTAGGTCTATGATTTCTGTGGACCCTTCAAATGTGAAGGCAAATAAATATCATCTCTCTTGCATAGGTCATTGGTGGGGGTGTGTATTAACTGGGTTCATATTTGAAATCTACTGCACTCATTCCCCCATTGTGATGTGGGCTCTCTATGCCAGGATAGGTTTTTTGGGCTCATGTAGAGAGTCCCTTTTACATGCAAAGAAAATAATGAGGATTAAGATCTTGATTAATCATTTTATACAATTAATCATGGGTGATATCTAATGAATTTCACGAATAGTTTGCTAAAATTCATATACTCAAACATAACATTTTCATATCTAATGACTCACAATTAGAGGGAGGAGCTAGCCCATCACAGCACAGGAAGTGAACAGGGCAAGAAGCATAATGAGGCCATAGCCAGCACTCTTTGATGGACAGCCATTTCTGACAACCAATGGCGCGGGATCAGGTGGAGCATACTGGGCATACACTGCAACTTTCATCCCTTTAAAGCAGTACCCGAGACCACTAAGAAAGTAATATGTTCTTGCCTCTGTGAGATTGAACACATCTCGGCCACCTCTTGTAATGTTTGTGATGAAGTTCTTGTCATTGCAGGTGTTATAGTTAATCTTGTTCACCTCCAGAACATTGTAGCGGGTTTTGTCGAATCCAAAGTCTTCACAAAAGCAGAAATCCAAGTAATTATGAAACATTGAACAACAATGATGACTTGAAAAGAAAATTGAAACTCGTAAAAATCACTTACAAAGCCAGTCTCCTACGTAGAATTTTTCATGCATAGCCCAATCAGTGAAGTTCATATTCGGTGCCCAGGTGTATTTTCCTCCTCCAACTCTGTGGAGAACTGGCTCTCTGCATTCTGCAGTGCTCCACAATATGTTCACCACAGTAATCAACCACAAAAGCATTTTCTTCAGATTACAAACCTTCATTTTCTGCGATCTTTTTTCGTTCTAACGAGTGCCGGAGCTTCGTGGAAGAGTTAAATAGTACCAGAGCATGCAAATTTTGATGCAAGTACCAGCTGGCAACAATCCATTTAGCATGAACAGGTTGTGATATAAGTACCTTCATCACCAATATTTCATGGGCTAAAGTATTTTTCTAGAAACAGCAGTATTAATATTAACAGGATTAAACTTCCTTGGCAGTTCCTTCTAATCCAATAATCACAAGTTCTCATGGCAGCTACACATCAGAATGAAAAATTAAGCACAGTAGCTTAAAAAAACTGTGACAATGCACTGTTGATTTTTCTTTTTATCAATGGATAAATTCAAAACAAACAAGTTTTCATTTCCCCTGGAACTTAAAACAATGGCCACCAATATCAGGCACCAAAAACAAACACAATCCATAACAATTCCTTTGTGGTCAACCTTATACAACACATAAATGATGTCTATCAGCTCCTGGAGAGTTAAAGGATTGCCCAGGCCGAGAGAACACCAGTAAGCACAGCCATTACAGTAACAGCATGACCACCAAATTTTGATGGAGAACCATTTTTGTTCTGTTTAACACCAGTTAATAGAGACGGGGAAGGGGATGGCTGAAGATTCTCAACATTGATGGCAACTTTCATTCCTCCTAAGCAATAGCCACCACCATTGATGAAATAATATGTCTTGGCCTCGATCACTTGGAATACATCTCGACCTCCTTTTGTGATGTTCTTTATGAAGCCCATATCGTTGCAACCTTCATAGCCAGTCTTGTTCACCTCAAGAACATTATACAGTTTCTTGTCGAATCCAAAATCTTAGAAAGAAAAAGGAGAAAATGTAAGAAGAAAATATATACTAACACACACAACATATTAAAACTAAACGTGTAATTATATTATCAGAATCTTCATCGAGCATACAGTTCATCATTATAATTTGTACAAATATGTGAGTTTCTTAGCATAACAATGGCTATAGATTAACCTAAAAAAGGAACAATGGTTATGGCTCTTTTCAATTCAAAGAAGAACCCTATAAGTTGCATGGTAGTTTCCTTGTCTGAAAATTTGATTTACATATCCCGATTGAAGGATAGGATGGAAAAAAACACCAAGAAAGAACATCTACGTACACACAGACACATGGAAAGGTTTAGCACTAAAAAGCATGACAGTAGAAGAAAATAAAATATGAAACTTACAGAGCCAGTCTCCCACATAGATGTTTTGACGTGCAGACCATTCAGAGAAGTTAACGTTAGGTCTCCATGTTTCTTTCCCTCCTCCTACATAAACAAGTGAAGCATTCACCATATGCACTGTGACAACCACCGTCATCAACACTACTAACATTTTCCTTGAACTTTCCATTTCCCCTCTGAATGGTAAAATATCTCTCTCAAAAGTTTTCTCTTTCCTTTCCTTTCCTTTGTTTTTATTTTTCTGTTTTAGGGTTTTGCAAAACAATAATATTATTAAGTTGTAGATGGCCTATTGTATCCCATGAATGCTGCGCGCGCGCGCATGCATCTATTTATGGAGAGAATTAATTTGAAGAGGTGATTTGGGCAGAAATCTAGCGATAAAACAAAAGGAAAAGTGACACAAATTAAGTGGATTAAATCTTTAGGATGAGGAAATTAACCATTCGGGTAAAATGAATCGTTAAAAATATTGGTAATTAGTCCTATAATTTTATGGGTTTCCGAAAATAATACTGATCACTATGGTATATATTTGATTAAATTAGTGGTGGTTTGATGCCAAGTTTCCATATTTTGTTTGTCAAATCTCTAAGCTACCTTTTTGCTTGGTCTAACTAATATTCATGGAATATATTTGCATTAAATCACATCAATTAATTAAATTTTGACTAATGATTTGGATTCACTATTATATTTAGGCACATTGTGTGGATGTTTATCTCCCCCCAAGTATTTCTATATAAAAAGTGTGGGGTCCTAGTGTTAAAATTTAAATTAGTGGCTTGCATTTTATATATCAAACAATAAAAAACAAGTTTGATGTATGAATTATTGAAAATTTTCAATTTAATCCTTGATAGTTATGTAAAGTCTTAGAAACATTCTCCCTCTCTCTCTCTCTATCTCCTGATCTTATTCATGCATATGTATCTGAAAACATTGTTATTTTCTTTTTACTATCATTGATAGATTAATATACATACTGAAAAACAAGGACGTTAATTATAATTGACATGGTGAAAATACATGAGTCCAAGGACTAACATAAAATAGGCTACAACCATGCATCACATGAAGCTTTCTTATTTGAAGGAAATGTTCTACAAATAAGAGGCTCAAATGAGAAAAAATATTTGTGAGAGATGTGATAAAATTTATTAACATTAAGACTCAAATTCCATCTCACATAAATATGCAAATTTCACCCTTTCCTTGTGTTGCCCATCAACAAGGATTTTGTTTCCTGGGACATGGCTCCTAAAAGTTTTGAAAACTCTTAATTTGATTATTGAATATGTGAATTGCTCATAATAATTAAGCATTTTGATCCTTCAAAAATATCACATTTTCTTCTTAATAATTTTAAAGCATAATCATTCTATATTTAATCCTAATAGTTTGTTCATTTGATACCTCTTTCAAGAAATCCTAGTTTTATCTTTGTTCACGTTCATGGATTGAATACACACACACACACACACACATACATATACATATATATTCACGCTGAAGGATGTGAATACGAGTTTCTCATCATAAAAAAGAAAGAAAGAAAGAAAAACTATATTAAGGCAAACAAATCAAAGATCATATATAACTTATGTAATCGTGCGATGTATTTGAATATAATCTTTAACTATACAAATATTTCAAATGATTACTGAAAACAACTCAAACTAAAATGAAGAAGAAGTTATAAATTGCTATATATAGCTCAGAATCTTGTCAGCCATATTAAAACAAAGCTCTTTAATATAAAGTTTCACTTCATTAGATAAACTGAGTAGCCAAGGCAGTCAATCTTGTCCACTGCAAGGTATTAAAACAACCAGTACATCTTCACTATGGTACATCCCAATGGTAAATTTCAAGTTATTAGAGAAATTACTTTAAACTTGTTGCTCATTAGGCATATATATAATGTAATCTCTTACATGCATTATTTGATTTTAAACCTACCTTCTAGTATAACAATAGGATATGAAAGAAAGCTACTGAATGAAATTGTTATAATATATAGGTAAACAAATATAACATGAAAATTAACTTAATTTAATGCAAGATCTTTTCAAAGGCTTATGACTGATTAATTTCTAGCTTTCATTTTACACACGAAAGGGAGAATTGCCTACAACAAGGTCTTGTTGGGTTGTGTAAAGTTAATGGACAAAATGCAAAAATGCCTGGAGTTAGATTCTGCTGGAAAAGAAAGATTGGTGTGGTAGAAACTAAACTTCAAGAACAAAGAGAATTATATTTCTGATTACAAGCCTATTAATAGATATTAAGTCTTAGACAATCAAGAAATCAAAATACTCAAATGATATCCTAATCTAATAAGGATTCTAATAAAAAACACAGATTATTCTTCATCAAGAATTCCTATATTAACTAGGATTTTATTTAACAATCCTTCTTTTTTGTTTGGTTTTTGCAAAATTTCTCATACTTGTTTTGCGATTGCGTTGACCAGTCTCAAAAGACAATCATTAGCCTGCCGTGATGGCCATTCCAGGAGACATCACATTCATGAGTTGAGGAAAAGCTATCTTGAGTTGAGATGGTAGATGAAGAAGATCCAGCACAGAAAATCCATTCTCTCCATAGTTATACTTGCCGGAGGTGCATATTCTCAGTCGATGTTTGAGTTTAATATATAACACGTACATACAACCTTGTTCTGACATGCCTTCTCCAATAATAGTAATTATATATAAAAAACAAAAATTAATTGCTAATTATAATATAAAACTCGAACAACCTCTAATTCATTCTTCCAAGAAAGGAATGTTCACTGATAATATATTACCAACTAGAAAATTCAGGCACCAAAATCTTGATAAAAGCTGGAAGCTCCATAGTCATCTCAACTAACAAAACTAATCATTGGAAATATCAGAGACATTAATTGAATTTGTCGTAGTGTCATGTCGCTATATATGTCGATCGGTTCGGTCCACAAGTCCTTACTCATCCGTGAGATTAATGATGCATTTGTACACGAAAAACACAAATAAGATGAACACGAGTATAGCTACTCCAGCTGCAACATAAAGTACAGTGCCTCCCATCCTTCAATCTGCCTGCAAACTACAAGAAAACACGAGATGGAGAGCTAGTTAGCTAAGCAGGTCATCGAACGAGAGGATATATATAATTCTGAATCGGAGAACAGCCTTTTCTTTTCCCGGATGAAAATTAAATAATTAAAGAATAACCATTGGCCACAGTGATCAGAATGAATTTAGGCATGCAAAAGAGGCATTAATCCTGGATTGCATGCGTTCAAGCTTTGCTAGACATTAAAAAGAGGAGAGAAGAGATGAGCTAAAATTATTAGCAGACAGAGAGCTGACGAAACCTACCCTTAATTAACAATGCAGTGGAGAAATCGACTTGATCAACGTAAAATGTTCGCAAAAAAGTGTAACCCTTAATGCTATATTTATACTTAATATTAGCCCATAAGGCCTGCTGGTACTAAATATGAAACAGGTTAAAGAATAATAAATGCACTTAATAAAGGCAATTTAACTACGTATGGTTTATATAGGAAATTTTACCACGTATTATAAATGCATTATATATATATTTTTTAAGAAGCTAAAATCTCCTTTTCCTGTATAAAAAGGTGGGATTTCCTGTTCTATTCTTTTTTAATTCTAAGTAAAATTTCCTATTCTACTACATCTGTTTATGGATGTGCCTTCCGGAGAAATCTTTATATATTGTTGTGGAATTTCCTATTTATTATTCATTCAGATCAGTGAATATAACTATGGAGAGAATGGATATGCTGTGCTGGGTTCAAGATTGTTGGAAAAATTGAATTTGAAGACAAACAATTACTGTTCAAATCAGTAATTGTTACTGTGTCAGAACCCAGAAAAACAATCACTGTTCAGATCAGTGATAATTTCTGCTATATTTTGCAGAAACTTGAGAACCACGGCAAACATAATCTGATCAATTTTTGTTTAAGATATCTAGAGTAGAATTACTTGAGGTTACTGCTTTCCCTTAGTTTTATTTATAGAAGAAAATTGAATCCTTACAAGAATAGGAATTCTAGTCTATTACAAATTCTAGTCTAATTAGGAAGTTGTAGATTCTTAGTCTAATTAGAAAATTGAAAATAACTAAAGAACTTGATCAAAACTTGATCTTATTAAACATAAATTAAAATACTAATGATCTTCTAAGTTCAATCCAGTTGCAGTCTTGGAATTGAAGTCTTCAATCTTCAACAAAGATAGCTTTATGGAGAGAATGGATATGCTGTGCTGGGTTCAAGATAGCTTTTTCTCAGTTCATAGATTTGCAAGGATGGATGTCTCCAGGAATGGTCACGATGGCAGGCTGATGATTGTCCTTCATGGAATTAGCGCGCAAGTCCTCCGAGCTGTGTTATTCTTCTCCGAGTAACCTATCCATCCCTGGGTGTTTCTTCAGTTCTTCGCACCTAGACTGCAATATTGGTGGGGTGCCATAATACGCAGAGACTAGCGAGTCTATTGACAAGAAATCACTTCAAGCAGAATTATGTACATGAGAAGTGTTTTGTAGTAATTGTGTTTTCCAACCATAATTAAAAAAAGAGAGGAGCTAATGACTAAACATTCTATTTGCTGTCCTGAACATGCGATACAAGTGCATGCCTTAAAACAGGTTTAAGCAGTCAACCTAAAGAAAATTTTGGTAGTAGATGAAATAAACATTCAAAAAAACTGTACCTAACGCAAGGTCTTCATCCCATAACCTGTTGTCTATGGGACCAAGTGCTCGTTGATGTCATGCACTATTCATATGGCTACCAGTCTTTCACATCAGGTTTTCAATCTGAAATGTTTACAGAATAATCTTCAGGATCCCCTCCTGGTGGAGGCCAAGCATAAACAGGTGGAACAAAAGGTTGCATAGGGGACATGTCAGACCCCGAGCTAGCCTAATGAGTTGAACAGCCGGAAAAGGTAGATGGCCAGGCCCGTAACCCTAACCAAAAAACAGCCACGTGGGATAGAAGGGAAAGCTGGTGGCATGCGTGGGTACTGGTAAGGGAATGGTGCAAGTTGGAAATCATATTGCATTTTCCTAATCAAATATTGATATCATGGACTCATTTTACATAAAAGATTCAAATGGACCTCATTAGAAGTCTTTGTCAGCCATCATTAAAGCAAGGATTTATTTGACTAAGCTCTAAAATGAAGCTCAAAAGGATTTTAGGACATAGCTAATTAAAGCATGTTTCTCTTACTTGTTTACCTCATAAACTTACCACCATAGAGGACTGAAGATGATGTTTTATCTTTATCCTGCCGTGTTAAACTCTTGGTTTTGATAGAATATTGTTCAGGTATGAGGCAAAGCATAGGAAAGGCGGTCTCAGGAATATCTAGTCCTATATGCCGGTCAAGTGCTTTGATTTGGTTCGTGACACCCCTCACCAGTTGCTCTACCTTCATCTTCAGAACTCTTCTTTGGTACCTTATTGAAAGAAAGGGCCACCGTATTGACAATGGAATTCATAGAATAAAGTTCAATAACTTGAAGCAGAAATTACATGAGACCTATCACACCTAAAGATGATTAAACCATTGTGGACGCGAAAATTTACTTGAAATGTCAGAGACACATAAAGGTTCTTTTTGCCGCTCTTCCTGGACTTGAAGTCAGGAGAAAGCATCCCCACTCTTGCTTTACATAGAAATAATGATATTTGAAGCACAGAGGTAGCACCAGAGTGCCTCACTACCCTCTGAGAAGGAAACAATCCTCACGCTTTTGGGAGTGGAATATTGTTCTTTGAGAACAATCAATCCTGTTTGGTTAACTGAAGAAGAAAGTATGCTTCTCCTGACAATGTAGTAATGATAGCAATAATGAACGATGGGCATTTAAATTCTCAATAAAGGAATGGAAATTTTCAGTAAAAAGATGGAGAGAGACATATCTTTAACCCTCACATAGCAACTTAAGCTTTTGGGTTGAGGCTGCAGATCATGCTTAGAGGCCTTGTAGGACATAAATAAGTAAAAGGGATCTTCATCTTTCATTTCTGCTTAGGGCGAAACCACTCTGAGAATGTAAAGACATTAATCACCACATAGACCTCTTGAAGCAATAACATTCTAGCTTAGGTACTTACATCATATAGTTTTTAAACTAATCTAGAATTGTTTATCTCCACATAAACATGTTACAGATAAATTTAAGAAACACACCTCACTTCAACCAATTCAAAATTTCTTATCTTTTTTTATGTCACTTGAAACAGTGATTATGATCCTTCATATAGGAAGACAGACTTTGTCATGGAACCGATCATGGACTGCTGCCTGAAAGAAGTCATATAGTGAAACACTCAAACCAAGAACCATGCCTGTAAATTTATGATGCACCCTCAGCAAGCAATTCTCAATCCAGTGGCTATACGAATTATTTAGTGTCATTCCATGCGATCAGAAACCATTTACAAATCTATGATCATGATGATCGCGACAACGCTATCCCAACTTATAAAACAATGTTATTGCAGAAAGCAAGCTCAGTTAACAGTTCTTTAACCCAGGCTTGGATCCTTTATCAATCGTCCCCCATTATCTTCCTCACAACAAAGTCCCATATGTCATGAAAATGCTACCAAATTAATGGTTCAACTGATGAGAAAAATAAAGACAAAATATGAAACCACATTCTCAATCTGATACACTACAACTTACAAGCAGCAGGCATTAACAAAAGCAGAAGGTAAAATTAGATTGCCTCTTCACACAACCCATACAAGCATAAGAACAATATAACATTATAAGACATATACACCTCATCAAATTTAGCAATTCTTGATTTGGAGGGCTTCCTTGGGCCTCCATCATGGATATCAGGTGCTGGTCAGCCTGCAGATCTGCATCACTCCCATCAAGATGTATAATGCCAATAGATAACTACATTATTGCATGCATAATTATCATACACAGACCTACTTTGCATTGTCCAATATATATATAGTGTTCCATGGGATCATTTTAGTTGCCCCATTCAAAAGCTTACTTTCTACTCTTTTACAACTGTGGAAGGACATGCAGCACAAATCAAAGTCTGGGATCCAACAAATATGGTAA
This sequence comes from Salix dunnii, assembly GCA_015731905.1. Taxonomy (NCBI): domain Eukaryota; kingdom Viridiplantae; phylum Streptophyta; class Magnoliopsida; order Malpighiales; family Salicaceae; genus Salix; species Salix dunnii. Next base: position 14,704,280 of record CM027674.1, read on the forward strand.
TAACTATTAAGTCATAAGATTATAACTATACTACAAGGATTATGTGCTTAAATGGAACTTAATGGAGAGGATGAGGTCCCCTGATAGAGCCCAAAGGTGTGAAGGGAACACAGAATTTAGGTGGACCCTGTATGACAGGTTGAGATCATCCTGGACAACATTGAATTTGACAAAGGAAAACATTCAACCACAAAAAAAGAACATGGGCAATAGAAAAGCATATGTTACGTAAATGTCGGCAAATATCATGACGAGAAAGAAGGGAAAAGAGCAATTAGTGTTGATATCTTGAGTAAAAGCATATCCTTACAATGCACAAGGCCGATGTGAGGGGTGCGCCCCTACAATCGCTCTGGTAAAGAACTTAGTTTGTTTTAGTTTTTATTTCTTAAGAAAATGTTTTAATTGGAAATGTTAAAATGGGATAGAGCTTTAGTTGTTAGAATTAATGAGATTTGCATTGAGGATAAGAAGATTTTCTCAGTTTTGAATTTTAAGTTTTGAAATTCTGTTTTTTACTATTCATAACAGGTTTTTAGTCAAACCTGTTTTAAATTTTGAATAATCTCGGATATGTTGAGAGTTTTATGTTTCTAGGACTTTATCATGTAAGCCTATATTAAGGCATTTCCAAATTGAATAAAAATCAATGATTTTCCGATTCCATTTCTGAATCTTCATTCCTGTAGATTTATTGTGCCCAGATTTTGATTGCTACAGTAATTGTTTCAAGAACAGTTACTGTGCAGATTTCCAATTTCCAACATTAGTCTCTTATAAATCACAAACTGACCCGAAGATAGCCCTAAACAAAAAAAAGGAAGAAGAAAGAAAAACACATTGAAACACGAATAAAACAGTTAACAGTGAACGTTGGATTGACCATGAACCCTGGAGCTGGAACAAAAAATGGAGACTTCACTTGAGGCCTCGGTCCTGTACCCTAATGCAATGCATGGGATATTGTGACTGTGACGAAATGCTCTTTGATTATGGCATGCATGATTCAAATGGCCTTCAGAGTCTTGCATATCAGGTCACTGATTGGAGAAGGTAACAGAATGAGCATCAGGATCCCCTCTTGCAAATCTCTAATCACACTGCCAGATTTCTAATCGAAAAAAAATAATGGTTAAATACTGAAGTCAAGAAAACGAAAACTTTCTTCGTCCTCTATGTTCATCATCATCTTTGAAGGTAAGGTCACTGCAACAGCTTATATCCAATTCCCCCATTGATGTGGAGGATATTAGTCCTTTTAATGGAGCACTTGTTAATTTCCAACATGCCCGTATCCCTACACTTCTAAGAAATTCAGTTCTCCGAAATCAGCACCAAAATTTACGGACACCAAAATCTTGCGGTCACTGTTGCATGCTTGGGATTGAAGCCAGATTGTCGCAGCTACGTATGCTTAGATATTTAAGAGATTGTGTAATTCTCCAATTTCCCGTATAGCCAATTTGTTTTTCAATGTTTTTCAGCTGGGGACTATTTTCGATGTGCAACTCTTAAGGCAGGGAAACACCACAACTGCATCTCCTCCACCTCCTTCGCTTGCTTCTCCCAGAGGTACCGTCCATTCAACTAGACCCCCATTTTTTCCCATCTCCTCCACCTCCTTCACGAGAGAGATTCTTAGTAATGCTTGAAACAGTACTGCCGGAATTGTTGTGTCCCTATCACATTAACCACCGCTACAAAATTCACTGCCTATATGATTCACATCATTCATTCTTCTATCTCAAGAATTTTAAGATGTGGAAGATGTCCAAGTGAAGGGAGTTGTTGGCAATTGTTGCACTTTTCCAACTCCAGCTTCACCAGATTGTCGAGTATGGGCATCAAAACCCATGATGGAAACTTTTTACCCATTTAACACAATCCATGAACTTTTTATGTCCAGGTGAGGCTGGATGCCTTCCAATACATCCTCATCATTGGTGTTACACCTTTTTTTTTTTTCATCTCTTCGTTAACTCCATTTCAGTCTTCATGTTTGCCTTTCTGTATAGCTTTGCTTTCTCGGCTTCTTCTCTGTCTTTCACCTCCTCAAGATTGTGTACCTGCAACTCTCATTCAAGCATCCCATCTCTTCAATTTTATAGGTCGTATCTGAACCACCAACAAAGAAGGGCTGCAATGTCCGAAGACTAGTTATGCACCCTACATCAGCTGGCATGTGGCCATATTCACTAAGCTAAAGATGGCTTGAGCTCACCAAATTTCCCATTTTTTTAGGAAGCTTTTCAAGTAACCAGCATCCACTTACTCTTAACGTCTGCATATGGAAAGTGTTTTATGATGGATTCTAGAAATGCTTGGAATCTAGTCCTTGAGACATCAAGACATCCACTGATTCTCAAAAGTTTCAGCTTGCCAATTGAAGCCGGTAACTCCGTGATGGCAGAACCCTACAAGTTCAGAGCTCGGAAGCCTTCGAATTTCCAGGACTTGCTGAGGACATCAACCCTTGAGAATACTGGAGGCAGTTTTCTGGCACCAAAATCTAGTAATGCCGGTTCATCTCTGAAATAATAAATGAGATTTAGATGACGAATACAGGCTGTATCGTCTTCAGCTGACCCACCATCCAAAGCCAAAATGTCTGATTTTGAAACCAACAACGCAAGATCATGCATCTTGAAAACTAGTATATATATTCTCAAGTCCATCCATTCGGACATCTTGGAGTGCAAGTCAGTCATTAAAAAACAAGTCACATATATCTTCCATAACATCTTCCTTGCTTTGACAAAGTGTAAGTTGACGGAAAACGGTTTTCCAAACCTGCGCACCAGCTGCAGAAGTCTCTTCCCCTTCCTCTAAATAGCAAGGTAAGCTCCATATATAGCTCCAGCCTATACAGCAAAGGGGTTTCTAGGTTTGGTTGCTAGACACGGCATCGTCGTATGAGGCTGGACGTTGGTCCAGCCAACAGAAGGCAGTCCTTGGAGGCCAGAGTTGGGAAAGCAAAGAACCATATCATATTAGAAACCCTCCTGTCATCCAAAGCTGCACAAGTTGCTCCTATTTGATCTCAAAATCTATAGGAAAATGGAACGAGAAGAAGAACATCTTGGTAGAGATGAAAAAGGCAAACATGAAACCTAGAGAATGTTTGGGACAATTATTTTTTATTTTATTTTTTAAAATGACTTTAGAATAGTTCATACATACTAAAAAAGTATTTAAAAAAAATAAAATAAAAAATCCAACATAAACCCCAAGCACCCAATTAATATAAAAGCGTAGGCAAAATTCCATCATCATGCCTTGGCAGCATCACTGTTTTCTATAGAAAGCCATTTTTCTCTCGCCATTTACTGTATGTTTGTTTTTGTGGTTTAAATTGAATTATGAAACAAAAATGGTATATTAGTGTTTGGTTAATATTAAAAAGCTGAAGAATTTATGTGGATTTTACATAATAAAATTATTAAATCGACGTTTCAAGAAAAACAACTACTTTTCATTCTTGTCTACCACCACAGATTTCATTACTCCACCACAAAAATTACTGTTGGAAATTAACTCTAAATTAAACCCTCATTTTGTCCTCACCACATCTACTCTCCTTCTCTTTCACATCTGCAACAGATCTCTCACTTCTTGTCCTCTGCAACAAATCCCCACCGCTCCCCTTTCTCTTTCTCATCCGCCTCCCGGTGACGAGCCAATGATTATTATCGCAGTATGGGAACAAAACTGTCTTCAGTGATTTCGTCTCCATCCTCATATAGCTTGTACTTTTTCTCTGGTCTTGTCATCGTTGTCAACATCATTGACCCTCTCGTTCCCGTGAAAACTTGCGATCGGGAAATGATTACGGGGGACTATGTGTGCGATTGGGACAGGAGTGGAGAGAGGGTGTTGCCAGTGTGGAAGAGTAAAGTTAGGGTTCGATGGAGGTGGAGGAGGTAGAGCGCCATGTCATATACCTCAATACCACGCCCTTAAAAGCCATATACCTCCTATAACAGATGATATTTTGGTTTATTAGGGCAATAATAATAAGATTATTTTTCAAATTTATTTTATTTATTAAATAATATTTTTTATTTTTTAAAAATTATTTTTAATATCAATATATCAAAATAATTTAAAATACAAAAATAATTTAGAATAAAAAAAATTATTTTTTTAAAAACATTTGCAATGTAAATCAAGCTATACATTTCACTGGTGCGGGTTTCACGGGTTTCAATGGAACAGCTCATCAGAAACCATCATTCCAGCACCACAAAACTGCAGGCCATCACAAAAACACAACAGCACAAACTTCTACCAATCACCTGTCTGACAAGATATAAATTTCCAATATCTTATTATTCTTTCATTTTCACAAGGTCATTACAGCAATTTCTATTTATTTTTTTTCGTTTTTTTGTTTTTTTTTTTTTGTTTTTTTTTTTTTGTTTTTTCAGTTCTCCTTATGTACAACTTACAGCACCGGGGGAATATGTAGTGGTAGAGAAAAGGCACAAGCACCTCCTAAACTTGCAGACAGCACCAGAAAGGATATACCCGAGAACCCGACCCTCAAAAAAGAATAAATATAAAAAAAAAAAAACTCAGTCAGCAGCCCCAAGAGATGCAGATGATTCCCCCAACATTCAATATACAAAAACCATATTTCCCCAGCAAACAGACCAAAGTCCTGCTGCTAACTTCAATTTCCATCTTGTGACTGTCAAAATTGCGAGGATGTTACCAGGAAAGGGTGTCATTACAGCAGGCTAATGGCCGTCCTTCTTCATGGACCTCTCTCTGGCACGAAAGTCCTCCAAGCTACGGTATTCTTCTCCCAGTATCCTTTCCAATTCTGGATGTTTCTTTGGCTCTTTGTCTCCTAGGCCACAATAATGGTGGAAGGCCCTATATGCAGGAAAGCAAATCTATTAAGGCAAATACTTGTAGCAGCGAAAAAATACTTGTACCAGTGGATATACAAACATCAAACTCAGAAGAGAATGCAATGCACATGCTGTTTTTCAGTAATTGTGTTTTCCCTCCACAAGACTTGGAAGAGATGAGAATAGCATACAGCTAGCTATAGTGCTATACATTCTGCCAACCGTCCAATATTCTACAAATCCAGGCAACTTTATTAAATAAATAAATAGAACATAGATGAGTTAAAAACCAATGTTTGTCGCTAGGTAATCTTTTATCCTATAGATGTTTCTATTTCTTGAAAAGTAGTCCAGCCCATGCCCACCTTCAAACCCTCATCTCAGGAGTTAATTGCGGTCTTTATTGCTATCAAACATCATGTTATGTTACGGCTTTGCATTTAACTTTACCATCACAACAGGACTGTTTTTAAGGCAATTTTCCCATTAGTGTGATTATGCAAGCAAAACTTGGTCATTTTTAAGCCCATAAAGATCCAGCATGAAAATAAATTAATTTTCAGATGATATTTGTTCAAATGTATTGCAACAATTTCATTTTGCAGCTTGCTTTCCTACGTTAGCATATTCTACCAGCAGGTTAAGTTTAATAACAATCAATGTATTTGTGAGATCCACAAAAAATAACACGTGCAAAACATTTATGCCTTGTGAAGCAGGGAACCTAAAGCACATGCTGTCAGTCAGTTGAAAAGAAAAGCCAAATGGTATTACCAGTATTTTTCAAGACCATAAACGTTGCCTTTGTAATAGAAGTCAAGGGTGAGTTCTTCAAAGTCCTTGTACAAGTCATCTCTGAATTCCTTCTCCAAACCATAACTGAAAATAGGAAACACAATTGAGAACAAACGAATTAATAGAAAAATCCACACCAGAACAAGCACAATGAGTACCTGTTTTTTTCCCTAAAGTAGAGAAAAGATAGATTTGAAGAATGGTAATGGTTGTAAAGAGCATAAAATCTCAGATAGAAGGTCTAGGATTCAAAAATAACAAAAGAAGTATAATTTATCAGCAATACCTATAGAATCTGAAAAGGCACTCCATCCCATAATAGTAATTAGCAGAAGCATCTTCCAGAGCAAATTTTCGGAACTCGTTATACATAGAAGGGACAAACATGTTTCTAAGGAAGTACGACCAAAACCTATACAGTGTATTCATTTCCTGCATGGAAAATGATTCAAGAAAAAATCACAATAATAAATTACAGACTGTTAATCACAACATTCAAGAAATGGAAACAGGACAAGTAAATTAGGATTTTTTTAATAAAAAAACCCCTTCAAGACATGCCAAGATGCCTATGTTAGTGATTAAAAAAAATCCCTTGGTTACCCAAGAGAGCTATAACCTTCAATATAAGAATTAACATTAATCAAATAGATTGACACCATGCAATCTAGTGCTTAGAGTATGTTCAACCTGGAAGTATACTACTTAAAGATTAGACAGCAAAAATCAGCTAGTGGAATTAGAATGGATGAAAAATAGAAAATGAAGGATGAGAAAGATCCCACTCCAGCACATTGCACAGTTCTCCAACTAATCTAGAATTATATTTCTCGTTTAGTCAATAAACATGTCCAGGAGAAAATCAGGAAACACAGGAAACACACCTCACTGCAACCTATTCCCATCTTCTTTCTATCATTTAAGCACCGTTTACGATACTTCAGGTACCTAAAAGGGAAGAGAAATAGATCAGCAACCTTTTGCTATGAATCCACATATCCCCCTCCCAAAAACAAAAGACACATACTTCTGCTGTTTAAAGCCATTTTCTTCCAAGAGTTGATGGCTAGGATGCTGAAATGGCGGGAATGACTTTGGCATGGAACCCACTGGTGGACTGCTGCCTGAGAGCAGGCCATGTGGTGAAACACTCAGCTTTGAAGACCTGGTTCTGTAAGTTGGGATTCAGATGGGAAAAAAAATAGTCAGATAACATGGATGTTTGCTTAGCATATTATTCTAATAACATCCCAACCCTGGAAATTAGTGATCTATGCCATATTATTCTCTCATCAGATCCAAAAGAAAAAATATATAGAATAGTGCTATCATATATTAATAATGTAGCAAAAATAAATAAATAAACAAACAAGAATACAAAAAATGACGGAAAAGAAATAAGAGGCTTAGGCAAGGGCCAGAGTCACTTAGACTGACCCGTGATTTTCAGGAGGTGTAGAACTAAAGAAAAATCCAACTGAATTACTCGGTGGACTTTCTGATATGATTCCAAAATTATTACGACCAGTGCCATGATTCCTAAAGTTGCTGGAGAAGAATCGTTGCGTATGAGATGACTGGTGCTTGTGAAAACCTTTGTTTTGTTTCCTTGCATGGTTGGAACTTCCTGACTCTTCATAGCCACAGCTTGCAGTGGAAATTTCACCAGCCTTTGAATTTAATGCTAGGGAGATACTGTTTGTCGTTCTTAAATATCCATCTCTGTTATCAAAGCTAGAATTATTCTTTCTACGATTAGATCGCTTTGTTTTTAGCTCCTGCCAGTAAAGACTCACAAGTAAGAATTTTTATACAAGCACCGCGGATTTCCAAAGAAAATGAAAGTGATATATTGCAACTTAATTAATTAGAAAGTGAATATAACAGAAGCCTCAACCTGCTCATAGAAGTATAAACCATCATTTATTGCTGAAGCAAGCTCAGTTGAAATAGATTTTGATTTACCCCCAGATTTTTTATATTCTTCTCCTGCTCTTCTATTCTGCACAGAAAAAAGCCCACAAGTTATAAAAATGTTACCATATTTATGGTCTGATTCGTGCCTACATCATTATGCCACTCACATGAGTATATACATGGAGGCTAAACTATAGCAAAAAGCATTACACAACTAAGTGATAACTGAGAACAGAGATAAAGTAAAAAGTGTCACTATCATAAACCTAATTGACCACTATATATCATCATTTCAATTCAGTAATTCAGTTTGACCCAAACGATGAACATGAAGTGAAAAGGCTTGCTGATCACAAGGAGTTGAGATGCAGCTTACAAACAACTACAGCTTGTAAGAATCAAAACTGACAATATACCCCATAACTGATGAAAGAACAAAATGGTATATAAAATGCTGAGACAGCAATCAGCTTCCTTTAAAAGAAAAAACACTAATCAAATGAAAAATCTATGATGCAATGTCGCAGAACAAAAAATGCCCAAAGTCTCGCATTATCACATCCATATATCTACACAGATATGTCTTAAGTCGCTATGGTCTATGCAGATATTGAACAGTAATAATAATAAATAGATATAACAAGGCACATAGATTGCTAAGTACATATAATTATTCTTTCCTAAGAATAAAAACTTGCTGTGTCACAAAAAAGTAAAATAACAATAACAATAAAAACTTTCAAGAAAACAGCTTTACCTGGGTGACAATTACAAGTCTTTGAACATCCTGATCATTGACCACCATCTCATCCTCTTCGTCATCAACCCTTGAAAAAAGAAAAGCAAAGTTTTAAGTGATGTTTGAGGGATTTTGTTTCCTACAAGGAATTCATGTTGCCTACAATATAGTGCCTTAGTGCATGTATCAACAGACGTTTAATGGGAAAAAATACTTCCTTGCCCATCCTTTCTCTTCGTACATTATCCTTTTATCCAACAATTGAAACTACCATGTTTTTACTTGCATCTATAAATAAGGTCTGTGAGAGCTACAAGAACAAGAGTTACTAACAACATTATTGTTAGAGCATGACAAAAGGAGTTTTCTTCAAAAAGACAGCCTCTGCAGATATGCTCAAAATAATGAGGGCTACATGAATGCCTGGAGAATATCTTCGATGATATGTGGGAATCTGAGAATAGGTCACTTGACAGTCCAAGAACACATGGCAGCTCAATTGGTACTCATCTTTAGTTTCTCTACCTCTTATATGAGAGGTCTGAGGTTCAAGCAGTGAGGAAGGCATTGCCAAAAAGAGGTGGGAGAAGACTGTGAGGGCCACAGAGGTGGGACCCAGAGGGGAAGATATTTAATATGTCCCTGGGGACTCCACAGACAGGGTTCAGGGAGCTGCGCCACCTCATATAAAAGGTTGAACCATGGCACATGGAGCTACATATATTTTTTTTCATAGTACTGAGTAAGATAGCTTTGCACCGAGACTGAGGTGCGATACTAATGGGATTGTGAGATGCATCTCTCTTAGGTGTGATACCTAAAGACTCCTAATCCTAAATTCCTAGGAGTGGAACTGTGTGCTAGGTCTATTCTAGTTTCGTATGGGTGGTTATCATTTTTGTGCCTCTTTTCCACTTTTTAACACTGGTTCCTCATCTAGCCAATCAAGATCCAGGAACCAGCTATATAAGTCCTCAAATTTGTGAACTTTCAACTTCTGTACTTGATTAACACATCCATCAAATTTCACATGACATCTTTAGCAGTGTCAGTTCTTCCTTTTTATTTCTTCTGCCCTGGTTTCAACTCTGTAAAAAATTGTTTCAAGCATCTTGAGAAATAAACAAATTTAGAATCAACATGGCAAGCCCCCAATTCTTATCCTACTTCAACAAACCTAGAGAATGGTTTTGAAAAATTATATTAACTTCACAAACAGTAGTCCCTGATCTCAATTTCCAGTACCAAAATTCCAAAAGCATGTCAGTCAAAGTAGCTTAGTGATAGATATCAGGTGGAGAAACCATGATGAACCCCATCAATCATGTCTTCCTGAATAAACTTACTATGAGTGAGCTAATGGACACCAAATGCATCCCACTTACACAGCACCTGAAATTGCAAGGATAAGGTCGCGTTTTGCTTTTAGAAACCAAATTTTCATTTCTTCTTTTCATCTTTCTATATTATTTCTCAAGAATACATGTTCACCAACAATTAAATTTCCAAATTGGAAAACAAGGATTGAATTTGGATTTTTTCTAAAATAAGGAATTATAGAGAGATTAAATGGCAGCTGAACCATATATGGCCTTTGTGTTTCTAAAGTGGAGAATTAGGAAAACAAAATTTATTAGTTTTCCAGTTTTATAAGAAAACAGTAGCTACCAAACATCTATCCACAGTTTTCTATTTTCTTGACAAAATTATTTTAGAAAGCTGGGAAATTCTCCATGTGCAAACATGACTTGAATTTCTTACTAGAGTCCAAATTGAAATCCACAAAGCTTTCTAAAATAAAATATGTATGTGAATGTAGCCTTAGGCCTTCAAATATCATAAAGAATATCTTGTATAGAGACCAGTAACAATCAACACTTCTTGTAAAACCAAACTCAGCAAGAAAACAGTGATACAGTACCAAAGATGGAGAGAACCAAACAAATATAAGATCATGCAGTACCTTCTAACTGGAGAACAGCCATCATTCTTGAGTGATTTCTGTTCAAGCTCTAGCTCTTCATCAAGCATAAATGTGCTGGCAAAATCATCAGAAAAATCAGCAAGATTCCGTGCATCTTCCATGACTTCAGTCACATGATAATTGAGTGCTGAAGGCCTAAATCCTTGTGCATTGTCTGGATAGGGAGTGGTATAACAAGCATCAAGATCAGAATCCCCATCACATCCAGGTTTTCCAGCTTTAAACAAGACAGACTTCGCTTCCAGTTTAACAATATCTATATTTGACAATTTCTTGGCATCCTTGACTGTAGTGCAAGAAGAAAATTCAGCACTTTCTTTGGAGAGACCTTTTGTGTTATCTTCTTCAGCATTCTCTCCAGGTTGATCCTCAGAAGTCTGAGCTTTCAGTGACATTGCTTGCTGAGAAGAAGCAGGAATCCACTTTGACCAATCATCACGTTTCCGAATCTTTTCACCCTATTAATACAATGCCAACCACAAAATATGAAGACTAATAGAGCAAAGGAACTAAGCATGAGATTTCACAAGTTGTCATTCTATCACACAACTCTAGTTACACTATCATAATTATAGATGGTGATATCATTAAGCACTTGAAACTTGTTCATTTACTATCACACTCAAGCATCTTAGGCTCCCAAGTTCAGGGTTATCAATGTGGCTCCATTCAATGCTCAGAATCCCACCACAAATTTGACAAAAGCTGGTGTAACTAGGAAAAACTTTCAGATACAGTTCTAAAGGGCTAAAACCAGATCCCAGGAAAACAGTAAAGAAACCTCTAGAAGGCCATGGAGGTCGAATTTGGACCATCCAAAGAGACCCATCCGTTGAACAATTTAAACAGCTTTTGTCTGGCATGTCAATAAAATATTAACAGGGAAAAAAACATCCATTTATATGAAATATGAAACATCTTGACTGATAGACTAGGGATCTTATCGCAAAATTCCAGATCCATCCCAGCCAGCATGAAACATAAAGTCAATTGGTGGAGTGCTCAGACCTGCACTTCTATTGAGCCAGAACTCTGCAGTGCATCAAGGATCAATGATATGTCTGTAGTCATTTTCTTAACCTGTGATACAAAATATAACATGCATGAATAAAATAATTTTCCTTCAACTCTATATACAAAGGAAGTGGATATGTTGAGTAATATAGCATAATACTTTACATGCAATATTGAATGAAATAATATTCCCATTTCACACAGCGCTACACATATAAATACCATAAAGAATTAAAAAATACCCTTTTAAATCCAGCAATCGTGGATATGGGAACCCATCCATGGTCATCCATCAAGGATATTAGATAATGGTCATTCAGAAGATTTTCATCACTGCATAAAGATGTGAAACAGTCAAATAATAATCGAGTTCTTGGACACGCAACACAAATTACCAACTTGTTGTAGCCGGTTCACTATATGAAGTTCCAAGGACATGTTTTGGTGTTTTCATAGAAAAGCTTGGTTACTACTGCTCAGCATATAAGTGTATGGAAGGACATCCAACATTGGCATCCAATGATAATGGTAATAATTATTAAGCCTTAAAAGAACATAATATTAAGAGTAATTTGTGGTGAGTAGGACTCATTTGACCATATCTTTGATGGTCCAGTTTAGGCTAAAGCATCTCTATTTAGCAAGCACATCCACATTCCTTCAAAATTGTGTGCACAACAGCCAAAATTAATGGTGCTGATGCTTCAAGAATAAGAAATGTAGGATGAAGGTCACTTTCAGCCTCATGGTCCAGTTGTGGCATTTTTAACCAGTTAAGTATGTCTAGAGAGAGAATCCAGAAATGAGTCACTTTTTAACATTGCTTACCTGAAATAATACTCTATCTGTTGCATTATGCTAGCCCTCAAAGCTTGTATCTCTTGAGGAAACATATGAGTCCCTGGATTGATTGGATATTGAACAAAACGGGGAAGATGAGGTCCCCTAAGAGAGCCTGGAGGTGCAACAGGAATGTAGCACATAGGTGGTGCTGTATCACACATAGAGATCATCTTAGTCAGCATGTGATTTGACAGCAAATGAGTTAAAAGAGCCCACGGGAAAAAAAATGAACTGTACAAGAACAAGCTACATCATCTATGCAGAACATGAAAGCATGTCTTACATAAATGATAGTAAATGTCAAGGTGCAAAAAACATCTTGCACTAATATCTAGATTAAAAGCACTGGCATCAAAATAAAACAATTACCAGGGAATGATGGGCCAACCATGAACCCTGGAGGTGGAGCAAAGAAAGGAGGCCTTATCAAATGCCTTGGTCCCATACCCTGTTGCACCAGGATGTTATCTCTGGGCCCAAATGCCCGTTGATGATGCCATAATTGATTCAAATGGCCACCAGACTCTTGCACATTCAGCCTTTGATTTGGAAAGTTGACAGCATAAGCATTGGGATCCCCTCTTGGTGGAGGCTGGACATGAACGGGCGGAACAAAAGGTTGCACAGGGTAAGCATCTGGTCCAGACTTAACCAAATGATTGTCAGCAGGGGGAAAAGGTGGTGGCCCAGGTTGATAGTTAAAACCAGAAACAGCAATGTGTGGTGGAGGTACTATAGCAGGGAAAACTGGTGGAATAGGTGGTTGCTGATAAGGGAATGGTGCAGGGAAAGGTGGTGGCCCATTAGGATTGCGCTTAGATCCTGATTTTTGATGTCTTGATGATGAATGCTTATTTGAAGAATTTGTGTTTCCAGATGCATGTGATCTCTGCTGCCCAGCCAATCCCTGGACAAACCATAAATAAGGAAAAATGTTATTTCACACCCCAAATTAAGCATACAAAATAATTTGTTCCTGGAAGAGAACAATTGGAATAAGAAGTGAAATAAAATAAACTTCACAAACAAGCAGCAGGAAAGGAAAGGATTGGTCTTTGAAACTCCAATTTGTAAAGTACTCATCACTAGTCCATTCTCAACACGCTGTTACTATTTAATATAGAGATATCATACAATAATATACAATGCTTTCCTGAAACATTTTGATTACCAGTGTTAACTTTACTTCCTTTTATAGCATGATGTGACATATTTATCTATGGACAGAAGTGACATCAATTACACAAATAAAGTAAAAACGTGCTGAAAATCAATGATCCCTCATGAGTTTTCACTATTTGATCATATCACTCTCAATCCTAAATAAAAAAAATCCACTTAGAATCTACACCAAAACCAAAACCATCTCAATATCCTTATTCAAACCACTAATAGTTTAAAAGTTCACACTTTTCTCTTAACCTGCAAATTTCATTATCATTGATTGATGCCACCTCATGAGATTCTCTTATCCAAAGGCATTTATACACAAGCTTAATTTCCCTCCATAATTTAAAATCCTATTTTTCACTTTAAATTTGCAAAATTGACACAGATATCTTACATGAATTTAAGAGCTTTTTTATTTGATATTAATTTATCAATCCACAGTAAGCTCAAGAGCATTTCAGCACATGACTTCATTGTCACTCGATTAAAAAAATAAACACTCTTAATAACTTTTTTTTTCAATACTTTATTTCTGTCCCTAAAATCAATAAATTAACATTAAATTCACTCATGAATTTATCATAAGGAAAACTAGAAATACCTGTGGCGAAGCTTCCGGTCGCGCGGCCGTATCACAACCAGCAGCCACCAACACTGGCGGCGGCTTCTCAGAAGCAGAATCAGTGAGTTTCGACCGTTGTTGTTGCTGTTGTTGTTGAGCATCAGACAGAGCAGGCCAAGACTCGGCGGCGCCCATCACCGGAGCATCAGCGACCACCGGAGTCTTCCATGGCGACTTCGGTCCAACCGTACTACTACCCTTTTGATCATCTCCCGTCTCATTCTCCGCCATCACCGTAACAACTACTCTCTCTTTCTCGCGCGCGCGCGATCACAGTGATTAAAATCCCTAATTAAAGAGAGAAGTGGACAGTGGCACAATTATAATTTTTTAGAGAAGGAGGGGTGAAAAGGGTAGGGGAGGAGGAAAGAGAGGGAGTGGAAAGGGAAAGAGTGGAGACGAGAGTAAAAAATACGAGGCTTTTGATGGCTGCTTCCAGGGTTGTCCTGGGGCATGTGTTGGAGTGGAGGGAGATAATAGAGCGTGTGTGTAGCAATAATTTGGGGTTTGCTGTCTTTTTGCTAAAACGGAACTCTTTTTGTCAAGTGACAATGGAAAGAAAGTACAGTTTAATGTGTAAAACCCTAATGCAGACAGTTGGAAATGGGCTGTGGTGGCCTGGGCTCTATGGTCCTCTATCGCAAACATAAATGGGCCCAATACAATTTATGTAGTCCAAGTAACACACATTGTTGAGAATGTAAGTAGGAGTTTTTCTCTCTCGTTGATTTCATTTTACCTTCTCAAATGTCGGGTTTATCTATTTCAATAAAAAATAATAACATTATTTATCAATTAGATTCTTAACAGTGAATTTATTTTATAATTTTTTTCAATAAGTATAATAAAAATTAATTAGATATGGAAAATATTTAGATAAATTTTATTATATGTATATCTTTCAGAAAAAAAAAATCATATCCCTTTAAAAAATAAATCAATATAAACTCTTATATATATATATATATTATTGAATAATAAATGATAAATACTTATATATATATATATATATATATATATATATGTATATATTTTAAAAAAATAATCTACATGTTATATATATACTAACCAATGCCCCCGCGTCTTGTCGCGGACAACGTCATATTTTTTTCAATGCAAAAAAAAATATTAATTGTGTGTTTCTTTGCTATGATATAAATTCAGTCAAAATAATAATAATTTATGTGAAGTGCAAGTTTTCTATAAAATATATAAATTTTAAATCGATATAAATTTATCTGTTTAGTAGGTTTCAAATAAATAACCAGCATAAAATTATCATCATAGTTAAAAAAACAAGAAGATTCGGTTAATTGAATTATTGAATTTATTATATTAAGATTAGTTCATTTTATAATTCAATTTAAATAACATTTAAAAGCAATATATAAATTGTGAAAGACCTACAATAATCAAATAACAAAAATAAATAAATAATTTTCTATCCATAAAAAGATGAACACACATAAATTGAAAATCTATTTCTACGTTACCGTCATTTTCATTACTATAACAATTAAAATTATTATCAATATTATTGTCCAAACAATTAAAATTATTAAATTTCCCTTGAAAATAAAAAAATCAAAACATTTAAAAAAATCACTAAAATTATTATTATTATTGTGCAAATAATAAAATCATAAAAATATTTGATCCGAAAAAAAGATAAAATAACAGAAAACACAAAAAAAAGAGCAATATTAATTTTAAAATTATCACGAATCAGAATGAAACTGAATAAAAATAAAACCCAGACAAAAAATGAGCTGAAAAAATAATAATTTAAAAGCATAGATGAATAAATTCGGACAGAAAAAAAAACACTGTCCAAACATTATATTTTTTTAATGTTTTTAGATCATTTTTATGTGCTAATATTAAAAATAATTTAAAAAAAATAATTATCATTTTAATATATTTCTAAAAAAATATTTTTTTTTAAATCAAATACATTTCCAAGCAAAAAAATCATTGTTTGATGACAGTGGGATTTGAACCCATGCCCTTCCTAGAAAAAACCCGTGCCTTGACTAACTCAGTCATCACGTTATCTCATTCATTTTTCACGATAATATATATATATATATATATATATATATTAATAGGTAGTTTTATGTGGATTTACATAGTACCAAGCAAAATAAAAATTTGTTGACATTGGGATTTGAACCTACGCCTTTTTGATCAAAACCTGCGCCTTGGACAAACTCAGCTATCGTGATATCTCGTTCATATTTCTCTATAATATATATTAATAGACAATTTACTTTGGATTTGCACATTAAAACCAGGACACATTTATATATATATATATATATATATATATATATATATATATATATATATATATATATATTAGGTTTGGATGAGTTTCAAGTTAGGTTTGAAAATATTTTTACATTACTATTATTTATTGAGTAAATTAATCATCTATTCATGTAAGCATCTATGGGATTTGTATTGTTTGAAGTTGTAGTTCAGCTTGTTTTTTCTAAAATTTTAAATTTATTTTTGTTTTAAATTAGTTTCTGTGTTTTTGAACTGTTTTATTATGTTAGTATCAGTATTAAATTTTAAAATATATATAAAAAATATTTTAATATATTTTTAAATAAAAAAAATTAGAAGTAAATTATCGTAGGATTTGGGCTAACTTTGACTTAGCAGCTGCCATGTAATAATTTAATTATAAATAGAAGAAACAAAAATTAGCGAGCATTATCGGAAAGACAACAGTGAAGAAGCGCTTGCAAAAACAAAAACACTTCTCGGCACTCTGCATAGAGATATTTTACAGATAGATAGAGTGGAAAGATAGAAGAAGAAGAGCCGAGCAAGTTCCCAGCTGGCTTGGCAATAAATATTTTTGCATAGAAGAAATGGCTCCAGCACTATCTCTTAGGCCCTGTATCTCTGCTTCTTCTAGTAATTGGAGGTCTGTTCTCCTTCCCCCCCTCTTCCTCACTCAATTTTGTGTCCTTCCAGTCTTATCTATAGCAAGAAGAAAAAAATGGTTTGTTTTTGTTTTGAAACTTACCCATTTGGATTTATCGCAGAAAAAAAAAACACTCGTTCATTTTTCAGTTGGTTTATAAAGAAATGAGTGGAAGGTTTGAATTTTTTGAGTTCTTAGCTTGTCTTTCCATTGGAAATAAAGAAAGTTTTACCCATAAGTAGCATTTTTGAAGTGGGAATCTGCATCTTACCACATGCCATATCTTGGTCCGATCATGTGATGATTTGCGTGTTTGTCATTACAATTGGTGTCTCCTTATATGCTATTGGTTTGCTTCTTGTTAGCTGTGTCAACGAATTCTATTGCTTGAAATAATTGCTGGGAAATATGTTTTTTCTCTGTTTGTTATATCTAAAGCAACTGCACTACAGCAAAAAAAAATCAAACATAAAACGCACCATATAGGGTCCATTTTTTCGAGTTTTGTTCTGATAGTAGAGAGATAACAATGCTTAAATATTGTTTTATGTTTCAGCCAGCCAAAAATGCATGCTAATCCTTTCAATGCAAACATTAAAATCCATGGAAGATTGGAAGTAGTGGCTATGGGCATGTTGTCTCCTAGAAAGTTTTTGCAAAAGAGAAGGAAAGTGGAACTATTTAAAGATGCGACCGATGAAGCTGACCAGAAGAATTGGCGGAGACTGATGAAGCAAATCGAGGATACAGGTTCTGCAGTTTCTGTGCTTAGAAGGGAGAGAATCAAGAAAGATGGTCTTCCTAGAGACCTGGTTCTGGGCACGTTAGTTAGGTTTAAGCAGCTAAAGAAATGGGATCTTGTTAGTGAGGTATGCGATAAAGGAGCAAGTGCTTTTTGTGTAAACTTTTGAGATGATTATTAGCATTATAAACTTAAGAGAGAAAAGAGTTCAAAGATTTTGACCATTTATAAAGTGAAGTTCAAATTATAAATTCCAAGAACTAGTTGTAACTGAGTTACAGTAACTTTTGGGGTTTAGTGTTCAATCACTTCCCAAGGATAATAGATTGTACTCAAATCATAGGATGGATTGAAAAATCCCACTCAAAAAGATTGGGATGCATGTGAACCACTGGTTCTTAAAGGTATAGCCAATGTATCATTTCAATTGATCATCTTGACTGTTCTATTATTAGGAAAAACATGGTAATGCTTATTTATCAAACCAAGGGTGTCAGCTTTTTGGTTTTAAGGAACCTAGTGTCTATCAGGTAGCTTTCTTCCTTTTATGAACAGGGATATAAGAGATGGCTTGTTGATTTAATTTCTCCTTTTCTATGAAAAAAATTAAATGAAGTATCTGCCCTGAGCTCATTCTTGCTAGTGTTTCTATGATTTGGATGTTTACTGTGTGTTTTACATGCTAATCTACTTTATCTGCTAGATTTTAGAATGGCTTCAGTCACAGCATTGGTGGGACTTCAACGAAATGGATTTCCTGATGCTTATCACTGCTTATGGAAAGCTTGGGGACTTCAATGGGGCTGAAATGGTTTTGAGATCTATGAACAGGAATGGTTATGTGCCAAATGTTGTATCACACACTGCACTTATGGAGGCGTATGGAAGAGGAGGCCGATATAACAATGCTGAAGCCATCTTTCGGAGGATGCAAACCTCAGGTCCTGAGCCCTCTGCTATGACGTATCAAATAGTACTAAAAACATTTGTTGAGGTAGCATACCTTTCTAAAAACACAGTAATATGCATGTCTATGTGCATGTATGTATGCTCATCTTTGTTTGCATTTGTGTTCTTACTTGACTTATTTGTGAGTTTGATTTCAAACTCAGATTTTGTGATCCATATTCTAATGAAGCTATTAAAATACTAAGCTATGTACCTATCTTATGAGACATGATAAAGGAAATTGCAATGTCCCTAGAAATTTGGGCTAGGATGACAGCTGAAGTATTTAATCTCTCCCTGTCATGGTTGGAACCTTTGAATCATGAAATAGGTGCAGAACAAAAGGGAGTTTGACAATCAGCATTTGATGTTTTTGAAGCCTCAAATGCTTGCCTTTATTGTTTCACATTCGCTATTAAAATTTAGTCTGCAGCTTAAAGTGGTAGTCGAATGTGATAGTTATGTTTTGCTTATGGGTGTGCTGTGTGAATGAGTGTCTATGTCACTATGTTTCAGAGGTTCCATGTCATCACTTTCACATCAAATTCAAGGAAAGGACAAGTTTTGTGTGAGTGTGTGAATGCATGCATGCATGCTTGATTTATGTATATGTTTCAGAGGTTTCTACGTGTTGCAATCTGAAGCAAATATAGGAAAAACTCATTTAAATGAACTCTCACTGAAATACTATGAATTCTACATGGATATCAACTGTGATCTGTGTGTCTGTGCTTGTAGAACCAGCTGGAGGTTTTCTGCATCGCTTTCATGATTGTAAATGTCAGGTTTTATATGGATTTATATGTAATTCAATAAAAACACTTTTCTTGGGGTATTTTTTTTACATCTCTTGTCAGATTATTATCCATTTAAGGTAGAGTACCTTCAGATTTTGTGGTTCAAGGCATATGGGATGCAATTGACTTGACATGCTACTATCTGTAATTGCATTCCTTGGGTTATCCTTTCCTTGGGTCTTAAATTGTGAAGTGGATGCTTTTGTTTGATACATCTTTCAGTTTAGTGATTTTCTATGGGATTTTGCTCCAGGGAAACAAATTTAAGGAAGCGGAAGAAGTTTTTGAGACTCTTCTCAATAGAGAAAAATCACCTTTGGAACCAGATCAAAAAATGTTCCATATGATGATATATATGCAGAAAAAGGCTGGGAATTATGAAAAGGCTCGTAAACTATGTGCGCTGATGGCTGAGCGAGGAGTTCCTCATTCCACTGTTACTTATAACAGTCTAATGTCATTTGAAACTAATTATAAGGAGGTTTCGAAGATCTATGACCAGGTAATATTTGAGGAATTATCTAATCTATATTTCATATTCTTGGATTCAGAAAAAAGAGACAGTTTGACCATGCAAGTCAATATTCAATTACAGCCAATGATATCAATACTCTTGAGACACTGTTCAGTGGCGAGAGGGTGAACAATCTCTTAGTATGCTAGTATAGAAGTAAACATGAAAAAAAAGAGGGGGGCGGGGGGGGCGGGGTTCTTTAGACTTCATAGGTAATATGCATGCTTGTTTAGTGGCTTTCTTCCTGAGGTCAAGACAGTTGGTCATTTTCAATCGGTCCTGATTTATTTTTTTTTGTGATGAAAAACTTTGGAAGTGCTAATTGTGTTTTTTATTTTTATTTTTTTAATCAGGATGCTATAAGATATGTGGTACATGTGTGATAGGGAATGGATAAAAATTGTTTTTGCATCATGCATCAATTTGATTGTGATGAAAATTTTACCATGCAATTTGAGAGAAGAACTTAACTGGTTGTGCATGGATGCTACTACCCACCTTTTTAGACATGCCCTGTTAGTCTTAGAAGGCTTCTGTGGTTTGGAATGTCTATTATTCATTTTGTCTTTCTTTTTATTCTCCTGTTTTAATAAACTTACCAGATTTTAAGTAAATTGCATATTTCTAGATGCAAAGATCTGGCCTTCGACCTGATGTGGTGAGCTACGCATTGCTCATTAAAGCTTATGGGAGAGCTCGAAGGGAAGAAGAAGCTTTAGCTGTTTTTGAAGAGATGCTGGATGCTGGTGTCAGGTGAGTAGAAACTACAAGAATTGTTTTTTCTCCATGTACATAATGATCAAAAATAAATTAAAGAAACTCGTCTTTGAAAAAGTTCTCATTATTAGTCAAGTTTTCAACATGATTCATTGAAGTTTTCAAGTACTGAAGGCTTACACAGGTTGAAGATGTGTTGCATTAAGGTGAAACTTTCCCTTAAACATTAACACAAGCATTAACTATCATCTAGTGAACTCCGGCCAAGAAGAAAAACAGATGAAAAGACGTGTCATTAGTCTAATACATCTTAATCTTATGCAGGATAAACCGTTTTTCAGCTACATGTTTTAGATTGAAGTTTCTTCAAGTTTTCATATTTCTGTTTCAGATTTTTTCTGTTTACTGCGGCAAGGCAAGTCTGGCGTTCATTGTTCATTAGCTAGATAATGCTGTAAATTTAATAGCATATTGTTAATTGTGGGAGTTACCCTAATGTTGTGCTATCTTGCAGGCCAAGCCACAAAGCTTATAACATCTTGCTTGATGCATTTGCTATATCCGGAATGGTGGAGCAAGCTCGGGTGGTGTTCAAGAGCATGAGAAGAGACAGGTAATGTTTCCCAGTCTGAAACAAACATAGTTCATTTCTCAATATCATGTTACTGATGGAGTTCTGTTTAAGCAATCCACGTGTATGTTTGTTTACAAGGTGCAACTCATAAATAAACAGGGCCTACATAACATATTAATTGATCTTGTGGTGGCATACCATATTTCTCTTTTCTTTTATGTACCCCACATGTGCACTCTTTGAGTATCTTGGAATACAGCCACAAATTGCAAGGTTACATTCTTATATTTTGGGCCATAAGGATACCACTCTACAAGTTTAATCACTGTAATAGACCAATCACATGGATATACAAACAGATTATAGAAAGTGAGTCCAGCCACATGCATTGCAAGTTCTTCTCTTTTGACAAGTTGTATGGTAGTCAAACTTTTTATTGAGTATGGCATACTTCTGTCTATATGTAATGCAGATGCACCCCAGATCTTTGCTCTTATACAACGATGCTATCAGCTCATGTGAATGCTTCTGATATGGAGGGTGCTGAAAATTTCTTCAAAAGACTGAGACAAGATGGTCTAAAACCCAATGTCATCACTTACGGGGTAATGATCAAAGGGCATGCCAAGGTAAATAATCTCGAAAAGATGATGGAAATATATGAAGAAATGCAGTTAAATGGTATCAAAGCAAACCAAACAATTCTCACTACAATAATGGACGCATATGGTAAGAACAAGGATTTTGGCAGTGCTGTTGTTTGGTACAAGGAAATGGTGCATCACGGGGTCCCTCCTGACCAGAAGGCACAGAACATTCTTCTTTCTCTGGCCAAGACAGAGGATGAACTAAAGGAAGCCAATCAACTTGTAGGATATCCAGATGATTGTGGTATACAAAGCATCAATGGGGCTTCTAGGTTTGCAGATGAGGATGGCAGTGATGACGAAACAGATGACGAGGACAACTATGATGAAGCTGACAAGAATGATGACGAGGATGATTGTGATGGAGTGGATGATGCGGCAAAGACAGTTTCATACAGTAAAGAGCGCGAAGACTTGATATTTCTTGATGGGGATAATCAGCATAACTTGGAATCACTGCATGCTCTTACTGTCATGGATTTGTAAATTTGTGGACAGTTTTCGGCTGTGAAATATCTTTAGGTGACACGATAAGCTAGAGTTGCTTCATGGCTAATCAATTTTTTTGCTGTTTTTTATTCTTATGAAATCATTTTTTTTATTACACATATATAATAGTGTATGAGGGAACTTCAGGGCGGGAAAGGAAATCTTTCTGATAGAGCCCAGAATTTGCTGTTTTTATTTTTGTTAAATGGAACCATGACGTCCAATCTCTCTACAGGTTATTTGCGTTTAGGATACCAGTTGTCAAAACCTTACAATGGGTTGCCGGTTAAAGAATTGTCACAGAAACGCTTGAAGCAGCTGTAGATGAGCTGAGGGAAGCACAAAGTTGATATTTTTTTTATATAACTAGTGTCCGGCTAGTTTATGTGCTCTGCAACTAATCACCAGATTTATTAAACACCCTAAAGCTTAATAGATATATAAAACATCACAACAGTGATATGAATGCGCAGAGAGACTTGAATCTGAGCAAGAGGAAGGTAACAAGTCCATAAAAAGACTTGAATCTGAGCAAGAAGGTAACAGGTACATTTCCCCGCTACGCCTACACCTTACGTGCCAAAGTTGATATTTTTACTAGGTACTAGTTTGTGTATTATCATGAGACCGCGCAGCACATCCCATCAAACAAACAAATCCTTCGTTAAAATGACTGGTGATTTGAAGATTTTCTATCAATAACAGCACGGCATGTTTGGAAACTTAAAGTTTCAAATCCTCTTAATTGAATTCCATTTCGAGGTTTAAAAGGAATTTTATGCTTGCAATTTTTTTTTGAGTGTTAAGTTTCTCTACAAATTACTATAAAAGTAAACTAGAGATGTGTCCCTCTAATTTATAATTTTAAATAATAATAATAATATTAAAATTAGTTTTTCTAAATTATTTTTTTCTGCCCATTTGTTTTTAGAAACTTTAATAGAAACAAGGTGAAAATAGAGAGGGTGTTTGGGAGGACGGTTGTGGTAACTTTTAAAAGTACTTTTCGTGTCGAAATATATGAAAATGATATTTTTTTTTATTTTTTAAAAATTATTTTTGACATCAGCACATCAAAATGATCTAAAATACCAAACCGCTAGTTTTTATAAATGAAAAAAAAAAGAGGCAAAAGCACCAAACCGCCGGTTTGGCCGCCCTCCCAAACGGGCTAAGAGACAATAAGAGTAAAGCAAAATGAATTGAATTTTATCTTATTCTAAATGAAAATTCAAGTTATTTATCAATTGAATTTAAATCAAATACTATATTTGAATTTAATTATAATAGAGTTGATTACAAAAAAAAAAAAAAAAACCATTTGAGTTACACAAGAAAGACAATCATATCCATGTTAACTAATTGTTTTATTTAGAAATTAAAAAAATTAATTTGATGTTGATTTAAACTAAAAGTTAAATTTTATATCACCTCCTTTACTGTTTAACGTTTACATGAATAGTAATGGGGTGGCTATTTTTTTTCAACTCCCTTCGTTTTTTGCCTTTATTTTTTTTTCTTTTAATTTTTTCAATCAATAATTTAGAATTTGTCTTTATAAATCATTTCAATTTGTTTTGTACAAGGTTATCACAGTCTCAAATAAATATCCTAATATTTGATTTGTGCTTATTTTTACAACTGATAATTTTTATTATAGTAAAATTAAGTAAAAATATTTTGTAAGAAAATAAAGTTCTTAAACTTAATATAATTTATCACCATATCATGAATTTAATGAGTAAAGTCATAGAATTCAAGTTATTTCAATAGAATGACATTTCAATATTAAAAAAAAAGAAGTCATTTTTAGTATTTTCATATTATTTTAATATATTTTTAAGTTTGCGTTTTAGAGGGTAACTATAATCTCAACTTTATATCATGAATCTGAAAGATTAGTCCAGGTTTAATATATATATATATATATATATATAAAAGTTTATTGGGGACAAGAGTTCATTATTTTATTTTTTTTAATATTGAGTTATCATGATTTTACATGTGAGGTTGCATGGTTAACAAATTAATTTATTATTGCCGTCTATTTTTTATTTATTAAATAAACTTATTAAATATAATGAGAACTTATAAAAAGAAAAGAAAAGGAGCTAGAGAATATTTAATCCGAGCAGACGACCAGCAATATAGTATACGACTAAATCCCAATCCTCTTCGGAAGCCTGAAAGAAAAACATTTTCCATAACCGACTTGTAAGTCATCAATTCCTATATAAACACGCAACACCAGACCAAATCTCCTACCTCAAGCATCCTCTTCTCCGCCAACAGATTACGATGGCTAAGTTTCCAGTGCCATGCAAAGATGAAAGAGCTCAGAAGATGATCATGAGCTTCTCCGAGCTAGAGATAGACCTGGTCTGGCTACTGGTACAGATGAGCAACAGCGATGGCAAGCTGATCCAGGTCAAAACCAACAAGAAAGACGACGCCGAACAGGGATCATGTGAGGGCGATGCATGCAATCTCCAGTCACTTTTCCATACCATCTCTGAAGAAGACGAAGAAGAGATTTATCCCATGAGAAGGAACAAGAGGATCAGGTCAATAGATCATATTTACCAGGTTACTGAACCAGTTCTGCAGGGTTTTGTCCACAGCAAGAAGAAGAGACTTTCCTGTTGATTATGGTAGATTGCTCCTCCTGATTTCTCCGGTCAAAGTTCTAAATAGCACCTTGAATTTTGTGGGTAATAGCCGGATCCTCGAATGGAGCTCGAAGATTAAGCAACAAACCAGCTTTTAGATTTGACAATTGACAATGTTTCTTTTTTCAGAAGACTAAATCAAGAATGTTTTAGTTCTGCACTGGTGAATGGCCTTGCGTGTTCTTGGAGGTCTGATTTCAGTACTTTTCTCCTCCTCCTTGAATCTAGTTTTATGATAATTAAAGTAAATATTAGTTAAAAGGAAAAAATATATTAATATGATACGAGCTCATCTACCATAAATTATCATTGGCTGCTAAAGAAATTTAGCATTCTGTATTTTTGATGAACATTAGATGAGACTGTTGTTTTACTTTCAGTAGAATATGCCATTGACCAGAAACTCTTTCTTTTCATTGACCAGAAACTTGTGAAAATTTTAATAAAATTCAATTTTTTCCTTGGTGAAATGTGAAAATGGACTAAAGTATGAAGAGATGATAAATGATTTAAAATTTATATAATAGATTTCAAGTTCTAGCTAGAGAGTACAACTCTTGTAAGAGCCGGGATTTTACTTGCTCACCTAAACATATAGATAAAATACGCTTATTAAGAGATGGAGTTTTTTCGATTTTTCTTTTGTGAAACCGATTTTTATTTTTAAAATAAAGCAAATTATTCCTCTCTTGCATAAATCTTTTTATTAGCAAAGTAAATTGTTTTGGTAAAATCAAGAAAACCGGTATTTCATGGCTATACAACTGAATTATTTTTATATGTTGATGTCAAAAATAGTTTTTAAAAATAATAAAAATATTATTTTGATATATTTCAAAATAAAAATATTTTTCAAAAATAATATCAACTATACTTCCAAACATATCCTCGCTTGTTTGTTTGCGTGGAGACCAAAGTGACTTGGAATTACTTTTCTTTTCAAAAGTATTGTGGTTTTTGTTCAAATAATGTGGTTTTAAAATAGAGATCAATGTGAATTTTTTTTAAGTATTTTTCATTTAAAAATGTATTAAAATAATATATATTTTTTAAAAAATAATTTTTAATATCAACATATAAAACAATATAAAAACATTCAAATCATCATGCTTTTAAAGTATAACTCATTGATTTTTTTTGGTTTCAAACTATTTTTAATATGAAAATATATTAAAATAATATTTATTTATTTATTTATGAAAAAAAAATTAACATCACAATATTAAAATAACATAAAAAAAATAATTTAAAATAAAATAATAACTTCTTTTTAAAAAAAGAAAAAACATCTAAAACGTAAAAATATACAAGTGTAGCTCAGTATCTACTGTTTCAAGCTCATTCCCTCTCGCTTCTTACAAAAAAATATAACTGCTAAAAAGATCACTCCTTTCTCTGATGCATATTCTCTGTTTGTCTCAAAAACCATAGAGTTAAATTTCTTGTTTCTCATTTGCAAAACCAGCAGGTTCCTTTTCTTCTCTTCCATTCCTTTTGAAGAACTTGGAAAATCTCTGTTCCTGATCTTCAGTGATCAAAGATCAAGATTAAAATGCAAGACTCGAATGATCATCCAGCCAGGAGGTGCGGGCTTGCTCAACGCCAAATGCCAACTGGGTGCAGATTTGCTCCCTCATATGAAGTACTGGTCATTCATTATCTCTCCAAGAAGGGCAAGAACGAGCCACTGCCATGCCCATATGCAGTGCTGGAATGTGATCTTTATGGCAGAGAACCTAAGGAGATCTGGAAGGAATTTGGCGGAGACAGATTGAAGAGAAAAATAGACCTAGAACTTGGTCTCTTTTTCTTTACAAGATTGAAGAAGGGTGGCGCTCATGGAAGCTCGAGAATTGATAGGTCAGTTGGTAATAATGATGGCACCTGGCATGAAGAGCTTGCTCTTCGTAGCACTGTATGTAGAGAGATAAAAAAGATCATTGGGTCAAGGAAAAGATTTGTTTACAAGAGTAACAAGAGCCATTATCGAGGCAGAGTAAGCTGGCATATGCTTGATATTAGTCTTCCTGATCATTCTTGTGATCATGTAGTGTGCCAGTTGAAAAGGAAAGAGAGAAACTCAGTAGAATCTGGAAGAGGAGATGCAGGAGTGGAGAATGACAATGGTCAAGGTGTTAAAAAACGTCAGAGAACTGTTTTTGGACAGATCAAGTAGGGCCTAGTTTCTTTAACAGCAATAGAACCCTAGAATCTAATGAGGCAAAGAGAAACTGTAGTGGATGTGGCAAGGAAATAGTTGCGATTAATTCAATAGAATCTGGAAGAGGAGATGCAGGAGTGGAGAATGACGATGATCAAGGTATTAAAAATCGTCAGAGAACAGTTTCTTGGACAAATCAGGAAGCAGGGCCTAGTTTCTTTAACAGTAATAAAACCCCAGAATCTTACGAGGCAACGAGAAACTCTACTGTAAGTGGCAAGGAGACGGGAGCCTCAATTTTTGGTGATCATTCCTTTGATTTGAATATAGAGTGAACTAATCCGGATGAAGATGACACATACACATCTCATAAAGAGCAGCAGCCGCACTGCAGCTCCGGGAAGAAGATGACCGTGGTAGCTTCTTCAAGTCTAGCACCATTACAAACTGATTGGGGCACTAATCATGTGAAGAAAGGCAAAAAAAACTGTGCTTTGACGTTAACATTATCGCATTGTTCCACCCCACAACCACCCCTTGAAATCAATTCCTCTGAATCCACCGAGACTCGATAACCGACTGCTACCTCAGATAGTGATGCCAAAGATTCTGCTGAATGATGGAAACCTCTCGCTGGAGGGTCAAAATAAGAGTTACAGAAGCCACAGGATATCCGAGTGAGATCATCTTGTTTGCCAGCCAGGTTTAAAATCAGATCGAAGTGATTGCTAGTTGAAAAAAATTACGGATCTGTTCACTTTCATTTGTGTTCAAGATGCTTCAACTTACTGTCAGATAATTTTTTAAGTTCCAATGGTGCTTGTAAACACTGTTCCTTACCAAAAAAAATGGTGATTCTAGGTTTTAGACATTGATTAAGTGGCACAATGTGGCTGAAAATGATTGAAACTGGTGTATTTTCTAATCTTTGGCATTCACACGTTTCAGTGACTGCTGCTTGAAATTCAACACGCCGGCTCCAAATCATGGTCAAACAGATGTATGATGAATTAGGATGGCATATCATTTCCATTTGATGAAAGGAGCAGTTATGAAGAGATAATTTTCGACCAACCTTCAAATTGTCCACAAAACAGTATTCTACCTCGACCCATCTATCCACCAAGAACAGTGGATATGAAGAATTCTCTTTAATATTAAATAGCAAATTACACAGAAAAACAGGCTAAATTGGACTCCTGGTATCAATAGAGCCTAACAAGACAATATTCAAAGACACTAAGGGCACAGAGGCTTAGCACAAACCCTTTGCCATGGCTGATACCTCTCAATCCATAAAACAGTTCCCATGAACAAGGCTACCCCTAAAAAGACCCATGAGAGCTTCTTCGACCCTGTCAACGTCCAAGTTCAAGCTCATTCTTTCATTCTATTGTTTCTTGGCTCCATTGAGATGCCTCAGTGTATGCATCAGCAAATGCAAATGGACTACTTGGCTTGCCAAAACCATCAAGTGAGATAAAGCCAACCCTTTTAACTTGATTATCCAGATAATCTACGTATAACTCGATTCATCTGACGAATCTCATATAAACATGTAGTAACCTGAAATTTATGAAACTCAAACTAATAATTTTGAGGAAATAAACCTAAAACCTGACATGTAAAGCCACACCCCTCGTATTCAAGTGAGATAATTCTTCTTATAGCCTTTGTTAGTCACCATCAGGTCCTGAATTATGTTCAGTACTTCTAATTTTACTCGCTGCGAGGTAGATTATTATATTGCCTTCAAAGTTCCAAACGTAGAAACAATGTTGGTGTCCAATTGAGGTCTAGGGCTGATCGGGAAAGCTGTTGTGATAGTTTTTTAAAGTGTTTTTCATGCTGAAAAATATTTCCTATACTTACTTTACGCCTTTTCAACGTTTTTTTTATTAGTACTAGAGATATTACTATTATATTATTTCTCCTTAGTATACCATTTAATTGTATTATAAGCACTGAATATAAAGTTATTAAATCTAACTTGGTTTATAACCTAGTTTATCTTATATTATCAATATCGTTCCGGTCGCTGTTCTGGTTTTTTTATTAGTACATAATATTTTGGTTTTGAAATATTTTGGCATGCCATTTTAGGGTTATATTGTTTATATATATATATATATATATATATATGTATGTATATATATATATATGTATGTATATATATATATATGTATATGTATATGTATATATATATTTAACAAGCATAATTAAAATTCAAGATAAATTAATTTTAAATTATCAATATAAATATAAAGTCAAACAAACATAATCTCAAAATTAGAATAAAATCATAAGTTAATCAAAATAAGAAGGATTTTAAAGTCGGAACGGTATCGAAACATTCCAATTAGAATTTGACTGGAATTTCTAGAACGAATTGAAATTAAAACTGAGAAAAAATTAATATTATTTTATTTCAGATTTTTTAATAAAATAAAACGTTTCGATCATTTCAACTAAAACAAAACGATATCGAAAATCTTGGATATAACTAATCGCTTGAAACGACGCAAAAGTAAATATAAAACTTGTTTAATATCATGGTTGTGATCTGTTTTTGAAATATTTTATTATTTTAAAATATATTAAAAAATATATAAATAATTCAAAGTAAAGAGAAAAAAACATTTTAAAAAAAATGCAAAAACAAATATTCTGAAACTCTCGATATAAACCAATAGCAGTTCAACCGTCTTCTCCATTTCCAAACCCCTCTATTGCCTTTGCCTACACCGCAACGCTCCATCCTCCTTCACTTTTCTTCTGCTCTCTCAGAAAACACATCGTCTAAAATGGGCAAGAAACGAAAGCCCACTTCCAAACCCCAACAATCCTCCTCCTCTAAACAACCCAAAATCGAAAAAATCCCGCAGCCTCCACCACCTTCAGAATCCGTAGTAGTTGAAGAAGAAGAAGAAGAAGACAGCTCCTCATCAGAAACAGGGTCAGAGGATTCCGACTCCGAAGAGGAGGAGGAATCCGAATCAGAATCCGAAGAAGAGGAGGAGGAGGAGGAATCTAAATCAGAATCCGAAGAGGACGAGGAGGAATCTAAATCAGAATCCGAAGAAGAAGAGACTGAAGATTCGAAACGAGAAACCATAAGCAAACTATTACAACCCTTCACTAAAGAAGATCTTATCAAAATCCTCAAAGAAGCAGCCTCCACTGACCCATGTATCGCAACGGAAATCTTCAATTCCGTCGATTCGGACCCAGTCCACCGCAAAATCTTCCTTCACGGACTCGGTTGGGATGTCAACAACGAAACCCTTATCTCAGTTTTCAAAAAGTACGGTGAAATTGAGGATTGCAAGATTGTGACTGATAAGGCCACTGGTCGCTCAAAAGGGTACGGTTTTCTTCTCTTTAAAACGCGAATTGCTGCGCGGAAAGCGCTTAAAGAACCACAAAAAAAGGTGGGGAATCGAATGGTTTCGTGTCAATTGGCGTCCTTAGGAAAGGGGCAGAATCAGAAACAGGACAATAGTTCTGATGTTAGTTTGAGGAAATTGTACATAGGGAATGTGGGTCCGCAGATTAGCGTGGAGAATCTTAAAGAGTTTTTTGCTCAGTTTGGAGAAATTGAAGATGGGCCATCGGGTTTTGACAAGAGTACTAGGAAGTTTAGGGGTTTTGCCTTCATTGTTTATAAGAATTTAGAGGGGATTAGGAAGGCATTAGAAGAACCTGTCAAGTTTTTTGAAGGTATAAAGTTGCAATGCTCACTTTCGACTAAAAATAGCGGTGGTGGTGGTGGTGGTGGTAATGTTGCGGAGGCGTCGAGTGCTGGTGCTGGTGCTGGTAACAATGCAGGAATTGTGCAGGGCAATATGGGAATTCAGGGTCTATTGAATCAGGGAATGATGGGGCAGAGTGTGAATCCAACAGGTGCAGTTTTCTTGGGGCAGAATCCTGCATTGGGGGTTTTGAATCCGATGCTGGGTCTAGGTGTTGGTGTTGGTGCAGGTGGGATGCTGAATCAGACAGGGTTGAGTCCATTGTTTCCTGGTGGGGTTTCGCAGCCTTTGAACAGAGTTGGGAATGCTGGTCCTTCTATTGGACTGGGTGCAGGGTTTCCCACACAGCATGGGGTTAATACTATAAGCAACAGTATGATTGGTAGTTATAATTCTCAGGCTGCTCTGCAGGGATTGGGTGCTTATCAGAGTTCTCAATTGAGTCTACCTTCTGCATCAGCAGGAAGGTCTCAGCCTGGCATTGGATCAGTGCCGAGTTATTTTGGGCGCTAGGTGAGACATCTGGTGGATCCCTATGATATTTATACCTCTTCTTAGTGCAGTTAGAATAACAATATGAATTTTACTTTCAGCTTTCTGTGTAACTGGTTTCTATAGTGTTCGAGGTGTTGACACCTTCGTAAATTTGCTGTCCCCAATATTAGTGCATTTGACACTCGTCACTGATGTGACTGTAAAGTCTGTCGGGACACTTTTACTTGTTTATATATATTGACAATGAGAGTATGAATTTAGGGTCCTAGTTGAACTGATAAACACAGTGAGAATCGTGCCTTTTGTACTCAACTTTGTTTATATTATGAAATCTGTAATTTTACGGTTTGAAGAAGTATAGGATGGGATGGAATTACTGCTTAAACGAGAAAAGGCTTTGAAATGTAGTTGTTGCTGCTGGATTTTCTTTCCAGGAGTTGGTTTTTGTCAGCCTTTTGACAACATATGGCTGGAGTTGGGGAAATTTGTGTTTTGCTCATTGTGTAAAATGGCAAATGGCATTTGAGATAAAATGAAGGTGATAATTTAAGGAGGAGATTGATTTTTGGCAACAATGGCAAAAAAGGGGTAGATTGATCATGAGAGAGTTAGGAGAATATATGGAGATTAGCTTGTGGGAGAGCTATGATTGACGGGCTAGTTTAATTAAGAATATGA
Organism: Salix dunnii; assembly: GCA_015731905.1. Classification (NCBI taxonomy): domain Eukaryota; kingdom Viridiplantae; phylum Streptophyta; class Magnoliopsida; order Malpighiales; family Salicaceae; genus Salix; species Salix dunnii. The sequence continues at coordinate 14,736,341 of CM027674.1, forward strand.
TCTGTGGTGTGGAAGTAGGATTCTCTTTTGGCACAATGTGTGGACTATGGTGTGCTGCTATATTTCAATGATTACAAGCAATGCATGAAGCTCTGGCTAATTGGTGCCCATATAGATGGACGAGTCGAATTATTACCAGAAAAGATTGGCAACTTGATATCTCATCTTGCTATCAGGGATTTGTCTTTATCTTCTTGAATTTCTTGCTCGTTGCAAAGATTCTTTTTATGGGTTTTTTTATCCACCGAGGTGAACCATTCTCAATTTATCGATGCTGTAGGTTTTAGAATTTGACTTTTGCTGTGAATCTGATCATAACAGGATGCTAGACCTGCTAGACCGCAGGGAAATGGGGGATACTGGATTCAAGTTCATAGTAACATCATGTACCTGTATTCATTTGTTCGATAAACAAACTGTTCAATAATCTCAAATTAATTGCTAAGGGTTCAATTCCAGCAAAAAAGAGTGTTTCAAGAAGAACCTGTCAGCTCCTTAATTTCCGGAGCACATTTCAATTCTTTGCTTACACGAAGCATAGCTGCTCGTAGATGTTCTATCTTTAATGGATTTGCTTTTTCCTCCTTTGAAATTCTATGCTACATCTCGTAAGCTGCTTGATATTCGTTGTTACATTGAGTTTTCTAATAAGCTGGAAACAAGTAAACAAGTCTGTCATGACCTGTAATTTGGTTCCATTAAATAACAATGTCTTCTACTGATTTGATGTTGCAGCCTCGCTGGACACCCAGATGTAGGTAGCACACCATGAGAGAATATGACGAGCTTAATAAGACATTCAAGAGCTGAGCCATTGCATCAAGGATTACAGGTCTCCATGGCTAGTAGAGTTAAGAAGGGAGGTGGAATGAATATCGGCACTGCAGACTTTGTGCTCCTAGCAATTTGTTTATCAAACAAATAATGGCTATTGAACACAAATAAACAGTATCAACACAAGGCACCCTGTTCGTCTTGAAAACCCTAACATGTGCACTTTGATATTTTTATTCGTTTTCAAGTACCCTGTTTGAGATTCCTGCTATAAATAAACTATTATTTGATCCCTTTGTTTTTAGTAAAATAACTAATTAATCCCTTTGGTTTAAATAAATCAACATTATCCCCCTTTGATTGGAACCTGATCCCTTAATTCGGTTTTCCATTTCAATATATATAAATCACTAGATAGACAATGTTATCCATGTTCTGATAACAAAGTATTTTTAATGGTAAAAGGTATTTTTATTTTTTGAATATGTATAAATGTAAATTAAATTTTATTTTAAAATATTTTTGTATTGACATGATATACTTGGAGTTTTTTTTTTTAATTCGAGGAAATTTTATCCCCTGGAAAGCATATTTTGTAGATTCAGGTGAGTGATTAAAATCTCAGTTGTTTCAGTCTTTTACAAGAAATGCATGTTTTGCCTCAAACTTGAAATTTGCTGTGCAAATATTAAGTTCTTTGTCATCATGTTTTGTCTCTTGAGAACAATATTCTTTGAATTCTTTGAATTGAATTTTGTAAACCAAAGGGATGAAAGATCGTAATCATTATATCATCTTCTTATGATGATATCAAAGGTGTTTGTATCATTTTTGTTATAAAAATATTTTAAACTATAAATTTTCAATCAATTGCACCTCTTTAATCATCTATATTAAAAACAAATCCACATGTAATGATAATAACTAGTTACATGACGGAGTCTCAATATAGGTCATATGTTTTTATTTTTTATTAAAAAGATTATATGTATATGTTTTATTTATATTTTTGTAGCTAAATTGGTTTGAAGTACAAATCAAAATTTATGTATACATGCAATTAAATAAATTAAAAATTATATGAGCCAATAAAAAAATAAATCATTAATGCTAACTATTTTTTTTTTAAATCAAGATATATATATATATATATATATATATATATATATATATATATATATATAGATCAAGATATTTAATATCGTAAAACAAGATGTTTATCTGGTTGCGTTTGCAAAATCTTGTTAATCAAAATAAAATGATAATAGAAATAGACATACATATTAAATTATTTAAATAAAATAAAAGGAGAAAATATATTATATAAGGATGCACATATTTGAAATATTATTTGAAGATATTTTAAAAATAAAGTTCATCTATATAGAAGATAAGAATATATATAGATGAATGAGAAAAATCACTTCAAAAATTAACACACAAAATAATTGTTTTAAAAATCTCTATCCAAAAAAGGTAAAATAAATCATAGATGAGTGATATTGATTATACATTGTCATCACCCAAATTTTAGGTGATTCCACAAAATATACCAATAAATAAATAAAATAAAATATAAGGAGCTGGTGTCAGCAGAAAAATTAACGTGGAAATTTTGGACGTTTTTTAAAGTTAGATTCTTGTTTTGATGAAGGAAAAAGATTCGATGGTTTGATTTCTTTTTATTACTGATATATTGAAATTAAAGTTTTATTGTTTTCAATTGTGAAGACATAATTATATTTTATGGTCCTTATACTTTTGATTTTTTATTTATTTTCTATTCCTTAAATTTTTCCGGTATAGATGTTTTGAATTCTTTAATTTGATCCTCCAATTGAAATTGGCAATATATATAAAGTTTGATTTTAGTCCCTTTTCTTCTTATTTTTTTATAAAATGGCAACAATTTTCATTATTTATTTTTGGTCCTCAAATTGTTTTTTGTTTCAATTTTATCCTTTAATTGGAATTAATTTTATATATGTTATTTTTCATTTCGGTCTTTATTCTTTTAATTTTTTATTTGGTATTAATTCATTTGTTTTTTAATATTTATTTTTTATTGATATTTATGCATCTATGCTTTTAATTTTTGTCCTTTTTTGTTTTATTTTTAATCAATTCAATCTTGAAATTTTAATTTGTGTTGATAATTATTTTTAAATTGATATTGCACATTTGTTCCCTTTATTTTTTTTCCTGTTATTTTAATTTGTTCTTTTGATTAAATGATTTTTATGATTTTGCTATTTACGCAACAATAATGACAATTTTAGTGATTATTTTTTAATTGTTTTTTATACAAATCTTTTGCTTTTTTGTAATGATTTTCCAAGGCAATTTAATTATTTGAATAATTCTGATAGTAATATTGATAATAATTTTAACTATTATAATAATCATTTTACTATTAATATTGCTCCTTTTTTCTCTTTGTTCATTTTTTTTGTTTTTTGCTTTTTTCTCTCTTTAGATTGGATGATTTTTATGATTTGACTATTTATGCAATGATCATGATAATTTTAGTTGTTTTTTTTTATACAAAAATATTTTGTTTTTTTTTATGTTTTTTCATGACAATTGAATTATTGAAATTGTTTTGACAGTAATTTTGATAATAATTTTAACTTTTATAGTAATGATAATGACAATAACATAAGGATTAGATTTTCAATTTATGTATTCATTTTTTTGTGAATAGAAAATGAACTATTTATTTTTATTATTTGATTATTGGGGTTTTTTTTATATATTAATTAATTAATTAATTTTTAATTCTTAGACAATGTTTCTTTTTTATTCGTATTTATACATCTATATTTTTAGTTTTTTTTATAGTTTTTTTTGCTGGGATTTTTTTTAATCGGTTCAATCTTAAGATTTGAATTTAAATTGGTAGTCATGTTAAAATTAATATTGCTTTCTTTTTCTCTTTATTGATTTTTTTTGGTTTTCTGTTATTTTTATTTATTCTTTGGATTAAATGATTTTTATGATTTGACTATTTACGCAAGAATAATGATAATTTTAGTGATTGGTTTTTTATTGCTTTTTTTTTTATTATAAATATTTTGCTTTTTTTAATTATTTTAATTATTTTGATAGTAATATTGATAATAATTTTAACTGTTGTAATAATGATAATGACAATAACATAAGGATATATTTTTAATTTTTGTTTTCATTTTTTTGTAGATAAAAAATTACTACTTATTTTATATTTTTTATTTCATTGAAATTTACTAAACAGATAAATTTATATCCATTTAAAATTTATATATTTTATCTAAATTTATGTTATGATAAAAAATTTATACAAAATAAATATTTTTTTATGTTAAAAAAATATGATTCCATCTGCGATGAGGTGCGGGTGTCATGGCTATTGTGTGTGTGTGTGTGTGTGTGTAGATCAAGATATTTAATCTCGTAAAACAAGATGTTTATCTAGTTGCATTTGCAAAATCTTGTTAATCAAAATAATTTTTTATCCAATAAAATGATAATAGAAATAGACATGCATATTAAATTATTTAAATAAAATAAAAGGAGAAAATATATTATATAAGGCTGCATATATTTGAAATATTATTTGAAGATATTTTAGAAATAAAGTTCATCTATGTAGAAGATAAGAATTTATATAGATGAATGAGAAAAATCACTTCAAAAATTAACACATAAAATAATTGTTTTAAAAATCTCTATACAAAAAAGGTAAAATAAATCATAGATGAGTGATATTGATTATACATAAATTTAAAAATTAATTAAAAAAGACATTGAAAAGCCAAAATAAATCTTAAAAATAATAGCCTAAGTATTATGACTTAACTTGTCAAATATGTTACCCGAATTATATAGTCAAATAGGTTAAATATTTTTTGCTCTTAAATTTATACATGACCTACATAGAAAAAAAAAGGAGGAAAAGCTTATACACGTAGGTGGTCCTTCAAGCCCAAACCATCTTTTGGTAAAAAAAAAATCTCAATTAAATCATTTCATCTCAGAAATACGACATCAGTTTTCTTGGATCATCCACAACCTAATTTATCAACTTAAAATACCTGAAAAGGATCCAAAAAAAGAGATCAAATAAGGTTAAATTTATTTTTCTAAAAATATTGAGGTTATGAACAACTATCACCAAGCTCCTCTCATTTCGTTGGATTTGTGGGGCAAAAAACCTTAAGCCATTACAAGCAACTGGAACAACAAGTTGTTTGGTTTTTTTAGAACATACCAAGTGAAGCCCATTTAGGACAAAACTTTGCACCATAAACATCAAGCAAGGGATTAACGAATTAATGTATGATCTATTGTTTTAGTTGCAGAACTATATAATAGATGAATTGTTTAAGTCATTATTAACACTTGATGTTTTAATAGAAAAAAAGCCCTGTATAAATTCATTTTAGCATCGTTAACAATATGAAAGAATGAATCTTATAAGGAACAATTTTGATCTGAACATCATTTTGAAAATGTTTGAATCCATTACAATATATGCAATTTAGAGAGGGATGGTAGGATTTAATAGTGAATGTTCTGTCTTTAATAAGACTCCATACATTAACATATTTTTTTAGATTGACACATTTTAATGGAATTAAATAAAGCTAACAAGAAAGTGATTTGCTAAATTTTAAAGCTTTTATCATAACTGCATCTACTTTATAAAACCATAACTATTGGAAGATTAGATTGTGCTATTAACATGATTTCCTGACACACAATAGATAATCGTTGCTTTTTAAAAATTGCGATCCCATTTTGAATGTCTTACTGATATGTTTTGCAAATCAAATCTTTCATCCATTACTAAGAATACTCGTATATCTTAACAATTTATACAACAATGACTTGTTCTTAACCAACAAGGAACCAATTGTTGATTCTACTATATTTTTCTATTTGATAACAATTTATGACTCAGGTTTACAAATCTTTCTTCATTTAGCCATACTAACCTTAAGAAATCTCTTCTGAATAGATATTATGACCCTATATACTCCTTTCAGCATATAAATATGCATATGAAATATTTTAGAAAAGAGTTCACAACATTTTTTTATCAATAATGAACGTTCAGACATGCTCAACAATTTACTTTTTTAGAATAAAAATTTACTTTAAAACTTAGAAATCATAGGCTTACAATTGGAAACTCACTTTTGACTTGACCCTAAATGTATGCCTAAATAAGATAGTGATAAATAGTCATGTCTATGATAAGTATCATTTGTTAACTCAACATAATATTCCTCATCAAGATTAATACCTTCAACCAGACTCTTATGAAAATTATTTTTCAAACTTAAACATATTCCAAATCAACATAGAATTCGTTTGACTATTTGCAAGAAGTTAAGAGAAGCTAAAAAGAAAAATAAAAGTGTCGTCAGTACATTGTAGATGAGTGAAATAATCTTCATGCTCTAATTCAATTCCCCAAAACACTCTATATGTGATGTTCTCTTGAAAAGTACCAATATACCTTTTATTTCTAAATTAAATAAGAATGAAGCGATTAGGTCTTACTGATGAGTGCCTCAATTTATATGAAATTTCTTGATAGAGAATTATCTACAAGAATACAAAGCTTACTTATAGACAAGTAAGTGCCAATCAAGTGTCTATATTTTTATTTGAATCTCATATAGCCCATAAGCTCTTCTAAATAATCTAATGAGAAATGATCAAAAGCTTTATATAAATCTATTTTGAAGTCATTCTTGTCTTGTTATTAATTCTCAAATCATGCATTAACGTATTCATTGTCATGGCTCCACTTATAATATGGCAACCAATAATAATAATAAAAAATTCAGAAATCAAGTCAAATAAGCCACTGCAAATTAAATTCCAAGATTTTCTACAAAACTTGAAATTAAACCCATCAGTCTTGAACTTTTTGAACCATCACAATTCTAAACAACTTTTTTTGATTTCTTCCATTAAAGCATCTTGCTCTAACTAACTACCGAAGGCTCAATTGTTTATATCCTAGAAAACCCATGCTTTCTTTTTAAGAATTTAGCTTGTGGAATGAAAATCAAAAATTCCTTTTTTAATTCCATTAAGAATGTTTAAATACTATCCATTATATTCAAGTAATATAATATGGTTACAAGCATTCCTCAGATTTGTAACCATACAGAAAAACTTTGTATTCTGATCACCTATCTTACATCATTGCTTCAAGTATTTTTCCATAAAAAAACTTTTTATATTTTTGCTTATCCTTCATTTTTTGAATATCAACCCATTCATATTTTGAGATTTATACATTAATAATTCTAAAGACTTTAATTATTGTATTTTATCCCATATAAATTATAACCTTAATTATTGGTCTTTAAAATTAGTGTGGTTCCATTCTCTCAGTCTTTGAGCCATAAAATTCAACTGTTTTATGAACTTGAATTTGTTTGGAAAATTATTATAACCATCATTCTATAAAGATTTAATTGTGTATATGATCTAAGAGTGATACAACTAGTAATTGAGAAAACAAAAACACTTTAAAATTTTATCTTTCTCATGATAACTCCTTAAAAGTAAAATATAGTGATCAAACAAAGTCTTAAGAAACAACAGTAGTAAGAGATTATGACATTGTAATTGACATGTTAATAAGAGTGCACAATCAATATGATTTATGGAGCCTCTATAAAACCATGCACACTTTTCACTTGTTAATGAACATTCAACTAAATTGTAGACCTTTAAGAATGACTTAAAATATCTAGGACTAATCTGGTTGATAAAACCATTGTATTCGTCATTTTATGTCAGTCTTTTGTTAAAATAAATAAAAATATCATTCCATATTAAACATGAAACCACACTCACTTTAAAGACTAATAATAATAAAAATATAGTAAATCAAGACATGATACTTTCATAATGTCTTTCATTACCACAACTAACTAGGAGCATGCACACCTACAAGTTTACATGAAAAACTTGAAGCAACATGCTAACCATAAAGTGCAATCCATCATCCACCATATTTTATAGTAGTCACTATAAATTTTGGTTGTCCCATAATAAAAACATGTCTCTTAAATGATCTTCTAAGACATTTCCCCACCATTAAACATCTTTACCATTCATAAGTTTGTAATAAAATAATCTAAATAGTTAGATATCTTAATTTCCAATATATAAATATATGCATTATGGTCATAGAAATCTTTTGTGATAGTCATTTTTTTATTGGCCATATCAAGACCAAATATATATATATATTGAAACAACTAAAATACATACACAAAAAAATAATAATTAAAATTTGTGTCAATATGATTTTTTATTTTTTTCACCATAACTTTTTTGGTTATTATTAGGTTATCTTAGAGGTAATTTAATATATGATCAAATATAAAAAAAATAATAATTAGGGCACATATTGAACCTCATGACATCTAAAAATATCTTTCTGCCATGTAGTTGGAAACTTTGTCATGTTTTTTTTTCTTCTTCTAGTAGTGTAGTGTATGTAGGTAGTGGTTGTCAACATGTGGCGCCTCATGACATCTAAATATCTTTATTTATTTATTTATTTATCTCTTATCTCATAAAAAATAAAATTCAATCTTTTTTGTTGTTGATATTTGAATTTTAGTCTTTATTTTTGAATTTTTATTATTGTTTTTTTTTATATATAAATTTTTTATTTGTTTTTAATATCATTCTTCAATTCTAATTTGAGAAATATTATTTATTTTTCAATTTTATCCTTATTTTTTTATTATCTTTAAGGCCATTTTTAAATTTGATTTTTTTAATCTCGCCCTTCAATAATTATGTTTTATTTCAATTTTGGTCATCATTCTTTTGATTGTTTTTCTAGTCCTTTTATTCAATAATTTATTCCGTAAAATCTCACCATTCAATAAAAAATAAAAAATTATTTTGTATTTCAATTTTGATCTTTATATTTTTAATTTTATTTTGGATCTATTCTTTTAATTGACATGTTTTCCCCAAGTTAATCCTTTGACACTTAATTAACTGGAAATTAGGTTTTGAATTTTTTTTCAGATAAGGTGCTTTCGATCCAATATCTCAGGTTTTGGGTTTGAAAAGTTAACGTATATCGATATCTTTTTTTACTTATGTTTTTTTTGTCTTTGTTAATTTCGATCATATTATTTCAGTTTCGTGACAATGATCACATATTTCGTGGGTTAAATTGAGTTAAACTTGTTTTTATTCGTCGAGTTACAAGTTTTTCATACCAATTTGGATGGACTTGAGTTGGTTTTTTATATTTTATTTTTATCTAATTTTATCATTCCATGTTTAATAGTCTCGGAATTGAGCTACATTGTTTGTTCTATTTTACAATTTTTTTTCCAGGTTCTTGTTATTAAATATTTGTTTTTAAAAAATGATTCATGTGCTATTGTTATCTTTTCTTATCATTTGATTTAAACAAAAGCAATTTATTATAGAGAGAGAGAGAGAGAGAGAATATTGATGCAATGAAAAACACATACTAAATTTAGAATATAGATGTTTTACTAAGTTGATCGAGCCCAAGTGGCAAAAGCCCACAGGTTAGGGTCTTGTCTTTTTTGTCTGTTCCTATAAAACGCAAAAGTAATACGTGGAATTCTGACGAGACAACAACTCAACAAAAAAACATTTTTTTTCCTCGTTCAGGTCCTCTGTTTCTCTGATACAAGTGCCACCCAGATCCTGCGAAGTACTAAATTCTTTTCCTCCAGGTATTATTATAATTATTTTCAGTTTTAGTTTCACGCGGTTGATTGATTGTATGATTGATTTGAGTGGTTTATTCTCTTGTTGAGGAAATTTGAACCCTTGTTTGGTATGCGAGAAAAAGGAGGGAAAAATTATGAAAATAAAAATCTGCTGGAAAGTTCTTGTTTTGGGGGACTTCTTTGAATATTTAAATTCTGGGATTCCCTTCTTGTAACTGGAGAGAAGAGGAGCATTTGGGATTTAAAAAGTGGTTTTGTTTTCTTAGTTATGATTCATGGGATGGCATTATGCAAGCGCTTGAGGTTTAACAAGAAAATGGGTTTTTCAATTGGTAGGTTTCACGGGTTAGATTAGCAGATTCATGTGTTATTTATTTTTTTTGAAGGACAGTGATTGCTTTCTAGATGGGAAAATGGAGGGGAAAATAATGAAAATGAAAAATCTACTGGAAAGTTCTTGTTTTGGGGGGAGTTCTTTGAATATTCATATTCTGGGATTCCCTTCTTGTAACTGGAGTTGTTTAGTGACAACGGGTTTTGCCTCTTTTTATCCTTTTTTTTTTTTTACCTTGGAGATAGGTTTGGGGTTGAGAGTTTGATGGTAATGGGGGTTCAAACGATGGCATCGCAAAGTAATGGCCAACAATCTCATCTACAGCCGTATCAATTGATGAGGCAAACCTCGTGGTATAATCTCACACTCAACGAAGTTGAAAAACAATTGGGAAATTTAGGGAAGCCCTTGTATAGCATGAACCTTGATGAGCTTCTTAAAAATATATGGAGCACCGAAGGAAACCAATCGATGGGAATTGATGGTGAAAGTACCACACAATCTTCTCTTCAACGTCAGGCTAGTTTAACATTGGCTAGGGCATTGAGTGGGAAGACAGTGGATCAACTCTGGAAAGAGATTCAACAAGGGCAGAGGAAGAGGTTTGGTCAGGAAATGAATGTTCAGGAAAGAGAGCGGACACTTGGCGAAACAACTTTGGAGGATTTCTTGGTAAAAGCAGGACTTTTTGCCGAAGCGACTATAAGCCCTTCTGTGGATTTGATTACTGTTGCTGCAGTGACCCCGCAATGTTTTCCACAGAATATGGTCCTCTCCTCATCCCCTTCAACTGGCACGTTATCTGACTCTACGACATCGGGACAGAGCAGAGATGCCCCAAATGCACTTGAGAAGAGTTTTGAAAGGAGGCTCAAGAGAAAGATCAAGAACAGGGAATCTGCTGCCCGTTCCCGAGCTAGAAAACAGGTAGGCTCTTAAACAGCTTCCATTTGTCTTCAGGGTTTTACTGTACCGTGGCCATCTATTTGCTTCCCGTGTCCCTAAAACTGAATTTGCAAACATGCAGGCCTATCAAAACGAGCTAGTGAGCAAGGTTTCACGTTTAGAGGAGGAGAATTTAAAGCTCAAGAAAGAGAAGGTAGGAAGGATATTTCATTTTAATCAAGCTGTTTTCTATTTCTTTTCTGTGAACACTTGTCGACCACTAAAAGAGGAAAGATGAAAGAAATGGCCAAATGATTAAGTGCCCCCACAGAATTGGAACTAGTGTTCCAGATTCTTAAGTTGTATTTCGGCCTAGTTTGGATCAATATATATTCTGAAGTATTTTAATAGCAATTATGCTCGGTAGAGAGGACTAGCTAGTAAGGATACTTGTTGATCATAACTGTTAGGAGTAAGGCTTAAGTAAGTTGACAGTTGTTGGAAAAATCATATTTTATCCATCTCTAGATGTAACTTGAGAAGCTGCATATTGTCTGGGTGCTAGTCATTCTAATGCTGTGCTATTGTTTTGGTGTTCCTTGTTGTGTTAATTATGACAAAAATCTTGTTTTTTCTTATTATGGTCAATTTGAGGAAAAATATGCATGTCAAACACAAAATGAGAGAAAGAGAGACTGTCATGTCAGTTATTGGTAGTTAAATGATATGATATTTTTTCTGAAAACAAATCCAGCTAACATTGTTCCTTGATATGTTGATCAATCATATCTATCTTAGGTGTGACTCCTAAAAACTGTAGGTTTTGGTGGATAGTTGCACTGTGCTTCCATTTAATCATTATACTCCATCAATCTTCCACCATTAAACCTAGAAATAGATCTGATTTAAGCCAGTTTTCCCATAGTTCTCTCTAGTTAAGCTAGTGTTCAAAGGCCCTGAACTCAATTCTAACAAGCTGTGCTGGTTTAGTGGGATTTGGAGTTTGACTTGTATTTTGAAGTGGTCTCCTAAATGGTTGAGGGACATGGTTAGACTTGCTAAATATTTTTTCATTTGGCTGAATAATTTAATTAGCCAAGCGGGGAAATAATTAAATAATACATTCCTCGGGACTTGTTACATGTGTGTAGAAAAATGTTCGCTTTTTGTAGCAGAATCTTGTTGACAGTTGCTCTCGGACCTGAATACTGGATAGAAGGCGGCATGTTTAATAGCTTTACAAGATGCTGTAATTATAATGCCAACCAGAATACATTAAAGTATTTGTGTTGGAGTAGCGTGTACAAATCTTGTTCCACTAATCTAATATCACTCAAAAATTATCTTTCGACTCTTTTATTAGACATTTTCTTTGATAAAGCCTGTACAAATTTCGTTTAATTGTTTTCTTTCTATACCTGTTTTTTAGTGCCCTCTTTCTGTAAGAACCCTGGAACTGGATTAAAATAGTCAAATTCTCTTTTCTGCATTGATGAAATTAGGCACCACAAGCATTAGGTTATCAAGTCTTGGGTTGCTCTGTCTTGGATATATGAGCACTTTACATTGAAGCAAACGGTTTTCTTCTACAAGGAGTTTTGCATCCTGATTTTTCTTTCTATTTGAATTTCTTTGTTTCTAGGAATTTGAGAAGAAGTTCCCGATTGAACCATCACCTGAACAGAAATATCAGCTTAGAAGAACGAGTTCTGCCTCTTTCTGACATCTCTACGAGAAAGATTTGTAGTTGATCGAACGTTAGTGCTAGCCTCCTGGGTTTGTGTGTAAAATGCTGTGGATATTCATCACAAGGCTGCTTCATCGCTGCTGCTACTGTTGTGATTCCACCTAGCCCGCCATTAGCTTGCATCCTATGTACATTCAAGATGATCTTGGTATTTTATACAGCACCATATGTGCTATTTTTATAACTTCATATGTCTAGGCTCCGGTTTGTATTGCTAGAGAATGGAACTTTGAGAAGGAATTGTGTCTAGCCTGTGTTTAACGTTTTGAATTGATTCTGAGAATTTTAAGACATGGACATCATTAATTTAATCGTAAGCAATTTCTCGAAATTTCCATGTCTCTGCGCGCTCTTTCTCTGCTTGGATCAGACTTCAACCTTTATATTGCCGAATTGCAATGCAATGATATTCATGTCATTGCACAGGGCTTGGAGCTATATGGGGTTGATCGATCTCGTCAGGATTCCCTAAGTATAGTGTCAAAAGCAGATGGCAGATGCTGGGGTCCAACCGTTTTTTTTTGGTTCTGAGTCTCATATGGAAGAGGGAACTTGTATCTGTTCAAGCAATCGTCGGATAAGATTTATTGATGGTAGATGGTTAGTGGAACATGACTCCTCACCCCACAATTTTGTAATATTAATTGTTTACTATTTTGTTCTCGATAGTCTCATAACCTTCGGCGTGCATCATCAAATCTTTGCATGTGATAGAAGCCTTTCTCCGCTAGATAAATCCTCAAAAGCCAATTTCCAAGTCTTTCATCAGCACAGGGAGTAAAACTAAACTTCCCGTTTGGCTTTAAAACTGCGTACAGTGGCATCTTTCTCGAAATTCCAGTTCTATCTATCTTCCATATAAAACGTTGTTTTCTTAGGCTATACAATACTGCAAATCTGAGAGAGTTCCGGCCTAGAAAAAGTAATTACACTGAAGTTTCACATGAATTCAGAAGGATAACCCTAGGGGTAATGAATTCAGATCCCTCCCCTACCTCCTCCAAGGAATCTGGCACGTCCTGTGCCCTTGAAGAGAGCAAACCTTGCAGACAATGTGCTTGGTGTTGGATTCCTTTTCATCGTTGATTCTATATATATATATAGCCCCTGGTCATAAGGATTACCCTCTTAGATGAGCACTATCATGGCATCCACAAATCTGTCTTATACTACGTCCGAATAGCTGTTGTAAACAACATAAAATGGCTTCTGTTTCCTTGGGATTTGAGCAATTATTCTTGGTTTTATTGAAGTGCGGGCAGGTGATCGAATGTTTTTCTTCGTATTAAACTTGGTCCGACTCATCGATTTGCTATTGAATTTCAAGTCATTTCTCGCAGGAACCCCCGAGTAAAGCACAGTTTATCAGCTTCTTCTTCTACACAAGCAGGCATAGTCTAGCAACTGTATATGATGGTTTTTTTCATTGAAACAGACCGAGTCCAGGTAAAATATGAAAAAACCGAAGCTAGAAGATTGATAAATCTTCCAAGAATCTACTTCGATCACTTTCCTCAAATTTTCTTTTTTTGTGGAAGGTCTGAGCTTGCAAGTTGCATCTGAACACCCTCTAAGAGCAGTCAATATATTGCTAAGGGAATGCTTTCATCATCATGTTTTCCAAGCGCCACATGAATTTGGATTCAGATTGAAGGGGGATGCAGAAAGTTCATTCTGTAAACGTCAATCCCTTGGCTCCAGATTTATTTTTCCCGATAAACCATCGATATAGCACCAGCAATGAACAAGGCGGTCGAACTGCTGATGGCTGACACTTTCACCTGATGAATGTTTAAATGCTTCGGATACTCTGGTGTTTAACATCCAGGAATCACAGTGCCATACTCCGACCAGGGCTCGAGTCGTAGGTCAGGTGGGTCATCCGTAGATCATTGAGTCAACTCGAATCTAGCAGGATAAACTTCGTAAACAAGCCAACAGTAAATCTGGTCATAATCACGCTACGAGTCACCTCTGAGAATAAGAACAAGGAAGGTCTGATAAGCATGCTATAGACATTCATGATCATGCGCATTGACAGCACTCCTCATTTCTTCACAGCGACAGATCGATCTTCTTTTCAACGATTGACAGCCTTATCCAAGCTCATCAACTTGGCAAAAAGTATGACCACCCCCATGCCACTAAAAGGATAAAAAGTAAACCATATAGCAGGTAGATGTTAATAGCTTGAACTACAAGATTTGTTTCAATTTCCAAGTTATATAATTGTTAATTTAATAAATATTTATATAATTATTAATTTTATAAAAAAATGGAACTACATGATTTGTTTATTTGTGATTTAAAATTTAAGTTACATGAATGATTTATATAATTATTAATTTTAAAATTTATAAAATTAATTTAAATACATGTAAGCTAGTCTGGTTATCAACACGTAAAAAAAAAAAGTAAGAAGAGACAAAGAATTAATTAAGAAGATATGGAAAAAGGAAGAAGAAGATAAGAATTTGCTGGGGATAAGCTCAACATCTTCTAAACATGTCCCTCTCATCTTAAACTTTTTTTTTGTTGCTTAAATTTCACTTTTATATATATATATATATATATATATATATATATATATATATATTAAAAAAATAGTCTGATAACAATGAACCAATCTTCCTTGCTCATCAATCATAAAAATTTAATCATCAAATCATTTTACTGTTGATAGTTAAGGTAGCAAATCACACCATAGATATTCTCAGGTTTTATTGACTTGGTATTAGTTTTAAAATATTTTTGAAAGTTTTTAATTTTTATATATTTTAAAATTATTTTGATATATTAATATTATGAATAAAAAATATTATTTTAATACATTTTTAAATAAAAATTACTTTTAAAAAAACCTCAACACTATTAATTAAATTAAATTAAATTAAGGATAATCAGGAATGGGTGGCTTAGTTGGCGTTTCATCATTGGACCTATCAAAAACTTTTCCGCATTTTGTTTTTTGTTAATATCAAAGTGACTGCAAGGTCACCGCTACAGCTGCTAATCAAATCTTATCCAAAATACGGCTCAACATCACGTGATGTTAACGTCAAGCGGAGTTGACAGGAAGCGGAGGCTTTCCAGTGGGCCCCCCTTAATCACGCACGTTGTTTTTGGTTCGCCACGTCAGATCCACGTCAATCAGTGGTTAGGAATCTGGATCAGCTTCTAATGACTTCTTGGGAGCGTTTTTTAAAAGAAATAAAAAAAATTAAAAACTTCAGTCCATTCGGTGCCAAGGTTCACAATTCCGTGTGATTATAGCTCTTAATTAATTAATACCAACGAATTTATTTAGAGTTCAATCTTATTACGCAAGTTTGTTAATATCATTCCGATAATTATTCTAATTTTTTATTAATATAAAATATTTTGATTTTTGAATATTTTGATATGTTGATCTGGATTACTGTTTCAATATAATTAATTATATATATATATATAATTAAAATATTAATTTAACAATATATAATTAAAATTCAAGATAAATTAGCTTTAAATTATATAGTACAAACACAAAGTTAAACAAATATAATCTCAAAATTAGAAACACAACCACAAGTTAATCAATATGATTATAATCAGAATCTCACAATAAGAAAAGAAAAAGGATTTTGAGGCCGAAAATACACACCCGGAATGATTCCGAGGTGTTCCGGCCGGTATTTAGCCGGTATTTCTGGAATGAGCTGGAATTAAAACTGAGATAAAAATAACACCATTTTATCTTGATTTTTTTAACGACATGAAGTATTCTGGCCGAAACGAAACTGTATTAACAACCCTGATACTGATATTACATGACTAAATTTTAGAATTGTAATATATTATCAATAATAATAAAAATATACATTCTTGATTAATAGGTTACCCTGGATGTGTTTTGACAATTAAGGAGTGTTTCTCATATTTCAAAAATATTTTTGCAAAGAATTTAAAATTTTTATTTTTATTTAAAATTAATTTTTTTAGATCATTTTTATATGATGATATTAAAAATATTTTTTTTAAATAAAAAACTTATTTTAATACAATTCTAAAAATTATTTTCAAAAACAATCACATTACTAAATAAATAATAAATAATGATGCGATACTTTTATCTCTTGCTGTTAGAAAAAAGAATATGGACGTGGGTTGGAAAAATATAAAAATAAAATAGATGACATAAATTTTAATTTTGAAAAATAATTAGAAAATTTAAATTTAAATTTAAATTGAGAGGATTTCAATTCGTAGCTGAGTGCAAAAACATTGAATTTTAATATTATAAATTCGATAAACAATGTCGTGGAAAAACATATCGGTTTTAGAAAATATTTTTTTTCATCTCGAAATTCACTAATGATTGAATGATAAAATTATATTAAAAAAATTAAAAATAGACGGTGTCAAAGGTTATAAAAAATTAATTATAGTTCCAATACCAAATTTAGAATTATGTCACAAAAATAAAATTGATGGTTTTTTAATTAAATTTTGATTTTTTATTTATTTATAATGGTTTTTTATATTTTTAAATAGTATTGATATATTAAAATAAAGGATATTATTTTAAGAAATAAATACTTTCAAACTACCGAAAATAAGTGTTGTTAATTTCATTTCGTTTTGATTAAAATATTTCGTATTAATTGAAAAAAAAGAGATAAAACTACTTAGTTTTTATTTCGTTTAAAATTTCAGTCTGTTATGAAAATTCCGTCAAAAATTTGGACGAAACATTGCGGTTTCATTTTCTAGTTCTGTTTCAATCAAATAATATTTTTCTAAATAATAAATAATTTTATAATATTAATTATAGATCTTAATTCGACTATTAGATTGAGATGAAAATATATGAGAAGTCTCTTAATATATTAATATATATTATATTAAAATTTCAGAGTAATAAACGAATATAATGACATTACGAGATAAATAATAATATTATCATAATATTATACATATTCATAATTTTATTAAAAAAATAATTTTATTTATAATTTTTAGATTAAATTTTACCATTCTAAATAATTTTATTTTAAAATTTAAACTAATATTTTTTATATTAATATATTTAATTATATATACACACACAAATAATACAATATCAAAACAATTAACAGCTGTGAAACGAAATTGAAAACACTGGACAGCCATATAGCACTCTAACGTGGGACCCATACTAATAAACAACTCAAGTGAATAGAGCGTGGCCACATCACAAGACCATTGATGGAATCATCTCGTACATGTAGGGTTTGTCTAACATACGACATCTCTTAGGCTAGCTGTCGTGAAACCTCTTCCATTTTTCAATTCTTTAAATTTCTCATAATCATTTTTTTTGTTTTTTAGAATTGCCGTGAATTAATTTATCAGTTGTAGTTTTAAAATTTAATTTTAAGAAAATATTATAAATTATAGTTTAAGAAAAATATATTTGGTTATAATTATTTTTATTAAATTTTTGTAGGTAAAATAAATAAAAAATAAATCTATATAAATAAAAAAATATATTGTGGTTTATTTTTTCTCGATGTAGGAATTAGATCTTCAATTTGTCGTCAATGTAGCTAATATTATTTTTTAAAATGCTTTTTTAGATATATATTAAAATAATATTTTTTTATCCTTTAAAAATTATTTTTGATATCAATACATATTAAATAATTTAAAAAAACATGAAATAATTAATTTGAAAAAAAATTAATTTTTTTTCAAAATCATACTTTTAAATTTTTTTATTTATTTTAAATTAGATTTTTTCCTTATCCATCTCATCTTGTAACTTAACGTCTCCACTAGAAGATATAAAGAACGAAAACTTGTCAAAGGTTTATAGAGAGGCTGGCTCAAGCTTGTGGCTTTTCAAAAATACTTTTTATATTTAAATAAAAACTTGAAAATTATTGAATTAAATATTTATTCAATATAAAATCTCTTAAAGCACAAAACCGAACGTATCTCAAGCTCAAGTCTCATTAACATTTATTTTAATTTACATACTTACATTAAATTAGCTTCATTTATGTAACTATTATATTTATTAGACTTAGTTTCTTCGATGACGTGTTTTATTACCGGAGTCATTAGTTAAATGAATGGATTTACTAGGTAATTAAAATAATATTATTTTAATATATTGTTTTCTAAAAAATAAATTAATATTATTTTAAAATGTTCAATAATCTATTTATGTTAAAAATAAATTAAAAAAATATTATTTAATTATTGTATTTTTAAAAAACAACAGATAAAAAAATAAATATCAAACGTGCTTTTACTGGTATCCCTCAAACGTAAGAGTATAATGTTCCACATCGGATGGGTAGTGGGGCCATATTTTGTCCCAAGAGCTAAAACTAAGATTGACCTTACCCTATAACTCACCTCTTTCGATCGTTATCCATTTATCTCCTCTCGCCTCTGCAACATATCTAGACTATCCCCATTAAACTCCCTCCCCCGCCACGACAACACCACCACCGATCTCCAACTCTTCCTCCAGTCCGCAAACGTCTCTTCTTATTTTTATTATATTCATTTCCAAGTAAAAGAAGAAAAAAACAATAATACTATTAAATACTGTATTGTGAGAACTAACTTTCTTTTGTTGATTTGGGCTAACGCTAGTTCTGCACCGTACTAGGGCTAAAGGGTAGAGAAATATATTAATGGGGAATGCAAACGGTAGGGAGGAAGAAGAAAGAGATGATGGAGAAGGGTTAGAAAACGGTGATTTGCTGTCGCCGTCGTCTGTGGTCGGAAGAGGGGCGTCGGCCACAAGCCGGTCGGTCTCAGTATTGGATAGTAATGGTGTTCTTAATCATAATAATAATAGTCCTCCGGATCACGCCCCTGCTCGGTCCTCGTCTCCTTTCTTGTTCCCTCCTCAGGTATAATGATAAAAGTGGTGTTTTGATTGAAAGACTTTGGATATTTAATTCAAAGTTTGTGTCTTTTATTGGGTGGAAGATGGGTTCAATTAAGATCTGCGAAAAGGAAGGAAGAGGAAGATTAGTGGTGAATGATTGCCTTTATGGTTGGATTTAAGCAATTTAAGAATTGGGGTTTTCTTTTAGTTTCTCAATTTGTTTTTAACAATTAAAATCTCCATTTAGGTGGTTTGGTTGTTTCGTGAAGTGGGTTTTTATTTAAATTTGATGCATGTCTGCTTGGTTTTTGTGAATGTATTTGTCAATAACTGAGATTTTCTGCGCAAGAAATAATATTATGATCAAATAACGAAGAATGTTGTATGATTTGAGAGTTTGGTTTCTTTCTGTTCTTTAGATGTCCTTGTTTAACTTTTTGAGAATCAATGACTACTATGGGGCTCTTAACATGTATGTGGTTGATCCACTAGTCTATCATACCTGCCTCGTTACGTTTGCTTATCTAAGGCATGCAATCCGTGTGTGATGCTGACATATTGTGGGTTAGAGTTGGGGTGGGTTGATTTCAGCAGCTCGATTGCTGTTATGTGTGAGAAAGGTTATGATTTCTCTGGTGGATATTGTTGTGGATAGTTGCATTTTACGTTAATTGCTGATTTCCATTTTCGTACTTGCTGGGGAAATCTAAAGGTTAAACCTGCTGTTGGACTGAACAGTGGATTTATCTCTGTATGTGATAGAACTATAGCTGATGTAACTGCTTCTGTATTGTGCATGTTTGCAGGCTCCTGTTGCCCCCTTACGAAGGCCTGATGTCTCTCCTGTTTTTGATCAAATTAGGCAGAATGAGTCCCAAGAAGCTGTTGGTGAAGATCATCCCCCTGAGAAAGGAATCCCTACAGTTATCATATGGAACTATGGTGGAAACGATGTGGCTGTCAAAGGATCATGGGACAACTTTACTTCAATGTAATGTTTAGCCTCTATCTTAAACATAAAAGATCCAAAAGGAGCACTTGTTGCTTCGGAGGAAGCTTATCATTTACTGTCCTGTTGCAGGAAAAGATTACAAAGATCTGGGAAGGATCATTCTATTCTTTTGGTCCTTCCATCAGGTATATACCACTATAAGCTCATTGTGGATGGAGAGTCGAAATATATTCCAGATCTTCCTTCTGTAACTGATGAAATGGGCTGTGTTTGTAATCTTCTTGATGTTCATGTAAGTATCTTGACATGGCTCCTGGTCTTACAAATCCAGAGGCATTTGATTTCCTTAAAGTCTTTAGTGCCAACGATTCTGGAAACTAAATGAGCACAGAATCATGGGTTCAAGGGATATTTTCAGGATGCATTTGTAAATCCAGGATTTCATGCAAACCAGCGATGTGACACATGCTTTTTATTTGCCATATGGGAGATGGCAACACGAATTCTGCTTCCTCTACATGCCCATATAACCAAGATCTTTCTAGATAAAATAATCTCCCCACTAATATTCGTGTACGAGGAAGAAATACCAGACTTTCTTGGCCCAAAGAAACCTTTTTTTAGTCTGGAAAAATTGCAAAAAATTATTGGTTAGATTTCCAAGTTCCTTTTTGCTATTTCTTGCAGGATTATGTGCCAGAAAACATTGATAGTGCAGTTGAGTTTGAGGCCCCACCATCTCCCGACTCCACTTACAGCCAAGCATTTCCAGCTGAGGATGATTTCACGAAGGATCCTTCAGCAGCTCCACCGCAGCTACATCTAACAGTCCTTGATGAAGCTTCTTCTTCCAAGCCTCAACATGTTGTGCTGAACCACCTTTACATTGAGAAAGGATGGGCATCTCAGTCCCTAGTTGCGCTTGGACTGACCCATAGATTCCAATCTAAGTATGTCACTGTTTGTCTTTATAAGCCACTCAAAAGGTAGCACCCCTTCCACTTTCCATTCATGACTCTGAAGGAAAGATGATCGCTTTTGTAATATGGTTTGTTCAGAGATTTCTGTATATAGATTTTCTCTACTTGGACATGTTCTGTTTCTTGTAGTTAACTTTCATTCTTTTGAAGCGTGCCTGCTTCAATATTATTACCTGGAACTCATGGTTTGAGATTGAGTTACATATATTGGCTATCAGATTCTTTTGGTAGAACTATTGGATGTAGTCCTTTAGTGGAGAGCAGTTCTCAGGTTCAAACCTGAGATTCAACCTAAGCCGCTTATAGGCGAAGCTAAAAACCTTCCTCTTACCCTCTGGCGAGTGACTCTTCTTCTAGCTGATAGTATTGGCTCAGAGCAAGTCCAACGGGAAAGGGATCGTGAGAGTCATGGGTAAATATTTTAAATTTTAGCTCCTAGTAATTAATTTAATGCCTCCAATGGAGAAGTATTTTCAGAGGTATTTTGCTTTTTATTCAATTAGGAAGATATTTTTATAGATAAAAAGATGAAAAGCTAAATTGAAAATGAGTTGTTGGGACTTCAGAAATTATACCATTGTATTGCAATAATAATAAACAGTAAAAACTATAAAATTATAGTTCAAAAATATATAGATAATAACAATTATAGCAACATTCTTCTCTTGCCAGCTAATCAACAAAACCACAGCAACAACAATCAACAAAGCAATAATAATCAATGAAATTACAAATTAAAAATACACAAATATTCAAAAATCTCTTGGCATCTAAAAACAATATTATTTGTACTTATTCCTTCTTTTGCCATCATTGATGGGTTTCAAAATAGAGTCGAGGCTGTTGGTAATGGTAGTTGTGATTGTGGTGGAGAAAGAAGGAAATGAGGAAGGACACAACAGAGGGAGATGAAAGGAGGCAATGAAGAAGAAGTGAAGAAGAGGATGAGGAGATGAGGATAAAGAGAGTAGCGGCGCAAGGAGACAGGTGGGTGGGTAGGCGGTGGCACAAACAAAGGGAGGGAGATGAGTACGAGGATTAGGGTTATACGGGGGGCCTTTTATACTACTACTACTACTAATAATAATAATAAAGTAGGGTTTCTACGGGGGATTAAAATAATAATAATAATAATAGAGTAGTGTTTCTACGGGGGGTTATACTAATAATAATAATAATAGAGTAATGTTTCTACGGGGGGTTATAATAATAAAAATAATAGAGTAGGGTTTCTACAAGGGGTTATAATAATAATAATAATAGAGTAGGGTTTCTTAGAGGGGGTTTATAATAATAATAACTACCACTACTACTACTACTACTACTACTACTACCACTACTACTATTAATTAGCATAAAAAAATAGTTAGCATAAAAAATAATTTTAAAAAATCCTATTAATTTAAAACAATAAATAACATTAATTAACTTCAAATACAAAAATAATAAAAAAAATATAATTACTTGAAAAACATACAATAAGTAGCATAAATTTCAAATATCAAATATTGAGAGTCTTTTAATTATATTTAAATTTATTTTTTTAATTTAAATATAATTAAAAAAATAATTTTATTGTTAGAGGGTTTTTCAAAAGTAATTATTTAATTATATAACTTACTTCTATTAATTATATAATTAATTGTATAATTAAACTATATATAAAATAAATGAACTTTATTTAAAATAAAATAAAAAAATAGCTGTCCAAAATAGTTTTTATTATTAGAGAATACATCAACAAAAAAAAGTATATAAATACTATTCAATGAACTATTTTAAAGATTTAACTCTTCAAAATATTTTTTATCATTGTAATTGCACTGAAGACATGAATTGCCTCTTTTTCGGGCATAGACATGACAGTATTGGTCAGCTGTGCAAGTTCTGCTTCATAGATGATGGTGACTGCAAATGATGTGCTGTGCCCATTCAGCAATGTTAAGAATACCTTTACAACCAGTGTTGTCTATTCTTGGAGTTCCAACCGGCTAAAATAAAAATGACAACCTTGCTTGCAACAGCTCAATGGGTTCTCACTTCAAGCAAAAATAATTGGTCATTGAAATTTACTCATTTAAAGTTAGGAAATGGGGGGTGTACTCGTTTCTCCAGATTGAAATTTGTCCAAGCGTCCAGTAATGAATTGCCCTGCCTGCTCGGCAGAAGTTCTTGACTGAGCTTGGATTGTTTCACTGCCTGTTCAACCTAAGCCAAAAAACCATATCATCTAAATTTGTTATGGTATTGCTTTTCACAGAATGGTATCTCAGGCTCCTGAGAAAATGCATAAAGAAACCCAGCATATTTGTCTACACCTGCTTATTACCGTGGAAAACCGTGATCACGAAAATAACAGCACAATAGCAGGAATGCATTCTGATAATCAATTCTTAGATTACTGATTACAGATCATGTTTGTCCTGAAGATTACTACTACCCAGCAGGCCAGATAAATTTGATAAGAATAAAGCATTCTCGTGCTTCTGTGTTTTGTTCATGAATGCATTTGCGTTTGGATCTGTTTTTTTTTTTTTTTGTACGCTTGTAACACCCTACTGATAATACTTTCCTTTTATTTTAAAACTGAACATATCCTGAGTATCAGAATATTACATATTTGATCCCGACATCCTCTATTATCCAAGGTCATCCTGTCCTTGAACAAATTAAAGGTGTGCTGCTCCTGATTTTCGAAAGAGATGAATAATTATTTCATCAAGGACAGAAGGTGATCAAATAGTTGGATCCACTAGGACAAGTAAATAAGCTACTTTTATCATCATAAGCATAACTATAAGCCTGAGGGCACTGCTGCTTGAAAATGCTCGTGTAGTTGGAAGCAAGGCACTTGTCTGGTGTGCTGAACTCACCAGTGCAGCAGTACTGTGGCTGGTTGAACGCCAAACACGCACTCTTGCAGGCAATTACAGTCCCATCTGACCCTTTAACAGCTAAATTAGAATCACAAACAGCGTTCACATTAGCTGCACAGCTCGTGGAAGGGCACCCACTCGAACCTGCTTGTGGAATTACTGAAAGTGGGATGTTGAAACCATCAACTAGGCTGATATCATAGAAGTCGCGTCCGTCATTACCTTTCAGAGTGAACTCCGCCAAGGATGCCGGTGGTATACCGCCAGCTCCATGGCATTCTATTTTACCAGAGGCACAATCACCGGTTCCACAAGTAAACTTTCCTGAGGAACTTGTATAGCATCGCGTTCGACCCCAGAACCGACCAGACCATGACGCAGGGGTGCTCAGGGAAGATGTAGCACCTGATGTCAGGGTGAAGCCTGTTAAAGATAACTGTGGACTGTCAGCATTATTTAGGTTTGCTGGCCAAACAGTGAATGGACAGCTGTTCTTAAAGGAAAAGGTGACCGATTGAGCTCCTGCATGTTTGAAACCTGCACAAGATATTTTTATTATTATTCATGTTAGAATAGGTTTATATAACCAGTGTACAGGCAACCAAAACTTGGAGACGAGGTACTTACAGAAGAGGAGTAAGGTGAAGGTAAGGAACAGGGGAATTTGATTGGCCATTTCTGGAAGCTCAGGCTGAGGATACTTCTTTCTTTAAGCAATTGAAGGGCAAGCAAGCACGGATATGCTTATATAATGAATGACCACTGAGGTTGAAGGATATCTGGATTCTTTAAACGACAAGAGCATTAGACCTGTGGAGTTATGAGAAAGAGGGAGCTGTTTATTCACAAGATTTGGGTTTCTTGTCTCCACATGAAGAAATCATGCATGTCAATTTCAGGTCTTCATTTCATCAGAAAAAAAAAATGTTAACAATCACAAGGTTTTGATGACATGTTAGTTATGTTTTGTTAGAATAGGAAATGCTTAGAATGTGGAAATGTCCGTACGAGGGGATATGGACGATATCCTAATGTTTTTTTTGTATTTTTTTTAATTTATTTTTTGAGAATGCTTTGATAGGAAAACCTTACAATTTTGGCATGAACATTAGTAGAAAAATAATGTTATAATTTGCAATTCAAACACAGACTTGATAACTTGACAAGAAATCAAGCCGATGAGTTATAACTTGACTTGATAGACCAGACTGAGTTTTGTAGCGATAACTGGTAGCTAAATCACGAGTTATAAGAAAATAATTAGAACAGCAGAAAAACTAAAAAAAAAATATAAATATTAAAAAAATGGAATTGTGAACATAATGATAAACCATATGCTCAACTTACGGTTATTTTTTGGACGAGTAGAAAATCTCTTTACCTCCAAATTCAACAAACTACAAACTGGGGCATGCTTGGACTTGGACACTTCTTGTCTGCATTTGTGTTGATTGAACATCACTGATTGCTTTCAGATTATTAACAGATTGCTTTCAGATTAGTAACACTGATAGCTTTCAGATTATCAACACTGGTGGCTTTCAGATTATTAACTCTGATTGCTTTCAGATTATCAACACTGGTGGCTTTCAGATTATTGATTTTGTAATAATAAGCATGCGCATGAATACATGTTTCCAGCTAGAGATGCTACAGCCTCATTATCAATTATCAATTATCAATTTTGATTTATTCTATCCCCAAATTATTATTATTATTATTATTATTATTTTGTACATTAGTCTAAATGCTATTGCTTCATTTCGAAGCAGTTCAAGTTTTTTACGGATAAAAATGAAGTAGAAAGCAAACACTGAACATCTCGTCATTACAATTCAAACACACACACAACCGATTAACCACTAATATACAAACAGCAAGCCTTGTAAGCACAAGAAAAATCAAGAGTAAAATAGAGCACAAAATAGATAAATGGAAATACCGAGGTTCGGATGTTTTCTATTGAATTTGGTTCTGGTAGACTATACAGTCTAGTTCGGAAAACCTTGAGCATGGGGGTGGTTGCAATTTGAACATTCCATTTATACATCACTTCAAAAGGCGATTACAAGCAGAAATGCTTTATTTAAAATGGAAACCTGCAAGTGATTCCATGAGATGGCGATTTCAAGTCGACCTAAGGCCATCTACCACGCTGATCAGCTAATAAGACACGCTGATTAGCTAATAAGAAGAGATTCACAAGGGATATATACTTAACACATCAATTTCTTGATCTCACAAGTGGTGCCAAGCATAAAAAAATCAGGTCAGAGTTGCCAGCTCCCATATCTTTATTGTCCCGTCATCACTTGTGGAGGCAAGTAGCCGGGTGTCCTAGCAAAAATGACAGTCATACACAGAACATGATAAGAATACAGTCATAACTTCAGTACTAACCATTAAACCCACATGAATACATAACCAGCCCAACACCATGCCACTCTGCCCTTGCCCCCACCCAAACGCACACAAGGGAAGAACAAAAATCAACACGTGGTTTCAAATTTTAAGAGTGCTGGAAACTTGCACTGGTCCAGACGGGTTTTTTCTGGAACCACCTGTAGGGTCACCAGCCGCCCATGATGGGAGAACAGAAGTTTCAAGTGTCAGGATGGTTTTTCTTTGTTATTATTTTTTCTGTGCGGGAGACAGTAGTATTGTATACTTCAAGAAATAACATGTCAGGGTGAACAGGGAAATATCTATTCATTTTACCAAGACACTTGAATTTCCTAGATTGCCACAGAATCCAATAGCTATATGCATAAATTTAATCTCACAAATCCAGAACAAATCTTACCGTAGGGCCCCATTGCACTGAGTTTATGTCCATATTATGAGCCTTTTCCCTTTTCAACAACAGTTTATATGAAGGACCATCAACCTGTAACAAACATGGAATTGACCCACTTGATTTTTTAAATAACAAGGACCACGGCACTTGCTATGTTAAATTGAATTGGTATATATAATAAATATGAGGATATAAATCTTGAATACCAAACCATCATTGCTCTCCACAAAAAACCGTAGAGCATCATCAGCTGCTCCACTTGCTATAATACCTTCCCTATTCAAGTGTGAAGAGGTGTAAAAACAGAGAATTAAGGCTGTGCAAAAGGACAGGATAGCCCAAAAATAGTTTAGAAGAGCATCCAATGACAACTAAGCACAAGAAGGGGAGGCAACAGTTGTTTGAAATTGAAGAGCACAACAGCAGCCAAAAACCAAGTAAAACCATGAGTTGGACATGATAATTAGTAAAATTAAATTGCAGGGTTGCTACCTTGACCAATGAACTGTAAAGATTGTTCTATCATGATAACCTGAGAGAGTGCAAAGGTGATGCCTGAAAAACAAACCAAGTTATCAATAAGTGTTGTTTTGTGTTTGGGCATGTATGCTGCGCAATCCAAAAAGAATGGTCTATAGTTCACCATACCAAACAGAACATGAAAATGAATTATGAGTCCTCATGGATGTGAATCCCAAATCTATTACTTCATCCCTTTTTGTAACCAGCAGAGCTAAATAAAATTTGATCAAACTGATAAAAAGGTTACGTTGATGAATATGGAAAGACATTCTGTGCATCCTAAAATAAGGTGCAACTCTAATCTTGGATGGAGATCACATGGTACAATCCTCTTACATTGCATAAACCTCACATATTCACGTGGCAAATGTATCCTACGAGCAACATAGCTAAATCAAGGTCATTTGACAATAATCTGTCACCAGATGCCAAAATAATAATAACTGTTACCATCCAGCCTACTACTTAGCACCAACATAATTTCCATCATGAATTTCAAATATTTTTGTCATAAGTTTCACCCACACTTGATTCAAAGCCTTTTTTAACTTGAGTTCTAACATTAACACGAGCAAGTTTTACAACTGATTATATATTCATCCATGGAACATTTCATTATGCTGTAATAAAATGAGAAGTAGAAGATCCAATATGCCTAATAGAGAACATGTTTCTCACCATGAAGCAAGGTCATTGCTCGATTGCATCCCTCCAACATCTGTTTTCCATATTTTTAGTGTAAGATCATCACTGCAAAATCAATCCAAAAACACCTATTCAATTCCCTTCCATGAACAGCTCTGTTTTTTTTAGCCTATATTACTTAAAAAACAAAAATCAACCCAATCAATGAACATCAAAATGAAAAAGAACAAAGATTTACATACCTACAGGTAACCATTCTGTTTCCTTCAGCATTAAAAGCAAGTGCCCATACAGTAGAAGAGTGACCACTGAGTAGAAATCAACCCTCATCCAATTAGATAAACTCGTCATATCATAAAACAAGAGTTGCGAATAAACCAACAAATAGCATGAACTAAGTAACAAAGATTTCAATTTATTTAAAACCTAACTATATCAGCTACAAAAGATGAGAGGAGTAGTACTTGTTAGATTCACCTAAGGTTTGAGCACAATGCCAATCACCAGTACCATCCTCAGCCCAAACCTGTAATTCTACCAAAAATTCAACATTGTTCTGCATTTTCTTAAACTGATTTCGAAAGCATCGAAACATTCACAATCTTAGAAAATAAAAGATGGGATAAGCAAATTTACCCAAAAAGAGTACCTTAACAGTGTTATCATAGCTACAAGAAAACAAAACATCCATAGTTGGATGCCATTTAACCATTTTAACATCTTGTGTATGTCCTTGCAAAACTGAAACACACTCAAATTCATTCCCAGGCATGACTTCCCATATCCAAACAGTCTTATCCCTACTACACGTCGCCAGGAGCGAACCTGATGCATTCCAACTCACACTCTTCACTTCATTTTCATGACCCTATTTTCCAAAACCCATCAAAAACAATAAAAAAAAAAAATTAGCATCTTTTTACACCATTCTGCGGGAACGCATACCAAAAGTTGAGATTTTTAAATAAAATACCTCTAAAGTAGAAACGCATTCGAAATCACCGCCAATGTTCTCCCAAATGGCGGTGGTGGCATCAAAGCTGGAGGTGGCCAATAATTTCCCACAAGGAGACCAGGCACAAGACCGAACAGTTCTAGTATGGGTTTCATCCAGAACTGCCTTGCAATTCCAAAGGCCATTGGAAGGAGTCTGCTCCCAGATTCGAACAGTCTTATCGCCACTACAAGAAGCCAAAACAGGAGGATTATTAGAAGTTCCCGAGGCCGGATTCCAAGCTAAACTCCAAACCCTATCGGAGTGTCCTTCCAGAGTTTGAATCTCTTTCAACACCATGTTGCCATCCTCCATGATCAAAATCAAATCGGCTTTCAGATGGTAAAAGTAGACGGGGTTCTGTCTCTGTCTCTCTCTCTAATTACCTTGTGTAATTTTAGTTTATTACAAGAATGACCAGCTTGGCGGCTAACTCGTCCCAGTTTTTAGGGCTGATAATGAGCGAGTTGGGAGGAGTTTTGGGTTTATAATTTATTTAATTTAATTTTTGATATTTTATAAATTATGATTTAATATTTTTTATATGAATGAATTTAATATATTAGGTTCAATTAAATTTTTTTATGGGTGTTATAGATATTATGAAATTATATTACTAATTTGCAATTATTTATCTTGAAATATAACACTATAATATGGATAGTGATTGTCATAATACCTTTAATGCTTATTTAACAGTTTAGCAATGTAGTTCAAGTTGTTTTTAAAAGTATTTTTTTATTTAAAAAATATCAAAATGATATGTTATTTTATTTTCTTAAAATTATTTTTGATATCATCACATGAAAATAATATAAAAAACTATTTTTTTTTTTACTTTGAAGTAAAATATAAGATTTTTTTTTTCAAAAGTGCTTCCCAAACACATTCTCGAACACTCCCAAAATCTAGTTTGTATATTTTGCATGTCATTAAATTTTAGTTCTTTTTTTTATTCAAGGAAACTCTACTTTTCGAAAAGTGTACTTTATGGGCCTAAATTAGTAAGTAAAACCTCGACTATCTTAGACTCTTATAAGAGATGCATGTCTTGACTCGAGCTCGAGATCTTCTGTGCAGATATCAAGTCTTATACCATCACGCCACGTCGTTGGGGACTTTCTTTACTTTTTTTTTTTGCAAAGAAACATACTATGTTTTTTATTGCATTAAATAAATCTAATAAAAATACTACAAACAAGAATTTTAGAGCTGAATATTTTTCAATAATAATAAATATTCAATTTACAACCTATCAAATATAAATATAAAAGGAGTGTAATTCAATTTGAGAGTTGATTGAATTTTAAAAATCCTAGCTTATCACTCCATCTTTGATATCAAATTTTAATTGTTTTAATTCATTATTATTATTATTTTTATGCAAGGAAACTCTATTATCTGGAAAATATATTTTGTAGACCTCAATGAGCGAGTAAAATTATGACTATTCCAGATTAGTACAAGAAATGTACGTCCTAACTCGAACTCAAGACCTGTCATGCAGATCACAAGTTCTTTGCCATCATGTCACATTCGTTTGAGGATAAAGGAAGTAAGTATGTTTATTATTTATAATATTCAAATTCATATTATTTAATCTTACTCTTCTAATTTTATTTTTTGGAATCTCACCAGCAAATTCCTAAAAAATAAATAAACTATTAAAACGGCCTCTTATTCTTATATTTCATGCTTTAATTAACAATTTTAGACTTATCCGTCCATCTCTCTTACAAAAAAGATGGAATTTTGGAAGGAGTACTTTTTGGCTTGTGTTATGTTGTGTATCATATTAAAAATTTATTCAAATTGTAAAAAAGGTTATTTAATATTTTTATTAATCTTAACACAACAAGTTAATGTTAAATTCACTTAGGGTTAAAATCAACCTATATAAATATTATTTTTACATGAGTCAATCAATTTGATAAGCCTAAAAACAATAAAATGATTAGTAAAAAATATGATTTTATTTTATTTTTCTCTTCAATGTGATGTATTTTGTTTTAATAAAAAGGGCAACATGTTATGTTGATCTAGGATTTGCGGCTTAACACACTAAATTAGCAAACCCAATAATAAATTTTATTAGGTATAATAACTTTATTTTTTAACTATTTTTTACTTGATAATATAATAATAAAAATAAACAATCATAAAACTAAATATTAACTAAATAACAAGATGTTAGTTTAATACTGCAATAAATCTAATAGGAAGTCCATTAGCAATAGTTTTAGTGCTGAAATATTTTTAAATAAAAATTAATATTCAGCTCACAAACTATCAGTATATAAATATAAAAAGCACATCGTATATGATTTAAGTTAGATTAATCGAATTTCAAAAACAATTATCTATATTTTTTAATCTATTTTCATTTATAATATCCATATTATATAATTTTTATAAATTAGGCTGGATAAAATAATATAAACTATCTAAAATAATATTATAAATAAACTATCTTCTTAACACCCTACCAATTCTCACCTAATTTCTATTTTCTATATCAGTTTTGCCCTCTTGATTGTTATTTTAATCCCACTCTTCTATTTTATTTTTAAATTTAAAAAGAATAAATAAAATATTTAAACCGTCTATCTTATTCTTATAACTTTTTAATATTTAATTAACAATTTTGGCTTGTCCGTCCATCCCTCTTGCAAAAACAAAACAAGAGCATTTATTCAAATTACATGAATGTTTTTTTTTTTATTAAATCTAACCTAGATAGTTAATTTTAAATTCTTTCAAACTGACTTTTTATCTAATCCAAGTTAAAATTAACTTAATAAATTTAAAGTTCTTCAAGTATATCTCAATTGACTTAATAAATTTAAAGACAACTAAGAAAATTAATAAAAAAAATATGGTTTGACTTTGATATATATATATATATATATATATATATATATATATATATATATATATATATATATATATATGTATGTATGTATGTATGTATGTATATAATTCTAAAAAGAGCAACATATTAGATTGATCTAGATTTCACAATTTTGCCCAGTAAAATGTTTTGTTTGAAATCACAATAATATTATAGAAAGCAAACCAAAATAAATTAAAAAGAACAACTTAAAATCAATCAAATATAGAAGGATAAAATAACAAAAATCCAAAAAGAACTCACTTGAAATTAAAATAAAATTGAAAGATAAAATTTAAATAAAAAAACTATATGGTATTGTTACTAAACTTGACCTAGCATGTATCCTTTAATCTCTTGAATTAACCCGACTAACTCGAGTTTAAAATTAACCCGTATAAGAGTTACTTCAATGTGATTCATCAGACTTGGTTTGTCCAAAAACATCCCAAATCAATATTGAAAATATAGTTTTTTTTAAATAAAAATCAAAATAATATTTTTTAATATTAAGACAAGATCATATTAAATTAATTTAGATTTTTTTGACTCAACTTACCAACTAAATACTAAATTGTTTATTTGAGAATGCAATATTAAACACAAATAAATTATGACAACAAATCCCGAATCAACAAAAAAAATTGAAAGTGAAATTGGGTAGCAAAAAAAAAAAATGGTTCCATCTCACATATAAAATGAGGAATGGGAGGAAACTCTAACTTTTATCGAATATTGGTATGCAAATTCAAAACTATCTCAAAATACTATAAATAAGCATCGCAGTGTCTTTCTTTTGAAATTGTCATAATTAAAAATGAAGAAATGAAGTGTTTGTGTTGCGATTGTTTTTTTGGTTGAGGTTTAATTTTTTTTTCTTCATAAAAAAATATTTTTAACTGCATTTCATAATTAAAATTGAATTGTTTGGTTAAAGGTGTGGTTGAGTTTGAAGTTGATGAAAAATAATTTCGTGTGTTTGGTTATCATGTTTTTCATATTGTTATCAACTTGTGAAATTAATTTAAAAGACAAACACACAGAGATATGTGTGTGTGTGTGTGTGTGTATTGTAAAATTACTTATTCCAATTATTTTAGAAATATTGCATTTTATATTGAACTTGAGCATATATAACATGTACTCGGTGGAAGAGAATCAAACACATACAATCCTCCACTTAACCTCTTGGGCGACAGCATCTTGACCTCATCCCCATCCTCTCTGTCATAACCTAATTTTGGGTTATTCCCCAAATTTACCCAAAAATAAGAAAAATTAAAATAAAAAGGGTTGGTTTAGGTAGAAAAATCAAGGTGGAAATTTTGGACATTTTCGAGATCTCGATCATACCTCTTTTGTGCCCAGAAACGAAGGAAAATGCAGATTTAAGGCTAACATAATTTATTATTGGATAAATCTGCTTAGAAATTAAGTCGAAAAATATAATTGTGTTTTCATGGGCCATTTGGATTTAATCGTTAGTTAATTTAATTTAATTAGCTGACCAATTTAAAAACGTAATGATACGATCGTACTTTTTATACCCGGAAACAAAAAAGAGCGTAGATTCATGGCTAACGTAATTTATTATCGGATAAATCTGTATAGAAATTAAGTCAAAAGATATAATTGTGTTTTTATGGGCCATTTGGATTTAATCGTTGGCTAATTTAAAAGTGCAAATTAATCATTGACCAATTTAAAAGCGTAATGATACGATCGTACTTTGTTATACCCGGAAGCGAAGAAGAGTGCATATTCGCGGCTAATGTAGTTTATTATTTGATAAATTTGCGTAAAAATTAAGTCGAAAGATATAATTATATTTTTATGGGCCAATTCGATTTAATCGTTGGCCAATTTAAAAGTGTAATTATGTTTGAGAATTAATTTATGGTCTGAAGGATTTAATTAAGCGTGATGGTTTAATTATACTTTAAATTGGTCGAATTAATTTTATTAAGGGTTTAGTCGATGACAAATCAAATTATTGAATTTAATTTGGGTTTAATTGACGAGATTGGAATTTTCGGAGATTAATTTGAATTTTTTCAAGCTAATTATACGAAATCAAGGGCCAAATTGAATAAATTGAGATTTTAATGGTCGATTAGGGGTTAAATCGTGCAAAATCATAAACCAAGGACTAGAATAAAAAGACGCACAAAGCTAATGTTACTCTTAAAATTTTAATGGGGATGCAATTGCACAAAAATTGAAAGTTTAAAGCCAATTAAAGGATGCAATTATAAATTAGGGGACCAAATCATACTTTTATCTCCCTAAATATTTTGAAACTTGCAATGTGGAGGCATGCCTGCACTGCATTCCCAGGCCTGCCTGCACTGCTGCCCGATTTTGATGATTAGCCGGCGGCAACCCTTCGCTGCATGCCATGAGCAACTGAAGGGTTGCCTTGCATGGCTATAAAGGGGACAAAGAAAGGAAGAAAAGGAGGAGGCAAAACAGAGGATTTTAGGACAGAAAAAGAACAGACAAAGCAAAAAATACAAACGAAAATTTTACATAAAATTTTTGAATCTTCATTCCTCTCATTTCTGGTCTCTCTCTCTCTCTCTCTCCTCTGCATTTTCTCTCTCTCTCCTCTGCATTTTCTCTCCGTCTCCTCCGCCTCTCTCTCTCTAAAACCAGACCACTGCTCTCTCTCTCTCACTCTCGGTTCAGCAGCTTCGTCCACTAGCTCCGTCCACCTTGTCACCACTAGAAGCTTCCCCTCAACTTTAGCAGCCCAGCCACCTCCCCCTCTGAAGCAACAACAGAAGCCCTGACGACAACAAGCACAACCCGTCACCTTCTGATGTCCACTTCGGCCACCATTTCCGACGACACAACGACTAGAAGAACCACTTCGACGTCTTCTACACAGCGGTATTAATAGGTACACCATTCGTCATACTAAAAAATCTCCATTTTCACTGCTCATCATCTTTGTCATACAGCCCCGATTACTATTCACTACATGTGAATAGTAATCGGGTCGGTCGAGCTTTGTGCCTGGCCTAACCATTGAATAAGGCAGGCTTCCAGCCGGTGTAGGCTAGAGGCTTAGTCTTAGATGGGGCGGGCTGACAGCCCAGGCCCAGGTTTCTCTAGGCTGGTAGCCCAGACCCAAACTAGGTGGGCTGATAGCCAGCCCACCGGAAAAATAGAAAAAAATAAAAAATATATAAATTGAAAAATAAAAAAATATATGTTTTTT
Source organism: Salix dunnii (assembly GCA_015731905.1). Lineage (NCBI taxonomy): Eukaryota > Viridiplantae > Streptophyta > Magnoliopsida > Malpighiales > Salicaceae > Salix > Salix dunnii. Next base: position 14,771,569 of record CM027674.1, read on the forward strand.
AGAAAAATTATCTAGAACTAAAATGTGGTTTTGAAATATGAACAATACACTAACATATTTTGCAGGGTTAAGTCTCAACTTATATTTTCTTAACCTTATAATTTCATCAATATCTGGACATGATCCGCTCCTTTCCCAGATTTAGCAATCATGTCATCCACGTATACTTCAATCTCTTTGTACATCATGTCGTGAAATAAAGTCACCATAGCCCTTTGGTAAGTAGCACCAACATTCTTTAACCCAAATGGCATGACTTTATAGCAGAAGGTCCCCCATGGTGTAACAAAGGTCATCTTCTCCTATCTTTTAGTGCTATTTTTATCTGATTATAGCCTGAAAACCCGTCCATAAAGGAATATGTGGAGCTACGAGCTGCGTTGTCAACTAACATGTCTATATGCGGTAGAAGAAAATTATCTTTAGGGATAACCTGATTTAAATCCCTAAAGTTCACACATACTCTAATCTTGCCCTCCTTTTTGGGTATCACCACTATGTTTGACATCCATTGTGGATATTTGACTACTTCTAAAAAACTAGCGTTCTATTGTTTTTCAATTTATGCTTTTACTTTGATCAAAAAATTCAGATGAGTTCTTCTTAGCTTTTGCTTAATCGGTCTGCATCCTTCTTCTAAGGGTACCCTATGTACTGTGATATTCGTATCCAATCCGGGCATATCCTCATAAGACCAAGCAAAAACATCTACATACTCTCGAAGCAGTGTAATCCATTCTTCTCTTTCCTTTTGCGTGATCAGAGTTCCTATCCTGAGCTCACTCTGACTTTCTTCATTACCCACATTTATGGTTTCAAGTTCCTCTTTAATGGGTTTCCAAACTTGTCCATGTTGTTCTATTAATTTGGTGAATTCCCTAATGCTATTTTCATCCTTTTCTTCCACTTCTACAACTATTATATATTCTTTAAAATTTGGCCACTCATTCTCAGTGTATTGTGCAGGTGTTGTTGTGGAAGTTCCACTTTCAGGGCTCCTGAAAGCGGAAAATGAGTGTAAATGCACATAACAAAATAAAAAATAAAAAGAGAAATGAACTAAAAATGTATGATCTCATTAAAAAACATGCAGTTCAAAACAAAACAAAGATAAAATTCGATTGACCTGTTATGCCTCGAATTAAAACAAAATAAAAACAGCAAAACAAACATTGTTTATTACATTCTAAAAACCAATGGGGCTTCTTGGGTCTCCCAATTCTGAAACTTTTCTCCCTCGACTAGCTTCCGAATACATGTACGAGTAGTAACTTCCTCCAGAACATAGATGGTTAATTGCGGCAGCTCTTCCTCCTTTCTCCCAAATTGAGTTTTCTTGGCAATACCATTGACTTCTTCTTCTTCCATAGTATTTATGCTCATAGACGAAAGCTTCTGAAGAGAGCTTTCATGTCCCTGGTCAGGTTGCATCACATATGCAACCTTTGGGAATGAAACCCTAATTGGAGGAATGACTAAGTTTCCTTCTTCAGACTTCCTTCCTTCAATCAACACCATTCTCTTCTCTCTTCTTGCACTAGCATCTCTCTTGTAATCTTCTTTTCTAGGCTGATATCCCAGCCTAAATCTTTGTTTTGTAGCTTTCAACTTTGTTACACCAATCCACTCAACTTTTCCTTTTCCTGTGTCAAATCGGGCAGGAATCTCGTGCTTTAAAGGCTTTTAATGGCCATTTTGGTGGCCTCTAATATCCCTGGTTTCCTTATAATAGTATTTTCAAGCACCCACTCGGTGTTCACAACCTTGAATGCATGTAGGTTCCCATGTATACAATCTCTAGCTTCAATGAAAGGGATTGCCACATTCTTCAACATTGATATAATCTATTTGGCCTTAACGGTAGCCAGGACACCATTGGCAATGTACTTCAAACAATGATGTAACAAGGAGATGACCACTCCTATAGAATGTATCTATGGCCTTCCTAACAACTTGTTATAGGAAGGGTGGATGTTCATCACCTAAAGAGTTACTAGAAAAACTTGCGGACCCACGACTAGTTCAACTTTGATCGATCTTAACACTTGCCTTGGGGAACCATCATATGCTCTAGCCATCATCACACTTGGCTGCATATGGGAGGGATCCATCGACATCTTATTCATCATGTTTCTTGGTAACACATTAAGAGCCGAGCCATTATCGATGAGAACTTTACCAATAAGATAATCTTTGCATTGGACCGTGATATACAAAGGCTTGTTATGGCTAGTTCCTTCAGCGTCAAGTTCATCTTCGATAAGTACAAGTAATTTGAAGCATGAATTCTCCCTACTAGATGCTCCATAGTCCTTTGTTCAATATCTTGAGGTACGTAGGCCTCATTCAGCACTTTCTGCAAAGTATTACGATGTAGCTCGGAACTGAGTATTAATAACATGATGGAGATCTTAGCAGGGTTTTTTTTTCAACTAGTCCACCACATAGTACTCACTATGCTTCATCAACTTCAAGAACTAATTTGTTTCTTCATCTGTCATAGGTTTATTTACCTCTAACTCTTTTTCAAAACCCATTGTCTCTTTGCCTTTAATTTTTCTTTACTTTTCTAACTCCTCGGGCGTGAAACAATGGCCACTTCGGGTCAACCCACTTATCTCGTTTTGAAAAAAAAGAGTTTCAACGCTTGAGGTAGAAACATAATTGCCTGGCGTCACCCTATAGTCTGCTTCCTTTGCATATGAGGGCTTAACTAATACCAACTTTGAAAATCCATTAGCTGTTGATTGGATCCTACACTTCTCTATCATCGTCATCCCTCTATTGTCTTCCATACCCTCAATCCTTAACTCCCTTAAAGTGAACATTCTCGCAACCTTTTGATGAAACTTAATGCGTTCATCAATGTGATGCCCTTTCTCGTCATGGAATAGACAAAAGTCATCCTTCCCTATGTTGCGCTTGATTGATTCCTCCAAGTGTCCGCACTATACCAGCATATCATATAGTCTAGTCATGGTCACTTTTAGAGCCCTTTCTTTGTTATCAACTTCCAACGCATTCACCCCATTACTTTCTGCAGCATGCTTGGGCAAAGGATTATAATTCACATTGGGTGAATCCTCAAAAGTGACTCACCCGATCTTGATCAACTACAATACCCTCCTTTTAAAATCTACATAGGTTTCAATGTTATGACCTGTATTACCAGCATGGTATTCACAAGTCAGCTCAGGATTGTGCCAGGTGGGGAAAGGGGGTCATGGAGGTGGCACTAGTAGGGGAACAATCTGCCCAATGCTTAGTAATTTGGCATATAGCTCTTTCAGGGTTATGGGCAAAGGTGGTAGTTGTTCTTCTAGTTGTTGATAACCTCTTCTTTGATAATTATTTTGGTTGTTTGCGGGGAACTTTGTGTGAAAAGGTTGATTTGGGATAGAGGGTTTAGAAAAGTTGATACTGGTGGCTTGGGGAGTAGGTGTCTGGTAGCTTTGGTAACTTCTACCTTTCTCTCTGTGTTTACTTCAAGGCTATTCACCTCAACTTCCTTATTTTTTCTGACAAAACCCCTTATCTCTACAGGTTCCATAATCCTTTCACTTTAAATTCCTTGTTCGATCCTCTCAGCAATTCGTACTGCATCATAAAAATGCTGGGTTGAGCTACCTATCAGATGCTCATAGTACGGGGCCTTAAAAGTATTAGCAAATAGAGTCACCATTTCTGTCTCTATTAACGGTGTTTGCACATTGATAGCCTAGTCCCGCCATCTCTGAGCATAAGCCCTTATGAACTCTTGAAATCCCTTCTCTATAGTTATCAAACTAATACTATTAGGAGCAATCTCCAAATTAAAATTGTATTGCTTTAAAAAAGTGTCTGCCAAGTCCGTCCAATTTCTAGTCCTTATGTTGTCCAGCCTCATATACCAGTTGAGGGCCGATCCTGTTAGGCTGTCCTGAAAGAAATATATTAATAGCTTATCATCATGGATAACCTCAACAATCTTGTTATAGTATGAACGAAGATGAGTCTTTGGGCATTCTATCCTGGTATACTTTATAAATTCTGGCACCCTAAACTTCCGCGGAATCACGATGTAAGGTACCAAATATGCTTCGGCTGCTCGGATTGGGTCTGATAGATCATTCCCTTCAACCACCCTTAACCTCTCCTCTAGGGCGGTCCATTTATCATACCCCATATGATCAGAGAATCTGACGTCTTGTGGATCCTCAACCGTTAAATCCATGGTAATGGGAATTTGGATAAGCCGGGTGGGATCAAGATGTTTATTTGGTGTACTTGTCCCTAAATTTTGTGTTGCCACAAGACTCTGAACTGCCGGTGGTGCTTCATCAGTTTGAGCAGACGTGCCTTTTTCATCCTTTGCTCTTAATGTCTTTTTGAGCAAACTAGCTAAACATGCTACGTCGCTTCGAACAACTTCGAGCTCCTTCTAATATTGGGATTCTGGCTCTGTCTTTTCATCTTTTCATCCTTTTTCTTAACCAAGTGTTGTGGACTTTAGCAGGGGGACCTATGTTTCATAGTTGAGTTGTATGCATAAATGTATAAAAAAAATATATGGTATAATGCATGTGTTGTGATAAATATGCTTTGTGCAATGTATGGATGCATTCTTCTTGTGAACTATTAATAGCCAATACCTCATAAAATATGGGTTTCTTGTCACATTGATGCTAGGAGTACTGCTTTTCGAGTCATTTGATTAAGTCGTATACACCAAAAGACTGATTTTGCATAAGAGATGGGTCAACGCCCTTTTCATTTATGTTGGCCAAACTTACTACATATTTGGAAGCACAAAGAGGAAAAGCAAATTAATCTTCTTCCTCTACCACCTCTTTGGCCAAGGGTAGGAAAGCAGATCCGCGATCCTCGATTTTCTCCAAGAAGGCATCGGTCTCAGCTAGACTTTGATGGTAACGGATGATGTTTTTTCCTACATTTCTCACATTGATTCTAATGATCCGAGCGTGCGCAGCAACTTCATCCATTTGCTCATCCATCTTGGACATTTTTTCAATGAGCAACATATTGGTGTTGTTCAATGAAGTATTATTGACATCGATTTGATCGTTGTGTTTTTCCACTAATACTAGTTTCTCGTCCAGATACTTCACCTTTTCTCTTTCTTTGCTGAGCTTTATCCTTAAAATTCTTATCTCATTTTCTTTAACAGCTGACTCTGCTTCAACAGCTTCTTATTCTACAGACCTCGTCTAACAACTTTTTGACATTACATATTTATTATACAAATCTTCATACTTCCCAATTCTATCCATCAACTCACAGTGAACCTCTGCAAATTTCTCTTGGTAGTATTCTATGTTCCCCTGGCATTCATTATGGTTTTCAATACACCTAGTTCAGAGCAACTTTACATCCAATTCAAACTCATCTTTGTTAATTCTTTCTCAATTCTCAACCTAACTTTCTCCTCCTCAACCAATTTTGACTCGAGCTTGGTTATCCTCTCATCTTTGGACTGTATTTCTTCATCTAAAATGCTCTTCTCTTATTGCCTTCCACTATCATTCCTTCCATTATTGCCTTGTCCTTTCTGCTTTTGCTCAATTCCATCATGAGTTTTTCTACTTGTCTTCTCAAATCCTCTTCATTATTAACTCTTTTCCTCTTAACAAGCTTTTCTTTAGTTTAGGGAGATTTGATTTCTTCATTAATCATGGATAAAGGAACCAAGTCTCTCCATCTTGCATACCCTTCACTTGTATTGGGATCTCCCAAACCTTTTATTTCTTGCAATGCTAGATGCTTCCAATCTTGTCCAATGACCTCTAAAACTTCTTGTGCAATGGGATCCTTAAACAAACAATAGAATTGAGCATTTCCCTTGGTCTTCGGAATAAATTGCATGCCCTCATGTTGTCTTACCACGAGAGCAGGAGCATAACTCACATAGCCGGTAATCCCTACCAATGGAACCCAACGTCGCTGCCCACAACTCATTAGGACATTCACTGCCTTAACCTAAGGTGCTCTCCATTTGAAACCACTACTGGGTAAAATTTTTAGCTTCTCTACCCAACCCTAGTTGTCTAGATCTCCCCATTCTTCTTCTTCCATTATCTCCAAAGGTTTTTGGTTAAACCACCAAAAATTATTAAAAACCGGCCTTTTTGTTTCAATATGGCTAACCATCCATATATACAACAACTGCATGCAACATCTTGTTGCTACCCAAATTTTGACCCACTTATTTTTATGTTTCAAAAAAAAGACAAAAAAATATATAAAAAAGAGGAAAATCCAAAAAAATCTTGTTACGGGGGGCAAAATTGAATAAATTGAGAGTTTAACAGTCGATTGAGGATTAAATCGAGAAAATCATGAACCAAGGACCAAAATAAAAAGATTGCGCAAAGCTAAGGTTGAGATTAAATTTTTGATGGGATATAATTGCGTTAAAATCACAAGTTTAAATCCAATTGGGTGCAATTAAAGAAATTATAAATTGGAGGACCAAATCATATTTTTACCTTCTTAAAAATTTTGAAATTTGCATTAAATAAGCATCACTGTTCCGGCGTGCATTGTGTTTAAATTTTCAGGCAAGATTTGATCACATCAAAACAGATCAATCATAATTTTCTTCCTAATCAGTCATGATTTTCTTCCTTATTTATCTTCATCAATATCGTCCTCCTGATTCTCCTTCCTTTCTGCCTGCTTCTCCTCTGATGATATCAATTTGCGTAGCTGTTCCAGACTTTCCTCAATACTGCATTAAACGTTATTCTCTGCTATAAATAGCAGCTTACACGGTGAAGGGAGAGAGGAGAACAGAGGAAAAGTAGAGAGAATTTGTAGAAAACAAAGTCTCTGCAGACTAGAAAAGTGAAGGATAAACGAGGGAGAAAAGATAAAAAAACAGAAGAGATTTTACGTGAAAAATACAAAAAAAACATAGAGAGATAGAGATAGTTGCAGAACCATTCTGCATTTTTTTCACCTTTCTCTCTCTAAAAAAACAGAGCATCCTCTGTCACTCTTTCCCTCTTTCCCTCTCGACCTATCAACCATCACCGGCGATCACCCACATCCCGCCTTCAACACCACCTAGGCATCACCGTCGTCTCTTCCATCAACCCCAGCAACTCATCCATCATCTCAGGCGAAGGAAGAGGCGACGACAGCCGAGATAGCAGCAGCCCCTGCAACGCGACATCAGATGTTCCAATGCCCATTCCGGCCACCACATCTGACGCCACAATGACCAGAAGAATCACCACGACCTCCTCTACCCAACGGTATTGACAGCTACTCCATTCTCCATACTCGAAAATCCTCCTTGTACTATTCATCATCCCTGTATTTGCATGCTTGGAGTGAATTAATTCACTCCCCGCGTGGGCTTGGCGGGTCGGGCCTTGTGCCCGGCCTGGCCCTGAAGGGGATTTCCAGCGTCTGGGCTTCCAGATGGCTAGCAGCCCAACCTGGAGACAAGGTGGGCTGACAGCCAGCCCACAGAAAAAAATTAAAAAAATAAAAGAAAAACATAAAAAAATACAAAATTTTCCAAAAAATATTTTTATTGAAGAAAAATGTGTTGTTTTCTTGCATACGGCCAATACACTAGCATATTTAAAAAAAAAGAAATTGTTTTTTCTTTCAAAAAATATATTATCCTTGGTTTTGAAGAGAAAAGTGTGTTTTAGCATTGATTTCGCAAAAAAAAAATCATTTCTTGTATTTTTGGATTTTACAACATTTTTGTAAAATCCAAAGGGTATTGGCCAATATTCAAAAAAATATAAAAAACTTTTTTTGGTGATTCGTATTATTCACTGTCGGTATTTGGATAAATAAATCCTAAGGGGTTAATATTCAAAATATTCGATGGGAATGATATGCTATTATTCACTATTGGTATTTGGATAAATAAATCCTAAGGGGTTGATATCCAAAATATTCGGCGGGAATAATATCCCATTCATCATTTAATCAACATATCACTTGAAAGATCAAAATCATAACAAATCATAGCCAAACAAAAACACCAAGCAGCTTACCTTAGGTAGGGCGTACTAGGGGTGTTAAAACCTTCCCTTTACGCAACCAGTCCCTTACCCTAGAATCTCTGAAAGACTAGTTTAGGTTTCCTAGTAACCATAATACTAGGTGGCGACTCTCTTTTTTACGAAAATAAAGATAAGACCCCCGCCATTTATATTCCCCCGCACACGGGGAAGAGTCGTCACAACGCCGTGCTCACACTTTTTGGGGTGCGACACATCTCATCGCTCCTTTCCCAGCTCTTCGACAATGGTTAAGTGTTATGATGGTTTCTGTCAAAATAGAGGCTACTTGGTTGATCTGAGTATTATCATATTTTACATAAGCAGCAACAGCTTCTAAGCTTATTATACTTATTTGACTTGGGAACAACACAGGGCCAAATATGCCTAAGGCAACCAGTCTGTCCTTTTCTGACCCAGACTTCTTTTCTAGTTCAAATTCTAACATCTTTCATTTTAGACCAATGACATTCTTCTCTAAAAATCTTTCCAAGTAAGAGATTTTGAGCAGTTTTGACAATTTAGGGATGATCTTGTCAGATCTCAAAGGAAAATAAATTCTATATAGATCATTTGAAAATTCAGTTAACATCCCATATTCCTCCATGGTAGGACATAGATCTATGCTCTTAAAAGAAAATCGGTGGTAGTTTGGGTCCCAAAAGTGAACTAGAGCTTGCACCACTGGGCTTAGAACTTCTACCTTTGCAATCTCCATCAGGCGTCCATACTCTCCAGAGAATGCATCCTTATCCACATCTTGAAAATGACTCGTTAACTGGTTCACCTCATTCATGATGCAATTCAAATTCTTGATTGGTGATAGCCTTTCAGCATCACTCTTAATACAGTCTCCTTTAGTCAATTGTGACAATTCATAGTTTTTTCCATATTCCATGATAGAAAGTTTAGTAGTGGTGGCCATTTTGTTCACAAGACTTGTAAGATGTTATTTAGACTTTTTCTTTATATGTAAAAAGGATATTATGGAGCATACACCTTAACGATAGGTTCTAGTTCCTTTATGTGAGACATAGGGTAAGTTTACTAATTGGTCTCTAAAGAGGGTCTCTTGTTGTCCCAGTGATCACCTTTGTAAAGGCGATATGGGGGTTTAGCAGGTAGCGGGATGGTACGTATACCAATCACTACTAGTTTAAACACTTAATAAAGAGTTGGGGTTTACACAAACTTCAACCTTGAGTCAAGTCATAGGTAAGCTACTAGTCCCCCACCTAACTTAAAGTTTACTGTGTGTGCCAAAAAAATAAATAAATAAAGGTGATACATGACAGGATATTTTTCATATTCGATATGCGATGTCTAATAGGGTGTAAAGATGCATGCTAAAATATAAATCATTCACAATAAAAAATCAACATATCATAAACAAACAAGATTATCAAGCCTAGTCCAATGTCCCCAGTGGAGTTGCCATCCTATCGCACCCCATCGGGAGTGCGCGGCGTTGCAGCGACCCTCCTCGTGAGCGGGAAATTCATGTGGGGGTCTTATCTTTATTTTTTCAGAAAAGGGAGTCGCCACCTAGTATTATGGTTACTAGGAAACCTAAAATTGATCTTTCAGAGATTCTAAGGCAAAGAATTGGTTGCGTAAAGAGAAAGTTTTAACACCCCTAATACGCCCTACCTAAGGTAAGCTGCTTGACGTTTTGGTTTGCTTATGATTTGCTATGGTTTTGATTTTTCAAAAAATATGTTGGTTAAGTGATGGTAGTGTATTATCTCCGCCGAATATTTTGGATGTTAACCCCTTAGGATTTATTTATCCAAACACCGATAGTGAATAATAGCAAATTATCCCTGTTGAATATTTTGGATATTGACTCCTTGGGATTTTTTTTATCCAAACACCAACAATGGATAATAGCAAATTATCCTCACTGAATATTTGGGATATTAACCCCTTAGGATTTATTTATCCAAACAACAATAGTGAATAATAACAAATTATCCTCGTCGAATATTTTGGATATTGACCCCTTATAATTTATTTATCCAAACATCAACAGTGGATAATAGCAAATTATTCCCACTGAATATTTTGGATATTAACCCTTTAGGATTTCTTTATCCAATACTGTAAATAATAAATTCCCAAAAATAAGATTTTTATATTTTTGGAATATTGGCCAATACCCTTTGGATTTTACAAACATGTTGTGGAATCCAAAAATACGAGAAATGATTTTTATTTGCGAAATCCATGCTAAAACATATTTTTTCTTCAAATTCTAAAATAATATATATATTTTTGAATTTTTTTTAAATATACTAGTATATTAATCATATTTCAAAACCACATTTTAGTTCTAGATAATTGTCAAGTGTACGGTAATCTCCTGTGCAGCAGAATTGTGGCTGGTTAAATGCCAAGCACGCGCTCTTGCAGGCAATCACAGTCCCAACTGCCCCTCTCACTGCTAAATTTGGATCACAAACAGCATTCACGTTAGCTGCACAGATCGTAGATTGGCAGCCAGAACCTCCTTGCGGGGTTATCGAGATTGGGATGTTGAAGCCGTCAACCAGGCTGATATCTTAAAAATCTTTCCCACCATCACCTCTGAGAGTAAATTCTGCCAAGGATGCTGGTGGGATCGCACCGGCTCCATTGCACTCTATGACACCAGAGGCACAGTCAGCAGTAGCACAAACAAACTTTCCCGACGAATCTGTAGATCACTGTGTTCTGGCCCACAAGCGACCAGACGATGTTGCAGGGACGCCTAGCGAAGATGAGATAATAATATTTTGTTTGAGTTTTTTATCATGAATTTTTAGTATTATTATTGTCATCATCTAATTTCTAGGTGATTCTCTAAAATATATAAAAAAAATAATAAAAATAAAATAAAAAGGGCCAGCGAGGGTAGAAAAATCAGTATGAAAACTTTGGTTGTTTTTGAGAGTCTAATCATATCTCTTCTGTCCCCAAAAATAGAAGAAAATACAAATTTAAGGAAAAAATAATTTATCATTGGATAAATCTGTGTAAAAAATAAATTGGCGACATAATTATATTTTTATGGGTTGATTTTGATTTTATCGTCGACCAATTTAAAAGTGTAATTATGTTTGGGAATTAATTTAAGGCCCAATTGAAGGATTTAATTAAGAGCAAGGGCCTAATTATACTTTAAATGGGTCAAATTAATTTTATTAAGGGATTAATTAATAAAAAATCAAATTCTTGAATTTAATTCAGGCTCAATTGAGAAGATCAGAATTTTTAGAGACCCAATTGAATTTTTCCAAGCTAATTGTGCGAAATTAGGGGTCAAATTGAAGATAATTGAGAATTGAGGTTCAAATTGCATAAATCGAAAGTGAATGACCAAAATAAAAGGCTCGCAAAGTCAAGGCTAACATTTTTTTTTGACGGGGATATAATTGCACAAATTACAAGTTTTAATCCAACTGAGAGTGCAATTAAAATAATATAAATTGAGGGACCAAACTACAACTATGCCTCCCCCAAAGCTGACACTGCAATTCCCGCATGCTACCTTTACTGCACTGCCCACCGACCAGCCACCACGCCTACTGACAGCCCAATGCCGACCAACAGTCACCACGCCGCCGAAAGCCAGCCACCATGGCAGGCCAAGCTCCCTATAAATAGCAGTCATGGGCGTTGCATAGAGGAAAGAAAAAAACAGACAAAAAGAAAAAAAAAACTAGCAAATTTTACGCAACGAAGTCAGAACAATCACGCAGAGAGGGAGGAGAATTTACGTAGAGAGAACAAGAAGAAAAACAAGAGAAAACTTAACAGAGGGAGGAACGGGGACTGAAGGGAGAACAGAGGAGAAGAGATTGAAATTTAACAGTTCATTGCGCATAGAAGATGAAGGCACACACACCCAGCAACAACCACCTATCTCCTTCCCCAACTCCAATGTTAGCGGCTCTCTCTCTCCTTTCTCCCCAGCATCTTTCTCCCTTAGCGTTGAGCTCTCTTTCTCTCACCCTCTCGGTCTGCAAGTTCCTTCTCTCTCTAAACCAGCAGCAGCAACTCTCTCTCCCTTTCGATCAACCAGCTCCGACCACCTAACTTTACACTCTTCATCTCCGTCAGCCTCCCCTCCATACCAACAGTGACCTCCAGCGAGGTAAAAGAGAGAAACAGCAGCAGCGATAGCGTAGGCGATACAACAGGTCAGCAACTTCCGACGCTCCTACCGGCCACCATTTTCGATACCACCATGACAGGGAGAACCACCTCGATATCCTCTACCCAACGATAATATCAGGTGGACTTCTGGTCGTGGTCGGCCGACCGAGCACTGTTCACCTGTTTTTTCTTTTTTTAATGTTTGGGTTGGGCTGCTCTCGACCCAACCCAACCCAGCAGTGGTGGGCCCTTGGCCCACCTTGGCCAGCCCATTAAGCTAGGTCAGACCCTTCCCAATTTTTTTATTTAAAAAAAACAAAAAAATTGCAGTTTAAAACAAAAAATGTGTTGTTTTTGTGCATACGATCAAATTTCAAAGTTTTTCTCATCATATTTTTTCGTAAAAAAATATATGTTGCATCTTTCTCATATTTTAAAATGAAAATGGGGTATCGTAACCAGTTTATGATTATCCATTATAATTTGGCCAAAATATAAAAAATAATTAAATTTATTTTTGTTCTATCTATTAGGATGTAAATTTACATTGTAAAATACATCCATGGATAAAAAAAGGGGTTTTAACTACGGTGTAAATTTACATTGTAAAATACATCCGTAGATAACAAAAAGATTTTCTAACTGCGGTGTAAAATTACATTGTAAAATACACTCGCAGACAAAAAAATAGTTTTTTTAAATGCAATGTAAAAAAACTTAAAAAAAACAATCAAACAACAATGCAGCTTACATGAGGTAAGGCGCACTAGGGGTGATGCGTCTTCCCCTTGCACAACAAGTCCCCTAATCAGACTCTCGTAGACCAATAGGTTCCTAGTGACCTTAATACTAGGTGGCAACTCCTTATATTGATAGTCATAATTTTTGCGGGTATAAAACAATCCTTTTTTCACCTCGCGCCGTTGTCCCTCCAAACCCGAGAGAATGGCGGGGCGCGAAGCGCGAAAAAATCACCTTCGCGACAGTTATCATGTTGATTTAATTTCCTTATAGATTTTAGTCATAATTTCAAAGATATAGTTCTCTCTAGTATGAATAAATGAATGAGTTTATTATATATATTTAAAAATATTGAGATGTCTAGTTTCTCTCCTATCTAGAATTGCAAGAAAATTTTATTTGTAACTTCAAATATGTCCAATATAATATATAAATGTCTAGTTTGATAGATTTGACAAGATTTATCTAGTAACCTTGAACCTCTAAAATAATATATTTTTGAACTTTGTCTAATATAAGAATTTAGCAAAATATATTTTCATCTATCTAATATTTCTTTATAAAATTTCAACTAGATCCAATATATAGTTTGAAAGATTTGTTTAATCTAAAAAACATGTCAACAAATATTATAAGGTCAAATTTAAAACTAACTTGGTTGTTCATATTACAAATTTAGTTCATATTACAAATTTAGCAAACTCATAAAAATGAACCAATTTTATTGTTTTTACCGATTTTGCATGAGTCAAGTCTGATTTTACTAATTTTTGTGTTTAGTTCATTTAGCATGTAAATACATGTTGAATCGTAAAATCATATGATTTTAAGAGTTAAGTCGTGATTTTGACAAACTTGATGTATATACTCTTCAAATATTTTTTTCTTTTTGTTTAAAAATTTAGTAGTTATAGATGTTGTATATGGCATATTAATGGATGATATCTTTTAACTTATAGTTATCAAACTAGCTCTAGTGGTGAATTTGGCTATTTAACCTTACTTTATCTATAAATAACTTCATGTTGGATAAAATTAATTATTTTATCTAAATTGATTTAGCAACTTTTATTTAAGTTTGACTAACTCAACCAAGTAACAAGTTAATCCATCAAACTACTCAAATTTTATTGGGTCATTTTATAAGAAAATCAAGATGAAATAGGGATTTAGATTAACAAATCACTAAGTTAGACTAGACCAAGTATAATGACCATGACTTATATAACCTCTAGTATAAGTTGCATTTATATATAAGTTTTTTTCCTAATAGTAAATAAGGCAAAAATATTTTCAGTAATGTTTTTTTTTTAAAATAACACAATTAATTTTTTGCATTTTCCAAAACAACACAACCATATAAATTATTTTGTTCTCAACAATGCAATTCCATAGGTTACACTATTAAAAACAACATAAACCTACTGAAATATAATTTTCATTTACTTTAATTTAAAATTTTAAATAATATTTCTCCTCTACAAATCAAAACAACAAATTCATTTACACCAATTTATTCTCAATAATTATGATAATCATCAATGAAAATGATTAGTTGTAATCAATTTAAATTTCAGTAGGATTCTGTAATTACAATTATCATAATTATCAGTGAAAATGATCAATCATAGTCAATTTAAATCTCAATAGGATTTATTAATGGGTCACTAGTATTCAATTAGATTCCAATAGAATTCTATAACTTTACAGGTTAAATAAAATTTTAAAAAATAATTACTTGTAGCCGATATAAATTCTTTTAACTTAGATAATTAGTAATTATGGTAATTATAACATTATGATGAAAGCGATACTGTTCAAAATTGATGGAAACAAATAATAAAGAAGGCGCCTCTTAGTATTTAATTTTTTTAAGGAATTATAAGATATAAACTAATCTTAAAGATCAATGTCTGAATTTAATTAGACTCAAGAACTTATTTGTACTTCAAATAAGTCAAATTAGTTTTATTAGGATTTAATTGATGGGAAATTAAGTTTGGGGGCCCAATTTGGATTTAATTGAGAAGATTGGAATTTTAGGAGACTAAATTTAGTTTTTACCAAGTTATTTGATTGAGATCAAGGGCAAAGTTGACTACTATTTTTGGAAATTTAGGGTTAATTAGGTGTCAAATTGACAAAATTCACAGCCTAAAACTAAAATGTAAAAGATGTCGAACTATGAGATCCAAATGACAAAAATCAAGGGTGAAATTGAAGAAATTTGAGAGTTTAATGATCAATTGAGGGTTAAATTACATAACTGCAAGACCAATGATCAATCTAAACAAGACACTTAAATTTAGAGGTCATGTTGAAACTTTGCAGGGGAAAAATTGTATAAAATTCAATGTCTGAAACCAATAAGTAATGCAAGTAAAATAAATAAGAAAATAAGACTACATTAAACTTTGGTCAAAATACCTCATATAAAAACCAAAATGACACCATTTTAAAAGAAGAAAAAGGAAAAAAATATAGAAGAGACTACTTTACAAATGCATTTAATACCTCACCCTTTACTAAATTAGATAAGTCATAAACCAAAATGATCTCCTAACATTCAAACATATTGTGGTATGGTCCGTTAAGGCTAACTGACACTATATGCACGACGCTAGCGCCGATGCCTAAATATTGACAACTCAAGCATCCTTGAATTGTAAAAGTTTAATAATTCATGATAACCACTTTGAGCCAATTATTGGCAATCCTTTTAAGTTAAATTCATCAATGAAAATTCTCCCCAATAAAGATAAGATTGCCCTTTTACATCACCTATAAATAAGGATGAATTCCATGCATAGAGCATCAAGAAATTAGAAGCCAAAGTTGTGAAAATGAAACATTATTTCTCCTAGCGTTTTCAACACCATTTGCCTCTCTTTTATTCATCCATTTCAGTGGCACCACCACCAACTTTGGCCACTGTGCACAACCTTTCCTTAGGACTACAAATCTCTCTTTCCTTTTTCTTACTCCTCAAAACCCCCCTCTACAACAATTGCATACAAATTTTGCATGGAGTGCTAATAATAAACTCTTATAAATTCAGATTGTCAAAGAGTAGTCATGGAAGGTCAAAATATATAAGATTGGAAAATCTAACAATGGATTTTTGATTGTTGAATGCTCTATTTGCAAGAAAAAATCAATTTAAGGAGGAAATTTCAAAATTGGATATATAAGGACTCAATTATAATCTTTTGAAGTTTTCTTTTGAGTTTATTAAGGGTTTAATTGTAAGAAATATTAATTTTTTGAAGACAATTTATACTTTAATTAAAAGAAAATAAAGTTTGGGGGCTTATCTTGCATTTTTAAGGGTTGATTTGGTCAAACCATAAGTTTAACTGTATAAATTTAGAAGTTCAATGAGCAATTTAGGGCTTGATTGAAGAACTTCAAAATCAATAACAAAATTGAAAAAGACATGCGAATATAGGGAATAAAAATGACTAAATCATTAATCAAATTGAAGAAAATGAAAGTTTATCGATTAAATTAGCGATGTAATTAGAAAGGATTATAAGAAATTAGACTCAAGAGAAATTTTCCAAACCCCAATTGAAAAAAACCTAATCTCACCTAGACAACATGCCATTCAACATTTAAGAAAGAAGAGATGACATGTGATATGTTCCCTATTTATTTAATTAATCTTGGCTAAGAGACAACGCATGAATATGGAGCTATAAATCTTCAAATTGAGCAAGATTGGATTCAAATGAAAGGTATACATCTCCTTTACCAAGTTATGGTATTTTTAGATGATGATGATGTCATATTTGGTTTGATAAAGCCTCAAAGTTGGTTGCCTGATCAACTTTGATAGTGGAAATCCAGTCATCTGAAGATTTCTGGAAACACCCTCAAACTCGTCAGAGTCGCCGGATAGTTTTCTCCTCCGTCCACCGTTGGATTTCTCTGAAATGTATGTTGTGCGTATTTATATTGCCTACAAGATGACCGTAGGGATTTGAGTCATGTTTAACCAATTGAGATATAGTTTGGTTTGAATGAATTCTGGATCTTGTTGTTGCAACTCTCAACCAGTTTGAGTTGCCTTCTGATTTTAGAATCTATTTACCGTTGGATCAAGCTTAAATTATATTATTGTGTGCGCCTTACTTTTTACTACATGTTCACCGGAGGGATTAGCCTGGTATTGCTCCGGTGGATACGTATAATCTTTTGAACAATATAGCTAAATCTGTTTCTTCGGCCAGTCAGAGTCGCTAGCTAGTTTACCTTTATTGCACCCTTGGATCAATCTGAAATTTGGGTATGTGGTGAATATAAGTGTTATTCAGGTTCTGACATGCGAATATAGGGAATAAAAATGACTAAATCATTAATCAAATTGAAGAAATTGAAAGTTTATCGATTAATTGAGGGGCAAATTGCACAACTTTAGAGCCAAAGACCATAATGAAAAGAATTACCAGCTTAGGGGTCATAATTTGAGTTTGACTAGGGTAAATCAAATAAAGTGAAAGTTTAGATTAAATTAGCGATGTAATTAGAAAGGATTATAAGAAATTAGACTCAAGAGAAATTTTCCAAACCCCAATTGAAAAAACCTAATCTCACCTAGACAACATGCCATTCAACATTTAAGAAGAGAAGGTGGATGACATGTTATTTGGTCCCTATTTTGGTAATCTTGGCTAATAGAGTTGACAACTCCAAACGCATGAATATGGAGCTATAAATCTTCAAATTGAGCAAGATTGGATTCAAATGAAAGGTATACATCTCCTTTACCAAGTTATGGTATTTTTAGATGATGATGATGTCATATTTGGTTTGATAAAGCCTCAAAGTTGGTTGCCTGATCAACTTTGATAGTGGAACCACTAAGGAAAAACCAATGTGCTCTTCATGTGTTTACAATAAAAAGCACTCCAACTAGTTTCTATCATTGTCTACAACATGTCCATCAAGATCAAATGGTCAAATATGGATTCTAAACTTTTTTGCCTTATTTTAGTTTTTGTTTCTCTCAATTTTATTATGCATTTTTATTCTACATTTATGTTTGCAATTATAAAAAAAGAGGTTTGGAATGCTTAACAATTGATGTTGCATTCACCTCTTTGATGTTGCGATCTTCATTATTTTATAATATTATTTTGAAGCTTTCCTATGTTTTATTTGATGTTTATAGCAATTGTTTTAGTTTTGTTTTTCTGTTTTGTTTTAAGTAATGTTGTCTTCTTTAATTTATATTTTGATCTAATTCATGCATAGTGATGAAAGGATGTTCATCCTTAGCATGTTTGAGTTTGTTCACGCATAAAAAAGATTTAGAAAACCAATTTTGAATCCATGTTGCATGAATACATAGGTTGTGCTATATTGTTGTTGTTTTGAATTTGTTATCTGAAGCTTAATTTTTATATTTTGATGTTTTATTTGAGTGTTTCTAATCTAAATGTGTTTGTATATGTTAGTATGACATTTTTGGATAAAAATATACATGTTTTGGAAGACAAAATGCTAATTTATGAGGTTTGATAATGACTTGTTTTTTGGGTTTAGCAGGGCAATGTTCTTCATGTTCTTGTGAGGAACATTGCCTTGGCACTATAATTTGACCACTTTTGGTTCATTTCTTTGCAACAGGTTCTTCTTTACACTTCCATAGTTAACTGCTTTTCCTCATTGTTTTTCTAAAAAAAGCCCTAAAAAAACAAGAAATAAAAAAGTATTTTTTTTGCATATGACCAAAATTCTAAAATTTATTTAAGCATCCTTCAAAAAATAAAAATATATTGACATATTTTGTTTGTTTTTTTTAAATGTAGCAAGGATTTTACAACGAGGTTGTAAGATTCTATAAAATTTTGGTATGTATTTTAAAAATATAGTTTCATCGAATTAGAAAATAAATATTAGTGTAGGGGTAATTTTAGTATTCACCTTAGTGAACTAGTCATGGTAGAAAAAAACAGAAGAAAATATCTATCATTAGCACATAGCAAAAATACATAAAAATAACAATATAATGTACCTCAGATAAGGCGTAAAATGGATGCTAATACCTTTTGTTTACACGATCAATTTCGTACCTTTTGAATCTCTGATAAAACCAGTCCACCTAAATTTTCTTTGCAACCTTGAACTAAACAACTAGGTGGTGACTCCATCGACCCCACAAAGTTACGTAGAGACATAAACTCCAATTTCACACCCTTTTTTATCATTCGGTGTATCACATTATTTTACTTAAGTTATTATTATTATTACTGCTGTTTTTGTTGTTGTTATTCTTTTAAGTATTTGATTTTCAACTTAGTCCTTTCACTTTTAATTTC
This sequence comes from Salix dunnii, assembly GCA_015731905.1. Classification (NCBI taxonomy): domain Eukaryota; kingdom Viridiplantae; phylum Streptophyta; class Magnoliopsida; order Malpighiales; family Salicaceae; genus Salix; species Salix dunnii. The sequence continues at coordinate 14,790,794 of CM027674.1, forward strand.
TTCATTTTAGTCAATTTTGATTTATTTTCAAAGATTTGTTTCAATTAGTACATGATGATATTTGAAATAGTCCTCTAATATTGATGCCCTTTACAATATGGTTCTTGGATTTAGATTTTGAAGTGTTTTTGGTCAAATTGACCCTAAACCTCAAATCTTTCCTTCAATTACACCCTTGATTGAATTAATAACACTCTTTTTTTTTTTATCTTTTAATTCCCTCATTTTAGGTGAAAACGAGCGAATTTGCCTGCGCGATACGCAGGGCTTTTTTATCTGTATAAAAAACTGCTTGATTTTTTATGTGTTATAATTTTTATTTTAATATTTAAGCAGTAAAATTATAATTCATCAAATATATCAACCGAAAAGCAATTGAATATTGCTACTGTTAAAACTCTTTTGATAAAATTTATTAGAAATATTTTTTTTCTATGTATGAAACTGGTTGTAAAATTTATTGTTCATATTATTATATCAAAAATATTTTAGAATACTAATAGTAAATTATTATTTTTTGAAACATAATATATATATATATATATATATATATATATATATATATTAAGCTTCAATTAAATAAATATCAGAATATATATAAATAGTTTCATTTATTATAAGCAAAAAAATATATTACAAATAATCATTATCATTATTTTGAGTACCTTGTCAATAATAATAACAAATTTCAACATCTAAGAATATTAAAAAAAATTAAAAAAATAAATAAATGACAAAATAAAAATAAATATTATTAGATTTTAAAAAAATATCTGAATTGAATAATAAAAAAACAGAAAAAAATAGACAATATTATTTTTGAACTGATCACCAACAGAAATTAAAATGTAAATATTAAAAAACTAAACCAAATAACAGTTGAAATAATAACATTGATGAGAAAAAAATTCCATAATTTTTTTATTTTCATATTATGATATTAAAAGTATTTTAGAACAATGATATTAATTTTTTTTCAAAAAAACTTAGGCCATATATATATATATATATATATATATTAAATATCAATATATATATATATATTAAGGCTCTAACAGTAAATATCAATATCAAAATATATAATTGGGCTGACATATTTAAAAGAAAAGAAAACTTATAAATAATTATTAATATTATTATTTTGAATGTTTTATCTATAATAATTAGAAAATTCAATACCTAACAATATTAACAAAAATATAAATATTATTTTTTCAATGATCACCAATATAAATTAAAATTTTAACATTGAAAAAAAAAATCCTAATAACAGCTGAATAAAAAAAAAATAGAAAATAAAAAACATATCTGTAATAAATCTCAAATATGTAATTTATCCCCATGGCACCAAAATTATTAAGGATTTATGATTAATTTGCTTGGAAGGATAAAATTGAAATAAATTGAAACTTTGATACCAAAAATATTAAGGATTTCAAGCCAAAACGCAAAATTAAAAGCCCAGGGACCGAACTGAAACTATATATTATAATTACTTTGAATCGAATGATGCAATTGAAACAAATCAAAACTTATATAATTGCAATAAGGGCCAGAACAACAAATTCCGGCGTTCAGGGACTGAAATGAACTTTGCCAAAAACACTGCTTTGCTGACGTCAGCTTGCGCAGGAGGAGAGAGAAATGAGGGGGGGAAAATTCAAATAACCATTGACACGAACCCGGACAACACATGGCTACACATGCAGCACCATGTGGAAGAGAGCATGGTGGAAAATCGTTATGGACGCCGGTTGGGTATTTTTGGACGCCATATGACGACTCACGCGCAGTCTGAAAGACGCGTGAGGGCGAAAACGGACGGCGCGTGATGAGACGCGCCAACAGTAATCCGGCAAGAAAAAGAATAAAAAATTGGCGAATTACCGTATCGCCCCTCCTATCTGTGCGGTATTTTGTCGTTTTGCAGGGTTAAAACGGTGATTGTACTGTTCTAAGAAATATTAAAAAAAAATTAAACCGGCCAAACGAACCGAACCGGACTGGACCGAAAACGCGTAATGACCAACTAGCCCCTCAGACCAGCGCCTGTTTTTGTCGTTTTGCGAGGGACGATACCGTCAGTGCACTGTTTATGGGCGGAAAAAAAAAAATGGACGAACTCGCGTGCACCACAGGATCAAATTGCGAGTGAACAGTCCAAGGAGTCATAGTGAACAGTAACGCTACAGTAATTGCCTTCCCTCTTTTAGTTCTTTCTTAGTAATGTTAATTTGTTACGAATGGCATACAGTTTTACCACATTTCAACAGTTTGAGAATTAATAATCGATCGCTTTGGGATGTGAATCCCAAATCTATATATTATTCCATTTCTTTATTAACTATGATAAAAACATTTATTAAATGTGCTGTCATCCAATTCTTTCCATACAAAAAGAAGTGGTGAACCGCCACATACGATCAAGGACAGAAGGTAATCAGATAGTTGCCTCCACTGGGACAAGTAAACGTGGCAGATTTATCATCGTAAGCATAACTGTAAGCCTGAGGACACTGCTGCTTGAAAGTCATCGAATACTGGGTAGGAGGACATGTTTCAGCTGTACTGTACGCTCCTCTGCAGCAGTATTGTGGCTGGTTAAATGCCAAGCACGCGCTCTTGCAGGCAATCACAGTCCCATCTGCCCCTCTCACTGCTAAACTTGGATCACAAACAGCGTTCACGTTAGCTGCACAGCTCGTAGAATTGCAGCCAGAACCTCCTTGCGGGGTTATGGAGATCGGGATGTTGAAGCCGTCAACCAGGCTGATATCGTAAAAATCTTTCCCCCCATCACCACTCAGAGTAAATTCTGCCAAGGATGCAGGTGGGATCGCACCGGCTCCATTGCACTCTATGACACCAGAGGCACAGTCAGCAGTAGCACAAACAAACTTTCCCGACGAATCTGTAGAGCACTGTGTTCTGGCCCACAAGCGACCAGACCATGTTGCAGGCACGCTCAGCGAAGATGAAGCACCTGTGGCCAATGTGAAGCCGGTTGAAGATAATTGCGGACCGCCGCCAGCCGTTAGAGTTCCTGGCCAGACTGTGTATGTACACTTGTTTGTGAAGGACAAAGTCACAGATTGAGCTCCTACATGCGTGCAAGCTGCGCGAGATATATTTCTGTTAGTATCCAAATTCAATCTTAGTGGGTTCAAAGAAGAATTTAATATGTTTATCGGATTCACGAAATCCATTCAGCAATGTAAAGTAATTAATATGTTCGTATCGAACAACAAATATTATCTGTCTATCTATCTATCTATATATATCCCATGCGAAGAATCTAATCTAATCTATATATTGTGAGAGTACTTGCCATAGAGGAAGATGACGAGGGTGAAGGCAATTATAGCCAAGGGTGTATGACTCTTCATTGCCGAGATGCTTGGAATTAAAACTTTTTCTGTCTTTTTTAAGAGATCTGAGGGAAGTAAGAAACTCTGTGTTTTAAAAAGAATGTGCGTGCCAGTTAATATATAGTGTTAGATTTTCTATGAGAAAGCAGATCGTAGTAAATATGCCCACGCCCTGCTCGTCACGTTAAATCAAAGCTACACCCAATTGACTAATGAATTTAACCGCGGTCCCTTGTGTGAACCACCACTAGATATCTCAATTAACATTAGCTGTTGGCAAGGATCTATAGTCTCATCAACGTATTACGTAACTCCTTCCTCGAGTAAAACTCTTCTAAAGGAATTCCAGGTTATTAATGCATGCTGTAGGGTAAGAAATAATAAAATACTTCATATTTATATAATAGATATTGAGTTCGAGTTAGGACGTGTATTTTTTATAAAAATCTGAGGTAGGTAGAATTTTATTCATTTATCTGGGCCCACAAAATATGCTTTACAGGAGGAGTGGTTTCATTGAATTCAAAAAAAAAAAAAATCTGCAAAACCTAACCTAAACGAATGCTGGAAGATGTCCAAACTCGCAGCCAATAAATCGAGGGTTTCGTTTAAAGAAAATAGCCGGATTGATATTTCAGGATAACTAAAATATAGATAGAGTTTTAGTTTTGGTCAAAGAGAAGTGTTAGATTGAGATTCTAGTTTGACTGAATTGTTTGTTCTGGTTATAGAGTATGGATTTCGAGTTAATTAAGTTGCAAACAAAAAAACTTGATTTTAGCTTCGGTTAAAGATAATTGGATATTGAGATTTGCAGCTAACCGGGCTAACAACAGAGATTAATGTCAAATTTAGATTGAATCACCGGATTGATATTTCAGGTTGATTGATTTGTTAACAGGGATTTTAGTTATGGTTGCGAGGAGTCGTCACGTTGAATGCCATACATTTAAAAGCGAAAGAAAAATTGAGGATCTCAACATAACCTAAACCATACGATCCATGCCTAACTTAGTAGAATCAAATTCTTATTTTGTTTACCCCCAAAATAACGGCACCAATCACTGGAATAAGCTGTGTTGATCCTTGGACGATTTAGCCGGACAGTCCAGAGAGTATACATACGCCACAACTTACTCGAGTACAAGTCTTTTCAAGGAATTCCAGGTTATTAATGCATGCAGTCGGTACAGAAAAATCAGCGAAAAATGTCTTTGTCATGTCCAAAATGAATTCCGGAATATCACTCATGAATCTCTCATTGGAAATGTGCTCTTAGCAGATATTTTGTTGAGGATTTATTAGTAATTTAAATAATAAACCGGCGACAGAACATTCATGTCGGTCCCATCATTAGTATATAGCTAATGATGCATTTTTATATTGTTCATCAAAACTCGGATGTACTTTGGACTGAAAGTATTATTTGTAGGACTGATTTTGGCTGAGTAGTTAAGGCGTGCGTTGCTATAGTCCCCACGAGAGTTCAAATCTCTCCAGCCAAGAAAATGAAATTACTTTTTGGTGGATTTTTTTGGTCAAGGGATTTTTTGTTTGTTTATTTGATAACCAGAGTGTCTGGGTCAGCTTACGCGCACCACTATTAATCTTTGGACCAACTACTTTTTTACATTTTTTTCAATTATATATATAATTTTATATAATCGGAATGTTCAGGTTAGCTTATGTGCACCATAATTTTTTTTCCCATGTATATATTTTTTTTATCTTCGAACCCACTTTTTTTTTTTACATTTTTTTCCTGTTGTTTTTCCCACTTACACATATTTTTTTTTGTTTTTTTATATAACTGGGGTGTTCGGCAAGCTTATGAGCACCACAATTTTTTTTCTTCTTATAATTTTTTCTTTTATAACCGGGATGTTTGGGTCAGCTAATGCGCACCATGACTATTAATTTATAAAATAGCTAAAGGAGATCACAATTTCAAACAGAACAGTGATTTCAACTGTGGTTTTTGTTGTTCATTATTATTTGAAAATGTTAATTGAACTGTAGTTTTGGTAGGAGATGGCAAAGGTGTTTGGGAATGCGTTCGAAGAGTTTTTTTATAAAAAAATGATTTTTAAAATGATTTTATTTTAAATTATAAAAATATGGTGTTTCTAGATAATTTTAATGTATAAAATAAGTAATTAGACCAAAAAAATTTCAATCATAACAACAAAGCGCAGGTTTATGAATCGTTTTCTATCTAAAAGATAACATGACAAGAAAATAACATGGGAGAACATCTGTTCGCTCGCGTCTTCTCCTTGGTTTTTGTTTTCTATCCGGAAACTCCCTCCATGAATGCGCGAAAAGTTTTGAAGCAACCAAATAAAATGCACAGATGAAAAGAGTCACTCGAGATATGCTTTAAATGTGTATAATGTCTTGCTATTAAACGATGCATCTATTTATTTATACGGTTCTTTTCATTCGAGATTTTGATACGATCCTTATTCTGGTTAAAAGGAATAAGATTTAAAATCTCATATTAACCGGGCTATAAACAGAGATTGGTTTTGGTTAAAGAAAATTATCATATTGATATTTCAGGATAGCCGAAATATAGACAAAGCTTTTCGTTTTGGTTAAAGAGAATCACTAGATTGGGATTTCAGGTTGATTGAACTATAGAACAAGATTTTGATTTTGGTTATAGTGCATCACAAAAGTGGGATTTTAGATTAATTGAGTTGTATACAAAGACAATTGTTTTGGTTAAAGAGAATCAACGAATTAGAATTCAAGTTAACCAAGTTGTATACAGATATTTTGCTTTTGGTTAAAGGAAATTGGCATCATAGGATTTCATGTTAACTAAGCTACAAATAGTGACCAAAGTTTTATTTAAAAGGAATCCCCATATTAGAATTCCACGTCAACCGAGTTGTAAACAAAGATGTTAGATATGGTTACAAGAATGATCATATTGGAATTTCTTGTTAGGTGAGCTTTAAACATAATTCTCGTTCTAGTTAAAGGGAATCAACAAGTTTGTATTTTAGGATAACTAAAATATAGACAAAGATTTTAATTCTTTATTGAAGAGAATCATTAAGATACAAGATTTCAAGTTCACCAAGCTATAGGAAAAAGATTTTTGTTCTGCTTATAGAGAATTCCAAGATTGGGATTTCAAGTTCATCGAGATGTAGATATAGACAAAGAATCTGGTTAAAGAAAATCACTAGATTAGGATTTCAAATGTAACCGAGTAGTGAGCAAAGAGTTTTGTTTTTGTTAAAAAAATTATTAGATTGCAATTTCAGGTTAACCAATATAAAATCCCTAGATTAGTATGTGAGATTAATGAGAATTATCATATTAGTATTTTAGGTTGGTGGAGCTATAGACAAAGATTTTTATTTTGGTTAAAAGTAATTGTAAGATTAGGATTTCATGTTAATCGAGCTATAGACAAAGATTTTTATTTTGGTTAAAAGTAATTGTAAGATTAGGATTTCATGTTAACCGAGCTATAGACAAAGACTAAGGTTGTAGTTACTGGGAATAAACCATATTAGGGGGATTACAGGTTAACCAAGATGTAAATAGAGATTTTAGTTATAGTTAAAAGGAATCATCATATTATGATTTTAGGTTAGGCGAGTTGTATACATAAATTTTTGTTTAGATGAAAAGGAATAATTAGATTGGAATTTTAGGTTAATCGAGCGATAAGCAAAAAAATTTAATTATAGATTAAAGAGAATAACTAAAATGCAGGTTTTTCAAGTTAGTGAAGTCCAGAACACAATTTTTCAAGATGATAAAATTCATTTCCCAATGGAAATAACTTAATCATAGGTTTGGTTAAAGAGGATTGTTGTTAAGACAGAGTTTGAAGTCAACTAAACTAGAAGATTTGAAACATTAGGTTTGAAGAGAACTTTGTCTATGTTTATATACATACTATGTAAAGCACTTGATAAGCCTTTTCTCTGTAAATATTGTAAGGATAAGGCATTTGTTGTTTCCCATTTCAAATACTATGTAAAAACAAAATAAGAATATAAAAAAGGGAAAATACAAAAGCATTTGACAAATTGTTGGAAGAAAATAAAAAATATATCAGCGACAAGAATATAATAGAACACCCAAGAAATTGTCAAACATTGGTTGAGAAAGATCAAATTATACAAAATTGAAAAATACAACAATATATTTTCAACTCATGATGGTCATATTTGCAAGGACAATATAGAAAATTCATGATTTAATGTTTAAGGACCCAATTATAAATTTTTAAGGTAATTTTAATTTATTAAGGGCTTGCTTGCAAGAAAAAGAATGATTTTTGAAATCAATTCAATTTTTAATATTAAGAAATTAAAGTGTTAGGATCAAATTAAATTTTTTAAGAATAACTTTGGTAAAATGAAGGGCTTAAGTGCATCGACATTGAAGTTTAATGGGAAATTAAGGACTTGGTTGAAATAGTGCAAAACCAAGGACCATACTAAAAAAAATGTGAATGGAGGGGCTGAAATTGAGAAAATAAAGGGTTAAATTGAAGAGATTGAAAGTTTATAGGTGAACCGAAGGTCAAAATGCACAAATCTAGAACTAGGGACTAAAATGAAAAAAAGGGTCAATTTTGGGGTTGAAGATTCTTTATTTGAGAGATATTTTAGATTTACATGTTTAATTTTAAGGTAAATCTCAATCACAACAAGAATAGTAATTTTGATGGACATATATTCATTTTATTATAAATCGCTAGATGTTGGCTTATGTAAACTTTTTATGTAACTTTTGACTAAAGTCTATATGTTAAACTTTTAGAAACTATGTAATTAATTTGACTTCTTGAACTCAATTCACTAAATATTATATATCTCATGGTTAGATATACCATCTTTTTCATTCCTATTATTAATCTTTCGTTTCATGTATAATAATGTTTTTTTCTTGGAATTTTTCAAGTTTACTCGATAACTTGGGATATGATAAGTGCCGCGATGATTTTTTTTCACGTCCATCTCTAGAGGAAGAGACAACGCGCAGTGAAAGGGAGGGGGTTTTATAGTAATGAAATTACAACTATAATTCTTGGGAATCACCACCCAGTATTAAGGTAACTAAGAAATGTAATGGTTTGCGAGTCTAGGTAAGGAGACTTGTTGTCAAAGGGGAAGGCGCATCACTCTTATGCACTCCACTTAAGGCAAGCTGCATTGTTGTTTGATTGTTTTTTCTAGGTTAGTTTTTTATTCGTTGGTTTTTACTAAGATTCAAAGTAGATCTCTTATTGTGAGAAAGTCTCTACTTCATTGAGAGTTGAAAACCTGACCATTCCAAAGTTTAAAAATTTTACATCGTATTTTTTAAAAACTTTTTTTTATCTATGAGTGTAATTTACGGTGTAATTCTACAGTGCAGTAGAAGAAAATCTTTTTTAGTATATGTGGGTGTGCTTTACAATGTTATTTTATACTATGATAGCTAAAACAAATTTTTTTTTTTTGATATTTTAGCCAAATTCAAACGGATAATCACAACCTGGTTAAGATATCCAATTTTCATTCAAAACATGGAAAGATGCCACATATATTTTTTAACAAAAAATATGCTTTGAAAAACCTTGGAATTCGGTTGTATGCATAAGAACAAAACATTTTTTATGCAACATTTTATATATAAAAAAAATCAAAACATTATAATAAAAATAGAAATTAAACTAGGCTTGGCCCAACTAAATGGGTTAGCATAGCTGTTGGACTTGGGCTGGAACCGACCAACCAACTAGGGTAGGCCGAGAGCAGGTCCAACCCAACAATTAAAGAACTAAAAAAATAAAAATTGATTCACGTGAACAGTAACACAGTGGTCAGCCAAGGGTGACAAGAAACTCATCTACCACTTTTGCTGGGTAAAGGAGGCTGAGATGGTTCTTCTTGTGGTGACAGTGTCAAAAATGGTGGCTTATGATGGCTAGGAGGAGCACCAAAAGCTACTGTGTGTTACTAGAGTTGGTTGCTGCTTCTAGAGGTTACGGTGGAGCTATTGTCGTGGTGGAGAAGCTGCTGATGTCGAGAGAATAACCATTGCTGCTCGCCGAGAATAGTTGTGGGAAGATAGAGAGAGCCGACTATTGACGCTACAAGACAAATAGAGAGTTGCCAACGCCGCAGGAGAGAGACAGACGCTGACAATGGTAGAGGTGAAGATGGAAAGAGTTTTTGAGGAAGACATGCTCAATGGTTATTGCCGGAGATGGGGAAGAAGCCGCTATCGGTGGTGCAATCATCATTAGTTTGGCTTTTATCACTATTTGTTTTTTTCACAGTTTTTTTCTTTCGTTCCTCACTTTTGTGTTCGGGTACTCTCCTTTGTCAATGTTTTTTCCATAAATTACGATCCTCGCTCAGTTACGATCATTTTTCTCCTTCCCAGACCTTATCTGAATATGTCTCTCGTTTGCTTGTATTATTTCATCCTCCTTCCCTAGTTTATGTATTGTTTCATGCTACTCCTCTTAACTATTCTTCCCCTCATCTATTAATGATGGTTTCCCTTTTTATAGACTAAATTTGCAGGTTACAAAGCATGGGAGAGGTATCCGGGAATGGTGTATTGTTCTGGTAGGTTGCAAGGTATGGTTGTTCGCATGGGCGCAACATGGCTGCTGGTAATGCCTCGGGAGGTAAGCTTTTTTTTTAAAAAATAAAAAGTTGATATAAAATTAAAAATAGATTGTGATAAAAAGGAGATTTTCGATGGGGGTAAATCGGGAAGAACGATGTTTTTTCTCCAATTTTGGCTTCCGATTTCATCCATAAAGTTTTTTATCTGAAAATTCTTATCTTCTCAATTTAACCAAAATTAGGCTTCCAAACTTAATTTCTCAACAATTAAGCTCTTAATAAAATTAATTTAACCCATTTAAAGTATAATTTAAGTTCTTTTGCTTAATGAAATCCTTCAAGTGGGCATTATATTAATTCCTAAATATAATTAAACTTAAAGCTGGTGATTAAAACAAATTGACCCACAAAATATAATTGTGTCTTTCTAGTTAATTTTTATGCATTTTTATCCAATAATATATTACTTTAGTCATGAATCTGCATTTTTCTTTATTTCTAGGCACAAAAGAGGTATGATCGAGCTCTAAAAAATGTTCAAAATTTCCACCTTGATTTTTCTACCAACACCAGCCCCATTTGTTTTATTTTATTTTTATTTTGGGTAGATTTAAGGGAATAGTCCAGAATGGATTATGACAATATGTATTAAGGAAACTCCACTGAAATTCTTGTAGAATAAATAGTTTTTTTTTTAGTTCTATATATTATCCCTCAATTTTTGTGGGTTGTTTTTACCCTTCACCACTACCTTCTATTTGGTACAACATGCTTGAATTTGCTTAATATTGTTATTGTTGAAACAGGTACACTGCGAGGTGATGCAGATCGTTAGATGTAGGAATACTCCTGTTTATGAATTACTATTTTGGAATGTAATATTCATGTCTTTACTTTGAGTGTAAATCCTAGTGTATTGTAAAAATTAAGTAGAAGGTATAATATGTAGTAGATGTATTATATGTATGTATAGTTGTTAGTATAACCAAATCATTTTCAAAATGATAAGATAAGATTTATTATAAATATAATATGACTCTTAATCTCAATGTTGTATTTATGTAGTTTAAAGGCTTATATGTAGTTAGTTAGCATTTATTACGTTTAATGATGAATTTGTTTATCTTTTGAGTTGTTTCGGTAGTACATTTATGTTGATTTACTAATTGATATTATGAGACTTGCATATATCGATAAGTATAAATATTGAGTTATTGTTTAATGAATGGAATGTGATCCAGGATGATTGGATCAAGATGGAAGTCGTAATGACATATAATAGAAGTGTTGTCGATAACTTGATACCAACAAAAAAATAGAGGAAACTCTGCCGAAATTTAAAAAATAAATCCCATAATTTTAGATATATCACCCAATACTTGATATTGGTAAAGAAATATTGGGAGATTTCATGATATTATAATTTGAGGGTGTTACAGTGGAGCTACTATCATGGTGGAGAAGCTGCTGATGAGAGCTAGCTGTTGACGCTACAAGATAGAGAGAGAGTTGTCGACGCCGCAAGAGAGATAGACAGAAGCTAATAATGGTAAAGGTGAAGATGGAAAAAGTTTTTGAGGGAGACAAGCTCGATGGTTACTGCCGGAGATGGGGAAGAAGCCGCTACCGGCGGTGCAATCATCATTGGTTTGGCTTTTATAACTATTTGTTTTTTTCGTAGTTTTTTTCTTTCATTCCTCACTTTTGTGTTCGGGTACTCTCCTTTTTCAATGTTTTTTTTTTTTGTAAATTATGATCCTCACTCAGTTACGATCATTTTTCTCATTCCTAGACTTTATCTCAATATGTCTCTCGTTTGCTTGTATTATTTCATCCTCCTTCCCTAGTTTATGTATTGTTTCATGCTACTCCTCTTAACTATTCTTCCTCTCATCTATTAATGATGGTCTCCCTTTTTATAGACTAAATTTGCAGGTTACAAAGCATGGAAGAGGTGTCCGGGGATATTGTGTTGTTGTGGTAGGTTGCGAGGCATGGTTGTTGGCATGGGTGTAACATGGCTACCGGTAATGTCTCGGGAGGTAAGTTTTTTTTTAAAAAAATAAAAATTTGAAATAAAATTAAAAATGGGTTGTGATTAAAAGGAGATTTTCAATGGGGTAAACCGGGAAGAACAATGTTTTTTCTCCAATTTTTGCTTCTGATTTCACCCAAAAAGTTTTGTCTCCGAAAATTCTGATCTTCTCAATTTAACCCAAACTAGCCTTCCAAACTTAATTTCTCAACAATTAAGCCCTTAATAAAGTTAATTTGACCCATTTAAAGTATAATTTAATCTCTTTTGCTTAATGAAATCCTTCAAGTGGGCATTATATTAATTCCTAAATATAATTAAACCTTAAGTTAGCTTGAGATTAAAACAAATTGACCCACAAAATATAATTGTGTGTTCAAGTTAATTTTTATCCAATAATATATTATTTTGGTCATAAATCTGCATTTTCTTTTATTTTTGAGCACAAAAGAGGTATGATCGAACTCTCGAAAATGTTCAAAATTTTCAACTTGATTTTTCTACTAACACCAGCCCTATTTATTTGATTTGATTTTTATTTTGGGTAGATTTAAGGGAATAGTCCAGAATGAATTATGACAATATGTATTAAGGAAACTCCACTGAAATTCTTGTAAAATAAATAGATTTTTTTTTTAGGTCTATACATTATCCCTCAATTTTTGTGGGTTGTTTTTACCCTTCACCACTACCTTCTATTTGGTACAACATGCTTGAATTTGCTAGTTTGACATGCTTATTCAAATATTATAGGGGGACTATACAACAGTTTTTTGGATAAGGATGAAGTACTTGTTCAATTGAAGAGAGAGGTGTGAAAAATGAGTCAGCCTAGATTAACCCAACAAAGCCGTGTTTCATTCATAAAATTATAGTAATAAAAGGAAAATAACATGAAAAAACAATTATTATTGAAAGTGGAAATAAAACATTTAGGGCAATATGACAATTAAAGAAATTAAATACCTTCTTTGGTATTTTTATGTGTGACATGCAGAAAAGTCTATGTGATGAAAGATAAATGAGGAGAAGAAGAATTGATAAATAGAGCCAAACCATAAGCGTATTGGATCGTTACCAACACATACCACACAGTGATGTAGAACACGATGAGAGGGTTCTAATAACACCCACGAATGGCGAATTAGTGGTCAAAAGTTGATGAATGTGCCACCTAAATACTGCGACCTCGCCTCATTAATGGTGGGCTTGACTCACGTGGCATTAATTTTCCTAATTTTGCCTCATTTTCAAAATCAGTGAAAAATCCAATTCAAAAACATATATAACAAATCAATGGACCCTATTCTCTAATTAAATAAATATTAAAGAATGAAATTCAAAAAAACATGATTTATGGGAGAAAGAAAAAAATCAAACTCTAGCCAAACTCTAGTTAATCTCTAAAACCCACAACTTATGAAGTCTTGACCTTAACTTGATTAAAAAGCTCAACCTCCTACAAATTTAATGTTAAAGAATAAAATCAGAGAAAAAAACAATTTTAAAAAACTATAAATGTAAGAAATAACAATAAAAAGAATGAGAATAAAAACTGACAGGAAAAAAAAATTGAGTGTGTTGCTGTAAAAAGTAAAAATTAAAAAACTACCACAGTGAAAAAAAACCAATAAAAAGAACTAAAAATCTCCAAATATTAAGGGGTGAAATTATAAAAGAATGCTAGTTTTTTTAATTATTCCAAATAAAACTAGCAATAATCAAAAGAACAGGGATAAAATCGGAAGGAAAAACAAAATGAAGGCGAGCGTTGTGATTTTGAAGGGGCAAAGATTAAAATCAAGGATAGAGAAAAGAAGAAGAAAAAGGACAAGGCTGTCAGCGTCAAACGTAATAACCATCAAAACCTCAACGTTGACTAGGCTTACTTGTCCATTTCCTCTTATAAAAGGAGCTGAAAATAGAGCTGAAGGATTGCTACCTTGACCAATTAACTGAAAATAATGTTAACTTGTAATGAATGGCATATAGTTTTACCATATAAACAGCTTGGAAATTGATAATCGATCGCTTTGGGATGTGAATCCCAAATCTATATATTATTCCATTTCTTTATTAACTATGATGAAAACATTTATTAAATGTGCTGTCATCCAATTCTTTCCATAGAAAAAGAAGTGGTGAACCGCCACATACGATCATGGACAAAAGGTAATCAGATAGTTGCCTCCACTGGGACAAGTAAACGTGGCAGATTTATCATCGTAAGCATAACTGTAAGCCTGAGGACACTGCTGCTTGAAAGTCATCGAATACTGGGTAGGAGGACATGTTTCAGCTGTACTGTACGCTCCTGTGCAGCAGTATTGTGGCTGGTTAAATGCCAAGCACGCGCTCTTGCAGGCAATCACAGTCCCATCTGCCCCTCTCACTGCTAAACTTGGATCACAAACAGCGTTCACGTTAGCTGCACAGCTCGTAGAATTGCAGCCAGAACCTCCTTGCGGGGTTATGGAGATCGGGATGTTGAAGCCGTCAACCAGGCTGATATCGTAAAAATCTTTCCCCCCATCACCACTCAGAGTAAATTCTGCCAAGGATGCAGGTGGGATCGCACCGGCTCCATTGCACTCTATGACACCAGAGGCACAGTCAGCAGTAGCACAAACAAACTTTCCCGACGAATCTGTAGAGCACTGTGTTCTGGCCCACAAGCGACCAGACCATGTTGCAGGCACGCTCAGCGAAGATGAAGCACCTGTGGCCAATGTGAAGCCGGTTGAAGATAATTGCGGACCGCCGCCAGCCGTTAGAGTTCCTGGCCAGACTGTGTATGTACACTTGTTTGTGAAGGACAAAGTCACAGATTGAGCTCCTACATTCAAAGAAGATTTTAATATGTTTATCGGATTCACGAAATCCATTCAGCAATGTAAAGTAATTAATATGATCGTATCGAACAACAAATATTATCTATCTATCTATCTATATATATAAATGTATGTATGTATATATGTATGTATGTATGTAAGAGTTAGAAAACTAATCGAAGTGAATCATATATACGCATATAATAGAGTTTCCTCCCATGCAAATAATCTAATTTATATATTGTAAGAGTACTTGCCATAGAGGAAGATGACGAGGGTGAAGGCAATTATAGCCAAGGGTGTATGACTCTTCATTGCCGAGATGCTTGGAATTAAAACTTTTTCAGTCTTTTTTAAGAGATTTGAGGTAAGTGCGAAACTCTTTGTGTTTTAAAAAGATTGTGTGTGCCAGTTAATATATAGTGTTGGATTTTCTATGAGAAAGCAGATCGTAGTAAATACGCCCACGCCCTGCTTCTCACGTTAAATCAAAGCTACACCCAATTGACTAATGAATTTGACTGCGGTCCCTTGTGTGAACCGCCATTTGATATCTCAATTAACATTAGCTGTTGTTGCAAGGATCTATATGACTGTGTGGCATTGCAGCCAAACCTGTGTTTGGCTGTTTATGTTTTTTTTTTTTTAAATGAATATATTTGAGTATTTTAGATCATTTTGATGTGCTGATGTTAAAAATAATTTTTAAAAAATAAAAAAATATCATTTTGATGTATTTCAGTACAAAAAACACTTTGAAAAACAACAACAACCACACTCCCAAACTCTCATTGACTCCTTCCTCGAGTAAAAGTATTCTCAAGGAATTCCAGGTTATTAATGCATGCAGTAGGATAAGAAAAATCAGCAAAGAAAAAGTCTTTGGCAGAACCTAACCCAAACGAATGCTGGAAGATGTCCAACTCACAGCCAGTAAATCGACTTCTAATTCAAGTAAAAACAAATATAGTTAAAGATACCCTTATAAAGTTCTAGTTAAAAGGAATCCTTGAGATTCGAAAATTTCAGGTAAGATGAGATATAAAAAGATAAAAGTTGTGCAAGAAAATAGTTTTGATAATATGGTTCTCCTCGTAGCTACGAGAATTTGATGAGATCTTGTTTCTGGTTAATGGAACAACCAGATAATAATTTTAGGTTAACAGATTGGTTTCGCTTAAAGAAAATAGCCGGATTGATATTTCAGGATAATTAAAATATAGATAGAGATTTTAGTTTTGGCTAAAGAGAAGTGTTAGATTGAGATTTTAGTTTGACTGAATTGTAGAAAAAAAATATGGTTTTGGTTATAGAGAATGGATTTCGAGTTAATTAAGTTGCAAACAAAGACCTTGATTGATTTTAGTTTCGGCTAAAGAAAATTGGATATTGAGATTTGCAGCTAACCGGGCTATAAACAGAGATTAATGTCAAATTTAGATTGAATCACCGGGTTGATATTTCAGGTTAATTGATTTGCAAGCAGGGATTTTAGTTATGGTTGCGAGGAGTCGTCAGGTTGAATGCCGCCATACATTTAAATGCGAAAGAAAAATGGAGGAGCTCAACATAACCTAAACCATACGACCCATACCTAACTAAGTAGAATCAAATTCTTATTTTGTTTACCCCCAAAATAACGGTGTTGATCCGGAGAGTCCGGAGAAAATACATACGCAACAACTTACTCGAGTCGAAGTCTTTTCAAGGAATTCCAGGTTATTAATGCATGCAATAGGTTAAGAAAAATCAGCTAAAAAAGTCCAAAATGAATGCTTGCTGGAAGATGTCAAAACTCACAGCCAGAAAACGGACTTTCACTTCTGTTAGTGCAAAAGCTGCAGTTATAAATATCAGCAGATATTTTGTTGAGGGTTTATTTGACAAGAAATGCATGGCAGAATATTCATGTCGATCCCATCTTTTTCTTTGTAAAAGATAGCATGACAAGAAAATAACAACGGACAGTATCTTTTCGCTGGTCTCTTCTCCTTGGTTTATGTTTTTTTTTTTTTAAAATATCATCTTTTTTATCCGGAAACTCCCTCCTTGAATTCACGAAAACTTTTGGAGCAACCAAATAAACTGGAAACTTGAAAACAGTCATTCGACTTTAATTATATATATATTTTTTTTAATTTCTATATATGCTTTACGTTTGTACTAATCTCTTGCTATTAAACTATGCATATATTTTTTAATACGTTTCATATGAGATTTTGATGCAATCCTTGTTCTGCTCAAAAGGAACAAGATTAAAATTTCAGGTTAACGGGACTATAAATAGAGATTGGTTTTGGTTATAGATATTTTATATTGATAATTAAGAATAACTAAAATATAGAAAGAGCTTTTGGTTTTGGTTAAAGGAAATCGTTTGATTGGGATTTCATGTTGAACGAGCTATAGAACAAAATTTTGATTTTGGTTCCAGGGAAACGTCAAATTGGAATTTTAGTTTAATTGAGTTTAGGCAAAAACCATGTTTTGGTTAAAGGGTGTCACCATATATTAGTGTAAATCAATTAACAATTATTTACCCAGAGTCTTAGCCTAGAATCTCTCTATGTTTTCTATTTTAGTGTTATCCTTTCCTATGTAAAGGATGTGTGTGTATGTGTTTGATACAATGTAATACACTAGGAATTATTTCATCTAGTATTTACACATCTATGTAAAGGATGTGTGTGTATGTGTTTGATACAATTGTGGAAGTATAGGCATTTTCGAGAGCCCAATTATACCTTTTTTGTGTCTAAAAATGAAGAAAAATACAGATTTAAAGCTAAAATAATTTATTTTTAGATAAATTTGTGTAAAAGTAAGTCAAACATCATAAATATATCTTTTATAGGACAATTTGATTCAATCATGGGCCAATTGAAAGTATAAATATGTTTTGAAATTAATTTAGGGTCCAATTGAAGGATTTAATTAAATGCAAGGACTTAATTATACTTTAACTTGGTCAAATTAATTTTATTAAGGGCTTAATCAATACAAAATCAAGTTCTTCAGCTTAATCAAGGTCCTATTGAGAAGATTGAAATTTTGAAGATTGAATTAAATTTTTCCAAGCCAATTGTGCGAAGTGAGGGGCTAAATTGAAGCAAAATTGAGAGTTTAATGGTCAATTGAGGGTCAAATCGTATAAATTGGAAACCAAAGATCAAAATATAAAAGACACGCAAAACTAAGGTTGTTGTTGAAATTCATACGGGGATACAATTGCACAAATTACAAGTTTAAATTCAGTTGGCGGTGCAATTAAAACAATTATAAATTCAGAGACCAATTCGCATTTTCACCTTCTCCCAAATCCTCTGCAAACGTGACTACATTGTTCAGTCACCTAAACATTGCAAGCACGCTACTGTAGGGGTAGGGGACGAGGCAACCCATTGCTGCATGCAATGGGTAGTCAAAGGGTTGTCTTCTTCGCCTATAAATAGCATGCATGCACAAATGAACAGGGGGGAGCAAAATTTACAAAACACAACACAGGGTAGAAAAGTTGGCATAAAAAGAGGAGCAAAACCAGAACAGAGGGGAAAATTCACATGAGGAAGACAAAGAAACACAGTACGAGATTTAAAAAACACACTTATGCTTAACCACCACCGTCAACCACCCACTATATTCTTCGGCGTAGGCAAAGCCATTGTTGGCAGCCTATGTTTGCAATGTTCTCTCCTAAAGTCAAGCCAGCAACCATCTCTTTCTCCTCAAACATCCATCAACCAACTATCTAGCATCACCTCGTCATCACAAGCAGCTTCACCTCCATGCCAGCAACTCAACAACAACCTCTAGTGAGAAAGCAGAAGCAAGAACAATGTCAATAACGTAAGCCAACCAACTTTTGATGCCTCCCCCGGCCATCACAGGCCACCATCTCCGACTCTGTCACCATAGGAAGAACCATATCAGCCTCTTCTACCTAGAAGCAGTGACAGGTACACCGGTCATCATCCTCTAAAAAACACAACTTCACTATTCATCGTTTTGGTGAATAGTGGGGGGAGTGAATTAATTCACTCCTCTATCCCACTATTCTGCATGTTAATTAGCTGGGTTGGGCCTTGTTCCCGGCCCGCCTACCAAGATCTAGTGGGCCAATCGACCCACTATACAAAAATGATTGGGTCGATCGATCCACTAGATTGGGAAGCCTCTTCTACCTGGAAGCAGTGACAGGTACACCGGTCATTATCCTCTAAAAAACACCACTTCACTATTCATCATTTTGGTGAATAGTGGGGGGAGTGAATTAATTCACTCCTCTATCCCACTATTCTGCATGTTAATTAGCTGGGCTAGGCTTTGTTCCCGACCCGCCTACCAAGATCTAGTGGGCCAATCGACCCACTATACAAAAATGATTGGGTCAATTGATCCACCAGATTGGGAAGCCTAGACCAAAAAGGTGTGGGCTATTCGACCTAACCCAAAAAAGAAGGAAAAAGGACTGCTAGCAATCCAAGCCCACTAGGGATGGACAGTCAGCCCATAAAAAAATAGAAAAATATAAAAAAAATATACGAAATCTATATTAATTTTTTTTATAAACAAAAAAGTATTATTTTCGTGCATATAACCAAATTACAAGATTTTTTGAAGTATATTTTTTGTAAAAAAAACAAATATAACATATTTCTCATGTTTAGAAATGAAAATTGGATATTGTAACCAGTTTATGATTATCCGTTAAAATTCAGCCAAAATATAAAAAAAATATTATTATTTTGTTTTAACTATCGTAGTATGAAATTACATTGTAAAGTACATTCACATATAGTAAAAAATGATGTTTTCAAATGTGGTGTAAAAACATTTTTTGGCTAGGTTTTCAATTCTAAATGAGGTAGAGACTCTCATGCAGAGAGATCTACCATGAGCTTTAGAAAAGAAC
The DNA here is from genome assembly GCA_015731905.1 of Salix dunnii. Lineage (NCBI taxonomy): Eukaryota > Viridiplantae > Streptophyta > Magnoliopsida > Malpighiales > Salicaceae > Salix > Salix dunnii. The sequence goes on from CM027674.1 coordinate 14,810,536, forward strand.
AACGAATAAAAAAAATTAAATTTAGAAAAATAATCAAACAACAATATAGCTTACCTTAGGCAAGATGTACTGAAGGTGATGTGTTTTCCTTTTGGACAACAAGTCCCCTTACCCGTGTTGAGATTAGTAGAAGAGTGAAGAAATTGTGCAGAGAAGAAGAGACCTAAGCAGAGAGAAGGAGAGACAGAGAGTTCAAAGAGAGAAGGAAATTTTGAATTTATTTTTTGTTGCAATATTTCTACACACACATGTTGTGTGTTTAGCAGCTTTATATGCACATTTCAAATACCATATACTGCCATCATGTATATTCTAGAATATACATTCATTTACACTCTAATATCCCCCCTTAATCTCTTGCTTTGATAAACCAAGCATGAGATTGCAACAATGAAAACAAAACACATGAGTACTTAATCCTGTTTAATAAAAATCATTTTGGAAACGAGAAAGAAGAAAATAGAGTGATGAGTTTGAATTTGATTGAGAAGTTTTTAAGAATTTAAGAGATTGAGAAGAATAAGAAGAATGCTCAAATGGAAAAAAAATATAAGAATTTGAGAAGAGAGGGACGAGAGGGAGGAGAGGGGATATAATTTGTTTGAATTTCATTTGTCTACTTTAGTTTTTCTTAAGTTTTTCATTTATTGATGAATTTGAGAAGAGAAGGATGAAAGGGAAGAAATGGGAGTAAAGAGAGGGGATAGAATTTGTTTAAGTTTTATTTGGATAGAATTTGTTTAAGTTTTATTTGTCTACTTATTGATGAATTTCTTAATCTGTGTAAAAATCCATTTTCTACTTCTCAATGATTTTTTTTCCTTCCTTCCTTTCTTTTTCTTTTTTTTTTCAATTTTTTTTATTATTATTATTACAACCAACCAAAACGGAAGCACAATACCAACCACACCAACAAATCATAAAATTTAGGGTTTTTGGTGCCCCTACCCTCTCTTTCTAACCTCTTCATCTTCCAAAACACTCAAACGATGCAAGCAGCTACCGCAGCCATTCCAAGAGTCCTCTACCGCCATGCTCTCAAAGACACTCTTAACTGAGCCGTCCATCGCCACCTCTTTTACAAAGTTGATAATCTTCTGCGTACGAGGTTCGAAACAAGCAATCACGTGGCAAATCTGGATATAACTAATAGAATGATAGCGGCAGTGAAAAGCCTTTAGAGGAGAGAGGGAAGAGAGGACAAAGAGAGATGAGCGTCGCAACAATAATAGCAGTTGGCTACAGGTAAATCATGGAAAGGATTTTCCAAGGAGACAGCTCCAAAAGGCTTGAGAAGCAAGTCTTCGTAAGCCGCAAAGAAGGAAACCATATCAAGGTTGTGTGAGGTTGTTGATTGCACAGATCTTAACTGTGATTTCGCATAAGCAAAAGTAGAAGCAGAAGACTGTATTGAGGTAAGCTTACAGGAACAAGAAGTTTTGTGTGTCTACACTCCTCTTCATGATGCATGATGGTTCTTGCAATGTTGTTGCTGCTCTATTTAAGCTTCATTTTTCTTTCTTTTTTCCTTGCTCTGCTGCTGCTCTGTTTGAGCTTCAATTTTGTTGTGCAACATTTGAATGTAGTAATTTGCTATGCATAGACTAGAGAGTTGAGAATTTGAAATGTATTAAAGAGAATGGAGAGGAGGAGGATCAGACATTAAAGAAGAGGGATCCTGGCTGTGCATTTTGCAATTGGAGCGTGTTTGTTAAAGCTGATAAGAGCTCAGACTAGTCTCTTGGATGAACAAGAAAACAACTAGATGAGAATGAGCAGTAGTGACACAAATGATCATCTTCATCTTTAGCTCAAAAATTCAAAGAGTCTCAATTGAAGAAGCTGCAAAAGATCATAAAGAAAAATTTGCATAAAGAGAATAATAGAGTGTAGAAGCTTCAATCACTCTCTAAGAAATAACTGTGTTCATTAATGAATATTAGACACATAAAGATTTTTCAAGATAGATTCAATAGTAGCTCAAATATTGATAAATTTTTTTTAGATTCTTTAATATAGAAATTTTAAAGAAGACTAAGATGAAGATAGACTGAGATGAGGATTGTGAAAGCATAAGATTGGATCAATTATTTGATCTGTGTGAGCAATGTAGCTCTGATACCATGTTGATATTAGTAGAGGAGTGAAGAAATTGTGCAAAGAAGAAGAGAAGGAGAGACAAATAGTTTAAAGAGAAGGATATTTTTAATTTATTTTCTGTTGCAATATTTCTACACATACATGCTATGTGTTTATATACACATTTCAAATACAATATATTACCATCATGTACTCTAGAATACACTTTCATTATTCTAGAATATACATTCATTTACACTCTTGTTACCTGGACTCTTGTAGACTATTAGGTTTTCTAGTAACTTTAATATTGGGTGTTGACTCCTAAGAATTATAGTTGTAACTTTAAGATTATAAAACAAACTCATTCACAGCGCGTCGTTGTTACCTCTTTGAGAATGGCAGGGCGTGAAGCACGAAAAAAATATCATCATGACAATAAGCACAACTATAAGCTTAAGGACACTGTGCTTGAAGATCATCGAATACTGGGTAAGAGGACATGTTTTAGCTGTATTGTACTCTCATGTGCAGTAGAATAATGGTTGGTTAAATTCCAAGCACGCTCTCTTGCAGGCAATCATAGTCCCATCTACCCCTCTCACTGCTAAACTTGGATCACAAATAGCATTCACGTTAGCTGCACAACTCCTAGATTGACAGCAAGGAGAACCTCCTTGCGGGGTTACCGAGATTGGGATGTTGAAGTCGTCAACCAGGATGATATTGTAATAATCTTTCCCACCATCACCTCCTAGAGTAAATTCTACCACGGATGCAGGAGCTTTCTGATATGGTGGGTAAAAATAGGAGTTTTCTGGCCAGGAAGTTATGGAATATTCATTGCAAAACTGACTCTCTATGGATTTAGTGGGTCCATCATTTTTACTTGGGTCATCACTCAGTTTGGGAAGCTTCTACTCATAAGACCTCATCTCCTCTATGGAAATCTATCATCTCTTTAAAGGATAGCCTTCTCCAGGACAGTGGCGGATCCCTTCGGGTTAGCTCTTTGATACAAAGTTGGCATGCTTTGGCTGGTCCTTTCTTAGTTGATGCTTATAATTATTGTAGGCCCAGGACTGATGTGGTTCACTAAGATAAGGTGGTCTGGGAGCATTGGGCATTGCCAAGAGCAAGCTTTGTGTTATGGCTAGCTATCCGAGGAAAACTTAAATCCAAGGATCATCTTCGCTTCTTGAATGCGGATGTTACTTGTGTGCTCTGTTCTCGAGAAGAGGAATCGCATGCTCACCTCCTCTTCTCTTGCAGCTGGACATCACTTTTATGGTCCAGGATCAAGTCTTGGTTGCGTCTTAAAAGGCGGATGTCCTCTCTGTCCAGTGCTCTCTGGGCCTCAGAATTCGAAAATGCGATCCTTCTCTAGTGTCGTCTAAAGATAACCAACTTTTTGTATTTTTCTAGCCATCATATGTCCACTTGTATGCGTTGAGCAGATCCTTTCATGGACGTCTCGTAACGTGTCTTTGGCTTCAACTTCATCTAGGCCTTTTAGCAAAGTCTCGTTAGACGACCTCTTATACAAAAGTTCTCCATCAAGATAAAAATCCATTACCAGTCAAGGTCTTCTTTTCGATACTGGATTCCCTCACAGGATAAGTCTGGTTTCGGATGAATTTCTTGATATTGTAGTACCAAGGGTTTCCATTTATTTCTCCTTCAACTGAGCAACAATAAGCTGGGTTTTTTCTGATATCAATGTGTAAGTTTTGCCCGAAGTTCATTCTAACCATGGAAGTTAGCATGGTCAAAACATCCAAAACTGATTTCCTTCCCTTCCTAGATGTGTGAACTCTATTTCTCAAATTCTCTCATTAGTTTAGACAGGTGTTCTTGGTAAGGTATTTAGCTTTTGGAGCCATTTTTATCTAGTCGTGGCTCGAAAGCCCGTCCATAAAGGAATATGTGAAGTTATGAGCTTCATTATCAATCAACATGTCTATATCTGGGGAAATTTATCTTTAGATCTAGCATGATTTAAGTCCTTAAAGTCCACACAAACTCTACCCTTTCTTCTCCTCCTTTTCTATTTTCTTTTCTTTTCTTTTCTTTTTCCCTTTTTCCTTTTCTCCCTTTTTCCCTTTTTCCTTTTCTCCCTTTTTCCCTTTTGTTTTTGGGTACTATCACTATGTTTGATGCCCATTGGGATATTTGACTACCTAAAAACACAATCCATTATTTTTAAAAAATTTGGCCTTACTTTGAATCAAAACTTCCGGATGGGTTCTTCTTAGCTTTTGCTTGATTGATTTGCATCTTTCTTTTAGTGGTTCCCTGTGTATTGCAATATCCATATCCCATCTAGGCATATCCTTATAAGACCCAGCAGAAATATCTATGTAATCCCTAAATAGTACAATAAAATCTTCTCTTTCCTTTTATGTGATCAAAGTTCTTATCCTAAGCTTTCTCTAGCTTTCTTCATTAGCCATGTTTAGGGCTTAAAGCTTCTCCTTAATGGGTTTCTAAACTTATTAATTTCATGAATTCCTTAATATTATGTTCATCCCCTTATGTGTTTTAAAATTCAACCATTCATTCTCAGTGCAAAGTGCAAGTGTTGTTGCGAAAGATCAGTTTTTAGGGTTCCCAAAAAAAGGAAATATTTTTTTTATTTTTTTATTTTTTTATTTTGCAGTGTAAATGGACAGTAAAAATATAAAGAAGAATTTTGAAACTGCATGATCTCATTAAAAAAAAATGGCTTGAAAACGAAGATAAGATCCAATTAATGTCTTAAGCCATGATTATCAATGAAAATAAAATGGGGTATGACCAACCACATAGAAAACATCATAATCTAACAAGTGTTTGCTGATTATATTTTGAGCACCAATGCAACAAGATACTATGGAGTATACACCCCAGTGATAGGTTCTAGTTCCTTTATGTGAAACATAGGGTAGGTTTACTATTTGGTCTCTAAAGAGGGTCTCTCGTTGTCCTAGTGATCACCTTCGTAAAGGCAATATGGGGGTTTAGCAGGTAGTGGGATGGTACGTATACCAATCACTACCAGTCTAAACACTCAGCAAAGAGTTGGGATTTACACAAACTTCAACCTTAACTCAAGTAATAGGTAAGCTGCTAGTCCCCCACCTAACTTAAAGTTTACTGTGTGTGCCAAAAAATAATAAAGTGATGCATAACAAGACATTTTTTTTATTTTTGATATGTCATGCATGATAGGATGTAAAGATGCATGCTAGAACTTCTAAAAAATATAAATCATTCATAGCAACAAAAAAAAATCAACATATCATAAACAAACAAAACTATCAAGCCTAGTCTAAAGTCCCCAGTGGAGTCGTCATCCTGTCGCACCCCATCGCGAGAGCGCGGAGTCACGACGACCTTCCCCGTGCGCAAGGAAAATTCATGTGGGGGTCTTATCTTTATTATTCTTTTTTATGGAAAAAGAGAGTCGCCACCTAGTATTATGGTTACTAGGAAACCTAAAATTGGTGGTTCAGAGATTCTAAGGCAAGGGACTGGTTGCGTAAAAGGAAGGTTTTAGCATCCCTAATACGCCCTACCTAAGGTAAGCTGCTTGACATTTTGGTTTGCTTGTGATTTGTTATGGTTTTGATTTTTCAAAGAATGGGTTAGTTAAAATGGTGATGGTGTATTATCCCCGCCGAATATTTTGGATATTAGCCTCCAACAGTGAATAATAGCAAATTATCTCCATCAAATATTTTGGATATTGACTCCTTAGGATTTATTTATCCAAACACCAACAATGGATAATAGCAAATTATCCCCGCTGAATATTTTGGATATCAACCCCTTAGGATTTATTTATCCAAACACCAACAATGGATAATAGCAAATTATCGCCGCCGAATATTTTGGATACTAACCCCTTAGGATTTATTTATCCAAACACCAACAGTGAATAATAGCAAATTATCCCCGTCAAATGTTTTGGATATTAGCCCTTTAGGATTTATTTATCCAAACACCAACAGTGGATAATAACAAATTATCCCCGTCGAATATTTTGGATATTGACCCCTTATGATTTATTTATCCAAACACCGACAGTGAATAATAAATTCCCAAAAATAAGATTTTAATATTTTTGGAATATTGGTCAATACCCTTTGGATTTTACAAACATGTTGTAGAATCCAAAAATGCGAGAAATGATTTTTCTTTTCGAAATCCATGCTAAAACATATTTTTTCTACAAACTCCAAGATAATATATATTTTTTGAAACAAAAATTTTTTTTTCAAAAATATGCTAGTGTATTGGTCGTATGCACGAAAACAACACTTTTTTTTTAAAATATGTTTTAAACAAATTTTGTATTTTTGCATTTTTTTTATAATATATATTCTTGTGGGCGGGCTGCCTGCCCAGCCCTAATGGGCCAAGAGGCCCATCACTTGGGGCTGGCCTGCCAGCCCCTGGAGGGCCTAACGGCCCACCCATTTTTTGCTTGGCTGGGCCTCGTCCTCGGCCCAGCCAGCCCATTGTTCTGCATAATGCAGAACAATGGCACGGGTGGCATGGGGGGAGTGAATTCATTCACTCCCCCCGTGCATGAGGATGATGATGCACTGTAGATGGGAGGATTTTCGAGTGTGATAAAAGGTGAACCTGTTAATACCTTTGGGTAGAGGAGATCGAGGTGGTTAGTCCTGTAATGGTGGCGTAGGAATGGTGGCTTGTGGTGGCCGGAATGGGCGTCGGAATCTGGTCGGTTCAACTGCTATTGTCAACGTTGCTGCTGCTGCGGCATCTCGGATGAGGTTTCTGGGCTGACGGAGCTGTGGTAGAGATTCTGGTGATGACGAGACGGTGCATGGTGGCCGGAGTTGATGGCTGCTGGACGAGAGAGAGAGACGTCGGCGTCTGGTTTTAGTGAGAGAGAGAGTGGACTAACAGAGAGAAACGATGGGGGAGGGAGAACTGATACTGGAGATGAGGGAGATGAAGATTATCTCGGTTTTAATTTTCCTCTTTTTTCCTTGTTTTTGCTTGCCTTTTCTTTTCCAAAACTCTATAAATTTCCCTAAAATTTTCCCACTTCCTCTGTTTCGTTTTCTCTGTTTTTTTTCCTTTCTCTGCTCGTTCTCCCTCCGTTCTCCTCTCTACTCTCTACGTAAAATACTTTCTCCTCCCGTCTCTCCCCCTGTCTTTCTCTTCGTGCTGCTATTTATAGCAGAGCAAACTTAACTGTTCGGCTTCCACAATGCTTGATGCAGCATACCACCGTTAAAAATGAATGCAGGTGCGTCTTCGTTCAAGGCCGGGTTCGCCAGATTATGCAGCAGTGCAATTTTCAAATTCATGCAACCGGCACATGCAATGCAACTTTCAAAATCTTTAAAGGCGGACCATGCAATGCAATTTTCAAAGATTTTTTAAAAGATAAAAATATGATTTTATCCCTCAATTTATAATTGTTCTAATTGTAATTCTAGTTGGATGATCTTATGCAATTATATCCCACAAAATTTCAATTTCAAACTTAGCTTTGCGCGACCTTTTTATTCCGGTCCTTGGTTTCTAATTTTCACTATTTAATCCTCCAATCAACCATTCAACTCTCAATTTGTTTAATTTGGCCCGTGATTTCGCATAATTAGCTTAAAAATTCAAATCAGTCTCCGAAAATTCTAATCTCATCAATTGAACCCAAATTAAATTCAAGAACTTTATTTCTCATTGACTAAGCCCTTAATAAAATTAATTTGACCAATTTAAAGTATAATTAAGTCATCGCGCTTAATTAAAACGTTCAATTGGACCTTAAATTAATTCTCAAATATAATTACACTTTTAAATTGGCCAACGATTAAATCCGAATTGGGCCATAAAAATATAATTATATCTGTCGACTTAATTTCTACATAAATTTATCTGATAATAAATTACATTAATCTTGAATCTACATTTTCCTTCATTTCCGGGCACAAGAAAAGTATGATCGAGATCTCAAAAACATCCGACATTTCCGTCTTCATTTTTCACCCGACACCAACCCCTTTATCTTATTTTTTTGGGTAGATTGAGGGAATGACCCAAAATCGGGTTATGACAACTGATCTGCAAACAATTATTTTCTTAAAATGTTTTGAGGGATAAATATACCAAAAGGGTTATGATATTGCAAATCTCAATAGTCTGTTAGTAAACGAAAGTGAGGCGTATGCCAAATCCAAATACTACACAATCTAATGCTGAAATAACACTTTATAGCTTTTGGCGGGTCATTCCCTCACTCACTCTTTTGTAGCTCCACTTTTGGAGGAGAAAAATAGTGTTTATATAGTGTGATATTTTTAAAAATTATATTTTGATCCAAAAAAGTTTTGATATTAAGTTTCAAGTTAACTGAGTTGACAAAAAAAGTTTGGATAAGAAAAAGGTTTTTTTAAAATATATAAAAAAGAAAATCTAGGAATTAAAATATTCTCATTTCACTTTAGTTATATTTCTTTTCTTATTATTTTTAGAAATGCTTTAAATTTGTATGAATCTCTTGTTATTAAGCGATGCGTATATTTATTTATGATTGGTGTATAATTAATTTCTCATATACATAATTGTGACATAACCTATTAAATTTGATAAATCTATTATTTGAAAAACAATTATGATATATAGAGAATAACGAATGCCATATTCACTTTGAGAAAAAGGATTTTTGATTTGTAGTGATAACTTGCAATGGTTTTGGGAACCCTACCATCAAGAATCTCAAATTTCAATTCTTTAATGAAATTTTTTTTGATTCATTCAAAATAGTTAAAAACATCCTCAATAAATTCTAGTCAAAAAGGGTCGCTCAAATTCAAAGTTTAAGGTTAGGTGAGATGAAAAATAAAGTTATACAAGAAAATGGTTATGAAATTACAGGTATTCTCGTAGCTATGAAGTTTTAATGAGCTCTTGATCCTGGTTAAAAGGAACAATATTAGAATTTCAGGTTAATCGGGATATAATTAGAGATTGGTTTTGGTTAAAGAAAACTGTCAAATTCATATTTTGAAGATAACTAAAATATAGACAAAAATCTTGATTTTTGTTAAATGAAATCGCCAAATTTAGATTTTAGGTTAATTGAGTTGTAGACAAAAACCACGGTTTTTGTTAAAGAGAAACACCATATTAGAAATTCAAGTTAACAACGTTGCAAATAGATAATTTGGTTTTGGTTTAAGTAAATTGACATATTTGAATTTCAGGTTAACTAAACTAGACATTGACCAAAGTTCCATTTAAAGGGAATCACCATATTAGAGTTTCAGGTTAACCGAGTTGTAGACAGAGATTTTAGTTATGGTAAAAAGAAATGATTAGATTGGGATTTCTGGTTAGTCGAGTTCTAGACGCAAATTATGGTTCTAGTTAAAGGGAACCACTAGATAAGTATTTTAGGGTGACTAAAATATAAACAAAGATTTTAATTCTTGATTGAAGAGAATCACTGAGAGTGGGTTTTCAAGTCAACTGAGCTATAAAAAAAAAGTTTGGCTCTAGTTAGTATGAATTGCTAGATCGGGATTTCAGGTTAGCAGAGATGTAGATAGAGACAAAAGTTATGGTTAAGGAGAATCACCATATTAGGATTTCAAGTTAATCAATTTGTAGGCAAAAAGTTTTGTTTTTGTTAAAAGAAATTGCCAAATTAGGATTTCAAGTTAACCAAGTTATAGACAGAGACCAATGTTCTGGTTAAACAGAATCATCAATTATGATTTCTAGTTAACTGAGTTATACACAAAGACTAAGATTCTAGTTAAAGCGAATCATCAAATTAAAATTTATAATTAATGGAGTTGTAGACATAGATTTTTATTTTGGTTAAAGGAAATTTTTTATTGTAGTTTCAGGTTAACCAAGCTATAAATAGAGACCAAGGTTCCAGTTTAAGGGAGTCACTAGATTAGGATTTTAGGTTAACCAAATTGTAAATAAAAATTTTATTTATGGTTAAAATAAATCATCAGATTAAGAATTTAGGTTAACCAATTTGTATCTTAATTCTAGATTGAAGGGAATCACTAAGATACAGGTCAATTGAGTCAAGAAAATTTTTTATCTAGTTGATAAAATTCATTTCCAAAAGGAAATAATTGGGTCATAGCTCTAGTTGTGGGGGATTTTGAAGAATACTTTTTTTATCTCTACAAACTTGTTACGTAAAGCACTTGATAAGTCTTTTTTTTTGTAAATATTGTAAAGAGGGAGAATTTGTTCTTGCCCATTTTGGACGCTTATCTAAACAATATATTAGAAAAAAAAATGAAAAAATGTTGGTAGAAAAAAAGAAACATATCAATGAAAATAATATATTAGAACACTCATGAAATTGTCAAAGACTTAACCGAGAAAGATAAAAATATATAAAATTGGAAAATATGACAATTTTTTTTTGACTTATGAATGCCATATTTGCAAGAAAAATTCAATTTGAGGAGGAAAATTCAAATTTTAATGTTTAAGGACTCAATTATAATTTTTCAAGGTTTAATTGAATTTATAAAGAATTGCTTGCAAGAAAAGGAAAATTTTAAGAGTTATTTTGGTCAAATTGGAGGCTTAATTGCATTAATATTAAAATTTAATGGGCAACTTGATTTAAATAATTCAAAACCAAGGACCAGGCTAAAAAAACATGTGAATGCAAGGGCTAAAATTAATCAAATCAAGAACTAAATTGAAGATATTGAAAGTTTAATGGTGAACTGAGGGTGAAAATGCACAAAACCAAAACCAAGGACTAGAATGAAAAATACATTCAATTTTAGGGTAGTTTGGTAGGGGTGAAATTTGCATGAAATTAAAAGTTGGTAAGCAATTATGCATGAAACTAAAAGAAAAATGACTCGATTGAAATTTGGCAACCTAAATTAAGACCCTAAATGGTATGTTGTTCAAACTTAATGAAGAAAAAGTGAGTGACACGTCGTTCGTTACCTTGGTATCCTTGTTTTGACAATTTTAGCTTATCACGAAGATGTTTTTCATACTTCACGCCCTGCCATCCCCGAAGGAAAGACGACACGCGTTGAAAGGAGGATGTTTTATAGCCGTAAAATTACGAATATAATTTTTAGGAATTGCCACCTAGTATTAAGGTCACTAGGAAACCTATTGGTTTGCGAGAGTCTAGGTAAGGGGAATTATTGTGCAAGGGGAATTGTTGTGCAAGAGAAAGACACATCACCTCCAATGCACCCTATCTAAGGCAAGTTGCATTGTTGTTTAATTGTTTTTTTCTAAGTCAATTTTTATTTGTTAGTCTTTTCTAAGACTCAAAGTAAACCTCTCTTTATGAGAGAGTCTTTACTTCATTGGGAGTCGAAAACCTAACCATTCTAAAGTTTGAAAAAAATATACACTGTATTTAAAAAAGACAAATTACTATTCGCGAGTATACTTTACAATGTAATTTTACACCGCCATAGCTAAAACAAAATAATTGTTAATTTTTTATATATTTTGGTCAGATTCCAATGGATAATCATAAACTGGTTATGATATCCAATGTTCATTTCAAAACATGAAAAATATGTTATATATATTATCATCACCCAATTTTTGGGTGATTCCCCAAAATTTACCAAAAACTAACAAAAATAAAATAAAAGGGGCTGGTGTCGGTAGAAAAATTAATGTGGAAATTTTGGATGTTTTCGGAAACACAGTCGTACTTCTTTTTTTTTGCCCGAAAATGAAGGAAAATGCATATTCAAGGCTAAAATAATTTATTATTGGATAAATCTGCATAAAAATTGAGTCAAAATACATAATTATATTTTTATGGGCCAATTTGATTTAATCGTCGACCGATTTAAAGTGTAATTATGCTTTAGAATCAATTGAGAGCTCAATTGAAGGATTTAATTAAGCGCAAGAGCTTAATTATACTTTAAATGGGTCAAATTAATTTCATTAAAGGTTTAATTGGTGAGAAATTAAGTTTAAAAGCTTAATCTGGGTTAAATTGAGAAGATTGAGATTTTCGGTGACGAAACTCTTCAGAATTAATTGAGAGCCCAATTAAAGGATTTAATTAAGCGCAAGAGCGTAATTATACTTTAAATGGGTCAAATTAATTTTATTAAAGGCTGAATTAGTGAGAAATTAAGTTTGAAAGTCTAATTTGGGTTAAATTGAGACGATCGGAATTTTCGAAAGCCAAAATTGAACAAAAAAACATCGTTCTTCCTGGATTTTCCCATCGAAATTTTTTTTTTGTCACATCCTAATTATTTCAAAATTAAAAAAAAAAAAAAAAACAAACAAACCAAACCAAACTTCTACCGACAGCCATGGTTGGCCATTTCAGCAACCATGCTGCACCATACCTGCCACCACTCTCACCATGCCACACCATTCCCAAGCACCATACCTTGACAACGCCCCATACCCAGGACCTTACCTCCTTCAGTTATAAATAGCAGAAGAAAATACACGAACAGGGGACGGGCTGAAAACTGGAAGAAAAAAACTGTGGGAAAATGGCAGTGTGAGGGACTGTCACGAGAAAAAAAAGAATGAGATAAACTGGGGAAAAAGGGCTGCAAAACTAGAAAAAAAGGGGGGAAGGACACTAAGAGAAAGTTTTGAAACCGGGGGCAGCATAAGGGGAGAAAATTTCGAAACTAGAGAGTCATTTAGGGGATAGTCACGGGGAAAAGACCAGATAACATGGGCCTGAGAATGAAAAAAAAAGGGCAGAGGAAATTTTTTGACAGCGAGAGAACAGACGGGGGGAAAGGTGAAAAAAAAAGAAAAAAGCTGAGGGGAAAATTTGGTGACAAAGAGGGGAGTTCGACGTGAAAACTGGGGAAATACGCAAACAAGGAGTAAATAAAACTGAAAGCAGCAGGGACGACGAACACACAGCTGCAACAACCTTCTTCTTCATCACCGACGGTCAGCCACCACCAGCTCGATCATCTCCTTCGTCACGCAGAAGTCAGCCCTCTCTCCCTTCTCTCGCAGCCAGCAAGAAGCTCTCTCTCCTCTCCACTGTAAATTTCCTTTCTCTCTCCTCGTTGCTGTCTCTTTCTCTCAACTAGGAGCAGCCACAATCACGACAACAGCCAGCCCTCTCTTCCCCTCACCACCGTGAGCTCCTCTTCCACAAAACCAGCCCAGTCGTGACCTCCCCAGCAGCAGCAGCAGCCCCCTGCATGAACTGGGAGTTCTCCTACACGAACCAGACCGCCACTTCAGAAGCTTCCCCCGACCACCACAGACCTTCGTTTCCAACACCACCATGACAGGTAGAACCACCTCAACCTCCTCTACACGGCTGTATCAACAGGTAACCCTCTCGTAGAAGTGGACCATTACTGTTCATGAACGTGAACAGTGTTAATTCTGCACTGTTCACGTTCTTCTTCATTTAATCTCTTTTTTTTTTATTATTCCGGCTGGGCTGACCCGACCCAGCCCAGCAGACCAGCCCATCAGGGCTGGGCAGTCCAGCCTTCAATTGTTTTTTTAATTTTTTAATTTACTTATTTTATCTTATTTATTTTTCCTTTTTTTAAAAAAACCACAAAAAGAAAAAAATTAAAAATGAAAAGAAAACATAAAAATTACATTTCAAAAAAAAAAAAAAACAAGATGTGTTGTTTTCGTGCATACGGTCGAATTCCAAAATTTTCCATCATATTTTTCGTAAAAACAATGTCGCATCTTTCTCATGTTTTAAAACAAAATTGGGTATCGTAACCAGTTTACGATTATCCGTTGGTATTCGGCCAAAATATCAAAAATAATTTAAAAATTATTTTGTTTTAGCCTTCGCGATGTAAATTTATATTGTAAAGTACACCCGCAGATGAAAAAAGAAATTTTAACTACGGTGTAAAATTACATTGTAAAGTACATCCGTAGATAAAAAAAAAAGATCTTTAACCGCAGTGTAAAATTACATGGTAAAATACACTCGCAGACAAAAAAAAATATTTTTTTTTAAAATACAATGTAAAAAATTTGAACTTAGAAAAAAAACAATCAAACAACAATGCAGCTTACCTTAGGTAGGGTGAACTAGGGGCGACGCGTCTTCCCCTTGCACAACAAGTCCCCTTACCTAAGACTTTCGCAGACCATTAGGTTCCTAGTGACCTTAATACTAGGTGGCGACTCCTTATAATTATAGTCGTAATTTTTACGGCTATAAAACAACCCCTTTTTTTCACCGCGCGCCATTATCTCTCTAAACCCAGGGGGATGGCGGGGCGCGGAGCACGAAAAATCACCGTCGCGACATATATTCTTTACGAAAAATATATTTGGAAAATAAAATTGAAATTTGGTCATATGCACGAAAATAACATATTTTTGTTTGTTTTTTATATGATTTTTAAAATATTTGGATTGGGCCTAGCCTAACTAAATGGGTCAACCCAGCAGATGGACTTGGGCTAGACCCAACCCAACCACTTAGGCTAGGCTGAGAGCAGGTCTAGCCTGAGTTAAAGAAAAAAAATTAAAATTGTTTCATTATTGTTCATGTGTTGCGTGAACAATAACAAGTGGTACGCCAACGATGGCAAGAGACTTGCCTTCTACTTCCACTGGATAGAGGAGGCCGAGGTAGTTCTTCTTGTGATAATGACATCATAAATGGTAGCTTGTGGTGGCTGGTATAGCCGTCAGAAGGGGGTTGGTTTTTGTGCAGGAGGGGTTGCCGCTGCTTCACCAACATTAGAAGAGAAAAGTTGAGTTTGCTGGCGGAGCTGTTAACATGGAGGAGAATTTTCCAATGCTTATGGGGATGGTGGTGGTCGGTTAGCTGCTGTTGGAGGAAAGATAAAGTTGTTGGCATGATTGTTTTTGTTTTTGTTTTTGAGAGAGAGATAGAGAGTTGTTGAATGTTTGAGAGAGAGAGAGAGCTGCTGCCGGTGATAGAGATCTTGTCGTGGCCAAGGGAGGGGAGAGTGGTCATTGTTGGTAGTTGTGCTCGCCTACAAGTTTTTTCATAGTGGTTTCTACAACTTTCTCTTACGTTTGTTATCATCTTTTTCCCTCTCAGTTTTTCTGTAAAAGTAGTTGGAATATATACATCATTTTAGAACACCATTTAAAAAAGTAGTTTTAACATTCATTTGATATATAAAAAGTTTATGAATAAAAGCTAAACAATTAAAACTCAAATTGAAGAAATTCTAGTTATAGTTAAAAAGGTATCAAAATAATCTATATGTTGTTTTTTAATAAAGTCTTTTGCAACTAATCTTGCTTTGTATTCATCTATATAACCATCATAAAAATATTTTATTTTAAAAATTTATTTGCAACCAGTAGGCTTTGCACTTGAGGGAAAAGCAATTATCTCTCAAGTTTGATTTTATAAAAGTGAATCAATTTAATATATTATTTCTTCTTCCCACAACAAAAAAAAAAAATAGAAAAGGAGATAGCTTTAAAGTAGGTCATGGGATTTTTATCTACCAAATAAGTGAAAAAATAATTTCAAATGAAATTTCCTTACATTGTCTCTTACTCATTCTCACCTCCTCATTATGAATTTCATAAACTCTATTATCATCAACAAGTACATGAGAAATATTTTCATTTAAGTGTTCAAATAATTTTGTATTTCTTTCAATAATAATTTTGCAATTTAGCACATTACCTTTTTAAACTAAAAGCTTATATGCAATACTATTTTCAATATAATTAATAAACATGCAATTAAAAGTTTTTAAACATATCTTTTTTTTGTTCATATAAAATATTTTTAATTATACACCCATATACTTTTAGATATTCAAAATTAGGAGAATAAATTTTTCATAATTTATAAGTATTGAACAACTTTTTTATAAGGAGTTATAATTTGTATATAACACACAGATAAAATATCTTCACCCCATAAATTATCAAGTGTTAAAGAACTAACTAGCATGGTATTCATTATTTTCTCTTAAAGATGTATTTTTTCTTTTTGGCTATCCTATTAGACTCTATTGAATAAGGTTTTATGTATTATGTCTTCCTTACAATAGTCATTTATCATAACATACTCACCTTCTCTATCAGATTTAACTCTTTTAATTTCTTATTTAGTTGATTCTCTACTTTTGTTTATATAATAATAGCATGTTATAAGCTTCATCTTTACTTCAATGGAGATAAATTTTTATATATCTATGAAAGTCATTTAATATTTGGCAACGAGGTGTATGTTGGCTAGGTTTGCCACATACAAAACAATTTTCTTTTTTTTGTAAGATTGTTGGGTTTGAGTTTGGGCACATTTGAACTGTTATTATTGGACTTATTATTATTACTCTCTTATCTAAACTGTTATCATTGGACTTATTATTATTATTACTCTCTTATCTTTTTATTATGTGAGCTCCTTTCTATTGAGTTTTGCTTTAGTGATCATCTTTTATTTTATAAGATCAATATATTTTTGTGAGCTCATTAGCTTGATATAAATATTGTTTTTCTCTATATATTTTGGTGGATTTCTTGATATAGATACGTTTATGAACCAACCTCTTGGATTTATTGAACCTTATTCTCTAAATCATATTCACAAACTAAATTCTTTTTATGATCTAAAACAGGCACCTTATGCAGAGCTTGACCTTGTCAATTTTTAGTTTCTTTAAGATTTCATAGCCTTAGAATGGATACTTCCTAAGGCTACAATATTTCCATTTGTTTATTTTGATAACATTCTACTTACTAGTGGTAATCTTATCTTTCTTCATCGTCATTTTACTCAATTTGTCATTTGTAATCTTGACTCACTTCACTATTTTCTTAGCATTGAAGATTCGTCTACTTTAAATGGTAACTTATTTCACAACAATGGTGTTGTTATTTTCCTTTTTATACCATTTATTTTCAAATATATTTAAAAAAAATCAAAAAAGAATAAGAATAAGAATATATATATATATATAGATATATATATATATATATATATATATATATATATATATATATATATATATATATTCAATTTATTTAGGCCAAGTTATGGCCTTTTCATGATTTCAACCCTTTTGTCTTTTTTTCATGTTAATGAATTTACAAAATATATATATATATATATATATATATATATATATATATTCAATTTATTTAGGCCAAGTTATGGCCTTTTCATGATTTCAACCCTTTTGTCTTTTTTTTCATGTTAATGAATTTACAAAAAAAAAAATATCAAAGAAAAAAAATAGTTGGTGAAATGATAAGAATTCAAGAAAAGAATGATCGAAATAAACATAAAGTTTTTGCCCCTCTAAAAAATTAAAAGATAAAAGCACCAAAATACGATAAAATAAGTTAACAAAAATGTGGAAGGTTGGTAATGTGAGAGGATAAGAAGGAATTAATAATAATAATAATAATAATAATAATAAATAAATAAATAAATAAAAGTAAAAGAAGAAAGACAAAAGGTAAGAAAAAAATAAATAAAAAAGATCATTCATTCTTCTCCGACGCAAGACAAACCTCTTCTAGCCAAACCCAAAGCATCACCACCGTCAACTCTCACCCTCACTTGTCAATATAACTCGGTCCAACCCACGGATTCTTGCCATTGCAACACCTTGTTTCTCCTCTAACCAAAGCCCGCCGGCAACCATGGCCGGAACTGACCTCGCATTACCACCGAATCTATCAAACCATCTAGAATCATGAGCTACCAGAGAAATCATTGATGTTTTCCATACCAGATTCAAGCTAACATGCACTTTTGCAGGTTCAACGGCAACGTGTGAGATGCACGTTGCACAGCCCACGCGCTACTAGATGCTCTAGGATGTAGCAGATAATATACAATGGTAATTTTTTGAACTTGTTTGTATAGAACTCAGTCATTACATGAACTCTTCTTTTTTTTCTGTTATTTGTGATTTTGAAATATTTTTTATTATTATTTTCTACAAGTCAATCATGATCACAGGGAGAAGAATTTATTTTTTTTGTTTCATTTCAATTAATATAATTTTGTATTTTGTATTTTAACTATTTTTTTTTAGTTTTGATTCTTTTAATTTTTTATGGTTTTTCTGGGATATGTTTATTTTTTATTGATATTTATTTATTTAAACTCTTATTTTTAACTTTTAATTTTTATTGTTATTTATTTTTGTATTAAATATAGTTTGCATTAAAAAACAGATTAAATTTAGCTTTGATGGTGTAAAATGAGAGTGAAACTCTCTTATGAACGTATAGTGAATGTTTTGTTGTTAGTAATTTGTTGTATTTGTGTTTTTTTTATTTGTTTTGTTTACGTGCGACTTGATCTATTTTTCATTTAAAGTGATTTTTATTTTTAAAAAAAATAAAATATCTTTTTTATTTTTTAAAAGCTTACTCTTGATATTAGTATAGTAAAAGTATTTCAGAACACTAAAATTAAATTAACTTGAGATTTCAAAAAAAATCTTAATTCAGATTTTTTATATATTTTAATATGTTAATATTAAACAAATACCAAATATATAATTAGCCTAATATATTTTTTAAAATAATTGTCATCCTTATTTTCAACACGTTATCCTTGATAATCAAATGAAAGCCAAATATATACAATGAAAGATGAAATTGAAACAAATCAAAATTTCTATAACATAAATGAGGACCAAACAAAATAATCAAAAAACAAAGGGACTGGACTGAAAATACTATAAATAAAAGGGATTTTTATGTAATTTAAGTTGCAGGAGAGAAAAGAATGGGAAAAGAGCAATCAACCATCGTCATGTTTCCAACCACCATGAGACAATAAACACATTACCATGTGGAAGAGGACAT
This sequence comes from Salix dunnii, assembly GCA_015731905.1. Classification (NCBI taxonomy): domain Eukaryota; kingdom Viridiplantae; phylum Streptophyta; class Magnoliopsida; order Malpighiales; family Salicaceae; genus Salix; species Salix dunnii. The sequence goes on from CM027674.1 coordinate 14,829,409, forward strand.
GGCAGCACATATAATGAGATGCTAGATGAACATTTTTTACCACCACAAGATGTCACACGCGCCACTTGAAAGGAGCATGAGGAAGAAAATCATTGACTCATCCGGCTGACGCTAACAATATTCTGCAGAAAAAATAATTAAAAAAAATATTAATTACTTATACACCTCTATAGTCAATTCTTGGATTTTATCTTTTCTAAGGGCATATCTGTATTTATATTGTTTTGAAAATTTTGAAAAACCAGAAACACCTCTGTGCGGCAACTTTTTATTTTTGTCTTATTTGAGGGTAATATATTATTTTACTGTGCATAGAAGTGGAAAAAATCAAAAATACCCCATGTAGGCAACTGTTTGCTATCGACTGGTAAGGGTAAAAGCGTAAGTTTACTGTGCAAAAATATCAGAAAAGACACGTACTCCCAAATAATCAAAGAATGTCAACTGGTCCCATGAAAAAGTCAAAATACCTCTGAGTTCAAGGCTTAAAGTTTAACACGAGGGGCAAAACGGTAATTATGCTATTACAATCTACCATTTCTTTAATAATATAGTCAGATAATACTTAATTACTTTTATATGTGATTATAAACTTGTGTTTTATGTGCTTATTGTTTCTACATCCACAAATCAACGAATGATGGTCTTGGACTTGTCCTCTGGACCTTGCTCGACTGAAAATAGAATTAGCTAGCACATGACTAAAGTTCTTATTCCAAGGCTACTATGATACGATTTGTTTCTTCATTGTTACATATTTAATTGTTCTTTTTTTCTTCCTATAATCAATCTAGGGATTGAATCGTGACTTTTGAAGTTGAAATAAAAAAGTAGAACATGTGTGGATGTTTGTTTGGTTATTTTCTGGACTAGGTTATATCCTTCTACAATGAATGAACTTGGAATGGGTTGGCTTGACCCCATATAGGCCCATCAAGAGTTAGTGATGATCTTCAAGCCCATTTTGAATAATAAAAGAAAATGGGATTGAAACCCAATTTATTATTTAAATAAATAAAGATGGGTTTTATTTCCGATTCTAGATCCCAAATCAATTTATCGGCATATGTTTTGTTGTTAACAGAGTATGTTAGTTCATGCATTCTTCCACTAACATTCAATGGTTGGTAATTAAGTAAGGATCTCTAGGTTTAATTTATTGCTTATGATGATCAGATTATCAATGTTCTCACTAAAACTCTAATCATTTAAGTTTATGTTGTATATAAAAAGCAATATTTCCACAAATAGTTCCATTAATTCCACACCTATATCGAATATGATAATCTGATTTATTTATTTATTTATTTTTATAGTTTTGCATATTATATGCATCAGTAGAATGCATTTGATGATGAACGACAAATAAATCACATGGAATGTCGAGGTCGAACCCTAGAGGACCAAGCATGCTCGTAACTTGTCTCTCTTGCGCCGATTCCTTGCACCGTTACCTTTGTTTTTCTTGGAGTCCTGTCTCCTGTCTTCACTTCTCATTCTTCTTTTTCTGTACGGCAATAAAAACCAATTCAAGCTATTAGCTTCTTTAATTTTTAGTTTTTTTTTTTTGTGTGTGTGCCTGACCCCTTTTATATATGTATTTATTATGTATTATACTCTCTGGAAGAGATAAATAACAGGAAGGGCTCGAGGAAAAGCATCAAATTAGCTATTGCTTGCAGACATCATTTCCTTTTATTGTTCTAACATTCTCACGTATTTGTTGATTTAACTGAAGAGAACATTGCAAGCAAGGTATAGAAATCACGACTAAAAATAAAGTTCAAAGAAAGGCATTATCAGTATAATCACAGCATAATGATTTATTTATTTATTTATTTTGGGTTGGAATCCAAACCTTGCGTATTCCATTGTGAAGTGATTATATTTTACTATTTTAAGTATTAGAAAGAAAAAGAATTTGGATGAAAAGAAAAAGAATGGGAATTTTGATTGCAAAACAAAGTAGAATTGAGAGATTACGAAAATCCCAAATTGAACTTGGGTTGGAAGATTCGAACTATAAACATTTTTTTAAAAGAAAAAACGAATTGTTTTGGACTACCACCATATGCTCACCTGGAACATTCTTTTTTAAAGGTGATGCATTCTTTCACCAAGGAACATCAAACCAAGGCTAACTTTTCCCATTCAAATGCCTACGCAGAAAAATACATCACCACATATAGACCGAACCAACAGAAAATCCACGAGCAGAGTTTTCAACCGTTAACGTTGGGATCTTTCAAAAAAGAATTAGATACTTGTCTTGAGAAAGACTCGACAGGTCAAAAACTATACCAGCCATAAAAGGTAAGGCCAGGGATAAGATAAAGTTATTCCTCATTCCGCTAGAGGGGACCAAAAATATCCTCTTACTGTGAGCTTGAGAATTTGTTTTCATTAACCCGCTGGAGAAAAGGGAGTTTGTACGCGAAAACTTTTTCATACCTCTAAGAACAAGAATCCAGAGATACAAACAGGGATGAAAGGCCTAACCCAACACCAAGGCAAGGATCAAGACTTTTGCCCATCTTTGAAGTTAGACTCAGGGAACAATTTAGCGTGTGCCATAATGGCTATTGGCCGAGGCCAGGCAACTGCACTAGCTGTCCACACACCTTCTCCATGACAAGATGATAAAAGAAAATTCAAGGGCTTATAGTAAAAAATTAGTTTGAAATTTAAAAAATACCTCCAGGAAAGCCCAAATACAGCAAATGGCTGGCGCAGAAACTCCACAGTAATGCCATCTTAGGCTTTGTTAAATAGGGGGTTCAGATAAAAACTAATTCTTCGCTGGTTGAGCAGCTAGCGCAGTTGTCTAACCATTGGTTTAAGAGATCGGCCTCCAGCCACATTAAAGTTTTGTTTCTATTGAGAAGCAGAGAGGGGCAAATGCAATTAAAGAATCAGAATCGAAGCATCCTATATCATATGCACAGCTAAAATGTCTTCTACATCGCAGTTATTGCTGTGAATTTAACAGATGAGCAACAGCTCCACATCAGACTGCATGAAATTATGGGCAAAGACATTACAGCACATAAAATGTCCGTGCAAATCAAGAAAACACCGCTTGCAAGAAAAGTGACAACGAAGTTTGAAATATTAACAAAATTAGTCATCCATATGCAAAAACATCCAATTCTCCCAAATGTTCCAGGTTCATGACCAAAAGTAGAAAGAAAAAGCCAAACATCAACGAAAAGATACTAACAAGCCAAGCTACTGAACAAGAGACAGCAAACAAGTAGAGACACTATCGAAAAGAGCCACAAAACAAGGCAAACAACAGAACGGACAACCCAAATGAAGCCAATGACACCAGATGAAGATGTCACAAGGGGAAATGGAATTCTCATCAAACTTATCTGCCCTGTTTCCCTTTTTTGTTTTATGCAATTAGATTTGGGGTTTTGGGTGAGTGAACCTCACTTGGCCATCATAACTTTGACAAATTCCTCGTAGTTGATCTGACCATCACCATCCACATCAGCCTCACGGATCATCTCATCAACCTCCTCATCTGTCAGCTTCTCCCCAAGATTTGTCATAACATGACGCAGCTCAGCAGCAGAAATGAAGCCATTCTGGTCCTTATCAAAAACTCTGAAAGCTTCCTTGAGCTCCTCCTCAGAATCAGTATCCTTCATCTTGCGGGCCATGAGGTTGAGGAACTCAGGGAAGTCAATGGTACCATTCCCATCAGCATCAACCTCATTTATCATGTCCTGGAGCTCTGCCTCAGTTGGGTTTTGGCCCAATGAACGCATCACGGTCCCCAGCTCCTTAGTAGTGATGCAACCTGTGATGAAATCAAAAACAATTATCATATTGCTAGTGTTACCTCTTATCAAGTTCAGATAATGAATACCATTGAAAACAAGTCCTGATGTTGATGTGTTCATTAATGACTCAGATACACAGAAATTAACAAGTTGCATGCGGTACAATTTGCTTGACAACTCTGGTTGCTGCTTCAAATCAGTGATAAAAAAGTAACCCCCCCGCAAATGCAAGTTTACCTAAGTTTAAATCCATCAACATTTCACAAACACAAAAGCAACAGCGCAAGAAATAACAGATACATCATCAGACTCATCCCTACCGCAAATGCAAATGATTTCACACAAAGCAGCAAATAAAAATTCCACTAGAAAACACATAAAATCCATTTTCAAATTGTCTAAGAAAACAATCAATCAATCCCGACAGCCCGAACCGAACCGAACCAAAATATTAAGAGATGAAATAAACAGATCGCGATCAAACCCTAGCACATTTCACAGCAGATCCTAAAGGAAATGAAAAAAAGGCAGCAAAACGACAAATCGATGTAGATAAAACGCAGAACAGAGACAGATCATGCTAAAAACAGAAGAGGAAATGCAATAAAACGAGAAAATAACAGAGGAGCCAGATCTAAGAAATAAAGAAGTGAAGAAATAAAGAGAGATCTAAGAGAAGAGACCATCGCCGTCCTTATCGAATAGGCTGAAAGCTTCCTTGAACTCGGAGATCTGGTCGTCGGTGAGCTGATCGGCCATTTTTGTTTGGAGAGAAGGGAAATATCAGAGAGGCGGATAAATATATAGAAAATAGCAAGAAATGTGGTTATAATAGTAGAGGATGGTGATATTTGATGGCTGGCTGGTCTTCTCAGAGTGTGTGTTTTCGCTTTGATGATTACAAATCTGACTCTTGGCTTTGAAAAATAAATAGACAAAGGAATGCGTCCACGTGGGGTCTTTTTCTTTTATTTTCTTTTCTTATTATAAAGGAATGTGCTCTCATTGGTGCTCTTCTGCATCTGATTCTATCTCCTTCGCACCTAATAATTCCTTTCCCTCACCCTAGTCTTTCTTCTTTACCATTCTACCCCTTCCAATTCTACTTTCTCAGTTTTCGCTTTTTTCTTTTTTCTTTTTTCTTTTTCCTTTATTTGATGAGAGTTAAAAATGGTAACGCATAATTAAAATTATTATTGATCCACTAATAACAATATTTAAAATATCAAATTATTTTTTAATACAGTAAAAATAGAACAACAACGTGAAACTTTTATATATATATATATATATATATATATATATATATATATATATATATTATAAAATCTCAAAATTTATAATATTTTATTACATATATTTGTTTTTTAAGTGATTATTTGAGAATATGGTTGAAATTATTTTTAAGAGTGTTTTTCATTCAAAAATATATTAAAATATTTTTTTTATTTTTTTAAATTATTTTTTATATTAACACATCAAAATATTTTAAAAATACTAAAAAAAATAATTTAAAAAAAAAATAATTTAAAAAAAAATATTTTTCAATTATAATCTTAAACACCTCCTAACTAACTAGGTATATAATATAAAATCAACTATATAAACAATAAGATATAAAATATAATTTGTAAAAGTATGGTTGCATAGTGCTATAATGATAAAAAAAAAAATATGGGGGTAATGACCAATATTTTAACTATTATTTATAAAATGTTTTATTAGTAACTTTATGAGTTAAAAATATTTTATAAAAAAATAAAGTAATATTAAAAATAGAATATAAAATTTATTTATATAAAATATTTGTTTAAATAAATACCAAAAAAATCACAAAAAATATTTTTCATAATTGTAATTAAAACCCGACCCCACTTTCTTTTCACAAGTCAAGACAACTTACGACGAAAGAAAGCCCGACTTGATTGCCATCCGCTTTCAAATTCGCAGTAGCAGAAAAGAAGAAGAAGAAAAGAATATGAACTTCCTCTCTAATGCATTCTCTCTACTGGAAGTTGACGCCGACGACGATCAACTAAACAACGCCCCCTCTTCCTCTTCAAAACGTAAAGCACTCTCTACATCTAACAACAGGGGTCCTCTCCACAATTTTGCTCCTCTTTTTCGCTCACACACTGCACGCAGTCACATCTTGGTTAATCCTAAGGCTTGACAAATTTGTCTTAATTTTTATGATGATTATCTGATCAAGCAATGGTTATGAGAGAAAGACGCAAAAAGGTTTTGCTCTTTAATTTTTAATATTGATTTTTGTTGATTTTATTCTTTTTCTACAGGAAAGAGCAAGAAGAAAGTGAATGACTCTAATCTAATGGAAAAGAAAGAGAAACAGAATGGGAGGAATTTGGTTATTTCTTCTTCAGAAGAGTGCAAGATGCCGCTAGTGTGGATTGACTTGGAAATGACTGGTACGTTTGTGCCCGTTCGCGTTTGAAGGTTTTGAGTATTATCCGCGATTTGGGTTGTACTTTTCTGCTCATACTGTTCTAGTTGTTTTGGTTGCAGGTTTGAATACTGAAGTAGATAGGATACTGGAGATTGCTTGTATAATAACAGATGGCTATTTGACCAAGTCAGTGGAGGTATTGCTCTACTTAAGCCACTTTTCTGTTATACATGATTTGCGGCTTCGATTTTCTGTGTTTGTTTTTGAGTTATTATCCTATGGATGTGGTCTGCTGTTTGTGCTATTAACCTGAGGTTATGAAATAGACGATTTGAAACTTACAATGATAGAAGAATGAGTCGTGGATGTCAGGGTTCCAAACTTTTGATGTGGTTGGGACACTGAGATAGAAACAGTATCCGAGTCCAATGGGTATTTGAACGACCCGACCTGAATGGGTTGTTTTTTTATGGCAAAAAAAATAGTTTTGGTTAGTATTTGGATAAAATCTGAAAAAGCATTCGTGGTAACGGTTAGGTTATGATTTTCATGGCATTCATACTCTAATCCGAACTATAGCATAACCAATATGAAAACACATGCACTTATTATATCTATTTGGTTGTATTGTGAATAGATATGTTTTAAAAATATTTTTGTTGTTTTTTAACTGATTTGATTATTGCTAATGATATGTTCGTATATTAATAATGCTTTTGTCTGCATATAGTTAGCTAAATTTTTTTAAATTATTGATTCTAGAAAAAATTAAAATGATTTATTCAATAAAGTCTCTTTTTTTATTTAAAAAAAAGCGTATGGTAATGGGTATCTGAATTCTGATGGTTTGGATATGGTTATTCAAAATCCAAATCCAATGGATGATGAATAGTTTATGGTTATGGTTATTGTTTTTTTCTTTTGGAGATGATTATGGCCATGCTACTATCCAAATCTGTGGTTACTTATTGCTATCCCTGTTAACAAATGGTGAATGCTGGTGTTTGAGGACACAGTATTGTTTTAGCCTCTACCTCTTGATTTTACAGGCAATTTTTCTTATAACTTTCAACTTTTTGCTTCAGAAATTCAATGTTTTAATTAGAGGGAAGTGGAGGAACTTCTTTCGTTTGTTTAGATCCACACTTATTTCCAGCTCCTCAGGACGTCAGATAAGATGGTTTAGAGTTGGGACTGACCTGGCAATTTTACATGCACAGCCTTTCTATCGTTTTTTATCCATAATTCTTTCAGTTTAACTCTTGTCTATCATATTTGGGGGGCTAACCCCCCTTGAAGTCAATCTTTTTGTTTGGTTGGTGGTACCCTATTACAAACAGTAGTAAATTGTAGGTGAGTAAGATGAAGAAGGTACTTGCATCTGATATTTGCATAATTTGCTTTAATATAGAGACAAACTATCTCATTTTCCATTGTCATTGTATCTTTGGTATATGCTGTGAACAATGGTTTATCTCCATGACAGCTAGGCTTTTGCAGTTGATGCTCTTCTCTGATTTAGGAGGAATACAAGAGAGGTGGAGTGCTGACAGTAAAGAGTTCAGACCTTTGGTTTGGTTGCTGGAGTTGTTTTTTAAGTTGCTCTTTAATGTTCTGGATCCTATGGCTCCTAGACAGTACACTGTTACTGTTATCTCTCAACTATTCAATGCACTAGTGGGAGCGAGGCTAACTAATGATTGGTTCAGATATCATCAACAATATAACTTGGGTATAGAAACATCATACAATTTAAAATAAGGTTTCTCCTTTACATGATAGAGAAATGGTTTTTGCAGAACAATGAAGGGCTTGAATTGTTAGGTGTGTTTCTACTGTTAGGTTTTCTATGTTCTAAGATGGCTAACCTACTGAGATTTCCTTCAATCCCAGGGTCTTTGGCTATGGGATATGTTTTAGTTGTTCTTTTCTTTTAGAAACTTGTATGAAAGTTTCAGGCAGGGGACTGTGGCAAACATTCAGTTCTTCACAGTTCTACTGGATACTGTTGTTTTCAATCATGGATGGGTACATGCAGAATGGAGGGATCAAACCTCCTGAAATTTTCAAGTTTCAACTATTGCTAATAGGATTTAATCCTTGTGAAACCTGTTCCTCGCCTTGAAGCTTTATCTACTGCAAGGATTTTGAGCACCTATCATCCACCTTTACTAATTTCATTGACTCTGCTTTTAGACTGAAAGCATAGAAGAAGAAAACAAATATTCTCTTACTCTTACATTCATCAATCTATCCTTCATATACAAGATAAGAACTCTATATAGGAAAGTAGACTGACTAGAATCCCTACAATTAGGACCCTATATAGGAAAGTAGACTGACTAGGATCCCTACAATAAGGACCCTATATAGGAAAATAGAATAATTAGAATCCCTATAATTAGGCTCTACATTACTTCCTAATTATGTGCTATAGACAAAGCTAGACAGATGCGCTCAACCAGCACTTGTTTTCTCCTTGCTTAGTTTGCTGTTTAAATTTGATATAACAGAAGATCAAAGCTCCAAAACAATGGTTAATGTAGATTTCACCTCACCTAAATGACATAGGATTAATTTGTTCTGAATGATAATTTTCCATGTCATAAAACCTCAAATATTACTTTTTGAATTGTTTTGGCTGTAATTTTAACTGTGGGCTGAGCTATAGAGAAGCTAAGCAGAAAGCAGAGTGTCGCTTCATTATGGTCGGATGTCATCATTTTTTTTAATTTATAATACTTGTGGTTGGTACTGCATGGGAAATGGGAATGGAGCAATCCTGTTCAAAAAAGTGGATCTCGTGAAGCATGATATAGAATGAAGTGTTTAAATATATATTCATATGGTTCTGCTGAATTATGTTAACATAATCATGCTGCACCTATTCATGGTCCTTTGTTCCACTTAAATAACATATATTATGCATGTATGATCACTCATAATCTTGTAATCCTTTGGTTTCTCCTATTTTAGGGTCCTGATTTGGTTATCCATCAAAGCAAAGAGTGTTTAGATCAAATGGGAGAATGGTGTCAAACTCATCATGCAGCTAGTGGTATGAACAGTTGATGATAAGAAAGCAATAGATATGAAATGACCTCATATTATTTTCAATAGTTGTCTTGACTAACAAGTCACACCATTATAGGTTTGACAAATAAGGTGCTAAACAGCAAAGTTACTGAAAAAGAAGCTGAAAAGCAGGTATGAAAGAACTTTATCAAGGGGAAGTCGTTTTAACAAGTATTCCCAGTCAACAATCTCTTGTGATATGTGCTTTATTGTTATTCCTTTGGCATGTATCTCACAAAGCAATCCTCGGAGAGTATTGAACAATTCTGTCTATGAACTCCCACTTATTTCATGCTGGTTCTCTTCACTAAATCTTGACCTTCAAATGGATCTTCATGATTGAGAATATTGCTGTTTGCTTAGCACATGTAAATGATCATATATATATTTTTATATATTATTTTTATGTGCATTAATAAACACATATAACCTTGGCAATTTAGCTTTATTTCTAGTTCATCTAAATCTTTCATCTTGTCCGATGCGCATGAAATGTTTTTGAGATACCTCTTTCTTTCAGTTTTTTTCCATTTTTTTTTCTCATGCATTGTGACAATGGGTAAAATATCCTATGTGAAAAACATCTCTTAAAACCTTATTCTCTTAAGTTTTTCATATTCTTTTTTCACTCATTTTTTACATGGATAAAATGTCTTCTATGTGAAAAACTTATCTTAAAACCCTATTTAACAATAAATCTCTACATTGCCCACATCTAATTCATAACCATCTTCCTCTTTCCTTGCATTTTGACTCTTTAAAATATCTAATCCCTCAATCTTAACTTGTTTGATTTACCCTTGTGTTCCTACTCATTCATGTAAGGTAACTTCTTTATCATAGCATTCTAATTGAATGTTTTAGTCATGTCACTCCTGCAGGATATAACCTAACTTATGCTTGAATATTGCAGGTTATAGAATTTGTGAAGAAACATGTTGGTACATACACACCTGTTATAGCTGGAAATTCAGTATATGTGGATTTTATGTTCTTAAAGGTATCTGACTGTTTTACATTTTCTTTGCCACTCACCATAATGTGTATTAAAGAACCATTTATATAGTGTAGTACTATAATAACTGGTTTCTGAGATGGATTTTATGAATAAATTCAATTTGTTTCATCATATGGGTGTTCATAAACACCAATTGTTAGCATGCTAAGTTTTGGACGATTGTTGTGAATGTTGGCTTGAGATCATAAAGGCAACCAAAATTTCAAAGCAGTGAAGTAATCTACAAGTCTAAGTGGCTGCACTTTACTGGGACTTTTTTTTTTTTATCTTTCTACACATGAGAAATATTTTTACCCCTAGAACAGTGCATTGTCCTAAGAGAATTGCATAGCTCTTCTAGCTCAAGGGGTTAACTAGCAGTTGCTTTCATCTGTGGAGAAGCTACATTATTATTATTAACAGTGATGGTCCGGTTGTCATGCAGATCATGTGCATGGAGATATTCATACATTCAGTTTCATTTGATACCCTGATCTCATATGTTTCACGTCTACTTTATACAAAATAACCTGTTGGCATTTTGTGATCTACTCTGCTGTACAAAATTTTGTTTTTATAGTATTTAAACATCAATGCATTCCTGTAATATCAGGGATAAATTATGAGAATGTGGCCTAATTTTGTTTGCTGAGTGCTAATTTCGGGGTGAACTTGACTGGTGAGATCAGGTTGCAAAGACAGGGGCCCAATGTTATCTTGATTGGAGTAATTTTGAGAAAATGTAGATGTTAGGCTTTTCCTTTGGAAGAAAATTTGTGGACATCTAAAGCTTCACAGCTCTTTTTCTTTCAAAAAGGAGTATAAAACCAGATTCCCAGACCTTGGCAATCTTATAATGCTTTATGAGGAAGCCACTAACCTCATTCTCATAATTTTTAAAATGAAATGTAGTTGCGACAGAATATGAAATTTTTGGAATATTTTTTTGTTCAAAGTAAATGTGGTATCCAACATTCCATCTTATGTTTCTTGGGAATTCATGCAGTTTTAATAAATGGAACACAACCTTTACATGTAAGGTGATTTCTTTAGGAATTTTTCTTTCGTTTTAACTCCAATGAATGAAGTCGATAATTGCATGATGCATGTTTTGTTTATGTTCAGTGATTATCATCCCTTTTTTTTTATGTGATGCCTTGTTTTCTGTTTCTTCTGTTAGTTTCCCATATTCTTACAATATTGAATGGGGGTGATATCCTCCTTATTTGTTGTTCCGTAACTTTATTTTTCTTATCTTGAGCTTTTTTCTCCCCTTCGCAGAAATACATGCCAGATTTGGCTGGTCTTTTCTCTCATGTTGTTGTTGATGTTAGCAGTGTCAAGGCTTTGTGTATGCGCTGGTATCCTCAAGGTAAATGTATAAAATTACAACATAGATCCTGAAAGTTTGTCATGTATCATTCTTAGAGATAACTCGACACCATTCCTGCAAGTCAATGAGTTACCATGCACACCATGCTTTCTCAGTTCTGTTTGAGGCACAAGGATGTCTTTCTAGGATTGTATCTTGATTCTAGAAAGCTGGGCAGGGTTCCCAATTCCAAGAATCTCCCCCACCCCCTCCCCACTCTCCATAATGGCGGGTGTCCTATCTCCTCCCTTCTAACGTTCCAGGAAAGGTTAAACCAAAAGACAGAGAGAAGAAAAGGTGAAAACAGTGCCACAAGTCAACACTTCTAGTGCTAAACTCTATTTTCTAGTTGATATTTCCTAAAATCAAAAACCGGTTGGAGTATTATCACCTGTTCTTATGTTGTTTCTGTGACGAAGGGTTTGTTTATCAATCAACATAACTTGTACAGATCAGAGGAAAGCCCCTCAGAAGGAAAACAAACATAGAGCCTTGGATGATATCAGAGAAAGCATAATGGAACTCAAATACTACAAGGAAAATATGTTCAAACCAAAGTCTAAGAAGTGATGCAAAAAAGGTATGCATTCCTTTGTGCAGGCGCTCTTTTTACAGCACCCCGCACACCATTGCCAATTTTTGCCAAAACTTCCTCATGGTTGTTGTAGAAGGTGCGTTTAATTTTGGCTGAAATGCTTGACTTTTGATATTAGATGAATGCCCGCTATCATTTAATCCTGATGTATGGCTGGCTTTATGACATTAAAACACTTTATGTATTTGGAATGTCTCTTTTAGTGTGTAATATTGTGGTAGCTCATGTGGTTGCTTGTATGGTTAATGTTTGTATAAGTAGGTTTAAAAAAAAGAGAGGAAACACCAGTAGCAATTGCAACAGAAATATAATCATCGAGAAGCATAAGATCCTGAAACTAAGCAGCTTAGCGAAACATGACCATAAAAATGGAGGCAGTGCCCCATTACACGTTTACGCTGTAAGATAGGACTTTGGGCTTACAATTTATTTAGCTACACCCACCATGAGCATACTTGCAACTCGATCTGAGATGCAGAGTCCTTCAACAGATTATCCCAACTGAATACCGAGGTAATGTTGGTGGTGCGAGGAACATTGTTGCTGTAATCATTGCCACTGGAGTTTCCGTCGGTAGATCACGACGTGCACTCCAGTTTCATTTAATTTTACAACAGAAAACTAAACCCAATAATGATCATCTTAAGAAAAGTAAATCGATGTTACGTCGTTTTGCAGAAGCACGGTTGCTATAATGTTGATCAATAATGATCATCGTACGTTGAAGATTATTTGGCATGAGGTTGAAAAAAAAAAAATTATGAAAAATATTTTTAGTTGTGATTCATAATTGAAATTAAAATTTTTATTTAAAATTGTGGTTGAATTTGAGGTTTAATAAAAAATAATTATATATATTGTATTTTAAATATTGTAGATTAATAATCATAACAATAAAATATAATTAATAATTCAAGTAAATTAGATATTTGTTTTTATTTTTCTATCATATTACTTGTAATTTCATCACGAACTAAATCAATATGTTAATGTCTCTGTGATCCCTTGTTATTTAATGGATGAATATCATCTGGTAACAATGTCATTAGTATTAACATCTGCAATTTAGTTGTAAAGATATAATTCTCAGATCAAATACAATTACAAGTTCCTGATTCATAATCAATTGATAAACAACAGGGTCGTGGAGTGAAATGAAATCACGTGTCTTTTCCTTTTCATCAGGACTAATGTTTATCTAAACTTTATATATATATAAAATCGAACTGGGCCAGCCCAATCCTGCTAGACTTGCGACCTAACTCAACCCAAGAGTTAAGAGTGAAAAAAACACAAAACAGCGCGCTTTGTTCTTTGTGAATTAATTCACGAAGTTATTGTTCACGTAACATGTGAACAATAACATAGCTAACTATGACGAGAGGGTCATCAGTGATACTGACATGTAAAGGAGGCTGAGGTGGTTCTTCCTGTGACAGTGGCATCGCAAATGGTGTCTTGTGGTGGTTGGTAGGATCGTCAAAAGGTTGTATCCATGGTTGTTTCTAGTGAGAGAAACATGTAACCAATAGTCATCGTCTTCTTGCTCTCACAGAATGTGTTCTTCCTCTCGCAACAATTAAGCTTCGAGCCTCAATTACCAGTAACAATCAAAAATAATATTCAAGAAAAAAGAAATGGGCAACAATTACTCATCTTTATCACCATCTTACAACTCCTAGCCTCCATTACTAATACACCTTTGCTTCTTCCTGCTTATATATATTGCTAATGTTCATCAGCCTATCATGGTACATTAGCAACGAGTTAGTGCTCTTTGAGCATGTTTGATCAAGCGATGTTGTTCCTCATGTGTGTTTTGTGCTAAGTGTGGAGTGTGAAAAGCATCTCACATATGCTTTTCACAATGTGGTGCAAATGCAGGTTTTTAGATGGGACCTACAATAAAAAAAAGTAGGATCCTGTTTGATTATTTTTGTATTTGGAGTTGCGGTTGAACCGCGGCACCAAATATCTACTAGAAGTGAATCATTTTTTAAATTATAAAACTTATATTAGTTAAATCACATATCTCCGTATCCTTTCAAATTTCTTTTTATAGATTTCTTTCACACACAAAAAAAAAAACATTAAAAGTCATATCTTATTCGTGGCAATAAAACCATCCTCATATTCATGGTTAGCAGGATAATGTAATTAGCATGAACATCAAGTAAAAGAGTTAGAGATGTCTCCTTTTAGATGAAAGATTTATTTAAAAGGATTAATAAAAAAAAACGTATGCTTTTATTGATAAATTTTATTTATGTGGCCTAAAAATTTATGAGCTTAAAATTATTTTAAGCCTAATAAATGCTATTAATTATACCACACTAAAAGCTCTTAAATTCCTTAATATAATTTTTTTTTCACATATCATACATCTTATCTATCCCTTAAATATAAACAAATTTTATTAAAATTAAACACCCTACAATGATAGTAATCGTGGTAGAAAATATATTGGACTTTCATAATACTAAACCTTAATATCTGTGCTTTACATCCGATGTTTTATAAATTAAGATTAGTGAAAGGCATTGACTAAAAAGTTGGAAGGAAAATTACCATCTATAAAATTCAAAACCAATTTTAAAAAAAATATAATATTTTAATATATTTCTAAAAAAATATATTTTAAAAAGCGCTCTTTTAACAACTCTTCTAAACGGGCACCGAGTTGAAACCAGCCAGATTATCAGTTCATTCTGCAAGTGATGCTCTTTACAATATGGAGGCTTATTTTTAAGGTAAGTCTTAATTTAATCGCAAGTGTATGATCCCGTTATCAATTAAGTTTATCTTCTGTTTTTTCTGTTATAGACATCAGAGAATTTCACCTCTCTGTATTCTTATCTGCATTAAAAAGATTTCATCATGTTTTTATATTTTTTATGTGATGTGTGTGTGTGTGTGTGTGAATAAAAACATAAAATAAATGTTTTGGAGTGAATTCTGCGTGCTTTCAATACAGAAAAAATATATCCCCTCTATTCCGTCTGTCATGAAACAGTAACAGCTACGTGCAATCTTACTGCTATATTTTTCTGTCGTTCATGCAGATATGGTTCTATTTCACCTGTTCTCTACCATGCATGGAGTAAATAACAGGGATCACACAGTACTAGGTAGGAAAAAAGGAGATGTTTCATTGAAAAATTATTCAGGCTGAGATAGTGTCAATTAAGCTTGATGGTTTTTGCATTCATCTGGAGTTTGCTTTGAAATCCTGAAGCTATTCCATGGGCAAAAATGCAATATAATGAAATCTTCCTGAATCAGGCGAGTGGTTCATTGTCCTCAGCACCGCTTTGCCAAGCTGCAGAAGTAAATAGTTCATCATTTTGTTCCGAGAAACTCTTTACAGTGAACATGGACTCAGCTAGGTGATTTTATAGCAACCTGTTCTCTTTGATCCTCTTCTCTCGGGTCACTCTGAAACAAGGTAATTGACTGTCATGTAATAACTCCCAACAATCATAAACGATGCAAATCCACTGCGAGCCATTCGCAGCCCAAGGCCACGAAACAAGATATTCCTGTCTGCAGGGTGGATCCCAGTATACCTTTCAAATCTATTCCCTGGTTGTGTCCATCTCAACAACTTCCTCTCCATGGAAATATACTGCAAGAAAACAATATTAACACAATAATTTTTTATATGTAAATTCACCCTTCTCCACATTGCCATTGATTTTAACTCATGTAATGTGAAAACCAAAAAAAAAATGCCAAAAACATCAGAAGAATGGGCAGAAACTCAAATAAATAATCCACCAAGATGATGCAGTAGTTATTTTAAAAAACAAAATTGAATAAGAAATCATCTGTGTTAAACCTTCCAGTAACAAGAAGCATGCATACCTTGGGCAGCACTGTGCACTGTGATCGACACTTGGCAGTGTCAAAACAATGAGATGCACCTGCAGCAATGGAACCAGAAAACCCAGCAGCAAGACTAACAGATAGAGGAGAGAGTGGGCCAACTTCTTCATTAGACCTAACAAAAGGCATAATACTATGAGAAGAAGAGATAAAAATAACAGTATTGCTACAGAGTGCTACACAATTTACTGGTTCCCACAAGCTGTGCAATTCTTAAAACGGCACATCATTTTGAATTATATAACTGCAATAGAATTGAATTCAATAAATATCATGTCCCTTGACTCCTACAGTGTTTTTTTCATCCATTTAGTGTAGGAGGTTCCTTCAATGTCAAAAAAGTTACTAGGAAACCTGGGTTTCAGCATGAACATAAAGTACGAGTCCCAAAATTCCCAATAAAAGCAGCCATTGTAAAAAGTTCGTATTATAAGAACTGTCAGCTAAGTGGCTCTTTCAAGCATCTAACTGCAGAGCTGGCAAAAGGCCTGAGATCTACATTTAGAATCCCAAAAAAAAATGCTCAATCAGAGATGGAATTCATTCAACAGCTCTAATTGGAAAGCATTCTCAGTTCATTCAAATTCTATGCAATTACCATCTTGCTACATTAGCATCTTAATTTAAAATGAGCTCAGCCTAAATCATAAAATACCTCGGAAAAAAACAGAAAACTACATACTATCAGCAAAACAACCTGTGGGACCTTTGATACACAATGTGAGTAATCATTGAACAATCTCAGGTGTGATTTAGACAATACCTAGATATATTAAAAAAGAACAAAAGAAAAGAAAAGAAAAGAAAAGGGATGAGTATGGTGGTCAATGACTGGCTGTTTTGTTGGTTTTGAAGGAGATAAGGCTAGCATTCTTCTCTAATTGCATGTTCACAGATAAACATTCAATAATGGGGCAGAGAAGGGTTTAAATGAGACAAACAAAGAAGCATATAAAACTGTATAAACTGACTGAATTATTAAACACTACACTTAACAACCTCCATGTAGGAGTTCTAAAGTATGATAAATGTTGAACATTAACTAACTGAAATATAACATGCATGTCTAGGCAACTGCCAGTCATATTGTCCTAGCATCCTTTTCCTTAGAACCATATGCTCCAATAGTGTTGGTAATTATACTTGGTATTCACATAAAACCCTGTACACGACTAGATACAGACACAATAACACATCACAATTTCACTGGAAAAACATGAATTTGAGAGCGACATGGTAGCAAATATATCTCAAACCCCTGATTACGTTGCTTCCAAAAACAGCATGGAAGACACTTTGAGACCAGAGTAGCAGACATTTAGCAATGTTTTTCTTTTTATTTTTTCCTCTGAATTTCTTTAGGAAAAAATGCCTAGACAGCTTGGGAATTACAAAACTATTACAGATTACCAACACAAGTTCTAGTTTCATAACTATCATTAGAAGCACTTAGCAGGGAGTCTTGCTCAGATTAGTAGTGGGACATTTTTATCAAACCTGGGTATAGGATCCATCCCAACTGCCTTCCAGTTAAGCATTACATCATACATAAATTGCCAGCCACTGAAGAATATCCCACCAAAAATAGAATCTCGAACAAGTCCTGATCTGATCCCTCTCCACAATGCACCCCACCCTTCCAAAGAGATGATGCTTGATGGCTTCCGAACATCACATACTGACGGTGCCTTCCCAGACCCAGTCATCATCCATGGGTACTCTAGCAAGGTGCCAGCCAGATTTGGATTTTTACTGGTTAGGGTGGATAAAAGGGTAACAAAATGGTTCAATGCCTTCTTATCTGGAGTATGTCCAGGTAGTAATTTAGCAATAATAGGTGCAACAGCTCTATTTTTAGTAACAGGGGTAGATCTTGGAACTCGAGATGCAGATGTAACCTGTGCACGAAGTTTAATAAGTTCAAATGGAGAGCATACAATTGATTCCAATGCACCAGCGATCATTCCAGCCATAAGGGCCTCGGAGACATACACATATCTGTAATCTCGACCATCTGCCAGAATTTCAAAAGCAAACACCACATAGCTCAATCAAAATCCATATATTCCGAGGTCATTTCCATAACTACCATCAAGACATAAACTCGTTTGACTCAATGCCATACAGACAGGGAAGGGGAAATTCTGAATACCTTTACAATAAGCAGTTAAAATTTCATAGACTCCAAACCGAGCTCCAAGGCTAAGAGTTTTGCCTACAGTCAACCACCCAAAACCGCTATACAAGCCTGGCATGTTCATTCAAAGAAAAGGGATTCAGGATTATGATACTAATCATGCAATAATCCAAAAAACTTTCTCGTGAAACAGACAAAAAAATAAACTGAAGCAGAATTCGTACCCGAATTCCCAGATAGAGAACGAACTCTATTTAAAGCCTGAAGTGATGTTAATTGTTTACCAGAATTCGAACCAACCTGGTCTCCATCTCCACCAAAACAATAATGCAAAATAAGTAAGAGATTACATTAAGAAAATGTTAAAGAAAGGAAGAAGAAAAAGGCAGAAGAAACCTGAATAAGAACTTTGATAGTATCAAGTGGATAAGTGACAGCAGTGGCAACTGTTACTGATCCTGCTGCTGCAATCGCATGGCTTACGAACAACTGGTTATTCAACCACTCACCCATTTTTGTTTTACTGGTAAAGCTCACTCCTTTACTACGTTTTTGGCGTTTCTATGTAATGCATGAGACTTGTTCGATGAAATGACTGAACTAAAAATCCTTTGTTATAGCAAAATTAAATTAGAAAAGGAGTTGAAGGTGGGGAGAACAAGTAAACAAGAGAAGAAAATCAAAAGGGATAGTTTTGGATCTGATTCTTCATGCCCTGCTATGTAACTCTGGGATTTTGCTGTCCTTGGGGCTTTGACAGAGACAGGTTCGGTTTTTATGTTCGGGGTGAAGCAATTGATTTTTGCACCTACAGTTTACGACTTCAGTCCTTGGTATTTTTTAATTTAGACCTTTGATTTTTGAAATTGTCAATTCCAACCCACTCACCCATGTAGATCATGTTTGGCATTGCCGTCTAAGCATGCTTTTGAAGTTTTTTTTTTATTATTATTATCATAATAACTTTTTTGATATTTTAAAAAACAATCTTTATTATACTTTCAGTAGATACAAATATTGCTCAATTTTACTAGACTATATTACTCGAAAATTTTATAAGTTTAAAGATTAAACATTAATCTTAAATTTTTTAAAAAAAAATTTTGAAAAAAAATATAAACCTTGGATAAAAATGAAAATGAGAAAATGTAATGTTTTTTTTAATGTTATGGGTAATGATAGTTTTGAAATCATTTTATATACTATTATTTTTAAGAGATTTTAGTCTTTATAAATGAAAATAATAGATTTAAATTTATTTGTTAAAGTTTATATTGTTTTTTAGAAGTATAAATGTATATTTTTTGCACAATATCATACATCAAGTTCTTCTTTTTATGTGTGTTTATAATAATGAATTTGATCATTGTCTTTTTTTTTTATTATATGCACCCAAATATAGTGTAATGAGTTTTGGCTTATAAGAAAATGAAATTGATGTTGATATAAAGATTTTAACTTCAAGGACTGAAATGAAATTATGTTTAAATTATAAGGATAAATTATACTCCCTAGTGTTCATAAAATTATAAAACCCTCTTAGTTTAGCGGGTTTGTTTTGCTGCCCCAAGGCAAAATAATTCTAAAGTGACTTGCTATTTTCCCTTAGCATTTTCTTTTTCTTTTTAAAACATTTACTTCCCTAAAATTTTTTGCAAAATTATCCTACTATCTATACACATTAAAATTTCAATAAGTTTAATCTATGATCCAAAATTCATATTTATTAGATGTGGATCTAAATAAATTTTTGGGTTTGAAGTCGAATTATATTAAAAACTCAAATCCAAATATACTTTATAGATTTTATTATAATATCCTTCGGAATGAGAGTATTTAAAGTAATTTTCATATTTATTTTTCAAAAATAGTTTTTAGTTAAAAGATATAAGAGGTAAATTGGCACTTGACTTGTCTATAAATGACAACAAAATCATTATCAAGAGGTCAAGAACAACAAAAAAAAGAAACAAAAAAAGAATAACAAGCAGAAACTAGAGACCAAATACAAATATTTGGGATGTTCTCTCAAATGAATTGAAATCTATCAAGGAAGAAAGATATCAAAGTCCTAATATTTATCAAAGGTAAGGGAACAAAAGATCACAGTCATTTCTTTAATCAAGTCAAGATATCACACGATTAAAACTTTGGAGCTTGTGTGAATAATCTTTATCAAGTTCTTTTTCAAATCAAGTCAAGATCCCACATTATTAAAGATTTTGAGCCCATGTGAATATCTTTTTATTCAAAACAGGAACACGATATACATTTGATTGTTGATTAGAGAATTAGTGCACGTGAAGATCACTTCAAAAGACTTTCTACTTTTTTCTTGTAATTAAATTTATTATTGTAATTTTGACACGATATTTTCTAGCACATTTATTCAATACATGAGAATTTTGTGTGTCCACTATCCAAATTGTAATTTAAAATAGGAATGACCATCTAATTTGACCTTTAATGGATTGTTTTTTGGATAATTATTTTATTTTATAAATAATTAATAAGATATAAATATTTTCAAACTCATTCCAAATCTAATGTTAAATACACACACACATGCAAAACATAAACATTTATATTTTTCAAATTCAATATAAAATACACATATCTCAATATTAACATAATACATATATGTATAATATTTATAATTTTATCTTTAAATACACACACACACACACATGTACATATTACTGTTTTATTTTTTGTTAAATAATAAATAGACAAAAAAAATATATTTATATTTGTTAAATAAAATATATATATATATATATATATATATATATATATATATATATATATATATATTTATATTTGTTAAATAAAATATTAAGAAATTCATCTTTACCTGTGAGTATCCTTTATCATCCCTGAAAAATAATAGAATGTTCATTTTTAATTAAATGATGTAATTATAGATAATCAATTGATTGATTAGGTTATTTATGTTTATCTTTAGGTCATACATTTATGTTTTTATATTTTGATGATAATAAAGAATTAGATTGATAACATGATTGGTTGAGAATAACCTTAAACAAATTTTATATGAAGAATACATTAATAAGTATAACAAAAGTCCAAGAACAAAATGTTTAAGTATTTATATTTAGTGCTAAATATAGATCTTTATATCTCAAGCACAAATTAAAATAAATACACATATTTCACTTTTCATGAATTTTAAAAGGATTGATAAAATAGTTATAAGAATTGACTTAGTATTAAAATTGATCAATCTAAATTATATATGACCTCATATACTATTAAGGTATATGAAATAGATTGATTGATTGCTTGTTCATCCATGATAAAAACTAGGAAATTCTACAAGAAGCGATCGATTGATTAACTTGATCAATTTGAACCAATCAACTATTTTAGTTGTTAGTAGAACAATAACACCATTACAATATCTTATATAACACAACCAAATATTATTTTGTGATTGCTTTTTTTTGTCTTGTCTCCTAAATCTCTATTGTCTCTATCTCTTATGTTTTATAACAATAATCGAATGCTACCTTAGTGTGTTTTGTTAATATTGTTGGAATTCTAAGATATAGTAAGTCATGTATGTAAGACAAAGTGCATGCAAGAATTATATAAAACATTAAAATGTGTGAGTTTTTTACTTTATGTAAACATTGGTCACACATTTACAAAATATTGTGAACTTATTTATTTTAATAATTTATTTTGGTTTTCAAAGTTTTATTTTGGATGATTTGATCCCATTTAAAGGCTAATTTCCTTTTATTTCTTAAGCAAGGGTAGAATTAGAATAAAAGGGATAAAAAGACATCAAACACAAGTGACATACTAAAGAGTTTATGAAAAATTTAGATATTTAGGAATTGTATATGTATTCTCTCTCTCTCTCTACAAAAATAGCGATGGATGACTTAAAAAAGAAGAAGAAATAAACCAAGTCTAGATTTCTCCTTGAAATACCCTAAGCAAGCTGGCCCACAGACTCATGTGACTCTTTTATATATATACATAAGTGAACTTGGTTGAGTTCATGGCAAGATCACAAAATTATCAAGGTAAATTAATATTCATCATTAGTGATTTTTTTTCTTATTTAATCTTTTTTGTATATATATTTTTTAAAATTATTTTCATGTGTATTTAATTTAAGAAGAGATTATTTTGATTCATTTATATTTTTATTTTTGAAAATAAAAAATATTTGTTTTCAGATAATATTTTTAATATGTATAACCTTGCATAATAATTTTTTTCTCTTTTATTTTTTTCCTAATTTGTTTTTAATTGAAACCTCTTATTAATGTGTTTTTAAAAATAATTTTCAAAATTATGTTTCAATTAATATCCCTCATCTGTAATTTTATTTTTGTTTATTTAACCTATTTTGGATAGAGATTTTTTTTTTAATTTCGTGTGTACTTAACTTTTGAAGAGATTATTTTGATTTATCTATATTTTTTTTATATATTCTATATGGATAAACTTTATTTTAAAAAAAATTCATTTCCATATAATATTTCTAATATGTACAACCTTATATAGTATTTTTTTATTCAATTAATTTAAGATTTATTTATTTGTATTATCATATGATTAAATAAAAATCTTGAATATACATTTTTTATATATAAAAATATATAACATGCACCAGAACCCATCCCAGATAGCTAGTTAACACAATCATGGTTGCGCGGATATTAGGAAGCTTGACTAAAAGAAAGGCCATAAAATAGTTTTTGATTATTTTTTTTTCAAGTTCAGAGCATAGGATGATAGAACTATAATGGGAAAAATGAAGCAAAGCTAACGAAAAATTTCACAACACATTATATGAGGGTAAAAAAAGAGTCAATTTACAGAACAAAATACAAGTTGCATTACACTGTCAAGGGCAGCCTTGAAATGCAGCAATCAAATTTGAACAAGGGAAATATTGCAGTTCCAAGTATCCCAAACGTGGAAAGGTTTTTGCCATCATATGTGTTTCACTGGTCAAAATCAAGAAGAGCATCATGAAAACGAAAACAGGGAAATCTCTCTCCATGACAAATCTGAATCTTGGTCCTTCAAAGAAGCAAACCACTTGCTAAGATGCTGCTCCTATTTTCCTTTTTGTCATGATGAAATCTCTGAGCTCCTAGAAGATGGACACTAAATCAAGGAGTAGGAAGAAGCCGATAAACTGTGATTTCTTGCTGCTTAAAATACCGTCGATCTTCTTCGTCGACTAGAACAAGATTCAAGTAGTACTTCACACTGAATTTGTTGTTAATGTTGCGATAAGTAGGTGTCAACTCGTATGGACTCAGGAACAATCGTACTGGAATCGATTCACCTGTTAGGGCATCAGTTATTGCATCAGTGTTATAATCCTCTGAAATATGAATGAAGATCAGTATTCAGCACACAAACAGAGATGAAAAGATGCAACACATCATCAAATTTTCGCATTTTCTCACCAAGACTTGTTGCATTAAATCATAAAATAAAGGCTATAGAAGCTGTTCATTGCTGCATATGGATGACATGCAATCACATAATTCTGAAGTCGTAAAAATAAAGCTTGCATGTGTATTTCATGCATAAATTCTCAAAAGTTATACAAGGTAACCATACTCTACAGTTTAGCATCTTCCAACAATGGGTTGCAATTCCTTTAATTTTGTTTGCCATTAAAATATGATTTGTCATCTGTGTCTAGTTCCTTCTTTTGAAACTTTCTGTTCTGGCCTCTTTATTTCCTAGTGTTTCTACAAGCGTCCCTACTTCATAGGGGAAAAAAAGTTTGCAGCATGGTAAAGGAATGTTTGACAACCTTGAAAAAACACATAAGCCTCCAAGGCATCTACAGTGGTCCTACTCTGCTGCCAGAACATTTTAAGAATCTTGCAACACCGGTAACTCATCACAGATTACTAAATGTGAGGTACAAGTTAAGCCTTATCAAGACCAAGTTAAAATTCAAGCATGACAGGCATGTTTTTAATGGTCTGTAGGAGAGTTGAAATTTAAATACGTCACTCAGATTTTCTGGGAGTGATTTGTTAAATGCAATCGTGCATATTATTGGAAATAAAAATTAAAATAAAAAAGAACAAGAAGAAGCCAAGATACTATTTAAGTTATGCACCTCTGACAGGAGCACCATCCATCAACTCAAATTTCGCAAGGGTCTCTGTCTCAACATATGTATTAGCCCCTGATCCAGTCGACTCGCGGCGCCTGATCTCAAGCTCCATATTCTTAATCTTAATTCTCACCAGAAGAAAATATATTTTGCCGACGATGACATCCTTCAAGTGGTACCTGATTCATTTGAAACCAATAAGGAGACATAAAGCTCCCTTCCAACTTAATTCATCATGTCGCATTTTATTCACTATAAGACTCATTTAGACTTACTTGCTTTTACTGTATTCAAATTCAATATGAAGACAGTCCTCAATTCCAACTTCCATCTAGAAGTACCACCAAGATAGCTCACAGGGATCAGAATCAATTTTTTGAATGAAATTGAGTGCTAATTCATGATCAGCAACCAAGTTTTGTAAGAATAATTCATATATGTCATGACTTGCCTTCACAAACATCTCAACCCAATATGTCAGGGATCTAGCTGAGTAATTTTCGAGTCAAACATGTGACGAGACAAAGAATGGCCTCAAACAACAATCAGGAAAAAAAGTGCATGACTTAAGTCTAAAATTCATGCTTCTTAAGTCTTAAGTCCTAATAGAACACTCACAGAAGAAGAGATAAAGTTGAATTGACAAGATAAACAAGCATTTCAAGTATAATGTGAAAAAAAATGTGCTTTCCCAGATAGAATTAGTACAGGTAATCTGTCCAAATAAAGAGCAATCAAACAATAGCACATGAGCAATTGCGTTGACATGTGGACGTCTATATAATAATAGACATGCAGAAGAGGAACTGTATCAATCCTGACCTTGATGCTGTTATTGATTGATGGAAGTGGAGTGTAGTTGTGAACCTGAACAAAAGCACTAAAGTTAAAACAAAGCAAAAGAAGCTGTTATGTGATCCTCTCAAGGCTATTTATATCAACAAGAAAATAATAATAATAAAAACATCTGGACAACCTTGTATCAAAAAGAAAAAAGAATTATCAGAATACCAATTTGCAAGACTGATTTTGAAACATAAATAGATGATATCCTGTGTATAATTTCAACATGAATATGCAAAACTACCTATGCATTGAGCAATTATTTGGCTGACCAACCTTATATTTGGGTAATGGCATCATTATTAGACGGGCATTGTCTGACTGCAGTTTTTTTTTTTTTCTTTAATAGAGAAAGGACAATATCTACATAATTGCTCTATCCATTTGTATGGGAGTTTCTCAAACACTCTCACAGCATCCACTTCTGCAAGACCAATAGCATGCACTGGCCCTTATTCTGTCAGTGAATTAATTTATCAATCCTGGTCCTTAGCAGCAAACACTTCTGCTACAATGTCTCTAGTTACCATTCTCCATGATCAGGAAACCAGTAAATTCCTTTCATTGTTTAAATGATCCTTCATGTTACCTTTATTGAACGAATTCACACCCTACTCTCCATGTGCTTTCCATCTATATCAGACAACCCCGGAATTCAACATCCCCTCCAACACTTTCCTCCATAAAATAATGACAGCAACTCAGTAAGGATGCCAACTTTGTGAAACAGCTCACCTATAAATTTCAGTGCATAGATTAGCAACACCCACTCCCTTTTTTTCCTACAGACTGCATGATAGTAATGAATGGTCTAACTGATTAACTTCTTCCAACTTGAGGCACATGAAAGTGCTCAAGAAATATGAAAGAGGTCAATAAGACAGAAAATCCTACACGTTGCTATTTGAATGCATCATGTAATGTAAACCATATTCTTAAATGAAGAAATAACACAAAAGAATATAAAAAAAAGTCATTTGTTGCATCACTTCTTAATATGAAAAACATAACTACAACAGATCAATTATTCATTATTACCACAAAATCCTGGTTCTCGACAATGTTGCTGACATAATTTCGACTGATTGTCACTTTCAATATATACCTGTAAACAACAATAAAGCTTCAGTTGTCTTTTATGCTTTTTAAAAAATAAAGCTTATTTTAGTTTCCAATTTCAAAATTATACAACAAAAGTCATTACAATCTCTAATACTGTTTGCAGTCTAATCTAAAAGTAAAAAGAATGAAATGGTGAAAAACACTCTGAACTCAATGGTGAAAAAGAATGAAATGGCCATACGCCTCTCATGGGCTCAAAAAATTTCTCCTAATATATGATAGTTGGTTCCCCGCATAACATCCAGCTCTCTTTCAATAAATAATTCTGCTAGAAAACCTACAAGTAAATGCTCTAGATCCAGTATTAAATGAAAACATTTACTAAACCGTGCTTACCAGGCAAGATTGATCTTTCTAAACAATGTTTATATGCATAACCAATCAGCCAAAATTTGGTTTTCTTACATGTGTCTGTGTGTGTGTGTTAATTCCTATAGAATCAGCAATCGTCCCCCACTTTATTGAATCACTAAAAATCATTAAGTAGCAAATGCCAAACTATGAGAATTCTTTCACGTTGAATATATAACTAGCAAAGAGAGGGAGAGTGGATCAGGTAACCTTTTTGCAAATCATAAGAATCTATAAACAGTGAGGGTGAAAAAACATTAAAGAAATAGGAAACATATGAAGAAAAAAGGGAGTTGCATATCTAGCCTGACAACCACAGGCAAGAGTACTGCTGGGTGTAAGTTTGATCATTGGTCTTCAAATGAAAATTAGGATTTGATTGCGGTGTTGGGAAACATCCCCAAGCATGCTTACAAATTACTATCAGTTACATAATTAAACCAGTGCAATTCAAAAGGATACCCTACCTAAGCCTCACATTCACTCCATTGTAGGTCTCATACGGCATTTCCACACAAGAAAATTCAAAGGGATATGTCTTTCTTTCATATAGTTCTCCTGGTACATCAAGTTCACGCACTGCACATGACAGGATAAGAAATCATCATGGATAAAAAATTACCTTCAATAATTGATTAACAACACCAACCACAAAACTAATACAAGATACGTTATTTACCATGTACTTGAAAAATAATGAAACTACTATATAAGTATATATAAACTAAAAAAATGATGACTAAACATGTTATAACATATATAGCCCTTAATTAAGTGACCAAATCTACAAGAAATTAAAGTTTGATTGCACTCACCAAGAGAAGTAAAATCATAATAGTTGCCTCGATCAAAATACAATTCTGCAAAGAGGGGAAGGAATATGTCATACTCTGCAATCTGATTTCCTCATGTGATAAGTCAATAAATGTAGTCCTAGAATTTAATGTTAACTTGAATAAAAAATAATCACCCAATAACTACCCCAAAGGGGTACAATCAGTTACAACGAAAACAAGAAAGGGAAAAGAGTTCTACCAAATTATTAATTATGTCATTTTTTTAATCTGCTTTAGAAGATCATTAATACATTATGGATGTATTCTACCTTTTTATCTGCTGTTTTAGCAGTACTTTCCTTATATATCATTTTGTATTCCTCTCCAAATCAAATTCTTAGCAGAAAAAGATATAAGCAATGTTTCTTAAATATTACTATTTTGTGTTAAGAGATAGCCACCATTCTTCCCTTGAGGCACCCACCCTTTGTTGGAGACAGCATTTTACCCAAAATCTTAAGTACAACACAGAGACTCTGTTAACATAAATGGTGTGACCAATGACAAGCTATTGAGATAACTTCTGCAGGATGAAGAAGCTCTCAACATTGCGTGGTGGTGGTGGTGGTGGTGGTGGTATCAATATGAACGTGATCTTCCAGATATAAAATACAAGATCTAAACATCAGGATGGAAGCAAATTCAACACACCTATTTGACCAAGCAGCTCAATTTTAACACCATTGTGTTCAACCTTCTTCCCTTGAACTGGTTCTATGACAACCTGAATATAAATATAGCAATAATAAAATTCTATTTGATTCTCAATGAGAGCATCACCAAATATGTAATTTGTAAGACAAGAAAACAACCAAAAAATCAGTAATTACCTCCCCAACAATGTTTTCTTGACTTTGGAAGAGAGGAACCATGACCGTTTGGCCATTTTCCTTCTTTAATGGAACCTATTGAAAAACATAGAAGCAGTAGTTATGCTTAACTAAAATGATATTTGGACAGCTTCTCAACAAAATCCAATATTTCACTTCATCAATGCAAACTATCTTGGAAAAACTCATTAGTTTACTGAACCAAACTACATTTTCTATTCCATGTATCAGACCTGAAAGCAAATTGATATTGTATAATGCCACAGGGACTAACTCTGACAGCATGAGATGTGAGAGAGCTGGAGCGACTTGGATGTGATCAAAATGTAGGAACAGAACCTCTTCTTAGGCAATCAACCCAGTATAATGAAAACAGGAACACACAAAGAAGCAGAGAACTCTTGGTAGCAACAAAATATTTTTTTTAAATAATAATAATAATAAAAAAAAGGTAATGAATACCCATAGACAAATTCTATAGGTCTCTTTGTAAGATGATACGAGCAGAAGAAAGTAGTGATGGGCAAGTTTTAACTTTCAATGCATTGGAATACAGTTTAAGGGCATGCAGTTTCAAATGAAAGAACAGTGGGTGGTTATAAAATCTAGGAGTTCAGATGGTTTATTGGAGGAAAGATGGATAACAAGTTGAATAAAAAAGAATATGCTAATGCAAGAGATCAGAGTCTCATAAAGAACACCACCCAATGTTGTCGCCCAATTGCTAACTGAAGTCTGACCACATGTGGTGCTTAGAATATCAACCCTTTCAGTGAACTCAAAAATGTTAAAGATTTTCATACAAAGTTACTTCAATTTTGGTAGAAAAAACAACCAACACGACTGAAATGATGTGAGATAGAAGACCTTTTAAACAAGGTTATAAATTCATCCCAAATGCGAAACCGGGAAAAATAAAATTCCTTTCAGACTTACTGCCCGAAACATAATTGCCTAATATTTCCTACAGTTCAACATTCTTGAAATGGTGGTTGGATTCAGCCTTCTTTTATGTTCTTGACATTCATATCCTAATCCAGACATCCAAAATCCTACAAATCAAATCTAGTAAACACAAGGCTTAAGCCTCCATCACCATGCGAATAACAACGGAATTCCTCACATTAGATTACAGTAACAATTAACGAAAAAGTAAATGTTTGACATCAATAATAATACAGCAAAAGCAGAAGACATGAACAATGTTACCAAATTAACAAGGTACCTGTTTGCGTGCTCTTCCATCAGCAAAAATGATAGAAACGCTGCATGGTGGTTTAAAAGCTCCCGCTAAGAAATTCTGAAGCACCAAAAATACAGAGCCACTGCTTCAAAAGAAATTAATGCAAACCAAACAAATACTAAGACAGAACCCAAAAGTACTCTACCATGATCTTCTGGTCAAATCAGCACCGTATTGTTACTTTGTCCAACATGAAGGACCTTCAAAAAAAGAGAGAGAAATTAATTCCATGACTGAATCAAATCTGCTTCTATATCTATCGAACCAGAAAAGCAAAAAAAAACTCTGAAACTCTATAAAAACTGAAGAGGTCGATGAAACCTAGAAGCTTTACGAGAATTGAAATCGAGCACAGAAATCACCTGGGCTGGTTCTGAAATGGGTTGATGTTGAAATCTTAAATTAGTAAATAAATACAGCGGATCAGCATCGATCCACTCAGCTCAGCTGCTCGTTTCTTTCCCCCTCTCTTTTTTCCTTTCTTTCAACTACAGTTAAAAGTCAAACTGACGGTTGTTTAACTTGTTTTGTTTCTTCCTATTTACCGGTAATCCAATCAAAATACTACACGTCACTGAAAAAGGTCTTTTAAGGAACGAAGACTAACGTTGTTAACATAAACGTGAGGACTAACTACCAGTCTTTCTTTCTCACTTTTATTTTCCTTTTCAGGTACTTGCTTTTGTTAGGCTTGCAAAAGGGTGTGTTTTTTTGTGGGATGACTACTAGCTTGATGATCCAAGCACTCAACTAAGCAAGTTATTTATGAATATATAAATTATGATTTTTTTGGGAATTAATGGCATAATAAATTATCAAATTATGCTATAGGAGTAGCAGATATACTATCAGCAACATGTTATTTATAATTTATACTTGTGACTGATATCAAATACAACTCTCTCATTTATGTTAACTTTGTAAATGTTATTTTTCTTGTATTATTTTTTAAAAATATATATATATAGTAAATTACAAAAATATTCCACTTGTTTTGGTTGAGCTACGTGTTTTCAATAAGATCGGATCATAAAATTGCAAGTATATTTTTTAACTATATATTGATAATTTAGGCCAATAAATTATAATTAATTAGCGATGTAAATGAATAAGAAAGATAGATAATATAAATCAAGAAATCAATTACATGAAAAAAAAAACTTAAAATCAAAATTTCCAATATGGTCAAATTATTAAATGATCGTAAGTACACAAGAATCCTGTAACAACTTGATTGTTCTTATCGTAACAAGTCATAATGAATCACTTTTAGATTGCAAGTGAATGAGTTTAAATTACTAATTAACTAACATAAGTCTAATAATCAAAATAAATTATTAAACACTATTTAATGCACCATAAAAAATTAATTTAGAAATATTTTTCTAACATTAAATGAATAATAAAAACAAAGTATTCATTCTAAAAAAATTTCATGTAGTCTAAATCTTTAATTTTCACAAATTATTGGTAGATTTCAAACGCATGGTTTTCTCCCATATCAATAAATTATTAGGTTTATCATATATATTTTAAAATATTGAGATATCTAGTTTCCCTTCCATATAGAATTACAACATGATTTTATTTGCAACTCCATATATGTTTAAAACAATTCATGAATGTCTAGTTTGATAAATTTGACAAGATTCATCTAATAACTTTGATTCTATTAAATAATATATTTTTGAAATTTTACTTAATCTAATAATTTAACAAAATATATTTCACGCATCTAATATTTCTCTATAGATTTCAACTAGATCCAATATATAACTTGAAAGATATATTTGATTTCGTAAAATGATCAAAAGATATTATAAGATCAAATTCAAAACTAACTTGGTTGTTTATATCACAAATTTAACAAGCTCGTAAAATCGGGTCAATTTTATTGATTTTGCACGAGTCAAATCTAATTTTACCGGTTTTTGAATTTAATATGATTCAACATATAAATATACATAAACTTATGAAATTATAATATTTTAAAAGTCGTTTGTAATTTTAATAATATGAATGACTTTATTTTAAAAGTGTAATTTTGATAATAAGGATACGGACTTGTAAAAGTCTTTCATGTCGTCATAAAGAAAAGGAGCTGCACCACCAGGCCCATTATAATTGCTCTTTACAGCCACATGTCCATGTCGTCAATCGGACTGGAGCCAGTAGAAAAGCTCAAAATAGATTTAGGGCTGAGGCCAGTATCTCATCTAGGCCAGAGCCCAGATAATGTGTTAGGATTGTGGGCCTGAGAAAGATAGATCTAAGTACGAGCCCACCCTATCAAAAATTTATATTTAGCTTTCCCTAAAGGTTCTTATGGAAGGACAACTTGAGGTGTTAAATTTGTAGCCTTGCACAAACTTCAAGAGAATAATTAAGAAAATCCATATTAATTTTAGTATGCATTGTAAATTCAAATAAAGAACTTGGATCCCTTGAATTTGGGATTTTTTTACCTCTCTAGATAAAATGATGATGATGATGATGATGTATCTACATGATAATTATGAAAAATTTAAAATATATCTATATAATAATAATAATAATAAAAATACTTGATTTAATATTATAATTAAGAAAATACCTATTAATTTTAGTGATAAAATATGTGTTGTAAATTCAAAAAAAGAACTTGGATCCCTTGATTAATTAAGGATTTTAAACTAACATTTGGCAATTTGGGATTTTTTTTACCTCTCCAGATAAAAAAGAAAATGATGAAGATGCTTTTTATTATGAGAGGAAAGTTTATCCCTGAAAAATATATTTTATGAGTTTAGATAAGCGAGTAAAACTATGTTTTTTTAATTTCGTACAAGGCTTGTATATCTTAATTTGAACTCGATATCTGCTATGCAGGTCACAAAATCTTTGTTATCACGCAACATACCTTAAAAACAATGATGATGATGATGTTGCTAAATGACAATTATGAAAAAAAAAATGTAAAGGCCCTGTTTAACATTATGTTTCAAAAATATTTTTGAAAAAAATAAATTTATTATTTTTATTTTTTGTATTTTAAATGAATATTTTTTGGTATTTTTATATCATTTTCATGTATTGATGTCAAAAATAATTTTTAAAAAATAAAATAGATATTTTGATGTATTTATAAATAAAAAGTACTTTTAAAAACAATCACAATTATACTTGACTTAATATTATAATAAAAATATTATTATAATTGACTTAATATTATAATTGTATGTTAGAAAATGATCAAATAGGCATCAAATCCTACTCATAGCTTGTGACGAGAGAAATAACAACGATAATAATAATAAAATTATGGTGTTGGCAACCATACTTGCATGGAAGAAATGTTTTAATAATTAGAGATTAAATAAATCCAGGTTTGGTTGAATTGCATGATCCATGTGGGTGACATTTAAGGGTTGCAAACGTGGCATCGGTCAAATCATGCTATTATTTTAATTCTCAATTATTCATTCATTCGATTACTTTAAACGTGGCATCATATTTAATACCTATTATTTTAAACATAAATGATAATAATGGGGAAGTAAAAACAAGAGCAGACATCCTTTCCAACCCATTAGCTAAATCTTATCTCCTTTTATATATATATATATATATATATATATATATATATATATATATATATATATATTAATTAATTAAAACTTGAAATCTATTATATAAATTATAAATTTTTAATCATCGTATCATATTATATTACTCAAAAGACTCTTCACACGTAGCTGTTTATTAAAGAATAATATAAATCATATTCTAGAACCTCACTTACAAGCTTAACATTTTAGGTGAGATGGTTCTTTAATATGGTATCAGAGCTTTGTTGACCCAGCGGTCACGAGTTCAAATCTCACCACCTGTGCAAGTTTCAAGCCCGAAGGGCTTTCACTTGAGGAGGTGTGTTAGAGAATAATATAAATCATATTTTAGAGCCTCACTTACAATCTTAAACTTCTAGGTGAAATAGTTCTTTAACACTGCTCTAGACAATAATTTAATATATTTTAGTTAAAACTCAAAATTTATTATATAAATTATAGATTCCTCATCATCATATCATATTATTCAAGGAGCTTTTCACACCTAACTGCTCTACAGACAATAGCTCAATCATCGTCAAAAAAAAAAAAAAAGAAAAAAAAAAGAATGAAAATCAATTTTAATTAACCTGCGTGATTAATGCGAGGAGTAGGATAGCGGAATTTTTTTATTCGGATCAGCCAAAGACTTGTAGATAACGTTTTCCATTTGTGTTTTCAGGTTACGATCTCTTCTCCCATCGTTATTGACAGCTCATTTTTTTGCATTAAATTGGAATCAATACATTAATAGCCGAATATGGGAGCCATTGCCTGCCTACACATTGATGATATCACGAGGCATACACAAGGATATATATATATATATATATATAATGAAAGTTTAAAGACTAAAAGGTTTATTTTTTCTATAATTATTAATATAATAATCACTAAAAACTTACGTAGTCATTAATTTTAAAACTTGTAAGATTAATCAAGACGTATATAAATTTTTAATACCAGAATCATGTGGATACAGTTAAAATTCCTTCGAGAAACAGCACAACAACAGCCGAGCCTCGATCCTAAACTAGGTGGCATTGGATTCCTTGTCGAAGTTGAAGACAACACTGACAACAGATACACATTTCCCTTGAAAGAAAAGGAAAAAAGAACATGACTGTGTGAAGAATAATTTGCATGCTAACCTTGGGCCAGCTCCAGAACATAGAAACGCGATGGCTTGAAATTTGGAAGGAAAAAAGTTGCACCAAGAACAGCAGGAATATACTGGAGAAATAAGTATTAACATGGAGAAAGGAAACAGCAGTGAACAGTGTCGTTTTCTGAGAAAAGTTTCCGAGAAAAAGGAGAGCGACAGGAATTACAGTACTTTCATTGATTTGAAATCTTCCTAAAGAAGAGGAAAACAAACCACCCCATGAAAACGAGAAAAACAAACAAGACCATGAGAAGCATCCATGTTTCCCATCATTAATAACAAGGAAAACAAATGGAGAAGCCATGTCCTCCTAATTCTCTGGAAATGTTAAAATATTTCCAGGGAAAGGATGAAAATGAAAAACTAAAGGATCAAAGATGTAGGACACGTATAGCACATTTGCATCTTTGCATTGGTACCATTAATGGAAGTACTTGTACACTTCAAAATTGGCACAGCTTTTACTTTGTTTCTTGCATGTCCTCCTCAGTTTTCCAGACAACATCATCAAGGCAGGTTGAAAGGTTTTTATAGAACTGCAGAAGAGAAGGATCAAGAAAGACGAAAATATAAATCATTTGTAACTTGAATGAGAGGGAACAAACTATAGATGTTCTGATTAAGTACTAGCTCAGGATAATCATCTGAGATATTGTCGATATATAATTAAAATGACAAATCATGCATGCACCTATTGGTTGTTGGGTAGCATTTCGTTTAACGAGAGCAAAATGCAAATGGATGGATAAAATGAAAAAGAAGAGAAGGAAACAATACCTTATGGAACTCCAAAGTGTCTCCTTTTGCTTTACGCACTTCAACCATATGAAGGGAAGGTGCCACTTGAAATATCTGATTGAAATGTATAAAACTGTGAATCAATACCACAAAATGACTATGGACTTGACTTTGGCAGCATTAGTAAGTTTAATCACAAGTTTGTCACAGACCTCGGTAGCAACATTAAGGTTTCCCTTTCTCCCAGCCTTCACATTCTCAAGCCTCATCTGAGAAAGACAACGATAACCTCAAGGATTACCTCAGACCTTTTTAATTTTTGTCATATACGAATAATGAATACTTTATGCATTTGTTACCTTGTAATTTTTCTTGTGCACATCAAAACCAAGGGGCTTGGCAGCTTCTTCAATCTTATGAATTATTTCATTGGCGGGGCACCTAGACGTGAACCTTGTTTCCCTCTTAAATTCCTGGTGCAAGTTACATAATCAAAAACATTCTAGCTCCAATATTTAACAGAATTGCAAAAAGAAATGACATTATAAACCTATCATATGGCCTATCACCTACGAAGGAAATCCTCATTTGAACAACTCAGATACTGTTAGGTAGCCAATGCTACTTTGTTGATAGTGCAGAATAATACTGCTTTCATAACATAGGCTTCTAATTTCAGTCTATTATAATCTCTCACTATAATTGACAAAGCTGGATTCTCTACTTGTCTGGAAGGAACTTCAAGAAATAATCAACAAACCATTTTCCTGTTTATGCCTCGAATGGATAAACACATGGACAGAACTAGAGTCTTGTTGCAGTAAGACATCCAGGATCAGTTCATACTCTAAAACAATGATTCATCCCTTCATAGGTGATTATGTATATCATATATATCGTTGACTTGGCAAGTTGATGTACCTCTGGAATATTTAAATGACAAGGACAAATATACAGCTGCATAAGCAAGCAGACACAACCCCCCCCCCCCCCCCCTCCCCCTTCCCAAACAAAACCATCTCCGCATAAGAAGGTGACAATATGTCACCGTCATCTTATTTCCACAGAAGCAGGAAGCTGATGTTTGTTGTACTTGATACTCGATATAAAACATGCATTACCACAGGAATATGAGAAATCAGGTTTTAAAGGTTGACATAAAAGAAAGGCCTTTCAACAAACAAACCTGTTCTCCATCAAACAAATTCCCAAGATTTAGTCCTTTAGACATAGAAATTAACTCAAATGCATTCATAGCTGTTGGTTGCTCTTCTTCCTTCTTCTCTGTTACATGGTGTTCCTATTACAAGGACATTAGTAAAATTTTGAGAACAATACTGTCAAGAAATGCAAGAAATTGTTAACGCTTCAAATTGTGCACTATTTTTTATTTTTTTGCTGGTTCATATATAAAAAACTCATCTTAAACTCACTTCTGAGTCCTTGAAAACAGCTTCAACATCATCCAAGTTGGTGTCCTCTTTCTCTTCAAACACAGGAGGCTTATAACCTTTCTTAAACCATTCATCTACCAGGATTTCAGGTATGGTGATGCGCTGCCATCAAAACAAATAGTAAATTGAGAAAAATTATAAAACAATATGAAGATGCGAGTAATGTTAATATTTCCATGCATGGAGGCCAATATAAGTAGTTAAAAATCCCAGACTTCTTGGAACATACTTAAAAAAATAGGTCTACAACATATGCTTGATGTAGCCAATGCATCAGCAGTACACAAAGAATCAGAAGCAATATTTGACCTAGGTAATGCAAACATCATGACACTTAATATCCATCAGTTGCAGATTAGAGAAAGTTGTACAGGCATCCTAATGATATCCACTGCAGTAACAACCTTTCAGCGCTCCAACCTTGCTACCTGATCAGATCTCTAGAAGATCTAATCTCAGTTATAGAAAGCATGCCTAGAATCTGGGAAGCAATTATATAAAGTTCTATTTAAAGTATAGATGCAACAAATTAGCATGATAACTGGATAGGCTCTAGTTGTCCAACAACAGTGTTATGGCAGCATTTTGGATCAGAACAGCTATTCCTTGTGTCAATTATGATGAAAGAGAGTAAACATGACTTAAAATGCACATACCATTCTTTGCAGTGATTCATCATATATGAATTTCTGAGATTCATTTTGAAGAAGTTTTGGTAGCTTCTAAGAAAAAATTTCGTAGAATTTTCTCACTTATGTTTTGAAAAGAAGAGTTGTCAACAACTAGTTGATGTAGATATCCTTTCTTTTTCCCTCCATTTTAAGATGCAGGAAATGTGTTATAATAAGAAGCTCAAGCAAGGAATATCAATAAAGCATAACCACTCACAGTCATAGGGTTGGGATCCAAAATTCGAGTTATCAATTTCATGGCACCAAAAGAGAGCCAAGGGGGGCAAGTAAATTCAGCTGCTGAGATCTGTATTTGGAAGAAGTAAAGTGTAAACCAAAGGGCACAGGAAAGGGGGAGAACAGTTCTATCAGATTTGTAAAATGCTCACTTTTTTATACAGATTCATAACATTAGAATCATCAAAAGGCAAATACCCTGCTAGCAATACAAAAAGTATCACTCCACATGACCACAAATCTGCAGTAGTCCCATCATAACCTCTATCATTAAGAACCTATACAGCAACACAACAAATAATTACAGGTAAAAATGAGCCAAAGGCTTGAAAGGCAAACATATATGATCAAGAACTATAGCATGTAAGCAGTCATTCACACCTCAGGAGCAACATAATTTGGAGTTCCACAAGTTGTATGAAGTAGGCCATCATCCTGCAAAAAAAAACCAGTACGTAAAAAAAAGCTTTCCTGGAAGAGTCACAGAAGAGAATTTAAAAAACAGCAAGAATATTATTTTCATGAAAAAAAAAGTAACTGTAAGGAAATGGTTTTTATCAGTAGCCTTAAACAGGATGTATTTCTGTCAGGCCTATTTTTTTTATTGGCAAAGCTAGTACAGCATAGGCCTCTTTCCTTATTCATAAGCTTCATAGACAAGCCTGCTTTAATGAAGGTCGTTATTTTGAACAAATCAGATTGATAATATCCTTAACAGGGATTTGGTTGGCAGAACGATGTCTATAAAACTTCAAATGAGATGAAGAATTGATGGTAGTTACCCTGACTTGTTGGGAAAGTGCACTCAGCCCAAAATCAGAAACTTTGAGGTTCCCATAAGCATCCAGCAACAAATTTTCTGGCTGCAACACCCAATAAAAAAATTAGAGAACAATGAAGGTCATGATGAACAGAATATATACATACCCTATTTACATGTTACAGGGTGATTAAAATTCTTAGTACCTTAAGGTCTCTGTGAAAAACACCCCTGCTGTGGCAGTAATCAACTACATTGATAAGCTGCTGGAAATATCTCCGAGCTTCATCTTCTCTCATCCGTCCATGGTTTACCTTTGTAGAATTAAAACAGAAAAGTTATAAATGCAAAGAAATTCTCCCTAACTGAAATGAAGATATAGAGTGAAAAGAAACTCCCAGTCCTTTTATTGTTTTGTTTCCAATCAACATGGGATTGAATTATTATAAAAAAAAGATGCACTGAAGACTATGACCAAGATTGTGATTGTCAATGATAAGGAGAGAAGACTTAACACGTGTACAAAAAGTTTCTAGTACTTGTAATAACATCGAACATATAATTTCCATAACTCAACCAAAGTAACTGAGCCAGTAAAACTGGTGGAGCATAAACTAGCAAGGGGGGAAAAGTTGGATAACAATACAGAACTTACAATTTTGTCAAAAAGCTCTCCCCCGGTGACAAACTCCAAAACAATAAATATCTTTGTCTTACTTCCCATCACCTGAAAATCAGCATTTTTTTTCTGCTAAAGCTTAATGGAAGATTTATATCAAAATAGTGCATTACATAACATAATTAAGATAGCTGCTGGCACTTTGAAATAAAGTTTAAACTTTAATTTGAGGCAAAAAGATCATAAGGTCAAACCTAAAAATTATTTAGAAATCAAATGTCATTTAAGGTAACGTTTACAAGCATTGCTGCTCCCATATGGTAGAGAAGGATGCAAGGAAAGACTAATTCTAAGGATAAGCATACAGCATATAGCTTGTAATAAACGCTGAAGACAAAGAGAGGGACCTCATATAATCGAACGACATTTGGATGCTTGATAAGTTTCATTGTCTCAATCTCCCGCTTGATCTGTCAGAAAAAAGGCGATTTTAGAAATCTGAGACAATATCGGAACACTTTTCCTGGTGGTAAGCATATATATAAAATAAAAGAAGTTTATAGGATCCAAAAGGGGAAAAAAAGGCCAGATTTTTCCAGAAAGCAATTGAAAATCAAACATAGATAATGCATATTGCATCAGTTTCTCTTGAGACGCGTAAAGCAGTGAGAAACAAACAATTTGTCATAAAAAAGAATTTGACTAACCAGACCTGTTCAGCCATCTTGTGTTTGAGAACCTTCTCCTTATCAAGGATCTTCAGAGCCACGGGTTCCCCTGTCTCAGAATTCCTTGCAAACTTTACTTTTGCAAACGTTCCTTCACCAATTGTCCTTCCCACTTCATATCTACCCACTCTACGCTTAATTTTAGGTTGACTCATGCTTTGTTAATGGGTTCAACACTCTTATTCTTGCAGTTATGCAGACTTCTAACTCTTCCTGAAATGCATAAGGAGTAAGTGTCAGACCAATACAGCCATAAAGTTCAACAAACATGGGACCTAGTGAGCATATCCCCATTTGTGATCTGAAATGGTCAAGACTTGGCTGGTTCTGGATGATTTTAAGGTTTGCATTACATTTTCTGGAGATTACAGCAATCAAAAACCTTTTCATAAAGTATAGCTCAATAAATATAGCAGTCAACCAATCCAAAAACAACAAAGACTAAAAATGCCATAAAATGTGAACACAAGGAACTTACTGCATGATAGACAAAAAGAAGAAGCGATACTATGCAGAAAGATCTACATCAACAGCCCAATGATAAAGCAAACAAACTTATCCAAAGTGATAATAACCAACGCCCTGCCGAGTTGCCATTTTATCACTACAATGAATAAATCAGGTAGCCAAACATAACCAGAAATAAACCCAGAAGGAGGTGAAACAAGACGACAAAAACAAGAATCTAACTTGAAACTCTTGAACTGGGAAAACAAAGAACATCCAAATGTCTTCACCAATTAAAACAGAAACAGGAAAGACAATCAAATCAAGATTATGTGAAGTAACCTCAAATCTAATTGCAACCAGAGCCATCAAAATGCCCACAGAAGTGGAATTTAGACCAGAAACAACTCAGTAGTCAATCAAAGACTGCTTATGAAAAGAAACTAAATAAATACTTTATAGTTAATAATTAACAAATAAAAAATGAATTTGAAACAACGAAACAGGATCTTCCTCTGAAACACCATTTTAAAAATAAAAAAACTATCGCTGAGGTTCAAGAAACTCAAGAGAACTCAAAGTTCTTGCCAACTTTACAAATCCCTCCAAAACCAAAAACCCAAATCAAATTTTACAACAACTAAAATATGAAAAGGCAAAGATAGGACCTTTTCCACAAACAAAAGGCCCCAGAATTATACTGAAAGGAAGAAAAGAAAAGAAAAGGCTGAAGCTCTTAGCTTCAGAGAGAGAGAGAGATAGAGAGTCAGTACAAAAGTCAAAGACGAGTTTCAAAGCAAATTCAACATAGAAAACGTATCTTACACAATGAATAATTAATGACTATTTAAAGAATAACAATGATTGGAAGGGGAGAGAGGATATACTTAAACTATGGGGATTGAGAGCCGGAGAGCTAAGCAAGAAAGGCTGGAAATTCTTGCCTTAGAATCGGCTTTTGAGATGACTGAAAAGGCAGTGTAAAGCAGAGGAAAAGGCAATGAGTGAGAGAGGTTTTGATGATTTATAGCATCTTTGTTGATGATGATCACTCCTGGCCTTTGCAACCAGACAAATGTTTGCCTACCGCTATACTCCACTTCTTGTCTTAATTTTACTGCCATAATTTACTTAGTTACAGGAAGACAAACACATGTCCAGAGCTGGTTGATGGTAGCTGGCTGGCAGGAGTTAGATGTTTTTTAAAATATTTTTTATTTAAAAATATATTAAAATAATATTTTTTAATATATAAAAAATATTTTGATATTAATATATTAAAATAATAAAAAATAATAATAAAAAGACTTTAATTTACAGTAAAAAAAAAAATTAAAAAATATTTTTAAACGCTGCTAAACTCTCCTGTATATATATCCCCTATCTATTTTTTTTTGGATAAGGTTATAACTCCTATCTTTTGATGATTTTTCATCTTCTGGTTTTTTTTAGCATAAATATATTTTTAATATGTTAATATTAAAAAATAAAAAAATATTATTTTAATATATTTTCAAATAAAAAATAAACACTAATATTAATTTAATTACTTGATTTGCCTAATATG
Source organism: Salix dunnii (assembly GCA_015731905.1). Classification (NCBI taxonomy): domain Eukaryota; kingdom Viridiplantae; phylum Streptophyta; class Magnoliopsida; order Malpighiales; family Salicaceae; genus Salix; species Salix dunnii. Next base: position 14,870,993 of record CM027674.1, read on the forward strand.
CCATTGAGATTTGAATTTAAATTATAATGAATGGTAGGACTATCTATGGCTCATGTACCTACTATGTACTCTAAATGGAAAGATGTAGATATATATTAAATTGGAGGTCTGCGTGGTAGTATAGGTGCGATTAATCTTTTTTTTTTTTGAAAAAAAAATTAAGATATAGTTATGTTTTTAATATAAGTAAATCAAGTTAAATATTGATTAATTTCGTAATATAGCAAGAAATAAGTTAACAATAACAAATAAACTAAAAAAATACATGGGTGAAAAGTTAGGTTAACATGTAAGAGTTATGACGTGATACATGAGATCTAGATAATTCTATAGAAAGATAATAATTGCAAAAATCAGTGGTAAAAAAGGATTTTTCAAAAACCTAATCTAATCTGGATCAATTTTTAAACTCATTTCCAGAGAGGTTAGTTGAATTTCAATCGATAAAATATTGAGGGATGAGATAAAAAAGAAAATGTAAAAAAAAAATAGATAATAGCCAAAAAAAAATAGAGATCAAATTTGACATAAAATAAAATGAACTAAAATATTGAAGGTTACAATTGAAATAAATAATTCAATTAAGAGAATGATATGAAATACTAGGGGATGTAATTAAAAAGATAATATAATTGAGAGGATAATTTAAAAAAAAAAAAAAGGAATCAAAATTGAAAATTGAAAATAAAATAAAATGAGAATTAAATAATATCATGTTGACTCGAAATCCTCAATCTTTTCAAATTTTTCAGTAGTTATTGTAATAACTTCTATTTTGGTTATTTTAAAAATCAACTCCAAATTAATTTGGAATGTCAAAATTCAATATAGCTTTTTTAAAATAAATAATATTATTTTATTATTTTTATTAAAATTAAAGAATTAATTGACTCAAGTAATGTTAAAGAATAATATAAAACATATTATGGGGTCTCACCTAACAGCTTGAGCTTTTAGATGAGATAGTTCTTTAACATGATATCAGAACCTTCTTAACTCAGTTATCATGAGTTCAAATCTTATCATCTTTATTCTATTTGATAAAAAATCAAACACAAGGTAGTGTGGGTCTGTGCAAGTTTCAAGGTCAAAAAACTTTTATTTAAGAGGGTATGTTAGAGAATAATATAAATCATATCATAGGATCTCACCTAATAGTTTGAATTTTTAGGTGAGATGATTCTTTAACAAGTAAACTTAGATTCGATAGGGATAGTTCTATGTCGATATTTGAAAAAAAAAATAACACAATTAATTTCAGATTATTATTCATTTCTTATATTAAATTTTAAATTTAACAAAAAAAAAAGCTAAAAACAAAAACCCACTGTATACACAAAAACAAAGACTTAATTGGTCTCATATTTTAAAACTGGCCAAATTAAACTTGGAATAAATATTTTTTTATATAATAATAGCAAAAAAATGAATGCATGGTGTTTTACTCGTGTGATAAATAAAATAAAATAAAAAAACAACATCAGCTGTTGAGTCAAAGGCTGTTTTCTTCTTCTATTATTGTTTTAGTATGTGGATAGTAACGTAATGTGTCAGTGTATATATGATAATATTAAATTATCAATGTAAAGTAAAATGGCAGGCCACGCCACGTGGGTGGTTTTCGTTGTTGTTGAAATTAGTGGCTGATATATTATATTATATTATATTATGAATTTTGACTAAATAATAAATTTGTGCATATGCCAAGCGCGAGTTTTCAATAGAATATATAAATTTTAAATTAATATAAATTTATAAATTTAACAAATTTTTTAATAAAATTACTAGTATAAAATTATTATCGTTATTGAAAAAACACAAAGATACGAATACTTGAATTATCGAATTTATTATATTATAATTAGTTCATTTTATAATCTAGTATAAACTAAATACAACAACATAATATAAATTGTGAAAAGACCTACAAAAACTAAACAACAAAAATAAGTTATTGATTTTATATTCATAAAAAAAAAAAGACATCATTGAAAATTCATCGCCATGTTATCATCATTACCATTATAATAGTTAAAATTATTATTACCGTTACTACTTAAACAGTTAAAATCATTAAATTGCTCTGAAGAATAAAATTTTTTTTACAAAAAATCAAATAAGAAAACAATAAAATAATCTCTAAAATTATATTATTATTGCCCAAACAATAAAACCATAAAATTATCTTGAAGAAAAAAACACTTTAACAAAAGAGCAACAAAAAAAAAAAAAAGAGACAAGACAAATAATTATTAGGAGCGTAAAAAAATTATTTGATTTAAAGAACACATAAATTTAACATATAACACTAAAAAAGAGAACAAAGGGAAAAATATTAATTTTAAAATGATCACTAACATAAATTAAAATTTTAGGACCGAACTAAATAAAAATAAAATCCTAATAAAAATAAAATGACAAAACTTAAAAACCAAAACTAAAAGCATAGGTGCATACACAAAAAAAAAAAAGTAAACATTGTCCAAGAAAGACTGAAAAAACAAAAGAGTTAATACTAAATAAAAAAATTAAAAAGAATAAGGGCTGAAATAAAAAATAAACTATAATTAATTCCTATTGAATGAACTACAAATCAAAACCTTAAGAATGAAAAAAATAAAACGAGTTTTTTTAAAAAATAACAATGGAATTTCTATATAAAAAAAGAAAGAATAAGGACCAAAATAAAAACGTATTATATATGACTAATTTTAGTTGGAGGACAAAACTAAAACAAAATAGAACCTGCATACCAAAACAATTAAAGAGAAAAAAAAATAAATCAACAATCAAAAGAATAAGGGCTGAAATGAAAAACAACGTATATGATGAATTTCAATTGAAAGATATAATTGAAAACAATTAAAACTTCCATTGAAAAAATCAATAAGAAAAACAAAATTAAAAAATCATGAACCGAAATGAAATATGCAATGATATAGAGGATTGACGTGCATTTTGCCGTTGTAGGAAAGAGAAAATAGGGAAAAGAAAAAACCTGACCACCGGCACTCCTCCGCTCTTCTTACAGTGACACACTCATCATCATGATGAAGAGCACATGGCGGCACACCCGTGGACACGATGACCAAACATTTTTAACCACTAACCGACACCACACGCGCCTCTTGAAAGGCGTGTACGTGTGAAACTTAGCGACACATCCAGAAGACGCGCTTGTAGTAACCCCTAGGAAAAATAATTAAAAATATAAAATTACATAAATACTCCTAGACCAAGTGATAACCATAAAAAAATTAGTAGTGGAAGTACCGTCGTGCCCCCAACATCAAGCCTTTGTTTTCGTCATTTTGGAGGGTAATTAAGTAGTCTAATTATGGACAAAACATGAAAACCCTCGCCTCGAGAGCCCAATCCGTGCCTCACCCAAGGGGGAAGGCGTAATTATATTGTTCAATTTAATGCAAAAAAATAAAAAATACCTTCATCTAGCCTTCGTCCTTTTGCCACCCCAAGGGTAAATTAGTAATTTCACTATGCAAATAAAAGAAAAAAGATCATGACACCCCATACAATATGTAAATGTCACACAGATTATCTGAAAATATCCAAAATATCCCTGATACTAAGAGGCAAAACAGTAAGTGCACAGTTGAAAACCACAATAATATGTGTTTACGGGAACATTAAAACATCAAAGCCTTTTAGTTTTTTTAATATATATTTATGTGTGTGTGAGAGAGAGGGGGGGGGAGAGGATGGAGGACATGACAACGAAGGCATTTCTATATTTCGTGTGGAGGGTACGTGGTTTATAACGTATTTTCTTATTTGTAAATGTAAAAAAAAAATTAATATCACCATATCATTATATAAAAAATATAATTTTAATAAAAAATAAGTTTAATAGTTCAACCAAACATACCAGTTGTGGTTTGTGTAAATAATATTTATATGTGTGTTTGTACTTATTGGGTCACAATGACATTTATTGCAGTCACATATCCACAACTTTTTATTCACCTTACATCTGAAGCATTCATATAAATTATATGAAAATCATAAAAAAAAGTCTTCAAGAGACGTAACATAATAACAAAGAACTTACGATCTGAGTTTATGATTTGTATAGTAAATTTCAAGTTTGAGTTAGGACATGCATCCTTTATAAGAGTCTCAGATAGTCAGGGTTTTACTCGCTCATTTGGATTCACAAAAATACGCTTTCCAGAAGGTGATATTTCCTCGCATATAAAAAAATATCATACAAATAGAAAAAATAATATTGATCATACAATCAAAGTAAAAATCTAACATCTACACTAAAACAATAAATAAGTTTACAAAAAAAACAAACAAACAAGAAAAACGATTAGAACATGTTAGTTAAACTAATATTAAAATTATACTCCAACATAATTACTCTAAAGCATTTACTTATTTAAGTATTTTAAAGATATTTAATTTGAGATTTTATTGTTGTCAAGGATTATTGTTTCTAAGGCTTTATCATTACTCATGCAAAAAGTATTTCTTCAATAAATCTCTCATGATTTGAACAACAATTCCTTGGTAAGGTGCACACTTAAACAAGGTCCAATGAACTTATAAAAATAATTATTGTTATCCATGTATAAGAATTTAACCTAAGCTTTAAAATAGAAAAAAAATAATGGAAGGACAAGTCTTTAGAAAAGCCAACAATAGAAAAAAAATCTCAAGGAAATTTTTGAATAATTTCTTACTTATTCAAGACATCTATTTATAAGACTTGAAAAAACAAAAATTCAATACTCAAAATTCTCGAGTCCTCATGATTCATGTTTATTTTATTCATTATGATGAATATTCATAAATCATTCATTACTCATAATCCATGAATATTTATAATTATTTTGAAGAATTGATGGAAGAACTCATTGTACACACAAAGTTTTCATATAACGAATAAATACGTTGGAAAATATAATGCTAAAATTATAGCAATAAATTTGATTACAAGAAATGTGAACACTCTCTAAAGTATTCTTCACATGCACTAATTTTTTGATTAATGGTCAAATCTAGATCTTATTATTGTTCTGAATGAAGAGATATTAATACGGATCTGAAAAATTTTAATCGTATGAGATCTTGACTTGATTTTATTTGAAGAAATATTTTGATTGACTTGGTAAAGATTATTCACACAAGCTCGGAAGCTTTAATCATGTGATATCTTGACTTGATATGATTTGATGAAGGAAAAAACTTTGATATTTTTTTCCCTAACTTGATTTTTTAATATCAGTACATAAAAATAATCTAAATAAAAAATATAAATATAAATTTTCAAATTCTTTCATAAACACTTTTGAAAGTCAATGATAAACATGAAAATAAGGGCACAAACTGAACGTATAAGGATCCACATGTTTGCTACAACACATTCAGAATATGTTTGGTATTGCGGTTGCTGTTGTGGTTGAAGTTTAAAAAAACAGTTGCATGAAAAACACTTTTAACTGCGGTTCATAGCTGAAATTGAAGTGTTTAGTTAAAACTGTGGTTAAGTTTGAGGTTTAATATAAAGCAGTTTCGTGTGTTTGATTACCATGCTTTTCATATTATCATTAACTTGTGAAATTACTTTAAAGGATATACATATATATATATATTTTTAAAATATTATAGATTTAATAATCATAATAATAAAATATAATTAATAATTCAAGTAAATTAGATACTTGTTTTTATTCTCCCATCAAACTACTTGCAATACCATCATGAACTAAATTCATGCGTGAAGGTCTCTACGATCCCTAGCCATTTGATCTAGAAACAATATTTGGTAAAAAATCATTAGGAACTACATCTGCGATCCATACTGATTTTTAGGATATCTATTTTCATGTTATAGAGATATAATTCCAACGCCAAATCCAATTGCAACTTTCTGAATTTCATCCAAGACTTCGCTGATCTTCTCAATTTACTGATCCATAATTAATCAAAATGCAATAGGTTTGCGGAGTGATACGAAGTCGCACACATTTATCTTTCATTAGGTTGATCTCTATCTAAATATTTTTTTTAAATATGATTTTTATTTTTTTCTAAAATCAGGTTGGGCCTAACCCAACTAAATGGGACAGGGCCAGCCTAGTTGGGCCAAAAGGCCTAACTCTACTGAACTTTGGCTGGGCTAAGAGCAGGTCCAGCCCAAGATTTTTTATGCTAAACAATGGTGCGTTGCATTGTTCACGCAAGGCATGAGCAGTGTAGAATGAATTAATTCACTCTTGCACTGTTCAGTAACGCGTGATCTATAACATGATAGATGATGATGAGAGGTTCACCTGTTGCTGTTGCCAGATAGAGGAGACCGAGATGGTTCTTCTAGTGACGATGACGTTAAAAATGGTGGGCAGAAGAAGTGTTAGAAGGTTGTTGCCGCTGTCGTTGCTTTTATGTCGGGGCTTGCTGCTGTTGCTGAAGGTCACGATGGAGTTTCTGGTGTCGAGAAGAAGCTTTTGATGCCGAGGGGGATAATGGTGGTGCTCTTCAAGAGATGCCGCTAACTGTAAAGAAAGAGAGCTGTCACTGATTGTAAAGAGAGAGAGAGACTGCCATCGTTTTCCTTGTGAGAATCCATGTCTAATTCCGCTACCATGATATGTGCATTTGGTCTACTGTAAAGACCATCCCATTAATTTTTCTCTTTCATATTCCAACAAACCAACTCTCTAGTGGAAAGTTGAATAAGAGGAAAACAATGATAATGGTGTAAAACTCGATGCCAAGGTCTAATATCAATCATAGTCCTTGCATTATGGACATGAAAAAACAATAGAATTATCAGCTCATATTTACGTGAGAATTATTTGCTCGTGATCCACTATGTGGATGCTTTTCATGTTGTGGCTGAGGGAGAAAAACATCTCATAGATGCTTTTCAAAACTAAGTTTGAAACTCAATTTTAATGCCGGACCCACAACTGTAAACCTGCGGTACAAATGGTTACCAAACAGTTTGGCTTTACAGTGAGCCTCAACCGCAAAAGCCACCGTAGAGCCAAACACCCACTCAATATATTTCATTAGTTCTTTTTTAGATAAAAAAAACTAATGACTTGTAATACTATAGAAGAGTGTAATTTAGGTTAATTTTGAAAGTATTTTTAATTCAGAAATGAATCAAAATGATTTATTTATTTATTTTTTAAAAATAATTTTTGACACCAGTACATGAAAATGATTTAAAAATATTAAATTTTTTTTATGTAAGATGAATTTTTTTTTTAATTTTTTATTCAAAAATAATTTAAAATACAATTACAAACACCCCTGATATGATGTAAAAAAAAAAAAAAAACAATTTTGACAACCTGATTTTTTCCCTGTTCTCATCGCAGTTGATTAAGACCGCTGTTAATGGAGAAAAAGGCAGGCCAGGTCATTGCCTGGCTACGGCAAGGGGATCCATGTGGCATTTAAGACATGGTGGCCCAACAGTCCTCTATGGGGACATGCCTAACCTATCAAAAATCGCCAGCTAATGCCTTGTCCAAGCATTTTTAACCATCATACCAGTACGTTTTTAAAATATTTTTGAAATAAAAAATATTTTTTAATTAAAATTATTTTATTTTTGATATTTTTAAATTATTAATATACTGATATTAAAAATAATTTAAAAAATAAAAAATATTATTTTAATATATTTATAAATAAATAAATAATATTTTAAAAGCCATCTTAACAATAATCAAAATCCATCACTACCCCGCACAAATCTGGCCATACATTTCCTAGCTTTACCAAATACGTCTCTCTCTCTCTCTCTCTCTCTAATTTCTTATCTTCTTCCATGAAGATATTTAAGCACAACAGTTAACATTTTATAGATGGGATCATAGAGAAGCAACATGGATGATCCAAAAAGGATGGGATGTTCCCGAAAATGACCCTCAAGCTTTCCCATTTCTTATAATTTTTATTTTATTTATTTATTTTTATCTTTTTATATATTAAAAATATAATTTCTTATATATTAAAAACTAGATTCCAAAGAAATAAGCAAGCCGCGCGCGGACATTTGGCCTCATCATCAAACCCTCGTAGAAGCGAGGAGAGTCCGTTTTAGTACCTGTTTGGCGCTGCTTTTGAACACGTGTTTTGTTGAAATTTAAAAGTTTTTTTTTATTTTATTTTTATTTTAAATAAATATATTTTAGTGTTTTTAGATCATTTGGATATGTTGATGTCAAAAATAATTTTAAAAAAAATAAAAAAATATCATTTTAATACATTTCGACATGAAAAGTATTTTAAAAAATAACAACACTCCTAATCACGTTAATTGCAGCCCATTGACGACAAGTTACCATCCAACTTTCCACATCTCATCAACCACATAATTATTTTTCAACGTATTTTATTGCAGTGAAATAATATATATTTTAGCTTTTTAATATTTATTTTAATAATAAAAACAGCGTTAATTTCCAAATTAATATTTTTTTATCTGAAACAGAAAAAATTATTTAAATTTTAGTAAAAGCACAGGCCATGCAATTCTAAAGGTCCCAGGAGAGACTGGGCCTCAGCTGGAGACGCCGATCCTAAAGCGAGTAAATTATACATCAACCTGCTTGTTAACCTCACTTGATCAGGTTTTAGATTTGCTTTATATAGAAATTACTGGTTTAAATTTCACAATTCTCAGAATTATTAGAGACAATTCTCAGGCTCATTGAACGCTGCTTAACTTGTTGTTTGCTTCAGAATTTATGAAATTAATCAAGGCTAGCTCGCATTATAGAAAAGAAAGAAGATATTCATGCCCGAAATGGAAAACAGTACCCAGTTCGTCCAAATCTTGAGCACAGGCCGCCTGAGCTTTTCAATCCGGCAAATCCATTATAGCTTTATGAGATTCTCAACATCCTCTAATTGGTCCCCAACACCACTGATATACAAAGGATAGACGAATATATGGGAATATGGTTATATTTATTTTTGAAAATTCGAGTATGGTTGTTTTTAATAGTATTTTTTATTTAAAAATATATTAAAATGATATTTTTTTTAAATCATTTTGATATCAGCGTATTAAAATAATCTCAAAACATATAAAAAAAAAATTAAAAAAAAAATAAAATCTCAATTTTTTTCATAAATACTTTTCATAAGCACTCCCAAACACCCCGCTAAAAAAAAGAGAGAAAAATCAATAAACCACCAAATAAATAATAATTAAAAGCTCTAAAACTGTCTGATAGCCTGATATGGTCATGCGAGTCTTGAATTTTCTCAGTTTCGAAAGTATCAGCAAACTATAGATTTATACGCTCTCCACTCTCATTTTTCTGCAAAATGTTTCGTCATTAAGCATGCAACTCATTTTGGGCCAAACTGAGGGAAATCACAAAAGAAAAGATTGCTCTTGAATCCACTAAAATACCGATACAGTCAGAGTCCCTAACTTGAGGGAAATCACACAACCTGCTAAAATCTCAGCACACCCGGTTGCTGACAGTTTGGTAAAGAGACCTAAGCTGTGTGTTCCATTTCTCAATGGCAGTATACTTTTTCATTCCCTTTGACCTGCAAGACATTTGACAGTGAGGAAGATGGCTGGCAAATAAAAGCCAAAATTTTTGTACAGCTATAATGAAGATGCAATCACAACCCCCTAGCAAACAGTTAACCAGGACAGAAAGAAAGGAGAAACTTTACCTGCCACCACGCTCTAGTAGCCTGTTCACTTGATCAATGTGTCCCTCAATACGATTATCCAATATTAGTGAAACCAACAATTGTTCCACATCTTTTTCTGGCACATTGAGTTCCTGCCAGTCGAAAAGATTTGTAAGTTCATGGGGAATAGAAGTTTCTAGGGAATATATAACTAAAATATTTCAATCAAGTTAAGATTTCCCAGTCAATGTTAAAAGATCCTAAAAAATAATAACAATAAAACATAAACAGCAGTGTTGCAGTAATTGTGCACAATACTGCAATGACAAGAAGAAACCACTGCCCTCCCCTCACCTTTGATATGAAAGGAATCCTGATTCTTGTGTATGGTTTAATAAGCTTAAGCAGAACTTGAGTCCTCACATTCTTCAACAGATCTTCAATATAATTTCTTATGAATGGATCATCCATTATTGTCCTTCTGTTACTCTGAAGAAAGCCCAAGTAGCAGCTTAAATGCAAGCAGAGGGACAACAACAATGTTTACAACCGTACCATCAAAGTCCACTAACCATACCTTGAGAATTTTCTCGAATTCCAATATTTCATTTCGTTGATATGCAGCTATGAGATTTGTCATTGCCAAAATCTCAGGGTCATTTTTATATCTGAAGAGTAATTAATATTAGAGAGTGCACAGATGAGTTGGAGAAGAATAAATAAGACCATATCTTGAAATTCTAGGGTAATCAATACGATGAATGTACTTACGGTTTTGCCTCTTGACCATCAAAAGGATTAACTTCAGATTCCATCAGCATATTAGCTAGAACCAGGTATCTGTCAACCGTGAAGATTAGATGGTTAAGTGTTTGACAAAATGCATAACAGCAGTTCTCATCCAGGATGAGATCTCATTGATGCATTCTCAAGGCAAGACATGTGAGAAAACCACCCAAATGATTACATGTCACATTGATGATGTATATAATCCATTTGTCAATCCACATTTTTTTTACTTTATACTTTTATTCAGATGCTGCAAATTATTTGGCAAGCCATGATAGTGCATCTTGCAAAGTTCTTTTACTCTGGATTTTAGATGAGTCTTTCTAATTTGTAACTTAAGAGCTTATTTCCAATTGACGTTATTTTTTTTTTCTTTTTTCCTGGAGGAAGTCCTTCAAATGTCTTGCATGCATTTTGTTTCACTCAATAAACCAAATTTTGTAGGTAATACATAGAAGAGAGCTGGTATAACTGAAGACTTTGAGTCAAGAAGTAGATGATGCCAAAACAAACTAAAACTTTGAGGAGGAGAGAAGATGATGACATGACACGATAAAATAAAAGAAAAAAAAAATACTAGAAGAAAAGGCAGACATACTTTAAGCATTGTATACGTCTCTGGTTCCCAGCTTCATCATAGTTCTTAAAAGCTTCAAAAAAATCTGTTGCTGCCTCAGCCCATTGACGCTCTGCCATATGCATCTTGCCTCCACATTCACGAATTATTCCCATGATCCTTGGATGTGGAATTGCTGACTTGATAGCCAGTGCCTTTTGGTATAATTGCTGGAAATTTTTCATTAACAATTACATGAGAAAGCAAAAAAAGTATGCTAAGTCAACCAAGCAGAAGAAATGAAGTGCAGATTGTGAAAATTAGAGCCGTGATGTTAATAATCATAATGACTTTCAGGCAATCTCGACATCCTTTATTTTTCATTCAAAACAGCTACATATTTACATGAGAAATCCCTATGTAAGTTAGTATAAAATCCATACAGGATACCAAAATTGAACTATGTTGACAGAGAAGCCCGGGTACAAGCCATGTGTATGTTGAGTTTAGTATCAACACCATATCTTTAGAAAACATTGTATCCTGTTCTTAAGACTTAACAGTCCTAACAATTTTGTCAATTTGGCACTGCTAAATAACAAAAAACCATAGCATTGTGTTTGAATTCGACAAATAACATGAATTCCTACCCAATCGGGTTAACATACAGGTTGAGGAGTGCTTCCATTCCATTGCTGTTTTTTCTGACTTCCTAAGAGCTAAACATGCACCTTGAGGAATATACATTAATGAATTATGAAAGCAGGACATTAGCTCATAAAATTACCTTTCCTCTATGCTCATTATTAATTAAATTTAAAATTTCATGTTACAGGCTGAAAAAATAATGAATTTACTTGTTACATTAACATGGCACTATATTTCACAAAAGCATATGGTCAATACAGTTGGTAGAAGGAAAAAGAAAAACAACCATCAAGGCTAGAAAATAGTTCAAACCTACATATTTGTTTAAGTGGTATAAAAACCTCAATGAGATTAAGAAAGCGCAAAACAATTATTGGAGTATCGACTATATCATCCAGTTCTAAATACACAAACAGAAACACAAACTAGATACTGGAAAACCCTTACCTTGAGCTTTTTGTTATTCTTAGTTTCGGTATACATTTGAATCTCAATTGCATACACTTCCAAAAGTTGGCTACCTTTCTTCTGATCATCTGTACCATCTTCTCTTTGACAAGATTTGTGGAGTTCCTTCAGAATCTGTCATGTGCAATGAATTCAATAAATAACTAATACCACAGATCAATGAAAAAGTTAAGCTAGAAAATGAAATTGACAAGGCACCTTATTCATCCGCCCATATTCACCCATATCAAACCAAATCTTGCAAAGCTTAAGATTTGTCTTGAACCAAAGTCTCTGTAGAACACAAGAACAATGTAAACAAACATCTTGACATGAAGGGCACTAAGAAGATTATGATGAATTCCAACCTCATTTTTTGCCTCTTCAAGAGCCCTCAAAGTGGTCTGATAAAACTCTTGCAGAAGACCGAAGTTCTGACTAGCTGATCCAGAAACAAAGTCCATGATATTGTTTATACATTTCTCACTGTAATTTCGAGTCACTGCTGATTTGATGTATGTTAGCATCTCCCTATATGCTTCCATCATTTCTTTATATTTCACCAGTCGATAATAAAGCTTAACCGTTTGTTTTAATGCTTTGAATCCCCTGGTAACAAGATGAAAATTTGTTTTATTACCATACATCAGTTTAAGATAATAAATAACTCTAGGAAATTAGTGGAGCAGACAAGAAAATATAAAGCAGTCTTTCTCTCATAAGAACAAAGAAACAATTTGAATAGCAGTGCCTAGTGAAAGGTTATTAACTACCTTCATGACATCTCTCCATCTATTAAAGTATTTTGAAATATCAAGAGCATTGACAAATATCGTTTGACAAAGAAAGAGATGTTACTGTCCAGTTATCCATTCCTGCCATTTCTCTTCAAAAAGAACCTTTCAACTTACTCTAAAGTTAATTAGACTGCGGCATAATGAATTGGAATAATAATTATATTAATTTAGAGAGTACATGCATGAATGGCATATATGCACCTGTATATCACAGTCAGAAGAAAAACCAACTTGATCTTTGGATGGAAAGGAGTGTCTCTCATGTTTTTCTGAATACTACTTGAATGAACGCTTCTAGAAAGGATAGCATGGTGAATTAGTTTTAAACAAGTAGCTCTTTAGCCAAGCCATCCACTTGCCTGCTAGCTACAGAAACTTCACGCTACAGAAAGATTCTCACTTGTAGAGATAAAGCACAAGAAACACCTTTAGCTTGATAGGATTTCACTAATGCAGTTGTAACACCATGCTAGGACAAGATCAACAAAACACACGACTACGCTGATTTTTCCACATCACCAAAAGCTCAATCGCAGAAAATGTTTGCAAACTTGATTTGCACAGGGATTCCCCCATCCTTGTAATGAATATAATTTTTCTTACAAAATCTGAATTAAAATGCACAGGATAGAGTGAAAGGTCAAATGGAGAGCCACATGTTCAAAATAATTATAGGAGTATAAAAAACATTGAAGTAATTGCATTCTGCATAAAAAATTGAATCCAATTTCATCGACAAGATGATTCAAAATCACTCACCATTCTGCTTTCTCTGGTTCCATGCTAACCACCTCAGCAAAACCTGCAAGTGCACCTTCTGGGTCTGTTTCAACCAAACCTTCGCAGGGAAACAAAATAAAGGAAAAGGAAAATTACAACAGATACAAAAACCTTTTGAGAACGGCTAATAGTTAACTACATGAAGACTACTATTCACAAGTTAGCAGATAAAGTTAAATCAATGTTACCTCATTAAACCTACTAAAGAATATAAATACGAAGCAATGTTCAACCAAGAAAAAAAATAATAACGAGAAGGGAAAAAAATCATGATTTGAAATACAACAATGACAAAAACAAAACATACAGCAACCACTTGTTTATCTACATAAAGGCTGATGAGACTTGGTGACTATGATTACCCTTTCAAGACTGGAAAAATCATTCCGAAACTTCTTCAAGACCCAACTGCTTAATTTAAACCCAACAGTACCCAAAACAAATCCTAAAGATTATCACTTCAAAAGCACCCAAATTTTTACTTTCCTAACCTAGAAAAAGTTTTTCTTTTTAATAAAAACAATTCTAACCCAACTTTATGAGAAAAAAACCCCAAAAAATTGCGCAAATAAACTTCAACAAGCATTATCAACCAACATCAATTTCTCGTAAAACCAACTAAACCCATTACTGTATATCAAGCGAAACACTTGATTTTGCACCAAATAACGATGACACTTACAATAACAATAACAAATAATAATAAATTAAAGACCCATGCAATATAAAATAAATAAAAAAGAAAAGAAGGAACCTTTAGAATTGTAGTATTGATTCTCAATATCAACATCCTGTTCCTCAGGCTCTTCGTCTGAGTATTCGAACCCGTAATCCTCCATATCTGCATCTAAAAATACATTCGCAGCAATTAAAAAAAAATATATATAAATAGGGTTTTGCTAATTAATTGAATTAGATTGCATAAGATTGAAAAGGCACCTGAACCCATTATCGATAGGGCAGAAAATCCCAAGTCAGTGTGATTTTACTGGAAAGCAAGCAAGCAGCTTTGTTAGATTTTTTGAAATCCAGCATAAGGGTAAAGGGCTTATTGCATGTATTTTACTTTCACTGATGATCTCTTTTAAAATATTAGGAGTTAATTATAACTTAATCCCTCCAGTAGTTTGGAAACCTTCGGCATGTAAGTTTCTGTGCTTGTTTCACGTAAATGTTGTTTATTAAAATATTTTTATTTAAAAATATATTAAAATAATATAAAATTTTAATATAATTTAAAAATATTAAAATATTAATTTAAAATTAAAATGGTTTAGAATCACGATTCTACACACTCCAAACACACCCTTCATCAATTCCATATTCTTTTCTAATTTATTTATTTATTAAGATAATAATTTTTTATTAGGAAATAAGATAATAGGTTGAGGATGCTTAATTCTTTCTCATACTAATTAATTAATCCTAACAATAAAGGACCTGGCTATAAGTATCTAAATCTTAGGGAATGATTTTAATGGAATTAATTATAGCTTATTCCCTAAAGGTGATTAATAGTACAAGTGGTTTCATAATTTAAATATTTAATTTCTATGTTCTATATCCATTTATAATTTCTTTTCATCTTTTTAATTTTTAAATAAAAAAAGAGGTAAATAATATGAAAAGATTGATGAGAGCAAGGAGCTTTTTAAAATAAAATACTACTAAATTAATCATGAACATTACTAATAAATAGTACAAGGCTATTCAATTAATTTTTATTAGATATTTATTCATTGCTTAAGGGTCAAATTATTTTTTAAAATTAAAAAAAATATAAAGATTGCTAAAATATTTTAAAGAAAAAAAAACTTTAGTAGAAATTGATCGGATATAATATGATCAACTTAAGAGAGTTTAGAAGTAACTTGGACAATGGAAAAAAAAATAATTTCATTAAAAATAAATTCCAAGATTATACTTTTTTCTTTAAAAAAAATTGAGATACAATATATTGGATTAATCCAAGTCAATTCAGGTTAACATATAATATTTATAACCTGAGTTATGAGATTATAATAACCTCATAAGAAATAAATAAATAAAACATATTGAAACCTAATTCTCAAGTAACATTGAAGAATAAAATTTTAAAAAATAAATTAATAAAGGGGAAAAATCTGACTTAACTCGATTTAACATGTCAAATCTAGATTATGAGATCAAAATAAATCAATAAAAAACAAATAAAATAAAATTATGAAACCTAATTCTCAATCAATCTAATATTGAAGTATTAGATTAAAAAATAACTAAAAAAGGAAAAAAAAACTTCATGTCAAGCTGCCAAATTAGTGATTCAAATTTGAAGAATGAGATAACCTCTAAAAAATCAAATTGAAATAAATTATGAAATTTAATTTTCAATCAAGAAAAATGATGAAGGATGAAATTAAAAAAAAAACCAAGTACAAAAAAAAACTCAAGTTATCCGGGTTAACTCATAAAATTTATGATTCAAGTCATGAAATTGAGATAACATCATAGAAAACAAATTAAGAATCTCCATCCCAAAAATAAAATTAAAATAAAGTATAATAAAAGAGATTTTTCTATTATAAAAAACACAGTATTGTCAACGCTTTGTTGAGAAGGCGAACATTGATTTCCCTCTTTAATTAATTCAAGAAATTAATTAAATCGTTCTGATAAACTATACGAACAAAGTTCTAAAAAATTAAATATGAGGTAACTTACTCGCGCGTTGTGCTAGGTTTTTTTAATATAAAAAACTGATTGATTTTTTGTGTGCTGTAATTGATTATTTTAGTATTTAATTAGTAAAATTATAATAAATAAAATCTGTTAGAAATAATTTTAATTCCTACCTAAACGGAACATTGTAATCGAAACGCAGAGGAAAGTGGTTCATATATTTTTTTTTTATTGTAGATAACTTGGATAAATTTGTCTATCCATTTTATTTATGTGTTGCTTTTTTCCCCTAGTAATATTAGATCTGAAATATTATACATAAAAATATTGTAAAAGTAATTTTTTTTTAAAAAACCTAAAATTTAAGAATTAAATTTTTCTAAAAAATAAAACCTAAACAAAAAAAGGACATACTTAGAATTAAAAATCAAAATTAAGAGCATATATATATATAAACATGAATAAAAATAGGGATTATTTAGAAATATAAAAAAATAAAGAAATTGAAATAAAAAATTAAAAGTATATGAGTTGAAATGAAAACAAAATATGTTGCAAGGAAAAAATAATTAATTATTTTATTTCTTGCTTTATTTTTTATCTATGTTTTTTTCCCCAATAATTTTGGTATAACTATAAATAATTTGTTTATATTTATGTATCTATACTCTTAGTTTTGACTTTTAATTTTTAGTAGAATTTATCTTCATATTAAATGTAGTTTTGGTTAAAAAAACAGAGTACGTTCATCTTTGGTAGTGTGAAATGAAAGTAAAACCTTCTCTTAATATATATTTAATTTTCACTTGTTAGTTATTTATTATATTTGTTATGATGTTAATATTGAACAAATATCATAATATATAATTATTTTTAAGAAAAAACCATTAAAATAATATTTATAATTATTTTAAATGCATTATCTATAATAAAATGAATATATTAAAAAAATAATAATTGAATATCTTGTAGATTTATTATTTTATTCTAATGTATAGCATTATTAATCAAGAACTATTAATATTGTTTGACATGTTATAAAATTCAATTTTATCTGCGGTGAAGCATAAGACAACTGAATCATATATTTTTTATTTGTAGATAATTTGACTAATTTTTTTCACTTGTTTTGTATATGTGTAGCTTCATATATTTTTTATTTATATAATATTTGATATTGAATATCATACATAAAAAAATTATGGAATTCCATTTTTCACAAAAACAACATCAATTAATTAATTATATTGATTATTATCATGATTTTTAAATTGTCATAATTATTATAGCTGTTATTTGAAAAATTATTGTGAATAATTAATATTCTAACCATTACTAACAATATTAATATTGCTACTATCATTATTGTTATAAAAAAAAATCAATTTTGTTTTCAAGATTTGTTCTTATATTATTATATTTGAAGCATTTCAAAATACTAAGATTAAATTAATTTGAGAATTTTCTTAAAAATAGTTATATATTTTGATATTTTTTAATATAAACACCTTAATATATGTATATATATTAAGGTGTTTATATTAAAAAAATATCAAAATATATAATTATTTTTAGGAAAAAAATCCTTAAAAATAATGGTTATCATTATTTTAAACATATTCTCCATAATAAAATGAATATATAAAAACCTCATATAAAATAATAATAATAATTATTATTATTATAAATATTTTTGCTCCAGTAAGAACCGAAAGTTTTATAGGCTGATTATGTTACTTAGATATATAGCATTATAAAAAGAAATCTAAGACCCTGAATATTTTTTTTATATTTTAAAAAAATTGTTTATGGCTCAGTGAAATGGATGAAAATTGGCTCATATATTTTTTCATTGTAGATAATTTATCCTAATTTTTCATCTACATGTGAATTCATATATTTTTTTATTAATATAATATTGGATATGAAATATCATACATGAAAGAGTTGTAAAAGTCAATTTCTAAGAAAAATAACATCAATTAATGAATGATTTTGATTATTATTTCCATTGTTAATATCATGATTATTAAATTGTCATAATTATTGTAGTTGTTATTATAAATATTATTATAAATAATACAAATTCTAATTATTATTGCTTATACTATTGATGACACCATAATTATTTTTAGTAAAATAAAGGTTTTATTTATTTATTTATAAGATGTATTCTTCATATTATTATATTAAAAGTATTTTAGAACATTGATATTAATTTTTTTTCTTCAAAAAATATTTGGTCATTTTTCTCTCTCACTATTTATATTTAGGCTCTAATATTAAAATATATAATTAGTCTCACATATTTATAAGAAAAAAACTTAAAAATATTCATTATCATTATTTTGAATGCCTTATCTATAATAATTAGAAATTTCAACACCTAACAATATCAACAAAAAAGCAATTAAAAAACAAAATAAATGAAAAAAACATAAATAAATATTATTAGATTTTAAAAAATTATATGATCTGAAGAATAAAGAAAAATTCAAAATCAAACAAAAAAGATAAAAAAAAGAATACATTTCATTTTTCAAAGGATCACTAACACAAATTAAAATTCAAACATCACATAAAAAAATTTAAAACCTTAATAACAATGGAAATAATATAAATTAGAAACAAAAAGTAAGAGCATGTACATATAAATATGGAAAAAAATGGAAACCATTTACAAAAAATATATATAAAAAAGGAATTAAAATAAAATTGAAGATTAAAAGTATAATGACCGAAATGAAAAACAAATATATAATAAATAAAATTTAAAGGAAAAAATTAAAACAAATCAAAACTTTGATATCGATAAAATTAAAGAATTTAAGACAAAAACATAAATTAAAAGAGCATGGATCGAGATGAAACTTAAATATATAATCAATTTGAATTAAAGGATACAATTAAAACAAATCAAAACTCCAATACCAAAAATCCTAAGGATTTCACTACAATTCGTAAATTAAAAGATTGAAATGAAACTACAGCATATAATCAATTTCAATTGAAGGGCAAAATTAAAATAAATCAAAACCTATAATACTGGAATAAGGACCATACAAAACAATAAAAAGTTCAGGGACCATAATGAAAAGTAAACAAACAATGAGGCCTGATGTGAATTAATTTTAGAAAGATGACATGCATGCAACTGAACCGAGAATGAGGATTAGGTTGAGGAACTGTTGGCAATGGGGTGGGAGATAGTGGTGGATCATAAGTGTGCATGGGTGCACTAAAAATAATCAAGTGACAATGCATCTTACCTTAGGTAGGGTTTACTAGGGGAGATGTGTCTTCCCCTTGCACAACAAATCTCTTTATCCAGACTCTCGCAAACTATTAGGTTTTATAGTCGTAATTTTACAGCTATAAACCCTCATTTTACTGTTCATCATCTCCCCTCCAGGGGTGACAGGGCAAGTCGCGTGAAAAAAACATTGTAGTGACATATCAAAATGCCATAAAAACACCATTAAGAAAAAAAAGGACCTATATTTTCTTAGGTAAATATAGATACAACATCATTCATTGCATTTGGATCCCTATTGAGGATATAAGGAAATAAATTTGGTGGATTGTAGTTTACAAGCCCTCGCTCATCCTTTTCAAGTATGCCTTTAAACCCTCACCTTTCTTAGTCCTTTAATGTGCATATGAGCCCTAATCGCTCAAATAGTATAGTTTTCAACTCTATCTTTTCTATTATTTGTAGTGCGATTTTAATTCCTTAACTTTCAACTCAAATAATAAGTTTTTCAACCCTATATCCATTATTCTGTGTGTTTTATAACCCTAAATTATTAACTTTTATAATGTGTTTTCTAGCTCTAAATCATCAAATTAGATAGTGCGATTTCAAGCGCTATCTCTCTCCTGTTTGTTTGTGTGTGCTTTCTAGCTCTCAATTATCAACTCAAATAGTATGTTTTTTAACCCTATTTTTTCATTATTTTTTAAGTACGTTTCAATCCCTTAACCATCAACTCATATAGTTTGCTTTCAATCCCTCAAACATCAAATCATATAGTGCATTTTTTAATCATATCTCAATCCTTATTTGGGTGCACTTTATAGCCCTCAATCATCAATTCAAATAGTTCACTTTCCACCATATCTTTATCTTTCTCTTTTGAGTATTTTTTTGCCCTCAACCATCAATCAAGATAGTGCATTTTCAACCTCATTTTCTCCTATATTAAGCGTGCTTTCCAACCCTATTTTCATTCTTTTTTTAGTGTGATTTCTAGCTCATAACCATTAACCTAGATAGTGACCTTTTTAGCCCTATATCTCTCCATCTCATTTGAGTGTGTTTTCTAGTTCTCAACTAACAATCAAGATAGTGCACTTTCCAACCCTATTTTCCTTCTCTTTCGAGTATGCTTTCCAGCCCCTCAACCATCAATCTAGATAATGCACTTTCCAACCCTGTTTTTCTTCTATTTCGAGTGTACTTTCCAACCATTAACCATTAATCTAGATAGTGCACTTTCTAACCCAATTTTCCACCTCTTTTGAATGTGTTTTTCAACTCTTAACCATAATCCTAGATAATGTTCTTTTTATCCCTATCACTCTCCTTCTACTTTGAGTATATTTCTTTACCCTTAATCATCAACCCAAATAATACATTTTTCATCCCTGTCACTCTTCTTCTCATTTGAGAGGGATTTCCAAACCTCAAATATCAATTTAGATGGTGTGCTTTTCATCTCTATATTTCTCTTTCTTATTTGGGTGTGTTTTACAACCCTTAACCATCCACAAAAATAATATATTTCTAGTCATAACTGTAGCGTCCCCTTCTCTAATAGATAAAAAAGAAGTGTAATCTTATTAATACACATTCATCAAGAAAACAAGATTTAAATAATTTATATATATATATAAGGATTCACCAAAATTTATCTTGTAGACAAAAAATAAGATGTATCTTATTAATACACATTCATCAAGAAAACAAGATTTAAATAAATTTTTTTTATATATAAAAATTCACCAAAATTTCTATCAAAATTTTGACAGATTCTCCCATGTACTGATAGATCCCAAGTAATTAACATATAATATAACCTTTAATTCAATCTTATACCGATCATCTTAGGTCTACAAAACAGCAAACAACATTCTCATCACAACCACACTAAATAAACCATATATTTAACAACAATCAGGGATTTGCACCAGAGTTAAGATAAATCAAGAACCTAGACAAATATTTTTTTATTTCAACTGACCGATCAAAGAAAATGCAATTTAGAACTTCTAATTGTATAGGGACATTTGTCATTTGAAAATCTTGTCGTGATGATAAAAACACCAAACTTAAGATTCTGTGCTCAGCCGTAAGCAAACGAGAGTAATATAAAATACTATTTTAATATTTTGATGTGAGATGATTTTTTAGATATATCATTGGAGTTTTACTAACCAAACCGCAACAAGTTTCAATATTACGTACTATCTCATTTTCTCTTCTAATAATAATTACTTAATAGTTTGAATGTCACTATCATAATATTCTATTCTAATTAAAATTAATTAATAACATAAAATAATACGAGTTTCTGCAAATTTTAAATCCAAAAAGTTTTACATGAATAGCATGCTAGAGAAAATATTAAATTATTTTAAACTTCACGTAATAACTTGAATTTTTGTGAGGAAAAATTAAATGAAAGATTAAAAGAATCAAGACTTTGGCGCAAATATTTAAATATGGAGGAATAAAATAATTCAATTAGGAAACAGTAGAAAACAAAATGGGTTAGGAAATTTTGGGAAATCAAGGACTAAGTTGAAATTCAAAAAATCAATTAATTCAATTTAGGGTTTAAATTGAAAGAAATTTCAAAACTAAAAATCTCAAATGAATGAAATTCAATAACTCAAAGGAAAAGGACTATAATGAAACATATTAGATTTGTTCAGAATAATTGGGTTGCTGAGTACTGCAAATTAAATTAATTTTTTTCAGACTAATAGTTTTCACCATCATTTAATTTGTCCACTTACACTATTGAACCTCATTATTAGAATATTATCAAAATTAGGCTTGCTCTTCATTTGAGTGTATTTTTACTCATACTCATTATTGTAGTTTTTAATATATGTTTAGCTCTCTTCTTTCCATTTCGTCATAACTCGATTTTTGATTCCATACTTTTAATATTTATTATTTAAAAAAAAACCCTTATATATTTATATTATTTTTTGTATTTTCAACATCATCTTAAAATAGAGAAAAAATAGCGTGTAAATTTTAAAATTATTAACAATTCCAAGGCATCATCAAAGGCACACCATTAACGAGAAAGAACAAAACGACGAAGAAATTAGTCAACCTTTATTAAAGTTTGTTTAGGCGACCGTACAAAATAGGAAAAGAAAAGACGGAACAAAAGAGAGAGCCCGAAAGGAGAAGGGAAGATCCTTTTGTTTTTTATTTGAGTAATTTAGCCCTTGATTTATCCATAAAGTTCTCTATTGCGGTCTTTGAAGCTGTGCATGGTCTACAAATTGGTCCTTTATCTTAAATTTCTTCATTTAAGTCCTTAATCGCCTCCTATAATATGATTTTATTCAATTCACACCCTAATTTCAATAATATAGGCTGTTAATACCTTAATTCATTTCTGTCCCTCAAGCCTTGCTTTTTGAATTAATACCTTAATTCTTCACAAAATTATTTTCTTCCACAATATAAACTTTTAATTTATGTAAACTTTTTTCTTTCTTAGTAATAACAAGGTATACCCAACCCACAACTATTCGAAGGAAATCAATTTTTTTCTGTATTAAATAAGTAATTTAAGTTTGTCCACTTCATTTGTATTCGTTTATACTATAATATATTTCTTTTATTTACTATAATTACGTTTTCCTTTTTGAAAAAAAAAATATTAAACAAAACATAATCAATGACGGTACAAAAGAAATGCATTATTATTAAAAGAATGATAATAAATAATAATAAAAATATTGATACAATAATAAATTAATCGAATTAAATTCAAGAACCATAATTGAAACAAAACAAAGGAAAACTACAACCATGAATATTTATTCTTTTAAAAGATGACACAACAGCCTTGAACGAATGGGGTGGAGACCAAATCATGTAGAATTCATACTGAGAAAGCCCAATCTGTAACTTCGACTTCAAATCCTCCTTCAAGGCATTCAAGCTTTTCTTGGCCTTTTAGCATCCCGAACCAAACCATCTTCAATTTTCGACTTCTCATCAGAAGCACTCAAAAGACGGGCATGTGGAACAGGACCGCGGGAGTCTCTTCTAAGAAATTGCTTGAACCACTTGACTGAATTTTTAGGATATCGTTTCAAATTATTGTTGAAATCAACATAGTAGAGGCCGAACCTGACAGCATAACCAGTTCCCCATTCGAAATTGTCCATTAAAGACCAGGCAAAAAACCCCTTAACATCAACACCATGCTCACTGCAAGAAATAAATATTGAATCCCAATTAGATGGATCCTGATAAAATAATTGTTGCTACTAGATTAAAAAAAAAAATGAAAGGAATTAACTCACTTGATGGATCTCAAAACATTCTTAAGGTGGTCTTTGTAAGACTTTTCTCTTACGGGATCACTGAGAGCTTCCTTTAGTGATGAAGCATTGTTATTTACGTCATCAACCCCTTGAAAAAATCAATAAAATACTTGGTGTTAGAGAAATACTAATCAAGAAATTTAAATTTAGCATAATGTATGATCATTTATCTCAGCCATACCATTCTCAGTAATGTAAATTGTTGGACTCCGGTATTGATCTTTGGTGTAGTTCAAGAGCTTGCATATACCTTCGGGATAAATATAAAGCCATTTCACACCAGCCTGTGGACCTATCGGGATTCCATTTCTCTCCCCTGCAAATTTACAACAAAGTAAATAAATGTAATAATTGTTGATAAAATATCATCTAATTGAAGAAAAATAAAATCCACAAAGAGAAGATATCAATCATTAGTTACCTGTCCAAGTAGCGCGAGCATCTGACATGAACCCGACGCTCTGATAATCTGCATCAATATTTTGAGCATAATATGTTGTGTAGTAATTAATTCCAATAAAATCATACGATCCCTTCAACATCTCAGATTCCTCGGTGGTGAACCTGGGCAATCTTCCACCAACAAAATCATGCATGTTACGTGGGTAGTCACCATTAGTCAAAGGATCCATAAACCTGTCAGCACAAGGAAAAAGAATAAATACCTTGTGTTTATATATATCAGGTCTTCTCTAGCTTAATTAAGAATTCAGAAGGTACTCTTGAATTTGATATGTATATATATAAATACTAACCAGCCAAGCATGAAGTCAAGGCTTCTTTTGGTAGCAGTTTGATCAGCTTCACTGTTTGAGTAAGGTTCGAACCAATGAGAAACAAGTGTTATTCCAATCCGTCCTCCTTGACTCGACTGATACTTCTCCTTGTACAGCTTCACCGCCGCAGCATGAGCAAGCAACAAATGATGGGTAACCGTATACACTTCAGTGGCACCAGTGTTTAAGGATCGGTGTGGATCGTTTACAACGACAGAAATTCTACCCGGTGCCATTGTGCCCATGTCATAGCCTTGAACACTGAACATCCATGGCTCATTCAAAGTAATCCACTTCTTCACTCGGTCTCCAAAATTCTTGAAACAGAGGTCGACAAAGTCTCGGAAATCATTTCTGAAAATCATTGTTTTGTGTGAGAAAATTACAGAAATGTTTTAAATTTTTAAGAAGGTTCCACAAGGTCTCCAGAATGACTGAGTAGATTATAATATTTCGAAGACAAAACAAGTTTGGATATTCGAAGCATGATTAGCGAAAGGTTGTTACTTACACAATGCTGGGACTTAAGAAACCACCATATTTATCTTCCAAGGCTTGTGGAGTATCCCAGTGAAAGAGAGTAACGTAAGGCTGCAAGCCTACATATTACAAAACATCAGAGAATCAGATCGAGCGCACATGCTTAGGCAATATACTATTGTTAATTGAAGGGAAGGGAAAGGTTCGAACCATTTTCAAGGAGGTTATCAATGAGATCGTTGTAAAACTTGATGCCTTCTTCGTTTACTCCAGCACTTAGCCTGCCATCTGAATGTCCCAAAAAAAAATCCAATGATTAGCTATACATCCAATGGAAATTCACACGGTGAAAGCAGATGTCACATTCAAATCCTGCCAAGGTCATTACCACGTCAAGACCAAAATCCCAAGAACAAGAGAACTTACGTGGTAATACTCTAGACCAAGAAATGGAGAATCTGAAGGCATCCATTCCCATTTCTTTCATTCTCTGCACATCTTCCTGTAACAGTTATCAATACTTTGTAAGAACAGTTATAATTAATTAATCAGAATATAGTAGTTTACATCCTATAGTTGACCACAGCCAAAATATGACGAAGAGCTCCCATAAGTACGTACCTTGTAGCGATGATAGAAATCAACAGCTACATTTCCGTTGCTATGATCGCTTATTCTCTCTGCAAACGTTGAACATAGTGTTATAATCTGCGTCGGATCATTGAAGTATAATTTTATTGAGAGAGAGATCGAGGCTAGTACGTACCTGTATGTTCCTCAGTGAAAGTGTCCCATATAGATGGTCCTCTACCATGTTTGTTTGTTTCACCTTCATACTGTATATCATAATAAATAATATTTTAAACAATGTTCTGCTGTCCTAATTACTGCACTAGAAGCAGCAAAATTTAGAGCATGTACCTGGTAAGCGGATGATGATGTTCCGAAAACAAAATCATCTGGGAAGGAATAACGGGAAAAGTCATCAATGCTTCCCATTGCAGTCCAAGTATTGAAGCTGGCTCGTGGATAAATAGGATTAGATATTACAAAGGCGTGGCCTTAATTAGTGTGTGAAACCGAGGTGTGTTTGGATATATAAGAACGTAACCCAAGTTTATAAATGTGGGAGAGATGGAGAGTCACAGAGCTATTGCTAGGATGTGTGAAGATTTAGAGATTTGATGCATGATGGTATTGATGGAGCCACCATTTTATAGGCACTTCCAGCGTGAAGGGCAGCCTTTTCTTGACTTTTTTTCTTTTTTCTTTTTGCAGGATTAATTTCTTTGACTTTGACTAAGTTATCTCATAATAATTGTCTTTTTCACTTTATTTCATTTTTTTATTTGGGTTTGAGGAAAACAAGACTTGAATAAAAGAATTTCAAATAAGATGGGTGTTGAGAAGTTTCTAAGCAGAGTCAATATTCTGCTTTAAAGATTAGTCTTGTCTGGATAAGTCTCCAACATCTTACGTCTATCCCATAATTAACTTTATTAATTAATTAAGCATTGTCATCTGAAATTTTCAACTCATCGATTTCGAGCATTCAACCAGTTGAGATTGCATCGACGTAATTAAAAGTGGTGCCTTTGGATCAGTAATTTCTTCCTACTTGCGCACGCCCTAGCATTATAAACCGCGCACGATGACTTCCTACAGCCACCTGTGTAGGGTAGACGAATCGCTAAGATATCTTGAATTCAATGTCTTCGTCACCTGAGATCTGCCGGTTACTTTCAAATTAATCCAGCAGCCTCAACCCAATCCAATGTGTTTTTTTATACTCTTTGTTCATACCCAAATAAAAAGCAGGTAAATCATGAGATTTGGTATAGTAGACTTCTTTTTGGAACGTATGGGGTTTTACAGTAAATCTGTCGATGCAAGCGATATGTTTGAATTCTTCCATTTTATTCACCCGCTTTCACTTTTGTTTAATATATCCATGCATGTATAGATTTGCATTCCCCTGAAATTTTGCAAACCCTTCGAATTTCTACACACGATATGTTTTAATTTCTTTGACTTTGACAAAGATATCTCTCTCTTTATTTCATTTTTTTATTGTTTTCGTGAGAGATCATTACTTCATAATTTCTACGAAGTTTCAAATAATCAAAATAAGATTTTGGGTTTGAGGAAAAGAAGACTTGAATAAAAGAATTTCAAATAAGATGGGTGTTCTGCATGGATAAACCGTGCATGTATACAAAATCAAGTTGCCTCTGCATGGTCCCATAACAGCAATAGAATCTTTGTTTTCATCCATCCACTTGTGGATGACTTCCTAACTCCTTTCATTTTCGTATAATCCACCTAGCTATATGAACCTTTATATTTATTGCAGAACATACATAAATTAATTATTTTATACAAGTTCACAAGGCATGTTGAAAAAAGCAATCTGCAATAAAAAATAAAAAATTAGATATGAACAATTGAATTTGATCAACGAAAAGAGGTTAGCTGCAATCTTTCATCATCAATTATACCAAAGAAAGATAGACAAAGCATATGACAAGAAGGTTCGGCCTCGAATTACTTGAAAATAAAAAGGACAAAGGTACTTTGCCCAGAATTACTTGAAAATTTCGATTGTGCTCTACCTTTTATTCAAAGCCTTTAAATAGGCATTTACAAGAATCCCCAAGGAGTGCAAACTTTATTATTACAGGTTACAAGCATTTCAAAACAGAATATAGAGAAATTAAAGATTTGTAGGCGTAAACTTGCAAGCATGAATGGTGGGATTTGTTTTAAATGCCGAGAATTGGGTGTTATAATTCCTGATTATCCTGCCTCTAGCTGACCCATTGATCGATCCTTCTTCTTCAATCTTCTATCAAGCACTTCTTAGAACTCTAAGGTAAGTTATTCTACATTAAGATTTATAGGTAAATTGAGAAGAAGATGAAGAAGAAGAATAATGTGATAATTAGGTATTTAAGAGAGAGAGAGAGAGAGAGATAAGAGAGATTGAATTGTATCACTGTTTAAATATGTATTTCACACTTACAGTGTTTAATACTATCTGTATATATACACACACTTCATGGTACGTATCCATACTATACTTAAGCATACTCTAGCATATTTAACATACTCTAACATCCCCTCTCATTCTCTTACTTTGAGAGACCAAGCATGAGATTGCGACAGTGAATATGAAATAAAGGAGCACTTAAGCCCTTAGTGAGTATATTGGTAAATTATTCTTTGGAGGAGATAAACTAGACATATTGTTGATTGCTAGCCACTCTTTCATGAACCAGATGAACATCAATCTCTATATGCTTAGTTTTCTAATGTTGCACTGGATTGAAGGACAAAACAATAGCTGATAGATTGTCATGGAAAATGACTGCATGTTGAGCAATGGGAACACAAATAAGCACCAAGAGTTGCTAGATCCAATCAAGTTTAGTAAATGTAGTGGACAAGGCTCTAAACTCTACCTCAGTAAAAGATCTAGAAACAATGTGTTGTTTCTTAGAAGATCAAGAAATGGGATTAGAACTAAGAAAAACAACTAAATCAGTGGTTGATGTTGTATTATTAGGGTCTCCTACCCAACTAGCATTACTAAATGCTTTGAGTTCCAAGTTGCCTTGATGATAATTGATGCCAAGGTATATAATACCCATAAGATATCAAATAATCCTCTTTATTGTTGTGAAGTGAATCACCAAAGGATTTTGCATAAACTAACACACTTGATGGACAAAAAACGCAATATTAGGATGTGTGAAAGTTAAGTACTGCAAAGCTTCTGCAATACTTCAATACAAGGTGGGATTATCATATTGAACACCAGGAATGGCACAGGCTTTGGCATCAAGCATATCAATTTTGATAAGAAGATCCTGAATGTATTATGAGTGAGAGAGAAATGGGCCAATGTTGATAAAAGAGATTTCAATGCCTGAAAAGTGCAAAATAAACATCTATTTTTATTCCTTTTACATTATTCTTTTTTAAAATCTTTTTAGCTTATTTCAACTTATTTAAATTTATTTTATGGGTTTGACATGTTTAAGAGACTTTATGGATGAGTTTCTATAAGATAGGAAACATTGCATTTTATGTTTCAGACCCTTGTTGTTTGTTTTAGATTTTAATTCCTAAAGAGGAGTTTCAGAATTGGAATTATATTTATCAAGCTTGTTGAAAAAGTATCGTAGGCAAAAATTCAATATACATTTGGGCATCCAATTGGAACAGTAGCGTCACCCCTAACTCTGTTCGCGCATAAACACTGAACTAGGCATAGTTGGAGCATAAGATCTCGAAATTAAGTGAGTAAAAATCATCTACACATTTAAGAATACAACTTTCATAAAGGGCCCAAAGTCAGAAAAATCATCTACATTACAAATTTTGCTTGACTAAAAACTGACAATGATTGTTTTCTAATTATTAAAATGACAACATAGTAAAACGACTTGAATCAACTTAGATTAATCTGTCAAGTTTATTAAATAAGATTAGAAGTCAAAGTTGGTAGCATCTGCAAATTGGATTTTCCTGGTTGAAAGATAGAGCTCTCTCCATCAAGCCAACAAATTTTGGTATTCACTTTTCATTTCATTTTAAAATCATGATAATAATTATTTTCATCATTAACTTGACTTGGTGTTAGTTTTTTTTGGATCTTAAATAACATATCTCATTATATTTGTCGTGATGATGTTTCTCATGTGACCTCCCTGAGGCGAGGGATTGCATTAAATAGGTTTTTTCAAAAACATAAAATTATGATTATAATTATTAAGAGTCTCAACCTAGTATTAAGGTCACTAGAAAACCTAATGGTCTGTGAAAGTCTGAGTAAGAGGACTTGTTGTGTAAGGGAAAGGTGCATCACTCCTATTGTA
This sequence comes from Salix dunnii, assembly GCA_015731905.1. Taxonomy (NCBI): domain Eukaryota; kingdom Viridiplantae; phylum Streptophyta; class Magnoliopsida; order Malpighiales; family Salicaceae; genus Salix; species Salix dunnii. The sequence goes on from CM027674.1 coordinate 14,901,027, forward strand.
CCCTACTCAATATAAGTTGCATCGTTGTTCAATTATTTTTTTCTAGTTGAGATTTTTATTGTTCTTTTCTTAGTCTCGAAATAGATCTCTCTTTATTAGGGAGTCTTTATCTCATTAGGTCAACGACCTAACAATTCGAAGGTCTGAATTTTAACGTTGTAATTGTTGTACTGTTCATATCTAAAATTATATTTTACAATGTAATTTTATATCTAAAATATTAAAATCTATAATTAAATTCTAATAAATAAAATGAACAAAATAATTATTGAAGAAGAGTAAGAGGCGCATTGATTTTATCACTATATACCTGATACTTACGGCATTTCCTGAAAATGTAAAAAAAAAAAAAGCGAGTGAATAAAATGGAAGAATTCAAAAATATCACTTGCAATGACAGATTTACCATAAAATCCCATACGTGCCAAATAGAAGTCTACTACACCAAATCTCACGTTTTACCTGCTTTTAATTTGGCTATGAGCAAAGAGTATAAAACACATTGGATTGATATGTGGGAGGGACTGTAGAAGTCATCGTGCGCGGTTTATAATGTTAGGGCTTGCAAGTAGGAAGAAACTACTGATCCAACGGTTTATAATGTTGAATGCTCGAAATCCATGAGTTGAAGATTTTAGATGACAATGCTTAATTAATTAATTAATAAAGTAAATTATGAGATAGACATAGATATTGGAGACTTATCCAGACAAGAGTAGCCTTAAAAGTATCTATCAAGTACTTCTGTCAACGTCAAAAAAATAAGAGTTGTCAGTTTTTATTTGTGTATGTAAGCAAAAACTGTTAATCAAGCGATTGTGTGCCATGGTTGGATTTCCATGAACAGGGTCATGCATGACACTTACGTATCCTTTCAAATGCCCTTGAATATTGACTCTGGTTTGGAACTTCTGAACACCCATCTTATTTGAAAATTTTTTATTCTAGTCTTCTTTCCCTCAAACCCAAGAACTTATTTTGATTATTTGAAACTTCTTGGAAATTATGAAGTAATGCTTTCTCACGAAAACAATAAAAAAAAAATGAAATAAAGACAAAGATAAATATTGAGAGATAGCTTAGTCAGAGTCAAAGAAATTAATCCTGCAAAAAGAAAAAAGAAAAAAAGTCAAGAAAAGGCTGCCCTTCACGCTGGAAGTGCCTATAAAATGGTGGCTCCATCAATACCATCATGCATCAAATCTCTAAATCTTCACACATCCTAGCAATAGCTCTGTGACTCTCCATCTCTCCCACATTTACAAACTTGGGTTACGTTCTTATATATCCAAACACACCTCGGTTTCACACACTAATTAAGCCCACGCCTTTGTAATATCTAATCCTATTTATCTACGAGCCAGCTTCAATACTTGGACTGCAATGGGAAGCATTGATGACTTTTCCCGTTATTCCTTCCCAGATGATTTTGTTTTCGGAACATCATCATCCGCTTACCAGGTACATGCTCTAAATTTTGCTGCTTCTAGTGTAGTAATTAGGACAGCAGAACATTGTTTAAAATATTATTTATTATGATATACAGTATGAAGGTGAAACAAACAAACATGGTAGAGGACCATCTATATGGGACACTTTCACTGAGGAACATACAGGTACGTACTAGCCTCGATCTCTCTCTCAATAAAATTATACTTCAATGATCCGACGCAGATTATAACACTATGCTCAACGTTTGCAGAGAGAATAAGCGATCATAGCAACGGAATTGTAGCCGTTGATTTTTATCATCGCTTCAAGGTACGTACTTATGGTTATGGGAGCTCTTCGTCATATTTTGGCTGTGGTCAACTATAGGATGTAAACTACTATATTATGATTAATTAATTCTAACTGTTCTTATAACGTATTGATAAATGTTACAGGAAGATGTGCAGAGAATGAAAGAAATGGGAATGGATGCCTTCAGATTCTCCATTTCTTGGTCTAGAGTATTACCACGTAAGTTCTCTTGTTCTTGGGATTTCGGTCTTGACGTGGTAATGACCTTGGCAGGATTTGAATGTGACATCTGCTTTCACCGTGTGAATTTCCATTAGATGTATGATAATCGTTGGATTTGTTTTTGGGATATTCAGATGGCAGGCTAAGTGCTGGAGTAAACGAAGAAGGCATCAAGTTTTACAACGATCTCATTGATAACCTCCTTGAAAATGGTTCGAACCTTTCCCTTCCCTTCAATTAACAATAGTATATTGCCTAAGCATGTGCGCTCGATCTGATTCTCTGATGTTTTGTAATATGTAGGCTTGCAGCCTTACGTTACTCTCTTTCACTGGGATACTCCACAAGCCTTAGAAGATAAATATGGTGGTTTCTTAAGTCCCAACATTGTGTAAGTAACAACCTTTAGCTAATCATGCTTCGAATATCCAAACTTGTTTTGTCTTCGAAATATTATAATCTGCTCAGTCATTCTGGAGACCTTGTGGACCCTTTTTAAAAATTTAAAACATTTCTGTAATTTTCTCACACAAAACATTGATTTTCAGAAATGATTTCCGAGACTTTGTCGACCTCTGTTTCAAGAATTTTGGAGACCGAGTGAAGAAGTGGATTACTTTGAATGAGCCATGGATGTTCAGTGTTCAAGGCTATGACTTGGGCACAATGGCACCGGGTAGAATTTCTGTCGTTGTAAACGATCCACACCGATCCTTAAACACTGGTGCCACTGAAGTGTATACGGTTACCCATCATTTGTTGCTTGCTCATGCTGCGGCGGTGAAGCTGTACAAGGGGAAGTATCAATCGAGTCAAGGAGGACGGATTGGAATAACACTTGTTTCTCATTGGTTCGAGCCTTACTCAAACAGTGAAGCTGATCAAACTGCTACCAAAAGAAGCCTTGACTTCATGCTTGGCTGGTTAGTATTTATATATATATATATATCAAATTCAAGAGTACCTTCTGAATTCTTAATTAAGCTAGAGAAGACCTGATATATATAAACACAAGGTATTTATTCTTTTTCCTTATGCTGACAGGTTTATGGATCCTTTGACTAATGGTGACTACCCACGTAACATGCATGATTTTGTTGGTGGAAGATTGCCCAGGTTCACCACCGAGGAATCTGAGATGTTGAAGGGATCGTATGATTTTATTGGAATTAATTACTACACAACATATTATGCTCAAAATATTGATGCAGATTATCAGAGCGTCGGGTTCATGTCAGATGCTCGCGCTACTTGGACAGGTAACTAATGATTGATATCTTCTCTTTGTGGATTTTATTTTTCTTCAATTAGATGATATTTTATCAACAATTATTACATTTATTTACTTTGTTGTAAATTTGCAGGGGAGAGAAATGGAATCCCGATAGGTCCACAGGCTGGTGTGAAATGGCTTTATATTTATCCCGAAGGCATATGCAAGCTTTTAAACTACACCAAAGATCAATACCGGAGTCCAACAATTTACATTACTGAGAATGGTATGGCTGAGATAAATGATCATACATTATGCTAAATTTAAATCTCTTAATTAGTATTTCTCTAACACCAAGTATTTTATTGATTTTTTCAAGGGGTTGATGACGTAAATAACAATGCTTCATCACTGAAGGAAGCTCTCAATGATCCCGTAAGAGAAAAGTCTTACAAAGACCACCTTAAGAATGTTTTGAGATCCATCAAGTGAGTTAATTCTTTTCATTTTTTTTTATCTAATAGCAACAATTATTTTATCAGGATCCATCTAATTGGGATTCAATATTTATTTCTTGCAGTGAGCATGGTGTTGATGTTAAGGGGTTTTTTGCCTGGTCTTTAATGGACAATTTCGAATGGGGAAGTGGTTATGCTGTGAGGTTCGGCCTCTACTATGTTGATTTCAACAATAATTTGAAACGATATCCTAAAAATTCAGTCAAGTGGTTCAAGCAATTTCTTAGGAGAGACTCCGGCGGTCCTGTTCCACATGCCCGTCCTTTGAGTGCTTCTGATGAGAAGTCGAAAATTGAAGATGGTTTGGTTCGGGATGCTAAAAGGCCAAGAAAAGCTTGAATACCTTGAAAGAGGATTTGAAGTCGAAGTTACAAATTGGGCTTTCTCAGTATGAATTCTACATGATTTGGTCTCCACCCCATTCATTGAAGGCTGTTGTTTCACCCTTTATAAGAATAAATATTCATGGTTGTATTTTTCCTATGGGTTGTTTTAATTATGGTTCTAGAATTTAATTCGATTAATTTATTATTGTATCAATATTTTTTTATTATTTATTATCATTCTTTTAATAATAATGCATTTCTTTTGTACCGTCATTGATTATGTATTGTTTAATATTTTTTTTTTCAAAAAGGAAAACGTAATTATAGTAAATAAAAGAAATATATTATAGTATAAACGAATACAAATGAAGTGGACAAACTAAAAATAGAAAGAGTTGAGAACTAAAATACCATCATCCATATCTAAAATTATCTTATTTAATACAAAAAAAATTGATTTCCTTGGAATAGTTGTGGGTTGGGTATACCTTGTTATTACTAAGAAAGAAAAAAGTTTACATCAATTAAAATTTTATATTGTGGAAGAAAATAATTTTGTGAGGAATTAAGGTATTAATTCAAAAGGCAAGGCTTGAGGGACAGAAATGAATTAAGGTATTAACAGCCTATATTATTGAAATTAGGGTGTGAATTGAATAAAATCATATTATAGGAGGCGATTAAGGACTTAAATGAAGAAATTTAAGATAAAGGACCAATTTGTAGACCATGCACAGCTTCAAAGACCGCAATAGAGAACTTTATGGATAAATCAAGGGCTAAATTACTCAAATAAAAAACAAAAGGATCTTCCCTTCTCCTTTCGGGCTCTCTCTTTTGTTCCGTCTTTTCTTTTCCTATTTTGTACGGTCGCCTAAACAAACTTTAATAAAGGTTGACTAATTTCTTCGTCGTTTTGTTCTTTCTCGTTAATGGTGTGCCTTTGATGATGCCTTGGAATTGTTAATAATTTTAAAATTTACGCGCTATTTTTTCTCTATTTTAAGATGATGTTGAAAATACAAAAAATAATATAAATATATAAGTGTTTATTTTTTTAAATAATAAATATTAAAAGTATGGAATCAAAAATCGAGTTATGACGAAATGGAAAGAAGAGAGCTAAACATACATTAAAAATTACAATCATGAGTATGAGTAAAAATACACTCAAATGAAGAGCAAGACTAATTTTGATAATATTCTAATAATGAGGTTCAATAGTGTAAGTGGACAAATTAAATGATGGTGAATACTATTAGTCTGAAAAAAATTAATTTAATTTGCAGTACTCAGCAACCCAATCATTCTGAACAAATCTAATATGTTTCATTATAGTCCTTTTCCTTTGAGTTATTGAATTTCATTCATTTGAGATTTTTAGTTTTGAAATTTCTTTCAATTTAAACCCTAAATTGAATTAATTGATTTTTTGAATTTCAACTTAGTCCTTGATTTCCCAAAATTTCCTAACCCATTTTGTTTTCTACTGTTTCCTAATTGAATTATTTTATTCCTCCATATTTAAATATTTGCGCCAAAGTCTTGATTCTTTTAATCTTTCTTTTAATTTTTCCTCACAAAAATTCAAGTTATTATGTGAAGTTTAAAATAATTTAATATTTTCTCTAGCATGCTCATTCAAGTAAGACTTTTTTGGATTTAAAATTTGCAGAAGCTCATATTATTTTATGTTATTAATTAATTTTAATTAGAATATAATATTATGATAGTGACATTCAAACTATTAAGTAATTATTATTAGAAGAGAAAATGAGATAGTACGTAATTTTGAAACTTGTAACGGTTTGGTTAGTAAAACTCCAATGATATATCAAAAAAATCATCTCACATCAAAATATTAAAATAGTATTTTATATTACTCTTGTTTGCTTTCAGCTAAGCAAAAAATCTTTGGTGTTTTTATCATCACGACAAGATTTTCAAATGACAAATATGCCTATACTATTAGAAGCTCTAAATTGCATTTTCTTTGATCGGTCAGTTGAAATAAAAAAAATAATTGTCTAGGTTCTTGATTTATCTTAACTCTGGTGCAAATTGCTGATTGTTGTTAAATACATGGTTTATTTAGTGCGGTTGTGATGAGAATGTTGTTTGCGGTTTTGTAGACATAAGATGATCGGTATGAGATTGAATTAAAAGTTATGTTATATGTTGATAACTTGGGATCTACCAGTACATGGGAGGTTCTGCCAAAATTTCGATAGAAATTTTAGTGAATTTTTATATATATAAAAAAATTATTTAAATCTTGTTTTCTTGATGAATGTGTATTAATAAGATACATCTTCTTTTTTGTCTATAAGAGAAATTTTGGTGAATCCTTAAGAAAACAAGATTTATATATATATATATATATATATATATATATATATATATATATATATATATATATTATTTAAATCTTGTTTTCTTGATGAATAGGTATTAATAAGATTACATCTTCTTTTTTATCTATTAGAGAAGGGGATGCTACAATTATGACTAGAAATATATTATTTTTGTTGATGGTTAAGAGTTGTAAAACAGACCCAAATAAAAAAGAAAAATATAGAGATGAAAAGCACACCATATAAATTGATATTTGAGGGTTGGAAATCCCTCTCAAATGAGAAGAAGAGTGATAGGGATGAAAAATGCATTATTTGGGTTGATGATTAAGGGTAAAGAAACATACTCAAAGTAGAAGGAGAGTGATAGGGATAAAAAGAACATTATCTAGGTTTATGGTTAAGAGTTGAAAAACACATTCAAAAGAGGTGGAAAATTGGGTTAGAAAGTGCACTATCTAGATTAATGGTTAATGGTTGGAAAGTACACTCGAAATAGAAGAAAAACAAGGTTGGAAAGTGCATTATCTAGATTAATGGTTGAGGGGCTGGAAAGCACACTCGAAAGAGGAGGAAAATAGGGTTGGAAAGTGCACTATCTTGATTGTTAGTTGAGAACTAGAAAACACACTCAAATGAGATGGAGAGATATAGGGCTAAAAAGGTCACTATCTAGGTTAATGGTTGAGAGCTAGAAATCACACTAAAAAAAGAATGAAAATAGGGTTGGAAAGCATGCTTAATAGAGGAGAAAATGAGGTTGAAAATGCACTATCTTGATTGATGGTTGAGGGCAAAAAACTTACTCAAAAGAGAAAGATAAAGATATGGTGGAAAGTGCACTGTTTGAATTGATGATTGAGGGCTAGAAAGTGCACCCAAATAAGGATTGAGATATGACTAAAAAATGCACTATATGATTTGATGTTTGAGGGATTGAAAGCAAACTATATGAGTTGATGGTTAAGGGATTGAAACGTACTTAAAAAATAATGAAAAAATAGAGTTAAAAAACATACTATTTGAGTTGATAATTGTTGCAATGTCGCGGTCGCACAAATTAATTACCCTAGCTTAAAACAAATCAAACAAGATAGTATAGAGAAAGCAAGGGGTCGATCCCACAAGGACGATTTAGTTCAGATTTTCGTGCTATATGTTATGCAATTGAGGGGGGGTTGGAAGTTGTCTAGGCTAAGCTAAAGCAAACTAAGCGAAAATTATATAAAACTGAAATTTATTAATAAAACAAACCTTGGTCACATGTCAACATCCACCTACAAAAATCAGAACTGATCATGGAAATGATACATCAATTTATATTCTGAATATTTATCTCTTCTTAAAATTGGTTCGTTAACGGATCCGCCGTATAACTTACTCTAACCAACAAACAACCACAATGTCCGCACTAGTAATTTGATTCAATGGCAGCATTAAAAACTAGATAAATTGATCGATTAAGAAACATAATTGTCCACAATATATGTTTAGTTTGATTGAATGTTCTCCCTAAGATTAATAACGTAGATCCGCTACAATTACTAACTTAGTTGCTTCACAAGTTCATATATCACAACTCCGATTTTGATATCAAACTTAGCAATATATTGTCTACAACAATAACTTCGAGTCCGCTCTTAGCAGTTAAATAAACAATCATAGGAAAATAAGCATAGGAGAACAAACATATTCATCATATAAACTGAAAAATTGAGGTAAAAATAGATCTCACAGTTCTTGAAATCTGAAGGTTTCCGTGTCCTTGCAACCAAGCAAAAGAGTTTAGCCTTGCATGTTTATTGAACAACTAAATAAAAAGATGGAAGAAAACATGATTTAGGGTTTGGAGGAGGAAGATTTGTGTTTTCTTTGGTGCTGGCCGAAATTTCCTTGCTCCTCTCTTCCTTTATATATGCTTCGAAATCCTAGTATCTATTTTACAAAATAGTCCTTCCTTAAGTTGGCAGAATTTCGTTGTCCCTTGTAAAATTCATATCTCCTTAATATGACATAGTTTTGAGCTGATATTTGGAGCGTTTATATTTATTTGAGTCCTGAATCCACCAAAATTGGGTTTGCATCAATCGGACTTCTGTAGATCGAGATATGAAGGTTTGAATGGACAAAGGTCGACATCGGCAGATTGCAAGATTTGACTTTGAAGGATGCGATTCCCATGCTCTTCCTTATTTTATTTATTTTTACTTAGCATTACAGAAAGATATGGATGTTATATTTTTAATGCCACTAGAATCACTTCATTTCGATCTCTAGAGCTTCCGCTCTGCATAAAACATTGACTAAAGGTCAAATCTGTCAATCAGCTCCAATTACCTCATTTTTGCATCTTTATCCAAAAATGCTTTCAAAACATAAAACAAAGAATATTAAGACATTTAATACACAAAAAATATGCAAAACACTAGGTAAATATGTATGAAACTATCAAATAATATGGTTGCATCAATAATTGAGAGCTATAAAGCACACACAAACAAAAAGGAGAGAGATAACACTTGAAATCTCACTATCTAATTTGATGATTTAGAGCTAGAAAACACATTATAAAAGTTAATAATTTAGGGCTATAAAACACACAGAATAATGGATATAGGGTTGAAAAACTTATTATTTGAGTTGAAAGTTGAGGAATTAAAATCGCACTACAAATAATAGAAAAGATAGAGTTGAAAACTATACTATTTGAGCAATTAGGGCTCATATGCACACTAAAGGACTAAGAAAGGTGAGGGTTTAAAGGCATACTTGAAAAGGATGAGCGAGGGCTTGTAAACTACAATCCACCAAATTTATTTCCTTATATCCTCAATAGGGATCCAAATGCAATGAATGATGTTGTATCTATTGTTGCTACCCAAATTTTGACCCCTTATTTTTTTTATTTTCAGAAAAAGAGAAAAAAATATAAAAAAGATGAAAATCCAAAAATATCTTGTTACGGGGGCAAAATTGAATAAATTGAGAATTTAACAGTCAATGTAGGGTCAAATCGCACAAATTGAAAATCAAGGACCAAATTGAAAAAGACATGCAAGCTGAGGGCTGATTTTGAATTTCACTTATGAAAAACTCTATAAATAGAGTGCACCTTCACAAAGAAAGAGGAGCAGAAAAAAAGACACCAACAAAAAAACCCTAAACCTAAAAAACCCAAACCCTAACATTTTCCAAGGCTGCAACCTTGCCCCTTCATTTCCCTGTTTTCTCTTTTGTTTCCCCTTTCACTCCTGTTCCTTTCTTTTTCTCCCGGCCAGCGAGCCAAATGCCCCTTTTTTCCTTCTTTCTCTCTTCACACAAGCAGCCCCCACAACCTCCTTCACTCCTCTCGGCCCCCTCTGCTTCTTTGCCTTCAGTCCCTCTCTCCGGCGACCAACCATGGGAGCGCCCATCATAGCTGTCTCTCTCTTTCTCCCAACTCAACCACCCGGTCAGCCACCATAGCAGCAGCAACATCCTTTACCTCCAACCCAGCCCACTTTTTTTTTTTTACCAGTAACTCCGGCCAGCCACCTCCCCCCGTTTTCCCTTCCCTCAAGCTTGCAGACGACCAGCTTTCTCCCCTCTCAGTCTTTCTCACATTAGTTCCAGCCACCGAAGGAGAAGCAGCAGACACGTAGAAGACCTGAAATTTGTAGAAGAGAACGAATTGATTTTGTGCGTTTTGTGTTGGATTTTGTTTTGTTTTTTTTGCAGGTCATCGAGACACCCTTACCGGCGAGAAAATGAAAAGGAAAGAAGAAGAAGAAGAAGAAGAAGAAGAAGAAGAAGAAGAAGAAGAAGAAAAAGAAGAAGAAGAAGAAGAAGAGAGTCGAAGGACAACCTGAGAAGAAGAAGACCAGATCTGTTGATTTTGGGAAGAAGCCGAGAACAAATCGAAAAAATGATTTCATTTTGTGTTTGTGTTTGTTTGTTGTTCGCTGTTTGTTTTGCTTTGTAGGTTGCGTTGAAGGCCATCTCCAGTGAGAGTTTGAAGAGAAGTTGCAGATCTGTTTGGTCTCCCTTGGCGTTACTGTTCATCGGAAGTGGCGCGTGGTTCCAGCGCCACCAGTGACGGTGGCGCGTGGGCAGACGCGCCACCAGTCCTCCAGCCGCTGTCTCCACTATTCCGGCACTGTTCATGAGTTTACTTTTTGTAATTTTCTTTGTGTTTTTGTTTATTTGAATTTTTATTGTATTTTTAATTATTGTTAAAAAAATGTAATGAAAAAATGAAAAAGACAATGTGTGTGAGTTGTATTTTATTTGTAAAAATATAATGAAAAAGAAAGAAAAAAGAGAATGTGTGTGTGTGTGTGTGTGTGTTGTGTTATGTTTACTCAATTTTATGTTTGTTTTGATGAAGGAAAAAAGGAATATAAAATGAAATAAAAAAATGTGTGTTTTCTTTGCATATGGCCGAAGCGTTTTTCAAAATATATTCTAGATTTAATAACAAGTTTATTAAATCTCATAAATTTGGCTAATATTAAAATAAATCACGAAATTAATTCATGAGAAATAATGATTAATTTTAGGTAGTAATTGTCGGATTTACGCGTAGGCTAACATTTACATATTCGGGAATAACCACCAAAATTGTTAGTATTATTCTGAGCGGTGGCCGATTTTTTTTATGAATCGATCAATCATGAAATTAATGCATGGGGATTAATGGTTAATTTCAGGTGGTAAATGAAGAAACTACAAGTAGGCTAGCATTTGCATATCTGGAAATAATCAATAAAATTCACTAGATTATTTTGAGCGGCAACCGATTTCTTTTGCAAATCAGAACATTTTTTTTATTTGAATAAATACGACCCGTCGAGGCATTCAAAATCACATCAAGGTAGACAATGCAGCTTACCTCAGGTAAGGCGTATTAGGGGTGCTAATACCTTCCCTTTACGCAACAAGTCCCGTACCCTTGAATCTTTGATCAGACCATTACAACCGGGTGTTCCTAGCGACCCTCAACAGCCAGGTGGCAACTCCTCAACAACTCCATTGCGAGACACCAAAAAGACCCCCTCTAAACGGGGGACGCCGCGCGGCGAGTGCGACATCTATATTTACCTGAGAAAATATAGGTCCTTTTTTCTTAATGGTGTTTTTATGGCATTTTGACATGTCACTACAATGTTTTTTTCACGCGACATGCCCTGTCACCCCTGGAGGGGAGATGATGAACGGTAAAATGAGGGTTTATAGCTGTAAAATTACGACTATAAAACCTAATAGTTTGCGAGAGTCTAGATAAAGGGATTTGTTCTGTAAGGGGAAGACACATCACCCCTAGTGAACCCTACCTAAGGTAAGCTGCATTGTTACTTGATTATTTTTCTATGTCAGATTCTTTATTTGTTGGTCTTTTCTAAGGCTCAAAGTAGATCTCTCTTCATGAGGGAGTTTCAACCTCGTTGGAAGTTTAAAACCTAATCGTTCTAAGGTTTGGAAATTCTTACACTACATTTAAAAAAATATGTTTGAAAAAATCTTGAATTCGGTCATACACACGAAAACAATAGATGTTTTTTTTTTTTAACATGTGATTTTTTTATTTTTTTTCAATCGAACTGTGTCTGGCCTAATTAAATGGGCTAGCCCATCCAAGTTAGGGCCAAAGGCCCAACTATGTTAGACTTGGGCTGGACCTAACCTAGCCACTTAGGCTGGGTTGGGCCAGGAGTATGTCCATCCCAAATCCAAAACAAAACACAAAGAAAAAAAAATTGTATTATTGTGTGAATAGTGTAGAGTAAATTAATTCACTCCTATACATGTTACGTGAACAGTAACAAGAAGATTGATTGACTATGATGAGAGGCTTACCTTCCATTGTCTCCGGGTAGAGGAGGCTGAGGTGGTTCTTACTTTGGTGGTGGCTTCAGAAATGGTTGCCTGTGATGCCTGGGAGGAGTGCTGGAAGCTTACTGCTAAGTTATTCTATGATCGTTGTTGCTACTAATGTTGCATTCCAATGCTTGAGAAGAAGAGTTGGGCTTGTTAATGGAGCTTCTGGCATGGAGAAGCTGCTGATGTTGAGGAAGTTGGTACTAAGTGGTTGGTCGACTATTGCTTGAGGAGAAAGAGAGAGTTGTTAGCGTGACTGGTTCTAAAGAGAAAGAGTTGTTAACCGAGAGAGAGAGTTGTTGCCAGTGATGGAGCTCCTGCCGACATCGAGAGTGGTTGTTTGTTGGTTGTTACACTACCATTCTTTCACACTATGGCATCGTCTTCTACCTTTATGTTTGTCTATCTCTGTGTTTTTTTCATCTATTTTCCCCCGTTTATGTTTTTTTTTATTGTCCGCAATTTTTTCCCATATTATTTCATGCTCCCCTATCTCTATAAAAATTTATCCCCTTTTTTATAGACTAAATCCAAGAGTTGTGTGCTGCAGTGTAGGAAATGATGCTTGTAGAGCATGGCTGCCAGTAATGCATTGACAGGCTAGTTCTCTCTTTTTTTTTTAAATTAAAAATTTGAAATATATTAGAAATAAAAAATATTGCAAAAATATAAAGTAGACAGTAAAAAATTGAGTTGAAAGAAAAAGGAGTTTTTAAATAGGAAAATCGAGAAGAATAATGTTTTTTCTTCAATTTTGGCTTCTAATTTCACCCAAAAAAGTTTCACTTCTGAAAATTCTAATATTCTCAATCAACCTAAATTAGTCTTTCAATCTTAATTTATCACCAATTAAGTCTTTAATAAAATTAATTTGATTCATTTAAAGTATAATTAAGTCATTGTGCTTAATTGAATCCTTCAATTGAAAACTAAATTAATTCTTAAACAATAATTACACTTTAAATTGGCCATGTGATTAAATTAATTTGGCCCATAAATATATAATTATGCCTTTTGAATTATTTTTTACAAAAATTTATCCAATAATAGATTATTTTAACCTTAAATTTTCATTTTCATTCATTTTTGGGTACAAAAGAGGTATGTTCGAGCTCTCGAAACATCCAATTTTTTTCCTTGATTTTATTTTTGTTATTTTTATTTGATTTTAGGTAGAATATAGGGAATGACCTATAAATGGGTTATGACAAGATCTTTTGTAACTAGCTTTAGTGGCTTCTTGCTTTTGCATTCTCGAGTTGTAGCTTGTGATCTTGAACTCTAGGGATGAGAAACCTTTAATCTATATCCACACAAAAAGACTTTTAGTTTTGTTAAACATCCTCTATCTTCTCAAAAAAGGAATGATATACCGGTTCTATTATGGTTTTTCATTTTCCCCATAGTTTGATCATGTCCTCTAAACCATTAAAAAAAAAAGAATAGCTTTCATGGAAAAATTTTGGAATCTCAAAACTATTCCAAAAAAAAACATTTTGACATTGGTTTAAAACAAACTTGTTATGGAAAGAGTTCAAGTGATTCTCCTTATTAGGTTTTCATAGAGGTTGAAACTTGTGTTCTTTTTTTCATAGGAAGGGGAAATGATATTTTGTTTCACGTCTTGTTGGTTCAAAGAGTTTAGAATTGACTAGAAAAATGATTTGACATTTTGCATACTAAATGGTAAAGCATTGCTTGCAGACCTAGATTGCCTACTTTTGAACAGAAAGAGGTTGATTAGGCATATAATGTAGGCTTAATTCTTAATTATGAAGGGAAGGGATACTTTTAGTCTCGGAAGGTGCTTAAGAGATTATAAGACTAAGGATCACTAGTACTTGCTTCTAGACTTTTTTGGTCTATGGACTTTGTAACCTTATAATTGACTCCCAAAATGGTTTGACATGTCCTCAACATTTGGTTTGAGCTTTTCTCCTTCATTGATCCAATCATTGGGGTTTTCAACTCTTTCATGCCCCCCAAATTTTTTTGGGTGCCTTTAGTCATAGAGGAACATTTTATAGATTTGAAGCAAGGATGTTAATTTCATTTTGGTTCGTGCTTTGTTTTTTCAATTGGAATGGAATATTTCAGTTTCAATACATTTTGGCGCTCTGTTTTGAGGTTGTGATGTTTATGTAAATATATAATTAAATATATTAATTAAAAAATTAGTTCAAATTCAAAAATAAAATTATTTTAGAATTGTGCAATTTAATTTTTAAAAAAGACACCATCAAATGATTTTCCTAAGCAAAATTATGAACATGGATAATATTACGAGAATGTTATCATCAACCTCGCAAAATCATTACATTCTCTGATTGCTCTGAAATTTAACACAATATATATAATAGGTCAAGAGACTCTTCATAAAATTTTATCTCAATCCAACGATTGAATTAAGAGATACCATTGATATTGTAAAATTATTCATTATTTTAAAAAATACTATTTGGCTGAAACAAGATGGGAGAAACAAAATCAAAATGTTCTTGCTGAAATTTGGGAAAATTTCCAGAATGGGCCAAAATTTTATGCGAGGTAAAAATTGTGTTGTCTAATCTTGTTTTTTTACTAGTATGAAATGTTTTGACCGAAATGAAAAGAGACCAACAACACTGATTTGAAATGTTTTTTATCCTCGCACTTACCCCCTATCATAAGGTGTAATTCTAGTCAGAGTTAATTATCACAAAAAGCACATTAGGCTCAAATAGAGATTGTAAGGGGTATTCGAGAGTTGTGAAGGGATGATCAAAGATGATTTTCTCTTATTTCAAAGACAAACATTTAGGATCAATAAGCATTTGCTTTTCCATGTGGAATGATTTCTTATTATTTTTTTGGCCAATACCTTACCTTTATTGTGTGAGTTTTTGTAGGTGTGAGATCACCTTTCAAGAAAATCACTTGACTTTCTAGAACTCATTTTTTAAACAAACATCAATTTGACTTTAGCTTTTCTACAAAACTTTAGTTTGTCAAAAATCTTTATGAAAACATGAGATCATATATAGTTTTGATGAAAGGGTATAAGGTGTGCCTGTGTTATTTAAGCAAAAAGAAAAGACACATCATAAACACAAGAAAACACATGGTATTATTAAAAAGAAAAACTTGTTTAACAAAGAAAGTCTTCTGGCATTATGATCTAAATCAATGATAAGACTAAAATAGGTTAAACATAATCAAACAAAAGCAATTATAGAAGCGGACTCCATCTTCCAATTTCAATGTACTTTTCCTTCAAAAACTCTTATAGGGTTCATTTTAATGTTTTGGATACTTCATACACTTCTTAATGAAGTCACCTGATTCATCATTTGCATCAAGTGGTTGTTCACTTCCAAATATATTATTAGGCATAGGGTTTCAAGTTTCATCAAATGTTATCGATCAACTTTAATCAACTGCTTAGTTTTTTTTTAAGACATTGTAAAAGCAAAAACTATGTCCTGCAACACTTACATGGTACTTATAGGTGAGGTCAAACTTATACTAATTGGGGTAAGGTGGCTGTAAGGGTGCCGGAGGTTCAGGAGTTACCTGCCCTGTGCTCAACAATTTTTGGTATATCTCATTTAAGGTAGTTGTTCTTGGATTTTTTGGTTGTTTTTCTTTTAAAAGTTTTCAATTTGGTTTTTAGCTTGAAGACTTTGGGGTTTAGGTTTTTTTGGTAGGAAAAGGGGACTTAAAGTTGATTTTGACTATTTAGGATGAAGGGGTGTGGTAGTTTTAGAATTTAATTTTTCTATCCTTATAGCTGTTGACATGGTTGACCTCCTTCCTTTGAAGCTCTTTTTCTCCACATATGCATAAATCTTACCACTCTTAACTAGTTGCTCTTTATGTTCACTTAGAACAACAAAATCAATGAATTATTATGTTGAACTCATCATATGCTCAAAGTATGGTGACTTGAGTGTGTTGGCAAATAATATCACCATCTATGTTTCTAAAAGTAGTGGATGCATCTATGCAGCTAGAGCTCTACACCTTTGGACATATTACCTCATTTTCTCTGTCTTTTGTTTCATATTAGTCAAACTGATTCTATTTCGAGTAGTGTTTATGTTGTATTTGTATTGCTTGATAAAAGCATATAGTAGATTTTTCTAGTTGTGGATCTTGGTATTGCCTAGTCTCACATACTAATTTAATATCACCCCACTTAAACTATCTTTGAAAAAGAGCAACAACAACTTCTCATCATATACTACATTTCTCATTTTATTTTAGTAAGATTTGAGATGGGTGATGGTAGATTTTGTTTTAGTGTATTTGATAAATTTAAGAACATAAAACTTCTATGGTAATACAACATTTAGGCTAAACATATTTATGCACCTTTTATTGGTTATATAAGTCTACCCCTTCAATGACCTTTATACTAGGGCCACCTTCTTATCTTGATCGACTTCCTCTAATGATTTTATCTTATGGGACCCATTGAAAATAATAATTTAGAATTGCAAGGCTGGTGTTGGTGGTGGTGTTGTTGATTCTACAAATATTAGATTGTGTTGGGGTTCCAACCATGTTTGCCCATTCTTTCATCAGTATTAGTTGTTATTTGGATTCTTTCTTCATTCTTAGCTATTATTTGGATCTACACAAAAGTAGTAGGTTGAGTGGAAGGATATTTCCAGAGGTATTTGTAAGTGCCTTCTCGAGTAAGCTAGTGAGACAACTCACACTAACTTTCAAATAAAAGTTAGCATAATGGAGAGCACGTTCTTCGTCTTCCATGTATCTTTAACAGAGCTAAATGGTGTAAATTTTTTGAGTTAAAGCTCTTTGAGGACCTATATTTTAACATGTTGCATGTATGCCTGTTATTTATAATGAATGGATGCAAATATATGTACATACACATCGAGTGTCAATTATTAGGGAGTTTCTACCCTAAAGACAAGTTCTAGACCATTACATGAGGGGTAAGTTTTCTACATTGTCTCAAAAAAGGTCAATGAATGGTTGATCATCTTATGTGAAGGTAGTATAGTGGTTTACAAGAAATGGTTGGGGTATGGTGTGACCACCATTATCGAGGAAACACTCAACTCTTAGTTCGAGTTGATATTTAAGAAGTTGTCTGATATTTTAAGAAAGAAGCTGATATTTTAGCAAAAAATAAAATATAGTGACAAATATTTTACATGAATTTTTATTTTTATTTTATACTTTATTCTTGTATCCATGGGGCAAGTTTCATGATATAAATTATCCCTTGCTTCAGACAATTTATCCTGACTAAACATGTTGGGTTTATCAATGGATATAATAAGTCAGATTTTGATGTATAATTTTATTTAATTTAATTTATATCTTACACAATATAAATTTTTTTTCTTAATTTTTATCTTACAAAATATAAATTTGTTTTCTTTTACTTGAGTGAGTTGGACATATCAAATTCTACTAAAATTTTTATACATATTAAACCTATTCACAAGTTGGGTATATTAACTTTATGATTTTTGAACTCTCCTATGCTTGCAACCTCTTAGGAAACCATATTAGTCCACCCATAGCAACCCAAAAGTCTTTCCTTTTCTTCCCCTTCTGTATGTTTCTCAAAAACTCCTACTATAGTTCAACCCCTGGTTCTCTTGTTGTTGGTCCTTAACTATCTGCTAGAGATGCCTCTATTTCAAGTTTTGTCTCATAGTCCGCCTCTGTTGATGGGTTAAATTTTGTTGTTCACCTCCCCTATTATCCATTGCATCATCATCATTAGAGTTCAACTCCCTATGCCTTGATGTTTGTAGCTCTCCTAGGCATTTTATGGTTCTTTGTTCGTGACTGCTGAAGATAGACAATCTTAAACTTTTAGGTGAGGTACTAGGATATGATTTATATTATTCTTTAAAACCATCCTCAAGTGGAAGATCGGGTCCATGCTACCCTGTGTTTAATTTTTATCAAATAAAATGAGAGTGATGAGATTTGAACTTGTAACCGCTGGGTCAACAAGGCTTTGATACCATGTCAAGTAACCATCTTACCTAAAAGATAAGCTTAAGCTTTTAGATGAGACCCTAGGATATGATTTATATTATTTTCTAACACAATCATACCTCTCTAGTAGCTCTTCTCTTTCCTATGAACTATACTTACCTTTTGAAGGTTGAAATTCAGGCACTATATTCCAATGACACTTGATCATTGGTTCCCTTTCAACATTCAATGAATATTATTGATTTTTGTTGGGTATATAATATTAAGTTGTTGACAACTAAGCTGCTCACTCAACAACATGTCTTACAGAAGATAAATCCTGTTAGTTACTACGAAGAAGAAGAAGAAGAAGAAGAAGAAGCTTCTATTTCAGAACATGATAGTTATTTGTTGTATTCCAATTAATTGTAACTAACTCTAGTCTAAGAGAAGATGTAATTGAATTCTCTAGGGCTGTTACAAAGTAGTTACAAGTTATTGAAAACATGCAACACATGTTTTTTGCCCTAACAGTATATAAGGGCATTTCATCAAACACAATACAGGCAATTGAAAAACTATTTACCTCGCTCTACATATCTACGCTTCCCTAACTCTCTCTGTTTTCTTCCTTCTTCTTCAACATCAAACAAACATTACCTATTGAAATTAATTTTTTTTTATAGAGAATGGTGGGATCAAGTTCTGTTGAAGGAGATCTACGAACTCCAAAGTTTAATGGTACCAACTATGACTTTTTGGCAGTAAAAATGTAGATTATCCTTATAGCATATGATCTATGGGACGTAGTAGAGGTTAGTATACTTCGTTAGTCTCACCAAAATCCTTAGGTAGTAGA
Source organism: Salix dunnii (assembly GCA_015731905.1). Classification (NCBI taxonomy): domain Eukaryota; kingdom Viridiplantae; phylum Streptophyta; class Magnoliopsida; order Malpighiales; family Salicaceae; genus Salix; species Salix dunnii. Next base: position 14,920,064 of record CM027674.1, read on the forward strand.
TGAATATGTAGGAGAAAAAAGTGAAGCTAAACACATTCCAAGAGAGACACATGTTGTTTCAGGAGAAAGTAGAATCAAGTATGCCAAGGCATTAAAACTCATTCAAGGAGCATTGTTTGACGATTTATTCCCTCGTATCAAAAATGAAAAAACTGTAAAAGGAGCATGGGATGTTTTGAGAAGAGAATTTAGAGAAGTTAAAAGGTAAGAGCTGTAAGACTTTAAGCAATTATAGTTGAGTTTGAATACATGTGAATGGCATATAGTGAAGGCCTAGATATCTAATTGGCTAACTTCTTTGAAGTTATAAACATTCTAAAATCACTTGGAGAGGATGTACCTGAGATAAGAATAATGTAGAACTGTTAATGAGCCTAAGCAGGACATATAAGTCCATTGTTCAATCATTAAGGAAACAAGGGATCTTGATATACTTAGGGTTGAAGAAGTTATTGCATCTATCAAAGTATATGATAAAATAGAAGATTTACATGATGAAAGGGACAACATAACTGGAACTGAAAGAGCTTTCAAAAGCCTTAAAGTAGGAAATAACCATTTCCATGGTAGCAAGGGCTCACAGGGAAGAACAAATCAAAGATGGCAAGGACAAGACAAAAAGTTCTCAAGTTGTGTCACAAGAAGGCAATAAAGAGAAAAAAATTACTAGAGAGGAATCATGGAGAGCGAACTATCCATTGGAATTAATTCACACAAATCTATGTGGACCAATGCAAAATGAATCCATTGGGGGAACACAAGTACTTTATCGCATTTATTGATGACTTCTCAAGAATATGCTAGGTATACTTCCTCATAAATAAATTTGATAACCTTAATGTGTTCAATAAATTCAAAGCTTTTGTTGAATTGCAAAGTGGATACAAATTAAAAAAGTTGAGACGTGATAGAGGTGGAGATTATACGTCACATGAGTTCTAGGATTTCTATGCTAATATAGGAATTGAGAGGCAACTGATAATTGCCTACTTAATTAAGCCAAAATGGAGTAGCTGAAAGAAGAAAAAAAATAATAATATATAAGATGGCAAGATCCATAATGGCAGAGAAGAAAATTCCAGTTGTGTTTTGGGCAGATGCTATGAGTATAGCCATGTGTTTAAAGAATAGATGTTATACAACATCAGTACTAACCAAGAAACCATTTGAAGCATTCATAGGGAGAAAGCCAAACATCAAACATATGAAGGTGTTTGGATGCATATGCTACACTCATGCTCTAGCCCATTTGAGATAAAAGCTTAATGGTAAAGTTGAAAAGGGAGTGTTCATAGGATATTAAAGCTATGAGAAAGGTTATAGAGTATATGTTGTACAATTTAAGAAGATTGCACTATCAAGAGTGTTTTCTTTGATGAAGACAAATCCTTGAGTTGAGAAGAAGAGCAACAAAAGTTTGTTCCCTCACATATTGTGTTTCAAGGTATGGAAGGAAGCAAATATTATGAAGAACAAACTAAAGAAATTTAGTTTGAATGTGATGAAAACTCTTCAACTAATAAGTCATCTAGGAACACTAGTGGAAATAGTAGTCAACATTCACATTCCACACTTAGTGTCGCACCCCAAAAAAAGATGAGAAGCGCGGCGTCGCGACGACCCTCCCCGCGTGCGGGGGAATTCAAATGTCGAGGAGTCTAATATTTATTTTTGTGAAAAGGGAGTCGCCACCTAGTATTATGGTTACTAGGAAACCTAAACTGGTCTTTCAGAGATTCTAGGGTAAGGGACTGGTTGCGTAAAGGGAAGGTTTTAGCACCCCTAGTACGCCCTACCTAAGGTAAGCTGCTTGGTGTTTTTGTTTGTTTATGATTTGTTATGATCTTGATATTTTTTTTAAAAAAAGGTTGGTTAAATGATGATGGTGTATTATCCTCGTCGAATATTTTGGATATTAACCCCTTAGGATTTATTTATCCAAACACCAACGGTGAATAATAGCAAATTATTCTTATCAAATATTTTGGATATTGACCCCTTAGGATTTATTTATCCAAACACCAACGGTGAATAAATGCAAATTATCCCCGTCGAATATTTTGGATATTGACCATTTAGGATTTATTTATCCAAATATCAACAATGAATAAATTGAAAAAAAAAACCAAAAATAATATTTTAATATTTTTGGAATATTGGCCAATACCCTTTGGACTTTTACAAATATGTTGTAAAATCCAAGAATGCAAGAAATGATTTTCCCTTATGAAATCCATGGTAAAACACATTTTTTCTTCAAAACTTCAAGATAATATATATTTTTTTGAAACAAAAAGAATTTTTAAAAATATGTTAGTGTATTGGCCGTATGCATGAAAACATATTTTTGTTCTAGATATTTCCTAAAAAAATATTTTTTATATTTTTTTATTTATATTATTTACGGCTCATTGAGCGGCTGGCGCCTCGCGGCCCGGAATAATTGGTCTGGGCCCTCGGGTCCAAGGCCCACCTCTCTTTCGGGCCGGACTTCAAGCTCAAAAGGGCTGAAACCCGGACCGTCATATGTTCGGGTCGGGCACCAGACCCGGCCCGACCCGGTTACTGTTCAATGAACAGTAAACCGGGGTGCGTGAAATGGGAGATGATGAACAGTGATTTGCTGAATTTTCGAGTGTGACAAATAGATTATCTATTAATACCTTTGTGTAGAGGACGTCGAGGTGATTCTTTTGGTCGTGGTGGCGTCGGAAACGGAGGTCCGTGGTGGCCGGAAATGGGGATGGAAGTTGGCGGATTGTGTGGCTGCCGTCGGGGCTGTCACCTTTTCTTCAACCGGAGAAGACGACCGGTATGAGGGAACCGAGAGGAGAATGCCGGTGGTGCGAAGGAGGGCTATGGGTGGTCGGAGGTGGCCCTTGCTGGCCGGCCGAGAGGGGGAGAGAGAGAGAGCTTCGGGTTTGTTTTTTAGAGAGAGAGAGGAAAAAAAAACGTCGAGAGGGAGAGTGAAGGAGAGAAGATGAAAGAGATGAAGATTCAAGATTTTATGTAGAATTTCCTTGTGCTCTCTCAGATTTTTTTTCTCTGCTTCCCCCTTTCTGCTCTGTTTCTATTTCCGTGAGCTGCCTGCAAGTGGTTCCAATTCTACCTTTTTGAGTCCCCCTCTCTGTTTGTTTCTTCAACTTGGCTCTGCAAGTTGTTTCCCTCTATCGTCTCTCTCGTTCCCCTCTCTATTTCGTTTTTTTCTCTCCATGAACTCCCCCCTCTGTTTTTTCGTCCTTTTTATGTTTCAAATCTCGCCATTTTATAGGCATTGTAGAAGTTACCGTTGCAACGGTAAGCTTCTCCTTTTTTCCTCTTTTTTTCTGCGGTGGCTAGTTGTGGGTGGATTGCAGGGGGCTGGTCGGCGGCAGCAGGCATGCGCTGCATGCTTTTGGGAAGTGTAATTGCAATTTGGTCCCTAAATTTGTAATTGTCCGAATTGCACCCCTAATTGGATTTAAACTTATGATTTTGTGCAATTGCACCCCCTAGAATTTCAAATATTAATCTTTACTTTACGTGCCTTTTTATTTTGGTCCTCGATTTTTGATTTGCGCGATTTAACCCTCAATCGTCCATAAAATTCTCAATTTATTCAATTGGGTCCTCGATTCCGCCTAATTGTCTTGGAAAAAATCAAATTGGTCTCCGAAAATTCCCATCTCGCCAATTGAACCCGAATTGAATTCCAGAAATTGATTTCTCATCGTCTAGGTCCTTAATAAAAATTAATTTGATTAAATCATTGTAATTAATTAAATCATTCAATTGGAACCTACATTAATTCTCAAATACAATTACACTTTTTAAAACGGCCAACGATTAAATCGAAATGACCCATAAAAACATAATTATATCTTTCGATTTAATTTTACACAGATTTATCTTTAAATCTGCATTCTTTCATTTCCGGACACAAAAAGGGATATGATCGCGATCTTGAAAACATCGAGAATTTTTACCTTGATTTCCTTACCAACACCGACCCTCTTTATTTTATTTTTTTTGTAATTTTGGGTTTGTTTGGGGGATGACCCAAAATTGGGTTATGACAGTTGCCCCTTTCTTTACAATGTTTACTACTAAAGTCTTTGTAAAAGGCTTTAATTAGTAAGTGTTGTAAAGAAAAATGAAGTTGGTCTTGTTATAATGGGTGACCTACCCAAGTGAGATGGTGAAGTGGTCTTATGGTAACGGGTGACCTACCCGGATCTATTTATGACGGGCGACCTGCCCGAATTAGTTGAGTCTCGATAGTGACGGATGACTTACCCGGGTCTGATTATGACGGGTGACCTACCCAGATTAGTGGAGTCTCGATAGTGACAGATGACTTACCCGGGTCTGATTATGACGGGTGACCTGCCCTAGTTAGTGGAGTCTCGATAGTGACGGATGACTTACCCGGGTCTGATTATGACGGATGACCTGCCCGAGTTAGTGGAGTCTCGATAGTGACGGATGACTTACCCGAGTCTGATTATGACGGGTGACCAGCCCGAGTTAATGGAGTCTCGATAGTGACGGATGACTTACCCGGGTCTGATTATGATGGGTGACCTGCCCGAGTTAGTAGAGTCTCGATAGTGACGGATGACTTACCCGGGTCTGATTATGACGGGTGACCTACCCGGATTATATGGTCTCAATGGTGACGGGTGACCTACTCGGGTCTTATCATGACAGGTGACCTACCCGAATTAGACGGTCTCAATGGTGACGGGTGACCTACCCGGGTCTTATTATGACGGGTGACCTACCCTGATTAGATGGTCTCAATGGTGACGGGTGACCTACCCGGGTCTGATTATGACGGGTGACCTACCCGGATTAGACGGTCTCAATGGTGACGGGTGACCTACCCAGGTCTTATCATGACGGGTGACCTACCCGATTATAATGGTCTTAATGGTGACGGGTGACCTACCCGGGTCTGATTATGACGGGTGACCTACCCGATTATATGGTCTCAATGGTGACGGGTGACCTACCCGGGTCTTATCATGACGGGTGACCTTCCCGATTATAATGGTCTCAATGGTGACGAGTGACCTACCCGGGTCTGATTATGACGGGTGACCTACCCGGATTATAATGGTCTCAATGGTGACGGGTGACCTACCCGAGTCTGATTATGACGGGTGACCTACCCGGATGGAAATGGTGAAGTTGGGGATGCAATGCATAATTATGCATGTATACTTACCTGAGAAATATATGTCTCCTTTCATCTAGTGCTCCATTGTCATAGGATCTCCAAAGCTTTGTTGTGACTCATCCGTCCAACTTAAGCACATTGTTTATCCCGAGTTATCTGCGATGATCTCTACTTTCATTGTTTATCAAGTCTGAAATTGTCCCCAAGCATGGTGTCGCTTGATTCATCATGAAGGGGTGCAACAATTCATCCATTTGTTTTGATTCTTTCACTAACAGTTCTTGGTCTTGTGCATTCTTCCAACAAGTCATCGCAAGACTCACTAAATGTTGACTTCATCTTCGGTTATCAATCATGGAGTTTTCATCAATTGAATTGTATTTCTTCTACCATATATCATGATTAACCTTTATGGAAATATCAAGTCATCCCGAAGTGCATCCAAAACTCATCATTGCATGCTCAATGTTATCATTAATAAATTTTTCTCAGCTCGTGAGAAGAGATGTGATGCTATCATGACCGACACTCATGCGATGAATTGCACCTTGAATTGATGCAACTATTCGGTCATGTTCATTGTAGACTTGATTTCTTATGTAAATAAATAAAAAAAATTCTTCTTAGTTTATGCAATGTTGTCATCAACGAGGTTTTTTCTTTTCTTTTTCTTTGCGGTGAATTGAACATTGAGTCGATAGGCTTCAAGATATATCATTCCGTAATTAGTCTTCGTGGTCATATATTCTCCAACATTTATCATTATACACCCATGCAATAACATCTTTTGGAGGCAACCAAATCTGCGAATCCGCCGATGTTTCTGAAGGTGCTCCCCAAACGCGATGCTAATTTTAATTGTTGTTGGAGTTTTTTTTTTTTTTTAAACCATCGTAATTCACCCAAACAATCTTTGTTGATGCCCATTCATTTGTTTGTTAACCAAAATATATTTATTGTCGCTATAAATTTGATGAATTCCACTGAATTATTATTCGCTTGTGCTCCTTGCCCCCAAGTTGATATCAAATTATTTGCATTCCTATCAAGATTCACATGCTGGCGTTTGACTACCGGGCTTTCCAATGATAGTAAAAAAAAATTGTTAATGTCAAGGGTTTTGTGAATCCGATCAATGTTTTATTTGTTTGTAAGTCTTTCTTGTCCTGACATTAAGTCATCAATTTCAAAAATCATGTGTTTTGTGAAGAGAAAAAGTTTCTTATAATGAGAATTCCTGGCTGAATTTTATCCTATTGATTGGGGAGGTTCCAAAATATCAGGCATAATTTTATTTTAGAGTGAGAATTCTTAGGCCTAACTAAATCCTCTCCATCCATTCTAGACAATAGCAAAGCTCCTCTCGGAAGCAATTTATTCACCACATAGAAGCCTTTAGTTGAGGGCCCATTGACTTGATTTTACCCCGATACAGGTAATATTTTTTTCAATACCGGATCTCTTTCTTAGAATTTTTGAGGTCAGACTTCCTTGTCATATGTTTTGGCCATCCTTCTTTAATATAATTGATGATGTCAAAATTTTTTTTTTGTTGATTAAATTCAAATGTTCATATCTGACTTTTGCCCATTCTGCTTCGTTTAGTTCAGTGTCTATCAATATATTTTTTGACATTTTTATTAGCGACTTCTACCGCACCATTCATCTTTGGTTTGTAAGTTGAGGAATTTGAGATTTCTGTTATTAATTTCCTGTTGAAGTTTTATGCATTATCAATTATAATCTTTTCTGGCGGTCCCTACCAACGAATCAAATTATTCTCAATGAATTTGTTGACCATTGCGCTACATGAGCAAATGATCCGACTATACCTAATTTGTAAAGTATTTGGTAGCCACGAGATGAACCTATGACCATTGTTGACTTTTGGATTGTTAGGCTCAATCACACCAATTCCCTGCATTACAAAAGACTAGGGATATATCAAGTTAAATAAAGGGGCCGGAGGGGCATTGATTTTGTCATGGTGGATCTGACACTTATGACACTGACGGACATAGTCAATGCAATCCTTCTCTAGTGTTGTCCAAAAATAACCAACTCTTTGTATTTTCCTAGCCATTATATGTCCACTAGCATGGGTTGAGTAGATCCCTTTATGGATTTCTCGCCATGCATCTCTGGCTTCAACTTCATCTAGGCACCTCAGCAAAGTCCTGTCGGATGATTTTTTTTGTTTTATGCAAAATCTCGTTAAGATAAAAACCAATTGCTAATTTCCTCAAGGTTTTCTTTTCGGTTTTGGATACCCTAGGGGATAAGTCTGGTTTCAAATGAAATTCTTAATACTGTAACACCAAGGATACCTGTTTATTTCTCCCTCAGCTGAGCAATAATGAGCTGGTTTTTTTTTCTCATAAGTTTCGCCCGTAGTTCATTCTAAACATAGAAGCTAGTGTGGTCGAAATATCCAAACTGATTTCTTTTCTTTCCTAGCTATGTGAACTCATATTTCTTAAATTCTCCCATTAGTTTAGACTGGTGTTCTAAGTAAGGTCTAAGCCTTTTGAACCATTTTATCCGATCCCAACTTGAAAGTCCGTCTATTAACATATCTATATCCAGGGAAAATTGTTTTTAGGGCTAACATGATTTAAGGCCCTAAGGTACTCTCGTTATGTTTGATGCCCAACGCAATTCAATAGTTTTGAAATTTTTGTTTTTATTTTGAGCTAAATTTTCTTCTCAGCTTTTGCTGGATGGACTTGCATCTTTTATCATTTTTTTAAAAAAGTTCCTTGTGTACTGCGATATCTATATCCTATCTAAGCATAACCTTATAAGACCCAGCAGACATATCTATGTAATCCCTAAGCAATATAATCACATCTTCTCTTTCCTTTGTGTGACCAGAGTTCCCATCCTGAGCTTTTTGTAACTTTTTTCATTAACCGTGTTTAGCGCTTAAAGCTTCTCCTTAATGGGTTTCTGAACTTATTAAATTTTAATATTATGTTCAATCCCTTATGTTTTAAAATTCAACCATTCAATGCAGGTGTTGTTGCGAAAGATCTTTTTTTTTTGCTTCACCGTGCTTCCTTATTGGACATAACAGTGAATCGAGCTAGAAAGAAATCTAGACAAATCACCAAAGTATGCAAATCATGAACAAATTTCGTTAGACGATGAAAAGACTCTCTTGCAGCAATTTCCTTCGTCGAGCAATGTAATCATGCATTGCATATGCTTCAAACTCTCAGACACCCGAATAAATTCAACAATCCCATATTATCTAGATACTTTATCTTTGCTCGCCAAATAACATGGTCTACTATGCGTGGCTATTAAAAACTTCTTGATTTGATAGTGCCGCAACAAACTCCACGTGATCAGGAGAGAGATACTTAAATGGATTGTACCTCCCTTTTTACTTATGCCTGGTTTCGGTAAATGGGTTCGTATATGGGCTACCCGCATTTCTTAAAATGGGTTCGTATATGCATGCTTCTTCTTTTTCTTTCTTTGTTTTTTTTTTTTTTGACAGACTCACTCTACGTGATCTTAAAAATTGCATAAAAACTGTGGAAATGCATGTTGAAATGTATATGCATGTTTTTTTTTTTTTTTTTACATTCACACTTTGAGGAGGGACATGTGATCGTGAGAATATGCATATATTTTTTGTTTTGATTTTTTTGTGTTTTTTTTTATGGACTTGCCCCTCGAGGAGTGATATGTGATCATACAATTGCATGATAAGCAAAGATTTGATTTTTACTTAAACCCTACAATGAAAATTTTCTTAAGTGATAACCACTATGTCACTGAAAAGTCTTAAGTTCAAGATGCTTCAAGAAGGGTTTGTCTTCACGCAAACCAAAAATGGAGGGAGCATACACCCTAACGATTGGTTCTAGTTCCTTTATGTGAGACATATGGTAGGTTTACTAATTGGTCTCTAAAGAGGGTCTCTTGCTGACCCAGTGATCACCTTCGTAAAGGTGATATGGGGGTTTAGCAGGTAGCGAGATGGTACGTATACCAATCACTACCAGTCTAAACACTCAGCAAAGAGTCGGGGTTTACACAAACTTCAACCTTGACTCAAGTCATAGGTAAGCTGCTAGTCCCCCACTTAACTTAAAGTTTAGTGTGTGCTCTCAAAATAATAAAAGTGATGCATGACAAGGCATATTATAATGATAGGATGTAAAGATGCATGCTAAAGACTTTGAACAAAATAAACCATTCATAACAAAAATTCAATCAATATAAAGCATAAAAATACAAATTGCCAAGCCTAGTCCAAACGTCCCCAGTGGAGTCGCCATCCTGTTGCACTCCAAAAAATGATGAGAAGCGCGGCGTCACGACGACCCTCCCCGCGTGCGGGGGAATTCAAATGTCGAGAAGTCTAATATTTATTTTTGTGAAAAGAGAGTTGCCACCTAGTATTATGGTTACTAGAAAACCTAAACTGGTCTTTCAGAGATTCTAGGGTAAGGGACTAGTTGCGTAAAGGGAAGGTTTTAGCACCCCTAGTACGCCCTACCTAAGGTAAGCTGCTTGGTGTTTTTGTTTGTTTATGATTTGTTATGATCTTGATATTTTTTTTAAAAAAAGGTTGGTTAAATGATGATGGTGTACCTAAGGTAAGCTGCTTGGTGTTTTTGTTTGTTTATGATTTGTTATGATATTGATATTTTTTTTTTAAAAAAAGGTTGGTTAAATGATGATGGTGTATTATCCTCGTCGAATATTTGGGATATTAACCCCTTAGGATTTATTTATCCAAACACCAACGGTGGATAATAGCAAATTATTCTTGTCGAATATTTTGGATATTGACCCCTTAGGATTTATTTATCCAAACACCAACGGTGGATAAATGCAAATTATCCCCGTCGAATATTTTGGATATTGACCATTTAGGATTTATTTATCCAAATATCAACAATGAATAAATTGAACAAAAAACCAAAAATAATATTTTAATATTTTTGGAATATTGGCCAATACCCTTTGGACTTTTACAAATATGTTGTAAAATCCAAGAATGCAAGAAATGATTTTTCTTTGCGAAATCCATGCTAAAATACATTTTTCTTAAAATTCCAAGGTAATATATATTTTTTGAAACAAAAAGAGTTTTTTTTTTTAAAAAATATGCTAGTGTATTGGCCGTATGCATAAAACCACATTTTTGTTCTAGATATTTCCCTAAAAAAAAATATTTTTTTATATATTTTTTTATATATTTCCTATTATTTATTTATTTATTTACTGGTGGGCTGGACTGCCAGCCCACCAGTTTGGGTTCTGGGCTGCCAGCCCAGCACAGGAGCTGGGCTCGCGGGTCGGCTCCCCTTCCAGGCTCGCGGCCCATTTGATTTTGGGCTCGAGGCCCGGAATAATTGGTCTGGGCCCTTGGGTCCAAGGCCCACCTCTCTTTCGGGCCGGACTTCAAGCCCAAAAGGGCTGAAACCCGGACCGTCATATGTTCGGGCCGGGCACCAGACCCGGCCCGACCCGGTTACTGTTCAATGAACAGTAAACCGGGGTGCGTGAAATGGGAGATGATGAACAGTGATTTGCTGAATTTTCGAGTGTGACAAATGGATTATCTATTAATACCTTTGTGTAGAGGACGTCGAGGTGATTCTTTTGGTCGTGGTGGCGTCGGAAACGGAGGTCCGTGGTGGCCGAAAATGGGGATGGAAGTTGCCGGATTGTGTGGCTGCCGTCGGGGCTGTCACCTTTTCTTCAATCGGAGAAGACGACCGGTATGAGGGAACCGAGAGGAGAATGCCGGTGGTGCTAAGGAGGGCTATGGGTGGTCGGAGGTGGCCTTCGCTGGCCGGCCGAGAGGGGGAGAGAGAGAGAGCTTCGGGTTTGTTTTTTAGAGAGAGAGAGGAAAAAAAAACATCGAGAGGGAGAGTGAAGGAGAGCAGACGAAAGAGATGAAGATTCAAGATTTTATGTAGAATTTCCTTGTATTCTCTCAGATTTTTTTCTCTGCTTCCCCCTCTCTGCTCTGTTTCTATTTCCGTGAGCTGCCTGCAAGTTGTTCCAATTCTATCTTTTTTAGTCCCCCTCTCTGTTCGTTTCTTCAACTTGGCTCTGCAAGTTGTTTCCCTCTATCGTCTCTCTCGTTCCCCTCCTCTATTTCGTTTTTTTCTCTCCATGAACTCCCCCCTCTGTTTTTTCGTCCTTTTTATGTTTCAAATCTCGCCATTTTATAGGCATTGTAGAAGTTACCGTTGCAACTGTAATTGCTCTGTTTCTATTTTATACACTGCATGCTTTTGGGAAGTGTAATTGCAATATGGTCCCTAAATTTGTAATTGTCCGAATTGCACCCCTAATTGGATTTAAACTTATGATTTTGTGCAATTGCACCCCCTAGAATTTCAAATATTAATCTTTACTTTACGCGCCTTTTTATTTTGGTCCTCGATTTTTGATTTGCGCGATTTAACCCTCAGTCGTCCATAAAATTCTCAATTTATTCAATTGGGTCCTCGATTCCGCCTAATTGGCTTGGAAAAAATCAAATTGGTCTCCGAAAATTCCCATCTCGCCAATTGAACCCGAATTAAGTTCCAGAAATTGATTTCTCATCGTCTAGGTCCTTAATAAAAATTAATTTGATTAAATCATCGTAATTAATTAAATCATTCAATTGGAACCTACATTAATTCTCAAATACAATTACACTTTTTAAAACGGCCAACGATTAAATCGAAATGACCCGTAAAAACATAATTATATCTTTCGATTTAATTTTACGCAGATTTATCCTTAAATCTGCATTCTTTCATTTCCGAACACAAAAAGGGATATGATCGCGATCTTGAAAACATCGAGAATTTTTACCTTGATTTCCTTACCGACACCGACCCTCTTTATTTTATTTTTTTGTAATTTTGGGTTGGTTTGGGGGATGACCCAAAATTGGGTTATGATGTTTAGTTCAACTCCAATAAAATTTAAGACTCTTGAGGATATATATATGTAAGATGTCATATATGTATTATAAAGCCTGAGAATTACCAACAAAAACTGAAGATGTAACTTGGCAAGAGGCCATGAATGCAGAATTGGAGATAATTGAGAAGAACAATACTTGGAAACTGGTGGACATACCTTCTGACAAACTTATTATAGGTGTGAAATCAGTATTCAAAACCAAGCTTAATCTTGATGGAACAATACACAAGCATAAGGACATATTTGTAGCCAAAGGGTATGCATAAAAACATAGAACTGACTACAATAAAACCTTTGCTCAGTAGCAAGTTTAGACATAATCGGAACCCATCATTGCTCTAGAAGCACAAAAGAGTTGGAAATTATTTCAGTTGGATGTTAAGTCAGCATTTCTTTATGTAGTTCTTGATGAAGTGTATGTTTTATAACCTGAAGGTTTTGGAGTAAAAGTTACAGGTCACAAGGTCTATAAACTATACAAGGCCTTATAAGGGCTTAAACAAGCTTCTAGAGCTTGGTATAGTGAGATTGATTCATTTCTTACAATGTGCAACTTTAAAAGAAGCACAAGTGAAACAACACTATGTACAAAGGCAAACAATGAAAAAGACCTAATCATTGTTTCCATTTATGTTGATGACATTGTTCATATTAGTAGTAGTGAGAAGATGATGAATGATTTCAAAAGGGAAATGATACAGAGATATGAAATGTCAGATCTTGGCCTCCATCATTTTTTGGGGATTTGAGTGTTATAAATTAATCATGTAGTGTTTATTCATCAAAGCAAGCATGCCAAATCCTTGCTTATAAAATTTGGACTTGAAGACTACAAACCAGTCTCAATTCCCCTACCCACTAGTGAAAAGCTAAAGAAGGTAGATGGAAATGAATTGGCTGATCAAAGCCTATATAGAAGAATATTAGGGAGCATACTATATTTAACAACAACTAGACTTGATTTGATGTATGCTGCTAGTCTATTATCAAGGTTCATGAGCAATCCCACAAAGAAACATATAGGAGTTGTAAGAAGAATTCTTAGATATGTCCAAGGAATCCTTAGGTATGATATTGAATATGTCAGAAATTGGTCAACAACTCTTATTGGGTTTTGTGATGCAGATTGGGTAGATAGTAAGATAATAGCATGAGTACCTCTGGTTATGCATTTAGTTTTTGAAGTGGAGTTTTTTCGTGGGCATCTCTGAACTAGAGCATAATAGCATTGTCAACAAAAGAAGTTGAGTATGTCTCAGCCTTTAAAGCAACAACATGAACTATTGGTTGAGATTTTTACTTAATGACTTAGGTGAAATACAAATAGAAGCAACATCTTTTTTTTTTTTTTTTGTGATAATATGTCAAACATTTCAATGGGACACTTGATAAAGAGGCCTGCATGCATCAACCTCTAGGTCTTGTTGATCTAGTCTCTTTTCTCAAATGTTTCATTTGCAAAAATCTTTATATAGCTTGAAATAAACTTCTTGAGCATGGTACACTCATATTAGAGATTATCTTATCTCTATTAGCTTTTATGCTTTAAAGGTTGACACCTCATTATTCATTTTGTTTAAGGGTGATGATATTTTTTTTTTATCTTATAGTTTATGTTGATGATATCTTGTTATCTGGAAGCAATTCAGTCTTCCTTTGCAAATTGATTTAGTTGTTATGCTCAAAGTTTAAACTTTAGGATTTAGAAGTTGTTCATTATTTCTTAAGCATCGAGGTTTATCTTACTACTATAAGTCTCATGCTATAGCAAGAAAGGTATGTTCTTGACATCCTTCATTGGGAAGGTATGTCTTATTGGAGGCATGGTGATACTCCTATTTCTACATCAAAGACTATTGAAGTGTCTGATTACTTGCTCTTTGATCCTACAAGTTTTCAACAAATTATTGATACTCTTCAGTATCTCACTTCAACAAAACTACACATTTGTCTTGCAGTTAACAAATTAATGTATCCATGCTCCTGCAGATTCACTTTGGGCTGCCATTAAATGTATTTTATGTTATCTTAAGGGTATGACTTGCTTTGGCCTTCATATCATTCGTAGATCTTTCTTTTTCTTGCATGGTTTTACATATGTTGATTGAGTTAGTAGTGTTGATGATTGTAAATCTATGGGTGGCTACCTTGTTTTCTTTGGACATACACTTATATCTTGGAAATTAAGGAAACATGTTGCTGCTCATTCTTCTATCGAGGCTTAATATAAAGCCTTAGTCGATGGTATTTATGAGGTCATATGGCTTTAATATTTATTGTTAGATTGAAGATTACTACTATTTCCGTGCTTACGACTTGGTGTGATGATTTGGTTTTACATATGTTGATTGAGCTAGTAGTGTTGATGATTGTAAATCTATGGGTGGCTATCTTCTTTTCTTTGGACATACACTTATATCTTGGAAGTTAGGGAAACATGTTGTTGCTCATTCTTCTATCGAGGCTTAATATAAAGCCTTAGTCGATGGTATTTTTGAGGTCATATGGCTTTAATATTTATTGTTAGATTGAAGATTACTACTAGTTTTGTGCTTACAACTTGGTGTGATAATTTGTGTGCTACTTATATGTCTGCAATATACTCATACTAAGCATGTTGAGGTTGATTATTATTTTTTCCATGACACAGTTGCTACACAGGCTAGATTCACTTAATTTCTTTCAAGGATCAGCTTGCAAATGTTCGTACAAAACCTTTCTCTGCTACTTCTTTTATTGCTCCGAGGTTCAAACTTTGAGCTGAAAAGGTGTATTATAGTATATCATATATTATAAAGTTGTACATATTTAGGGAAGGATTGTAATTCTTGTGCTGTAATCTCTCCACTAAATATTGTACATATATAAATACAAAAGGTTGATTAATTAATAGGTCAAGCCTCACTTATTCTCAAGTCAACTGAAACTATTTTTGATTGTAAATGGACCTAATTTTTGAAGTGATCTAATGGTGAAATCAAACCTTGATTATGTGTTTCTTTAACATTTTTAGACGTTCAAGGATTTTTGGAGATTATAATATTTGTCTAGATTTGTTGGAAAAAGTGTGAGGGAAAAATAAGAAAACATGGGCAAAACTAGACATTCCATTGGAATGTTTTTTAGCATAAACCATAAAATTTATTGCTAGCGCCAGTCAATATAGTGTACTAATTTCAAACGAATTCTTATTAACTGTAATGTAGACTCTAAGATCATCCATGCTATTTTTAGATCCAAATCATAAATCCACGCCATCAAACAATAAAAGTCTCTCACGCGTAATTAATAATGACGCTTTATTTTCATAATTAGAAAAAAGATTATCATGCATATCGATTATGTTATATTTTAATTTTCCTAATTAACAATTCACTTTATTTTCCCAGAAAGAAATTTATCACCCCTAATAAATAATGACACTTTATTCTCCTAATTCGTAAAAGAGATTCTCATGCATGTCATTTATTTCATATTCCTATTTAACATAGCTTGAACAAATAGAAAAGAGAAATCTTATTTTCCTAATTAATAAAAATAATTAATTCTCCGGAGCCTGATTAGCAAGCTTTGAGAAGTTGTCTATACTTTAAGATGTTCTCACTTTCTTGATCTAACGTTTTGTTAGGATTGTCTGATTAGCAAATTTCCTTCTCCTAATCAAGTTAAGGGATGAACTTTCTTGGAAAATGAATTCCAGACAGTTGTAAAATTGAATTCCAGGCTGATGTGATCGCTTGAAAGCATTTCTTGCACGGTTTAGAGATGGTTATCAATTTGGGATTGAATCATAGAGATTGATAGTAAAATTGAATTCCAGGCTTTTGGTTAAAGATCATGTTTTGTGCTTGACTTGAATATTTAGTTCAGCGTAAAGAATTGAGAATTGTTTTATACAAAATTTCGATCAAGTCACTGGTAATGTTTTTTTTCCGTTTCCTAATCTCCAAAAATCTAATTAGGAAATATGTACATTTATTCAATAAGAACATAAAATAAATGACATGCATGAGAATCCTTTTACTACTCAGGAAAATAATGTGTTATAGTTATTTACAGGGGTTAAAAAAGAGGGCATGTTGTAATTTGATCGACGGAAATATTGAAATAAATTAAGGGAAAAAGGAGTGGAATTGAGTTCAAAAGATTTTACATGATTTTAATTAGGAAAAATCAATTCTAATTGAGACTAAAACAATATCATTTCACTTTAAGGGAAACGATGAGTTATGTTGAGGAAGAAAAAGCTTTGAAGATTCAAACAAAACAACATTATTTTGGTCATGTATCTACAAATTTTAGGGCAAGGCAAGAATAGCCGACTCTTAAGCACAATTTAGGCTTATTGTGTTACCATGATTAATTCTCTTAACAAGGGAAAACACAAGAATCGTGTTTTCTTATGGGCCAACTACATTCATGCCTCATAGAATCTTGATTTAATTCCTCTAACCCACTTCAAACTATGAGCTAAACTCATAAGCACACACTCAATCAACATCTCTTCTAGACCATAAACATAGTTTTTTTGTTCTTGTTCAAGATCCAACTTTCAACCCTTGATTCTCTTCCCATAAACCAAGTAGACTGGGATTGGTGACCACCACTTAAGCTAATTTCCGGTCCATATTTGTCAGGATAATCTTTGTTGATATCCGACATCGTGACTACCTTTAAAAAAAAATTTGGCATCTTGTTCTTAAAAAGGAAAGGTGTTGTCTAAGAAGTCACGATCTAGTATTATGGTCACTAGAAACCTTATCTTGTTAGTATTATGGGTATTATAGTTACTAAGAATCCAATTTTATAATACATTCCTGGAATTCTAGTGAAAAGGATTATGCATGAACAAAAGTATCTTTCAAAATATTATTGGGAAAAACAAAGTTGCTCAAAGCAATGGGTGGAAAGCATATTGTTATTTAACATCGAATTTGGCTAGTAATCAATCCATAAAACAATAACAAAAATACAAATCAATAATATTATTACAACAACAACAACTTAATTCCTATATGAAAACGTGATAATTTGATGACAAAGATTCATTTGTAGCTCATTTATCAGACGTAGAAACCTAACTTGCTGCAGCAAAGATTTACTTCAATCGTTAGTGCTAGTCTTATATTGAGATCCATCTGGTTTAAGTGGGTCTTGATCATACGAATATGGCTCCTGCATTGTCAATAAATTAGTTTGATAAGTTAAAAAAAAAAGAATTCAATAAGATAATAAAGCTTGAAATGAATACAATACCTTGTTACATTTGAAGCCAATGTTTATTCAATTCTTGACTTCTTAGGGCTTCTTTCTGATCCCTCCACTATTCGATGGGGCGATTTGGATTTTCTGTTAGTGCAGTCATATGAGCTAGATGTAAGGTCCATTTCATGAGGATATTGAAATAAATAAGAGGAAATGAAAAGAATCCTTACATATTATGGTTTAGTTTAGTTTTGTCCTTGTGCAGAAATTGTTTAAACCACTTCACAGAATTTTTGGCATATCGTTTCAAGTCATTTTCGTAATCAATGAAGTAGAGACCGAACCTCGAACCATAACCGGATCCCCATTCAAAATCATCCGAAAATGACCAAGCAAAAAAACCCTTGACATCAACACCATGCTCACTGCAAAAGTCAAAATTTTTAGAACAAAAGACTGGGAAAGAAATTCCTTTCAAACAAGTAGTTGTTTAAAAAAGGAACAAAGAACAAGCTCACTTGATGGATTTCAGAACGTTGTCGAAAATGTCTTTATAATATTGCTCTCTTACTTGATCATTGAGGGCTTCGTCTAATGATGAGGAATTCACGTCATCAACACCTAAATAAATTAACAGATTACAGAATCAAAACTTCTTGACAACTAAAATCATAAATACAAAGCATTACTCTAAATATGATGACTGTTAACTCTGATCTTACCATTTTCTGTGATATATATTGTTGGATTTTCATACGCGTCCTTTGTGTAATTCAAAAGATGACCAATACCTTCAGGATAAATATAAAGCCAACTTGAACCAGCCTGCAAATTTGATTGTGAAAGAAATGATTCTAGGTATCGATAATATAATTTGCTGCAAAAAAAAACCCAGGAATGATGTCCCAATAATAACCACAATATTCACCTGTGGGCCTATTGGTATTCCATTTCTCTCCCCTGTAAAATAATAAAATAAAATAGAATTCAATCATCAACCTAATTGAGAATGTGTAGAATTTTGATTTATTTAATTAGCAAGTATATAAATTTACCTGGCCAATTAACACGGGCATCTTCCATAAACCCAATATTTTTATAGTTAGCGTCCTCAACATTCTGAGCATAATATGTAGTATAGTAATTGACCCCAATAAAGTCATAAGATCCTCTCAGCATCTTAGATTCCTCCTCACTGAATTTAGGCAATCTTCCTCCAACGCAGTCATGCATAGTCTGTGGATAGTCACCTTTAGTTACAGGATCCATGTACCTGCCAAGGACAGATTAGATTAACTGGTGATGCCTGTCTCTTCTCCATATATAGATTTTAAGAATCCAAAAAAGAGTAGATCCAAGCATGATTTAAGCTGACTTTAATCTCATGATTCAAGTTTTCATGTACGCAGTCAAGCTGACTATTAATTTGATAAAATTATCATATTTTCTATAGTACTGTACGCAGGAATAGCATGATTTCCCTTTGCTATATATCCAAATCTGCTAGCAAAATACTTACCACCCAAGCATAAATTCAAGGCTTCGTTTAGTTGCCATCCGATCACTTTCACTGCTCGAGTAAGGTTCGAACCAGTGAGAAACGAGTGTTATCCCAATTTTTCCTCCTTGACATGTCTGATGAGAGATTTTGTCAATGATAAAGTTAATTAGCACAGTCGCGCTGAAAGCTTTGTTAAAATGTGCTGTTAAACGAACCACGAATTAATATTTACAGATCTAGTTAGCTTTTGCGAACCTGGTACTTTTCCTTGTATACTTTCACAGCTGTTGCATGAGCAAGCAGTAGATGGTGAGTTACAATGTAAACCTCGGTGGCACCAGAGATTTTGGGTTGGCCTGGATAATTCTCCAAAGTTGAAACTCTGCCAGGTGCCATTGTGCCGGTGTCATAACCATTGACACTAAACATAAAAGGCTCATTTAAAGTGATCCAGTGCTTCACTCGGTCTCCAAACTTTTGAAAGCAAAGCTCCACAAAGTCTTGGAAATCATTCCTGTTTACGAGTTATGAAATTATTAGACTGGGGATTTAAATCAAAGTGAGATATTGTTTGTATAATATTAATATAGAAACCATCACTTACAAAATATTTCGGCTTAAGAAACCACCATATTTGTCTTCAATTGCTTGTGGAGTATCCCAATGAAAGAGAGTTACATAAGGCTGTATACCTGTACAAATAATACGAGAAAATTGAAGTGTGCTTTTAAAATTTTCGAAATTTAAGCAAACTAATATTGCCCCTGCATTCACCATGGATGAGTTAAGGATTCTTATAGGAAGAGTTTATAACCATTTTTTATGAGCTCATCGAAATCTTATAGGAAGAGGTTATAACCATTTTTTATGAGCTCATCGATGAGATTGTTGTAAAACTGGATCCCTTCTTCGTTTATTCCAGCACTTAGTCTGCCATCTGATCAATTCGATAATTGAAAAAATCAAAGTAAGCAAAAAAGTGGGACTTGGAAAGTCAAGTCGCGTCCCATCCTCATGAGTTAAAAAGGAATGAGAAATAGGGTGTGAAAAAAACGTACGTGGTAATACTCTAGACCAAGAAATAGAGAATCTGAAAGCATCCATGCCCATTTCCTTCATTCTTTGCACATCTTCCTATAACATTTTGTGCGAAATATATCAGCAACTGTGATCGATGGTGGTCAGATCGCAACTAAAAGAAAAATAAGGTGAGCATCATACGTACCTTATAGCGATGGTAGAAATCAACAGCCACATTTGCATTGCTATGGTCACTTATCCTCTCTGCAATTTTTCAGAATTTATATATTTATTGATAAAAATCATATTGACATTTTTAATATTTGCACGCACTTTCTCCGATCCCCCGAAAGTTACAATCATATATATCAATATTAAGAAGCATGCTGGCAGGTGACTCCTTGAGAGACTTGTCTTCTCCTAGCTAGGATCTGGTTTTCGTTGTTTTTTGTTTTAGTCAGGAAAGCATTGTAATGAACCCCTGCATTAAATAAAGAGATACCTGGATGCTCCTCAATGAAGGTGTCCCATATATTCGGCCCCTTGCCACTTTTGTTTGTTTCGCCTTCAAACTGCATGCATATAATTTAAACGTTACCAGAGAGCAAATTAACACAATTGAGGCAGTTCTCTCTTCAACCACAGTTCTTGAAGCAATGTTGTACCTGGTAAGCTGATGAAGAAGATCCAAAAACGAAACCATCTGGAAAAGAATGACGACTCAACTTGGCGATACTTCCCATGATATGTATTTGGTTTTTTGTTGAACAGCTAGCCTTCATGAAGATCGAGCTATCCAAGCTCGAGCAGTAAAATTAACAGAATAAAGAACGTATAGTTAGATGACAGTGAAAAATAGATAAATGAACGTATGAAATATAGATTTTGTTGCAGCAGGGAATTATTTTGTAAGAACATCGAACATGGCAGACCCTATTTATAGGCGTCGTCTGGAAAGGTTATTCTCCACAATCAAGAACCTCGAAAGTTATTTCATTTTTTTTATTTCAATTGACCGATCAAAGAGAATTCAATTTAGAACTTCTAATTGTATAGGGATATTTGTCATTTGAGAATTTTGTGTGATGATAGAAACACCAAACGTAAGATTTCGTGCTGTAATTGCATCCCAGGAAGATATTATAGAAATCAACTAAAACATGTTCAATTCCTTATAAGTGGAATTAGTCAAGTCAAGCACTATACATGATCCTCAGCCGAAAGCCTACGAGGGTAATATAAAACCCTATTTTAATATTTTGATGTGAAATATTTTAATAGTGCAATATGAGGGCAGAGGCAAACATGTTCATAATGATTGGGTTGATGATCACCACAAATTATATATATTTTCTTAGAACCTCATCATCATAATGATTGAGTGCAATATGAGGGCAAAGGCAAATAGATAATAAAATAACAACACTTCAATAATAAATTCAATTTGGACACAATAGAGAAAACAAATAGATAAAGAAATCTTGGGAAATCAAGGACTAAATTGAAATTGAGAAGATCAATTAACGAAGGCAAGAGAAGATTTAGCAAATGAAAATGAAGTTCGAGTCGAAAATTCAGCAACCAGATCGTCAATATATGAATTTTCAACCAGATTTTTCTTGTCTGATGGCAATGAAGCAAAGCGAGAGTTAACAGTTTTCCAGCCCAAAAAGAGTTTATAAATGTTAATATTGAACATTTGAGGTACGAAAAACCATTACCAGTCACGTGATCGAAATTTTGTATAAAACAAATTTCAATTCTTTATTCTGAACTATATTTTCAAGTCAAGCACAAAATGATCTTTAACCGAAAGCCTGGAATTCAATTTTACGATCCCAAATTGATAACCATCTCTAAATCGTGTAAGAAATGCTTTGAAGCGATCTCATCAGCCTGGAATTCATTTTCCAAGAAAGTTTATCCCTTAACTTAGTTGAGAATAATTTAGGAGGCTTAACCTAATAGTTAGCCAACCTTTTGTATATATATGATTAGGGCAATATACAATAGTAATGGTGGAGATTACCACATAAGAATATGACTACAATATTTCCTATATAATTACATTCTATAATACGCCCACTCAAGCTGAGGGTGGAGGATCATCCCGAAGCTTGACTCTAAAAGCAGTAAATGAAGAAGCAGAAAGTGGCTTAGTGAAGACATCAACGAGTTGATCCTGAGAGGAAATAAAATGAATCTGAATCTCTTTCTTAGCAACTCTATCTCAGAAAAAATAATAATCAATTTCAATATGTTTTGTGCGAGCATGAAATACAGGATTTGCAGACAAGTACGTGGCACTAAGGTTGTCACACCAGATGATAGGAGTAGAAGCAGTTGAAATCTGAAGATCCGTTAATAAGTACTGAAGCCAAATAACTTCATCTGTGCCATCAGCTAAGGCTTTGTACTTAGCTTCCATCGAAACCGAGCAACAGTGCGTTGCTTACCCGATTTCCAC
The DNA here is from genome assembly GCA_015731905.1 of Salix dunnii. Lineage (NCBI taxonomy): Eukaryota > Viridiplantae > Streptophyta > Magnoliopsida > Malpighiales > Salicaceae > Salix > Salix dunnii. The sequence continues at coordinate 14,942,369 of CM027674.1, forward strand.
GAAATCAGCATCTGACCAAAGAACTCAAGGTAACCACCCGTGGATTTTCTGTCCTCAATACTACCAGCCCAATCAGCATCTGTAAAACCATGTAAAGCAAAAGAAGAGTTGCGAGTAATATGTAAGCCTTGTGATGCCATACCACGAAGATAACGCAAGATGCGTTTCACCGCAGCCCATTGACATTCTGTAGGAGCATGCATAAACTGACATACCCGGTTAACAGCAAAACAAATATCCGGGCGTGTGAAAGTGAGATATTGTAGTGTACCAACAAGTTGCCAAAAACAAGTAGAATCAGGAAACAATGGATGAGGCATAATGGATGCTTTCGAAACCGAAATAGGAGTATCAAATGGTTTACAGAATAACATACCTGCTCGTGTGAGGATATCAAGTGTTTACTTATGCTGGCAAAGCATAAGTCCCCAACCAGACTGAACTTCAATACCCAAAAAATTATGAACATCACCCAAATCCTGAAGTTTAAATTTTGAGCTCAGTAATTGAATAAGACGTTGTAGCAGAGTAACATTATTACCTGTAAGCAGAATATCAACAACATACACCAAAGAATAGCAAATATCACTACCCATCGAGTAGATAAATAATGAGGTATCCACTTTAGAAGCACGAAAACCAATGGATAATAGGAAATCATTCAAACGAGTGTACCAAGCCTGGGGAGCCTGTTTTAACTCATATAAAAATTTATGCAAACGACACACATGACCTGGGAGATCAGAATCAACAAAACCTAGAGGTTGTTTCAGGTAAACCTCTTCATCAAGGACTCCATTTAGGAAGGCATTATGAATGTCAAGCTGATGAATTTTCCAACCACTTGAGATTGCAATGGAAAACACTAAGCGGATCGTTGCCTGTTTGATAATAGGACTAAAAGTTTCAGAGTAATCAATACCTTCTTGCTGAGTGAAGCCCCTAGCAACTAAGCGTGCCTTATACCTTTCAATGCTACCATTAGATCTGCGTTTTATTTTGTAGACCCATTGGCTACCAACAACATTCATGGACAGATGAAATGGCACTAAAGTCCATGTTTTGCCTGCGCGTAGGGCCTGAATTTCCTCACGCATAGCATTATGCCACGCCTCATATCTGTTAGCATCATGAAAAATAAGTGGCTCATGCGAGGGAGGAGAAGCTACCTGATTAAGAGGGGCAGCAGATTGAGCTGCCATGGTGGTGGACAATGCTGTCTTGGACTGTCTTGGCCGGAGAACCATGGGGTGTTTAGGAGCAGCTGGGCATGGGGCAACAGTAAATGTATAGGGAATGTGCTGAAGAGGGTAAGATGAGAGGTCAACATACAGTAGCAGATCAGGAGGTGTCACCGGGGAGGTGCTAGGCTGCACTGGAGATGTTAGCTGCTGAATTTGGTTGTGTCGCTGCTGAATCCTGCAAATCAGAACCTATTCCTGCATAATAATCATTGGAAAGACAAGCATGTGGTGATAGTATGGTTATGTGGGATGGTGAGGAAGGAGCAGCTGAAACAACGGGCAAGGGGACAGGCTGGGGAGGTGCAGAAAAGGGTAGAGGTGGGTTGTGGTTTCTGCTATTTTTAGGAAATAAAATGTGGAGGAAAGGAGGGGGGATGCAAGGTTGGAAGAAAGGTGGGTGGAGTGGGAGTGACCGGGGGTGTTGTTACCTATTCAGATTTCATAAAAGGAAATACACTTTCGTGAAAATGAACATGACGGGAGACATAGACACAATTAGACTCTAAATCAAGACACCGATAACCAAGATGAGATGAGCCTAAAAACACACAAGGAGAAGACTGAAAATCTAATTTATGCACATGATATGGAAGTAAAAAAGGAAAACAAAGACACCCAAAAGCACATAGGAAGTTATACTCAGGAATGCGATTAAACAGACACGCAAAAGGAGATTTATTTTGAAGAACAAGAGTAGGCATGCAATTAATAAGATATACCGATGATTCCATAGTATAGTTCCAAAAACACAATGGGGGCATGAGATTGGCCTAAAAGGGTGAGGCCAGTTTTGATAATATGTCTATGACGAAGTTCAACTGTTCCATTTTGTTCATGAGTATGAGGACAAATCAGTCGATGATGAATACCAATGGTTTGAAAAAAATTATTTAATTTTCGATATTCACCACCCCAATCAGTTTGAACAGATTTAATTTTAAGAGAGAACTGATGCTTAACAAGTGTCTGAAAACGTTGAAATGTGGAAAATACATCAGATTTTGCAACAAATGGATAATACCAGATATATTTTGTGTGCGCATCAACAAAGATAACAAAATAACGAAATTCATCAGAAGAAAACATGGGAGCAGGGCCCCAAACATCACTAAAAATTAATTCAAGTGGGGCAGAAGTTTTGTCCCGTTGATCATAATGACAAACGGGATGACTTGCCTAAAAGACATGCTTGACATCGAGTAAATGATTGTCTAGAAGTACAAATAATTTTATTTTAAAAAACTAATAAATTCAGAATGCAAAGAGTTGGATGACCTAACGACGATGCCACAGGTCAGCAGTCGCGGAAATGCAAGGAGACCAAAATGCTTGAGGAATTGACGTAGCAGAAGACTCGGAGAGAACATAAAGACCATCATGACTCCGACTGGAAAGAAGAACTTCCTTGGTCATGAGGTCCTTCAGATAAAACAAAGAATCATGAAATTCAAAATAAACATGATTATCACAACAGAATTTCTGAACAGATAACAACGGTTTTGTAATGTGGGGCACACGAAGAACATTAGTTAATGTAAACATGCGTTTTGAGAAATATAAAGTAGTATGTCCAACGTGGGATATGTCAAGGGCCTTACCATCACCAATATTCAAGAAATCATTACCAAGATAAGGAGCAGAATCAATTAGAGTTGCAAGATCAGGCGTCACATGTTGATTCGCACCGGTGTCGGGAAACCAAGTTGTTGCAGCAGAATCATTCGCAACAGTAAGGTGAGCTGAGGGCTGCTGTGGGCTACCATGAAATTGAGAGCATTGAAGAGTTGAGTGGCCAAGATTTGAACACAATTGGCAGCATACATGTCCAAACCACTGCCCCTGATTCTGCCTGAAATCAGCACCAGAATTATGCCTGTTCTACCACTAATTCTATCGCCAATCTGCAACAGATTGTCCTCTGTTTTGGGGAGGAAATCGGTTGCTGTTTGGATGCCAATTATTTCTATAATGCCCCCTGTTACGGCTGGAATTAGTCATGACATGATGAGGAGAAATCAGAGGTGTTGGCAGCAGTGGTGGCTGCTGTGGCAGAGAAGAACAAGCATCCATGGAGCTGAAGGAATTTTTATGTAGAAACTCATGAGTAAGGAGATGGCTATGAAGATCAGCATATGGTAGTGGTTCAGCCTTAGTTATGAGGCTAGTTACCAAGTCTTTGAACTCACTGCGAAGGCCACGAAACACATAGAGATTGAAATCTTCAAGGGACATTGGGCGACCAGCAGCAGCTAATTCATCAAATAACAATTTTGCTTGCTGCATGTACATACTAACTGATGCATCACATTGCCAAAGGTCTTGAAAGGAGCCATGGAGTTGTATGATTCGGGAATTAGATGGAGAGGCAAGTGCCTTCTCAAGAGTATGCCAAACACAATGTGACATAGAACAATCTATGACAAGATGCAACACATCCATGGAGAGAAAGGAGAGAAGAGCACTCAAAGTAAGCTGATCTTGTTGCTTCCAATGAAGAAAAGAAAGGCTGAGGGCAGAGGAAGAGCCAGCCAAAATAGCAACCATATGAGCTGGAGGACACAGCAAGGCGCCGTCAACGAAGTGAAAAACACTTTGACCAAGGAGATATGGCTTAATCTGTATTCTTCAACAGAGATAGTTTGTGTTTGTAAGTTTCAATGAAACAACTTGATGGGTGTTTGATAGAGGAACCATTGCTGAAGAGTGGGTTCCTAGGAGAGGCAAAGGGACAACAGAATCTTGAGAAGAAGAATCAGACACATGCTCTACATATGGGGGTTGATCTTGGCCAGCAGTAGGAGGGTGGCTGGCCGATGATGTTGCAGCACCAGTGGAGGGGGAGATGGCAATGGCAGCAGCAGAAGAGTCCATGGGTGAGAAAAGATTAGGGCTGGCTGCAAAGGGAGAAAAGAGTTTTGACGGTCGAAGGCTCTGATAGCATGTTAAGGAACCATCTCACTTATAAGCTTAAGCTTATAGGTGAGGTCCCAGAATATGATTTATATTATTCTCTAACACACCCCCTTAAGTGAAAGCCCTTTAGGCTTGAAACTTGCACAGGCCCATATCTCCTTGTGCTTCATTTTTATCAAATAGAATGGGGGTGTCGAGATTCGAACTCGTGACTGCTGGGCCAACAAGGCTCTGATACCATGTTAAGAATAATTTAGAAGGTTTAACCTAATAGTTAGCCAACCCTTTGTATATATATGATTAGGGCAATATACAATAGTAATGGTGGAGATTACCACATAAGAATATGACTACAATATTTCCTATAGAATTACATTCTATAATAAACTTGATTAAGAGAAGGAAAAAACAATTTGCTTCTATAGGAATTCAAGTATACTCTTCAAGCCTCCAACGAAATCCTTAGCAAGAATATCATTAATTTGGCCCAATTAGCGGTATAAGATTACAACTTGAATTCATGGTTTGGCAATAAATTTTATGGTTTTTATGCTAAAAAACTATTCCAATGGAATGTCTAGTTTTACCATAGTTTTTACACATTTTCCCACAAATTTAGACTAATATTATAATCTCCAAAAATCCTTGAACATAAAAAGTATGTTAAAGAAGCATATAGTCATAACTCAATTTTGGGTCATTCCCCAAAACTATCCAAAAATGAAATAAAAGAGGGTCGGTTTCGGTAAGAAAATAAAGGCAAAAATTCTTGGCATTTTCAAGAGCTCGATCATACCTCTTTTGTGCCCATAAATAAAGAAAAATACAGATTTAAGGTTAATGTAATTTATTTTCAGATAAATCTACGTAAAAATTAAATCAAAAGATATAATTCTATTTTTATATGCCAATTCGATTTAATCATCGGCCAATTAAAAGTGTAATTATATTTGAGGATTAATTTAGGGTCTAATAGAAGAATTTAATTAAGCATAGTGACTTAATTTTACTTTAAATTGGTCAAATTAATTTTATTGAGTGCTTAGTGAATAAGAAATCGAGTTCTTAAATTTAATTTGGGCTCAATTGATGAGAATGAAAATTTCAGAGACCAATTTGAATTTGTTCAAGCCAATTATGCTAAATTGGGGACCAATTTGATTAAATTAAGAGTTTAACGTTCAATCGAGGGTTAAATCGCGCAAATCAGAAATCAAGCACCAAAATAAAAAAGGCATGCAAAGCTGAGGATGCTTTTGAAATTTTGACGAGGGTATAATTGCATAAAATCATAAGTTTAAAGCCAATTGGGGGTGCATCAAAACAATTACAAATTCAGGGACCAAATCGCATTTTTACCGTCCCCATAAACTTGCATGTGCCTGCACTGTTCCAACACCTGAACAGTGTAGAGCACAACGCCGCACCTCTGCAGCTGCTGCAAATAATGTAGAAGTAGAGGCAATACGTTGTGCATGCCCAACGGTTATTTTTCCCTCTATAAATACTGTCCGCTGCATGCACACCAGAGGAGGGGGGAGGATTTGAAACACAGAGAGGAGAGAGAAGTTTCAGTGATCGAAAATAGAGAAAAGAGAAAGGGAAGAGATGAAAACAGAGGGGAAGAGGGGATTTTACGTGGAAAATACAAAAAATAAAAGACAAAGAACAAATAGCTGAAAGAGACAGACGGGAAAAAGGAGAAGGTAGCTTATCATAGAAAAGAAAAATCTCACGTAAAAAAACTCCAGTCATCTTCGTCAACCACCCCAGCATTTCCCAGCTCCTTTCCTTTTCTTTTTTTTCTTTTCTCTCAGTTGTTCGACCATTTTCTCTCTCTAAAGACAGAAGTCCCTCTCTCTCTCCCCCTTACGGTTCATCAACTCTGACCACCATTCAAACAACCATATCCACCCTCATCACCACCATCATCCTCCCGTCGACTCCAGAAGCTCAGTCATCTTCCCAGGCGATGGTAACAGAAGCAGCAACCAGGGCTGTGACGTAGTCACGTAAACTTCCGACGTTCATTATGACCACCACAGGCCTCCGTTTTTTATGCCACCACGACCATAAGAACCACCACGACCTCCTCTACACAACGGTATTAACAGGCACGCCATTCATCATACTCGAAAATTCCCATTTTTACTGTTCTTCGTCTTCGTCTTCATGCAAACGTCCTGGTTACTATTCACTACATGTGAACAGTAATTGGATGGGGGCTTTATGCCCAACCTAGACTTAGAAGGGTCGGCCTGAAAGCCCAGCCCCAATTTTCTCTAGGTTGACAACCCAGCCCGAAACAGACTGGGCTGGCAGCCCATACCCAGTTTTCTCTAGGCTGGCAACCCAGACCCAAAACAAGGTGGGCAAAGAGCCAGCTCGCCGAAGTAGAAAAATAATAAAAAATAAAATAAAAAATAATAAAAAATAGAAAAAAATATAAATTGCAAAAAATAAAAAAATAAATTCTTTTGAGAAAAATATCAAAAACAAAAATGTGATTTTATGCATACGGCCAATACACTAGCATATTTAAAAAAAGCTTTTTGTTTCAAAAAATATATATTATCTTGGAATTTGAAGAAAAAATTTATTTTAGCATGGATTTAGCAAAGAAAAATAATTTTTCGCATTTTTGGATTCTACAACATGTTTGCAAAGATCCAAAGGGTATTGGCCAATATTCCAAAAATATTAAAATCTTATTTTTTTGGGTTTATTATTCACTGTTAGTGTTTGGATAAATAAATCCTAAGGGGTCAATATCCAAAATATTCGACAGGGATAATTTGCTATTATTCACTGTTGGTGTTTGGATAAATAAATCCTAAGGGGTTAATATCCAAAATATTCAGCGGGAATAATTTGCTATTATTCACTGTTGGTGTTTGGATAAATAAATCCTAAGGGGTCAATATCCAAAATATTCGACGGGGATAATTTGCTATTATTCACTGTTGGTGTTTGGATAAATAAATCCTAAGGGGTTAATATCCAAAATATTTGACGAGAATAATTTGCTATTATTCACTGTTGGTGTTTGGATAAATAAATCCTAAAGGGGTAAATATCCAAAATATTCAGCGGGGATAATACACCATCATCATTTAACCAACATATTCTTTGAAAGATCAAAACCATAACAAATCATAAGCAAACCAAAACGTCGAGCAGCTTATCTTAGGTAGGGCGTATTAGGGGTGCTAAAACCTTCCCTTTACGCAACCAGTCCCTTGCCTTAAAATCTCTCAAAGACTAGTTTTAGGTTTCCTAGTAACCATAATACTAGGTGGCGACTCTCTTTTTCCAAAAATAAAGATAAAATCCCAACATGATTTCCCCCGCTCACGGGGAGGGTAGCCACGACGCCGCGCTCTTGCGATGGGGGTGCGACACATATAATCAAGGTGTGATTTCACCATTAGATCACTAAAAAAAATAGGTCCATTTACAATTAAAAAAGATAGTTTTAGTTGACTTGAGAATAAGAGAAGCTTGACTTATTAATTAATCAACCTTTTATATTTATATATGTACAATGTCTAATGGAGAGATTACAACACAAGAATAATAATCCTTCCCTAAATATGTACAACTTTATAATATATAATATACTATAATAAACCTTTTTAAACTGAGGGTAGGGATTCAGCTAGAAGTTTGAACCTTAGAGCAGTAAAAGAAGTAATAGAGTGAGGTTTTGTAAAAAAATCTACAAGCTGATCCTTGAAAGAAATAAAGTGAATTTGGCCTTTGTAGCAACTCTATCACAGACAAAATGATAATCAACCTAAACATGCTTGGTACGAGTAGCACCCAGATTATCACACCAGATCACAGCACCTAAATTATCACACCAGATCATTGGCACAGAAGTTGTCATCTTCAATCTAACAATAAATATTAAAGCCATATAACCTCAGAAGTACCATCGACTAAGGATTTATATTAAGCCTCGATAAAAGAACAAGCAATGGAATGTTATTTCCCTAACTTCAAAGAAATCAATGTATGTCACATAGAGGAGAAGAGAATTGAGAACAGAGGAGGGAGAGAGAGAGAGAGAGAAGAGGAGTAGATTTTGAATTTTGTATATTGATTGACGTTCTCTCACACACATTGTGTGTTGCAATAGCATACCTCATATTTATACTCTAACATCCCCTCTCAATCTCATGCTTTGATAAACCAATCATGAGATTGCAGAAATGAAGAAGAAATACATGAGTACTTGACTCTGTTTAATCGAAATCAGTTTGAAAAATAGAAAGAAGAGAATAGAAAGATGAATTTGAATTTGATTGAGAACATTTTGAGGATTTGAGAGATTGAGAAGAAAAAGGAGAATGCTCAAATGGCAAAGAAGATAGAATCAACATCACTAAATGCCTTAAGATCCACAGAATCAATCATATAGTGAATACCATAGCTGGCAGTTCCCTTCAAATACCTTAGGATGCGTTTGACAACAGTAAAATGAATCACCATGGGACTTTGCATAAATTGACAAACCTGATGAACTGAAAATGCAATATCTAGGCGTGTGAATGTTAAATACTGCAATGCTCCAACAACGCTTCAATATAGAGTGGGATTTGCAAAAGGCAGACCATCATCTTTATACATCCTCTAATAAGGCAGACAAGGTGTCTCACAGGCTTTAGAATCAAGCATGTCAGTTTTGAGCAGAAGATCTTGAAGATATCGAGATTGTTATAAAAATAGACCATCACTATTATGAGTGATTTGAATTCCCATAAAATAGTGAAGATCACCCAAATATGTAATATCATACTCTATAGACAAAAAAAGAATAATCTGATGCACCTCACATGATTTACTTCCAGCAATAATGATATCATCCACATACACCAAGAGGATGATAATACCATCAGTAAGGTGTTTAACGAACAAAGAAGTGTCAAAGTACGTGCACTAAAACCCTAAGGATGGTAAAAACATAGAAAGCCTATCATTCCATGCTCTCAGAACCTGGTTTAGACCATATAGAGATTTGTGAGGCCTACACACAAGTTGAGAGTTTTGAGGGTCTACAAACCTAGGAGGTTGAGCCATGTATACCTCTTCATGAAAAATGCCATGAAGAAAGGCATTCTTATCATCTAGTTGTCGCAGCGTCCACCCAAATTAAGAAGCAAGAGCTAGAACAAGTCGAACTATAGTTGGTTTAACCACTGGATTGAAGGTCTCCCCATAATCAAGTCCTGGTTCCTGACTAAAACCCTAAGCAACTAATCTGGCCTTATAACGAGCAATAGAGCCATTAACATCCTTCTTTATCTTAAAAATCCATTTGCATTCCACCATATTCTTGTTAGAGGGCAGAGGAACCAAACTCTAGGTCCCTTGAGACTGAAGAGCAGCAAGTTCTTCTCATTTGTTCTACTTCTCAGTAAAAATCCATTATCCTAACATGGTATCAGAGCACAAATGATCCAATCTTCACTTCCTTAATCAAAATCATTTTATTCAAAATCACTATTCATGTTCAATAGAATTTTGAAATTTTCTTTTCTTTGGTTGAATATTGAATCAACCAGCCTTGAATATCTTGAAGGAGCTTTTGCTAAGCATAGTTTGTATTTCTCAAATCTCAAAAATACTAAATTCATCTCATTTCAAAAATGGTGACAGCTGCACAATTGCAGATTCTTCAATCTTCGATAACATCTCTTATTTCTTCAATTTCTACTTCTGTAAATGTGAAATTAGATTATTCAAATTACTCGAATTGGAAATTTCAAATACAACTTCTCCTGGAGAGCAATGGTTTTTTTGGTTTTACTGATGGTTCACACTCATGCCCTGCCTCTACAGCTGAAATTGATACACATTCTTCATCTCTTCCTTTGCTGCTGTTGAATCTGATGAACTAAGGAGATGGAAAATGTATGATAGGGCTGTTATGCAACTAATTACTACTACATTGTCTCCTGTAGCAATGTCTTATGCAACTGGTAGTAAAAGCTCAAAGGATCTTTGGCAAAGATTGAAATAATAGTTTTCCACTGTCTCTAGGACAAGTATATTTCAATTGAAATCAAACTAGAAAAATATTCAAAAAGGCACAGATAGTATAAGTCAGTATCTCTTGAAAATTAAAGAAGCTAGGGATTACATGGCTGCGGCAGGGGTTTATTTTGCTGATCAGGATATAGTAATTCTGGCATTGAATGGATTACCTGCTGATTATAACACTTTTAGATGTGTAGTTAGAGGCAGAGAAAGTGTCATCACTTTGAAGGAATTTCGGTCTCAGTTGCTGGCTGAGGAACTAATTGTCGAGAATAACATATCTACTAGTTCTTCATTTCTTACAACCATGCATACAATTGCCAAAACCCTGTCCTCTTCTCCATAATTATTCCAGTCCTCCCATGGTCAACATGGATATAATTCCTATGATAATGGTGGATACCAATGTTTCAATAGGAATAGAGGCAGGGTTAGGCCTAATTCAAACCAGAGGACCTACACACCGAGAGTATCATTTCATTCTAAGCCTCATGGCTTGCCAACCATGCCTTCAGGAGTGTTAGGATCATTTTCCCCTGCTTCATTTACATCATCAGCATCTTCTAGTACCATTGTGTGCCAATTGTGTAATATTGAAGGACACACAGCACCATCGTGTGGTATTCAGGGTTATGAGAGGATTAAATGCACAATTTGTGGCAAACCAAATCATATGACATGGTACTACTACTATAATAAGAATGGACCAAATTTTGTTGGCTCTCCAAGTAGCTCTCCTATTTCTCAGTCACAGCAACACGCCACACTATGCATCATGCCTTTCAACAACCTCGAGTAGCTTTTCTATTTCTTAGTCACAACATCACGCTCTACACACTATGCATCATGCCTTTCAACAACCTCAATCTCGATAATTTGCAGCCCTCTCATCTCCTCCAGTCTGGATTACTAATATAGGAGTGACAAATCATATGGCTGCTGATTTGTCAAACCTCTCCCTGAGCTCTCCTTATCTAAGCCTTTGCGTTTCAAATTTGTTTTATGTGTACCTAAACTGACATAAAATTTGTTGTTTGGACATCATATTTGCCTGGATAACAACTGCTATCTGATCTTTGATGCTTTCTATTTTTGGATTCAGGATAAGGCCAGAGATAGGATAATGTACAAGGGGCAGTGCAGTAAGGGACTTTACCCTTTGTCTTCTGCTTCTTCTCGATCACTTAGCAGCTTTTAGTCCCAAGCTTTCATTGGTCAGTTGGTTTTATCCTCCACTTGGCATCATAGGCTAGGTCATCCTTCCAATAAAATCATCAACCTTATGTTACAAAAATCTGATATTCATTGTTCTTCAGACAACACTTCTGTTGTATGTGTTAGTTGCCTTAAGGGTAAATTTTGTAAACTCTCTTTTCCCTCAAGTGTAAATACCATTGCAACAACATTTAATACTATCCATAGTGATCTTTGGGGTCCTTCCCCTCACATGTCTGTTGATGGATATCGATATTATGTAATCTTTACTGACAAATTTTCTCGGTATTGTTGGTTGTTTCCTCTTATTAATAAAAGTGATCTATTTTCAGTGTTCACTTCATTTTATATCTATGTTCATACTCAGCTCTCTCAAACAATTAAAGTATTTCAAAGTGATGGCGGGTGAGTATGTTAACAAACTTTTCCAAAATTTTCTTGCAAGCAAGGATATTGTGCATCACAAATCTTGTCCATACACATCTGAACAAAATGGGTTAGCTAAACGTAAGCATAGGCATCTAATTGAAACCAACATCACCTTACTTCAACATGCTCAATTACCTCTTTCATTTTGGACTTATGCAGTTACCACTGCCTCCTACTTAATCAATAGAATGCCCTCTAATGTGCTGCACAATAAGTCACCTTTTGAATTGCTATTTGGTCATATTCCTTCTATTTCTCATTTACGCATATTTGGGTGTGCTTGCTTCCCATTATTACTGCCATATCTTTAGCAAAAACTCCAACCAAAAACTTATATGTGTGTGTTCCTAGGCTATGCCTCTCAATATAAAGGCTATATTTGCTATCATGTCTCTAGGAAACATGTTTATATATCCAGACATGTTATTTTTCTTGAACATGTGTTCCCTTATAAGGACTTAGCCACCAAAGTCCAAGTTTCACCTACACCCTCAAATTCCACTCCTATGTCTGTCATGCCTGTTGTTACACCTGAGAATATTGTCACCCTGCCTTCATCTGCTGATGTTTTATCTTCCACTGGTTCTGCCACTCCTATCGCACCGGTTTAGTCCATTACTCCTGCTTCTTCACCATTATCTCCTATACCTGTGGCACCTGAATCCAGTAATAGAGGTATGTCTATTAAATCCTCATCTTTAGTAGATTCATTTCGGCCTGAGGCCATATTATTTGTTCTTCAGATTCCTCCCATGAATTTGCATCCTATGCAAACACAATGTAAGAGTGGTATTGTAAAAAAGAAAACTTGTTTTCACACACACTTCACATGACCACCAGTCCCTATTTATAAGGTATTATAGTGCCTTCATATACAATACCATACATTATACATTCATTTATTTATACTATATGTATACTCTAACATGTTAGAGTATAGAAGAAAAAATATTCTAGAGTAGAGTATTTGTATTCTAGAAGTATGAATGATGATAGTTTGTTATGTATAAATAGGAATATGGACTCACGGGAAAAGTAAGGAAAAACATAATTGTTTACTGTTGAAAATTCAAAATTCATTCTCCCTCTCTTTCTCTCTACTCTCTCTTCTCTTCTCTAAACAAATTTCCCTTTCTCCAACATTTCTCAATCCTTACATGATATCAGAGCTATTATGCTAATGCATGAATTGATCCAAGTTTCCGCAATCTAATCCTTCAATGGATCATTAAAAAAAAATGCAGCTGAAGATGAAGATGATCATCCATGCCACTGCTGCTCCTCATTTACAATATCTCTCATGAGTTCCTATAGCAATTCTCTCTATCAAGTTCTCGAAAAAAAAAAAAAAAAGAGAGAAGTGAGAAATAAAAGTAGGGAGATCCAAGTGAAAGACCTCACCGAAGACGTGAAGATTCAGACACACCCATAACCTCGTGCTTGTTTTAGGCACACTTCTCTCCATTTCTCAAATAAGCCATATATAAAATTCAAAGTCAACAAACAAAGGCCTCCCATCACTTGGCTAGCATCATCCTCACAAACTCCTCGTAATTCACCTGACCATCACCATCCACATCAAATTATCCTCTATCTCTCTCTCCTTTGTTCTCATTTCTCTTCTCCTCTGTGTGAATTCTTCTTCACTCTTCTAATCTTAACATTTCTGCCACTTGATTCAACAAAAGATTCATCCCTACTAGTCTTCACTACTGGAAAAAAAATTAAGCTCAAACAGAGCAGCAGTAGAGTGAAAGACACTATGCATCGTGAAGCAGCAGCTAAGAAAGTGTCATGACTCACCATTTCAATTCTTCAGCATGTGAAACACATCATGAAGGACCTTATAGTTTTGAATCATTTTTTTGGCATCGACATTAACTGACAGTGCATCGCACCAGAGCAAGCTTCTTCGACTTTGGAGAGATTGAGTTGAAGAGTGGAGTTAATCCAATGGAGGATCTCAAATCTGCCTATGAAATAACCCAATTTTGGGTCATGCCCCGAAACTACACAAAAATAACAAAAGAAATAAAATAAATGGGGCTGGTGTCGGTAGAAAAATCGGGGTGAAATTTTGATTGTTTTCAAAAGCTCGATCGTACCTCTTTTGTGCCTAGAAATAAAGGAAAATGCAGATTTAAGGTTAACGTAATACATTTTCGGACAAATCTGCGTAAAAATTAAGTCGAAAGATATAATTATCTTTTTATGTGCCAAGTCGATTTAATCATTTGCCAATTTAAAAGTGTAATTATATCCGAGGATTAATTTAGGGTCCAAGCGAAGATTTTAATTAAGCGCAATGACTCAATTTTATACTATAAATTGGTCAAATTAATTTTATTAAGGGCTTAGTCTATGAGAAATCAAGTTTTTGAAGTTAATTCGAGCTCAATTGATGAGAATGAATTTTTCAGAGACCAATTTGAAATTTTTTCAAGCCAATTATGTGAGATCGGAGACCAATTTGAATAAATCAAGAGTTTAATGTTCAACCGAGGGATAAATTGCGCAAATAAAAAATCAGAGACCAAAATAAAAAAGGCGCGCAAAGCTAAGGATGCTCTCGAAATGCTGACGGGATACAACTGCATAAATTTAAAAGTTTAAGCACCAAATTGCACTTTACCCCAGCATCAACTGCATGTTTCCTGCACTGTTCCGACACCTGAACAATGCAGGAAACACAGAGCACAACACTGCTCCTCTGTAGCCACTGCAAGTAATGCAGAGGCAATGCAATATGCATGCCTAACAGTCGTATTTTTCTCTATAAATACAATCATCTGCTGCATGCACAAGGGGAGGGGAATTTGAAACGCAGAGCAGGAACAAAGAGAGGATTTCAGACAAAAAAGAAAAGAAAAAAGCAAATAGAGAACACAAGGAAAGCTTTACGTAAAATTTGAGATTCATCTCTCTCGGGATTGGCCCCTCTCTACTGCATTTTTTCTCGGTTTTTCGCCTCTCTCTCTCTAGAAACCAGCACGCTAGTCTCTCTCTCTCCTTCTCGGTGCAACACCCCAGCTATCAACTCCGGCCACCTCATCACCACCAGAAATCTTTCCCCCACTCCAGAAGCTCAGCCATCTTCTCCGGGGAACAGAAGCAGCATCAGCGTCGACAGCAACGCCACCCGAGCACCTTCCGAAGCTCCCTCCGGCCACCACAGACCACCGTTGCCGTCACCACCACCACTGGGAAACCCACCTCGATCTCCTCTACTCAACAGTGCTAACAGGTACGCCCCTTGTCAAAGTCAAAAAATTACTGTTCATCGCCTTCTTCCCTGGTCGTTGCATGCAGCGGGACGTGATTCACGTCCCGCTGTTCATGCGGGCCTGGGCTGAGGCAAACGGGCCGGTCTTTTTTTCCAGGCCCATGTGCTCGGTCTTGGTGGGCTCCAGCCCACATGTATTGGAGCCCAGTCCACAAGTTTTAGACGGGTCCAGCCCAAAAATAGTTGGGCTTCTAGCCCATCTATAGATGTAAGTCCAGTCCATGAATGAATGGGCCTAAGCCCAATAGCATAATAAGCGGGCCATGAGCCCATCCTAGAAATGGGCTGGAAGCCAGCCCATCTAGAGGAGGGCTAGTTACCCAACCCGTCCAGAGGAGGGCTGGTCAGCCAGCCCAAGGAGGGTTGGGCAGCCAGCCCTCCAAATAATAAATAAAATAAAAAATAAAAAAATACATAATTTTTAAAAAATTAAAAAAATACATCATTTTTAATAATAAAAATACATCATTTTTAAGCAAAAAATATAATTTTAAAAATACGGCCAATACACTACCATGTTTTTGAAAATTCTTTTTATTTCAAAAATATATTATCGTGGAGTTTTGAAGAGGAAAGATGTATTTTAGCTTGGATTTCGCAAAGAAAAAATCATTTCTCATATTTTTGAGATTTTACAACATGTTTGTAAAATTCAAAGGGTATTGGCCAATATTCCAAAAATCTTAAAAACCTCTTTTGATGATCCATATTGTTCACTATTGGTATTTGGAAAAAAAAAATCCTAAAAGGGTTAACATCCAAAATATTCGGTGGGGATAATATGCTGTCATTCACTGTCGGTGTTTGGATAAATAAATCCTAAAGGGGTTAATATCCAAAATATTCGGCGGGGATGATATGCTATTATTCACTGTCGGTATTGGGATGAATAATTCCTAAGGGGTTAATATCCAAAATATTGAGCGGGGATAATATATCATCATCATTTAACAAATATACATATATATTTTTTAAAATCAATATCATAGCAACAGTAAGACAAACAAAAATCCCGAGCAGCTTATCTTAGGTAGGGCGTACTAGGGGTGCTAAAACCTTCCCTTTACGCAACCAGTCCCTTACCCTAGAATCTCTGAAAGACCAGTTTAGGTTTCCTAGTGACCATAATACTAGGTGGCGACTCCCTTTCCATGAAAATAAAATTAGACCCCTTCTCATTGAATTCCCCTGCACGCGGGGACGGTCGCCGGGGCGCTTCCCATCTTTTTGGGGTGCGACAGGATGGCAACTCCACTGGGGACACTTTGGACTAGGCTTGATAATTTTTGTTTGTTTATGACATGTTGATATATTTTTTTTTGTTGCTATGTATTTTTTTTATATTTTTCAGAAGTTTTAGCATGCATCTTTACACCCTATTATGCTTGGCATATCAAATATGAAAATTATTGTCATGCATCACCTTTATTTTTCTGGCACACACACAGTAAACTTTAAGTTAGGTGGGGGACTAGCAGCTTACCTATGACTTGAGTCAAGGTTGAAGTTTGTGTAAACCCCTACTCTTTGTTGAGTGTTTAGACTGGTAGTGATTGGTATACGTACCATCCCGCTACCTGCTAAACCCCCATATTGCCTTTACGAAGGTGATCACTGGGACAACAAGAGACCCTCTTTAGAGACCAAGTAGTAAACCTACCATATGTCTCGCATAAAGAAACTAGAACCAATCGTTAGGGTGCATGCTCCCTCTATTTTTGGTTTGCGTGAAGACGAACCATTCTCACTTAAGAAAATTTTCATTGTAGGGTTTAAGTAAAAATCAAATATTTGTTTATCATGATCACATATCACTCCCGAGGGGGAGTCCATAAAAAAACAAAAAAACAAAAAATAAAAATGTAATAATAAAAAAAAACAAAAAAACAAAAAAGATGCACATGCATTCTCACGATCATGTGTCCCTCCTTGAAGTATGAATGTAAAAAATTGTGAGTTAGGGTGTCATGTTTCATATGAGACTAGAATCACAGAGTTTGGTGTTCTGGGACTTCAGATATAAAGTACAAACCAAGAGGAGTTCGGAGGAGTACTCTATTGGACATATCCCCTCCCCTAAAAACTCATTTTTCAACTTATTTTCAATTATAAAAAAAAAATAATTTTTAACTCAAAAAATCTCAAAATTAATTTTAAAAAAAAATCAAATAGGAAAATATCCCTCTCAACTTTTTTTTATTTTATTTTGTGAAAAAACCAAAAAATAGTTAAGTGGAATACTTTGACAATTTGACAATAAATAACCACAGAAAAATGGATTAAAACAAATTATTAACTCTAAATTATAAATCAACATAATATTAAAAGATAAATAACAAAAAATTGATGGGTGCCCCTATTCTTATTGCTGTGTATTTGTCTGCAATGAAGTGGTAGACAGTGTAATTCTAGTGTTCAATTGTTTGATATGCTCTCTTTTATCTCCATACCAAGCAGTGCTTGTTCATTTCCAGTCTAAATAAATTTTGGATTTTTAATTGTAATTTTGCTTTCATTTGGATTTCATGCTTCACTTGCATTTGGCGCATTGCTAGTGTGTCCTCTTTTCTTATATGAATGGACATAATTTCATTCCATGATGGCTATATGTTGGCATGAAATTAACTAATTGACATGATGCACTCTCTCTCTCGGCAAAAACAGACAGACAGACACATATTTCTGTGTTTGTGTGGGTTCTGATTAACTGGATGCTCATTATCTAATATTTTACATTGATTAGATAGCTGTCAGTTCCACATGCATTGCATCCATAACATACATGTGCTTGTATTACATAAGAAGACATTCATTACTACACACACACAGAGGTCCCAGCTTTTCACTCATGTGCTTCATGTGTGTTGATTTATGTGCTTATAAATGTGATAAAATGCCGGGAGAAGACACATTTAACAAAAAACAAAAGGTGCTTGCAACAACTTTCAAGGTCATTTGATGTCAGTCTAACAAGCAGCTTAGCTATTTTCATTCTGATTGTTAGAAACAGGGGAAATTATTTGATCGTCAAGCAAAACACTAATTCTAGACTTCTCATGTACCATAAAGTTTCTATTGCCTTTCCTTTTCTTATTTATTTAAATTTGTATTTTTGAGTCCACAGAAGGGTTGCGTTGGACTTTCCTGAACAGTGTTTATAGCCACACACGTAATTCTAGACTTCTAGGTTTTAATAAGTAAACAGTCGAAGGTCCCCAATTTAAAGACAAAAACAGATATATGGGGGTTTACTGTGACTTTGCTTATCTAACCAGTGAACCCATGAAAATGAGAAACATTACAACACCGTGACAATAATCATAAGAATAAAACATTAGCAGAAATTCAGGTTGACGATGTTTTTCTGAATTATTTAAATTAAATTCATAGTCAGTCATGGTGTTTTCATTTTAAGAAATGCGGGTAGCCCATATACGAACCCATTTACCGAAACCAAGCATCAGTCAAAAAGGGTGGTACAATCCATTTAGGTATCTCTCTCCTGATCACGTGGAGTTTGTTGCGGCACTATCAAATCAAGAAGTTTTTTTAACAGCCATGCACGGTAGACCACGTTATTTAGCGAGAAAAGATAAAATATCTAGGTAACATGGGATTGTTGAATTTATTCTAGTGTCTGAGAGTTTGAAGCATATGCAATGCAAGATTACATTGCTCGACGAAGGAAATTGCCGCAAGAGAGTTTTTTTTTCATCGTCTAACGAAATTTGTTCATGATTTGCATACTTTGGTGATTTGTCTAGGTTTCTTTCTAGCTTGATTCACTTTTATGTCCAATGAGGAAGCGCGGGGAAGCGCAAAAAAAAAAAAAAATGCAAATAGATCATTCGCAATAACACCTGCATGAATGGTTGAATTTTAAAACATAAGGGATTGAACATAATATTAAAATTTAATAATTTCGGAAACCCATTAAGGAGAAGCTTTAAACGCTAAACATTGTTAATGAAGGAAGTTACAAAAAACTCAGGATTGGAACTTTGGTCACACAAAAGGAATGAGAAGATGTGATTATATTGCTTAGGGATTACATAGATATGTCTGTTGGGTCTAATAAGGATATGCCTAAATAAGATACAGATATCGCAATACACAAGGAACTGTAAAAAAAAGAAGAAGATAAAAGATGCAAGTCGACCCAGCAAAAGCTGAGAAGAAAATTCAGCTCAAAATAAAGACAAAAAGTTCAATTGGGTTGGGCATCAAACATAGCAATAGTACCTTAGGGCCTGAAATCATGTTAGCCCTAAAAATAATTTTTCCCTAGATATATATATGTTAATAAAAGGACTTTCAAGTTGTGACTGGATAAAAATGATTCAAAAGGCTTAGACCTTACTTAGAACACTGGTATAAACTAATGGGAGAATTTAAGAAATAGAGTTTAAATATCTAGGAAGGAAAAGAAATCAGTTTTGGATATTTTGACCACACTAGCTTCTATGGTTAGAATAAATTTTGAGCAAAAGTTACACATAAAAAATAGCTTGTTGTGCTCAGTTGAAGGAGAAATAAACAGAAACCCTTGGTACTACAATATTAAGAATGTCATCCGAAACCACACTTATCCCCTAGGGGCATCCAAACCGAAAAGAAAACCTTGAGGAAATTAGCAATTAGTTTTTATCTTGACTGGGAGATTTAATATAAAAAATATTTCATCCGACGGGACTTTGCTGAGGTGCCTAGATGAAGTTGAAGCCACAGATGCATTACGAGAAATCCAGGAGGGATCTGTTCAGCACATGATAGTAGACATATGATGGCTAGGAAAACACAAAGAGTTGTTTATCTTTGGATTGCGTGGATTAGGTTCACAAGTGCCATAAGTGCCAGGTCCACGATGATAAAATCAACACCCCTTCGGCCCCTCTATTTAATCTAATCTCTCCATGGCCTTCTGTAATGTAGGGAATTGATGTGATTGGGCCTATTAACCCAAAAGCCAACAATGGTCTTAAGTTCATTCTCGTGGCTATCAATTACTTTATCAAAATAGGTAGAAGCCGGACCATTTGCTCATGTAACCTAAAAGGTGGTCAAGAAATTCAGTGAGAGAAAATTGATTTGTCGGTAGGGACCACTATAAAAAATATAATTGATAATGCATAGAACTTCAAAATTAATAACAGAACTCTCAAATTCCCCAGCTTTTAGGCCAAAGATGAATGGTGCGGTAGAACCTATTAATAAGAATGTCAAGGAGATTATTCAGAAGAGGGTGGTCACAAATAAGGAGTGGCATGAGATACTTCCATCTGCCTTTTCATGCAAACCTCAACGGGAACCACCTCGTACATGTTGGAGGCAGTAATCCCATCATTAAGAAGATTGATAGACACTGAAATAGAACAAGCAGAATGGGCAACAGTCAGATATGAACAATTGAATTTAATCGAAGAAAATTTTTAATTTGACATCATCAAGAAGGATAGCCAAACATATGAAAAGAAAGTTCGACCTTAAAAAGTCTAAGAAAGGGGTCCGGCACTGAAGAAAATATTACTTGTACCAAGACAAGATCAGAGTCAATGGACCACCAACTATGAGGGATTCAGTTAGGCCTGAGAATTCTCACTCTAAAATAAAATTATGTCTGATATTTTGGAAACTACCCAATCAATAGGATTAAAATTCAGCCAGGAATTCTCATTACAAGAAACCTTTTTGTTCACAAAATACATGATCTCATAATATTTATTTAAACTTGACGTGTTTTGTACACTACCCTAGAAAAAAGGGTACTTATAGGGGTTCCTCAATATATCATCCTTCAAAGGGTCAAGAGTCATGGACACTTCAATTTGTTGAGGAGAACTTACACTAATATAAAGCCATCATTCGCGTTCTACTATAAGCCAACAACAGAGTTCTTGGCTCTCTAGTGAAATCAGTCAGGGTGCACATGATTTTTGAAATTGGTGACTTAACATCAAAACAAGGTAGATTTGCAAACAAAGAAAACATTGATTGGATTTATAGAATCCTTGACATTAACAGTTTTTTACTATCATAAAAAGGCCTGGCAGTCAAAAGCCAGAATATGAATCTTGATAGGAATGCAAAAAATTCACATCAACTTGGGGGCAAAACAAAGCAAATAAGGGCTCGGTGAAATTCATTAGATTTTTAGCAACAACAAATATGTTTGGATGATAAAATGATGAATGAGCATCGATAGATCAACTCAAGGCAGATTTGCTTAATAAGAATGATGGCTTAACAAGCTCCAACCATGGTTGAGACTAGCATTGCATTTAAAGGGCATCTTCGGATTTTGAAATATTGGAGTCACCATCAGATTTTGTTGTCTCCAAAAGATATTATCGCATGAGTACATACATGTCATCAAAGTTGACTAAGGGAATATATGTTTTGAAATTGTTTGATTTAAAGCTCCGCTTCACCACATGAATGTGCATGACAGAAAGGAAGATGTCATCACATGAGTTGCATTGTTGATAAATATTGAAAAGTATATGTACCACCAAGACTAATTGTGGGGTAACTGATTTTGAAGCCCGTCGACTCAAGGTTCAATTCACCACATGGATATATATATATATATATATAAAACCCTTCTTAAACGACAATTTAAATTCTTCGACGAAGAGTTTCAAATGGCATGACAACAATTACATCAACTCAAGGTGCAATTCATCGCATGATTGCGAATGATAACATTACATCCCCTCTCGCGAGCTGAGCGAAATATATTGAGGATAATATTGAACATGCAATGATGAATTTTGGATGTATTTTTGGATCGCTTGACAAATACATAAAGGTTGACAAATGACATATGCAAGAAGAAATGAGATTAATTGATGAATGCTCCATTGGATTTGACAATCGAGGATGAGAGCAACATTAGCAAACCTTGCAAACGATTGTTAGCAAAACACACACAAATCAAAGAACTGCTATTAAAAGAATCAAAGAAAATGGATGATTTGTTACACCCCTTCATGAGGAATCAAGAAACACCACACTTGGGGGCAAGGCCAGACTTGATAAAACATGAGAGCAGAGATCATCCATAGAGAGCCTAGAATAGACAATGCTTTTAAGTTGATTGGATGAATTACAACAAAGCTTTGGAGATCTTATGACAAGGGAGAATAAGATGAAAGGGAACCTATATTTCTCAAGTAAGTGCACATGTATAATCATTGCATCCCCATCTTCGTTATCTAATCAGGGTAGGTCACCCGGAACAATGAGACCATACTAACTTGGGTAGGTCACCCGGAACAATGAGACCATTCTAACTTTGGGTAGGTCACCCGGAACAATGAGACCATGCTAACAGGGTAGGTCACCCGGAACAATGAGACCACGCTAACTTGGGTAGGTCACCCGGAACAATGAGACCATGCTAACTTGGGTAGGTCACCCGGAACAATGAGACCATTCTAACTTGGGTAGGTCACCCGGAACAATGAGACCATGCTAACAGGGTAGGTCACCCGGAACAATGAGACCATGCTAACAGGGTAGGTCACCCGGAACAATGAGACCATTCTAACTTGGGTAGGTCACCCGGAACAATGAGACCATGCTAACAGGGTAGGTCACCCGGAACAATGAGACCATTCTAACTTGGGTAGGTCACCCGGAACAATGAGACCATGCTAACTTGGGTAGGTCACCCGTCATAATGAGACCAACTCGACTATTTTCACTTGGATAGGTCACCCATCGTAGAGACCAACTTCATTATTCTTTACAGCACTTACTAGTTAAAGTCTTTTACAAAGACTTTAATCGTAAGTATTGTAAAGAAGGGGGCAACTGTCATAACCCAATTTTGGGTCATGCCCCGAAACTACACAAAATTAACCAAAGAAATAAAATAAATGGGGCTGGTGTCGGTAGAAAAATCGGGGTAAAATTTTGATTGTTTTCAAAAGCTCGATCATACCTCTTTTGTGCCTAGAAATAAAGGAAAATGCAGATTTAAGGTTAACGTAATATATTTTCGGACAAATCTGCGTAAAAATTAAGTCGAAAGATATAATTATCTTTTTATGTACCAAGTCGATTTAATCATTTGCCAATTTAAAAGTGTAATTATATCCGAGGATTAATTTAGGGTCCAAGCGAAGATTTTAATTAAGCGCAATGACTCAATTTTATACTATAAATTGGTCAAATTAATTTTATTAAGGGCTTAGTCTATGAGAAATCAAGTTTTTGAAGTTAATTCGAGCTCAATTGATGAGAATGAATTTTTCAGAGACCAATTTGAAATTTTTTCAAGCCAATTATGTGAGATCGGAGACCAATTTGAATAAATCAAGAGTTTAATGTTCAACCGAGGGATAAATTGCGCAAATAAAAAATCAGAGACCAAAATAAAAAAGGCACGCAACGCTAAGGATGCTCTCGAAATGCTGACGGGATACAATTGCATAAATTTAAAAGTTTAAGCACCAAATTGCACTTTACCCCAGCATCAACTGCATGTTTCCTGCACTGTTCCGACACCTGAACAGTGCAGGAAACACAGAGCACAACACTGCCCCTCTGTAGCCACTGCAAGTAATGCAGAGGCAATGCAATATGCATGCCTAACGGTCGTATTTTTCTCTATAAATACAATCATCTGCTGCATGCACAAGGGGAGGGGAATTTGAAACGCAGAGCAGGGACGAAGAGAGGATTTCAGACAAAAAAGAAAAGAAAAAAGCAAATAGAGAACACAAGGAAAGCTTTACGTAAAATTTGAGATTCATCTCTCTCGGGATTGGCCCCTATCTATTGCATTTTTTTCTCGGTTTTTCGCCTCTCTCTCTCTCTAGAAACCAGCACGCTGGTCTCTCTCTCCTTCTCGGTGCAACACCCCAGCTATCAACTCTGGCCACCTCATCACCACCAGAAATCTTCCCCCCACTCCCGAAGCTCAGCCATCTTCTCCGGGGAACAGAAGCAGCATCAGCGTTGACAGTAACAGTCGACAGCAACGCCACCCGAGCACCTTCCGAAGCTCCCTCCGGCCACCATAGACCACCGTTGCCGACACCACCACCACTGGGAAACCCACCTCGACCTCCTCTACCCAACAGTGCTAACAGGTACGCCCCTCGTCAAAGTAAAAAAATTACTGTTCATCGCCTTCTTCCCTGGTCGTTGCATGCAGCGGGACGTGATTCACGTCCCGCTGTTTATGCGGGCCTGGGTTGAGGCAAACGGGTCGGTCTTTTTTTCCAGGCCCATGTGCTCGGTCTTGGTGGGCTCCAGCCCACATGTATTGGAGCCCAGTCCGCAAGTTTTAGACGGGTCCAGCCCAAAAATAGTTGGGGTTCTAGCCCATCTAAAGATGTAAGTCCATTCCATGAATGAATGGGCCTAAGCCCAATAGCATAATAAGCGGGCCATGAGCCCATCCTAGAAATGGGCTGGAAGCCAGCCCATCTAGAGGAGGGCTGGTTACCCAGCCCGTCCCAAGGAGGGTTGGTCAGGCAGCCCGTCCAGAGGAGGGCTGGTCAGCCAGCCCAAGGAGGGTTGGGCAGCCAGCCCTCCAAATAATAAATAAAATAAAAAATAAAAAAATACATAATTTTTTAAAAATAAAAAAAATACATCATTTTTAATAATAAAAATACATCATTTTTAAGCAAAAAATATAATTTTAAAAATACGGCCAATACACTACCATGTTTTTGAAAATTCTTTTTATTTCAAAAATATATTATCGTGGAGTTTTGAAGAGGAAAGATGTATTTTAGCTTGGATTTCGCAAAGAAAAAATCATTTCTCACATTTTTGAGATTTTACAACATGTTTGTAAAATCCAAAGGGTATTGGCCAATATTCCAAAAATCTTAAAAACCTTTTTTGATGATCCATATTGTTCACTATTGGTATTTGGAAAAAAAATCCTAAAAGGGTTAACATCCAAAATATTCGGTGGGGATAATATGCTGTCATTCACTGTCGGTGTTTGGATAAATAAATCCTAAAGGGGTTAATATCCAAAATATTCGGCGGGGATGATATGCTATTATTCACTGTCGGTATTGGGAAGAATAAATCCTAAGGGGTTAATATCCAAAATATTCAGCGGGGATAATATATCATCATCATTTAACAAATATACATATATATTTTTTAAAATCAATATCATAGCAATAGTAAGACAAACAAAAATCTCAAGCAGCTTACCTTAGGTAGGGCGTACTAGGGGTGCTAAAACCTTCCCTTTACGCAACCAGTCCCTTACCCTAGAATCTCTGAAAGACCAGTTTAGGTTTCCTAGTGACCATAATACTAGGTGGCGACTCCCTTTCCATGAAAATAAAATTAGACCCCTTCTCATTGAATTCCCCTGCACGCGGGGACGGTCGCCGGGGCGCTTCCCATCTTTTTGGGGTGCGACAATCCACATTAAATTATCCTCTATCTCTCTCTCCTTTGTTCTCATTTCTCTTCTCCTCTATGTGAATTCTTCTTCACTCTTCTAATCTTAACATTTCTGCCACTTGATTCAACAAAAGATTCATCCCTATTAGTCTTCACTACTGGAAAAAAAATTAAGCTCAAACAGAGCAGCAGTAGAGTGAAAGACACTGTGCATCGTGAAGCAGCAGCTAAGAAAGTGTCATGACTCACCATTTCAATTCTTCAGCATGTGAAACACATCTTGAAGGACCTTATAGTTTTGAATCATTTTTTTGGCATCGACATTAACTGACAGTGCATCGCACCAGAGCAAGCTTCTTCGACTTTGGAGAGATTGAGTTGAAGAGTGGAGTTAATCCAATGGAGGATCTCAAATCTGCCTATGAAATAAGCAAAATTCATCATGTCGATGTTGTTTGCCGTCTCTCGCTCTCTATCTCTTTCCCTCTCTCTCTCAATTTTTTGATGCTTTGAGTGAGTAAGTGAGGTATGTGTGTTTGTTTGGAGAGAGACAAACAGAGGCCGCAGGGTCTGTATTTGAGAGTGAGATTGTGGAAGTTAAAGGAGCATGTTGCTGTGTCATGAAAAAAAGAGAGTCGCCACCTAGTATTATGGTTACTAGGAAACCTAAAATTGGTCTTTCATAGATTCTAAGGCAAGAGACTGGTTACAAAAATGGAAGGTTTTAGCACCCCTAGTACGCCCTACCTAAGGTAAGCTGCTTGATGTTTTGGTTTGCTTATGATTTGCTATAGTTTTGATCTTTCAAAGAATATGATGGTTAAATGATGATGGCGTATTATTTTTGTTAAAATATTTTGGATATTTATCATTTTAAAGTTTCTTTATCCAAATATTTACGGTGAGTACGATGGATTATCCCATCAAATATTTTGGATATTAACCCTTTTAAGATTTATTTATCCAAATACCAACAATGAATAATAACGAATTGTCTCCGCCAATATTTTGGATATTCACCCTTTTAGGATTTATTTATCCAAATACCAATAGCAAATAATAACGAATTATTCTGACCAATATTTTGGATATTGACCCTTTTAGGATTTATTTATCCAAATACCAATAGTGAATAATATGAATCACCAAAAAATAAGATTTTGATATTTTTTGGAATATTGGCCAATACCCTTTGGATTTTTACAAACATGTTGTAAAATCCAAAAATGTGATAAATGATTTCTTGTTTATGAAATTCATGCTAAAAAAAAACATTTTTCTATAATCCTTGAAATAATATTTGTTTCTAAAAAAGAAATTTTCAAAAATTTGTTAGCGTATTTTTCAAGTGTGACGAATGGAGTAATTGTCCATGTAGTGAAAGTGGGCGTGGAGTGAATTAATTCACTCCCCACATGCATGTGCACAGAGACGATGAATAGTAACATGGCAATTTTTCAAGTGTGACGAATGGAGTAACTGTTAATACCGTTGGGTAGAGGAGGTCAAGTTGGTTCTTCCTGTCATGGTGGCATCGAAATTTGTGGCTTGTGGTGGCCGGAGCAAGTGTCGGAAGAGATGGGCTCAAGTTGCTAGTTCTTAGCTTTTGCTTCACTGTTCATGGTTGCTGTTGCTGGAGATGAAGGCTGATATGTTGCAAGTCATAGTGGAGGTGTTTCCCTTGCAGTGCTCGCGAGGAGATGTGGCAGGAGAGAGAGCTGGAGGGGAGAGAGAGCTTGCTGCTAAGGGGAGAGAGAGTGGAAGCTGAACGAGAGAAAGAGGGAGAGCTGTCATCGCCGGGGAAGAGAAAGGAGAGAGAGAGATGCTAACACCGGAGTTGAGGTAATGAAGTGGGATCGTTATTGGTTCCTAATCTTGGGTGTCACCTTGTATAAATTTTCATTCTTTCTACGTGATTCTACTTTATCTCCTACGTTACCTCAACAAAAATCCTCTACTCTATTTCATCAATTCTCTGTGAATTTTCTTCCTCTCTACTTAATTCTCCTACTCTCCGCTCTGCTCTTCACGTGAATTCTCTCTATTCTGCTTTCTCTCAATTTGTGCAATTAAACCCTGTCAGAATTTCAATATCAACCTTGACTTTGCACTTTTTTTTTATTTTAGTCCTTGATTTCTGATTTGTGCGTTTTAACCCTCAATCAACCATTAAACTCTCAATTTGTTCAATTTGGTCCCCGATTTCGCATAATTGGCTTGGAAAAATTCAAATTGGTCTCCGAAAATTCCAATCTCATCAATTGAGCCTGAATTAAATTCAAGAACTTGATTTCTCATTAACTAAGCCCTTAATAAAATTAATTTTACCAATTTAAAAGTATAATTAAATCCTTGTACTTAATTAAATCCTTCAATTGGACCATAAATGAATTCTCAAATATAATTACACTTTTAAATTGGCAAGTGATTAAATCGAATTGGCCCATAAAAATATGATTATATCTTTTAACTTAATTTTTTACACAGATTTATCCAATAAAAAAAAAAAATTAGCCTTGAATATGTATTTTTTCTCATTTACGGGCACACACAAAAAAACATGATTGATCTCTCAAAGACGTCCAAGATTTCACCTTGATTTCCCAACCCCTTTTATTTTATTTATTTTCAGGTAGTTTTGGGGAATGACCCAAAATTCGGTTATGACACTTAAGTAGGCTATAGAGTAAAAAAAAAAGCTTGCAACTACTCGACATTGTTAAAAAACAAACCTCTGATAAATGGTTGCCTGGCTCGTGCAACAATTTGTCTCCCATCAGCTGCTAGACCAACAATAGCCTGATATTTGAGGGGGGGGGGGTTTCGTTTGCTTCTATAAAGTCACATGAGCATTACAAAATCTTCAAGCTAAAAACCAAATTGAAAACTTTTCAAAAGAAACTACCAAACAACCTAAGCACAACTACATTAAATGAGATGTATCAAAAGCTGTTAAGCACAACTACGTTAAATGAGATGTACCAAAAGTTGTTGAGCAAAGGGCAAGTAACTCCTGAATTTCAGGCACCTATGCAAGCACCTTACCCTAATTAGCACAAGTCTAACCTCACTTATAAGTATGGTGTTACAGGAAATAGTTTTCACTTTTACATTGCCTTAAAAAAAACTTATTCATTTGATTAAAGTTGGATTGATAACATTTGATGAAATTTGAAACCCTTTGCCCAATAATATATTTTGAAGTGAACAACCACTTGATGGAAATGTTGAATCAAGTGACTTAGTTAAGAAGTGTGCAAAGTATCCATACCAACGAAATGAACCCTATAAGATTTTTTTAAGGAAAAGTACTATGAAATTGGAAGATGGAGTTTGCTTCTATAATTGTTTTTGTTTGATCATGTTGAACCTATTTTAGTCTTATCAATGATTTAGATCATAATGCTAGAAGACTTTCTTTGTTAAACAAGTTTTTCTTTTTCATAATACCATGTGTTTTCTTGTGTTTATGATGTGCTTTTGCTTTTTCTTAAATAACACAAGCACACCTTATACCCTTTCCTCAAAACTATATATGATCTCATATTTTTATAAGGATTTTTGGGAAATTAAAGTTTTGTACAAAAGCTAAAGTCAAATTGATGTTTGTTTAAAAAATGAGTTTTGGAAAGTCATGTGATTTTCTTGGAAGTGATCTCACACCTACAAAAACTGACACTTTAATATGTTCTCACTTTCTTGATCTAATGTTTTGTTAGGATTGTCTGATTTTGAAATCAAAAGAGAAGAGGGAAAGATACATATGAAGGGCGTGAGATATCCAAACAAAATAGAGTCAAAGCTGATTATAGTAGCAAAGGGTGAGATCAATTTCATGGAGCTCGAGGATGTTGAAGAGTCTAACGAATAAAAGTAAGAGAGAAGGCACGGAATTCATTGGAGGCTTGAAGAGTATACTTGAATTCCGATAGAAGCAAATTGTTTTTTCCTTCTCCTAATCAAGTTAAAGGATAAACTTTTTTGGAAAATGAATTCCAGACAGTTGTAAAATTGAATTCCAGGCTGATGAGATGGTTATCAATTTGGGATTGAATCTTAGAGATTGATCGTAAAATTGAATTCCAGGCTTTTGGTTAAAGATCATGTTTTGTGCTTGACTTGAATATTTAGTTCAGCGTTTGTTTTATATTCGATCAAGTGACTGGTAACGTTTTTTCGTAGCTCAAATGTTTAATTCTTGAATAGAGTCTTGTGTGAAGGCTAAAGGTCAACATGCATATATTACCATTTATATTTAAACTCTTCTTAGGCTGGATACCTGTCAACTCTCGCTTTGCTTCATTGCCATCAGACAAGAAAAATCTGGTTGAAAGTTCATATATTGACGATCTGGTTGCTGAATTTTCTATGCGAGCTTCATTTTCAATTGCTAAATCTTCTCTTGCCTTCATTAATTGATCTTCTCAATTTCAATTGAGTCCTTGATTTCCCAAGATTTCTTTATCTATTTGTTTTCTCTATTGTGTCCAAATTGAATCGATTATTTAAGTGTTGTTAATGTGCATTTTAGCATAAAAAATCAAAATACATGGGGATTGATATGATGATTTATTTTGTAACACAAGAGTAGGCATACAATTGATCAGATACACATAGATTCCAAACATATAATTCCAAAACCGTAAAGGTGCTTGACACTGACCTAGAAAATAAGACCAATTTTAATAATATTTTGATGATGAGGTTGTGAAAAAATATATTTAATCTGCGGTATTCAGCGACCCAATCATTTTGAACATGTTTGTATTTGCCCTCGTTATACTATATACTAAAATAGATCAGGATTCAGTTACTGTAGCATGTGAGACAAATCACTGTGGATTACAATAGTATTGCTCAGTTTTCGATTCGGTTCAGTTCGTTAGTTTGTTGTTTTACTAGTATTTATTTATTTTTGCAAACAAAGATAAGAAGAAGCTCCTGTACCTCAGTGGTCAGTGTATTGTTTCTTCAGCTGGAGGTCCCTGGTTCGAACCTACACATGGCCTTTTATTTTATTTTTATTTTTTTTGTTTTTTCTCTCCTCTAGATCATTTTTATTTCCCACTTATAATGTTTTTTTTTATTTCTTTTCTTTTTTAACTTATATTTTTCTTTCTTTTTTTTATTTTTTTATTGTTTTTTTTCACTTCAAATAATTTTTTCACCTAATAGTCCATATTTTTGTTCATGTTTATATATATGTGCCTTTAGTTTTGGTTTTTAATTTTTATTATTTTCTCTTTTGTTGAGATAACAGTTTTTTTTTCAAAAATTTTGTTCTTAAATTTAGGTTGTGTTTATAATAATTTGAAATTTGATATTTCTTTTCTTTCCTTTGTTTTTTCTTTTGGTTTTTTATATTATTTTTATTATTTTCACATCGAATGATTTTTTTAACTAATAATTTTAATTGTCTTAATTTGTTTTTGTTATTTTGTTAAAGTTTTGGGGCCTTTTTATTCTTTTTTGTTGAATTTATTTTCCCATTATTCATGCAATAATAATAATAATAATAATAATAATTTTAGTTTTTTTTCTTACTTCCTCTTTTATTAATGTTCGGCCTGCATCGTAATACGTGTAATTAACTAGTATTACACTATTAAAATATCTCACATCAAAATATTAAAATAGAGTTTTATATTACTCTTGTAGGCTTTCGGCTAAGGATCATGTATAGTGCTTGACTTGACTAATTCAACTTATAAGGAATTGAACATGTTTTAGTTTATTTCTATAATATCTTCCTTGGATGCAATCAGAGCACGAAATCTTAAGTTTGGTGTTTTTATCATCACAACAAGATTTTCAAAAGACAAATATCCCTATACAATTAGAAGTTCTAAATTGAATTAATTCGAAGTTGAAAATTACGTTATCTCAATTATTTCGTCCAGATGTTATATCCAAAAATTCTGAATTCTTATTTTATTTATATTTGTTCATGAATTCTTCCCATTTTATTTATTTTATTATTATTTATTTAGTTTATAATTCACACTTACATTTATTTCCCAGGGTTTATAATTTGTATTGTATTCAGCTGTAGGAGAAGGACACGGTTTTGAGAACCATCAACAAATCCAAATATACCATTGCTTTCTGGTAGTAATTGCATTTGTAAATTCCAATTTAAATAATTAGAATAATCTAATTTCACATTCATAGATGCAGAAATGGTGGAGACAAGGTTTGCAATCGAAGATTAAAGAATCTGCAATTATGGAGCAGTCACCATTGCTTAAATCGACAGAAGAATCAAGAGATTGTAGAGAGCTTTAATTTAGTAGTATGATGAAGACAAAGTTTAAATTAGTGAGAATTAATCACTGATTGATTTAGTAGAAGCTCAAACTAAGAGGATTTACGAATTATTTAAGGAGATGAACAATAAATTTAAAGAAATTGAATCCGTAGAAGCAGAGAAATTGGATCAATCAATTTGTGTGAGCATTTATGACATTTGATACCATGTTGAGACTATAAGATTCTATGATTTATCAAGTAATTTCAATGAAAAAGAAGAGGATTTCTTGTGATGAGCTGAAGACGAAGAGAGAGACGAGAGTAAAGAAAAGAAAGAGAGGGAAAGCCAAATTTCAAATTATTGTATTGTTTGAATATATTTTCTACATACCCAACTTGTGAGCAACTGCCCCCTTTATACACCTCTCATACAGCCTCTAACAAACTCCTACATACTCTAAAACATACACAAAATATTGAATATACATATGTATTTTATACTGTATTTATATTCTATCAATATGAATGGAGCGAGAAATCCAGACAAAATAGAGGCAAAGGTGATTAAAGTAGCTAAGGGTGAGATCAATTTCATGGAGCATGTGGATGTTGAAAAGATTAACGAATAAAAGTAAGAAAGAAGGCAAGGATGTTGAAGAAATTATTTTAGAGTTTGGAAAACATTGATCCACTATACTGGTGGAGTAGTTTGTATTCTCTATTTAATCGTGCCAAGATAATAGGGATAGTATGATTCAAATTGCAATCTTATATCGCTGATTGGGCCAAATTAATGATATTTTTGTTAAGGAATTCGTTGGAGGCTTGAAGAGTATGTTAGGATTGAGAAAGTTTGCAGATAATTGAAATGGAAAGAATGAGTTTAGAGATGGGAAGAGGGAGAAGAGAGAAAAGAGAGAGGGAGACTAAAATTTGAAAATGTGCTATATTAATATTTTGTTTTGCATACCTTTGCTGTGTGTGCACCTTTCTATTTATACACATATCCCATACCATCTTTCATATTCTAGACTACAAATACAATATTCTAGAATGCATCTTCTATGCTCTAACGTCCCCTCTCAAGCTCATGCGTTGATGAACCAAGCATGAGATTGCAGCAATGGAGAAGAAATACATGACAACTGAAATCTTTTTGATAAAAATCACTATGTAAAAGAAAGATGAGTTTGAATGTGATTGAGAGAGAAGACATTTCATTTGTCTATTTCTTCATTGAAATTTAATTTGTCTACTTCAGTTTTTCTGAAGTTTTTCATTTGTTGATGATTTTGAGAATAGAGGGATGAGAGGAAAGAAATGGGAGGGAAGAGAGGGGATAGAATTTGTTTGAATTTCATTTGTCTACTTCAGTTTTTCTGAAGTTTTTCATTTGTTAATGAATTTCTTAATCTATGTAAGAATTCATTTTCTAATTCTCAATGATATTGATTTTTTTTCTATTATTATTATTATTTGCAAAAATAGTAGGTATTGACACACAAAACAACAGAGCACACACAGACAACACCATACAAAACATAAAATCCAGGGTTTTTCAGCAACCACCTCATCCGCTTCTCTCTCGCATTTAAACACTGTCTTCCTAAAGGCATTGCAACAAAACCATGTCGAAGAAGGGAATTCCTCATACTGCAATGGTTCCTTCGTGTTCTTGTTTGCGATGTTCCTCTGCACTTTCCAAACAAACCTCTCATTGCTTTCTAGATCAAATGTGATTTTGCTCACCTCAGCTCCATCAAAATCCTCTTGTGGAATCACACATTCAAGTCTAGCCATAGTATTAAGCACAAGCGGCTACACAGGAAACTTCTACCATCAGTTCAATGATGTTCTCCTTGCCCTCTAATCTGACTTCATCAATGAAGAAGAAGGTTGAATCACCGGTACTATGCAGATGATTTTTGTTTAATTGAATCTAGAATAGAAGGAGCAGATCCAGATGTTTTTTTTTGTCTTTTAACAAACTCTTTGAACATTGAGTGTTTGATTTAAAGAGTGGAAAGAAGAAGAGCAGAAGAGGAAGATGATGAGAGAAGTGATGGTCAGAATCTTGCTGAAGTAGATGAAGAAGATGCCATAACAACAGCATAAATAGGAACAAAAAGTTTTGTGTGTGTGTTCTCCTCTTCACAATGCTTAATGCTCTATTTCAGCTTCTATTTTTTTTCTTTGCTCTGCTGCTGCTCTGTTTGAGCTTTAGTTTTGTTACACAAAATTTGAATATAGCAATTTGATGCGCAGAGACTGGAGAATTTGAAAAATATGTTGAAATGCAGTCTCACGGATGAACAAGACAACAACTAAATGAGGATCAGCAGCACTTCTTAGGCGTGATGAATGGAAGCAAATTGCATTCTACTGGTTTGTATCAGCTTAATAATGAGACTAGGAAGATTATTACTGAGTGAAGGTTTGAAAGAAATGGAAATACCATGAGGAATATTGTAAATGAGGAGCAGCAGCGGCATGGATGATCATCTTCATCTTGATTTGGCATGAAAAATGCTAGATGGTGCCATAACGGCAAAATGGATCTATATACCAAGGAGCTGGACTTATTGATCATACACTCGCGGATGGGGATGAATTTGCGCAAGACCCGTTGTCGCTTCCAAGTGGTCCAATTACAAGACTTAGAGCCAAACGTTTCAAGGAAGCACTAAATGGGCTAATCCAAGCGATTTGGGCTGATTCTAAACAGACCAAGATGGGCTCAAATAATAATGAATGCTTAGTCCACATCATCAAACTAATTGAAGAGGCTAATAATTATGCAAAAACATTTCTAGCATGATCTGACCATCAAAGGCCATGAATATGATGAGTTTAAAGATATTAAATAGAGGATTAAACATGGTCTTTAATGGTGATGTTAAATACATTGAATTTAGTTATTTAGCTATTTTTGGTTGCCTCTAGAAGTCCAACAAAGCGTAAAAACATGGGGACTTGTTTATTATGATGTTTGTGCTGTTTTAAAGCTTTAGTTATGACTTTCCTTATTCTTGGAGGGTTGTTCCAAGTATATAGATGAGAATTTTGAAATGAATAAACAGATTATGTGTTCAGAAAATTGTCATTTTCATAAGGTCTTGTGTTCCTCTTCGTTCTTAAAAGAGCTCGTAGAACTTATCAAGTTAATCTTGTGGCGTTCAAACAACCAAACTTATCACCTTGATTGTTAAGAGATTCTCACGTTTTCTAGGTGTGGCGTTTCAATCCTTCGTAGTCTTGGTTTTCATCTTGTTAGGTGTTGGGTCAAGGCTCAAGCAATCTTGTCTACATGATCTTGGGGTTCTAAACCATCGTTGCTATTGGGTTTCATCACAATTGTTGATGAAGTTCATATCATTTGGTATCAGAGCCAGGTTCTAAGATAAGTTTGACTATCTTTCATTTTTGTTTTTTCTTTTATATATTGTTACCTCTTATAGAAGACAAAAAAAATCTTCAAAAAAAAAAACAAGAAAAAAAAATTCATGAAACAATACGAAAAAAAAAGGGTGCACGATTCCAGTAGGAAAACTTCTTTTCAATCTTGTTTCTCACCTTATTCAAGTTCAAAAAAAAATCATGAAAAAAAATATACGATTACAGTAGAAAAACTTCGTTTCAATCTTGTATCTCATCTTATACAAGTTTTAGCCATTTTAGTTTTGGTTGTTTCTCATCTTTTGAATAGCTGTGGGATTATTTTGAATTAGTTTTTGGAAGTTCAATTAAGAACTACAAAAGACACAAAAGAGTGGAAGAAAAAAAGGCAAGAGTGCGTGAGACCATAAGAGGGTAAAAGTCATTTAGTGTGCAAACACGAGTGGAAGTGTATCAATTCTTGAGTGAAACACGTGAGGGAGTGCCTGTGAGGATTCTAACCTTGTTTTGCAGATTTTAAATATGTCCAATAATCAAGAAGATACAACCGAAGAAGTTCGATAACCTGCAGTTCCAAACCTCCAAATGCAAGCCTTGCTAGGGGAGATAAGGCGTGTGTTAAGGGCTGAATGTTGAGGAAGAGGCAGAATCGGAGTTTGAGGAGCCATATTTGAACCGAGGCAGGTTTCAGCGTGGGAATGAGAATCGAGAAGCTAGGATGGGTAGGCCTAGGAGGGATAATGATTTGGGAAACATAAAGATTAAAATCCCATCTTTTCAAGGTAAAAGTGATCCTGAAGTTTATTTGGAGTGGGAAACTAAAATGGAGATGGTGTTTGATTGTCACAACTACTCGGAGATAAAGAAGGTTAAGTTGGCTGCAATTGAATTCACTGATTACGCCATTGTTTGGTGGGATCAATTACTGATCAATAGGAGAAGGAATAGAGAGCCATCAGTGGACACTTGGGAGGAGATGAAGATACTTATGAGGAAGCATTTTGTACCCAACCACTATTATAGGGATTGTATCACAAGTTGCAGAGGCTAAATCAAGGTTCCAAGAGTGTGGAAGAATATTACAAGGAGATGGAGGTAGCTATGATCCGGGCTAATGTCGACGAGGACCGGGAAGCCACCATGGCTAGGTTCTTGCACGGATTAAATCGTGAGATTGCGGATATAGTTGAGATGCAACACTATGTTGAGTTGACAGATATGGTGCATCAAGCCATAAAGGTGGAGGAACAATTTAAACGAAAAAGATTGGCTAGGAGGGGTCATCCTATGGCTACCACCAGCACGTGGAAGACAGCTCCAAAACGGGATGAGAACCTACAAAATAAGCCAAAATTTGAATCCTCTAAGAATTCCAAACCAACGACCATCGCTACTGTAGGTAACACCGAAACCTCAAGTTCTAAAACACGTGATATTAAGTGTTTTAAATGCCAAGGGTGGGGACACATAGCCAACCAATGTGTAAACAAAAGGGTGATGGTAATAAACGTCCAAGGAGAGCTTGAGTCGGAGAATGAGGAAGAAGTAAATGATGATGACATGCCACCTTTGGAGGATGCTGATGATGAGCAAAGTGCTGTGGTTGGAGATTTATTGGTAGCAAGGAGAGTTCTCAATATGCAAGTTAAGGAGGAAGAAAGTAACCAAAGGGAGAACTTGTTTCACACTCGGTGCTTTGTGAAAAACAAAGTTTGCAGTGTCATTATTGATGGAGGAAGTTGCACGAATGTAGCTAGCACTTATTTTGTGGAGAAATTGGCCTTAACTACCTT
Organism: Salix dunnii; assembly: GCA_015731905.1. Classification (NCBI taxonomy): domain Eukaryota; kingdom Viridiplantae; phylum Streptophyta; class Magnoliopsida; order Malpighiales; family Salicaceae; genus Salix; species Salix dunnii. Next base: position 14,979,319 of record CM027674.1, read on the forward strand.
GAAACATCCTCACCCTTATCGGCTTCAGTGATTGAATGAATGTGGCGAGATCAAGGTGACAAGGCAACTATTGGTGGCATTATCCATTGGTAAATATGAAGATGAAGTGCTTTGTGATGTGGTTACTATGCATGCAAGCCATTTACTCTTGGGAAGACCATGGCAGTACGATCGGAAGGTTATGCATGATGGATTCACAAATAGGTATTCTTTGGAAGTGCTTTGTGATGTGGTTACTATGCATGCAAGCCATTTACTCTTGGGAAGACCATGGCAGTACGATCAGAGGGTTATGCATGATGGATTCACAAATAGGTATTCTTTCACTCATAGAAAGCAACCTATTACTCTTGTGCCATTGAATCCAGAACAGGTTAGGGAGGACTAATTAAAGTTACAAAGATTAAATGACCAAAAGAAAGAAAAAGAAATGAAGGCCAAAATTGAAAAAAAAGATTTACAAAAAAAGAAAGACAGAAAAACATTGATCAGAGAGAAAAAGAAAGAGAAGGGATTTCGACCATAGTGAGAGCAAGAGAGGAAAAATTCAATTACATTGCAAAAAAAAGTGAGATCAAGAGAGCATTGCTTTCACACCAGCCCCTGAGTACTCATGTACAAGAAGGCTCTTTTATGTACTAATGATCTTGTCAGTGATTTGCCGAATGATATTGTTTCTCTTTTGCAGGAGTTTGATGATGTCCTTCCCGAAGAGGTACCTAATGGATTGCCTCTAATTCGAGGGATTGAACATTAGATTGATTTCATGCCAGGTGCATCATTTCCAAACCGACCTGCTTATAGGACTAATCCCGAGGATACCAAAGAATTTTAGAGGCAAGTAGGTGAATTATTGGAGAAGGGGTATGTGCGTGAAAGCATGAGTCTGTTTGTGGTTTCTGTGCTATTAGTTCATAAGAAGGATGGAACATGGAGGATGTGTGTTGACTGTCGAGCCATCAACATCATAACGGTAAAGTATCATCATCCTATTCCTAGATTAGATGATATGCTGGATGAATTGCATGGTTCTTGTGTATTTACAAAAGTGGATCTTAAGAGTGGATATCATCAGATTAGGATGAAAGAAGGTGATGAATGGAAAACTGCTTTCAAGACTAAATATGGTTTGTATGAGTGGTTAGTGATGCCTTTCGGTTTAACTAATGCTCCGAGCACATTTATGCATTTGATGAACCATGTTTTGTGTGCATATATTGGCAGATTTGTCGTTGTGTATTTTGATGATATCCTAATTTATAGCAAAAGCTTGAAGGAACATGTAATGCATTTGAGATCTGTCTTGGAAATTCTAAGGAAAGAAAAGTTGTTTGCTAATCTCAAGAGGTGGACAAGGAAAAGGTTAAGGCAATCCAAGAGTGGCCAACTCCTACAACAATCAGCCAAGTGAGGAGTTTCCACGGCTCAGCTAGCTTCTATAGATGGTTTGTGCGTGATTTTAGTAGCTTAGCCACACCTCTTACTGAAGTCATAAAAAAAATGTCATTTAAGTGGGGCGAAGAACAAGAAAAGGCCTTTAATCTGATCAAAGAAAAGTTAACTAATGCACCTTTGCTTGTTTTACCTAACTTTGCTAAAACTTTTGAAATTGAGTGTGATGCTTCAAGAATAGGTATTGGAGCTGTTTTGATGCAAAAAGGTCGTTCGGTTGCTTATTTTAGTGAAAAGTTGAGTGGGGCAGCCCTAAATTACCCTACTTATGATAAGGAGATGTATGCCTTGGTAAGGGCTTTAGAAAATTGGCAACATTATCTATGGACAAAGGAATTTGTGATTCACACGGATCATGAGTCCTTGAAGCATTTGAAAGGACAACAAAATTTGAACAGACGCCATGCCAAGTGGGTGGAATTCATTGAAACATTTCCTTATGTGATCAGATACAAGCAAGGTAAGGAAAATGTGGTAACCGATGCATTGTCCTGAGGTGTGCTTTACTTTCCATTTTAGATACAAAATTGCTCGATTTTGAATACATTAAGGATTTGTATGCATAAGATTCTAATTTTGGTGATGTGTTCAAAGCATGTGAAAAGGTGGGATTTGGTAAGTTTTATAGGCATGAAGGATTTTTGTTTCGGGAAAATAAACTATGTGTGCCTATGTGTTCTCTATGTGAATTGTTTGTGGGAGAAGCTCATGGTGGTGGTTTGATGGGTTATTTTGGTGTAGCTAAGACATTAGGAATTTTACAGGATCATTTTATTTGGCCTCATATGAAACGTGATGTGGAAAGATTCTGTGAGAAGTGCATCACTTGTAAACAGACCAAGTCTAAGTTGAAACCTCATGGTTTGTACACCCCTTTACCAATACCTAGTGAACCTTGGATTGATATTTCTATGGATTTTGTTTTGGGATTACCTAGGACTAAGAGGGGGAGAGATTCAGTTTTTGTGTTGGTAGATAGATTCTCCAAGATGGCACACTTCATTGCTTATCATAAAAATAATGATGTTTCACATATACCTGATTTGTTCTTCAAAGAAATTGTTAGGTTACATGGCATGCCTAGGACCATTGTTTCTGATAGGGATGCCAAGTTTTTGAGTTACTTTTGGAAGACTTTGTGGGGAAAGTTGGGAACCAAGTTATTGTTTTCTACTACTTGTCATCCACAAACGGATGGTCAAACTGAAGTATTGAATAGAATTTTGTCTACTTTGTTACGTGCTATCATTAAAAAGAACTTGAAAACATGGGAAGATTGCTTGCCACATGTTGAATTTGCTTATAATAGAAGTATACATTCAGCAACTAAGTTTTCACCTTTTGAAATGGTTTATGGCTTTAACCCTTTGTCACCTTTGGATTTAACTTCTTTACCTTTGAGTGAACGTGTGAACCTAGATGGCAAAACAAAGGCATAATTTGTAAAGATGATTCATGAAAAGGCACGACTGAACATTGAAATGAGGACTCAACAGTATGTCCAACAAGCCAACAAGGGACGCAAGAAGGTAGTGTTTGAGCCAGGCGATTGGGTTTGGTTGCACTTAAGAAAGGAACATTTTCTAGAGAAACGAAGTTCAAAACTCCTACCTAGGGGTGATGGACCATTTCAAGTAGCTGAACGCATCAATGATAATGCCTACAAGCTTGACTTACCAAGTGAGTACGACGTTAGTGCAAGCTTTAACGTTTTTGATTTATCTCCTTTTGATGTAGGTAATGATTTGAGGACAAATCCTTCTTAAGAGGGGGAGAATGATGCAAACCAAGGAGCTGGACTTGTTGATCATATACTCGCGGATGGGGATGAATTTGCGCAGGACCTGTTGTCGCTTCCAAGTGGTCCAATTACAAGACTTAGAACCAAACATTTCAAGGAAGTACTAAATGGGCTAATCCAAGCGATTTGGGCTGATTCTAAACAGACCAAAATGGGCTTAAATAATAATGAATGCTTAGTCCACATCATCAAACTAATTGAAGAGGCTAATAATTATGCAAAAACATTTCTAGCATGATCTGACCATCAAAGGCCATGAATTTGATGAGTTTCAAGACATTAAATAGAGGATTAAACTTGTGGCGTTCAAACAACCAAACTTATCACCTTTATTGTTGAGAGATTCTCATGTTTTCAAGGTGTGGCGTTTCAATCCTTCGTAGTCTTGGTTTTCATCTTGTTAGGTGTTGGGTCAAGGCTCAAGCAATCTTGTTTACACGATCTTGGGGTTCTAAACCATCGTTGCTATTGGGTTTCATCACAATTGTTGATGGAGTTCATATCAATCTTCATTTTGATTTGGCATGAAAAATGCTAGATGGTGCCATAGTGGCAAAATGGATCTATATGTCAAAGAGGAACAGAGCAAATCACAGAATCAGATTTGTATTGAATGATGTGTTTCTTCAGCTGCAGATTTTTTTTTTGAATGATCCATTGAAGGATCATATTGTGGAAGCTTGGATCAATTCATGCACTAGCATAATAGCTCTAATACCATGTTAGGATTGAGAAATTTTGCAGATAATTGAAATGGAAATAATGACTTTAGATGGGTAGAGGGTGAAGAGTGAAAAGAGAGAGGGAGATTGAAATTTGAAAATGTGCTATACTAATATTTTATTTTGCATACCTTTGGTGTGTGTGCACCTTTCTATTTATACACATATCACATACCATCTTTCATTTTCTAGACTGCAAATACAATATTCTAGAATATATCTTCTATACTCTAACAGAGTATACTTGAATTCGGATAGAAGTAAATTGTTTTTTCCTTCTCCTGAACAAGTGAAGGGATAGACTTTCTTGGAAAATGAATTCTAAACAGTTATAAAAAAGAATTCCAGGCTGATGAGATCACTTCAAAGCTTTTCTTGCATGATTTAGAGATGGTTATCAATTTGGGATTGAATCTTAGAGATTTATCATAAAATTGAATTCCAGGCTTTTGGTTAAAGATCATGTTTTGTGCTTGACTTGAATATTTAGTTTAGCATAAAGAATTGAAAATTTTTTAATACAAAATTTCGATCAAGTGATTGATAATGTTTTTTCGTAGCTCAAATGTTTAATTCTTGAAGATTTTGTGCTCTAATTTCATCGCAAGAAGATTTTATAGAAACTAAAACATGTTTAATTCCTTATATGTTGAATTAGTCAAGTCAAGCACTATTAATTAATTATTAGTAGAAGAGAAAATGAGATAGTTTGAATAAATAGAAATGTGAAATTTCTATCGTAATTTTAGTTTCCTAATCTCCAGAAATCTAATTAGGAAATATGTACCTTAAAAAATAAACAAAAATCTATATAAACTTATCTAATTAGAAAACTGAAATTTCTCATTTCTATTTATTGAAGCTTTCTACAATAAGAATATAAAATAAATGACATGCATGAGAATCCGTTTACTGCTCAGGAAGATAATGTGTTATTATTTATTGAGGTTAAATAAGAGGGCATGTTGTAATTTGATCGACGAAAAAAATGAAATAAATTAAGGGAAAAAAGAGTGGAATTGACCCAAATTAAAAAAAAAAACTCATAGACCAAGGATTGAGTTCGAAAGACGATAAAACATAGAAACAAACATGAACTTTGACATGATTTTAATTAGGAAAAATCAATTCTAATTGAGACTAAAACAAAATCATTTCACTTTAAGGAAAACGACGAGTTATGTTGAGGAAGAAAAAGCTTTGAAGATTCACACAAAACAACATTGTTTTGATCATATATCTACAAATTTTAGGGAAAGGCAAGAATTGCTGACTCGTAAGCACAATTTAGGCTAATGGTTTTTTTGTGAAGGACAACAAAACGAGGAAGGTACTTCTTACTAGCAGTTGTTTTGATGGCCTCTATCATATTCAGACATTTTCCGACATTGCTCGTTAGATTGCCTGTTATGGAACGCGTACTACAGAAGACGTATGGCATGCTAGGCTTGGACACCCATCTCACTAAGTTTTTACTACATTATTGAATAAGTACCATTTACCACTTAATGGTGCACTTTTCTCCAATAAAAATTGTCATATCTGCCCATTGGGAAAATCTTGTCAATTTCCCTTTGAAGACAGACAATCTCATGCTTAATTTCCATTAGCCTCCTACATCTTGATTTATGGGGTCCTGCACCAATATCTTCAAATTTTGGTTATCGTTATTATTTCTCTATTGTCGATGACCATAGTCGATTTACTTGGGTATATCCATTGGCTAAGAAATCAGAAGTTCTTACTACATTTATTCACTTCAAAAAATTGGTGGAAAATCGTTTTAGTGATTAAAGAATTTAAGAAGACAACAATTGTGTTTTAACTCTATTTTGCTTGATTGAATTTTTGTACATGTACTGCTATGTCTATATAGCATTTACATTATGATCGTAATGTTTTTGTGTTGTGTAACAACTATTGTTATGTAACAGCTCTACATTTGAATTACAGAATCAAATCACATAATTTATAGAGGATTGCTCTTTGTTGCTACAATCACAGGACCTGCTAGACTTACTATCTACTGCTATTGTAATTACAGGACCTATGGTGGATCATCCTCCTGATCTTCATCCCTAAGATCAGTACTCAATCTGGAGGGTAGTTCACGAACATTCAAATTGATTAGAACCTGTTTGAATTTCACCGGCAGTAAATGCTTTGTAAGAGCATCAGCCAACCGATCACTACTGGATATAAATTGAATTGTGAGCTCTTTCTTGCTGACTTTATCACGGACGAAATGCAAGTCAATTTCAATATGTTTGGTCCTTGTATGAAATTTGGGGTTTGATGTGAGATAAGTAGCCCCAATGTTATCACGCTACTAGGTCTAGCTACGTTGTGGAGGTAGACCAAGTTCATGAATAACTGACTGGAACCAAGCTATTTCAGCAGTAGTATTGGCAAGTGCTTTGTACTCAGCCTCAGTGCTACTGCAGGCCACTATGGGTTGTTGTTTGCAGCTCCCAAAAATTAGGTTAGAACCCTGTAAATGTAGTAGGCCCTAACTAATCGACAATCATCTATGTCTGCAGCCTAATCAGAGTCTGAATAAGCTTACAAGATGAAATCACTGCAACTGGTGATGTATAAACCAGTTGAAATTGAGTGCTTAAGATAGCAGAGTATACGTTTCATAGCCATCCAATGATTTTCAAGGGGTTTGTGCATGTATTTGATGACTTTATGAACCGACAAAGCTAAGTTAGGCCATGTAAAAGACATGTATTGCAGGCTGCCCACAACACTGCGATAGAGGTGAACATCTTCAAATGGACTCCCACCTATAGAAGTAAGGTGACATGTTGAAGCCATGGGGCTGGTGCAAGGCTTGGCATGTTCTATCTTTGTTCTTTGCAGCAATTCAACAATGTATTTACACTGAGTTAGGTAAATTCCATTTGTGCACCACAATGCTTTAACCCCCAGGAAGTAATGCAAGTTGTCGAGATCTTTGACAGCAAAAGAGGCTTGTAGTGTACTGATAATAATCTAAATGATGGTGGTGTTGGAGCCAATGATCAATATGTCATCTACATAAATGAGAATGTACATTACATAGTTCAAATCTTTAAGAATAAATAGAGAGGTGTCTGTCTTGCTTTCAATGAAGCCCATTGACTGGAGTTGAGTCGACAATTTAGAAAACCAAGAATGAGGGGCTTGGCGTAAACCATAAAGAGACTTATGGAGTTTACACACATGATGGGGATGTTGGGGATGAACATAACCTTATGGTTTAATCATAAACACAGTCTCATTGAGGTCGCCGTGCAAGAACGCATTTTGAACATCTAATTGCTGAATCTGCCACTTATATGTTACTGTAATAGAAATCACTAACCGAATTGTGGCATGCTTAATGACTAGGCTGAAGGTCTCACAAAAATGAATTCCCTCTTGATGGTGAAACCCTTTCACAACAAGGCATGCTTTATACCATTCAATAGTTTTGTCGGCATTCTTTTTTATTTTGTAAATCCAGCAACATCCAACAATATTTGCACCTGTGGGAGGTACTACTAGTGACCAAGTTCCATTCTGAAGCAAAGCTGAGAATTCCATATCCATAGCCTCACGCCACTGTGGTGATCTTGAGGCTTGACTGAATAAAGTTGGTTATGTTTCTTTTGGAACCATAGCTGATGTCAATGCCCGTGGTAGTGGATATCTGATGAAGTCATCACTAGGTTAGCAAGGACGATGGATATTATTTTTAGCCCTGTGATCATGGAGTGAGTATTTGTAGGCTTTATAGGTGGATCATCAAGTGGAATGTAATCAGTGGCAGAGGAATTAGGTGGAACTTTTGTTGCATCTGATGGAGTAGATATCACGTCTGATACTGCTGGAGGTGGATCTGGAGCTGAGCCTGTAGAAATCACAACAAGAGGAGCAGATTGTGTACATGTGGATTTATGATGAGGATGTAAAATCGGTGAGCTGGGTATTACAAGCATGATGATTTTCTGTGAGAGTGAAACAGAATTGGAAAGACAGGATTTGGCATTAGCAAAGATAGGTGTTTTGGAAAAAGGGAATAATGATTCGTCGAAGACAACATTACTAGAGACATAGATTTTTCCCGTAGAGAGATCAAGACATTTGTACCCTTGATGACAAAGGTTGTAGCCAATGAAAATGCACGTTTTAGATCTGAAGTTTAGTTTGTTTTTTGTTGTATGTTCATAAATATGGCCAGCAGGCACAACCAAACACGCATGAAATGATAGTTGGGTATTTTTACCATACAACATTTTGAAGAGGGACTTATGACGCAAAAATAGGTGTTGGAAGTCTGTTGATGATATAGGTAGTGCTTTGAAACACATCTTCCTAAAATATCATAGGCAGATTAGAATGAGCTAACAGACTTAAACCAACTTCGACGATGTGTCGATGTTTGCTTTCAATGGAGCCATTTTGTTGGTGAGTGTGAGGACATGTAAGACGATGATTAATTCCATGGTGATGAAAATAAGTGTTTAGGGGACAATATTCCCCACCCTAATCAGATTGAATGGCTTTTATTTTTCTATCAAATTGTTTTTCGACATAGGTTTGAAAAGTTAAGAAAACATTTTCAACATCAAATTTTAGTTTGATAAGAAACAACCAAAGAAATTTGGAAAAATCATCAAAAAAACTAATGTAATATTTTGCACCAGTTGTGGAAAGTATGGCTGTAGGCCCCCATACATCTGTAAAAATTAGATCCAACAGGTGTAAGGAGATAGATGTAGAAGTTTTAAACGGCAAGGCATGGCTTTTTGCCATTTGACATTCAATGCACACATGACTTGTTTTATTTTTCTCTACGGGAAATGATAAAATGGATAACACTTTATTGACTACTAGAGTGGATGCATGTCCAAGTCTGCAATGCCAATCAAATGAACGAACACAGGAAAAGGCTTTAGGAATGTTGGCTTTGTGATTGAACTGATAGAGTCCATCATGAAGATGGCCTCGATGAAGGACTTTCCCTAAGTAATCCTTCACAAGAAAATAAAACGACTAAAATTCAAAATATATGTTATTATCAACACAAAACTAATGTACTGATAATAGATTTTGTCGTATTTCAGGAACAGGAAGAATATGATTAAGAACAAAGGTAGACGAGGGAGTGGAAAGAAAGGAAGACCCAATTTATGAAATTTGCAAACCTTGACCATTTCCAACGTGCACAGTATCTACACCATTGTAGTTTGATTTCTGTAGAGATATGTTGTTGGCATCATTTGTGAAATGATGATTTGCACCTGTATCTATAGTCCACACAGAATCATATGAATCAGTTGCATCATGCCTCATAGCTACCAACCCTTGTTTGGGATTTGTATCCTGATAAGTGAGATCAAATCGAAAATAACATTTCTTAGCAAGATGACCAATTTTATTACAGATTTGATAGACAACCGATGGTTGATTAGAGTGTTTGTTGCTAGAATTATATCCACCAAGGTGATTACGTCCCCTATCACGATAGCCACCACGCCTGGGATAGGTGGTCTGTCATTGTGTGACCACCACTTGAGCTAATTCCCAGTCCAAATTTGTTAGGATAATCTTTGTCGATATCCAACATCGTGACTACCTTTAAAAAGAAAATATTTGGGATCTTGTTCTTAAAGAGGAAAGGTGTTGTCTAAGAAGTCATGACCTGGTATTATGGTCACTAAAAACCCTATCTTGTTAGTATTATGGTCTCTAGGAATATTATTGGGAAAAAAGAAGTTGCTCAAAGCAATGGGTGGAAAGCAGATTGTTATTTAATATCGAATTTGGCTAGTAATTAATCCATAAAACAATAACTAAATACAAATCATAATATTATTACAATAATATCTTAATTCCTATACGAAAACATGATAATTTGATGACAAAGATTCATTGGTGTCCATCTAGCTAGTTTATCAAATGTAGAAACCTAACTTGCTGCAACAAAGATTGACTTCAACCGACGATACTATTCTTATATTGAGATCCATCCGGTTTCAAGTAGGTCTTGATAATACAAATATGGCTCCTGCATTGTCAATAAATTAGTTTGATAAGCTCGGAAAAAAATGAATTCAACAAGATAATAAAGCTCGAAATGAATCCAATACCTTGTTACATTTGATGCCAATGTTTATTCAATTCTCGACTTCTTACTGCTTCTTTCTGATCCCTCCACCATTCGAGGGGGTGATATGGATTTTCTATTAGTGCAGTCATATGAGGTAGATGTAAGGTCCAAGTTATGAGGATATTGAAATAAATAAGAGGAAATGTAAAGAACCCTTACATATTATGGTTTAGTTTAGTTTCGTCCTTGTGCAGAAATTGTTTAAACCACTTCACAGAATTTTTGGCATATCGTTTCAAGTCGTTTTCGTAATCAATGAAGAAGAGACCGAACCTTGAACTATAACCATATCCCCATTCAAAATCATCCGAAAATGACCAAGCAAAAAAACCCTTGACATCAACACCATGGTCACTGCAAAAGTCAGAAATTTTTAGAACAAAAGACTGGGAAAGAAATTCCTTTCAAACAAGTAGTTGTTTAAAAAAGGAACAAAGAACAAACTCACTTGATGGATTTCAGAACGTTGTCGAAAATGTCTTTATAATTTTGCTCTCTTACGTGATCATTGAGAGCTTCCTCTAATGATGAGGAATTCACGTCATCAACCCCTAAATAAATTAACAGATTACAGAATCAAAACTTCTTGACAACTGAGATCATAAATACATCGCATTATTCTAAATGTGATGACTGTTAACTCTGATCTTACCATTTTCAGTGATATATATTGTTGGATTTTCATACGTGTCCTTTATGTAATTCAAAAGATGACGAATACCTTCAGGAAAAATATAAAGCCAACTTGAACCAGCCTGCAAATTTGATTGTGAAAGAAATGATTCTAGGTATCGATAATATAATTTGCTGCAAACAAAAACAAAAATGATGTCCGAATAATAACCACAATATTCACCTGTGGGCCTATTGGAATTCCATTTCTCTCCGTATAGATAGCCGTATGATTTTATAGCAAGGATTTCTGACATGATCTGAATTTTAGAAAGTGATGTTTATTCTTTTTGGCAACTCTTAAAAATGATTTACTCTCATCTTAAGCCAATGTATTAATTAATCAATTAACATTCACTTTAAGCGTGTAGGAATTAATCTTTATAAAGGTTTAATTTTGTTAGCTTTGTTTCACAATATAAGTGGTTGCTGTATTTCTGCTATTTATATTATCCTATAGCTAACGTTTAGCTTGTGGCCCCTTTTCTTTATCAAATGATTGAATTAATGGCATGGGCAGAGAAATTGAAAAGTTGAAGCTATCTGAAATGACATGCCGAGAAGGGGTTATTGAAGTAGCAAAAATGTGAGTGCTCCATTTATTTTTTTAATCCCCCTTTTTTTTGGATATTCTTTTTTTAATTATTATTGCATTCAGTAGATTTTTCTCTGTTTCCTTTCTGAGTCCGGGCCTTTTTGTCCATCAGCAAATGTCCTTGTTTTGACAATGTTTGGCAACCCTTGGCTCCGTTTTCTTTGTTTTTTCCTCCTTCCCATCTAGATCCTTGCTGATGCCTTTGGCAAAGTTTAGATGATGTAATGACGAGTATACCTCAATTGTTGATCTTGTTCACTGCTTCATGTAATATAGAAATTTTTTGATGAAAAGAATCCATGTTATTAGACACAATCTATAGTTGTAACTATTAATATCTATAGAAAAGAATCATAAAATGGAGGAAGATCCTTCTCTCTGTCACTCTCCAATTGGATACATTCTTTGTAGCATGTGCACGTGTATCAAAATAATTGGACACTATTTGATATCTTCCTTCTCCCTGGATCAGCATTTACAAGGTCCATGATGAAGCAAAGGACAAGGCCTTTGAACTGGAAATGAGCTGGGTTTGTGACGAATCAAAGAGACAACATGAAAAGGTACCTCTTGTGGATTCTAACTTGCAATTTTATGATGTGAAAGCCAGGCTTCTCCTACGGTTAATTATTTAAGGCTTTCTGCTTTGTTTTGATCGTTCTTTAAATGTGTCTTATTTTATAAGAACATTTGACAATAGTCTCTTGATGTTGCAATGAATCTGAAAGTTAATTGTTATTATCGTGGGCATATTAGGTTCCTGATGATCTCTTAGAGGAAGCCAAGGCAGCAGCTCGGAATGCTCTGGAAGAAATGGATGCTGATTAAAAAGCTTAATAGAGCTTGGAATTAACCCCTTGGAGATCACTGTCGTTTTTATGTAATCGGTTCCCACTTTTCCCAGTGTCAGATACCAAGTGGGTTTATGTTTTTTTTTTTGTTTTATTGAACATGGGAAAATTCAAGTGGGTTAATGTTAGTGTACTGCGGTTACAAGTAAATTTATCCTCAACTTTCTAGCATGTCCTGTGTTTTTTCCTCTTCTTATAATTCAGTCTTAATGCACGTTGAAAAGCTCTTGCTCGTTCTAGCAGAAATTACCGTCTTGGAGCACATTTAGTCTTGTTGCTAAACAAGCCACTGTTAAGTTAATTTTCATAGCTGCAGTGTCACGTGGTTGAAAAATCAATCAATCCGCTCTTCATAATACCTTTATTAATAGGACACTTGATGAAGAGGTCTGCGGTTTTGTTGATCTAGTCTCTTTTCTCATTTGTGTCATTTGCTTAAAACTTTATATGGCTTTAAACAAGTTTCTTGAGCATGGTACACTTGGCTTAGTGATTATCTCAGCTCTATTAGCTTTTATGCTTCAAAGGTTGGCATCTCATTATTCATTTTGTTTATGCGTGCTGATATTTTTTATTTTCTAGTTTATGTTGATGATATCTTGTTAACTGGAAGCAATTCAGTCTTGCTTTGCAAATTGATTCAGCTGTTGAGCTCAAAGTTTAAACTTTGGGATTTAGAAGTTGTTCATTATTTCTTAGGCATCGAGGCTCATCCTACTACTGAGTCTCATGCCACAACAAGAAAGGTATGTTCTTGACATCCTTCACGGACAAGATACGTCTTATTGCAGGCATGTTGATACTCCTATTTCTACATCAAATGTTACTGAAGTGTCTGATTGCTTGTTCTTTGATACTACATGTTTTCTGCAAATTATCAATGCTCATTAGGATCCCGCTTCTACAAGACTAGACATTTGTCTTGCAGTTAACAAATTAAGTCTGTCAATATATGCATGCTCCTGCATATTCATTTTGGGCTGCCGTTAATGTATTTTATGTCATCTTAAGGGTACGACTTCCTTTGGGCTTCATATCACCCGTAGCTCCTTTTTCTTGTATGGTTTTACAGATGCTGATTGAGCTGGTAATGTTCATGATTGTAAAATTTTTGAAGATGAACTGTTTCCCATTTAAGATTCGCGAATGAGATTGCAATGTCCTTTTCATTCTTAAAGACATGGCCTAATTGTTTATTTATTTGCCCATTTCTCATCTCTCTTTCCCAAACGTACAACGCTTCAAGGGACTTGTATTTCAACGTACCACCAATTAGTCGATGGTACTTCTTTCAAAACCTCTCTCTACTACTACTTTTACTGCTCTGGTGTTCAAACTTCGAGCTGAATCCCCACCTCCAGTTTTTGAAGGTGTATTATAGTATGTTGCTACCTAAATACCCGCACTATGTTTCCGGGATAGTGCGGATGAAACAAATAATTTTTACAACTGTTAAGATTAAAATATAATATTTTAATATGTAAAGTTTAATATACTGAAAGGGATTAATATTCTCTATTATACTAACAGTAATATTGAAGTCTTAACTTCTAAAATTATCATTACTATTACTTTCAAAACAATAAATATTATTCAACAAATCTGAGGGAGAAAAAAAAATAATAAAAAAGAAGTTGGAACAAGAACTAAGATTATTATTATTATTCTTAATATTAATATTATGATTGCTTTAATAACGGGACGAAAACAAAATTAAATCAAAAGCTAAAAAAAAAGTTTAAAAACATTAACAAAAGAGCAAGTAAAAATATAATATAAATGAAAAAAAATAAAAATTATTGATTGGGAAAAAAATCATTTGACTTGAAAATTTTAAAAAATTATTACACTACATTGCGGGTTGGGTAAGTTTTTATAATTGTTGGGATGAAAGAAATTAATAGGATATGCTGGTCCAAAATTAAAATATAATATTTATATATGCAAAATTCAATATAATAAAATAGATAACCACACCTTATTATAAAAATAGTAACATCGAAGTCTTAACATCTAAAACTATCATTGCAGTTATATGTGTTTTGCATTTTGGCTCTTATACCTTTAATTTTGGATATTATTTTAATTCCTTTATTTTATATATATATATATATTTCTTAAATTATTTCTATTTTTTTCCATGTTTATATAGACATGCTCTTAGTTTTTGTTTCTAATTTTTATTGTTTTCACTGTTGTTAAGGTTTTTAATTTTTATGTGATGTTTAAATTTTAATTTAGGTTGGTGATCATTTGAAAATTGATATTTATTAGTTTTCATCTTTTTTTTATTTTTTTATTTTTTTATTCTTCAGGTCAAATAGTTTTTAAAATCTAATCATATATTTTTTTTGTTTTTGTCATTTAGTTTGTCTTTTAATTTTTTTTTTAATATTGTTAGGTGTTGAAATTTCTAATTATTATAGATAAGGCATTCAGAAAGTGATAATGATTATTTTTAAGTTTTTTTTTTCTTATAAATATGTGAGACTAAGTATATATTTTAATATTTATTTATTATTAGTGCCTTAATATATATGATCTAGGATTTTTTGAAGAAAAAAATTAATATCAGTGTTCTAAAATACTTTTAATATAATAATATAAGGAAAAAAATCTTATAAATTAAAAAATAATTTAATTTCTTTTTCTAATAATAATTTTGGTGTCATTGATAGTATGAACAATAATAATAAGAATATGAATTATTTATAATAATATTTATAATGATAGCTACAATAATTAATTATGACAATTGAACAATCATGATAATAATAATCGAAATAATTCATTAGTTGATGTTATTTTTCTTATAGCTTGACTTTTGTGGTTTTTTTATGTACGATATTTCATATCCAACATTAAATGAACAAAATAAAAGAAACAGGTCGAAAAATTGGGGTAAATTATCGAGCCAATTGTCCTTCACTTTGCCGTAGACATAATTTGTTTTTTAAAATGCAAAAAAACATTAATGGTCTTATATTTTTTTATATAATGCTATATATCTTAGCAAAATAATCACCCTATAAAATTTTAGTTCTTACTATAGCAAAAATATTTACAATAATCTAAGTATTCTGAAATACTTCAAATATAATAATATGAAGAAAAAAATATTGAAAATTAAAAAAAATTAAATTTCTTTTTATAACGATAATGATAGTGACAACGATAATATTGTCAGAAATGATTAAAATATTAGTTATTTACAATAATTGTTTTAATAACAGCTATAGTAATTATGACTATTTAATAACCATAATAATAACAATAAGAATAATAGTCAAAATAATTCATTAATCGATATTGTGCTACTTTGGAATCAAGACAAATTCTACTAAAATTAAAAGTCAAAACTAAGAGTATAGATACATGAATACAAACAAATTATTTAGAGTATAGCAAAATTATAAAAAAGATAAGTGGATCGAAACTATATCAAGAAATAAAATAATTATTATTTTTTCCTTGCAACACTTTTAATTGTTTTAATTTAATCCTTCGGTTAAAATTATTTACATATTTTGTTTTCATTTTGGCCCATATACCTTTAATTCTTTAGTTTAATTCCTTTATTTTTTAGATATATTTCTAATAGTCCCTATTTTTCCATGTTTATATATATACGCTCTTAATTTTGGTTATTAATTCTAATTATTTCCTCTTTTATTTAGGTTTTATTTCTTAGAAAAATTTCATTCTTGGATATTAGGTTGTTTTTGTTAAAAAATTACTTTTACTACATTTTTATATATAATATTTCAGATCGAATATTATATAAAAAGAGGCAACATATAAACAAAATGGGTAGATAAATTTGCGCAAGTTATCTACAATTAAAAAATATACGAACCAGTTCCCTTGCGTTTCAATTACATTGTTCCTTTTAGGCGAAAAAAACCTATTTCTAACAGATTTTATCTATTATAATTTTACTAATTAAATATTAATGTAACCAATTACAACATGCAAAAAATCAACCAGTTTCCTATATAGAAAAAAGGCAAGCACAATGCACGGGTAAATTACCTCGTATATAAATATAAAAGGTTGATTAACAAATAGGTCAAACCTCTATTATTCTCAAGTCAACCAAAGCTTCTTTTTTTTTTTATTGTAAATGGACCTATTTTTTTTTTTTTTTGTAGTGATCTAATGGTGAAATCACACCTTGATTATATATTTCTTTAACATGACGTTCAAGGATTTTTGGAGATTATAATATTTGTCAAGGTTCGTGGGAAAATGTGTGGGGAAAAAATAAGAAAACCTGGGCAAAACTAGACATTCCATGGGAATGTTTTTTAGCATTAAAACCATAAAATTTATTGTAGTCACCAATCAATATAGTGTACTAATTCTATACGAATTCTTATTAAATGTAATGAAACATTTAATAACTTACCTGTTGAGGCCTCACCGGAGCCATGCTGTGCCCATGCCTGCGACCCACTTCCACATCTGCAACACACAATATCCCATTCTTGAACACCTCTACTGTATTGTAAGTTGCAAATTTGAGACTATAAAAAGGGAGGAGAACGAAATCACATATGGAGAGAAAATGGAGGAAAAACTGAGGGGAAATTTTTGAGACAGTGAGGGGATACCATCGTAGTTAAACGGTGAAACTAGGGATTGAACACAAGAACGAATGGACAGTAAGAGACGAGTTAACACTGTGGGACGATCATTAATAGAGGAGAAGAGGATGAAATAATATACAAGCAGGGAGAGAAAGAAGAGCACATAGATACCTGAATAGAGGAGAAAAAGACGCAAGCTTCCCATTGTAGCAAGACAACACCTTCTCTTCCTCAACGCCGACAGGTACAACTTTTCTCCCTCAACTGCAGCGACAACAACACCTCTTCACAGGCAGCCTGTAGTGACGACAACAAAACTTCCTCTCTCTCTCTCTCTCTCTCTCTCTCTCTCTACAGCCACAACCGGTAGCTCCCTCTCTCAACCAGCAGCAACCATAACCACGGCAGTCCATCATCCCATCAGCACCAGAATCTTATCCTCCACAGTAGAAGGTTCACCGTGACCTCCTGTAGCAGCAGCAACCTCTGGCAACCAAGAGCATCTACAACATCGGCCTCTCCCAGCCACCACAGGCCACCATTTCCGACACCACCACCATAGGAAGAATCACCTCGGCTTCCTCTACCCAATGACAATGGCAGCAAGCCTCTCATCATCGTCAATCACCCTCCATTTTACTATTAACGTAACATGTGAACAATAATAATTCACGTAACACTTTGTTTTTCCTCTTCTTTCTTGCATTGTGTCTTGGGCCAGACTGGTCTCAACCTAGCCCAGGCCAGCAGAGTTGGGCTAACCCATTTAGCTAGGCTAGGCCCAACCAGATTTTTTTAATTCTTTTTTTTAAAACAAAAAAATTACATTTAAAAAAACAAAAAAGTGTTGTTTTTGTGCATACTGCCGAATTTCAAGGTTTTCCCAAGCTTATTGTTTTCATAAAAATCAAATATAGCATATTTCTCATATTTTGAATGAAAATTGGATATCATAACCAGTTTATGATTATCCATTGGAATTTGACCAAAATATCAAAAAAATTAAAAAAATATTTTTGTTTTAGCTATCTCGGTGTAAAATTACATTGTATAGTATATCTGCAAATAAGAAAAAAGAGTTTTCTTTTACTACGGTATAAAATTACATTGTCAAGTACACCCACGGACAAAAAAATATTTTTTTTGAAAATATAGTGTTAAAAAAGATTAAACTTAGAAAAAACAATAAAACTACAATGCAATTTGCCTTAAGTAAGGTGCAATAAGGTGATATGTATTCCCCTTGCACAACAAGTCCCCTTACTCAGGCTCTCACGGACCAATAGGATCCTAGTGACCTTAATACTAGGTGGCGACTCCCGATAATTATAGTCATAATTTTACGACTATATAACACACCCCTCATTTCACCATGCGTCGTTGTCTCCCCAAATTAGGGGATGGCAGGGCGCAGAGCGCAAAAAAATCACCGTTGTGATAATTAAGAATTTGGGATTGAATCTTAGAGATTGATCGTAAAATGGAATTCCAGGCTTCTGGTTAAAGATCATGCTTTGTGCTTGACTTGAATATATAGTTTAGCGTAATGAATTGAAAATTGTTTTATACAAAATTTCGATCAAGTGACTAGTAATGTTTTTTCGTAGCTTAAATATTTAATTCTTGAAGATTTTGTGCTCTAATTTCATCCCAATAAGATATTATAGAAACTAAAACATGTTCAATTCCTATATGTTGAATTAGTCAAGTCAAGCACTATTAAGCAATTATTATTAGAAGAGAAAATGAGATAGTTTGAATAAATAGAAATGTGAAATTTCTATCAAAATTTCACTTTCCTAATCTCCAAAAATCTAATTAGGAAATATGTTCCTTAAAAAATAAACAAAAATCTATATACACTTATCTAATTAGAAAATTGAAATTTCTCATTTCTTTTTATTTAAGCTATCTTCAATAAGAATATAAAATAAATGACATGCATGAGAATCCTTTTACTACTCGGAAGATAATGTGTTATTATTTACTGGGGTTAAATAAGAGGGCATGTTGTAATTTGATCAATGGAAAAATTGAAACAAATTATGGGAAAAAAGAGTGGAATTGACCCAAATTAAAAATAAACTCACAGACCAAGGATTGAGTTCAAAAGATGATAAACATAGAAACGAACCTCAAGTTTGACATGATTTTAATTAGGAAAAATCAATTCTAATTGAGACTAAAATAGTATCATTTCACTTTAAGGGAAACAACGAGTTATGTTTAGGAAGAAAAAGCTTTGAAGATTCAAACAAAACAGCATTGTTTTGATCATGTATCTACAAATTTTAGGGCAAGGCAAGAATAGCTGACTCTTAAGCACAATTTAGGCTTATTGTGTTACCATGATTAATTCTCTTAACAAGGGAAAACACAAGAATCATGTTTCCTAATGGGACAACTACATTCATGCCTCAAACAATCTTGATTTAATTCCTCTAACCCACTTTAAACTATGAGCTAAACTCATAAGCACACACTCAATCAACATCTCTTCTAGACCTTAAATGTAGTTTTTTTGTTCTTGTTCAAGATCCAACTTTCATCACTTGATTCTCTTCCCATAAACCAACAAATTGGGATTAGTGACCACTAATTGAGCTAATTCCCAGTCCATATTTGTTAGGATAATTTTTGTCGATATCCGACATCGTGACTAGCTTTAATTTTTTTTTTGGCATTTTATTCTTAAAGAGGAAAGGTGTTGTCTAAGAAGTCACGACCTAGTATTACGGTCACTAGAAATCCTATCTTGATAGTATTATGGTCACTATGAATCCAGTTTGACAGTGCATTCCTGGAATTCTAGTGAAAAAGGATTATGCATGAACAGAAGTATCCTTCAAAATATTATTGAGAAAAACAAAATTACTCAAAGCAATGGGTGGAAAGTATATTGTTATTTAATATCGAATTTGGCTAGTAATCAATCCATAAAACAATAACAAAAATACAAATCAATAATATTATTACAATAACAACAACTTAATTCCTATATGAAAACGTGATAATTTGATGACAAAGATTCATTGGTGTCCATCTAGCTCGTTTATCAGACGTAGAAACCTAACTTGCTTCAACAAAGATTGACTTCAGTCGTCAATGCTTTTCTTATACTGCGATCCATTTGGTTTCAAGTAGGTCTTGATCACACGAATATGGCTCCTGCATTGTCAGTAAATTAGTTTGATAAGCTCGAAAAAAATGAATTCAATAAGATAATAAAGCTCCAAATGAATACAGCACCTTATTACATTTGATGCCAATGTTTATTCAATTCTCGACTTCTTACGGCTTCTTTCTGATCCCTCCACCATTCGAGGGAGGGAGAGTGATTTGGATTTTCTGTTAGTGCAGTCATATGAGCTAGACGTAAGGGCCTTGTTATGAGGATATTGAAATAAATAAGAGGAAATGAAAAGAATCCTTACATATTATGGTTTAGTTTAATTTCGTCCTTGTGCAGAAATTGTTTAAACCACTTCACAGAATTTTTGGCATATCGTTTCAAGTCATTTTCGTAATCAATGAAGTAGAGACCGAACCTCGAACCATAACCGGATCCCCATTCAAAATCATCCGAAAATGACCAAGCAAAAAAACCCTTGACATCAACACCATGCTCACTGCAGAAGTCGAAATTTTTAGAACAAAAGACTGGGAAAGAAATTCCTTTCGAACAAGTAGTTGTTTAAAAAAGGAACAAAGAACAAGCTCACTTGATGGATTTCAGAACGTTGTCGAAAATGTCTTTATAATATTGCTCTCTTACGGGATCATTGAGGGCTTCCTCTAATGATGAGGACTTCACGTCATCAACTCCTAAATAAATTAACAGATTACAGAATCAAAACTTCTTGACAACTGAGATCATAAATACATCGCATTATTCTAAATGTGATGACTGTTAACTCTGATCTTACCATTTTCAGTGATATATATTGTTGGATTTTCATACGCGTCCTTTATGTAATTCAAAAGATGACGAATACCTTCAGGAAAAATATAAAGCCAACTTGAACCAGCCTGCAAATTTGATCGTGAATACATCTCAATACCAAGGGGAAAAAAATGATTCATTATATAATTTGCTGCAAAAAAAAAAACCAGGAATGATGTCCGAATAAGAACCACAATATTCACCTGTGGTCCTATTGGTATTCCATTTCTCTCCCCTGTAAAATAATAAAATAAAATAGAATTCAATCATCAACCTAAGTGAGAAAGTGTAGAATTTTTTATTTATTTAATTAGCAAGTATATTAATTTACCTGGCCAATTAACACGAGCATCTTCCATAAACCCAATATTTTTATAGTTAGCGTCCTCAACATTCTGAGCATAATATGTAGTATAGTAATTGACCCCAATAAAGTCATAAGATCCTCTCAGCATCTTCGATTCCTCCTCACTGAATTTAGGCAATCTTCCTCCAACGTAGTCATGCATAGTCTGTGGATAGTCACCTTTAGTTACAGGATCCATGTACCTGCCAAGGACAGATTAGATTAACTGGTGATGCCTGTCTCTTCTCCATATATAGATTTTAAGAATCCAAAAAAGAGTATAGATCCAAGCATGATTTAAGCTGACTTTAATCTCATGATTCAAGTTTTCATGTACGCAGTCAAGCTGACTATTAATTTGATAAAATTATCATATTTTCTATAGTACTGTACGCAGGAATAGCATGATTTCCCTTTGCTATATATCCAAATCAGCTAGCAGAATACTTACCACCCAAGCATAAATTCAAGGCTTCGTTTAGTTGCCATCCGATCACTTTCACTACTCGAGTAAGGTTCGAACCAGTGAGAAACGAGTGTTATCCCAATTTTTCCTCCTTGACATGTCTGATGAGAGATTTTGTCAATGATAAAGTTAATTAGCACAGTCGCGCTGAAAGCTTTGTTAAAATGTGCTGTTAAACGAACCACGAATTAATATTTACAGATCTAGTTAGCTTTTGCGAACCTGATACTTTTCCTTGTATACTTTCACAGCTGTTGCATGAGCAAGCAGTAGATGGTGAGTTACAATGTAAACCTCGGTGGCACCAGAGATTTTGGGTTGGCCTGGATAATTCTCCAAAGTTGAAACTCTGCCAGGTGCCATTGTGCCGGTGTCATAACCATTGACACTAAACATAAAAGGCTCATTTAAAGTGATCCAGTGCTTCACTCGGTCTCCAAACTTTTGAAAGCAAAGCTCCACAAAGTCTTGGAAATCATTCCTGTTTACGAGTTATGAAATTATTAGACTTAAATCAAAGTGAGATATTGTTTGTATAATATTAATATAGAAACGATTACGTACAAAATATTTCGGCTTAAGAAACCACCATATTTGTCTTCAATTGCTTGTGGAGTATCCCAATGAAAGAGAGTTGCAAAAGGCTGTATACCTGTACAAATAATACGAGAAAATTTGAAGTGTGCTTTTAATATTTTCGAAATTTTAGCAAACTAATATTGCCCCTGCATTCACCATGGATGAGTTAAGGATTCTTATAGGAAGAGTTTATAACCATTTTTTATGAGCTCATCGAAATCTTATAGGAAGAGGTTATAACCATTTTTTATGAGCTCATCGATGAGATTGTTGTAAAACTGGATCCCTTCTTCGTTTATTCCAGCACTTAGTCTGCCATCTGATCAATTCGATAATTGAAAAAATCAAAGTAAGCAAAAAAGTGGGACCTGGAAAGTCAAGTCGCGTCCCATCCTCATGAGTTAAAAAGGAAAGAGAAATAGGGTGTGAAAAAAACATACGTGGTAATACTCTAGACCAAGAAATAGAGAATCTGAAAGCATCCATTCCCATTCCCTTCATTCTTTGCACATCTTCCTATAACATTTTGTGCGAAATATATCAGCATTTTGTGTGATCGATGGTGGTCAGATCGCAACTAAAAGAAAAATAAGATGAGCATCATACGTGCCTTATAGCGATGGTAGAAATCAACAGCCACATTTGCATTGCTATGGTCACTTATCCTCTCTGCAATTTTTCAGAATTTATATATTTATTGATAAAAATCATATTGACATTTTTAATATTTGCACGCACTTTCTCCGATCCCCCGAAAGTTACAATCATATATATCAATATTAAGAAGCATGCTGGCAGGTGACTCCTTGAGAGACTTGTCTTCTCATAGCTAGGATCTGGTTTTCGTTGTTTTTTGTTTTAGTCAGGAAAGCATTGTAATGAACCCCTGCATTAAATAAAGAGATACCTGGATGCTCCTCGATGAAGGTGTCCCATATATTCGGCCCCTTGCCACTTTTGTTTGTTTCGCCTTCAAACTGCATGCATATAATTTAAACGTTACCAGAGAGCAAATTAACACAATTGAGGCAGTTCTCTCTTCAACCACAGTTCTTGAAGCAATGTTGTACCTGGTAAGCTGATGAAGAAGATCCAAAAACGAAACCATCTGGAAAAGAATTACGACTCAACTTGGCGATACTTCCCATGATATGTACTTGGTTTTTTGTTGAACAGCTAGCCTTCAAGAAGATCGAGCTATCCAAACTCGAGCAGTAAAATTAACAGAATAAAGAACGTATAGTTAGATGACAGTGAAAAATTGATAAATGAACGTATGAAATATAGATTTTGTTGCAGCAGGGAACTATTTTGTAAGAACATCGAGCATGGCAGACCCTATTTATAGGCGTCGTCTGGAAAGGTTATTCTCCACAGTCAAGAACCTCGAAAGTTATTTCATTTTTTTTATTTCAATTGACCGATCAAAGAGAATTCCATTTAGAACTTCTAATTGTATAGGGATATTTGTCATTTGAGAATTTTGTGTGATGATAGAAACACCAAACGTAAGATTTCGTGCTGTAATTGCATCCCAGGAAGATATTATAGAAATCAACTAAAACATGTTCAATTCCTTATAAGTTGAATTAGTCAAGTCAAGCACTATACATGATCCTCAGCCGAAAGCCTACGAGGGTAATATAAAACCCTATTTTAATATTTTGATGTGAAATATTTTAATAGTGCAATATGAGGGCAGAGGCAAACATGTTCATAATGATTGGGTTGCTGATCACCGCAAATTATATATATTTTCTTAGAACCTCATCATCATAATGATTGAGTGCAATATGAGGGCAAAGGCAAATAGATAATAAATTAACAACACTTCAATAATAAATTCAATTTGGACACAATAGAGAAAACAAATAGATATAGAAATCTTGGGAAATCAAGGACTAAATTGAGATTGAGAAGATCAATTAACGAAGGCAAGAGAAGATTTAGCAAATGAAAATGAAGCTCGAGTCGAAAATTCAGCAACCAGATCGTCAATATATGAATTTTCAACCAGATTTTTCTTGTCTGATGGCGATGAAGCAAAGCGAGAGTTAACAGTTTTCCAGCCCGAAAAGAGTTTATAAATGTTAATATTGAACATTTGAGGTACGAAAAACCATTACCAGTCACGTGATCGAAATTTTGTATAAAACAAATTTCAATTCTTTATTCTGAACTATATTTTCAAGTCAAGCACAAAACATGATCTTTAACCGAAAGCCTGGAATTCAATTTTACGATCCCAAATTGATAACCATCTCTAAATCGTGTAAGAAATGCTTTGAAGCGATCTCATCAGCCTGGAATTCATTTTCCAAGAAAGTTTATCCCTTAACTTAGTTGAGAATAATTTAGGAGGCTTAACCTAATAGTTAGCCAACCCTTTGTATATATATGATTAGGGCAATATACAATAGTAATGGTGGAGATTACCACATAAGAATATGACTACAATATTTCCTACATAATTACATTCTATAATACGCCCACTCAAGCTGAGGGTGGAGGATCATCCCGAAGCTTGACTCTAAAAGCAGTAAATGAAGAAGCAGAAAGTGGCTTAGTGAAGACATCGATTAGTTGATCCCGAGAGGAAATAAAATGAATCTAAATCTCTTTCTTAGCAACTCTATCTCGGACAAAATAATAATCAATTTCAATATGTTTTGTGCGAGCATGAAATATAGGATTTGCAGACAAATACGTGGCACCAAGGTTGTCACACCAGATGATAGGGGTAGAAGCAGTTGAAATCTGAAGATCCGTTAATAAGTATTGAAGCCAGATAACTTCAGCTGTGCTATCAGCTAAGGCTTTGTACTTAGCTTCCATCGAAGACTGAGCAACAGTGCGTTGCTTACCCGATTTCCATGAAATCAGCATCTGACCAAAGAACACAAGGTAACCACCCGTAGATTTTCTGTCCTCAATACTACCGGCCCAATCAGCATCTGTAAAACCATGTAAAGCAAAAGAAGAGCTGCGAGTAATATGTAAGCCTTGTGATGCCATACCACGAAGATAACGCAAGATGCGTTTCACCGCAGCCCATTGACATTCTGTAGGAGCATGCATAAACTGACATACCCGGTTAACAGCAAAACAAATATCCGGGCGTGTGAAAGTGAGATATTGTAGTGCACCAACAAGTTGCCGAAAATGAGTAGAATCAGGAAACAATGGATCAGGCATAATGGATGCTTTCGAAATTGAAATAGGAGTATCAAATGGTTTACAGGATAACATACCTGCTCGTGTGAGGATATCAAGTATTTACTTATGCTGGCAAAGCATAAGTCCCTAACTAGTAGACTGAACTTCAATACCCAAAAAATTATGAACATCACCCAAATCCTAAAGTTTAAATTTTGAGCTTAGTAACTGAATGAGACGTTGTAGTAGAGTAACATTATTACCTGTAAGCAGAATATCAACAACATACACCAAAAGATAGCAAATATCACTACCCATCGAGTAGATAAATAATGAGGTATCCACTTTAGAAGCACGAAAACCAATGGATAATAGGAAATCATTCAAACGAGTGTACCAAGCCTGGGGAGCCTATTTTAACTCATATAACGATTTATGCAAACGACACACATGACCTGGGAGATCATAATCAATAAAACCTAGAGGTTGTTTCAGGTAAACCTCTTCATTAAGGACTTCATTTAGGAAGGCATTATGAATGTCAAGCTGATGAATTTTCCAACCACTTAAGATTGCAATGGAAAACACTAAGTGGACCATTGCCTGTTTGATAATAGGACTAAAAGTTTCAGAGTAATCAATACCTTCTTGCTGAGTGAGGCCCCTAGTAACCAAGCGCGCCTTATACCTCTCAATGCTACCATTAGATCTGCGTTTTATTTTGTAGACCCATCGGCTACCAACAACATTCATGGACGGATGAAATGGCATTAAAGTCCATGTTTTGTCTGCGTGTAGGGCCTGGATTTCCTCACGCATAACATTATGCCACGCCTCATATCTGTTAGCATCATGAAAAATAAGTGGCTCATGCAAGGGAGGAGAAGCTACCCGATTAAGAGGGGCAGCAGATTGAGCTGCCATGGTGGTGGACAATGCTATCTTGGGCTGTCTTGGCCGGAGAACCATGGGGTGTTTAGGAGCAGCTGGGCATGGGGCAACAGTAAATGTAATGGGAATGTGCTGAAGAGGGTAAGATGAGAGGTCAACATACAGTTGCAGATCAGGAGGTGTCGCTGGGGAGGTGCTAGGCTGCACTGGAGATGTTAGCTGCTGAATCTGGTTGTGTCGTTGCTGAATCCTGCAAATCAGAACCTGTTCCTGCATAATAATCATTGGAAAGACAAGCATGTGGTGATAGTATGGCTGTGTGGGATGGTGAGGAAGGAGCAGCTGAAACAACAGGGAAGGGGACAGGCTGGGGAGGTGCAGATAAGGGTAGAGGTGAGTTGTGGTTTCTGCCGTTTTTAGGAAATAAAATGTGGAGGACAGGAGGGGGGATGCAAGGATGGAAGAAAGGTGGGTGGAGTGGGAGTGACCGGGGGTGTTGTTACCTTTTCAGATTTCGTAAAAGGAAATACACTTTCGTGAAAACGAACATGACGGGAGACATAGACACAATTAGACTCTAAATCAAGACACCGATAACCAAGATGACACGAGCTATATAGCCTAAAAACACACAAGGAGAAGACTAAAAATCTAATTTATGCACATGATATGGAAGTAAAAAGGGAAAACAAAGACACCTAAAAGTACGTAGGAAGTTATACTCAGGAGTGCGATTAAATAGACACGCAAAAGAAGATTTATTTTGAAGAACAAGAGTAGGCATGCAATTAATAAGATATACCGATTATTCCATAGTATAGTTCCAAAAACACAATGGGGGCATGAGATTGGCCTAAAAGGGTGAGGTCAGTTTCGATAATATGTCTATGACGACGTTCAACTGTTCCATTTTGTTCATGAGTATGAAGACAAATCAGTCGATGATGAATACCAATGGTTTGAAAAAATTTATTTAATTTTCGATATTCACCAACCCATTCAGTTTGAACAGATTTAATTTTAAGAGAGAACTGATGTTTAACAAATGGATAATACCAGATATATTTTGTGTGTGCATCAACAAAGATAACAAAATAACAAAATTCATCAGAAGAAAACATGGGAGCAGGGCCCTAAACATCACTAAATATTAATTCAAGTGGGGTAGAAGTTTTGTGACCCGTCAATCGTAATGACAAACGGGATGACTTGCCTAAAAGACATGCTTGACATCGAGTAAATGATCGTCTAGAAGTACAAATAATTTTATTTTCAAAAACTAATAAATTCAAAATGCAAAGAATTGGATGACCTAAATGACGATGCCACAGGTCAGCAGTCGTGGAAATGCAAGGAGACCAAAATGCTTGAGGAACTGACGTAGCAGAAGACTCGGAGAGAACATAAAGACCATCATGACTCTGACCGGAAAGAAGAACTTCCTTGGTGATGAGGTCCTTTAGATAAAACAAAGAATCATGAAATTCAAAATAAACATGATTATCACAACAGAATTTCTGAACAGATAACAACGGTTTTGTAATGTGGGGCACACGAAAATTAGAAATGAATTATTACACAGAGTAAGAAATTCATCAACAAAAAAAAACTGAAATAGACAAATGAATTCTTACACAGATTAAGAAATTCTCCAACAAAGGGAAAACTTTAGAAAAATTGAAGTAGACAAAGGAAATTCCCATCAAGAAATAGACATATGAAATGTCTTCTCTCTCTGTTCTATCTTCTTTTCCATTTGAGCATTCTTGTTTCTTCTCAATCTCTCAAATTCTCAAAATCTTCTCAATCAAATTCAAACTTATCTTTCTGTTCTGTTTTTTCTATTTTCCAAATTGATTTCTATTAAACAAGATTAAGTACTCATGTGTTTTGTTTTCATCTCCGCAACAATCAGCATTATTTTATAGATATCTTGACAAAAGGCCTCACTGCTCCTCTGTTTCAAAGTCATTGTTGCAATCTCATGCTTAGCCCATCAAAGTAAGAGATTGAGGGGGGATGTTAGAGTACAGAAGAAAGAATATTCTAGAGTAGTGTATTTGTATTCTAGAAGTATGAATGATGATAGTTTGTTATGTATAAATAGGAATATGGACTCACGGGAAAAGTAAGGAAAAACATAATTGTTTACTGTTGAAAATTCAAAATTCATTCTCTATTTCTTTCTCTCTACTCTCTCTTCTCTTCTCTAAACAACTTTCCCTTTTTTCCTAAATTCCCTCAATTACCTGCAACATTTCTCAATCCTTACACAAAGCAAACAAGATAGCCACCTGTAGATTTACAATCATCAACACTACCAACTCAATCAAGCATCTATAAAACCATGCTAGAAATAGGAAAAGCTACGGGTGATATGAAGGCCAAAGGAATTCATACCCTTAAGATAACATAAAATAACAACAGCCTAGAAGAATCTACAAGAGTAGAGATGTATTGACAGACTTAATTTGTTAATTCCAAGACAAATGTCTAGTCTTGTAGAAGAGGGATACTAAAGATAGCATCGATAATTTGTTAAAAACATGTAGGATCAAAGAACAAGCAATCTGCATGATTAGGAGGCACTAGTGCGAAGATGCATTACGTATTGAATTTTCAGTGAATGACATGATTGAGGTAAAAGAACCTAATCCACTGCCAAAAGCTAATCAACTAGGATATGTAACAGTAATTGTTTTCTACTTAATACTTAATGTTGCACCCTCCGTGAGAGCGCGACATCGCAGCGACCCTCCCCGCGAGCGGAGAAATTCATGTCAGGGTTTAATCTTTAATTTCATGAAAAAAAGAGAGTCGCCACCTAGTATTATGGTTACTAGGAAACCTAAAATTGGTCTTTCATAGATTCTAAAGCAAGAGACTGGTTGCAAAAATGGAAGGTTTTAGCACCCCTAGTACGCCCTACCTAAGGTTAGCTGCTTGATGTTTTGGTTTGCTTATGATTTGCTATAGTTTTGATCTTTCAAAGAATATGTTGGTTAAATGATGATGGCGTATTATTTTTGTTAAAATATTTTGGATATTTATCATTTTAAAGTTTCTTTATCCAAATATTTACGGTGAGAACGATGGATTATCCCATCAAATATTTTGGATATTAACCCTTTTAAGATTTATTTATCCAAATACCAACAATGAATAATAACGAATTGTCCCCGCCAATATTTTGGATATTGACCCTTTTAGGATTTATTTATCCAAATACCAACAGCAAATAATAACAAATTATTCTGGCCAATATTTTGGATATTGACCCTTTTAGGATTTATTTATTCAAATACCAACAGTGAATAATATGAATCACCAAAAAATAAGATTTTGATATTTTTTGGAACATTGGCCAATACCCTTTGGATTTTTACAAACATGTTGTAAAATCCAAAAATGCGATAAGTGATTTCTCGTTTATAAATTTCATGCTAAAAAAAAAAACATTTTTCTTTAATCCTTGAAATAATATTTGTTTCTAAAAAAGAAATTTTCAAAAATTTGTTAGCGTATTGGCCGTATGCAAGAAAACAACATATTTTATATTTTTTTTAAATATATTTTTTATTGCAAATTTTGTATTTTATTTTTATTTTTTATTATTTTGTTTTCGGTGGGCTGGTAGCCCACCTTGCCTCAGGTTGGGCTGGGCTTCTAGCCCAAACGGGCTGGAAGCCCGTTTTAAACAGGGGGTCATGTCGGGCTTTGTGCCCGGCCCCACCAGCCCACTGTCCATGTAGTGAAAGTGGGCGGGGAGTGAATTAATTCACTCCCCACATGCATGTGCACAGAGACGATGAATAGTAACATGGCAATTTTTCGAGTGTGACGAATGGAGTAATTGTTAATACCGTTGGGTAGGGGAGGTCGAGTTGGTTTTTCCTGTCATGGTGGCATCGAAATTTGTGGCTTGTGGTGGCCAGAGCAAGTGTCAGAAGTGATGGGCTCATGTTGCTGGTTCTTGGCTTCTGCTTCGCTGTTCATGGCTGCTGCCACTGGAGATGAAGGCTGATATGTTGCTAGTCATAGTGGAGGTGTTTCCCTTGCACTGCTCGCGAGGAGATGTGGCAGGAGAGAGAGAGCTGGAGGGGAGAGAGAGCTTGCTGCTAAGGGGGGAGAGAGAGTGGAAGCTGACCGAGAGAAAGAGGGAGAGTTGTCATCGCCAGGGAAGAGAAAGGAGAGAGAGAGATGCTAACGCCGGAGTTGAGGGAATGAAGTGGGATCGTTATTGGTTCCTAATCTTGGGTGTCACCTTGTATAAATTTTTATTCTTTCTACGTGATTCTACTTTATCTCCTATGTTACCTCAACAAAAATCCTCTACTCTATTTCATCAATTCTCTGTGAATTTTCTTCCTCTCTACGTAATTCTCCTACTCTCCGCTCTGCTCTTTACGTGAATTCTCTCTATTCTGCTTTCTCTCAATTTGTGCAATTAAACCCCGTCAGAATTTCAATATCAACCTTGACTTTGCACGTCTTTTTTATTTTGGTCCTTGATTTATGATTTGTGCTTTTTAACCCTCAATCAACCATTAAACTCTCAATTTGTTCAATTTGATCCCCGATTTCGCATAATTGGCTTGGAAAAATTCAAATTGGTCTCCGAAAATTCCAATCTCATCAATTGAGCCTGAATTAAATTCAAGAACTTGATTTCTCATTGACTAAAGCCTTAATAAAATTAATTTTACCAATTTAAAAATATAATTAAATCCTTGTACTTAATTAAATCCTTCAATTGGACCGTAAATTAATTCTCAAATATAATTACACTTTTAAATTGGCAAGCGATTAAATCGAATTGGCCCATAAAAATATAATTATATCTTTTAACTTAATTTCTACAAAGATTTATCCAATAATAAAAAAAATTTAGCCATGAATATGTATTTTTTCTCATTTATGGGCACACACAAAAAAACACGATTTATCTCTCAAAGACGTCCAAGATTTCACCTTGATTTCCCAACCCCTTTTATTTTAATTATTTTCAGGTAGTTTTGGGGAATGACCCAAAATTCGGTTATAACACTTAAGTAGGCTATAGAGTAAAAAAAAAATGCTTGCAACTACTTGACATTGTTAAAAAAACAAACCTCTGATAAATTGTTGCCTGGCTCGTGCAACAATTTGTCTCCCATCAGCTGCTAGACCAACAACAGCCTGATATTTGAGGGGGGGGGTTCCGTTTGCTTCTATAAAGTCACATGAGCATTACAAAATCTTCAAGCTAAAAACCAAATTGAAAACTTTTCAAAAGAAACTACCAAACAACCTAAGCACAACTACATTAAATGAGATGTATCAAAAGATGTTAAGCACAACTACATTAAATGAGATGTACCAAAAGTTGTTGAGCAAAGGGCAAGTAACTCCTGAACTTCAGGCACCTATGCAACCACCTTACCCTAATTAGCACAAGTCTAACCTCACTTATAAGTATGGTGTTACAGGAAATAGTTTTCACTTTTACATTGCCTTAAAAAAAACTTATTCATTTGATTAAAGTTGGATTGATAACATTTGATGAAATTTGAAACCCTTTTCCCAATAATATATTTGGAAGTGAACAACCACTTGATGGAAATGTTGAATCAAGTGACTTAGTTAAGAAGTGTGCAAAGTATCCATACCAACGAAATGAACCCTATAAGATTTTTTAAAGGAAAAGTACTATGAAATTGGAAGATGGAGTCTGCTTCTATAATTGTTTTTGTTTGATCATGTTGAACCTATTTTAGTCTTATCAATGATTTAGATCATAATGCTAGAAGAATTTCTTTGTTAAACAAGTTTTTCTTTTTCATAATACCATGTGTTTATGATGTGCATTTGCTTTTTCTTAAATAACACAAGCACACCTTATACCCTTTCCTCAAAACTATATATGATCTCATATTTTTATAAGGATTTTTGGGAAATTAAAGTTTTGTACAAAAGCTAAAGTCAAATTGATGTTTGTTTAAAAAATGAGTTTTGGAAAGTCATGTGATTTTCTTGAAAGTGATCTCACACCTACAAAAACTGACACTTTAATATGTTCTCACTTCCTTGATCTAATGTTTTGTTAGGATTGTCTGATTTTGAAATCAAAAGAGAAGAGGGAAAGATACATATGAAGGGCGTGAGAAATCCAAACAAAATAGAGTCAAAGCTGATTAAAGTAGGAAAGGGTGAGATCAATTTCATGGAGCTCGAGGATGTTGAAGAGTCTAACGAATAAAAGTAAGAGAGAAGGCACGGAATTCATTGGAGGCTTGAAGAGTATACTTGAATTCCGATAGAAGCAAATTGTTTTTTCCTTCTCCTAATCAAGTTAAAGGATAAACTTTCTTGGAAAATGAATTCTAGACAGTTGTAAAATTGAATTCCAGGCTGATGAGATGGTTATCAATTTGGGATTGAATCTTAGAGATTGATCGTAAAATTGAATTCCAGGCTTTTGGTTAAAGATCATGTTTTGTGCTTGACTTGAATATTTAGTTCAGCGTTTGTTTTATATTCGATCAAGTGACTGGTAACGTTTTTTCGTAGCTCAAATGTTTAATTCTTGAATAGAGTCTTGTGTGAAGGCTAAAGGTCAACATGCATATATTACCATTTATATTTAAACTCTTCTTAGGCTGGATACCTGTCAACTCTCGCTTTGCTTCATTGCCATCAGACAAGAAAAATCTGGTTGAAAGTTCATATATTGACGATGTGGTTGCTGAATTTTCTATGCGAGCTTCATTTTCAATTGCTAAATCTTCTCTTGCCTTCATTAATTGATCTTCTCAATTTCAATTGAGTCCTTGATTTCCCAAGATTTCTTTATCTATTTGTTTTCTCTATTGTGTCCAAATTGAATCGATTATTTAAGTGTTGTTAATGTGCATTTTAGCATAAAAAATCAAAATACATGGGGATTGATATGATGATTTATTTTGTAACACAAGAGTAGGCATACAATTGATCAGATACACATAGATTCCAAACATATAATTCCAAAACCGTAAAGGTGCTTGACACTGACCTAGAAAATAAGACCAATTTTAATAATATTTTGATGATGAGGTTGTGAAAAAATATATTTAATCTGCGGTATTCAGCAACCCAATCATTTTGAACATGTTTGTATTTGCCCTCGTTATACTATATACTAAAATAGATGAGGATTCAGTTACTGTAGCATGTGAGACAAATCACTATGAATTACAATAGTGTTGCTCAGTTTTCGATTCGGTTAAGTTCATTAGTTTGTTGTTTTACTAGTATTTATTTATTTTTGCAAACAAAGATAAGAAGAAGCTCCTGTACCTCAGTGGTCAGTGTACTGTTTCTTCAGCTGGAGGTCCCTGGTTCGAACCTACGCATGGCCTTTTATTTTATTTTATTTTTTTGTTTTTTCTCTCCTCTAGATCATTTTTATTTCCCACTTATAATGTTTTTCGATTTCTTTTCTTTTTTAACTTATATTTTTCTTTCTTTCTTTGATTTTTTTATTGTTTTTTTCACCTAATAGTCCATATTTTTGTTCATGTTTATATATATGTGCCTTTAGTTTTGGTTTTTAATTTTTATTATTTTCTCTTTTGTTGAGATAACAATTTTTTTTTTCAAAAATTTTGTTCTTAAATTTAGGTTGTGTTTATGATAATTTGAAATTTGATATTTCTTTTCTTTCCTTTGTTTTTTCTTTTGGTTTTTTATATTATTATTTTTATTTTCACATTGAATGATTTTTTTAGCTAATAATTTTAATTGTCTTAATTTGTTTTTGTTATTTTGTTAAAGTTTTGGGGCCTTTTTATTCTTTTTGTTGAATTTATTTTCCCATTATTCATGCAATAATAATAATAATAATAATAATTTTAGTTTTTTTCTTGCTTCCTCTTTTATTAATGTTCGGCCTGCATCATAGTACGTGTAATTAACTAGTATTGCACTATTAAAATATCTCACATCAAAATATTAAAATAGAGTTTTATATTACTCTTGTAGGCTTTCGGTTAAGGATCATGTATAGTGCTTGACTTGACTAATTCAACTTATAAGGAATTGAACATGTTTTAGTTTATTTCTATAATATCTTCCTTGGATGCAATCAGAGCACGGAATCTTAAGTTTGGTGTTTTTATCATCACAACAAGATTTTCAAAAGACAAATATCCCTATACAATTAGAAGTTCTAAATTGAATTAATTCGAATTTGAAAATTACGTTATCTCAACTATTTCGTCCAGATGTTATATCCAAAATTTATGAATTCTTATTTTATTTATATTTGTTCATGAATTCTTCCCATTTTATTTTTTTTATTTATTATTTATTTAGTTTATAATTCACACTTACATTTATTTCCCGGGGTTTATAATTTGTATTGTATTCAGCTGTAGGAGAAGGACACGGTTGAGAACAATCAACAAATCCAAATATACCATTGCTTTCTGGTAGTAGTTGCATATGTAAATTCCAATTTAAATAATTAGAATAATCTAATTTCACATTCATAGATGCAGAAATGGTGGAGACAAGGTTTGCAATCGAAGATTAAAGAATCTGTAATTGTGGAGCAGTCACCATTGCTTAAATCGACAGAAGAATCAAGAGATTGTAGAGAGCTTTAATTTAATAGTATGATGAAAACAAAGTTTAAATTAGTGAGAATTAATCACTGATAGATTTAGTAGAAGCTCAAACTGAGAGGATTTATGAATTATTTAAGGAGATGAACAATAAATTTAAAGAAATTGAATCCGTAGAAGCAGAGAAATTGGATCAATCAATTTGTGTGAGCATTTACGACATTTGATACCATGTTGAGACTAAGATTCTATGATTTATCAAGTAATTTCAATGAAAAAGAAGAGGATTTCTTGTGATGAGCTGAAGACGAAGAGAGAGACGAGAGTAAAGAAAAGAAAGAGAGGGAAAGCCAAATTTCAAATTATTGTATTGTTTGAATATATTTTCTACATACCCAACTTGTGAGCAACTACCCCCTTTATACACCTCTCATACAGCCTCTAACAAACTCCTACATACTCTAGAACATACACAAAATATTGAATATACATATGTATTTTATACTGTATTTATATTCTATCAATATGAATGGAGTGAGAAATCCAGACAAAATAGAGGCAAAGGTGATTAAAGTAGCTAAGGGTGAGATCAATTTCATGGAGCATGTGGATGTTGAAAAGATTAATGAATAAAAGTAAGAAAGAAGGCAAGGATGTTGAAGAAATTATTTTAGAGTTTGGAAAACATTGATCCACTATACTGGTGGAGTAGTTTGTATTCTTTGTTTAATCGTGCCAAGATAATAGGGATAGTATGATTCAAATTGCAATCTTATATCGCTGATTGGGCCAAATTAATGATATTTTTGTTAAGGAATTCATTGGAGGTTTGAAGAGTATGTTAGGATTGAGAAAGTTTGTAGATAATTGAAATGGAAAGAATGAGTTTAGAGATGGGAAGAGGGAGAAGAGAGAAAAGAGAGAGGGAGACTAAAATTTGAAAATGTGCTATATTAATATTTTGTTTTGCATACCTTTGTTGTGTGTGCACCTTTCTATTTATACACATATCCCATACCATCTTTCATATTCTAGACTACAAATACAATATTCTAGAATGCATCTTCTATGCTCTAACATCCCCTCTCAAGCTCATGCGTTGATGAATCAAGCATGAGATTGCAGTAATGGAGAAGAAATACATGAGTACTGAATCCTTTTTGATAAAAATCACTATGTAAAAGAAAGATGAGTTTGAATGTGATTGAGAAGAAGAAGAAGAATAATGCTCAAATGGCAAAGAAGATAGAAGAGAGAGAAGACATTTCATTTGTCTATTTCTTCATTGAAATTTAATTTGTCTACTTCAGTTTTTCTGAAGTTATTCATTTGTTGATGATTTTGAGAATAGAGGGATGAGAGCAAAGAAATGGGAGGGAAGAGAGGGGATAGAATTTGTTTGAATTTCATTTGTCTACTTCAGTTTTTCATTTGTTAATGAATTTCTTAATCTATGTAAGAATTCATTTTCTAATTCTCAATGATATTGATTTTTTTCTATTATTATTATTATTTGCAAAAATAGTAGGTATTGACACATAAAACGGCAGAGCACACACAGATAACACCATACAAAACATAAAATCCAGGGTTTTACAGCCAATTCTTCTCAGCAACCGCCTCATCTGTTTCTCTCTCGCATTTAAACATTGTCTTCCTAAAGGCATTGCAACAAAACCATGTCGAAGAAGGGAATTCCTCATACTGCAACGGTTCCTTCGTGTTCTTGTTTGCGATGTTCCTCTGCACTTTCCAAACAAACCTCTCATTGCTTTCTAGATCAAATGTGATTTTGCTCACCTCAGCTCCATCAAAATCCTCTTGTGGAATCACACATTCAAGTCTAGCCATAGTATTAAGCACGAGCGGCTACACAGGAAACTTCTACCATCAGTTCAATGATGTTCTCCTTGCCCTCTAATCTGACTCCATCAATGACAAAGAAGGTTGAATCACCGGTGACTGTGCAAATGATTTTTGTTTACATGAATCTAGAATAGAAGGAGCAGATCCAAATGTTTTTTTTTGTCTTTTAACAAACTCTTTAAACACTGAGTGTTTGATTTAAAGAGTGGAGAGAAGAAGAGCAGAAGAGGAAGATGATGAGAGAAGTGATGGTCAGAATCTTGCTGAAGCAGATGAAGAAGATGCCATAACAACAGCATAAATAGGAACAAAAAGTTTTGTGTGTGTGTTCTCCTCTTCACAATGCTTAATGCTCTATTTCAGCTTCTGTTTTTTTTTCTTTGCTCTGCTGCTGCTCTATTTGAGCTTTAGTTTTGTTTTGCAAAATTTGAATACAGTAATTTGATGCGCAAAGACTGGAGAGTGGAGAATTTGAAATGTATGCTGAAATGCAGTCTCACGGATGAACAAGACAACTAAATGAGGAGCAGCAACACTTCTTATGCGTGATGAATGGAAGGAAATTGCATTCTACTGGTTTGCATCAGCTTAATATTGAGATTAGGAAGATTATTACTGAGTGAAGGTTTGAAAGGAATGGAATTACCATGAGGAATATTGTAAATGAGGAGCAACATCGGTATGGATGATCATCTTCATCTTGATTTGGCATGAAAAATGCTAGATGGTGCCATAACGGAAAAATGGATCTATATACCAAGGAGCTGGACTTGTTGATCATACACTCGCGGATGGGGATGAATTTGCGCAAGACCCGTTGTCGCTTCCAAGTGGTCCAATTACAAGACTTAGAGCCAAACATTTCAAGGAAGCACTAAATGGGATAATTTAAGCGATTTGGGCTGATTCTAAATAGACCGAGATGGGCTCAAATAATAATGAATGCTTAGTCCACATCATCAAACTAATTGAAGAGGCTAATAATTATGCAAAAACATTTATAGCATGATCTGACCATCAAAGGCCATGAATTTGATGAGTTTCAAGATATTAAATAGAGGATTAAATATGGTCTTTAATGGTGATGTTAAATACATTGAATTTAGTTATTTAGCTATTTTTGGTTGCCTCTAGAAGTCTAACAAAGCCTAAAAACATGGGGACTTGTTTATTATGATGTTTGTGCTGTTTTAAAGCTTTAGTTATGACTTTCCCTATTCTTGGAGGGTTGTTCCAAGTATATAGATGAGAATTTCAAAATGAATAAACAGATTATGTGTTCAGAAAATTGTCATTTTTGTGAGGTCTTGTGTTCCTCTTCGTTCTTAAAAGAGCTCGTAGAACTTATCAAGTTAATCTTGTGGCGTTCAAACAACCAAACTTATCACCTTGATTGTTGAGAGATTCTCACGTTCTCTAGGTGTGGCGTTTCAATCCTTCGTAGTCTTGGTTTTCATCTTGTTAGGTGTTGGGTCAAGGCTCAAGCAATCTTGTCTACACGATCTTGGGGTTCTAAACCATCATTGCTATTGGGTTTCATCACAATTGTTGATGGAGTTCATATCATTTGGTATCAGAGCCTGGTTCTAAGATAAGTTTGACTATCTTTCATTTTTGTTTTTCTTTTATATACTGTTACCTCTTACAGAAGACAAGAAAAATCTTCAAAAAAAAAACAAGAAAAAAAAATTCGTGAAACAATACGAAAAAAAAAGGGTGCACGATTCCAGTAGGGAAACTTCTTTTCAATCTTGTTTCTCACCTTATTCAAGTTAAAAAAAAATCGTTAAAAAAAATATACGATTACAGTAGAAAAACTTCGTTTCAATCTTGTATCTCATCTTATACAAGTTTTAGCCATTTTAGTTTTGGTTGTTTCTCATCTTTTGAATAGCTGTGGGATTATTTTGAATTAGTTTTTGAAAGTTCAATTAAGAACTACAGAAGACACAAAAGAGTGGAAGAAAAAAGGCAAGAGTGCGTGAGACCATAAGAGGGTAAAATTCATTTAGTGTGCAAACACGAGTGGAAGTGTATCAATTCTTGAGTGAAACACGTGAGGGAGTGCCTGTGAGGATTCTAACCTTGTTTTGCAGATTTTAAATATGTCCAATAATCAAGAAGATACAACCGAAGAAGTTCGACAACCTGCAGTTCCAAACCTCCAAATGCAAGCCTTGCTAGGGGAGATGAGGCGTATGTTAAGGGCTGAATTAGAACCTATTCATGACAGGTTGGACAGGGTAGAAGCCATATTTGAACCGAGGTAGGTTTCAGCGTGGGAATGAGAATCGAGAAGCTAGGATGGGTAGGCCTAGGAGGGATAATGATTTGGGAAACATAAAGATTAAAATCCATTCTTTTCAAGGTAAAAGTGATCCTGAAGTTTATTTGGAGTGGGAAACTAAAATGGAGATAGTGTTTGATTGTCACAACTACTCGGAGATAAAGAAGATTAAGTTGGCTGCAATTGAATTCACCGATTACGCCGTTGTTTGGTGGGATCAATTACTGATCAGTAGGAGAAGGAATAGAGAGCCACCAGTGGACACTTGGGAGGAGATGAAAATACTTATGAGGAAGTGTTTTGTACCCAACCACTATTATAGGGGATTGTATCACAAGTTGCAGAGGCTAAATCAAGGTTCCAAGAGTGTGGAAGAATATTACAAGGAGATGGAGGTAGCTATGATCCGGGCTAATGTCGATGAGGACCGGGAAGCCACCATGGCTAGGTTCTTGCACGGATTAAATCGTGAGATTGCGTATATAGTTGAGATGCAACACTATATTGAGTTGACAGATATGGTGCATCAAGCCATAAAGGTGGAGGAACAATTTAAACGAAAAGGATTGGCTAGGAGGGGTCATCCTATGGCTACCACCAGCACGTGGAAGACAGCTCCAAAACAGGATGAGAACCTGCAAAATAAGCCAAAATTTGAATCCTCTAAGAATTCCAAACCAACGACCATCGCTACTGTAGGTAACACCGAAACCTCAAGTTCTAAAACACGTGATATTAAGTGTTTTAAATGCCAGGGGCGGGGACACATAGCCAGCCAATGTGTAAACAAAAGGGTGATGGTAATAAACGCCCAAGGAGAGCTTGAGTCGGAGAATGAGGAAGAAGTAAATGATGATGACATGCCACCTTTGGAGGATGCTGATGATGAGCAAAGTGCTGTGGTTGGAGATTTATTGGTAGCAAGGAGAGTTCTCAATATGCAGGTTAAGGAGGAAGAAAGTAACCAAAGGGAGAACTTGTTTCACACTCGGTGCTTTGTGAAAAACAAAGTTTGCAGTGTCATTATTGATGGAGGAAGTTGCACGAATGTAGCTAGCACTTATTTGGTGGAGAAATTGGCCTTAACTACCTTGAAACATCCTTACCCTTATTGGCTTCAGTGGCTGAATGAATGTGGCGAGATCAAGGTGACAAGGCAAGTATTGGTGGCATTATCCATTGGTAAATATGAAGATGAAGTGCTTTGTGATGTGGTTACTATGCATGCAAGCTATTTACTCTTGGAAAGACCATGGCAGTACGATCGAAGGGTTATGCATGATGGATTCATAAATAGGTATTCTTTCACTCATAGAAAGCAACATATTACTCTTGTGCCATTGAATCCAGAACAGGTCAGGGAGGACCAATTAAAGTTACAAAGATCAAATGACCAAAAAAAAGAAAAAGAAATGAAGGCCAAAATTGAAAAAAAAGATTTACAAAAAAAAAAAAGACAGAAAAACATTGATTAGAGAGAAAAAGAAAGAGAAGGGATTTCGGCCATAGTGAGAGCAAGAGAGGAAAAATTCAATTACATTGCAAAAAAAAAGTGAGATCAAGAGAGCATTGTTTTCACACCAGCCCCTGATTGTACTCATGTACAAAGAGGCTCTTTTATGTACTAATGATCTCGTCGGTGATTTGCCGAATGATATTGTTTCTCTTTTGCAGGAGTTTGAAGATGTCCTTCCCGAAGAGGTACCTAATGGATTGCCTCCAATTCGAGGGATTGAATATCAGATTGATTTCATGCCAGGTG
This sequence comes from Salix dunnii, assembly GCA_015731905.1. Classification (NCBI taxonomy): domain Eukaryota; kingdom Viridiplantae; phylum Streptophyta; class Magnoliopsida; order Malpighiales; family Salicaceae; genus Salix; species Salix dunnii. Next base: position 15,020,018 of record CM027674.1, read on the forward strand.
CATCATTTCCAAACTGACCTGCTTATAGGACTAATCCTGAGGATACCAAGGAACTTCAGAGGCAAGTAGGTGAATTATTGGAGAAGGGGTATATGTGTGAAAGCATGAGTCCGTTTGTGGTTTCGGTGCTATTAGTTCATAAGAAGGATGGAACATGGAGGATGTGTGTTGATTGTCGAGCCATCAACATCATAACGGTAAAGTATCGTCATCCTATTCCTAGATTAGATGATATGCTGGATGAATTGCATGGTTCTTGTGTATTTACAAAAGTGGATCTTAAGAGTGGATATTATCAGATTAGGATGAAAGAAGGTGATGAATGGAAAACTGCTTTCAAGACTAAATATGGTTTGTATGAGTGGTTAGTGATGCCTTTCGGTTTAACTAATGCTCCGAGCACATTTATGCGTTTGATGAACCATGTTTTCCGTGCATATATTGGCAGATTTGTCGTTGTGTATTTTGATGATATCCTAATTTATAGCAAAAACTTGAAGGAACATGTAATGCATTTGAGATCTGTCTTGGAAATTCTAAGGAAAGAAAAGTTGTTTGCTAATCTCAAGAAGTGCACTTTTTGCACGGATAAACTTGTTTTTCTTGGTTTTATTGTTAGTAAGAAAGGAATTGAGGTGGACAAGGAAAAGGTTAAGGCAATCCAAGAGTGGCCAACTCTTACAACAATCAGCCAAGTGAGGAGTTTCCACAGCTCAGCTAGCTTCTATAGATGGTTTGTGCGTGATTTTAGTAGCTTAGCCACACCTCTTACTGAAGTCATAAAAAAAAAATGTGTCATTTAAGTGGGGCGAAGAACAAGAAAAGGCCTTTAATCTTATCAAAGAAAAGTTAACTAATACACCTTTGCTTGTTTTACTTAATTTTGCTAAAACTTTTGAAATTGAGTGTGATGCTTTAGGAATAGGTATTGGAGCTGTTTTAATGCAAGAAGGTCATTCGGTTGCTTATTTTAGTGAAAAGTTGAGTGGGGCAGCCCTAAATTACCCTACTTATGATAAGGAGATGTATGCCTTGGTAAGGGCTTTAGAAAATTGGCAACATTATCTATGGCCAAAGGAATTTGTGATTCACACAGATCATGAGTCCTGAAAGCATTTGAAAGGACAACAAAAGTTGAACAGACGCCATGCCAAGTGGGTGGAATTCATTGAAACATTTCCTTATGTGATTAGATACAAGCAAGGTAAGGAAAATGTGGTAACTGATGCATTTCCTGAAGGTGTGCTTTACTTTCCATTTTAGATACAAAATTGCTCGGTTTTGAATACATTAAGGATTTGTATGCACAAGATTCTGATTTTGGTGATGTGTTCAAAGCATGTGAAAAAGTGGGATTTGGTAAGTTTTATAGGCATGAAGTATTTTTGTTTCGGGAAAATAAACTATGTGTGCCTATGTGTTGTCTACGTGAATTGTTTGTGGGAGAAGCTCATGGTGGTGGTTTGATGGGTCATTTCGGTGTAGCTATGACATTAGGAATTTTACAGGATCATTTTTTTTTTGCCTTATATGAAACGTGACGTGGAAAGATTCTGTGAGAAGTGCATCACTTGTAAACAGGCCAAGTCTAAGTTGAAACCTCATGGTTTGTACACCCCTTTACCAATACCTAGTGAACCTTGGACTGATATTTCTATGGATTTTGTTTTGGGATTACCTAGGACTAAGAGGGGGAGAGATTCAGTTTTTGTGGTAGTAGATAGATTCTCCAAGATGACACACTTCATTGCTTGTCATAAAACTGATGATGCTTCACATATACCTGATTTGTTCTTCAAAGAAATTGTTAGGTTACATGGCATGCCTAGGACCATTGTTTCTGATAGGGATGCCAAGTTTTTGAGTTACTTTTGGAAGACTTTGTGGGGAAAGTTGGGGACCAAGTTATTGTTTTCTACTACTTGTCATCCACAAACGGATAGTCAAACTGAAGTAGTGAATAGAATTTTGTCTACTTTGTTACGTGCTATCATTAAAAAGAACTTGAAAACATGGGAAGATTGCTTGCCACATGTTGAATTTGCTTATAATAGAAGTATACATTCAGCAACTAAGTTTTCACCTTTTGAAATGGTTTATGGCTTTAACCGTTTGTCACCTTTGGATTTAACTTCTTTACCTTTGAGTGAACGTGTGAACCTAGATGGCAAAACAAAGGCAGAATTTGAAAAGATGATTCATGAAAAGGCACAACTGAACATTGAAATGAGGACTCAATAGTATGTCCAACAAGCCAACAAGGGACGCAAGAAGGTAGTGTTTGAGCCAGGCGATTGGGTTTGGTTGCACTTAAGAAAGGAACATTTTCCAGAGAAACGACGTTCAAAACTCCTACCTAGGGGTGATGGACCATTTCAAGTAGCTGAACGCATCAATGATAATGCCTACAAGCTTGACTTCCCAAGTGAGTACGATGTTAGTGCAAGCTTTAACGTTTCTGATTTATCTCCTTTTGATGTAGGTGATGATTTAAGGACAAATCCTTCTCAAGAGGGGGAGAATGATGCAAACCAAGGAGCTGGACTTGTTGATCATACACTCGCGGATGGGGATGAATTTGCGCAGGACCCGTTGTCGCTTCCAAGTGGTCCAATTACAAGACTTAGAGCCAAACATTTCAAGGAAGTACTAAATAGGCTAATCCAAGTGATTTGGGCTGATTCTAAACAAACCAAAATGGGCTTAAATAATAATGAATGCTTAGTCCACATCATCAAACTAATTGAAGAGGCTAATAATTATGCAAAAACATTTCTAGCATGATCTGACCATCAAAGGCCATGAATTTGATGAGTTTCAAGATAATAAATAGAGGATTAAACTTGTGGCGTTCAAACAACCAAACTTATCACCTTGATTGTTGAGAGATTCTCACGTTTTCGAGGTGTGGCGTTTCAATCCTTCGTAGTCTTGGTTTTCATCTTGTTAGGTGTTAGGTCAAGGCTCAAGCAATCTTGTCTACATGATCTTGGGGTTCTAAACCATTGTTGCTATTGGGTTTCATCACAATTGTTGATGGAGTTCATATCAATCTTCATTTTGATTTGGCATGAAAAATGCTAGATGGTGCCATAGCGGCAAAATGGATCTATATGTTAAAGAAGAGCAGAGCAAATCACAGAATCAGATTTGTATTGAATGATGTATTTCTTCAGCTGTAGATTTTTTTTTTGAATGATCCATTGAAGGATCATATTGTGGAAGCTTGGATCAATTCATGCACTAGCATAATAGCTCTAATACCATGTTAGGATTGAGAAATTTTGTAGATAATTGAAATGGAAATAATGAGTTTAGATGGGAAGAGGGAGAAGAGTGAAAAGAGAGAGGGAGATTGAAATTTGAAAATGTGCTATATTAATATTTTGTTTTGCATACCTTTGGTGTGTGTGCACCTTTCTATTTATACACATATCACATACCATCTTTCATATTCTAGACTACAAATACAATATTCTAGAATATATCTTCTATACTCTAACAGAGTATACTTGAATTCGGATAGAAGTAAATTGTTTTTTCCTTCTCCTAAACAAGTGAAGGGATAGACTTTCTTGGAAAATGAATTCTAAACAGTTATAAAATAGAATTCCAGGCTGATGAGATCACTTCAAAGCTTTTCTTGCATGATTTAGAGATGGTTATCAATTTGGGATTGAATCTTAGAGATTTATCATAACATTGAATTCCAGGCTTTTGGTTAAAGATCATGTTTTATGCTTGACTTGAATATTTAGTTTAGCGTAAAGAATTGAAAATTTTTTAATACAAAATTTTGATCAAGTGACTGATAATGTTCTTTCGTAGCTCAAATGTTTAATTCCTAAAGATTTTGTGCTCTAATTTCATCGCAAGAAGATGTTATAGAAACTAAAACATGTTCAATTCCTTATATTTTGAATTAGTCAAGTCAAGCACTATTAATTAATTATTAGTAGAAGAGAAAAGGAGATAGTTTGAATAAATAGAAATGTGAAATTTCTATCGTAATTTTAGTTTCCTAATCTCCAGAAATCTAATTACAAAATATGTACCTTAAAAAATAAACAAAAATCTATATACACTTATCTAATTAGAAAACTAAAATTTCTCATTTCTATTTATTGAAGCTTTCTATAATAAGAATATAAAATAAATGACATGCATGAGAATCCGTTTACTGCTCAGGAAGATAATGTGTTATTATTTATTGGGGTTAAATAAGAGGGCATGTTGTAATTTGATTGATGAAAAAAATTAAATAAATTAAGGGAAAAAAGAGTGGAATTGACCCAAATTAAAAAAAAAAACTCATAGACCAAGAATTGAGTTCGAAAGACGATAAAACATAGAAACAAACATGAACTTTGACATGATTTTAATTAGGAAAAATCAATTCTAATTGAGACTAAAACAAAATCATTTCACTTTAAGGAAAACGACGAGTTATGTTGAGGAAGAAAAAGCTTTGAAGATTCACACAAAACAACATTGTTTTGATCATATATCTACAAATTTTAGGGAAAGGCAAGAATAGCTGACTCTTAAGCACAATTTAGGCTAATGGTTTTTTTGTGAAGGACAACAAAACGGGGAAGGTACTTCTTACTAGCAGTTGTTTTGATGGCCTCTATCATATTCAGACATCTTCCGACATTGCTCGTCAGATTGCCTGTTATGGAACGCGTACAACAGAAGACGTATGGCATGCTAGGCTTGGACACCCATCTCACTAAGTTTTTACTACATTATTGAATAAGTACCATTTACCACTTAATGGTGCACTTTTCTCCAATAAAAATTGTCATATCTGCCCATTGGGAAAATCTTGTCAATTTCCCTTTGAAGACAGACAATCTCATGCTTAATTTCCATTAGCACTCCTACATCTTGATTTATGGGGTCCTACACCAATATCTTCAAATTTTGGTTATCGTTATTATTTCTCTATTGTCGATGACCATAGTCGATTTACTTGGGTATATCCATTGGCTAAGAAATTAGAAGTTCTTACTACATTTATTCACTTCAAAAAATTAGTGGAAAATCATTTTAGCGATTAAAGAATTTAAGAAGACAGCAATTGTGTTTTAACTCTATTTTGCTTGATTGAATTTTTGTACATGTACTGCTATGTCTATATAGCATTTACATTATGATCGTAATGTTTTTGTGTTGTGAACAACTATTGTTATGTAACAGCTCTATATTTGAATTACAGAATCAAATCACATAATTTATGGAGGATTGCTCTTTGTTGCTACAATCACAGGACCTGCTAGACTTACTATCTACTGCTATTGTAATTACGGGACCTCTGGTGGATCATCCTCCTGATCTTCATCCCTAAGATCAGTACTCAATCTGGAGGGTAGTTCACGAACATTCAAATTGATTAGAACCTGTTTGAATTTCACCAGTAGTAAAGGCTTTGTAAGAGCATCAGCCAACCGATCACTGCTGGATATAAATTGAACTGTGAGCTCTTTCTTGCTGACTTTATCACGGACGAAATGGAAGTCAATTTCAATGTGTTTGGTCCTTGCATGAAATTTAGGGTTTGATGTGAGATAAGTAGCCCCAATGTTATCATGCTACTAGGTGGAGCTACGTTGTGGAGGTAGACCAAGTTCATGAATAACTGACTGGAACCAAGCTATTTCAGCAGTAGTATTGGCAAGTGCTTTGTACTCAGCCTCAGAGCTACTGCAGGCCACTATGGGTTGTTGTTTGCAGCTCCCAAAAATTAGGTTAGAACCCTATAAATGTAGTAGGCCCTAACTAATCGACAATCATCTATGTCTGCAGCCCAATCAGAGTCTAAATAAGCTTACAAGATGAAATCACTGCAACTGGTGATGTAAAAACCAGTTGAAATTGAGTGCTTAAGATAGCAGAGTATACGTTTCATAGCCATCCAATGATTTTCAAGGGGTTTGTGCATGTATTTGATGACTTTATGAACCAACAAAGCTAAGTTAGGCCTTGTAAAAGACATGTATTGCAGGCTGCCCACAACACTACGATAGAGGTAAACATCTTCAAATGGACTCCCACCTATAGAAGTAAGGCGACATGTTGAAGCCATGGGGCTGGTGCAGGGCTTAGCATGTTCTATCTTTGTTCTTTGCAGCAATTCAACAATGTATTTACACTGAGTTAGGTAAATTCCATTTGTGCATCACAGTGCTTTAACCCCCAGGAAGTAATGCAAGTTGTCGAGATCTTTGACAGCAAAAGAGGCTTGTATTGTACTGATAATAATCTAAATGATGGTGATGTTGGAGCTAGTGATCAAGATGTCATCTACATAAATGAGAATGTACATTACATAGTTCAAATCTTTAAGAATAAATAGAGAGGTGTCTGCCTTGCTTTCAATGAAGCCCATTGACTGGAGTTGAGTCGACAATTTAGAAAACCAAGAATGAGGGGCTTGGCGTAAACCATAAAGAGACTTATGGAGTTTACACACATGATGGGGATGTTGGGGATGAACATAACCTTATGGTTGAAGCATAAACACAGTCTCATTGAGGTCGCCGTGCAAGAACGCATTTTGAACATCTAATTGCTGAATCTGCCACTTGTATGTTACTGTAATAGAAATCACTAACCGAATTGTGGCATGCTTAATGACTGGGCTGAAGGTCTCATAAAAATGAATTCCCCCTTGATGGTGAAACCCTTTCACAACAAGGCATGCTTTATACCATTCAATAGTTCTGTCGGCATTCTTTTTTATTTTGTAAATCCAGCGACATCCAACAATATTTGCACCTGTGGGAGGTACTACTAGTGACCAAGTTCCATTTTGAAGCAAAGCTGAGAATTCCATATCCATAGCCTCACGCCACTGTGGTGATCTTGAGGCTTGACTGAATAAAATTGGTTCTGTTTCTTTTGGAACCATAGCTGATGTCAATGCCCATGGTAGTGGATATCTGATGAAGTCATCACTAGGCTAGCAAGGACGATGGATATTATTTTTGGCCCTGTGATCATGGAGTGAGTATTTGTAGGTTCTATAGGTGGATCATCAAGTGGAATGTAATCAGTGGCAGAGGAATTAGGTGGAACTTTTGTTGCATCTGATGGAGTAGATATCACGTCTGATACTGCTGGAGGTGGATCTGGAGCTGAGCCTGCAGAAATCACAACAAGAGGAGCAGATTGTGTACATGTGGATTTATGATGAGGATGTAAAATCGGTGAGCTGGGTATTACAAGCATGATGATTTTCTATGAGAGTGAAACAGAATTGGAAAGACAGGATTTGGCATTAGCAAAGATAGGTGTTTTGGAAAAAGGGAATAATGATTCGTCGAAGACAACATTACTAGACACATAGATTTTTCCCGTAGAGAGATCAAGACATTTGTACCCTTGATGACAAAGGTTGTAGCCAATGAAAATGCACGTTTTAGATCTGAAGTTTAGTTTTTTTTTTGTTGTATGTTCATAAATATGGCCAGCAGGCACAACCAAACACGCATGAAATGATAGTCGGGTATTTTTACCATACAACATTTTGAAGAGGGACTTATGACGCAAAATAGGTATTGGAAGTCTGTTGATGATATAGGTAGTGCTTTGAAACACATCTTCCTAAAATATCATAGGCAAATTAGAATGACCTAACAGAGTTAAACCAACTTCGACGATGTGTCGATGTTTGCTTTCAATGGAGCCATTTTGTTGGTGAGTGTGAGGACATGTAAGACGATGATTAATTCCATGGTGATGAAAATAAGTGTTTAGGGGATAATATTCCCCACCCTAATCAGATTGAATGGCTTTTATTTTTCTATCAAATTGTTTTTCGACATAGGTTTGAAAAGTTAAGAAAACATTTTCAACATCGGATTTTAGTTTGATAAGAAACAACCAAAGAAATTTGGAAAAATCATCAAAAAAACTAACGTAATATTTTGCACCAATTATGGAAAGTATGGCTGTAGGCCCCTATACATCTGTAAAAATTAGATCCAACAGGTGTAAGGAGATAGATGTAGAAGTTTTAAACGGCAAGGCATGGCTTTTTTCCATTTGACATTCAATGCACACATGACTTGTTTTATTTTTCTCTACGGGAAATGATAAAATGGATAATACTTTATTGACTACTAGAGTGGATGCATGTCCAAGTCTGCAATGCCAATCAAATGAACGAACACAGGAAAAGGCTTTAGGAATGCTGGCTTTGTGATTGAACTGATAGAGTCCATCATGAAGATTGCCTCGATGAAGGACTTTCCCTAAGTAATCCTTCACAAGAAAATAAAACGACTAAAATTCAAAATATATGTTACTATCAACACAAAACTAATGTACTGATAATAGATTTTGTCGTATTTCAGGAACAAGAAGAATATGATTAAGAACAAAGGTAGACGAGGGAGTGGAAAGAAAGGAAGACCCAATTTATAAAATTTGCAAACCTTGACCATTTCCAACGTGCACAGTATCTACACCATTGTAGTTTGATTTCTGTAGAGATATGTTGTTGGCATCATTTGTGAAATGATGAGTTGCACCTGTATCTATAGTCCACACAGAATCATATGAATTAGTTGCATCATGCCTCACAGCTACCAGCCCTTGTTTGGGATTTGTATCCTGATAAGTGAGATCAAATCGAAAATAACATTTCTTAGCAAGATGACCAATTTTATTACAAATTTGATAGACAACCGACGGTTGATTAGAGTGTTTGTTGCTGGAATTATATCCACTAAGGTGATTACGTCCCCTATCACGATAGCCACCACGCCTGGGATAGGTGGTTTGTCATTATGTGAAGTGTGCAAATGGTTGATTAATGATAGAGGCTAGGTGATGTCGGGACCTCTGGTGGATCATCCTCTTGATCTTCATCACTAAGATCAGTGCCGGTTACTTGTTCTTCTACAGCGCTTACATCAAGCAATTGCAGATTCATGGTGGAGGTGAATTTCCATTGAGGAAGAAAAAGCTTTGAAGATTCAAACAAAACAACATTGTTTTGATCATGTATCTACAAATTTTAGGGCAAGGAAAGAATAGCGAACTCTTAAGCACAATTTAGGCTTATTGTGTTACCATGACTAATTCTCTTAACAAGGGAAAACACAAGAATCTTGATTTAATTCCTCTAAACCACTTCAAACTATGAGTTAAACTCATAAGCACACACTCAATCAACATCTCTTCTAGACCATAAACGTAGTTTTTTCATTCTTGTTCAAGATCCAACTTTCAACCCTTGATTCTCTTCCCATAAACCAAGTAGACTGGGATTGGTGACCACCACTTGAGCTAATTCCCCGTCCACATTTGTTAGGATAATCTTTGTCAATATTCAACATCGTGACTACCTTTAAAAAGAAAATATTTGGGATCTTGTTCTTAAAGAGGAAAGGTGTTGTCCAAGAAGTCATGACCTGGTATTATGGTAACTAAAAACCCTATCTTGTTAGTATTATGGTCTCTAGGAATATTATTGGGAAAAAAGAAGTTGCTCAAAGCAATGGGTGGAAGCAGATTGTTATTTAATATCGAATTTGGCTAGTAATTAATCCATAAAACAATAACTAAATACAAATCATAATATTATTACAATAATAGCTTAATTCCTATACGAAAACATGATAATTTGATGACAAAGATTCATTGGTGTCCATCTAGCTAGTTTATCAAATGTAGAAACCTAACTTGCTGCAACAAAGATTGACTTCAACCGATGATACTATTCTTATATTGAGATCCATCCGGTTTCAAGTAGGTCTTGATAATACAAATATGGCTCCTCCATTGTCAATAAATTAGTTTGATAAGCTCGGAAAAAAATGAATTCAACAAGATAATAAAGCTCGAAATGAATCCAATACCTTGTTACATTTGATGCCAATGTTTATTCAATTCTCGACTTCTTACTGCTTCTTTCTGATCCCTCCACCATTCGAGGGGGTGATATGGATTTTCTATTCGTGCAGTCATATGAGGTAGATGTAAGGTCCAAGTTATGAGGATATTGAAATAAATAAGAGGAAATGAAAAGAACCCTTACATATTATGGTTTAGTTTAGTTTCGTCCTTGTGCAGAAATTGTTTAAACCACTTCACAGAATTTTTGGCATATCGTTTCAAGTCGTTTTCGTAATCAATGAAGAAGAGACCGAACCTTGAACTATAACCATATCCTCATTCAAAATCATCCGAAAATGACCAAGCAAAAAAACCCTTCACATCAACACCATGGTCACTGCAAAAGTCAGAAATTTTTAGAACAAAAGACTGGGAAAGAAATTCCTTTCGAACAAGTAGTTGTTTAAAAAAGGAACAAAGAACAAGCTCACTTGATGGATTTCAGAACGTTGTCGAAAATGTCTTTATAATATTGCTCTCTTACGTGATCATTGAGGGCTTCCTCTAATGATGAGGACTTCACGTCATCAACTCCTAAATAAATTAACAGATTACAGAATCAAAACTTCTTGACAACTGAGATCATAAATACATCGCATTATTCTAAATGTGATGACTGTTAACTCTGATCTTACCATTTTCAGTGATATATATTGTTGGATTTTCATACGTTTCCTTTATGTGATTCAAAAGATGACGAATACCTTCAGGAAAAATATAAAGCCAACTTGAACCAGCCTGCAAATTTGATTGTGAAAGAAATGATTCTAGGTATCGATAATATAATTTGCTGCAAACAAAAACAAAAATGATGTCCGAATAATAACCACAATATTCACCTGTGGGCCTATTGGAATTCCATTTCTCTCCCCTTTAAAATAATAAAATAAAATAGAAATCAATCATCAACCTAATTGAGAAAGTGTAGATTTTTTTATTTATTTAATTAGCAAGTATATAAATTTACCTGGCCAATTGACACGAGCATCTTCCATAAACCCAATATTTTTATAGTTAGCGTCCTCAACATTCTGAGCATAATATGTAGTATAGTAATTGACCCCAATAAAGTCAGAAGATCCTCTCAGCATCTTAGATTCCTCCTCACTGAATTTAGGCAATCTTCCTCCAACGTAGTCATGCATAGTCTGTGGATAGTCACCTTTAGTTATAGGATCCATGTACCTGCCAAGGACAGATTAGATTAACTGGTGATGCTTGTTTCTTCTCCATATATAGATTTTAAGAATCCAAAAAAGAGTATAGATCCAAGCATGATTTAAGCTGACTTTAATCTCATGATTCAAGTTTTCATGTACGCAGTCAAGCTGACTATTAATTTGATAAAATTATCATATTTTCTATAGTACTGTACGAAGGAATAGCATGATTTCCCTTTGCTATATATCCAAATCAGCTAGCAAAATACTTACCACCCAAGCATAAAATCAAGGCTTCGTTTAGTTGCCATCCGATTACTTTCACTACTCGAGTAAGGTTCGAACCAGTGAGAAACGAGTGTTATCCCAATGTTTCCTCCTTGACATGTCTGATGAGAGATTTTGTCAATGATAAAGTTAATTAGCACAGTCGCACTCAAAAAGCTTTGGTGAAATGTGGTATTAAACGAACCACGAATTAATATTTACAGTTCTAGTTAGCTTTTGCGAACCTGGTACTTTTCCTTGTATACTTTCACAGCTGTTGCATGAGCAAGCAGTAGATGGTGGGTTACAATGTAAACCTCGGTGACACCAGAGATTTTGGGTTGGCCTGGATAATTCTCCAAAGTTGAAACTCTGCCGGGTGCCACTGTGCCGGTGTCATAACCATTGACACTAAACATAAAAGGCTCATTTAAAGTGATCCAGTGCTTCACTCGGTCTCCAAACTTTTGAAAGCAGAGCTCCACAAAGTCTCGGAAATCATTCCTGTTTACGAGTTATGAATTTATTAGACTTGGGATATAAATCAAAGTGAGATATTGTTTGTATAATATTAATATAGAAACGATTACGTACAAAATATTTCGGCTTAAGAAACCACCATATTTGTCTTCAATTGCTTGTGGAGTATCCCAATGAAAGAGAGTTGCAAAAGGCTGTATACCTGTACAAATAATACGAGAAAATTTGAAGTGTGCTTTTAATCTTTTCAAAATTTAAGCAACATTGTAGAAAATAATATAAATAATATTTTAAGGCATCACCTATAAACTTAAATTTTTAGATGAGATGGTTCCTTAATATGATATCAGATCCTTGTTGACCTTACAGTTACGAGTTCAAATCTCACCATCTCCATTCTATTTAATAAAAATCAAGCACAAGTAGGGTGAGTCTATACAAGTTTCAAGCCCAAAGGGCTTACACTTGAGGAGATGTGAAATGGTTCCTTAACACTTATTTAGTCATCGAAATCTTATAGGAAGAGGTTATAACCATTTTTTATGAGCTCATCGATGAGATTGCTGTAAAACTGGATCCCTTCTTCGTTTATTCCAGCACTTAGTCTGCCATCTGATCAATTCGATAATTGAAAAAATCAAAGTAAGCAAAAAAGTGGGACTTGGAAAGTCAAGTCGCGTCCCATCCTCATGAGTTAAAAAGGAATGAGAAATAGGGTGTGAAAAAACATACGTGGTAATACTCTAGACCAAGAAATAGAGAATCTGAAAGCATCCATTCCCATTCCCTTCATTCTTTGCACATCTTCCTATAACATTTTGTGGGAAATATATCAGCCAGTGTGATCGATGGTGGTCAGATCGCAACTAAAAGAAAAATAAGGTGAGCATCATACGTCCCTTATAGCGATGGTAGAAATCAACAGCCACATTTGCATTGCTATGGTCACTTATCCTCTCTACAATTTTTCAGAATTTATATATTAATTGATAAAAATCATATTGACATTTTTAATATTTGCACGCACTTTCTCTCCGATCCCCCGAAAGTTACAATCATATATATATATATATATATATATATATATATATAGCAACAAGATGCATGCTGGCAGGTGACTCCTTGAGAGACTTGTATTCTCCTAGCTAGGAGTTTGGTACTCCTCTATATCTGTGTCAACTTCTCTCCATTACTCTCATCAAAGGAAAGGAAACCCATACTTTACTCTCACAATCTCTCAGTAAGCTTAAAAAACTTGCTAACCAGGTTGCTATTTCCAAAGACGAACGAGGGAAACCATCTGCAAAAGAATTACGACTCAACTTGGCGATACTTTCCATGATATATACAAGGTTTTTTGTTGAACAGCTAGCCTTCAAGAAGTCGTGATGATAGAAACACCAAACTTAAGATTCTGTGCTCTAATTGCATCCCAGGAAGATATTATTTAAATATTTGTTTTTTTTTTTTTAATATTTTATGTTTGTGTTCCTCGTTTGTCAATCACAACTACTGATGGATAAATCGTGCACGTTAACAAAATTAAGTTGTCCCTGCAGGGTCCCATAGCAATAGACTCTTTGTTTTCACCCATCCACTTGTGAGTGGCTCCCTAAAATCTTTCCAATTCAATTTTTCCACGAAGACATTTCAAAACAATTCTTAATTATAGAGCATATTTGTGCTGGATTATGATAGATTATGACAGTTCAGAAATTTCAAAGCAGAGGGAATTTGAACGATTTAGGCATATACGTGCATTCCTCATTTGCTATTCACCGCTAGCTAAGGATAAACCGTGTATGTATAGAAAATCAAGCTGCCTCTACATGGTCCCGTAACAACAATAGACTCTTTGTTTTCACCCATCAACTTGTGGGTCCCTTCCTAAAATCTTTTATTTGCAATTTTTCCACGAAGACAATATAGTAGTTCCGCCAACAAAAATCCATTTAAAAAAAAAATCTCAATTTTTTTTCTCAATGCCTAATCTAATTTATTGAGGGTTTAATGAAAAAAACTAAAACCTTTTAGTAGTAAAATTGTATTTTTTTAAAGTTAATTTGGTCCAGTCAAGGGCTGAATTGCATAAGTTTCTCAGATTGTTTTCTCACAATGTCACAAATTGCAGGGTGCATAACAAGAAATTAAAGTTTTTGAAATATAGTGCTAAACAAAAATTTAGTATTTTTATTATATATTTTTTCTGGCTACATTCATAACTAGACTTCAATTTATTTATTTATTTATTTCAAGGAACAGCTCAAAACCATGCAAATATGAAACGACTTGATTGTTTAAATTCTATATATTAATTTATGTAAAATGAATGCTGGATGGTGTCAGATCAATGGCTGGATTCAAAATGATCATGTGTCAAAATTATTTAAATAAACTATATATCATGACCCATAGCCTCTACCTTTCCCATTATATATTAGAGCAGAGGACAAGGCAGCTGATGCATGCATGCATCCATCCATGGCTGCCGTGGAAGACATATATACAGTCTTACATTATATGTGACGTATAATGAACGTAAAATTTTATAAAAAGGTGGGGTCAGAAAATTTATTTCGGGGAGGATCGGTTGATATATTGAAATAATTTTTTTTATTTAAACATGTTAAAAACATATCTGAAAGTGATATATTAAGCAGGAAGGATATGTTTAAAAATATGATTGAAGTTGTTTTTTAAAATATTTTTTTTATTTTTTAAAAATTATTTTTAATATGATCATATTAAAATGATATAAAAACATCAAAAATATTTAATTTAAAATACAAAAATAAAAGTTTTTATTTTTTTTGAAATCGTGCCAAACAACACTAAATTGTAAGTTTTTGCTATTTTTAAGGATCATTATGCCTGAAAAAAGTTATTTTCATGATTAGTTCTTAGCTTTGGGGGAGCTGTGTCCTTGGCTGCAATCCCCAAGTTATGAGATGTGAGATCAGTACAAAAATAAACCATCACATTATTTTGTAATTTTGTGTTTACGGAAGAAATTCCCAATGCTGAACTATGGCAATCTCTGTCAAGAAATTATATTATCTAAAAATTTAAATTAATAGGTGAAGTCCTATAATATAATTTATATTATTTTCTAATACACCTCTCAAATGAAATTATTTTAGGTTTGAAACTTATATAGGCCACACTACCTTGTGCTTGATTATTTTATCAAATAGAAAGGGGTGATAAGATTCGAACTCATGACCGTTGGATCAACAAGACTTTGATACCATGTCAAAGAATCATCTCACCTAAAAATTTAAGTAATCAGTGAAGCCTAAGAATAAGATTATATTATTCTCTAACAATCTCGAGAGGTTAGGATTAACTATTTTGTAATGATAATTTTGTTTTGTTGTATCATAATTTAAGTTATTTTTAATCATAATAAAGTTGTGTTTATGTCAAGGTCTAAAACTAATGATTGAGTGTCGAAAGATTAAGGAGTGTTTTGACACTGTTTTTAAAAGTATTTTCGATTAAATTTGAAGAAGAAAATATTTTTTTACTGTAAATTAGAAATTTTGGTTTTTTTATATTATTTTTATATATTAATATCAAAATAATTTATGTGGAGTACAGTTAACAGTTCATTGTTCACTTAATGAATAGACAGTTTTTTTCCCAAACAATACACCCTATATCAAATACCGGTGGGCAACATGGTTGGTCTGGTTTATTTGGTTCGACCTTACCCAGCCCATATATTATTAAAATAATATTTTCTTTAAAAATTCCAAAAAAGAAATCAAATGGGTATTTCAAAAAAGAATGATTTTCTTGCATATTTTTCCAATGATTTTACGTAATTATGGACTGTAAATTTACACTGCAAGTTACAAATCCGATATTAAAAATACATGTTTTTTCTTTAAAAGTTCAAGGAAAACACAAAACATTTCAAGGGTCATTTCAAAAGGTTTGTGATTTCATCACATGCTTTTATATCAATTTTGTTCAATATTGATTTGTAAACTTATACACGGACTCGATAAAAAATATTTGATTCTATCTGAAATTTAAAAAATAACAGAGAAAAAATATTGCAAAATCTGCACTTCAAAAACAAAGAAAGATATTTTGTTTTTTGGTATACTATAGGATTCTAAAATTTTCTGAGCATATTTTCATAAGAAAATAAATTGTATCTTTCCTCATATTTTGTTCATTTTTTATTTTGCATATTAGGGTTTAGCTATAGATTTTAATATTTGGGGTGTAAAATTACACTATAAAGTATACTCTTAGGTATTAAATATACAAAAAAAAATGCATATTGACAAGTTTCCAATGTTAGGATTTGTAATGATTTGTGTCATAATCCAATTTTGTGTTATTCCCCAAATCTATCCAAAAATAAAGAAAAATAAAATAAAAATGGTTGGTGTTAGCAGAAAAATCAAGGCGGAAATTTTGAAATTTTTTGAGAGGTCGATTGTACCTCTTTTATGCCTAGAAATGAAGAAAAATATAGATTCAAGGCTAACGTAATTTATTATCGAATATATCTGCATAGAAATTAAGGTAAAAGATATAATTGTGTTTTTAGGGGTCATTTTGATTTAATCATTTGCTAATATAAAAGTGCAAATTAATCGTTGGCCAATTTAAAAGCGTAATCATACGATCATACCTATTTTTATACCCGGAAACGAAGAAGAGCACAAATTCAAGGATAAAATAATTTATTATCTGATAAATCTGTGTAAAAATTAAGTCGAAAGATATAATTATATTTTTATGTGCCAATTCAATTTAACCATTGGCCAATTAAAAATGTAATTATATTTGAGAATTAATTTTGGGTCCAATTGAAGGGTTTAACTAAGTACAAGGGCTTAATTATACTTTAAATTGGTTAAATTAATTTTATTAAAGGCTTAGTCAATGAGAAATCATGTTATTGAATTTAATTCCGTTTCAATTGATGAGATTTGAATTTTTAGAAATTGAATTGAATATTTTTAAGCCCAATTACGCGAAATTAGGGGTCAAATAGAACGAATTGAGAGCCTAATGAATTATTTTCAATCTTGCTCTGATACCATGTTAAATCTTATGGAGTAGGGGTTTGATTTCTCCTTATTTTTCTCTCTTTGGAGGAATGCTTTATATAAAGACATACACTTCCTTATTTTGCTAGGATACATTAATGTGTATTTGTGTAGGACTCCTAACTCTAGTGCATATCCTTTTCATATATGGAAAGGTCTATTACTGCTAAGCTAATTACACGTTAACATAAACATCCATGGCTCATTCAAAGTAATCCACGTCTTCACTCGGTCTCCAAAATTCTTGAAACAAAGGTTGACAAAGTCTCTGAAATCATTTCTAAAAATCAATGTTTTATGTGAGAAAAATTACAAAAATGTTTTAAGTTTTTTAAAAGGGTCCACAAGGTCTCCAGAATGACTCAGTAGATTATAATATTTCAGAGCCAAAACAAGTTTGGATATTCGAAGCGTGATTCGCGAAAGGTTGTTACTTACACAATGTTAGGACTTAGGAAACCACCATAATTATCTTCTAAAGCTTGTGGAGTATCCCAGTTAAAGAGAGTGACATAAGGCTGCAAACCTACATATTACAAAACATGACACAGTAGAAAATAAAAAGGAATACGATCAACGTCGATATTCTGGAAAAAATCACACGAATATGAGAGAAACTCTCTAAAACTCCAATTTTATTCAATAATATCAAAAGGTAATTTGGTTAGAGGTTTTACAATGGTATTTAAAGCAGAAACCCTAGCCTAATCTCATGCCAGATAAGGAAACGACGATAATTAATAAAATTACCAAAAATGAAAATTTTGAGATAAATGTAGAAATTGAAAAGGCTATAAATCCTAAGCCATCTGGAATTGACGGAAGTCAATTCAGACTTGGAAATCAAAAGTTATAGCTAAAACAAAACTTTTCTAAAATGGCAAAAACAACGATTTCGAGCCTAAACAATGAAATTCAACCAAAAACCAATGTGCGTCAGTGGCAAAGCAAAAGATGGAATTCCACAAACGTCGAAATGCATTAACTGGGTGAGTTTTTCTTCATTCAAATATCGGTGCCCGGGCTACCAAAATTCAGTTGCTTTTGAATTTCAAGTGCTCCCTCTTGATTATATACACCTCTGCTATTTGTTCTACATCAAAACATTAGAGAACCAGATCTAGCGCACATGTTGGACTTTTTGTTGCATAAGAATTTAGGCAATATATTATGATTAATTCAAGGGAAGGGAAAGGTTCGAACCATTTTCAAGGAGGTCATCAATGAGATCGTTGTAAAACTTGATGCCTTCCTCGTTTACACCAGCACTTAGCCTGCCATCTGCATTTCCCAAAAACAAATCCAATGATTTAGAGAGTCACAGAGTTAGAGCTAGTATGTATGAAGATTTAGAGATCTGATGCAAGATGCCATTGATGGAACAACCTTTTTTTCCTTTTCTTTTTACAGGATTGATTTTTTGACTTGGACAAAGTTATCTCACAATAATTATCTTTTTCTCTTTATTTCGTGAGAAAGCATTACCTCATAATTTCTACGAAGTTTCAAATAATCAAAATAAGTTTTTGGGTTTGAGGAAAAGAAGACTTGAATAAAAGAATTTCAAACAAGATGGGTGTTCTGCATGGATAAACCGCGCCTGTATACAAAATCAAGTTGCCTCTGCATGGTCCCATAACAGCCCAAGAAGAGTTTATCTATAAATGGTAATATATGCATGTTGACATTTAGCATTCAGACGAGACTCTATTCAAGAATTAAACATTTGAGCTACGAAAAAACATTACCAGTCACTTGATCGAAATTTTGTATAAAACAATTTTCAATTCTTTACGCTGAACTAAATATTCAAGTCAAGCACAAAACATGATCTTTAACCAAAAGCCTGGAATTCAATTTTACGATCAATCTCTAAGATTCAATCCCAAATTGATAACCATCTCTAAATCGTGCAAGAAATGCTTTGAAGCGATCTCATCAGCCTGGAATTCAATTTTATAACTGTCTTGAATTCATTTTCCAAGAAAGTTTATCCCTTAACTTTTCCACGCATATTTTTCATAAAAAAAAATATGTTGCATCTTTCACATATTTTGAACAAAAATCGGATATCGTTACCAGTTTATGATCATCCGTTGGAATTTGGCTAAAATATAAAAAAAAAATAACAATTATTTTGTTTTAGCTATCACGGTGCAAAATTACATTGTAAAGTACACCCGCGGATAAAAAAATGGTTTTTGAAAATGCAGTGTAAAAAATTAAACTTGGAAAAACAATTGCACAACAATATAGTTTGCTTTAGGTAGGATGCACTGGGTGATGCGTCTTCCCATTGCACAACAAATACCCTTACACAAACTCTTATAGACCAATAGGTTTCCTAGTGACCGTAATACTAGGTAGCAACTCCTGATAATTATAGTCATATTTTCTTATGACTATACACCCTTTTCACCGCGCGTCGTTGTCTCTTCAATCCAGGGGATACCGAGGCGCAAAGCGCGAAAAAAACATCGTTGTGACACCTCCTATTGAGGAGAGGAACCATATGATAGAAAATACTATAAATTATATTTTGGTGAGATAGTTAAGCTTTTATGTGAGATAGTTACGTAACGTGTTATCAAAGCCTTGTTAACCCAACAGTCACAAGTTTGAATTTCACCACCCTCATTCTATTTGATAAAAATTAAGCACAAGGTAGTGTAAGCTTCTGCAAGCTTTAAGCCCATATGGATTTCACTTGAGGGAGTGTCTTAGAGAATAAAATAAAACATAGTTCGGAACCCCACCTAATAGTTTAAGTTTTTAGATGAGATGGTTCTTTCGTGCGGTCTTTTGTTCTCTCTTTTTTTCTATTTTGCACCCCGTGCCCCCATAAACAAAGTTTAATAAAGGTAGGCAAAGGTAATTTCAGTGTCTTTTTATTCTTTCTCATTGATGGTGCCTTCGATGATGGCTTCAAATAGTAGTTTCTTGAATTTTTTTTATTTTATTAGTTTTTTGAAAAAGAAAACATCAACTTTGAATTAGTAAAATTTATTAATAACTTTAAAATTTACACGCTAATTTGTCTTTAAAAAAATTAAAACTCTTCTTAGATGACTTTGAAAATACAAAAAATAACACAAATATACAAGGAATTTTGGAAAAAATAACAAATAATAAATATTAAAAGTATAGAATAAAAAATCGAGTTATGACAATATGAATGAAGAAATGGAAAGAAGAGACTCTCAAACATACATTAAAAACTATAATCATGAGTATGAGTTAAAAAACACTCAAATGGTGATTTATTTTGTAACGCAAAAGTAGGCATACAATTGATCTGATACTCATAGGTACCAAACATATAATTCAAAAACCGTAGAGGTGCTTGACACTGACCTAAAAAATAAGACCAATTTTAATAATATTTTGATGATGAGGTTGTGAAAAAATATGTTTAATATTGCCTTCAATCATTTTGATGAGTTAATTTATTATCTACTAGATAATGCCCCCGCGCGTTGCCGCGGGGCATACAATATTTTTTTAAATATAAAAAATATTAATTATATGTATTTTTAAATTGTATTATAAATTTAGTTAAAATAAATTTGTCCAGAAATTCATCCTCACATTATTGTCATTATTATTGTTATAAGAATTAAAATTATTATCAACATTACTGTCAAAATAATAATAAAAATTAAATTGACTTGAAAAATCATTAGAAAAAACAAAATATTTTAATAAGTAAAGAATAAAAAATTAATAATTAAAATTATCATTATTATTGTGTAAATGGTAAAATCATAAAAATTATCTAATCCAAAGAGCTAATTAAAATAATAAAAAACAAAAAAGAAATAAAGGAAAAAAGCGAATAATATTTATTATTCATATTATTATTAAGACAGTAAAAATCAGTAAATTATATTGAGAGAAAGAAATATAAAAAAAAATAGGAAGCACGAAAAAGCATTAAAATATTGTTATTATTATAATTCATAATAATAATAATAATAATAATAATAATAATAATAATAATAATAATAATATGAAAGAGTAAATAAACAATAAAAGATTAATAAAAAAATAAAAATCGACATTGTTATTACTACGAAAAGAATAGATATTATAAAATTACCTCGAGGAAAAAAAACTTAAAAAACATTAGCAAAAAAGTAAGTAAGAGAAACAATTAAATTATTATTATTAATATTAAATAATAATTAATTAAATTACTACTACTATATTATTATTATTATTATTATTATTATTATTATTATTATTATTATTATTATTATTATTATTATTATTATTATTATTATTATTCTAGAATTAAAGAATTCATTGAATAATAATAGGGATCATTATAGAAATAATAAGAAATCAAGGGATGAAAAAAAAAATTAAAAGTATAAGGGCCAAATATTAATTATGTTAGATTTTTTTATTATAACATAATGTTAAACAAAATAATAAATTTGTATAGAATTTTTTAATTATAAATTTGTATAAAATAATAAATAGTTTTATCCATAAAAAGATGAATATATAAATTGAAAATATATCCTTATGTTATTATCATTATCATTATTATAACAGTTAAAATTATTATCAATATTACTGTCAAAATAATCTCAATAATTAAATTATCCTGGAAAAAAAAAAGCAAAAGATTTATGTATGAATAAGAAAAAAAAACATACACACTAAAATTATCATGATCATTGCATAAATAGTCAAATAATAAAAATCATCTAAAAGTAATAAAAAACCAATCACTAAAATTATTATTACTATTACGTAAATAGTAAAATCATAAAAATTATTTAATCCAAAAAACAAATAAAAATAACAGGAAAAAAAATAAATAAAGGAAAAAAAGAAGCAATATTAATTTTAAAATGACTATCAATTTAAATTAAAATTTCAGGATCTAAGCGATTTAAATAAAATCAAAAGAAAAAAAAACTATAAAAAAACTAAAAGTATAGATGTATAAATATGAATAAAAAAAATATACATTGTCTAAGAATTTATAAAAACAAATTAAATGAATTAATATAAAAAAAAACCATGCAATAATCAAATAAAAAAAATAGTTCTATCCACAAAAAGATAAATACATAAATTGAAAATCTATCCTCATGTTATTATCACAATCACTACTATAACAGTTAAAATTATTATCCGTATTATTGTCAAAACAATTTAAATAATTAAATTGTGTTGAAAAATCATTAAAAAAAGGAAAAGATTTTTGTATGAAAAAAAAAACAACTACTAAAATTATCATGATTACTGCATAAATAGTCAAATCATAAAAATCATCTAATCCAAAGAAAAAAAAGAAGAAGCAAAAAAAAAAAACAAAGAGAAAAAAAGAGTAATATTAATAGTAAAATGATTATTATAATAGTTAAAATTATTATTAATATTATTGTCAGAACAATTCAAATAATTAAATTGATTTGGAAAAACATTAAAAAAAAAGAAAAAATTTGTATAAAAAACAATTAAAAAATAACAAATTAATTAATATCAAATATTAATAAAAAAATAACAATAAAAAATAAATTAAAATGAAAAATAATATATATAAAATTAATTCTAATTAAAGGATAAAATTAAAACAAAAAAGAATTGGAGGACTAAAAATAAATAATGGTGATTGGTTTCATTTTATAAAAATCAGAAGAAAAGGGACTGAAATCAAACTTTGTATATATTACCAATTTCAATTGGAGGGCTAAATTGAAGAAATCAAAACATCCGTACCGGAAAAATTGAAGGAATAAAAAATCAATCAAAAATCAAAAGTATAAGGACTGAAATAAAACTTTCTTATATAATCAGTTTTAATTGAAGGGCACAATTGAAAATAAAAAAAACTTTAATTTCAATAAATCAGTAAGAAAAACGAAATCAAAACATCAGGGACTAAAATGAACTTCTCGCCAACATCGGGGACCAAAGCAGAATTTGCGGCGGCAGGAGAGAGAAAAGCGACCGCCGACCAAAACACGTCCACCGTCGCTCATCCGGAGATGTGATCGGAACGCGCCGCGATGGAGAGGAGAGGGCCGCCCGGCGCATCTTCTGGTGTGGCGGAAGAGAATTTTTTACGGCGGAAATAAGCCACACGCGCCGCCTAAAAGGCGCGTCTATGCCGGACGCTGCTGGCGCGTTCGTACAACGCGCCAGCAGTTAAAACAAAAAAAATAATAAAATAATAGGTAATGACTGGCTTGCCCCTGGACCCACCGATATTTACGAAAAAACCGGGGAGGAAAAGACGGCGGTAGCCCTGGTTACTGTGCGCTATTTTGTCTTTATCGGGGGCTTTTTTTGTCTGTGCACTGTGCATAGAAAGTGGAAAAACTGGTGATGCCCCTGGTTTCTATGCACTATTTTGTCTTTTTCAGGGGGCTTTTTCGTTAATACACTGTTCAAACCGGGAAAATAAAAAAAAAAAGCGGACATACTCGTGCGACGCACGGACAAAATATGTCCAGTGAATAGTGAAATGTGTCTTGGTGCACAGTGTTTTCGTGCACAATAAATATGAGATGAGGTTTATATTTTAGTTAATAATTTGCCTTTGCCCTCATATTGCACTCAATCATTATGACGATGAGGTTCTAAGAAAATATATTTAATTTGCGGTGATCAGCAACCCAATCATTATGAACATGTTTGCCTCTGCCCTCATATTGTACTATTAAAATATGTCACGTCAAAATATTAAAATAGGGTTTTATATTACTCTCGTAGGCTTTCGGCTGAGGATAATGTATAGTGCTTGACTTGACTAATTCAACTTATAAGGAATTGAACATGTTTTAGATGATTTCTTTAATATCTTCCTTGGATGCAATTAGAGCACGGAATCTTAAGTTTGGTGTTTTTATCGTCAGGACAAGATTTTCATATGACTAATAGCATTTCTAATCCCTACACAGTTAGAAGTTCTAAATTGAATTTTCTTTGATCGGTCAATTGAAATAAAAAACTAAAATAACTGTTGAGGTTCTTGATTGTGGAGAATAACCTTTCCAGATTATGCCTATAAATAGGGTCTTCCATGTTCGATGTTCTTACAAAATAATTTCCCTGCAAAAAAAATCCATATCTCATACGTTCATTTATCTATTTTTCACTGTTATCTCACTATACATTCTTTATTCTGTTAATTTTACTGCTCGAGCTTTGATAGCTCGATCATCTTGAAGGCTAGCTGTTCAGCAAAAAACCTAGTATATATCATGGGAAGTATCGCCAACTTGAGTCGTAATTCTTTTCCAGATGGTTTCGTTTTTGGATCTTCTTCATCAGCTTACCAGGTACAACGTTGCTTAAAGAACTGTGGTTGAAGAGAGAAATACCTCAATTGTTAATTTGTTCTCTGGTAACGTTTAAATTATATGCATGCAGTTCGAAGGCGAAACAAACAAAAGTGGCAAGGGGCCAAATATATGGGACACCTTCATCGAGGAGCATCCAGGTATCTCTTTATTTAATGCAGGGGTTCATTACAATGCTTTCCTAACTAAAACAACGAAAACCAGATCCTAGCTAGGAGAATACAAGTCTCTCAAGGAGTCACCTGCCAGCATGCTTCTTAATATTGATATATATGACTGTAACTTTCGGGGGATCAGAGAAAGTGCGTGCAAATATTAAAAATGTCAATATAACTTTTAACAATTAATATATAATTAAATTCTGAAAAATTGCAGAGAGGATAAGTGACCATAGCAATGCAAATGTGGCAGTTGATTTCTACCATCACTACAAGGTACGTGTGATGCTCATCTTAATTTCCTTTTAGATGCGATCTGATCACCATCGATCACACTGGCTGATATATTTCGCACAAAATGTTTTAGGAAGATGTGCAAAGAATGAAGGAAATGGGAATGGATGCTTTCAGATTCTCTATTTCTTGGTCTAGAGTATTACCACGTATGTTTTTTTCACACCCTATTTCTCATTCCTTTTTAACTCGCGAGGATGGGACGCGACTTGACTTTCCAAGGCCCACTTTTTTGCTTACTTTGATTTTTCAATTATCGAATTGATCAGATGGCAGACTAAGTGCTGGAATAAACGAAGAAGGGATCCAGTTTTACAACAATCTCATCGATGAGCTCATAAAAAATGGTGAATGCAGGAGCAATATTAGTTTGCTTAAATTTCGAAAATTTTAAAAGCACACTTCAATTTTCTCTTATTATTTGTACAGGTATACAGCCTTATGTAACTCTCTTTCATTGGGATACTCCACAAGCAATTGAAGACAAATATGGTGGTTTCTTAAGCCGAAATATTTTGTAAGTAATCCCCAGTCTAATAATATTATACAAACAATATCTCAGTTTCTAATAATTTCATAACTCGTAAACAGGAATGATTTCCGAGACTTTGTGGAGCTTTGCTTTCAAAAGTTTGGAGACCGAGTGAAGCACTGGATCACTTTAAATGAGCCTTTTATGTTTAGTGTCAATGGTTATGACACCGGCACAGTGGCACCCGGCAGAGTTTCAACTTTGGAGAATTATCCAGGCCAACCCAAAATCTCTGGTGCCACCGAGGTTTACATTGTAACTCACCATCTACTGCTTGCTCATGCAACAGCTGTGAAAGTATACAAGGAAAAGTATCAGGTTCGCAAAAGCTAACTAGATCTGTAAATATTAATTCGTGGTTCGTTTAACAGCACATTTTAACAAAGCTTTCAGCGCGACTGTGCTAATTAACTTTATCATTGACAAAATCTCTCATCAGACATGTCAAGGAGGAAAAA
Source organism: Salix dunnii (assembly GCA_015731905.1). Classification (NCBI taxonomy): domain Eukaryota; kingdom Viridiplantae; phylum Streptophyta; class Magnoliopsida; order Malpighiales; family Salicaceae; genus Salix; species Salix dunnii. The sequence goes on from CM027674.1 coordinate 15,045,667, forward strand.
TTGGGATAACACTCGTTTCTCACTGGTTCGAACCTTACTCGAGCAGTGAAAGTGATCGTATGGCAACTAAACGAAGCCTTGAATTTATGCTTGGGTGGTAAGTATTTTGCTAGCTGATTTGGATATATAGCAAAGGGAAATCATGCTATTCCTGCGTACAGTACTATAGAAAATATGATAATTTTATCAAATTAATAGTCAGCTTGACTGCGTACATGAAAACTTGAATCATGAGATTAAAGTCAGCTTAAATCATGCTTGGATCTATACTCTTTTTTGGATTCTTAAAATCTATATATGGAGAAGAGACAGGCATCACCACTTAATCTAATCTGTCCTTGGCAGGTACATGGATCCTGTAACTAAAGGTGACTATCCACAGACTATGCATGACTACGTTGGAGGAAGATTGCCTAAATTCAGTGAGGAGGAATCTAAGATGCTGAGAGGATCTTATGACTTTATTGGGGTCAATTACTATACTACATATTATGCTCAGAATGTTGAGGACGCTAACTATAAAAATATTGGGTTTATGGAAGATGCCCGTGTTAATTGGCCAGGTAAATTTATATACTTGCTAATTAAATAAATCAAAATTCTACACTTTCTCAATTAGGTTGATGATTGAATTCTATTTTATTTTATTATTTTACAGGGGAGAGAAATGGAATACCAATAGGCCCACAGGTGAATATTGTGGTTATTATTGGGACATCATTCCTGGTTTTTTTTTTTGCAGCAAATTATATTATCGATACCTAGAATCATTTCTTTCACAATCAAATTTGCAGGCTGGTTCAAGTTGGCTTTATATTTTTCCTGAAGGTATTCGTCATCTTTTGAATTACATAAAGGACACGTATGAAAATCCAACAATATATATCACTGAAAATGGTAAGATCAGAGTTAACAGTCATCACATTTAGAATAATGCGATGTATTTATGATCTCAGTTGTCAAGAAGTTTTGATTCTGTAATCTGTTAATTTATTTAGGAGTTGATGACGTGAAGTCCTCATCATTAGAGGAAGCCCTCAATGATCACGTAAGAGAGCAATATTATAAAGACATCTTCGACAACGTTCTGAAATCCATCAAGTGAGCTTGTTCTTTGTTCCTTTTTTAAACAACTACTTGTTCGAAAGGAATTTCTTTCCCAGTCTTTTGTTCTAAAAAATTTGACTTTTGCAGTGAGCATGGTGTTGATGTCAAGGGTTTTTTTGCTTGGTCATTTTCGGATGATTTTGAATGGGGATCCGGTTATGGTTCGAGGTTCGGTCTCTACTTCATTGATTACGAAAATGACTTGAAACGATATGCCAAAAATTCTGTGAAGTGGTTTAAACAATTTCTGCACAAGGACGAAACTAAACTAAACCATAATATGTAAGGATTCTTTTCATTTCATCTTATTATTTCAATATCCTCATGAAATGTACCTTACGTCTAGCTCATATGACTGCACTAACAGAAAATCCAAATCACCCTATCGAATAGTGGAGGGATCAGAAAGAAGCCGTAAGAAGTCGAGAATTGAATAAACATTGGCATCAAATGTAATAAGGTACTGTATTCATTTGGAGCTTTATTATCTTATTGAATTCATTTTTTTCGAGCTTATCAAACTAATTTACTGACAATGCAGGAGCCATATTCGTATGATCAAAACCTACTTGAAACTAGATGGATCTCAATATAAGAAAAGCACTGACGACTGAAGTCAATTTTTGTTGAAGCAAGTTAGGTTTCTACGTCTGATAAACGAGCTAGATGGACACCAATGAATCTTTGTCATCAAATTATCATGTTTTCATATAGGAATTAAGTTGTTGTTGTTATAATAATATTATTGATTTGTATTTTTGTTATTGTTTTATGGATTGATTATTAGCCAAATTCGATATTAAATAACAATATACTTTCCACCCATTGCTTTGAGCAACTTTGTTTTTCTCATAATATTTTGAAGGATACTTTTGTTCATGCATAATCCTTTTTCACTAGAATTCCAGGAATGCATTGTCAAACTAGATTCATAGTGACCATAATACTATCAAGATAGGATTTCTAGTGACCGTAATACTGGTCGTGACTTCTTAGACAACCCCTTTCCTCTTTAAGAATAAAATGCCAAAAAAAAAAATTAAAGGTAGTCACGATGTCGGATATCAACAAAAATTATCCTAACAAATATGGACTGGGAATTAGCTCAATTAGAGGTCACTAATCCCAATTTGTTGGTTTATGGGAAGAGAATCAAGTGATGAAAGTTGGATCTTGAACAAGAACGAAAAAAATACATTTATGGTCTAGAAGAGATGTTGATTGAGTGTGTGCTTATGAGTTTAGCTCATAGTTTAAAGTGGGTTAGAGGAATTAAATCAAGATTCTTTGAGGCATGAATGTAGTTGTCCCATTAGGAAACACGATTCTTGTGCTTTCCCTTGTTAAGAGAATTAATCATGGTAACACAATAAGCCTAAATTGTGCTTAAGAGTTAGCTATTCTTGCCTTGCCCTAAAATTTGTAGATACATGATCAAAACAATGTTATTTTGTTTGAATCTTCAAAGATTTTTCTTCCTCAACATAACTAGTTGTTTCCCTTAAAGTGAAATGATATTGATTTAGTCTTAATTAGAATTGATTTTTCCTAATTAAAATCATGTCAAACTTCAAATTCGTTTCTATGTTTGTCATCTTTTGAACTCAATCCTTGGTCTATGAGTTTTTTTTAATTTGGGTCAATTCCACTCTTTTTTACCTTAATTTGTTTCCATTTTTCCGTTGATCAAATTACAACATGCCCTCTTATTTAACCCTAGTAAATAATAACACATTATCTTCCTTTGTAAAAGGATTCTCATGCATGTCATTTATTTTATATTCTTATTGAAGATAGCTTGAATAAAAAAGAAATGAGAAATTTCAATTTTCTAATTAGATAAGTGTATATAGATTTTTGTTTATTTTTTAAGGAACATATTTCCTAATTAGATTTTTGGAGATTAGGAAAGTGAAATTTTGATACAAATTTCACATTTCTATTTATTCAAACTATCTCATTTTCTCTTCTAATAATAATTACTTAATAGTGCTTGACTTGACTAATTCAACATATAGGAATTGAACATGTTTTAGTTTCTATAATATCTTATTGGGATGAAATTAGAGCACAAAATCTTCAAGAATTAAACATTTAAGCTATGAAAAAACATTACCAGTCACTTGATCGAAATTTTGTATAAAACAATTTTCAATTCATTACGCTGAACTATATATTCAAGTCAAGCATAAAGCATTATCTTTAACCAAAAGCCTGGAATTCAATTTTACGATCAATCTCTAAGATTCAATCCCAAATTCATAACTGTCGCAATGGCTATTTTTTGGCGCTCCGCGCCCCGCCATCCCCTAATTTGGGGAGACAACCACAAGTGATGAAATGAGGGGTGTGTTATATAATCGTAAAATTACAACTATAATTATTGGAAGTTGTCACCTAGTATTAAGGTCAATAGGATCTTATTAGTCTGCGAGAGCCTAGGTAAGGGGACTTGTTGTGCAAGGGGAACACGTATCACCATAGTACACCCTACCTAAAACAAATTGCATTGTTGTTTTATTGTTTTTTCTAAGTTTAATTTTTTTTAACATTGTATTTTCAAAAAAAAAAATTATTCGTGAGTGTACTTTACAATGTAATTTTACAACGTAGTAAAAGAAAACTTTTTTTTAGTATTTGCAGATGTACTTTACAATGTAATTTTACACCGAGATAGCTAAAACAGAAATATTTTTTAATTTTTTTTTATATTTTGGCCAAATCTCAACGGATAATCATAAACTGGTTATGATATTCAATTTTCATTCAAAATATGAGAAATATGCTTTAATTGATTTTTATGAAAACAATAATGCCTGGGAAAACCTTGAAATTCGGTAGTATGCACAAAAACAATACTTTGTTTTGTTTTTTTAAATGCAATTTAAAAAAAATTAAAAAAATTTGGTTGGGTCTGGCCGAGCTAAATGGGTCGGCCCAACTCTGCTGGCCTGGGCTAGGCTGAGACCAGTTCGGCCCAAGACACAATGCAAGAAAGAAGAGGAAAAACAAAGTGTTACATGAATTATTACTATTCACATGTTACTTCAATAGTAAAATGGAGGATGATTGACGGTGACGAGAGGCTCACTGCCATTGTTGTCGGGTAGAGGAGGCCCAGGTAGTTCTCCTATAGTGGTGGTGTCAGAAATGGTGGCCTGTGTGGCCAAGAGAGGCCGATGTTGTTGATGCTCTTGGTCGCTAGAGGTTGCTGCTGCTACGGGAGGTCACGATGAACCTTCTGCCGTGGAGGATAAGATGTTGGTGCTAATGGGATGGTGGACTGCCGTGGTTATGGTTGCTGCTGGTTGAGAGAAGGAGTTGCTGGTTGTGGTTGTAGAGAGAGAGAGAGAGAGGAGAGTTGTTGTGAGAGAAAGGAAGGGGGGAGAGAGAGAGAGAGGAAGTTGTTGGTGTCGTCGTTGCAGGCTGCCTGTGAAGAGGTGCTGCTATCGCTGGAGTTGGGGGAGAAAAGTTGTACCTGTTGGCATTGAGGAAGAGAAGGTGTTGTCCTGTTGCAATGGGAAGCTTGCGTCTTTTTCTCCTCTATTCAAGTCTCTATGTGTTCTTCTTTCTCTCCCTGCTTGTATATTATTTCATCCTCTTCTCCTCTGTTAATGATCGTCCCACCGTGTTAACTCGTCTCTTACCGTCCATTTGTTCTTGTGTTCAATCCCTAGTTTCACCATTTAACTACGATTGTATCCCCTCACTGTCTCATGAATTTCCCCTCAGTTTTTCCTCCATTTTCTCTCCATATGTGAATTCGTTCCTCCCCTTTTATAGTCTCAAATCTGCAACTTGCAGTATAGTGGAGGTGTTCAGGAATGGGATATTGTGTGTTGCAGATGTGGAAGTAGGTCGCAGGCATGGGCATGGCATGGCTCCGGTGAAGCCTCGACAGGTAAGTTATTAAATGTCTCATTACATTTAATAAGAATTCGTAAAGAATTAGTACACTATATTGATTGGTGACTACAATAAATTTTATGGTTTTAATGCTAAAAAACATTCCCATGGAATGTCTAGTTTTGCCCACCTTTTCTTATTTTTTTTCCCACACATTTTCCCACGAAACTTGACAAATATTATAATCTCCAAAAATCCTTGAATGTCCAAAAATGTTAAAGAAATATATAATCAAGGTGTGATTTCACCATTAGATCACTAAAATATATATGTGTGTGTGTGTGTGTGTGTGTGTGTGTGTCCATTTACAATCAAAAAATAGCTTTAGTTGACTTGAGAATAATAGAGGCTTGACCTATTTGTTAATCAACCTTTTATATTTATATACGAGGTAATTTACCCAATATTGAAACAATTATTGTAAATAATTAATATTTTAATCATTACTGACAATATTATCGTTGTCGCACCCCAAAAAATAATGGTGAGCGCGTCGTCCCCCGTCAAGAGGGGTCTTTTCGGTGTCTCGCAATGGAGTTGTTGAGGAGTCGCCACCTTGCTGTTGAGGGTCGCTAGGATCACCCGATTTGCGCTGGTCTGATCAGAGATTCGAGGGTAAGGGACTGGTTGCGTATAGGGAAGGTATTAGCACCCCTAGTACGCCTTACCTGAGGTAAGCTGCATTGACTATTTTTGACGTGATTTTAAATGTTTCGACGGGTCATAATTATTCAAATGAAAAAATGTTCCGATTTGCGAAAGAAATCGGTTGCCGCTCAAAATAATCCAGTGAATTTTATTGATTATTTCCAGATATGCAAATGCTAGCCTACTTGTAGTTTCTTCATTTACTACCTGAAATTAACCATTAATCCCCATGCATTAATTTCACGATTGATCGATTCATAAAGAAATCGACCACCGCTCAGAATAATACTGATGATTTTGGTGGTTATTCCCGTATATGTAAATGTTAGCCTACGCGTAAATGCGGCAATTACTACCTAAAATTAATCACATATTCCCATGAATTAATTTGACGATTTATTTAATATTAGGCCAATTTGAAAGATTTAATAAACTTGTTATTAAATCTAAAATTTAATTTTTGGGAAATAAGCATTTTGGCCATTTGCAAAGAAAACACATTTTTTAGTTTTATATTCTTTTTCCTTAACAAAAAAGTACATTTTTTTGATTTTATATTCTTTTTCCTTAACAAAACAACATAAATAATTGAACAAATAAAACAAAACACACACACACACACATTCTCTTTTTCTTCATTTTTTTCATCACTTTTTTATAACTGAAAAATACAACTCACACACACATTGTATTTTTCATTTATATTTTACAAATAATAATTAAAATACAATAACAATTTAAATAAATACACAAATATAAAGAAAAATACAAAAACTTCAAGAACACACAGTGGCAGCAGCAGGGGAACACTGGTGGCGCGTCAGACACGCGCCACCATCACTGGCGGCGCGTGGCCCCACGCGCCGCCGCTGATTGAGCAGCCGGACAGTGGAGAGCAGCAGATCTTTTCCTTTCTCCTTTCGCTGGTGGTGGCCTCCATGCGACCTGCGAACACACACAACGAACAACAAAGAAACACAAACACAAAATCAGTTCATTTTCTTCAGATCTCAGATCTGCCCCTCTCGGTTCTTCTTCTTCTTCTTCGGACCATTCTTCTTCTCCTTCTTCTCGCCGGAGGGTTTCCATGATGACCTGCAAACAAAACAAAAGCCACAGCCAAAACAACAAGGAAAATCAATTAGTTTTGTCCTTCAAATCTCGGTTCTTTCTCGGGGATCTATCTTTCTTCTTCACGGGACTGTGAAAGCAAAGGAAGAGAGGAGAGTGAATGTGTTGGGGCTGTGGGTGTGGGACTGGAGCAAGAGAGAGAAAAGAGATGGGTTTGCTGCTGTGGGTTCAGCGGCTGGTCTGGAGGAGGGGAAAGTGAAGGGGAAGGAGAACGTGGGTCGCCGGAGAGAGGGGCTGAAGGTGGCTGCTGGTTGAAGAGGACAAGGGTTGCAGCTGAGGAAGGTGGCTGTTGGCTTAGGGGTTGTCGCCGGAGAGGGAAAGGAAACAGGGGAGAAAAGAGAGAAATGAAGGGAAAATCATGGGGGGCTGCAGCTGAAAAGGGAAGAGGAAGGGCTGGAGATGTGGGGGTCTGGTCTGAGAGAAATGGAGAGGCTGGGCTGGAGGGAGGAGAGGGTGAGACCGAAGAGGCTGCTGTGGTGGCTGGTCGGCGGCACCAGGAGAACAAGGAGGAGGGGGGTGCCTGTGCTGGCTTTGTGAGATCGTGGAAAAAATTACTGTAAAAATATAATTAATATACGAGGTAATTTACCCAATATTGAAACAATTATTGTAAACAATTATTGGAAAAAATAATAATAGAGGCTCTGTCATGGCTGGAGAAGAAAAAGGCTGAGGGCAGGGGGCTGCCTGTGCTGGCTTTGTGAGATCGTGGGGAGAAGGAGATTTTGGGGAAGAAAGAAACGGGGGGGGGTGCAGCCGCACCAAAAGGCTGGCGGCTGTTCCCCCCGGGAGAGAAAGAGATAGATTAGGTTTATTTTTTGTTTTTAGGGTTTTGTGATGTGTGTAATTTTTTTGGTCCCTCTCTTTGTTGAAGATGCACTCTATTTATAGAGTTTTTATTTGACGAAATTCACAATCAACCCTCGGCTTGCGCGCCTTCTCAATTTGGTCCTTGATTTCCAATTTGTGTGATTTGACCCTCCATTGACTGTTAAATTCTCAATTTGTTCAATTTTGCCCCCGTACCACGATATTTTTTGGATTTTGTCTTTTTTTATATTTTTTGTCTTTTTTATATTTTTTTTGTCTTTTTTTCCGAAACATAAAAAATAAAGGGTCAAAATTTGGGTAGCAACAGATGCCCCCTCTTTACAATGCTTACGACTAAAGTCTTGCAAAAGACTTTAAATAGTAAGCGTTGTAAAGAAAAATAGAATGGTAAAGATGGTCTCATTGTGACGGGTGACCTACCCGGATGAAAGAATAGTTAGGACGGTCTCAATGGTGACGGGTGACCTACCCGAATGGAAGATAGTGAAGGAGGGTCTCATTATGACGGGTGACCTACCCGAATTAGTGGAGTCTCGATAGTGACGGATGACTTACGGGTCTCATTATGACGGGTGACTGAGTTAGTGGAGTCTCGATAGTGACGGATGACTTACGAGTCGGTTATGACGGGTGACTGCCCGAGTTAGTGGAGTCTCGATAGTGACGGATGACTTACCGGGTCTGATTATGACTGCCTGAGTTAGTGGAGTCTCGATAGTGATGGATGACTTACGGGTCTCATTATGACGGGTGACTGCCTGAGTTAGTGGAGTCTCGATAGTGACGGATGACTTACCGGGTCTGGTTATCGGTGACCTGCCCGAGTTAGTGGAGTCTCGATAGTGACGGATGACTTACCGGGTCTGGTTATCAGGGTGACTGCCGAGTTAGTGGAGTCTCGATAGTGACGGATGACTTACCGGTCTGATTAGGGTGACTGCCCGAGTTAGTGGAGTCTCGATAGTGACGGATGACTTACCGGGTATGGTTATGACGGGTGACCTGCCAGTTAGTGGAGTCCCGATAGTGACGGATGACTTACGTCCGGTTATGACGGGTGACCAACCCAGATGGAATTGGTGAAAAAAATGGGGTGGAGGTCTCATTATAACGGGTGACCGACCCGGTGGAAAATGGAGGAAGAGAGTCTCATTATAACGGGTGACCGACCCGGTGGAAGATGAAGGTGAAAGTCTCATTATAATGGGTGACCAACCCGGATGTAGTTGATGAAGATGGGGATGCAATGCATGATGATGCATGTACTTACCTGAGAAATATAGGTCCCTCTTTCTTTGATGCTCCAATGTCATAGAATGTCTTTGTCTAGTCTCCAGAGCTTAGTTGTCATTCATTCACCCACCTTAAGTGCATTGCTTATTCTGGGCTATCTGCGATAATCTCTGCTCTCATTGTTTATCAAGTCTGACCTTGCCCCCAAGTGTAGTGTCACTTGATTCATTGTAAAAGAGTGTAATCAGCCATCAACTTCCTTGGATTCTCTCAATAACCACTCTTTGGTTTGCGTGTGTTCTGCCAACACTCGTTGCAAGGCTTGCTAATGCTAATCTCATCTTCGGTTGCCAATCAGTCATGGAGTTTTTCGTTAATTGAATCATATTGCTTCTGCATATGTCATCATCAATCTTCATGGAATTGTCAGGTCATCCATAAATGCACTTAAAACTCGTCGTCGCATGATCCATCGTATCATCAATAAATTTCTCTCGGTCCGAGAGAAGAGATGTAATGATATCGCCACCCACATTCATGCGATGAAATATGCCTTGAATTGATGCAATTGTGGTCTTACAATCTAAACTCTTCATTGTAGACTCAATTTTTCTGAACAAATTCTTCTTAGTCCATGCAAAGAATTATAATGTTTCCATGTATGAGGTTCTTTTTGTCTCCCATATTCATGCGGTGAACTGAACCTTGAGTCGACTGACTTCAAAGCAAATTATTTCTCAGTCAATCTTGGTGTCTTGCATACTCTTCAACATTTATCAAGATGCACTTATGCGATAAAATCTTTTTGGAGACAACCAAATCCGCGAGTCAGCTGATATTTCAAAATCTGAATATGCCCTTCAACTGCGATGATAGTCTCAACCGTTGCTGGAGCTTGTTAAATCATCATATTTTACCAAGCAATGCCGCCCTGAGTTGAATCTGTTGGTGCTCATTGATGAATTTCACTGGATCATTATTTACTTGTATTTCTTTGCCCCCAAGCTGATGTGAAATTTCTGCATTCTTATCAAGATCCACACTGTGGCCTCTGACTGCTGAGCTTTCCGATGATAATCAAGAATTGTCAATGTCAAAGATTCTACAAATCCAGTCAATATTTCCTCTGTTTGTACATCTTTCTTGTTCTGAAATTAAGTCACCGATTTCAATGATCATGTGCATCCAAAGTCTAATCATTGCATTAAAATCAAAGAGATGTCTTTTGTTGAAAATCAAATTCATTTGGTCAAATACCCAACACACGATATTTAATAAATGCAGACCTGTAAATATTTTGTATTTTGCAAACAGTAATTGACTCATTGTGAGATTGAAATTGCCTTTTTACGGTTTTCTTTTGTTTCAATTCAAATATCTGATTTTGGGTATGAAATTTGATGGTACACGATGAAGTGATAATTTGGGGTTTCCAAAACAATTTGAGTGTCAAGTAGAGATCCGAGGTTCAGTTGAAAAAATTGTCTCATTTTTCAGTACTTTACCTTATCAATATGCATAACAACTTGTAATTTACTTCATGAAATTATAACCCTTATGGAAAAACTCTAACAATTTTGAGAGCGCCACTTATCAGTTAAAATTGTTTGCTTGATCAAGAAGGACTTTTAAAAGCATATAATGAGGCTATGGTTGATGGCTGTGAAAGAAAAGGATATTCATAGGCTCAAAAAGGTGTTTAAGGGTTTCGAAGACCAAGGATCACCATCAGCTAGTCGTCAACTCTTTTCTCTTGTTGTCCTTGTAGAAGAGACGACATAAAAATACGTTAATTATCTTAACGTGATTTTTATCACCCAACCAATGCTCTAAGAATCTCTACAATCATATCATTCCTTTCATTGATAATTTCAAACTTAAAAGGAAAATGCTAAAACCCGAACCAACATTTGTCGTCTAACGTTATTCCATCTTGTTGCACTTAATACAGTATAACAAAATAATTCTGCAAGATCTTCATTTGATGGATAACCTATCTTGGAGACTCGATAATCTTTATAACATTTCTTTTCACTTGAGGTTTGACCGAAGATACCAATGGACATGGTATAGTTCAAAATTCTCTTCTTTTTCTTTTTCTTTTCAATTTTTATCTTTTTTTTCATTTTTTTCTTTCTTTCTTTTTCTTTTTTATTTATTTTTTTTTTTTTGAACTTGTCCTTAGCATCGACTCTTGGTTTTTTCTGTCACGTCCTACCTCAATTTTCTTGTTCTCCGATATTGGGTTTTCATTCTTAAACATCCCCTCTTTTGTTGATTCTAATATTGTCACTGCATCCTCAAACTACAAATCTCTTATTTGCCCCCAGTGTTTGCCCCCAGTGTGAGGGTGTGATCCATGTCGGGTTTTTTTCAAAGAAATATAATATCAGTCTCAAATTGGGGTTAACAAGGGATACACATTTTAAGAATAGTGAAGGAATAAACAAAGATGGCCTTTTATCATTTCAAGCAAAATTGATTTTAATTGATAAATTTTGACCTCGTCCAGTGTAATGATTTGGACGTGCAAGAGTCATGATTCACGGGTCAATAACTACCGAATCCATCATAAGTCAACATACATACTAATAAAGCTTAGTTCTATGATATGGTTCAAAACTCGGTGTATGGCTCAAAAATTGTTTGGTCACCTGGTATTGGTCATCATGTCATTTAAACAAAAATCAGGTCAATTCTGCAATCAAAATACTTTTAATTTTCAAGAATGGTAAACTTCAAATTTACATGTAGAAGTTTGATCAAAAAATTTTTTTGTCAAAAATAAGACTGTTAAACATCTATTGATTTCAAAACAACAAAAACACAAAGAAAACACATGTATCAATGAAATGATGATTTAACCCCAAAACAAGGTGATAGTCGATGAGATTCCATAAGACAATTATTGACGGTGCGACACTTTTCTCAGAATTTTCAATCAATCATTTCTGTATTGTCGCTGCTCATTGATCTTGCTCATGATCGCGATAATTCATTACTGACACTGCCGATGATAATATTCTCCACAAAACTTGACTTGCCTTTTGCTAATTAACTTCCACACTTGAATACTGAAATTCTTGCAACTAGTCCTCTCCTTCATCTGGATTATGTCGCAAAAAGAAGGCAGTTTTTTTTTTGCGCTCCACCGTGCTCCTCATTGGACAAAAAATGAATCAAGTTAGAAAGCACTCTAAACAAATCACCAAAGTACGCCAATCATGAACAACTTCGTTAGACGACGACAAGACTCTCTTGCGGCAATTTTCATTTCGTCGAGCAATGTAATCTTGCAGTGCCCATGTTTCAACCTTTCAGACACCAGAATAGATTCAACAATCCCATATTATGTTTGTACACTCGGGCTACTTTATCTTTGCTCGCAAAATAACATGGTATACTGTGTGTGGCGGCATACAACTCCTTGATCTGACAGTGCCACCAAACTCCACATGACTTAGAGAGAAAGCAATTGATAGACTGACAACTTCTTTGACTGATGCTTGCTTTCTGAAATTGGACTCATCCATGGACTAACTGCATCCCTTCAACGGAAACCTGAATTTTCCGCAATCTTCATTGACGAATGCATTAACACTTTGCAGATGATATCTGAGCATGTGCCTCGACTGATTTAACTAGAAAGCAGAGAACTCTATTGTTGGCTTGCAGAAAAAACGAATGGTGTCTCTGTATCAGTGTGATTTCTTCTCAGCAATGTCATATGTCCATTACTTTTGATCCTTCGGAGGATGACAGATTGAGGGACCCCTATGGGAATGCATGTTGAGATGTATGCATGTTTGTTTGTTTGTTTTTTTTTTTTTTTTTTTTCGGACTCGCTCTTCGAGGAGTGACACGTGATTTTAACAATTGCATGCTAAACAAAAACTATGAGAATGCATGTTGTAAAATATATGCTTTTTTGGTTTTTTTTTTTTTTTTTTTTTTTACAGACTCGCTCTTCGAGGAGTGACACGTGATCATAACAATTACATTATATAAACAAACTGTGAAAATGCATGTTGAAATGTAAATGCACATTTTTTTTGGTTTTTTTTTTTTTTGACGGACTCGCCTTGTGAGGAGCGACGTGATCATAACAATATAAACAAATTATGAAAATGCATGTTGAAATGTAAATGTATATTTTTTGGTTTTTTTTTTTTTTATGACGGACTCGCCTTTTGAGGTGATATGTGATGGTAACAATTGCATGATAAATAAAAAAATGTGGGAATGAATATTGAAATGTACATGCATTTTTTTTTTTTTTTTTTTTGCTTAAACCCTACGCTGAAAATTTACCGAGTGATAACGACTGTCACCCGAAAGGCTTGAATTGAAGATGTTTCAAGAAAGGTTTGCCTTAATGCACAACAAAATGGAAGGAGCATACACCCTAATGATTGGTTCTAATCTTTGCACAATAAATGGTGAGTTTGCTACTTTGGTCTCTAAACAGGGTCTCTTGCCGTCCCAGTGATCACCTTTCGTGAAGGTAATATGGGGGCTTAGCAGATAATGGGATGGTACGTATACCAATCACTACCAGTCTAAGCACTCAGCGAAGAGTTGGGGTTTACACAAACTTCAACCTTGACTCAAGTCATAGGTAAGCTGCTAGTCCCTCACGTAACTTAAAGTTGCAAACTACAAACGACAGGATATAGACTTCTCTAGGATTTATTTATTCAAACACCAATAGCCCTAAATAGCAAATTATTCCCGTCGAATATTTTGGATATTGACCGCTTAAGATTTATTTATCCAAACACCGATAGTGAATAATAGCAAGTTATTCCCGTCGAATATTTTGGATATTGATCCCTTGGGATTTATTTATCCAAACACCGATAGTGAATAATAGCAAGTTATTCCCGTCGAATATTTTGGATATTGATCCCTTGGGATTTATTTATCCAAACACCGATAGTGAATAATAGCCAGTTAGGATTTATTTTTATGTTTCAGGAAAACAAACCCACTAAAAATGCATGGCCATATGTATATATACACAAAATAAAAAATACGAAAAACTTGACCAAAAATAAACACACATAATTCAAACACATCAAAACAAATAATCACATCAAAATTATTCAAAGCTCAGTCCAATATTTTTTCAGAAAAAATACCTGTCCCCAGTGGAGTCGCCATCCTGTCGCACCCCAAAAAATAATGGTGAGCGCGTCGTCCCCCGTCAAGAGGGGTCTTTTCGGTGTCTCGCAATGGAGTTGTTGAGGAGTCGCCACCTTGCTGTTGAGGGTCGCTAGGATCACCCGATTTGCGCTGGTCTGATCAGAGATTCGAGGGTAAGGGACTGGTTGCGTATAGGGAAGGTATTAGCACCCCTACTACGCCTTACCTGAGGTAAGCTGCATTGACTATTTTTGACGTGATTTTAAATGTTTCGATGGGTCATAATTATTCAAATGAAAAAATGTTCCGATTTGCGGAAGAAATCGGTTGTCGCTCAAAATAATCCAGTGAATTTTATTGATTATTTCCAGATATGCAAATGCTAGCCTACTTGTAGTTTCTTCATTTACCACCTGAAATTAACCATTAATCTCCATGCATTAATTTCACGATTGATCGATTCATAAAGAAATCGACCACCGCTCAGAATAATACTGACGATTTTGGTGGTTATTCCCGAATATGTAAATGTTAGCCTACGCGTAAATCTGGCAATTATTACCTAAAATTAATCACATATTCCCATGAATTAATTTGATGATTTATTTAATATTAGGCCAATTTGAAAGATTTAATAAACTTGTTATTAAATCTAAATTTAATTTTTGGGAAATAAACATTTTGGCCATTTGCAAAGAAAACACATATTTTTTAGTTTTATATTCTTTTTCCGTAACAAAAGGTACATATTTTTTGATTTTATATTCTTTTTCCTTAACAAAACAACATAAATAATTGAACAAATAAAACAAAACACACACACACACACATTCTCTTTTTCTTCATTTCTTTTTCATCACTTTTTTATAACTGAAAAATACAACTCACACACACATTGTATTTTTCATATATTTTGCAAATAACAATTAAACAACACTAAAAATTTAAATAAATACATAAAATAAAGAAAAATACAAAAACTTCAAGAACACACAGTGGCAGCAGCAGGGGAACACTGGTGGCGCGTCAGACACGCGCCACCATCACTGGCGGCGCGTGGCCCCACGCGCCGCCGCTGATTGAGCAGCCGGACAGTGGAGAGCAGCAGATCTTTTCCTTTCTCCTTTCGCTGGTGGTGGCCTCCATGCGACCTGCGAACACACACAACGAACAACAAAGAAACACAAACACAAAATCAGTTCATTTTCTTCAGATCTCAGATCTGCCCCTCTCGGTTCTTCTTCTTCTTCTTCGGACCATTCTTCTTCTCCTTCTTCTCGCCGGAGGGTTTCCATGATGACCTGCAAACAAAACAAAAGCCACAGCCAAAACAACAAGGAAAATCAATTAGTTTTGTCCTTCAAATCTCGGTTCTTTCTCGGGGATCTATCTTTCTTCTTCACGGGACTGTGAAAGCAAAGGAAGAGAGGAGAGTGAATGTGTTGGGGCTGTGGGTGTGGGACTGGAGCAAGAGAGAGAAAAGAGATGGGTTTGCTGCTGTGGGTTCAGCGGCTGGTCTGGAGGAGGGGAAAGTGAAGGGGAAGGAGAACGTGGGTCGCCGGAGAGAGGGGCTGAAGGTGGCTGCTGGTTGAAGAGGACAAGGGTTGCAGCTGAGGAAGGTGGCTGTTGGCTTAGGGGTTGTCGCCGGAGAGGGAAAGGAAACAGGGGAGAAAAGAGAGAAATGAAGGGAAAATCATGGGGGCTGCAGCTGAAAAGGGAAGAGGAAGGGCTGGAGATGTGGGGGTCTGGTCTGAGAGAAATGGAGAGGCTGGGCTGGAGGGAGGAGAGGGTGAGACCGAAGAGGCTGCTGTGGTGGCTGGTCGGCGGCACCAGGAGAACAAGGAGGAGGCTGGTCAAACATGGCAAGCGGGGCAAGAGAACCAGGGGAAGAGAAAATGAAAAATGGGGCTCTGGTCTAGCGATGTTGAAAGAAGAAAGTGAAAGAAAAAAAATAAAGGGAGATCGTGGAGGCTCTGTCATGGCTGGAGAAGAAAAAGGCTGAGGGTAGGGGGCTGCTTTGTGAGATCGTGGGGAGAAGGAGATTTTGGGGAAGAAAGAAACGGGGGGGGGGTGCAGCCGCACCAAAAGGCTGGCGGCTGTTCCCCCCGGGAGAGAAAGAGATAGATTAGGTTTTTTTTTGTTTTTAGGGTTTTGTGATGTGTGTAATTTTTTTGGTCCCCCTCTTTGTTGAAGATGCACTCTATTTATAGAGTTTTTATTTGACGAAATTCACAATCAACCCTCGGCTTGCGCGCCTTCTCAATTTGGTCCTTGATTTCCAATTTGTGCGATTTGACCCTGCATTGACTGTTAAATTCTCAATTTGTTCAATTTTGCCCCCGTACCACGATATTTTTTGGATTTTGTCTTTTTTTATATTTTTTGTCTTTTTTATATTTTTTTTGTCTTTTTTTCCGAAACATAAAAAATAAAGGGTCAAAATTTGGGTAGCAACAATCGTTGTCACTATCGTTATCGTTATAAAAAGAAATTTAATTTTTTTATTTTTCAAGATTTTCTCTTCATATTATTATATTTGAAGTATTTCAGAATACTAAGATTAAATTAATTTGAGAATTTAAAAAAAAAACACTACTTTTTTTATATACATATTTTAAGGTGTTCCTATTTAAAAAATATCAAAATATATAATTATTTTTAAGAGACAAATCCTTAAAATTAATCTCTATCATTATTTGAAACGCATTTTTCATAATAAAATGAATATATAAAAATCTAATATACAATAATAATAATAATAATAATAATAATAATAATAATAATAATAATTATTATTATTATTATTATTATTATTATTGTAAATATTTTTGCTATAGTAAGAACCGAAATTTTATAGGCTGATTATTTTGCTACGATATATAGAATTATATAAAAAATATAAGACCATTAATATTTTTCTTCATTTTAAAAAACAAATTATGTCTATGGCGAAGTGAAGGACAATTGGCTTGATAATTTACCCCAATTTTTTGACCTGTTTCGTTTATGTATGACTTCGTATATTTTCTGTTCATTTAATGTTGGATATGAAATATCGTACATAAAAAAGCCACAAAAGTCAACCTATAAGAAAAATAACATCAACTAATGAATTATTTCGATTATTATTATCATTATTATTATTATGATTGTTAAATTGTCATAATTAATTATTATAGCTATCATTATAAATATTATTATAAATAATTCATATTCTAATTATTATTGTTCATACTATCGATGACACTATAATTATTGTTAGAAAAAGAAATTAAATTATTTTTTATTTTATAAGATTTTTTTCTCATATTATTATATTAAAAGTATTTTAGAACACTGATATTAATTTTTTTTCTTCAAAAAATCCTAGATCATATATATATATATTAAGGTACTAATATTAAATAAATATTAAAATATATAATTAGTCTCACATATTTATAAGAAAAAAAAACTTAAAAATAATCATTATCACTTTTTTGAATGCCTTATCTATAATAATTAGAAATTTCAACACCTAACAATATTAACAAAAAAAAAAAAAACAATTAAAAGACAAAATAAATGACAAAAACAAAAAAAAATATATGATTAGATTTTAAAAATTATTTGACCTGAAGAATAAATAAAAAAAAAAAGAGAAAAACTAATAAATATCAATTTTTAAATTATCACCAATATAAATTAAAATTTAAACATCACATAAAAAATTAAAACCTTAACAACAATAGAAATAATAAAAATTAGAAACAAAAACTAAGAGCATGTATATATAAACATGAAAAAAATTGAAATAATTTAAGAAATATATATAAAAAATAAAGGAATTAAAATAAAATCCAAAATTAAAGGTATAAGAGCAAAAATGCAAAACACATATAATAAATTAATTTAAAGAACAAAATTGAAACAAATCAAAACTTTGATACCGAAAAAATTAAAGAATTTAAAACAAAACCAGAAATTAAAAGAATGAGAATAGAAATGAAACTAAAATATATAATCAATTTTTAATTGAAGGATACAATTGAAACAAATCAAAACTTTGATACCGAAAATCTTAAGGATTTCAATTCAATCCGAAAATTAAAAGACTAAATACCAAAATGAAACTACAATATATAACAATTTCAATTGAACAGCAAAATTGAAACATATCAAAACCTATATTACAAGAATAAGGACCATACAAAACAATCAAAAGATCAGGGACTACAATGAAAAGTCAACAAACAACGTGGTCTGACATGTAGTTGCGTAGGCAAGAGAGAAACGAAGGGAAAATTCAACAGACCACCGACATGTCTCCAGCCATGTTAGAACCCCACTCGTCACTCCACGAGTAAGAGAGGATGGCAAAAAATAATTCTAGACACCAGTAAGATATTTTTGAACGTCAAAAACCGCCGCACGCGCCATCCGAAAACCACGTAAACACGAAAACAAACGATGCACCCAGCAACACGCCAACAGTACCGCGTCAGAGTATATATTAAAAAAATAGTAAATTACCGGCACAACCTAACACCAACTGTTGAATTTTGTCTTATACGGGGGCATGTTCGTATTTGATCATTTTAAAAATGTACAGTTACGGTTATAACCTTGGGGTTTACTATGCACTTTTGTCTTATTATAGGGTATTTTCGTATTTTGCCATTTAAAAAAATATATGCAATGACTTTTATACCCCCGATGGTAAATATGCATTTTTTTCCTATTTATGGATATTATGGTTATTTCATTGTACACAGATATGCAAAAAATCAAAAATACTCTCAGACCAAGGCTAAAAATCACAGTAAACCAAGGAGAAAATAGTAATTTTACTATTCTAATCACTATGACTGAGTTTTGATGAATAGTGCAAAACACTTTCATTCACCGTTGAAAACCTTGTTATGTTTTAGCTTTTAAGATTATAATAATGTACAATATTTAGTGGAGAGATTACAACACGAATAATATATAGTATATATAATATACTATAATACACATTCAAAAACTGAAGGTGGGGATTCAGCTCAAGTTTGAACATCAGAGCAGTAAAAGTAGTAGAGAGAGGTTTTGTAAGAAGTACAATCGACTAAGGCTTTATATTAAGCCTCGATAGAAGAACAAGCAACGGCATGTTGTTTCCATAACTTCCAAGAAATAAGTGCATGTCCAAAGAAAACAAGATAGCCACCCGTAGATTTACAATCATGAACATTACCAGCTCAATCAGCATCTGTAAAACCATACAAGAAAAAGGAGGAGCTACGGGTGATATGAAGCCCAAAGGAAGTCGTACCCTTAAGATGACAAAATACATTAACGGCAGACCAAAATGAATATGCAGCAGCATGCATATATTGACAGACTTAATTTGTTAACTGCAAGACAAATGTCTAGTCTTGTAGAAGCGAGATACTAAAGAGCATTGATAATTTGCAGAAAACATGTAGTATCAAAGAACAAGCAATCAGACACTTCAGTAACATTTGATGTAGAAATAGGAGTATCAACATGCCTGCAATAAGACGTACCTTGTCGGTGAAGGATGTCAAGAACATGCCTTTCTTGTTGTGGCATGAGACTCAGTAGCAGGATGAACCTCGATGCCTAAGAAATAATGGACAACTTCTAAATCCCAAAGTTTAAACTTTGAGCTCAACAGCTGAATCAATTTGCAAAGCCAGACTGAATTGCTTCCAGTTAACAAGATATCATCCACATAAACTAGAAAATAAAAAATATCATCACGCATAAACAAAATGAATAATGAGACGCCAACCTTTGAAGCATAAAAGCTAATAGAGCTGAGATAATCACTAAGCCAAGTGTACCATGCTCAAGAAACTTGTTTAAAGCCATATAAAGTTTTAAGCAAATGCCACACATCAGAAAAGAGACTAGATCAACAAAACCGCAGACCTCTTCATCAAGTGTCCCATTAATAAAGGTATTATGAAGAACGGATTGATTGATTTTTCAACCACGTGACACTGCAGCTATGAAAATTAACTTAACAGGGCTTGTTTAGCAACAAGACTAAATGTGCTCCAAGACGGTAATTTCTGCTAGAACGAGCAAGAGCTTTTTAACGTGCATGAAGACTGAATTATAAGAAGAGGAGAAAACACAGAACATGCTAGAAAGTTTGAGGATAAATTTACTTGTAACCGCAATTATAAGAAAAGGAAAAAACACAGGACATGCTAGAAAGTTGAGGATAAATTTACTTGTAACCGCAGTACACTAACATTAACCCACTTGAATTTTCCCATGTTCAATAAAACAAAAAAAACATAAACCCACTTGGTATCTGACACTGGGAAAAGTGGGAACCGATTACATAAAAACAACAGTGATCTCCAAGGGGTTAATTCCAAGCTCTATTAAGCTTTTTAATCAGCATCCATTTCTTCCAGAGCATTCCGAGCTGCTGCCTTGGCTTCCTCTAAGAGATCATCAGGTACCTAATATGCCCACGATAATAACAGTTAACTTTCCGATTCATTGCAACATCAAGAGACTATTGTCAAATGTTCTTATAAAATAAGACACATTTAAAGAACGATCAAAACAAAGCAGAAAGCCTTAAATAAATAACAGTAGGAGAAGCCTAGCTTTCACATCATAAAATTGCAAGTTAGAATCCACAAGAATCACCTTTTCATGTTGTCTCTTTGATTCGTCACAAACCCAGCTCATTTCCAGTTCAAAGGCCTTGTCCTTTGCTTCATCATGTACCTTGTAAATGCTGATCCAGGGAGAAGGAAGATATCAAATAGTGTCCAGGTATTTTGATACACGTGCACATGCTACAAAGAATGTATCCAACTGGAGAGTGACAGAGAGAGTGAAGGATCTTCCTCCATTTTACGATTCTTTTCTATAGATATTTATAGTTACAACTATAGATTGTGTCTAATAACATGGATTCTTTTCATCAAAATTTCTATATTACATGAAGCAGTGAACACGATCAACAAATGAGGTATACTCGTCATTACATCATCTAAACTTTTCCAAAGGCATCAGCAAGGATTTAGATGGGAAGGAGGAAAAAACAAAGAAAAAGGAGCCAAGGGTTGCCAAACATTGTCAAAACAAGGACATTTGCTGATGGACAAAAAGGCCCGGACTCAGAAAGGAAACAAAGAAATCTACTGAATGCAATAATAATTAAAAAAATAATATCCAAAAAAGGGAGGATTAAAAAAAATAAACGGAGCACTCACATTTTTGCTACTTCAATAACCCCTTCTCGGCATGTCATTTCAGATAGCTTCAACTTTTCAATTTCTCTGCCCATGCCATTAATTCAATCATTTGATAAAGAAAAGGGGCCACATGCTAAACATTAGCCATAGGATAATATAAATAGCAGAAATACAGCAACCACTTATATTGTGAAACAAAGCTAACAAAATTAAACCTTTATAAAGATTAATTCCTACACACTTAAAGTGGGTGTTAATTGATTAATTGACACATTGGCTTAAGATGAGAGTAAATCATTTTTAAGAGTTGCCAAAAAGAATGAACATCACTTTCTAAAATTCAGATCATGTCAGAAATCCTTGCTATAAAATCATACAGCTATATAAACTCCCCAAACCAAAAGTGATAATTATAACTTACGTTTTAGCAGCCTGCTTCCCCTTCCCTATTGCAGCACCAAAATATCTCTACATAAAATCAAACAGCACAGCATTAGATAAGAAACACACCATGTAACAAAATCAAAAGGGGGGATAATTGCAAAGACTGCAAGCATAACTAAAACAAATCAACTCACATAGGAGATACCAGATGGTTCAACCATGTATAATTGAGGTCCATCTCTGTCATAACCACCGAGAATCACCCCACAACCAAATGGCCTGCAGCATCAACAATGTTCTGTACTTTTTCTGAAGAAAGCCCACCAACAAAAAAAATACCAGAAATTCTATACTTACCTAAGCCACCAATAGAGAGTGCACAAATGCACATAACTAGCAACACGATCTGCAAGCTCCTTGATAGGAATGGGTTCACCATACACACTACAAAATCAGAATATGACGTGCTAAGGATTAGCAAACTTAAGGTGCAAGAAATCAGAAAGGCAATTTTTAATCAAGCTATTGTGTCCATGTTCAATCTATAGCACTGATGATGACATAGAAAACAGCTGATGAGGATGGGCATCTATAGTAATGCCTGCATGGAATCAAAATCAAACATGTGCTTATGATATCAAAGGGAAGAAAAAAAAAATGAATAAAAGAAAAATTCAGAGAATGTGCATATTTTTATTTTTATGATGAGGAATCAAGCTTTAAAGATGATCCTTTTAGGCAAGTAATGGACTAGTGCTGATTGACAATTAAGCGTAGAGCAGTAGATTCTAATATAATACTTGTCAATATTGAACAGGTAGCAAAGGCCTCATGCCAAACAAGTTCTGTCCAAACACCACTTTACAATGTGTTGCCCCTTGGTCCTGTACGACTCAAATTAATGTAAAAAACAGTGTAACAGACTGAGAAATCTGCATGATTAGGAGGCATTAGTGCAAAGTTGCATGAAGTATTGAATTTTCAGTGAATGACAGGATCGAGGCAAAAGAACCTAATCCACTACCAAAAGCTAGTCAACTAGGATATGTATCAATAACTATTTTCTACTTAATACTTAAGCAGGCTACAGAGTAAAAAAAAAATGCAACTACATGCCTTTGTTAAAAAACAAACCTCTGATAATTGGTTGCCTCACTTTTGGCTCGTGCAACAATTTGTCTCCCATCAGCTGCTAGACCAGCAACAGCCTGATATTTGAGGAGAGAGGGGGAGAGAGAGAGTTACTGTTTGCTTCTACAAAGTCACGCGAACATTACAAAGCCCTTCATCATCAAAGTGATTGATTTTAAGAGCAAGAATCATAAACACATTTCATGTAGATATCTCTAATAAATGTGTAGTTTGGATTTCAAGGAACAGATTAGCAATAAATGATAACACAAGCAATATTCTGCTTCATTCATAATATATGTGTTCATTCATAACATATGTGAGCACATGTATAGTAAATTAAATGCTAGAGAACATGGCATCGACTTGACCTTTCCTTATACCTCCTAAAGCAATAACACTGCTATCTACAACCTGATAATTCTGTATAAATAAAAGGGAACTTCTACCACTCTTTCTCTTTGAGGTAGTTAAGATGAAATCTAAGTGAAAATTACATTAAAAACAAAAGATATTATCAGTTCTTCCAGTTAAGCTTAACCTAGACTCTCATTGTAGTTTCATTAGAAAATCCAAACTTCCAGCACCATTAGTTAAGCTTAACCTAGCCTCTCTCCAGTGGAATTTCATTTGAAAACCCAAACTTCCTGCACCACACCTACAAACTCTAGCTCTCAGACTTGGTCAAACCTTCTGTGATACCGTAATCATTCGCTTTCACCATGTACCCAAAAAAACCCACCTCAAATCCATTCAAACCCAAGCCTGTATCGTTGTTAGTTTCAACAATAACCCATAATCGTGTCACAAACTAAGCGGACCAGCTGACCCTAAACAAGACCCCATTTAATCAGGGATGCTAAAAGCAATCGAAACACATACACACGGATACTTCAGCTACATGAAACCGTGCTCAAATCCCGTAAGAAATTAAAAACACTATTGTCATGTAAATCATCCACGACCATAAATTCATCAGTTTCAAATGATATAAATCTCCGTCCAAAACCCAAAAACTAGCAATGAAAAGACACAAAATTGAGCTCTATTTAGACAAACATTGTAAAGAAAGAAAGAAAAAAAGCAGTACCATGCCGGAATGACGATGAACGGCGTGGATTCTCCTGTTGGAACCGGGTAACATCATCTTCGAAGCTATTAGCTTCTCCACACCCTAGAATCAAACAATTAACCATTCTATCACTATAATTCCAACTACAATCACAAAAGCAGAAGAAAAAAGACTCAATCTTTTAATGAAAGGAATAAAATTTATACCATAACAATCCCGTCTTTGCACTTGATTCCAATAACAGTACTGCAAAAACAAAAAATGCTATAGTGCTAGAGAAACGAATCCAAGGAAAGAAATTGGAGTGGGAACTAACAAGCAAAGAGAATCGGAAAGAAACAGACCCACTGTTATCGACGGCTTTAGCAGCGTATTCGATCTGAAAAACACGGCCATCCGGCGAGAAAGTAGTGACTGACAGATCGTAGCCTGTTCCTATGCTGCTCATCGTTTTATGCTTCTGCTTTCTTCAACTTCTCACGCTGTGCTTTTTTTATTTTTGTAGGCGCTAGAGAGAGACAATGCGATTTAAGAAGAAAAGTTTTCTTCGATCTCAAGACAGAAGAGAACAGGACTGACTGCCTCAGTGAGTCACTGTTGACACGATGGCTTTTTGGGTTTGGTTCAGGGTTGGCCCATTTAGAGGTAGGAATTCAGGCCCGCTGTTTAAGAAAAATAAATAAGGCAGTATTTTATGAAAATAATTATATTGTAAATATTGCTTCTCCTACTATACTATAATATAGAGAGAGAAATATTAAATTATAGGAAAATATTCTGTAATTTCTCTACGTGTGATGATGATATGAAAATATCATACATTTAATATATATTTTGGTGTTGGTATCTTATATGTAATATGCAGTTATATTGTAATAATAAATCATAAAAGAATTTATATGATAACTATCGCCACGGTATTTTTCTGCGTTTTGAGTCTCGTCATCTCCAAAGAGGGGAAAATAGCATGCGGTGAAAGGGTGTGTTTTTATAATTGTAAAAATTACGACTATAATTCTCAAGAGTCATCACTTAGTATTACAGTCAATAGGAAATTTATTGGTCTGCGAAAGTCTGGGTAAGGGGAGTTGTTATGTAAAGGGAAGACGCATCACCTCCAATGCATCTTACCTAAGGTAAACTACATTGTTGTTAGATTGTTTTTCTAAATTTTTTTTTTTTATTCATTATTCTTTCCTAAATCTAGAGATAGATCTATATTGGTGAGAGAATCTTTACCTCAATAAGAGTTGAAAGACTAACCAAAAAGAATTTTACACTGTATTTTCAAAAATTATTTTTTTATCTACAGATGTACTTTACAATATAATTTTACACCCTGATAAATAAAACAAAATAATTATTATTTTTTTTATATTTTGGCTAAATTCCAACAAATAATCACAAACCGTTTACAATATCTATTTTTCATTTAAAATATGAGAAAAATACAATATATATTTTTTACAAAAAAATATACTTGGAAAAACCTTAGAATTCGATTATATGCATGAAAACAAACACATATTGTTTTTATTAAATCTATTTTTTATGCAAAATTTGTATTTTTTTTTATGGGCTCACTGCCTAACCCGATGGGCCATTTGGCCCATCCCTTTGGTGGGCTCGTTTTCCAGCTAGATGGGCTAGGAGGCCACCCCCATTGTTTACATGCAATGAACAGTGGGTAAGGAGCGAATTAATTCACTATTGTTCACTGAATGGTGAATAGTAGCTAGGTGGTCTAGGGAGTAGTATGAACAACATATTTGTTGCTATCACCAAGTAGAGGAGACTACGATGGTTTTTCCTATAGTGATGGCGTTAGAAATGATAGTCTGTGGTGGCAGGAGGAGTTGCTAGAAGGGGCTGGTTCTGTGCTGCCACTGCTGGTGTTGTTACTACTACATTAGAGAAGAAGACCTCGGCTATTGCAAGTGCTACTAGTGAAGAGAGAGAGAGAGACGTTGGTGTTGAAGGGAAGGTTATTGGTGCTCTCCAGACGCAAGTGCTGTTAGTGAAAAGAGAGAGAGAGATGTTAGGGGAGAAAGGGGAGAGAGAGAGAGAGTTGGCGTCTAAGAGGGAGACGACACTGCTAACGAAGAAGGGTGGCTGAAAATGTCGAGGAAGAGGGAAAGCTATTGTTATGTAGTTACGGTGCATTTTTCTTACACTCTCCCAAGTTTCTTGTTGTTTCTCCTCTTTATCTTTGTCCTCTATCAATATTTTATCTCTCCATCTCCCCCCCTCCTCATGCTCTTTAAAAGCATGGTTTTTATAGGCAGGAGGCAACCCTTCGACTATCCATTACGTGCAACGATGGGGTGTCTGCCTCCTGCATTTGTTTAGGTGGCGTGCCTGTACTATTCAAGTGATTGAACAGTGTAGTCACATCTATAATGATTTTTTTATTGATCAAGCCCTTAATTAATTGGATGCAACCTATTTAAAGTATAATTAAATCTTTGAACTTAATTAAATCTTTCAGTTGGACCTTAAATAAATTCTCAATCATGTTTACACTTTAAATTGGTTGACGATTAAATCGAATCAGCCCATAAAACTATAATTATACCTTTCAATTTAATTTTCATGCAAATTTATCCAATAATAAATTATTTTAGCTTTGAATTTGCATTTTTCTTTATTTTTTGGGACAAAAGAGATACTATCGGACTCTCGAAAACAACAAAAATTTCCACATTGATTTTTCTACCAACACCAACCTTTTATTTATTTATTTTATTATTTTTGGGTAGATTTTAGAGAATAACCCAGAAATTGGGTTATGACAATAACAATTGATGATGAGAAGATTTTATTAGTGTACAATGTGATTTAGATTTTTATCCATCGATGTGAGATGTAAGTTTGATAGTACAAGTATAGCCATGAATAATGATGATTGGAATAATATGATCAAAAATGTTTGGTCCACCCCCTAAATTCCAAAGAATATCAGAATCTTTAAAGATTAAATGATTAACTAAAACAAATGAGCACTCATTCTGATGATACAGTGTCATTTGAATCATATCAAGCTAGCATGGTAAGATTTTTTTTCAAAATAAATAATTTTAATTGTTTAATATTTATCTTTTCTAATTTGTTTTAATGTTGATAGCAAGAATAAGTGGGCAAGAAAGACCTCCATGAGATTATGTCTTTTCAATTTTCCATTAGAGTGCTAAGTAGTCTAGCACATTCATAGACAATAAGTCTAAACAAATTGTTGTATGTACTTTTATTTTTTAATATAATTTAAATATCATTTAATATTCAAATAAATTTATTATTACATGTAGTTTTTGCAAAAAAATTATAAAATAAGATGATTTCAAATTATGGAACTGTTCAAAAAATTCATCATTCATTTGATGGGCATCTTGGTGTGTGGCTTCAGGGGGGGTTACAAAAAGTAGAGTATATGGTGCATCTTGTATGCCAAATCTACAGTTAGTATGAGTTCTTCATCACATTCCTAAGTAGTGGAGTCATCTTATCGGGAGTTGAAATAGGAGTTGAAGAAAAAAAATGATCTTATTTTAGAAATGAAACAGGAGATAGATTTCTTTAATGAATATCTTATGAAAAAATCATGGATGTTATGGTATGATATCAAATATGGGTCAAGATATGCCAACATCAGTGGCCTCATCGATGCCCCCATATGTTGTCTCATCGATGTCACCACATACAATGAAGACTATGGGTCCTACGTCTTCACTAGTTTATCAACCTTAGCCTCGACTACTTGCATCTACAATATCCTAGTTCATTTCCACCATAAGTACCATAATTGTATCTTTTTATTGTATGTTCATTTATTTATACATGTAAGTTTAACTAATTTTTCAATTGTATTATGAATTTTATTTGTATTTGTGTTTGCATTATATTTAGTTTGAATGTTAATGTTATTAAATATGTTCTACTACTCTCAAAAGATACATAATTAATAAATAAATAAAATAATATTGATAAAAAAGTAGTGATGATGCTCACCAATAAAAAAATTTTTGCTCATTATACTCAATAACAAAAATTAGCAATGGAAATTCTAATGTTGATTGTATGATGTTTTTTTATATTTCATGCTATGTCATCCTTGAAAGAGAGATGACACACAAAAAATAAGGTTTTATAATCGTAAAATTATGACTATAAATTTTAGAAGTCGCAACTTAGTATTAAGGTTACTAGGAAACTTAATGGTCCGTGAGAGTCTGAATAAGGGGACTTGTTGTGCAAGGGGAAGGCGTATCAACCCTAGTGCATCCTAACTAAGGTAAGCTGAACTGTTGTTTAATTGATTTTTTACGTCAGATTTTATTTATTTATGGGTCTTTTCTAAGGCTTGAAGTAGATATCTTTTTACAAAAGAGCTTCTACCTCATTGGGTTGAAAACCAAACAATTATAAAGTTTGATAAAATTTACACAGCATTTAGAAACCCTTTTTTAACCATATGCGAGTGTACTTTTCAATTTAATTTTATACTACGATAGCTAAAACAAAATGATAGGGTAATTTTTTGATATTTTGGTCAAATTCCAACAGGTAATTGTAAACTGGTTATGATATCTAATTTTCATTTTAAAATTTAAGAAATATACTATATTTTTTTTATGAAAAACATGCTTGGAAAAACCTTGAAATTTAGTCGTATACACAAAAATAATACTTTTTTTGTTTGTGTGTGTGTGTGTATATATATATATTTTGAAAAGATATTTTTTATTTTCATGTGGATTTTGTATTTTAATTTTTTTGTATTTTTAATTTTTTTTTATGGGCTGATTGGTCAATCTAGATAGGCCAAATGACCCATCCCTTTGGTGGGTTGGGCTTCCAGCCAGGTGCGCCGGTAGCTCACCTTACTTTAGGTGGCCCAGCCGCCCACAAAGTCCACCTTGACAAACCCCACTATTTGCATGCAGAGTAGTGGTGAACAATAAATGGGAGGATGATGGAGGGAAAAAACCAATTTACTTGTCACTGTTGCTGGGTAAAGGAGGTCAAGGTGGTTCTACTAGTGACGGTGGTGTTAGAATTGGTGATCTACTGGGAGAGCTGCTAGAAACTTGTTGTCAAAGAAGAGGGAGAGAGAGAGAGAGAGAGAGCTATTGTGAGAGAAAGAAGATAGAGATGTTGATGCCACTATGTTGCTAGAGACTTGCTGCCAATACTAGAGATCATAAAGAGAGCAAATACGAGTGTTGAATTGTTGGTGCTTGCTAGAAACCTGCTACAATGTTTGAGAAATAGAGAGAGTCGGCTGCTACTATCTTAAAAAAAACTATGGCTTGTTGGCTATTAGGTTCGGCTATGGTGAGGGGAGAGGCTGTCGGCGATAGGGTGAAGGTCTTGTCGATGCCGAGGAAGAGGAAGAGTGTGATTGTTAGTAGTGCTTGCTTGTTATTGTTGTGTGCGTGTGTCTATATTTTTTAGTGTCTTCTATTTGTAATTTAATGATCGTCCCCAGTGTCTTCCTCTCTATTTTTCTTTTCGCTCCTCTCTCTTCCCCCTTCCCCTTGTTGTTCGTTTGAGGTGATATTTAAAGACGAAGGAAGATAACCCTTCGGTTGCTCTTTGCGTGCAGCGATGGGTTGTCTCCTCATCACCTGCAACAGCATGCTTGCACTGTTTAGGTGACTAGATAATGTTGTCACTCATGCAAGATTTGGGAGAAGGTACAAATTCAGTTTGGTCTCTCAATTTATAATTGTTCTAATTACACTCCCAATTTGTTTTAAACTTTTAAATTTGTGCAAGTGTATCCCCGTTGAAATTTCAATAGCAGTCTTAACTTTATATGCTTTTTTTTTACTTTGGTCTTTGGTCTTGGATTCATGCAATTTGACCCTTGATTGATCAATAAACTTTTATTTTTCTTCAATTTCACCCCCGATTTCATTCAATTAACTTGGTGAAAATTGAATTTGGTCATCGAAAGTTTCAATCTTCTCAATTAAACCTGAATTAAGTTTAAAAACTTGATTTTTTACCAATTAAACCTCAATAAAATTAATTCGACCAATTTAAAATATAATTAAGTCCTTGCACTTAATTAAATCCTTCAAACATAATTATACTTTAAATTGGATGATGATTAAATCAAATTGACCTATAAAAATATAATTATATCTTTCAACTTATTTTTTTACGCAAATTATCTAATAAAAAATTATTTTAGCCTTAAATCTAAATTTTCCTTCATTTTTTGGCACAAAAAAGGTACAATCGGGCTTTTAAAAACATCCAAAATCTCCACCTTAATTTTTCTACCAACACCAACCCCTTTTATTTTATTTTTGTTATATTTATTTTATTTTGGGTAAAATTTTGAGGAATAACTAGAAATGGGTTATGACAATGACTATAACTCAGTTACAGAAATTAGCTAACGGATTTTCCGCTACTTATTTAGTAACAAGGGAAAATCCATTGCTGATATATTAGCAACCACAGATTTGCATCCGTTATTGTCTAACGTTTTTTTGCAATGGATTTTCATTTACTCAACAACGAATTGAGTAATTGCTAAACGCTTCATTTTTTAGTAGTGGCACGTTGAGATTCCAGGACCAGAAGTAGAACAAGGACACGTTGCTTCGACATAGCCAGTCTGGTTTTACTATAGCTCACAAAATCATCTGTTCAAGATTATAATAAATAGAGCACGGGGAATTGGTATCCCTGGTCAGATTTTTACACTTGAAAGCAATACGATATCCCGGGAAACAGTTATTGTGATAAATGGATTCAAACCGTTTTCATAAATGAAGCTCTACATTGGGTTGCAGTCGATAACCATAACAGAGATAATCAATATATATATATAGCTCTTTTGATATGGAGAATGAACAAACACGGAGTATTGCACCTCCTGTAATAATAAACGTGAAGATTGCATCCTTAGCGTTGTTGGGGAATTTTTTGTGTTTATACGATGCTGGATTCCCTGCATTTTAACATTTGGTTGATGAAAGAGTATGGCGTCAAGGAGTCTTTGGAATCGTTATGTTGTTGAAAGACCGCCAGATTCACTATATATACCAATTAGATTAAAGGAAGATGTAAGTATTTTGCTCTTACATGGAAGCATAACGACGTTGACGAGAAGTATTCACAGAGTTTGATTTCATATGACCCAGAGACGAAGAAATCAAGAGCAGTGTATCAGATTGGAGACAGGCGAGTTTTTCTTTATACTCCATGCCATGTTCCCTTAGAAGATGTTTTGATCGGAGGCGGGTGCTGCAAGGTTCTTAGAGCTAGGAAAGGGGAAAGATGCTCAACAATTAACTTTCTTGAATTCTTACTCTATTTATTAGCTTTCTTGTCATTTTAGAGATGCAAGTTTCTCAATCTTTTGTTTGTCTTCTACCCCATCACTGCCTCCTTTCCCATCAGATGCTTAAATTTTCTTAAAACTCTCGCCTATACTAAGATACTGTCAAGTATGTATTTATTTTGGATTTTTATTGGGTTTAGATTTTGACAGGGTCTGATCTCCGATCAGCTTCTTATTTGAATCAAATTCAATGACGGATTAAATCTATATATGAGGATGCCTACGAAGTTTCGCAGCTAGCCTTAGACCACAAGATTTCTAAAGTTGAAGCACTGAATTAACAGAATGCTAATCAAGGGATTTATATCTGTTACAAGCGTCATTAAAACATTTTTTTATTTAATAAGGTCATAATTGAGACAAAATCTAGTTTTGGAACCAAAGTGAAAGAAAGTTGGGCAAATTGAAACTAACACTTGAAATAAGTAAGGAGTCAACGTCTTCTGTGCTTCCAGTTTTTCACGCAGCAAGGTCGTGGTTACCGAAAACAAGACAGGCAAGTCTCTCCTCACTTCATAAAGTCCCTGCTGACCTCCATAGAATCTGTAGTTCTACTTATGATTGCGTATCTGGGTTTTATTCTCCTTTCCGTTTTAATATCTTTTTGTTTAATTTGCTTCTTTTTCTGATTTATCTCCACTGGGTATTATTCCTGAAACTGCAAAGAATTTGACATTATATAAGTGATATGATGTACTGGGTTGATGACAGATGTTGATAATTTTATTGTCAGGATATGCAAAATGGGCATATAGATTAGCTGGGTTAATTATAGATTTTGGAAATTCTTGCATTCCTAGAGATTATGTTTTGATAAATAATTTGTTCAATCTGTTGGTTTGTGCTGTTGATTCTTATTTTGATAGCTAATCTTCTAAGTATTTGCCTGCGGCCAAGCTGGTTTTTCATTTTTTTCCAATGGAAAGCAAGAAGGAAATAGATGGAGCAACGGAGGAAACTGCTTCTATGAGTTATTCTTTGCAATGGAGCCAGTGGCAACTGATCGATTCGATTCTTCCTACTGGCGGGTTTGCTCATTCGTTTGGTATTGAGGCAGCTATTCAAGCACGTGTGATTTTGAATCCAGAAGACTTCCAAACTTATGTCATTCATGTTTTGGAGAACACGGGGAGTTTGCTTCTTCCTTATGTGTACTCCGCAGCAATGTGTCCGGATTTAGATAATTGGCGAAAACTTGATAGGATGCTTGATGCTACTCTAACTAATGAAGTAAGTCGAAAGGCATCGGTTTCGCAAGGATCGGCGCTAATGAGAGTGGCTGCGGCTGTGTTTACGGAAATCCCATCTCTTAAAATTATGAGAGAGATGTCTCTTGGTTCTGATACTGCTGCTTTTCACCATGCTCCTGTCTTTGGGATTGTTTGTGGGCTTCTTGGCATGGATAGTGAAACTTCTCAGAGGGCTTACATGTTTATCACATTGAGAGATGCTTTATCAGCTGCAACGAGGCTGAATTTGGTGGGACCTCTTGGAGCTGCTGTATTGCAGCATCAGGTTTCTATTGCTGCAGAAACTATGCTAAAAAGGTGGATGAACCGTGAGGTTGAGGATGCATGTCAGACAGCTCCTTTGCTTGATACTTTACAGGGATGCCATGGCTATTTATTTTCAAGATTATTTTGCTCTTGATTTCGTAGGTAAATATACAATTCTCACACAAAATGAAATTCTGACTCGATTGTGCCTTTCCTTATGCTATGAGGCTTTAGAAATCAGTCAATGTCAGATAGGCAATGGTGGTTGAGTCTTTACAACAATGTGTACTTGTCAGGCTACAAACAAATTACTGCCGGATCATCTTGTGCTGCTAACATGCTCCTTCATGGTTAGTTTTTTAAGCACAAAATTGAGAAGAAGTTTCTGATACTAAAACATTTGAGAAACCGCCTTACTGTTTTCATTACATTCCACTCTTCTATGCAGCATATATTGTTAACATGCAGAAAATTAAAAACTAGCATACATCTTTTTAGACTTACCTACTGATCAGCAGACAGAACATGACATTCTTCAATTGATTTCTCAACCCTGCGTTGTTCTGAGGCTTAATTTGTTCAATTATTATCTCCAGTTAGTGCATCAAGGAGAAGAATGCCTTTGAATAATTTTTCACTTGTACATTCATAATTTTATGATAAAGCTTGTTACTGCTCATATTAGAGGATAATGTTGCTCATGGGTATGACTGAATTTTCAGATGCTAAAGAACAAGTTCTGCTATATTATATATCTGTCAATATCATGTATGTGTGAATGTTGTCGTGGATCTTTTAATTATATCTTCCTCCTACTGAGCTTCTTTTCCTCTGTGAATCTGGATGGCATTGGCAGCACACTCATTTTCATATTACGAATCATAATTGATTGGTTACCTATTGTGAACTGGTGGAAGACAGTGCAGTCTTTTGGTGAGTGGTATTCATTGCTCAAATGCTCCATGTTCCACGCTCCTTACAGAGAACCAGAGCACAGCCTTCTATATATGTGGGCTGCCTTGCTTAGTCCAAATTACTTACAGTGTCCTAGTTAGTTGAGCATCTTATATTGTCAATCCTGTCTCTCAGGCTGCCAACCATGGACCTCGTTGATTTTGCAAGCTACATTTTGAAAAAGCTTAATGTCTCAAGGTGGTGTTGATTGTTACTGTTACCATTCAAATGAGTACAACTATATATTCTAAAACCTCCGGATGTTTAATCTGACAGAACAATTTATAGAACATGCCTCTGATCGAAAACCTGTTGTTTCATCTTCCATTTCCCTTGCCCAACCCCTTCCCCACTTGCCTTTTATTCGATAATAAAACAAATTTCAGGAGACAATCGCTTGGCTCTGCAACCTGCTTGGAGTTTCATCTCTATTTACGGGTGGAAAAGGTGTCACTTTGAACTATTCATGATTTGGGCAATGGCAAAATAAATATCACTACAGCTGCAACTCTAATGGATTCCCTGAAACCTACCCGCCATTCAGATGATGGATGGTTTTCAGCGAAGCTGTTTGATGGGCAGTTGTCGTAGGTTGTGTTTGACACTATTCTTTAAGTAAAAGCCTTGCCTTCTTCTTTTTTTATATATATTTTGTGTATTATTTTATTTCTTTTAGAAGACCATTTTCATATTCTTGATTTCAAGCGCAAGTGTGGTTGATTTAGGAAGTAGCCATAAACTAGATAACCAAAACACCAATGACAGTGTCATGTGTTTCACTGTAATCTTGCTGATTATCCCCTTAAACACCATTGAACATCTGTTTTGTTTTCAATTCTTGGTATTATTGTAGTTTTTGCAATTGTGATTTAAAAAAGAAAAAAGTTTAAAAATAGATTAAAAAAATATGTTTAACTAGAATTGCTATCACAAATAATTGAAAAGCAAGTTAAACAAATTATT
Organism: Salix dunnii; assembly: GCA_015731905.1. Lineage (NCBI taxonomy): Eukaryota > Viridiplantae > Streptophyta > Magnoliopsida > Malpighiales > Salicaceae > Salix > Salix dunnii. Next base: position 15,080,233 of record CM027674.1, read on the forward strand.
TTGAAAAAACTATTGCCAAACCTGCAGAGAATATCATCGGCTGCCAAATATTTCTGATCAGTATAACCCCTTCAAAGATCATGCAGAGGCAACACAGCAAGGGAATTAGAGGGGTGAAAAAAGGGTCCCTAAAACCAGTTTTAACAATTTCCAGAGCCCACCTTGTAATGTGCAGCTTGTATATGTTCATCATCTGATTCGCATTTAACTTGCTTCCCACAAAAGTCATGTAATTCAGGATGCTTTTCCTTGAAAATCATGCAATGCAATTTGATGGCTGAAGATTCTGTACCATTTCGAATTGGTTAGGTTCCTTGTAGAAATGGAATAAAATCAGCTTTTGTCCCAATGGCTTTTTGAAGTACAGAGAGACTCGGGAGAGGCAGTTGAGACAGGTACTTGCAGCCCATGTCACCCTTTGCTTCGCCTGGCGCATGGCTTCCTTGTGGCCGAACGTCGACGGTGTTGAAGTTACGGTAAGAGAATAGATTATTTTTTAAAATATTTTTATTTAAAAATATATTAAAATAATAAAAATATTTAAAATTAATTAATTTATCTAAAAATATTTTTCCTGGTATACCATTCAAAACAAGATGTGGAATGTGGTGGCTTTTGAAAAAACTATGAACAACTTGCTCATAGCTATCTATATGTATAAATGGTAAACTTGGTTGTTTAATGATTAATTTATGAGAAATCTTATCCCTTTTAAGGTTGAAGCCCAATTTGATTTAACATTAATATTTTTATTTTTTTTTGTAAAAATCATGCTTCCCTTCTTGTCAAAAATAGTAAAAGATGAACGGGTTGTTTGGGATTGCGATTGGAAAGTGTTTATAAAAAAATTTGAATTTTTTTATTTTTTTATTTTTTATTTTAAATTAAAAAGTGTTTTTAGATCATTTTGATATGTAGATGTTAAAAATAATTTTTGAAAAATAAAAAAAATATCATTTCGATATATTTCTAAATAAAAACACTCTAAAAAATAATCGTAATCACACTTCTAGACAGACACGAAATCCCATTGCTAGTATAGTTATCTCCCTCCCTCCCTCCCTCCCTTGATAATATAGCTTAATTATTTTTCTGAAATGGGAAAAAAAATGGAGTTCTATTTCTAATATCACTATTTATTTTAGTAACCTTAGGGGATGTTTCTGCTACACTCGGAAGACTTTTGGACCATCATTGAGAGATTAAATGTTTATTAATAGAATTATCATGATATGATTTTTTGATCATTAATGGAAGTAATGATTAAGTGGGGCCATGATTGAATTCATTTCCTCACTCTATCAAACTCCTTATGAACAACAAGATACAAACTCCTTTTCTCCTCCATAAAAGAACACCATGAAGAAATGCTCGACATTCTCTAATTGTTTGAAGGGTACTTTTTTTTTCAGCTTTTTTTATATTAAAACTATGTCATTACCCCTAAAATCAAATAATAAACAGTTAACTATATAGGGATATTTTTGATTTTTTAAATTATTATGAACAATAAATTAATTATATTACCCTTAAATAAAATAAAAATCAAAAGTTGTCGGTACGAGTGTTACTAGTTTTTCAAATATTTTTAAACAGTATAAATACGGATATGCCATAAAAGAAAGATAAAATCCAAGAAGTGATTGTAAGAGTGTTTAGATAATTTTATATTTTTATTATTTTTCTGCATAATATTGTTGACGCGTCGAGCAAATGCATTAACGATTTTCTTCCTTATGCTCCTTTCAGGTGGAGCCTATGGTGTTGTTCAGTGGTGAAAAAAGTTATAGGACATAAGCAAATTTGTACTCTCATTGTTATGAATATAATTATCATAATTGTTTGGATTATAATAAACAAAATTTGTTGTTTAATATTTTTCATTTAATATTAATGTTAAGTCATATAATTTTAAAGAAATAAGATAAAAAAATTAAAAATAATATTGGGCCATATAATATTTTTCAAATCATTAATTTGAGATATTAGATTTGAAACATGACATGTAAAGAAGTTACAAAATTCAATTCTTAATAAATAAAACACCTAATTATTTAAATTATTATTCTCATGATTGAAAGTAAAATCAAACACAATATTAGCAGTCTTGAAAAAAATTAATATAAAGAGCAAATGGAATTATTTGAAGAGCAAAAACAAAATTTGTATTATTATCACTATAACTAGACTATCAAATATAATCTAAGTTAATTTGTTTTTTTTTTCCTGTTTGTCTAAAAATCTTTTGATTATTTAATTTTTATTTATATATTAATTTTATTATGAATAAAGTGTTGAAAATAATGATAATGATTATTTTTAAATTATATTTTCTTAAAAATATGTTAGGCTAATTATATATTTCTATATTTGTTTAATATTTACTCATTAACATATATATAAAAAATAAACTAAGATATTATTTAGTCTCAAATTAATTTAATCTTAGTATTCTGAAATACTTTTAATATAATAATATCAAGAATAAATCTTAACGAATAAAAAAAATCTTTTTAAATAAAAAACACTTTAAATTAAAAATATATTAAGTCACTCATAGAAAAAACAAATAAAAAAAATATAGATAACAAATCACTGACAATAGAACATTCACTACATATGCATAAAAAAAATTATTTTTATTTTACACTACCATAGCTAATTTATTTATTTTTTTAACTCAAATTATATTTAATATAGAGATAAATAAAATAAAAATAAAAATTAAGAGTAAAAATAAATAAATAAATAAAAATAAATAAATAATATTCTAGAAAGACTAAAAAATTAAAGAGATTGAAACTAAAAAAAATAAGTATCAAAATGCAAAATAAATAATTGCATATGTTAATGAAATCTTTTCTCATGACTCGTCTCTCCTACATTTACTCATTTTTTGCCATCTAATATTTTTAATTAACTTGGGTTTCTTTGTCATGCTATTATTATTATTATTATTATTATTATTATTATTATTATTATTAATTTATTTTGGTTTTAATGGCTCTATTTTTACTCTTTTTTTAAACCCATTGTTTCCTACTCCACTCTGCAAGCAAGAAATAAACAAAAACCCTCTTCTGTTGTCAGACTCTAGACTTGCTTTTGATGTGTGGTAGAGTTTTATGGTATGTATTTTGCTTTAATGGATCTGAGTATTGTGTAATTTCATGTTTTGTTTTCTCTTACTGTTTTAATTGCTTGTTTCAGTAACTATGCAGCTTTAATTCCAGTGCGTTGAGTTTTATTAAGTTCGGTTCGTTTTAGCTATCATTTCTGTCTTGTTAAAAGAAATGTAAAAGAAAAACAACATAAAAGAACTGTAATCCCATCATTTTGTTGCAGTTTCAGTCGAAATGTTTTGATTTTTAATATTTGAAGGGTTTTTTCTTCTTTTATTTTGGGTTTAATTTCATTGTTTCATTCAAGTTTTTCAAGTTTTTGGAGGTGGTTGTAAGTTGTGATGTTAGATTTAGTTATATTATAGAGGGATTCGTTGGGTTGATGGGTTTCTGATCTTGGAATTTGTCAACCTTCACCTGACTTCAACAATTTGTGCAGGTAAAAGTAATCCTTTAAGTTTGCTTTTTTCTTCTCTTTTTTTAATCTGTTGGTGGCAATAGCATGGATATCAATTTAATTAAAGGAAAGAAAGATAGGAAGTAGTCTAGACAACCCAGAACATTATGTTTAAATTGATTTTAATTTTTTCTATAAATCGAATATAGAAATTTTCTGTAATTTGAATATTAAAATGTATTAGCAAAAGAGTTGGTCAAATGTATAATTTTACATGGTATTCGTGTAGAGAATCTTTGCAAAGGTGTCATATTAGTGCATTCAATAATATCTCATGGACCCTGGATTATAAGCGTTTTGGTTTTGACTTCGTAATCTGTAATGAGTTACTTGGATTCCTTGTATTGCTGGATTGTGTGGTTGGATTGCGTGTATATGTAAATGTTTAGTGGTGTACATTATTGTTTGGACTTCACCCTTGGTTTTGTCGCCTTCGTTGCGTCTAAAAACGGCAATTTGTTCTCCTCTCTTTGATTCGCTCTTTATGTTAGTTACCTTTTATGATTTGAAATGAACTGTTATGAACTTTATTTAAGCTGTCATATTTCATCTTTTCAGGCATATTCATGAGATGAGCAGCATGATGAATGCAACTGAGGATAATAAGAGGTCCAAGGGTTGTCGAGATTCACCTGCAGATGATGAAGGTATTGGTGAGGGAATGGTTGGTGGGATTAGTCCTTTGAAGAAAGGCCCATGGACCTCTGTGGAAGATGCTATTTTGATAGACTATGTCAAGAAGCATGGAGAAGGGAATTGGAATTCTGTCCAGAAGCACTCAGGGCTCTTCCGATGTGGAAAAAGCTGCCGTCTGCGATGGGCGAATCATCTACGACCAGATCTGAAGAAAGGTTCGTTCACTCCAGAGGAAGAGAACCGCATCATTCAACTCCATGCTAATATGGGTAACAAATGGGCTCGAATGGCTGCGGAGGTTGGTAACCTTATTCCTGATTTAAAGGTTTTTCAAATAAATGTGTTATCACTTTGATCCTTATAAATTATGTTGCGTGGATGGTATCGATCCGTCTTACTTTGTTCATGGAACACAGCAATTATCAGATGCTGGATTTTTTAGATTTGCACAGTATAGAAAATCTGCAAATCAAGTGGCATGGATATAGTAATGATAGGAACAGTTATACTCGGAAACATGTGTATATACAAACATTTGTTCAGCCAGACAAAACATCTGCACACTTCTTATGAAATTCCCAATGTATTGTGCAGATATATATTCAAGTTTTTATTTTGAATCTAGCTAATTGCATGCATGGTTTGATAGAAGACATTGTCCATCTTTTTTTCAGTGTCTGTTTGCATACATGTGCAGTGCATGTGCATATACACACTGTACTATGGGAAGAGGAAAATGGGAGGAGAGGAGAAATAGGGAGCAGGGGAGAAAAAAAGGTGTAGAATATCAGAAAATAACACGAGCTATGAAAACTTGATAAAAAATCTTCATTTATTATCAATTAAAAAAGGCTCCCTCAAAAGAGTGATAACTTATGGCTTTTAGGCGTCAATAAACCCTTCATAGTCCTTGAGAAAAATAGGGAGCATAACAAGAAGAAAAAAAATATTAGTAATGTAAAATAATAGCTAGGAAATGGCAGAAAATTAAATCATCTTGTATGATTGGAAATAGAATTAAATACAGAAACAAATAAAAAAAATCAAATTCTTAATTAATCTTCAATCATTCTGATGTTTTTGGAATGAGATAATAATGTAAACCAGCAAAAAGGAATAGGATATATAAGCATAGTGTTTGAACACAATCTGATAGACATGTATCCGCACCATCTTTTTTTTTTTTTTTGTCTCAGATATCTTAGTTACAACATCAAAAGATTTCCTTTTTCCAGTTTAATGAATTTTTCATTAGGCTAAATGGGTCACTCTAAATAGTTTTGGAGATATCTGCAGAGTTTGTAGTTTGTCGAGAAATAGAAATCAACTTCACTGGTTTTATGTTTTTCCCGAGCAGCTTCCATTTTCAGAGATATTGCTGGTTTTTGACCTTATATATTAATCTTAAAAATCATGTTTCCATCCTAGGGATTCATATTTTGTATTTTAAAGTAACTATTGTTTCAAAAAAAAATTCCAGGAAGGAGTATTAGAGAAGCTGTTAATTTAATACATGTTCTGTGAGCCTTATCATAAGCTTCAAAAGAAACAAACCTCCATGTACACTCCACATCATATTACATACATGGAAATTTCCAGCTACATGATTAGCTACAGTATGATCTTGTATATATGTTAAAGTGCTTGTCCATTTGCTTCAACTAATTTCATCTTTTAGGACTTTATTTTCTTTTGAAACAGGTATAACAGAACCTTGTTTTTCTTTCTGCCTTCATAATTATTCCCAGGTTCATTTTTGTTTTTGGGGAGAAGTATCATCTTTTATGTGCAATGACTGAATCTGCGTATTAGTTTATCTCTGTTTTTGTGAAGTAACTGTGTTCACAAAGAATTACAATTTGGTAATTGAATGTAATCTGGCGCTTTTGCTTCTTATAATACTGGCCACTCACAAGACATTGTGTGGTAGGCTGGTAGCATATTTCATAATATTTTAAGCAAATTCCTATGCATGACAGCATTTAGGCAATCATGGTAGACATGAAACAAGTTTCCTCCCTCAGATTTTTTCTTGATACGAACAAACATAACCTCCAGTTCCCAGCTTTGTTTTCTGTATCATGCTTCCATTTTTACGTGTTTATGATTTCTTTCCCCTTGCAGTTGCCTGGGCGGACAGACAACGAGATAAAGAACTACTGGAATACAAGAACAAAGAGACTGCAACGTGCTGGCTTACCACTTTATCCCCCTGAAGTTTGTCTGGAAGCATATAAGATGAATAAAGATGGTCAGAATATGGGCAAATTGCAAACAGGGGACGCACATGATCCTGATATGATGCTGACTGAACATTTTAAGATTCCAGAAGTGGAATTCAAAACTCTGGCACTCAATCCAGGTGTCTTGCCTTATTCAACAGATCTTTTTGACGCTTCTGCAAGCAGCGTGCTTAAACAAGGTGTAGGTTTATCCTATGGTCAGGGCCTTGTGATCCCAACAATTCATCCTGCCAAACGCTTTAGAGAGTCGCAGAGTATATTCACTGGTCTTGATGGCAGTGTCAGCACTGGAATACCAGAGTTTGATCAATTGACAGATTATCATCACGGAAAGATTACAGTGAACTTTGGGTTATCTTCCCCATATGATTGTGATTTGAGCAACTATGACCAGTCATCATGCGGTGTTCTTCCTGGCAGTCATGCCATTTTAAATGGCAATTCTTCTTCTTCTTCTTCTTCTTGTGAGCCCATATGTGGGGCCATGAAGTTAGAGCTCCCTTCACTCCAATATTCAGAAACTCAACAAGATAGCTGGGGAACACTTGATTCCCCACTGCCTTCACTTGAGTCTGTTGATACTTTAATTCAGTCTCCGCCAACCAAGGAGACAAAGTCAGATTGTCAGTCACCAAGAAGTAGTGGTCTACTGGAGGCAGTTCTCTATGAATCACGAACTCTGAAACACTCAAAGAAATCTTCAGGCCACCAAACTTCAGATGCTTTTGTCGCAATTGGTTGTGGAGCACATAGTTCACCAATGAATGTCTGCCCAGCAGAATGGGAACTGCATGCTGATTTTAACTCTCCTTCAGGTCATTCAGCTTCCTCATTGTTTAGTGAGTGCACCCCGATCAGTGGAAGCTCCTCAGACGAACAAGGTGAGAATATTTAAGATTACATGAACTTGTTGGGAATTCCAGTTTTATTAATGAACTTGTGATTCTTGTAGCATACAATGTCAAGCCTGATCCAATCGACCAGGATTTGTCATATGTTGAAGCGAGAGAAGATCTCAATCAGACAGACTGTAACAGGCCAGATGTCTTGCTCGGCTCATCTTGGTTTGCGCCTAGCAATAAATACCATAATGACCATTTTTTTCAGACTGATGATGTGGCGGCACTTCTTGGTGGAGATCAGCCGTGAACAGCGAGCGCTAGCAAGTGCTCTATGAGTTGTATCTGCGACTGGGGAAAGGATAGTGGCCTTGTTAGCTTGACATCATTGAAATTTTATACTCCAATAACCCTTATGATCCTTTTGTAATCATTCATCAAAGGCTCCCTGAGATTTTGTGACGTTCTTGGTACCTCTGGATAATTACCCTCTGTGTTCATCTTAGGTGACCAGACATGAAACAATATCCTGCCATTGCCATGGTAATGGGACACCCGTTCTTTCAAAACTTTTATCAATCCATTCCAATGTTTTTCCAGTTTGTGTTTTCTTATTATTATTATTTACGTTTTCTTTTTATGGTGTGTTTTTTTCCTGTCTTGATCCATTAAAAAATATGGAAATTTTACATCTCCCACCATTTCAAGAATGGCAAATCTGTTAAATAAATAAATGCCTGAGTTGGCCATCACAGTATAGAATATGTCATCTGCGCACGCGTGTGAAGCGTGTGGACGCCCACATTCATGCACTTCAATCAGCTTTAATGATACATCCAATCTCGTTGACTCATGATTTCTTTTAGGGACAGCTTTAATGAGACCTTCGACCTCGTCTGAGGTTGACTACCATATTTGTAGATGTGGACCGGGTGAAAAAAACTGTAAAAAACTGTTCATCAGGGTGTCAGTTTCGTTTAATATTTTATTAATAGAGTTGAAACGTCTTGAATCAGTTAAAAAAATTAGTTTAAATGATATTTTTTTTATTTTGATTTAAATTTTGATCTATTCTATATTTTTCAACTAAATATTGGCTAAAACATTTCAATTTTATACTGCTCATTTTGTTTTGGCCAAATAGTATTTTTTTAAATAATAAATAATTTTATAATATTAATTATATCTCTTAATCTGACTGTTAGATTAAAATGAAATTTTTCAAGGAGTCTCTTGACATATTTATATATATTATGTTAAAATTTCAGAGCAATCAGAGAATATAATGACCTTGTGAGATGGATGGTGATATTCTTATAATATTATACATATCCATAATTTTGTTCATAAAAATCATTTTATTGTGTTTTTTTAGATTAAATTGTACAATTCTAAATATTTTTATTTTTGTATTTGAACTATTTTTTTTAAAATTAATATATTTAATTATATATATAAATACATAAACAGTACAACCCCGAAATAGCGTTCTGAGACTGAAACATCCTATTCCAATTGAAAAAACAAAACACTAACCAGAACAGAATTGATAACCTGGTGTTTAAAAGTGTTTTATATTTAAAATATATTAAAATATTTTAAAAAAAAAGGATTGTTTTTGATAAGCACATATTAAATAACATAAAACACATGAACATTTGTCTGGTTTTTTAAGGCTTCGAAAGAAATGCTCTTCCTGTCACGTTGGATCAGATGAGAGAAGGGCATGGAGAAGAGATAAAATATTTTTTAAGAGGGACAGTGCCTCCTCGATACGCAGTTCAAAGCTATGGGTGGCTCCAGAGAAATTACTTCTGCTTGAATTGAGAGAGAGAGGCTGGTCGAGAACGAAGCCATCTATTTTAGCTGGTGGCAACTGGCCAAATAAACACATTGTCATCCTCCCACGACGAATCAGTTGCTCCCCCTCGTGCTCTATGTGAGTTAGGTGAATATAATACTATATCAAAATAGAATCATAAATATCTAAAATATCACCCTAAATCAAGTAATTTTAATTGATGAAAGTTAAATCCAGTTCTTTAAAATTGGGAATATAATGAAATAAGAGAATAAACTTTTAAAGGCATTAGTATTTTGTATAATATTTTGTCGATGGTATAAATTATGCCATTATTTTATTGGTAAATATGTCGTATCACCGACATAAAATATTATTTGTCATTCCATTAGTGATTTGTTTTTCATATTACTAATGAAATTAACCCGTCGATGAGTACATTTTATCAATGATATTTCTTACATTTTTCCAACTTCTAGAACTCTCTTCATATTTTGTTTTGTAAAAGCAAAATTAAAAATTAAATATTTATTATAGATTTAAAAATTTATTAGTTTAAATACAGTTCATCTAGGAAAAAATGGTTGAAAAAGAAAAAGACAGAGTTAAGTATTTGAATAGAGTAGGAGGGTGATGAGATGGACCACATGTGCAACCCATGTTAGATTTC